>OX422219.1:374945246-379745246 GCA_949130495.1 Sambucus nigra | reverse complement strand
GACGGGATGTAGGTAGTGTGGGAGTTGCAAGTCTTTGTAGTAGATGACTTCATCCTTGTCTTCTCAGTCTTTCATTTAGTTCTCATTAGATAGGGCATGTGTCACCCATTTCCACTTTTTACTTAGTCCATAGATTTCGACACATTATTTATGTCAGTATTCAATTTAGTTGGGATTATTTTAGTTCATTACATTTTCCTACGATTTGGGATATTTTAACTGGATTGATTTATCTAGCATGTTCTTTTATTTGAATGGTTTGGTTTTAATACTATGATTCACATTCGTGAAATTGGTTTCATAGTTGATAATAACAATCGGACTTAATTTGTTAAATTATATGTTTTGACACTAAGCATAATTATTTATTACGTGATTAATCAAGAAAAATTATTTTTGACAGTGATGATAAGAATGAACCAGCCGAACACTTTGAGTTAACTTAATAAAGGACTGATCACCTGGTATTTAATTAGGCGGGGTGTTACAGGTGGTATCAGAGCATCAGGTTCTAGTGTCCTTTAGGATCTGTGCGACTTATTTTTCTTCCAGCGTTGCTTTGTTTGATATAGATCCCTATGATTAGGATGTTTGATTTCTATGGTGAGATTTTTTTATCCTCCTATAACGTATATATATATATTAGTGAATCTTATTTACGTTCGGGCATGTTCGAACACTGAAGTATAACAGGCGAGGGCCATTGGGCGGACAATAGGAGGCAGAGCTCAGTTGAGGTTAAAAGATATAATAAAGAATGATGACCGTAGTTAAGGGCACCCCTATTATGGCATGAGAGGCCAGGACTGTAAAGATGGCTAGGGAACAGCCTATTATTTCCAAGTATTGCTATAGTCGAAAGTGATGCAAAAGTAGACACACCCAACGTGGTATGACTGGGAAAGGGTCAAGCGAAGAATTTAGGAGAATTGTTGGTGGAAATTCTCAAAATTCGGGAATTGTGTGTGTTAGCCAAAGGAGGTAAAATACCCAAAGGCTTGGGAATATGACGGAGTGTGGCTAACTGAAAGTGAAAATAGGGATAAAATTTTTCTTGGCTCGTTAGAACGAAGTTATAATGGTGGGAGTCATCCACCACTTTTAGATGTGGAATGCTATGTCTATAGAAGGATCTTAGGTATAGTTTGATCGCAGGTTCCTTCATCAGATGTTCAGGATAAGATGTGAACATTGTTTTGAACTCATCATAGGAGGTCCGGACAGAGGTCCATTTGTGAATATGCATCTAAACTATTAGGGAATTTTGTATCGGAGGATGAGATGATTTCAAGTTGGAGATCAACTCGTAACAAAAGCTAACAACATTAAAAGTGAATTATATTGGAAGGTTGATTGAAATGGAGAAAATGTCACGTTTGGTCAATGGAGATATTAATGCTTTTTCATGTGGGAAGCTAAAAGAACCGAAGAATTTAGTCAGAGAATAAAACTGGGAGAAATGGTGTTAGTAAAACACCACAAGGGGGATACTCATCTGGGGACCCATGAAAATAATTCGAATAGATGAATTCTTCCCATGCGATGGTGAATTCAGTAAGAGTTATTGAAGCAAGTAGCATGTTCCTTAGGGCCAACAAAGCTAAGGTAGCAGCGGTGGTAGCCATCGGGATCGAGACTACCAAAGTCCGAGAGAAGGACTACCCTAACATGGTCAGTATGACAGGAGATAAGTGGTTATGTGTTGAAGTATGTTGTGGAGAGTAAAACCACATGCGCTAAATTTTCTCGAAGTGAGTAAAGGGACAAGGGTATGGTGCTTGCAAGGGTAATGGTTAATGTAGTTTTAAATTTTGTTCGGACAGGCGTGTTATGTTCGGGAAACCATTTGAACAACCAGGGTGATTGGTAAGGTAGAAGTACGAGTTTTATCCTCAGGGGATGAGGTGTATTTTGTGGGACATGAGCGAGTCACTACATTTTGATTATTGAGAGATTCACTTGTGAGACGAGTTTAGGGCGTATATCGACAAAATTATTATTATGTGTATGTTTTCCCTGTTATATCGGGGTTATCTTTAGTGTTATCTACGAAGGATAAATAGGTGCATTGTTAGTGGTATATACTTTTCTAAGATTACTCGTTTTAGTGATGTGATATAAAAGTATGATATTATCCTGGTTACGGCTTTATAGTAATGGTTAGAACGATAGTGGGAAGTTATTGCAAGACTATCGGGGTGGTTGCCCTAATGAAGGATGTTTTGTTCTGGCAAGACCTCACATGCGAGAGGGTTGGGCTCTCACCTATACTATATATTATAGAGACTGCGAAGGGTATACCGGTCTCGATATATTCGATCCCGGTGTGTGTAGGTAATTCATTTATGTGATTCGAAGTGTATTGTGTTAACTGTTGACCAGGAAAATTTAGCTTGTTATTATGTTTAACACTCAGGAATTAGTAATAGGAGAGTGCATTGTTATATCACTCCTTTAGAAGTGTGGGAGTTAAGGCTTGATGATATATGTCCAAGGATAGAAGTTCGAGAGTCCCGATTATACGTGTATGAGGTTTATGGAATATGATTACCAACATTGTTGAGCGATAGTGTCTCTTGGAAGGAAAGTTTACTCACTTAAATATCATTGCAGTAGGGGATATAACTTTTAAACAAATAGAATGGATTTTAGGGGTACATGTTATGGATTGAGGGACTAACGGATTTCGATGACTGACAATGCTAGGTAGTAGTGTATTGGGGGGGTCCTTGTTTAGATTTCACTTTGCGAGACATCCCACGCATGAAACTTAGCATAAGTTTGGAAGTAGGGAGATTCTTGGCCATTCATCGATAAGTCCGATACCTCAGTCATTATAGAAGTATGTAGTTATTACTATAAATTAAAACTTAAATTCCGATATAAGGCTATTAGAGCGGATAGTGAGGTGAGGATTGATTGAAAATTTTATTTTATCACCACGAGTTGAAGGGTGGAGCGATGTTAAGGAGGATTTAAAAAATTTCAAATTCTGGGGTGATTGAGAATGCCCAAGTGTTATAGCCACGTTGTGAATACAAGGGAAATAAATAATTGGGTGTTATGTGGGAAGATTATGCGATGCTTACGCCAGTATGAACGGCTTATAGGATGTGTGGACACCCTGGTTAGCTGAGGTTAGAATCATCCGAGTTGAAGAGACATGGGAATAAACGTGTGGAATATATGTTTGTGGAACTAACATAATGAAGTGGAAGTGGTAGAGGGGATTAACCGTCGTTTGACAGGGACGATAATCCATATATATGTGCGCGATCAGAGTAGCACACCCGAACATAGTGGAAAGTCTATGGGAAGTCATGTAAAAAGGGGTATCCCTTAAGAAGACTAGAATTTAACTATTATGGAAAATTTGGAGCGACATTCTACCGAGTCAAATGTTGAGAGTGACTTGTGCGAAAATGGAAAGTCAATGTCAACATGGTATAAGGAGACCAGAAGTGCACATCCTGGAAAAAAGTGCATGGGTCGGAACTTTTGGTATACGCCGAGGGAAGAAGAGGATTATTAAGTACCATTTAATGGGAGGAATTATAAGTGGAAGTCAGTGTTGATCGGGACATAATGAGTAGTCACCATGTGCACCACTCATAGGTAGAAACATATTAGAGCATGATGATCAATCAAAAAGTTTTGTATCAAGCCGACAATGCTGATAGTGGAAGAGGGAAGTCAAGTCGGTAAAGTTTCTTTGATGGGTTGCCAACCTCAAGGTAAGATCAAGGGTTCCTTCGAACATGTGGAAAAATTTGCCCAAGAAGGAAGTGATTGATATTCCTTCGGGTTGATTTAGAATATTAGCTAGTGTGCCCCAGTCTTCCTTTGAAGAGAAGAATCGCACCAGTACGTGGTCCTACAAAGTATTATTCTGAATTAGGATGAGAATTTTGAATCCCACCTTCAATATGAAAATTTAGGAAGCAGTGGGGACAATGTTTTATTTTGAGCAGGTTGTATCAACTATAGCCCGGGGATTAGACGAACGGTGATTAACGATTACCGGAGCTGTGTGAAAATAATTTCGGATTCATTGCGATCATTTCATTTCCACAACGGATATAGCTAGCAACTGAAGTATAGTACAATAATTATGAAAGGATATTACCGAATGGTAGGGTTTCGTGGAAGCAATCGTACATGTTTATTGTGAACAAGGTGATTATTGAGTTTTTGGTGTGGAAAAAACTCAACTTTTCTCACTCTGGATGTTAAGAGGTGGATGGATAATCAGAATTTTGTATTGGTCAAGAGTTAGAATTCGATGACTAAAGTGGAATAACCACATACTGTCCTAGGTAAAATTTTAACTATCGTAAGAGTTACGTCGCTAGGAATTAAGATTTGAAGAACTGACAAGAGAAGTCAGATGTTCATATGGTTTCTCCCAGGATGGGAGTTTTATGTTTAGATAAATATAGGAGTTGATACGACGTGAGGTGTGGCCTCCTAAAAATATTAAGACAATGGGGCCAATGATGTATAGGCTAGTCTTATTCGAATGTTGTCGGATAGGAGCACAATGTGAAGTGTTGTTAAGGAGAGTGTTCAATAAGCTTGTTGTGAGGCGGGGGCTATAGTTATCGAGTGCCTTACTATGAAGATAGTTTGTGTACTCATAGGTATCAAAAATTGTTTTACCAGCTAGGCCCTATTTTATGAATTTTGGGACGAAATTCCGTTATTAGGGGGAAAGTATGTAATAACCCGTATTTTTATGGCATTTAATTATGGGATTAATTAAATTAAATTGTGATAAATTAATTTAATATTAATCCGTATTTTAAAATAAATATTTAATAGCATGATGAGAGTTAGTAATGTGACAACCCGCCAACTAAAATAATAGGTGGCCAGCCCAATACTCTAATAATCACAGGAATCATAGATGGTACATTCTCAGCATCACTGTCCATTAAAATAATAGTATGAGATAACCACCAATCATTTTAGAAAACGGATTGTCAATAAAAGAAAATTTTTTGAATAAAAGAAAACACTTAGACAATCCCATTTGCAAAAATGGTGGATATCATAAATGATCACCGAATAAGTTGTCGGTGCACAGACTAATACAAATAGTTACACCTAGTATTACATTTCAATATTTACAATATAGTAAATGAGTGCAACGCTTGGGAAAACACGCCTGAATAAATAAACTGAACTTAACTAAAGTACAATGGAAAGAAGCGTCTAATACCAATAATCTACAACATCCGCAATATGCTGTATCTCCATGACAACCAGAATGGAAATGTAAATACGGGTGTCTATGCGGTAGAGCACCTGTAATGGCAATAGTATATGCAAAAACAAAGACATACAGATATGGGTCAGGGCCCGATTTGATATGATTCCCATGTGAATAAAATGCATGACAGTTAAGTACATAATTCTCTCGCATATAACAATAATATTTCTCACCTCTCAATCTAAAAGCAACCTAGCATAATATAAATGATGCCCAGGTTAAATAAGAACATAAGCCTAACTTCTCTCCAATCTCAACACTATGCCCTTATTCGTGCGTGGGGTGTCTCGCAAAGCGAAATCCAAACAAGGAACCCCCCCGATACACTACTACTAGGCAAGGTTGATCGTCGAGATACATTAGACCCTATCCTAATTAATTCAAGTACTAAAGGCAAATTTCTCCTCAGTCACAACATTATGCCCTTATTCGTGCATGGGGTGTCTCGCAAAGAGAAATCCAAACAAGGAACCACCCCGATACACTACTACTAGGGAAGGTTTATCGTCGAGATACATTAGACCCTTAGCACAATATTATGTATATATATATATATGTGAGAGGTCTCATCTACAACTACTGAAGGATACATTATTATATCCATTTACCATCAAAACATAATTCCCATTTATTCTTTAGGAATATATATAAATGGTACAAAATTTTATCAAATGTTTACCAATCATTTTCAGCGTATACAATTTCATTTCATAGTCACATTCCTTATCAGGAAATATAATCATAATTTTTATGCTCTTTGTGGCATTTCATCTCAATTATACATTTTGTAAAAATATCCTCCTTATCAGGAATATAATCATCATCATATGCTCTTTGTGGCATTTTCATCGTGCTCTTTATAACACTTTATCATGCTCTTTATGGCATTTCATTGTGCTCTTTGTGGCGCCCATATTCATCAAGTCCAACTTGATTTAGAATAGTGATAATTACATATATATATATAAAAATTCTAAGACCGCCCGTTCGGGTTTCCCCACTGTGCGCGCCCCTAAATGGCTATCATCTTTCAGGGCCTGTTATTTAGACAACCTGGGATCCTACCAAACATCGGGAAGCGGCCACGTGCCTCGGGATAGTCAAGACCACACCCGGAATCTCCTACCCATCGCAGAAAAATATACAATCACAAGCGCTCACATGGCCTAGGGACTATATCCACCCTGCGTTAATTTGTCAGGGTGCATCACCAAAATGCGCGAACTTCCCTTAAGATAGCGATTTAGAGAGGGTGTGCATTTATACCTTTTAAAATTTATAAAAGTCATCTTCCTTATCATTTGAAAACATCCATTTTATATTCTCAAAATCATTTGTACTTATTTATTAGTACAACATTTAATAACATACCTTTCTTATTCTTAGAGTCATATTTTATTAATGACTTAAGACCCGAAGAGCCATTAACCTCAACTAGTCCCCAAGACTTCAATATAATATCATAAACCATTTAATATGAATCTCCCTCAAGGAGTGTCTCCCAAATGTCTCAACATTGATATTTTATCTTCAATTTATCTTTCGGTTAATCTCCTATTTCATTCGGAAATCAACCTATGCAAACTAGACCTCGGGGTAAGACCAAACATACCATTAAATCCTAGGGCATTAGTCTACCCAAAACCACCCTCTAGGACTCCACATTAATCCTCAAAGAAAGGTCCCTAAACCTTGGACCTAAAAGAAAAAAGGGCTAAAAATCAAACTAGGAAAAAACTCACAAAAACAGGGGAACCGAATCGATTCGCCCCTGGGCTGAATCGATTCGCTAAACAGCCGAATCGATTTGGTGAGCAAAAATTGACTTTCTTCAATTGACGAATCGATTCGGTTTTAACCCGAATTGATTCGGTCTGCTAGACATGTATCCCTCTCCTTATCCGAATCGATTCGCCCCTAGGGCCGAATCGATTCGGTCCTGAAATCTTTCCCAGTTTGCGCTACGGGTTTAAGAACCATAAAATTCCCAAAACCTACAATCTTTGATTTCTTCCAACAACTAAAATTTATTCTCCCAATTAACTTCTACACAATTTATAACTAATATATAGACCTCAAATCAATTTAAAACTAAGGTTTAAGGGTTAATCATCAAAATCAACAAAAACCAATTTATGGTTTAAATCCCCCAAAACTTAACTAAACATGCAATCTATCACATTAAATCACATCTAGAAAGTAAGAAACTTGCCTCGGGGTTCGTAGTCTCAGATCCTCTTCCGGTAGGAACGATTTCCAGCCTTAATCTTCCATTTTCTCTCTTTTCTCCCATTTCTCCCAAGCTCTCTCTCTTCTCTCTCTCTCTCTCTCTCCTTTGGATTTTCTCACAAATGAAGAAATAAAAAGGGGTGGAGGAACTTAAACGGGTCTTAAAACATAAATTTTCTCTTTTAATTGCTAATACACCATTAAAATGACTCGTATCCACTTAATTGAGTCATAACGCATTAAAAGTGCCCGAAACTCCAAAATATAACTTGACACTTATTTTGACTATCTCGACCATTCTAAAAACAACCGCACCCCCTATTTTGGCATTCGGGAAAGTGTGAACAAATTTTATGTTCCAACTTTATTTTATTTCATTAATTATACCACAATTTAAATATAAGTCATAACCGTCGTTTTACATATAACGACACAGCATATCACAATATAATGTCATTTACCTTCACATACGGTAAATAGACAAAACATAGTAAATATTATCCCTTAATATCACGGGAAACAATATTTACTCCAACTTCCCCTATTTTATAGAATTAGCCCATAGGGCAAAATAATATAAAATAGCCGCTCAAAACCCTGGGTTGTTACAAGTAATTATTGGTAAGAATAATGTTAAATATTACTAGATGAGTAAAGTAATATATGAGATTTCATTTATTAAAAATTGTCGCTAGTGATTAATACAACATTTGTAGAAATTTAAGTCGGGACGCGCATGTGTCGTGTCGGGACTAAATTAATGGAATATAAAGCAATCTAATTTAAAAGTCGCACGTATGGTCATTTTGAGTGCGTCAATGTGTCCGATGGGGACTAGATTGTAAAAAAAGTGTACCTGGGGGTTTCGTTTGGGTCCCGGGGCATTTTTTGGCCTAATCGGCATCCCGGAATGGCATTTTGGTAATTTCTATTTTTGGAATTTAATTACCTACTAAATTAGAGAAGTATATCAGGTGTTAGAGGTTGTATTTTAGGGTTATCAATCATAGAAACATAGAATGAACATTAGAAAATAAAGGGATAGAGCTCTTCAAGACTACATAACAATCCGTAACACCTTTTACAAGAATAACATCACCGGGGCATGGATCGTAAGACGAGGAATGCAGCCATACCTTCGTCACCAATATATCAGACCTTCGATTCCCAGGAAAGTACCTATTTTCTGATTTCTAATTGATATCCCTTTCATGTTAGCATAGGTATGAAAATAACATGTTTTATTTAAAGGATTATATGTTTTGGAAGAGAATTTATATGTTGTAGGGAGAATCCATATATTATGAAATCTTGATCATATGTAGAGGATTACCCACAAACTTATTATTATATTTGGGAATGAAATATGGATTAAAATAGAGATTCATAATGATTCATGCAAAATTAGGTTTTATAAAGAAATCTGGAATTAAACCCCTTTTTGATTTATTCGTTGAGGATTTATGATGTCATTACGTTAGAACTTTTTTATATATATTTCTAATACATTTGTATTACTTTTTTGGGAGTTTGGGATGAAATTAGAGAGGTTTTGAGGAGTTATAATGATTGAACTCGTAGCTGTCATAAGAAAATCTAGGCCGAGACCTGAAGGGTCGATTGATTGACCTATGAATGTCGATCAATCGACTCCTGCTGATTTTTGGAAAATTTTCCTATTCTTTTATGATGATGTAACACCGCTTCAATGGGATTTTTCATATGATGAAATTATTATAATAGGACTTTTGAGGGACCAGTAGGGTTGTGATTTAGGTCCGAATAATTTGAATTAGTACGAGACTTACCCATAGCGTCACGAGGGCTATAGAATAATAAATATGTTTTATGTGCAACATGTGAGTTTGAGTGAGCATGATTAATGACTTAGACCAGCAGGATTAATATTATTAACCTACTGTCATTATGGTTATGAAAATGATACACTCATGTGATAAATGAGAAGAACGATAAGCTAATAATACGTAGGTTTTGAGAGTGAGTACCACGAATGGTTAGTATAAAAATATTATGGGTCATGAGGGTACCTATATGAACTATGGAAATACAAATTTGTGTGTATGTTTGCTTTTCATACTATTATGTGTAGTTATCATACCCACGTTACTTACTATCACGGAGGTTTTCGCACCGGGACAGTCTTATCTTGATGTTCCCTTTATAGGAGATATTGAATTGTACCCTAGAACATAAGATCCTTGGTATAGGCTATCTGAGAGCGATAGTCAAACGGTCCTAAGTGACGTGAGGGTATGTGATGACCTCTTAGTAACTTGGAACTATGCTTTACCTCCAATATGTGTATTTTGTGTTAATACAGTTCGAGAGTGAGTCCGAACTAGTATTTCACTCATTTGTACAAGAGGTACATGGACTTGATAGCAGAGTATGCAGCACCATAGATTTTACGTGGGGTGCCGATTAATATATATATATTGTATGAGTGATTAATATATATACATATACCTCGAAATCATCTACAATGTGTGTAGGTAGATAAATATTGAATAAAGGTTCCTAATCATACTAAATTCTTGATATTTGATAGCAGTATTAAGATATACAAAATTGGCTTAAATTGTCCTTAATAAGATGTTATTTTAATATATCATAGACATACAGTCTCGCGAATCAGAATCTATGGGAGGAGAATTGGGTTAGACTTATGAGTCATTTTAGTAGTACAATAGGCGTGCACACTAGATGAGAGGTGAGAATTCTCAAGAGAGTGTTGAGTACTAACATGTATGTAATATCAACTAGTAAGCATTTTAAATACTTGCTAAACTATTTTAAAGCTATTTTACACTCGGGCTCTGACCCGTTTCTACTCATCTTTTCTCTCTCTAGTATATATATATATATATATATATATATATATATATATATATATATATATATATATATATACTAGGATATGCCTGTCCCTGAAGGCACGCTGATAATCACAAAACAACGACGATTTTCAAATTACGTAATTACAAAAAGGCACAAATTTCGTTCCCCAAAAAAATAAAATGTAATTTTAAAAAAATATAGCCATAATCTCCTTTATTTATAAGACTATCCACTCTGCTTAGAAAATAAAAAATAATCCAACAACGTCCAAATAGGCTAAATTCATCAAATAAACTCACAACAGAGTAATAATTTTTTTGAGTTAAATGATGTTGTGTGATGTCGTGTTCATAAGTAGTGTCTATCGATGTGGGCGCAGGAAAACTGAAGAAGATGACGTTTAAGAAGTTTATCTTCAATGGGATTGACTTGGATGCCCTTCTTGGTATGTCTATCGATGACCTCATGAAGCCCTTTTCTACTCGTGCTTACAGAAGGTTCCAGAGAAGTCTCAAGATAAGGCTTGAGCTTTTGAAAAAAAACTAAGATGATTAGAAGCATTGTTAGGGTGTACAACGGTAAGACATTCAATCAAATCGGTCAAGCATCGATGACCTCGTATTGGTGCCACCCCCACCCATTCTTTGAGGTTAATTCCTTTGAAGTAAAACTCACCAACATATAAATGTATGGACAAAACCAATGTGTCAGCAAAAGGTGTTAATATAATATATCTAAATTATATGTGTTGCTTTTTGATGATAAAATTTACGTTGTAGTAGGTGCAAACATGTAAAAAGTAATCTACAAAAATAAAACACCAATTTTAGCACATCAACGTTTCGTTTCTCCGAATTTGGTGAAAAACATTAGTATATAACTTGGTGAGGTATCTTGGGATATTCCCTCCGCCGGTCTAAAATACTCTCTATGATTTTGAGCTCTCTATTCTGAGGCATATCCTAGTATATATATATATATATATATATATATATATGGCCCTTAAATTGACAATCAATCTCGTGGAGTGAATAACATCGAAAAAAGGAGTTCAGTTGTCAATTTAAGGGGCATCAAATTGACAACCTTATTTCGATAGACCCGTGGGTGTGACTCAGGACTCGATCAACTTTTCTTCAACTCTTTTTTGTCAATTGATTGTCATTATTGTGAGACATATGGGTTTAGTGAGGTTTCCAGGGAGATATTAAACGAATTAGAGCTAGATTTAAAGTTTGTACCTAATAATCTTCTAGAATATGATTGACAACCCTTAATATAATAATCTAAAACAAAAGTTTAGCTTGCTTACTAAACAACTATTCCATGATAAAATTAGGATAAGAAATCCCATCTATCTAACAAAATCTTGGAAGTAATAGAATTCAATACAGTTAAAGTGGGAGCTTCGAAACCCAACATACCCATACTTTGTCTTTTTTAAAACAGATTCATTTTTAAAAAAACACGAAGGCTAATTAAGTTACATGTGCATCTCAAACATGGAGGATGAAATGAGATAAGACAAATTCCTTTAACTGATACAAACAAAATGTAAGTAAAAGTTGCTGAAATGTAAGTAAAGAAGTAAAAGTTCCCTTAACTGATACTTTGAATACTTTGGAACTTATATTTTATTATAGCTGCTAGAACAAAATGTAAGTTTTACAATCAATGTAATAACTTACATTGATTGTTTTTACTTACAATATCAGTTTATTACATTGATTGTTTTTACTTACAATATCAGTTTATTACATTGATTCTTTTTACTTACATATCAGTTTAATAAAATGGAACTTACAATCGATGTAATAACTTTTACCTCTTGTAACAAAATGTAAGTTTATTAAAAATTATATTCAAAAACTCACCGTGTTTTGAAAT
This sequence comes from Sambucus nigra, assembly GCA_949130495.1. NCBI lineage: Eukaryota > Viridiplantae > Streptophyta > Magnoliopsida > Dipsacales > Adoxaceae > Sambucus > Sambucus nigra. Next base: position 379,732,999 of record OX422219.1, on the reverse strand, counting down.
TTTACTTCTTTACTTACATTTTAAAAAAAGACGAAGTAATAGCATTCAATACAACTTTTACAGTTGAAATGAGGCAAATTCCTCGACTTACATGTGCATCTCATTCTTTTACTTCTCCGCACCTAAACAACAAACACTAAACCATGAACTTATTAGCTTATCATTTGAAACAAAACAAAAGAAATGACAATGAATACGAATACTAACAGAAAATGGTATAATGTACCCGAACAGGTGTACATGTTTGTTTCTCATTCAAGTATTGTAAATTAATCAAAATGCCACCATTCGGACCCTCTGAAGTTTGAAAAGGCAACAACTGAAGATCGTCCTATACACTCGGGCCGTTAAAATTGGTACAAATCAATCTCTTAACCTGAGAAATAGTCGATTTAGTGTTCATGGTGGCGGAGGCAGCCCCAGCAGAACCAAGGAACCTTTGTTTCTCACTGAATGATACCACAGCTGGTGTTTCTCGGTTTAATTCATCATTAAATACAACATCTATTCCACGTTGCTTTGCAATCGCAACAACTCAGTTCTCATTTCCAACATCAAATCCTACCATGATCATTTCCAACAAATCCTTGATAGAAAGTTCATGAGATCAATTATATTTAATTCAGAGTTTTGATGCTCAGGCAATCAATGCTGAGTTTTAGTGCTCAAGTCATCATATGTAATAATTCAATCTATAAAATAGATAGAAAGGTCATGAGATCCACAGTTTACAATAGATAGAAAGCATATGTACAATGTGACAGAAATTAGTTGGAAAATATAATTCAGCAGAAAATACCTCAACTTGCAAGAAATGAAAGTTCTTATAGGGTAATGCCTTACAAATCCCATATTTTCTATATAATACCTTAAATGTAATTTTCAACGTTAATGCCCCTTCTGTTGATGCTAAAACTAACTCTATGCTTTCCAAATTTCTTGTTGAAGCTGAAATTTTCAAAGCCATAATTGACATGAATGAAGATGGAGCAGAAGGTCCTCATGGAATTGGGGGATTCTTTTATAAAAAATATTTTTCTATGATAAAAATAGACTTTACTATGGTCATTAGTTCATTCTTTGAAGGGTTATAAATCCCAATTAGCTGGCTAAACACTGCAATTTACATCATTCCAAACATCATAGATCTTACCTTATATTAGCTCCTGTGACTGTGTGAAACCACTATTCATGTCGCATTGAGCAGCAGCAGTATCGAGAGCTGTTGCACTTGCAGCTCTCATTCTTCTCAAAAGTATGAAACTGTGACACATGGGTTGTTGCGCTGTTTATATTGGTACATTTTGCAAGTCTCTTTATTCTCAGCACCAGCACCGAGAGTTGTTGCGCTTGCAGCTCTAATTCTTCTCAAAAGTAGAAACTGTGACACGTGGGTTGTTGTGCTATTTATATTGGTACATTTTCGAGCTCTCATTCTTCTCATTCTTCTCAGCAGCAGCACCAAGAGCTGTTCTGCTTCTGCTTAAAGTCACTTCCATATATTTTAAAGTTCATTATCAATATTGACTTCCTTCTTTATATTGGTACATTCTGGTTAAAGTCACTATTTATATTGATGCCCAAGATATCTTATTATCGACAACTTTCGTATAAAAATGACTTGTGATACATAATACCTAATACAAATACACTATTGAGAAGTTATACCTAAATATGATGCAAATACAAATACAGATACAAATTAGTGTGAGCATATTATTTATGTTGTTCAAACAGACCTACATATTATTTATGCATACATGTTCAAACAGACCTGCACATCAGTCATACGCATTATTTAGGTTGGAATATAGAAAACTGTTGTTTTCTGTATTTGTATCATACTTACAAATACAAATACATTATTGAAATATCATTACATACAAATATATTATTTACGCATCAGTTTTCTGATATCTACTCTCAATTTATACAAATACAATTACCTGTAAGTCAAAATATGCAACCAAATTGTAAATAGCAATTTCACTAAACAATGGTCCTTAATAAATAAACCACATCCAAGTCTATGCATAATACAAAAACAAAAGTTAAGAACAAAAAAGGGCATACATTTGCTCCATCTTGGATAAGTTTTTCAACACCAGAGATCTTCCCATGCATTGCAGCCAGCATGAGCAGGGTCTACACCATTCCAATTACAAAAGTTAAGAACAAAAAAGGGCAATCAAACGAAATCCCAAAGTATCTTAATAAAATTAAAGGGTAGTATAACTCAATATTTCGCTCCTACAACTTACTTGCTTATAACGATTGAGCAAATCTGGATTAACAGATCGATCCAAAAGCATTGTCACAATCTAAAACCCGCCTGGCAAGAAACAAAACCCACCAATCAAACCCATAAAAATCTCATTTACGTTGGTTGTACACCCACACCTGCAACTTTTACGAACCAACTCCATGATTATATATATATATATATATATATATATATATATATATATATATATATATATATATATATATATATATATATATATATATATATGTATATCGAGATCGAGAGAGAGAGAGAAAGAGAAGCACAAAACAACTGATTTACCTTGGCTGGCCCTATTTTGTCTAAAATCGAAGGCGGAACCGTATGTACACCCACACCTACAACTTTTGCTAACCAACTCAGTGATTATATATATATATATATATATATATATATATATATATATATATATATATATATATATATATATATATATATATATATATATATATATATATATATATATATAGAGAGAGAGAGAGAGAGAGAGAGAGAGAGAGAGAGAGAGAGAGAGGCACAAAACCATAAATCATCCATGGATCTACACATAAAGACAGATAATGGCTTTCATTAATGATATAGAAAACATAAATCAAATATAAATAAACCCATCATCTCTTTTTCGAACTATTTTTGTAAAACCAAAGAAATGGGTAATGAGAGAGGGTTAGAAAGCTGTTCATTAAATGAGTTGGGTTTGAGATATATGATGACGGAATGGCTATGGAAGAACGAACGGGTGATCGATGAGAGTCTAGAGGTATTGGTTCATACTTGGGGAAATGGGATGTGATGGTATGGGTTTGATATCGTTGGTGAAAACTCGAGGCATCAAATGAGGTAAAAGGGAGAAAATGGGGAAATACTCTTTTAACCTTGATTTTGAATTTTAAAGGAAGGGGGCAAAATATTAGAGTTTTAAAAAGAGGGGGAGTTCAAAATTTTCAAGGGAAAAATAGGCATTGCAGGATAAAATTATATTGATGACATCATCTTTTAATCTTATGACATATATAAGTTTTCTACTTTATTATATAGATATATATGTATGTATTACAGGTGCTAGGCCACAAGGGAGTCAGTCTTGGATCTTTGGACTGTTGACGTGCTGCAGCTGGTGTGGGAGTTGCAGGTATTTGCAGTAGACGACTTCATCCTTGTCTTATCAGTCTTTCATTTAGTTCTCATTAGATAGGGCATGTGTCGCCCATTTCCACTTTTTACCTAGTCCAGAGATTTGTACTCTTTATTTATGTCAGTATTTAGTTTAATTGGGATTTTTTTAGTTTATTACATTGTCCTACGATTTGGGATATTTTAATTGGATTGATTTATCTAGCATGCTCTTTAATTTGAATGGTTTGGTTTTAATACTATGATTTGTATTCGTGAAGGTGGTTTCAAAGTGAATAATAACAATCGGACTTAATTTGTTAAATTAAACGTTTTGACACTTAGCTTAATTATTTATTAGGTGATTAATAACGAAAAATTGTTTTTCGACAGTGATACTAATAATGAACCAACCCGACACTTTGAGTTAATTTAATAAAGGACTGATCACCCGGTATTTAATTAGGCCGGGTGTCACACTTGGTAGGATAACCACATGAACAGTACATTTGTTCATGTGGTTTTTGTGTTTAGTGCAATTGTTAATGTTTTTTTCTATCTTGGGTTGAGACCCATGATAAAGAACGAAGCATATTTATTGTCTCTCACAGGGCATTTGTTCATGTGTTTTTTGTGTACAGTGCATTTGTTAGTTAGTTTTTTTTCTTCTTCCGAAGAGAACGAGTAATTATGCATGCATGTTTTTTTTTTATCTTGGGTTGAGACCCAAGATAAACAACAAGCATCTTATATCCTGTGATAGTTAAAGAAAGATAAAAAAAGAAGAAGAATGCACGTGGGTTCAATTTCTAGGAAACAAAGGCAGGAGCAAGTATCTGAGAGTATATTTGTTGGTATGTTTTTTATTCTTATTTTTTGGTGTGATTTTTATGTTCTTCATAGAGATTTTTCAACTTAATTACGCATGCGTATGTTTTTGTGATCTTGGGTTAAGACCCAAGATAAATAATGAATCAATTTATATTGATCTCTTTTTTTTTAACTTTATACCTGCAAAAATAGAGACTGTACATACACCTGTTTTTTTAACTTTAAATTAGATTCAACATTTTGTTTTTGTATATGTGTTTTTCTGCTTCAAAACATACGCAGTTTACAAACCCAACACTTTCCATATCTGTTTCAACACGCTTCATAATTGAAGGACAACTTTTGTATCAGATGTTGAGAAAAAGGTAGTTTCCAAAATATAAAACAAATATAACCTCTCGCTATTGGTCCGAAGTTGTTTTTTAGGATTTTTTTTCTTTTTTTTAATCTTCTATTATAAATGTAGTTTGAAATACTTTTATAATAACAAAACTTGACTCATTTTTTTAGTATGTTTCTTAGTGGTTGATTTCATAAATGATTTCAGAAGGATGTGTAAATAAACAAATGATTTCGGAAATAATAAATTATTCCAAGCAAAAAAATATTTTGAAACCGAAGATACACGAATTGAGTGATATAACTGTGCATGCTTATGTTTTTGTGATCTTAGGTTGAGACAATTTACTTTCGTCTTATAGTTTTTTAAACTTTACACTATTTAATTGAAATCCAAGATAAATGAATGTCAATAGTATAGGTGTGTTTATGTTTGTTTTTGTGATCACATGTGATATATTTGAAACCCAATATAAATGAATTTGACTAGTATATACTAACTACATGCATGTGTTTTTTGCACTATTTTGGTCTCTTATTTCACGAGTATTTTGTGTGTGTTTTGTTTGACCCAATATATATACGCATTTGTTTATTGCTGAAAATATTTTTTATGTCTTGCTAATGTTTTTACCTACATTTCTTATATATCTATTTTTCTACACACAATACGTCCCATATTTCGTATAGTCTCTCCCGATGCGAGTACATTAATCACTCGGATAACTAACCTCGGCCTGTCACACAACTCAGTTGACTAGGAGCTTACAACAACCATCAAGAAGGTCTTCTTCTGGAAGTTTGTCCACTGATTGATCAACCTCGGCTTGACAGCAGCTAAGGTCGACAACATCATATAGGCCCAAGCTAATACTCTGCATTAGCCGACATTGTACCCCACCTCATACATAACATCGGCCAGTCTACAAGGTCGAGGTCATATTGATGAATGACAGGACAAAGCAACACCATCAGACTTCAATAACCTCGTACTCGACCAGGCCGAGGTTACATTAGTCAAGGACACAAGTCTGAGCATATGCAAGCACAAGTGAAGTTTGGGACACGTGAGCAAATCAGTTACAACCAAATCATTCTCCTCATGTGAGGGAATATTGTGGTCATCATTATCTACATAAGATCATCCAGGTGTCATCATCATACTGGTTTGATCCTCATTCACATGCTCATTGCATGCTTGGGGGGTACATTACACTCCCCAAGCACTATATATAGAGGTCTTACTCTACCTTGTAGAGGGATCGATACTTGCAACCCTAGCTAAAATTCTATTTGTTTATACAAAAGAGAGAGAAAGCTTGAGAGATCGTATCTATGACCATTAGTGCCTTCACCTAGTGAAATCACTCACACACTCACAGTGGACGTAGGCCAGATTGGCTGAACCACTTATATATTAGTGTTCATCCTCTTCTCCTCACCTTCTTCTACTAGATATTTACTCTTATGTTGCCATTGTTATTGCTAAATTGAGCTTATCAACACCTCATCTGGTGGTGATGTTTCTAGCATCATCATTTTGGCGTCGTCTGTGGGAATGAGAAGATTCGTCTCTTCCTTTTTTGTTGTTTAACCTCTCTGGAGACTCTGGTAGTGAACCACGGCTTACCCTTCGCGTGGAGCTATTTCACTATTGAAAGGGGTCCCTTAAGGTTTCCAAGCTCTATAGTCCTCTCATGAAAAGCTCAAGCATATGGCACCGGAGTTACCACCACCTCCTCCCCTATTTGGTGTTGGAGGACCCCGTTTCAGCCAGGTACCACCCTAGTCCGAGACGGCTGAGGTGGCAACAACTTTGAATTCCTTGGTAGAAACTCAACAAGGGACGCAGGTGCAATTTTCCTAGTTAAGCGAAAAGATAATGAGACCACCCGGGGTCTCAGCGGAGATGATTACTCCAGTGGCTGATCAGCAACAGTGTGAGGCCAGGGGACCACCCCAGGCACCATGAAATAACCAACCTACTCCTCAACGGAGGAGGGATGTTGTTGAGACTAAGTGTTTACGCCTGGGGAGGAAAGGAAACCCTTGACTTGAGGATAAGTACGATGACATTGAGGCAGACTATTGGGAGACATATGAGGTTTCAAACGACACTATCCGTCCTATACAGTAGAGCCGAGGTCAGTGTGAAAGAAGAGATGGTGATGCACGATAGAGAGGGTCAGCCTTCAATCGCTTAAGTAGAGGGTAGACCTTTTTAAGTCTCAACCCAGTTAATGATATGAGGTAGAGGCTATAGAGGTCAAGAAGCGTAGCAAGCTCACAAAGGGAAAGCGGTTATCATTGGCCTCATTATGGATGACCCCCGTATGGCCGAGATTGTAGTCAGGGGGAGGTCAGTATTCGACATTGCGTAGTTGCTGGGGAACCCTCAGTTCACGATTTATAAGTGGCTGGGGACAACCTTGGCCAAGCCGACGTTGCCAAACCATGGAATGACTCTATCCAAAGGCTGAAAGAGAAGATCTGGAGCCTAATAAAAAACTGAGACCCGTTACAGAGGGGGCCTTTAGAGGGCTCACCATTTATGGCAAGGATTGTTAACTTCCCAACCCCTGCTAAATTTAAACCTCCGGTGGTGTCTCCCAAGTACGATGGTAGTACTAACCCAGTCCATCGTATTGAAATGTATCAATCTGCAGCAGACATTTATGCAATCTATGATGAGATGAGGTGCCGATCTTTATCAATCACCTTGACTAGGGCTACACATATCTGGTTCACTTGTCTCCTTAAAAACTCAGTGGAAAATTTTAAAGGTTTGGCCGAACGGTTTATTCATAACTTTTGTTTTGGGGTAAGACCTCAGAAGAAGATGACTCACTTTATTTATGTAAAGAAAGGGAAGAATGAAATCCTCAGAGACTACATCGCGAGGTTCAACAAGGAAAAGTTGGAGGTAAAAGATTATGAAGAGAGCATAGCCATGAAAACCCTTATTGGAGGACTTCAAATGGGAAAGCTACTTTAGAAGCTTACTGAAGACCCTCCCAAGTCTATGTTCGAGTTGTTAGAAACATCTGGAAAGGTCACGAATATAGAAGAAACAATGGTTGCAAAGTATGAGGATGACAATGGAAGTAGTAGTGGATAGTTTCAAAGGAAGAAGGATGGCAAGAAAAGAACTGCAAACGATAAGTTTGCACACTACACTCTTTTAACTGTGAAATGCGAACATATCCTCAATGAAATAAAGAATGATAGATACCTGAGATGGTTGGAGAAGCTAAAGGCTCCTTCACATAAGAGAGATAAGAATCTATTATGCGAGTTCCATCAGGATCACGATCATCTGACTAACACGTGCTTTGCCTTGAAGGGCGAGATTGAGAATATGTTGAAGTCTAGAATGCTTAGAAAGTATATGGATGGTAAAGCTTCTAAGGGGGGAAGAGATGACGCCAAAAATAAAAGAAATGGTAAATATGGAGAAGATGTCCCTGTTAGAAGAGCTGATGACGATGACCCTGACCTCCCACTAAAAGACGATAATTCTCTAGTGCAGAGGGTCGGTATGATCTCTTAAAGTGTGAACAATATCTGTGGGGGACTAGTAGGGGTGGCTCAGAGGTAGCAGATTGCAAAGCTCTTACGGGAGAGGCTAAGGTAGTGACTAAAGTCGAGGTTGTGAACATGGCATCTACGGAAGTTAAGCGCGATAAGAGAAAGAAGGTAGATATGGACACCCTCATGGTCGTCTTCTCACGACTTGACTTCAAGGTTATCTTAGCTCCTCATGATGACCCTTTGTTAATCACCATAAGGGTGCATGAGTGTGAAGTTCAGAGGATTCTCATTGATGGAGGTAGTTCTACAAACGTTATGTTTTGGCCCTGTTTTAAGAGTTTGGGCCTAAGTAGAGCTAGGCTCATCCCATGATTAGCTTCAGTGGTGAACATGTTCATCCGTTAGGTATGTATGAAATGGATTTGAGAATGGGAGATGAGGAACTAAGAGGTTGACCAGAAAAATCAATTTCTTTGTGATGGATGAAAACGTCTTCTCAACCTAGAACCTCATCATAAGAAGAGTAGCCCTAAAGGAATTTGAGGCCATGCCTTCAACGGTCCACCAAATGCTAAAATTACCAACTCCTTATGGAATAGGGGAAGTGGAAGGTGACCAAACATCAACAGGAGAATGATAATTCAACTTTGCAAAAAAGAGAGAGGCTCATAAGAGGGCAACAACCACGTATAACATCGACACACTTGATCCTAGAGATGAAACAAAGCTAAAAAAAGGGAGAGGACACGGAGGAGGTAGAATCCATTGTCCTCAATGAGGATGAGCAAAAAAAAACTATCCAAATCGGCAAAACCCTAAGACCTGAGATCAAGGAGGAACTAGTAAAACTGTTAAGGAAGACATAGTATTTTTTCCTAGAGCCACGCAGACATGCAGGGTATTGATCCTGATATTAGGTGCCATAAACTCATTGTTGTAGCAGAAGCTAAGCCCATCAAGTAGAGAATAAGAGTATACTCAAGGGAAAAATATGATGTCATCAGAGACGAGGTTAGAAAGATTGAAGAGGACAAGTTTATTAGATAATTCATATAGCTTGAATGGTTATCTAATGCTGTCATAGTACCCAAGAGAAATGGGAAATGGAGGATGTGCATAGACATCACTGATTTAAATAAATCTTTCTCAAAAGACAGTTTTCCCCTACCTCGTACAGATCAGATGGTGGATGCCACAGCCATACATGAGCTCATGAGCTTCATGGATGAATATTCGGGGTACAATCAGATCTTCATGAACTTGTAATACTTAGAGGTGAAAACCTTCATTACAAATAAGGGGACATATTGGTACAAGGTCATGCCCTTTGGCCTAAAGAATGCAGTGGCTACCTATCAACGTCTTGTAAATAAGATGTTCAAGGATCAGATAGGAAAATCCATGGAAGTTTATGTAGATGACATTCCGATGAAGAGTCTGAAGGCCGACACTCATGTGGCCAACCTTGAAAGAACTTTTGACACCATGGATAAATATAAAATGAAGCTCAACTCGACCAAAATTTGTCTTTGGGTAGGAGCAGGAAAGTTCTTGGGATTCATCATCAACCAAAGAGGAATAGAGGCTAATCCTGAGAAGATCAAGGCCTTACTGGAAATGAAGACACCCAGATTTATAAAAGATATTCAGAGGCTAATCGAAAGAGTTGTCGCACTTAACAAGTTCGTCTTAAGAGGCACAGATAAGTGTCATCCTTTTTTCAAAATTCTTAGAAAGTCTTTCGAATGGAATGAGGAATGTGACAAGGCTTTTATAGATCTCAAGGCCTACCTCGGTTCTCCTCTAATCTTATCTCGGCCAGTTTCGAGAGAGAAGCTATACGTATATTTAGTTATCTCATAGTCATCCATCAGAGCTACGATAGTAAGATAAGTGGAGGGAGTGTATAGACCAGTGTACTTCAATAGATAGGCACTCCAAGGGTCTGAGCAGAAGTACCTCGGATTGAAAATATGGCCTATGCTTTGATACATGCTTCTAGGAAAATGAAGCCTTACTTTCAAGCCCACTCTATGGTTGTCCTCACTCATTCCCCACTCAGACAGGTCCTTCATAAGCCTGAAAAGTGAAGAAGATTAATGACCTGGGCAATCGAGTTCGAGGAATTTGATATTGTTTATCAACCCAGGGTTGCCATCAAGGGACAAACACTCACAGATTTTGTAGCCGAGTTTACTTGGGAAGAGGCTGATATTGAGAAGAGTCAAGGGGCGCACATGAAATAGACAGAAACATTTTCCAAGATTCAAAAAAGATTGAGTCAAGTAGATCCAAAACAAGAATAGTAAAGAATGAGGGAGAGAGATACCACTTCAAACAAGGGACCCTATCAAAGGGGAACTTCTCTTCTTTAGTAACCATTTGGAACCTCTTCGTTGTTGGTTCGTCTTGTGAAAAAGAAAGTGGGGTAGGGTTGAAAGTGTTAGCACCAGATGGTACCGATATTAAATATGCATTGAGGTTCAACTTTAAAGCTTCCAACAATGAGTTATAGTATGAGGCACTAATAGAAGGTCTCTTCTTGCAAAAATGCCTTAGTGTCGGCCAACTACTAGTCCATAGTGACTCAAGGTTGGTTTTCAATCAAATATGGGGTTGTATGAGGCCAAAAATGAAAGGATGGCCAAATACCCGAAGAGGGTGAGAAAGATGCTAGAAATCTTCAAGGAATTAAAGATGTAGAAGATACCTCGTCTAGATAACAATCGAGTTGATGCACTCATGAGGTTGGCCTCAATAAGAAGAACAGACATAAAGAGAATACTACCAGTTAAGATTCTACTCAAACTGACCATTAAAGAGGAAGAGGTTATTATATCTTGCCTAAATTTGAATATGGGAGCCTCATGGATGGACCCTCTTATCACATACATCAGAGAGGGAGAGTTTCCAGAGTCGAAGTTAGAGAGGAGAAAATGAGGTTCAGAGCTAGCAAATTCTCAATTGTAGGAGATGACCTATATAAAAAGGGATTCCTAATCCCTCTCCTAAAAAGTGTCCACCCTTCAGAGGTTCCACACATATTGTACGATGTTCATGAGGGATCTTATTCAAGTCACATAGGGGGAATGTCATTGGCGAAGAGGATAATCACCCAGGGGTACTGGTAGCCGACCTTGGCCAAAGATGCAGCCGCATATGTGAAGAAATGTGACAAGTGACAGAGGTTCTTCACCATCCATCATCAACCTCATCAACCTACGACTTCAATCAGCTCCCCTTGGCCATTTGCAGTATGGGGCATTAATTTGGTAAGACCCTTCCCAAGAGATGTAAACAACTATCGGATCTTAATAATGGCAATTGATTATTTCTCCAAATGGGTAGAAGTTGAGCTAATGATCATAATCACTGATCAAAAGACCTTCCAGTTCATCTGGACGAACATCATATGCAGGTATGGTCTTCCAAACACCCTCATCTTATAGAAGGGAACCCTATTTAAGAACATATCCTTAAAAAATACAGTGAAAGAGTGCTTATCAAGAAGTTCTTCTCTTCTCCTGGCCGACCCCGGAAAATGGCCAGACTGAGGTCACAAATTGAACAATCCTTGATTGAATAAAAAAGAGGTTGGAAGAGGCCAAAGAAAGATTGATAGAGGAGGTATATGCACTGCTTTATTGAGGACACAAATGGGAGAAACCCCATTTATGTTTGCCCATGGCTCAGAGGCTATAATCCTAACAGAGGTAGGACTTCCCACTCATAGAGTTCAGACCTATGACCCTCACAGGAATGGGGAAGAGAGACGACTTGATCTTGATTTGATCAAGGAAAAAATAAAGGATGCAGAGATAAGACAGGCACCCTATCAAAAGAGCACTGCGACATTATACACTTGGAGGGTAAAGTCAATCCCGATAGCTATGGGCGACCTAGTCCTCAAGAAGACATGGCAGAAAACTAATAAGATCCATCCCAAATGGCATGGTCTTTATCGGGTCATTGATGAGGTTATGCCAGGTACCTACCGGCTAAAAAAACTTGAAGGATAACCTTTATCCAACCCTTGGAATGCCGATCACTTAAAGAAATATTACATATGATGTTATAGTTGGTTTTATCTTTGTAATACATGTATCAATTTAAACAGAGGATGTTAATGAAAGATAGCAACATTGTGCTAGTACTTTTGTTATATTGCTTAAAACATCATTAAGTTGGTGACAATATGAGGTAAAACATCATAATTTGGTGACCTCAGACCTTTAAACATCATTAATTTCGTGAAAATATGAGGTAAAACATCTTCATTTGGTGGCCTCAGACCTTTAAAAATCATAATTTGGTGACCTCAAACCTTTAAACATCATTAATTTGGTGAAAATATGAGGTGAAGCACCATAATTTGATGACCTCGAACCTTTGTCATCATTAATTTGGTGAAATTTATGAGGTGAAACATCATAATTTGGTGACCTCAGACCCTTTAAACATTATTAATTTAGTGAAATATGAGGTGAAACATCATAATTTGGTGACCTAAGACCTTGAAATATCATTTAGTTGGTGATAATATGAGGTGACACATCATAATTTGGTGACCTCAAACCTTAAAATATAATTAAGTTAGTGAAAATATGAGGTAAAACATCATAATTTGATGACCTCAGACCCTTTAAACATCATTAATTTGGTAAAACATGAGGTGAAACAACATAATATGATAACCTCAGACCTTTGACATCATTAATTTGGTGAATTTTATAAGGTGAGACATCATAATTTGGTGACCTCAGACCCTTTAAACATCATTAATCTGGTAAAATATGAGAAGAAACACCATTAACTTGGAGACCTCAGATTTTAAACATCATTAGGTTGGTGAAAGTATGAGATGAAACATCATAATTTGGTGACCTCGAACCTTAAACATCATTAAGTTGGTAAAAATATGAGGAGAAACACCATTAACTTGGTGGCCTCAGACATTAAACATCATTATTTGGTAAAAATATGAGGTGAAACATCATAATTTGGCGACCTCAGATCTTGGAACATCATTAAGTTAGTGACAGTATGAGGTGAAACACTATTAACTTGGTGAACTCAGACGTTAAACATCATTAAGTTGGCGAAAATATGAGGTAAAAAATCATTTATTTTGGTGACATAAAATTATTTAACATCAGAGTTTGTTAAACTTGTCATATGAAGCAATACATTGTATGAAGTAATAGAATCTGTGGAAGTTGAACTAATAATTATCTTAATAAGGGTTCATAGTTACAAAGCAGAGTATCAAGAGCCTTCATAAGAGTTCATAAAAATAAGAGTTACAAACAAAAGTGGGAATCAAAATTACAACTAACGAAAAGCTTCATAAGAAAAAGGGCCTATGTCTCTGCAGTTGCAGTTGTCTTATCATGGACAACGTTCGTCACTTCAACACCAACATCATGATGAGTAACGTCTTCTATCTCAGTGACCTCGAGAGGAGTAGTCTCGACTGGGGTAACATCAGCCTCTTCAACTTTTTACAAGGACTGAGCGAACCGAGGATCTCCAAAGTCGAGACCCACAAAGTTGATGCATGCAAGACACCAGACTCGCTCTCCTTTGTGGCTGCCCATTTTGCCAGTCGCCTTGATACCTCTTTCATGGTATTCAAAACCAAAGCTGTCAAATTCATCAAAGACCTTGTAGTCTTCGATGCTGAGAACGTGAGTTTTTCTAAATCAATGCTCTGATACCAATTTGAAAACGATAATTTTTGGATTTTACAAAAATTAATTTCCTTATATATGCGGAATAAAGATGGCTCAACTAAAAAATTACATAAACAAAATTTTAATTTCTTTCAAATTAAAATTAAACAAAACATCACAGTGACATTAAATTAAACAACTAATTAATTTTCACATAAAAAAATTAATTCAACCCAAGTCCTAAAATTTGCCTAAAATTTTCCTAACAATTAATTATAATTTTATCCAATAAAATTAATGACTTGAATTAAATTAACATTTACCCTAATTAGATTTGCACCAAATTAAATTTGGACCAAATTAAATATAATAATTTTATCTTTTTACCTAAGCATGCATATAATATGATATTGCAAAAGATAAAATAAGTAAACAACCACTACGTCGCGATGTACGAGGAAAACCCCACAACGGTAAAAAAATCTCGGACGACCCTATCCTCAAATCCACTAAGTACGGTTTTACAAGTACAAGAAAAAAAGACTTACAACACCCGATTTGACTTCGTTCAAGCCCCGATGCCTTTTCATTTACACACCTCTGCCTAGCGAATAACCACGGAGGTCCACCGTAGTCTCAAAATCCACCAATTGAACTTTTTCTCGTCAGCGCTAGGGGTGTGCAAAAAAACCGCCCGAACCGAAAACTGAACCGAACCGGCCCGAACCGAACCGAAACGGCAGTTTTTTTTTAGCCCGGTTCGGTTTGCGGTTTAAGGATTTAAAAAATCGACAATATCGGTTCGGTTGTCGGTTTAGACAAAGAAAAAACCGATTCGAACCGAACCGAACCGACATCAATATTATATATTAAAAAACCCTTAAATATTATTTATTTTTATATCCAAAAACCATTAACCAACCTCCAAAACCGACCAAAACCGAAAACCGACCTATAAAAAACCGACCAAAACTGAAAATCGGTTAAAACCGAACCAAAACCGATGTGAACCGAAACCGGCGGTTTTTTTCATCGTCGGCTCGGTTTTGGTCTGATTTTTTCCAAAACCGAACCGATCGGTTCGGTCTGAATTGCGATCCAAAACCGAACCGAACCGACCCGTGCACACCCCTAGTCACCGCCACCTGAACAAGAAGCCTTTCTCCAAGGGGATATGTCACAACAAACAAACTTCTTCTTTGCGGGATGTAGAAATAAACCCAAACTTATTTTATTTGAGGTGTAGAGAAAAAACTCGGTGCCAAATTATGACAACCTGTGATCCGAAATAGGGGGTGGCCAGCCCGATACTCCAATATAACAGGAATCATGGATGGAATCATTCTCAGCATCACAACAAAATAAAAAGTATACAGGATAACCACTCCATAATTCAGAAAAACGGGTTGCCAAAAGTTTTGGTTTTAAAGTTAAGAAAATAATTTAAACAACCCAATTTGAAAAGAAAGTGGAAACCCCGAAGGAATTATATTGCATACACATAAAATAAACAGTAAGGGACCGAATATGCTGTCGGTCAACAGACTTATACAAGAATATTAAACAAGTTCAGTAAATTAGATAATACATTACATTAAACAATTACAAAAGCTTGGGCCTCACGCCCGAGTAAATGAACCGACCTTAGCTAAAGTACAAAGATGGTGGCGTCTATTGCAATATATCTCGTAATACCCACAAAGCATCACGGCTCACCAAAAACACCGGGATAGGAAGTCAGATCAGGCGTCCTTGCGGCAGAGCACCTGAGAGGATACAAGACGCATACACAACAAGAAATATGAACGGGTCGGGGCCCGATTTTATATGATCACCAGATGAATAAAAAGTATGACAGTTATGAATAAAAATCATGCTTGAAAAGATAAAAATCTACTTACACAATTTTAAAACACGAACTAAGGGAATCAGATGATCATAAAATTTAAACTTAATTATACATAGAAATATGATTCACATATTAATTAAAAACCTCCATCTTTTTTATACTGTTCCATTTCATTGTTATGTTCCTTATCAGGAACTCGTAATTACAATTTTTATGCTCTTTCTAGCATTCCACTCCTTATCAGGAATATAATCATCAAAAAATTCTCTTTGTGGCATTTCATTGTGCTCTTTATGGCACTTCATTATGCTCTTTATGGCACTTCATTATGCTCTTTATGGCATATCTCATACATTAAGTCCCACTTGATTATGAATTTTTATATTTATATACATATAACGATTTTAAGACCGCCCCTCCGAGTTTCCCCACTAGGCGCGCCCCTAAATAACCATCATCTTCCAGGACCTATCAAACAAGGAAACCTGGGCACCTATCGCAACATTGGGAAGTGGCCATATGCCTGCGGGAGAGTCAAGACCACACTCGAAATCTCCTCACCAGCGCAGAAAACATAACATATTGCTCATATGGCCTAGGACTATATCCACCATGCATTCACTGGCCAGGGGGCTTCACCTCTCTCTCGAACATCCCTTATGATGGAATTTAGAGAGGTGTGTTTAAGCAAATTATCATTTAGCAAATTCATTATGAAGTAAATTAGAATTTACCATAATCATTACCATTTCCATTTCATTCTCATTCACCATTTTACACATGTATGTTTCATTTTATTCAAAACCATAGTCATTTACTTTGTAATTACATCATATTTTATCCGGAGCCATACATATTATATCTTATCGTTGTAACCTCAATGAATAAATAAACTTTCAATTTATTCTTCCAAGATTCGTTTGTGAAGTTATTATAAACCATCAAGACTACACAGCTCCATTGATCTTCTAAAGTCTCCTGAACATGACACTATAACTCCTAGACTCATAAAATTCAACTAAAAGAAAAGAATGCCCTAACATCAATTGGCATATCCCCGGAAAAACCCCCACATAACCCATTTCTAATGTAGGGTGAATAACTAACTCGTCTAGGACTCTAATTTTACTTCATACAAGAAGATTCCTAGGCCCAATGCCTCGACAAAAAGGATTGGAATTGAGTTATAAAACTAACTCAAAAATAGCAGGAAAAAGAATCGATTCCCTCAAGGGCCGAATCGATTCGTCCTAGTGAATCGATTCGCCCAAAATGCGAATCGGTTTGGACTAAGAAACCTGAGATTTTGTAACCTGCCGAATCGATTCGGTTTGGCCGAATTGATTCAGTCCAATCAGACCTATAAACTGACCCTTTAGCGAATCGATTCTCCCTAGGGTCGAATCGATTCGCCCCTGTGAATTTGCCAAGAATGGATTTAAGGGTTATGAACCCTAATTTCCCCAAATCTCAAATATCTTCCATCTTTACACACATCCAACATTATTAATGAACACCAAATCAACCTACATGATTATTAACTACTATAATCCACAATTTCATCAACAAAAAACTAAGATTTGGGCTAAAACACAATAAAATCCATAAAACCCATATTTGTTCATTTATACCAATACACAAATATCAACACAATTTATTCATCTTAAATCGCATATTAGCAAGTAGAAAACTTGCCTTAAGGTTGATATCTCAGATTTCTTTGTGGTAGAAGCAATCCCAATCTTCAATCTCCAATTTCTCTCTTCTTTCTCCTCTTTTCTCTTCCTCTCTCTTTCTCTCTTTTACTCTCTATGTTTAAGATATATAATAGGGAAATTAGGGGATTTAGAAGACCAAAATCGGGGCTTAAGTCTAAAGTTCCCAACTTAAATGGTTAATACCACATTAAAATGACTTCCAAACACGCATTTAAGTTAAAACCAGTCAAAAGTGCCCAGAACCTAAAAATACAATATGACCCTTATTTTGACTGTCTCGCACATTCCGGAACTAACTACGCCCTGTAAACTGGCATCCGAAAATTTTATCATTAATTTAGAGTTTACATTTCATTTAAACCAAAATGTCATTTAAAACACATGACAATAAAAAAAATATAACCTTGTGATATTTACTCACACATAAAGTAAATATGCAACACTCCAGTAAATGTTAACTTTCAACTCATTCAATTTATATTTACTCCAGTTCTCGACATTTTATATAATTATCTTATGCGGTAAATTAATATAAAATTAGCCTACTAAAAGAGAGGGTTGTTACACAAATAATCCAAGAAAGGATATATATTAAGGAACTTGGAATAAACAAATTATTGGGTGTGTATGCATTTTTGGTGAATTTAATCCATAAAAATCAAACACAAAACATGGAACTTTTTCTTGAATGTTTTTTCTGTCTAAATACTCTTAGAATGTGAAAAAGTTAGTTCCGAAAGTTTGGTTCCCGCACTTCATAATTCTGTCAAAAAGTAGTGGGGAAAAGGTAGTAGAAACATGGTGAAAACTGCCAAAAAAATTGTTCCCGCCAAACTCGTTCGAACAAATTTTTCCATCGAACGACTTTACTAACGATGTTCTATTGCAAAAAAATAAATCCAGTTAGAAGTCTGGTTCAAACGACTTGGGAATCTCGTTCAAACGAGATTCTAGTTCGTTCGAACGACATGGGAATCTCGTTTGAACGATATTCCAGTTCGTTCGAACG
The DNA here is from genome assembly GCA_949130495.1 of Sambucus nigra. Taxonomy (NCBI): domain Eukaryota; kingdom Viridiplantae; phylum Streptophyta; class Magnoliopsida; order Dipsacales; family Adoxaceae; genus Sambucus; species Sambucus nigra. Next base: position 379,714,653 of record OX422219.1, on the reverse strand, counting down.
AAGTGTCAGAAAATAAAATATTCTTTGTAAGCCCAAAACTTTTTATGAAAAGTTCTAAAAAATATTTCTTGAATAAAACAAAGTCATTCAAATTATTTATTATAAATTAAAAATTACACCCAATAAATTTCCAAGCTCCTATATATATATATATATATATATATATATAATGCATTCATACCTTAGGAGAATTGGAACTAATGATGTTGACGTAGAAACGAGGAACACTAAACCCGACATATGATGAAGCTTTATAATCTTGGCCGCTATGTCTTCAACTAACATGTCATAGGCTTGGATGGATACACTTGAACACTATCCTATGACTCAAATGTTTTTGTCCGAAATTGAGTCAACACTACATTAAGACTCAATCGGTGACTTGTGTCCTTACAAATCTACCCCTTTGGCTATTCCAGGACAAAAACCAAAATAGAAATCCTAAAGGGTCGTTAAGCTCTACTAGACTTAAAAAATATCCCACCCAAAAATAAAAAATACATAGCTCGACTCAAAAACCCAAGGATCAATATCTTTGCTGATGAAAGTTTCCATTTAGAAGAATTCCTGCACACTTAAGCAAACTATCAAACGCATAGGGAATATCAAGAATATTAAATGCATATAAAATAAATACCCCCCTAAATTAATTCTCCCCTTTATCAAACAAATGACCCACTTAGAAAGACGCCTCCCCCTAAGGTAAATCTCCCAAACTAAGCTACGAGTAAAATAGGATTAAATACCATTTCTCCCTCTATCATTCTCCACCTTTTTGTTCAGGAACAGACAAAGGATAAAAACTAATTTACACACGATGAAGCTTAGAGTGATAAGATCATGAAAGCATATGGGCATAAGGTACCAATGATAATAGATACCAACGAAGATGCAAAAAAATGATACCAATGTGATACACAATATACTAAGCATGTGATATAAACAACAATATGCAACACGATAGATACCAATTATGAATTAGAAGAATAGATGGATTAGAAAGAGAGGCAAAGAAATAATACCATATATATGTATACATAATGAATATCACTAATGCACACGCACACATATATATAGGTATAAACACCACACATGACACAAAATACAATAAGCTTTTCACACTGGTATGGCAAAAATGTGTCATATGGAAACAAAAGTGTAAGGGAGTGAACTAGTAACAATTAAATTTAGACCTAGTCACTTAAAACATGTTCACTAAGTTCTCAATTAATTGCAAACTTCATCAAATTTGAATATAACCTCATGTGACATTATAAATTGAACTCAATGAAGAAACATACACAATGCATACAAGCCTAGAATTTTGTTGATTCTACAGACCAATAGAGTCATGACAATGAAGGAACAACTAGGATAAACGAACATTGTGCAAACTAATGATATACCATCCAATATCCCTCAAAATAAGCATATTATTTTAATCTTTTGCATGAATAAATCAACTAAAAAAAATAGACGTTGGAAAATATTTTCTTTTAATTCCATTATCCGTTTAGGCCTTTGGACCACGTATTTCTTTTAGGCCTAAGCAAACGGTGGCTTACCCGTAAAGGATGATTTTTCCTTTCGGAGCCCTCCCCGTGCACATTTATATATATAATCTTTTATCGCTCAATTCTCGCGTGCAACGGATTTTAACATGAACTAGTCCTCCTAGGTTACATAACATGTAGATGAAAATATTGGTAGGAGAACACCTCATAAAGCTCAAATATATGTGTAAAGTTATAATTTCATGTGAGCCCGTGCATGTGTGGATTAAGGCATATAAAAATAGAATCCATTATATCAACACAAAATCCAACTACTCCATGTAAGAATGATAAAGAACATTTTAATGATTAACAATCTAAACTAAAAGTTCTAGCCACATGGAAGCGAAGAAGAAGGGATTGAAACACAAGAATATGCCACATAGAGTGTGTCAAACTAAAATACACTCAAAACAAAAATCTTTTTGAGTTTTTTAAAAATTTTAACCAAAAATAAAAATATGTACTCAAAAGACAAACAAAAATCATTTGAATTTGTCATTAAGCCTAAATTACTAAAAGGTGAAACACAAATTATAAACAAAATATTTTTGTATTTTTCATATAATGCAAACTAAAATAAATATGATACAAAAGATAAAAAAATCATAATTGTATCTTGAGATATGTGGTAAAGCAACGACTAGAAAATGATTAAATATGCATATGTGACACCCCGACTAATTAAATACGGGTAGCTACTCCTTTATTAAATTAATTCAAAATGCCAAGTTGGTCCAGTTAATAGCATCACTGTCGAAAACATTTTAAAGATTACTAACCACCTAGTATTTAAAAAGGTAAGTGCCAAATTTTAATTTAAGTCTGATTAACATGCAACAAGTGTAATAAAGAGTAATAACACCATTCACCATACTGAAGTAAAAAGAATAACCATCACATAACGTACATAAAGTCTGGAGGAAAACTCCTCACTATAAATCCCACAACTGAAGTAAACTGAATACTAAATCAATACATGACAAAGTCTGAAAACGGTAATGGAAATGTAACTCTAATAGAAATGGGCAACATGCCCTACAACTGATAGATAATGAATCTGGAATCCAAGTGATAGAAGCGTCTACAAGCAAATCCCTGTAGCTTCCACAAACAGCTACAGCTCGTCACCTGAATGAGTATCCTATGCATGGTGTCCTTGTGGCTGGGCACCTAAAATGGTTTTACAAGAAAAGTAGATTTGAAAAGCAAACGGGTCAGAGCCCGAATGTGGAGTTATATTTTAAAAAACCTACAAGTGCTTTAAAAACATTTAAAACATTAAATGCAAAGTACATGTTAGGACGTGCACTCACATGAAATTCTCACCTCTCGTCTAACTGTGCACTCCTAACGTAAGTACCCATCTATAACGATACAAACCACTAGTTAAGTGCCATTATATCTAGCTAGATTATCATAGGTCCTACCCATATTACTCGGTTCTATTAACATAATAACGTTCGTAATTAAGTAGGGGCTTAACGTAAACTCAGATGCTCAATATGCAATATATATCACTATCAGTTAACTCGTTATATTTCTCGAAACAATATCGTAATTATATTCATAACATTAACATGAAGGTTCCCATTAATTAAGAGTATATTATTCACATCATAAATATACAATATAAGCACCCCGAGAACTAAGCTGTGGTGAACACATACTCTGCTATCCATCCCGGTACATCACGTACATAAGGATTACATATTCCGAATCTCTCAGGAATAGTTCACAGATAACAACATCACAAATAATGGAGGCGAACACAGTCACATCACATAGGTCACGCACATACCTACGCTCCCACGATCAGCGGACTTATTAATATCCCAATAAGTCTTTCTATGACCTATGTTCAACAAGGTAACCAGTCTAAATCCGGGCAACACAAGGATTAGAGGGCCCTAAGCGAACGCAAACCTCCCATGATAGCAAGTATGGTAGGTATGTCATACACACAATTCATATACCAATACTAAGTAAACACACATCTTAGTAATCCCGTAGTTTAATCGTAGTACATATCGCATTCTCGTACTAACTTAGAATTTATCACTATTTATACTATTCCGGTTTATAATCATATGCGCCATAATTTACTCACGTTGTAGTAGACACTCACGTCTCAACCCAAACCGTCCAATTAATTTAACTCTCGTATATAATTTCCTTCTCATAAATACCCAAAAGTCCCAATTCTATCATTACATCAACATCGGAATGTTATCTATATCCTCGAACAGTTTACGGGACTCCAAAAATCAAAACAGTCCAAAAAGGCCCAAACTGTCAACTCGTTGGAAGTCTCGTTCGAACGAGACTGTTCGAACGAGATTCCTCTGTCAACTCGTTAGAAGTCTCGTTCGAACGAGACTGTTCGAACGAGATTCCAGTTCGTTCGAACGAACTGTACCTTCTAACGATATCTCGTTCGAACGAGATATCGAACGAAACTGCCCCTCGTTAGAAGCGACTGGTCAACTCGTTAGAAGCTCGTTCGAACGACCTGGGTTGGTTTCTAACGAGCGACCAGCTGCGAGGCCAGAATTTCCAAAATCGTTTTTCACCCAATTTCTACTTCTCAAATCTCCTCTAAACTTCGTCCCAACTATGTTTTAAGGTCTCTAATCAATCCTAAACATATATAATCACATCCTAATATGATTTTAAGGGATTAATCCATCCTAACATCAATCAAATTTACAAATCTCTACATGCAATCCTCCTCAAGATTTTCAAGTTCTAAGTTCCAAACTACATGGATTTTCATATTTCACCAAGAACAAACATAAGATTTGAATTATCTAACATGGAAGGAACATTCTCAGAAATTAAATGGAATTAAGTCACTTGCCTAGATTGTCTCTGAGTTTGGATGATGTTTTGATGAAGGTTTCTGCAGAATTCCTTCTCTTTCCAAGCTTCTTCTCCAATGGTGGCTTAAGGTGGCTAGGGTTTTCTTTGGGAAAGTTGTAAACCTAATGATAGCCTCCGTAGCTTAATGGGTTAATATGGGTTGGTTAGTGGGTTTAGTGGGTTAAATCCACATCAGATTAAAACTCCCAATTTTCTTCACTTTTAATTCCTCAAAATGTAAAATTACCAAAATACCCTTTATGATGCCGGTATGGCCTAAAAATACCCCGGAATCCAAACTACACCCCCGGCTAGTGTTTTCTGACTATCTCGACCCTTCCGGACGCGTTGGCGCACTCAAAACGACCATACGGATAATAGAAATAAAAATCACTTTTATAATTAAAATAATACACCATGACGCATCGGTCTCACGCGTCTCAACAAAATTCCAAAATTGCCGTATATTAATCTCACGACAAATTTTTCATAATTCAATAATCATATAAAACATGTATGCACATAATCAAATACCAACTCGCATCTCGTTAGTATTTTACCCGGATTAATTTCTAATTAATACGCATTTAATTAATTAATCCCAAAAATAAATATAGCCAAAAGTACGGGGTATTACAGCATACACCTAGCAATGATATATAATATGAAGCACAAAAAGCTAGAGTATGCAAACAAAACTAACACATTTAACCTTTAAATTTAGCAAGGGAGGTTTCATGTGAAAGCAAATGAGAATCCATAAATCTAATATCTAATGCGCCAAAAAATGATTTCCTAACCCATATAGATGTATATTTAAAATTATGGGATTGGGGAACTAATGAAATGCTAGACATAAATTTGCTAGAACTTCTTTTAAGATCAAAAGAAAATGACCTAAGGTGACATTTCCTACCACAATGCAAGCATGTGAAAACACGAGGAATGATACCTAAGGTGTGACCTTTTCTAAAGTCCTTTGATAAAGTTGATCCTCTAAAACAAACAATGGTATTAGCTTTAGCAAGGAAAATATTTGAGCAAGATGAGCTAGAACCATTACAACTACCACTCGAGTCTTATAAATCATTTTTTATTTCTAAAATTTTGGACTCAAGTAATAAATTAGACTCCTCAATTTTATGGGAATCCTTCTTTAAATTTTCTATAAGTCCTAGAAGGTTATCACGCCCTCCTCAATGTGAGCAAACTTGTCCCTAAGAGTCTTTTCTCGACTATCACTCTCTTTCTTGGACATATTTAAAATATTAAAATTGTAATTTATGTCCATGAGCTTTTCACGAAAAATATCTTTCTGATACAGTGAGGTTTGCAAATGTTCAATTCTAGATTTAAAACATATATTTTCATTTTCAGGAAACTTCATTCTTTTTCCCAATATCACATTTAATTCTCTTAAATTTTCATTACACTTATTAAGCCCATTAAATTCCTCTCGAATATCAAAAACTTAATTATCATTAGAAATGGAAAAATTATCATTAAGACATCCAATCGAGAGATATAAAAGAAAAAAAATAAAAGTGAGTCAAAAATGAACCACCTAAAAATACAAGGAGCACATAAATTAAAAAGCTAAAAATGGATCTTTGACACGATAAATTAGCGTTCCGGCTCTGATACCAATTTGAGAACGTGAGTTTTTCTAAATCAATGCTTTAATACCAATTTAAAAACAATAAGACCCCCAATTTTTGGATTTTACAAAAATTAATTTCCTTTTAGATGCGGAATAAAGATGGCTCAACTAAACAATTACGTAAACCAAATTTTAATTTCTTTCAAATTAAAATTGAACAAAACATCAAAGTGACATTAAATTAAACAACAAATTAATTTTCACTTAAACAAATTTATTCAATCCAAGTCCTAAAATTTTCCTGACAAATAATTAATTCAATTTGCAAATTAGGCCAAACCAAATTTTATCCAATAAAATTAATGACTTGAATTAAATTAAAATTCACCCAAATTAAATTTGCACCAAATTAAATATACCAATTTTATGTTTTTAACTAAGAATTCATCTAATATGATATTGTAAAAAATAAAATAAGTAAACAACCACTATGTCACGATGTACGTGGAAAACCCCACAACGGGGAAAAAAATCTCGGACGACCCTAGCCACAAATCCACTAAGTACGATTTTACAAGTACAAGAATAAAAGACTTACGGCACCTCACTTGACTCCGTCCAAGCTCCGACGATTCTTCTTATACACACCTCTGCCTAGCGAGTAACCACGGAGGTCCACCGATCGAACTTTTTCTAAACATCGGCACCCGAACAAGGAGCCTTTTTCCAAGTGGATATGTCACAGCAAACAAACTTCTTTTTTGTGGGATGTAGAAGTAAACCCAAAATTCTCTTCTTTGAGGTGTAGAGAAAAAACCCGGTGCCAAATACTCCAAGAAAGGGTATATATTAAGGAACTTGGAATAAACAAACTATTGCGAGTGTATGTGTTTTTAGTGAATTTAATCCATAAAAATCAAACACAAAACATGGAACTTTTTCTTGAAAGTTTTTGCCATTTAAAGTCTCTTAGAATGTCAAAAAGTTATTTCCAAATGGTTGGTTCCCGTACTTCATAATTCTTTCAAAAAGTAGTGGGGAAAAGGTAGTGGGAACATGGTGAAAACTGCCAAAAATGCAAAAAAAAAAATGTTCCCGCCAAACTCGTTCGAAAGACTTTTTTGTTCAAATGACTTTTTTGTTTGAACAACTTTACTAACGATGTTCCAGTGAGAAAAAAATGAATCTCATTAGAAGTCTCGTTCGAATGACCTATGAATCTCGTTCGAACGAGATTCCAATTCGTTCGAACGATATGGGAATCTCGTTTGAACGATATTCAAGTTCATTCGAACGACGTGTCAAAAAATAAAATATTCTTTGTGAGCCCAAAACTTTTTATGAAAATTTCTAAAAAATATTTTCTGAGTAAAACAAAGTCGTTAAAATTATTTATTATAAATTATAAATTACACCCAAAATATTTCCAAGCTCCCATATATATATATATATATATATATATATATATATATATATATATATATATGCATTCATACCTTAGGAGCATTGGAACTATTGATGTTGATGTAGAAACGAGGCACACTAAACCCGGCATATGATGACGCTTTATAATTTTGGCCACTACATATTCAACTAACACGTCATAGGCTTGGATGGATACACTTGAACACAATCCTATGACTCAAATGTTTTTGTCTGAAATTGAACAACCACTACATTAAGACTCAATCGGAGACTTGTGTCCTTACAATGGCCTTCTCAGCAGCATCTTCCAAAGCATCATTTACTGCAACATCAACCTTAGACGGTAGAATCTCATCCTTGGCCTTCAGACCTTTGTCATGATATTTCCTGAGCTGAGATATGTTGTTGTCCTTCTCCTTGATGGATCACTTCAACCTTTCAACCTATGGATTCAGATAGGCTTCAACCTTCTTAGCTTCCTTACCATTCTCTATAAAGGGAAGATTTTACTAAGTACAATCAACAAGATGATGGAAGGACAAGACACCCTGCAGAAGGAGATCAAAGAAAAGTCGATGTTACACATGTGGTACCTGGATTAACTTTTGGAGAGCAAACTCTGCCAATAAGGGGACATCTAATGCACGTAGAAAATTCTTTTCTTCCTTGGTCATTATTTTCCCAATAGCATCGGCAACGTTCAGACTATGGACGATCAAGCTGTCACTGATTTTAAGCTGAGAAAGATGAGCAGTCAGTGCGTTGCCTTAGAAATGGGTATGACACAATCCCTGGCCTGAGCCTTGCTTGGCCTCCTATGCTTTGGGTCAACCGTAGTCTTCCTCTTTTTTATTAGCATCATCCTTGGAGGTGCCAACTCTCTTCTTGGTGTGAGGTGGGGGTACATTTTTACCACCCCTTTTTCCCATGAGCTTGACAAGGCTAGGAGCAGACATTTCCCAAAATTTGTTTGATATGCCTGCTGGGAGCTCTACAGAAGATAATTCACTAAGTTAGTCAGTCAGAGATATAAAATCTAAGAGGTATAACTTGGCTAAGAAAAATTAAGACTTACGAAGCTCTTCCAAGGGACTACCCCCTAGACGTGTCTAAGATACGTAGTAAGGGGTCATCGAATGTTCATATTTAATGAGTCAACCCTTCTTGCCCTGACTGTGAAGGCCTTCAATGTTTTTGTAATATCGTGGATAAGTCCAGGGATAGCTTTAGCAGCAAGGGAGACCTTCCCCCATATCAGAGGGGTCCTTGGAACCGACATTCCGTAAGCCTCATCTGAACCAAATTCCCTTGCCTCGGAAATAAAGAAATACCGAGGTTTCCAATTATGATTTGAAGTTTGGGTAACCAAGAGAATTTTCTTCTCTGATTTCCTGACCAATAAGTGGTAATAGCTAAGGTGTTTTTTGGCAGATGAGGGGACATAACAACCATGAAAACTCCAACTGGAAGGTCTGAGTGATGGACAACCCTCCAAAGGATGATGTCCCCAATCATAACCCTCTAGGCATTAGGGTATAGTTGGGAAGCGGCAAGATTTATATGGTAAAGTAGACCTCTAATGGAGGGGTGAATAGGAAGATGAGAGCCCAACTTAAACATCTTCTCATAAATAAAGATTTCCCCATCTCGGCCATCAAAGGACCTCTCTTCCTTCACAGGTTTTCTAAGGATGATTGAAGAATTTATTGAATAGAGGTGTCTGAATGTTAGAAGGTAGTACTCATTTATGGTACTCTCAAACTCGATCGCTATAGATGTATCGAGTTCACTCTCCTCACCATCATCACCATCCCTAGAAATGTCGGCCTAGGCAGTTGTAGGGGCACCACTGGGAAACCTCTTAGAAAACACAACCCCGGTGGCAGCCGGTAGAGGAATGGCATCAATAATGGGTGGAATTGACACACTGAGACCTATGATTTCAATAGAGGAATATCTACATGAAGTTCTAGCACCTTGATAGGATGAGTCACAACTTGAAACCTCCGCTTCCTCAGGAACCTCACCTTTTCTAGGAGAATAGTCCATAGCTTCTTGAAAAGTGTCTACAGATTCTCCTGCTTCAGACGTTGACATTAGGTCTAAAGAGACATTATCCTCAGACATTGGGATAGGATCCTCAGGAACTTCTACAGGCTCAGTAGTTTCTGCAAGCTCAGGGTATATGACCTTTAGTGGAGGTGGAAAAATTGGTCTAAGGGGAAAGCCCTCAGCCCTACGAGCTTTCTCTTGGGCTAGATATACTTGCATAATCTTCTCAAAGGTCTTCTCACGAAGAGATGATAACTATTCTATGAGTTCGTAAAAGGGTCTGAGCATAAGGAGGATGACACTACACTTAACTCAAACTGTAATAGTTAAACAACTTGTTTAATCTAAACTCAAGATCAAACTAGGAATCTAAACGGTTTTCACCAAGAACTTCAAGAAGAGAGTCACCAAAGAAGACGATCGTAGGTTCACGGGAGACTTAAAAGAAGGAAGTTTGTGGCTAAATCAACCTAGAATGGCCCTAGCGTCACTCAGCCACTACTATCCTACCCCTACAATAACTTAACAGTGGAAGAAACCCTCGCCAAAAAAAAGAAAAAGTTGCCAAAAAATCTTAAACTATGAAATGAAAGTTAATAAATGAAAAGAAAGGTCAAAAGCGATACCTGACTAAAACGAGTGAGGGAGGAAGAAGTTAGGAAGTAAAGTAAACCTTGGATCGCATCACAGCAATGGAGGGATTGAGAGAGTGGAAATTGGAGAAAGGTTTAGGCATGAGAAAATTGGAAGAAGAAAGAGAAAATGAGGAAAAATGAAGGATTTAAACCTTCTCAATGATGGACACAATTTCCAATGCTCCCATCATTACCCTTGGGAACTAAAAATACACCTTGGGGAATAAGTTAGTCACTTAAGTGAGTGACATGTGTCAAGGAATCACTTCACACCCCAAGGTACTAAAAGAAACCCATCCTCGGCCTAGCATACCCATCAATCACCTATTCGCATAGGAGACTAAGGGCTACGGGGTGATTGATATGCCCAAAGTGCACCCTCGTACTTGGAGTAACTAACCTCAGCATGACACACAGCCAAGCTGACTATAAGCTTACAACAACCATCAGGAAGGTCGTCTTCTAGAAGGACAGCCCCTCATTAATCAATCTTGGCTTAACAATAACTGAGGTCAACGACGTCAAATAGGACCAAGCTATTGTCAACCTAATACTTTGCATTAGCTGACATTCCACCCCACCTCATACATAACCTCGGCCACTCTCCAAGGTCGAGGTCATATTGATGAATGACATGACAAAAAAACATCGTCGGACTTCATCAACCTCGTACTTGGCCAGGCCGAGGTTACATCAGTCAAGGACACAAGTCTGAGCATATTCAAACACATGTAAAGTTTGGGACACATGAGCAAATCAGTTATAACCAAATCATTCACCTCACGTGAGGGAATATTGTGGTTATCATTCTTGACATAAGATCAGCCAGGTGTCATCATCATACTGGTTCAATCCTCATTCACATGCTCATTGCATGCTTGGGGGGTACATTACAATCCCCAAGAACTATATATAGAGCTCTTCATCTACCTTGTAGAGGGATCGATACTTGTAACCCTAGCTAAAACTATGTTTGTTTATACGAAAGAGAGATAAAGCTTGACAGATTGTATCTATGGCCATTAGCGCCTTCAGCTAGTGAAATCACTCACCCACTCATAGTGGACGTAGGCCAGATTGGCTGAACCACTTATATATTAGTGTTCATCCTCTTCTCCTCAGCTCCTTCTACTAGATATTTACTCTTATGTTGCCATTGTTATTGCTAGATTGAGCTTATCAACACCTCATCTGGTGGTGGTGTTTCCAGCATCATCAGATAAAGATTGTGTAGTTTATAAAACATTTTGAACAAGAAACATACGATTTATATACATATATAGGTTATCTTCCTGCATTGTACTAATTTTTTTGAATATTTTTGTTGTTGATTTATTTTGTTTTTGTTTTCACACCCCTGTTTTGTTTTCATTTACGATTCATCAAATTTTGTTCTTTTGTTTTCACATGCAATGTCCAATGCCTTTAATTTTTATTCACATATTAAAGTGTGTCAATAACATAATTAAAGTACCCTACTTATTTGTAATACAAAAAAATCATGTAATTAAATAATTTACATTACAAAATGAGGGGCACGATATTCAACGATATTCAGCCTAACTTATTTTCTTCATTCCCAAATCTACAAAATCGACTGATACACTCCCAGTCACGAAGAATCGGGTATGTAGTGTACACATTTTATAACATCTTATAAAGTATGGCACATTAATATTTACTTCTCATTTATATATACTAATGTCTTTTCAACTTTTTATGACATACCAAATTTTAGTTTTGATCCCACAACTACGAAAATGCGTTTACATCAAGACATGGGAATTTCAAAAGGCTATTTTTAGGAAATATGGATTTACCCACTACGAGTACGCTGAGAACTCATATTTGGAGTGGTTCAAAGAAAATTAATATCGTTGTCATTTATACAAAAAGAAGTTGTCGCACATTTTCAGGACTACATTTTAAAATTCACTTTGCAATGTAATTTTTTTTCTAACTTGGATTTTCTGACTACGGTTCGTTCTACAACATTATGATAGTTAGCATTCATTTCCTCTTACTCATTTTAAATCGTACTCTTTATTCACCACATTACGTATATTTACATTCTCATGGATATGTTTACAATTTTCTTTTAAAAAAACGATAATAATTACATTTTAATTCGTATATTTGGATAAAATATTTCCAAATGTGTTGCAAGCGCCCGTGCATCGTACAGATCACCACTAGTGTGTGTGTGTGTGTGTGTGTGTGTGTATATATATACATATATATATATATATATATATATTCCTCTACTCTTATCTTCATTAATTATCTTGTAGCGTAGCGTCGCTAACTGTTTAACGTCTTTTACTTTTTGATTCTTTATTTCGTGATTCTCCTCAAAGTATTTTATTCTTTTGAAAGGGAATGGTTTTAGGCATGGACTCCATACATTAAAGTCTAAAGGGGAAGTTTCTTATTCCAAATGGGAATTAGGATATTTCCACATATCTCCAAATTTACAATCCATCTCAAATAATCATATTATGGGGATATCATGAATTAAATAATAAATCTCATCTTCACTAGTAGAGTCAAATTTCTAAATATAAGGATGTACTATAAATTTTAACATAGCATAAGAATCTACTTACATTATTTACATCAACATAAGAAGAATTATAAAACTCAAGAAACTTCCTAGTATCAAACATATGACCAAACTATATGAATTTACCAAGTCTACATAATTTTTTTAATTGCAAATTAAAGGTTGTCAAAAAATGAATTTTAAATTAAATCAACTTCCATGAAATTAATTAGTAGCATTTTACAAACATACGATTGAGATATGAACTACATAATAGAAAAATTACATATGAATTGATACAACTCCTAAATATCTCAATTTATCAAATTATATTTTAAATTAATTTTTTTACTAAATTAATATAAAACAATATCATATCATTTAATTATAAAATTTCTTGGAAAAATTAAAAACCCTATCTATCTCTAACTGATTTTAAATTATAAAAAATAAGGTTAAGGTAGAAAATTATAGTTAACTTCATAAAAGGAGATGAATAGAATGTTAACTTGTCTCAATGTAGGAGTCGACAAAATAATATAAGAAATGTAGAGGAAGAATTATATGAGAAAATCCCCTTAAATATCTGTTGAAAAAACTCTTCAATTGCACCGAAAGCCTATATAAATATTTCTCCAGAATGTGTCCCAAAAAAATGTCTAATTATTGTTGAATTAAAGAGTATAATGTTTTGTTTGTAATGGTGTAATTTTTATGAGAATTGGATTGTGTTTTTTGGTTGAGCTGGTACTGTAAATGAGAAGTCGGTAGGATTTTAGTATTGGAGATGTAAGGAAAATTGAGGAGAATAAAACATCTAGGGCTTTTTAAAAATGAAACTTGTGCCAATAGAATTATTTAAAAAAAAAACATGTGCCCCTTTATATATATTTTTTATTTTTGAAAGAAACATTTTCTCTTTCTTTCTTCAATTCTATTTCTTAATTAAACTTTTTTCCAAGAAATCTATTAATTTCCTTTTTACCCTAACTTTGGGCCAACTATCAACCTTATGCTTCACTCTTTATTTATTTTCAATAATTACAATCTAACCCTTACTTTATTGTAATTACAACTAAGCAAACATACTAAATAAAATACTATAACTAGAACCATTTCCAAAATTTCAATTTAATCACATTTCACTCTCTACTAATTTCATAAAACTTTGTTTTATTACTTAAAATCATATCAAATTAAATTTTAATTTTAATAATAAATAAAAAATTTCCGAAATTAATATTTAACTCTTTATCAAATTATGCCAAAATATGGGGTATTACGTCATGGACCGTTGGGCTATAGTGACGTAACAGATATTAATGAGATGGTATGTCTGACGCACCATGCTATGTGTAGGGTATCATAAAAGAAGAACTAGTTATAGTGGTGTTACAATTAATATATAAATGATAAGATAAAATCATAAATGTTGAATGAAATATAAATGGAAAGATGCATTGTTGATTTAGCTTATTTGCATCATTATTTAAATTTCTTATCATTAGTTATAATTTTATATTGTGATATTTATCTCACCTAGTGCTTAAGACTAGGTTCATGTGACCTTAATTAGAAATGTTGTGGTTGTTTTTGAATTGGTCCCTAAACCATTGCCATTTACTAACATTTCATATTATATTGCTATTAGCTGCATAGTTTGGAGTAGCAGGACTAAAGTTTTTTTTTGTTTCTTAGTTTAGTTTCATTTATAGTTGGTTATTTTATAAGAAAACATGTATGGATTGATGGATTTTTAGTCTCCACAGTTGTTTATGGTTTAGGATTTGGATATTTTTGTTGATGAATTCTTATGATTTTTGAAGTTTTGTTATTTTGGAGTTTTAGTATGGTGAGGGATTTATTTATGGTGAAGGGTTATTTATTGTTGGATATCTATTATCACATCTTATTAAAAAATATTTTCAATGTCTCATTTTTATATAACATTCTAAGAATGTTATTTTAATTATAATGATTAGTATATGTTGGCATCGGGACTTGATCACCCTCAATGGAAAAATATGTGGTTTGTTACAGTTGGTATCAGAGCATTGGTCTCGAGAGTTATGATTTTGTTATAGTATTTTGCAAGTCAATCATTGATACATTTTGTTAATTGGAACTATTTAGGGTTTGTGTATGACGTACATTTTTTCATATATTTTAAAATGGCAAACACGTTGAAAATAGGAGCTAGGAAATCTAGTTTGGGTACTAGTTCCTCATATTAGAAGGGGCAGGGACAATTTTATTAGGGGATTAGGAATTAGAGTTCATGATTCGTGAGGCAAATATGTTTAGTATTAAGATGGGTTGACAAAGGTTGGAGGATCAAGGGGATCAACAACAGGGTGTTCTAAAATCATCACGGGATAGGGTGCGAGAAAACTTCAATAAGGGAAATCCACGCACTTTTTCAAGGGGATCTAACCCACCGGTGCCTCACCAGTAGATGGGAGATATGGAGAGGCACCTAAGGATGGTGGGTTGAACTGATGTGTAAAAACTTATATGTAGACACCAAATTCTAGGTCCCCCTAAGTCTCCCCTTAAGTCCCTAGCACCTCCCCATCTCACTGCACATCCTAGGTCACACTCCGAGTACCAATCTAGAGGCCATCGGGCACCCTCGGGCTCCGTTTGACTCTAGTCACCTCTATCGTCTGAGAAAAATCTCTTTGAATATTTGAAGGGTTCTAAATACCCCTTCAAATGGTCCACTCCGTGCATGAATCGGCATAATGGTTCGAATGAATGGACTTTTTTACTACTGAAGATCGATTCGGAGGCCACCGGGCATGCTCGGGCTCCGATTTGACCCTAATCAACTTCACCGCCAGAGAAAAATTTATTTTAATCTTAAAAGGTCACTAAAACCCCTTTCTGATAATTCTCCCCCTCTTGAAACAGCATAACTGTTCAGACCAATGATTAACTTTCCCCCAAAAATCGATCCGGAGGCCACCGAGTGCTCCCGAGCTTTATTTGACCAAAGTCAACTCTTCAGATCAAATGAGACTAAACTAATCTCCAAATTGAACTTAATAATCTTTATAAGAGTCTTCCCCATGTGTGATTCTGATCTACGGTAAGGACGAATGATCTATTTTACTCAGGAAGGTCCCCGGGCGCTTCTGACCCCGGTTGACTATGGCCGACCTCCCAAACTGAGAGAAACTCTTTGAAATATCAAAGTACATATCCTAACCTTTCAAAAAGTTCACCTCGTGCATGATTATGACATACCATACGGACGAACGATCAGTTTCCATCCGACGATCTCCCGTCAAAAAGACCAATGTGCACGTTCGAGCCATATTTGACTCAAAGTTAATTCCCAGACCCGGGAGAAGTTGAAAGGAATCTTTAAGGTATCTGAAGTTACTTTCTAATGGTATACCCCATGCACGATTTTGATCAATGGTTTGTGTTCTACGACCATTTTTCTTGGAAAATATGCATTGGACTACCAATTAACAGGTCCAGATCGCTGCCTATCGGCATAGTGTCTTGGGTCACATGTCTATAGGCACCCCCTGGGGTAGGCCAATAGGTACCCCCAGGGGTAGGCCATTTGGCAGCCCCTTTGACCTATAAATAGAGGTCTTGACTTCACTCCAAGGAGAAACATAACAAATCCATCATCATTAGTGATCTTAACAACATTCCATCGAAATCAACGAAGTCTCTCATGTAATGTTCGATACAAGCTTGCATGTCGATACTTTTCATACCCAAACTTTCAAAATATCCTTCTCTCTCATCAACATTCATCAACACTCAAGGGAGTTCATTAAAGATCAAAGATCAAGCTTCAAAGAAGGTCCAATTCCTTCCCTTTCTCTTTAAATTCCTTGTTTTTACATAATAAATAATATAATCATAATCTTGTATTTACTTTAGTTCATACACATTGATATCTATACTTTTATTAGTATATTTCACATACTTTAGTTTCTATAAAAATCCCCAAAATAAGTAAAAGAGGGTTACACCCGTAGATTCCGAACGAAATTATCCATCACACTTCTTTAAAAACCTAAAAAACACATTTTCTACATATACCCGTATAACAAAATTCCATTCGGAACTATGGGATAAACCCCACCCCTATGCTACATTCGAACTACGTGGACTTTGATGCCTTTATAGGTTACGTAGGCATCTCGGATTAAAATTCGAGACTCGAGTCCAATTTTCTAATTTTCTCAATTTCCCAAATTCCCTAATTTTCTTAAATCTCCCATTTTCACACACACACACACACACACACACACACACACACACACACACACATATATATATATATATATATATTAAGGAGTGAAATGTTTTCATTATTCCATAAGTTTATAACTTTTTTAGAGGTCCTGATTGAGCCACACCACTTAAAAGTGAAGGGTTGGGATTAATTTTCCCCACTCTCTCCTTTAGGCTCAATCCCTAGTCATCACTCTCTCCTACCTAATTTCGTCTCTCTGCGCTTTTGAAGACAAACCATCCCAACTAAAACCTTACTAACCACCGCTGCCCTCCTTCTCCATTGTTGCCGCCCTCAGGTAGTCTCTCTCTCACTCTCTTACACTCATGCACTCACACATACGCACACATACTATTTTTTGTTCATATTTTTATGTAATATATTATTTATTTTTTGTGCAAAGCAACCCGTAATAGGGTAGGTTTTCAATTGTTTGGAACACCATATCTTATTTTTATGGGAATTACCTAGAAAAGCCTACCTATTATTGGAGCTACTAATGTCAATGGAACATTTTTGGGGTTTGTATTTATGATCCGCATGTATTATTCTGTAGAGAACCTTAACAAATCCTAAAGGTAATCTCTGTCTCTCACTCTTTATGTTTACATTCTCCTTTGTTGATATTAGGGATTTTTAAGGGTTTAATCTAAGGGTCTTCAATTTTTTAAAATCGTTTTGGGAAATTTTGGTTTTAAAATTATTTTTTCCTTAAACAATCACCACCACATCTGGTGAGAAAAGTTCTGTTCAAATTTTTTTTTCTTTATTCAAAGAGAGTTGTTGGGATATTCAAAACTAAGTTTATTTTGTATTTCATTTCCATTACTCATTGTTGGTACATCTCCCTGTAACAACCCTCGCTTTTACGAGACTTATTTTATATTAATTTACCGAATAAGGTAATTATATATAATGTTGGAACTGGAGTAAATATTAATTGAATGACTTGAAAGTTAATATTTACTAGATTGATGCATATTTACTATACATGAAAGTAAATATCATCAGGTTGCATGTTTTATAGTGTCACATGTTTAAATGACATTATGGTTTAAATGAAACCGGAACAGGAAATAATTAATAAAATTGTCGGATGCCAGATTAGAGGGTGTAGTTAGTCCCGGAAGGCATGAGACAATCAAAATAAGTGCCACATTGTATTTTTAGGTTCGGGGCACTTTTGACTGGTTTTAACTTAAATGTGTATTTGGGAGTCATTTTAATGTGGTATTTACCATTTAAGTTGACAATTAGACTTAAGCCACGATTTAAGTCTCCCAACCTTTTCCATTCCTTCCATTATACACCACAAGCCCTAGAGAGAGTGTGAGAGAGAGGGAAGAGTGGAGAAATTGGAGAGAAAGAAGAAAAGAGAGAGATTCAAGCTTGGAGATTGTCGCTACTACAAGAAAATCTGAGATTCCCACACTAAGGCAAGTTTTCTACTTGCTAATATATGATTTAAGATGAGTAAATTGTGTAATAGTTGTGAATTAGCATTTATGGATAAAAAAAATGAATTTTGTGGTGATCTATCCCTAATCATGGTTTATGTTGATGAAATTATGGATATTAGTGGTTAATAATCATGTGGGATGATTTGGGGTAGATTTATGTTGATGAATGTGTGTAAAAATGAAGTAGAAATTGGTTTTGGGGAAAAAATAGGGTTTATAACCCGTAAGCCATTCTTGGCAAATTCGTAGGGGCGAATCGATTCAGCCCCTGGGTGAATCGATTCGTATAGGGTCAGTTTCCAGGTCTGCTTGGACCGAATCGATTCGCATCCAAGACGAATAGATTCAGAAGTTTACAAAATCCCATGTTCCCCTATCCGAACCGATTCGCTTTTTGGGCGAATCGATTCGTCCCTTGAGCGAATTGATTATTTTTTATGCTGTTTTTGAGTTAGTTTTATAACTCAATTCCAATCCATTTTCTTTAGGTTTAGGGACTAGGAACCTTCTTGTATGAAGTAAATTTAGAGTTCTAGAGTCCTAGATGAGTGGGGCAACCATCCTAGATTATAAATGAGTTATGTGGGGACTTTTTCGGGGATATGACAATTGATATTAGGACATTCTTTTCTTCTAGTAATTATTATGAAACTAGGAGTTGTAGTATTATGTTTGGGAGACATTTGAAGCTCAATTGAGCTATGATAGTCTTGATGGTTCATAGTATAACACCTCAAAGGATTGTTGGGAGAATAAAATTGAGAGTTTATTCACTTCCTCGAGGTTGTAATAATGATACGAATTATCGCATGGCTCCGGATAAAAAGGTGAATTATTTACAAAATGTAAATGATTATGGTTTCGGATAAAAATGAAACATACATATGAATAATGGTGAATGAAAATGGTAATAATTATGGTAAATGCTAATTTAATTCATAATAAATTTGGTAAATGATAATTTACTTAAACACACCTCTCTAAATGCCATCATACGGGAAGTTCGCGCATGAGGTGAAGCCCCCTGTCTAGTGAATGTAGGGTGGATATAGTCCTAGGCCATATGAGCGATATGTTATGTTTTCTGCACTGGTGAGGAGATTCCGGGTGTGGTCTTGACTCTCCCTCATGCATATGTTCGCTTCCTGACATCTTGCGTTATAGGTGCCCATGCTGCCTTGTTTGATAGGCCCCTGGAAGATGATGGTCATTTAGGGGCGTGTCCAGTGGGGAAACTCGGAGGAGTGGTCTTAGAATCGTTATATGTATATAATTATAAAAATTCATAATCAAGTGGGACTTGATGCATTGAGATATGCCATAAAGAGCATGATGTAGTGCCATAAAGAGCATAATGAAATGCCACAAAGAGCATTTGTTGATGATGATATTCCTGATAAGGAATGGGATGCCATAAAAAGTATATGATTGAGATAAAAGCCACATAGAGCTTAAAATTTTGAGTATATTTTCCTGTTAAGGAATAGAACTATGAAATGGATTAATGTTTTTTATGAAAGCTTTTAAATTAATGTTAATCATCTATATTTTCTTGTTGAATTGAATTAGATTCATGTTTATTTATAAATATCTTAGCTTATGCTTTAAATTGTGTAGGTAAAGTAATATTCCTATTTAGTAATGTTTTACCATTCATAACTGTCATACTCTTTATTCATCTAGTGACTATATAGAATCGGGCCCTGACTCGTTCATATTTCTTGTTGTGCATGCATCTTGTATCTGCTCAGGTGCTCCGCCGCAAGGACGCCTGATCTGACTTCCTACCTCTGTGTTTTTGGCGAGATGTGATACTGTGCGGGTATTACGGGATACTTGGTATACACGTTTTCTTTCTTGTATTCTAGTTATGATCGGGTCTTTTATTCGGGCGTGAGGCCCAAGCTTTTGTAATTGTCTAATGTAATGTATATTGTAATTTATTAAACTTGTTTAGTATTATTGTATGAGTCTGTTGACCAACAGCATATTCGGTCCCTTACTGTATTATTTGATTTGTATGGAGTGGTTATCCTGTATACTTTTTATTTTGTTGTGATGCTGAGAATGATTCCATCCATGATTCCTGTTATATTGGAGTAACGGGCTGGCCACCCCTTATTTCGGATCTCGGGTTGTCACACTCTCTTATTTGTTAAATATGATATGCATATCTCTTTATTGACGTATGTACCAAATGAATGTGCAAATGTGTTAACTCCGTTAATGTTAATTTTTACTTTCTAAATATTCCAAATAGGTTATTTGTCTTCATTTGTAGTTACATTTGTATTAGTAGTGAACACTTTCCAGATAGAGGTATACTTCGAGCTTTCCTTATGAGTTCTATATGTTTTCTTTTCCATGGCTTTGATTCAAGCATTGCTAATTTGGTTTTTCCCTTCTAATAGGTTGTAATTCACATGTGCTAACATGAAATTGAAAGTGGTGGTGGAATAATGATTAAAAATATAATTTTTAACCTTATATATTTTACCAAAGTTTTGCTTCGTATAGAATTTTATACCACTTTGGATTCCTCTATGAGGATAGTGTTCTACAAGGAGAGTTTTACATCTTTATTATCTACGATCGTGAGTCGATGGATCTCAGATCGTGAGTGGATGGTTATAATCGTGAGTCGAAGTGGACAAGTGTAATGCTATATGCATATTGGACGGGGAAGAGAGAAACTCTTTCTCTCATAATTTCATCTCAGATCAGAAGTAATTCTCTCATAATTTCATCTCTCACTCTTTCTCCTTTATTAATCCTTTGTTTATTTGATTTTTGGGTTTGTGAATGGGTTTTATGGTATGGAAATTGTATATAATCACCATTAAGAGATTTAGAAAAGTTACGAAGTTTTTCTTTTGTAGATTTTATTTGTTTTAAAGTTATGAAATTAGGGATTTTACATCCCACACTCTGTTAATTAATTCTTAGTTTTTGGTTTTCAAAATTGGGGGTTTTATGTTCACCCCAGTATGAAATTAAGGATTGGAGTGAAATAAGGGTAAACAAACTTGGGTTTAAACTTGAATGTATGCGTGGATCGATTTGGCATTTTATTCTAATTTATCTTATATTGTATCATACACTATGTATGTTTGTTCTTTATTTTCCCTCCCTCACCATCAGTCATTGTTTGGTTTTGTGTGTATTTTACAGGTGTGGTGCATGTTGTTTCTTATATAAGGTTCTTTCTCCATTGGAACTCATTTTGTAGGTGGGTATGTGTGTATTTTGTTTAAATCGTAGTTGCCATAAATCTTACTATGTGTGTTTGGTGATATCTTAATAAATCTTCAAGATGTGTTTGTAATAATTCTTACTTTTTTTCTTAAATATATTGTTATAAAACCACGCTTTAGGTAAAAGATTTTATTTTGTATGCCTACCATGTGTTTGAGAATACCTCCATATGGGTTGCTTTGGCCCTATTGTTTTTCTTCATTTTGATTAATAATTTGGTTTGGTTTTTATGTACAGTTTAAAGTTGCACATTTAAGATTATAGATATATCATGCTTGACTCTATATCATGGAACCAAAAATCTGATAATTTGTACATTATAAGCGTATGCTTTGTGTATCAGTTTTTAATGGGTCTTTAACAACATTCTTCCTGCTATATATTTATAGAAAATATATGGTTGAGTTGGTAGACCACCCTAAGCATCAAAACTGATACACAACATCAAAATAAAAATTGATACATGCTTTTGTATCGATTTGAACTAATTTAATCTCTCAACCCACTTTAAAAAAGCACACCCACTGTTACGAAAATAAACCCAGTTACAAAACTGAAAACAACTTTTTTTACACATTTTTCTTTTTTACATTGAACATTGGTATATGAAAACATGTACTGATAGGTGTATGTGGGATACGCTGTGTTGGATAGTTAAACCCACTTTTTATTTCAGGGGCATTTACTAATTGAATAGTTCATTTATAAATTGAATTATGACCGTAAGGTTAAAAATGCATCTATCTCTTCTTGGTAGGTGTTTGTGGGATACCCTGTCATCAAGAAGTGCTCCTATTCCAGGAGGATGTATGTGAGGTAATGAAATTTCTAAATGAAAATAGATCAGCTTACATTGATCCTATTAGAAACGAATCCCATCCCTTTTTCTTAATAAGAAGTTAAATCATAATTTCTACGTAAATAAATAAAATGAGTAGATAACCATCTCCTTCACCTCCTCCTGATCTGAAGTTCATTACATCCTTAATAATCTTTTCATCAAACCTCTACATACTGTGGTAAATGTATTTCATAAAGTTTCAATAAATTCCACTCACACTTTTTATAATTTTTTACTATTTATAATTATCCCAAATGTGTTTTTTGTTTGTTCCTTTTTAAAACAACATGTTTTGTTTCACTTTCTCAAATAGGTAATAAGTACTTTCTTATTATTTTGCAGGCAACGGTGTGAACAACACGACTCGAACAGTAATTATTACCGCCATAGTTGTTGTCATTTTTTGTAATAGTTGGAATTTCTTGCATTTGCATCCTCACCAGAAAGGGGAAGCAGATGCCAGAGGGTGAATATTAAAGTAAGTTTAAATTTTCTTATTAGATTTATACCTTCATTTGTTGCATTGGACATCATTACCTTAGGAATAAGAATGTGCAATATCATCAAATAATGTTAAATTATACCCATATAAGAAAATCGAAGTTTTAATGTATCATTCATTTGTTGCAATGAAATTATTCATTTTGAAGTTCAAGTATATTATATAAGTTCAAGTATATTAGTATCATTCAATAAAATCATCCAGTTTTAATATATCATTCATTTTGTACTTGAGAGTTGTTTCATCTGTCTCATATTTAATTTTTTATATCTTCATGTTTATATCTTCAAGGTAAGCTCCAAAATCTTCCTTTTACCATTCATATTTCAGCTGATGATACACCATAAGAAGAGGGGTAGTGAACTAATCATGGTGCAATTTATAATACACAAAGTTTCTTTTTAATGATGGGAAATAAGGCTCCAGGTCTCAGTTCTTAGAAATTTTTTGAGAGTTCCCAGGTCTCGCGTGTGGGATAGATATAGTTTATGACTCGGCCATAGCTTGATAGTAAGGGAAAGCGGGTTGAAGGAGATCATGTGACGTATTCGAATTTAGGGAGGGTCTGCTAGTAGAGGTTCTGGTATGAAGGCCCACCATGGATGAGAAATAGCTCTGAAGACACTTTCTAGGGGTTTGGAACAAGGTGAAATTGAATTTAAAAATGAGGTCATGTTAAGGGAAAATCTTCAACACATGAATTTCCTTAATCTCATTTGTTTCTTCCTAAAAGAAACCGAAAGGCTCCTCATCTATGAGTTCGTCCAAAATGAAAGTCTTAATCACTTAATATTTGCTTCTCTATTAATTTTTTAGTAAAAAAATGAAAATCTATTGGAGAATTTAGAAATTCTTTACCATTATGTTGAAATCATAAAGAAGAATTCTATTACTTGACTGCTCTATTAGGTTCTATAATCAACCTTCTTTATGCTAAGACTGCTCTATCGTATTGTTAATAATTATATACTCTGTTAGTTGTTTTTGTGATTTATTAATCTGATACATTTGTTAGTTTTTTCATCTATTTAGAAGAAGTAACAGTGTTGGTGATTGAAGCAGTGTTGGTACTCATCGTCGGAGATAACTTTTTCTATTTTTTTATTTTCTTATATTTTGGATGAGGAAGGTTGTATTCATAGGATGTATATGAATCACTCGGCCCACATTTGTATCACTCATGTGTTGTCTGACACGGGTATAAAATAAATAATTTTTGTGTTATGAGTGTTTAGCGAAGAGGCCGACTAAGGGGAAAATGAGATATGTGTTGATGAGGATTTTTTTGCTAACTATGTGTGTCTGATGGTGCTTCAAAAGGGCTCCCTCTCCATTCTCTCTCCTCTTTCGATCAATGTTTTATAATTTACTTGGTTTTTTGACATTAGTTTTAATGTGTATTTGTTTTATTCTTGATTTGTTTCCAATTTTAATATCACAGTTTGCTGCTATATATAGTGACTAGAGGGTGCCAAAGATCTAATTTTTGAAAGCTACGGTTTATGGGGTGGACAAGTCTCATATTCACAGGGTTCTAAAGCTTCATATCTGATTTTTGAAAGCTATGGTTTATGGGGTGGACTGCACATTCCCATTCTTAATATCAAAGTTTTCTTAAGTAAAGAGGTGCATTTTTCTGAATAAACATGAGTTCAACGCCCACCGAAATTTGGGATTCTACATTTTCCAGCAACGAAACTTATAAATGTTTCGTAAGAATTTTCTGAGGTGGAGAAAGCTACATGGGAGCTTTCACTGTTCGTAGCAAAACAGTTTTTGATGTGACCTCTAATCCTAAACAGTGCTCGCAGTGGAACACTTATGATTTATTCTAACTTATCGATATTAGAGGTCAGATATGTGCCTCCACCTATTTCAGTCCCCTCACTTTTGGTAAAAAAAAATGGGTCCAATAGGATTTTATATACATTTTATATATGTTATTCAATTTCTATACTTGATTTATATTTTCTAAGATCATTTTCATAAGTTCAATGGCCCAATATTTTCACAAGTTCTATATCTTATATTCATCTATTGTTAGTGTATGTCAATAATTTGAAACTTAAACTGAAGAGGTGTGTGATTCAAGAGGTAGTACAAGGTGGTTCTCTAATTTGTTGTGAGTTTTTGATTATTTGGTGTTTCATTTTGTTCCATAAATTTGATTTTTTATTACAGTCTGCAAAAAAATTTATGTCACATTCTGCTCTTACCACGAAGCAGTAGTAGCAGCAGTAGTAAGCTATGATATTCCTTCACCTAAATGTCCTTCACTAAATCATGAACCATCTTTTTGGTTCCCCTCATTTAATACTGGACTAAGGACATGTACAGGTATGGAAACCAACTTTAAAATTTTGTGTGACATGACGTTGTCAATAATTTATCACCCATGTGGGTTAATTGATTCTAGGATTTGTTCTTCTTTGAAACTAACTTAAATTCTAATGATCTTTAATAGGCTACACTGATGTAACACTGGAGCTTTCTCAATTTTTAAGCGAATAAGGGATAGGGTGAGAGATGAAGATGCATTCAAGGACTTTGTGAGAATGGCCATTATTTAAATGTTGCGAAAATTCACCCAAACTATGGTTTCATTGATGTATCTTTTTAGTTTGTTATATGTTATTGACGATTTATAAATTTACTTTGTGCGATTAACTCGTGTCATGTTGTTGAATCTTATTTGAGGCATATGGAGGATTCAAATAAAAACACCATTTTCTTTAGTATACTACCTCTTTTACTCATATGTTCTTTAGACCTATAGGATTGGTTGTTATCCCTTAAGAGGGTGGATAGTACAATAAATAAAGGGGCTATGTCCAATTTTTTTTTTAAATTGAGACTTTATTTATTGGAGTCACAATGTGAATTTGGGTGTTGAATATTGTAAATTTCATGCTATATGTAAATTTTTTTGATGAATTTAAATTATTTGAAAGAATGTTGTTGGACTAATTATTAGGTGTTAATAAGGGTGGATAATCCAATAATTACACTTTGTTTTGTTGGGGAATGAATTTTTTGCCATTTGGCAGTTACGTACATTGAATTTTTTTGCATTTTAGCAATTACTTATTTTCCAAATTTTTGTCGTGCCTTCAGGCACGAGCATTCTGCTAGTGTGTGTGTGTGTGTGTGTGTCTCTCTCTCTCTCTCTCTCTATATATATATATATATATATATATATATACATATATATATATATACATATATATATATATATAATAAAGTAGGAGGGACTTTTGCCACATCATACAAATTTGCCACAACATATGATAAATGAGGAGGACTTTTGCCACGTCATATAAGGTTTTATTTGCATAATAAACGTTTGAAAATCTTTCACTCAAAAATTGTGTGTTTTGATGAAGAAGTGCGGTTCTGATCCAATGTCAGACCTCGAGCCATGTCCCAAAAGAGAGACTTCTTTTTCTCCCTATTTTTTTTCTTTCAAAACTCATAAACGTATTAGCACAGATGCAAATGGGATATTGTGCGGGAACACTCTCCCCCTTATCTCTTGATTTTGGTAGGTTCACGCTTTCTCTCTTGATTTATAGATCTATATCATTTTTTATTTTCAATTGCCATTTTAGAAATATCTATATTCTACATGGATTTGCATTCTCATTTTTTTTCATTTTAAAAATATTTCTGTAATAAGGAGGGTTGTTGTTAGAATCAAGGTTTTTGGTCATGAGTTTAGAGAATAAAATTGCCGACCAAAAAAGACGAAGACACAACCCTCTATGTCTCTTAGGATCTAAACAACACCTTGGCTCAAAAATCGTCTCTTTATTTTAGTTTTTTTATTGTTCTCATGATTTTTTGTAAACCCATTTATAGATTCTCCATCTCTCATTAGGGTTTTCTTCAGCTCTTGGTTGACCTGGGCAGTGGACTTGGCCTGGAGAGCGACTGGTTTGGCCGGATCTCCGTCTATTTTTACATTTTCTTGGATGATACCCACTTGGGTTCGGGTTGAGTTGCTCTGCCACTAAGATCGTGGATTTTTTGTCAACGATTTGAGCAAGCTGAGGTTTGTGCCTAAGATTTTCTAATAACTTTATATTTGATGCAGTTCATTACTTAAGCTATACTTTATTTACTTTTTGTTTTTTTTTTATCTGAAATCACTGGAAAAATCAGCTCATCATAAGGTAACGTGTTGGGCATGCAGTTGGCATGCGGCTCACCTCATCTCATCAGAAGGTACTCTATCTCTTTCTCTCATTTCATACCATAAATTTTACGATTAATGTTTGTATACCTTTTCAATATTTTCAAGAAAACCTCATAACTTTCATTTTCTTAAAATAGGCTCCTAAAAGACTTGGCAAAATGCACCCTTTTCAACACTTATGTCAGATTTATGTTTGTATACCTTGGCATTTGCTAACTGCCGGATCCAACCTCTGCTACACCAGCGTCACCTTCTTCTTACTACCAGAGCCAAGCTCTTGCGAGTTTATTTGGCTCGAGATGTCTAATGAGTTCCACATACACCCTTTCTCTTTTATCTCTCTACCATCATTTTTTATTTATTTTTATTGTATATTTCTATCTTCCTGGTGTGCGATGAGATCTAACAGACTGGTAACATCACATGGTTCATTAGACTTCAATAATACGTGGGGCATAGCAGGTAGGAGATGGGTGTTGGGTTAGTTTCGGGTTATGGGTGGTGGTAAGGAGTTTAGTGGATTTGGGTTTGGAATCGGGTAGGGACTGGTTCGTGTTGGTATAAGGTGGGAAATGGGTATGGCAACTGGGTCTCAATATTGCAGTTTCATACGTTCCATGTTTCTCTTTAAAATCCACTTTCATTGAATGTGGTGATTTGTTTGTTGATCTATTTTTTGTTTTTATCCAATTTTTTTTTATCTAACTGTCATCGAAATGCAGTTTTTCCTATTTGTTGATCCAACTTTTTTTTTGTTCTGACATTGATATTCTCACCTAAAATACTGTGTTGGTTTTTAAAAAGGGTTCAAATTTATTTTTGATTTTCTATCTGTAGGAAGTTATACATGAGAGTTCTTCAACTTCTATCAAAGTGACAAAACATCTCAGAGAAAGTGACAACTGATTGTTCTAGAGGATTTTACCTTTTCGAGGAAAAAAAGAAATGCATGGAAAGAGGTGGAGCAGGAGAAAAGAAACACACTTTTGGGATTTAACTTTATTTTATTTAATGGTGGGTTTCTTCTTTTCTTTTTCAATATCCGTGTATTTACAACTTTGTTTTCTTATGGTATCCTCATGTGATGATGAAATCATGAAGAAATATTGTATGTTAGCCAGTTTGAAGGATTTTACAGTTTCTCTCTATTTTTTTATACGTTTGCTTTATGTTCTTTAAAATAACTGAGATTCAACTAAATAGTTTTCTTAGTTATATATTCTCACAAATATTGCACATGAAACAAATGTGTAGCACAAAGTGAAAGATGCAACCGTAGGCTTAGATTTAAAAATTTGGGTTGTAAGAGTAATGGGCTTAGATTTAGAAATTTGCTTTACATCTTTCTTGATTTCATTTTTCAAGAATACATATATATATATATATATATATATATATATATATATATATATATATATATTAAATATCATTTTCACACTTGCATTTGATTTTTAATCTTATTTGGTTATCATTATCATTAATTTATTATATTTTGATGTTATGGTAAAGGAAGGTGTGATTTTTATTTTTTGTCACGTGTTTCTGCCTAAGATATATTACAGTTTTGATAACATACTAAGTTTTCGTTATTTATAGTTTAAATTCAGTTGAATTTGAGTCCATAGATATCTTGAAATTTGTTGTTATATCTATGTAATAAATGATTTCTTTTAATCTTCTTCACGAAAAAAAAATACTTTATGGAGGTAACTTATGTATTTAGAACAATAATTTTTTCATTACTTATCATTTTGTGATGGTATTATATCTGCATTGACGGTTATTAGTTTGAAGCTACCTCGATCCATTTGAATCTGTAAATTTTTTAAAATTCTTGCACTGGTAATCTGTAGTTGGGACAATTATTAGACTGACAAAATTTACTTCTTTATTCTTTATTTTCTGGAGGCTCACAAGGATTTTACAAAGAGATAAAATTAATGGTTAAAATAGTGTACTTGAAATGACAGAAACCTTTCTGTCATAATCATCTTTAACAACCATCAAACAAACATATACAAATTTACACGTGAAACCCCTAAACCTAATAGCTACTATACTCAACCTATTATATACCTAGACCTATAACAGTCATTGTCTTAATCGTCTTTTACAACCATCATACAAATATATATAAATCTACACGCCAAACCCCTGGATAACACCCATCGATAACACTCAACTTGCTATAGTTATATAACACCTAACAACCTAAAGGGTTAAGAACTAACAATGTAATACATAACAGCTTTTGTCGGCCTTTTTTAATAACTAAACTGTATATCATACTACATTAATACTACTCCAACCTAACATCTAACACCTAGAATCAGACCTACCTAACAAGCTAACGATCTATGTATACGGCTAACGGCTACCGTGAAAAAAGCTCATCAAAAAATCATATAGACTGATAGTGTGAGGCCCAAGGACTTACATCCAACATCTGTTTTAAGGCTTGGGAAGGTTGACATATTACACGAAGTAATAAGTGAGAGTAGGCAACTTCCCAAGTACCGGATAAGGGTAATAATAAGTTAGTAATCTGCCCAAACTAATCGTATGTATATCAAATAATTAATCGCATTTTTTAATCCACTTTTAAGTTATTTTTTCTTTTTTATTGCTATGTTTTGTATTTGGAATTTTTTAACTTATCATGTTTTTATCGATTTTTATAATTTGTCATGTTGTGTCAATCACATATATTTAACTTTTTAATATTATTGAAAAATCATATTTAAACTCGAGTCATTTAATGTGTCGTTGTGTTCATTCGTTATTGGCGATACGGGAAATGCACAAATGCACCGTACTAAAATAGTAAGCATGACGTAAGTGTACCTTGGGAAAACCAACAATATTTATATTTATCACGGGAAATATTTTTATCGCCGTGCTATCGGCCTGAGTACAAAATAGCACGGGAACAAACTTATCACCGTGCCATCGGCACGGTTACACCCTAGTATATATATATCATGCTTGTTTCCATTTCATTCAACACATATTATCGTTTCATAATAACAATCAATATAGTGATGAAGCACAAATTATACTTTGTACATATATTATTTTGTGAACATTCCTATGGATGACCTCACTCTACCTTGTCCATGGTATGAGTTGAATCATTCCAATATCCATTATATAAACACTCACACACACTTCACGGGGACATATAGGAAAATAATAACACTATCCCGTAACTTAGCCCCTGAACCTTTAAACTATTGGTTTTGTATGGACCAATTTGTCCTTTATGCCACTATGTCGAAATGACAACATGTTCTTTTACCTGTTTAGTGCAAAATAGGCTGGCAACTCCATCTCTTCACATTTACCCCCACACAGATGATTATCGAATAAACCTTCCCAAGATGGGGTGCGAGACCATGGCGCAGCCTTCCCGAGGGGATGTATCTCTCTCTCCCCCCGGCGCCGCCCGAGATGGCCATAATATGCTATCTACTTACAAGATAACATAGGATGCTTTGTGGTCGAGGGAAATTATGGCCACACATGAGGACACAGATTTTCTTAATAATGAATAATTTATGATAAATTTCAATGATAAATATTTTCCTTATGTTATTAGGGTCTCAAAGAAGAGGGATTTTATCAATTTAGAGCAGGGTTTGAGGATGTCACTCACTATGATAAGGATATAACCAACTTGTCATTGTTTTTATATAAGGAGATGAACAGGGAGGAGAAGATAAACAATTATTTTAAAGTGGTTTGAATCAGTGTATCAATAAAGTGATTAGAAATCTAGCACACAACACTTATTCTCAAGTGGTGTTTGTCACATTGATGCTTTGTAGAATAAATTTAGTCTTCCAAGCTTTAGAATTATGTATTGTAAAGCCACCTAGGAGAGGACCTTTCTCCTAATGCTTTTATAATAATTGGGGATTAATATCCTCTTCTCCAGGAAAAAAAAATAAGGAGAAAGTAAACTACCAAAAGAAATTGGGAAAGAGAAATGAGTAGAGTGTTCAAAATAGGATAAAAAAAGGTGTAGGTAATGTTGCGGTAGAGCATAAGGGTTTTAATTACCATTAGAGGTGGCAGCTATGGAAGAAGACTTTAGTGGGGCATGATCAGTCCTAGACCCTTCAGTAGGACAATGGAGACCCACAGGTTCCTAAGGGATATAGATAAGAACACTAAGGAAAGCGTGTGTCAAGTAGGTAGTTTGGGCATGTTATAAGATCTTTATATTCTTGTTTGGATATAGGACATTAAGCTATGATGTTACCTAAGGTCTTGGTCCTATAGGGCCAAGTATTTAATGCACCGAGAGCACATGGTTTTATTGAACCACTTGCAGCATAAGTGGGTCAGGCTAAAGATGATTAAGTTATATATATATATATATATATATATATATATATATATATATATATATATATATATATATATATATATATATATATATATATATATATATGTTACTTGTGGGGTATGCGCAAGTAGGATGGATTGTATGGGTTTCTTAGTGGCGACATATTGTGTTTGGAATATGTAACAACCCGCGTAATTTTGGGCTATTTTAATTAATTTCTGAAAAATGGAGGAAAATAAAGTTTTTGATAAAATTATTTTTAATGCTCAAATATGTTGGTTTTATTTTTTAAGGCGAGAATTTCAAACGGTTTCGAAATCGGAGTTAAGACGGATTTTAAAATGATTTTTAAATGTTTTTAACTCTTCGAGTTATTTTGACTTCCAACTCTTCATTTCTTTGCCTAATTTAAAGGAATCTTTTGGATTCCAACTCTTCATTTCTTTTCCTTATAAAAGGAAGCCGTGGGCAACCCTTTTTAACATAATTTTGGCACAAATTTTGGCTGCAAATATATTTTATATTCCTCTTCTTTTTATATACACATGGGCCCTTGAGAATTATGAGTTCCAACCTTAGATTAGAGGTGTTCTTGGGGCTATTTTGTTGGAGGTTCTTGGAGGAGATTTTGTAGATCTTTTGAGTTGATGTTGAGGATGTGATCGTTGGTTTCTCATCATGGTTTGAGGTAAGGGGTTTTACACAATATGCTCCTTAAATCTCGCGAGTGTCATTCTCTTTGAATTCTTGTTAATTGAACTCATATTTGAATTGATAAATTCATTGAAATCTGGAAAATAATTGTTGAAATTATTTTGATTCATGTGGTATCATTATATTGTTGATGAGTACGTTGTCATGAGATTTTAATATGACACGGATGTTGGGCACCCGCCAAAATTCCTGTTTCCTGGGCTATGGCTTGATAAAGCATATACGGATGTGGTGAGGCCTGGTGACCCGGTTAAAGTGTTGTTGAGAAATTATAATGATGAAATGCTATTGAGATTTGCATTTTGATTTGAATATTCGTACTCGTGTTGTTACGTTTTATTCGTTGCTAATCCGTAATTGTTGAGCATAATTCTTGTCGTATTGTGTACTTCCCCATATTTTCTTTTAGTGGCAGGTTAGCGCGGATTTTGGGGCGCTATGGAGATTGATTTTAGCGAGGATTGTTTGGGAAAGATTTGTATTATTTATTTTATAGAGCATTGGAATTTATTTTATTTCGAGTTAGATGTTGTATTTATTCGAGAGACTTGTTGTAATTGAAGAGATTGAGATTAGTGGATTTATATTATTGTGGGTTTATTTAGATGCTCTATACCTTGTCACTTGTGGATTTGGATTTATTTTATCACATTAGCGCTTCGTTCGCTCTCCCCGGGCGGGCGGGGTGTTACAGAATATATGAGCCTTACGTTTATCATATGATGATGCGTGGGTATTTGATCAACTCAAGATGTGATGGGGTTTGTAGGAGTGCGTGATAATATGGTACACGTACAAATTACGCTTATATTATTAAGCTTTATCAACTTCTAAGGATGTAATTCATGTATTATCATGGAAGACTATAATACGTCATTTTAGAACATAATTTAGTTAATTAAATTGATTAAAATGAATTGTGAAGTTGGAATTTAAATTAAAAAAAGAAATAACCTCATTTGGTATTTTTTTGCTAATTAAATGAATAAGTTAAACATTTGATTGCTTATTAGGTATTTTAAGGTTTGGGTGGAAACCCCCAAGGGAGGTTGAGTCCGTTTTGACTTGCTTAGTCTCTATGATAGGATTTTAGAATGTAAATCACGTATGGTTTTACAATTTAGTTTAGAGTTGTGTATTGTTGGGACTTTAACTATTTAAATTATATTAAATCTTAAGATCAAAGAAGGATGGGGATAAACTCATGAATAAATCCCCAATAGCGGGTCTCCATGCCACTATGGCGGTAGTAAACGCGTGATTGTGGGTAGCTTTTTCCGCGATCACGTCCTATTACGCTTGTGGGTGTGGTTGAGGGATGATTTATGATATTTCTTTAAATAAAATATTGGGACGAGTCAGTTTACATATTCTTAAAGAAGAAACCTATTGGATTTATTATTCTTCATTTCTACACCATATAATCTCCATTTAAACTCATTCAAACCTATTTTGGTGTCTTTGCACTTTGAATTTCAAGATCACAAAAGAAGATAAAATGAAGATTTTTAAAAGTGGAACTTACAAATTGTGCACATCAGTATTCTTAATATATTCAAGAGGCAACACCATCATTACTTGTATCCTATGGTATTATTGTGCATGTTTTTTATTGATGAATTGGGATGTGATTAGGGGAAGTGATAAACTAATTGATAATCTATTTTGATAAACTTAATGGAAGGGATCCAATAATTAAAATCTGTGTTGTATGACAATTAGACAATGTAAATGTTCGAATTTGACTATATTGTGTGTTAATTATATATGAATCCCGAAAATATCTTAATGATTATGAAATCAAATAAACGCTGAATAAATCTTAGAATATTTAGATATGTTGTTTAAATTTGTGAACCCGCATGTTTAAACCGTTATATTCCTTGGTTTTATTATATCTCACTCAAATTAGAATATTGGATGTCGACAACTTGTTGGGATATATTGTAGTTATTGTATATCGTATGATGAAATTGACTTAATTCACATGTAATCGAATGTGTAAAAATATACAATAAAAAGAATACGACTTTGGCCTAGAGAATGTAATAATTGTAGTATTGGCATATGTTAAAATAATGACATTATTGGAATTATCAGGTTATTTTGGTTTTACACGAGTTTACATTGATTATACTGGCTGATATCAAGGAATGTAAGTAGTGAGTGGTTACTTTTCATGTTGGTTATTTCCTATGTAATGGACAAAGGAATATTTGTGTCCCTTTTTATTTCTTAGGTATGAGATAAGGTAATTTTGATGGATTAGGGTATTTCTTATTTATAGGACTAGGAGATACTTATGGTTTTATTGATATGTAGGTATGGGACTAAGGATGGATTTATTTATGATGTCCGGGTGTTTTGGAGATATGTCAAAATTACTAATAATACTGTTATTTCCTTAGACAAAAAATGATTATTGAAGATAAATGGATTTTTGTCGTCATTGTATGTTCGGGCATAAGTGAGGAACTACATTAGCTTTTATACTTTGATGGTATTTATATGGGTTTTGCTATATATGTAGTATATAATTCTGATTATTTATGGTAATATGTGCGGGACTTAGGCAAACCGGTTATATTAACATTTTTTTATGCGTAATGTCATGTGTAGAGTCTAGGGTTGTCGAGCTACCATAGTATGTGAGGGGAACTAGGAAAATCTGGATATAATGCTAAAGCTTATGTGAAGACACATCACGGTGCATGCGGGTGTGATTATGGATCATCAAGCTATAATGATGGGGTGTATATTGATGACATGATAGAAGTTGTGCTCTATGGTATGTGAAGGGTCTCGAAGAAGACAAACTACCGGTAGGTTTGTTGTAGTTCATATATAAATTATAAGATAAGATAATAAATGTTGAAAGAAACATAAATGGAAATATTATTAGTTGATTTATTTCAGTTTAATCGAATTATTACGTAAATTTCTTATCATTAAATTAAAATTTTACATTGTGATATTGATCTCATTTAGTGCTTATAATTGGGTTGATGTGACCCTAGTTGGGAAATGTAGATCGTATTTTTGAAGTGGACCCTGATCCATTAATGTAGACTAAAATTTCAAGTTATTTTGTTGATAGTTGCATAGTTTTGAGTAGCAGGATGTTCCATTGGAATTTATTTTTATTTTTTATTTAGTTCCCTTTTCGGTCTGCTATTTTAGCAAACATCATATTTGGATTTACTGGGTGCTTAGAATCCACAATTGTTTATAGTTTATATATGGAGATTTTTGTTGATGACTTTCCATTATTTTGGAAATTCTATATAATCAAAGTTTTTTCATGGAGATGGATTCATTTATGATGGATATTTGATTTATTGTTCAATATATCGTATCATATCTAATTCTGAGAAATTTTTAATGTCTTATTTTTCTTCCGAATGCCCAAAATGGTATTATAATTAAATAAACCGACATATCTTATCATCGAGGCTTCATTACACTCAATGTGAAAATATTTGGGCTTTTACATAGAGCGTGTAGCTTAATTTTTAAGCTTAGTACTTTTATTCACATGTTGTAGCTAAGTCAATTGTAGTTGGACATATATCCAGGTTATCCATTAATATAAGTGTGAGGGTGACTATTTGTGGGATGACATGAGACGTAAATGCACCACATTTAATATTTTTTCTTAAAGTAGTTTATTTATTGTGAAATGTGGCATCTAACTTGAGATATTTCCCCAAAAACAATTTCATGTGTTTGCAAGTCGGAGCAACAGGCTGAGCAATCAGACTTGAATTTAACTGCATATCTTTAGATGTAGGATGTTATTTTCTTTAAGTATTTCATTTGCATCAAACTCTTCAACTAATATTATTTTAAGAGATTTTATTTATGGGTTTTACCCTCTAGTCCTTGGACTAACAATTTTGGACAAAAAAAAGGGTCCAAACAAATTTTAAAGGATTAGGTCCGACATATAAATACCCCGAAATTAAAACCAAAATACACTTTTTAGAAATTGAAGCGCACATTTCAGAAATCGAAGCACCAAAAACACTCTTCGATCAAAACACTAAAACGATTCTCATTCTCAATCAAAATTTGGTCAACAACGACACATAAATACCCCTGAATTCCAATAGAAACACGCTTCATAGAAAGTAAAGGGATCAAACCCTAATCATGGAAGTTCTACCAAGCATTTCACATTCTCAATCAAATTCTTCCAAACACCTCTAACAAGTATGGATACATTCTCATATATATGTTCTTAAATGTTGTACTTAAGAATATACCATACACTATGTATATGTTGTGTTCTTCACATTTTATTTATGATATTACCTGCTTGTCCTTATGTATTTTTTGTTCTCATATGTATAAATTTGTAGACATTACACATGGACTGATGAAATCACATTCTTCTTCTTCATGATATGAGAAAATACATTTGTGTGACAACCCGCTCCAAATAATAACGGGTGGCCAGCCCTATACTACATAAATCAGGTATCTCATATGGTACAGTCTCAACATCAACAACTAAACACTATAATAT
This sequence comes from Sambucus nigra, assembly GCA_949130495.1. Classification (NCBI taxonomy): domain Eukaryota; kingdom Viridiplantae; phylum Streptophyta; class Magnoliopsida; order Dipsacales; family Adoxaceae; genus Sambucus; species Sambucus nigra. The sequence continues at coordinate 379,677,874 of OX422219.1, read as the reverse complement.
AAGGCTAACTACCCGAAATCATAAAGTGCGAATTGCCAAAAATTTAAAACTTTTATTTTTAACAACAACCACAAAACCCATTATGCACACAACCAACAATATACATCTAACTATGATGTGAAATGTGCATGCTCCAATAATAAAAGAGTACAATACATTGTACAACAAAATCTCAACAATGAAATACCCGAATATGCTGTCGGGCAACAGACAATACAATAAACTGATAAATAAAATATGAAAGTGTTAATCTACAACACTTGAATACTAACTCAATACAACTGAATCCTAATCTAGATGTACAATAGATAGGAGTCGACTAAAGAAAAGTGCCGCAACAGTCCGCTACTGCTACAGCTCCACAAATCCTGAATGGAGGAATATCAAAGGCGTTCTTACGGAGGAACACCTGAAGTAGTACAATATATAGACATGGAGGAGGAAAATATAAACGGGTCAGAACCCGAGTTGTGAAAAACAGTTTATAGCAAGTGTATTAAAATGCATAATAATTATAAATGCATTATTACATGATTTAGTTGGAATCGAACACACCATAACAAATCAACTCACCTCTCATCTAAAGCGCGCACTAAGCGTATGCACGTGTCTCCAAAAGGATGTCCGATTCTAATTAGGTAAGAGGAATCTAACTTAAATCCAGATAAAGTATTTAAGTGAAACCATCTAACCTATCTCCCAATTCTACACTCTCACTATTTCCTTTAAGTTATATACATTATCTTTAATGCAATTGTTATAGTTATCTTTATAACGTTCATTTGGGGAACATATAAAGTTACATGATCCAATCATGTCCACATCATCAATCATACACCATCAATCTCAATTACTAGAATTTATATTCTAGTGATGCCCATATAAGGCATAAAACCACATATAAATAATTATTATAGATGAGTTATTAGCATCAAGAGTTAAGGACTAAACTCCTCTCGATTCTCAACACGACACTGCGTTTCGTGCGTGGGACGTCTCGTCGAGGCGAAATCCAAACAAGGAACCCCCCCGTTACACTACTCCTGACCGTATTAATCCTCGAGGCTCATTATGCCCTCGATGCAAGATGCATGTAACCCAAATTTATTATCCAATTTTAATTAATTAATATTCCCAATTCTCAACAGTACACGGCGTTTCATGCGTGGGACGTCTCGCCGAAGCAAAATCCAAACAAGGAACCCCCCCGTTACACTACTCCTGGCACTGTCGATTGTCGGGATAGGTGATATATGTATATAATATAATTATGAGAATTAAGGACTAAACTTATCCCCAAGTTCCAACATTACACTGCGGTTCGTGCGTGGGACGTCTCGCCGAAGCGAAATCCAAACAAGGAACCCCCCGATACACTAATCCTGGCAATGTGGGTCATTGAGGTCCATTATGCCCTTGACACCCAAATACAAACACAAGCAATAATAACCATCCAACCGAGCTATAACTCGAAGGACGCAGGCTCACATGCTATCATCATCCAGCAGCCCATACGCGTAGCAAACTAGGGTCACCTGGTGGGGTTCAACGACACCCACCTCGTGATCAACTCACGCACACACGTCCGGGAAGCGGTCATAGTTCCTAACCGGCAAGTGAGAGCATCACATACCCCGACCTCTCACCCCCAAAATAAATAAATATATATATCTGTCATTTTCTGACCATAAAGGATGACTATGACCTGGGGAATATCCACACCCTGCATATTTGTCAGGATGCTCACCCTCAACGCACGAAACTTCCCAATGATAGCACGGAGGGGGTATGCTTAACATGTATATACACCATATATAAGGTATACATACATCCCACATAATAAAGATATACCGTTTTATAAGGTACACCTGAAACATCATATTCATGTTCATAATACACACTTAGGCGCAATTTGATTTATGTCATTGTTTAGTATACTCTCTCAGGACACACTAATCGTTAATACTCACACACCTTTACCCCACTTGATATACGCTATACTAATTCTCGCTTGAAGCTCTCAAGTCGCTTCTAATAATGAGTTGTCTTTCAATACAATTAAGTTAGGGATATTCTATATCCTATTGCACCTTAATGCATTTCTCACATTGTGAGATATCTCCCAATCGATCATTAATAAGGATGTTTCCATATCCAAAAGCACATCAAATAGAATTAGTAAACATCCACTCATAATAGGGTTCATTTCATTTAAGAATCCTTTAAAGTCATCCCAAAAGAAAGTGGGCTCCCCCACTTAGAAGAAACCAAATCCTCTAATCGGAAATCCCCAAATTAAGTCTACATGACTCCAATGATCTCTTGTAGGGGAAACTCTCTAGAAGTCTCCAAAACATAATCCAAATATCTCCTATAGAGATCCCCAATCGATAACCTCGAATAAAACAGAAAGAAATTCTCCTTTTAAAAACTTTCCCTCAAAATCCCTGTTTCTGAATCGATTCGGGCCAAATTCCGAATCGATTCGGCCCAGCGAATCGATTCGGCCAGGAAGGCGAATCGATTCGGGTCATCAGACCTGGGACTCTGCCTCAGGCCGAATCGATTCGACTGGAGTCCGAATCGATTCGGTCACTAAGACCTGGGCACCTGCATATTTCCGAATCGATTCGGCCCCCTAGCCGAATCGATTCGGCCCTGCAGAACCTCGAAAATGGCTACTGTTTAAGTAAGCCAAAATACCCAAAAATCATATTAATGGTTTTCTCTCAATTTCTCTTCAACCCAAACACAAATCTAACATTAATATTCATCCTAGAATACATATGAACTAATTTCCAACCTTAAATCCATTAAATACACTACAAATCTAAGGTTTTTCCCAAAAATTAGGTTTTAACATTTTAAACCTAAAACCCAAAAATCCACCCACAAATTATGCAATAAATGGTACACAACAATTATTTAGCAAGTTTAATCACTTGCCTCGGGTTCGTAGGGTCTGAATCCGCCGAAAAATCCTCTTTCTCCCTCTTTCTCCTTCATTTTCTTCTTCTTTCTTCTTCTCTCTTTCTTTTTTCTCTATCTCTCTTTTGGGAGAAATATCTCCCGTAGGCTTTTTAAGCCTAAATCCGAAAATACACATCTTTAAATGATAATACACACTTTAAATGACTTGGTGACTTTAATTAGAGTCAAACGGTCCTAATTTATTTCGGAACCCAAATAGACCCCAAGTACAGTCATTTCGACTTTCTCGACCCTTCCGGAAACAATGGTACCCTCAGAAATTCCATTCGAGACACTTTCTAACAACTCTAAATTCTGACCTCAATTGCCAATTTTATTATTTCTCCAATAAAATATTATTTATTTCTCCCGAAATAAATAAATTATCGTCACCAAGACCTCGGGTTGTTACAAACTCCCCCACTTACAAGAATTTCGCCCTCGAAATTTAGCTAAGCCTAATTCTCCCAAAGCTCAACTAGTCCTAACCTACCCATTATTTTTAGTCCTATCTCCAAACTTCTAACTTCCCACGACGAATTTATTTAATTTACTTTATTATTAAGCTAATTATGAAGTAAACAAAATCATTTCCATAACAAGGGCGCCCATACACCCTTTATAATTGAGCTTTACGCTCACGACCATTATAATGAGGCTTTATTTGCCTCGAAAGTTCTACATTTCTGACAATAAGTAAGACTAAAATTTTAGTAGAGAAAATTTGAATGGTCCAAGGAAATAACTCCTCTCAATTCCTGACGATCGCCAATTTCGTGCGGGGGACGTCTCGCAAAAGCGAAATCCAAACAAGGAACCCTCCCAATACACTACTGTGTGACGACGTCGGGAATTGAGAGTTTGTTAGATCCGGACTTGAGTTTGAAAACATTTTTGTGGAAAATTTAGTTTGAAAGGGCCCGAAGGCCGATAAAAGTTTCATATTGAAAATAGTTTATTTTGAAAAAGATTATATATATATATATATATTCTAATATAAAATGCCTCATGTCCAACACAAGGTCTTTTAATTTATCATATGCATACCATATAGCTCACAAATATCATCATAATCAGGAGCTAATATTTTACCTGCGTCCCGTCAACCCACAATCACTTCAAACATAATCAACATCTTACATCATCTCAATATACTGCCATATATAAGGCAATTCCATATCAGGAATAAAACAATTTCAATAGTCTATCATGACTACATAAAAAGAAGTAGCTTCTATCATTACTACTTACCACCATAACCAAGATAATAGAATAAGAGCATATCTTGCTCAAAATTCCCCCTTTAGGGTCATTACCTACCATACATAAACAAAAGGGCTAAAGCACTACCCGATTCACATGTATTTCCCACACGATATTTCCAAATCTTCATATAGTAATAATCCCAATAGTAAGGAAATTACTCACAACATCCATCTCTAGTCCGATTGCCCATCCTCATCAATAGGCTCCCAAACATAGTCCCCCGGTCTAAAGCGACCTTGAATCTGTTATAGGGGTTGCACTTCCAAAATTTCCTCAAATCGCGGTCCTTTACCTCTTTGAGGACAATCTCTCTTTTTATGACCTGTTTCTTTACAAGAGAAACACTTGCCCATGAACTCTTTCTGCCCACTCGCATTACTGGCGCTCTCTTTGCCAAACTTACTTGATGAACTCGAATCTCCAAAGTTCTTACCCTCTTGAGAACGAAAACGATATTCTCGACACTTTAATAGTGCCGCATTTACAACCTCGACGAAAGCCATTAACTTAGGATTTTCTAATAAATGTAGTTGGATTTTCCAATCTAAACCTCGAACAAACTTCGATATACGTTTCTCTTCCGTATCTACCTCATTAGGTACTAATCTCGCCCATAGAGAAAAATCTTCTTCATATTCTGCCACTGTCCTATTTCCTTGAAGAATTCCCATATCCTGCGTAGGGAAAATCAAATACCTATGATCAAAAAGTCCCCAAAATTATTTGATAGGAAAAGTATCTCTCTGTTTAGATGTGGTGACAGACTCCCACCATTGAAGAGCTGCACCCGATAACTTAAAGGTGACTAAAAATTGTTTCTGCACCTCACTGCACTCAACCATACGAAGATGCCTTTGCATACTATTTTTCCATGCACTTGCAGTCATTGCATCAACTCCCCCTGCAAACTCGGGAGGATGCCCCTTATTAAAATCTTCCTTCACTCTCTCCCAAAAGGACAATCCTAAATGGGGTGGAGCTGCTCGAGCGGCAGGTTGCTGAGCCATCGTAGAAACGGCAGCAGTTACTGCTTGTGCCACTATATTGGCAACATCAACCGTAGTCATGTTTCTTTGAGGCAATTGGGGTTGTCCTTTCCTTGCCTTGGCTGAACGACCTCCCTTCGGTGGCATCTAAAACAAGAACAATTGTATCATAACACCTTTCAAATATTTTCGATTCACAGAAAGGTATGGACGTATGAATGTAACCGTCCTAGCAATAAGGCTCTACACCAAGAACGCTTACGGAAGATCGTAGTAACGCACACAGATACTAAAGACACTAGAACCTGATGCTCTGATACCACCTGTGACAACCCACTCCAAATAATAACGGGTGGCAAGCCCTATACTACATAAATCAGGTATCTCATATGGTACAGTCTCAACATCAACAACTAAACACTATAATATAAGGCTAACTACCCGAAATCATAAAGTGCGAATTGCGAAAAATTTAAAACTTTTATTTTTAACAACAACCACAAAACCCATTATGCACACAACCAACAATATACATCTAACTATGATGTGAAATGTGCATGCTCCAATAATAAAAGAGTACAATACATTGTACAACAAAATCTCAACAATGAAATACCCGAATATGCTGTCGGGCAACAGACAATACAATAAACTGATAAATAAAATATGAAAGTGTTAATCTACAACACTTGAATACTAACTCAATACAACTGAATCCTAATCTAGATGTACAATAGATAGGAGTCGACTAAAGAAAAGTGCCGCAACAGTCCGCTACTGCTACAGCTCCACAAATCCTGAATGGAGGAATATCAAAGGCGTTCTTACGGAGGAACACCTGAAGTAGTACAATATATAGACATGGAGGAGGAAAATATAAACGGGTCAGAACCCGAGTTGTGAAAAATAGTTTATAGCAAGTGTATTAAAATGCATAATAATTATAAATGCATTATTACATGATTTAGTTGGAATCGAACACACCATAACAAATCAACTCACCTCTCATCTAAAGCGCGCACTAAGCGTATGCACGTGTCTCCAAAAGGATGTCCGATTCTAATTAGGTAAGAGGAATCTAACTTAAATCCAGATAAAGTATTTAAGTGAAACCATCTAACCTATCTCCCAATTCTACACTTTCACTATTTCCTTTAAGTTATATACATTATCTTTAATGCAATTGTTATAGTTATCTTTATAACGTTCATTTGGGGAACATATAAAGTTACATGATCCAATCATGTCCACATCATCAATCATACACCATCGATCTCAATTACTAGAATTTATATTCTAGTGATGCCCATATAAGGCATAAAACCACATATATATAATTATTATAGATGAGTTATTAGCATCAAGAGTTAAGGACTAAACTCCTCTCGATTCTCAACACGGCACTGCGTTTCGTGCGTGGGACGTCTCGCCGAGGCGAAATCCAAACAAGGAACCCCCCGTTACACTACTCCTGACCGTATTAATCCTCGAGGCTCATTATGCCCTCGATGCAAGATGCATGTAACCCAAATTTATTATCCAATTTTAATTAATTAATATTCCCAATTCTCAACAGTACACGGCGTTTCATGCGTGGGACGTCTCGCCGAAGCAAAATCCAAACAAGGAACCCCCCCGTTACACTACTCCTGGCACTGTCGATTGTCGGGATAGGTGATATATGTATATAATATAATTATGAGCATTAAGGACTAAACTTATCCCCAAGTTCCAACATTACACTGCGGTTCGTGCGTGGGACGTCTCGCCAAAGCGAAATCCAAACAAGGAACCCCCCTGATACACTAATCCTGGCAATGTGGGTCATTGAGGTCCATTATGCCCTTGACACCCAAATAGAAACACAAGCAATAATAACCATCCAACCGAGCTATAACTCGAAGGACGCAGGCTCACATGCTATCATCATCCAGCAGCCCATACACGTAGCAAACTGGGGTCACCTGGTGGGGTACAACGACACCCACCTCGTGATCAACTCACGCACACACGTCCGGGAAGCGGTCATAGTTCCTAACCGGCAAGTGAGAGCATCACATACCCCGACCTCTCACCCCCAAAATAAATAAATATATATATGTCATTTTCTGACCACAAAGGACGACTATGACCTGGGGAATATCCACACCCGGCATATTTGTCAGGATGCTCACCCTCAACGCACGAAACTTCCCAATGATAGCACGGAGGGGGTATGCTTAACATGTATATGCACCATATATAAGGTATACATACATCCCACATAATAAAGATATACCGTTTTATAAGGTACACCTGAAACATCATATTCATGTTCATAATATGCACTTAGGCGCAGTTTGATTTATGTTATTGTTTAGTATACTCTCTCACGACACACTAATCGTTAATACTCACACACCTTTACCCCACTTGATATACGCTATACTAATTCTCGCTTGAAGCTCTCAAGTCGCTTCTAATAATGAGTTGTCTTTCAATACAATTAAGTTAGGGATATTCTATATCCTATTGCACCTTAATGCATTTCTCACATTGTGAGATATCTCCCAATTGATCATTAATAAGTATGTTTCCATATCCAAAAGCACATAAAATAGTATTAGTAAACATCCACTCATAATAGGGTTCATTTCATTTAAGAATCCTTTAAAGTCATCCCAAAAGAAAGTGGGCTCCGCCACTTAGAAGATACCAAATCCTCTAATCGGAAATCCCCAAATTAAGTCTACATGACTCCAATGATCTCTTGTAGGGGAAACTCTCTAAAAGTCTCCAAAACATAATCCAAATATCTCCTATAGAGATCCCCGATCGATAACCTCGAATAAAACGGAAAGAAATTCTCCTTATAAAAACTTTCCCTCAAAAGCCCTGTTTCCGAATCGATTCGGGCCAAATTCTGAATCGATTCGGCCCAGCGAATCGATTCGGCCAGGAAGGTGAATCGATTCGGGTCATCAGACCTGGGACTCTGCCTCAGGCCGAATCGATTCAGCTGGAGTCCGAATCGATTCGGTCACTAAGACCTGGGCACCTGCATATTTCCGAATCGATTCGGCCCCCTAGCCGAATCGATTCGGCCCTGCTGAACCTCGAAAATGGCTACTGTTTAAGTAAGCCAAAATACCCAAAAATCATATTAATGGTTTTCTCTCCATTTCTCTTCAACCCAAACACAAATCTAACATTAATATTCATCCTAGAATACATATGAACTAATTTCCAACCTTAAATCCATTAAATACACTACAAATCTAAGGTTTTTCCCAAAAGTTAGGTTTTAACATTTTAAAACTAAAACCCAAAAATCAATCCACAAATTATGCAATAAATGGTACAGAATAATTATTTAGCAAGTTTAATCACTTGCCTCGGGTTCGTAGGGTCTGAATCCGCCGAAAAATCCTCTTTCTCCCTCTTTCTCCTTCCTTTTCTTCTTCTTTCTTCTTCTCTCTTTCTTTTTTCTCTATCTCTCTTTTGGGAGAAATATCTCCCGTAGGCTTTTTAAGCCTAAATCCGAAAATACACATCTTTAAATGATAATACACACTTTAAATGACTTGGTGACTTTAATTCAAGTCAAACGGTCCTAATTTATTTCGGAACCCAAATAGACCCCAAGTACAGTCATTTCGACTTTCTCGACCCTTCCGGAAACAATGGTACCCTCAGAAATTCCATTCGAGACACTTTCTAACAACTCTAAATTCTGACCTCAATTGCCAATTTTATTATTTCTCCAATAAAATATTATTTATTTCTCCTGAAATAAATAAATTATCGTCACCAAGACCTCGGGTTGTTACAATTTGTTTCCCTGATTTTAAATGCAAAACACATTTTTTGCATGTTAGATATATGTATTTCACCATTGTTCATTACCTCATGTATACATTATTTATCAAGGACTAGGAATATATACACTTATTGGAATATGTACATGTACAAATCCTATTTTATTGCATGTACTCTGTGAATTTTGCGTCTACTTTAAAAAAGTACATGCAAAATCCATAGAGTACACGCACATTGAAATTGATTTTCTCAGTCCAATATGCATGTACCTTTATGTTTTATACGTGTACTCTATAGAATATATATTTCATATTCATATTTCATCAAGTCTATGTTATTTTGGTCCGCTACAACGGCATTTGAATGATATATCATGAGTTTGTAAGAATTATTATTGTTGTGTTATTATTTAGGAATCATACCATCACGCATGTTTAACTACAAAATTGCTTCTTGTACCTTTAAAGATCCTAACAATACAAAACCATTCACATTGGCAATCAATACTACTAATGATGATGAAATTTCTTTTCTCCTTCGCATCAATGATATAGAGAATAGATTATTTGTTTTTTTCTACAACTATGAAGACATTAAGTGGACTTTTGATGTGCAAAAGATTAAAGGAATTGAATCGAAAGCGAAGGATTTAGCAAAACGAATTATATGTGGGAAATAAACTATCTGTAAAAGTAATTGGATCATACAGTGATGTGGCAGATTCAATATTGGGATTTCCTAATAAAACTTCTCAAGGTATTACATGTGGGGCAAAATATATTAGAGAATGTGAAGGTTACTTTGGGTTAATCAGATTTCTGTACATAGTAATGTATACACATTTTAAATCAATAGTTGAACATATTCTAAATAAAATATGCAATGATGTAAATCTGTACGGTCTATTAAGATAAAGAGCGTTGATTCAACATCCAATTGTCATCAGGGAAGGAACTGCAAGTATTGTGATGCAAGTATGAAATATATTTATACCCTTATATGTAAAAGTAATTGAAGCACACAGTGAATGACATATCCGACTTTGGGATTGCCTAATAGAACTTCTCAGTGTCTTACAAGTGGGGCCAAATATATTAGAGAATGTGACAGTTACTTTGGGTTATTTAGATTTTCGTACACAACAATGTATATGTGTTTTATATCAAAAGTTGTACAAATTTTAAATAAAATATGCCATGACGTATTTGTATATCTCCTATAATAATTGTGGTCCACGCCAGCGGCATTTATTTAGGGTTTCATATATTATAGCGTGTACTTTGGGATTTTTGTGTGTACTTTGGAATTTTTGAGTGTATTTTTTGAAAGTACACGCAAAATTCACAAAGTACACGCACATTGAAATTGAATTTGTTCATTCCAATATGTGTGTACTATTACATATTATGAGTTTAATTTTATGTATTGTTGTATTAATTTGGGATTTTTGCATGTACTTTGGGATTTTTGCGTGTACTTCGGCATTTTTGCATGTAGTTTTTTAAAGTACACGCAAAATTCATGAAGTTCACACACATTGAAATTGAATTTGTTCAATCCAATATGCGTGTACTATTATGTATTGTGAGTGTACTTTTATTTTTTGTTGTGTTATTGTTTAGGAATCATACCATCAACCATGTTAAACTAAAAACTTTCTGCTTGCACCTTTGAAGATCTTAACAATAGAATACGTTCACATTTACAGTTAATAATACTAATGATGACGAAATTCATTTTCTCCTTCCCATGAATGATAGAGCTAAAAGGTTACTTGGTTTCTACAACTACTATGAAGACATTATGTGCACTTTTGATTTGCAACAACTTCAAGTAACTTATTCGAAAGCTAAGGATTTTGCTAAACGAATTGAGTAGTATTGCTTAAGAGGTTTTGAAAACGTTGGCGTTTTTAGCATGGAGCTATTGTATCACTTCTTTTCCGAATATGTTAGGAGGAGAGAATCTTTGTTTTTGGCTTGTCGAACAACATCAATTAGGTATTACCATGAAACGGACAATATATATTACCGCCTTTAACATGTATTTTGTTGAGACTTGTATGAATTTCTTGTGAGAATATTGCATGGACTTTTATTAAATACGCTTGTATTTTATTATTTTAGTCTATGTTTTATTCTAATTCACATGTATTTTATTATTTATACATGTAAATTATCATTATAGGTAGTAATTTATATTTTTTTTATAGATCAATAGAATGGGGATGAAGATGAAGGTAAGAAAAGGAAAGCACAACAAATGGAGTAGTTCTAAAGAAAGTTCTTTAACGAGTAATAGTTCTAGTGTTGCTTTGGAATCTATACGTCCTGTTAAGAAGAATGAGCAGTATAGATAAAATGTTGTTAGTTTTTTCATTATTATTCTGATATTAAAGAGAAAATAAATGTTAGGCATATTAAACTGCTTAAGAAGACTCCATTCTGGGAGCTTTTCAATGCTTACTATAGATAGGAAGTAGTAGAAGCGGACCACAAAAAGACTAATAATAATATTTTATCCATTATCAAATTGTACAACAAGGAAACCAGAAAGTCCCATATAAAGAGTAGGATTAAAATAAGGCCAATAGTTATAAGTAAAATATTCTACATACCAATGGTAGAGGGGAAAAAATGAATAGAACTGACAAAGATATTCACTTCGTCTCAAATACCTGAATTAGTTGCCCGATACCTTACTCGTAAAATATGAAAGTTAGAAATATTTAAGGGTTTCAAGAAATCAGTCGAGTTGGACATAAATGAGGGCATTGTCGATTTTGTAAAACTTGTTCGTCTCCAATTCTTGACCATGTTATTTTTTTCCTACTCAAACTTCACAGTAGGAAATTTTTTGACAAAATACATCAATAGTATTGATGAAATAAATAACTATGATTGCGCATCTGCAGCGCACGAGTTTCTCATAAATTAACCTGACAAAACAACAAGTTCAAAACCTACCACAATAATTGGATGTGTCATTTCCCTATATGTGAGCAAAACAACATAGTGATATTTATAAATATTCAAACCAATTCAGAGGTGTACTTTGTAAATATCATGTAATAACCCTTACTTTTGAGTAATTGATATTATATTAATTTTCCATGAGAGGTAATTATATAAAATATTATAGGATGGAGTAAATAATATCTAAGTGAGTAAAGGATAATATTCACTAGATTTTTGCATATTTACTGTTATGTGAATGTAAATAGCATTATGTTACGATTCATGGTGTCATTGTGCTTTAATCGGCATTTATGGTTTAAATGAAGTTGGAACTTGAAATGATTTATATTATTACGGATGCCAATTTATAGAGCGCGGTTAGTCCCAAAATAGTCGAAATAGTAAAAAATAAGTGCCATATTGTATTTTTGAGTTCTGAGCACTTTTGACAGGTTATGACTTTATTGTGTAGTAACAAGTCATTTTAATGGTATATTAACATTTAAGGTTAGAAATAAGTGTTAGGTGCACGATTTAAGTCTTCCAACCCTTTTATTCCTCTTATGTGTTCCTAAACCTAGAGAGAATAGGAGGGAGAGAGAGAGAGAGAAAGAGAATTTCGAGAAAGGAGGAGAAAGAAGAAGATAAGAAGAAATTGGGTTTGATCTTGCATCTACCGGAATAGAATCCTAGTTTTCAGCTTAAGGCAAGTTTCCTACTTTCTAGTATATGATTTAATGTGAATAATTTGGTGTGATAGTTGTGTAATTGGAGAATTAGAACAAATAGTAGGGTTTGATAAATATTGAAGTTTAACCCTTGGATCTTGTTATTTGTATGAATTAAGTTGATCATGAGAGTTTGTTGTGGTGTGGAGAGTTTGTGGTTGTGTTGTTAGTTGTTGATAATGAAGGAAGTGTAAGAATGAGGAGTTTTGGTTTTGGATTTTACCTTGTTGAAGAAGAGAAAATTGTGGGTCTGCTAGGCGCGGTCAACTGCGGTCCCAGGATCGGTCGACCGGGCCTTCTGGTGGAAGCCTATTGTTTTCTCATACAAGTATAAAAATTAAGTCCCGGTCGATCGGGCCTCCCCATCCGATCCTACTGCATTATTTTGTAGACAAAACCCATGAGGCGCGGTCGACCACAGTTCTATGACCGATCCGCTGTTTTTCACCCTAAAATGTATAGCTTCCTCTAATTTCTTTCTTTTAAGATAGGGACTTAGGAAGCTTCTTGAATCAAGTAAAACAAGGGTACTAGAGTCTAGTAGTAAGGAATCTAAGAACCTAAGTTACAAATGTGAGTTGGGTTTAGATTTGGAATTAAATTAGTTAGTTAAATTAGTTAAAGATAAATTATTCTTTTATGAAATAAGTTAATTGTAACACCCCTCCTAATTAAATATTGGGTGGCGAGTCCCATACCAAATTAAAACAGAATATACAGTTGGCTCATTCTTAGCATCACTGTCGAAAACGTTTACAACTCACACAATACTCAATTAAACTGGTGTTAAAAACTTTCCAAATTTAAATTTCAACAAAACCATTTTTAGTTTAAGAATAACACTGCACATTTTATTCTACAAAACTGGTAACCCAATAAATAACACAAAAGAATTTAAATGCAACTGGAATAAACATTCCCAAATAATATAAATCCTTTACAATAATCCCAACAATGTTAAATGTATTAAAAGTCCCGAATACAATAGAATTTTACCTCGATAGAAAAGATAACTGAATCCTTTGGGTGACATGCCCGAACTAAGAATACTGTGAATCAAAAGATGGAAGGCGTCTAGGCAAAACTCCATCAATCCATAGCCTGACATAATCCGCTAACGTTGGCGTCCCTGTTTCTGGACACCTGATATAGAGATACAATAGAAGAGAAAATATGCAAGGAAACGGGTCAGAGCCCGAATGTGTAGATTATTTTTAAAACAGCAAGTATTTAACAAGTGCAATAAAGCATTTATTATGTACATGTTAGATCCAACTCTCACTTGCAATTCTCACCTCTCAACTAGAGTGCACACTTAACGTTTCCTATTAACCTCCTAGATAATGGTTCCTCTTATCTAGTCTCCATATTATAATTCCATTCCCACAACATAATCCCCGTATGTCCCATACCATACGTCACATTATTATTCATTTACATTTCTCATTTATGATTAGTTTCTCATTAACATGAATCATTACTCATTAATCTGAATCATTTATCATGAACATGAGTTAAGCTATTCAATTCTATAAGCATAACATTCATTAACTTAATTCCATTATATTTTTCTATTCGCCATTATCCTACAATTATCACCGTAGATAGATTTAACCACAATGTAACCATTTAATCATTTAATCTATTATATATATATATATTCATATATAATACGGCACCCCGAGTCACAGTTGTGGTGCAATGCATTACTCTGCTATCATGTCCCATCATCGCAGGTCGCCGAATAGGGGACTACAGGTTCGGTAAGATTTCACAAACCACAAACAACAACAAACAAATTGGAGGCGAACATAGTTCTCATATCCATGGGTCACGCACATACCTACGTACCCACAGTCAGCGGACTTATCAACTCCCCGATAAGTCTTTCATAGACCTATGTTCTCGAGCGACAAATCAAAGAACCCATGGATTCATCAGGATATGACTGCCCTCACGCGTAAACCTCCCGCCGATAGCAAGTAAGCTAGGTATGTCGTACACATAATCATAAATCAATCAAATAGGTATTATCATACCTATAATATAATATCAATAAGGTAATTATCACTACCCTAAGATATTTCCCATACGTAGCATTATATCTCTTTTAAAATAACATATCTTTACTTCATAATTTAATTATCCTCGCATCCTATAACATCTCTCCACTCCCGACGCCGTTAAGGTTCATGCGCGGAGCGTCTCGCAAAGCGAAATCCAAATAAGGAACCCCTCCAATACACTACTACTTAACTTTATCGATCGAGGAGGTCCGACAACTTCAACTATGCGATCGGGATAACCTCATACCTTCTTTCAACCAAATGTGTTCTAAACTCCCATCTCACAAGATTCAAATAGGATTTTCCTCATCTTATATTCAGTAAGAAGTCACTAATATCCTACTGGTCCATAACATCATTTCTCCCGAATTACTATGAGTTTAGTTCTCTTTTTTTTTATTTAAGGTTAAAACCAATAGTTTCAAATCTCTTATAAACACATATTCTTTCACTTAAGATGAAACCCTCTTGTAAACATATGGATACCCAGGTGTTATATCAAATCACCCCTACTGGTCCTATCATAATTCCTCATACATCCTTATTTGGAATTTAACAAATAAATCTAGCAACCCAAATTAATTTTCGGGGTTTCTAAACTACCCCAAAAATTATCCCGAACATCTACGACATTAATTGTAGTCGTAATTTTTCCAATTCCCGATTTGATTTTCGAGTTGATGATTTCAACCCGGAGCTGTCATCTTGTAAAAATCATATCAAATCGTAGAAAAATCGCGTAGTCGGTGCCCACGCGACCGTATCGAAAAGATCTACAACTTTCGTGTTTTGGCCGAAAGCTAAATCATTTATCTTCTTGGCCGAAAATGACCCCAAAGGCTACGGGTTACTATTCATTATCTCTCCCAAAATCCAAAACTCCTTTTTTCTCCATTTTTACACATTCAAACCTTCATATTAACCTCCAAAAGGAGTTATGATTATTTCTACATGATATATCAACATATATGAACGATTTCCAATACTCTAAACATCCTAAAATCATCAAAGGATTGAATTAAAAGGCATGTTTATCTCCTCATTTTCAGAAAATCATCAACATATCAACCTCAAGAACACATCAATGGTTTGCAGATTTTCTTCAACAGATACAAGGCTATTTCGTGGATTATTATCAACCTAAAACATGAGTTTAATTCCTATATTATTTCAGTTTTCAGAAATCCATTTAATGGCTCCATTATTACTTCCAAACAAGAATAATCTTCTCTTTTCATACTATTCTAACATGGACAATATACAAACTTAAATTGTCATTATCAAACACTTGCCTTTAGTGTAGGTCTGATCCTTTGGTGTTGTTTATCTCAGTTGGTCGTCCCTTCTCCGGTCAAACTCCGGTGGTGGTTGGTGGTGGTGAACCTTGGTTCTAGTTCTTCTCCTTCCCAAGTGACTTTTCCTTTCCCAAGCACTCTCACACTCTCTCTAGGAGGATGGCTGCTCTTATTTGTGAAGAGGAGATGAATAACTCCCATACACTTAATCTACCAACTCTTATAATAGTGCCAAATCCGAATCACTATTCATCCCCCCTATAAAAATGACCAAAATGCCCTTTCGGGTTGTCTATTCATTCCTAAATGACCCGAGACTCAAAATTAACATCCAAATAGACTTTTATGACTATTTCGAACCTTCCGGACTCAACGACGCAGTCGAAATGACTATTAGATCAATAGAAAATAAATTTCCTTTTTAATTTAATAAACTAGTCCCGACACGTCCCATACCGCGTCTGACTAAAAAATATAAATTACCGAATTTATATCATACAGTCATATCAATGACATCACATTCATATATTACCTAAATATCTTTAAGTAATATTCAGAATCATCCATATTCATATCCACAGTCCGGATAAAACTCGAATGAATTAATTAATAATAAAATCTAATTAATCCATTAATTTAAAATATAACTCATTTTAAAAATCATTTAAAATTACGGGGTATTACATACTTCCCCCCTTATAACAGAATTTCGTCCCGAAATTCAGGAATATAAGTCATAACGGTAAGGTCAACTCCGAGTATAAATCTCACATCGCAAGAAATCCAAGATGTACCGCCCATACAATACATTAACAAAGTCCCTATCGATGTTAGACGCCAAGCCTCACCATATCGTTTCAACTAAATTAGATTTAGACTTTATCTAAACTTCTCTATACCGTCCTCGTGACAAACTTTGGGAAAAACTGAGCCTCACACATTGAACAAATAACTCCTGAAGTTCCAACTACTTACCTTTTACAATTATGAAAATTATTGCCATACAATCATCCAGGGCGCCCATACACCCTGTTGTACCACTTTCAATATTAAAAGTTTTCGCAAAAGTTATAAACTTGTTTCCCAAAGACCTAACTTATTTCGACTCCCAACGGTTATTAGTTTCATGCGTGGGGTGTCTCGCAAGCGAAATCCAAACAAGGAACCATCCCGATACACTACTTCCTAAAGTAGTAAGTCATCGAAACTCCTAAGGTCCTTATTCAATAGTGTATAAAAATTTGGTTTATCGAAAAAAATATCAGGTTTATCAATTTAAACAAAATTTTTTTTTAGGTTTTATTGATTTCAAATAGAGTCTACTCATCTACTCTTCTCTAGAAGACAAGATGCTGGCTAATAGTAGTACGTACGCTCTAGTATACCACAAGTCAATGCATGCCGATAGTCAAATCACAATCGGACATGCTCTAGGTAAGTAATCCCATGATACAAATCAAAGCCACGTGATAACATGTAATATATAGGTGTCCCACACCCCTCAGTGAGTCTACGTGAATAACGATGCCATAGGCTAAGTTTAACAACCCTTTTACCCTCACAATATCAATCACTACAAAAATCAAAACGCCTCATACTTCCTTAGATAGGAAACATACCCTCATTTGCGGGTGATGGTTGTTGACTCCCACTAATAAAACTTTGCTCCATTAAGTCAAGAAAAATTTTATCCCAAATTTTTAGTTCTAGATCGCCACACTCACCTATATGCCCAAGCCTTTGAATATATTGCCTTTGATAGGTAACACAAATAATTCTTGCATTTCAATAACTTCTACTGATGACTCTCCTCAATTTTTTTTTTCCATAACGGGGGTGACCTCGACTACGGTCATCATACTCGAACATACTTCATAACCTCCTAAGTACGATCTCCGCTAACCATCCAATGGCCCTCAACTGCCATACTTCTTTGTTCGATTACTCCCGAACGTAAATAAGATTCACTGATATATACGGAATCTTATCAAAGAGATCAACAATCCTAAACATAGGGCTCTATATCAAAGAACGCTCAGCTGAAAACACAGTAAGCCGCACAGATCCTAAAAGACACTAGAACCTGATGCTCTGATACCACCTGTAACACCCCGCCTAATTAAATACCGGGTGGCCAGTCCCATACCAAATTAAAACAGAATATACAGTTGGCTCATTCTTAGCATCACTGTCGAAAACGTTTACAACTCACCCAATACTCAATTAAACTAGTGTTAAAAACTTTCCAAATTTAAATTTCAACAAAACCATTTTTAGTTTAAGAATAACACTACACATTTTATTCTACAAAACTGGTAACCCAATAAATAACACAAAAGAATTTAAATGCAACTGGAATAAACATTCCCAAATAATATAAATCCTTTACAATAATCCCAACAATGTTAAATGTATTAAAAGTCCCGAATACAATAGAATTTGACCTCGATAGAAAAGATAACTGAATCCTTTGGGTGACATGCCCGAACTAAGAATACTGTGAATCAAAAGATGGAAGGCGTCTAGGCAAAACTCCATCAATCCATAGCCTGACATAATCCGCTAACGTTGGCGTCCCTGTTTCTGGACACCTGATATAGAGATACAATAGAAGAGAAAATATGCAAGGAAACGGATCAGAGCCCGAATGTGTAGATTATTTTTAAAACAGCAAGTATTTAACAAGTGCAATAAAGCATGTATTATGTACATGTTAGATCCAACTCTCACTTGCAATTCTCACCTATCAACTAGAGTGCACACTTAACGTTTCCTATTAACCTCCTAGATAATGGTTCCTCTTATCTAGTCTCCATATTATAATTCCATTCCCATAACATAATCCCCGTATGTCCCATACCATACGTCACATTATTATTCATTTACATTTCTCATTTATGATTAGTTTCTCATTAACATGAACCATTACTCATTAATCTGAATCATTTCTCATGAACATGAGTTAAGCTATTCAATTCTATAAGCATAACATTCATTAACTTAATTTCATTATATTTTTCTATTCACCATTATCTACAATTATCACCGTAGATAGATTTAACCACAATGTAACCATTTAATCATTTAATCTATTATATATATAGATTCATATATAATACGGCACCCCGAGTCACAGCTGTGGTGCAATGCATTACTCTGCTATCATGTCCCATCATCGCAGGTCGCCGAATAGGGGACTACAGGTTCGGTAAGATTTCACGAACCACAAACAACAACAAACAAATTGGAGGTGAACATAGTTCTCGTATCCATGGGTCACGCACATACCTACGTACCCACAGTCAGCGGACTTATCAACTCCCCGATAAGTCTTTCATAGACCTATGTTCTCGAGCGACAAATCAAAGATCCCATGGATTCATCAGGATATGACTGCCCTCACGCGTAAACCTCCCACCGATAGCAAGTAAGCTAGGTATGTCGTACACATAATCATAAATCAATCAAATAGGTATTATCATACCTATAATATAATATCAATAAGGTAATTGTCACTACCCTAAGATATTTCCCATATGTAGCATTATATCTCTTTTAAAATAACATATCTTTACTTCATAATTTAATTATCCTCGCATCCTATAACATCTCTCCACTCCCGACGTCGTTAAGGTTCATGCGCGGAGCGTCTCGCAAAGCGAAATCCAAACAAGGAACCCCTCCAATACACTACTACTTAACTTTATCGATCGAGGAGGTCCGACAACTTCAACTATGCGATCGGGATAACCTCATACCTTCTTTCAACCAAATGTGTTCTAAACTCCCATCTCACAAGATTCAAATAGGATTTTCCTCATCTTATATTCAGTAAGAAGTCACTAATATCCTACTGGTCCATAACATCATTTCTCCCGAATTACTATGAGTTTAGTTCTCTTTTTTTTTATTTAATGTTAAAACCGATAGTTTCAAATCTCTTATAAACACATATTCTTTCACTTAAGATGAAACCCTCTTGTAAACATATGGATACCCAGGTGTTATATCAAATCACCCCTACTGGTCCTATCATAATTCCTCATACATCCCTATTTGGAATTTAACAAATAAATCTAGCAACCCAAATTCATTTTCGGGGTTTCTAAACTACCCCAAAAATTATCCCGAACATCTACGACATTAATTGTAGCCGTAATTTTTCCAATTCCCGATTTGATTTCCGAGTTGATGATTTCAACCCGGAGTTGTCATCTTGTAAAAATCATATCAAATCGTAGAAAAATCAGAAAAATATGTGGTTGGCTCCCACGCGACCATATCGAAAAGATCTACAACTTTCGTGTTTTGGCCGAAAGCTAAATCATTTATCTTCTTGGTCGAAAATGACCCCAAAGGCTACGGGTTACTATTTATTATCTCTCCCAAAATCTCAAACTCCTTTTTTCTCCATTTTTACACATTCAACCCTTCATATTAACCTCCAAAAGGAGTTATGATTATTTCTACATGATATATCAACATATATGAACGATTTCCAATACTCTAAACATCCTAAAATCATCAAAGGATTGAATTAAAAGGCATGTTTATCTCCTCATTTTCAGAAAATCATCAACATATCAACCTCAAGAACACATCAATGGTTTGCAGATTTTCTTCAACAGATACAAGGCTATTTCGTGGATTATTATCAACCTAAAACATGAGTTTAATTCCTATATTATTTCAGTTTTCAGAAATCCATTTAATGGCTCCATTATTACTTCCAAACAAGAATAATCTTCTCTTTTCATATTATTCTAACATGGACAATATACAAACTTAAATTGCCATTATCAAACACTTGCCTTTAGTGTAGGTCTGATCCTTTGGAGTAGTTTATCTCAGTTGGTTGTCCCTTCTCCGGTCAAACTCCGGTGGTGGTTGGTGGTTGTGAACCTTGGTTCTAGTTCTTCTCCTTCCCAAGTGACTTTTCCTTTCCCAAGCACTCTCACACTCTCTCTAGGAAGATGGCTGCTCTTATTTGTGAAGAGGAGATGAATAAATCCCATACACTTAATCTACCAACTCTTATAATAGTGCCAAATCCGAATCACTATTCATCCCCCCTAGAAAAATGACCAAAATGCCCTTTCGGGTTGTCTATTCATTCCCAAATGACCCGAGACTCAAAACTAACATCCAAATAGACTTTTCTGACTATTTTGAACCTTTCGGACGCAACGACGCAGTCGAAATGACTATTAGGTCGATAGAAAATAAATTTCCTTTTTAATTTAATAAACTAGTCCCGACACGTCCCATACCGCGTCTGACTAAAAAATATAAATTACCGAATTTATATCATATAGTCATATCAATGACATCACATTCATATATTACCTAAATATCTTTAAGTAATATTCAGAATCATCCATATTCATATCCACAGTCCGGATAAAACTCGAATGAATTAATTAATAATAAAATCTAATTAATCCATTAATTTAAAATATAACCCATTTTAAAAATCATTTAAAATTACGGGGTATTACATTAATCTAGGTCTAAAGGGAAATAGAGAGATTTAATGTGGATTTTTAGAACTGGGTTAAAGTAATATCACACATTATGGTTTGAGTAATCAATGTTAATTCATAGAGAATTATATTGGAGATAATTAAGCATTGAGGGCTATAATTATGACATTTAACGCTGATGGCTCCAGATAAAACGTGATGCATATTTTTCAAATGAAATTAAGCTGTGAATGATTATTTGCATATACAAACCTTTCTAAATGCTATCATAGGGGAGGTTATGCGTATGAGGTGAAGTCCCCTGTCTAGTGACTGCAGGGCGAATCTAGTCCTCTACCATAGGACCGATTATAATATATATTGTGTGATTATTGTTCAAAGTGAGGTAATTCTGAGTGTGGTTACGACTCACTTTCGAAGGGATTTGGCCACTTCCCGAAGTCACACGATGTAGGATGCCCAGGTTGTCTTGATGATAGGCCCTGGATGATGATAGCTATTTAGGGACGCGTCTAGTGGGGAAACCCTGAAGGACGATCTTAGAATCATTAAATGTTGTGTAACATAACTATTCTTATTAAAGTGGAATCTTATTGATTATACGACAATTTATGCAGTAAATTTCTTTGAATAAGTTTCCTAATGAGAAAAGGAACGGTGAAATGGATTTGTGTATAGAAGGAAATGGAACCTCACTAAGTATTATATTATCAATATTCTCAGGCATAATTGAATTTTGATCATTGTCATTATGTTACGTTAGTTTGTGTTCTAGATTGAGAAGTTGGATTTCTTAACATTAATTATGGTTAACGAAACAAACTTATTTATGATGATTTAATTGTCCATAATTGTCATACACTTTATTCAGATGGTGATCATATTAAAATGGGCCCTGACCCATTTATATCTTTTATTTTGCATGAATCTTATATTCGACCAGGTGTTCCGCCACATGACGCCCGTATTGACTTTTACATTCCAGTGTCTCGAAGCTGTAACACTTTATGGATGTTACGGGATATTGGATTTAGACGCATCCATGTTTTGTATTCTAGTTATGATCGGTTACCCATTCGGGCGTGTTGCCCCACTTTTGTACTTGTACTATATAATGTGATATTGCACTTTAATACTCAGTGTAACCTAATTGTTTTTGTCTGTTAACCGAAAGCTTATTCAGTTATTTTGTTGTATATAGTTATTGTTTCATTATCTGTTTTTATCTCTATCCACCTTCTTTTCAATTGGAGTGTTTAAATGTTTTTCATTAACTTACCAAATAAATTTTCACAATCCATTTTCAAAAATAGTTGGTGGTTATCTCGTATACTACTTATGATGTGTTGATGCTAAGAATGGACCATCGATGATTCCTATAATTATTGGAGTATCGGGCGGGCCACCTCTTATTTTAATAAGCGGGGTGTCACAGATGGTATTAGAGCATCAAGTTCTAGAGTCTTTAGGATCTATGCGGACTTGTCACGTTCTACCATAGGGTTCTTTGATATCTAACCTAAATGTTAGGACTATTTTGTTTTCTATATTGGCGATGGTTCCCCTGCAAGAAGAAATAGAGTTGTAAAAGATGATGTTGGTCCTCCACCGCCACAACAAGGAACTATTAATTCCGCTGAAGTAGCCAATATTGTGCTCTAGACGGTAAATACTGCCATGACTACCGTGGTTCAGTAATTTACCCAAGCCCAATAGCCACGGGCTCAGGAGGTACAAGTCCCTGCGGGACCTTCTCCATGGGAAAGAGTCAGAGAATCCTTTTTGAAGGGTTATCCCCCAGAATTTCAGGGTGGTTCCGACGTGATAGTAACTAACCAATGGAAAACATATATGCAACGTCATCTTCGCTTGATATATTGTAGTGAGGAAAGGAAGCAAATGCTTGCTACTTTTAAACTAGTTGGAGCAGCCTTACACTGGTTGGAGTCGATGACCATGCTAGAACAAAGATATACCGTGACTATAACTGACTTTTGGGTTTTGTTCGACCGAAAGTATTTTACTCTAGCAGTCCAAAGGGAGATGAGGAGAAAAATTCAAGATGTAGTTCAAGGTGAACGTTCGGTGGGAGAGTATGAGGAGGAATTCACTCGTTTGGCTAGTTTTGTGCCGGATGAGGTAACTCTGGAGGAAAGGAGAATGTCTAAGTTCATTTGAGTCTTACATTGGAGGATAGGACAACATTTGTTGGGAAATCTAGCTTTACAAGCATTCGGGGATATGATGAACGCTGCATTACTCCATTGTCAAGATCATTGTTTACAAGTTGAAGGAAGTAAGAAAGATTCAGTTGTGGGGAAAGCAAGTAATCCAGGAGGCAATGGTGAAGGAGGAGGAGCACTACCCTCGTCCCAATCACCGGGAGGTAAACAAAAGGAAAGGGACACCCAACAAGGGGATTTGTCCAAAAGACAGCGTTTTGGAGGATTTAATTTTGGTGGCTGTAATTTCAGGCACGATTAGGGCGCCCAACAACAGCAGCAGGTGGGTTTGGTAGTTCGAGGCAATGGGGGTGGAGTCTAACGGGGCCAAGGTTTTGGGAAATTCAGAAATAATAGGGGTAGTAATCAGTAGAATATGGCGGGTCATTGTTTTATCATGGGGAGCCGGGTCACTATAGGAAGGCGTGTCCACAGTTGATTGGGGGACAGTTTCTTAAAATTCAGTAGCATCAAACGCACAACTATCGCCACCAATACCTAATCCATCCATCCCTCCATAACAGGGACAACTACAGTATGGGCGTGTCTTCCATATACAGGATGTTATGCTTCCTCCAGCCCCGTCAGAGTCGCCAACTATTGAGGGTACGTCTCCCATTCAGGCGCATATGGGTCATGTATTGTTTGATATGGGTACGACACACTCATTTATTTCTAGAAATTTTGTTCAGTCTACGGAGTTAATTAAATCTGCATAAAGTACTTTCACTAGTGGCGAATCTTCTATGGGTGACGATTCTCTCATTTTCTTTGTTCGTAAACGAGTAGAAATAAATCTTGGTAATTTTTGTTTTGAGGCCGATTTTCTCATCCTTGATATGGTCAGGTATGATGTAATCCTGGGTATGGATTGGCTACTACAGTATCGCGCGATAGTAAATTTCTATGGAAAGAGTATAGTTTTTTCCATTTCGAGGCAAGAGATGTTTTTAGTGGCTATGCCTCTGTGGCACCCCGACTAATTAAACACCGGGTAGCTACTCCTTTATAAAATTAATTCAAAATTCCAAGTTGGCTCAGTTAACAGCATCACTGTCGAAAACGTTTTATTATTACTAACCACCTAGTATTTAAAAAGTAAGTGCCAAATTTTAATTAAAAGTCTGATTAACATGCAAGTATAATGAAGAAATAATAACACCATTCACCATAATGAAGTAATAGAGTAACCGTAACATGCTATAAATAAAACTGGAGGAAAAACTCCTCATAATACAATCTCACAACTGAAGTAAGTAATGAAATACTGAATACTGAAATGAATGCATGCCAACGTCTGAAAACTGCAATGGAAATGTATCTAATAGAACTTGGGCGATATGCCCTACAACTGAGGAATAATGAATAAGGAATCCAATTGATATAAGCGTCTAAAAGCAAATCCCCGTAGCTTCCACAACCAGCTACAGCTCGTCATCAGAATGGAAATCCTATGCATGGTGACCTTGTGGCTGGGCACCTAAAATGGTTTTACAAAAAGATAGATTTGAAAGCAAACGGGTCAGAGCCCGAATGTGGAGATATTTTAAAAACCTGCAAGTGCTTTAAAAACATTTAAAACAGTATATGCAAAGTATATGTTAGGACGTGCTCTCACATGATATACTCACCTCTCGTCTAACTGTGCACTCCTAACGTTCCTGTACCCATTCGTGTGTTATCTCATAACTATCTAAAGAGTTTCTAACACTTCTACTCGGTTCACGTTAAATTTCCAACCTTAATAATTAAATAGAGAGTTCTACTTTAATTCCCGGATTCACAATTATTAAAAAATACCAAAAAGATCTCTTTTTATCTTTCAAAACATTATCATAATTATACTCACAATTTATTATAGTAAATTCCTTCTCGATTAACCGTATATTTTTCACATCATAAATATACAATACAAGCACCCAAAGGCTAAGCTGCGGTGCACACATACTCTGCTATCCATCCCGGTACATCACGTACATAAGGATTACAAATTCCGAATCTCTCAGGAATTGTTGGAATCAACACCACACACATAAATGGAGGCGAACATAATTCAATGATATCCATGGTCACGTACATACCTACGCTCCATAGTCAGCTGGCTTATTAACTCACAAATAAGTCATTCTCTTGAACTATGTCCTCTAGGCACCAATCTAAATCCGGGCAACACAAGGATAAGAAGGTCCTAAGCGAACGTAACCTCCCGTGATAGCAAGTATGGTAGGTATGTCATACATATATAAAGTTATATACTAAGCATTCACACATCTTAGATATATCAATATTAATAAGGGTATTTTCTACATCATTATACCATTATTCCCAATTCATATATTTCAAGTGTCCCGACAATATATAAATTAAATAGTCGACACGTCTCACGTCGTAATATCTTAAACTTAAAACCTGTCTCGAATAGACTATTAAGTTCCCATAATTCCCTCATATATCATCGCTATACCTAAGGTCCTTACTTCTGCCCCAAACCTTATTTCATCCAATTAATTCAAATTTGTACTATTAACCCAAATATTAACTCACATAACGAATTTCATTAATTTAGAATAATTCCTCAAATTAAATTCCAATTAATGTCCAATCTCAAAATCATGCCTACTGGTCTTCCTTAAAATTTAGGGTAATCAAAATGTCTCCAATAATATTATCCAAGGGTTATCATCATTAAACTTCAATTAAGGAAAACTTTATTCATTCTGGGAAGGTCGATCGATCGACCTTGACCTTCGATCGATCGATTGTGGTCGATCGATCGACTGATGAATGTCGATCGATCGATTACACAGGTCTGTTACGGACTGCTTCGTTTTGCAGTTACAGTTTCGTCCCAATTCACCATTTTTAAGCATGAAACTTCAAGATAAGGTCACTATAACGTTATACTAACATCCTATATCAGTAATAACATTCTAAATCCCATAATTCATCATTTAAAGGCTTACTTTGGATTAAAACTACATCAAAATAATTCCCAGATTTCTTCCATTCAAGAACATCATTAAGTTTCTTCTAATTCTACCTTTTGATCATCAAGGTTCTGTTTCAACATATAAATTCGTCCAGAATATACTACATGCAATTCCTACATAAATCATGGCTTTTAACTTTCAATTCATGGGTCTAATTTATCTCCAAAAATCAATTTCGAAAATTCCTAAACATGGAACATATCTTGAATTAAAGGAGTTTAAATCACTTGCCTTAATTATCTCAGAATTTGGTGTAGAATCTTTGTGACAAAGTTGTTCCTTCTCTCTCTTTACTGCAGAATTCTTCCCTTCTCTCTCTCTCTCAAGTTCTTCTCAAGGTTCCCTTCTCTCTCTCTCTCTCAAGCTTTTCCCAAGGTTGAAGATAATGGAGAATGGAGGTGTGTAATGGTTTGTGGGAGTTGGAAGTGTATTTCAACTTCTCCCGTAGCCCATTAAGTCTCTAAATGGTAGTAGTGGGTTAAGTGGGTTAAGTGGGTTGAGAAATAGTCAGATTTTTAATTCCCATTTTCGTCACTTTATAATTCCCAAAAATGCAATTTACCAAAATGCCCTTTATGATGCCGGTATGGCCCACAAATATCCCGGGACCCAAACTAAACTTCCGGCTAGTGTTTTCTGACTATCTCGACCCTTCCGGACGCGTTGGCGCACTCAAAATGACCATACGGTTAATGGAACTAAAATTCACTTTTTAATTATGTAGCACAAAACCATGACGTGGCGGTCACACGCGTCAAGTAAAATTCCCAAATTGCCGTATTTATTACTCACGACAATATCAATATTACCAATATTCATATAATGCCAAGTATGCACATTATAATAAAATACTAACTCACATCTCGTTAATATTATTATCCGGATTAATTTCCAATTAATAAACATTTAATTCAATTAATCCCCAAAAATAAATAATGCAGAAAATACGGGGTATTACATACTTCCCCCCTAATAACTGAATTTCTTCCCGAAATTCGGAACTAGAAAGTACCTGGTAAGAATAACTCTGGATAACGTTCGCGCATATCATCCTCGCGCTCCCATGTGGACTCCTCGACATTATGATGTCGCCACTGAACACGTACTAACGGGACTATCTTTGACCGCAGTTTCCGCTCACTTCGGTCCAAAATAGCTATCGGCCCCTCCTCGTAGGAGCTATCTGGCTGAAGATCAATGTCCTCCACAGCAATGAGAGAATGAGTCAAATTATCTCTAAGGTATTTCCTAAGCGAGGAAATATGAAACACATCGTGAATCCGATGTAAATGCTCCGGTAACCCAAGTCTATACGCAACTGGTCCGATCCGCTCAATAATAGGAAATGGTCCCACATATCTCGGTGCCAACTTCCCTTTCTTCCCGAAACGCATAATCCCCTTCATAGGAGATACTCTGAGCAAAACCTGATCCCCTACTTGGAACTCTCTGAAAAATCTCTTTGCGTCAGCATAACTCTTCTGTCTGTCCTGAGCCACCCGAATGCGACTGCGAATCAATTCTATCCTTGCCGAAGTATCCTGAATCACTTCCGGCCCAAGTAGTTTGTTGTCCCCCACCTCCAACCAACATGCTGGGGAACGACAAGGTCTACCGTACAATGCCTCAAATGGAGCCATGCCAATGGTGAACTGATAGGAGTTGTTGTAAGCAAACTCCACCAGTGGAAGATACTGCTCCCATCCACCCTCAAAGTCAATGGTACACATACGTAGCATGTCCTCCAACATCTGATTTGTGCGCTCGGTCTGTCCATCGGTCTGCGGGTGATACGCCGTACTCAACCGCAATTCCGTGCCCATGGCCTGCTGAAAACTCTCCCAAAACCGTGAAACAAATATCTTGTCTCGGTCAGACACGATATTTAAGGGTACCCCGTGAAGTCTCACTATCTCTGAAATAAAGAGCTGGGCATACTGTCCCGCAGTGTAATCTGTCCTGACGGGTAGAAAATGAGCGACCTTCGACAACCTGTCCACAATCACCCAAATGGAGTCGTGCCCTCTCTGCGACGTAGGCAACCCTGTGATAAAGTCCATAGAGATGCTCTCCCACATCCACATCGGGATCTCTAATGGTTGTAGCAGTCCTGCTGGTCTCTGATGATCCACTTTTACGAGATGACAAGTGGCGCATTTTGAGACAAACTCGGCAATATCCCTCTTCATCCCGCTCCACCAATACTGACGTCTCATGTCTTGGTACATTTTGTCCCCTCCGGGATGTACCGCGAATCGTGAGCCGTGCGACTCTGCCATCACCTCATGCCACAATTCCTCCCCTTCCGGAACCACCAATCTCCCATTGAAGCGTAATCCCCCGTCTGAGCTAACGGTATAGGATTCAGCTCCCTCTGCTAATAATCGAACTATCTGCTCCTGACAGAACGAGTCATTTGCCTGTGCCTTCACCACCTTCGTGACAATCTGCGGTGTAACAGTCATCACAGACATGAATGATCGGGCCACTGCATCCTGGTGTCCCAATTCTTTCCACTTGGCCTTCCACACATCTGCCACCTCATCTACCGGTCTACGACTCAACGCGTCTGCCACCACGTTAGCCTTCCCCGGGTGATACTGGATATCGAACTGATAATCCTTCACGAATTCAAGCCACCTCCGTTGCCGCATATTCAACTCCTTCTGCGTGAATAGGTACTGAAGGGACCTGTGGTCCGTGAACAATCGAAATTTCTCCCCCAACAGGTAATGTCTCCAAATACGAAGGGCAAATACCACTGCCGCTAACTCCAAGTCATGGGTAGGGTAATTTTTCTCGTGAGGCTTAAGCTTACGGGAAGCATAAGCTATGGCCTGACTCTCCAGCTGCAGTACACCTCCAAGTCCTTGTAAGGACGCATCGGTGTAAACAAGGTACTCAACTCCCGGTCTTGGCAATGCTAACACAGGTGCTGAGGTTAACTTGTCCTTCAACTCATCAAATGCCAACTGACAGGCATCACTCCAAATGAATGGCACACCTTTACGGGTTAGGTGTGTCATGGGACCCGCTATCATGGAGAAACCATGAATAAACCTCCTGTAGTAACCTGCTAGGCCCAAGAAACTACGGATCTCTGTCGGTGTCGTGGGCTGTCCCCACTCCCTCACCGCGGATACCTTCCCCGGATCAACCGATATTCCCCGGTTGGAAATAATATGACCCAGAAACTGCACCTCCTTCATCCAAAACCCGCACTTCTCATATTTTGCATACAACTCATTCTGGCGCAGTGTCTGCAAAACTAGTCTCAAGTGCTCGGCATGCTCCTCCTCTGTCTGGGAGTAAACCAAAATATCATCGATGAAGACAATGACAAACTGGTCTAGGTAATCCCTGAACACTCTATTCATCAAGTCCATAAATGCTGCTGGAGCGTTGGTCAAACCAAATGGCATAACCCGAAACTCGTAGGAACCATATCTCGATAAGAACGCAGTCTTCGAGACGTCCTCCTCCCTGATACGCAACTGATGGTATCCAGATCGCAAATCAATCTTTGAGAAGTAAGAAGCTCCTCTCAACTGGTCAAATAGGTCATCGATTCGAGGCAACGGATACTTGTTCCGTATCGTGACCTTGTTTAACTCCCGGTAGTCCACACACAATCTCAGTGAACCATGTCTCTTCTTCACGAACAACACAGGGGCACCCCACGGTGAAGTACTCCTCCGAATAAACCCCTGACCCAACAACTGCTCAATCTGATCCCGTAACTCCCTCATCTCAGCTGGAGCCATACGGTACGGTGCTCGTGCTATAGGTCTCGTATCGGGTAACAAGTCTATAACGAAATCTATCTCTCGACTGGGGGGTAGGCCTGGTATCTCCTGAAACACATCAGAATACTCCCTGACGACTGGGATCGAATCTAAAGGAATTACAACCTCCTTAGAGGTATCCTCCTCAATGTAATATAAATGAGCAGTCGAGCCTCCCTCTGGGCGAGGCATCGCCACAACAAACATCTCTTGCCCCGGAATGGCAAAAACAATGCTCCCACCAAAGCAATCAATCATGGCTCTATGATCAGCGAGCCAGTCCATACCGATAATAACATCGTGAACATGCATATCTAGTACCAACATGTCCGCAGGTAATACCAAACCACCAATCTCTACCCCCAC
Organism: Sambucus nigra; assembly: GCA_949130495.1. Classification (NCBI taxonomy): domain Eukaryota; kingdom Viridiplantae; phylum Streptophyta; class Magnoliopsida; order Dipsacales; family Adoxaceae; genus Sambucus; species Sambucus nigra. Next base: position 379,646,962 of record OX422219.1, on the reverse strand, counting down.
TCCCCGACATATAAAGAATATAAGTGACCCATTCCCCAAAGGTGAGTCGACACACGTAACTGTGCTCTCCGCTGTGGCTAACAATCCTAACGCCTTTGCGAAGTGTGTAGCTATAAAATAATGTGTAGCACCCGTATCAAATAATACCCGACCCATAGTGCCATGGATAGGAAACGTACCCTCAATCGCGGGCGGTGCCTGTGGAACTGCAGCCTGGTGGACATTGTAAACACGTCCATACTGTAGTTGCCCCTGCTGCACAGGAACTGCTGGAATGATCTGAGCTGGAGCTGGGAGGGCTGGTGGAAAGAGTGGCCTCTGTGGCTCCTGTCGAGCACCCTGCTGCTGCTGCTGTGGGGCCCGGCCCTTATCAGGACACTCCTGACGTTTGTGGCCAATCTTACCACAAATGAAACATTTCCCCGGGAAGTTCCCTCCCCTCTGCCCTTGCTGTCCCCGGCCCTGGTGGCCGTTACCATTCCTCCCTTGGCCCTGCTGGCCCTGCTGAAACTGCTGATGTTGACCATTTTGACCCTGCTGGCCATTTCGGAATCCTCCCTGACCGTTCCTGAAACCTCCTGAACGGAACCTCTTTTGATCCCCCTGCTGAGAACCCTGCTCTACCTGTCTCTGCCCCTGAAAAGATTGTGCCCCACCGGTACCATGTCCTCCAGTCCTGCCCTGATGGCTAGACTCCCCCGATCTCTTGCCCTCGGCCATATGAAAACGGTGGTCCTGGCAATGTAACAATGCAGCGTTAACCACATCAGAATACGTGGCCAACGAAAGGTTTCCTAACAGATGCTGACGGATCCTCCATGTCAACCCGTCGATAAATTTCTCAATCTTCTTCTTCTCTGACGGTATCTCATCAGGAACGATATTCAATAGATTAGTGAACTCGGCCTCATACTCGGCCACTGTCTTTCCCTCCTGCCTCAAACTCATCAATATCCTCCTCATTTCCGTGTGAACTGCTGACGGAAAGTACTTGCGGTCGAACCGCACCCAAAACTCATGAATAGTGAGAGTATCCCTCTCCTCTACGGTGGTAACAGACTCCCACCACTGCAATGCAGATCCAAATAGCTTAAAAGTAGCTAGCACCTGCTTCTGAACATCCGTGCACTCATACATCCTTAAGTGCCACTGTATATCCTTCCTCCATTGGCTCGAGACTACTACATCTGAGCTGCCTGCAAACTCTGGCGGATGCGCTTTCTGAAAAGCGTCACGTACACGTTCCCAAGCAGACGGGAATGAAGTTGCCTGAACTGGCGCGGCAACCGGCGCCTGAGGCGGTGCCTGCTGAACAACGGCGATGGCGGCATTTACCGCTTGGGCTACAATAGCTGCAACCTCAGCGGCGTTCATCATGCCCTGAACCGGTGCGGGCTGTGGTTCTGGCGCCGCATTCCTGGGAACTCGTGGTGCACGTCGTGGAGGCATTCTGAAATAAGAATAAAGTCTATAAGTTCACAGTTATAAACTTTAAAATAGCTGAAGAACGTAGCATAAACAAAAGAATACAACAGTCCTAAAATATAGGGCTCTATATCAAAGAAAGCTCAGCGGAAAACATAATAAGCCGTTCAGATCCTAAAGGACACTAGAACCTGATGCTCTGATACCACCTGTGACACCCCGACTAATTAAACACCGGGTAGCTACTCCTTTATAAAATTAATTCAAAATGCCAAGTTGGCTCAGTTAACAGCATCACTGTCGAAAACGTTTTATTATTACTAACCACCTAGTATTTAAAAAGTAAGTGCCAAATTTTAATTAAAAGTCTGATTAACATGCAAGTATAATGAAGAAATAATAACACCATTCACCATAATGAAGTAATAGAGTAACCGTAACATGCTATAAATAAAACTGGAGGAAAAACTCCTCATAATACAATCTCACAACTGAAGTAAGTAATGAAATACTGAATACTGAAATGAATACATGCCAACGTCTGAAAACTGCAATGGAAATGTATCTAATAGAACTTGGGCGATATGCCCTACAACTGAGGAATAATGAATAAGGAATCCAATTGATATAAGCGTCTAAAAGCAAATCCCCGTAGCTTCCACAACCAGCTACAGCTCGTCATCAGAATGGAAATCCTATGCATGGTGACCTTGTGGCTGGGCACCTAAAATGGTTTTACAAAAAGATAGATTTGAAAGCAAACGGGTCAGAGCCCGAATGTGGAGATATTTTAAAAACCTGCAAGTGCTTTAAAAACATTTAAAACAGTATATGCAAAGTATATGTTAGGACGTGCTCTCACATGATATACTCACCTCTCGTCTAACTGTGCACTCCTAACGTTCCTGTACCCATTCGTGTGTTATCTCATAACTATCTAAAGAGTTTCTAACACTTCTACTCGGTTCACGTTAAATTTCCAACCTTAATAATTAAATAGAGAGTTCTACTTTAATTCCCGGATTCACAATTATTAAAAAATACCAAAAAGATCTCTTTTTATCTTTCAAAACATTATCATAATTATACTCACAATTTATTATAGTAAATTCCTTCTCGATTAACCGTATATTTTTCACATCATAAATATACAATACAAGCACCCAAAGGCTAAGCTGCGGTGCACACATACTCTGCTATCCATCCCGGTACATCACGTACATAAGGATTACAAATTCCGAATCTCTCAGGAATTGTTGGAATCAACACCACACACATAAATGGAGGCGAACATAATTCAATGATATCCATGGTCACGTACATACCTACGCTCCATAGTCAGCTGGCTTATTAACTCACAAATAAGTCATTCTCTTGAACTATGTCCTCTAGGCACCAATCTAAATCCGGGCAACACAAGGATAAGAAGGTCCTAAGCGAACGTAACCTCCCGTGATAGCAAGTATGGTAGGTATGTCATACATATATAAAGTTATATACTAAGCATTCACACATCTTAGATATATCAATATTAATAAGGGTATTTTCTACATCATTATACCATTATTCCCAATTCATATATTTCAAGTGTCCCGACAATATATAAATTAAATAGTCGACACGTCTCACGTCGTAATATCTTAAACTTAAAACCTGTCTCGAATAGACTATTAAGTTCCCATAATTCCCTCATATATCATCGCTATACCTAAGGTCCTTACTTCTGCCCCAAACCTTATTTCATCCAATTAATTCAAATTTGTACTATTAACCCAAATATTAACTCACATAACGAATTTCATTAATTTAGAATAATTCCTCAAATTAAATTCCAATTAATGTCCAATCTCAAAATCATGCCTACTGGTCTTCCTTAAAATTTAGGGTAATCAAAATGTCTCCAATAATATTATCCAAGGGTTATCATCATTAAACTTCAATTAAGGAAAACTTTATTCATTCTGGGAAGGTCGATCGATCGACCTTGACCTTCGATCGATCGATTGTGGTCGATCGATCGACTGATGAATGTCGATCGATCGATTACACAGGTCTGTTACGGACTGCTTCGTTTTGCAGTTACAGTTTCGTCCCAATTCACCATTTTTAAGCATGAAACTTCAAGATAAGGTCACTATAACGTTATACTAACATCCTATATCAGTAATAACATTCTAAATCCCATAATTCATCATTTAAAGGCTTACTTTGGATTAAAACTACATCAAAATAATTCCCAGATTTCTTCCATTCAAGAACATCATTAAGTTTCTTCTAATTCTACCTTTTGATCATCAAGGTTCTGTTTCAACATATAAATTCGTCCAGAATATACTACATGCAATTCCTACATAAATCATGGCTTTTAACTTTCAATTCATGGGTCTAATTTATCTCCAAAAATCAATTTCGAAAATTCCTAAACATGGAACATATCTTGAATTAAAGGAGTTTAAATCACTTGCCTTAATTATCTCAGAATTTGGTGTAGAATCTTTGTGACAAAGTTGTTCCTTCTCTCTCTTTACTGCAGAATTCTTCCCTTCTCTCTCTCTCTCAAGTTCTTCTCAAGGTTCCCTTCTCTCTCTCTCTCTCAAGCTTTTCCCAAGGTTGAAGATAATGGAGAATGGAGGTGTGTAATGGTTTGTGGGAGTTGGAAGTATATTTCAACTTCTCCCGTAGCCCATTAAGTCTCTAAATGGTAGTAGTGGGTTAAGTGGGTTGAGAAATAGTCAGATTTTTAATTCCCATTTTCGTCACTTTTTAATTCCCAAAAATGCAATTTACCAAAATGCCCTTTATGATGCCGGTATGGCCCACAAATATCCCGGGACCCAAACTAAACTTCCGGCTAGTGTTTTCTGACTATCTCGACCCTTCCGGACGCGTTGGCGCACTCAAAATGACCATACGGTTAATGGAACTAAAATTCACTTTTTAATTATGTAGCACAAAACCATGACGTGGCGGTCACACGCGTCAAGTAAAATTCCCAAATTGCCGTATTTATAACTCACGACAATATCAATATTACCAATATTCATATAATGCCAAGTATGCACATTATAATAAAATACTAACTCACATCTCGTTAATATTATTATCCGGATTAATTTCCAATTAATAAACATTTAATTCAATTAATCCCCAAAAATAAATAACGCAGAAAATACGGGGTATTACAGCCTCGTTGTGAGGGAGGTTCTAGCACTTACTTGTATTGTATTGTGGAGTTGACTTCTTGGGATTTAGTCATTTCCTTAGATTCAATTCCGGTTGTTAGATACTTCAAAGATATTTTTCGGGAAATACAGGGTTTACCTCCAAGAAGGGAGATTGAGTTCATAATTGATTTAGCACCAGGAACACGATCGATTGCTTGAGCTATGTACCGTATGGCTCCTGTTGAGATGAGGGAGTTAAGAGATCAGATTAAGAAGTTGTTAGAACATGGGTTTATTAGGCGTAGTACGTCTCCATGGGGAGCTCCTGTATTTTTTGTGAAGAAGAGAGATGGTTCTCTTCGGTTGTGCGTTCATTATCGGGAATTGAATAAAGTTACCACCAAGAACAAATACTTGCTACCTCGGATTGATGATTTGTTCAATCAACTTAGGGGAGCATTGTACTTCTCTAAAATAGTTTTGAGGACTGGGTATCACCAGCTGTAGATACGAGAACATGATGTGTCAAAAACTGCGTTCCTGACTAGATATGGGTCCTATGAATTTTGGGTTATGACTTTCGGGCTAACCAATGCCCCTGCAGTGTTTATGGACCTTATGAATAGAGTGTTTCAGGACTTCTTGGACCAGTTTGTTATCGTGTTTATTGATGACATCCTAATGTATTCTCAAACGGAGGTTGATCATGCTACGCACTTACGGTTGGTCCTACAGATGTTGAGGGATCATCAATTGTATGCTAAGTTTGAGAAGTTTGGTTTTTGGCTACAAGAAGTACAGTTTTTGGGCCACATTGTTAGCATTGAGGGTATTTCATTAGACCCGAGTAAAGTTATTGCAATGAGGGAATGGGGTCAACTCATGACACCTACAGAGATTCATAGTTTTCTGGGTTTGTTTGGCTATTACCGCAAATTTATCAAAGGCTTTTCTAAGATTGATAGCCCTTTGATAAATTTAACTCGAAAGGGGGTTAGGTTTGTTTGGGATGATTCTTGTCAACTAGCTTTTGATGAGATGAAAGATAAGTTGACTTCTGCTCCAGTACTTGTGTTACCAAGGTCGGGGTTGGAATATTTGGTCTTTATAAATGCATCTCTGCAAGGGTTGGGAAGTGTGCTACAACAAGAGCATCAGGCTATTGTTTATGCTTCTAGCAAAATAAAGCCCCATGAGAAGACTTATCCGGTTCATGATTTGGAACTTGCTATAGTGTTTTTTCCCTTTAAGATTTGGAGACATTACCTCCTGTGGGAGAAATTTAGTCTTTTCACGGACCACAAATCATTGCAATATTTGTTTTCACAGAATTATTTAAATATGCGATAATGTCGGTGGTTATAGGCTGTGAAGGACTACCAATTTGACATTCATTATCACCCGAGTAAGGCGAATGTAGTGGCGGATGCATTGAGTCGAAATCCCGAAGGGGAGTTAGCCACGATATGGAAGGCTAAATGGAGGGAACTTGGCCAAGAGGATGTTGTTGCTAGGGTTTTTATGTCTGTGTTGACCGTTACACCTACTATAGTGGCACATGTTGTGGAAGCTCAAGGAAGGGACAAAAGTTATAAATACCGTATACACCAATTATTAACCGAGGGAGGGGAATCCTACTCTATAAGTTCTTAGGGTGGGTTACGTTTCCACGGGAGACTTGTTGTCCAGAAACGAATGGGATTGAAGACGGGCCATAATGACAGAATCTCATGGATCCAAATTTCTAGTACATCCTGGTGGGGACAAAATGTACCAAGACATGCACCGTTAATATTGGTGGGCGGGTATGAAGCGGGACATTTCTGAATTTATTTCCCAATGTACTATTTGTCAACTAGTGAGGGTAGATCATCAATGATCGACGAGTTTGTTACAACCCTTGGAAATACCGATATGGAAGTGGGAAAGCATCTCGAAGGATTTCATCACGGGATTACCAACATCCCAAAGCGGTCATGATTCTATTTGGTTTATCGTTAATCGCTTAACTAAGTTGGCACATTTCTTACGGTACGTACAGACTATAATACTTCTCGTTATGCCCAGCTATTTATTACGGAGGTTGTTAGACTCCACGTGGTGCCCATTAATATAGTCTCTAGCCGAGATAAAATTTATATTTCCCATTTTTAGCGAAGCTTCCAAGAAGCTACGGGAACTGAGTTGAAGTTGAGTACCTCCTATCACCCTCAAACAGATGGGCAGACGAAAAGCGTCAACCAAATGTTGGAGGATATGCTCTGAATGTTTGTGCTTAATTTCAAAGGAGGTTGGGAACAATACCTTCCCTTGGTCGAATTTGCTTATAATAATTTGTACCATTTCACTATCGGGATGGCACCCTATGAAGCATTGTATGGATGACCATGTAGATAACCTACTTGTTGGTTAGAAGTAGGGGATAATAAATTTCTTGGACCTGAAATGGTCCAAGATACTTCTTCGAGGATTGAAATTATTCGCAATCACATCCGAATAGCTTAAGATTGTCAAGAGAGTTATGATGATGCGAATAGAAGGCATGTAGAGTTGGAGGTTGGAGATCAAGTTTTGGTGCGAGTTTCGCTAATGAAGGGTATAAAGCGATTTGGGAAGAAAGGAAAGCTTGCGTTGCGTTATGTAGGCCCTGTAGCTTATCAACTTGCCTTACGAGAACACTTACAACAGATTCATGACGTGTTTCATGTTTTATCCTTGAAAAAGTACAAGAGGTGTGAAGGAGCTCACTGGTGCATTCCTTTAGATGATATCAAATTGTAGCCTGATATTTCATACGAGGAACAACCAGTTGCAATCTTACATCATGGGGAGCATAGGCTAAGATCTCGAGTGGTGCCCTTGGTTTGGCTCCATTGTGGGCATCACAATGCTGAGGAATCAACGTGGGAAGGTGAGGACGATATGCGAGAAAAGTATCGACATCTCTTTTTGGAAGGTACGCCTAATGTTGAGGGAAAAAATCCCTTATAAAGGGGGAGGGGGAGTATGTAATAACCCTTACTTTTGAGTAACTGATTTTATATTAATTTTCCAGGAGGGGTAATTTTATAAAATATTGGAGGATGTAGTAAATGATATCTAAGTGAGTAAAAGATAATATCTTCTAGATTTTTGCATATTTACTGTTATGTGAATGTAAATAACATTATGTTACGATTCACGGTGTCATTGTGCTTTAAACGACATTTATGGTTTAAATGAAGTTGGAACTTGAAAGGATTTATATTATTTCGGATGACAATTAAGAGGGGGCGGTTAGTCCCAAAATAGTCGATATACTCAAAATAAGTGCCATATTGTACTTTTGAGTTCCGGACAGTTTTGAAAGCTTATGACTTAATTGTGTACTTACAAGTCATTTTATTGGTGTATTAACATTTAAGGTTAGAAATATGTGTTAGGTGAACGATTTAAGTCTTCCAACCCTTTTATTCCTCTTATATATTCCTAAACCTAGAGAGAGAGAATTTCGGGAAAAGAGGAGAAAGAAGAAGAAAAGAAGAAATTGGGTTTGATCTTGCATCTACCGAAATAGAATTCGAGTTTTCATCTTAAGGCAAGTTTTTTACTTGATAGTATATGATTTAATGTGAATAATTTTTTGTGATAGTTATGTAATTGGAGAATTAGAATAAATAGTAGGTTTTGATAAATATTGATGTTTAAACCTTGGATCTTGTTGTTTGTATGAATTAAGCTGGCCATGAGAGTTTGTTGCGGTGTAGATAAGTTGTGGTTGTGTTGTTAGTTGTTGAGAATGAAGAAAGTGTAAGAATGAGGAGTTTAGGTTTTGGATTTAACCTCGTAGAAGAATAGAAAACCGTGGGTCTGCTAGTCGTGGTCGACTACGGTCCCAGGACCAGTCGACCGGACCTTTCAGGTGAAAGCCTACTGCTTTCTCATACAAGTATAAAAATTAAGGCGCGGTCGACCGCGGTCCCATGACCGATCGATCGGGCCTCCCCATCCGATCCTACTGCATTCTTTTGATGACAAAACCCATGAGGCGTGGTCGACCGCGGTCCCATGACCGGTCGACCGGTCCCCTATTTTTCACCCTAAAAATTATTTTCCTCTAGCTTATTTCTTTTAAGATTGGGACTTAGGAAGCTTCTTGAATGAAGTAAAACTAGAGTACTAGAGTCTAGTAGTAAGGTATCTAAGAACCTAAGTTAGAAATGAGAGTTGGGGCTTAGATTTGGAATTAAATTAGTTACTTAAATTAGATAAAGATAAATGATTCTTATATGAAATGAGTTAATCTAGGTCTAAAGGCAAATATAGAGATTTAATGTGGATTTTTAGAATTGGGTTAAAGTAATATCATACATTATGGTTTGAGGAATGAATGTTAATTCATGGAGAATTATATTGGAAATAATTAAACATTGAGGGTTATAATTATGACATTTAACGCTGATGGCTCCGGATAAAACATGATGCATATATTTAAAATGAGATTAAGTTGTGAATGATAATTTGCATATACACACCTCTCTAAATTCTATCGTAGGGGAAGTTACGCGTATGAGGTGAAGTCTCATGGCTAGTGAATGCAGGGAGAATATAGTCCTCGGCAATAGGACCGGTTATTATATATATTTTGTGATTATTGTTCGAAGTGAGGTAATTCCGAGTGTGATTATGACTCACTGTCGAAGGTATATGGCCGCTTCCCGACATCACATGATGTAGGATGCCCAGGTTGTCTTTGTGATAGGACCTGGAAGATGTTATCTATTTAGGGACGCCTTCAGTGGTGAAACCCGAAAGGACGATCTTAGAATCATTATATGTTGTGTAATATAACAATTCTTATTAAAGTGGAATCTTATTGATTATACGGCACTTTATGAAGTAAATTGCTTTGAATACGTTTCCTAATGAGAAAAGGAATGGTGAAATGGAATTTTGTATATAAGGAAATGGAACCTCACTAAGTATTTTATTATCAATATTTTCCGGCATAATTGAATTGTGATCAGTGTCATTATGTTACGTTAGTTTGTGTTCTAGATTGAGAAGTTGGATTTCTTATCATTAATTATGGTGAACAAAACAAACTTATTCATGATGATTTAATTGTCCATAATTGTCATACACTTTATTCACATGGTGATCATATCAAACCGGGCCCTGACCCGTTTATATCTTTTGTTTTGCATGAAACTTATATTCGACCAGGTGTTCCGTCGCAAGGACGCTCGTATTGACATTTCAATTCCAATGTTTCGGAGCTGTAACACTTTGCGGATGTTATGGGAAATTGGATTTAGATGCATTTAACTTTTGTATTCTAGTTATGATCGGCTACCCATTCTGGCGTTTTACCCCAGTTTTATACTTGTACTATATAATGTGATATTTCACTTTAATACTCGGTGTAACCTAATTATTTTTGTCTGTTAACCGACAGATTATTCGGTTATTTTGTTGTATATAGTTACTGTTTCATTATCTGTCTTTATCTCTATCCACCTTCTTTTCAATTGGATTGTTTAAATGTTTTTCATGAACTTTCCAAATAAATTTTGACAATCCGTTTTCAAAAATAGTTGGTGGTTATCTCGTATACTACTTATGATGTGTCGATGTTAAGAATGGACCATCAATGATTCCTGTAATTTGTAATACCCCGTATTTTCATGATATTTATTTTTGGGGATTAATTGAATTAAATGTGTATTAATTGGAAATTAATCCGGATAAAAATATTAACGAGATCTGAGTTAGTATTTGATTATAATGTGTATACTTGGAAATATATGAATATTGGAAATATTGAAATTGTCGCGAGATTGAAATACGGTAATTTGGGAAACTTTGTTGGGACGCGCGTGACAGTCGCGTCAGGAATATAATTATTTGAATTAAAAAGTGAATTTTATTTTTATCACCCATATGGTCATTTTGAGTGTGCCAACGCGTCCGGAAGGGTCGAAATAGTCAGAAAACACTAGCCGGGGGTTAAGTTTGGGTTCCGGGGCATTATTGGACCATACCGGTAACTTATAGGGGCATTTTAGTAATTTCAAAAATCTAGGAATTGAAACCCACGAAAATAAGAGATAAAAATCTGACTCTTTCTTTATCCACTAAACCCACTACTTACACTAAGGGACTTAATGGGCTACGGGAGAAGTTAAGAAATAGTCTTAACTTACTAAAAACCAACCACACCTCCATTGTCATCATCCTTAGAGAAACTTGTAGAGAGAGAGAGAGAAGAGAATTCTGCAGAAGGAGAGAGGGAGAACAACTTAGCCTTCAAGATTCAACATCAAATTCAGAGAAAGATTAAGGCAAGTGGTTTAATTACAATTGATTCAAAGCTATGCTTTTCCATGTTTAGGAATTATCGGATTTATCTTGGAAGATGATATAGACCCATGAATTGGAAGTTTAAAACTATGAATTATATTAGGGACTGCATGTAGTAACAATCTGGACGAATTATGAACTCAGAATTATGACCCTTGATGATTTAAAAACAGATTTTTGAAGAAGTTTATTAATGTTCTTGAAAGAAATAGTAATCTGGAATTCTTGATGAAGATTTGATCCATACAAAGCCCTTGAATGATGAATTATTGGTTTTAGAACGTTATTAATGTTGTAGGATGGTTATATGATGATGCTATAACGTTATATTAGAGATTCATGCATTAAAAGTATGTTTTGGGTTGATTTGAAAACTGCAAAACGAAGCAGTCCGTAACCATACCTGGTGCAATCGATCCATCGACATTCATCAGTCGATCGATCGACCACCATAGATCGATCGAAGGAAAAGGTCGATCGATCGACCTTCCCAGAATGAGTAAAGTTTTTCCCTATTTAAATTTTAATGATGTTAACCCTTTATTGATATTGTTGGAGACCATATGAATACCCTTAACCTTAAGGAAGACCAGTAGGCTTGGTTATGAGATTTGGACCTTAATTAGAATTCAATTTGAGGAATTATTCTAAAACTAATGAAATTCGATAAGTGAGTAAATATTTGGGTTAATAGTGTAAATTCGAATACTTTGATGAAATGAGGTTTGGGGCAGAAGTAAGGACCTTAGGATTAAAGATGTTATACGTGGGAATAACAGGAACTTAATAATCTATTTTAGATAGGTTTTAAGTATAAGAAACTACGACGTGAGACGTGTCGACAGTTTAACTTTTATATTATCGGGAGACGTAAAATATACAAATTTGGAATAATGGTATAAAGATGTAGAGTATACCTTTATTAATATTGAATTATCTAAGATGTGTGATGCTTAGTATATGATTTCTATATGTATGACATACCTACCATACTTTCTATCACGGGATGTTACGTTCACTTAGGGCCTTCTTATCCTTGTGTTGCCCGGAATTAGATTGGTACCTCGAGGACATAGTTCAAGAGAACGACTTATTTGTGAGTTAATAAGCCAGCTGACTATGGAGCGTAGGTATGTACGTGACCATGGATATGTTGAATTATGTTCGCCTCCAGTTTTGTGTGTGGTGTTTATTCCAACAATTCCTGAGAGATTCGGAATTTGTAATCCTTATGTATGTGATGTACCGGGATGGATAACAGAGTATGTGTGCACCGTAGCTTAGCCTCGGGGTGCTTGTATTATATATTTATGATGTGAATAATATACGGTTAAAGGAAGAAGAAATTGCTATGTTAATTGTGGGTATAGTAATTGTAATATTATGAAAAGATAAAAGGGGACATGTATCAATAAATGGTTTTGTTAATAATTGGGAATCCGAGAATTAAAGTAGAACTCTGTATTTAATTGTAAAGGTTGGAAATTAAACGTGAACCGAGTAGGAGTGTTAGAAACTCTTTGAAATTAGATAGTCATGAGAAAACACATGAATGGGTACATGAACGTTAGGAGTGCACAGTTAGACGAGAGGTGAGCATTTCATGTGAGAGCACGTCCTAACATGTATCTTGCATTCCTTGTTTTAATTATTATTAAAGCACTTGCTGTTTTTAAAATACTCTCCACATTCGGGCTCTGACCCGTTTGCTTTCAAATCTATCTTTTTGTAAAAACCATTTTAGGTGCCCAGCCACAAGGACACCATGCTTAGGATCCTCATTCAGGTGACGAGCTGTAGCGGTTTATGGGAGTTACAGGACATTGATTATAGACGCTTCATCTATCTTGACTCTATACTCAGTATTTATCAGTTGTAGGGCATGTCGCCCATTTCTTTTAGAGGCATTTCATTTATTTCAGTTATTCAGAATTCGGGCATGTACTTAATTCAGAATTCAGACTTGTCTTATTATTTTTAGTTGTGGGATTGTTGTGAGGAGTTTTCCTCCGGACTTATTACTATTGTTGGTTATTTCATTACTTCGTTATGGTGAATGGTTTTATGTTGTACTTCCATTATTCTTTTTGCATGTTAATCAGATAACTTAAAATTTGGCAACTTACTTTTTAAATACTAGGTGGTTAGTAATCTTTAAAATGTTTTCGACAGTGATGCTATTAACTGAATCAACTTGACATTTTGTATTGATTTAATAAAGGAGTAGCTACCCGGTATTTAATTAGTCAGGGTGTCACATAATTATTGGAGAATCGAGCTGGCCACCTCTTATTTTAATAAGCGGAGTGTCACATATCAGGTGTACTTTTATAGTAAGCGTGATTTTACAAAGTACACGTGATATTTACAAAATACATATAAACCTTAGTAGTATTACCATCTGCGGTTATAATATCACTTGTACTTTCAAAGTACCACTGATATTTAAATCAATTCATACATATAAACCTTACTAGTATTACATTTATCGTGGTTATAATATCACTTGTACTTTCAAAGTACCACTGATATTTAAATCAATTCATGCTTGCACTTTATAAATATCTTGTGTATTTTAAAAGTAGACGTGATATTTATAAAGTAAACGTGATATTTAAAAAGTATACGTGTACTTTGTAAATATCAAAAGCTGTATTTTGAAAGTACACGTGATTTTTACAAAGTATACGTGTACTTTGTAAATATAACAAGTGTACTTTGAATATACATGTGATATTTACAAAGTACACGTGTACTTTCTAAATATAATTACACGTGTACTTTGTAAATATCACATGTACATTCAAAGTACACTTGTTATATTTGTACAGTATAGTTGTAATATCACATGTAATTTATATAAATATCACGTGTACTTTCAATAATCAATAATTAGGTAATATAATTACTAATATCATTTTGTTTTTTGCATGAGCACAGTATTGGGTATGTGAGACGTTTGATATAATTCCTCATATTTAAAATAAGAAATATAAGACACCGAAATTTCTTAGCTGGAGCTTGTCATCTTTGAAAGATTGGATTGTTGTGAATGATATCGCATTAGAAAATTTGAAGGACACTACAAATAAACCAGCTAGTAAGGACAATTCTATGGAAAGTGAAGCTCAGTTTGAAGGGTACAGTTCCTCTTTGAACCTTTCTAAAGGAAATCCTATACATACTGATTCATCATCAGAAAAAGCTACTGAAGAATTTAATGAGAATGAGCTTTCACCTGGTTGTAATATTCCCCTTAAAAACATTATAAGTCCTATGAAAAAGAAGGGAAATGATCAACAAAAGGATAGTAGGATTTTTGAACTAATAAATTCTAAAAATTCTAAGAAGTTGAATTTGGATGAACAAATTGCTACTTTGAAAAGGGTATTGATGGAAAAAAATTACCAACTATCTAAAGCAACTGAAGACTTTGATTGCGCACTAAATAAGGTGACCTCTTTGGAGGTGGAGAGTGCTAACCTTACTTTTATGAATGTACAGTTGTGGGTATATAGTGATGCACTTTTGGAAACACAAGAGGAAATTAAGAAGTTGAAGGTGGAAAATTCTTAACTTTTAAAAGAAAAAGAGTTACTAAAGAAGTTGAAAGTGGAATTAGCCCAACCTGTACTTATACGATTCACATGTAGTTTACCATATAATGCATGTACTTTCTACTAGTTGCACATAATTACCCCGATTATCAAAGTACACACATTATATTTTAAAATACATGTGAAATGGACAAATACAAAGTGTGTGTACTTTAATATTATGCATGTACTTTTAACTCTTTAATCTACATGTACTTTTTCATTTGTATACACTCACTATTATCCTCTTAACAGTTTTTTATCTTCCAAAAAACACTGTACATATTGAAGACTAAAGCAGAAATAATGAAAAATAATGGTGTCAAAACTCAATGAACGTTTGATGAAGGTACACCAAATGAGTTTACATTTCATGATGATACATTAACAAAACAATAAAAAAGAACAATACATTTCTTGTTGAAAAGTGATCTCAAATTTGACCTAATAAGAGATCATGAATGCCCTACGCAATATAATACGTAAGCAAAAACTTCATTTCTATAATGTATTAATTTTTATATTTGCAACAAATTCCATTCACATCATACTAATTTGTATATTTCTTTAATTTAAATTTAAGGGTTGACTGCGGGGTGTTCTGCATCTACTACATTGAACAAATTAGTCGAAAGAAGGAAATGCAAAAATCCTTTCAAAACACTGAAATGCTAGAACACAGAGCATATGTACTAAGTGAAATTCTTTTTTCCAAAATTTTTCTTCCCCCAAAAGGAGAAATACCTTTTGTAAATTGAATCAAATACATACAGTATTTGTAATTTGTATTGCTTTATATTGGTTATTGTTTACAATATATTACACCAAAATGGTGTATTTTCGCTGGCGCAGGCCACAATGCACGTAAGGTATAGACAATGATAACTACACAAACAATGCACGTAAATGTTATGAAACAAAGTACATGGTTTATAATCAAAAGTACACGTGATATTTTCTTACTACATGCATGTATTCTTCAAATTAAAGGTAATTAAATAAAGTACACACATTTTAATCAAAAGTTCAAGATTTATTTACAAAGTACATGCAAATCAAACAATGTACACGCAATATAAATAATGTACACACACTAATTAATGTAATAAAGTTTGATTTTTAATTAAAAACTACTATATATATATTTATTCAGCAAGACACAATAACCAAAAATTATTTATTAAGCTCCACTACTCAAAATCCTAACTACTTTTGGTTAAATTAATAAATAGCTTTAATTTGCCCTATAAAAGAAAAATATTTGTTCTTATCCTAGCCACTACATATAAAGTAAAAAAATAGATAATTAATATCCCGACGGAAAGGTTGCGAGATACTCTTGAGAAGGATGAAAGAAACAAAAAAAATTTAAGGGAAGTTGAGGAAAATCTTTCTTTATATGAAACTGAGTTTAAGCAGTTTCAAACATATGTGACGGAAGGCTACTCTGGAATTCCTCTCAATCCCATATATTTATTTGATGTGGATGAGGACCCTCCTCAAACACATGAAGACCTCATGTCTTTCTATACACAAGAGGTTCCATTGAAAATTGTCCAGCTGAAGGATTATAAGGCTTACCACGAAGGCCTTATAGCTGTCATTGAAGAAGAAATTCTAGCCTGCTCGAATATAATTAAATCTCTTCCTAACTCCATAGATGCCTTTAACATCTTTCCCAACTAGAAGTCTTCTTTATTTTTTTCATATTTTTTTATGTAAAAAATTGTACTTTATTTTTTTAATAAACATTTTATTCCGTTCATGCATGTCTTGTGACTTATATCATGCACTAAAACCTACATAATATAGTGCTATCTCAAACCATGACACATACATAGTGCAAAAAGGTAAAATATACGCAAATTCAGTAAAGTATAAGTGAAAATTAGGAATAATGATCACATGTATTTTAGTAAAAATGCGTGTACTTTACTGAACTACTACACAAAAATAAAATAAAAAAACAACTAACCAGTAAACATTAATATTACATTCATTTATGCTAAAAAAATGGGTTATTACATAATTTATTCAATCAAAATGTTAAAAGGAATTGTTCAAAGTGTAAAGTACACGCAAAGTTAATACAATACATGTGAAATCATGTGTACTCCTAAATAATACGTGTACTTTGTTGAACTGCCATAGAAAAAACATTAAAACATGAGACTAAACACTAAACACTAAAATTATATTCATTTTATTCCAAACAATTGAATGGGTTCTTTAAATATAGGTATCTAATGACCAATTTTAAACATAATAAAATGGATTCTTTACATGCGCACCCTAATATACGTAGGACTGTAAAAATATGATTGACTTGTTCGTTAAATATTGAAAAATAATACAATAGAAACAAAATATTTGAAAAAAATCAATAATAGAAATTACAATATCAAAATTGAATAAAATAAATTTAAAGTAAATCCCAATAATTTATTCAAACGTGAATGTTCATTCATTTTACTTAAAGCTACTGCTACAATGAATGAATTGATTTTTATGTCATGTTTAGTGCCACTAGTGCGGATCGTAATACACGTAGGGATGTGATAATATCAGTGACTTGTAGATTAAAAATTGAAAAATAATGTGAGAGTATGGGTGACTTGTACATTTAAAGTTGAAAAATAATATAATAAAAGAAAAATCCTTACAAAAATTAATAATAGAAATTATAATGTCAAAATTAAAGAAAATAAATCTAAACGAAATGTAATAATACATTGATAAAAGTGATAAATAGAACTTATAAGAAATACAATATATAAAGTACATACATGTTTTTATAGAGTACACGCACATTTTACTTACCAAAACTATTTTCTAAATGCGTGTACTTTATATATATTATGCATGTACTTCATTAAGTAGATGTATATTTCGTCAATTACACGCATTGATAAAATGGTTTTGGTCATTACAATGTATGTGTACAACACAAAAATATTTGTGTACTTATGTGAAGTATACGTGATCATAGAAACAATGATCACGTGTATTTTATGAAAAATACGGGTACTGATTCACAAAAAACAAACTAAAAAATGAGACTAAAGGAAAAACACTAAAATTTCATTCATTTATTAAAAACAAATGGGTTATTAAATAATTTATTCAATCCAATGGTTAAAATGAATGAATTTGACAATTTGAAACATAATCAAATGGGTTCTTTACATATAAACATGTAATGACCCGTTTTACAATACCCAGAGCAAGTAACTTCCCTTACTGTGATCTCAACAGAAGACTTTATTCTCTTATTTCTTGGCCTTCCTGTTGGACAAATGAATTTTTAGGTATAGGAATATTTAAGGAAATCAAATCAGCAAGAGGAATTATAGGTATCGAGTATGATTTTCTATAGAAAGATACCTTATAGTACACCTCAATATACTCATAATTCTTGGTACCTATTCTCCGTACAACAGAAAGCACATGAGAACATGGAAACCAACTTATCTTCTAACTCTTACAAGAATAAGTTCTTTCTTCTAAGTTAATCGTTGCTCGTTGTTCTGAATGAACTTTAAATACATTTTGACTTGAGAGACTAATAGAGCAATGTCGGCTTTTATTCCAATTTTTATTCAGTAACATTTGAAAAAAAGGATGACTCATTTGTCCAAGTGGCAGTCTCAACAAGTTTGTTTGCATTGAAATTCATAATCTTCACTCTCAATTTATCGAGAATATTCATTACTGGTAAATGCCTTTCCTAAAAAATCCATGAATTGAATGACTCCGCGACACTACATGCCATATCACCATACCATTTATCGGGGAAATATGCACAAGACCAATTCTCGGGAGGCAAACTATCAATGAAATCAGTAACACCAGCTCCTCCTTCCTTTTTCAATGCTGTAATATTCTTGTGAAATTCATTTACTCAGACAACATATGCATAAGACAAAAAATCTTTAACAATTTTCTTTCGAAATCCACCACAATTGCCATGAATTTTCTTCTTTATATTCCCTTATAAATGATGTATACAGTAAGAATGCGCAGACGTCGAGAAGTCCCTCGAAACAATTTCAATTATTCCATTGTTTCGATCAGATATAAATGTTATGTTTTAATATTGATCAACTACTGCATTATGCAAATAGACAAGCAACCACATCCAGTTATCTTCCGTTTTAGAATCAACTACAACATATGCAACAGAAAAAAGGCCTACAATATTAAAATGTATCAAAATTAAAATAAATAACATATCCATGTAGAAGACATCGTAAATTGAATATGCTGGCATGGACCTCAGAACACATAGGAAATATATTATGTGTTTACTTTGCATTGTTTGCAAATAACAAGACAAAACCTAAAAATGTACAGTACACGTAATCAAGATACAAAGACATGCACGTTTACTTTACAGTATTTTGCTTGTACTTTGAATTGCATTTAAATAACAACATTATCATCAACGTACACGCATAAAAATATAAAGTACACTTGAACTAAACAAAGACTTTCAAATGTACTTTACATATCATTAAAGTACACGCATAAAAATGAAAAGTACATGTGAAAATAATGAAAACATTCACGTGTACTTTACATTTTTATGCGTGTACTTTAATTTTTATTCAATATAACAACACATATCATCAAAATACACACATAAAAATGTAAATTACATGTGAAATAAATAGACATTCAAAGGTATTTTACATTTTTATGCTTGCATTTTGATGATCTACAACAGAACAAACAACATTTGAATGCAATACACAAAAATAAATATTTAGAATTAATTTACCATTGTTGCCATTCCTTACAGTTGCTGACAATAATGTTCCGCGGTAATGGTTCTTCAAAAAGGCGCCGTCAAGAAAAAAAACAGGTTCGCACTATTGAATTCCATAAAAACATACTCGAAACATTAAAAATATTTTCTTGAATTTTTTACTCTCAAGTTCCATGTCAAGGATGCAATGGGACCCATGATTATACTATATTGAATGTTCATGATCATTATTCATTAATTCATCATAAACCTTTTCATCACTATGTATATCAATAGTAGCCATATCTTTCGCACGCCATGCATGTTGATAGGCTATATCAAGATCATAATTCTTCTTCATGTCTCTAATTATATCAATTGGTCTCAATACTGCATTATCTCTAAGATCATCATCTACTAATGTGGAAGCCAACTTAGAGGCTATCATTTTGTCCGAGGGACTACGAAAGACACCTCTACATGTGTGCTCATTATTCAAACTTCGTATCTAAAAGTATCCATTTATTGTAGATAATGAAGCATGAATTCTCCACATGCAATTCTCATTACTATTTTTACAGCATTCAGTCGTCACTCGAGTTTTATCATTCTTCAAATACACATACTTGAACCCAACCTCAACAGCATACTTTTTCAATTTATCCTAAAATTCCACTACACCCCCTTCAAAACACTGCTGCTCATGAGCTATATATGTCTTCCAATCGTTGAAAAGATAGATTTTTGACTTACTTGTCTCCATACCTATAAGATAAAAGTCATTTTCAATACCACTATTAAAATCATTTGCAGTGCCTGATGGTAAACACTCTAACCTTTGTCTATTTGTATCACAACTATTAACCCTCTAAGAACTTGTATTACCGCAGTCAACCACTTCACAAATTCGATTAGAGCATTCAGCCCGTTCACGAAATGTATTACTCAGAAATCCTAATGAATCAATGATATATATCCAAATCAAATCAGCTTTCTCAATTGGGACTGGAACGTACAACAAACATCGTTGTCATAAACCAACATGAACCGACAATAATCACCAAATAAAAAACACAATGAAAAACTCCCAATTCTCAGATCAGTAAACCTAATACACAACTCATTACATATGAAACCTAATGAGTTATCTACAAGTATTTCAATACAATACATGTTATCGAAATAACACCACCTTTCTATTATACTACTTACCATAATGTCTTGCGGTAAAAGAGAGGCGAAAATCATTTACTTTAAGGTCAACAATTGTAAAAATGGAGGTAATAGTTGAACAATATTAGTAATTTAATGCACGAGATATCAAAATGTTTATATATAATTAAGACCAAATTGCAGGCACTGTTTATAAAATAAGCGTGAAGCTATAAAGTACATGTACCTTTTTCAAAAAAACATTCACGTCTACTTTATAAACAGTGCCTGCACTTTACAAACTGAGGTCGAATTTTTTAGTTCCACTGGCGTGGACCCATATCAATAAGTGATTCAATGCCAACTCAAAATCAGGTACTCTTAAAATTAGTATGAAACATCAATAATTCTACATGTAACTGCATTTCAATACCCGATTGAAAACACATGTTTACGTGGCATGTCAAATTATTTAACTCTGCTGGCACGAACCCATATCCATAAGTGATTCAATATCAACTCAAAATCAAGTACACTTAGAATTAGTCTTAAACATCAATAATTCTACACGTAACGAAATTTTTAGACAGCATTGAAATAGCATGGTTACGTGGTGTTTCAAGAGTGTGTAAATCCGCTGCGCGGACCAACATCTATAAGAGAACTAAACAATTTCAACAACCACATAGGCATGCAGTTTCAATGCCGTCTAAAATGTGTCACACATAAGATTAGTCTTAATACATGTCCAGTATATTATCATTTTGTTTTGATTGTATCTATTTATGCATCAAAACACAACATTTGACATAAATATATAATAAATAAATCAAATCATTCAGAGAATATATAAATTCATTCAGTACATACAACTAACAATTACAATGATGTCATTTACTTGAAATAAAAAACATACATTAAATTATTGTAAATGATTGAGATATAAAATGATTATTGATAAATATAAACTTATATATGATAGAATCAAAATATAAATACATACAAAACCCAAAATAAAAACATATTCATATAAAAAAACAAAAAGTTATTCCATCACATGAATTATAGAAATAGAATGAGTTCATTGAATCAAAACAAAGTACAATGACCTATTATAATCGATCAAAAATAGAAAAAAACAACTGTTCATCAAGATAAACTTACAAATGATAGAGCCAAGTGATACAGGTAGAATCGATTAAGAACACTCTAATCGATTATTGGATAAATGAAAAAAGTAGCAAGGTTGATGTTTTTTCGATTTCAGAGAATAGTAGTTAGTTACAGAGAAACCTCCAATAGACGGTTAGGTTTATGAATATTTTATACTAGGAGTATTTAAATATGTACCTAATCGTTTAAAAAAAAATTGACTATTTTTTTTGTCCAAAATTATTTGTCAAAGGACTAGATCGTAAAAACCTATTTTTTTTTTTGTAGTGTCTTTTGGAGACATTGCTAGGAGGATATCCAACTGATTCTGAGACTTCTGTTGGGGGCGTAAGAGTTCTACTAGGGAACTGGGTGTGGTAAAAATGTTTTTCTTGGTGAAAAAAGGTTTTAAAATCCATTTGGTAAATTTAGAAAATTTTTGGGTATTTTTTGGGAATTTTTATACGAAATTTCTAGAAGGGTGCTGACCGGCATGGTGTGAGAGGTGCCAAACGGTAGTGGCATGGTCTTTTGGGGTACCTCCAGCATGTGAAGGGACAGTGTCGATCGGGTAAATTATTCTTTCTTCTTCTTTTAAGACTGTCTTTTCTTTGATGATCTTTTTCGATATTGATCTTTACTTGTTGGGGATTTTGCAAGTGACCTTATATCCGTGGGGTTCAGCCATCCAGCTTATAGGGTTGACTGGGGGAAATGCGCAGATGCGATGTTTGTTGGCGCATGAGGTTAACTACTCTTATTACTTTGGGGATAGAGTATTCTGGAAGATTATGGTGGATGCGGTTGCGGTTCCCCCGACGTGGCCCCCGATGTATATGCGAAAAGTGCGGGAGATGTCGGATGATGCGCGGGTAGCGACGATGATGGGTGAGCCTTACTCGCCATATACCGACACGGTGGTGATGTATGACTATATAGACTTTGTGTCGAGATGGTTGATTCCTCCCAGCATATATAGTGTGATGCCTCCTCCCTATGCGGGTTCGAGTCGTCCGATGGGGTCCTCCCCAACCCAGGCGGTGTGTCGAAATCAGCGGTGGCGACGACTTCAGAGGTTCCTTTGGTACATTTGTCTGCTTTTACTTACAATATTCGGTGGGATGATTGAGGGTCAGTGCATGTATTTCACGGTCCTAATGCGATGGTTCTGAAGGAGTTGGGCTTGACAGAGGAGGTCCTTCGACCTGAGTTATACTTTTTATCTCCTTGTGTTTTTGATTTCTTAATTTATTTCTTCGCCTCAGACCGACTGATTTGTTATTTTCTATTTTCCTTTGCAGTATATCCGAGTCTCCACCACCTGGTTAAGGGATATTATGGATTTGATATATTAGATGACTGCCCACATTCGGGATGCAATTTTGGTTCCTTCTTATTTGCGCCTTGTCCACGGGAAGATCAGGCTCAGGGAGAGGTGGTACGTCATCTCATCACCAGGGGAAGAGAGCGCACCTCAAGGAAGAAGGCTCCTAGAGAGAGATATAAAGATAAGAGAGAGAAAGAAGAGAGAAATATTATAGATGGGTGAGAGAGAGAGAGAGATCGAAAGAGAAAGATAAAATTGCGTTCATGTCGAGTCCCGTTGTACTTCCTTTATTTCCTACAAAATTAATATAATACATCAACATTTATGCCAATAAAATGAGATTTTTGTTAATTTTTTTTTTTAGTGACTAATGTGAATGCTCTTTTCATTTTGCTAGCTGAGACCGTAAAGAGAATTAAAAATATTGGATAACGATTTTATTTAAAAATGGGATAAGAAAAAACATAAGGATTACGAAATTCAAAATTCCCTTAAAAAAATTATTAAGTTTTTTTGTATTAATAAAAAATGAAAAAAGGGTATTGTTCTAAAAATAGGGGGTTGCCGAATGGCATGACGCCTATCCTGCTTATCGACATGTTAGTCTAGTCAAATGAACCCATAGAATGGAACATGCTAATGGCAGCGGTTGATTTCTAGTACCCCGAATACCATGTCTTTCGCGTCGGGTTAGATCAAATCTGTCTGACCTATGATGAGTTGCCTACCACATTGTTGATAAATTCTAGCATTACTGTGACTATGCCTGAGTTTTCCCGATCCCCTAGGGAGTTATTATCAGCAATTCTCCATATCTCTCCTTCGACGGTCAGGTCCTTAGTCACGACCCGATCCCCTATGACTGCAGTCTGTGCATTTGTAGGATGTCGGTGATGCTGACTATACTATAGTGGTCATTCTTGGCCTGATTTCAAAACTAATGTAGATGGATGGTAAAATTCTAGTAGAGGAACAACTCATAACTATTATTTCCTAGATGCCATACCATCAGAATCCTATCGTGGTGATATTGGAAAATACTCTAAATGGTATGGACTCCTGGCGAGAAGGCCATCTTGAGTTTCTGAGATGTAGCCTCATAATGCTATTCAGTTGTCTATCGAAGAGATTTCATATGGTGATCCCACCTATGTGTCCTTTTTTGGAGGTTCTAATGTTATTTTCACGTTATTTAATTAGTGTAGGCCTAGTCATTGAGAGCTAGGAAAATTCGTTTGTGGAGCACGGGGCTCGAGGCTTGCGCTGGTTAGTGCCTTGGTGGGAGAGCTATTGCCCATTTTGGAACTCAGAGACTACCAGTACGTTCGATTGGTGGGCCTCAAGAAAACCTCTTTTTAGTTTCCCTGGTGACTTTTGCACCAATTTGGTTAGGAATAAATTGTGCCACCGCGGACACTGGACTTCTTTCCCTTCGAGGATCTGACAGAGCGTATGTGCATGCATCTTGGATCTTTGTGGAAGAATCATCGACCGTCGACAAGTCCATACCGGTCTGTTGGTATAATCTAGCATATCTGAGGGTACTACATGAAATGATTATGGAGGAGAGTAGTTGCCAAGATCCTGGCCGTGGAGAGTGGGAAAAGGTGGTTCTCCATTTCTGACACCATGGAGGGAGGTGTTGTGGTTTTCCCTAGGTTATTCCGACGTGTATTTGAATGGATCATCAGTGGCACTCCTTTGAGGTAAAGGAATTTTAGGGACCCCAGGATGTGGGTGATAATGGGGCTAGTTCCTCTGGAAACTGTGGGTAGGACCCCTTGGAATTTTTTGTAAATCTTTTGTAATGGGTGTTCGGTTATGTTTATGCTTATGTGGGTTATTTGGGGTTATATGGGAATAGTTTTGGAAGGGTTTTTGTAGTGAGAGCTTGTTTTTATTTTGTTTTTTGGGATAGTAGGAGAAGACTGGCGATGGAATTCATTTGACTCTCTATGCTGATGTAATTGTATTGAGATTTTGAATAATGCAATAAAGAACTTTTTTTATCATCTAGTTGTGCCTCTTGAGGAGTTTTACATCTGAGTAATCTATACCAATCTCGATGGAATACATAAAACTTGTGTTCATGTATATGTTAAAATGAACTATCATTCTCGGGAATAAAAAAAAATCGCATTTTGTGAAAAAAGGTTGGCGTGCTCATGTAAAATGTATGAGCTACCTACGTACTTTTGAGGCTTTTGAAAATTCTCTCAAGTTCAATTTAAAAAGATTTTTTGAGGATAAGGAGACCCTTCATAGTTCTGATTAGAGGTAAATGAAGAATAATATTTTTTTAATAGAAGGAGATGAGAGGAATCGTAGTGCACCGAGATTTTGAACTAGGGGTGGAATTTTTTGAGACGGTTTGGGTTGACTGGTAGTGCCATTTCTTATCCTTCAAGATCGGTGAGCATATCGGCGGCGCCAAATAGGATCTTTTTACGATGTATGGTTCACTTTAATTGGTCTTGATTTCCCTCTGGGGTCCTGGATGGGCTCTGCTAGTTCTTTGAGGGCTAAGTCCCCTTTTCGGACACCGCGATCATTGACTCTCTTATTAAATGATTGTGCTATTCGCAAATAGTACCCTTGTATATGATACAGAGCTTTCATCCTCCTTTCTTCCAAGAGTGACAGCTCATCGAAATGGCTTTGATGCTAGTCTTTCTCGCTAACTTTACTTTCTAACATGACATGCAATAAAAGGATTTATGGATCCATGAGTAGGATTGCTTCCATGATGTATACCAGAGAGTAAGGGGTAGCCCCTGTAGATGTTCGAATTGAAGTGAGGAAGACCTAGAGGGCCTAAGGGATCCTATCGGCCCAATCTCAGTAACACTCGGTCATTTTATTGATGATGGATTTGAGATTTTTATTTTCATCTTTAGCTGCTCCATTGGTTAGAGGTTGGTAGGGAGAAGATTTGTGTCACTGAATCCCATACTCATCGACCACTTCTGTGACTTCTTCCCCGAAATGTAACCCATTCTCTGATACCATCTCATGTGGGACCCCATATCAGTAGATGATGTTTTTTCTCAATGAACTTGGGCAATTTCTTATCATTCAGAACTGCATATGACTCGGCTTCGACCCATTTACTGAAGTAGTCAATGAGAACTAGGATGAACTCATTCCCATTGGAATCTTTGTGTGTAACGTTCCCTATGATATCAATTCCCCATATGGAAACAATCAGGGAGAGGTTAGGCTATACAATTCTCGTGGAGGCAAGTGTTGTAGGTTGGAAAACTTTTGGCATTTAAGGCATATTTGAAAGTTGGTTGTGCAATCCTGAACCATGGTACTCTAGTAGTAACCCTATCGAATGATCTTCTTGGTGACCATATGGCCATTCATGTGGGATCCTCACTCCCCGCTATGGATTTTCTACATCATCTTTTGAATGTCATCCCATGCGATGCAGTGCAAGTCGGTTCCATCAAAGTTCCTCGTAAATAGCGCTTTATCATAAAAAATATATTGGGCAACTAATGTGCAGAGGGTTGCTTGGTCTTTATTATTGGAAGCTTGGGGATACCTACCTTACTTGAGGAGGCACCAAATATCATAGTACCAGTAGCCAGCTATCTCAGGATCTTCTTTGGTGATGAGCTCAATGTGGTAGCAGTGGGTTAGTTAGTCTTACTTTTGGACAAGGAAAGGGGCTAGGATTATTCCTTCAGGCCTGTTAATCATAGAGGCTAAGGTTGCAAGGGAACCAGCTAGGTTATTCTTTGCTCGAGGTAGGTAGTGGAAGGCGATTTCTTGGAATTGGGAAGCTAGCCCTTCTAGGTGGGCATGGAAGGGTAAGAGCTTCTCCTCCTTAATTTTACATATTTTAAGTATTTTACCGATGAAGAGGGAAGAATCCCCATAGACATCTAGTTATCTAATTCCTTTCTGAAGAGCGACTTTGAGGCCTACTGTGCATGCTTCATATTCATTCATGTTGTTGGTGAAAGGAAAATTTAACTTGATGGCACTCAAAGTGTGAGAGTCATTAGGGGAAATTAGGAGTATCCTAATGCCATACCCTTTCTTGTTACTTGCGCCATCAAAGAACATTTTCCATTGAAGGTGTTCTTGGGAGGTACATAGGATATTCTCATCTGGGAACTCAAAAATCTAGACATCGGTTTCTTCCACGGGATAATCAATAACGTAATCAAATATGGCACTTCCTTTCATGGATTTCTGCATGGCATACACAATACAAAATTTGGCTAAAATCATTAACCAGTGAGTCATTCGGCTAGAAAAGGTAGGATTCTTGAGTAGGTACTTTATAGGATCCATTAGGGATATAAATTTGATGGAAAAAGGTGAGCATGTAGTGCCGTAGCTTTTGGGTGACCCAGACAAGGGAGACACATGATTTTTTAAGGCTATGTAGTTAATTTCATACCCAGACAACTTGCGACTGTCATAGTACATGGATCTCTCCTTGTGGGATTCTTCAAGGTACTAGGCTAGAAAAGCCCCAGCTATGGTATATGTCACGGTTAGGTAGAGTACTAGGGGAAGACTAGGCTGCGACGGCATGAGTACCTGAGGTCGGGTTATGTGTTTCTTTATTCGGTCAAAGGCTTATTGGCAAGCTTCATTCCAAACCTTGGTCGAATCCTTTCGAAGGAATTTGAAGATGGCATCAGAGATGGAAGTCAAATGGCTTATAAATCGACTCATAGACTTCAATTTTCTAAGGAATCTCGAGAGTTCCTTCTCCGTTTGGGGTGGTGGCATTTCAAGTATGGCTTTTAGATTGGCAGGATCTACTTCTATCCTTTTCTCTCTAACCATTAATCCCAAGATTTTTCCTTTGGTAACGGAGAAGATACATTTTCATGGGTTATGTCACATCTGATATTATCGTAGTCGCTCGAAGAACATCTGGAGAGAAGGAACATGACCTTACCTAGTCTTAGACTTAACAATTATATTATCTACTTAGACCTCGACTTCTTTCTGTATCAAATCATACAGGATAGTTATGGTACCCTTTGGTAGGTAGCCCCTGCATTTTTTAGACCAAATGGCATGATAGTGTAGCAAAAGGTTCCCCAAGAGGTGATGAATATGGTTTTCTCTTGATGGTATGGGTGCCTCTTGATCTGATTATATCCATCAAACCCATCAACGAATGCCTTGAGAGAGTGATTGGCCATATTTTCCACGATCATGTCAATATTGGGTAGCGGGTAATCATCCTTTGGAAAGGCCTTGTTCAAGTCTCAGTAGTCAATGTACATGTGAACCTTTCCTCCTGATTTTGGCATGGGTATGATATTATCTAACCAAATGGGATAGTCAATCATACAAATGAAGCCCACGTTTAACTATTTCACCACTTCTTCCTTAACTTTGAGCGACCTTTCAGTGAGGAGCTTTCGCAGTTTCTACTTGACCGATTTGCATTCTGGGAGAGTGTGAATCTCATGTTGGGCTATCTCAGGGTCAATACGTGGCATACCCTCATAGGACCATGTTAAGACATTTTCAAATTCCTTAAATAATTCCTTAAGTTGTGCACACTCATACTCGTCAAGGGTGGCCCATATCCTAATCTCGCGCAGTTGTCTACTAGAAATGAGATTAATAACAACAGTTTCATATTCATTAACTTGAATGCGATTATGTTGTTTGTTATTACCCTCATTTAGATCAGTTAAGAATTATTCATTTGCAAAATCATCATCATCAAGAGTTTGATTATAATCAAGACTATCAATATAAGGCACAACAAGATGCTCAAAATCTTCGTTTATTTCATTGATAGGAAAAATAGCACTGAGAACCTTATCAAAGGAGGTTTTGATTAAATCAGAGTAGATAGGAACAACAAAAGAAGAACAAAAGGGATAAACATCAGGGTTTTGTTGGATATCAATAGGTGGCACAGGTTTAGCATTCCAGTTGAGGAGAGGTGCATCAGTAGCTTTGATTAGGGAGGATGGATCCGATGATATAACCCCTGAGTGGATCATGGAGAGTGTTATATCCAGTGCCTGCAAATTGAACAAATTATCATAGTCAATTTCTTCATAATCTACGGTATCATTTATGGTCTCTTCAATGAGTTGTTGCCCATGATGGTAGGAACTTTTGGCCTACGAATAGCTATCTTGGAGAAAGATCTCCATTCATGGTTTTATCTTCTTTTCCACATGATCGTATAATGGCTTAGGAAAGTCGGAGAAGGGGAAATCTTCACCCTATCTGATGAATCTTTCATTCAAGGAATCTCCATAGATAGTCTTGGCACTTTTTAATCTCCTCTTAAATCAAGGTTGACGGATCATTCCGAGTTCTTTTGTTGACGATTGATAGCCCAAGTGATAGGGAGGAAAAGATTTCTTCAACACAATAGTTTCAAGTATTCCTTGTGATCTTCATCCCAGCCCCAGTCCAGGCAAGGAGTGCATGTTTTTTTAATATCGGGATCAAATTAACATTACCATGAGGGTTATATTCTGGACAAACCCTATCTTTGAATCGTCCACTACTAGGAGTAGAAGTGGTTTAACTCGAAAGCCTGATAGAAGAATATCATTTGCCTTGGATAAGAACATTAGTTTATAATAAAGGGAAGGGGACACAACCTTGATGCTATGGAGACATGGTTATTCGAGCAACAGATTGAAAAAAGTTGGGATCTCGATGAATTGGAATACAATAACTGGATTTGTAGGGATAATACCTATTACAAGTTTTATGGATCACATCACTTCTCGGCGGGTATTATTATAAGCATATATAGAAGCAGAGGTTGGAGCAAGGTCGCTGAATTTCAGTCCCAAGCAATTGAGGGTCCTCAATGGGTAGAAATCAAGAGCTAATCCATTATTGATAAGAGAGAGGAGGATAGTCTTTCCCATGACTTTGATGGAGATGTTTAGAGAATAATTATGGTTTGGCTTAATCTTAGTGATTTCTTCTTCGAAGTGGGAGAGCATTCTTGTAGAGAATAGAGATTTGACCAGATTCACTACTTCTTTTGGCATGGTAGAAGGAGGGATTGTGGGACCTATTAGTAGTTTGATGAAGTCATTTCGATGCAATTGGGAAGACATAAAGAGTCCCCACAAGGTGATGTTAGCTTGGGTCTTCTTTAACTGATCCAGGATATTGATCTCCTCGAGGATCATTTTCGATATAGGAATATTCTCAACTCCTTTTCCTTAATTGTTTGTTGATGGTGGTAGGTTTGGGACTTGGTAATGCCTCCCTGACCTAGTCATGTGGTTCACAGAAGAGGAAAAAAATAGAAACCCTATTTCCCCATCAATCTCAAGTTGTTTCTCCACCTTATTTATTTCTCATAGTAGATCCTCAAATGATATCATTCGCATATGCTGACTATCGAAACGGCCTTTTTGGGCGCTTCTCTTCATGCGAATCATCGAATTCATCCCCCCTTCTGATGGAAAAGACATCCTCTTTCCATGAAAAGTTAATACACTCCACAACCTCAATGCCTCCTCATATAAATCTTCCCATTCGGCGGGGAGATATAGAAGTGAAGGGACTAGGTGCCCTTGTATTTTCAAAGCATCAAGTAGCTTAGATATACTGCAGATTTCATCTTTCTAGCGAAATAAGTATGCCATAATCTGGACGACATCATTTAGACTAACTTCATGGATCGGTACCACCTAATTATCTAACTTTTGGGCTAATTTTTGAGCTTCGAAGGTCAGTGCACTGAATCTTTGGCAATCAATGGTCATCTAGGAGGGAAATTTCATCCCAAAATCCAAGGTTTGTTTCAACACTTCTGATAATTTTATATCTTTACCTCCAGAATGGGAATGAATACTAATGCATGCTCTGTTAAGGAGTGATAGGGCGTGATCGGTGAAGCTGGTAGGGTGTAGGAGAAAATATGGGCAAGTTTGGAGAGTTTTAGGAGAGTATATAGGTATGGTGGGTGATTTTCTTGGTATGATCTAGGTATATGGGTCTTCTTCTAGGAATATGGAATTTGTATGATTTGGGAGTGGATTCTAGGTAGTGTTTGGCTTAGGATTGGCTAGTGGGGCGATGACATCCCGATCATTTAGACCTTGGATTATATTTTAGAGGTGGAAACACTGGTCGGTGGTATGGTTGGCAGTTTGGTTAAAGTCGCAATGGGCATCTGGTTTGAAATTTGGGGGAAGTGGGTTTGGTAGTGGACGAGGGTCTAAGGGCTTGATAAGGTTTCATCTCAATAGGAACTGGTAGACTTTGGCAAGGGGAGCATGAAGTTCGATGTATTCCTTTCCGATTACGTTAGGGTGGATTTTTGGTGCCCATGAAGTAGTAGGCTAAGAGATATTATTGGTGGTTAAAACAGCAGTACTGGCAGGATTTTCAAACATTATGGGAGCGAACTGTCTAGATGCTTTCTTTGGTTCAACTTCTGTCTTGGAAAGACCTTATTTGAAATCCACTCCTAATTCTTGGAGGGCGTATAAATGATGGTAGTATTGTCCTCCCATCATCGCTCGGACATGTGTTAAGAATTTTGTCTTCAAGATGCTGAGTTGCTCCTTTTCGAAAGGTCGATTGGTCACGGTGGCACATTTATCTCTCCACCTTGCTATTGAGTTATTGATGGATTACCCAGGGTTCTTATTGAGAAACTCTAAAGTACAGAGTCTAAACTCTAACTCTTCATTGTACTTGTAGCGCCATATGAACTCACGAGCAATGTCCTCCTAATTGCAGATTCTAGACTCTTCGAGGGATAAGAACCAGCGAAGAGCATTGTACTTCAAAGTCTTTTGGATCATTTAGGCTATTAGTTCCTCATAGGAACCTAGGCGATTCATGTCCTGGTGATAACTGTGGGGTTGAATAATTGGAGGTTCCCTACTCCTAATTTCTCGATGTTAGGCATCTCGAACATTTTCAGTAATTTGGCTTTAGGATAGGAAGACATGTGGGTGTAGTCACATAGTTTCAAGAGATTCTGACATGGTCAAAATTCGTAGTAAACATCTTGAGGTACTTCTTGAACTTTTTCAATTTTTCCTCTTTTGGATCAACGGCCACGGGTAAGTTAGGATCTGGCTTGGCAAGATTTGGCAAAGGGAGCTATGATGGAGGTGGCCCATTAGTTGAAGGAGCATGTGGAGCATGCTATTATTCCTCGGGAACCCAAATAGGCTCAGGTGAAGGTGGTCCCATAGCATGAGGGAATAGCACTTCGGGCTCTTTGAGAACATGGACCCGGCTTCTTTGCATTTTATGAACCTCGGTTTGAAGTTTGTCAATCTTGGAAGTGAGTTGAGCTAAGACTGCCATCAAACCCGACTGCACATTAGGTACTTGGTCGGTGTTCTTCATGGAAAGCATATGAACCCCAGACTCAGAAGAAGTGAGGGTACCGACGAAGCTTCGGGCCAGTTCGACTGGAAACTAAAGTCAATAAGGAGCCAGGCAAAGGGTATGCAATTGACCTGAGAAAGGGAAAATTGGGATTTATTTTTTAGAAAAAGAGAAAGGGAAAACTGCTATTTTTAGAAAAGGAAGGAAACTTTTTTTGACATTTTTGGAAAAGATGAGGAAAAAAATGTTTTTGGGTAAAGAGGGAGGAAAATAAATTTTTTGGGTATTTTTTATGAAAGAGGAAAAAATGTTTTTGGACACTTTTTGAAAAAAATGAAGGAAAAGATGAGATATGGGTCTCACCACTATTATTATTATGTTTATTATTTTCTCACTTGTATTATGTTTACCTAAATACAAAAGGAAATGTCGTTCGGGACCCAATCCTAGGAAAATTGGGTTTGCTAAATATGTAGAAACTATGGTTGGAATTGTTACCAGGCTCATGAGCAGGGTCCCGTATTAAAAATTGCGCAAAAATTTGGGCAACATGCCGACCTGTCATTTCTGCAGTGTCTCGGGTAGAAATCATCAAACTAAATATGAGTGCCCTAGGTTTGATGCCTATATGAGGGTATGCAGTTGTTGATTTAATTGTAAGGGTTCCCCCATTTGGAATGACTTTCACAATATACATCTTGATTTTGAGGGCAATTGGTACCTATGGACAAGACATTTGATATACATGAGTGTACGTGAATTTCCTCACTATATACCTCGCGGGGATAGTACGTGTGAGAGAAAATTCGTTATACTCGATGTACGTGAATGGGTTCCTTGAGATATACCTCCTGTCATGACTTCGGTAAAGCACGATGGGGGGAACCGTTCGATATACGTCATAGATACTTGGCCAGTAGACGGTGAGAGCCATATAACTTAGGCTAACTGCGACCTACCGGGCTAGCGCCCATCACGAAGAGACCCCCTAGTTACGGGACAAATTTTAGTCAATGGTAACGCTCTTTGGTGATGTAGTGTTCAAAAGGCATGATTCTTGATTAGTATCTTATGGAGAGAGTATCTTTGTTAAGCCTTATAGTAAGTAGGGGAAAATGCACAAGTATAAAAAGTAAATCTATACTAAGCATGAATTACGTGAGAGTGAGTGGTGTGTAATTATATTCAAGTGAGTGTGTGGTAGGGAACCTAAGCAAGGACCATCTATAAGTGGTGTGTGACAAGTATGAGTGAGAATGGATGTATACAAGTGCGATGTGGAGGTGTGTGTTAGTGTCACCTAAGCATGGATTTCTAAGTGGTGTGTGAAACATGAGGATATAAGTGATCCTAGGTGCACGTGGTGTGAAGTGTATATGGAGGATTTCTACAAGTGTGTGAGGGAATAGAGACTTAAACATGAGGTATATTCATGTAAGAAATAATAGAGGAGGAAAAGGGAAAATATAGGTAGGTGCATATGCACACAAGAAAATAAAAGACCCATGGAAACAGAGTCTAGCCGTCTTAAGAAAAAATGTCCCCAACGGAGTCACCACCATGGCATCCACGATCACGATCATGCGCCGACTTCCTCTCTCTTATTCTTCTAGCTCCAGATGGGGGTGTGGAGGAGAAAGCGGGGATCGAAAGGTCTCACACCCTACTTAGGAACGCTTCATCCATCAATGGTATGGGGTAAATGTAGAGAGATGGAGTCTTCAACCAATTTTGCACAAAACATGTTGTCTCTTCTAGAGAGCAACATCAAAGCCAAACCGATGCATAGGAAACCAATAGTTCGACGGTTCAGGGGTTAAGTTACGGAATGGGAAGGTGTTAGGCACCTATACCACCCTTAAGGTCTCTCATGATCTTGTGTTATTGTTTTCCTTTACTTCTCCGTCAATTGTGTGTGTGTATATATATAATGGAGATGGAAATCACCCAACTCATACCATATAAGAGATAGAGTGAGGTCATCCATATGAATGTTCCCGAAATAATATATATATATATATATATAAAGATGTTCATCGCAATATTGATCGTTATTATGAAATGACAAAATGTGTTGGTTGAAACTCTAAAAAGCATAATATGTATACTAACGCAAGAATATGAAAAATATGAAAATAAGGAATTTAGGAAAATTGGAGGATTGGAAAATTGGAAAATTGGAAATTGGACTCAAGTCTGAGGTTTTAATCGGAAATGCCTACGTAGCCTATAAAGACATCAAAGTCCACATAGTTGAAATGAGGCATGGGGGTAGGGTTTATACCATAGATTCGAATGAGATTTTATTATAGATGTGTGTGTAGAAAAATTTGTTTTGGTTTTGAAAAGTGTGATGGATAATCCCGTTCAGAATTTATGGGTGTAACCATATTTTGGTTTTTTTTTTTTTTTTTATAGAAAATAAATTATGTGCGATATACTAAACAATGTGAGATCTTAATGTGTATGAACTAATGTACGAACTAAATTATGAATCTAATGTAATTTATGCTAAAACAAGGAATTTAAAGAGAGTGGGAAGGAATTGGACCTTTTTTGGATCTTGATCTTTGATCTTGGATGGACTTCCTTGAATGTGAAATGCATGTTGGATGAAAGAAAATGAGATTTCGCTAATTTAGGTATGAAAAGGATGGGAATATAAGCTCGAATGGAACTTAACATGGAGGAACTTCGCTGATTTCGAGAGAATGTTGCTGAGATCACTGATGTTGATGGATCTCTTGTCTATTTTGGGAGTGAGGTCATGCCCTCTATTTATAGGGTCATGGTTGGTGCCAATCGTCATTAGGCAGGTGACCTTAGAGACACTGTCGATAGGCAAGGAACTAGACCTACCGATTGGCAGTCTCGTTCAGATTTGTATGGAAAAAATTTCATAGAACGTAACATGTTGATCCAAATTACGAACGGGGCATATAGTTAGAAATTTAACTCAGAGACCTTCAAGATTACTTTGGATCCTTCATGGGTCTGGGAGTTGACCTTGGGTCAAATGTGTCTCTAAAGTGTACGTCAGTCCTTTGGATGGGATATTATCAGATGGAAATGGATCGTTCGTCCGAATGGTAAGTTAGAATCACGCAAGGGGTGAACCATTGGAATGGTTAGGATATGTACTTTGACATTCCAAAGAGTTTTTCTCAGTTCGTAAAGTTGACTTTGGTCAACTGGGGCCCAAAAGAGCTAGGTGACCTCTCGAAGTAAAACGGGTCATTCATCTGCACCGTAAGTCAGAATTGCACTTTAGGCGGACTATTGGAAAGGGTATTCAGTGCCCTTTGGAGATTAATTTATTCTCAGTCGAGTTTAAGAGCTTACCTTGCTCAAACGGAGCTCGAGATCGACATGTGGCCTCTTCATGAGTTTTTGAGGGAAAATGGATCAATCGTCCGATATGTTATACTATTTTGCATATAGGGTGAACCGTTGGAAAGTGGTTCCAGTTCCCTTCAAATATTCAAAGATTTTTTGCTCTAAGGATGAAGTTGATTGGGGTCAAATCGGGGCTCGGGAGCACCCGATGGCCTCTGAATTAATTTTTGATAGTAAAATGGTCCATTCGTTTGAACCATTATGCCAATTCATGCAAGGGGTAGACCACTGGAAATTCTATTTAGGGACCTTTAAAGATTCAATGATCTTTCGCTCTGACATTAGAGTGGATCGGAGTCAAATAGGGCCCGGGAGAGCCTGGTGGCCACTAGACTGGTACCCAGAGTACGACCTAGGTTTTGTAATGAAATAAGGTGGTGCGAAAGACCAAAAGAGAGACATAGGGGGGGCCTAGAATGTGGTGTCTAGAGTCATGCTTTTCCCTATATGATTTTAGTCACTTGTCTCTGTCTTACAACTGGGGTTCCACTTAGTCGAAATAAGGTATAATGATCTCCATTTCCATTATTGACCCAAACTCAATACATAATTTCTAGATCCTTCTTCCCCTAATCACTTATCGAGGGTACTCATATGATCCTCCTTCATCTTAATCTAGGTCAGCCCCACTTCTGAGTTCATCAGTCCATTACCTCCTTTTCTCATCCTTTCAATCTGGGAATTCACCTATCCTTCATGTGTTATCTATACAGTTTCAGTCAGTGTCCACTCTTTAGCAGAAGGATCGAGGGGATCAATGGTGCCTCGAGGCCAATATTACAGAGTCACGGCAAATATAGACCCATCTTCTTGCATAGCTAGTCATAGAGAGTGAGCATCGATTTTGATGGAGTCACCTCTTATGTCTCATATTAAAGATATGAGTCATGTAGAGCAACGAAGATGAGGTAGCTCATTTGGATATGAATAGGAGCCGTACATGACCGAAGAAAAAGGGCAGAGTGTTATTGGATGTAGGGGGGTTATACTCCATGTTTATTAATTTTTATTCTCTCATTAATCATAGGTATTTGTTATTTCTTGTATGTACGTTTTCACCTTCATGAATTTTAGTATAAGTTACACAACGAATCATTGAGATACTGAGAAGTTGTTAGGTTGTCCATGTACAGTACTTCGGGGTTTTAGGAAGGGAATTTATTACTTGACGACCTGGAATAGCATTTTTCACTATGTCTCATGTTTTGTCCTAGAATAACCAAATCGAGAGATTTTTAAAGGAAAATTTTCAATTAAGTCATAATTTTTTTATTGGCTTGTTTCGTTGGCCAAAACATATAGGTTATATAATTTTCATATATTCGTTACTCAAGCCTCTGAACTGAGACACGAAAGCAACTATATCAGATTCTACATTTTGAACGAACTACACATTTCTCGAGAAAAAAAGGACATAAGTTTATATGATCAAAATAATCTTTATTGTATAAGCATATTTTTCTAAGGAAAACTATGATTTGGGAAAACATTTTAAAAAAAAATTGTTAATTTTATGTCATTCTATCGATTTGGCTTTCTCTTTCTAATAAGAAGCCAATCTCATTTGAAACGAGATTCAAACGAGGAGATATTCTCATTTCATCGTACTTAAAATGACCTTCAAACAAATGGGTCTTTGTTTAAAAGGACACAACTCATCGGAAGCTCATTAGAAAGGTGTTCAAATGAAAAGGCATTGTCACTTGACTAACGTTTGCCCTCATTTCAACAAGATACATAAATTCGTTCGAATGGCCCTCTTCTCGTTCAAACGAGAAAGATACATTTTTAGAAATTG
Source organism: Sambucus nigra (assembly GCA_949130495.1). Taxonomy (NCBI): domain Eukaryota; kingdom Viridiplantae; phylum Streptophyta; class Magnoliopsida; order Dipsacales; family Adoxaceae; genus Sambucus; species Sambucus nigra. The sequence goes on along the minus strand of OX422219.1, from coordinate 379,609,539 downwards.
TATTTGACTTATTAAAAATGGCCACTCTCTAAAAAATTATGTCATTTATCCATTTGAGAGGATCCTCCTTTTGCAAAAATGTTTTTGAGCCTCGAAATCTTGAAACTATCTGAAAAATCTAATATCCAAATACAAGATCATTTATCTTGATCGGTTTTCGAGATTTAACCACAAAACATTTCATCATACACATATCCGTGTGGTAGATTCCACACAAATGGGTAACGATTGAGGCTATCGAAGGAGTTATAGGTATGGAGATGTTTTGAAGCTGATGCTGGACTGCATAGTGTTGTTAAGTAATGTGTGAAGACATTTATCCACATAGGTTTGAGGAGTGAAGTGTTTTAAGTCTTTTGTGTCTTTTTTAATACCCTCTCTGTAGTGAATTTTGCTTAGGTATGGTCATCCAAGGTTTTACCAGTTAGTTTTTCCTTGTACAGCGTTGTCTCTTATGTGATTGTGCGTGTTGTTTATTAACGAATTTACCTCGCATGTCAACCTAGTAATTAGGTAAATCAATATTAAAATTGGTAATAATTTGATAAGTATACTTAGTAAGGATTATATGGTTTATTTGTCTTACTAGTAGATCTCGGTTTAACTATTCCATTTAGAGAAAATAAATCTTTTGACCCTTTAACCCATTTAGATAAGTAGTTAGTTCCGACCAATAGATACTTCCTATCGCATAAAGTGAGGGGTAGTTGGACGATGATGTCAACATCCCACTTGTTAAGTCGACAAGGACTTATAAGGGACTTGAGGTCACTAGTTTTTTGGTGAACCAATGGAGATAAGAGTTGATAGTTCTTTCATTTTTGAACATAGGAAACTGCATCCTTTTTCATGTATCTCCACCAATGTCCCTCTTTCATTCCGCTAAACTCCAGCGACTTCCCCCTGTGTGTCTCCCACATATGCCCTCATAAAGATCGTATATCATGTATTCGACGTCATATGGGTTCACTTATTGGAGGAAAGTCCCTAAAAGAGAGCATTGATTAAGTTTTTGATCTATTAACAAGTAGAAATGAGTTTCTTTGACCCATGCCTTAAGTGGTTTTTTCAATCAACTGGTATGGAATCTTCCATTAGGTAGTGTATGCTTGAATCAATCATACTCGGGATCCTATTGATTCTTATAAATTGCTCATGATATTTCTCTAATTTGATACTATTTTGGTTGAGGTACTCTACTTCAATCGTTTGTGTCTTGCCACTCTTAACGGTTACAGAAAGTGTGTCCAGTGTGTGGGCGTTACTATTTTTCTTTTTTAGGAATTGTTTCACTTATACATGTAGGAAATGGGCGACCATATTTTGGGTTTCCTCAAGGTATGCGTCCATGCACTCATCCCTTGAAATATTGTCTATCGATATATGACTTTATACCAGTCTTGTCACAGAAGACATCAAGATGCCGGGCTCCTAGAGAGAATGTTTTTCCTTGTCCGCTGTGCAAGGCTTTGTGAACTTCATTATTGGAGGCTTTAAATCGTAAATGAATTTGCTATTCGAGAATTATTTTCTACGGGGATACTAGTACAATACCTACTTCCTCCCCTTGGAATTTGAGAGTACATCAACATATAATACCAGTTTATCACCTTCTTCGTTTAGTTGTCAGACAGATCTTATACCTCCATTTTCTATCTCTTATGGTTCTTGCTTATTCAAAACTTCGATGATAAAGTCTGCTATGACTAGCCCGTTGATTTAGGTTCTAGGATGAAACTATATATCAAACCTCTCGATTGTTACCCACCACTTGGATATTCGTGGAGATAGGACAACTTTTCTGAGCATTGCTCCTAGAGAAAAGGAGGTTAGAACAATGATAGTGTGCACCTCAATGTATTGTTTTAACTTCTTGGAAGTTATGACCAATCTGTATACAAGATTTTTCAATAGGAGCATATCTTTTTCATGTAGAGAGATGTTTTTCTCTCATTATAAATGGGACCATGACCCCCATTATTCTCGCACACTAAGGTTGAGCTTGTAGCACCACTCGACACTGACAAATACAAGTACAAAGGACCTCTATCATATGGAATGTTCAGCAGTGTTGGTTTGCTCAAATAGCTCTTTATTTCTTTAAGTTATTGAAATAAAGGTCGACACTTCTTCGATGATATGGATATGAAGTGATTGAGGGGGCTAAGATGCCAACTAATGTTTATACCTCGTGCATAGTCTTAGGGGGATGCACCATTCTGAAGGCTCTACCATATGGAGATATTACGTGACTTGATCACTAGTATAAGTCTTCACGTCATAAATCTTAAATATTGGGGGAGAAGACTTCTTGGGGGATCAAAATATTTTATATAATGACTAAATGTTGAATTGATCTGGCATAATATTTCTCTTCTAGTGATTTCCATAGTAGTACGTGCCCTTGATGGGTTGTTTATCTATTTACCTCCCTTGTGATAGTCATAGAGATTCATGTCTCATCATCAATCATTGGGCCATGATCGCCCTTTAGAGTACATTGGGTGAGGAGAACCCTCCTTTTATCACTGAGTACTCCTAACTCGGCTACGAGCTTGTGACACCCCGCCTATTTTAGCCATGGGTGATCAGTCCTTAATCAAAATAAACATGAACCTCATTTGGTTCATTCTTAGCATCACTGTCGAAAGCTCTTTAAATTACTAACCACCTATGTTAAATTAATTGGGTGTCAAATTTTTGCTTGCTTGAATAGAAAAACATGCATAATAAAAAAAATAACCAAAACATTCCCACAATGATAGTCTGAATCAAACAAACGATAAGTAGCTGAATAGGTAATACGGAATACACCATCGGTTCCCAAAATGAACTCCAACTATAAGTTTAAAGCAATAAAGTGAATCCAAAAAAAGTTTGAAAAATAAATAAATCAATAAAATACTGAATCGTTTCAAGGGGAAACATGCCCAAATGAAATAGTAGAAAGTAAATCATAGTATAGGAATGAATAACTAAAGCGTCAAAGAAAAATCTTGCAAACCTCCACAAATGCCGAAGCTACGCATCCCTAGAATGAATCATCAAGTTGGGCGTCCCTATGGTTGGACACTTAAATATTTTATAACATAGATTTGGTAAGGGTCAAAACCTTTTGAAAATATTTTTACCAGTATTTAAATTATAGTTTAAAAAAAAATTTAGATACACATGTTAGTTCTACGTACACTCCCTTGAGTTCCTCACCTCTCATCTAAAGTGCACACCTAACGCATCTTACCTAGATATACTACCCATCCTAACTACATCATGTATCTAACTAACCAAAAAAGTTTTAGTTCACCGGTACCGCCCATACGATACGTTACTGTACTATCACTGATTAATATTAATAGTATCTTATTATTGAATCATTATTTATGTTTTTCTACTTAAATTTCTTTTAGATATACACAATCGATCAATTATACTATCACACATAAGAAGATTAATAACTCTTGTATGTATTGATCACACTTATGATATATACAATGATATTATCCCCCGAAATGTCCCTCATGATGCTTGCACACTCTGCCACCATGTCCATGTACTTCTCGTACCAAATCATGGACTATTGGTTCAGAATGTCTCCTCGAACCCTTAATTAATCAACACACAATGGAGGTGAATATAAATATAAGCCTTTGGGATACGAATATACCTAATGTGCCCAAATGACCTGCCAGTCCTACTAATATACTGCACATAGTGATCCGCCCTAAGTTTTATGTGTTGGTGCATGCATCTAGACCTCCCTCAAATATCCAAGGTGAGATCACCGTCTTCGCGAAATCTCCAGTGATAGCAGGTAGGGTAGGTATGTTTGCACACAAAATTAAATCATAAAAATAGGTATTCACCCAACCTATATATACATATATTCAGTAGGTATACAGACAATCCATAATCATTGTTCGTACATAGCATGTATCTCTCAAATACTCACCGTACAATCAATTTACAAATTATAACTTCTTACCGTATGTTTCCCAGTATCGCTCACTACATAAAGGGTCCTAGTTACCCCTTAAGTTATTTTAGTAGGTATAATGTCTCTCTACTACTATTTTGATCTTAGGTTCACTCATTCTCTCCGTGACCTATTCTAATTCTCGCAAATTCATTAAGATTCAAATTATGCCTGATTAGTCCTAACTTTAATTCTCCCATTTTGGCTAAGCCTAAACTATATCATAGGTATATAGAAATTCACTATGTCCCTCACTATAGTTTTAAAATAACCCAAAAAGTCTCTCAATCAGTTATTCTCAAATTTAGGGCATAAATAAAGGAAATGGGGAAAATCTGGGTAACCGAACTGATTTGGTGAAGAGACTGAATCAATTTGCCTACCAAATTAATTGACTCTTTTAGGCAAATTGCTTCGAAATGGTTCAGGTCATCTTCTCCGTTACTTTATTACGTTTTCTTCATTTTTATTCCTCATAATATTCATGTATCACAACCAACTCAAGCATGTTCCAACCCAACTTCAAACAAGGGTATATGAACACTTTCAAACGTTGATAATACATTAAATCCATACTAATTCTACCCAAGAAAAGATTAAAGCACAGGTTTCTACTAAAACCCTAATTTATGTGTTCTTTATTCATAATCAATCATTTAGCTAGAGTTCTCCCATAATAGTGAGTACATACATTTTAATTTCATCTACATGCAATCCCATCCTAAGTCATGAGTTATATTAAATTAAATCCCAAGAACATAATTGAAATCATGATATTATAAACCCTACACTACATGGGTATTATCACTTATTCACAAACATACAAGATAAACATTTTCCTTTACACTAGTAGGTCTAATTTCATTTTTTTGTGTGATGAAGGTGTTCCTCCCTTTCTTCCAATCACAAATTTGGTAACTTTGATGAATAGGAAAATATTGCATCTCCAAGGACTCTCTTTTCTTCCTCTCTTGTGGCCTCCTTTCTCTTATGATTTTTGTAACCCTAGATCCGCACTCAAATGGTTTAATATACTTCCTAAATTTTCGGAGTTCTCTCTACCCTAAACTCTCGAATGACCGAAACTCCCTCTCATGGTTCCGGTTTGGTCTAAAATCGCCACAGAAACACATGTGACCTCAAAATTACCATCAGAGTCACTCTAAGATAATTTCCCATCTCAACCTCACATTGTCTACACGCGACTCCCGATTGAGGTATAATATTATCACGTCACTATCACTCGTTATGACGAGAGTTAATTAATCACTATTCACTTAGTAATTATATTAAATAAACATTAATCATTTTCTCTCCGAGTAATATTTTAATCAACACAAAATATTTCATTCCATTATATTACGTAACGTGTGTAATGTAAAGTTAACCACATTAATCAAATTTTAAATACTCAGAAATACAAGGTGTTACAGAGCTCTACTCGCCTAAGGGATAGGAGTTCTAGAGTGGAAGCCAGGCCCGAGCTTATCTCTGCGGGATTCCTTCTCCATCTTCTCTAAGCATCGCCTGACTGCAGTGTCTCTTATTGGAGCTTGTTGGTAGCGCTTTCATCTCGAAGGCTCTTTTCATAATTATCAATGAGCCTTGAGATATGGTTGGATATCTCAAACTAACCACTATTCACCATTTTGTCCTCCTAAGGATGGTAATAATAATCTAATAGATGGTAATACTCACCAATCTTAGATCAAACCCTCTAAGTAGGAGGGGTTAGTAGATGAACCTTGTGGTTTTACTAATCTTCATAAATGAAGGGATAATCCTTTAGGTCTCCTTATTTGTGATGTTTGTGGATGTTCTTGCCATTCCATTTTTATATGATCTAGATAGGGTGAATGAGACATCCCAAGAATTTAGCGAGTAAGAAATAACTCAGATCGCTTCCTGCAGACAATGCCAATTATAGATGGAAATTCCTACAATATTTGTATCCAATGAACACATGATAAATAAGGAAAAGTACTCAAGGGTAAGGATTAAAATCGCACAACACAAGAATATACATGGTTAGACAACATGCTTGCGTCCATGGGGTTTGGGTTTTTCTCTTTTATTAACTCATATAAAAGGTAGGCAGAGTTGTAATAAAACATATGCGCCTATTCAAGAGGGTTAGTTTACATTTATAGAGAAGCTTAGGAGACCCCTGTGCTTTGTTAACAATTATCCTTAGAAGTTTGTATCTATCTCTTATTATTTTTAGCCGTTACAAGGGATATATATGTGGAAATACTTTCTGAATTGGATTATCAGTTAACTATATGTGAAAAAGGCTCGTGGGCCTGTGCCAAACTCGTTCATGTCTGACTCTTTTCCCAACAAGTTTATATCCCAATCTTATGTGAAGTTGGTCAATCGTATCATGTGTGGGAGGCATATGAGACGTGATCAATCGTGTAATCTTGGTATATGATTACAAGGTGGTGTGATGGCTTAATGATTTTCCATTTCTATATATATATTTTTTAATCTTTCGGGAGCAGGATCTCCTATGGATTGACCTGATAAAGGCCTTATTTAGCCTCAAAGGTTAGAGCATTTGTATGTTCCTTATATATATGTAGTTGGTCTAGTTATGGATATATTTATTAGGTATTTATTCTTTAAACCATGCATGACGGCTACTTTTATATGAAGGTGTGTTAATTCATGTTGAAATAAGAGTCATGGTTATTAGAATAACTTCTATTTGTTTAAATATATTATATACATGTCTTTCAATAGAGATCAATGTGATTTCTAGTGATGTGACTTTAGGTTAACTACAAGGATATTAGAATTATGGTTCTAGCAGTATTGAAATGTTCATAACTTGATAGGTATTTGACACCCTAGTGGAATGTTTTCTATGCAATCATAGTAGTTCATCTAAAACTATTTGAACGTGTTTGATGGTTGGAGAACTTATTTAATAGTTTGACAGAGGATTGTTGTTGGTACATTATGGGAATGTATCAAATAGGTCCACCCATAAGATTTGAGTCTAAGGGTTGTACTGATTAGACTCATGCAATCTCATAACATTTGCAAATAGTGCATAGGTTCTTAATCCCGAGAAATATGAGGATTGGAATGGTTTTGAAAATTTCACTTTGATAGCGATAGGTGAGATCTGATTTATATTGGGTCAAATGATTTCCCCATATTGGGTGAAGGTTTTATAAGTAGGTATGAGATAATAATTCGCAGGAATCCACGTCCATATGTTACTATAGGTTGTGATACCCCCTTGATAGCCTTATATATTTTGTTTCCACCAAGTAAAACCCAACTGGTAGATTAGTTTATTATCCAATTAGATTATCAAATAAGTTAAGTCTACGAATTAAGAAATTTATTAGAATGTGGTTAACATCAATAACTGATTAATTGATTTGACCAAGCGGGTATCATACTCGAAACATGGGAAATCATATTGTATAACGTAATCAAAACTTTGCAAATAAGACCTCATTATATCTGGGTGATTTCTGAGATAATTAAATTGGCGTGCAGTCCTGATTATTTAGTCAAGTAAATTCACGATTTAAAAAAGAAAATAAATTATTGCGGTAATGTAATTGGAATTTTTGAGTATTTATTTGGAGATACTTTAATTAATTTTCTTTGGTCTCTGTTGAAGTCCATATAGCAACATTATTATGCCCAGACACTTAAAAATCATAGTTTGGACCAAACCCACCTTTTATACTTGTATATAAAGTGCAGGAAAGGGTTTTTATATTTATTATGGTCCAAGATCATTGGAGAAGGTTAAGATATAATACGGTTCAATTTTTTCAGAAGAGGCGTAGAGGGATAGGAACATATCTAACTCATAAGGGATGGTTATCTTCTCAAAAGGTTCCCACACACCTACCTATATTTTGGAGAAACATACACTAGAAGATCACTAAGATCAAGTTTTATAATTGGTCAGCCTTTTTTTAGTCAGGCTATCCCGTTATACATACACTGCACCTTAATGACTTCTATGGATTCAAAGAAAAAGTTAAAGACTTTTGGAAGATTGAAGAATCATATATCTCAATAACTTTAGAAGTAGTTATGGATGCATTTGGTAAAGATTCACTTTAATTTTCCAAGGATTTTAGAATTTTTATGAGTTTGTATTGCAAAATGGTTTTTGAATGTTTTCAAAGAAAAATTTAAAAAATTCCCTATATCATTAGAATGAGAATATCTTCTCTTTCGAATGCACTATACATGTCATTATAACGAGTTCACCTAGTTAAAACGAAATCTAGAATGTTTCATTTTTGGTCAATATCTAAAATCTTGTTATAAGCCTTGTTATAAGGTTTTTGAACAAGATCATGGTCATTAAAATGAGTCTTTCAAATGATCGAAAACGGTCTTTTTCTTCAAGCCCTGAAATCTCGTTCGATATGTCGTTAGATACCTGATCGAATGAAAATGGGTGTGTCGTTCGAATGAGTTACTTACCATTCGAACAAACACTTGATATTTTGTTATTAATATTAAATCTAATCCAAATATCTAGTATTTGTACCTTTGTAACAAAATCTTTTTCTAAAAGTAGAGACGAAATTAGAAACTTAAGGAGCTATTTTGGATAGCCTTATTCGTCATTTTTTAGTTCTTTTTGAGATCAAACTCTTCCAATATCATTCCAAACCCCTTAAAGAGTTAGAGTTTACTTTATCAAATAAAGAAGAACCTTTCTAGTTCAAAGACCCTTGCAGAGAATAATCTATATTGCTGATTTGTGGAATTGAGGTTTCATTGCTAAAGAATAAGAAATTTGATCGGTGGATACTAAGGGAATACCTCTTTTTGTTGACGAAACTGGATTGGGTCATATTCTGTAGAAGAAATTGAAGACTCTACGCGTTATATTTATTATGTCTTTGTAATTTGCTAGTCGAATGTGTATTCTAATTACTCTATATTATTGAATATAGATTTTTCCCTTTTAAGGGATTTTTCCTTACTTCTTCATGTGATTTACATGATTGGTTTGTTGAATTAAAATTTGGCCTACATCTTTGTTTCCACACCTAAATTAATCAAAAATAAAATTTGGTAAAATTTAATTTGTGTGTGGAAAACTAATATACGAATCACTGCACAGAATCCCAACATTCACAAATTGGTATCAGCGTTGGTTGCAATAAAAAATCGTCTTTTTACAAAAGAAAATTGATATCATTTTTTTTTTGTAAAATTGGTGATCTTTAAAAAATTTCACTTTTGGATAATTTTTATAATATGATTCTTTTCCTTGATGCATCAAATAATTCTTACTGGAAATCTCACTTGAGGTCCACTTTGTAGTCTATAAATGAACGTTTCTGGCTAGTTTTTGACGGAGGGTGGACAACATCCACAATGACTAATGACAATATCATATGTCCAAAACATATCTCTACATGGAAATAGGATGATTTTAAATGGAACAATTTTAACTCACATGTTATAAGTGCCCTCTCTGGAACCATTACCCCTGACGAGTTTTGTCGCATTATTATGTGCACCACATCTAAAGAAGCTTGAGATATCGTCCAACTTACTCACAAGGGTACCAATGCTGTAAAATCATCTAACCTGCAGAATCTCACCACACATCTTAAGACATTCCCTATGATGGAGTCTGAGTCATTTGATGAGTTTTATGCACATTATTTAGACATAGTAAACTTTAGCTTCAGCTAAGGTGAGAAAATATGAGAGACACATGTAGTTGAGAAAATTTTGAGATCTCTTTTTGCCTCTTTATTCCAAAGATTACCGTGATAAATTTGTTTGCAATGTTAGATACTCTTAAGTTAAAATAACTCTAAGAGACCTTTAAATGTATGAGATAGATATGTTTTCTAAAATTGTTAAACCTTAGTAAAATGGAATTGCATTAAAAGTAAAATTGAAAAACAAAGAGGAAGTGTCACCTAACTCCGAGTATGATTTTAACTTGGGTGATTTAGCCCTTTTTTCAAAATATTTCAAAAAGTTTCTCAAACTTAGAAAAGAATATACTTCCAAAGAAAATAAAAGTTTAGAGAAAGCTAAAAAAAAGTCGGGCAAGAAAGATTTTGAAAAATAAAAAAAATGAAGAGAGATGCTATGAGTGTGAGGGTAAATGTCATAAAGATCACGAGTGTCATACGAGATTAAATAGACAAGGCAAAGACAAAGATTTCTTCAATCCCATGCTTAGCAAGGGTGATGTTGAGATGGTGGATTTTAGGGACAAATCACTGCATGGATGTAACTTTACTGCATTTATGGCTAGTCATAGTAGTACATCTAGTGCACCTCACGCTAATGAGGAAGATACTAAACATGAAAACCTCGATAGTGAGTCTAGTTATTCAGTAAACAGTGAGGGAGAGGATGTTTACGTGAGAGCTAGAGTGACCTTTAACGTGACTATGCCGATTTTTACGTTGAGTCCTTTAGAATGAAGAACCAAAATAAAGGTTTAGCGATTAGAGTTCTAGCCTTAGAGAAGGAGTTGATGGAGGCAACAAAGAGAGTCCTCAGTGGGAGTTTCTTTGGGAGAGAAGTTTGTTTTAGTTACGAGGGAAAATGGTTACCTGACCAAAAAAGTGGCTAGTCTTGTGAGAGATGCAAGCATCAGTGGAGACTTATGAGAAACTTGAAGCCCGTGTATCCCAACTCAAGAAAGATATTGAACATTCTCGGGAGGTCAATGATACTATAGAGGATACATTGAAGAAGGATGTACATATTATTATTGGTCACATTTTAGGTTTTTGTGAGAGGCGAGGAATAGTTTACGACGGTGCATCAACATCCCATAATGCATTGGAATCGGTTCCTAAATTTATGGTTAATCCTTATGGGCATATACATAAACTACAAAAGAGAGTTCAACCTAAGAAAAAGAACCGATGTAAACCAAAAGAAGTCTATTCTTGAACTTTTTCCAAAAGAATAGGTCACGTTAAAGAGTTTTAAGACAAGTTAGGTAGGACTAAGCATACACATACTCCCATGAACCACTCTAGAGACTTTGCTAGGCTTAGAGATAAAGTTCAGTTTCTAGTTGACACTTCACCAAGATTAATGGAATAATTTCATTGGATGTCTTTATTGTAGAATTCTTCTAGCGCTCGCACTAGGGCAAACAGAAGGTTACCTCCACTTGGGTACCTAAGAAACATGCCAAAGCCCTTATTATTCATGTTGTTCTCAAGGTTCAATATACTTCCCAATAGTATTTTGATAGTGAATTTTCTAGGCACATGAGTGGTGACATATCATTTTTACTCATCTTGAGAATCGCAAAGGAGGTCAATTCTCTTTTGTAGATGGGACTAGGTCTAGTATTTTAGGATATGCTAAGATACCCGAATTTGCTAAACTAGACAATGTTTAGTACATGAAAGGGTTGAAAGTGAAACTAATTATCATAAGCCAATTATGAAACACAAGTGTTATGGTAAATTTTGATCGGTCCCAATGTAATTAATCTAGTTAACTTTTACTACAAGGTATGAGGACCAAAGATATTTGTTATGGGATTTCTCCCAAGTTCTCCTTTGTATGCAATAATAACATGGTCTCTTCTATGGACCTTTAGCATCAACGACCAGGTCATGTGAATTTTGATGATCTTGAGAGATTAGTAAAAAAGGACTTAGTTCATGTCTTACCATCACTTGGGAAACCAACTTCCTCGATTTATGATCATTGCCAACAAAGGAAACAAATTTGAAATCCCCATTGGAAGTTGAATACTGTTACCAGCACCCGTGGTTTGGAGTTGATTCACATGGATCTTATGCATCTTACTCACTCGAAGATCTTAGGTGGTAAGAGATGCATTCTCGTAATGGTTGATGACTTTTCTCATCATGAAAATTCTTAGAGAAAAGTCTGATGTGATTGAGCTTCTAACAACCAAGTGATGTATCTTGCAAAACTAACATGGTGTCACTATTAATCGGATGTGTAGTGACAACGACACTGAATTCAAAAATGATAAAGTGGATATCTATTTTCATGGAGTGAACATGAAACATGAGTTTTTTTTTCTTTCATGATCCTTAACACAATGGGATTAATGAGAGGAATAACATGATGATACAAGATATGGTTAGATCCATGCTTCTTGGGAGAAACATGCCTAAACATTTCTGGGAAATGGTTGTGAGTAATGCATTCCATATAATGAATAGGGTATGTCTTCGTCCATAAACTCTACACACATTATGTGAGCTACGAGCATGGAATAATACTAACCTATCGTAATTCCATGTCGTTGGGAGTAGTTGCTACATCTTGAGAGATAGAGAGCACTAAGGTGTGACACCCTGCCTAATTAAATCCCGGGTGATAAATCCTAAATCAAATTAAAACAGGTTTCCCAGTTGGTTCATTCTTAGCATCACAATCGAAAACTTTTTAATTACTAACCACCTAGGTGAAATTAGACTAGTGCCAAATTTTAACTCTGATTAATATAACAATAACATGCGGAACAAAGTATAAATCAAATACCAACAAAAGATTATGAGAATAACAACTAAGATAAAACAAAGTCTTGCCGAATAAACTATCGACGAAAAACCAACATTATAACCAACTCCAATATAAATGAAAGTACTGAAGGACGAGATGTCCATACTCAAAGCTGAAATCCTACACTAGAGTAGGAAGGATCAAAGAAGCATCTAATTAAGGCCCTGAAACACCCACATATGATGCAACTCTGAAATCCCTGGAATGAAGTCACGCTTGGCATCCCTGTAGCTGGACACCTAAAAGGTTTTGAAAATCTTTTACAACAAGTGTTAGTACACAAAACATTTTGAAAATATTTAGCAAGTAATTTATCGCATTAAATAACAGTTAGTGATTACATATATTAGGATCACGCACACTCTCTTCAGTTTCCTCACCTCTCATCTATAATGTGCACCTAATGTTCCTACCTAGTCTCGCTACCCAGTTCAACTAGGTCTCCAACATATTAACACCTCAGACAATTTAGCTCACAAGTACCGCCCATACGGTACGCTACATGCTACCCTTAATTTACATTAAGTCATTAGTTAAGTTCACTTTAACTTCCCCATACCTCCCCTCCAATATGTATCTGAATGTCTAGTAATTATCATTACTGTTAACGCAAAAATTCTCCATCTACGAGGACCAATCAGAAAAGGACACATGTCATCCTACGTGGCAATATTCGACACTCGAGGAGAGTTGGTCGGCATCCGAGGAGAGTTGGTCGGCACCCGAGGAGTGTTAGTCGGCATCCGAGGAGAGTTGGTCGGCACCCGAGGAGTGCTAGTCGGCACCCGAGGAGAGTTGGTCGGCACCAGAGGAGTGATAGTCGGCACCCGAGGAGAGCTGGTCGGCATATCAACCAGGATGATCAAAGGATAACTATGCATTTAATGTGCATTATTGAAGATGGCAGCGCATTTAATGGGCCTTAATGTACATTTATACTGTAGATGACAACACATAGCATACCAAGCAATTCAACAATTAGATTCGTTGAATGTAGACATAATGTATAAATGTCTACATTCAATGAATCTCTTTGTCTCCCATCACTATAAATACATGTATTCCCTTAGCCAAAAGGAGGAGAACCAATAAACACCATACACAAGATACACATCCTTTCTCTCTCTACCACATTGTGCTATTGTAAACCCCTGGGAATAAAATAACAGTGGACGTAGGCTTTTCCTTATAGCCGAACCACTTTAAAAATCTTTGTCTCTTATATGTTTGATGTGAATGTTTATCTTCATCTTCAATCTCAGCCTCATCATTTATCTGCTGTTGACGCCACTAAAATGGCAGTGGCCATTTTCTGTCTTCAATAGATTGGCGCCGTCTGTGGGAACGTGTTACAAGCATTGTTCTCCATCAAAAGCTAAGTTTTTATTTTCTATATGATTCAATCATGATTTTTATGTTTATATACATAAATTAATTGTCCAATTTTTATTTGCAAAATATTGCATATCATGATTTTAAAATCATAACTGTTAGATTAATTCTTATTTAGAAATCTGAAAAATAGTGGATTTCATAAATCATAACTTTTTGCTTGATTCCCAAGTTTCTATTTTATATCATTGAATAAATATTTTAAATGATTACATATACCAATATATCCGACGATGATAAGATTTGATCATTTTCATTGTTGATTTTGAAATAAATTTTGTAAGATCTTTGATGTCTATTCAAATTCCCATCATATTTTTAATAAAAGAATGGGAAAAGGTTAAAGACAATAAAAAGTTTTCTCATGGAAATCATGACCCAGATCTATTTTCTCTCTTCAAGTTTGAGTCTCTTTGCATTCATTTTTATGAACTATATACTTAATTTGGTTCAGCTTCCATTTATGTCAATAAAGTCAAATTGATTGATTTTTGATATAAATTTGGTAATAAATTTAATCATTCACCATATTTTTATCTCTCCAAATAGGGAATAGGAAGGGATCAATATAAAAAATAATTTTCTCTCACCTGAAAAACCCACTAACTGTAGTTGGTCGACGAGGAAAAAATATTCCAAACTGTATCAACGTAGTTGGTCGACGAGGAAAAAATATTCCAAACTGTATCAACGTAGTTGGTCGACGAGGAAGAAATATTCCAAACTGTACCAACGTAGTTGGTCGACGAGGAAAAAATATTCCAAACTGTATCAACGTAGTTGGTCGACGAGGAAAAAGTATTCCAAACTGTACCAAGTATGGTTGGTCGGGGATAAAAACCCACTAACTGTAGTTGGTCGACGAGGAGAATTTATCGACCTTGGTTGGTCGGACACATTTTATGAAAAAGACAAAAATTTACCAAGTATGGTTAGTTGGGGATAAACTCTCACTAACTATAATTGGTCGACGAGCACAATTTAAAAACCTTGGTTGGTTGGAAAAATTTTAAACATTTTTATACTCATTACTTTATTATTAAGTGATCGAGCAACATTACTGATACTTGTAACTTTTTTATTACTAAGTTGGTCGATGAACAACACAATATTGTTATCTTTTTAACTTATACATATGCACAGATGTAAAGTATTTTACAAGACAATAGCAATTAAGATTGCGAACAAAAATGAAAGTCTTTCATGAAAATCAAAAAAACAAAATACATCAGGAATGAAATACAAATTTATTACATCAATATTCCCATTCTATTGGTTTCTTCCCCTCTGCTTTTGAAACAAGTTCCTCCCCAGCAGGTGGATCATTTAAAGCAAGAGGAGAATTTATGAAGTTAAGATCTTTGAGCATCCTGATATTCATCACGGATGGTCGATCTAGGAGGTTCTCGATAAAGTATTTGTTCATTTGGGGGCTTCTATTACACATATATTTGTTCATTTGGTGGCACATTCTTATAACATCATGCAGTCGAGCACCAAATTCAACTTCACAAACTCACACGGAGGCGTATTCAGAAGTTCAGGAGGCATATTCAGGAGTTATTATGCACATATTATTGAAGTTCAGAAGTCAAATTTAGCATCTACAGCACTGAGATCTTTACTACTACTATCCCGACCAATATTGAAGAAGAAGTTGTATGAAAATGTTTCGAAGTCCACCACTAGCTTGGTACTATTCAGATTGAAGAGTTGGGTTCAAAAGCTAGTATGTTACTCAACAAAGTATTCAGAGGATCATAAATCAGAAGAATCAAGCACGTGAAGTTAGCACTCAGTTGCTCGGCACAAGAGGCAGTTGGTCGGCTAGAAAACCAATCGACGTACTTGAAGATTATGACAAGCTACAAGCTGCATACTATGGCATGGCTGCATCCAAATTCCCAGGGGTGATACATAGCACACGGAGTTCCTCAAAAGAAAGATTAGCAACCATCGATCAGCCTGCATCATATGTCGTCCAGGTGATAATGCACTTTATATTGAACAAATAAAAAAGGTAGATCAAGAATTTCACGAGCACTGAGAAACACTGCAGAATAAATACTCCATCCTTTCAAGTAAACCATCAAGCATGGAGCATTGGGGGCTTCTGTTAACGCAAAAACTCTCCATCTACGAGGACCAATCAGAAAAGGACACATGTCATCCTACGTGGCAATATTCGACACTTGAGGAGAGTTGGTCGGCATCCGAGGAGAGTTGGTCGGCACTCGAGGAGTGTTAGTCGGCATCCGAGGAGAGTTGGTCGGCACCCGAGGAGTGCTAGTCAGCACCCGAGGAGAGTTGGTCGGCACCCGAGGAGTGATAGTCGGCACCCGAGGAGAGTTGGTCGGCATATCAACCAGGAAGATCAAAGGATAACTATGCATTTAATGTGCATTAATGAAGATGGCAGCGCATTTAATGAGCCTTAATGTACATTTATACTGTAGATGACAACACATAGCATACCAAGCAATTCAACAATTAGATTCGTTGAATGTAGACATATTGTATAAATGTCTACATTCAATGAATCTCTTTATCTCCCATCACTATAAATACATGTATTCCCTTAGCCAAAAGGAGGAGAACCAAGAAACACCATACACAAGATACACATCCTTTCTCTCTCTACCACATTGTGCAATTGTAAACCCCTGGGAATAAAATAACAGTGGATGTAGGCTTTTCCTTATAGCCGAACCACTTTAAAAATCTTTGTCTCTTATATGTTTGATGTGAATGTTTATCTTCATCTTCAATCTCATCCTCATCATTTATCTGGCCATTTTAGTGGCGTCAACAATTACTCTTACATTATTATCACTACTTAAATATTAAGTTCTCACACTTAATCTATTCTTAGGTACTTACCACCTACCTTCTCTACTAATCACACCCAAGTAGATTATTCAGACGATAAATCTTTCACACACAGATATACCCAATACAGCATATCCTGTTATCGATCCTATTTCACACATTAAGGACAAATGGTTCGGAATGTCTCCTCGAGCCTAGCTTGGAATTTCTCCTGAAGTAATGTTCGTAATGTCTCCTAGAACACGGTTCGTAATGCCCACTCCAACTTGGCTCAGAATGTCTCATTGAGCGTAGTTCGGCATGTCTCATCA
Source organism: Sambucus nigra (assembly GCA_949130495.1). Taxonomy (NCBI): domain Eukaryota; kingdom Viridiplantae; phylum Streptophyta; class Magnoliopsida; order Dipsacales; family Adoxaceae; genus Sambucus; species Sambucus nigra. The sequence continues at coordinate 379,592,505 of OX422219.1, read as the reverse complement.
AACATACCAATATTATCACAAGGAAACACACAATAGGCATACATAACCCACGTACTCATATAAAACAGTAGCTATTCACACAACCCAATTATTCCCATATGTACGTAGTATTTTTCTCTCGTATACTAACCGTACTTATTATTCAACGATTTATCTCACTATCGTACATATTAGAGTATTTCCACACTCTAAGATCTATGGCTACCTCTTTATTTATAATAGTAGTTAAACTATCTTTAACCTGCTGGCATACATGTTATATTGATGTGGACTCTCCCTATAACTCAATTCCTAATTTTCGACATGCGACTCGATCGATTTATCCCTACTGATCCATATCCGAAGCCTTACACTCAATGGCTATAATGGACCTTAATTATACTCCCTACTGGTATTTATCAAGTCCTTCTATATGTGTAATGACATCCCTAAAATTTTCCCCCATCGTTGGAATTCAAGGAAAAATTAATACACAAAAATATCCCAAAATGAGATTTGGTCGATCGATCGACCAAATGCTTCCATCGATCGATCGACATTCTTGAGTCGATCGATCGATCGAACAGGTGCAGGTCGCCTTCTTCCTTGTTCCACCATGTTTGTCCGATCCAACACTTCATTACACCTTATGAAAATCCTTCCTAACATCATCAATCATCTTATAAATGTATAGGGATCATTCTCAACGTAAATATATCATCAAATCCTCACTAAATCCATCCAAGAACTATCCAAATCTAAATTTTCTCAAAACCTTAGATAATTTTGTTCTTCATGGTTATACATTATAAACCAAGATTTAAATTCGTAATTACCAATGTGGATTCATTTGTTATCAGTCCTCTACAAATGTAAATGCCAACTACATGAAATCCTAGTCCAGCATGTAATCCATTCATTCTTTTTCTCTAAGAACTTCAAATAAAAAAAGTATTCATTTAAAAAGCCCTACACAATGGTATTATAACTTCATAATTTACAATAAACCACGTGCCTTGATTATGGTAGGATTTTATTTCATGGATGATGAGGGTGTTTGATTGATTCCTTCTTCAATCTCCCTTCCAAATTTATCTTGGTTAGAAGAAGCCCTTTGGAACCCTTTAAGCCTTCATAAAACTCTCTCTGTTTTCTCTCTGTTGGTTCCTCTCTATTTTTCTATGTTATGAACCCTAACTTAAGCCCCAAACCATCTGATATAACTTGCAAATTTCGAGGGTCTCCCCACCTTTATTTGCTAAATGACCATAATGCCCTCAGGAGGTGTCGGTTTGGTCTACAATTGACCTGGGACCCAAACTGTACACCCGGGTACACTTTTCTGACTATTTCAACCCTTTCGGGACCAACCATGCCCTCAAAATTTCATTGCAGTCGCTAAAAAAATCATCTCATTTAAGTCACCGAATTAAATCGTTTTCTCCAAATTAAATAATTTCTAAATCTCCAATTTAATTAATTTCCATATTATCCAAAAGTACGGGGTGTTACGTACTTCTCCCCTGACAAAGGAATTTCATCCTCAAAATTCAGATGAGCCTAGTGCTCCAAAACTCGAATCTCACTCTCTAGTCATGTGCCTCTAAGCTCGCTATATCTATCTCTCCCGCTTCTAACTATAAATTCCACAAATATGCATTTTAGTTAACCAGGGTACCCATACACCCTATACCCATGCTTGACCGCACAAAAGTTTTCTTAATTAACCCGGGTGCCCATACACCCTATCCCCGCGCTTTACTGAACGAAAGTTACCTGAGTATGCTAGCCGTAACCAGTAATATAACTTCAAACCCGTAGTCATATCACATATATATATAATGGTCGCGACACGTAACCCGTGTACTAACGACAAAACATCTCCCCACTTCCAACGTTGTGGTAAGTTTCATGCGTGGGACGTCTTGCAAATCGAAATCCAAACAAGGAAACCCCCGATACACTACTACCAAACATTGTTGGTCGTTGAGATCCGTTAGACCCTCAGTCCATAGAACATGCCCCCAAATACTTGTCTATTAACACAAAAGCATACACACCTACTATTATGCTACAAAAGACAACACAAAATATCATGTCCTTACTATCACTAGTTCTTACGCAAAATAAACCCCAAGCTATCTTTCCCTACTCGAAAATATCTTTAACCACCCATATTCACTTCAGTAGACTCCCTTACTTACCGGGATAAAATATGGGAACACAAGACCTCATTATGTGTCTATCGCACCACGCAATACAACATATATACACACATATATATAGGCTAGGCCCCCTCTTAGGTGGTACCTAGTAAAAATCATTCATACCCTGGGGTCGCGAACTCCAAAACTTACCCCCACTATTTACAATAGTTCAAATCCATTGCTATCCAGTCGATATAAAAATTATCTACACTACTTCCATAATTATCGAAAGTAGTAACCCCTTGCATAATACCAATTCCCATCTCTATGCATACCCCCACTCTCTCGTGGTTAACACTAAGGAAATCCACTATCCCATAGAAATATATATGTAATATGGCTGTTATAGCCAGCGCACCCACTAAATTCGACTTATTCGCGAATTCTAGTGAAAAAAAATTCTTATATTGTGACTCCATCAGAGCCACTCAAAACATACCCCATGCCCATAGGATAAAAATAATTACCTACATACTCTAGCTGCAATGGCTGATCCTCGGGTTCTTGAGCAGCTTCCCCCTTCCTAAATGAACCCATGACTTGTTGTAGTGGCTGTACATCTAGGACCTCATCCTGTAGTTGATCCCTGCCTAGCTTAAGCCAATCTCTCTTCACGTGACTCGCTTCCCCACAAATGAAACACCTACTAATAAATTCACCCCGCCACTGATACCTTCCTTGTTGACCCTGTCGGAAATCCTGTCCATCCTATCGATAGCCCCCAGATCTAAATCGGTTGGCCTAATTCCTCTGCCAGAAATCCTGCACCTGATGTCCCCCTGTCTTATGCTGGGATACCCCACTAGTATTGTTCCCTCATGCTTTATCCAACTGACTGGGTTCCACTCCCCTCTTTCTTCCTCTAATGTGGAAGCGATATTCCTGGCAGTGCATGAGTGTTGCATTAACGACGTCCATCTAAGCTACTAAAGTGGGATTACCAATCAAATGTTGTTTGATCCTCCAGACTACCCCATCCATGAACTCTGGCTTATTTCTTTCATCATCACGTACCTTATCCGGTACAAAATTTGCTAAACGAGTGAATTTTTCTCATAATCGACCACTAAACGGTCCCCCTGAGTCACCTCACTGAATTTTCTCCTCATTTCAGCCTCGACTGCTGGCAAGAAATACTGGCGGTCGAATCGAACCCAAAACTCTACAATAGTTAAAGTATCCCTTTCCTCAACTGTGGTGATCAACTCCCACCATTGAAATGATGCTCCCACTAACCTAAAGGTGGCTAGCATTTGCTTCTGCACCTCGTTGCAATCTACCATGCATAGGTGACTCTGGATATCCCTCTTCCACTTGCACGCTAGCACCACATCTGAACCCCCTCGCGACTCTGGTGGGTGGATCATTTGAAAGACCTTTCATACTTACTACCACCCCGACTGTCCCTGGTGGACCTGAGCATCCGGTACCACTAATGTCTGTGGCTGATCTCGTGGAAAGTACCTTGCGATTGCGATCATCATCGCTTGAACCGCCTGTGCTACTAATTCAGTTACCTGTGCATCTGAAATCATCTCTGGCAGTTATTGTGGTAACTCTGGCTCCTGATGATCCTCCTTGCTCACATCTCCCCCTGCTTCCCTAAATCATCTCTCTTCCTGGGCAGCATCTATAATGAGAATCAAAACATATGAGTTCACCCTCAAATATAAAGTAATTTGGCAGAAGAACATAAATGCGCATATGTATAAGAATACAATAATCCCTTAATAAGGCTCAACATCAAAGGACGCTAAGCTAAAACATGAAAAGTCACACATATCCTAAGGACACAAGAACATGATGGTCTGATACCATCTGTGACACCCCGCCTAATTAAATCCCGGGTGATCAGTCCAAAATCAAATTAAAACAGGTTTCCCAACTAGTTCATTCTTAGCATCACTGTCGAAAACTTTTTAATTACTAACCACCTAGGTGAAATTAGATCAATGCCAAATTTTAACTCTGATTAATACAACAATAACATGTGGAACAAAGTATAAATTAACTACCAACAAAAGAGTCCCAGAATAACACCTAAGATAAAACAAAGTCTTTCCAAATAAACCATCGGTGAAAAACCAACATTATAACCAACTCCAATATAAATGAAAGTACTGAAGCACGACATGTCCATACTGAAAGATTAAATCCTACACTAGAGCATGAAAGTTGAAATAAGCGTCTAATCAAGGCTTTGCAACATCCACATATACTGCAGCTCCGAAATCCCTGGAATGAAGTAATGCTTGGCCTCCCTATGGTCGGACACCTAAAAGGTTTTTAAAATGTTTTACCGCAAGTGTTAGTACACAAAATGTTTTGAATTTTTTTTTCAAGTAATTTATTGTAATAAATAACAGTTATTGATAACACATGTTAGGATCATGCACACTCTCTTAAGTTTCCTCACCTCTCTTCTATAATGTGCACCTTATGTTCCTACCTAGTCTCGCTACCACTTCAACTAGGTCTCCAACATCTAAACACTTCAGATAATTTAGCTCACTAGTACCGCCCATACGGTACGCTACATGCTACCCTTAATTTACATTAAGTCATTAGTTATGTTCACTTTAACTTCCCCATACAGCCACTACAGTATGTATCCATATGTCTAGTAATTGTCATTACTCTTACATTATTATCGTTGCTTGAATATTAAGTTCTCACACTTAATCTATTCTTAGGTACTTACTACTTACCTTCTCTACTAATCACACTCAAGTATATTATTCATACGATATATCTTTCACACATACATATACCCAATACAACATATCCTATTATCGATCCTATTTCACACATTAAGGATAAATGGTTCGGAATATCTCCTCGAACATGGATCGGAATGTCTCCTTGAGTAATGTTCGGAATGTCCCCTCAAAAACGGTTCCGAATGTCCCCTCGAACCTGGCTCGAAATGTCTCATCGAGCATAGTTCGGCATGTCTCATCGAACTTATCAATCCTATCACAAGGAAACACACACTAGGCATACACAACCCATGTACTCATATAAAATAATACGTATTCACACAACCTAATTATTCTCATGTGTACGTAGTATTTTTCTCTCGTATACTTACCGTACTTATTATTCAACGATTTATCTCACTATCGTATATATTAGAGTATTCGCTCATTATGAGATCTCTGGCTACCTCTTTATTTATAAAAGTTGTTAAACTATCTCTAACCTACTGGCATACACGTTATATTGACGTGGACTCCCCCCGTAACTCAATTCACAATTTTCGACATGCAACTCGATCAGTTTATCCCTGTCGGTCCATATCCCAAGCCTTACACTCAACGGACATAACGGACCTTAATTATACTCCCTAATGGTCTTTATCAAGTCATTTCATAGGTCTAATGACATCCTTAAAATCTCCCCCCATCGTTGGAATTAAAGGAAAACTTAATCAACAAAAATAGCCCAAAATCAGCTTTGGTCGATCGATCGACCAACTTGTTCGATCGACCGATGCCATCGATCGATCGACATTCTTGAGTCGATCGATCAATCGAACAAGTGCAGGTCGCCTTCTTCTTTGTTCAACCATGTATGTCCGATCCAAAACTGCATTAAACCTTATGAAAATCCTTCCCAACATCATCAATCATCTTATAAATGTATAGGGATCATTCTTAACAAAAATATATCATCAATCCTCACTAAATCCATCCAGTAACTATCCAAATCTAATTTTTCTCAAAACCCTAGATAATTTAGTTCTTCATGGTTATACATCATAAACCCAGATTTAAATTTGTAATTACCATTATAGATTCATTTATTATCAATCCTCTATAAATCTAAATGCCAACTACATGCAATCCTAGTCCAGCATGTAATCCATTCATTCTTTTTCTCTAAGAACTTCAAATAAAAAAATAATTTATTTAAAAAGCCCTACACATGGGTATTATAACTTCATAATTTGCAATAAATCACTTGCCTTGATTATGGTAGGATCTGATTTTGTGGATGATGAGGGTGTTTGATTGATTCCTTCTGGAAAATGATTTGCAATAAATCACTTGCCTTGATTACGGCATGGTAGGATCTGATTTTGTGGAAAATGACCATAAAGCCTTTAAGAGGTGTTGTTTTGGTGTACAATTTACTGGGGACCCAAACTGTACACTCGGGTACACTTTTTCGACTATTTTGACACTTTCGGGACCAACCATGCCGTAAAAATTACCATTCGAGTTGCTAAAAAAATCTTCTCATTTAAATCACCGAATTAAATAATTTTCTCCAAATAAAATATTTCTTAAATCTCCAATTTAATTAATTTCCATATTCTCCAAACGTATGGGGTTTTACATAAGGAAAGTTTGACTCCTAGAGTATCATTGGGATATTTTTAGGTTACTCATAGGGTTTTTAAACTAGCAAGAACTAAGGTTAGGGAGTCAATGAATGTCATGATTAGAGATGATGAGCTGATGGTGTCTATTCCTCCTAACCCCCAATGTGAGGATGATGCACCCTTCATGAAGATACCATCCTTCCTTATTATATCTCGGTTGACCCCACTCCTGATTTAGAGGATTCACTTTCTTAGGTTGGAAAGAGTCATAACCCTTCAACTATATTTGTTGATCCCTTACTAAGTATCATGACTTGTGCTAAACTCGAGAATATGGTTAACTACCATGCTATGTCTCCTTAGTCAAACTCAGGAATGTGAAAAAATGACTTAACGATGAGCATTGGATATCCTCCATGCAAGATGAGTTTCTTTAGTTTTGGAAGAACGATGTCTTGGAGTTACTCCCCCAACCTAGTGAGACTAATATGATAGCTACCAAGTGGAATTATAAGAATAATATGGATAAGAATGGTACCATAGTTCTCAATAAGGCTAGGTTGGTCGCTCAAGGTTACACATAGATTGAGGGTGTAGACTTTGATGAGACATTCGCTCTTATTGCTAGACTTGAGTCTGTCCCCTTACTACTCACCATAGCATGGCATATCCACTTCAACTTATATCATATGGATGTTAAAATCCCCCTTCTGAATAACATCCTACAAGAGGATGTTTACATAAAACGATCTAAAGGGTTTGAAGACCCTAAACACCTTGTAGACATCTATTATCTTAAAAAGGCCTTATATAGTTTGAATCAATCACCCCATGCTTGGTATGAAAGGCTCACTTCCTATCTCTTAGCTCGTGGCTTCAATAGAGGGGGAGTGGATAAGACGTTGTTTATGAGGAGAGAGAGAGTGGTGATATTTTGGTTACCCAAGTCTATGTCGACGAAATAATATTTGTATCCATGTGTTCCCGCTATGACCACATACTTGAGGAAGAGATGAAGAACGATATTGGGATGAGCATAATTGGTGACATTATATCCTTTCTAGATCTATAGGTTTGTCCACTTGAGAATAAGATATTTATATCTCAATCCAAATATGCAAGGGACCTAGTCATGAACTTTGTGGTAGACTCTACTAAGCACTATTCACCCCTGTGAGTACATAGACTAAGCTTAGCAAAGACACTTTAGGCAATGACGTAGAGAAAACCCTGTATCAGAGTATGATAGGTAGTCTTATCTAATTGATTACTAGTCATCTCGATATCGCCTTTGTTGGAGTCTATGTGCAATACTAGGCATCCCCAAAAAAGTCTCACTTGATCGCACTTAACGTATCAACAAATACACGAGTGTACTCTTTCGTACGATATTTTGTATTCCTTTCATACAGATGACCATTTGTGTGACTATTCATAAGGTAATTGGGTCGGGGATGCTGATTTTGATAGGAGCACATCACATGGGTGATTTTACTTTGAGACTACTTTTGTCTCTTGATTGAGCAAGAAACAAAACTCCATATCTTTATTCACGACGGAGGCTGAGTATATAGTCTCTTATGGATGAAGCAAATGTTGTAAGATTATGGGATTTCATAAGGAATGATGATTATTTCTTCTGATAAGATGAGTGCGATCCATATTTCCCGTAATCCGATCCAACATTCATGCGAAAACCACACTAGAATACGTGAGAATTTTATTTGTGATATCGTTTAGTGTAAGGTCTTTTCCTTAAGCTTTGTGAGCACCGAAAATCAATTAGCTGATATTTTCACGAAACCCTTAGATGCACTTAGATTTTAGGATCTTAGGAAATATTTGAATATCTACACTATTAATTGAGTTTGGGTACTTTATCTACTGTAGGATACCTATCATGTTCATATCTAATACTCCTATTAGTGGATTGTATTACCATTATATTTATCTATTTATCTTATTAATATATTTAGAAAATTCTAAAAAGAGTTTTATTTTTCTGGTAAAGGTTTAAAAGATACAAAAAGATTTTCGATGTTTAAGAAAAAGTTGCAAAAGTGAAAAATATGTTTTTTTGATAAAATTTTAGAAAATGACAAGCGGAGTTTTGTATTTCATTTTTCACCATATATGGATGAAGATTTTAAATTTTTGGATCACCCCTACATTTAATCCATTCACATGACTTTTATTAGTGTTTTAAGATGTGACATTATTTCAATAGTGTGCTTATAATATGTGGATATCATTACATCGGTCTTTGATGACTACTTCCTACATGTTTGACTCTTTGTCACCTTTATTTCACACGAGCATGGACTTTATGAATATTGCTCTTTCTTATTATTTGTTAAAAGTGATATTCTCATCTGAATTATGCTTAATAACGAACCAAATATAAAAAGAGATAAGTTGTGCATGTAAGAACCATTTCTTGGATTTGTTTTTTAAAAAAAATAGTATAATATGTTAATCAATGGAAAGGGACAACGAATGATCAAAATATTATTTGCATTATAAGCCTCCATTTGCATAAAAGAGCATGTAAAGATTAAAGGGACATAAAAACTTAAATGCCAATCCATCTAGTTTAAATTCATTGATGCTTCTCTACAAATGATCATTAATTTCTTCAAAATATTTGAGTGTTAATTCATGGATATGTTAGAATTTTTGGGAGTTTTAAAGTAGAAGGTCATTAGGCTTTCACAACGGACTTTATTGAAAAATATTAAATAGTTTGATGTTATTGGTGTGAGAATCATTTAAGTTCATGACATATGTGTCATCCCGTTTAAATTAATAATGGGTGGCTAGCCCTATACCAAGATAAACAGGAATATCTAGTGGATCATTCTTAACATCAGTGTATCAAAGACTAAAAATCTAACTAATCACCGAATAATAAAATACGTGGATGCCAAAAAATTTCAATCAACATACAAAGAACTACAATCAAACGTGGAATATGACTACAAAACATGATAAAATATACATAAGTATAAAAAAAGATATACCCAAGTATGTTGTCGGGTCATAGATAATACAACATTTAAGATGAAAACATAAAAGATCTACAAATATACAACCCCTATGTACATGTGTAATCGATATACAAAATTGATACTAATCTCGATTTATAAGAATTGGAAGCGGCTACAACAAAATCTTGTAATATTTCGCATCTTATTCATCTCCAAGGACTCTGGATAGAATATGCATCACTGGCGTCCTCGCGGAGGGACATCTAAAAATATATAAATTAGTAAGAGAGAAGATATAAATGGGTCATAGCCCGAGGTTTGAAAATAGTTTTAGCAAGTGAATTAAAATGCATAATAATTATGAATGCACAATATCATAATTATAGTGGTGTCGCACTCTCTTGGGATTTAACCTCACCCCACATCTATAGATCGCACCTAACGTATGCATATGAACCTCAAGAAGCTACCCTACCCATCCTAAGGCTAAACCTCTTAAACCTACATATAATCCTCATTTTTATAACCCACTATCTCTAACATAACCATCCAATTACTTCTATTATCTTCTCCCAAGTTTATGCCCAAATTTATACTAAAATATAACTTAGTTGTATTCTCTCGGTTTTCCAAATATATACTTCACAAGTTGTTAGCATAAGATACCTCACATCATCGTTAATGCAAGTAATATACCTCCACTATACCACTTATAACAAAGAACTAAGGACCAAACATCTCACTACACCCAACATTGCGCTAAGTTTCGTGCGTGGGACGTCCCGCAAAGCGAAATTCAAACAAGGGACTCTCCGATACACTACTATCTAACACTGTTGGTCAAAGTACACACCCAATTACTTCCTGTCTATAGGCATAAAAGTATACTCATCCACTCTCGTGCTACAAATAAACAAAACAAAATATACCTCTTTATGACTACTCTAGTTATAACATTAAGAATACACACATTATTTATAGATCTTGCATAATACTAGACACACGCATGATACAGGATTCATCAATCTCTAGCAAGTACACATACGTAGCACACATAATATATGTACTCTAATAGTCTCTACAATGATATCATCTTCCAAGGGATTACTCACATGTCCTGGAGTTACCAGTGGTCGGACTGTCACACCGGCGTAGTAAAAACCTAATCACATCGAACGGGAAGCGGCCCTAGTTCCTAACCTGACAACAAGACGAATCATACCCAAGACATTTTACCCCTACCTCACTCACGGTAAAATAATGGACGCTATGACTTGGGGATTATACTCTCCCTGCTCCTCAATCCAGGAGGATTCACCCACATCGCGCAACTTCTCATGATAGCACTAGAGGGGTATGAAGCACATAATGTATATAACATACACAAAAGATATATACACATGATTACGTCATATATACAAACCATTACACAAGGTATACACATTCACACCCTATATATATATATATATATATATATATATATATATATATATATATATATATATACCATCACATGTCCGTACGTAAAAGTAAAGAATCCAGTTATGTGTATGTCACTCTTATTATACAAACTGATACACTCTCGTATACCTACCCAACTTATTTAATATTCGATCACTCACTTGAAACTTACTAATCCATCACACCTAGGATATAAATAGTCACCCAATTTAACAACACTAAGGACACACGATATTTCTCTATCACCTATTCCATAACCGGCATTAAGGAAATTCCTACAAATCATTTGAAAGAATCCAGCATGTTAACCTCCCAAATATGCCTCCATAATAGATCACAACCATCCTCAAAATAATCCTCCTTCCCTGGAGGATTTCTAAAAGGAAAGAATACAAATTTGCCCTTAAATATTTCCATAATAACCCCGATGGTGATCCCTCTATTTTATCCTAATATGAACCCTCATAATATATCCCAAACACGTATACTAAACTCTATTGGAGGGTCCCTAATGAATGAAACTTATTGAAAGGGTTAAAATAGGTTCTGGCCAAAATCAAGGATCGGACCGGACTGAGGGTCCTTAAAAACGAATCGATTCAGGTCCTAAAATTTGACAGAACCCTTTTAATGACCGGACCAATCTGGTGCTTGTTAAAAATGAGCCGGTCCAATTCTGTACAATTTTTTATCCTACGAGATTTATACTCAAAACCATACTTCTATTCTTCAAAATATTGAACGTACACTTCTAAAACCCAAATATACCTCACTCTAACAATATCCTATCATCAAAACCCAACCCATAAATTATTACCACCATTTTTGTCATCAAAACCACAAATATAACCCAAATTCATGATTTAATCTTCAAATTTTAGGGTTTAACGATTAAAGCTTAAATCAGCTAAATCACCAACCAAAAATTATGAGATAACTCACACAGATAATTATTTAGAAAGTTTAATCACTTGCCTCTATGTTGTAGAGGTTGAATCTTCATTGAATCTGTGTATTTGAGCCGAAAATCCAAATCTTCCAAGATTTTCTCATCTTTTCTCTTCTTTCTATTCTTCCTCTTTCTCTTTCTAAGGTTTTCTCCTTTCTCTCAATTGAGATTGGCTTATTTCGTAAGCCTAATAAGACCATTTCTAATAATACCCAACTTAAATGATAATACACACTTTAAATGACTCGTTTTCTCCAATTCAAATCAAACTAGGTCCAAAATACCGCGGAACCCAAATAAAACTTTCGAGCAGTCATTTGGACTATCTCGGCCCTTCCCGGATCAACCGTACACTCCAATTCATCATTCGATACTACAAAAAAGTAAAAATATAAATTCTCCCAATATGATAATTCTATTTTTCCAAAAATAATTAAATTTCTAATTCCTCGAACACACGGGGTGTTACAATCTCCCATCCTTATAAATTTTTCATGCTTGAAATTTGGATAAATACATACATACAAAGATCACATCTTACACCCAAGATAGCTATTCATATCTCTTCACTTCCTAATAGTGAATTCATCGAAAATAATCTCTAACAAGGGTGACCACACACCCTGTATCTGTGCTCAATTGCGTAATAATTATCCGAATCCACAAGCCTTAAACGGTAACACAACTTCCACTCATCATTACAATTATATACCTGAAATAACCAAGGCACCAACCCATGAAATAATCTCATTCCTATAACGCTACATGAATACGCTAATTCTAAACTAGTTAATCCAATAAGTCATACTAAAAATAATTATAAAATTTTTGAAAATGTCCGAAGATCTAACCTCTCTCAATTTGTGACATTTGTTACTTTCATACGGGGGAGGTCTCGCAAGCTAAATCCAAACGAGGAACCCTCTTAATACACTACTATGCATCTCTGCTAGGGATCGAGATCGGTCAGACCATGACTAAAGTTTTTTAAAAGATTTTTAAATCAATTTATATGGTTCCATTAGCCTAAAATATAATATAGAAAATGATTTTATGACTTCTAATACACACAATTTAAATTATATGCCTAAGGCATAACGCGTCAATCAATACGGTGTTCTCACCCACATTAAGTTCTCAACACTCACACAATCATGAGATAAAACTCTTGACTCGACAATGAACCCGCTAAACCCTGAATTTCATCGGTAAGAATCCATTACACCTTCTCAAAATATCATCTCAAGATAGACCCGTTCACAACTAGAATAGAGTAATTACATGAATCTTGTTGGACCATAAAACCGTAGTCTTACCATTACCACTCAACACGGCTCAACATTCGCACTCCGGAAGAACCCTAACTCTGCTCGCACATCACAAACTAATCTATTCTCCCAAAATATACCATATAAATTCCACACTTACCCTCATTAAAGTAATCATATACACACAACCTGGTTTTAACAGCAAACCACATACTAAATTCGATCCACTCACGAATTTTGGATATATAATCTTACATATGACACTACCAAATTCCACTCAAAGCATGATCTATAAACATAGGAAAAGTAATTTATGTATTATCTCAATAACCTTACTTCCTTGACTCACCAATGGCTCCCTGACCAAAGTTCTCTTGTCCGAGCCCACCCATAAATTGTTGTAGGGGTTGTACATTCCAAACCTCTCCAAATAGTTTCCCTCTGCCTCTCTCTGGACATTTCCTCTTCCCATGACCTATCTTCCTATAGAAGAAATATTTCCCCATCCAGGAAAAACCCTCTACTAAATTTTGAAAATATAGATACTTTAAAATTTCACATCATCTCCATCCACTAGACATCGGTAGTAGCCACCTTACTCTCATACCTCTCGAAACTGGACCTCTAACGAATAACCCCAACATCTTAAATACATACTGACTCTCACGCATTCGACTCCAACGAGCCCCGCTAACTAGAGAAACAACATATGATATGATTATACAACCAACCATCCATTCAATTCAATTAACTCAAAAATCCTGACGTACAACCAAAACAAACATCTATAAGTAAATGAAACACTCACAAAACTTATAATACCCAACCTTAAATCCAAAGATAAGAAACATACCAGTATAAGATAATGGAGGTTGTGGCCCTCGCGATAACGTCCCATTTTGAACATGGTAATCTCCCCCATATAACATCAGTTCCCATGAAGGCGGGATAACTAGAACAGGTGGAGGAGGTGGTAAAGGTTCTAGTTTATCCTGTTGAACCCCCGGTGCCTATGCAATGCTCATATGTGGGCAATCTTAATTCCTATGACCAACCTCCCCACACCGAAAACATCATCCCAAAAATGTTCTCGATCTATGGCCCTGACGACCTCGGCCCTATTAGCCTCCTTCATTGTTTCCCCGACATACGCAGTCTTGCGAAACATTCTAGTATTATTGTTGTCCTTGAAGGTTCTGCTTAAAATTTCCTGAACTCTATCTTTTAACTACCTTCCCTAGGCAAGTGTTTCTCTTCCTCTGATGTCTACTACACTACTGAGATGACTGTGCTCCACCTACACCATTGCCTCCTAACCTACTAGACTGACCCAAATCTTCAAACCTAATACTCCCCGACAGTTGAGGTGGATGTTCCTGACGATGAGATAAAGCAGCGGTCATGGATACATTGACTGCCTGAGCCACAATATTAGCGACATCGGCTATAGTCATCGTCCCCTGAGGCAATTGGGGTTCAACATTCCCAACCGCAACGTTTCCCTTATCAGGATAGTCTTTCCTAGGCGGCATCAGAAATGAGAAAAAATTGTATTATCACACACTTAAAGAAATTATGTATCACAGAAGATCGTACATGCAATGGGAACACAATAATCCTAATAATAAGGCTCTATATCAAGAAAGATTATGGAAGAACGTAAAAAACTGGCACATATCCTAAGACACTAGAACCTGATGCTTTGATACCACATGTGACACCCCGCTTAAACTAATAATGGGTGGCCATTCCTATACCAAGATAAACAGGAATCTCTACTGGAGCATTCTCAGCATCACTGTCGCACAAACTAAAAATCTAAATAACCAACAAATAATAAAATACGTGAATGCCAAAAAAATTCAATCAGCGTACAAAGAACTACAAATAAACATGAAATATGACTACATAACATGATAATATATACATGATTATAATAAAAGATATACCCGAATATGTTATCGGGTCACAGATAATACAACATTTAGATGAGAACATAAAAGTGCTACAAATATACAACCTGTGACTACATGTAACCGATATAAAGAATGGATCATAATCTATATTTATAAGAATAGGAAGACTCTACAACAAAATCATGCAACATTCCGCATGTTCTACAACTCCAAGGACGCTGGACAGAATAGGCATCGCTAGCGTCCTTGTAGAGGGATCCCTAAAAATATATAAATTAACAAGAGAGAAGATATAAACGGGTCAGATCCCGAGGTTTGAAAATAGTTTTAGCAAGTGAATTAAAATGAATAATAACTATGAATGCACAATATCATAATTATAGTGGTGTCGCAATCTCTTGGGATTTAACCTCACCCCTCATCTATAGCGCGCAACTAACGTATGCGTATGAACCTCAACAAGCTTCCCATCCCAGCCTAAGGCTAAACCTCTTAAACCCACATATAAGCCTCATTTTCGTAACCCACTATCTCTAACACAACCATCCATTTACTTCTACTATCTTCTCCCAAAGTTTACACCCAAACTTATACTATAATATAACTTAGTTGTATTCTCTCGGTTTTCCAATTATTTACTTCACAATTTAGCATAAGATATATCACTTCATCATTAATGCTAGTAATATACCTCCACTATACCACTTATAACAAAGAACTAAGGACCAAACATCTCCCCACGCCCAACATTGCGCTATGTTTCGTGCGCGGGACGTCTTGCAAAGCGAAATCAAAATAAGGAACCCCCCGATACACTACTATCTAATATTGTCGATCGTGGGAATCAGTTGGGCCCTCAGTCCAAAGTACACACCCAACCACTTACCGTCTATAGGCATAAGATTATACTCATCCAATCTTATGATACAAACAATCTAAACATATTATACCTCTTTATAACTTTCTAGTTATAACATTAAGAATACACATACTATCTATAGAGCATGTATAATACTACACGCACGCATGATAAAAGATTCATCAATATCTAGCAAGTACACATACGTAGCACACATAATATATGTAATCTAATAGTCTCTACAATGATATCATCTTCCAAGGGATTGTTCACATGTTCCGGAGTTATCAACAGTCGGATTGTCACCCCGATGTGGTAAAAACCTAATCACAACGAATGGGAAGCATCCAAAGTTCCTAACTTGAGAGCTAGACCAATCATATCCAAGACGTCTTACCGCAACCTCATGAAAGGTAAGATAATGGACACTATGAGATGGGTATTATACTCTCCTTGCTCCTCAAGCCAGGGGGATTCACCTAGATCGAGCAACTTCCCATGATAGAACTAAATGGGTATGGATCACATAATGTATATAGCATACACACAAGATATATACACATGATCACATCATATATACAAACCATCACACAAGGTATACACATTAATACCCTATATATATATATACATACTGTCACACGTCCGTACGTAAAAGTAAGGAATCTGGCTACGGGTATGTAACTCTCATTATACAAACCAATACACTCTCACATACCTTACCAACTCATTTAAGATTCAATCCCTCACTTGAAACTTACTAATCCATCACACCTAGGATATAAATAGTCACACAATATAACAACACTAAGGACACACGATATTTCTCTACCTCCTATTCAATAACTAGCATTAAGTAAATTACTACAAAGAATTTGAAAGAATCTGGCATGTTAAACTCCCCAATTTGCCTCTATAATAGCTCGCAACCATCCTAAAAATAATTCTCATTCCCTAGAGGATTTTCAAAAAGGAAATAATACAAATTTTCCCAAAATATTTTCATAGTAACCCCTAAGGTGATCCCTTCACTATATCTTAACATGGACCCGCACAAAATCTCTCAAACATGTATACTACAGCCTATTGGAGGCTCCCTAAGTAATAAAACTTATTGAGAAGGGGTAAAACAGTTATTGACCAAAAGCAGGGACCAGACCGGATCGGGGGTAATTAAAAACGAACCGGTTCGGGTCCTAAAACTAAAGCATAACACTTTTAATGATCGAACCAATCCGGTGCTTTTAAAAAATGAACTAGTCCGATTCTGTACAATTTTTTAGCCCACGAGATTTATACCCCAGACCTTACTTCTACTCTTCACAAGATTTACCCTACACTTCTAAAACCCAAATCTACCTCACTCTAACAATATCCTATCATCAAAACCCAACCCATAAATTAGAACCACCATTTTTGTCCTCAAAACCACAAATATAACCCAAATGCAAGATTTAATCCTCAAATTTTAGGGTTTAACCATAAAATCTTAAATTAACTAAATCACCAACAAAAAATTATGAGATAACTCACACACACAATTATTTATCAAGTTTAACCACTTGCCTCTAAGTTGTAGAGGTTGAATCTTCCCTTAATCTGTGTATTTGAGCCAAAAATCCAAAGCTTTCTCATATTTTCTCTTCTTTCTGTTCTTTATCTCTCTCTGTCTCCTTTTTTGTCCAATGATATTGTCTTATCTCATAAGCCTAATAAAACTATTTCTAATAATACCCAACTTAAAAAATTATACACACTTTAAATGACTCATTTTCTCCAATTCGAGTCAAACTAGGTCCAAAATACTCTGAAACCCAAATAAAACTTTTGGGCAATCATTTTGACTATCTCAGCCCTTCCCGCATCAACCGTACACTCCAATTCATCATTCGAGACTCCGAAAAATAAAAATCTAAATTCTCCATATATAATAATTCTATTTCTCCCAAAATAATTAAATTTCTAAGTCCTCAAACACACGGGATGTTATAACATATTGGTTAAGTTGACTCAATTCCATATGAGTTTAATATTTTTACATCTAATGTAGGCATTGAGTTCCTTCTTTGAGAGTGTCTCATGACTTCACTCACCTATGTTATGAACGTTTATGTTGATTTGCTAATGTAAAATGTTCAGACAATTTCGTTATGTAGTCATGATTGTGATATTTTAGTGTTATTCCATGATGTCATGTATTTTTACATTTTATACTTTATACTTGATAAATTTGAAAATTTTCAAAAATAGTTAGTGGAGAAAATTTTCCTTTTGAGATTATCATTACCTAGCTGTTAATTGATTATAATTGTGATGATATCTTGCTTCTTATATGATTCTTATGTTTTATGTTTATATTATAATCCTTTGTCTATTACAAACAAATAGGAGGAGAATAAATTGAGGGGGGGGGGGGGTATTTATTTTTGAAAACTCGTATGCATTACGATATTTTGTTTATCTCATGCATGTAAGATGTTCCGCCTAAATGAGGATCAATTTCGAAGGGAATTTATTTGTGAAGAACAACTTCTGTTGAACATTTATGCAAGAATGCATTTCGTTTCTTTATTTGGAAGGTTATTCATTCTATTATTCTTTAGGATTTAGTTTTTATTCGATTTGTGTTTTGTACTGGAATATCCAAAGGGGAGATTTGTAAGAGTAAGTTTTATAATTTCTTAATTTATTTCTATTTTGGCTTATCCTGTTACACTGTACCTTCATGACTTTGGTTGATTAGAAGACAAAGTTGAAGACATTTGAAAGATTGAAAAATCGTACATCTTAACAACTTTAGACGAAGTTATGGATGCATTTGGTAAACTTTTACTTTATTTTTCCAAGGGTTTTAGAAATTTTATGGGTTTGTATTTCAAAATGTTTTTTAATTATTTCTAAAGCAAAACTCACCGTATCATTAGAACAAGAATAGTTTCTCATTCGAATGAACTATACTATGTCGCTAGAATGAGTTCTCTTGGTTCTAATGAATTCTATAACATCACCTTTTTGGTTAAGTTCAAAATTTCATTAGAATGCTTGTTAGAAGCCAATTAAATTAGATAAGGTGGGTTCTTAGAATGAGTTTTCAAAAAATAGAATGAGGTCTTTTTAATCAAGCACTAGAATCTCGTTCAATATGTCCTTAAATACCTAATTTAACAAAAAATGGTGCGTCGTTCGGACGAGGTACTTGTCATTTGAATGAATGTGTGATATTTTGTTTTTAATATTAAATCTAATCAAAATATCTAGTATTTATTCCTTTGTAACAAATTCCCTTATAAAAGGAGAGATGGGACTTGATGAACTCTTTTTGAAATCTTTTTTCACTCCTTTTGAGTTCTATTTGTGATTAAACACTTTTAATATTATTCCAAACCCCTTGGAAAGTTAGTGATCACTATATCAAATCAAGAATAACCTTTTTAGATCAAAGACCCTGTAGAGTGTAATCTTTATTGCTGATTTGTGGAACTAATGTTTCACTACTGACGAAGAAGCAAACTAATCGTTTGATACTTTGGGAAAATCTCTTCCTATGGATGGTACTAGAGTGGGTCGTATTCTATATAAGAAGTTAGATACTCTGCGTGTTATACTTAGTTTGTCTAAGTAGTTTGTAAGCTGAATTTTTATTTTAAATACCCTATAGTGCTGAATATAGGTTTTGCCATATTAAGGGATTTTTCATTACTTCTTCATGTTATTTTCGAGCCTTGTTTTTTGAATTAAAATTGGGAATATATCTTTGTATTCACACATAAATTAATCAAAGATAAAATTTGGTAAAATTGAATTTGTGTGTGGAAAACTAATACATAAATTATTCCATAGAATCCTAGCATTCTAAAGATCCAAGCTTTACAGAAGGTTAAGCATGGTTTGAAGATCCAAAATAAGGCAACCCCATCATTAAGAACTACTTTTATCCACATCAAATCACAACTGGATCCGCAAAAGAAAAAATATTTTTACCCTTACGTTTATTGTTCAAACTTATCTCTTGTTTTGTTTTCAATACATGATTAGTCAAAGATCAATAGGGCTGAATATTTTTGCATTTAACATTGTCAATCCCAGGTTATTTTTCCCATGATTGGTATCAGTGCCCCAATTGAGGTTTATTTTGTATTGGAAAAAACCGTGTTCTATAATAAGAAACCATAGTTTTCGCATGTTATATGATTATACATGTTTGTGCGTGGTGTTTTGATAACATGGTTTTGTAGATATTCTAAGTTTATAGCCTTTCTAGCATGGTTACGCATATTTATATTATTTGATTGGATCCTATGGTTGTTTATCTGTAGTAAAATTTTCTCCTAGATTCGATATGGTTGTAGCAATTAGTTTTTTTTTTATAATTATTTCAATATCGATGTATTTGGAGGTGTTAGAAGAGGATTGCAGTATTTATTTATATTTAGAATCGTTGATTTACATATGCTTGGGAGTCGGGATAAGTTTCATGAATATTAGAGGGGTTTTGTGAGAAGGCCCCAACGCAGTGTTCTTTAGGCAAAAGCAATATTTTTAAAATTTTCCAAATTTTATCTTATAACCCACAAACTAATCTTGTGAAAATAATTTAATTTACCCAATTTTGTCTTCTTAACCCTATAGCATGCGTCTACAGTGACTAAGATATAAAGAAAATAAATCAAACATACCATATGATGAAGAAGTACGAGGAAACCACTAAGGGGAAACACCTCAGACGTCCAGGCTAAACAATCACTATGATATGGAAAATTACAAAGAGAGATATAGTCTTACTCAATTACTTGATTACCAACAAGGCTTAACGCCTCTTTTTTTTTCTATCGCTCCTCCACACTGCCACGCGGGAATCCACTGACATAAGTGTACACAGTCCACATGCACCTTGGTATCCATCGATGTAGTCTAGAAACCGTCTATGAATCTGAATGAGGAGTCCATTGCTTCTTCTTCGCAAACAACATGTATGGAGTCGACCGCATGAAAATAATTGTTCAAGAAGATAGAACAATCTCGGGTGCCAAAATCAAGATCATGATATATATTTAATAATTGGATTTGGATCTTGAAAACTAAGGAAGTTGGAAACAAGTGGGAACTTTTGTAAACTGGTGAAGAAACATTTTTGACAAAATTTCTTGCGTTTTCTCATGAAAAGAAATCCTTAAATCCGAAAACATAAATTTCAAGGTTGTGTCTCATTTGAACGAAAAATAAGCCTCGTTTGAACTTGAATGTACTCCCGTTTGAACGAATCTCAAACTCATTTGAACGACATGAAAATAATTTAATTTTTAAAATCATCCTCGAATTTTTGAAAACAAATATAACTAAAAAATATTTTCGCATTATGTTTCCAATTTTTTTTCCCAAAGTCCTAAAAAATTTTAATTTAAAAACACATCCTTAATTAAAATACTAAATCTCGAAATTCATTTAGCATTCATACCTGAGTGATCTAAGATATGCTAAGTGTGAAGAAAAATAAAGGCACTAAACACGACAGGAATATCATCATCAATGCTTTACCATAATGTCTTAAACACTACACGTCATAGGCTTTGTGGGATTATACCTCAATGACTAACCTACAAATCAAACAGTTTTGTTCGGAATTGTGATAATTACAAATAAATTGACTCGATTGAAAATTTTCCCTTGCAAATCTCCCCCTATTGGAGGGTACTATGATGGGGTCTATGAAAAACTAGAATGGGTGAAGTGTGACCCACTCTGACCGACTCTATTTTCAAGGTCCTTAAAGTCTCAAGAGAAGCACTAGTATAAAACCTTCCCTTTTCAATAAAAATGGAGTACATACTACGACATATTCTTGCAAGAAGATGAATTTCACAAACAATAATGATATCTTGGAGAGAAATATCTCCTCAAAATGATAGCTTTAATGATGGGACGGAAGAGACAAGTACTTAGCACATAGAGAGAGAGAGAGAGAAAGCGGGGAGAGAATACTGGGTCCTGTGTTATGTTAGGAGAGTATCGACTTAAACTTGAGTTTCTCATCTGATTTGACCTTACAAAAGCATCCTATTTATATGTGAATACTAGGACTGATTTTGTCCTTTTGATAATGCTAAGTCAGGATAAAACAAAAAAAATAGTGAAATGCTAAGTCGGGTCCTCAATTCGAAAACCTATGCCCCATTGCATAAACCCGAAAAGGAAAAAGTACAGGACATAGATTAATATATATAAAACCGACAAATAATGATCGTGTCTGAATATGATGTAACCAAAGCGTATGAATCTAAAAAAAACACTACACACAAGAAATAAATAAATATACCACAGGTGAAGTATGGAGGTACTTCAAAATATATAAATGAATGATGTGAGTAATACTCCACCTACATCACATGTTTCTCCCCCTATTTTTCCTAGAATAGACAAATAGTGGGACTGATAACTAGAAAAAACCATATCTAGCAAGAGTATAATGAGGCAACAAATATCATGTCTAGATAAATATCTTAGTATCAGTAAATAAGGTAATTATATTTCAATGGATAATAAGATAGAAGTGAAAAAATATACAAAGCATATACTGAATAAAGATGTGAAACAAGATACATCAATAGAAATCACATGCCTTAACAAATAATATAACTGCATAATGTGAAAAAATAGAAATCTCCATGTCCAACAAATAAAATGAACTGATATAAAACCAATACTGGTAAAATAATAAGAATGTATCATGAACCACATCAGAAATGAATACGCAATATCAAATACACCAATAAAAAATAGTGTGTCTCAAAATATAAAAATTAAATAAATCTCAACAATCTCCATCAGAATGATCATCACCATCAACTGCGATTCTATCGTCTACGTCTCTGAGATGTCCCTGCTCCTCTGCTCTGTTCTCGTCGTCTCATCTCATCCAGAAGAGATGAAATTTTGGACTACTAAATGGTCTGCTACTTTTCCTCTTCATCAAATCTAGCCGTCATAGCCTCTAAAATATGATGATGCTCTGTCAACCTTTAAAAGTATGCGTTGCTATCTCTCCTCCTCATACCTATCCATAGCATCGTTTCTACTAGCGTCGGTCCAAGAAGATCAAGGCTCAGTGGGAATGGGACTAGATGGATGTGAAGTAAAACCACCTCTTGAAGAAGATATAACTACAGAGGGGACATAACGTTCTGCCTAACTAAAGTGACTCTCAGATTGGTAAACAGTGTTCGCATTGATCGATGAAATGCCAAACTTCTTAACCTCATCCCAGACTATAGGAACCTAAGCAGCCTCACAAATAAGAGACATGATTACACCAAACGAAAGTGCAGTGCGGACCGAAACAGGTCCAATAAGCTGAACATAAGACATGAGATGAAGGATGATAGCAGGAAGATCTATCAGCCAACCATGGCTCATACCATTCATAAAGTAAACTATGTCATAGGAAATATGGGTATGGTTGATTTGAGGATAGACCGATGATGATGCGAACCAATTAAACGTACGATAGTCGGGATGTAGGTGCTGAATGTACATGACAGTCGACTGAGGGACGCTCTCTAAAACCATGACGAATAATGTCATCAAGATCTAGACTCCCACGAACATGAAATGGAAACATAACATAAAGGATGGGAATCTGTGAAATGAGATCATGTGTACCCAAAACTATAACTCATCTAACAGTTGTCTGAAGGTCTAGAGTAGTCCTAATAGCTCTAAAGTAAAAAATTCTGATAATATATGGGCAAATTACATAGTATATCCTAAACATGGGGTCCCAATCTCTACCACGAAACCAATCTAGGACACATTACTACCTAAAGTCTGTTATCCTAAAAACTCTCTCCCTAACAATAGTGCGAATATGGACACCGAGAACATAATATTGTTCATACTTGACCCAACATGTCCATTAACATCAGAATATTGAGGACGGTTGGCCTGTGCGGCCTAAGCTCTAGCTAATGATGGTTGCTCGATAATATGACCAGCGTGAACGGATCGTCGGCACTGTCGATGAGCCATCAGTAGCATGAAATAGATTATGCTAAAAATGGGAGAAGGTGTAAAAATAAGAAACTAATCCTAGCCCAACACAATATCAAACTCTAACATTCTATCTGCGTACAATATCCAAACCAACCACCAAGATAAACCAAATACTAGAACCCAAAAATTGAAGGATAAGACAATATTTGCAATATGATAACCAAAAGTGTGTGGAAAAAGTATGCAACAAAACAGTGTATATTGGGACTCACACACAACCAAACATACGACAGAGACTCTCACAACACAAAAAAAATAAAAATAATGAACAAAATAACAAAAAGCCCCAGAAAATGAAGGGTTTTGAACCTAAAATTGAGTAAACTAATTTTCGTACATACATATGTCTAGAATAATGTATAGAAATGGTAGATGTACGTAGAAAATATGCCACATAATTTTAAATCCAAACCTCTCCTAACCCTAACAGAAGAAATGAAATTTACACTGAATACCTAAATAAAGTGGCACTATGATGGATGAACTAGGAAGAGAATCGAAAATAATAACATAATCAATATTTTAAATCCTCAATGAGCTCAATAATGGCGGTCTGGGTACACGGGGGCGAGAAGATAGTCGGGGGAACAATAAGGGGTAAAACGGTAGAAGTGAAGCGGTAAAAACATAAAAGTTATTTTTAGCGTCATACAAATGGAAACTGAGGGTCGTTCTAATGAGAACATGACCTTATTAAAACTAAGCAAACAGTCGTTCGAATGACAATGACATTTTGTTATAACAAAATCACTTTCACTTCAAGCGGTATGAAATTATTGAGACTCGTTCGAACCTCATTTAAAGAAACAATCTAATGACCATCTAACGACCCGATATTTTTTAGATGTAAAACCTCGATCGAAGCTTGTGAGGACCCTAAGATCGAATGACATTTAACTCTCATTCGATCAAGACAATGTACTCTTTTAGACAAAACCTAAAAAACTCGAAACCTCTCCTCAAAATGTTAAATACTCAACCCAGAAAAGTAAAATAATGAGAAACATTCATTTGACACAAATAAAAATGTAAAAACCCAACTAAAAAAAAAAAGAGATACACGGTAATATGGCATTGATGTGGCTAAACATGGAATGGAGTGAATGGGCATGAACTCAAAGAAATGAACAATAACCCAAACACCTAGATACGCTCAAGAAGCTATAATTGACAGCAAGCTATTATGAAACTATGGTTTAGCCACATGTGACAAAAATAACTTGAACTTAATGAACAAAACATACACCATGCACACAATTCTAGATTTTTACGATTCTAGTAGACAATAACGTTATGACACGACCTTTAAACTTCAGACTCATTGTGCAAACTCGTTGTTCTTTAACTAAACTGACTCAAAAGATAAACATATATATTTGTGTATTCTTTTCTAATTCATGATTCTTTTCAAGTACTATCTTCCCTTTGAAGATATCCTAATTTGGCCCTTTTTGGCATATTTTGTTCTTTTTATTGCCTTGATTTTTTCTTGGGCTCTTTTCAACGGTGCCTTTCACGCAAAGTGAACCTGTCTTTCGCATCCCTTTCCTTGTTTACACTCAATATTTTTTAATATTAAACATATATTCTCATGGACAACGGCTCTTACTTTCACAACTCCCATTAAGTCGTAAATACGTTTAGAAAACAAGCATGAGAGGACAATGTCTCACCAAACTCAAATGTACAGGAGATGTTAAATGTTCAGAATAGCTCGTGCATGTGAGTGCGGTGGCATATATATTGTCGACTCCAAAATGGAAGTAAAGTTAGAAATAACTCCATGAAACTCATGGTTAAGATCTAAAGACATTGTAACACCCATGATTTTTATAGCCGTAAAAAACTTTGTTAAATTAAAAAATCCAAAAAAAATAATTTTTGTTATCTATTTAATTTTGGTATGTAAAAAGGTTTGTATTTATATATAAAAATATGATTTTAAATGGAATTTAAATTGGGATTAAATTTTGGTAATTATAACTTTTTGTATAAAAATCGGGGGAGGATCCGACCTAAAGAGAAAAATAAACAAATTCGATGGTCCGATCGAGCTGAGTTTTGTGCAGCGTCATCTCACCTTTAGCAATAACATATTAAAATTCCAGCCAATCCCAATGGTCCGATCATCCGTAATGTTTTTGTTTGTGTTTGTGTTTGATTAGGACTCAAATTCTTTTTGATCTATAAACATAAAGTGATGGATTTAGGACTTTTAAAATAAATTTTAGTTGTCTCAAAAATCAGTAGCCTACAATAATTTTGGTCTCTCTAATCTACAAAACCTAAACCCCATTCAAAACAACTTTCATCCCAAGTTTTGAAGATCTAAATCAAGTTTTCTCAAGATTGTCCAAGAATGCATCTTTATTCTTTTCATGAAAGGGACACAACAGTGTAATCAGAATTTCGAGGTAGAATTTATGAGTTTTAAAGTGATTATTTTAAGGTACGGGGCTTAAACAATATTCTCCTCTAATTATCTTGAGAGTATTTTCTTATTTCTCATTTATTTGTATTCATCTTGAAATGTTGTGGTAGTCATTGGAATTCTATGTGTTATTCGAATGAGATATTGTGTATTTGTTTATTAGGGCATTATGCCATGAAATTTTAATGCGGCATTGAGAATGTTCACCCACCAAAAGTTCAATAAACGGAATTAGGCTTTAAGAATCCTAGGTGGGGTGAGATGAGGTCCGGCGACTTATTGAGAAATAAATTGGTACAATACTCGAGTGTCACGTTGGACACATATACAATTTTGTATTGTTGCATTTTTTTCACCGTTAGTGTGTTAAGCGTCAATTCATATCATATTGTGGGTTTTCCCGTTCTTTTTTTTATTGACAGGTAAGCATGGATTTGTACATTGGTGATTTTTTGAAGGATATTATGAGCTTGACGTTTTGAGAATTTTATTTTGTGGCAGTGTAAATATTTAGGGACCTTAGCATTATTTTGAATGAAATTAAAACTGTAATTATTTGTAGGTGTATTTTACGTAGCATTTTTGTTAAAAGGCATCTTCATTTGGCATGTAAATTTTGAATTGAACTCTATATATTTTAATGATATGTCATGTTTATTTCTGGGAAATATGAATGCTCTATATGGATTGTTGAGGATTTAATTTAGTTTTAATCGTAGCAGTGCCTCGTTTACCTCGGAGTGTTATAGTTGGTATCAGAGCTTCAATATATGACAACTTACGGGTCTTTGGGTTAAGGTATATCATACGTGTTACTTGTGTTTCTTGGAGATATGGCATTTTTTGTTAAGGCCGCTGTAGTCATAGAGTTTAGAAGTAATAATCTTGATGTGAGTATGTTTAGAGTTGATTTTTGGAGACGAGATTTATTTTGGAGATCGTCAGTACAGATGTTAGGTATCGTAAGTATCAGTTTGGCGACATGATTTGATTTGAGGACTTCAATGTTCGATGACATTTGAAGAGAGAATCCAGTGGTTATATGTGGGAGAGCGTAGTACGTTATTTCATATATATATTTATATATATAGTTGAGACATATGTTTATTTTGTTCATGGGGTAAGTACGTGTGGGATTAGGTGTATGGGCGCAGAATTGTGATATTATGGGGTAGGCATATGTAAGCCTAATTTTACTTGTGCGACTTTACATTTGATGTTTACACTTCTTCAAAATTTGAGTACAAAATTCCTATAGTAGTGGGGGAGTATGTAACACCCCGTGATTTGTTTGGCCGAAAAAATATTTGTTGAATTAAAAATTTTGAAAAAAATATTTTTTGGAATCTATATAATTTTGTTATGTAAAAAGGTTGATATTTATATATAAAAATAAGGTTTTAAGTATAATTTAAATCGGGATTAAAATTTGGAAATTTTAACTTTTTGTATAAAAATCGAGGGAGGTTCCGGCCTAAGGAGAAAAAAATAAATATTCGACCATTCGATCGAGCTGAGTTTTTTTAGCCAAACTTCTGTC
This sequence comes from Sambucus nigra, assembly GCA_949130495.1. Taxonomy (NCBI): domain Eukaryota; kingdom Viridiplantae; phylum Streptophyta; class Magnoliopsida; order Dipsacales; family Adoxaceae; genus Sambucus; species Sambucus nigra. Next base: position 379,564,538 of record OX422219.1, on the reverse strand, counting down.
GCTTTTAGCAACAACATATTAAAATTTTAGCCAATTCCAACAGTTCGATCGTCTATAATTTTTTTTAGTATTTGTGTTTGATTAGGACTCAAATTCTTTTTATTATATAAACATGAAATGATCGATTTAAGACTTTTAAAACACATTTTAGACTCCTGAAAAATCACTGGCCTCTGATAATTTCATTCTCTCTCATCTATAAAACCTAAACCCCATTGAACACAACTTTCAACCCATGTTTTGAAGATCTAAATCAAGTCTTCTAAAGATGGTCCAAGAACTCGTCTTTATTATTTTCGCGAAAGGGACGCAACAGTGTAATCAGAATTTTCAGGAAGAATTTTATAGATTTTTATGTGATGATTTTAAGGTACGTGGTTTACATAATATGCTCCTTTAATTCTCTCGAGACTAATTTCTTCTTTCTCAATTATTTGTATTATTCTTGAGATGCTGCGATATTCATTGGAATCCTATGTGTTATACGATTTAGATATTGTGTATTTATTTATTTGGGCATGGTTCCGTGAAATTTTAATGTGGCATTGAGAATGGTCACCCGCCAAAAGTCCAATAGCCGGAATGAGGCTTTAAGAAGCGTAGGTGTGGTGAGTTTAGGACCAATGAACTATTGATCTGTTAATGAGAAATAAATTGCTACAATCCTCGAGTGTCACATTGGACTCATATACAGTTCCGTATTATTACATTATTTTACCGTTATTTTATTGAGCATCAATTATTGTCATATTGTGTACTTCCCCATTGTTTTTTAGTGGCAGCTAGTCATTGATTTGTACGTTCTAATTTTTCAAAGTATATTAAGAGCATGGCGTTTTGAGAATTTTATTTTTGTATAAATTGGTCGTGTAAATATTTGGGGAGCTTAGCGTTATTTTGAATGAAATTAAAACTACAATTATGCGGGGCTCTATTTTACCTAGCCTTTATGTTAGAGACATTTTCGATTATCGTGTAATTTTTGGATGGACATTGTGTATTTTGATGACCTGTCATGTTTATTTTTTTGGAATATAAACGCTTTATATGCGTTATTGAGGATTAAATTTAGTTTTAATCGTAGTAGTGCCTCGATTTTCTTGGGGTCTTATAGTTGATATCAGAGCTTAGGTATACCACAACTCTTGGGTCTTTGGGTTTGGGTCTAGCATACGTGTTTCTTGGAGATATGGCATTTTGTGTTAAGGTCGTTGTAGGCATTGAGGTTAGAAGTAGTAATCTTGATGTGAGTATCTTTAGAGTTTATTTTTGGAGACAAAATTTATTTTGGAGAACATCAGTACAGATCTTAGGTATCGTAAGTATCAATTTAGTGATGTGATTTGATTTGAGGACTTCAGTGTTCGATGACTTTTGGAGAGAGAATCGAGTGGTGATACGTGGGATAGCGTATTACGCTGTTATTTTATATATATATATATATATATATATATATATATATATATATATATATATATATATATATATATATATATATAGGGAGAGGTTCAAAAGTGAACCAAAAGAATGAATTTTTTAATGAACCTTAACAAAAAAACATAATAACGCATTAATTTTAATTCCTATGTTGTAATTGGTCCACGCCAGCGGCAACCGAGACGCCTATTTTTTAATATACCCCCACCCCAATATTTGTGGGTGGGGGGTATAGGCGTCTCCGTTGCCGCTGGTGCGGACCAATTACCACATAGGAATTAAAATTAATGTGTTGTTAGGTGTTTGTTTGCTAAGGTTCATTAAAAATTTCAATCTTTTGGTTCACTTTTGAACCTCTCCCTATATATATATATATAGTTGAGATATATGTTTAATTTTGTTCACAAGGTAATTGTGTGTGGAATTGGGTGTATGCGCGCCAAATTGTGATATTTTAGGGGTAGGCATATGAAAGCCTTATTTTGCTTGCGGTAATTTTTACGTTTGACGTTTAGGCTTCGTCGAATTTCGAGTACACACTTTATGTATTAGTGGGGGAGTATGTAACCCCCCATGATTTTTTTAACCGTAAAAATCTTTGTTAAATTAAAATTTTCAAAAAAAATAATTTTTCGAATCAATTTAATTTTGGTATGTAAAAAGGTTGGTATATATATATATATATATATAAATAAGGTTTTAAGTAGAATTTAAATCGAGATTAAAATTTAAATATTATAACTTTTTATATAAAAATCGAGGGAGGATCTGACCTAAGGTGCAAAAAAAAATATTCGACCGCCCAATCAAGATGAGTTTTTTTGCAGCTTCTCTCGCCTTCAGCTACAACATAATTAAATTTGAACCAATTCCAACGGTCCGATCGTCCGTAAATTTTTTTTAGTGTATGTGTTTAATTCAGACTCAAATTTATTTTGGTAAATACCTATAAGGTGATTTATGTAGGACTTTTAAAACACGTTTTATCCTTCTCAAAAATCAATAGCCACCGATAATTTCATTCTCTCTTATCTAAGAACCTAAAACACACCGAACACAACTTTTAACCCAATAGTTTTGAAGATCTAAATCAAGTTTTCTCAAGATTGTCAAAGAATGTGTCTTTATTATTTTCGCGACAGGGACGCAACAGTATAATCATAATTTTGAGGAAGAATTTTATGAATTTTCAAGTGATGATTTTAAGGTACGGGGTCTACATAATATGCTCATTTAATTCTCTCTAGCGTATTTTCTTATTTCTTAGTTATTTTAATTCTTCTTGAAATATTGTGGTATTCATTAGAATCCTATGGGTAATTCGATTGAGATATTGTGTATTTATTTATTTGGACATAGTGACGTGAAATTTTAATGTGGCACTAAGAATGGTCACCCGCCAAAAGTCGAATAGTTGGAATGAGGCTTTTAAGAAGCCTATGTGAGGTGAGGTGAGGTGAGGTGAGGTGACCTATCTACATGTTATTGAGAAATAAATTGATACAATCCTCGAGTGTCACATTGGATTCATATACAATTTCGCATTGTTGCATTTTTTCACCATTATAGTGTTGAGCATCGATTCTTGTCATATTGTGTACTTATGCGTTCTTTTTTTAGTGGCAAGTAAGCATGGATTTATAAGTTACTAATTTTTTATTGATATTGAGAACACCACGTTTTGAGAATTTTATTTTTGTATAAATTCGCAGTGTAAATATTTGGGGAGCTTAGCGTTATTTTCACTGAATTAAAATGGTAATTATTTGGCGGTGTATTTTACCTAGACTTTTTGTTAAGAGACATCTTTGATTGGGGTGTAAATTTTGGATTGGACATTATATATTTTGATGACCTGTCATGTTTATTTATTAAGAATATAGATGCTCTATATGGATCATTGAGGATTTAGTTTAGTTTTAATTGTAGTAGCGCCTCAATTTCCTTGGGGTGTTACAGTTGGTATCAGAGCTTAGTTATACAAGATCTTTTGGGTCTTTGGATTTGGGTTTAGCATACGTGTTAGTTGTGTTTCTTGGAGATATGGAGTTTCGTGTTAAGGTTATTGTAGGGATTGAGGTTAGAAGTAGGAATTTTGATGTAAGTATCTTTAGTGTGAATTTTAGGAGAAGAAATTTATTTTGGAGATCGTCAGTACAAATGTTAGGTATTTTAAGTACTAATTTGGTGATGTGATTTGGTTTGAGGACTTCAGTATTCCATATCTTTTGGAGAGACAATTAAGTGGTGATACGTGGGAGAGCGTAGTACGTCTTTATTTCCATATATATATTTATATATATAGTTGAGATATGTGTTTTATGTTGTTCACAGGGTATGTGTGTGTCGGATTATGTGTATGGGCGCCGAATTATGATATTCTACGGGTAAGCATATGTAATCTTTATTTTTCTTGTGTGACTTTACGTTTGATGTCTGCGCTTCATTGAATTTCGAGTACAAAATTCATGTATTAGTGGGAGAGTATGAAACACCCTGTGATTTTTTTAGCCGTAAAAATCTTTGTAAAATTAAAATTTTCGAAAAAAATAATTGTTGGTATCTAATTAATTTTGGTATGTAAAAGGTTAATATTTATATATAAAAATAAGATTTTTTGTAGAATTTAAATTGGGATTAAAATTTGGAAATTATGAATTTTTAAAGAAAAATCGGGGGAGTATCCAACCTTAGGAGCACAAAAATAAATAAAAATATTCGACCGTCTGATGGAGCTGAGCTGTTTGGTCAACTTCGTGTCGGCTTCAGCTACACCATATTAAAAGTTTAGCCAATTCGAACGATTCAATCGTCCGTAATATTTTTTTTAGTGTATGTGTTTGATTAGGTTTCAAATTCTCTATGGTATATATATATATATACATATATAAAGTGATGGTGTTAGGACATTAAAACACATTTTAACCTTCTCAAAAATCAATAACCTCCGATAATTTCATTCTCTCTCATCTACAAAATCTAAACCCCTTTAAGATCTAAATCAAGTTTTCTCAAGATTTTCCAAGAATGCGTCTTTATTATTTTCGCGAAAGGGATGCAACAGTGTAATAATAACTTGGAAGAAGAATTTTCTGAGTCTCAATTGATGATTTTAAGGTACATGGTTTACACAATATGATCCTCTAATTCTCTCGAGAGTATTTTCTTGTTTCACAATTTTTATTTTTCTTGAAATGTTGTGATATGTGACACCCCATTCAATTAAATATCGGATGATATGTCCTTTATTAAATTAAACGAGGTTTCTCATTTGTTTCATTCTTAGCTCACCTTCGAAAACTTTTTAAAACTTACTAACAACAGAGTATTAAAAAAGATGGTGTCATAATTTATCTTTTTATTAAACAATAACAATGTGCAGAAAATATAAATCAAACCATTTACACAATTACTGAGTCTACTGAATAAATAAATAAAAGACTTGCCGAATAAACCATCGACTAAAAATCCCATTTCCAAAATAATAAATTAATAGAATAATAATCTAAATATAAAATCTGACTGAAATGAAAATAGCTGCAGTAACATGCCCAAATGAAATAATTGAACTGCATCCTACTTTCGGAATGAAGTAACTAAAGCGACTAAATCCAAATCCTGCAACCATCCACACTTGTTGCAGCCATGGATCCCTGGAACAGATCGTCAAGTCTGGTGTCGCTGTGGCTGGATACCTAAAAGGTTTTGAAAATATTTTGCAAGTATGGGTCAGAGCCCAAATCCTTTTGAAAATATTTTTCATTTGAATGAAAATGCAAGAATTAAAATGACTAAATGCTCTTCATATTTAAGTTAGTGTCGCTCTCACTTGAGATACTACTCACCTCTCATCTAAAGTTCACACCTAATGCTTCTTCCTAACCCTTCTAGTTACACTACCTAGTCTAACTAGCCTTGTCTTGAAAAATTCCTGACATACTACTCTAGCCCGAGTAAGTCATACTTTTAATTCATAAGTTATTTATCACTTTAACTTAATTAATCATTTTGAAATGCACTATATAATAGTATCACTATTTATATACAAGTACTACATTTTTACTCCATGTAATTTGCTCGTTTATAATTACCTACACTCTTATATATGTATATATTTAATATAATTGCACTTCATGTATTCCACCCCTATATAAATACCTACACCATTATATAGGTATCATTATATTCAAATATTCATGCATATGTCGTATATATATCCATCCTCCCGAGTAAGGAATCACCAAATGTTTTCTCTAAAATGTTATTGTAACAACCCTCGTTTTTAGGAGACTCATTTTATATTAATCTACTGCATGAAGTAATTATATAAAATGTTGGAACTGGAGTAAATATTAATTGAACGAGTTGAAAGTTAATATTTACTAGATTGATGCATATTTACTGCATGTGAAAGTAAATATCATCATGTTGTATGTTTTATAGTGTCATGTATTTTAAATGACATTATGGTTTAAATGAAACCGGAATTTAAAAGTGAACTATAAAATTGTCGGAAGCCATTTTAGATGGCGTAGTTAGTCCCGAAATGTGCGAGACAGTCAAAATAAGTGCCATATTGTATTTTTAGATTCCGGGCACTTTTGACTGATTTTAACTTAAATGCGTATTTGGGAGTCATTTTAATGTGGTATTAACCATTTAAGTTGGGAACTTTAGACTTAAGCCCCGATTTTAGTCTTCTAAATCCCTCAATTTCCCTATTTCATATCTTAAACATATATATATATATATATATATATATATATATAGAGAGAGAGAGAGAGAGAGAGAGAGAGGAAGATAATTGAGGAGAAAAGAGGAGAAAGAAGAGAGATTTGGAGATTGAAGATTGGGATTGCTCCTACCACCAAGAAATCTGAATTTGCAAGCGTAAGTCAAGTTTTCTACTTGATAATATGTGATTTAAGATGAATAAATTGTGTTGATAGTTGTGTATTTGTATAAATGATCAAATATGGGTTTTATAGATTTATGGTGTTTTAACCTTAATCTTAGTTTTTGATGATGAAATTGTGGGTTATAGTAGTTAATAATCATGTAGGTTGAATTGGGGTTGTTTAATAATGTTGGATGTGTGTAAAAATGGAAGAGATTTGAGATTTGGGGAAATTCGGGTCCATAACCCTTAAAACCGTTCTTGGTAAATTCGCAGGGGCGAATCGATTCGACCCTAGGGAGAATCGATTCGCTAAAGGGTCAGCTTACAGGTCTTCTTGGACCGATTCGATTCGACCAAGCCGAATCGATTCGGGAGGTTACAGAATCTCAGGTTTCTTAGTCCGAACCAATTCGCTTTTTGGGTGAATTGATTCGCTAGGGCGAATCGATTCGGCCCTTGGGCGAATCGATTCGTTTTCCTACTATTTTTAAGTTAGTTTTATAACTCAATTCCAATCCTTTTTCTTGAGACATAGGGCCTAGGAACCTTCTTGTATGAAGTAAACTTAGAGTCCTAGAGTCCTAAACGAGTTAGTTATTCACCCGACATTAGAAATGGATCATGTGGGGAATTTTTCGGGGATATGCCAATTGATGTTAGGGCATTTTTTCTTCTAGAAATTATTATGAAACTAGGATTTGTAGTATTATGTTTGGGAGACTTTAGAAGCTCAATTGATCTATGTTAGTCTTGATGGTTCATAGTATATCCCCATAAAAGAGTGTTGGGTGAATTAAATTGGGAGTTCACTTATTCTTCGAGGTTATAATGACGATATAAATTATCGTATGGCTCCGGATAAAAAGGTGAATTATTTACAAAAATGTAAATGATTATGGTTTCGGACAAAAATGAAACATACATATGAATAATGGTGAATGAAAATGAAATGGAAATGGTAATAATTATGGTAAATGCTAATTTACTTTATAATGAATTTGATAAATGATAATTTACTTAAACACACCTCTCTAAATGCCATCATAAGGGAAGTTCGCGCGCGAGGTGAAATCCCCTGGCTAGTGAATGCAGGGTGGATATAGTCCTAGGCCATATGAGCGATATGTTATGTTTTCGCGCTGGTGAGGAGATTCCGGGTGTGGTCTTGACTCTCCCGCAGGCATATGGCCGCTTCCCGACGTTGCGATAGGTGCCCAGGCTGCCTTGTTTGATAGGCCCCTGGAGGATGATGGTTATTTAGGGGCGCGCCCAGTGGGGAAAATCGGAGGGGCGGTCTTAGAAGCGTTACATGTATATAAATATAACAATTCATAATCAAGTGGGACTTGATGTATTGAGATATGTCATAAAGTGCATGATAAAGTTCCATAAAGAGCACAATGAAATGCCACATAGAGCATCTGTTGATGATTATATTCCTGTTAAGGAATGGATTGCTAGAAAGAGCATAACAGTTGTAATTATGAGTTCCTGATAAGGAACATAACAATGAAATGGAACAATATAAAATAATGGAGGTTTTTAATTAATGTTAATTATTCTTATTCTCCGGCATAGCTTAATTAGATTTATGATTAATTAAAATTGTCTTAGCTTATGCTTTAAATTGTGTAGGTAGATTCTTATTCCTTTTTAGTCATGATTTACCATTCATAACTGTCATACTCTTTATTCATCTGGTAATTATATAGAACTGGGCCCTGGCCCGTTCATATTTCTATTGTGCATGCATCTTGTATCCGCTCAAGTACTCCGCCGCAAGGATGCCTGATCTGACTTCCTACCCCGGTCTTTTTTCTGAGCCGTGATGCTTTGCGGGTGTTACGTAATATATTACAATAGACTCTGCCATCTTTGTACTTTAGCTAAGGTCGGGTCTTTTACTCGGGCGTGAGGCCCAAGATTTTGTAATTGTCTAATGTAATGGATATTGTAATTTATTAAATTTGTTTAGTATTATTATGTTGACCGACAACATATTCGGTCCATTACTGTATATTTGATGTGCATGTAATATTATATATCAGGAGTTTTCCACTTTCTTTTTAAATTGGGTTGTTTAATTTCTTTCCTTACTTTAAAACCAAAATTTTTGGCAACCCGTTTTTCTGAAATATGGAGTGGTTATCCTGTATACTTTGTATATTGTTGTGATACTGAGAATGATTCCATCCATGATTCCTGTTATATTGGAGTATCGGGCTGGCCACCCCTATTTAGGATCACGGGTTGTCATAGATGGTATCAAAGCATCAGGTTCTAGAGTCCTTAGGGGTCTGTGTGAATGCTTTACGTCTACAGCGTTGCTTTGATTATGCATAGAGCCTTAGAATTAAGATCGTTGATTTCTCTTGTGATATTTCGTTCTTCTGCCATGAGGTAGAACCCATAGAATCTTTTGCGCATTCTTGTGAGATTCGTAGGTCGATTGAAGAAGGGCGCCAGGGAAGGTCGTTGTGAAGGCGTCATTAGATGGAATTACTAAGAACTGTAAATTATGGTCGGGGGTGAGGACCGCTTTGGAGGTCGCTCCCCTTTTGTAGCATTTTCTTATCTTGCAACTGCGACTACTAATTATGGTAGATCTAGTTTTCCAAGTACCGCTAGAAGTAGAGGGTGGTACTAAGCTTGGGATTCCAAGCGATATTGAATTGAAGTGGGTAAGAGACCATGATAAGGGCCACATGTTGAGTTAAGATAGAGGAAATGCATCCTCATTTGGTAGAAGATTAAGGCCCAAGAGCTTTGGACTAGAAGAGGGTATAGATATGCCCAGAGGAAACGGATGGAGGAAAATCCTTCACCCGTAAGAGTAGTGTAGAAATGGTGGGAACGTAGTCACCATATTTGTGGGTGCAGGAAGTTTTGCTCTATGAAGAAACCCGGTGGATACTTTCAACATCAAATTTCTCGGGGATAATTGGACTGAGGAAAAGGAAAATTCTCAAACATTCACACGAGGTTCGGTCTGAGGCCGACAATAAATAAAGAGTTGTACGGTTAGAGAGGTCGTACACCACAATAAGGTACGTATAAGGAAGATATGGCCCTTCAGGGGAATGATAGGCTCCAGAATACGTGTCGTTAACGCTTCTGAAGGAATAGTGTTCATGATACCCCATTGGTGGATATCTTCTCGAGGAGGTTTCATTGAACTAAGGAAGGGGAGGCCGGTAGCGTGTTCCCTTTTGTTGAGAAAGTGAAAGGGATCGCGTGGGCAGCTAGGGATGGAACAGTGGCTATGATGTGGAATTTAGAACCACTCATCTTGATTATGTTGTTTGGAGAAGAAGTGCAAGGATAAGGTGCCTGGTTGGGGCGTTAATGGAATTAACATTGGTTCGGATAAGACTTGAATACGGTGTCTGAGAACCATTAGTATTAACCCGGGGTGATTAACAAGAGTGTTGGCAGGAATTCCACCTTAGTAGTGGGTGGTGCATTCCTCAGGATAAGATAGGCTAGTATTGTATTTACTATAGATTCGGGTGTGCATGTCGAGCTTGAGGTAGTATCGACATTATTATAGTAAGTGTAACTATATGACTTCCATGGTAGGGAAGTTTTATATTTTTCCCACTCGTTATAAGGCGAGTGATGATATTTTGAATGTATATGTGTTGTATGTGCTACTTGTATTATGTGTATTGTACGAGTAAAGATATATTGGTTTGATTGGGGTGATAGCAAGCGAATAAATTGCAAGGCTATCCTACTTCTGGTTTCCGGATGGAACTAGTTGATCTATAATATCTCTCCTGGATACATGTTGAGATTTTATAGAGGTTATTTGAGGTAGGTAGGATATTTTAGTACTTGTTGTGTTATCTTTTTTGAGTGTTTGGTTGTTTGTTTCCATTGTATGTGATTGTTATGACTTATCTCCACGACCAACAAGGTTGAGTAGTAATGCATAGGAGGGGTTCCTTGTTTGGATTCCTCTTTTACGGGACTCTCCACGTGTGAACCTCAATGACGTTGGGAGTGGAGAGATGCTATTCTTTCTTTTTTTTTTTTTTTTTATTTTGTTGATTGAGAGTTGGGTTGAAAGGTTTAGCCGAGAATCATGTAGTTGAATGATTAAGGGCTACTAAAGTGCGAGATAGAAGCACTAAATATAGTTCTCTCCTCTGAGCGATGTGAGGGAGACTGAGATATGAAGTCGAATTGGGACTTATGGTTATGCCTTATTAAGAAGGCCATGTGTATATAGTGGGATAAATAATTTTGAGACTTTACTAAAAGTAAATGTCCGAGTAGTTGAAATCTTCAATTATTTGTTATGGTAATACATAGAAGTAGAATCTTGTTAATAGGGTCGTGAGTTAGAATTTTATCGGTCCCAATCACGTGTCTTAGACCGTTACATCTTGATGACCGACAATGCGAGGTAGTAATGTAATTGGAGGGTTCCTTGTTTGGATTTCGCTTCGGCGAGACGTCCCACGCATGAAACCGAGCGAATGTCAGGAGTTGAGAAAGGTCTTGGACAGTAGGGATATGCTTAGTATTATACGTCTACGACTTAGATAGGATGTATATAGATCTATTTTAGGATTATTAGGACGTAATGCCTTTAAGGCATGGGACGTTGATCTAAGAAGGAGGTAGGGAGTTAGCCACGATTAGGTCGTGGGTTAACTCTAAGAGGGATTTGGTCCCTAGAAACAAGAAGTATGGAAATCTTGAGTGATTCGAAAGGTTAGGCCCAAGGATACGAGGCCTCTTTTAGATAGAATGTTAGGTTGGTAACTTAACCTTCGAGGAGTTAAAAGGATGAGTTGACTTTTGCTCCTGAGACCATGTTAGTAAGCTCGAGGGTGGATTTAATGAATAAGTCTCCGCTAGGATGGGGAGTAATAATACTGGATCATGGACCCATTGTTTATGCGTCTCACAAGCTTAAACTTTTGGGAAGTATTATCCCATGCTTGAATTAAAATTCATTGTGGTAGTGATCGCCTTAAAGAGATGGAGGCACTACTTCCTGGTCAGGAGTGTTGGTCCTTCTCGCGAGCAACGGGTTGTTGCAATATGTTGTGGGAGAAATCGAGTTGGTGTAGGAAGTTCATAAAGGACTATTAATTGGACATTTCCTCTTGCTAAGGGAATGCGATTGGGGTAGTAGATGCGTCGAGTAGAAAACTCATCTAAAGATATTAGTGATGGCATGGGAAACCAAGTAGAACGGGTATAACTCAAAAAACTTTGTAGCAAGAGCATTCAGGTCTATGACTGACCACTTCACCTACTCGTGTGAAGAAGAGTGGTAGTAGAACGAAGAAGGGTATATTCATAGATGTCTTCATTTAATTTCCAGCACCGAAATGGTCATGATCCTATCTGAGAAAATTATTGATCGCTCGACCAAATCGTTGCTTTTTCGGCCATTGCGGGTGGATGATTTGTAGAAGAGTACGCCCCACTTTTTATGGAGGAATGGTAGAACCGTATGAGGTGCCTAACAATAGTGGTGGGCCGAGACTAGATATTCGTGTCAAAGATTTGGTAAAGTTTCCAAGAAGTAATGGGAACTGTATGGAAATGGCATATATCTTACCACCCTAAAGTGGATGGATGAATGGAGGAAGTTAACGTAAGGCCGAAAGGCATACCTTAAAGGTGAGCCTTAGGTTAAACTGATGGAAGGGGGAAGTTGCTTGTATGGATGGAAATTTCTGTAAAATAATTCAGATCATTTTCTGTGGTATGGCACCCTGAGTGGCCTTTTGTAGCCGGGTGAGTAATTCTCATACTCATTGGATGAGACCAGCGAACAATAGGTTCCTTGGACTTGGTGGGGTCTAGGAACATTTCCTTAATGATTGGGCTTTTGGGACATATGCTTTGAAGGGCTATGCTTATGCGAGGAGAACTTGAGTAGTGTTGGGGTTAAGCCATTTAGAGTTGGTATAAGCGCCCCGAGGAGGGATGTAACATGATTCAGGAAGTAAGGTACTTTGCACCGAGTCACGTGGGTATCGTCTTTCGCCGTTGGAAGATAGGATCGATGGTTCATGAGGAACGCTTTGGGCCATGTTAGGCTCGAAAAATGTAGACTAAGATCGATAGTGACGACCTTAATCCGAGTCCATTTGGGATGCCAAAACAACGAGGGGTTTGTGAAGAGTGATAGAATGATAGTTTAGGATAGTATACCCTTTACGCGATTAGGGTACACCCGAATTTTGAGGGCAAAATTCCCTCATAAGGGGGGAGTATGTGACAACCCTCATTTTTAGGACACTCATTTTATATTATTCTACTGCATGAAGTAATTATATAAAATGTTGGAACTGGAGTAAATATTAATTGAACGAGTTGGAAGTTAATATTTACTAGATTGATGCATATTTACTATATGTGAAAGTAAATATCATCATTTTGTATGTTTTATAGTGTCTTGTATTTTAAATGAAATTATGGTTTAAATGAAACCGGAATTTAAAAGTGAACTATAAAATTGCCGGATGCCATTTTAGAGGGCATAGTTAGTCCTGGAATGTGCGAGACAGTCAAAATAAGTGCCATATTGTATTTTTAGATTCCGGGCACTTTTCACTAGTTTTAACTTAAATGCGTATTTAGGAGTCATTTTAACGTGGTATTAACCATTTAAGTTGGGAACATTAGACTTAAGCCCCGATTTTAGTCTTCTAAATCCCTTAATTTCCCTATTTCGTATCTTAAACATAGAGAGAGAGAGAGAGAGAGAGAGAGAGAGAGAGAGAGAGAGAGAGAGAGAGAGAGAGAGGGGAAGAGAATTGCGGAGAAAAGAGGAGAAAAGAGGAGAAAGAATAGAGATTTGGAGATTGAAGATTGGGATTGCTCCTACCACCAAGAAATCTGAATTTGCAAGCTTAAGGAAAGTTTTCTACTTGCAAATATGTGATTTAAGATGAATAAATTGTGTTGATAGTTGTGTATTGGTATAAATGATCAAATATGGGTTTTATAGATTTTATGGTGTTTTAACCCTAATCTTAGTTTTTGATGATGAAATTGTGGGTTATAGTAGTTAATAATCATGTAGGTTGAATTGGGGTAGTTTAATAATGTTGGATGTGTGTAAAAATGGAAGAGATTTGAGATTTCGGGAAATTAGGGTTCATAACCCTTAAAGTCATTCTTGACAAATTCGCAGGGGCGAATCGATTCGGCCCTAGGGCGAATCGATTCGCTAAAGGTTCAGCTTACAGGTCTTCTTGGACTGAATTGATTCGGCCAAGCCGAATCGATTCCGAAGGTTACAGAATCTCAAGTTTCTTAGTTCGAACTGATTCGGTTTTTGGGCGAATCGATTCGTTTTCCCGCTATTTTTGAGTTAGTTTTATAACTCAATTCCAATACTTTTTCTTGAGGCATAGGGCCTAGGAACCTTCTTGTATGAAATAAACTTAGATTCCTAGAGTCCTAGACGAGTTAGTTATTCACCCTACATTAGAAATGGGTTATGTGGGGACTTTTTCGGGGATATGACAATTGATGTTAGGGCATTATTTTCTTCTAGAAATTATTATGAAACTAGGAGTTGTAGTATTATGTTTGGGAGACTTTAGAAGCTCAATTGATCTATTTTAGTCTTGATGGTTCATTGTATATCCCCATAAAAGAGTGTTGGGTGAATTAAATTGGGAGTTCACTTATTCTTTGAGGTTATAATGACGATATAAATTATCGTATGGCTCCGGATAAAAAGGTGAATTATTTACAAAAATGTAAATGATTACGGTTTCGGACAAAAATGAAACATACATATGAATAATGGGGAATGAAAATGAAATGGAAATGGTAATAATTATGGTAAATGCTAATTTACTTCATAATGAATTTGGTAAATGATAATTTACTTAAACACACCTTTCTAAATGCCATCATAAGGGAAGTTCGCGCGCGAGGTGAAGCCCCCTGGCTAGTGAATGCAGGGTGGATATATTCCTAGGCTATATGAGCGATATGTTATGTTTTTGCGCTGGTGAGGAGATTTCGGGTGTGGTCTTGACTCTCCCGCAGGCATATGGCCGCTTCCGCGATAGGTGCCCAGGCTGCCTTAATTGATAGGCCCCGGGAAGATGATGGTTATTTAGGGGCGCGCCCAGTGGGGAAACTCGGAGGGGCGGTCTTAAAAGCGTTATATGTATATAAATATAACAATTCATAATCAAGTGGGACTTGATGTATTGAGATATGCCATAAAGTGGATGATAAAGTGCCATAAAGAGCACAATGAAATGCCACATAGAGCATTTGTTGATGATTATATTCCTATTAAGGAATGGAATGCTAGAAAGAGCATAAAAATTGTAATTATGAGTTCCTGATAAGGAACATAACAATGAAATGGAACAGTATAAAATAATGGAGGTTTTTAATTAATGTTAATTATTCTTATTCTCCGGCATAGCTTAATTAGATTTATGATTAATTAAAATTGTCTTAGCTTATGCTTTAAATTGTGTAGGTAGATTCTTATTCCTTTTTAGTCATGATTTACCATTCATAACTGTCATTCTCTTTATTCATCTGGTAATTATATAAAACCGGGCCCTGACCTGTTCATATTTCTATTGTGCATGCATCTTGTACCCGCTAAGGTACTCCGCCGCAAGGATGCCTGATCTGACTTCCTACCTTGGTCTTTTTTGTGAGCCGTGATGCTTTGTGGGTGTTACGGGATATATTGCAATAGACTCTGCCATCTTTGTACTTTAGCTAAGGTAGAGTCTTTTACTCGGGCGTGAGGCCCAAGCTTCTGTAATTGTCTAATGTAATGCATATTGTAATTTATTAAATTTGTTTAGTATTATTATGTTGACCGACAACATATTCGGTCCATTACTGTATATTTAATGTGCATGTAATATTATATATCAGGGGTTTTCCACTTTCTTTTTAAATTGGGTTATTTAATTTCTTTCCTTACTTTAAAACCAAAATTTTTGGTAACCCGTTTTTCTGAAATATGGAGTGGTTATCCTGTATACTTTGTATATTATTGTGATACTGAGAATGATTCCATCCATGAATCCTGTTATATTGGAGTATCGGGCTGGCCACCCCTATTTCGGATCACGGGTCGTCACAGTTATGACCCTAGGTATACTTATCCACCCGGATACCCTGATACGGTTAGCTCACCGAATCAGTAAAATAAAAATAAACGTAGCGGAGGCGGCCATATTTCCCCGTTTGTGAGATGGAATCGTACCCAAAATGTCTCACCCCGAAAAGAAACACAACATATAAATATTGGATGCCTATGACCTAGGGATCATACCCACCTTGCATTCACTAGCCAGGGGATTCAGCCACGTTGCGCCAGAGGGGTATGTATTCTTATGAATATTATTCACACCAATATTCATAAAGAACACATATATATATATATATATATATATATATATATATATATATATATATATATATATATATATATATACACACACACACACACACACACACACACTACACAGTCACCACATATATATATTTTATTTAAACCCGGATAATTCGTGCCTAATTCCCGTAGCACTAGACTAAGATATCCGGGTCATTTTCCCATATCTAAACTTATTTAATTTGCACATCAATTAATTTATTAAAATGGCATCACTCAACCAAAATGTCTGGACTTTCTCTCTTGGACCTTATCATAACCTCTTAGAATTTATCACTAAAATTCCCATAAATGAGATTGACACACTTTTCACATTTTGTAATTCTTTACATCCATTCCCCACATTCTAGGTATTTTCGTTAAATAAATTCCTGCCGTAAATTAAGCCCCCTTCGATCCATAATTAAACCACAAGCAAAATTACAGGCCAAACAAAAAAAAAGGTAACTGCGTACTTCTCTCCACGTCATTCGAACTACTCTCTAGGTCATTTGAACGACTGGTGATGTCATTTGAATGACTCCCCAGGTTGTTCGAACGATAGGCCTCGGTTTCAACCCCTTCGTTTTTCCTGGTACTATTCCCACCATGAATAAACTCCTTTAAGGTTTTTGATACCCAGAATCAATTTCAACATACCAACACTGATTGTTATGGTCATACAATTTCAATTCATGGATTTAACCCCCTAATCACCAATGGTTTTTAGCACTCACAATAAACGATTTTCATGATTTTCTTCCTACATTAGTTTCCTCAAATTTGATTCCCAAACTCCAAATCAAACTACATGAATTATCCCTTTTTGATTCGTAACACAACATTAATTACACTCTTAAACTGTGGAAACTGTACAATTCATAAACACCCCAAAATTCATAAACACACATTTTTCACGCGATAACCCACCCAAAAATGAATTTGATCTACACCCACTAGGATATCTATTGATTATCAAAGATTTACATTGAATCAAATTAATCACTTGCTTGTATAAGATTTGTAGAGTTTGATTCCTTTGATGAAGATGATGGATTTGACTCCCCAAAGCTCCCCAAGTTAGCCCTCTTTCCTTCTCTGCATCAGTAAGGTTTTCTCTTTGAGTTGTGTTTGTCCCGCAACCTCTCAAATTTGGGTTTTATAATATTTTCCTTTTAGATTTGCATTTACCCCAAACTGTCAAATTTAGATTTTTTAATGTAAATCCTGAAAATAAACTTGTGGCCTAAATTAAAATGTCCCAAACACCTTCGTGTGTGCCCGGTTATGCCTAAAACTGCCTCGAGACCCATTTACTACCCCTGAGTATTCTTTTTCGAATATCTCAACCTATTCACAATTAACCGTGCATTCATAATTGTCATCTGAATTACTTTCTAACATTCTCCAATTTCGAACTCAAAAGGCGACACATGTGAAATCTGAAAATGATCCGAATTAATTAAATCTCAATTCACCAAATTAAAAAAATCCTCCAATTTAAATAAATTATCCAAATCATAAATTTAAATTTCTCCAAATTGAAATAAGTTGAATTTGACCCAAAAATAATTAAATTCAGTGTCCTCAAAATTACGGTGTGTTACATGGTATATTCATTGGAATTCAATCCAAATCATAAATTTAAACTTCTCCAAATTGAAATAAGTTGAATTTGACCCAAAAATAATTAAATTCAATGTCCTCAAAATTACGGTGTGTTACATGGTATATTCATTGGAATTCTATGTGTTATTCGATTAAGATATTGTGTATTTTTTTATTTGGGCAAGGTTCCATGAAATTTTAATGTGGCATTGAGAATGGTCACTCGCTAAAAGTCCAATAGTTGGAATGAGGCATTACAAAGCCTAGGTGAGGTACGGTGATGTCGGGGACCTATTGATGTGTTAGTGAGAAATAAATTGGTACAATCCTCGAGTGTCATATTGGACCCGTATACAATTTCGTATTGTTGTATTTTTTCACCGTTATTGCGTTAAGCATCAATTATTATCATGTTGTGTACTTCCCCATGCATTTTTTAGTGTCAAGTAAGCATGGATTCGTACGTTACTCATTTTTTGAAGGCTATTAAGAGTATGACGTTTTCAGAATTTTATTTGTATATGAGTTGGTAGTGTAAATATTTTGGGAGCTTATCGTTATTTTGAGTGAAATTAAAACTGTAATTATTTGGAGGTTTATTTTACCTAGACTTTTTGGTAAGAGACATATTCGATTTGCATATAAATTTTGAATTGGACATTATGTATTCTGATGACTCGACATGTTTATTTATTTTTAATATAGATGCTTTATATGGATTGTTGAGGATTTAGTTTAGTATTAATCGTATTAGTGCCTTGATTTCCTCAGAGTGTTATAGACAAGACCAAATATCCTAACCATATGTAAATTGCGAAGTGAAGGGGTTTGACCCACACCAAAATACCATACCATAAGTGTAAACTCAAGACACAAAAACTGAAAATCCTTTTGAGATTTTACAAAACATTTTTTAGCCAAAAGGAAAATCTTTTTGTATTTTTCTCAAAATGACTCAAGAAAGAAAAAGATAAAAATACAAAATATACAAGTCATAACCCTAAAAAAGATATATAAAAAAATACGTAGCTAGAGTATGTCAAACACGATGAACACACTCAACCATAAGATCTAACATGGGGAGAACCGCATGGAAGCAAACGAGAATCACCAAGTCTAATACGTAAAGCCTCAAAATCCGATTTCCTAACCCAAGTAGTTGTGTAATGATGAATAGGGGGTTTGGGAACTGAAGGGACTCTATTCTTAGACTTCATATGAGAATTCTTGAGATCGTAGAAAATAAATTTCTAGGGTGACCCTTCCTACCGCAATGAGTTCAAGTGCAAATATTAAAAGTAATGTTACTTAATGGTTGACATTTCCTAACTTTTCTAGTCAACTCTCTCCTATGAATAGTCTTAAATTTGGTCATGGGAGCAATACGATCATCAAAACCAATTCCACACCTATCAAATTTGATTTGGACGGTTCCTAAAAGGTAATTTTAATGTGGTCGATTTCCCCTCTTTTGCAATCAGTTTCACACCTGCACCAGCACCAGCACCCGCACCCGCTGCTCTAGATAATTGTCCACCCTTTCCAAGTGTGATTTCTAATATCATATTCAATGTTTTCAATGCAGCCTCCAAATCAAACTGAACCCCACTCAAATCTCTCCATTTCTCCTTAAGCTTACCTATCCTAGACTCGAGTAAACACCTAGACTCCTTAAACTCTATAATATCCTTCTTCATAACCTCTATCAAACCAATAAAACTATATCTCTCATCCTCAACATATTATAGTTTATCCTGAAGAGTCATCTCAGATGCCTTAATATCCTCAATCAATGCATCATTATTATTTCATATGGCACGTTCTTACAACATAGCTTCAAACTTCAAGTTATCCTTTTTTACCTTTAAAGTTTTTGCACATATTCACGAAAGGAAACCTGAAACTCACTCTCTTATATTTCCTCATCCTCACTGACTTAGAATTCACTCACTATGGCATCGGAAGTGTCAAGCAAAGGAATACCTTCATGGGAACATTTCTAGTCATCGCTTACAAAACAAGCCATGAACGTGGTGAAGTTACACTAATTGGGGGAATCATTTCCCTCCTTTGTATCAGTAGAACTAAGGGAGGAATTAAATGCTATTGATTTCTTTCCCTCCTTCTTAAGTCTAAACGGGGTACTCGAATACCCTATGGCCATAACCCTCATAACCACAACATTTATTTCACTCATCCCTCTTAACATTCTCACTACGATTCTTAGGGATGCGACCGAACTTATTGTTCTTTTCTCCCACAAACCTTTTGGCATCTTTTGATTGCTTTCGGTATTTGAGAAATTTCTAGAACTTCTTTTCCAACATGGCCACACCTTCGAACTCGATGTCAGACTCATCATCCGAAACATTTGTTTCCTGCTTCAGGGCTTTTAAATCTATGCCCTTCTCTTTCTTCAGCACTTGCTTCGAGGTAAACAAGTCAATCTCATACGTTTATAGGTCACCTACAAGAACTTCTAGTTTCGAAGAGTCAAGCATACCCAAATAGTTTAAAACAGTCACCTTTGGATTAAATCTATCAGGTAACGACCTTAATATCTTCTTTATCACTCGATTGTCGGGTATCTTCTCTCCCAAGTTCAATAATGAGATGACTATATCGGGCAATCTAGAATAGATCTCACCAAAGGTCTCACTATCTAAAATATTAATCATCTCAAGCTAGGTGGTGAAGTTTTGGAGTTTTGAAGTCTTGACAACTTTAGTTCCTTCATGGATAAGTTGGAATATATCCTAATACTCATTAGACATCTCACACATCATAATACAATGGAATTCCTTTGAGGAGACAGAACAAAAAAGTGAATTCAAACCCTTTGAACTCTATTGTGCTAATTTGTGCTCCATATCACTCCATGACTCAATAGGTTTTAATCATGTTTTCTCTTATTCTCTCATGACTTGTGGTGGTGTGCACCCCTTAACTACAGTTAACCAGACTCGCTCATATATAGCCTGAAGTGTTGGCTTCATATGGATTTTCTAGTAAGTGTGTGTAATTAGTCCCATCAAACATAGGTGGTATAATAACCTCAAACCCTACAGGATTCATGCCTAAAGACTAGGGATCACAGTCATAATAAATTAGTATTCTATCTCTGATACTAATTTGAGAAGGCCCTTATGCAGTGTTCTATAGGAAAAAGAAATATTATTAAAAAAAATTAAATTTTCTCTTAAGACCCACAAACTAATCTTGTGAAAACCCTATAGTAGGCATATACAGTGATTAAGAATATAAAGCAAATAAATCAAACACACCACAAGACACCGATGTACGAGGAAACCACTAAGGACAAAATCAATGGATAGTCAGGACAGACAATAAGTATGATACGAAATATTTCAAAGAGATATATAGTTGTACACAATGACTCGATCACCCTAAAGCCTTGATGCCTCTTTTTCTATACTACCAATCATCCATAGTGCCACATAGGAATCCACCCACATAAGTGTCAATAGTACATGTGTCCATGTGAACATCGATATCCACCGATGAAGACCAGTAATCGTCTACGAATCTGAACACGGAATCCATCGCTTCTTCTTCACGATCATCACGTAGGAAGTCCACCGCACGAAATCAATTTTTCAAAAAGTTAGAACAATATCTGATGCCAAAATCAAGATCACTATTGAATAATTGGATTTGGATCCTAAAAACTAAGGAGGTTAGAAACAAATGGTAACTTTTGTAAACTGGTTCATAAACATTTTTTGACAAAAGTTCTTATGTTTTCTGAGCGAAAGGAAACCTCAAATACAAAAATATGGATTTCACGACGGTGTCTTGTCTGAGCGACAAGTAAGCCTGGTTCGAACGATAATGTACTCTCGTTTGAACTACAGGAAAATAATTTGAATTTTTAAATCATCCTCAAATTTTTGAAAATAAATACAACTCATGAAATATTTTGAAATTACATTTCCAAAAATATTTCTCCAAAGTCCCAAATCATTTTCATTTAAAAACACAACCTTAATTAGAATCCTAAATCTCAACATTCATTTAGCATTCATACCTCAGTGATATAAGATATACTAAGTCTCAATAAAAATAAAGGCTATAAACATGACACAAATATCATCTTCAACTCTTTGCTGCAATATATTCAATACTTCACATCATAGGCTTTGTTGGATCCCAACTGAATGATTAACGTAGAACACAAAATATTTTGTCCAGAATTATGTCAGTTACAAACAAATTGACTCGATTGGAAATTTTCCCTTACATTATCGAGGTTTTCTTCCATGTAAAAATCCAAGGAAGAACAGGAAGGCCATGTCACAAAAATTCAAAATCTTAGACTCACGTGAATATGCGTTCAAGGAGGAGAGTCCCCATTATGTTATTCCTGCGATGTTTGAAGGCTCCCACAGACATAAAGAAACCATCGTTAAAATCAAGTGAAAATATGGAAAATAGATTTGCCAGCCTATTTTTCTGAACATAGGCAAAAGATATAGACATCCTTTAATAAATGACATAAAAGACTAATTAATGAATACAAAGCCATTAGATCACAGTTCCAGAGAATAAGTTTTGCAATGATAAGGTGTTGGGCACTCATTCCGCCCTTCAGGTTTCTTATGGGCTATAATAATATTCTCCTTTTCTCCTAAAATTTCTTTGGTGTATGTGGTGTGAAAAATGTGTATGTGCGCAACAAGTGGGTGAGGAGTGAAATCATCATGTCCACATCACGAAAAACATGGGAACGAATCATTCGAAGGAGCAAAGATAAAAGAAAAGAAAATATATATATAGTAAAAATGCGAGCGGTACACCGGATCATATAAAGGTGTGAACATTCATGTCTGATGGGACTGCTAACGGATAATAAATACATTATGTATGAGTAGTATGTTGGTTCTTAACTCCCTATTAACAATTTAACATGCATGTCTGATGGGACTACTAAAACTAAGAAAAAATATATACAAAAATAGTAATTGAATGATAACAAATAAAATGTAGAAAAGGGAGAAAATGAGGGTTAGGATCCTAACGAAACCTCGAGACACCTCCATAGCTAAAATTGGCATCAAAGTCCACATAGTTAGAAATAATACCAGGTTGAGGTTTACCCCGTAAGACCAAAATTAAAATTTTCTAGTTTTGATTTGTGAAGAAACCACGTAGAAGTGTTGACATGTGAAGAAATGAGAGAAAGCATTAATTTGGGATTTATGGATCAACCCTCTTTGTAGGTTTTCTGGATTTTATGAAAATAACTTCGCAAATATATGTAGATAAAAATAGGTGATTAAAAGTGAAAAAATAGAAAGTAGATGCACAAATATGTTAAGAGTAGTCAAGTGTAAGAAATAATACTAAATTAGTGAACTTGAATAGATGGGATGTGGACCTTCTAAGTAGGTGGGAATCTTATTTTGGAGAGATGTATGGTTATTTTGATGGGTGGTGTAATAGTGGTGAAAAGGTGAAATGAGAGTGAGAGAATGAAATTATAGGTAGAATGTTTTGAAAGAAATATTTTAGTAAGTTGCACACTGATCTCAAGGACAGTCCCCAATGTTTTGGAAACAGTTTTTTTTAATGAGTTAAATGCTTATTTATATAGGAAACCTTAGAGGATGGGGGGATTCCGATCAATATAGAACATGACCTGCCTATTAGCATATGTTCCGAACTTAATGGATAACTAAGGCAACCTCTTCCTCTAATCATAGGTAAGGGGTGCCTATAGACATTACAAAAGTGATTTTTTTAAAAAATAGATGTTAATCACAAACCATAAGTTCGTTTCACACACAATTGGGATCATTATAAAGATGACTCATGGCTCTACAAAAGAAAGTTAACCAAATTTAAATGGAGATTTAAATCATTTTAGTGACCAGCAACTAATATTTTCAGAATAAAAGGCAGTTGAAGAGAACTGTAGGCCCGAGTCGTGCACAATATTGACCATTGGAAAGTGGAAATAGAGAATTATAAAATTATGTTCAGATATTTTCAGGTCGGAAACCTAACCAAAGATAAAGGGACTCCAGGAAGCATTCGATGACCTTTCTGGTAAAAAGGGTGATAAATGTGAACTCTAAGTTTGATTTGTGAAAGGCATGGACCATTGGAATGGGAATTCAGATCCCTATGAAGTTTTGTTAAGATAGTTGATTAAATTCAAAAAAATCTTGAGAAGCACATGCTGACCTTTGGTTAAGGGTTTTGAAGTAAACAGGCACCTATATGAGGACCATAGGCTAATTTGCGCACTATATGGATCATTGGAAATAGGATTCAGAGCCCTATGAAAGTGTGTTGAGACACTCTCGGCTCCGAGAGTTTACCAGGGTCAAACGGAGATAGGAGAAGCATCTGATGACCTCCAGTTTAGGGTTTGAAGGAGGACCATGGGCCCGAGGGGTAAAAGGATGGTGCTTGGACCTATGGAGCTGTATGAGGGGGGGGGGTACTAGAATGGTATTCTAAAAGATGACTTCCCGACATGC
The DNA here is from genome assembly GCA_949130495.1 of Sambucus nigra. NCBI lineage: Eukaryota > Viridiplantae > Streptophyta > Magnoliopsida > Dipsacales > Adoxaceae > Sambucus > Sambucus nigra. The sequence goes on along the minus strand of OX422219.1, from coordinate 379,540,690 downwards.
TTGGAAGTTTCACCTCATCAAGCTAAAATATAAAAAAAAAATGTAAGTTTGAAAAAAAGGTAATAATAGAAGTAAAGGATATGTACCCAATTAAATAGATTTATTAAATGAATTCAACACGATACAACCCATGGAGAAGTATTCAAAGCCGTGAGTGATTCCCATTCATTAACAATTAACATATTGGCCCAAAACTTCAATTCCCGTTAATACATTCAAAGCTCTGCATGATTAATATATTCTAAAGGAAACATGTTAATATGTGTAGTTATAAGTTTTCGAAGTCCAAACTCAAAAGTAATTTGGTAATGAAATCAATTTTTTTATTAAATGAACTCAAATTTCTCTACTATAGTTATACATATGTTCCGTTTCTTGTGTTATCGAAAACTAGACATGCCCCATATCACCAAAACCCTGATCTTCTCGATTTAATTGCCCCTCAAAAATTACCTAACTCTGTAAATAAACACCATCACATTGGAATAAGTTTTGAGCCTAATTGTGATTAAGTACTAAAAAAATTAATTGTTAAATAGTCAATTTACGTTCATTGGATCCTTCAAGCCGCTTGGTTTTAATCGTCCAAACCTGTTTTAATATCCAAAAAACTTTAATACATAATGTGAAATTGTTTGATATTGATTTACAATCCTTCACAATTTCTTTCTATTCAATCAAGAAATTAATGAAAGATAACCATAATACATTCCAATAATTTTTAATTCTTTTGATCCATTCCTATCAATATCTCTTCAAAGATATTTACCAACCACATACAAACGATATATACGAGTTCAATTAGATAAAGTGGATAATAAGAGTTCACGCTTCCAATTTCTATCAAACAAATGTTCACAAATTCAAAACCCCAAATACATGAAATCCAATAACAAATCATACCAAAGTCAATAGCCCCTACTCGTGCAGATGTGTTGGCAATTTCACAGTAATGGTTGCAATTAAAATTTTCATGAATTGGAAGATTCGACAGTCATGGTGAACAAACCCCCACTATCATCATCAAATAATATACACATTTATATGAACAAAACATAATATAAATGATTAGTACCTAGCCAACCTTATGAGGTTATGCAAGATGCGAAGTAAAAGATTGGTATCGTCATGGTTAGCACAGTTTTCTATGAACTTCCATAGCCAAGCATTTGGAGGCATTCTTTAATTAACCACTTATTTTAGAATTTTATCATACAGTTTCTTAACTAACTCTTCACTAAAACATATCAAACCTAAAGGACAAATCGTGGCTAACTATAAATTAAATTAATTATTTTAAAACCAATCAACTGCAGGAATTACCTATAGGGGCAACTTCCATTGTAATTGGTAGTGAGGAGAACCATGCCATTTGTTAAGATGACAAGTTCAACTATTGATGGTGGTTAGGAGTAAGAATGGGTTAGTTTGTTATAATTTTTGAGGTGTCATTTTTGTTATGACTAGTTCGTAGTTAGTTTGTTAGTTATTTTTCTTAGCTAGATGTGCAGATGTATATCTCTATATAAGCTCCTCATATCTCATTATAAAAATAGAAGACTTTCAATATACAGACATCTATTTTTTCTCATTTTCTCTTTTTTCATCTTCTTTGTTCTCATCTTGTATCTCAAGATTTCTAATACGGTATCAGAGCAGTTCTGATGTACTTTTCGATTGGATCTTCATTTGTTCTTGATCAATTTGTTTCCTCATTAATTTATCTTCAATTGTTCTTCCTTATTTATGTTTTTTAAATCTATCATGGCTCATGGAGGAGGATCTAACAACAACAACAATGATGGAAATTGCACCAACACAAATCAATTTGCTAACTTGGATCGATCTGCTTCAGATGATTCAAACTGACCTTTCTATGTCATAAATGGTGATCATCCCAGTCTTTCCCTAGATTTACATCCATTAATCGGTAATAACTATAATTCTTGGAGCCGTGCCATGATAATGGCTTTAGTTGCAAAAAACAAACTCTATTTTGTTGACGACAATTTTTCAAGACCTTCTTTCGATGATGATTGTTATAACTCATGCTGTAGATGTAATAACATGGTAATGTCTTTGATTTTACATGCCATGTCTCGTGAAATTACTGATAGTATGATGTTTATTGATAATGCTGAGGATATGTAGAATGATCTTCATGATCGATTTCATCAAAGTAACGGTCCTAGAGTCTTTTAGATTAAATAATTTCTAAATGTTCTTAATCAAGGTTCTGATGAAGTCAATAGTTATTTTACTAAACTCAAAACCTTATGGGATGAGTTGAACGATTTTTGACCAATTCCTTCTTGTAATTATGGGGGAATTAAGGCGCTAATGGAATACTAGTAGCAAGAATACGTTCTTCAATTTCAAATGGGACTTAATGAGTCTTAAAATTCATGCTCAAATGTTGATGCAAGATCCTCTCCCTCCAATTAACAAAGTGTGTTCTCTAGTTGTTCAAGAAGAAAGACAACGCAGTCGGACTTCCTCATCTCTATCTTACTCAACTAGTTTTATTGTATGTGCTGGTAATTCTCCACATTCTAGAGGAAAGTATGACAACAAACATTATGAAAAGCCTACTTATTCTCATTATGGTTATATATGTCACACTATAGACAAGTACTATAAACTCCATGGTTATCCACCTGGTTTCAGATTAAAAAATAATAATACATATGGGAATACTAGTAATTCTTCACCAGGATTTTCACCAGCTAATTCAATTAAACATATGTCTAATCAGACTAGTGCTACTTCAGATCAGATAGATGATTCTTTGGATCAAGATACGGATACTTCAAACTTGTCCCCAAGTCAGTGTCAACAACTAATTGATATGCTCAACAATCAATTGGCCTCAATTTCTCAACCCATCATTGAGAAACATGTTATTTCTAACTTCACTAATAAACACTTTTCTATTCCATTGAATGCCTGGATTTTAGGTACCGGCGCAACACACCATGTATGTCATGATAAGGCTTTGTTTGAGTCTTTTAAATATGATGTCATTACTTACCTTGTTACTCTTCCAAATGTTCAAAGAGTATCGATTGAGCGAATAGGCAAAATTAGACTTTCATCATCCATTTTATTGAAGAGGGTTCTTTATGTTTCTTCTTTTAAATACACTCTGATTTCCATTAGTTATCTAACCAAATTATCTAATTATGCTTTGATCTTCTCTGCTAATTATTATATCATTCAAGATATCTCTTGAGCAATCCAGATTGGGAGGGGTAGTAGGATTGGAAATCTCTATTGCTTGGCTCATGACAATGTACAAGTTTGTTTAAACTTTGTTACAGATGCTTGTTTACCTTGTAATGAGACTTTGTGGCATTTTAGGTTGGGTCATTCTTCCAGTGTTAAGACTCATCCTTTAAATAAATCTTTGATGTTTGGATCAGTTAAAAATAAGGATTTTCACTCCTCCATTTCCGATTTAGCTAAATAAAAAAGGCTTCCTTCTGTCTCTCATAAAAAATTGTCTCAGAATGTGTTTGATTTGATTCACTGCGACATATGGGGACCCTTCCATACTATTACTATTTAAGGATTTAGATATTTTCTTACTTTAGTGGATGACTGCTCAAGATTCGCATGGATTTATTTGGCGCACACTAAGTCGGAAGCAAAACTAGTCATTCCTATTTTTTTTTTCACATGATAAAGACTCAATTCGAAGACTCAATTCGAGTAGTTAGATCTGATAATGCAAAATAACCTGACCTTGGAATTTTTTTTCTTCAAAGGGTGTTATACATTACAAATTCTGTGTTGAAAGACCTGAGTAAAACTCAGTGGTTGAACGGAAACACCAATATTTACTCAATGTGTCTCATGCCTTGTTTTTCCAGTCCAATGTTCCTCTTGTCTATTGGAATGACTGTGTACTCACTGATACACATATTATTAATAGGCTTTCGAGTTCTTTATAACTCGAAAAATCACCATTTGAGATCATTCATGGAAGACCTGTGGCACCCCGCCTAATTAAATACCAGGTGATCAGTCCTTTATTAAATTTTAACTAAGGTGAACGTTTGGTTTATTCTTAGCATCACTGTCGAAAAAAAAACTTTTCCAATTTAAAACACCCTAAATAATTAAGCTAAGTGGCAAAACATTTTTAAGCCATCAATTTCTAAATTTAATTTAAAACCAATATTTAAAACCTTACATAATCCATGGTTTAAAAATCACATAACAATCTGACTGAAAAATATAATCCAAGCAATTTAAACATTCAACTAAATAAGTCCAACATTAAAACTTAAAGGAAAAACATCCTGACAATAACCATTCCAAAATGTAAATACTGGAACTAAACAACTAACAATCTCTGATAAAAACAACTGAATAATGGAAAAGGGCGACACATGCCCAACCGGATAAAATAGAGCTAGAAGTGGAATCAATAATAAGGTCGTCTAAACAAGAGGCCTACAACTTCCACCTAAGCTGCAGCACGTTCCATCCAAAGGACCCTATGCAAGATGCCCCTGTGGCTGGGCACCTGTAATATATACATATATACACAAGAGAGAAGAGAAAATAGGAAACGGGTCAGAGCCCGATTGTAAAACAATTTAAAATTCCGTTTAGGAAGTATTTAAAATGCTTACCGGCTAATGTAACAATCATATTAGTGCGGCACTCCCTTGATAAATTCTCACCTCTCTTCTAATGTGCAACACCTATCGCACTAATACTCCAAACACTTTAACTTATCTTAAGTTACTCATAAGATTTCATGCTGACAATTTCTAATGTTAAGAAAGGTAATTTTATTTAAAAGCAATGTTCTCACATAACCCTCATTTGATTATAAAGTTTCCCAGTAACGTATCATACTTTTCAAACACTTATTCCCAAGTTGAAATAATTATTCATTTCTTACTTACCATAGTCACAGTAGATAGTTCCCAAATTCCAAGTTCTATATATATATATATATATATATATATATATATATATATATATATATATATATATATATATATATATATATATATATATATTTATCAAATACTCATAAAATATATATATTCTAACGGCAGCCTACATAAAATTTATGGTGCGGGCATACTCTACTATCCAGTCCCCGTATCACTCGTACTAAGGGAAATACGAGTTCGGAATCACTCTCGAACCGTATTAACAAAAAACACATACAAATTGAGGTGAAGCATAGTTCCAAGTCACTAAGAGGCCAGCACATACCCTAACGTCTCTTAGGACCGTCTGACTATCGATCTGATAGCCTGTACCAAGAATTCCTATGTTCTAGGGTACGAGTCAATATCCCCCATAAAGGTCCCATCGAGATAAGACTGTCCCAGCGCGGTAATATCAGGGATAGTAAGTAGCGCGGGCATGATTTTTACACGTATATAGTATATACACAAACACAAACACAATCATATATGTATACTACTGTCCCCATTTCAAATTTAGGTAAGCCCACAACCCATGCATGATAATTATTCTCATTGCACATTACTAGATTATCCCGTATAGCGGTTTGTCTCTTTTATTCTTATTTATGGGATTATTCCAACTTACTACGTAACATTCATGAATTCCTATCTCCCCAAATGTAATTTTAGTAGGTACTCATTTACTTTACAACGTAACTTCCTCATGAGTCTCACCCTTTAAACACACGTTCCCATTGTTTCTTAAGTGTAAAATACCTTTGTTAAGGATTAAATCTCGTCTTAGATTAAGGGTTCCATTTTTATGAAGTCCTACGGGTCTTCTTTACCTCCCAAAATATTCTAACAATAATGTCCAAGAATTTCTATTCATTTAAGTTGGGACCACCTGTTTAAAAAGGGAAATTTGAGTTTTCCAGGAGGGGTCGATCGATCGATGGCAGGTGCTCGATCGATCGATGCGTCGATCGATCGATACTCCTAGTTCGATCGATCGATCAAGTAGGCATGGCGAATCTGCAGAATTTCTAGTTATGGGTTTCCTCTTCCAAAATCATCCAAAACAATATATTTGAATTCCAAACTCCCAACAATCTATACTACCAGTGTTATATTCTCAAAAAAATTGTATTCTACGTAATACATGCGAATTTTCATCATGAATAATGAATTAAATGGGGAATAATCCATACAAATATCAAGAACCCTAATATTTTTTTTGTTTAGTTTCTTCCTATTCTTTTACCAGATTTCATACTCCTAATTCACTGTAATTTTCGTGGTTCAATCTCTACATGTGAGTTTGATTTCCAGAATACATCTATTATCCATATATCATGCAATTCAAGTCTCCAAAATAGGTTTTTCTTTCACAAAAACTAGTCCTAAACAATCCTAGGCTAATATTATTGAATCGTTAACTGAATTTGAGCAAGATAGATACTTGCCTGGGAATTCTTGGTTCAGATTTGTGGAGAGATTGGTGTTGTTTTGATCCTCGTTGCGCGATCTAAAGTTTGGAGGCGACGGCGGTGAAAACGACGGAGTTCTTGGCCTAGAACTCATTGGAAAGCTTCTCATCTTCCTCTCCAATGGACGTCTTTAGTTTATGGATGTTGATTTAGGTCTTTATTGTTAAGAATTTATTAATAATTTCGTTATTGTTAATTAATATGTATTGATTTAGGTCTTTTATAAACTTAACTAGACCCATAACCCTTGTCAATAAATCTCTATTATTTGTCAATTTATATATTTTCCTCTCACCTTACTTGGAACCTAATTTATTATAAATATTATTTAGTGCATTTTATTGCACATTTCTAATAATATTTTTTACTTCACTTTTTTAATTCTTATATATTTCTAAATCTTCTTAAATTTTAATCTTTTTCCATTTTAGAACTTACTCATTTATTTCATATTATTTTTTCACTTCCTAATCCCACCACCAATTATCTTTTTTAATGAATCCTTTTTCCTTTAATCTCACCTAAAATTTATTTACCAATTTTCTCGATATCATTCTTTATCCTTGACCAAATGTTGTTAACATTTTTGTCCTAATTCCATTTCGTGTTTAACACAAACTTATGCCTAAATTCTATCACTTTGCATCCTTTTAAATCCTCTATTGATTAGTTAATTGTCCTAATTTTTCTACACTTACAAATAAATGCCTATGAATTTTTTTACAGTATTTCTAAAAATTGATGAGAAATAAATATCGACAAAAGTCATTTTTCTTGTAGTGGGAAAACATAATTTTTATGGTTTTTCTTTGGATTCATACAATTGAAGCATTTTCCACTAGGAATAATATTTTTTAAACAAAACCACACTTAACAATATTTATACCTACGTGGATATTTGACAAAAAAACAACACGCTTTAACCATGATTAAATTGTGTCAAAGTGGAACTAACCAAACCTCCAAATTTTGACCAAGTCTGCCTGGATGGGACTAACATATTAATATTGCTTGTAAAATTTCCATGTAGGTATAACCAAACCTCCAGATTAATATTTCTTCTAAAATTTCACAATGTTATAGTGTATGTATATTTTTTTTCATACTTTCGTATGATGATTAATTAATGGTAAGAATATCGAAATAGAAAAAAAAACACGACTTGGAACAAAACGAAATTGTCTTGTTCGTGTTTCGTGTCGTGTTATTGTAATGATCATGTTTTGTTTGTGTCATGTAAGAGTTATCTATTTTGACACTAAGTCATGTCGTGTCATTTGTTGGTAGAAATTATGCGTCCTATCATTAAGAAGATTGATTATTAGAATCTAAAAAATATAACATCTGTGCGTATTCTACGTGTGAGTACAGAAAACATCACAATATAAAAATCTAAGAAAGCAATAACCAAGGAAGAAAGTAAAGAACACGACACGACTATGTACGTGGTTCGACAAATTGCCTACGTCCACGAAGAGGTTACCATTTTTATTAAGTATCTCCATCCGGTTACATTCCCTTTTCACCGGGTTAGGAGTTACAATTTATAGATGCATCATGATAGAGTACGAGGTGTTTAAGGAACTCAAAATAACACGTGGATATGACAATATGCACCTAAATATCTCATCCGAGATTCTTGGTATTTGATTTGACCATATCCACAATTATCCTTATAAAACTGAAATACTCGTGTGGAAATCAAGTCATGATTTTGGACGGGCAACTTGTAAATTCATCTGGTCTGACCGTACTAAATCGGCTCCCACAATTGGCCCTAATATCTTGGGGCTAATAGTTGTCGACCAATAGATTTTAATTGAGTTGAATGCCCAAGTCCTGAAACAATATCCAAAACCGGCATCGCATATTTATAATTTTAAGAGTTGAAGGGGGTACGCTTGTTCCAATGGGAGACTGAAGTGCCAAAATATTTATGGGAAAAATTAACCTATGATTAGAGTATCTGGAGACCAATTTTTATGCACACTCAACTATTAGTTCACTAATCCTGGCCGTTCTCGGACATCCTTCATCTCTAAGCGTCTCTTCTCATTTTTTGATTCAAAAGTTAGAGTCCTTATTCTTCTATGCTTTCTCAAAGCTTCATCCTTACTTATATGTTATAGTCTTCATATTTTCACTTCTTGTTATTTACATTAACTTGTTACTAAAGATCAGGTTTTTCTTTCTTATTTATGCAATCATGGTTATGTTAGATAATAAGTTACAAGATAAATTTAGTTTTCAGTATAATATCCCTTAGTGGGTGATCATCGATCGTTCCCCTCTTCCTTAGAATCTTCATGACATTAAAGGGGAACTGGATTCACACTCTCCTGGTAACTCAGGGGGGTTTAATGTTCCCCCAAACATATTTTCTCTTATATTCTTTAGATATTTTGATATTGTACCTGCACAGTGTGAATGTTTGGACAATAGTAAATGGGGTCCATAGAATAAATACCTTATGTGTAACAAAATTAGGTCTTGTTGAGATATATTACTGCTACGTGTGGTCGCAGACCAACGAAGGTCCGTTGTATTTGAAAAGCGGAAAGGATGAGAAAATTCTGGTTGTAAATCTTTCAAATTCTCATAAAGTAATTAGGAACATGGGTTCATTTCTAGGAAATGGTAGCGCCCTCCTGCTTCTGGGGGCGAGAGACAATGAGGACCTATGATTTTTTATTATGAGGAGGCCGAAATTGGTCGTTTATTCTTCTCTTTATTTTTTCGTATTGACTTCTTGTTCTTTTTCCCATGTTCCTTTAACTGATAATTTTTTCCCACATTTTTACAGCTCGTGCCAAAACTCAGGAATGTAATATTAGTGAGGTTCATACTGACGAGATTGTGAAGGATGGGAGCATTAGAGAATGGTTGGCACACGATATGCATTTGAGGTAGGTGGACTTTTTGTTGGAGTAAAATAATATAGACACTTTCCTTATTGCTCACATAGTTGATAGGGTCCTAACTTTAAAAGTTCCTAAAATAGGTCCTTCTGATCCTATAGTGGTAGAGGAGGAAGAAGAAGGTTCTAAAGAGTAGGGATAGAAAGAAAGGGAATAGGAGGAGAAGAGGAATAAAAGGAGGAGGGGGAGGAGGAGGAGGAAGAAGAAGAAGATTTGTCCCCACTATTAAAGATGAGGAAGTTGAAGCTTCCTTTTGATGATGACGAAGATCAAACCGTCCTCTCGGACAGGTTGAAGTCTTTAAAGTTATCTGGTTCTAGACCCTCGGGGTATAATGGTTCTATCATATTTGATGAGGGGAAGAAAAGTATAAAGATAAGGAGATGGAAGAGAAAAAGAGAGATAGACAAAGAAGGAAGATGAGAGAAGAGAGAAGAAGATATTAGGAAGGACAAGAGAATGTTGTCTCCCGTTGATTCTATTGAGGGGGTTAGCGTGAGAGATGGCCCCCACCTTGCCCCTGAATTATTGAAGAGGGTAGTGCTCTCTACTGACTGCAAGCGCTCTTTAAAGTTGGGGTCGTCCCAACTTGCCCTAAATACGGATAAGGGGATAGCCCTGGTGAGCCTTTATGCTTAAAATTTTCATTTTTCTCTTATTTTCTCTTTACTCAAGATAACTCTGTGTCTCTATTTCTTTTTGTGTAGTTATTGTCTAATTTTACAACTCTTCTGGGCAATCATGCGAACAAGTCCAGAAAGGAGTAGGAGCTGAAAGATGCTCTAAAGGCCGAGAATGAGTCCTTTATTGAATCTCTCCAAGCGTGGGAGAAAAAGAAGGTCGAGATATCCCAGACCTTTGATGAGATCAACGGGTCACAAAAGAAGGTAGTTACTGAGAAGGACAAGCACGTCAAGTAGAATCCGAGCTTGTCAACTAAGGTCACAAAACTGGAGGGTGATCTTACTTAGGATAAGGACGCCCCCCACCGTAAAGGATTTAATAAAGCCTATGATGATGCAGAGGGGCATCTCACTTATGGCTGTAAAGTTTCCATTAAAAATTGTTGGGACCAGTCCTTGAAGGCAACTGGAACCTGTCAAGAATCTGATCTATTTAATCCAACTCCCCTCACCCTGACCCATATGAAGAAAAAGGAGAAAGAACATGGTCGACCTACTGGCATGGATATTGTCCCCACTGAGGGTGAGGTTGAAGCTGGTAAAAGATCTTGAGCTGCTGATAAGGGGAAGATCATGGTGGAAGAACAACATGTGACATAATAAGACTCATAGACTAGGAGTTTGGTTTCCTTCCTTGTAAAAGTTTTTGCATTTTTTTACTTTTGGCAAACTGTAACTTTCCCTTGGAGCCTATTGTAATGGCCTAGGCCACCCCCTTTTTTGGGAAGTGGATGAAAAAATGTCCTTGTTTTGTATCCACTTGTGTCTTTGTTTGTACTTGATAACTTTACTCATTTTGATGATTGTAGACCATTGACCTAGATGAATATATCCTAGCTAATTCCCATCTAGGGCGGATCCTGGGTTCTAACATCAGTATAAAAATTCGTAAATCTTTTGTAAAGATCTATAAATCTTTGAGGCTAAGGAATCATCAATGTAAGGACTAATCTAAATTGGTCGCCAAATTAAAATACAATCTCCAAGAGAAGGAGGATATTGGGGCCTCTGTTAAAGAGGAAATGAATGATTTGAAGGCCATGCTTCTAGATGTCAATGAGGTAAATGAAGTAAGTGAGCTGATCCAGAAGGAAAATGACAATAGAAAGAAAAAGATTGTTAGTCTGAAGATAAACACCCCATCAGGGTCTTCCCTTGGAATTCAAGGATCCTCTTCACTATCCACAGGGGTAGTCTCATTTGAGACCCAAGATCTGCAAAGAGAGGTTATTGAGCTTAAGGGAGATGTTCAACAAGCATACCTAATTGATGTCGGGGTCTAGAGAGATGTGACAAGGCTGAGGCATTTATTCCTAAGGGGTCCTTGGCAAGTCTGGTAAGAAGGCTATAACAAAGGCTAGACTGATGCCCCAGCCAAGTTGAAAGAAATGGAGGACCTTACCTTTGCTCGGGGGTGGCTTAGTGACCTCACGGAATTGAAGATGCCTAAATAGTCAAAGTTGTGGTATAAATACGATATTGAATGCTCAGATCACCACCATGATCCCTTTTTTAGGGATGATTGATGGATTCCCATAGATGTTATTCCTGCTCAGATTTTGGAACATTACTTGGAAGATGCAGAAGAATAATTCGTGCCTCACCCGGATAATGGTCGAAGCGCGCATGTTGGAGACTACCTTGCTCGCCATCCTGGGCCATCGTATATCTTTTATGTATATTTTGGTTTAACATAAGTGTAACATTTTATTTAAGTTAATGAAAAAGTTTTATTTACTAAGTTATGATGTTTTGAGCTTGTGTTGACTAAACATGCATAATTTATAGGCCAAGAAGTAGTGATTCTCTGTATGATGCTTAATAGACCACTTACGGTTGTCCTTTGTTGCTTGTTAAGTTTATTTTATTTTATTGTGAGCTCTCTAGATGACTAAATGGTGTTTAAGCAATAACATAATCGAATGTAGATCATTCTCCCAGTCCAACATGCCTTAGAAGTGTTATTCCATTTACTTTACCTTTTAGGTTGTGTCGTCACACTTCCTTAGGCCTACGTAAGATGATGGAGAGAATGCACCTAGCAATTGGGCCATCCTCTTTAGTAGGCTTTTTGTGACTAACAAAGTTGTTGACCAACCTAAGTTATCTTTTTTGCCTAAGGATCCCCTTTAAGGGTTTTGATGTTGTCGGGCAACCTATGAGGTCCTTTGTGTTTATAATAGGAACTTGAGGGATGTAGTAATTAGAACAATCCTACTGAGTTGTTGTAATTGCTATAATCCCTACATGACATGTTAAGTTTTCGAATTGAAAGCATGTTGAATAACTTATCGTAATCTCGGGGATTTATCACTGCACTAAGGAGATGTAGCTTGGAAAAGGTGCATGTTAATGAGACATTACGAATAAGATTTAAGCATCCAATTCAAAATATAGAAGTGAAGGATCCAATTCGGCCTTTATTCATTGGAAATAAAAATTTTCTCAAAATAAATGTTATGGTAAAGGTATAGAAGATTCAAAAGTAAAACTTCTTAAGTTTGGCTGCGTTTCATGCTCTTGGTATTTCCCTTACCTTCAAAATTTCCAAGTTACATTCTCCTTGAAGGTCGTCTCTGATTACTCTAAAAGTCCCTTCCCAGTTTGGTCCCAGTTTGTCATCTGATGGTCTTACGACATTATCGAGAACTTTCCTCAGGACATAGTACCTTATGAGAAACTTCCTTGGGTTAACCTTCATGTTGAATTTCTTGGCCAGTTGTTATTGGTAAGAACCCAACTTGATCAAGACTAGCTCTCGTTGTTCATCTTCTAGGTCAATCTCAGTGCGTAGTGCATTGTCGTTGAGGCCTTGGTCGACGAGGGTCGTTCTCATAGTAGGGAGACCTGATTATAGAGGGGTGATAGATTCCATTCCATAAGCAAGCATGAAGTGTGTTTCCCCAATTGGTCTTCTGGGTGTGATATGGTAAACCCATATAACATCAGGGAGCTGATCTACCTAGGCACCCTTGGCTCATTGTAGTCATTTTCTCATCCCGTCGATCATGGTTTTGTTAGAAGCTTCTGCCATCCCATTGCTTTGGGTATACGATACAGAGCTGAAGTGTTGCTTGATACCCTCATCGTCATCATCATTCTTTCCTTTATCCCGTCATATGGGGTCAACTATATGAATTCTCTTTTTCCATTCTAATCTATTATATGCAATATTATCATTCAAGTTTAATTCCTTCAGATCTCTCCTAATAATTTCTTCCCATGATAACTTAAGGCAACCGCTTTCTCTTTTGCCCTATATTTCCAATAATCTTTGTCTTGTAAAAGGTGTATCTACTAGTCTACGCAAAACATGTCCATACCACATAAGTATACTTTTTCGTAATTTATCGCTACTCGAAGGAACTCTTAACTTTTCTCTCACGTACTGGTTTTTAATTTTATCCTTTCTTATAATTCCTATCATCCATCAAAGAATTCTTATCTCACTAACATGGAGACTTTGCTTATGTTTTTTCTTCAAAGCCCAACAATTCGCTCCATACAACGTCATTGTCCTATCAATTGTTCCATAAAATTTTCCTTTTAATCTATTAGTTATCCTCTTATCGCATAACACCCCACTTACTTATTTCCATTTCAACCAACAAGTTGATATATTACTCGTAACATCCTCATAAATATCCCAAATACTTTGTATCATTGAACCTAAATAACAAATTTTATTAGTTTGGTTTAGCACTTCTTCTTCAATCTTTAACATTGTGTTATTTGATGCGTCATTATTAAATTCACACTCCATAAATTTAATTTTATTTCTATTGACTTTTAGTCCCTTATACTCTAAGGCTTTCCTCCAAGTATCTACTGTTCTCTCTAATCCCTCCTTTAAAGTGTCTTTTAAAACTATATCATACGTAAACAACATACACCATGGGAAATCTTCTTGAATTTCCTTAGTAATATCATCTAATACTACGACAAATAAGTAAGGACTTAAGGTTGATCCTTGATGTAGACCCACTTTGATACTTAAAATTATTGGTTTCTCAACAAATAGTTCGTACTCTCGTTTTCGTGTTATCATATGTATCTTCAATAACTTTAAAATAACTCATATAGATACTTTTCCTCCTTAAAGCCCAGAATATTGTATCTTGAGGCACTCTATCGTATGCCTTTTCTTAGTCTATAAAGACCATATATAAATTTTTACTCTTACTTTTACTTTTCTCCATTAATTGTCTTAATAAGTAAATGGTGTTTCATACCATGCTCACTGCAAAAGACTTAAAAGAATCCACTTTCAACTTGTGTACCTTTTTTTACTCATAACAGTCCTTGGTACCCCAAAGTGTGTCATAATGTTCCTTCAAATGAACCTTGTCATATCAGATGCTCGAATGTTCGCTAGTAGCTATGCCTTTACACATTTGGTGAAGTAGTCCATGCCGACCAAGAAGTATTTATGATTTCCAGATGCGGTAGGTAGTGGTACCACTATGTCTAATCCCCACTGGGCCGAAGGGCCATGGGTTAGTAAAGGATTTTAGGTCGTTAGCAGGCTGGTGGACCATAGGGGAGTTCTTCTGACACTTTTCCCACTTACGAACATAGGCACCTACATCCCTTTGCATATGAGGCTACCAATATTCTTCATTGATTACTGAAAAGTTCCACAATCTCCAACCTGTGTGACTCCTACAAATTCCTTCATGGATCTCACTAAGAACTTTCTTGGTGTCTTTTGGGTGAACGCACTGGAGGTAGGGTCCAATAAATGACTTTTTATATAGATTTCCTCTAGGGGAAAGGTAAAAATGAGCATCTTTTACCCTAACCTCATGGGTCGACCGCTTGTCATCTGGAAGTATGTCACCCTATAGGTAACTAAATATAGGATCTATCCAACTCGGGGACTATTTCATGAAGAGAACTTTCTCTGCTATGTTTGTCTGGTCAATACATGGTTATACGAGGAACTCTATTTGAATAGTCCTCCTTAGTTAAGAGTCAATTGCTAAACTAAGGGTTGTTAAGGCATCAATGTGACTATTATACCCCCCGAGGAACGGTTGAATTCCACATTTTCAAAGTTCACCATGAGACCTCTTACTATAACGAGGTAAACTATCATTTGATCATCTTTCGCATTAAAGTCCTCGCTTACCTACTTAGGGACCAATTTGAAATCACCGAATACATGCATGCCCTTTACCCCAGTAGTTTGGTTTTTCACAAACTGAAGATCAATTCTTCATACTGAGCCTCGTTGTTAGAGGCCTTAAATCCCAATTTGATTCCTTTCTCAATCACAGTGTCTTTCAGAGCGATGATGATGATCCCTAATCCTTCCCCCTTAAAATTGGAGGCTCCATTAATGTACAAGGTCCAGTCCTTGGTCTGTGGTTCATATGTTGTTGATTGATCATTGTCTAATTGATCTATTAGTTGATCTTTTGTAAACTCAATAATAAAATCTACTAATATTTGTCCCTAAATCGATTTTTTGGGGTGTAAATGGATATCGAATCTCTCGAGTTCCACTGACCACTTTAAGAGTCATCCAGAGAGGTCAGCCTTTTTCCGAACATCTTTAAGTCAGTAAAAAGTGATTACTATTATTGAATGAGCCTAACAAAATGCTTCAGCTTCCTCGAGGCAATTACCAATGCATAATTGAGCTTTTCCAGAGGCAAGTATCGTTATTCTACATCCGAGATTGTCTTGCTGACGTAGTAACCTGGATTGTGACTTTCCTTATTCCTCGCACACCGAGGCAGAGGTTATTGTGTGGTTAGAAACTACGAGGTAAAGGAATAATGGATCTTCATCATTTGTAATCACCAATAGGCTTGTCTTGCTAAGGTAGGATTTGATATCTTATAGATCTTGCGAACAGTCGCCATTCCATGTGAGGCCCTTATCCTTCTTAAGCAATTGGAAGAATGGTCAGCAGTGCTCCGAAGACTTGGAAATGAAGCAATTAAGTGCTTTGATGATACTAGTGAGCTTCTAGACATCTCTCAATGTCTGAGGAGGCTGGACTCTTGTGATAGCATCAATTTGATCTAGATTGTCCTCGATTCCCCTTTTACTGACTATATAGACTAATAGTTTTCATCATTGGATGCCAAATGAACACTTACTTTCATTAAGCTTCATCTAATATTTCTTGAGGATCTTAAATATCTCATCTAAGTCTATGAGGTGGTCACTTTTGTTCTTAATTTTGGCTAGAATATCATATATGTAGACCTCCATCGTGTCTCCCATATGTTTGTTGGACATATTGATTACCAACCTTTGATGAGTTTCCCCATCGTTCTTCAGTCTAAATGAAATGACCTTTTAATAATACTACCGATGGGGGTTATAGAGGAGGCTTTATCCTAATCGGGTTCATATAGGGGGATCTAGTGATTGTTCGAATAAGCATCTAGGAAGCTCATCCCTTCATGAATTGATATAGCGTCAACCAATTTATCTATGTTGGGAAGTGGGAAGTTGTCCTTAGGGCAAGCCTTATTGAGGTCAGTAATGTCGATATAAACCCTCCAACTTTCGTTACTTTTTCACACTACTACTGGGTTGGAAAACCATTTGGGAAACTGAACTTCCCTAATGGATCATGCATCTAGTACCTTCCTTACTTCTTTCTACACTTCTTTAGCCTTCCCTATTTTGAGGGTAACGTCCCCATATGTACACGCTCTTGAGCATTTTCTACCTCCTTAATCTTTTCTTTCTTCGGCCGAATAGCTATAATAAAGAACTTCCTTGATATGGCTTAGTCGCCATAAATTTTGACAATGCCCCGATCAGTAACACACTCCAACTTCTTTTAGTACATGGAGGGTACGACCTTCTTGGAATGGAGCCAAACTCTTCCCAAAATGGCGTGGTACAGAGACTCAATGTCCACTACTAACAACTCGATGAGTTTTGATAGGTTTCCTGTTCTAACTAGGAGAATGATCTTCTCTAGTGTCATTGCGATCCTTTTAGCAAATTTGACTAGCGGTATTATGGCCTCTTCTAGGTCCACGATGTTCAACTTCAATTTATGAAATAGATCCCAGTACATCACCTCTAACGCACTCCCCTGATCCATAAAAATCTTATCAACATCCTAATTACCTATTTTTAGGGTGATTATGAGTGCATCGTGATGTGAGATTCTCATCCTGATCAAATCTTCCTCGATAAACATGACATGCTTGGTGTAGTCAATGTCCTCTAGTCGATGACATTTAGTTTTAGTGGGATCGATCTGAAAAGCCTCCATAACAGCAGTGACATTCTTGAGTTCCATCTGAATGATGTTCCCTTGGATCTACTTGAGGTTTGATGCCCTATGGATGACTCTAAACTCATACCCTACATCCTTATTGAGGACGTTATACGGTTTAGGTCGCAATTGCTACAGACTTGTCAACTTTTTTCTCGATGTACTCATTGAGATGCCCTGCTTGGGCTAACTCCTCAAAATTTGACTTCAAAGCCTTGCAATTTTAAGTTTTATGGACTCCCTCCGTAAAGAATGCATATCTCAGCGCGTTATTTCTTTTGGTTGTGTCGCCACCCATATTTTTGGTCCATTTAATAAATGGATTTTCTTTGATTTTTCTTAGAATTTTTTAAATGGGTTCCTTGAAGACTTTGTTAATAGCCTGAAACACCTTGGAGGGATCGCCATTATTTCCATTCTTGCCCCCATTCTTGTTTCCCATCTTATGGGTATTATTATTTTTTGTTCCCTTATTCAACTTTGCTCGACCAACGTTCCTTACATTCTGATGAACCATGCCTTCCACCTTGGTGTACTTCTCGATACGGGCCATAAGATCATCGATGGTGCCTATCTCCTTCTTAGTAATGAACAGGTGCAACAAAGAGGTGCTCGACAAATAAATTTTGAAGGATTCTATGGAAACCTGCTCTGATAAATCATCGATCTCATTAAAAAATTCCCTATACCTTTTAGCGTAGTCTCGGAGGTTCTCCTATGGATTCTTCTTCATCGTGAGTGGTGCATCCATCCGCTTGGCAAGGGAGCTGATGTTTATTATTCGCATTGTGAAGGCCCCTACCATAATTTTCAAAAAAATTAATCAACTTGTGAGATAGCCTCTCAAAACACTTTTGTACTACATTATGAAGTCTAGAAGGAAAAATCCTACACATTAGTGCATCATTGTGGCTCCATACGGTAATTGCTTATTGATATTTCCTGACATGGTGTATGGGATTTATTTTCCAATCATAGACTAGAACCTAGGGAAAATGAAGTTCTTCGAGGGGATCCTCCTCCTCGATTGCCCTTGAAAAATGATACTTCATCTTAGTGTTGGGACATTTTACGCTAGCTCTTTGGTGAATCTGACCCCATCGTGGGATGGATATTAGTCCATCTCCCTATGTACTAGATTCCTTATGTTTTCATTTTGTCGATCATTTCACATGTTGTGCCTTTCTGGATAGCCACGATCTGACTACCCATGCTCTAATAGGTCACATTTAGTTCTCTCTTGATCATGCTTGTATTTTCTCCCTCTACTGCGGGTGTTGCAAACCTAAGGACTAGTTGCCCTAGTAAGACATTTTCCAATAGCCCTTTGGAGGTCTCTCTGTATTATTTTGAGTCACCTCTGTAGGCGAGCATTTTTTTTGCTTGGAGGTGTTCAACCTCCTCTTATTCATAAAGCTTGGCTTCATAAGTGTCGAGCAACCTATAAATCTAGTTAGACCTAGTGGCCCCTATTTTGCTTCAGATGATTGCCTGTCATTGCACCTCCTCTTATTCATAAAGCTTGGCTTCATAAGTGTCGAGCAACCAATAAATCTAGTTAGACCTAGTGGCCCCTATTTTGCTTCAGATGATTGCCTGTCATTGCGGAACCTAGGGTTTGTATACTGGAGAATCTCAAACCTGACCCTAGCAGGAACTGGGTCTTCTTGGACGTCGTCGGCTTAAGGGATGTTTTTTCGGTGGTAAGACATTGCAGGCTTTCTCTTAATGAATATTTCGTACGAATAAATGTCATTTCCCACAGATGGCGCCAATTGTGAGTACATAAAATATCACAATAAAAAAATTTGTGAAAACAATTACAAAGGCAGAAAGTAAAGAACACAACACAACAATGTACGTGGTTTTGCAACTTGCCTATGTCCATAGAGAGGATACTATTTTTATTAAGTGTCTCTCAAAATATCCAGTTACAATATGTTTGTCTCGGGTCAGGGTGTACAATTTATAGATACGTCATGATAGAGTTCTGGTTGTTTAAGGAACTCAAAATAACATGTGGATATTCCAAGAGGTACTTGAATATCTCATATGAGATTCTTGGTATTTGATTTGACCATATCCGCATGTGTCCTTATAAAACTAAAATACTCTTGTGGAAATTAAGTCACGATTTCGGTCTGGCAGCGTGTAAGTCCATCTGGGCTGGTCGATTACTTTCATGGACCATACTAAATGGGCTCCCACACCAAGATTATAACTAATCTAGTACCACGGAGATACAAAAACTAACAAAAAGGATAATAACCTTATGCTGAAAAATAAATTGACCTTACGATGAAAATTTCATCAAGCATTTCCTTTCTTAATCTCCATTATTAAAAAAAATTAATTGAAAATAGTTGACATGGGTATCTTCTTTCCTTTTGTGTAGGAGAATTGACATGGGGAAATTTGTGCATATATTTATTTTAATTTGTCTATATGGCTATTTTCTTTCCTTTCTCCATTGGCCAACATATTCTACGGATGTGTAATACCCTTTATTTTTATATCCTTGGATTATGGTATTAATTAAATTCAATTGGGATAAATTAATTTAATATTAATCCGGATTTTTAAATTGAATATTTACTAGCATGACGAGAGTTAGTATTTATTGGTGAGAAATATGTTGAATATTACATAATGATTACACTAATATATGAGATTGAATTTCTTAAAATTTTCGCGAGTGAATAATACGACGGTTATAGAAATTAAGTCGGGACGCGCGTGCGAGTCATGTCGGGACTAATTTAAAGAAAAAAGTAATAAACTCTTAGTCGTCGATATTGTCACGAGGGTATAAAATGGGGTGAAGATCGTGTGTATGTTAAACTAGGTTTTGTGAGGATTAAGAATGACTTAGACCTGTAGGGTAGAGAGTATACACCTACTGATTTTATATTTATCAAAATGTTATAATTCGAGAGTCGAGGAGTACTTCAGAACTTGTGATAATTGAGAGAATAAAAGAATGGAATGATTATACGTAGGACTCGGGTGCTACATGCCACGTATAGTTAGAATATATTATGGGTCATGTGTGTACCTATCTGAATGATGAAAATACAAATATGTGTGTATGTATATTTTTTATGTAAATATTTGTGTGTGATCATACCCGTGCTACTTGATATCACGGAGGTTTCCGCGCCAAGACAATCTTATCTCGATGTGACCTTTATGGGGGGATATTAACTTGTAGCTTAGAACATAACATCCTTGGTATAGGCTATCTAAGAATGATAGTCAGACGGTCCTAAGAGATGTGAGGGTATGTGCTGACCTCTTAGTGACTGGGAACTATGCTTAGCCTCCAATATATGTATATTTTGTGTTGCTACAGTTTGAAAGTGGATCCGAACTAGTATTTCCATAATTTGTATGAGTGTTACAGGGACTTGATAGCAGAGTATGCCAGCACCATAGAATTTATGTGGGGTGCCCTATTAGTATATGTATTATGAGTGATAAATATATGTACCTGTGATTCAGTAACCGCGCTTGTATGTAGATAAAATTGAATAATAGATATTAAATAAATTAAGTATTTGAAAACTTAAGGCTGTATTGAGATGTACGTAGCTGGCTTGGTAAATTCATAAGAAAAATTTATCTTGTATAAATTATAGTTATGCGATCACATGGATCACGATTGATGAGGGGAGATTGGGTTAGACTAGTTAACTATGTTAGCTTTATCGAAATTAATTCAATAGTACGTTAGGCGTGCACACTAGTTGGGAGGTGAGAATTCTCAAATGAGTGTCGAGGCACTAACATATATGTAATATCAATTGGTAAGCATTTTATATACTTGCTAAACTATTTTAAAGCTATTTTACACTTGGGTTCTGACCCGCTTCCTGTCATCTCTTCTTTCTCCTGTATATATATGTATATTATAGGTTCCTAGCCATAGGGGCATCAGACTTAGATCCCTGGACTGTTGACGTGTTGCACCTAGTGTGGAAGTTGTAGGTCTTTGCATTTAGACGACTTCATCCTTTTCATCTCAGCTCTTCACTTAGTCATTTTAGACGGGGTATGTGTTGTCCATTTCCAGTTTTTATTTAGTTCAGAGAGACTCTGTAATCTTTATTTATTTCAGTATTCAGTTTAAGTTGGTATTATTTTAATTATTTCATTGTCCTTTCTATTTGGGATATTTTATTTTGAATGATTAATCTAGTTTGTTTACTCCACGTGGATGGTTTGGTATTCATTATTTTTATCTGTCTTTACAAAATGGTTTATGTATATAAACTCATAGCAACGGAACTTAATCTATAAAAGTTAATATTTCCACACTTAGCTTAATTATTTATTAGGTGATAAATAAAGAAAAACTGTTTTTAACAGTGACACTAAGAATGAACCAACTGGACACTTTGATTTAATTTAATAAAGGACTGATCAACCGGTATTTAATTAGGCGGGGTGTCACAGGTGGTATCAGAGCATTAGGTTCTATTGGACTTTAGGATCTATACGGCTTATTATGCTTCCAGCTTAGCATATTTGATATAGAGCCCTATTTTTAGGATTGTTGTATCCTTATTTATGAGATTACGTCTTTAGCTATTTGAGATTTAATAATAAATATGGAACCTATATATTCCTTCTCATTTCAAATGCCTACAAGACGAGCCCCGAGGGACAGAAATGACCAACCTGAGCAGCCAGCAGCTCAGGCTCAGGTAATAATTAACGCAGCCGAGGTTGTTGCCATAGTTGCTCAGGAAGTTAATGCAGATTTAGCGATGGTGTAGCAGGCCCCACCCCAGGTTCAGGCTGTGGTGCCAATTCCATCTCAATTTCCCACTTCATGGGAGAGAGTTAGGGATGCCTTTCAGAAGGCACATCCCCTAGAGTTCTCGGGAAATTCTGACGTTGTCATCACGAGGCAATGGAAGGACACCCACAGGCATCTTTTCATGTACGAGTGCACAGATATTCAGAGACAGTTATCGTCTTCATTCAAGCTAGTAGGGGTCGTTTTACAGTGGTGGGAGTCCACTACCAATTTAGAGGAGAGGGACAATATGACGATTTATAGTTTCTGGGTGTAGTTTGACCGTAAATACTTTCCTTTTGCCGTGCAGAATGAGATGAGGCAGAGACTGTTAATCTCAAGTAGGAAGGTATGACTGTTGCGGAGTATGAGGAGGATTTCAGGAGATTGATTACTGTGGGTACCCAGATTTGGTATTACGGGCCCGGACGAGTAACCTAATTAAAATGGCCCAAAGTCCAAACCCTTCGCACCTTAACATTAATTCAGTTATGACATAGTCTTCTCCCATGTTCTCATATAGAGATGTTACAGGAGAAGATGGTAAACGTGGGGGAATCCAACACCCCCAATCCCCTAAGACAAACATGTACATAATAAACCCTAGGTCTGGGGCAAAAGACGCGCACTATATTCTCTATAAACGCTCCCCGGAGTACATAGAAATAATACCGACTACACCACCATGGAAGTAGGCATTCTTGCTGAATCACGTACATACTGTGTTGTGTGATTGGCATTTTATCTTCTTTCTTTTCATTGGTGATCATGCTTCTCTCATTTATTTGTGTTGAATAATAATTGTCACCACAATTGATGCCGTCTGTGGGAACCTTTATCTTCCCTGAGAAAGCCCACACCAACAAAGGAGTTTGAAATGTCTGGTCACAGCAGTAGTTCTCCTTAGGCATGAGATATCCAAGAACAACCTGCTCCTCATAGGATTCGATCTCAAGCTCGTCGCTCAGATCAGAGGGTTCACCTAGAGAGGCCAACCTAGGAGGAAAGACAAGGACCAACGAGGTCTACCCAAATCTCCAGACTGATCGATGCCTATGAGGCAAGGCTCTAAGAGAAAATGGAGTCCTCTCATAAGCAGGAGGTTGAGAATGCTCGCCTCAAAAGGAAATTAAAAAGAATGGAGAGATATTTCCATCGCAGCCCTAGACGACGTCCTTATCGCACTCCTAGCCCTCAGGCGAGCAAGTCTCGCAGTCGAGGAAGGAGCCTTAGGCAGGGATTCCAAAAGAGTGGAAGGCGCGAGTCAGGCAGCGACTCACTCGAGAACGAGCGACAAGATAGCCATTACAGGAGCCCAGCTCGCAGCAATGAGAATATACGAGATTTGGTTGGAAGGGAGATGGACCAACACCCAGCACCTCGCGGCGCAAGATCAACCAGGGAGCTTGCTAGACGAGCTCTTAAGACCCAACTGAAATCCCCCTTCTTGAGGGAAATAGAGGAATAAGAAGCCCCCAAGAAGTTTGTGATTCCAAGATTCAAGATTTAGGATGGAAAAATTGATCCCATTAATCACGTTAGATAGTACCGGCAAGCCATGGCCCTCTGGAACCACCGAGATGCACTGATGTGCCTAATTTTTCCCTCAAGTTTGTATGACGTGGAACAAAAATGGTTCCAAAGGCTCCCTCATAGGTCCATCAGGAGCTTTGAGTCCCTGGCCGAACTTTTTACGGCCCGCTTCATTACTAGCAGCTCCCATCCCAAAAGGATGGATGCTTTGCTAACAATGAAGAAGACATCTCAAGAGACTCTCCGAAATTACGCGAAGAGGTACTGGGAATTATTCAATGAGGTCGAAGACTGCTCGGAGCAGGTAGCAGTGGCCTCCTTTAAAATTGGGCTACCCAACTCTTCCCTCTTGTACTAGTCCCTGATAAAGAAAGAGGCCACGACCATCGACAACCTGATGGATCACATCGAGAAATACGCCAAGGTGGAGGATGTGACTCGCCTTAGCACAGGGGAGGATGGTCGAGCTAAGCTCGCTGCAAGAGGCAGTGACAAAACGGAGAACCAGAAGAAAGGAGGAAAGAATGGGGGCAAGAATGGCTCTAAAAACGGAGGCAAGAATGATGTGTCGAAAGAATTTTAGGCAGTCAATACTATCTTCAGAGAACCAATTTACAAGATTCTTGCAAAGATCAAAGACGAGCCATTTATTAAGTGGCCTAAAAATATGGAAGGAGATCCCTCAAAGAGGAACAACGTGTTGATATGTACTTTTGATAGAGAGGCAGGACATAAGACCGAGCATTGCAAGGATCTTAAGTCCTACCTCGAAGAACTGGCCCAGTCTGGGCATCTGAACGAATTTCTGGAAAAGAAGGCAGAGAAAGTTGTTGCCAATGGAGAAGCGAGGCCTCACAACGTGCTCGAAGACGATGCTAGCCATGAATTCACAGTAATTCATAGGGCATCTGATGTAAAGTAGATTTAAGGAAATTCAGCTCGAATGGAGGTAAAAAAGCTTACGGCAGTGATGCAAGCTTTTCAGATCGATCCAGTAAAAACACAATCAGGAAAGCGTCGGCGAGTAGATGACGTCGACTATAGTAAGCATATCGTATTCACAGATGAAGATCTGGTGGGAGCGAGAACCCCACATCATGATGATTTGATCATTACTCTCCGGATAGCCAACTATGACGTCGATAAGTTGCTCGTCGACCAAGGAAGATCGTCCGAGGTAATGTATCTCGACCTGCTCAAAAAATTGAAGTTAAGCATCGCCGACCTAAAGGAAGCCACTTTGCCTTCAGTTGGCTTCGCTGGAAAAGTGACTATGCCCTTGGGAAAGATCGTTCTGTCAGTAAGGGAAGGAAATGTCTCTAAGATGATTGAGTTTATAGTAGTTGATCTTGACTCGCCATACCAAGCTATCCTCAGCAGAGGATGGCTGCACGCGATGATGGCAGTCTCCTCGGCCTACCATTAGAAGCTCAAATATATGATCGAGCGAGGAGTAATAGAGACCTGTGGTGATCAAGCGGTGTCAAGATGGTGCTTCGTAGCGACCATCTGGACAAAACCAGAGAAGAAGGACGATAGGCCCAATGAGAAAGTTGAGGAAGAAGAAGGTCTGATACCTTTGAAATAGCAGTTAAAGTACGGAAGACCATGAGTGGAGGAAACTAGGCTCCTCCCCTCTGAACGGGTCATCGAGAACCTGGAGGAAGTTATAACTGGAGGTAGCAACGATGGTAGGGTTTCTTGATTGGAGCTTCTCTCATAGATCAGGAACATAAGGAGTTGACGATTCTGCTAAGAAGCAATGTAGACGTTTTCGCATGGGAACCATACGAGTTTCCTGGAATTGATCCTAGTATGGTTTGTCATCAGCTGCACGTCGACACCACCTTCAAACCAATGACGCAAAAGGCACGACAAACTACACCCGAGAAGGAAAAAGTCATGGAAAAAGAAGTTGAAAAACTGTTGGATGCAGGATCCATATGGGAGGTCCAATTCCCCAAATGGTTATCCAACCCAGTAGTAGTTCCAAAGAGCAATGAGAAATGGAGAGTCTACATCGAATTCACTGACCTTAACAGGGCATGACCTGAAGACAGTTTCCCTCTTCCAAAAATTAATCAACTAGTGGACGCCACAGCATCTCACGAGAGAATGAGTTTTCTGGATGCATACTCAGGGTATCATTAGATCCCTTTATACGCTTCAGACAAGGACAAGACAACATTCATCACCACCATTGGATTGTACTGTTACAATGTCATGCCCTTCGGGCTCAAAAACATAGGGGAAACCTACCAACGACTGGTCACCAAGATGTTCAAGGACCAAATGGGAGACACCATGGAAGTCTACATCGACGATATGCTCGTCAAAAGCAGGAAGAAAGAAGACCACCTCTGAGACCTATCAAGAACCTTAGAAATCCTTAGGAAGTAACGAATGAAACTTAACGCAAGCAAGTGTTCTTTCGGTGTCCAATCAAAAAAAATTCTTGGGTACTTGGTCAGTAAGAGAGGCATCGAGGCTAACCCAGACTAGATCGATGCAGTAAATAGTATACAACCTCCTCACACAATCCGGGACGTACATAAGCTCATCGGAATGCTCGCTGGCTTTAACCATTTCATCTCAAAATCCTCTGAGAAGTCCAAACCATTCTTCCAGCTCCTAAAGGGAAACAAAATAGTAGAATGGAATCAAGATTGCTCGCGAGCATTAGACGAGCTCAAGGCCTACCTTAGCTCACCACCACTGCTCGTCATACCCCAGGAAATAGATTCCTTGTACTTATACGTCATCATTTCCAACCACACTATAAATTCTGTATTGATGTGCGAAAAAGAAGGAATCCAGCACCCCATTTATTATGCGAGCAAGACCTTATTAGAGGCCAAGCAGAGGTACCTACCACTAGAGAAACTCGCATTTGCACTTGTAGTGGCTTCGAGGAAGTTGAAGCACTACTTTGAAGCACACACTATCACCATCCTTACGTCACACCCCCTTAAAGAAATCCTGAGGAAAGAGCATTTGTCGAGCAGACTATCTAAATGGTCAGTTGAGCTCAGGCGATTTGACATCCAATTTTAACCAAGGAATGCAATCAAAGGGAAGGTCCTTACTGATTTCCTAGTCGAATTCACAGGAGAGCAGCCTCTCGACCAATTTCAACCCGTGAAGCAAAGAAACAATCACACGACAGAGGGAGTCTGTAAATTGTTTATTAATGGAGCCTCCAATTCTAGGGGGCATGAGTAGGCATTATGCTCGTCACTCCAGAGGATACAATCCTGTAACAAGGAATCAGGTTTGGATTTGAAGCCTCCAACAATGAATCAGAATATGAGGCTTTAATAGCCGGCCTCCAGAAGTAACATACTTTGGGGGCAAATTAGTTACAGGTGTTCGGCGACTCATAATTAGTCTCAAATCAGATAAGTGGAGACTACAAAGCGAAAGATGAAAGAATGGCAGCCTACCTCGCATTAGAAAAGAGTCTAATGGCCAGCTTTGAGGAGGTCCTTGTCCAGGATTTTCCCAAAGGACAGAATAGCCGTACCGACGCCCTAGTAGCCCTAAGTTCAACAATTGATTTGGGCTTAAAAGGAATAATCCCCATTGATTTTCTCGCTCATCCAAGCATTAACCGTAGCAGTGAGCTGCCAAGCATGGAGCATGTGCTCCACATTGAGTCAGCACCCAGTTGGATGGACCCCTTAAGGGTATTTGAAGGATGGCGCACTCCTAAGTGATAAGAAGACCGCTCATAAGATAAGAGTCAAAGCTATTCGCTTTCACTTATCTCCTGAGGAAAACTATATAAGAGATTATTCTCCGGTCCTTACCTTCAGTGTGTTCACCCGAGGGATGTCGAATGAATTCTACATGAACTCCACGAGGGAATCTATAGAGGCCATATTGGAGGAAGGTCATTGGCTATCTGATCAATGAAGGAAGGCTATCGGTGGCCATATATGCAAAGAGACTCTGCAATGTATATTTGCAAATGAGAGAAATGCCAACTTCATGCTCCCATGGTACATCAACCCGCCAACGACCTAAAATCACTTACCATCCCATGCCCATTCGCCCAATGGGGAATGGACATCGCAGGACCTCTTCCTACCGCTGCCAGCAATCGCAAGTATCGGTTGTTCGTAACTGACTACTTCACCAAATGGATCGAGGCAGAGCCACTGGCGAACATTCGAGATGCGGATATGATAAGATTTATATGGAAAAATATAATCAACCATTTTGGGATCCCTAGGACCATCATCACTGACAATGGAACGCAGTTCGAGAGTGGCTCCTTTCAGAATTTCTGTAATGACCACGGAATCAGACACCATTTCAGCTCGGTGGCCTATCCTCAGAGTAATGGCCAAGACGAGGATTCTAACAAAATGGTGATTGATGGGATAAATAAACGATTAGAGCGAGCCAAACGCACATGGATGAATGAATTACCACATATTATGTGGGCCTACCGTACTACCCCACGTCGAGCAACAGGGGAAACCCCATTCTCACTAAGATATGAAATGGAAGTAGTCATCTCATTAGAAGAAGGATTACCCACTAAGAGGTCCACCCTTGTCGACCAGGGCCAAAATGATGCAACATTTCTCGCTGAGCTTGACCTAGATGACGAGCGTCGAGAGCTTGACTTGGTGAAACTAGCAAGCTATCAGCAACAGCTCGCAAAGCACTATAACAAGAAGGTCAATCCAAGGGCATTCTGAGTTGGGGACTATGTCCTAAGGAAAGTCTTGGGCAACGCAGTAAAACCATCAGACGACAAGTTAGGGCCAAACTGGGAAGGAGCATTCAAGATAACAAGGGATGATCTGCGAGGAGCCTATCACTTAGAAATGCTGGAAGGCAGAGAGATACCTCGAGCATGGAATGCATCCAATCTCAAGAAATTATATTTCTAGATTCTTCTTTTGCATTGAACTTATGAGACTGGAATCTCATTTCCTTATCATTAATAGAAGTTTTTTAGTAGTTTCATTCTACAAAGTGTCAGTTAACTAATATATGAACTTTATAACTCACACACATTTTCCAAGTGACATGCATAATAATCATTATACTATAGCAGGAAAATCACCTTGCTCAGGTTTTCGTTATGAAACATGAAAAACCTCTTAGCATTGCCCCTAGAAATATATGCAAGTCAAAATTGGTCGCCAAATAATGTTTGGTTAACAAAATCCTGATCGAATAGAGCATCCAACACCAGTTGTGTCCTCGCCAATTGCCACACTTAGCCCTAAGGGAGTGTGATGACACGACCTAAAAGGTAAAGTGGGGTAGAATGGTATCCCATAAGCATACTGGACTGGAGGGACACTCACTTGGCAATGCAAACTTACAAATCTAGTCAGCCAAGAGAGGCCTGATATTATTAAGCAAAGTCTAAACGATGTGGAAAATATACAACACTTATTTCAGCGGCAAATTCGCCCAAAACATCAACATTATATTACTTCATTATAAAGTATACAGAGTTACTACTGGAAAAATCTCAATGAGGTCGAGGCCTCTGAATGAGATAATCAGCCACTTGGGCTCTTCGACTGTCGTCTGGATGGGGAACTAGCTCCTCCTCGACTTCATTCTCATCCGACTCCAATAGTTGTTGAGGGATGGCATCAATAGGGATTCACTGATCATCTCTCCGGAAGGGATTATGCATTAGAGTGGAAGGAGTGATCTCAGGATGATACCAGAGCATTAAGTTTCTTGGGACTTGCATCTCCTTTAGGGAAATCAGCCATCCCCTGATAAAGGCGAGCTCTTCAAACTTTGTTAGCCTCGTCGGGGCATCTAACCAACCTTGGTCGTTACCATCGGCCCATACTTGTCGAGGTCCTCTCTTGAACAGATGCCTCAACTGAGTGACATCCCTTTGAAGCCCACCAGCAATCAAATATGCTCGTTGGACATCACCACGGAGCTCTTCCATTTCCCTAGATGAACTTCTTACATTTGTACTAGCTCACGGAATAGTCGACGGGGTAGAACCTCACAGTACCGTAGGTACATCGCTTATTCCAGATCCAACTCATGACAAGGAGGAACCTCGTAATACTGCAGGAGAGATGCTAGGTGCATGCTCCTGAGTCGTGAGACTTCCATTCTCAAAGCCACATTCTCTTACTGCAGAATTTCTCCAACCTAGTTGATGTCAGAAGCATCTGGAAGCCTTGCTCTCAGAGTATTCACCTCCTCCAGGACTGAGGCACCGACTTCTTCCATCTCTTGGATCATGTATTTCAATTTAACGACGAGATCAGTCTGCTCTATGAAACGCTTATTCCTCAATCGCAATGATTTGCAAATCCTCACAATGGTTTGACGAACTTCAGAACTTACATCAGGACCAAGCATTCCCAATTGAGAAGTGGTTGGTATATAATCATCAACATCAATCAACTACAAGCAATAAAAGAGCAATGAAAGATAGAGTTATTCAGTACATTAAAGGAAAAAGTCTTCTTATTTCATTCATACGAGAAAGATCAGAGTACATTGAAGAATCAGAAGGTAACATTACAAACAAAAATACAAAAATAATCCTAAGGATAGATCAGTTGGAGACCTTGGGTTGCTCAGAAGAAGTTGGTTGCTTCCCCTTATCAGCAGCGATGGGAGCATCACCCTCAATAGGGACAGTATCTATCGCTCAAGTAGGAAGGGTAGCAACAGGAATTGACTGAGGAACAGAGTCAACACCTTCGATGGCTGGGGCAGGAACTTCATCCACGACAGGATTTGGGCCTAGTCGTGCTCATCAAATGGAGGAGAGGCAACATCCACACCATCAGCTAAAAGGGCCTTATTTTAGCCCCTCTTGAAGTTTAGACGGCTGATGTAGCCTATCTGAACCTCATCGTCTTCATACGCAGTAGCCCACTCGGAGTTATATGAGTCCTCCTTAATGGTGGCTGCCTGAGATACTTTCTCCTTTATCCGCTTGGTCATCACTTTGTTCTCCTCCACAATAGCTAGCTTGCTCGAGCAGACCAGATCATAGGCTTGCCACGGTTCATTCAGTTATTTAACTGCTTCCTCCCACTCTCGATTGGCTTTAGTAAGAGCTAGATCAGAAGACATCCAAGCAGAATTAGCGGCCTTCAAACTACCCTCGAGCTCTGTACCCTTCACCCTTAAAGCAACATTCTGCTTATCCAGCTATCCGTTCATATTGATCAGCTCTTCGCAAGAGCGATAGAGCACAGCGAAATCAGTCACAAACTGCAAGTAAAAGAAGATATTAAAAAAAGGAAATAGACAAAAATTTGGAAGCATTAGAGAAGATAAATAGACTTACCAAGGTTAGCCTCTGGCTCACTTGCAGAGCTAACTGGTCAGCCCCCACCACCCTTTGGCGGTCAGCAGGAAGGACTGCTCGCTCGGCAGTGCAGGGGCCAACTGGGGAGAAGTGGAAACCGAGGCCCCCTCTGAAAATGCAGACACGGGCACTAAGGCCTGCCCAGCCTTTGTCCTTGCCTCCATTTTTCTCCTCTCCTCTTCCTTTTCCTTCTCCTTCTCTATCCTCCTCCTCTCCTCGACCTTCTTCTTCTCCTCAATCTTCTTCTTCTTTTCTTCCCTCTTTCTTTCTCTCTCTCACCTACTCTTCTTCCTTACTCTTCTTCTCCTGCTCCTGAGCAGCAGATCGAGAACCAGTAGCAACAACCCCACTACTGGACTTCTTCTCCTTCGACCTTTGGGCAAGGAACACATCATCAAAATCATCATCACGAATCAGGTTTTTCCTTGGAGGAAATATTTCCTTGCTAGAGATGCTAGACGTACTTGAAGGATCTTGGGCTTCAGAAACCTCTTCTGAGCTAGAAGAACTATCACTGCTAGAGCTCTCCTCACTAGGACCACCTTCAACACCTCCCCTGATACCACTCTTAGAACTGCTCTCCTCCTCATCCAACTAAATGGGATCAGCAGCAGCTTCTTCGGAAGTATCAAACTCGGGAATGCTATCCACCATCCTCACTATAAAGCTAGACCCAACGTTTTTGTACTCGAGAAAAAAAGCAGAAGATTAGGGATATTCACCATCAGCTAAGGGCTCCCTGATATTCCAAGTTTTAACCAACTCTGAAAGTTGAACCTCGCTGAGGGCAGGTTCCAAGTTCTTCGACCTCGCTAAAAATAAAATAGGAAAGAGTCAGAAAGATCACAAACTAAAAAAGGAAATTGATAGGACAGAGGAAAGACTACCTATGTACTCTTCCCCATAAAAGGGAATAGTAAACCATCAGACCTCGACCCGTCAGTCTAGGGGGAGAACTGCTAATTTCTAGCAAGAAAGCCATCTTGCTAGTAATCTTTGTGGGAATCGGGTAGGTTTACTACCAATACCCTGTCAAGACTCCTGGCCTTGAGATAAAGAACACCAGAGCTAGTTCGAGAAAAGGAATAGCAAAAACAGACTTCGATGAGCCCTAATTTGGTGCCATAAACTTGATTTATTCTATGGACGCCATTGATTATCTTCCATACATTGGCGAATATTGCGTAGGAACAATGTTGAAATAACCAAAGAAATGCAAGAATAAATCATTTGGAGGAAAAGTAAGCCCCCCATGGGAAAGCAACAAGATGTGAATCCAATGAGTGCCCTCTATCTCTCTAACATTTTTAGGAAGAGAGGCGCACTCAATCTCTACCCACTCTGGGATGTTGTAAAACTTCCTAAACTCGGACAATGATCTATTACGTATCTTTGCCATTTGTAAACCCTAAACTACAAATTCAAAGAAAGTACAAAGAGAAAGCAAAGGAGACTTACGAGATGAAAGTTTGACTTGGATAATGCAAGATCACAAGCACAAATGACGAGGGAGATCGAAAGCAAAGAAAATGAAGACCTGGAGAAGAGGGCACAAATTGCTAAAACTCACAAACGATGGAAGAACACTAAGAAGCTTGAAACGACAACTATGAAACGCTGCTCAAAATGACTTTTAAATGTTACTAATCATCACGCATAGGACACGAAGCAACTACCGCCTAAATCAGTCCTCAAACTTTGGGAAGAGTTATGTGATATGCAAAAGAGCCATTATGACAAATCATTTAAATTTATTGAGCCCAAATTGTGGCCCAATAAATTTGGGGCAATTGTGGGTACCCGGATTTGGCGTTACGGGCCCGGACGATTAGCCTAATTAAAACGGCTCAAAGTCCAAACCCTTCGCACCTTAACATTAATCAATTAATGACTTAGTCTTCTCCCATGTTCTCATATAGAGATGTTCTAGGAGAAGATGGTAAACGTGGGGGAATCCAACACCCCCACTCCCTGAAGACAGACATGTATATAATAAACCCCAGGTTTGGGGAAAAAGACACGCACTGTATTCTCTATAAACGCTCCCCAGAGTACATAGAAATAATACTGACTACACCACAGTGGATGTAGGCATTCTTGCTGAACCATGTACATAATGTGTTGTGTGATTCGCATTTTATCTGCTTTATTTTCCTTGGTGATTGTGATTCTCTCATTTACTTGTGTTGAATAATAATTGTCACCACAATGACCTTAGTGCCAGATAAGGTACCTACCGAAGAGAAAAACATTCGGATGTTCATGGATGGCTTGACCTGAAGGATTCACTAGCACCTTTTGGGTAATCTGTCGTTGGGTACTTATACTGATGTACTCAAAATTACCCTATGCATCCATCAGCATGGGAGAAAATGAGTTGTAGAGTCCAGCCAAAAGGGCTGGATAGGAGGCAGTAGTGCTAGTGGGCCAGCAGCACTTCAGGTGCAGGTCCATCAGGGTGAGCAGAGTTCCCATCAGGGGGACCCTGCTATGCGATTTTGATCTTACGACTCTAGATAGGGACATGGGTTTATATATAGGGCCAACAGGGTTAGTCTAGTTAGCAGGGCCAACATCATTACCAGTAGGGCCAACAATAGGGACATTCGGGCCAACAACGGTATCAATAGGGCCAGTGAGGGGTGATAACGTCCATCAGGGCAAAGCACATCGGGTACATAGGGGAGGAAAGTTTAGGGGAAGTTTCTTTGGTTAGGGTAGGAATGGCCATAAGCATCAGGATTGCCCAAAGGCTGATAGGGCCCCGTAGCAGTAAGATGACCGTTAGGAGCCATAGAGATCGATCTTGTCAGTCGCCCTCCTAGTACTACCTCAGATACCAACCTCACTAGCCATCCCAGCAGTCCCAATTCAGTAGGGATAATTACAGTATGGACCTATTTATAACGTCCACCAGGAAGTATCACCACAGGCGCCACCTTTAGTTGAGGGTAAGTTTCCTATCTATGGTACTATGGGGCGCCTTTTATTTGACACTGGGGCATCACACTGCTTCATAACCACTAGTTTTCCACTGGCCACGGGGTTGTTAGACACGTGAGAGAGTACAGTGACATGTGTAGACTCACTATTGGGTAATGTGTCATTAATTTTCTTTATATGTCAGAGAGTAGGTATAAATATTGGGAGCCTAATCTTTCCTGCAGATATGCTAGTCTTAGATATGGACAAGCATGATGCCATTATTGGCATGGATTATCTTGCTTCTTATAGAACCATAATGGATAGTTTCAGTAGGAGTATTATTTTTTCAATCCCTGGTGAGGAGATGTTTCTGATGGCGATGCCTCGTCCGGAGGGAGGATCGTCAACCCATTTATATTACATAGAAAAAGAGATGTCTAAGGAGATAGTAATCCCCATTGATTCGATTCCCGTAGTTTGTGAGTTTTTCGATGTGTTCTAGGAGATACCGATGTTATCACCTATCCGACAGATGGATTTGGGTATAGATTTGTGCACCATACCATATGGATCCAGTTGAGTTGAGAGATTTATGGGATCAAATTGAGCAACTGTTAGGACAGAGATTCATCCTTAGGAGTACCTCACCTTAGGGTGCTCCCATGTTATTTTTGAAGAAAAGAGATGGGTCATTGAGATTGTGTGTGAACTACCAAGAGTTTAACAAACTCGCGATAGTGAATAATTATTCGTTGCCCCAAATAGATGACTTATTCGACTAGTTGAGAGGAGCTGCCTTCTTCTCAATGATAGACTTGAGATTGGGATATCATCAGTTACGGATTGGGGATCAGGATGTGTCGAAGACTACTTTCTTGACGAAATGTGGATCCTACAAGTTTCGGGTTATGCCGTTTGGGTTAACCAATGCCCCATTTGTGTTCGTGGACTTAATGAACAGGGTGTTCAGAGAGTTGCTAGATCAATTTGTTATTGTCTTGATAGATGACATTCTGATTTAATCCCAGACTAAGGAGGATCATGTCGAGCATTTGAGACGGGTTCTTTAGACTCTACGAGACCATTAGTTATATTCTATGTATAAGAAGTGCGGGTTTTGGATACACGACGTCTAGTTCTTTGGGAACATGTATTTCACAAGGGGGATATTCGTAGATCTTGGGGAAGTGTGTCCGCAGTGAGGGAGTGGGGGAAACCCACGACATAGTGAGAAATACATAGTTTTTTAGGATCGAAAAATAACTACGGGGGGTCTATTGACCAATCTGACTCCTAAGGGGGAACCATATGTATGGGATGACACTTGTCATTTTGCTTTTGATGAACTAAAGGATAAGTTTACTTCGGCGCCAATTCTTGCTTTACCCAGGATAAGAGTGGAGTACTTGGTGTATACTGATGCTTCCCACCAGGGACTTGGTGGATTATTCAGTAGGAGGAGCAGGCTATAGCTTATGCCTCCCATAAGATAAAACCTCACAAGAAGAATTACCCCACCCACGACTTGGAGCTAACAGCAGTCCTGTTTTCCTTACGTGTTTGGAGACACTACTCGTTGGGGGAGAAGTTTGGATGATTCAGAGACCATAAGTAACTGCAATACTCACTCAGCGGGAGTTGAACATGTGTCAGCACAGGTGGCTGGAGTTTGTGAAAGATTACCAATTCGAGATACAATACCGCCTGGGAAAGGCTAACGTAGTTTCTAATTCGTTAGGCCGTAGGCCATTAGGTGAGGTGGAAGAAGTGTGGAAGACAAAATGGAAAGAGTTGGGACATCTGGATGCAGTGGCCCAATCTTTTATGTCTGTCATAACAGTCATACCAGAGATTGTTATGAGGGTGATCCAGGCCCAAGCCACTAATTCGTTTTGTCAGGATCAGATTGTATGGATTCTAGTTGATGTCATAGAGTCATAATCAGTGAGCTCAGATGGGGGTTTACAATTTAATCATAGATTAGTGGTCCCGGAGGGGGAGGACTTATGTCATGCAGTGATGATAGAGTCGCATGGATCTCGATTGGCGGTACATCCCATAGGAGATAATATTTATCAGGATATGAGGCGATAGTATTGGTGGAGTGGGATGAAGAAGGGCAATGCAAAGTTTATGTCCAAGTGCGCCACCTGTTGGCTGGTAAAGGTGAACCATCAGAGACCGCCAGTGTTACTTCAGCCACTAGAGACCCCTATGTGGAAAGGGGAGAGCATTTCCATGGATTCCTTCACTAGGTTGCCTACATCACAGTGGGGTCATGATTCTATGTGGGTAGTGGTGGATCAGTTGAGTAAGGTAGATCATTTTCTATTGGTGTGGATAGACTACACTACGGGACAATATACCCAGTTATTTATTGCTAAGATAGTGAGGTTGCATGGGCTAACCCTGGATATCGTGTTCGATAGAGATAAGATTTTTGTGTCACGCTTCTGGGAGAGATTTAAGGAGGCTATGGGTATCGAACTTCGGTTGAGTATGGCTTATCACCTGCAGACAGATGGGAAGACTGAGCAAAGTAATCAGGTGTTGGAGGATATGTTGCACATGTGTGTCCTTGATTTTGGAGGCGTTTGGAGCATTACCTTCCACTGGTGGAGTTCGCTTATAATAACTACTACCAATTTACAATTGGCATGGACCCATTTGATGCATTGTAGCACAGACCTTGTCGTTCTCCCACTTGTTGTCTATAGGTGGGGGACAATAGGTTACTCGGTCCAGAGGTGATTCTGGATACGTCATCTAGGATTGATTTGATCGGGAGTCACATTTGGGTAGCCTAGGATAGGCATAAAAGGTACGTCGATGCAAAGAGATTCTTCAAGGAGTTTAACCTTAGCCTGGGGGACCAAGTATTACTCTCAGTGTCTCCTATGAAAGCAGTAATGAGATTTTAAAAGATAGGGAAATTTTCTCCGAGGTATGTAGGACCATTCCCCATTATTGAGAGGATTGAACCGGTGGCGTACAGACTTGGGATGTTGAAGCACTTGCACCGTATTAATGAAGTGTTCCACATTTCATCATTGAGATAGTATCTTCAGGATGATTTTGCCCACACACACATTACGATAGAGGAGATTGACTTGCATCCCTACAGTTCTTATGAGGAGAGACCAGTGGCTATCCTAGACCATAGTGGGAGGAGATTGAGGTCGAAGGTAGTCCCACTTGTACGAGTTCCGTGGGAGGATTGTAATGTAGAGGAGTCCTCTTGGGAGTACGAGGCAGACATGCACGAAAAGTACCCAAAATTGTTTTTAGCAGGTATGCCTTATTTTTTTTATTTTGGGGACAAAATTCCATTATTAGGGGGAAGTATGTAATACCTTGTATTTTTATGGCCTTTAATTATTTGATTAATTAAATTAAATTGGGATAAATTAATTTAATATTAATCTGGATTTTTAAATTGAATATTTACTAGCGTGACGAGAGGTAGTAATTATTGGTGAGAATTATGTTGAATATTACCTAATGAGTAAAGTAATATATGAGATTGAATTTATTAAAATTTTCACGAGTGAATAATATAGTAGTTATAAAAATTAAACCGGGACGCGCGTGCTAATCGTGTCAGGACTAATTTGTAGGAAAAAAGTAAATAAATTCTAAGTCACCCGTATGGTCACTTCGAGTGCGCCAATGTGTCAGGAAGGGTCGACATAGTAATAAAAGTGTACCCGGGGGTTTAGTTTGGGTCCTAGGACATTTTTTCGCCTAACAGGTAACCCAAGAGGGCATTTTGGTAATTTTCATTTTAAGACCTTAATTAATGATGAAATTATTAAGGCTATATCAGATTGTATGTCAAGGAAGTTAGGGTTCTGAGAATCAAAAAGTGAGGAAAACCTTAGTAAGAAGAAGGAGAGAGCTTTCCAAGGTGTTCAAGGACAAGAACCACTCGTTTTATACCTCCACCACCACCAAAGCATAGATCGAAAGAAGAGGATCGTCCCTATACCACTCAAATTCATCGGATCAGACTTTTGATTTCCAATAAAGTAACTATCTTGTTGTTCATGAGTGATATTACATCCGTATTAGAGTAGGAAATATAAATATAAGTTTTTATGGAGATTTGATGTAATTGGAAAACTAGAATTCATATGTTTGATTGGAAATCATGTTAGTCTTATATCCTTATCACATGTAGAACATTTATCACGAATTTTAATGATGATTAGAGTAGGAAATCTGGAAATATAATGTGAGTTCTTAAATTAATATGGTAAACTAAGGTTAGAGACCAAATCATAAATTACCATCATTTAATGCTGATCCTTCAATGAATTTCTTTATATTTTACATTAGAAATCGTTCAAACCTGTTACTATAATGTTTGTGATGTTTGTTTGGGAGTTTCAGACATTTTAATGGAGGTTTTGATGATTAGAATGGAACAAACTCGTAGGCATTATGTGCAGAATTTTTTGACCAATACCTGCTCGATCGATCGATCGAATCAAGAATGTCTATCGATCGACTGGATCGATCAATCGACCATTCCCATCGATCGATCGAATCCTCCTAGAGTTTGAATATTCTTTACTTTTTAATATTAATCCAACCCCAATGTATAAGGACCATTAGACATAACTTCAATAACATAATGGGAGTTGGGAAGGACCATTAGGGTGGTAGGTAAGGTTCGAGTAGTACGATTCTTATATGAGACTTAATTGTGGGGTCAAGAGTGTATAAAATGGGGTGAATATCATGTGTACGTTAAATTAGGTTTTGTGAGGATTAAGAATGACTTAGACTAGTAGGGTATAGAGTTTACACCTGCTGATTTTATATTGATCAAAATGGTACAATTCGAGAGTCGCGGAGTACTTCAGAACTTGCTCTAATTGAGAAAATAAAGGAATGAATTGATAATACGTAGTACTCAGGCACTATATGCTACGTATAGTTAGAATATATTCTGGGTCGTGTGTGCTACCTATCTAAATGATGAAAATAAAAATATTTGGGTATGTATATTTATTACATAAATATTTGTGTGCAATCATAACCACACTACTTGCTATCATGGAGGTTCCCACGTCGGGACAGTCTTACCTTGATGTGACTTTTATGGAGGATATTGACTTATAGCCTAAAACATAGCATTATTGGTACAAGCTTTCTAACAATGATAGTCAGATGGTCCTAAGAGACGTGAGGGCATGTGCTGACCTCTTAGTGAATGGGAACTATGATTAGCCTCCAATATATGTGTATTTTGTGTTAATATAGTTTGAGAGTGGATCCGAACTAGTATTTCCCTCATTTTTACGAGTGGTACAGGGACTTGATAGCAGAGTATGCCATCACCATAGAATTTATGTGGGGCTCCCTATTAGTATATATATTATGAGCGATAAATGTATATAGCTGTGATTCATCTATTGTGGTTCTAAGTAGATAAAATTGACTAATTGATATTAAAGAAATTAAGTATTTGAAAACTTAAGGCTGTATTGAGATGTACATAGTTGGCTTGGTAAATTCATAAGAAAACTTTATCTTGTATAAATTATAGTTATGCGATCACGTGGATCGGGATTGATGAGGGGATATTGGGTTAGACTAGTTAACCGGGTTAGATTTATCTAGATTAATTCAGTAGTACGTTAGGTGTGCACACTAGTTGAGAGGTGAGAATTCTCAAGTGAGTGTCGAGGCACTGTCATGTATGTAATATCAACTGGTAAGCATTTTATATAGTTGCTAAACTGTTTTAAAGCTATTTTACACTCAACCTCTGACCTGTTTCCTGTCATATCTTCTTTCTCTTATATATATAAATATATATATAATGTATGTATTACAGGTGCCCAGCCACAGGGGCTTCAGACTTAGATCATTGGACTGTGGGCGTGTTGCATCTAGTGTGGGAGTTGCAGGTCTTTGCATATAGACGACTTCATCCTTGTCATCTCAGCTCTTTACTTAGTCATTTTAGATGGGGCATGTGTTGTCCATTTCCAGTTTTTATTCAGTTCAGAGAGACTTTGTACTCTTTATTTATTTCAGTATTCAGTTTTAGTTGGGATTGTTTTAATTATTTCATTGTCTTCCTATTTGGGATATTTTATTTGGAATGATTAATATAGTCTATTTATTCCACTTGGATGGTTTGGTATTCAATATTCTTATCCATGTTCACAAAATGGTTTATGTATATAAACTCATAAAAATGGAACTTAATCTTTAAAATTTAATGATTTTACACAACTTAATTATTTATTAGGTGAGAAATAAAGAAAAATTGTTTTCGACGGTGGTGCTAATAATTAACGAACTGAACACTTTGATTTAATTTAGTAAAGGACTGATGACCCGATATTTAAATAGGCGGGTGTGTCACATGATGAAATATTGATCCACTGTTAAAAATGAATAAACTTAATAATCTTACTAGAAAAATGTTTTAGGTCGAGAAAAACAATTTTGTTAGGAAATTTTTTGGATGCCACAATCTTATATACGTGCATGTTCAAGAAGAAAAACAAATAAGTCAATTACATTGCTAATCTTCCATTAATCAAAATGAGACCAGTTTTCAGGTTTCAAACATTATGAAAATTTATCCAATATCATCAAACAACATTAAGAACAGTAAACTAAAACCTTTAATAAATTCATGAATCATGAGTATGAATAGAATCCATTGATCATACCTCCAACCTTGTGGGGACAATCTTTTCATCCTTCCTTCTTAAGAAAGAATGAATTGAATGGAAATATTTATTATGTGAGTGTTGATTAAATGAATTTAGTTTTTTAATAATAAGAAAAAACTAATTTTAAATAAAAACTAACCATTAATGCTCAGCCTTGCCGTTTAAAACCAAATTGAATTCAAGATGACTCATATGTTTTTGACAAAATGAAATTTAACATCAATACTTTCGTCATTTGATTTTATTTTAAGATTACCCTAATTCATATATATATGTGACATAATATCATTTAATTATGAATTATATTAAGGTAAACAACATTTTTAAGGTTCTCCCTTAAGATTCATATAATTGAAACTTTTTCCCATAGGGAGTCATGTTTTTTACCAACACCACATAACCAAATTTACCCAAACCTTCTACTTAATCAAACGTGCATTCCACCCATGATTAACATATGTCAAACTGGAACTAACCAAACCATTCATATATTGACTAAATCAATCCTAGTGGGAGGAACCTCTAATACCCCATACTTTAATAGATATGTAAATTACATAAATGGGAGTAATTTGATAATTAGAGGAAGTAAGGTGAATAGTAGTTTTGGCATTTATTAAGTGTTAGATTAATTTTGATGTGTAACATCTACTTTAGGGATTAAGTAAATTAGTCGGAATATTTTTATGTCATGTCGGAGTAAGGTAAAGCGATGGATAAATGAGTGTTGAGAAATGTCGAGTCTGATTAATGAACTTTAGTTAAGTGACTCGGATGGAGATTTCGAGTGCACGACTTGTTTTGGAATGGCTGAGATAGTCATAATAGAGTGTTCGGGGGTAGTGTTTAGATTTCGGGGACTTTTGGACTAGTAAGGACTCGCAATTGAGTATAATAGTCAAAATTGGGTTTTATAAGGGATAAACCTTTATCTATTCTCTTATAACACACGAGAGAGAGAGAGAGAGAGAGAGAGAGAGAGAGAGAGAGAGAGAAGGAAATAAAAGAGAGAAAAGAAGAAGTAAAGAAAGGAAGAAGGAAAAGAGGAAGACGAAGGGGACTCCAGGCTAAACTCCACGGGATTCGACTCGAGGTCGTCAATTTTTTTCCACGAGGCAAGTGTTTATGTTCTTTATTCATATGAATTTGTATCACATATTATAGTTGGTAAACTATATGATTTTTGAGTTGAAACCCTTGAAATAAAATTGGGAAATTTGAAGTTTGGACTCAGAAATCAATGTGTTGTTAACTCTTTATGAATTCTAGTGTTAAAACCA
This sequence comes from Sambucus nigra, assembly GCA_949130495.1. Lineage (NCBI taxonomy): Eukaryota > Viridiplantae > Streptophyta > Magnoliopsida > Dipsacales > Adoxaceae > Sambucus > Sambucus nigra. Next base: position 379,498,849 of record OX422219.1, on the reverse strand, counting down.
TGTAAACGGTGTGTATAGATGATTAGAAATGGGAAGAAATGATAAATGAGAGTTTAAACAGTTTTAGGGTTTAAATCCAAGAGAAATCGTTCAATCCCATAATATAGTTGATGTGTTAGTGCTAAATGAGTGATTGTATTATTGTTGGTTGGGATTAGAAATCACAAAAAAATGGAGTTAGAGGTGTTTGGGTTTAAAAGGAAAATTGGATACGAAGGTGAATATTAACTCAGCGCACTTTTCGAATCGATTCGGAGAAGCCGAGTCTATTCGAACTAAAAGAATAAAAAGAACAAGAAAGTAAAACATTTTCAACTCAATTCGGTAAGGGAGAATCAATTCGAAAAGAGGTGAATCGATAGGTCAATCGGAATCGATTCGGCCCTTTCAGATTTTTGAAAGTTTCCTTCCTTAAGGTTATGGGGTAATTAAATTAAAAATTGGATATTACTGTAGGGGATTCTAGGTGTGATATTTGGAATCCTAGATAATGGAATTTTGGGTGAGTAAACCTCGGGTTGAAAGAGAGAAAATTGGATTAGTTAAGTGTGCAACCCGGGGGTATGGACTTAATGAATGTTTAGGACGAGTGACATTCGAGAGAAGTCTTCGACAAATGTGTAGTTATATATTTATGCGTAGAATAAATATGGGACGATTACCTTTGAGTGAATCCTAGGATGTGAGTAGGAGATATGGGCTAAAGGGGATTAAGCGGATATCCGGTACGTCTATTGATGAATATTATTATAGGTGATGCGATACCTATGGAATTAAGATAAGTAGGCTGTATACTTATTTAAGTATTACAAATTGGTATATTCATGATTATACATAAATCCTTAAAAGTGATTAAGGTAAGTAAATCTTAAGTAAAAGAATGCTTATTGGTTTAGTATTTTAAGTGTGTAAACACTTATATACTATTAAGAATGGGAACATTCAGGATATGTTTTCTATCGCTATAAGAGTTTGGCAATTATATCTAGGGCCATTGTTCTAAAAAACCCGCCTAGGCACGCCTAGGCTTGAGGCTTGGGAGAAACGCCCCGCCTTAAGATTTTGACGCCTTATGCTTGGTAAAACCCTTAAGGTGTACTTTTTCTCTAAAAACAACAATGATTTAGTGAAACGATATCGCCTTTTAAAGATTTTTTACAAACCGGACCATTATCTCATCCAAAATAATCAAATAGTATTTTTATTTGCAAATATTCAGACATATTTTTATGATATGTACAATTTTAGTATTTTAATAGCCTTGTTATGGTTAAAAAATATTAAAATATATTAAAAAGGCCTAAACGCCTTTTCACGCCTTTTTACGCCAAGGCCCGCCTAGGCTTCTAAGGCTTAAGGCTTGGCCTCCACGCCTCGATCACGCCCCACGTTTCTTAGAACCTTGGCTAGGGCATATTGAGAAGATATATGTAATACCCCGTATTTTTATGCTATATTTAATTTGGGGATTTATTAAATTTAATGTAATGGGTTATTTAATAAAAATCCGGAAATTAATTATGTTATAATTATTAACATGACGAGAGTTGGTAATTATGAGAAACTTGTTGTATATTACTAATGAGCATAGTAATATATTATATTGGTTATATTGAATGTCATAAGTGAATTAAATGACTATTTCGAAAATTTAAGTAAGGACGTGCCCGTGTCACGTCGGGACTTATTTTGTTAAATAAAAAGTGAATATTTTATAAGTTGTCCGTATGGTCGTTTTGAGTGCGCCAACGCGTTCGGAAGGGTCGAGATAGTCCGAAAAGTAGACCCGGGGGGTTAGTTTGGACCTCGGGGCATTTTTAGGCCTAATTAGTGACCCGTGAGGGCATTTTGATCTTTTTCCAAAATAGGGTAATTAAACCCACGAATTTTAGCAGCCTTTATCAGCTGGTTAGATTACCCATTTAGGGTTAGAACATACAGAACCCTAGGACGGCCATTGGAGAAGAGAGGAGAGACCTTTCTAGGAGATTCAAGGCCAAAACACCTCCGTTTGCACCGCCGTCACCACCAACGCGTAGATCGCGAGGAGGAGAACGCAACCACACCATAATCCACAGGAAATCAGACTTCTGAAAATCCCAGGCAAGTGTTTAACTTGCGTATTTTGTTAGTGCAATGTTCATGTTAGTTTAGGATTAATTAGGAATGTAATCCATGTAAGAAAACCCCAAATTTTGATAGGAAATTGCATGTAGAGAATATTAAAACCTTATGCTGGAAACTCTTGATGTTATAGATGTATTACCCACGAATTTTGATGTTATATGAGGAAGAAATTCTGGAGAAAAACTGAATTGGATAATAGTTATGAAAACCTTAGGGTTCTTGATGTTTAGATGAGATTTTGGATTGTTTAACCATGATTAATGATGTATACACGCATGCTGAACGTTAAAAAACATCTGGATTTATGTTAGTATGTTAGTAGTAGACTTTTGGGTCGATTAGTATTGGAAAATATGGATATTAATGAAGAATTTTGATGAATCCCGTAACTGCAATTCTGCAGAATTTTTACCCAGACCTGCTTGATCGATCGATCGAACATAGAGCATCGATCGATCGAATGTTCGATCGATCGAGCCCCAAGCTTCGATCGATCGACCCCTCCTGACAGACTCCTAATTCCCTCTTTAAATGCGTTAAATTCAAATTGTCGTGATATAATTCTTGGGCACTCTTGATAAATTGATTTGGGAGACATTGAGGACCAGTAGGGGATATGAATAAATGTTGGAGCCTTTAATCTTTAACGAAAATGGTATTTATGGGATATTTACTTTAGGTTAATGGATTTATGAATTTAAAGGGTGAGGTGCGTAAGAGAGCTACGTTGGAACCTAATAAAGACACTTACTGAAATTTAGATGTGTGAGGATATAGCCACGAGTGTTAGGTAATAATTGAGAAAACCCTTCGAGTTAAGGTTAGGAACGAAACCTTATACGTATTTCTATAAATGAGAAATTAAGGATAAATGGTATAATTACGGGTGATGAGAAGAACCTATATTAATATGATAAAGTGGTATATTTATATGATTGTGTGTACGTATATTATATGCATGTGAAAATCATACCCACGCTACTTACTATCCCTGAGGTTTCCGCGCTGGGACAAGTCTTATCTCGATGGGACCTTTATGGGGGATATTGACTTGTACCCTAGGAGTTAGATATCCTTGGTACAGGCTATCGCTGCGCTAGTTCAGACGGTCCTAAGAGACGCCGGTATGTGCCATCCTCTTAGAGACTTGGAATCTATTCTTCGCCTCAATATTGTTTGTGTATGTATGTTAATACATTTCGAGAGTGATTCCGAATGTATTCCCCTTAATATGAGTGATATGGGGCTTTGGATAGTAGAGTATGCCCGCACCATAATCTAGTTGGGAGTGCTGTTATATATATATTATACGAGTAGTTAATATATATATGAAATTCTAAAATTGGAACTACCTACCGTGATTTGATATGTAGGACATAGTTGTTGACTGATAATTATAAATACTTGTTTTGAGAAAGCAGAGTATACCTACACCATAGTCTATATGTTGGTGCTGTTAGAATGTATATATATAAGTTATACGAGTAATTTATATATATCGGGATTGAGGAATTTAAACTATTGTTGTAACGCAGTAAGTGAGTAATAATTCTAGACTATGTCATGAATACCTGTTTTGAGAAAAAGTGTAATATGTCACGGTAAAACTTTATGGATTTTATAAAGTTAAAATGGAGGACTTTGATTACTGTTTGGAACATTCTTTTAAAAATGAAATCGTGAATTGTAAATCTTGCGGGTAATCTAAGTTAAGTTAAATCTTTTAGAAAGTCAAGTGAGATAGCTGATAAAACGAACCGTTGGGAAGGTTAGTGCGATAGGTGTGCACAGTAGAAGAGAGGTGAGTATTTTCTCAAGAGAGAGACGCACTAATATGTTGTTGCATTGGCCTGTATCAATTTAAATACTTGCTAAACGTATTTTAAATCAAACACACTTTCGGTCTCCGACCCGTTTCTTTTTCTCTCTCTCTCTCTTGCATATATATATGTATATTTTCAGGTGCCCAGCCACAGGGGCGTCTTGCTTAGGATCCCTTGAGAAGAACGAGCTGCAGCTTAGGTGGGAGTTGAAGGTCTCTTGAGTAGACGGCTTCTGTTATTGACTCCACTCCTATTACTCTCATTTATTGGGCACGTGTCGCCCCTTTTCATCATTTCATTTGTTGTTGGGATTTTTATATTTCAGTTGTTTCCAGTTTTGTTCTATGGGATTTATACAGGATGGATTTGTGGTTTTAGTTCTAATTGTTGACATTTGATTGATGAATGGTTTATGTTATTTAGTTTATTGTGGTGTGATTTCTTAATTGTAGAAATGTTATTTTAATCAAATAAATCTTTTTCGTTAATTAAAATTTGGAAAGTTTATATGAAAATGTTTTTGACACTTAGCTTAATTATTTAGGGTGTTAAATTGGAAAATCTATTTTTATCGATAGTGATGCTGAGAATGAACCAACTATTTACCTTGTTTTAATTTAATAAAGGAGTGATCCCCCGGTATTTAATTAGGCGGGGTGTCACAGGTGGTATCAGAGCATCAGGTTCTAGTGTCCTTTAGGATCTGTGCGGCTTATTATGCTTTCAGCACTACTTTCTTTGATATAGAGCCCTAATACTAGGAATGTAGTGTTCATCTTTATACATTGGGAATTCGTGCTTCTGCGATTTGTTTATTTGAATGATGAACTCATCCAAATTCATTTAAATTTTTAGATGGGCCGTCGAGAAGAATTAGCTAAAACGGTTGAGGGAGTCGACGAGCAAAATTGGCTCGCACCTCAGGTGTTCCCACAGAGAATATCAACCGCCGAGTTAGCAGGCATCGTAGCACAAGCAATCACCACTGCAGTTTTACAATACCAAGAACGCTGCATGTAACTTAGAGAAGGCAAAAGACCTAGAGAGGATAGCCAAATGCATGGGACCAAAGCTGACAAATGTGCGAAGACTCCGAAATTGCGATAGCAAACTGCCCAAGACCGGGTAAATTCTAGTCAACAACGTGGTAAGAGGAAGCAGTTTCGAAAGAGGAATAAGGCCCCAAGTCGCAAGGCCGACAACAACAGCAGCAGGGTCAGAGGGGGAGTGACTTCAAAGGCAAATGTTTTGTGTGTGGCATGCATGGCCATAAACGCCAAGATTGCCCAAAGGGTGTTAGGGCCTCACAGCCACAATGTGCCCGTACGAAGCCACAGGGGCCATTTTTTTCAGTCGCTCTCCCAGCACCAACTCAGGTACCAGACCTACCAACCTTTCTAGTAGCCACACTACAGCAGGGGCAGTTACAGTACAGGCATATCTATAATGTCCACCAGGCAACAGCCCCACAGGCACCACCCGCGATTTGGGGTATGTTTTCTATCCATGGAACTTTGGGTCGAATTCTATTTGTTACTAGGAAATAACAAATTTTATGCATTGTTTTATAGCTACATATTTTACGAAGTCCTTAGGGTTGTTAGCCACATCAGAAAGCACCGTGGCGTGTGTCGACTCACCACTGGGGAGTGAGTCACTTATTTTTATTTATATGCCGGGGAGTAAGGGTAGAGATTGGTATCTTGGTATTACCTGCAGACATGTTAGTCTTAGACATGCATGAGCATGATGTGATTATCGGTATGGACTGGCTCGCAGCTTATAGAGCCATGATTGATTGCTTCGGTGGGAGCATTGTTTTTTCCATTCCGGGGCAAGAGATGTTTGTAGTGGCGATGCCTCGCCCAGAGGGAGGTTCGACCGCTCATTTGTACTACATAGAGGAGGATACCTCTAAAGAGGTTGTTATTCCCTTAGATTCGATCCCTGTTGTCTGGGAGTATTCCGATGTGATTCAGGAGATACCAGGCCTACCGCCCAGTCGTGAGATAAACTTTGTTATAGATTTACTGCCAGATACGAGACCTATAGCACGCGCACCGTACCGTATGGCTCCGGCAGAGATGCGAGAGCTACGAGATCAGATAGAGCAGCTGTTAGGTCAGGGCTTCATCCGTAGGAGTACCTCACCTTGGGGCGCTCTAGTCTTGTTTATGAAGAAAAGAGATGGTTCACTAAGATTGTGTGTGGACTATCGTGTATTGAACAAGGTCACGATACGGAATAAGTATCCGTTGCCTCGAATCGATGATCTGTTCGACCAGTTGAGGGGAGAAACTTTCTTTTCGAAGATAGATCTGAGGTCGGGGTACCATCAGTTACGTATTAGAGAGAAGGATGTTTCAAAGACTGCCTTCTTATCGAGATATGGGTCCTATGAGTTCAGGGTGATGCCGTTCGAACTCACAAATGCCCCAGCCATTTTCATGGACTTAATGAATCGAGTATTCAGAGAGTTCTTGGATCAACTTGTCATCGTCTTCATAGATGACATCTTGATATATTCACACTCCGAAGAAGAGCATGCCGAGCACTTGAGACAGGTTCTTCAGACCCTACGAGAGCATCAGTTGTATGCTAAGTACGAGAAGTGTGGATTTTAGTTGCGAGAGGTACAGTTCTTGGGCCATGTTGTTTCTGAGCAGGGATTTGCAGTTGACCCGAGCAAAGTGTCAGCGGTGAGGGAGTGGGGACAGCCACGACATCGACGGAAGTGCGTAGTTTCTTGGGGTTAGCCGGATACTACAGGAGATTCATTCGGGGATTCTCCAAAATATCGGGTCCATTGACGAACCTGACTCGCAAGGGAGTACCATATGTTTGGGATGACGCTTGTCAATTGGATTTCGATGAGCTGAAAGACAAGCTGACTTCAGCGCCAGTCCTTGCGTTACCAAAGCCGGGTGTAGAGTACCTAGTTTACACCGATGCGTCCTTACGAGGACTTGGGGGAGTACTTCAGCAGGAGGAGAAGGCTATAGCTTTTGCTTCCCGCAAGCTTAGGCCGCTGAGAAGAATTACCCCACCCACGACCTGGAGTTAGCAGCGGTCGTCTTTGCATTGAGAATTTGGAGGCACTACTTATTGGGCGAGAAATTCTGTTTGTTCATAGACCATAAGTCACTGCAATACCTGTTCGCTCAGCGAGAGCTGAATATGCGCCAGCGCAGATGGCTAGAGTTTGTGAAGGACTATCAGTTTGATATACAGTATCATCCGGGAAAGGCCAACGTAGTTGCTGATGCGTTGAGCCGTAGACCGGTAGACGATGTAGCGGACATCTGGAAAGCAAAGTGGAAGGAGTTGGGTCACCAGAACGCAGTAGCACGTTCTTTCATATCCGTGATGACAGTCACACTCGAGATTTTTACGAGGGTGATACAGGCACAGACCATAGACCCATTTTGTCAGGAGCAGATTGTGCGACTTCTAGCCGAGGGTGCTGAGTCCTATTCTGTTAGTTCTGATGGAGGGTTGCGGTTTAATGGGAGATTAGTGGTTCCAGAAGGAGCGGAGCTATGTCATGAGGTGATGACTCATTCTCATGGGTCCCGATTTGCAGTACAATCCGGGAGGTGATAAAATGTACCAGGACATGAGGCGCCAATACTGGTGGAGTGGGATGAAAAAGGACATCGTCGAGTTTGTGTCCAAGTGTTCTACCTGCCAGCTGGTGAAGGTGGACCACCAGAAACCGTCAGGATTGCTTCAGCCGTTGGAAGTACCCGCGTGGAAGTGGGAGAGTATTTCCATGGATTTCATTTCAGGGTTGCCCACATCACAGCGGGGCCACGATTCTATCTGGGTGATTGTAGACCGTTTGACCAAAGTGGCTCATTTTCTGCCAGTGCGGACAGATTATACTACGGGTCAGTATGCTCAATTGTTCATTGCTGAGATTGTCAGATTACACGGGGTGCCCCTGAATATTGTGTCAGATAGAGACAAGATTTTTGTGTCATGCTTCTGGGAAAGCTTTTAGGAGGCTATGGGTACAGAGTTGAGACTGAGTTCAGCTTACCACCCACAGACAGAGCGTACTAATCAGATGTTGGAAGATATGTTACGCATGTGTGTTCTCGATTTCGAAGGAGGTTGGGAGCCACACCTTCCACTGGTTGAGTTTGATTATAATAACTCCTATCAGTTTACGATTGGCATGGCTCCATTTGAGGCTTTGTATGACAGGCCTTGTCGTTCTCCAACTTGTTGGCTCGAGGTGGGGGACAACAAGTTGCTAGGACCAGAAGTGATTCAGGAGACCTCCGCGAGGATTGAGATAATCAGGAGTCGTATTCGGGTAGCCCAAGACAGACAGAAGAGCTACGCCGATGCGAAACGGTTCTTCCGGGAGTTTAATGTGGGAGATCAAGTGTTGTTGCGTGTATCTCCTATGAAAGGAGTGATGAGGTTCGGGAAGAAGGGGAAGTTGGATCCGAGGTACGTAGGACCATTTCCCATCATCGAGAGGATTGGGACGATAGCATACATGTTGGTATTTCCAGAACATTTACATCGCATCCATGATGTATTCCACATCTCGTTATTGAGACGATTTCTTGGGATGATATGGCCCACTCTCACATTGCGATAGATGAGATTGACTTACAGTCTGATAGCTCTTACGAAGAGAGAGACCAGTGGCTATTCTAGACTATAGTGAGAGGAGATTGAGGTCAAAAAAATAGTTCCACTTGTGCGAGTCCAGTGGGAGCATCATAATGTGGAGGAATCCACTTGGGAGCGTGAGGCAGATATGCGCAAGAGATATCCAGAGTTGTTTTTACCAGGTATGCCATATTTTCCGAATTTCGGGACGAAATTCCGTTATTAGGGGGGAAGTATGTAATACTCCGTATTTTTATGCTATATTTAATTTGGGGATTTATTAAATTTAATGTAATGGGTTATTTAATAAAAATCCGGAAATTATTTATGTTATAATTATTAACGTGACGAGAGTTGGTAATTATGAGAAACTTGTTGTATATTACTAATGAGCATAGTAATATATTATATTGGTTATATTGAATGTCATAAGTGAATTAAATGACTATTTCGGAAATTTAAGTAAGGACGTGCCCGTGTCACGTCGGGACTTATTTTGTTAAATAAAAAGTGAATATTTTATAAGTTGTCCGTATGGTCATTTTGAGTGCGCCAACGCGTCCGGAAGGGTCGAGATAGTCAGAAAAGTATACCCGGGGGGTTAGTTTGGACCTCGGTGAGTTTTTAGGCCTAATTAGTGACCCGGGAGGGCATTTTGGTCTTTTTCCAAAATAGGGTAATTAAACCCACGAATTTTAGTAGCCTTTATCAGCTGGTTAGTTATCCATGTAGGGTTAGAACATACAGAACCCTAGGACGGCCATTGGAGAAGAGAGGAGAGACCTTTCTAGGAGATTCAAGGCCAAAACACCTCCGTTTGCACCGCCATCACCACCAACGCGTAGATCGCGAGGAGGAGAACGCAACCACACCATAATCCACAGGAAATCAGACTTCTGAAAATCCCAGGCAAGTGTTTAACTTGCGTATTTCGTTAGTGCAATGTTCATATTAGTTTAGGATTAATTAGGAATGTAATCCATGTAAGAAAACCCCAAATTTTGATAGGAAATTGCATGTAGAGAATATTAAAACCTTATGCTGGAAACTCTTGATGTTATAGATGTATTACCCACGAATTTTGATGTTATATGAGGAAGGAATTCTGGAGAAAAACTCAATTGGATAATAGTTATGAAAACCTTAGGGTTCTTGATATTTAGATGAGATTTTGGATTGTTTAACCATGATTAATGATGTATACACGCATGCTGAACGTTAAAAAACATCTGGAATTATGTTAGTATGTTAGTAGTAGACTTTTGGGTCAATTAGTGTTGGAAAATATGGATATTGATGAAGAATTTTGATGAATCCCGTAACTGCAATTCTGCAGAATTTTTACCCAGACCTGCTTGATCGGTGGATCGAACATAGAGCATCTATCGATCGAATGTTCGATCGATCGAGACCCAAGCTTTGATCGATCGACCCCTCCTGACAGACTCCTAATTCCCTCTTTAAATGCGTTAAATTCAAATTGTCGTGATATAATTCTTGGGCAATCTTGATAAATTGATTTGGGAGACATTGAGGACCAGTAGGGGATATGAATAAATGTTGGAGCCTTTAATCTTTAACGAAAATGGTATTCATGGGATATTTACTTTAGGTTAATGGATTTATGAATTTAAAGGGTGAGGTGCGTAAGAGAGCTACGTTGGAACCTAATAAAGACACTTACTGAAATTTAGATTTGTGAGGATATAGCCACGAGTGTTAGGTAATAATTGAGGAAACCCTTCGAGTTAAGGTTAGGAATGAAACCTTATACGTATTTCTATAAATGTGAAATTAAGGATAAATGGTATAATTACGGGTGATGAGAAGAACCTATATTAATATGATAAAGTGGTATATTTATATGATTGTGTGTACGTATATTATATGCATGTGAAAATCATACCCACGCTACTTACTATCCTTGAGGTTTCCGCGCTGGGACAAGTCTTATCTCGATGGGACCTTTATGGGGGATATTGACTTGTACCCTAGGAGTTAGATATCCTTGGTACAGGCTATCGCTGTGATAGTTCAGACGGTCCTAAGAGACACCGGTATGTGCCATCCTCTTAGAGACTTGGAATCTATTCTTCGCCTCAATATTGTTTGTGTATGTATGTTAATACATTTCGAGAGTGATTCCGAATGTATTCCCCTTAATATGAGTGATATGGGGCTTTGGATAGTAGAGTATGCCCACACCATAATCTAGTTGGGGGTGCTGTTATATATATATTATACGAGTAGTTAATATATATACGAAATTCTGAAATTGGAACTACCTACCGTGATTTGATATGTAGGACATAGTTGTTGACTGATAATTATAAATACTTGTTTTGAGAAAGCAGAGTATAACTACACCATAGTCTATATGTTGGTGCTGTTAGAATGTATATATATAAGTTATACGAGTAATTTATATATATAGGGATTGAGGAATTTAAACTATTGTTGTAACGCAGTAAGTGAGTAATAATTCTAGACTATGTCATGAATACCTGTTTTGAGAAAAAGTGTAATATGTCACGGTAAAACTTTATGGATTTTATAAAGTTAAAATGGAGGACTTTGATTACTGTTTGGAACATTCTTTTAAAAATGAAATCGTGAATTGTAAATCTTGCGGGTAATCTAAGTTAAGTTAAATCTTTTAGAAAGTCAAGTGCGATAGCTGATAAAACGAACCATTGGGAAGGTTAATGCGATAGGTGTGCACATTAGAAGAGAGGTGAGTATTTTCTCAAGAGAGAGACGCACTAATATGTTGTTGCATTGGACTGTATCAATTTAAATACTTGCTAAACGTATTTTAAATCAAACACAATTTCGGGCTCTGACCCGTTTCTTTTTCTCTCTCTCTCTCTCTTGCATATATATATGTATATTTTCAGGTGCCCAGCCAAAGGGGCGTCTTGCTTAGGATCCCTTAAGAAGAACGAGCTGCAGCTTAGGTAGGAGTTGCAGGTCTCTTGAGTAGACGGCTTCTGGTATTGACTCCACTCCTATTACTCTCATTTATTGGGCAAGTGTCGCCCCTTTCCATCATTTCATTTGTTGTTGGGATTTTTATATTTCAGTTATTTCCAGTTTTGTTCTATGGGATTTATACAGGATGGATTTGTGGTTTTAGTTCTAATTGTTGACATTTGATTGATGAATGGTTTATGTTATTTAGTTTATTGTGGTGTGATTTCTTAATTGTAGAAATGTTATTTTAATCAAATAAATCTTTTTCGTTAATTAAAATTTGGAAAGTTTGTATGAAAATGTTTTTGACACTTAGCTTAATTATTTAGGGTGTTAAATTGGAAAATCTATTTTTATCGACAGTGATGCTGAGAATGAACCAACTGTTTACCTTGTTTTAATTTAATAAAGGGGTGATCGCCCGGTATTTAATTAGGCGGGGTGTCACAATATATATATTATATATACGGTTGTCATTGCAGTATATATATATATATGATTTGATAATAAATATATTGGTATGGAAACGATATATTTATGTATACATATATCTCTTATGCTACCTAGGGAGGTTACGCGATGTGGGTGAATCCCCTGTCTTACGGAGTAGGGAGAGTATATCCCAAGGTCATATCTTCCCGCATATGGGTGCGATAATGATTCCACTTTCAGGAGGGAATATGACCGCCTCCATATTTTAGTATTCCTGCAATGATCATGAGTAAGTCTGACTTGGTACCTGGGTTAAACTTAGCATACCCGGATGATGATAGCATTGAGACTACATCCTCGAGTTATAGCTTGGTGGAAGGGTTAATATACTTATGATTGAAAGATAGGTATAAATATACGTGTTGTGCATAGTAAATTTCTCGAACATGAAGATGAGATATCATATAACTTATAGTTGTATAAAATGTAAAATGAATCAGAGTTTATTCCTCTTTTGGGAGATTTATATACGAATTAATACAAATGTGAATCGTGTATTACATGAGAGTTATATATATACGACATTTTATATACTAAAGTGAAAATGGTATTTTAAACTAAGGAAAGTTTCGAATAATAAATGGTATATATATATATATATATATATAATAAGGAGTAAAAAAATTTCACTATTTCATAAGTTGACAACTTAATGAGGGATTGGGATTGAATGGCACAAAATTGAATCCAACAGCTCATATTTTGTTGGAGTAAGGATCCCTATTTTCTCATTATCACTTTAACTTTTGTAATTCAAATTAATGGGTATATTTGTAAAAAGACATACTCTAACCTCAATCACCTCACGGTCAATCAAGCACTATCCGTACCCACTCAACCTCTACGCTCAACTCTCACTCTCACGCAATCTCCAACACAGACTGCTGCACTTTCTCTGTCTTTTACTTCTCCACAATCCACGCAACCTCCTTCCCCTCTCTTTCTATGAAGCATTCTCCTTCTCCATGAAAGGTTGTGTCTTCTTCTGGATGAAATTATGCTTTTATTTGATCGATTGGTTTATTCTTCGAATGACATCAAAACCACATGACCTATTGCTACGGGTGTTGAATCTACGGTATTGTTCTTTTGCTTAATCTTTTATTTTGGTTTAAAGGGTTTTAAAACTATGGTATTGTTTTTATGTGTGTAGATCTGGCGTTTATTTTCGATTGTGATTTAGCTCTGATCAGATTTGCGATGATTTCATTTGGAATATTCCTCACAAAAGACCTGTGTCTATAAACAAGCTTATGTATCCAAAGGTGCTTAGGTGGGGAAGCGACTAACACTACCATACCAAGGAAATAGTTTTGGTATTAATCTTAGTACCAAATTCAAGGTGAGTGACCTGTCCTATGAAATATATATGCATATATGTTCATATGGAAATGTGTAGTTAAAGTCATGTGTTAAGACGCTTATGGGAGTGATGTTGTATTTATGAAACATATACATATGATTAAGAATGTTATGTGATGTTATATAACGTTATGGACTGTGGCGGGTCCTTTATCTAATGTTAAGGACTGTGGTGGATCCTACGGGATGTGGCGATCCCGTTAATCCAACTTAAAGGTTTGTTGTACTCGGGCCTAATTATGGGATGTGGTATCCCCATTAACTGGGAGTTAATTGGACTGGCGGGTCCAGGCTTGCGAGAGTTACACAATTCCTGTTGGGTTATGACATTAGAAAATATAAATTGTTATACAAATTGGTTATATATATGCGATGTACGTGTGGAATACGGTCATTCACTAAGCTTGTGTTGCTTACACTCTTATAATGTTATGTTTCAGGTATGCATATCGTTTGGAGTTCACTGCCAAGTTAGGACCTTAAACGGGGGAGTGTCGGATATCTAATGTGGGTTGAATATCAACAAGCCTTTGTTTTGGGTAAATATTAAATTAAAGAACTTTCGTATGTAAAGTTTTTTAGTACTTGTATATTACATGTTAAGGTAGTTATGTTTTCATCTAAACATGCTTTTGAAAGTAAAAGGAAAAAAACTATGCCTTTTACGGAGAATCTGAGGCGATTTGAAAATGGTTTTGATACTGTGATTTCAAAACAACTTGGACTCATTTTTTGGGGCTTTCAAAATCATCGACTAGTACTATGGTTTGAAAATCTCATCATGTGTAGGTTTTGATTTATATTTTGTGGGATGATTTTGATTTATTTTTCTAATTTGCTTTTGTGATGGATTAGGTTTTGATATTGATCTGTAGGTAGGGGGCGATAGGGGGTTGAGTTTGACCGGGAGCTTTGATTGTTGGTTTCTTCGATGATACAACGACGTATGCTCTTATTCTTGATATTTTTCTTCCTTAAATTTTCCTATTGGTTTGACGAGATATTTTGGTTAGAATTTTGGTGGGTTATTATTAGACGATTTTAGAAGCCAATTGATTCGTACTTAATTGATTTCATTTCTTTTGTTGCCAGATTTAATAACTGAGAATGCTATTAGACTTATTAAATTCTTTTACTTAGTTTGACCTATATGATATCAGTTTCTACCAATTTCAATTTCGGCATTAATATGATCCTTCCCCTTTTGTTATTTTCAATTTTGGCATTGCGAATACTTATTTATTTCATATTTTATTGTAAATGTACTGAAATTTTATTTTATCGTTAATATAACGTCCACCTATGATACTTTGATCCTCTGCACTATTTATTGGATAAACGTGATTCAGTTTGAATTATATTTTAGTTGTGGTATTATTGGCACGCGTTATTGTTGTGCTTTAAATTTTTTTTCTATTAGTGTGGTTTTCTTATTCAGATCAATACTAATTCACATAGAGTCTTTTTTTTGTTTATAATAGTCTTTGGTTAATTGGGTTAATTCTTATACCTACCTTGGGGTTAAAAAAGTGATCAAAATGGCGGCTAAGAACAAAAATGACGTGCGTACCTCAGGAATTTGTGTTATAACTTAATAAATTTATGTTCATTGCAATCAGATTATTATGGATATCATTAATGATATATTTTTTTTAATTTTTAGGTAATTGTTCTCTTCTTTAAATTTTAGTTAGTTATCATTCTCATCCTCTTATGTACGTGTTTTTTTTTAGAATCACCTTTGTTTGTATCCAGTGAGTTATCATTCTTGGCCTTTTGATGTTTATTTATTTTTTTATTTCACTCAAATTATTATGGTTGTCTATAAAATAATAGTACTTTTTTGTTTGTATCCAGCAAAAATGAGTCTTGCGAAATTATAAACAGATCGGGCTCTCTTATACAAATAAATACCATTTCTCAGTTAAAGGGTGTTATTTCGAAAGACTGGATTGACATCATATATGACAACGTTAATGTTGATGATGAGGCAACAAATATGTCATAGACATCTACTTTGATTTGTTTCAGTCCATACTGTTTTAAGAAACAACGTTTAAGGGAAGATTAGAGGTCGGGACCAAGATCCACACTCACGAAATGTGCTAGACATCAATGTTGGGTACTTTTAACTTGAAGCTTAAAATTTGTAAGATTTTCCATTTTATATAATTGTTTGTTCCTTAATGAGGACAACTTTACATGGGGTTAATTGATACTTCTTTGATTGGATGGTCTTTTCCTTCTTCAAGTGGCATTAAAGTGAATACCAATAGCAGCTTTGTGGGTCTTGCTAGAAGATATGATGGTAGTTAGATTGAAGTTTTTTTTTTGGCACAATGAGTGGTGACACTAGTTTCTTATGTGCAGATCTTGAGGGAATTTATCAATGACTGAATATAATTGAGGCGAGAAACTATACTAACACCACTATAGAAGTCGACTTCCAACCAAAATGAGGATGTGGAATCTTACCCATACAAAGCGATCGTACTGGACAGTATTGAGATGCTGCGACAGACTAGAGCAACTATATGCCTCATTAAAAGAGCGAGTAATTGAGCAAGCACCATTATTGACTTTTTTTTGTTTTTCTTTGTGTTCAAATCATGTCTTTTTCTTTATGGTTTACAAGTTTATGATTCTACAGATCTCACCCTAGGATGCTAACCTCCACTCATCAACTGAGAAATCTCCTATCTACCTCTAGGCACATGATATATGTGATATAAATAAGGTATATGTTCTCTTTAAATATGATTCTTTATGAAGCGTGTTGAATTTTACGAGTCATTATGACATTTCTTTGTTAAGTTTAGGGTTCGAATTTTGGTTTCCAAACCATAGGGTTCGACTATATTGATTTGGGGATTTTCTTAAGATCTAGGGTTCCAAACATAGTTACTCACAACATTTCTTTGTGTTTGATGAAGTTCCAACATGTAGATATGTGAACGTGAACCGTGGGATCTCTATTGAGGTTGGTTCATTTCGATTCTTTTAGTATTTGTGCTATAATTAGTTTTTTTCTCTTTTACCATAAGTATAGTTGAATGTTGTGATATACATTTCTTATGTTATGTTATGTTATGTTATGTTATGTTATGTTCTATGATAGACATTTCTTATGTTATATTGAGAGATTTCTATGTTAATTGTAGATGGTTGATTAGAAGATTGAGTATTCATTTCTATAATCTTATATAATGACTGTAGGGACGGTTTAATGGTATTGGGTGGTAGTTTAACAGTATTGGGTGGAAATTTAGTGGTACTCTGTGAAGGTTTCAGTATTGTGAAGGTTTCAGTACTGTTTGGCAATTTTCTACCAGTGTTTATGGTTAAAAGGCCAGAGAGGAAGAGGTAGATTTGGGTTGGTCACAGGTTGTTTCTTTCAATTTATTTTAGTTATCATCTAGGTGTTTGACAAAATACCAAACACAATATTCTAATTTACATTCTTCCCACTTATTATCTTTTTACTAGATTTTATGAATGTATAAAAGATGTTTCATGACTGTCAATGTGAGAAAATATTGTTACCTACTTTATTAAATGACTTTAGACAATAAGTGGAGCCCACAACGTGTCTTTATCTCAATATTGTTACCTACTTTATGAAAGATGTTTTGACTTTGTTGTTTCAAATGTTTGGGCTAATTTTCTTAAACGAACATTAGTTTTATTTTATCTCTAATGTGTAAATCACAAACCAAACATTTATTTTTACATCGCATGCTACACACCACCACCACGCTTTCATCAGTATCAAGTTTCCCCCCATATTTCACTCCCCATTCATGATTATATATCGATTATTATTGTCATTTTAACATTGTCTATACATATGTAAACGTAGTATCATTTGGGTTGTGTATACATTTAAAATTTTCCAAAAGAAAATATCATTTGCATTGTTTATAATGTTATGGGACACGAATCTAAAGGGAGTGTTTAAGTGCATTAATTTTTTTGGGGAGTTTGATTGATCTATGTGGTTTTAATTAATGTTTTTCAGATCCACATCGAATTCCACTTATACTCGGTTCATTTCAGTCCCCTTTAGATAATACATATATTTTTCGAGTAGTGGGTTTGGTGATTGTTGTATCATTAAATTTTGTCTCTATTTTGTAAATGTTATGGGTGTTTGCATTTTTTTTGTGTTCGAAAGTGTAATTGGTATTATAGAGAAAATGACAATGGACGTTATTCTTTGTTCAGAGTCAAGAGAGTGGCTTCCATCTGCTTAAGCGACAACAACAACAACAGGTGCTTCTATTAGTGTAACAAATAGAGCTGACACTTTCTTGACATCAACTATTGTAACAATTATGCATGGATTGTCAAATGAAATAATAAATGGATTTTCTTTGCCTCTATTTGTGGCTTACTCTAATAAAACCTATTCGAATTACCCGTAGTTGTTATATTCACTGAAAGTAGCTTTATAGTTTAATTTCTAAGACCTATTTATTATTTCTACAGACTCTTATGTTAGATTTGGTGCTTACACAGTCAACAATAGACTCCTGAGAGCCTCAAACAACTACTTCCGGTGCAAAATAACAAACTGATCAAGGGATGACCCAGTTCCTCTTCGGGTATCATGGTCTAATGCATATCGTGGCTTGGATAGGTAACATTTGGCGATTAGTATTTATTCCAATATATACATGACATGTTTCCTCTAAATAATTATTATGCATCAAATTTCTGTTGTTCTTCTACAGGAAGTTTTTCTTATATTGGGAGCTATATTATAAGACTTTCTCAAATGTTCACGTGTTGAAAGACAAAGATATAGTCATTAGGTTTAATTACACAACTAAATAGGATCTTTATAGTGTTTAGTTTTTGATGATTACGTCTTGGTAGCTGCTACTTATGCAGGTGCTTCAGAACTCAGATCGCGTGTCCCACATCAGGGGCTGCATTAAATCTAAATAGGTATGGTATCATTCTGGGCAAAAAAAGTAGATAAACTCAGGTATTTTTCTTCTGTAAATAATAGGACAACATTTATGTTTCTATGTACAACTGATATAGGTCTTTGAGGGCCAACTGATATAGGAGAAGTTTTGTTCTTTGGAAGGTGAACGAGAAGTTTTAGTTGACTTTTAAATGTCATATGAGCTTTCATCATATTGTTGATTAATGTAGGTATATAATATCTATTTTTAATTCAGCAGCCTTGATTGAAGCATATCTATTTTTATGTTAATTTGATTACGTCTGACATGTGTATTTATATTTTTGTTCCTTATTGGATTTAGATATTGAATGGAAATATCAATATTTGCCTACTTCTAGCTCAGCGATTATTGGCACAACAAAAAAGGTCGGTGGTGATTTTTCCTATGCCTCTTACCCATAGAGGAGCAACAGGTAATATATTTTCCATACTTTTCCAATTATCATTAGTAATTTCATGTAACTAATGTTGTGTTTGGTTAGTGATGATAATGATGAATTTGTTGAGGCTGAATCAGATGGTGATGAAGAGGTAATGTCTTGGGACGGAGCAGTCACAGGGAACGAAACCATTCACGAATTAACTTCCGGCTATAAGTTGAGGTCAAAACACAAATCGAAAACTCAAACCTCTCCCGTAACTGCTCCTCATAATAATTGAATTCCCATGGATAGAATGCTAAGATCCCAGGTTACGTGAATTAGAGGCAAATTAAAATATAATCCCAACGTAATAATACGATTAGTAACTTTTCTTTAATAAATATGGACACAGAGGATTAATACCTTGCCATATTTTGGATACCGAAAAATATATGTTATTTTTTGGCAGACACGAGGCAAAAATATGGGTCATTAATTATCACGATTTTAGATTACTTCACAACAATTAACCTCCAACATAAGTGAAAGAATGGTTGTTTTGAATATACAAGCATACATTTCAAACTAAACATTATCTGTATAACCTGTTGAAGCAGTTTTCGTATCAGTTCAATTTTTGTTTTGTTTTTAAAACTGTTAAAAATAGTTTTTGGTGTTTTGTTCTTCATGGTGTTTTGATTTCTTTTTAAATGTTCCTTCTATAGAAGCAAAAGATAGTTTGATTTTACATTTCTCAATAGGGGCACTTTTTTAAATCTCTATTGCATTGAATGTTGATATCAATGTTCTTTCGGTTATAAAGTTTCCTTCGTATAAAATTCTTGATTTAGTGGTTTTGTGCTATATTTAGTTTTTTTTTTTTTTGAATTTTTTGTTGATTCTTTATGAATTTTTATTATCTTTATTTTTTCTTTGTTTGCAAATAATATTCGAAGGACTCGTGGTGATTTAAAAGACTCCTAAGGTCAAGTTGATTTTATCATCATTGTTAGGATTGTTTGAATTTGTTAGAAATATGCTTGGCATTGATTTGGAATTTCTATTGGATTTTTGTTATGTGAAAATGTTATTATGGTTACAATCTCTAATCTTTAAAATGTTATGCAGGGTGTGCGTGATCATGTTTATGCAGACTCTGTGTGCAAAAGAGATGGGATGAGTGTGAGGTTGGTAAAAGGATATGTGAGGTGGTGGGATGTGGATTGGGTTTAGTTACTTGGGTGAGGAGTTGTGTGGTGTGTGTCTTCTATGTTTTGTGTGTGGTTCGAATGAGTGAGTAGTAATGTAGCGAAGTGATCATCAATGTGTTTTCACTAAGGTTTGTGCACTAATGTATTTTTGTTGAGTGTTCGTAATGTACGTATGTTCAGTGTTCGTAATGTATTCCTTTTTTGTTCGGTATTGGTTTGGAAAGTTTCTTTTTAAATTTATTTATGTATGTTTGTTATGTGTAGGTAAAACCACAGAATTGGGCCCTCGATCTATCATGATTTTCCATACATGCATATCAGGTAAGAGTTTTATATGCTTTTGTGCTTCACATTGATTGTTATGGGGCATTTCCATCAGTGTTTATGCTCTCGATTTTGTATATGCTCACTGATTGTTTGTATTATTACAACATTCCCACATTGTTTATAATTTTGAGTTCATTAATGTCTCATGTTGTTGTGCATCATATAATTTTTTGTTTATGCAGTTTCGTTATCATTAGCCTCCTTCCATATGAGGTATCATATTCTCCTTACATTTGTTTAAATTCTTATTATATATCCCAAAATATAGTATGTTTTGGATATTTAAAGTCCATTCGGAGATCATCCATATGAGATATTTTATAATGTTGCATACCTAAACGTTAATGCTTTATTGGTTTTGGTTGTTTCATGTTGCAGTATCATTAGATTTCAAGGAGAGAGATAGCGATGAATAGAGATTCTCTACAACCATGTTTATTTTTGAAAATTTTATATACTAATACGAATTTGTGGCAACAATTATGTTATTTATACAAGTAATGTTCTTTGAGTTATTACTATTGTTCTTTCCTTTATTTTTTTTGTTAAGCATGGTGGGTCCCCTTTTTCGTTAATTGTTTACACTTGGTTGTGTTGTAATTTTTGTGACTTAATTTATAATTTTGACACCCAATTGAACACGATGTTATGTGAAAACACGAGTAAAGACATGATTAAAACCATAATTGTCTATTTGTTGCAAACTATGCTCCCATCCGCTTTTGAAAATTAGCGTTGGCCTTTTTTTTACATTCAATTTTGACGCCCAATTAAACGAATAAAAACACAAGTAAAATGATCATACACGGCGTCACACGACATCATATAACTCTAAAAAATATTTATTTCTTGTGAACTAAATATGACGTATGTCCTATAAACGACGTATACTTTTGAACGTTGTCGGATTATTTGTTATTTATTAAACACGGTGGATAGTCTTTTCGTCAATTTACAATTAAGTACTTTGCAAATTTTCTCTCTCTCTCTCTCTCTCTCTCTCTCTCTCTCTCTTTATATATATATATATTACATGGATGATCATACCAGCTAAAGCTTAGATGGTAGCTTACGGTATAACATATATTATATCATGTAGGTTAAGTGCTCGTTATGAGAATTTAGAGGATGGTTGAAAGAAATTACATAGGCAGGGTATCTTAACTAGTTTATTTAAAATGTATGTGATAAATGTTCCCTATTAGAGGAGGGGTGGGGTGTATCTCATGAGAGTGCGATACCAGTTTAAGTATGAGAGCTTTCATATTTTAAAAATATAGCATTTGATGCACTTACTAAATATTTTCAAAACCCGGGCTCTGACCTGTTTCTCTATTTTTCCTCTTTCTTTCTATATACGTATATATATTAGGTGTCCGGACATAGGTATGCCTGGATGATGATTCTTTCGCATCAGACTTTGCTGCAGCAGTTGTGGATGCAAGCTGAATTATTTTAGACGCTTTTATCCTTGTGATCTAGACATGAGGTATTGTAGAAACATTCAGGCTGATAGCCAAACTGTATTAATTTATTCTTTTACACCATTTTAGTTTGTGTCATTTCAATTTGGTTGTATTATATGTTTTACCGAGAGTTCGGTTATCTTATTTCGTTTCAGTTCGATGTATATAAATTGTTGTGATTGTTTCCTTCGTTGGTTTGGTTAAAAAGATCAGTTAAATAAAATTTTGACGATATCCTAATAAGTTATTAGTAATTAAATCGGTTTTCGACAGTGATGCTGAGAATAAACAATATGAGATTCCTCTTTTAATCTAGTATCAGATTGATCACCCGATATTTTATTAGGCGGGGTGTCACGGATGGTATTAGAGCATCAGGTTCTAGTGTCCTTGGGAATCTGTGCTGACGTACTACGCTTTCAGCATTGCTTTCTATTTGATATAAAGCCTTATCATTCGAATTATTTTATTCCTATTGTGAGATTTCGTTCTCCTTCAATTATGTAAGATTATAGTAAATCTTTTTCACGTTCGTATGAGATTCGTGTGTTGATCGATGAAGGGAGACCAGGGAAGGACGTTACGGGGGATGCAGGAGGCGGGCCTCTGTTGGAGCTATTAGTTCAAGTTGGGAATGATGGCCGCAGTTGAGGTCACTCCGTTTGTGTAATTTTCATGCATTGCTGCAACGATTACCCGAGTATAGTTATTATATTTATCCATGTACCGCTATAATAGAGAGTGGTGCTAAACGTGAATTACCCAGTGAAGTTAAATTGGGAAAAATTCTGAAAGGTCTTTGATAAGGACCATACGTTGAAGTTTAAGTTATGCGAAAGAAGTGTGGCATTATCCAATGAAAGTAGAAGGCTCAGAATCTCTGGCTTAGAGGAGGGTATAGAAATGTCCAGATGTTAAAATTTGAGTAAAAAATTTTCACTCGTTTGAGCAATTTTATAATGGTGGGAATGATGGTCACAATATTTGGGGGAGAAAAATGTTTTTCTCATAAAGGAATGTTATGGATGGCTTAAATCGCGAATTCCTTTAAATTATCAAAAATGATGAAAATGTAGTTTCTGAATTATTCACATAAGGATCAGTCACAGTGAACAAAGAGTTATATGGATAAGTGAACTTTGTAGCTAATAACGTAGGTACAATGTAGAGTTATATGGAATGATAGTATCACTAGTAAGTGTTCCTGACACTTATAGATATTTTACTCAGATTCCTTTTGTAAATGATGGTAGTCTCGTACCTTTTATACTGGTAATGTTAATGCTTCCATGAGAGAGGCTATGGATAAGTTAAAGAATTAAGTCCAAGGGTAAAGACTGAAAGTGTTTGTGTTCATGAGACCCCTCTGGTGGAAATACGCCCGGGGATTCATTGAAGCAAAAACTATAAAAGTCCAAGATACTGATAACCTTAACATGGTCAGGGTGGCAAGAGATGGGGAATATGGTGATGTGGAGCGTACAACCACATGCTTTTATCTTGCCCGGTAGGAGTTATGTGACAAGGCTAGGGTGCATAGATCGGACATTGATTAAAGTAGTTTTTGATTCGGTTAAGACAAGTTTACTATGTCTGGGAACCATTTAGAGCAGTCAGGTTGATTGGAAAAGTTTTTATTATGAGTTTCACCTCGGATGAAGGAGGTATATTTTGTGTGGCAAGATTGAGTCAAAGTATTTTGTTAGCCCTAGATTCGTGTGTGTGATTCAAGTTTATTAGTAGTATCATAATATTATATAACGTATATCTATATGATTTTTCGCAATAGCGGGGTTCAATTGTTCTTCATTCGCTATGGAAGAGGGTGTTGGTATTTTGAGCTTATATTTGGTTTTCACTGCTCATTATGTGTGTGTTTACGAGTATAGTACTATTACGAGTATAATGTGTTCTTGAATGGTCGGAGAGATAGTAGGCTAGTGATTGCAAGGCTACCATATCCATAGTTGTAGGGTGGAATTGGTTGTTTTTGTGATATCTCACTTGGATACGGGTTGAGCTCTCCATTAGTATATGTTTAGATGAAACTTCGAGGAGTCGATGTTTCACTAGCATGATTTTAGTGCATGGGGACCTTATAGATGTGATTTAAAGTATGCAGGATCTTGTGTTAAACTGTGAGTTTAAGCTCGTTATTATTCGCGCAAGTGAGTAGTGTTAGTACATGAGCTTTATGTTTTGGCTCCTTAACAGAAGTAAGAGTCCTGACCATATTTTGTTGGTAGACGGGATAGGAATATCCCAGTTGTATGTTTTACTCTAACATACCTCCACGACTGACAAGGTTAAGTAGTAGTGTATCAGAGGGGTTCTTTGTTTTGATTTCTCTTGCGAGACACTCAACGCATGAACCTTAACGACGTTGGGGGTGGAGAGATGTTAATGGATGCTAGGATGTTAGTTTTGATGATAGATTATCCAGTGTGGAGAAAACACTATAAGCTGAGAGACATATGATGATTAGGGGCTTATGGAGATGGAAGTGTCATGGAAACTCACTGAAATGTTTCTCACACCGTAAGTAAATGGGTGAGGTAAGGTTAAGGTAATTGATTTGAGTCTTATAGACATGTCATGGCTAGGAGGGAAATTCGTAGGTAGTATGTTTTATGTGTGATGTTCATAAAACTGTGTTGAGTATATGCTCCCCGATTAGTTAGACTTTCCATTGTGCCGAAATGGAAAGGCATATAGGTAGAAGCGCATTAGTATATTTTCAAGATTGTATTTCTAAATTCCTGATTGTGTGATTAGGCTTTTATATCTGAATGACCGACGATGCGAGGTAGTAGTGTAACAGGAGGGTTCTTTGTCCGGATTTCTCTTTATGAAATGTTCCTCGCATGAAATCGAGATAATGTCGAGAGTTTGGAAAGGACTTGGACGTTAGGGATATAGTTAGTATAGTATTCATTTACATGTGTATGAAAACACATTAATATTAGGGTTACCATAAAGTAAGGCCAGTGGGGCCAGTGGCGCTGATATAGGGAAATTGTAGTAAGTTAACTACGAGAAGATTGGTGGGTTAACCATGAAAAGGATCAAATTTCCATATATAGGAAGAATTAAATATCGAGTAATTCGGGTTGAGAGTACCCAAGTTTTATCACCATGCCAAGAAGAAAATGAGGCCCATTTTTATAGAGAGTATTACGTGTGTGGCATTTACAATAGTGGTGCAGATAGGCACGGATTATAGGGTGTGTGCGCACCTTGGCAAGTTGATTTTATATATATCGTCCGGGGGTGTAATATATAAAGGTGAAGATTATACTTCAGGGTAGTTATAAATGGAATTGGAATGTGTTGGATGGAACGTCGTATGACGTATGCAATAATCAAAATATATAGGTGCAATAAAAGTTGGCACACTAGAGATAAGATGTAAGGCTGATGGGAGTAGTCAAGCGCTAGTGTAGTTTTCCTTTTGGGGGGAATTCTAAGTTATGATGTAGACGAACGAATGCTTAGATTGGTGGCTTTACGATGGGATCGATACGTTAGAGCGGTGATTATAGGCTCATTTTCTTTATATGCTTTTATAGAAGCACTAGGTGAAATCTGTTATTATTAGAGTTAATCTTACGACCGTGGTGGTGTTTTAGCATGTACAGATTCAATTAAGATTGTTGTTAAGCTAGTGCGTTAGAATATAAGCCTTGAGATAGGTGGGTACCGTGAATAAGTATATGTTATAATACCATTGACTTAGTACCATTAGACTTCGGTGTACTAGGATGTAGTGCGATTAGTGATCCTATGTGGGGGTTATAAGTCATATCCGAATTTTGAGGACAAACTTCCTTTAAATCGGGGGAGTATGTAATACCCTGTACTTTTATAGATATTTAAATTACATAAATGGGAATAATTTGATAATTAGAGGAATTACACTGAATAGTGGTTTTGAGATTTATTAAGTGTTAGATTAGTTTCCATGTGTTACGTCTACTTTTGGGATTAAGTAAATGAGTCAGGATATTTTTATCTAGGATTAGAAACCACAAAAAATGGAGTTAGAGGTGTTTGGGTTTAAAATGAAAATTGGAGAAGAAGGTGAATATTAACTCAGCGCGCTTTTCGAATTAATTCGGACAAGACGAATCTATTCGAACTGAAAGAATAAGAAAGTAAAAAAATTTCAAATCGATTCGGTAAGGGAGAATCGATTCGAAAAGAGGTGAATCGATTCGGTCGATTGGAATCGATTCGGCCCTGTCAGATTTTTGAAAGTTTCCTTCCTTAAGGTTATGGGGCAATTAAATTAGAAATTGGAGATTACTGTAGGGGATTCTAGGTGTGATATTAGGAATCCTAGATAATGGAAGTTAGGGTGAGTAAACCTTGGGTTGAAAGAGAGAAAATTTAAATAGTTAAGTGTACAACCCGGGGGTATGGACTTAATGAATGTTTAGGACGACTGATAATCGAGAGAAGTCTTCGTTAAATGTGTAGTTATATATTTATGCGTAGAATAAATATGGGTCGATTACATTTGAGTGAATCCTCGGATGCGAGTAGAATGAAATTTAGGATATGGGTTAAATAGGATTGAGCGGCTATCTAGTACGTTTATTGACTACTATTATTATAGGTGTTACGGTACCTATGGAATTAAGATAAGTAGCTTTTATACTTATTTAAGTATTACGAACTGGTATATTCAGGATTATATATAAATCCTTAAAACTGATTAAGGTAAGTAAATCTTAAGTAAAAGAATCATTGTAGGTTTAGTATTTTAAGTGTGTAAATACTTATATACTATTACGAATGGGAACGTTTGGGATATTTTGGCCATCGCTATAAGAGTTCGACAATTATAGCCATGGCGTATTGTGAAGTGATCTATATTATATATACGGATGTCGTTACAATATATATATATATATATATATATATATATATATATATATATATATATATATATATATATATATATATATACATATATGATTTTATAATAAATGCATTGGAATGCAAACGATATATTTATCAGTACATATATCTCTTGTGCTATCTAGGGAGGTTGTGCGATTTGGGTGAATCCCCTAGCTTCCAGAGCAGGGAGAGTATATCCCCAGTTCATATCGTCCCGCATATGGGTGACATAATGATTCCAGTTTCCAGAGGGAATATGACATCTTCCACCGTTTATTATTCCTAGCATGATTTTGAGTAAGTCTGACTTAGCACCTGGGTTAAGCTTATCATACCCAAATGATGATAGCACGTTGAGACTGCATCCTCGAGTTATAGCTTGGTGGGATGGTTATTCTACTTATGATTATAAAATAGGAATAAATATACTTGTGGTTTATAGTATATTACTCGTATATGAAGATGAGGTATCATTTAACTTAGACTCGTGTAAAATGTAAAATGAATAAGAGTTTATTCCTCTTCTGGGAGTTTTATATCCGGATTAATACAAATGTGAATCGTATATTAAATGAGAGTAATATATATACGACATTTTATATACTAAAGTGAAAATGGCATTTTAAACTAGTGAAAGTTATTGAAAATGAACGGTATATATATATATATATATATATATATATATATATATATATATATATATATATATATATATATATATATATATATATATATATACTAGGGTATGCCCGTGCCTAAAGGCATGCTGATAATTTTTAAAAGTGTACACCGTTGATAGGGCCATATGTCGTGTTTAGTTCATAACAGATAAATAATTATTTAAATAACCTATGGTATGAACCTATTAATTTAAAAAAATGGATTTTTTTTACATACACCTTGGTACGAAAACGGTAAGTCAAAAAGTTTTTTTATAACCTATAATTATAAAAAATTTAAAAATTTTGAATAAATTTTCATGTATTTATATGATTATTCATCGTGCTTATAATCCATCTAGGACCTCATATAAACATCATATTCATAAAAAAATTCAATTAAGTCTTAAAGTCATTTTACAACACCATGTAAACTTCTTAGAATTTTTTTACAAAGTCTCCTTTATTTATATTATAGGACTATCCAATATTTAAAAAATAAAAAATAGTCCCAAGAACAACAATAATAATAATTCATCTTGAACCTATTTTAAAAAACATCCGAATTTAACTTAAAAAAACTATAGCACAACTAAGAAGTTCAAGTTCATATATTTCGTTCATAATTTAGAACTCAGTAGAAAAAACATGGGCTTCTAAAGATAATGAATGAAATTTCATTGAAAATCAACTTCAAATATTCTAATCTTGTATTCATGTTAGAAACATACCAACTTCAAAAATTATAATCTTGTAAAAAATAAAGGTTTAACTGAAATGTTCCAACCCAATAAGTATCTAATTGCTCTTTTTACAAAAGAAAGAATCATAGTCCGATGAAACTTATATAGGTCTGAATATGTATGCTTGCGGGGCCACTCTTTGGAAGTCTCTTCCTCTCAGTTCAATTAATTTATTTCTTTAGTGCCTTGGTGTTGGACTTCTTAAAGAACCTAATATCGCAAGATTCTCCATATAGGAATGTTTTTTGTTGGTCACAACGTTGGGTGGTCTTGCTTCCTCCTTTGCCTTGCTACCTTTTTACGCATCCTCATCTGATTCCTTTTTCATCTCTACCTCTCCTTGATTCAATGTCCAGCCTATGAAATCCAACAATGTCATTGAGGAGGGTGCCTCTGTTGATTTGAGCTTCTCTAACTATTCTTTGGCGTTTGCGAACTTCCCAGACCCTTAACTGGTCTGGAATCTGTAAGAGGATACCCCTTTCTTTCCCTAATTGATGGATTTCATGCAAGAGAATCTGCATAAAGAATGAAGACACATATAAGAATCAAAACAACTAAGGAGAAGTCACATATAAGGCATATAATATATTGAGCAGAGGAATTATATATATGGTTGTGAAGTCTTCTGCGGGACCTTCATCTATCAAAAGAAAATTAAACCACTAAATTCACAAAACCATATATAGGCCTTCTACATAGAAAATGAGAATAAAGAAAGTAGTGCCTTCCTCACAGGCCTTTAAGGAACCTAATCTATTAACCAAGACTACTTGTACAGTACCAGTGCCATACACGTGGTTTATTTTGATGGATAAGCTTCTCTGCTAGTTGGTTCAGTTCCTAATATTGTGGAGAATGTATCTTCTCCACTGAATAATAATCAGTCACATGTATATATTGAGTTAACCGAAAACCGAAAAGGGTGCTTCATCAAATCTGGAAAAAAAAAGTCTACATTTTCGGAGAAAAAAAATAGGAATAATGAAATCACTATTCATTTATACTACCCTCTATACCTACTCCCCTACCCCAACTCTCTATCCCATGCCCATCATACCTCCCATCCACCCAATCCCCCTCATACCTCCCATTAAGAAAATAATTATACACCCCACTCCTAATCTCATTAAAAAAAAAAAGAATTAAAAGAAAAGAGTCAGGGGCAAAACAAATTCAATTAACACAGCTGCAAATTAGGTCATAATACATACAAATCTGGGGGAAAACAGTTTGTAAAATAAAATCGGGAAAGCTTACCAAATCTGGGGAAAATAGTTCAAACAAACCAATAAACCTGATTAACGAAAAAACCAAAACATAAATGGAAAAAAATGTATAAAATAAGATGGAGTTCATAAGTTCGTTAATAAGATTATAGAATGTCGCTGGGAATATGATGGGGTTCATAACCAGATTCACCTAGCGTTCAAAGGAAAAACTCACAGAATGAGTGAGGGGGACCATGAGAAGTGATAGGTTGGATATAAAATGAGTGAACTGAGAAAATAGATATAGGGGGTATAAAAGGAGAGATATCCTTTCTCTCGAACAAAAAAAACCTTGAAAAATTACATTTTAAATCTGGGATGCACATACAGTAAGTTAGAAGTGATAGAGAGCCTCTTATTATAATCGTATCTCAATATTATCTTGTCCCAGTCCAAATCAGCCTTCACTCTAATTGTTTAGCCAAGAAGTACCGTACGGTGTTTAATAGCATTTATCAGAAGGTGTAGCTCAAGCCTAGTTAATGGAGCTAAACTGAGTTCTTAATCGCACCCAGTTATTAATCAAACCCATCTAATGACCATGGTAGAGCTCGAAGACAGCGAAAAGTAGATGGGTCCGTTCTTGATGGGATAAAATGGGTTTAATGAGAGAGGGTAAATAGAGTACATCAGTCAGTTTTGTTAAAGATAACATCTTTCACCATCTTCATCGAGCAGTGTAAATCCATCTTTTAAGTAAAAAGTGACAGAGGGGTGTACGGTATTTCAGAGTGGGTGAGATTGTGTCCAATGGATAGGAGTAGAGTTTTGAGTTAAAGCGATTTTGGGATGATGTGTAGTTACGATTTTTTGTGGTTAAATGAAAAGAATGGAGGAGAATGATAACTTTTTTTAGTTGTGTTATACCTAAATACCGTTCTACTCATCTTTTTTAATTTCAAATAGAAAGGGGAAACAAATTGGAGTGGGTTAAAAAGGGGGAAACAAAAAAATTTAAGGGCAAAAGAGGTAGTGCCAAAAAAACTTATCTAGATGATATCATCATTTCATCTTATGACATACATAAGTTTCCTACTTTATTTAATATATATATATATATATATATATATATATATATATATATAATGTGAATTTAGAGGATGGGCGAAAGAGATTATTTAGGCAGGGTACCTTAACTAGGGTGTTTAAAATGTATGCGATAGGTGTGAACTATTAGAGGAGGGGTGAGGTGTATCTTATGAGAGTACGATACCAGTTTAAATATGAGAGATTTCATATTTTAAAATTATAGCATTTGATGCACTTGCTAAATATTTTCAAGAACCTGGGCTCTGACCCGTTTATCTATTTTCCCTTTCTCTTTCTATATATGTATATATATTATGTGTACATATACAGGGGTGCCTGGATGATGATTCTTTAGAGTCAGACATTGCTGCAGTAGTTGTGGACGCAAACAGTATTATTTTAGGCGCTTTTATCCTTGTGATCTACATAGCAGGTATTGTAGAAACATTCGGGCCGATAGCCCAACTGTATTCATTTATTCTTTTACTGTCTTTTCGATTTAGTTGTATTATATGTTGTACCGAGTGTTATGTTATCTTATTTCATTTCAGTTGGATGTATATAAACTATTGTGATTGTTTCCTTGGTTGGTTTGGTTAAAAATATTAGTTAAATAAAATTTTGACGCTAGCCTAATAAGTTGTTAGTAATTAAATTGGTTTTCGACGGTGATGCTGGGAACGAACCATATGAGATTCCTATTTTAATCTGGTATAGGATTGATCACCCGATATTTATTTAGGCGGGTTATCACAGAACCATATTAACATATCTTTTAAAACTCCTCAATGTTATAATTTTTGTATACATTTTTCGTTTCATAGTTTTTTATGATGACTAATTATGGGTGAGAATTAAAAAAAAAAAAAAAAACGAAAATAAGCGATGGAACAACATGAAATTGCCATGTCCGTGCTCTATTCGTGTCGTGTTTGTGTCATGTTCGTGTATGTCTTGTTGTGTCTTGTTTCGGTCTAAATTATGAGTCATGTCATCATAGAGAGTGATTATCAGAATCAAGAAAAGTAACCTTTTTATGTGTTGTAGGATTGTAACTTATCTAACACCATAGATATAGAAAAATTAACAGAGACATAAAAATCTTATGTAGGAAAATATATTAATATGTTAGTGAAATTCATATCAAACACTACCTTACTTAGTCTTCATCTTTACTTTAGAAAAAAAGGACATTAAAATAGTTGACACATACCTCTTCTTTCCTTGTTTATATTAAGATTATGACATATTAAACTACGTTGAACAATTGGAGGAAAAATTGAATATTCGAAAACATAATTTAGAGTAAGCAAAAATGGATAAATCCACACATATTTTTCCTAATTTTTTTATATGCTTATTTTCTTTATTTTTTCATCTAAATTCGATGTTAAACACAAATAAACATAGTATTTCTAGGAGAAACGTGTTTTATGTCCAGAAAACCACTTCTTATTAGGCAATTTTTAGATACCCTGATGTTATATACATACACATTCATGAAGAAAAACAAATAAGTTAATTGCTTTGCTAAGCTCCCAATAACCAAAATGAGACAAATTTTACCTTTTCAAACTTTATATAAATATATCCAAAATAATCACACAACATAAATGATAGTAAAGTAAAATCTTTACCGAATTCCTGAAGTATGGGTAGGAAAAAATTCATCTACTATCTTATTATAGAGATAATGTTTCCATCCTTCCTTGTGAAGACGAAATAAGTTGAATGAAAACTGTTTATTACATGCGTGTGGAATAAAATAATATACCTTTATAATAATAATAATAATAAATAACTAATTTTTAATGATTTTAATTTAAAACTAACCATTAATGCTCATCCTTATTGTTTAGAACCAAATTAAATGCATGATGAGTCTTATGTGCAATTATTTGTTTGTATTAACGTATAAAATAGGTAACACTAAAACTATTTTCAGAACATTGCATCTAACATCAATATTTTTGTTATTTGATATTGTTTTAATCTTACCCTAATTTAAATATGTGTAACTTACTTTCATTTTATTATGCATTTTACTAAGGTAAACATAATTTTTAAGGGTTTTTATTTATGATTCATATAATTGAAAAATCTTTCCAAGTGGAATCATTCTTTTATGGAAAATCACACTCAACAACATTTACCCATAATTGGCTACTTCATCAAAAGTACACTTTACCCAAGATTAACATATGTCAAAGTGGAGCTACTGAAACCATTCCTATTTTAACTAAATCCACCCTACTCGGAGTAACCATTCTAACATAGTTTTTAAAATTCCTCAGCATCATATTTTACGTATACGTATTTAATTTCATACTTACCTGATACCATAGAGAAAAAAATAACAAATAAATATGTAAAATTAAGTAGGAACATATATTGACAAGCATTGAATTTATACAATACACCACCATACTCACTCCCCGTCTTTATTTTAAAAAAAGAGATGGAAATATTTAACATGGGTATCTTCTTTCCTCGTGTATATTGATTTTTTGATAAATTAAATAGTTTAGGAGAATTGGAGGGAAAATTTGTTTTTCAAAAAACAAAACGCAGTGTCAACAAAAATGGGGAAACCTACACATATATTTATTTTAATTCGTTATTTGATTATTTTCTTTCCGTTATCCCTCAAAAAATAATTCCAATGATCAAATTTTGATTCGGTATTAAGCATTAATAAAATTAGTTATCCTCCTGTATTTTTTAGCATTAAAAATTTAATTAATATGGCTAAATTTAAATTAGAAGTGTGTAGTAATTTAATTGAATTAATTATAATATGTGTATTTAAATATTAATCGAGAGAGATAATGATTAATATATATGGAATAAAATTTACAATTTGTGTTGTAAATAATACGTCCGTCATAGCGAATTAAACAACGAGATTTATTGTATCTCAACCAAGAGTCGAGTATAGACTATTCTAAGGTCGAGATGGAGACTTTTATTAAAGTTACTCAGATGATGATTCTGAGTGCACAGTTGATTTCGGATTGGTCGAGATAGTCGGAGTAGAGTACCTGGGGTAGTAATTGGGTCTTGGGACATTTTTAACCATAATCGGGCCCACACTCGGGTGTTCGGGTCATTTCAGCTAGGCCCATAAGCCTATTTTCAGGTACATAATTTATTTAGCCAAAATAAAAAAAGGTTGAACAATAGTTAATCACATTCTAACCCTAAGAACTTGAGAGAAGAAATTCAGGAGAAATTCTTGAGCTTTTTTTAGTCAATTTGAAGAGGTATCGAGGTGCTTGTGTCAAATTCATCCTCTTCATCAAAGAAATCAGACTCTACGAATCTAATCTAGCAAGTGGTTAACTTGCTTTTTGTCTAAATTACAGTATTTCAATTCATATCATAGTTGGTGGGATTGTAAACTCATTTTTGGGGTGGGTTATCACATAAACATGGTTTTCTTCTTGATTGGACACTTTGTGTGGATTAAAGGTGTAATTGATGATGTTATATGATTCAGTAAGGATGTAATTTATATTATATTAAAAACCCAGTAGATTGATGTGGTTGAATTTTGAGTTTTAGAATCAAATTTTTAGAAATCGATTTAACGAAATCTTTGAAACCCATTTGGGAATTAATGATTTATATGAGAATCAATGATGGATAAAGGTTATTATGATGATTTTTACCTGTTTTGGATGGGAATTACATCTTACTCTGGATTAAGATTGAGTATGTAGAGAGACTGAAAATCTTGGGTGTGTAACAATGGCAGAACTTGACACGGGAAAGAAGACCTGTTCATAGCGAATGGATTTGGTTACTAAGGTGAATGGGTTCGGAATAAGGCCGAAACAATTCGGTTGTCTAGATTCGGGGAATTTTTTTTGTTTTTCCTTAAATTCATGATTAATTATCGGGGAAAACTTTTGTGTTTTTTTTAAAATATAAGGAGCGACATACTTAATTCCAGTAGGCTATAATAGTGGAGTGGTATCACCATATTGGGAGAAATCCAAGGCTAGGACCTATATGTGCATATTATGAATTAGAGAGAATTTCAGTTATCGGGATGAGATTTATATTAGAGTGAGTAAATACAAATTGTGAACCTGTAGATAGACTCATCACCATAGGTTAGTGCCAGGAGAGTTAGGCACGGGTTATCTGGACTTAATTAATTCTAAATTATATATATATATATATGTGTGTGTGTGTGTGTGTGTGTGTGTGTGTGTGTGTGTGCTTATTATAGATATCAGTGTGACTGATATTTATAGGAATTCATACCCCTCTAGTGCTATCATAGGAGGTTGCGCGATGAGGGTGAATTCCCGGGCTCGTAAAAGTAGAGAGAGTATAATCCCAACGTCATCGCGTACGGTATATTATGTTGTGATTCTTTTCCAGGTGAGACGTTTTGGGTATGATTCGGTCTCACACTTTGGAAACTATGGCTTACTCCACTACGCTTATTATTTGTTGACTAATTCGTTATGAGTTAACCATCTCATGGTATCCAGATTGGATTGAGTATACCTGGGTTGATAGCATTTTATAGAAAACATCCAGTGAGTTATTACTAGTGAGCATGTATATTGTATATGGCATGTGTGTGAATGTTATAGTATTATTCTACGTATATAATAGAGTGAATATTTATATACGGGTAAAATACATGAAGTGAAATTTTATTATTGATATAACTAGTGAAAATGTTATATGATTTTATTTAAGTTGAATAAAAGAGTTATTGGGTGAAATAACTTAATATTCAATAGTAATATTGCTTGGGCTAGTGTAGTGGATAAGGAAGGGTTCATAACAAATCTAGTTAGACGGGATTGTACACGTATATGGGTTATGGAGAAAGCCATAGGTGTTCACATTAGTTTAGGGGTGATGGTTATCTCAAGGGATTACGACACTATCTTAAATAAGAAAAATGTGCATGCTTTTTAATTACTTAAAACTTAATAACTTGTATCTGTTTTTCGAATGTTTTAGGTTTAATCACTTCCAACTATTTTTCAAATGTTTTAGGCTCTAGCCGTTGCCAAAAATATTCTCAAAACCTTTTAGGTGTCAGGACACAGGAACGCCAGACTTGATTATCTATTCTAGGAATGCACAATTGTAGCATATGTGGATGCATGCATTATTTGTACAATTGTTAATTCTATATAAGGACTTACTTATCTCAGTATTTCATTTTGGGCGTATTTTCCTACATCACTTTATTCAGTTTATTCAGTTCAAACTTGAATTGAGACTTATTTATCATATATTTGATTTATTATTTGGATTTGAGGTTTATAGACAATAGTTTATTTGATGAGACATTTACTTATTTATTTATATCCTAGGATGGTTTAGACTCTATTTCTGTGTGAATGGTTTAATTTAGTTTCCGCGTATTGTTATCTGGTAAATGAAAAGATAAAATTTGACACTCACTTAATTAACTAATAGGTGATTAGTAATTAATGGTTTTCGATAGTGATGCGCATCAGGTTCTAGTATCCATAGGATCTGTAGGTCTTACTACAACTTCAACATAGTATTCTTTTGATATAGAACCCTATTTTTAGGACTGTTTCTTTTATCTTTACGTGTTTATGATATCGTGCTTCTGCTATTAAATTTTGTATTCAAGGTGAACTAATACAACTCATTTTAAATTTTAGATTCCACCTAAGAGAGTTAGAGCATATAATGAAGAGACCAGAGATGAGGTGAGAGAGGCTCATCAGGTTCCTGAGGTACTACAACCGCGGCCACCACTGGGGTTAGTGACGACTGCATAGGTGGCCGATATAAAGGCCGAGGAATTCAATTTAGCCATGACTACTATGGCCATCCATTTTCCACAGCCTAGCCATAGCCATTAGTGGCACTTGTGATTTAGGCCTAACTAGGGCCATTATCTTGGCAGAAAGTTAATAAGACGTTTCAAAAAGGCCACCCACCAGAGTTTTTGAGGAGATTAGATGTTATAGTAGCATGTCAGTTGAAGAAGGACCTACAACATCACCTACATATGGTTGATTGCAGTGACGCTCTGAAATAGATGCTTGCCACATTCAGACTAGTGGGATCCACATTGTAGTGGTGGGAGTATACTACCTCCTTATAGGAGAGGGTTACAATGCCGATATCATAGTCATGGGAGAGGTTGGATCGCAATTACTTTCCATTAGCTATTCAAATGCAGATGGGGAGGAAATTTAATGATGTTACGCAAGGTGACTAATCAGTGGATGAATATGAGGAGGAGTTTAACTATTTGACTAGATTTTTCCAGATGAGTTGAACATTGAAGAGAATAAGAAGCTCCAGTTTATGGGTCGGCTGGCTTGGAGTATCAGGCAACATTTACTCAGCAACCCACATTACAGACCTATACGAAAGTTGTTAATGTTGCACTTTTGCACTGCCAAGACCACTGCTTCCACCTGTAGGGAAGTAAGAGAGCAGGTGAGTCAATCCATTCAGGTTGGACTGAAGGGATTAGTTCTAGTGGGGAACCTCAGTAATAGGCGGTGAGATAGCAGAAGCATGATTCCCAGCAAGGGGATCCGACCAAGTGGTTTAGATTAGGAGGCTACCGACTAGAGGTTCAGGGTTTCTGACAGGTCCAGTTGGTTCCTAAATAGTTGAAAAAAGTTCCTAAGAGCCATTCAGGCCAAGGGAATAATGAGGGAGACCAACAGGGTAGGGGCCCCGATGGCCAGTATCAAGGGAAATCTCACCAGATCTAGCAAGGCCAGAGATAGGCAGACCTTCAGGGGCATGGATTCATTTGTGGTGAGGCAGGGCATATAAAGAGAGAGTGTCCATAAAGATTTGGGGGTAAGTAGTAGGGTGCCCGGCAGGGGCAAATGCCACTAACATCACGAGCTTCACCATCCCCACATTCATAAGGGAAGATGCATTACATGCATGTGTATAACGTTCGGGACGTACCCATATCACCAGCACCTCAGGCGTCGCCAGCAGTCAATGGTACATTTCTTATTTATGGGCACAAGTGTGGGGTACTTTTTTAAATGGGGCATTGCATTCCTTTATTACCACTAGATTTACATGAGCAACCGGTCTTTTAGAGATAGCCAATGAGTGTAGCGTCACCTTTGGGTAGTGGGTCACTTATACACTTGATATGTAGAGAGGCAGACATCATTATTAGGAGACTGAGCTTAGAATCATATCTTCTTCTGTTAAATATCCAGGGTATGATGTAATTCTGGTCATAGATTGGTTGTCGGGTTACAGAGCGATGGCAGACTCTTACAAGAGGACCATAATATTCTCCATTCTTGGGTAGAAGATGTTCTTAGTGGTGATGCCTCTTCCTGAGGGAGGGTTGCGCATGCACCTATACTACATTGAGGAGGAGACCTCACAGGAGGTAGTTATCCCATTAGACTCAATTCCAATTGTGATCGATTTTGAGAATGTATTTCAGGAGATACTGGGGTTTCCACCCAGTCGAGAGATTGAGTTTGTTATCGAATTAACATTGGGTACAAGACCGATTACTTGACCACTTTATTGTATGGACCCTTCAGAGATGCGTGAGTTGAGGGAGCAGATTTAGCAGTTCTTAGGGAAGGGTTTCATTCGGAAGAGTACATCGTCGTGGGGTGCACCAGTGTTATTCGTGAAAAAGAGGGATGGTTCATTTCTCTTATGTGTAGACTATAGGGAGGTGAACAAGGTCACGATACAGAATAAGTATTCGTTATCGAGGATTGATGACCTTTTTAACCATTTGAGAGGAGTTTCAGGCTTCTCCAAGATTGATTTGAGGCCTGGATATCACTAGTTGCGCATTTGAGAGGAGGAAGATCCTAAAACCGCTTCCTTGTCGCGGTACAAGTTGTATGAGTTCAGGGTGATTAAGCTTGGGCTCACCAATATGCCAACGGTGTTCATGGATCTCATGAACTGGGTAGTCATGGATTTTTAGACCAATTCTTGATCGTGTTTATAAAAAAATTATGGTTTACTCTCGCACTAAGGAGGAGCATGCAGAGCATCTGCGTAGGGTTCTGCAGACACTGCGGGACCACTAGTTGTATGCCAAATTCGAGAAGTGTGGATTTTAGCTAAAGGTGGTGTGGTTTCTATAACACATCATGGTCGAAAGGTGTCTTATTGTTGATCCGACTAAGGTATCGATGGTGAGGGAGTGGGGATATCCCACGACACAGACATAGATTTATAGCTTTTTGAGGCTGGATTCTTATTTTCGTCATTTCATTAAGGGGTTCTAAAAAATTGTGGGTCTGTTGGAGAATTTGACTCATAAAGGGGTACCATTTGTGTGGAGTGATGACAGTCAGTTGTCTTTCGATGAGATAAATGACAAGTTGACATCAGAACTTGTGGTTGCATTGCCTAGGGGAGGGATTGATTACCGAATTTATTTGAATACATACTTACAGGGACTCGGGGGTGTATTGCAATAGTAGGGGAGGATATAGCTTATGAATATCGCAAGCTTACGCTCCATGAGAAGAATTACGGCACACATGAGGCACTATCTTCTGTGGGAGCAGTTTACGCTATTAACAGACCAAAAACTACTTCAGTATCTCTTCACTCAGAAGGATCTCAATATGAGACGGAGGAGGTGGATAGATTTCGTGAAAGTCTTCCAGTTTGATATTTAGTATCATCCTTGTAAGGATAACGTGGTGACAGACGCATTGATCCGACTACCTATGGGGGAGTTAGCGAAGGTCTGGAAGGCAAAGTACATGGAACTTCTACACGACGATGAGATCACCAGAGCATGCATGTCAGTTCTAGCTGTCACTCTTGAGCTTGTTATGCTGGTAGTGAAAGCATAAGTAGAGGATCATTTCTTCCAAGATAGGGTACGCCAGTTATTAGTCAAGGGTGCAGAGTCTAACTTGATCAGTTCAGAAGGAGGCCTACATTTTAATTGGAGACTTATCATGTCAGGGGATGAGTAATTGAGACATATGGTTATAACATAGACGCACGGTTTGATATTTATAGTACATAACCATGGGGATAAGATGTATGAGTACATGAGGAGACAATATTGGTTGGTAGGGATGAAGCGAGACCTAACAATGTTTGTCTCGAAGTGTGTTACATTTTAGTTAGTTAAGGTAGACCACTAGAGGACTTCAT
The DNA here is from genome assembly GCA_949130495.1 of Sambucus nigra. NCBI lineage: Eukaryota > Viridiplantae > Streptophyta > Magnoliopsida > Dipsacales > Adoxaceae > Sambucus > Sambucus nigra. The sequence goes on along the minus strand of OX422219.1, from coordinate 379,459,345 downwards.
AGATGCTATAGAGACTGAAGATTGTAGTGTGGAAGTGAGAGAGTATTTTTATGGATTTCATTACAAGGTTGTCCACATCACCGATGGGTAACAACTCCATTTAGGTGATAGTAAATCGGCTAAACAAGGTATCCCATTTCTTGTCAGTTTGTACTGATTTTGAGACGATGCAGTATGTCCATCTATTTATTGTGGATATTTAAGTTACACGGGGTACCGATTAACATCGTGTATAATAGAGACAAGATCTTTGTGTATCATTTATGGCAGAGTTTCCAGGAGGCCATGGGCACAAACTTGCGATGGAGTCCCACATATCATCCTCAGATATATGTACAAACTGATAGGGTTAATCAAATGATTTAGGACATGTTGAGGATTTGTATACTTGATTCCAAAGGAGGATGGGATAGATACCTTCCATTAGTAGAGTTCGTGTATAATAACTCTTAACAATTCACCATCCGTATGGCACCATTTGAGGCACTTTATGGGAGACCTTGTTGTTCGTCCACTTTTTGGTTAGAGGTGGGGGACAAAAAGTTGTTTGGTCCAGAGATGATACGGGACACTACTTCTAAGATCGATATGATTTGGGGGCATATTCGAATAGCTTTGTACAGGCAGAAAAGTTATGTCGATGAATACTAGATACAAATTGATTTAGAGGTTGACAATCAAGTGTTAGTGAGAGTGTCTCCCATGAAGGGGGTCATAAGGTTTGATAATAAGGGGAAACTAGCTCCGATGTATGTCCTATTGTTAGGAGAGTGGGACCAGTATCATAATTATTAGGTTTATTGGAGTACCTATAACGGATGCACGACTTGTTCCATGTGGCATCATTAAAGAAGTATTGAAGGATTGAGAGAGATTTTTGGCACGTCCCACTCGAGGAAATCGATTTATATCCAAACATATCATATGATGAGAGACCCATGGCTATTCTGTACTATAGTGAGCATAAGTCTAAGATGGTACCATTAGTTAGAGTTCAATGGGAACACCACAGTGATGACGAGTCGACATGAGAGAAGGACGATGACATACAAGAGAAGTATCCAAAGTTATTCATGTCAGGAATGACCTAATTTTGGGGATGAAATTCCTTTGTAAGGGGGAAATTATGTAACACCCCATATTTCTGAGCATTAAATATTTAATTAATTCAGCTAAATTAAAATTACATGTGTGTCGTAAATTAATCGAATTAATTATTATATGTGTATTTAAATATTAATTGGGAGAGACAATGATTAATATAAATGGAATAAAATTTATGAAGTGTGTAGTAAATAATACGTGCGTCGTAGCGAGTTAAGCAACGAGATTTTATTGTATCTCAATTAGGAGTCGTGTATGGACTATATTAAGGTCGAGATGGAGACTTTTAGTAAAGTGACTCGAATGATGATTCTGAGTGCACGGTTGATTCCGGATGGGTCAAAATAGTCAGACTTGAGTACCCGGGGGTAGTAATTGGGTCTCAAGCCATTTTGAGGTATAACCGGGCCCACACGAGGGTGTTCGGGTCATTTTGGATGGGCCTATAAACCTAATTTCGGGTTTAACATTTGTTTAAACTAAATCTAAGAAGGTTAAATGCCACTAAATCTATTCTAACCCTAATAACTTGAGATAAGAAAAGAGGGAAAGAGTGAGGAGCTTTTGGGAGCCAATTTGAAGGGGGATTGAGGTGCTTGTGTCAAATTCATCCTCTTCATCAAAGGAATCAGACTTTATGAATCTAATTAGGCAAGTGTTTAACTTGTTTTCAATCTAAATTGCAGTATTTCGATTCATATTATAGTGGGTGTGATTGCAAAATCATTTTTGGGGTGGGTTATCACATAAACATGTTTTTTTTTAAATTGGACATTTTATGTGGATTAAAGGTTCAATCGATGATGTTATATGACTTAATAAGGATGGAATTTGAATTATATTGAAAATCCAGTTGATTAATGTTGTTGAATTTTGAGTTTTAGAATTGAATTTGTAGAAATCGATTTAACAAAATCTTTGAATCCCATTTGGGAATTAATGATTTTTATGAGAACCAGTGATTAATAAAGGTTATTATGATGATTGAACAAGTTTTAGATGTTTATTACATCTTACTTTGGATTGGGGTTGATTCTATAGAGAGATTGAAAATCCTGGGTTCGTGCGATTGGAAGAATAGGAGACGGGGAAGAAGACTTGTTCACAACAAATCGATTCGATTCCTAAGCCGAATCGATTAATCTGTCCAGATTTTGGGAAATTTTCTATTTTTCCCTAAATTCACATTAATTGTTGGGCGAAACTTTTGTGTTATTTTTAAAATATAAGGAGGGACATACTTAATTCCAGTAGGCTATAGTAGTGGAGTTGTTTAGCCATATTGAGAGAAATCCATGCCTAGGACCATTATGTGCATATTATGAAATGGAGAAAATTTCGGATACATGGATGGAATTTTGGGAAGAGTGAGTAAATCCAAAAAGTGAACTAGTGTGAAAGAAAAAAATCCGAGTCAGGTAGATAGACTCATTTTTCATAAGTTAGTGCCGGGAGAGTTAGGCACAGATTAGCTGGACTTAAATAATTCTAAATTATATATATATATATATATATATATATATATATATATATATATATATATATATATATATATATATATATATATATATATATGTGTGTGTGTGTGTGTGTGTGTGTGTGTGTGTGTGTGTGTGTGTGTGTGTGTGTGTGTGCGCGCGCTTATTATAGATATTGGTGTGAATGATATTTATAGGAATACATACCTCTTTAGTGATATCATAGAAGTTTGCGTGATATGGGTTAATCTCTCGGCTTCTAAAAGGAGAGTATAATCCCCATGTCATAGCGTATGATATATTATGTTGTGATTCTTTTTGGGTTGAGACGTCTTGGGTATGATTTGGTCTCACAGTCGGAGAACTATTATGACCTCCACTATGCTTACTATTTGTTGCGTCATTCAGTGTGAGTCAACTGTCTCGTGGGATTCGGGTTTGATGGAGTATACCTGGGGTGATAGAATTTTAGAGAAAACACCTGGTAAGTTATCACTCGGGAGGATTTATATTATATATGGCAATGTTGTATTATAATTATACGTATATAATAGAGTGAATATTTATGTATAGGTAAAATACATGAAGTGAAATTGTATTATTTATATAACTACTGACAGCATTATATGATTTGATTTAACTTGTATAAAAGAGTTACTGGGTGAAATAACTTAATATTCAAAACTAATATTTCTAGGACTAGAGTAGTGGATAAGGAAGGTTTCATAACAGGTCTAGTTAGACAGGGTATTATAAGTAAGTGGTTATGAAGAAAGCGGTGGGTGTGCACATCAGTGTAATACCCCGAGATTTTTGGACCAATAAATTAATTATTTTTGGGAGAAATAAATATTATTTAATTGTAGAATTATTAAATTGGCATTTGAGGTCAAAATTTGAGGATGTTAGAAAGTAATTCTAATGATGATTATGAGTGTGCGATTGATTCTGGAAGGGTCGAGATAGTCGAAATGACTTTACTTGGGTCTTATTTGGGTTCCGAAATATTTTAAGTCTATTTGTCTCAAATTGGAGCAACCGAGTCATTTAAAGTATGTATTATCAATTAAAGTTGGGTATCTTGGATTTAAGGCTTAAAAGCTACGTGAGAAGTCATTCTCACTTAAGAGAAAGAGAAAATCCCTAGATAAAGAGAGAGAAGGAGAAAAGAAGAAGAGAAAGAGATAAAAGCTTGGAGATTCCGGCTAATCCGTGATTTCGAGGAAGATTCAACCTCTACAACTTTGAGGCAAGTGATTAAACTTGCTAAATAATTGTTATGTATAATTTATTTCATGATTTGTGGATAAAAATCGTGGATTTTTGGTTAAATATGTAAAACCTAGTTTTTTGGGTAAATCTTACATTTGATGTATATATAATGGATTTGAGGTTATCAATTTGTTGGGTTGAGTTATGTGATGAATTTTAATGTTATATATATGATTGGGTTGAAGAGAAATGGTGAGACGAGGAAAAAAATAAATTTTGGAAATTTTTGGCTTTGATTAAAATAACCATTTTCGTAGCTCCTGAACAGGCCGAATCGATTCGTCCCCCAACCCGAATCGATTCAGAATGTTCCATATTTACAGGCCTGAGTGACTGAATCGATTCGGACCCAAAGATGAATCGATTCGGCCTAAGACAGTTGCCTAGGTTTTTTTTCCCGAATCGATTCGCATTGAAGGGTGAATCAATTCGCTGGGCCGAATCGATTCGGATTGGGTCCGAATCGATTCGGAAACAGGGAAGTTTTGGGAATGTTTTTCTAGGGTGAGTTTTGTTTCATTTCGTTTGGGTTTGTCGATTGGGAACCTTCACATAAGTTATGATAAGTATGTTTTGGATACTTTTAGGAAGTTTCCCTTGTGATGAAATTAATGGAGTCATATTGACGTATTTCGAGAGAATATCGATTAGAGATTATCGTACCGACTAGTGGGAAAGCCCGCTATTATGGAGATTTTGATTTGGAGATAATTATGGGTCTATAAGAGAGATGTAGGATGCACTTAGTTATATTGGATTTTTGTATTGAATCACAAATGTGATAACCTTATAAGTTCATATGATTGATTTAACCATAAGATAAATTGGGAATAATAAATGTTAATCGATGTGCATATGGATATAGAGAATATCCTCAACGTAAATTGAATTAGGAGATTATTCATAGAAATAGAAGTGATGAGTGAGTTTCGAGTAAGAAATCATATTGTATATACTAAGTGGGGAAGTTATGTGAGTTAGCGACGAATACTATATCGAGAGTAAAATACTAATATATGAAATTATTTCATTTACGCCTAAGAGCGTAATAAGAGTATGTATACTTATATAGCGTGATATATATATACCTTGTGTGATGGTATACATTTATATGATGTGATGATATATGTTTATCTAGTGTGAATGATATATGTATATATGTGAAGCATACCCCCTCTATGCTATCATGGGAAGTTGCACGATGTGGGTGAGGCCCCTGGCTTGAGGAACATGGAGAGTATCATCCCCATGTCATAGCTTCCATTATTATTGTGTGATTTTTATTTGGGTTGAGATGTGGTGGCTATGTTTCGTCTCATTTTCTTGGGGGAACTATGACCGCTTCCCATACGATGTGATTTTATTTTTACTAAGGCGGTGTGAGATTCCGACCGTTGGTACCCAGGATGATATGTGAGTGATTCCCTGGTAGATGATAGCATTGAGAACCTGCGTCCTTGAGTTATATCTCGCTGGGATGGTTATTGTTAAACTTATGCGAATAGTATATTATTTGTGTATGATTATGAGCTATCATATATATGTCTCTAATGTAAAGAGACATAAGAATATTGATTGAATCTCATTTCGGGAGATTTTATTCTGACTAAGTGGTGATAAATATATTAAAGTGAATACGAAGCGTATATATATCAAATGAGTCTATATTACGACGGGTATCGGGGGCATAATGAACCCCAATGACAAACATTGTTGAGGGGTAGTGTTTCGGGGGGTTCCCTTTTTTAGATTTCGCTTTGCGAGACGTCCCACGCATGAAACGCAGTGCAATGTTTAGATTGGGAAGAAGTTAGTACATAATACTCATACTATATTTGTAGAGGGGGCTTGGAGGTAATCCTGAGATTAGGGATAATTTCCCTATTTACAATAGTATCCGGGGTTAAGGCAGTGTGGAAACTCAGCAAGGCAGCTCAAGCATGGCAACTCAGAGAGGCATCTCAGTGAGGCAACTTAGCATGACAACTCATATTTTAACTTGTTGTGTTACTTAGACATATTGTATCTTTTGTTTATACTAACTATGAGATATAACGATTGTAATGATGTAACGAGAATAATGATTATGTGTGAGGTCGAACGGTACTCACGAGAGATCAGGCTTGGCAGGGCCTGGGAGAGCTTTCATGCTCTATCGAATGACCTCGTCGTGAGAAATTTGAGGGACTTGGTTTGGAGGACTGAGAAGTGAGTCACCGTTGGGGCTTGTTCTAATCATCTTAGATACACCTGGTAAAACACTGAAAGACCCTGATTATGGAACCTCAGAGGGAGCAGCCTTGAGTTCCATCGGGTATTGAGTTGTGAGCCAAACAACCCTCTAATTAGTGTCACATCCAGTTTATTTTATGTCACTTACCAGCTAGGCAATGTCACACCTGCACTTGAGTAGACCACAGTGGTATTTGGGACTATCAGACAGTTGGTGAGCCACCTTTGTGACAATAGCCCCCTCACACACAGTGGTTAGGCAAAAGGCATGTCTTGGTATTTAATGTTTATGAAGTGGAGACAACTAGTGCATTAAGTATTTAATGTTTGTGACATAAAGTATGAGGGATGTCTTTCACAGGCATTAATGGAGGAGTTACCTCGGGGATGGTGTGGGAGGCTATTTAAGGACCCCAACGACCTCCGAGATAAGGATGATCTTTTCAAGAGTTCAGAAGTTATTAATAGAGATAATATACATCAGAGAGAGTTATTGCAAACCAGAGGGTTTACTCACTCACCATTATTTTAGATTACAAAGCTTTTAATACTTGACAGAGATTCTTGAGGGTAGTTGGTGTGTTTGGATGCCTGCCAAGGTGTATCTAGGGTGCTTACTTCTCTCTCCCTCTAGCTAAGTTATTTATAGGTTCATAACTACCTTCCGAGTCATACACGAGAGATTTGAGAGTTCAAATTGAGTCTATCTTCATTGAGTCGTGTTTGTATGTCTTATGGTTAATCGATAGTGGTGCTATTTAACTTATCATTACTATACTCAAAAATGGGTTACGCCTCCATCTTATCTAAACTACACTCTTACATTTGGAGACTTTTCGGCGGAGGCATTCTTCTAGGCAAGAAGTATGGCGCAAGATAACATTAATAGAAGGCTCAACTTTGATGACATTAACATAATGAAGAACATGCCATGATATAACTGGAGGCTCTAAGGGATTGGGACCCTCGAATAGAGGTACCTTCGGTTCAGGCGACGATAGGCACTCCAGGGGTGACACCAGTTTCCACAAGTGTTGCGTTGGGACCAACTCAAGTGGCGCTTCTCATGAATAAGTTTTACGAGTTCTTGTAATCTCCGGTAGCTTCAAAGGTGTTGGGAGGATTTTAATCCAACTATTTCATGACACCAGGGACATCCCCAATGTCCCCACTAAGTACAGGCGTAACGAGAACGGTCCCAGCAAGTATGCCCTCTATTTTGAATTCAGCAGTGGGAACGTCAAGAGTATCAACGACCCCGATTGTGACGATTTCTTCAGCCACAACGAGCACTCAACCTATTATCGCCTTGGTTGTTTCTCCAGTGGCATCACCCATGGAGGTAATGAGGAAGGTGACGCAAAAAGAGATGCTGAAGTTCATGCAAGCGTCCTCGCAATCTCCAGGTGAGATAGCTTCGGTTTATGATGAATTTCGAACACCTTACCCCAAGGAATACAATGATGAGCCCCATCCAAAAGATTATATTCCTCATATTTTTCAAAAATACACAGGGAAAGGTGGAAACTCGAAGGATCACATTAAGCACTTCGTTGAACACTTGGGGGCGCATTGTAATAATAAGAATCTAAGGTTGAAGGATTTTTATAAATCCTTAACCGATAAAGTATATACTTGGTATTCTCAGCTCCTAAGAGCGTTTATACATGGGAGGAGATGCACGTTTTATTCATCCAGAAGTTCTTTCTAGGGGAAGATGAGTTTACTTTGATCCAATTGGGGAGGGAGAAGCAACAACCCGTGGAAGAAGTTACGTTGTACGTTCGAAGGTTCAGGGAAAGGTCCCTCGATGTGAGGGAGGAGGCTAAATAATCTATGTTATTGCAGATTTGTGCGGAGGGGATGCTTCCTGAGTACATTTGTCATCTCATAAATGAGACGCGTGAGGGGACTTTTTCGGTGTTCTTCAAAGAAGCAAGAAATATCTCCTTAGTGGTGCGACCAAATTCAGTGGTGGTGCCCATGATGTTTAGGCAACCGATACAACCTGTGGGGGGAGGGGAGGTCTCAGCCCCCATGGGTAGGGTACACTGAGGGGTAGCAGGTGGGTAACCGGTGGCAGGCTTGGTAGGAGTAGTTGATAAAGACATTGAAGACAACAATGAGGTACGAAAAATCCTGGTAGAGAAGGGTTGGGGACAAAAATGGAGGAGCACAGCCATAGGTGGTGGTGTAAAAGATGAGATGAGGAAGAAGCTAGGTAAGAACTTGGAAATAATGGAGTTTTTTTTTTTGCATAGAGTTCTCTCTCTAAAAGAACACATGAGTGTATACATCCCATTCTATCACCCCTTAAACTCTCCTTTGGTCCCTAGCACCTCCCTTTATCACTGCAAATCCAGGTCATACCCCGAGTACTGACCTAGAGGCCATCGAACGCTCCTAGACTCCGTTTGACCAAAAATTCAAAATCTTTAGGTTGACCGAGGCTGAATGCATATTTGAAGGTAACTGAATCCCCTTTCCAATGATCCATCCCGTGCACTATTCTGACTTACCATGTAGATGAACGACCCATTTGACCCCAAAACTCGATCAGAAGGCCATCAGGCGCCCCCGGGATCCATTTGCCCAAAGTCAACCCTTCAACTCAATCGAGGCTAAATGAATATTCAAAGGTCTCTGAATTACCTTTCCAAAGGTCCACCCCGTGCGCGATTCGGACCAACGATTTGCGCTCAACGATCGATTTTCCAAAAAGTCCTGAAAGACATTGCCAAACGGCAAGTCATAGACCTGCCTATTGTTAGTGTGCCTAAACGCACCTGTCGATTGGCAGGACCAGGGCTATGCCAATCAGAAATGCTCTGGGCCTAAAAAAAGGAGGCCTTGATCTCATTGCAAGGAGAGCCGAGATCAGATAGACATCACCCTCAGCAAATCTAAAAAACCTCTCTCGATGTCAGCATGATTTCCACATCCAAATCCCTCTCCAACCTTCACTTTTCATCATCCTTTTCATCAAACTTGGTGAATTAAATTCCCTCCATCCTCATCCAAGTGCAAGGGATGCTCTCCAACATTCAAGATCAAGCTCAAGACATTAAAGAAGGGTTCAATTTTCTCAATTCTCTCCTTAAACTGTCATAAGTTCGCATTAAATTGTTTTAGTACTTAACACTTTTATTCTCTCATCTCACATATCCTAATATACTTTTTATTTAGTATTATTGCACATCTCTTATTTTCATACAAATAAAAAAAAACAAAAAATAAGAAAAAGAGGGTTTGCCCATAAATTCGAAACGACAATTCTCACACTTTTCTTACACTTCTCTCACAACAAAAACACTGTTTTTACACACACACACAAAAATAATTGAAGTCACTGGTTGGATTTATGAGATAAAATCCACCCTTGGTTTTGCATGCGAACTATGTGGACTTTGATGCCTCTATAGGCTACGTAGGCGTCTCGGGGTAAAACGCGAGACTCGAGTCATATTCTCACTTTATCTCTCATCTTCTATTTCACTAAGTTCAATTCTTTTAGATTCTATACATTAACATATATATAAATATATATTTGATATTAGTGGCGTATTATTACACATACATTATCGTTCCATTATAACGACCAACGCAAGGATAATCGCATAAATCCTATTTTCTAATATTATTTTTACGAATCTTCCTACGGATGAGTCATTTTATCTCTTCTATGATACAAGTTAAGGATTCCTATCTCCACTATATACATACAAATGCACACACATGACGGGAAAAATAAATGAAAATAGAAAAAAACCCATAAGAGATCGTAAGGGAGGAATGGGTGCCTAACACCTTTCCATTTCGTAACTGAGCCTCCGGACCCTTCTCAAATCATTTTGGTTTTCTATGTATCAGTATTTCCTTGGATGCTGTCCTTCGGGATGGATCCTTTTCTTTTTTCTGTTTTGAGTAAAATAGACTGGCGACTCGATCTCTCTAAATTTTTCACCTCATCAACGACGTCGTTTAAAGCGCTCCCGAGAGAGACGCATGGGACCAAGGATCCTCACTCTACCTGCCCACTGCGAGGATCAGGGATGGACACAATGGAGACTCTGCTGGGGACACTATTTTGAGGAATAGATTCTATTTACATGGGTGTTATGTTTGTTTATATTTTCCCCCATTTTTTCATGTTCCCCTTTTCCATGTGTGCCACATACTTATGCTTCTATTCACACACTTGTAGAAAATTCTCCATGTACACTTCGCACCACGTGCACCTAGGATCACATATATCCTCATGTTTCACGCATCACTTATACTTGGTATACCATTTGTACTTGTACATTTCTCCCTATCTGGTATAATCAAGAAAGACATTCTCATAAGATACTAATAAGAGGATCATGCATGATTCACACGACATCACCAAAGAGCATTGTGATTGATCAAATTTTGTCCAGTAACTGGAGGGTCACTTCGTGATGGTCACTAGTCCGACAGGGCACAATTAGCCTAAGCGATATGACTCTCACTTTCCATTGTCCAAGTACCTTCGACGTATATCGAACAGTTCCTGTAATGACCCCACTTTTATGTGCTCATATGTATATAGTTTGTTTTTACACTCATGTGTTACTTACTATCTTATAAATGTTGTATTATTAGATATGTGGTGTTATTGGCTATCAATATAACAAACCCCATTTTTAAATATGAAGAATCAATCGTAAATTGGATCAAATCGAAGTCTTATGACATATCTTAAGGTATATAATAAGTTTTGGGGTAGAAAAATATAATTTTATGAAATTTTAGGGACTAAAATAAAAATATAAAAAGGGCCATTTTGTAAATAAAATATTTTCAAGGCCCTCTAAAAAATATTGAAAATATATAGTGTGAAATTACCAAAATACCCTTCATGTATGAAATGACCCTTATCACCTTTCCACCACGTGCAGGTCACCTCCACCTTACACATGTTGTCTTTAGAGAGAAAGCTAAAACACTTGGCATCATTTGGTGATGTTAAGACTGCAAGACCACCCCGGAACGCGACACCCAAACGATGACTTGCCACCGTAAATGCTTGATCACATAGAGACATGTCAATACCGTAATACTTTTGGAAACCTATAAATAGGGCCTTAGGGTTCATTTGAAACTCACACCAATTCCTTCAGAATTGCAGTAAGAAATAGTGATAGAAAGCTTCGTAAATATCTTAAGAAGGAGTTCTATAATTTTGAAGAAAGAATTCATTTCGTAGGTATGATTTTATTTAAATGTTAAAATGCATTTTTGTATTTTTAATTTCGTATTTTATAGAATTACTTAATAGTTATGCTGGTAAAATACATTAAAGACTTCACAAATCAAAACTTAAAATTGGAAACAATATAAATTGATTTTATTTTCAAAATATGTCAACTTGTTTGAAAAATATATATACGCTTTTTAAAATGAATTTCTAAGCAATTGCTCGTTATTATGTAATCTTATTTAAGTAATTCCAAAGTCAGTCCCGATGAAATCCTGTCTAGTTGAGATGGTATTTAAGTGGTGACCCTGTGATCCTCCATCTCTACTGGGAATAAATTCGGAAATGTTCTGTCTAGATGAGATGGTATGTAAGTGGTGCCCCTATGACCCGCCATCGCTACTGGGAACCGACTGATTAGGAAGAACTATGAATTGAATTCTTAAAATACGAAGAATGAATATTAAAAATTGAGAAAATGGTTTTAGTAACCTTTTTCAACATGATATTTTAGGATTAAAACACAATATATAGAATTTGGATTTATTTGTAATACGTAATTAAACCTTTATTGTATTTATTAGGTTAACGTGTGATCCAATACTCAATATCTGTATTTTTTGAGCCTCTATTTTAGGTGAGTACTCTAACATTCCTTGTGCATTTTAATTATATGATATTATGAAAACTATATATATTTTATGAAATGCTTTTATTCTCAAAATACATCTGATACCGATGATTAATTTCTTATGATATGTTTATATTTGTCCATATATACATGCTGATTAAAAAGAATTCTGAAAATGATATTGAATATTGGAAATAAGATTCGGCCTAAGGGACCTCTCTTCCTGACTGACCTTCCCAGTTGGGTTATCACTGGTGTGCCCTAAATAAGGCGTTGTGATGAACTAGTTCGATTGACCCTCAACTACCGGGGTATAATACGGTAGAAGAACAAGGTATTAGAGTCTACTTGTCCATTAAAATGATATGATTGAAAGAAAAGATATCAAATTTGATTTGTTGCATTCTTCATATTCTGAGCTATCTAATTGTGATATATATACTATCATTTGAAAATATATATCTATTTACTGCAAGTTCCTATCCATATATCTATATGCCTTATCTTTTGACTTGAATAGGTATCTATTTTCTAAAAACCTTGGAATGTCGGGAGATTAAATCTTATTCAGCATTTAGCTGATGTTGTATAAATAACAATTTTTCAAGAAATAGTTAGACTAGAGGATGGAGTTTAAAAGGACTACGTTGAAGATCTAACTTAAGGAGCTCTTTTATTATACTTTTAAATATAACATTTGTTTTTAAGAGATAGAGCATGTTTGGCTCTTTGGTGATAAGTTTTTAATTTGGCATAAGTTGTAATCCGTTCATACTTTAATATATATGAAGTTCCCTTTTACAAAGCTCTAATGATGTAATTCCATTTTTCAATAGTTTACGATTCATGACCATGTGAATGTATTTTCGTTGCATTTATTTTAAGAAATATTTTAAGGCCATAACATTGAATGCCTTGGTGGCATGTCAATACACTCATTCCCTACGTAGACTACTGAACATAGGTTTCGAATGTTATAGATTTCGTGTTTCCATCCTTAGGAGATAGTATTAAATATCTCATTTATGTGATAACCCTCCATATGTGTTATATTATTTATAGCTAGTATTTTAGTTTTCAATCTTGATATAGTATAGTAGATCTTACGTGTTGCCATGACTGTAGAAAATGACCAAGAGAAGATCATCTATCGGAACTAGTGATTCGAGTATTGAAGGATTGGAAGGTGCATACAAGGTGATCGAAAGTCTAGCAAAGATTGTGGAGCATCAAGTGGATAATAGAGTACCAAGGAATCCTCAACTAAGTAAATGTACTATTGAACAGTTCAAGAAGTTGATTCCTCCATCTTTTAAAGATACTCGATGTCCTTAAGTGTACCGATGAACGAAGAGTATAATTTGGAACGTTCATGTTAGAAGGTGAAGTCGAACATTGGTGAAGAATGACTAAGAGAATATACGAGGAAAGGAATAATCCCATAGGTTGGAATGATTTCCTAGTGATATTCTATGAGAAATACTTTCCTGAAATGGTACAAGACCAAAAAGCAGGCGACTACATGAGTTTAGTTCAAGGCAATATGACGGTTATTCAATACGAGGCAAGGTTTTCTTCAGTTATCCCATTTTGCACCTCATGTTGTGATAGCCGATACTTTAAAGGCCACGAAGTTTGAATGTGGGCTAAGGTTGTATATTCGTAGTCGAATTTCCATCCTGAAGTTGACATCATATACTGACGTGGTGATTAGAGCAACGATAGCTGAGAAGGGAAGATGAGGTTTGGGGAACAAAGAGGAAGCAACCCCAATAATAAACCCTTTAGTACTATACCCAATATAAGGTGACCTTTTGTGAAAAAACCCTTTAATGTTGATAGATGCCAACGATGTGGTAATATTCATAGAGGGCAACCATTTTACCTGGAAACATGAAATTGCTTTGGGTGTGGCCAAAAGGTACATAAAATGAGAGATTGCCCGACAAAGGGAAGGTCCCAACAAAGGCTGATAACGTGACTTTTGCGTATACGTCATTGTTGAAAGCCAAGTTAGTCAAAACCTCAAATACCTACAAAATATAGCAATCTCAAGTGTAGAGGTAAGTAAGGGTATCAATCCACTTTCAAAGGGGTAAGCTAGAGACAAATTCAATTATAATTCACTTTTTATTTTCTTTTTGTGCTTTTTCTCTTTTCTAAATTTTTTAGCTTTTTCAATAAAATGAAAACAACTAACTAGAAATTTACTAAAATTAAAATTAAAGTCTAAACGAATAATAAGAGATAAGTGAGGTAAATAATTTTGAGAACAATCAAGGAGTGGGATTACACCACAACTTTTAGTTATTCTAATTAATTGATTTAATTATTTGAATTCTCCCAAATTAATATCAAAATTACAAACCAACTCTCTTTGAAAGTGTAATTATAATATTAATCTTTTAGAAAATTAAGTTTAACACCCCACAACTCTAGAAAAATAGATCCACACTCCTTTTAATTAATCACCCGCTAGGATCGATCGATTAAAGTTCATGTAATTCTTAGAAAATAATTTTAGAGTTGAAATTCAAGTTATAATTCCCCACTTAAGAAACCCCTATCTCTAGTTCGAATCTAAAATGGGTATTATATTTAGAATATCGATTTCCTCTCGAAAATCATTTACCCTCTCTCGAGGCATAAATTTAAGGGTGAGGGATCAAAATTAACATTCAAAGGGACTTTTCAAGTAATTAAACGAATTAAAATAAAATAACATCAAATAAGGGTTTTACCCCCACACCTTGAAAGGGGATTTAGCCTAACATGATAGGAAATATGATAAATTATTAATCAAAGGCATAAAATAAATGAGAAGAGAAAAGAACAATCAAACCCCAATATCTTGAAGCTTAATTGATCTTCAATCCATGATTTGAAATTCACATCCCTTAATTTGATTGATTCAAACACAATTACATCAAGAATCTCACTCAATTTATTCCTCACAACAATTTATTTTCTCCTCACTATCTAAAAATAATAAAATAAAAATTATAATATAAAACTACACTAAAATGGTATTTTCTCTCTCTACAAATTCCTATCTAAAAGCTTTATTCATATGGGGTCTTCATCTTCAATATATAGTAGGCACATTGAGCATGGGGGTATAGTTGGAAGAATTAAGATGCAAGAGCATGGGGAGTGTGCACATGGGGGTAAATTGGATAATGGAAGTGCACATGTGCATGGCAAATGTGTGAGGCAAGGAAGGTATATGGGTGAGGGAATTGGTGGATAAAAATCTGATATGATTTATGGGTATTTTTGGAAATGACTTAAAGTTAGGTAGTTGGGGGTATTTGGGTAAAAGAGGGTTAAGTGGGGTTTTGTCACATGTGGGTATTAGTTGGTTTTGTTTTGGGTTTAAACTATGCAGGGACAAAATCGTGTAAGACTTTGGAAGCTCACATGGGTTTGGTGAAAATGGAAATGGGGTTTGAGGTTGAAATGGGTTTGGCTTTGGTTTATTTAGTTGGTTTTGTAGGTCACGATCGGAGCAAGCAGTGGCGGATCCAGGATTTTTGGTTAGGAGGGGCGAAAGTCTCGAGTGGTGCCGGAGGTTCGGGGGTGGGAGCCCCCGAGTCAAATTTTTTTTGAGTTAATACAAGTTGTATACAAATTTTTGATTAAAAAACAGTGTAACCAAGATCCCAGGAGGGGCCTCCCTTAAAAATTGCACCCCTAAAAAAAAATTACACATTTTACATATTTTTTTTTTTTATCTCAGGGGGGCCTCCGCCCCTCCTGGCACCCCCCCAGATCCGCCCATGGTTCTGGTTTGAGGTAAATTCATACCCGGGTGGAATGTCGGGATCTGAGTTTGACCCGCTTGAAATTGAAAGGGTATGCGTGGTTTTGGTTGGCCTGGAATGGTTTCCCTCCTCAGAGGGCCCCCCTCCACTCTTTGTTGTGTTCGGGTTAAGAGAGGTTGGGTGGGTGTGTTGTTGTTTTGTGTGTTTGTTTCCATTAGAAAGGGTTGAGGATTTAATGGTTGCAGGTAGGTTATGTGGCTGGGATTGACTAGAATAAGAGGTTAAGGTAGGAGTAGAAAATCGTTGATTATCTGAGTGGGGAGGTAAAAGAAGTGAGGATGAATTTGGTTGTCCCACGTGTTGGTGTGGTGGACACAATTGAGTGGGTGGGGGATAGGTGTGCAAAGTTGCAAGAGTTTTGATAGCCAGGTGTCTAGTGCCACCAAATGTTAACGTGGGTGAGTTGATTGAAGTATTTGGATAAGAAGGTTTGACCAAAGTAGCAGACTGGACCATTGTATTTAATTAAAAAGCTTCAGGGGAATTGATATCAACCTGGGCTGGGCTTGTCTCATTTGGATTTAAAAGGGAAAAGGTACTGTAAGTACTCACCTGAGAGTTGGGGGTTGAGAGTTGGGATGGACTGCTAAAAGAGTTTTCTTCTTGGGCTACCAAATGTCGTTGGGCATGTGCAGTGGAGCATTTGCTGAAGAAGTGCCCAGATCATCTGATGCTATATTCTAGCCATTGAGAAAATTCATTAAACCAAGCAGGGTTAAAACGC
This sequence comes from Sambucus nigra, assembly GCA_949130495.1. Classification (NCBI taxonomy): domain Eukaryota; kingdom Viridiplantae; phylum Streptophyta; class Magnoliopsida; order Dipsacales; family Adoxaceae; genus Sambucus; species Sambucus nigra. Next base: position 379,442,859 of record OX422219.1, on the reverse strand, counting down.
CGCAATTGTTTGCCCATAGTTTTATACGGGAACGTGTGGCCACGAGGTTGACAAGGCCCCTTTTTTATATAGGCTCTACGGAGTTTATCTTCCAGTTTAGGATTGCCACGAGCAATTGGAGTTCGTAGGGCGGGATCGGCATGTAAATCCTCAAAAATAATTTCATCCGGTTCTATATTGCTGTCAATATGCGGTGTCGATGTCGACTCCAATTTTCTTTTATAAAACCTCTCCATAAGTTGACTGAATTGACAAAAAAAATTAGGTCCATTAATAACGCCAAAAAAAATAGATTCAATAATATCCCCCAAAAAATTAGGTTCATTAATATCCCCCCCCCAAAAAAAAAATTAATGGTATAAATAAAATAAATACCAAAACTGTAAGGACACAAATTTCCAATTGAGTCCATGTATTCTGTTGGCTCAATTCCGGACAAAAACATTTTTTCATAGGTTAGTGTTTTATTGTAATACTCTCAAGCCTATGAAGTTTGTGTTGAAGACGTAGCGGCAAAGAATTTAAAGCTTCATCAAAATGCCGGTTTGCGTGCCTCGTTTCTACGTCATCAACTAAGGTTCCATGCTCCCAAGGTATGAATGTAATTATATTTATATAGGAGCTTGGAACAAAATTTATTTGGGTGTTAGGTTTAATAAAAAACCATGTTTTACTTTCAGAATAATTTAATTGGAACTTTAATTTAACGTATATAAAGTTCCTGGGCCAAAATAGAATTTTAGAAAAATTTCTGGAAGTCGTTTGAAATCTCGTTCGAACGAGTTTTTCGTTCTAACGAGGTTTCGTTCGAACGAGTTTGCCAACGAACCTAAACTGGTCAGTCGTTCGATATGTCGTTCGAACGAGTCTGTTCGTTCTAACGAGGTATCTAACGAGTTTCTAACGAGCCCAGACTGGTCGCTCGTTAGAAGTCTCGTTCGAACGAGTGTCAATGTCGTTCGAACGAGAATGCCAGGCGGGAACAGTTTTGAGCAGTTTTTGGCAGTTTTTACCCACTTTCCCCACTTGGTTTTTAACCAACTTTTTCAGACATAATAATGTGCGGGAATGACATTTTCCAAATTATCTTTTTCATAGCATAAAAACTCCTAGAGAGTGTTTTGATAAAAAATTTGTTTAAGGAAAAAGATCAAGTTTTGAGTGTTATTCTTTAATGAAAAATCCTACACACTCTAGTGTTTACACCCAATAGTTGTTTATCCAAGTTCTATATACATATCTTTACTTGGAGTTTTGGCACCGGTTTTCTCTACCGAATTGAAAAAGAGACGTTTCGGGTTTCCTTCTACATCCCATCAAGAAGAAGAAGAAGTTTGTTGCGGTATTACTCACTTGGAGAAAGGCTCCAAGCTTGGGTGACGGTGACCATACAAAGTCCTATCGGTGGATTCCGAGATCGCGGTGGAGCTCCGTGGTTGTCCGCTAGGAAGAGGTTTCTACAAGAAGGAGCAACAAGGCTTGAGAGGGTTCGAGTCGAGGATGTAAGTCTTTTGTCTTGTAATTGTAATTCCATATCTAGTGGACTTGGGGCTAGGGCCGTCCGAGGTTTTTTCCCGTCTTGGGTTTTTCCTCGTACATCGCGGCGTAGTGTGATATTGCTTATTTTATCTTGCACAATAATTTAGAATCCATGCTTTAGGTTTAATTCAAGATAAAATTTGGTTTAATTATCACACTCAATTTAATTTGGACTTATATTAAATGTTGGGTAATGCTTAATTAATTCAAGTCATTTGCTAAAATTTGGTTTCGCCTAATTTGCTAATTTTGATAAATATTATTTAGGCAAATTTTAGGACTTGGATTAACTTATTTTAATTTGTATTGAAGAAATTAAAATTTGGCTTTGTTTATTTGTGAACCATCATTCAACGCTTCCGCATCATTCATTGAATTTTATACAAAAGGAAATTAACCTTGATTTTAATTGAGAAAATCACCATCCGGGGGTTCAAGCCTTTTCAAATTGGTATCAGAGCCAAAAACGATAAATTATTTCGTTAAGATCTTTTAATTTTTTGGCTAAAATGGATTTTTCCCCATTTTCAAAATTTCCTATTTTCGATGGTTCAAACTACGCGTATTGGAAAGCGCGAATGAAATCGGCACTAAAATCTATCGACGAGAGAGTTTGGATGTCTATTGTTAACGGGTACTCCCCACCAACCTATTTAGTTGAAAATGAACGTGTTATCAAACCCGCCGATAGATGGACTGAAAATGAGTTTAAACTTGCTAATTTTAATTCCCGTGGTTTAAATGCCTTGTTTAGCGCTGTCCCACCGGATGAATTCCGACGTATTATGACGTGTGAAACCGCTAAAGAAGCTTGGAACATTTTACAATTAACTCATGAAGGAACTAGTGTCGTCAAAGCTTCAAAACTCCAAAACCTCACCACTCAATTTGAAACTATCAAAATGGATGAAAAAGAAACTTTTGATAAATTTTATGCTAGACTTTCTGATATTGTTAATTCATCTTTTAACTTGGGAGAGAAAATACCTGACGACCGTGTTGTAAAGAAAATTTTAAGGTCCCTACCCGATAGATTTATTCCTAAAGTGACCTTTTTAAATTCTTTACCCACTTTAGCCTCTACGAAATTAGAAGAGCTTGTAGGTGATTTACAAACCTATGAACTAGATATGTTTCCCTCGAAAACTGAAAAGAAAATTGAAAAGGGTGTTGCTTTAAAAGCCCGAAAAGAGGTCAAACAAGTAGTAGAGAGCGATAGTGATAGTGACTCGGAAGATATGGCTTTGTTTGCTCGTAAATTTAGAAAATTTCTTAAATTTAACAAAGATAATTTTTAAAATGATTTTAAGAAATTTGATACTTCTAAACATGATAAAAGCGAGAAGATTTCTAAAGCCGAGAAGATCCCTAAACCTAGCAATGACAATTTAGATATGGACGAGTCTGATAAGTGTTTTGGTTGTGAAGGTTATGGCCATAGGGCTTATGAGTGCCCCACTAAACTAAGGAAATATGGTAAGCGACCCATTTCATATAATGCAACCCTTAGTGATAGTGATAAGGAAGAAAAGCCAGATTCCCCCACTAAGAAAAATTTTGTGGCTTTTATGGCTAGTCATGTGAGTGATTGTGACAACTCATCGATTGATGAAACGATAGAATATGCCACTTCTAAGGTCATTGTACATGATTCTCTTGTTTTTTATGATAGTGAGAGTGAAGAAGAAAGTGAGAGTGAAAATGAAGAAGAGGTTAATGTGAGTGAATTTCAAAATGCTTTTCAAGAACTTTATAAAGAATCTATTAAATTGAAAAGAGCTAATTTGAAGTTAGAAGCTAGTTTAAAAGAAAGTGTCAAGGTCATTGATGAAAATGTTTTAATAGAAGACCTTAGGACACATGTGAGGACTCTTCAAGAGAAGCTTGAATATGTAGAAGGCGAAAGAGATAGCCTTAGGGGTTTAATGGAATCCTTGAAAAAGGAGCTTCTTGCTTTTGAAGAGAGAAATGTTTTACTAGAATCTAACATTTTAGAATTGGAAATTAAATTAAAAGATTCTAGTAATGTCAAATTTGATTTGGAATGTCGTTCACAAAAACTAGATAAAATGTTAGGAACGGTCCAAATTAAAAATGACACATGTGGTTTAGGCTTCAATACTTGTAATGAATTTACTCATAATGCCCAAACCAATGTTTTAGGAGAATCTACTAGGAATACATTTAAAGATCACTCCTTAAGTAAATCTTTTCGACATATTCTCTCTTGTACACATTGTGGTCGAAAAGGTCATCTTAGGAAATTTTGTTTTGATCTTAAACGAATTCCTAGAAAATCCCAACGCAATGCATCAAATGTTTTTAATATTCCTATACCCCAAGATAATCATTCTTCATTAATTTGGGTTAGGAAATCCGACTTGGTTGCCTTGCAAAATAGGGTTGTTGATTCTCATTTACTTTCACATGTTTCCTCCCTTGCTAAATCTAAAGGATGAATGTGTTAGTGTTTGCATAATTTAGCGTTTGTACTATATGCTATATTCACATGCTAAATGTATGCTTGTTTAGTCAATTTTCTAGTCATTACTTTATTTGATATCACATGCTAGAAATTATGACTTGTTTATCTTTTGTATTATATTTCTTTCATATTGTTTGCTTTAAATGAAAAATACAAAAAGATTTTTGGTTTATCATTTGAATTTTATCTCTTGTTAATTTAAGCTTAATGAAAGATTCAAATGATTTTTCTTTATCCTTTTGAGTATATATATTTAATTTTTTGGATAAAAATGTTAAAAACTCAAAAAGATTTTATTTTGTGTGTATTTTTGTTTGACACACTTTATGTGGCATATACTTGTGTTTGAATCCCATCTTTTACGCTCCCACGTGGCTAGAACTTTTGGTTTAGATTTTCAATCCTTAAAATGTTCTTTACCATGCTTTATATGGAGTAGTTGGATTTTGTGTTGTTTAAATGGATTCTATTTTTATATGCCTCTTTTCACACATGCACGAGCTCTTTTGAAATCTTAATGTCACATGTTATATTTGAGCTTTTTGAGGTGTTCTCCTACCAATCTAGTCATCTACATATCTATGACCTAGGAGGACTAGTGCATGTCAAAATCCGTTGCATGTGAGATTTGTGTGAAAATGAAAACATGATAAATAAATATGCACGGGGAAGGGCTCCGAAAGGACTAAGTGATCCTTTGCGATAGTAAGCCACCGTTTATTGGATCTAAAAGAAATACGTGATCCAAAGGCCTAAAAACAGAATATTTGGCATTAAAAAGAAATCAATTGCCATGGCCTATGTTTGTTTGATATATTCATTCAAAAGCAAATGAATATATATGCTTATTGAGGGAGAATTGGATGGTATATCAACGGTTTGCACAATGTCCATTTATCCTAGTTGTCTTCAATGTCATGACTCTATTTGGTTTGTAGAATCATCATCATGCTAGGCTTGTATGCATTGTGTATGTTTGTTCATTGAGTTCAATCTTTATATTGTCACATGAGGTTATATTTAACTGTGATGAAGTTTGCAATCAAATGAGAACTCCGTGAACATTTATTAAGTGTTTGGGTCTAAATTTAATTGTTGCTTGTTCACACCCCTACACTTCCGTTTCCATATGACACATTTTTGCCATACGAGTGTGCAAACTTATTGTATTTTGTGTCATGTGTGTGTTTATATCTATCTATATATGCACGTACTTATTGGTATATTTATAGTATATATATATATATGATATTTGTTTATCTTTGCCTTGCTTTTATTGCCCAAATGCTGTCATGTCTTTTCTTTAAGCTTCAACATGCTATTTATCCTTTGCCTATTCCTGAACAAAAAGGGGGAGAATGATGATAGGGGGAGAAATGGTATCTAAACCTATTATTATTGTATCTTAGTTTGGGGGAGATTTATCTTTGGGGGAGACGTCTTTCTAAGTAAATGTCATTTGTTTGATAAAGGGGAGAATTATTTTAGGGGGAGTAATTATTTAATTACATTTAATATTTTGATATTCCCTATGCATTTGATGAGTTTGCTTAAGTGTGCAGACATTCTACTAAAGCGGCATCTTTAAAAGGCAAAGTGTTTAATCCTTGGGTTGAGTCAAGATTGGGTGGGTTATGTTTTGAGTCTAGTGAGCTTGACGGCCCTTTAGGATTTTTGTTTTGGTTTTTGTCCCGGAATAGCCAAAGGGGGAGATTTGTAAGGACACAAATTTCCAAATGAGTCCATGTATTGTGTTGGCTCAATTCCGGACAAAAACATTTTTTCATAGGTTAGTGTTTTATTGTAATACTCTCAAGCCTATGAAGTTTGTGTTGAAGACGTAGCGGAAAAGAATTTAAAGCTTCATCAAAATGCCGGTTTGCGTGCCTCGTTTCTACGTCATACTCTAAGGTTCCATGCTCCCAAGGTATGAATGTAATTATATTTATATAGGAGCTTGGAACAAAATTTATTTGGGTGTTAGGTTTAATAAAAAACCATGTTTTACTTTCAGAATAATTTAATTGGAACTTTAATTTAACTTATATAAAGTTCCTGGGCCAAAATAGAATTTTAGAAAAATTTCTGGAAGTCGTTCGAAATCTCGTTCGAACGAGTTTTTCGTTCTAACGAGGTTTCGTTCGAACAAGTTTGCCAACGAACCTAAACTGGTCAGTCGTTCGATATGTCGTTCGAACGAGTTTGTTCATTCTAACGAGGTATCTAACGAGTTTCTAACGAGCCCAGACTGGTCGCTCGTTAGAAGTCTCGTTCGAATGAGTGTCAATGTCGTTCGAACGAGAATGCCAGGCGGGAACAATTTTGAGCAGTTTTTGGCAGTTTTTACCCACTTTCCCCACTTGGTTTTTAACCAACTTTTTCAGACTTAATAATGTGCGGGAATGACAATTTCCAAATTATCTTTTTCATACCATAAAAACTCCTAGAGAGTGTTTTGATAAAAAATTTGTTTAAGGAAAAAGATCAAGTTTTGAGTGTTATTCTTTAATGAAAAATCCTACACACTCTAGTGTTTACACCCAATAGTTGTTTATCCAAGTTTTATATACATATCTTTACTTGGAGTTTTGGCACCAGTTTTCTCTACCGAATTGAAAAAGAGACGTTTCGGGTTTCCTTCTACATCCCATCAAGAAGAAGAAGAAGTTTGTTGCGGTATTACTCACTTTGAGAAAGGCTCCAAGCTTGGGTGACGGTGACCATACAAAGTCCTATCGGTGGATTCCGAGATCGCGGTGCAGCTCCGTGGTTGTCCGCTAGGAAGTGGTTTCTACAAGAAGGAGCAACAAGGCTTGAGAGGGTTCGAGTCGAGGATGTAAGTCTTTTGTCTTGTAACTGTAATTCCATATCTAGTGGACTTGTGGCTAGGGCCGTCCGAGGTTTTTTCCCGTCTTGGGTTTTTCCTCGTACATCGCGGCGTAGTGTGATATTGCTTATTTTATCTTGCACAATAATTTAGAATCCATGCTTTAGGTTTAATTCAAGATCAAATTTGGTTTAATTATCACACTCAATTTAATTTGGACTTATATTAAATGTTGGGTAATGCTTAATTAATTCAAGTCATTTGCTAAAATTTGATTTCGCCTAATTTGCTAATTTTGATAAATATTATTTAGGCAAATTCTAGGACTTGGATTAACTTATTTTAATTTGTATTGAAGAAATTAAAATTTGGCTTTGTTTATTTGTGAACCATCATTCAACGCTTCCGCATCATTCATTGAATTTTATACAAAAGGAAATTAACCTTGATTTTAATTGAGAAAATCACCATCCGGGGGTTCCAGCCTTTTCAAAAACCAACTAAACTAAATACCAACTCTTTAAGTTAACAGAACAGAATGTAGGCTAAATTAACAAAACATAAATTAATTCAATTGTTGGTTCAATGGTTTCTGACATGTGAGAGAAGCAAACCCTTAAGTTATATCATGAAGTCAACCACACAAACAATGTAGACTAAGTCTAAGTTGGTTGTAAAAATAAATATGAGAAGCAGCAAAAGCAAACCCATCAACCACACAAATTTGAAATACGGTACCTGTAGGCGCTGTATAGGCTGGTCCGGAAATGGCTCCTGCCGGAAATGGGGTTGTTTCTCTGCGCCGAAAATGACTTCTCCTCTCTCTCTCTCGGCATTTGGCTTGGCAGCCGCTCTCCTCTGTTTCAGACTTTGAAACAAGAGATAAAAGTTTTAGGTTTTAACATTTGGGTTTTAACATCTGTTTCAGACTTTGTAAATACAACTCCCAAAATTTTTTTATTTCAACTTTTACCCCAAATATTTTATAAACCTACATTTCTAAAAAAAATCAAAAAATCCTCCGTGGGGGCTGGAGCCCCTGCTCGGCCCCATGTAGCTCCGTCGCTGGGAGCAAGGGTATAGGATTGGGTTGAACGGTTTCGGCAGTTGGAGGTTTTAGGACGCCATGGGGTTCGGGTGCAGGTCGTCGGAGGTCGCCGACGCTAGTTTCAAAGGGGTAAGGGTTCCAGGAGGTTCCGCCGGCAAGGGTTTAGGTCGCGTTGGGGTCGGAGGCAGGTCAAGGAAGTTTGGGCGTCGGTTTTTCCTGCCGGCGAAGGGGGCGGATTGGTGTCGCAGGGGCTGTGATCGGAGGTTGGAGGTCCGGCGGCTAGGATTAGCGCCGGAGGGGGTTTGTCGAGAGGGATTGCCAGCAGGTTTTGATGGTGGGATGGGCATGGGTTTATTGTTGAAAGATAAGAGAGAAGGATAGAGGTATGGTTTGTGTGGTTATGGAGGAGAGAGGAGAGAGAAAGAATGTTGGGGAAGAAGATGGGATGGGTTGTGATAAGGTGTAGTGGAGGTGTAGGGGATAAGTGAGGGTGAGGGTTACGTATTAAGGAAGGAGTGTGTGTGTTTAAATTGTGACCCTTAAATAATAAAGACTCAACTAAAATTAATAAAACTAAAAAATAAAAATAAAAAAATAAAATCTAACTAAAAATAAAACAAATTAAAAATAATAAAAATTAAAAATATTAAAAATTAAAAATTAAAATCCTAGGCTATTAAAAACTAAAATAATAAAACAAAAGAAATAAAATATGAAAAATCTAATAAAATATGAAAACAAAAGTCCTAAAATATAAAATCTAATAAACTAAAAATAAACTCCTAAAATGAAAATGTAAAATCTAATAAAACTAATAAATAAATGAAATCCTAAAAATTACAATCCTAATAAGATAAAATTAAATAAAATTAAAACTAAAAACTAATAAAAATCAAAATAAAATAAAATTATACTAATAAAAAAATAAAATAGAAAATAAAACCTAGAAAATACTAAATAAATCTAAAATAAATCCTAAAAATAAAAATGACTCAAACTAAAAAGCTAAAAAATAATAAAATGACACAAACAAAACACACACAGGGTTTAGGGTAGGTTTGGGCTAGGTTTAGGCTTGGGGGATTGGGTATTTAGCTTCATTTTAATTGCAAATTGCCTGAAAATATAGCTTTTGACACCGTAACTACAATTAACCCTACATATTGAACAATTAAGCACATAAGACCCATATTATCGAGAATTAGCAACTAATGTTAGTCTATTTAAGGTATAAATTTTACAGTTTTGGGTGCTTATCACACCACCCCCAAACAGAGCGTTGCTAGTCCTTGAGCAATTAGATAGAGAGAATAGAAAGATAAGTAACCAAAAGTGTACCACTTTCGCGGGCACTTGCGATTGTACTTAGCATGTGAAAGAAGCCTTTAAACCTATAAGTTGCCCTACATGATGAGTTGTGTCTCGTGAGGGTTTGCAGGGAATATACCCACAAAATTCTTATTTTGGAAAAATTTATTACAAGGCAGTCAATCTCTTATTAGACATAGAATAATCGCACAATCCACCATGAGATAAATGATTTCAGAAATACAAGAAAGATTGTGAAAAGTTTAAGCTAAGTAAATACTCAAGGCACAGCCTTCCTAAACTCAACGTGTGTAGTGTGAATCAGCCAAAATGGGTCGAGTATCACAAGAGTAATTCCTAGATTGCCTTTTCGGAATCAACGCTTCAACTTCAAATCTCACGGATATATCTCTCTCAAATGAACTCTCGAGATTAGGGTAAGTGTATCGCTCTTGTGTGTGAAGAGGTGAGTAAATGTAAGCAAGTTCAAACGTCTCACACACACATAAGAAAGAACGAACAATTAGAAAGAAAAGTGTTCTCATGAAAGAATGTTAATCACTATAGTGAGAACGTCGAGTTATTCACCACGTTGACTTTCATTTGCCCAAACATCTAGGGGAAATATGGATGATTATGGGTGAGGGGAAATGAGATGGAATGGATATGATGATATGAGGTAGAATGGTGATGTATGGATGAGTAATGAGTGATTGATGTGTAATGGATAAAAGATGGATGCGATATCTGAGAACAGTGTATACACTTTAGGCACAAATGTCTTTATTACATAAAAATTAACTACTACTCTCTTTTTCTTTTGTTTTCTCTCTTTTTTTCCTTGCTATTTTTCTTTTCTTTTTTCTATTTTTCTTTTCTTTTTTCTATTTTTCTCTTTTTTCTTTTTTCTTCTTCTTTTTTTTTCTTTTTATTTCGCATTTTTCAAACCAACAATGAAGACATTTAACATTTGGAATAACACTCTTTTATTTGAAAATGAAAGATGATATGGAGATGATAGGTGATGGTGTGGGGAAATATGTGGGAATATCGAAGAGAATGGGAATATAATGGGTGAAGTGAATGGAAATGTGATATGGGGGGGGGGGAGTGGTAGGTGTATGGATGAAAATCTCGTATTCGGGACATATTTCAAGACACGTGTTTCTTACAACTCGAAAATGATGTCTTTCTCAGTGATGAACCGAAATTTCATGAAAGATAATGAGATCATACAACAATTAAAGTGCGGACCCAAAGGAAGTTGAATCAACTTGTGACTCGGATATTGCGTAAAACACTCTGAAAGGGTGAAAGACACGAATCTCAAAAGCTAAAGTCTCTACTAGTGATCTTTAAGGTTCTCTTTAGAATTGTAGTACTCCACAACTCTAAACGTAATGACGTGATAAGTGCGCAAATTTTGTTGAGTCTAGAAATTCATGGTTGTAATACCCCATATTTTTATGCTATATTAATTTGGGGATTTATTAAATTTAATGTGAATTAATTATTTAATATAAATCCGGAAATTAATTATGTTATAATTATTAACGTGATGAGAGTTAGTAATTATGGGAAATTTGTTAAATATTACTAATGATCAAAGTAATATATAATATTGGTTATATTAAATGTCACGAGTGAATAAAATGACAATTTTGGAAATTTGAGTCGGGATGCGCCCGTGTCGCGTCGGGACTAAATATTGATGAATAAAAGTGAATATATTATAAGTCGCTCGTATGGTCATTTTGAGTGCGCCAAAGTGTCCGGAAGGGTCGAGATAGTAAGAAAAGTGTACCCGGGGATTTAATTTGGGTCTCGGGGCGTTTTTAGGCTTAATTAGTACCCCGGGAGGGCATTTTGGACATTTTACACTTTTGGGTAATTAAACCCACGAAAATTCAAGGTATATATCAGATGTCTAAGGTTGTCTTCTAGGGTTAAAACAACCAAAGACAAGTGACGGCCATAGGAGAGGGAAGGAGAGGTTTTTCCAAGCAATCTAAGGCCAACGATTCACCCGGTTGCACCACCACCACCACCAACGCGTAGATCGCGCGACGGGGAACGCAACCACACCAAATTCGTCATCAAACCAGAACGTTAAAAATCTCAGGCAAGTGTTTATCTTTCTTATTTTTGTTAATGCATCACTCACGTTAGTCTAGGGATGATTAGGATGAGTTTATGGAAGAAAACCCAAATTTGAGATAGGAAATCGCATGTAGTAATGATTGGATTGTTATTCTGGAAACCCCTTCACATGTAGAGGATTAAACCACGAAAATTTGATGTTTTAGAAGAAGAAAATTCTGGAAAATATTGATTAGAACCACGTTAAAGAGATTCTAGGGTTCTTGAGATTTTTATGAAGTTTTTGCCTATATATCCATAATTAGTGACGAAAATTTACATGCTTTACGTAGAAGATACATAAAATGAGATTATAATGTTAGTAGTACAAATTTCTGGGCGATTTGGAATGAAAATTTTGGATTTGAAGGAGGTTTTGTGATAGAACCCGTAACTGATTAACTGCAGAATTCGCCATACCTGTTTGATCGATCGATCGAGCCAAGAGCTTCCATCGATCGAAGGTTCGATCGATCGAGCCCCAGACCTCGATCGATCGACCCCTTCTGGCAGACTCATATTTTCCCTTTTTAAATTTGTTGAATTCAATTTAATGAGAAATAATTCTTGGACACCCTTATTTGAATGTTTTGGGAGATAAAGAAGACCAGTAGGACATGTGAATAATTTTGGGACCATTAATGTAAGACAAGAGTTGTATTTTTGGGATACTTACATATAAGGGACGATGAAACTATGTATTAAAGGGAGAGACGCGTAAGATAGTTACATTGGAACATAAATGTATACCTACTAAATTTTTCACTTGAGAGGATAGAGTCCATGAGTATTACGTAGTAAGTTGGAAAAATCCCTCGAATTAAAGTAAGAAATGAACGATTATACATGAGAACTAAATAATGAGATATGAGGACAAATGTCGTAAATATGGGATTCGAAATGTACCTAAATTGATATGGTAATATTAGCATAGTTATATGACTGTGTTTATGCATATACTATCTATGTGTGAAAATCGTTCCCACGCTACTTGCTATCCCTGAGGTTGCTGCGCTGGGACAGTCTTATCTCGATGGGACCTTTATGGGGGATATTGAATCGTACCTAGAAGATAGAAATCCTTGGTACAGGCTATCGAACTGGTAGTTCAGACGGTCCTAAGAGACGCGGGCATGTGCTTTCCTCTTAGAGACTTGGAATCTATGCTTCACCTCAATATTGTTTGTGTATGTGTTAATACAGTTCGAGAGTGATTCCGAATTTGTATTTCCATTAGTACGAGTGATACGGGGATTGGATAGCAGAGTATGCCCGCACCATAGTTTTTACGTGGGGTGCTGCTAGAATATATATATTATACAAGTATTTAATATATATATATATGAAATTCTGAAATTTGGAACTGCCTATTGTGCTATGGTAAGTAAGAAATGAATTTTGAATTTAAATATGGAAATACTTGTTTTGTAAAAGTATAATATGACACTGGGAAACTTTATTAATAAATAAAGTTAAAATGAGAGCTTTGTTATTAAATGAAATTTTCCTTTTAAACGATTATATTGTTCAGTTTTAAATCTTACGAGTAACCTAAGACAAGTTAACACATTGGGAAGTTTAGTGCGATAAAAGATAAGATAATTCGTCGAGAAGGTTAGTACGATAAGCGTGCACATTAGAAGAGAGGTGGGAATTTCTCAAGAGAGTGACGTACTAGTATGTTGTTGCATTGGCCTGTAAACATTTTAAATACTTGCTAAACGAATTTTAAATCATCTACACTATCGGGCTCTGACCCGTTTCTATTTCTCTTTCCCTCTTGTATATATATGCATATATTACAGGTGCCCAGCCACAGGGGCGTCTTGCATAGGATCCTTTGGAAGGAACATGCTGCAGCTTAGGTGGGAGTTACAGGCCTCTTGCTTAGACGACTTCATTTATTTAACTCCACTCCTAGCATATTCATTTAGTGGGGCATGTGTCGCCCTTTCCATTATTCAGTTAGATATTTGGACATTGTGATTCAGATATTTCTAGTATTGTCACTTTGGGATTTATTACTGTCTGGATGTTTTACTTTAAGTTTTAATGTTGGGATTTAGTTGTTGAATGTTTAAATTATTAGGATTATATATTTTAGGATTATTGTGGTGTGATTCTTTAAATATTGAATTGTTGTAAATAATTAAATCTTTGTTTTCAAAATAAAATTTGGAAAGTAATGTTTAACAATGGTTTTGACACTTAGCTTAATTAATTAGGGTGTTTAAATTGGAATATTTATTTTTACGACAGTGATGCTAAGAATGAACTAACTGTTCACCTTGATTTTAATTTAATAAAGGAGTGATCGCCCGGTATTTAATTAGGCGGGGTGTCACATGTGGTATCAGAGCATCAGGTTCTAGTGTCCTTAGGATCTATACGGCTTATTTCGCTTTCATCTTAACATTTTTGCTATAGAGCCCTAACATTAGGAATGTTGTATTCGTCTTTATGCGTTGGAAATTCGTGCTTCTGCGACTTGTCGATACAAATGTTAAACTTATTCTGATATAATTTTAAAACTTTCAGATGGACCGTCAGAAAGAACAAGCTAATGCCATAGGGGAAGTTAATGAGCAAGGACAACTCACGCCTCAGGTGTCTCCGAAAAGGGTACTAATCACCGAATTTGCGGGCATTGTGACACAAGCAGTTACCACTACAACTTTACAGTACCATGAACGCAGCATACAGCTTAGAGGAGGCAAAAGATCTAGAGAGGTTAACCAAATGCATGAGACTAAAGTTGAAAATTGTGCGAAGGCACCGAAATTTCGGCAACAAACCACTCAAGACCGAGACAATTCCAGGGATAACAAAATTTATGCAAAGAGCCAAAAGGGTGAGGGCCAATAAGGTTGGGGTCAAACTAAATTTACAAAGCGGTGTTTCAAATGTGGAAGGAACGGTCATAAACGTCAATCTTATCCGAATCAGACTGGGGAGAAACTACAACCCGACCATCAAGGAATTTTGGAACTCGGCTATAAATGTGTACAAAAGAATCACAAGTGGAGGGATTATCCTCAACCTGACATCGTTTTTCTATAAATTTCTTATCAAGGTCAGCTAAACCAAGAAGAAAGCGAGACTAGACAACAACGTAGTATAGTGAGACAGTTTCGAGGGAGGTGTTTCCGAGGTGGCAGGAAAGACCATAGGTATCAGAATTTCCCAGGGAGGAATAAAGCCCCAAGTCAGCATGGCCAGCAAGGCCGACACCATCAGGAGCAGGGTCAGAGGAAGAGTAACTTCGGAGGCCGATGTTTTGTGTGCGACAAGCATGGCCATAAGTGCCAGGATTGCCCAAAGGGTGAGAGGGACCCGCAGCAGCAGGGTGCCCGTAATGAGCCACAGAGGCCACTTTTTCCAGCCGCCCTCCCAGCATCAACTCAGGTTCCATCCCTACCAACCATTCCAGCAGCTCCAGTGCAGCAGGGGCAGTTACAGTTCTGACGTATCTATAACGTCCACCAGGTAGCAGCTCCACATGCATCAACCGCGATTGAGGGTATGTTTCCTATCCATGGTACTATGGGTCGAGTTTTGTTTGATACTGGGGTGACACATTATTTTATAGCTACGCATTTTGCGAAGGCCTTAGGGTTATTAGCCACAGTAGAGAACACTGTAACGTGTGTAGACTCACCACTAGGGAATGGGTCACTTATTTTCTTTATATGCCGGGGAGTGGGGGTAGAGATTGGTAGCTTGGTGTTACCTGCAGATATGTTAGTCTTAGATATGCATGAGCACGATGTTATTATCGGTATGGATTGGCTCGCAGCTTACAGAGCCATGATTGATTGTTTCGGTGGGAGTATTGTCTTTGCCATTCCGGGGCAAGAAATGTTTGTGGTGGCGATGCCTTGCCCAGAGGGAGGCTCGATCGCTCATTTGTATTACATAGAGGAGGATACCTCTAAGGAGGTTGTGATTCACTTAGACTCGATCCCAGTTGTTCGTGAGTATTCCGATGTCTTTCAGGAGATATCAGGCCTACCCCTCAGTCGAGAGATAGAATTTGTCATAGAATTTATTACCGGATACTAGACCGACACGCGCTTCATACTGTATGGCTCCGACAGAGATGCGAGAGTTACGAGATCAGATAGATCAGCTGTTAGGTCAGGGAGTCATTCGCAGGAGTACCTCTCATTGGGGCGCTCCAGTTCTGTTTGTGAAAAAGGGAGATGGTTCACTGAGGCTTATGTGGACTACCGGGAGTTGAACAAGGTCACGATATGGAATAAGTATCCGTTGCCTCGAATCGATGATCTGTTCGACCAGCTGAGGGGATCCACTTTCTTCTCGAACATAGATCTGAGGTCGGGATACCATCAGCTACGTATTAGGGAGCAGGATGTTTCAAATATTACCTTCTTGACGCGATATGGGTCTTACGAGTTCAAAGTGATGCCATTCGACCTCACAAATGCTCCAGCCGTGTTCATGGAGTTAATGAACCGAGTGTTCAAGGAGTTCTTGGATCAGTTTGTCATCGTCTTCATAGATGACATTTTGATATATTCACACTCCGAGGAGGAGCATGGCGAGCACTTGAGACAAGTTCTTCAGACTCTACGAGAGCATCAGTTGTATGCTATGTACGAGAAGTGATGATTCTGGTTGCGAGAAGTATAGTCCTTAGGGCATGTTATTTCTGAACAGGGGATAGCAGTTGACCCGAGTAAAGTGTCAGCGATAAGGGAGTGGGGACAACCCACGACACCGACGGAAGTGCATAGTGTCTTGGGGTTGGCCG
The DNA here is from genome assembly GCA_949130495.1 of Sambucus nigra. Classification (NCBI taxonomy): domain Eukaryota; kingdom Viridiplantae; phylum Streptophyta; class Magnoliopsida; order Dipsacales; family Adoxaceae; genus Sambucus; species Sambucus nigra. The sequence continues at coordinate 379,426,739 of OX422219.1, read as the reverse complement.
GATACTACAGGATATTCATTCGGGGATTCTCCAAAAATAGCGGGTTCATTGACGAACTTGACTCACCAAGGGGTACCATATATTTGGGATAATGCTTGTCAATTGGATTTCGACGAGCTGAAAGACAAGCTTACTTTAACACCAGTTCTTTCTTTACCTAAGCCGGGTGTGGAGTACCTGGTTTACACCGATGCCTCTTTACGGGGACTTGGGGGAGTACTTCAGCAGGAGGAGAAGGCTATAGCTTTTTCCTCCCGTAAGCTTAAGCCGCATGAGAAGAATTACCCCACCCATGACCTGGAGTTAGCAGCGGTTGTTTTTACATTAAGCATATGGAGGCACTATTTATTGGGGGAGAAATTCCGTTTATTCACAGACCAAAAGTTACTACAGTACCTGTTCACTCGGCGAGAGCTGAATATGCGTCAGCGCAGATGGTTAGAGTTTGTGAAGGACTATCAGTTCGACATAAAGTATCATCCGGGGAAGGCCAACATAGTTTCTGATGCGTTGAGCCATAGACCGGTAGACGAGGTAGCAGACGTCTGGAAAGAAAAGTGGAAGGAGTTGGGCCACCAGGATACAGTAACCCATTCCTTCATATCTGTTATGATAGTGACACCCGAGATTGTTATGAGGGTGATACAGGCACAGACTGCAGACCCATTTTGCCCAGAGCAGATTGTACGACTCTTAGCTGAGGGTGCTGAGTCCTATTCTGTTAGTTCCAATGGGGGTTTAAGGTTTAATGGGAGATTGGTGGTTCCAGAAGGAGAAGAATTACGTCATGCAGTGATGACCCAGTCTCACGGGTGCTGATTTGCGGTACAACCTGGAGGAGATAAGATGTACCAGGATATGTGGCGGCAATACTGGTGGAGTGGGATGAAGAAGGACATTGCTGAGTTCATGTCCAAGTGTTCTACCTGCCAGCTAGTAAAGGTGGACCATCAGAAACCGTCAGGGTTGCTTCAACCATTGGAAGTACCCGCGTGGAAGTGGGAAAGTATTTCCATGGATTTTATTACAGGGTTACCTACATCATAGCGGGGCCACGACTCTATCTAGGTGATTGTAGACCGTTTGACCAAGGTGGCTCATTTTCTGCCGGTGCGGACAGACTATACCACGGGTCAATATGCTCAGTTGTTCATTACTGAGATTATCAGATTACATGGGGTGCCCCTGAATATTGTGTCAAATAGAGACAAGATTTTCGTGTCGCGTTTCTGGGAGAGCTTTCAGGAGGCTATGGGTACTAAGTTGAGGTTGAGTTCAGCTTATCACCCACAGACAGATGGACAGACAGAGCGTACTAATCAGATGTTGGAGGATATGCTACGCATGTGTGTTCTTGATTTTGGAGGAGGTTGGGAGCCACATCTTCCACTGGTCGAGTTTTCTTATAATAACTCTTATCAGTTCACGATTGGCATGGCCCCATTTGAGGCTTCATATGGAAGGCCTTATCGTTCCCCAACTTGTTGGCTCGAGGTGGGGGATAACAAGTTGCTGGGACCAGAGGTGATTCAGGAAGCCTCCGCAGGGATTGAGATGATCAGGAGTTGCATTCGAGTAGCCCAGAACAGGCATAAGAGCTACACCAATGCGAAACGGTTCTTTCGGGAGTTTAATGTGGGGGACCAGGTGTTACTACGTGTATCTCCTATGAAAGGAGTGATGAGGTTCGGGAAGAAAGGGAAATTGTCCCCGAGGTACGTGGGAGCATTTCCCATTATCGAGAAGATTGGGTCGGTAGCATACAGATTGGGACTGCCAGAACATTTACATCGCATTCACGATGTATTTCACATCCCGTCGTTGAGACGATATCTTCGGGATGATATGGCCCATACCCACATTGCGATAGATGAGATAGACTTACAGCCAGATAGCTCTTACGAGGAGAGACCGATGGCTATCCTAGACCATAGCGAGAGAAGATTGAGGTCGAAGGTAGTTCCACTTGTACGGGTCCAGTGGGAGCATCATAATGTGGAGGAGTCCACTTGGGAGCGCAAGGCAGATATGCGCGAGAGATACATAGATTTATTCTTACCAAGTACGCCTTATTTTTTGAATTTCGGGACGAAATTCCGTTATTAGGGGGGAAGTATGTAATACCCCGTATTTTTATGCTATATTAATTTGGGGATTTATTAAATTTAATGTGAATTAATTATTTAATATAAATCCGGAAATTAATTATGTTATAATTATTAACGTGATGAGAGTTACTAATTATGGGAAATTTGTTAAATATTACTAATGAGCAAAGTAATATATAATGTTGGTTATATTAAATGTCACGAGTGAATAAAATGACAATTTTGGAAATTTGAGTCTGGACGCGCCCGTGTCGCGTCGGGGCTAAATATTGATGAATAAAAGTGAATATATTATAAGTTGCTCGTATGGTCATTTTGAGTGTGCCAAAGTGTCCGGAAGGGTCGAGATAGTCAGAAAATCATACTCGGGGTTTAATTTGGGTCTCAGAGCGTTTTTAGGCTTAATTAGTACCCCGGGAGGGCATTTTGGACATTTTACACTATTGGGTAACTAAACACACGAAAATTCAAGGGATATATCATATGTCTAAGGTTGTCTTCTAGGGTTAAAATAACCAAAGACAAGTGATGGCCATAAGAGAGGGAGGGAGAGGCTTTTCCCAGCAATCCAAGGACAACGATTCACCTAGTTGCACCGCCACCACCAACAACACGTAGATCGCGCGACGGGGAACACAACCACACCAAATTCGTCATCGAACCAGAATGTCGAAAATCTCAGGCAAGTTTTTATCTTGCTTATTCTCGTTAATGCATCACTCATGTTAGTCTAGGGATGATTAGGATGAGTTTATGGAAGAAAACCCAAATTTGAGATAGGAAATCGCATGTAGTAATGATTGGAATGTTATTCTGGAAACCCCTTCACATGTAGAGGATTAAACCATGAAATTTTGATGTTTTAGAAGAAGAAAATTCTGGAAAATATTGACCAGAACCACGTTAAAGAGATTCTAGGGTTCTTGAGATTTTTATGAAGTTTTTGCCTATAAATCCATAATTAGTGACGGAAATTTGATGCTTTACATAGAAGATGCATAAAATGAGATTATAATGTTAGTAGTACAAATTTCTGGGCAATTTGGAATGAAAAGTTTGGATTTGGAGGAGGTTATGTGTGGAACCCGTAAGTGATTAACTGAAGAATTCGTCATACCTGTTTGATTGATCGATCGAGCCCCAGACCTCGATCAATCGACCCCTTCTGGCAGACTCATATTTTCCCCTTTTAAATTAGTTGAATTCAATTTAATGAGAAATAATTATTGGACACACTTATTTGAATGTTTTGGGAGATAAAGAAGACCAGTAGGACATGTGAATAATTTTGGGACCTTTAATGTAAGACAAGAATTGTATTTTTGGGATACTTACATATAAGGGACGATGAAACTATGTATTAAAGGGAGAGATGCGTAAGATAGTTACGTTGGAACATAAATGTATACCTACTGAATTTTTCACTTGAGAGGATAGAGTCCATGAGTATTACGTAGTAAGTTGGAAAAATCCCTCAGATTAAATTAAGAAATGAACGATTATACGTGAGAACTAAATAATGAGATATGAGGACAAATGTCGTAAATATGGGATTCGAAATGTACCTAAAATGATATGGTAATATTAACATAGTTATATGACTGTGTTTATGCATATACTATCTATGTCTGAAAATTGTGCCCACGCTACTTGCTATCCCTGAGGTTACCGCGCTGGGACAGTCTTATCTCGATGGGACCTTTATGGGGGATATTGACTCGTACCCTAGAAGATAGAAATCCTTGGTACAGGCTATCGAATTGATAGTTCAGACGGTCCTGAGAGACGCGGGCATGTGCTTTCTTCTTAGAGACTTGGAATCTAAACTTCGCCTCAATATTGTTTGTGTATGTGTTAATACAGTTCGAGAGTGATTCCGAATTTGTATTTCCCTTAGTACGAGTGATACGGGGATTGGATAGCAGAGTATGCCCGCACCATAGTTTTTATGTGGGGTGCTGCTAGAATATATATATTATACAAGTATTTAATATATATATGAAATTTTGAAATTTGGAACTGCCTACTGTGCTATGGTAAGTAAGAAATGAATTTTGAATTTAAATATGGAAATACTTGTTTTGTAAAAGTATAATATGACACTGGGAAACTTTATTAATAAATAAAGTTAAAATGAGAGCTTTGTTATTAAATGAAATTTTCCTTTAAAATGATTATATTGTTCAGTTTTAAATCTTACGAGTAACCTAAGACAAGTTAAGACATTGGGAAGTTTAGTGTGATAAAAGATAAGATAATTCGTCGGGAAGGTTAGTACGATAAGCGTGCACATTAGAAGAGAGGTGGGAATTTCTCAAGAGAGTGACGTACTAGTATGTTGTTGCATTGGCCTGTAAACATTTTAAATACTTGCTAAACGAATTTTAAATCATCTACACTATCGGGCTCTGACCCGTTTCTATTTCTCTTTCCCTCTTATATATATATGCATATATTACATGTGCCCAGCCACAGGGGCGTCTTGCATAGGATCCTTTGGAAGGAACATGCTGCAGCTTAGGTGGGAGTTACAGGCCTCTTGCTTAGACGACTTCATTTATTTAACTCCACTCCTAGCATATTCATTTAGTGGGGCATGTGTCGCCCTTTCCATTATTCAGTTATATATTTGGACATTGTGATTCATATATTTCTAGTATTGTCACTTTGGGATTTATTACTGTCTGGATGTTTTACTTTAAGTTTTAATGTTGGGATTTAGTTGTTGAATGTTTAAATTATTTGGATTATATATTTTAGGATTATTGTGGTGTGATTCTTTAAATATTGAATTGTTGTAAATAATTAAATCTTTGTTTTCAAAATAAAATTTGGAAAGTAATGTTTAAAAATGGTTTTGACACTTAGCTTAATTAATTAGGGTGTTTAAATTGGAATAGTTATTTTTACGACAGTGATGCTAAGAATGAACTAACTGTTCACCTTGATTTTAATTTAATAAAGGAGTGATCGCCCGGTATTTAATTAGGCGAGGTGTCACATGTGGTATCAAAGCATCAGGTTCTAGTGTCCTTAGGATCTGTACGTCTTATTTCGCTTTCAGCTTAACATTTTTGCTATAGAGCCCTAACATTAGGAATGTTGTATTCATCTTTATGCGTTGGAAATTCGTGCTTCTGCGACTTGTCGATACAAATGTTAAACTTATTCGGATATAATTTTAAAACTTTCAGATGGCCCGTCAGAAAGAACAAGCTAATGCCATAGGGGAAGTTAATGAGCAAGGACAACTCACGCCTCAGGTGTCTTCGAAAAGGGTACCAATCACCGAATTTGTGGGCATTGTGACACAAGCAGTTACCACTACAGTTTTACAGTACCATGAACGCATCATACAGCTTAGAGGAGGCAAAAGATCTAGAGAGGTTAACCAAATGCATGAGACTAAAGTTGACAATTGTGCGAAGGCACCGAAATTTCGGCAACAAACCACTCAAGACCGAGACAATTCCAGGGATAACAAAATTTATGCAAAGAGCCAAAAGGGTGAGGGCCAACAAAGTTGGGGTCAAACTAAAGTTACAAAGTGGTGTTTCAAATGTGGAAGGAACGGTCATAAACGTCAATCTTGTCTGAATCAGACTGGGGAGAAACAACAACCCGACCATCAAGGAATTTTGGAACTCGGCTATAAATGTGTACAACCGAATCACAAGTGGAGGGATTATCCTCAACCTGACATCGTTTTTCTGCAAATTTCTTATCAAGGTCAGCTAAACCAAGAAGAAAGAGAGACTAGACAACAACGTAGTACAGTGAGACAATTTCGAGGGAGGTGTTTCCTAGGTGGCAGGAAAGACCATAGGTATCAGAATTTCCCAGGGAGGAATAAAGCCCCAAGTCAGCATGGCCAGCAAGGCCGACACCGTCAGCAGCTGGGTCAAAGAAAGAGTAACTTCGGAGGCCGATGTTTTGTGTGCGACAAGCATGGCCATAAGTGCCAGGATTGCCCAAAGGGTGAGAGGGACCCGCAGCAGCAGGGTGCCCGTAATGAGCCACAGAGGCCACTTTTTCCAGCCGCCCTCCCAGCATCAACTCAGGTTTTAGCCCTACCAGCCATTCCAGCAGCTCTAGTGCAGCAGGGGCAGTTACAGTTCTGACGTATCTATAACGTCCACCAGGTAGCAACTCCACATGCATCAACCGCGATTGAGGGTATGTTTCCTATCCATGGTACTATGGGTCGAGTTTTGTTTGATACTGGGGTGACACATTATTTTATAGCTACGCATTTTACGAAGGCCTTAGGGTTATTAGCCACAGTAAAGAACACTGTAACATGTGTAGACTCACCACTGGGGAATGGGTCACTTATTTTCTTTAAATGCCGGGGAGTGGGGGTAGAGATTGGTAGCTTGGTATTACCTGCAGATATGTTAGTCTTAGATATGCATGAGCACGATGTTATTATCGGTATGGATTGGCTCGCAGCTTACAGAGCCATGATTGATTATTTCGGTGGGAGTATTGTCTTTGCCATTCCGGGGCAAGAAATGTTTGTGGTGGCGATGCCTCGCCTAGAGGGAGGCTCGATCGCTCATTTGTATTACATAGAGGAGGATACCCCTAAGGAGGTTGTGATTCCCTTAGACTCGATCCCAGTTGTTCGTGAGTATTCCGATGTCTTTCAGGAGATATCAGGCCTACCCCTCAGTCGAGAGATAGAATTTGTCTTAGTTTGGTTCACTCTTTCAGGATTATTGTGGTGTGATTCTTTAAATATTGAATTATTGTAAATAATTAAATCTTTGTTTTCAAAATAAAATTTGGAAAGTAATGTTTAAAAATGGTTTTGACACTTAGCTTAATTAATTAGGGTGTTTAAATTGGAATAGTTATTTTTACGACAGTGATGCTAAGAATGAACCAACTGTTCACCTTCATTTGAATTTAAAAAAGGAGTGATCACCCGGTATTTAATTAGGCTGGGTGTCACAGTGGTGCAACGTGCCTTGTTATCTATTACATAAGCCATTAAAAAAATATTCTCTAGCATGATTGCTAGACTTTGAAAGATGCCTGATTGAAAATTCACATCAATAAATGGGATGAAAGAAACTGTACGAAATTTTAAAAATCAGGTTTAAAAATCAAAAAAATTCAAAAGAGGTACGATTTTGATAAATTTCCCAACCCCAAAACAAAAAGGAACATCGTCCTCGATGTTGGATAAAATAATTTTTAAATTAAGAGCATAAGGTAGGAAAGAGATTACCAGAATGAACCGCTAATGAATTGGACAGTTGAAGCTAAAATGAAACCTGAATAAATGATAAGAGAAAAAATGTGTACAAGTCTATAAGCATGATAAAGCATAGGGTGATGTGAAACACCACCCCCCCCCCAATAGTACGAGACTAGTACAAGAAATGAGGGCTGCCTCCCGGTAGAGCTAAGCTTAATGTCTTTAACCAGACCGAACCATTCTCGCCCTAAAGATAGGAACTAGGAAAGCGTGGGGTGGCAGAAAAATTGGGTGATGAGAATCACCCCCAAACAAAACTGAAGCGTGAGTCTTGCTGGATAAAGGCTAAAACGGGTCAATGCACTTGTATGGAAAAGTGCGTCACGTGATGCAAAGCATCGGTGGACCATGGGCGGGTGGGTATTAGGATAATGGTGAAAAAGACATGGGTGATTAAGCTTCGGTCACGAGCCTTGTTGAGCCGGAAGGTGAGGGCAACTATGGACCTATAAGAATGGTGCTCTAGTTGGTAAGGAAGGAGAAATGGTGTGGAAATACGAATGGGGTGGGGCTCATAGAAATCACACAACCATTCTATAAATGGACGATGATAATGGTCGCGCCGTGACACACCAGGGAGCTGTTGAGAAGAAAAATCAACACCACAAGAGAGTGGCGGGCATGGAATAACAAGCTCGGTGTCCTGGGGGAGAGTAGAACCAAAAAAACTCTCGTAGATGGTGGATGGCTTCAAGTGAGGATCTAAAAATGTAGATGGAATCTTGAACTGTGTAAAATCAAGATCCAAATAAGGTGGTGGGGTGGAAGGAACAATGGGTGGGTAGGTTGGGATAAATGGTGGATCGGGTGGGATAAATGGTGGAGGAAGATGATCCAACTCAAGCATGGGAGACACACACTCATTGGGAGGATTAAATAAATACACATAAGGGAGTGTGGTTTTTAAAGATGGAGTGGTCAACTTCTCCATAAGACTAGCATTGGTGAGAATGGTGGGTGGGTAAGACGAGGCATCAAGATAGAAGATAAAGTAATTACTAAAAATATCGGGCTCAACGGGAGCCATGTATGGTGGTACATCATCTATATCCGGATAGTTAGGAACTATCACGAATTCTATCTCTGGAAAATGGCGAGCACTCGTAGCCGGAGCTAGCCTAGGATAAATTGGTTCCTTGGGAACACAAGGGTGAAGCTCTATAGGTATAGACTCGGGCATTTTTTTGGATTCAGAGGGAGTGGGAATGTGAACCTCAAGGTGGGGTTCAGGTGGACATGGTGGGATTGAATCAGGCTCACAATCTAAAGGTAAGTCAACACAATTGTCGACTTGGGACCCAGACCATCAAGTGGTCTCAACTTCAAGATTTGCGGGGTGGTAGGGTTGGTCACACTCAAATTTCGTGTCACAAGAGGACACATCAACATCACACTCGACGGCAACGATGGGTGGGGCCATGTGAATATCTGACTCTCTTGCACACTCCAATTCATTTAACCTTTGTTCAAGCCTTTGGAGAGCTTGAGTTTGAATTTCTTGCTCTTGCTCAAGGTTGAACTTTTGCAAGAGGGTTTCGAGAGTAGAGGTGGATGATAGTGGTGGTGGAGTGGCGGGTGGTGGATGTGGGTGAGGTGTACATAACTCGCTATAATCGGGACTATATGGATAATACTCATATGAAGTGTGTGGAGTGGGGCCAAGTACATCATACACGAAAAGACCAGTTTCGTGATGGACAAATGGTGGATACTCATGGGGTGTGTAGTGAGGGAACTGATCGTGAACAGGTGCACAAGGTTGCCATGATGACTGTTAGAACGTGTGAGGATCCACAACATCGGGTTGGGATTTGTATTGCGTGGAAGGGTGATCAGGCCTCCACGAATAACTCGGGTACTCACACAACTCGGGATTAGGTGTATTAAGATAATAGGCCGAGGTGGGTTCTGAAATAGTGTCATATGGATACACATGTTCCATGGTGGGTTCAGATGGATATGTAATGTAAGTGCACTCATGGGACAAGTGATCGGCATAGAAACAATGGGTGCACGACAAAGGAGGAGCCACGTCGACACTTGACACCGAGGGTGATGGAATAGGAGGTGTGTGCATAGATGGGTCAAGAGTACCAACAGTACTCGTGAGAGAGGTGAAACGACTAAGATTATCATAAAGAGACGGCTTACGGTCACTCTCACACGTGTCGCATGTCAATGGAAAATGACCAAAGTAGTCCCGTAAAGGACGTTCTTCGGCCATGAGGAGAAAATTATTTTTTTGGAGTTTTTTAAATTTTTTCAAAAGGAAAGAAAATATTTTTGGGATTTTCTAAAAATAATGGAAGAAAATATTTTTGGAGTTTTGTAAAAATAAAGGAAGAAAATATTTTTGGATTTTTCTAAAAATAATAGAAGAAAATATTTTCGGATTTTTTTTGGAAGAAAAGGTGGGGAAAAATGTGGACTCTTTGAATGGAAGAACTCACTAAAATCGACTACCAAAAAAAAATGTAATTGGACACACATAAGTCAAGAAAATTTTCTAACTAGCACATAGCCAATTTTATCTTCAAAATTCAGTGAAAGGGGTAGTCAAATTTTAATTAAGTCCGCGGGCGATAAAAATTCACAGAAATATCTTAGTGATCTCCTTTGCAAAATTTTCTCCTAGTGGGCTACCTAGTTGATTGATTTTAAATTTAATGATGTCTACGGTAGCACACAATGATAAGCGAGTGAGTCGGGTGATGAAATTCCTTCTCATGAGTGACCGGGTGTAGGTATTAGTCAATTAATTCATCACACCATTCGAAAATAAATGCGAGAATTAAAACCACATAAGAGCACACAAAGCACACACAATAATGGACTCGCTAACAGGAGAGGCGCGAGTGTGTAGAAATGTACCTCCCACGGTGTTTAGGACGTTGTGTGCCGAAAAATTTGAGTCGACCGAGGGGAGATTATGCCTATCTCAGTCGTCCCCGGGAGTCCTACCGACCCAAGGTAGAGAGGCTTCTAAATCCTCACCTTTGGACGCCCTCTCTCTACCTTGTCCGATTTCCTTATCACGCTTGACTTGAATTATTACAAATTTAAATGGAAAATAAATGGTGTCCTATGCACCGCAATACAAGCAATGATAAAATAAACCTAAAAACAAGCCTTCTAAAAATATATAAATGGTACAAAAAATAATAAAGTGCAAAAAAAAAATGAACTACAATATTGAATCCTCTCCGAGCTTCACAATCCCAATAATGGCAACGTCGCCATTTGATAGAAAACTTGAATGATAATAAGGATCATGGCAGACAAGGTAGAATTTTTAATCTTTCTGATGCAAAGGCTTCTAATGCAGTAGTGTCAGGTATACTTTCTATATGTGCACAACCTGTTCAAGTTTTAATAGATCCTGGTTCTACCCATTCATTTGTGTCTTTAAGTTTTGTTAATCGCTTTCCTAATATTCCCGAACCCTTGAATCATAACATACATGTTTCTAATCCTTCTCGTGATTTATTGATGGGTACATTAGTATATAAATCTTGCCATATAGATGTTAGTAGTCATAAACTATTTGTCGATTTGATAGTTTTAGACATAAGAGATTTTGAAGTCATTTTGGGGATGGATTGGTTAGCATAATATCATGCTAATGTAGATTGTTTTGAGAAGAGAGTTACTTTCCAAATTCCTAACCAACCAAAATTCAGTTTTGAAGGAACTGGCATCCTATCTCCTATGTGTATGATCTCTGCAATTCAAGCCTATAATTTTCTTAAGAAAGGATGTCAAGGATTTCTTGCAAGTATTATTGATTTGCAAATGAAAGAGATTAGTTTAGAAGAGATCCATATAGATAAACATTTTCCATATGTTTTTTCGGATGATTTACCGAGTCTACCTCCTAGTAGAGAAATATAGTTTACGATTGACCTTATTTCTGGAGCTATACCAATCTCAAAATCACCTTATCGCATGGCACCTTTAGAATTAAGGGAATTAAAAGTTTAATTATAAGATTTATTAGACAAGGGTTTTATTAGACCAAGTATATCCCCTTGGGGTGCTCTAGTGTTATTTGTTAAAAAGAAGGATGGGGCGATGAGGTTATGTATAGATTATCGTGAACTGAACAAGGTAATCATTAAGAACAAATATCCCTACCTCATATAGATGATTTGATTAACCAACTACAAGGTGCACAAGTTTTTTCTAAAATTGACCTTAGGTCAGGATATCACCAATTGAATATTAAGGAAGATGATATTTCGAAATCAGGTTTTCGTACTAGATATGGTCACTATGAATTTCTTGTGATTCCATTTGGACTTACTAATGCACTAGCCGTTTTTATGGATATGATGAATAAAGTGTTTAAGAAATATTTGGATCAATGTGTGGTTGTTTTCATTAATGACATCCTTATTTATTCCAAGAGTATTGAAGAACACGAGAAGCATTTAGAGATAGTATTACAAATCCTTAGGAAGGAGAAATTATATGAAAATTTAAAGAACTGTGAGTTTTGGTTGCCAAGTGTTTCTTTTCTAGGACATGCCTAGACCAACTATTGTAACAGAGATTCGTAGTTTCCTTGGATTAGTAGGTTATTATCGAAGATTTGTTGAAGGATTTTCTAGTATTGCCAAACCTCTATCCAGGTTAACACAAAAGAAGGTAAAATATGAATGGTGTGAGGAAGTTGAGAATAGTTTTCAAGAACCTAAGAATCGATTAGTAACTGCCCCAATTTTGACTATTCCTTCAGGGATAGGAGGATTGGTGATTTATAGTGATGCTTCAAAAAATGGTTTGAGATGTGTGCTAATGCAAAATGGGAAAGTAGTAGCTTATGCCTCAAGAAAATTAAAAACACATGAGCAGAATTATCCAACCCATGACTTAGAATTAGATGCTATAATTTTTTATCTTAAGATTTGAAGACACTATTTATATGGTGAGACTTGTGAGATTTATACCGATGATAAGAGTTTGAAATATATATTTACTTAGAAAGAATTGAACATGCGACAAAGGAGGTGGTTAGAATTGGTGAAGGATTATGATTTAAATATTCATTATCACCCAAGGAAAGAAAATATAGTAGCCAATGCTTTAAGTAGGAAGTCTACAACCAATTTTACATGTCTCATTACAAATCAGCAACCTCTGTCAAGGGATTTGAGAAGTATGGAAATAGATGTATGTATTTATAGCAAATGATGAATAATCGTAACCTTCCAAGTACAACCCACGTTGATGGAAAGGATCAAAATTGCACAAGTAAATGACCCACAACTGAAAAAGATCAGAGAAGAGGTTATTAAAGGGAAGAGAATTGAATTTACAATATGGGATGATATATTGAGGTTTGGAAATAGAGTGTGGGTTCCACGTGATGCCCAACTAAAGAGGAAAATTTTGGAGGAAACGCATTGCTCGAGATTTATGTTTCATCCTGGAAATACCAAGATGTATAGAGATTTTCGAGAAGTGTTTTTGTGGAATAATATAAAAAAGGAGATATCAGAGTTTGTATCTCACTGTTTGGTTTGTCAACAAGTAAAAGCTGAACATCAGAAACCATTAAGATTATTACAACCTCCACCTATCCCTGAATGGAAATGGGAACATATTACCATGAATTTTGTGGCAGGTTTACCAAGAGATCGAATGGTAATGATTCTATTTGGGTAATTATTGATAGGTTAACTAAATCTGCTCATTTTCATGCCATTAAGATTAACCATTCATTAGAAAAGTTAGCCAAGTTGTATGTGCGAGAAATTATTAGGCTTCACGGAACCCCAATTTCAATTGTTTTTTATCATGACCCTAGATTCGTTTCTCACTTTTGGAAAAGCCTACAAGCAGCCATGGGAACAAAATTGAATTTCATCACCGCTTTTCATCCTCAAACAGATGGACAATCTGAGAGAACCATTCAAACCTTAGAGGATATGCTTAGGGTATGTGTACTTGATTTGAAGGGGAATTGGGATGATCATTTACCATTAGTGGAGTTTGCCTATAATAATATTCATCAAGCAAGTATTCAAATGGCTCCATATGAAGAACTATATGGTAGAAGGTGTCGTTCTCCCGCATGTTGGATAGAAGTTGGAGAAAGAAAATTGTTGGGACCAGAATTAATTCAGATCACAACAGAGAAAGTGAAATTGATACAAGACCAACTTCGAATCGCTCAAAGCCGTCAAAAGAGTTATTTTATCAATCGGCACCGATAGTTAGAATTCCAAAAAGGAGATTATGTGTTCTTGCGACTATTGCCTTCAAAGGGAGTAATACAATTCGGGAAGAAAGGGAAGTTGAGCCCAAGATACATAGGACCTTTTGAAATCCTTGAAAAGATAGGAGTTGTTGCGTATAAAATAGCCTTACCACCTGAAATCTCTAGTGTACATAATGTATTTAACGTATCAATTATAAGGAAATATGTCCCAGATCCAACACATATCTTAAGTCACGAAACTCTTCAAGTTAGCGAAGATTTGTCATACATTGAGCATCCCGTAGAAATTTTGGACCATAAAGATCAAATATTGCGGACAAAGATAATTCCACTAGTCAAAGTATTGTGGTAAAATCATTCAGTTAAAGAAGCAATGTGGGAGCAGGAAGATGAAATAAAGGAAAGATATCCATACTTGTTTGTAAATTAATATGAGTCCAGTTTGGAGGCCAAACTTTTTACAAGGAGGGTAGGATGTAATGACCCCACTTTTATGTGCTCATATGTATATAATTTTTTTTTACACTCATGTGTTACTTACTATCTTATAAATGTTGTATTATTAGATATGTGGTGTTATTGGCTATCAATATAAAAAACTCCATTTTTAAATATGAAGAATCAATCATAAATTGGATCAAATCGAAGTCTTATGACATATCTTAAGGTATCTAATAAGTTTTGGGGTAGAAAATATAATTTTATAAAATTTTAGGGACAAAAATAAAAATATAAAAGGGCCATTTTGTAAATAAAATATTTTCAAGGACCTCTAAGAAATATTAAAAATATATAGTGTGAAATTACCAAAATACCCTTCATGCGTGAAATGACCCTTATAACCTTATCACCTTTCCACCACGTGCTAGGAACCTCTATCTTACACATGTCATCTTTAGAGAGAAAGCTAAAACACTTGTCATCATTTGGTGATGCTAAGACTGCAAGACCACCTCGAAATGCGACACCCAAACGATGACTTGCCACCGTAAATGTTTGATCACTTAGACACATGCCAACACCGTAATACTTTTGGAAACCTATAAATAGGGCCGTAGGGTTCATTTGAAACTCACACCAATTCCTTGAGAATTATAGTAAGAAAGAGTGATAGAAAGCTTAGGAAATATCTTAAGAAGTAGTTCTATAATTTCGAAGAAATAATTCATTTCGTAGGTATGATTTTATTTAAATGTTATAATGCATTTTAGTAGTTTTAATTTCGTATTTTATAGCTTTACTTATTAGTTATGCTGGCAAAATACACTAAAGACTTCACTAATCAAAACAAAAAATTGGAAGCAATCTAAATTGATTTTATTTTCAAAATATTTCAACTTGTTTGAACAATATATGTACGCTTTTTAAAATGAATTTTTAAGCAGTTGCTCGTTATTATGGAATCTCATTTAAGTAATTCCAAAGTCAGTCCCGGTGAAATTCTGTCTAGTTGAGATGGTATTTAAGCGGTGCCCTTGTGACCCTCCATCTCTACTGTGAATAAATCCGGAAATGTTCTATCTAGATGATTAATTTCTTGTGATATGTTTATATTTGTCCATATAGACATACCGATTAAAAAGAGTTTTGCAAATGATATTGAATATTGGAAATAAGATTCGGCCTAAGGGACCTCTCTTACTGGCTGACCTTCCCAGCTGGGTTATCGCTGGTGTGACCTAAATAAGCCGTTGAGACGAACTAGTTCGATTGACCCTCAACTAACGGGGTATAATACGATAGAAGAACACAGTATTAGAGTGTACTTGGCCATTCAAATGATATGATTGAAAGAAAAAGATATCACATTTGATTTGTTTCATTCTTCTTATTCTGAGTTATCTAATTATGATATATACACTATCATTTCAAAATATATATCTATTTACTGCAAGTTCCTATCCATATATCTATATGCCTTCTCTTTTGACTTAAATAGGTATCTATTTTCTGAAAATCTCGGAATGTCGGGAGATTAAATCTTATTCAACTTTTAGCTGACGTTGTATAATTAACAATTTTTCAGGAAATAATTAGACAGGAGGATGGAGTGTAGAAGGATTGTGTTGAAAATATAGCTTAAGGAGCTCTTTTGTTATACTTTTAAATATAACGTTTGTTTTTAGGAAATAGAGCATGTTTGTCTCTTTAGTGATAAGTTTTTAATTTTGGCATAAGTTGTAATCCGTTCATACTTTAGTATATACGAAGTTCCCTTTTAGAAAGCTCGGATGACATAATTCCATTTTTTCAATAGTTTACGATTCATGACCATGTGAATGTATTTCTGTTGCGTTTATTTTAATAAATATTTTAAGGACATAACATTGAATGCCTTGGGGGCATGTCAAGACACTTATCCCCTATGACTATTGGGTTGGGGTCATGACAGTTCCCCTGCATTGTACCGCTTGATCGAAATCATGACAGGAGGTATATGGTAGGGAACTCGTTCACGTACGCCGAGTATATCGAATTTGCTCTCACACGTACCGTCCCTATGAGGTATATGGTGAGGTAATTCACGTACACTCAGGTATATCAAATGGCTTGTCCACACGTACCGATTGCCCACAAGAGCAAGACATATATCGTGGAAGTCACGCTAAAGGGGGAACCCTTTCCGACTCACCCAACAAACTGCATACCCGCATATAGGTGCAAAGCCTAGGACACACATATTAGATTTCCGATTTCAACTCGAAACTCTGCCAAAATTACCCCAAATTTTTGCGCATTTTTAAAACGGGACCCTGTCCGTGAGCCTGGTCACAAGTCCAGCCATATCTTTGCTTATATTACAAACCCATTTTTTCTAGGCTCGAATCCCGTTCGGCATTTCATTTTGCCTTTAGGAGAATTTAATACAAGTGAGAACATAATTATAATAATCATGTTGAGTTCCGTCTCCATAAACATTTCTCCTTTCTTTATCAAAAATCCAAAAACATTTCTCCTTTCCTTATCAAAAATCATAAAACATTTCTCCTTTCCTTATCAAAAATCAAAAAACATTTCTCGTTTTCTTTATGAAAAATCCAAAAATATTTTTCTTTCAATCTAAAAAAAATGTCAAAAATATTTTCATCCTTTTTCCCAAAAAATAAATCCCATTTTGCGCCTTCTCGGGTCGATCGCATGCCCTTGGCCTGGCTCCTTATTGGATTCGGTTTTCAGTCAAATCACCCCAGAGTTCCATCTGTTCCCCTACTACTTCTTCGGAGTCCGGTATTCATCCTCTTTCCATGGAGAACACAAATCAAGTACTCATTGTGCAGTCAGATCTGACGACAGTCCTAGATCAGCTCGTGTCCAATATTGACAACCTCCAAACTTAGGTTCGAGATATGCAACAAAACCAGGTTCACATTTCTCAAGATCCCGAGGCCCTATTCCCTCACGCTATGGGTCCACCCGAGCCTATCTGGGTTTCCAAAGAATATCATCATGTTCCCCTCCTGCTAATAGGTCACCGCTTGCCCATCTTTCTATGCCAAACCTTGCCCAGCCTGGGGCTAACTTGCCTATGATCATTAATCCAAAAGTGGAGGAATTGAACAAGTTCCAAGAATATCACAAGATGCTAACTAAGAAGTTCTACCAAGTCAGAATCTCTGGAAATTACATGGACTACACCCACATGTCTCCTTATCCTAAGGCGAGGTTACCCGATAAGCTCAAGATTCTAAATATCGAGAAATTCAGAGGAAGTGGACCCCCGATTATTAATATACGTAGCTATCGCCGTTCAATGACTCAACTAGGGGATTCTAAAGAGGTGATGGCCCAATTCTTTCAGCAAACTTTGAAAGATAGCGCCCTCCGATAGTTTTTGTCTCTCAAAGAGTCTAGAATCCGTAGTTGGGAGGATGTGGCTCGAGAATTCATGTCATAGTACAAATACAACGAAGAGCTTGAGGTTACCCGTCGTGATTTAGAGCTGCTCAAACAGAGCTCTAGGGAATCAACCGGTAAATTATAGCCTGATGGAGGGAAAAAGAATCTACCATGACCATTAAGCCTTCTGAGGAAGAACAAGTCAGTATAGTGAAGAAGAATATCTTACCCCATGTCCGAGCAACCATGGGAGGACAATACTACCCCCACTTTTGAGATCTCAGATAAGCGGGAGTAGAAATCGAGGAGGGTCTGGTTAAAATAGATGTTAAACCAAATAAGGTATCCGGACAGTTCACCCCATAAAATATGACAAACCTGTCGATGCTGCAGTCTCAACCATCAACAACATCTCTCGACCAACCACATCATGGGCACCAGAAAGCCGCCCTGTCCCAGTCCAAAAGGAATACACCGAGCTCCAGGCTCCCCTCTCCAAAATTTATCCAGCCTTGTTAAGACGAAATCTTATCAAACCCTTGGATCCCCGTCCTTTCGCCAAATCCACTCCCAATAAACTTCAAGGCAGATTCCCATTGCGCCTTTCACCAAACCACTGGCCATACCACCTACCAATGCTTTTACCTCCGAAACATAATCCAAGGTCTAATTGACCGGGGTACCATTGCCCCACCAACTAAGCCTAAGCCAAACACTACTCGTAACCCACTCCCAAATCATGCCAATGCTATCTTCTTAGAAGAAAACTCAGAATTTGATCCCTCAACCCAAATTACCCCGTATACTCTCCTAAATCTCTCCAAGCCTGACCATATTTCCTCCTACACCCTACTAGCCTCGCTGATCAGGCATTGTCACTCCTTACGAGAGCATGCATCGCTGTCCATACCCGTTATGAAAATAATGGTATGGAATTATCAGAAGTGTTAAACCAACTCCTAGAGTTCGGGCTAAAATTTCCCTCATAGATGATCATTTATTACCATAGGTTCAGCACGCTATTTTGGGAAGCACAAAAATGGGCCCGAGAATCAGACCATTGGGTAGTACCGACCGATGAAGTCAGCCTAGATGATGGCCAAATTATTCAGGCAAACTAATGATATTTGCAATATGACCAAGTTACTTGATACTCTGAGGTTACAAGGGCACCTAGTCCTTTCACATATACCCATAAATGGGAAGACCTTTATGAAAAAGACGTTAAAGTTGTGGAATGCATCGACTTACATGGAAAGACAAAATTATTTCCACCGAATGGGGGAATAATTCAAAGATTCGAATGAAGAGTAAGATTCAGAGAAAATTGGATCAGTAGCCGATATGTGTGGGATGATATCATTTGAAGAACTCCTCGGAGAAATAAAGAAGGTGGCAGAATAACTCAAGATTGATGAGGAAACGAGATTCATGCTCTTCCCTTCTTTAGTAAATCACATGACTAGGTTAGGGAGGCATTAACAGATCCCATTCTCACTAGAAGCCAATGAAAAATTAAAGGGCATTGAAAACCTTCTTATGCCAGAAATGACCCTCGAGGAGAGCAAGAACCTTGATAAACTAAAGAAAACTCAAGTTAACACCACTCTATGGGGGCTTTTTATGTCTTCTCAGCTTCACATAAATGCTTGATCAAGTTGCTCTTTGGACCCACAGTTTCTCCTTCTACCACACCAGAAGAAGCGGTAAAATTAGTCAGATCCTTGACCTCTAGCCAGATGATATCCTTTTCCAAAGAAGAAATACCCAGAATTGGGCCAAACCATAATCAAGCACTCAAAATCTCCGTCGAAGTTATAGGGAAGGTCGTACAACTCTCTCTTGTCGATAATGGATCCGCATTGAATGTTTGCCCACTAAGAACCTTTAGATGTTTAGTCCTAAAAGAATGTGACCTCGCTCCAACCTCTGCTGTTGTACGGGCCTACGATAATACCCGTAGGGAGGTGATGGGATCCATAAAGCTTGTAATAAGGGTTGTCCCTATAAACCCTGTCGTCGAATTCTAAGTTATTGACATACCAGCTTGTTTTAACTTGTTGCTAGGATGACCTTGGCTCCACAGTATCAAGGGTGTGTCTTCCTCACTCCATCATAAATTGAAGTTCTTCACCAACGGATGAGTCATTACCATTTTGGGCAACGACAAAAATGTCGAGGGTGCAAATACCTACAGTCCGATCCTTGAGATACAGCACGGGTCAAACGATATGCTCCTATCAAGATTTTTTGTTGAACCATTTCTACTCCCGACAGGGGACGACTTCAAATAAAGGGTTTGTCCAGAATATGACCCTCATGGAAACATCAATGTGATTCAGATATTCCGAAACACGTACTTCATGGCCGAACTGGGGCTAAGACAAGGACAGCAAGGGATACTTGAGCCTATTGAAGTGAATAAAGCTTTCCCTCCTTGTTGTTTGGGGTATCAACCATCAGAATAAGAGCTCATAATGATCCACCAGTCTTGACCAAAGAGAGGACTAGACTGCATCCAGATTATCCCAGGTGACTCGTTGAATGGATGATTCATCAAAGAGGGTGAATAATTCACCCTTTTCATCTTTTCGGAACCATGGTATGACCATAAAGACAAGAAGATGGAAGCCTAGAATGGAGATCTTTTTCCAAGACAGCTACCCATGGGTCGAAAGTTCTTAACACTGTGTACAACCGCTCATCAAAGATATCGAAGATTCTGAGGAAGGTGAATCCGAGGACTCGTTCAATTTACAGACACTGGAGATGACACTCTGTCTAGTTCACTCAGGCACTACATCATTGGATCCATCCCGGATGATTAAAGATGCTGATACACCTCTCCTCAATTGGCATGCTACACCAGTTCTACCTGTTGAAATCCCACCTAGCCCAAATGTTTACCCATTTCTTCTTCTGTTATCTATCCATGCTCAAATGTAATCGAGACCTCCTTTGATGAGGTTCTCGATGTTGTTTTCCTATCAATGAAATAAATGAAGATTTTGAGTATCTTGTTGTGCCTTAAATTAACTGTTTGGATTCTAATCAAACTTTTGATGATGATGATTTTGCAAATGAACAATTCTTAACTGATCTAAATAAGGTGAGTAATAAACAACACAAACGTGTTTAAGTTAATTAAGAAGACACTGTTGTTGTTAACCTCGGTTCTAGTAGCCAACTACACGAGAATAGGATAGGTTCTACCCTTACCGAGCATGAGCGCACACAACTCAAAGAATTATTGAAGGAATTCGTGGATGTCTTCGCATGTTCCTATGAAGATATGCCCGGAATTTACCCTGAAATTGCTTAGCATGAGATCCCCACTCTTCCAGATTATAAGCCGGTTAAACAAAAGTTGATAAAGCTCCTCACTGAATGGTCGCTCAAAGTCAAAGAAGAGGTGGTCAAACAGCTGAACGTAGGCTTCATTCGTGTGATCGAATATCCACATGTCTAGCCAACATAGTGTCTGTGCCAAAATCAGGAGGGAAGGTTCGGATGTGTGTAGACTACCGGGACTTGAATAAAGACTCTCCAAAGGACGATTATCCACTACCCAATATCGACATGATCGTGGACAACACAGCAAGTCATGCTCTTAAGTCATTCGTCGATGATTTTTTCGGATACAACCAAATCAAAATGCACCCAGATCACCAAGAAAAACTCACATTCATCACCGCATGGGGAACCTTTTGCTACACTGTTATGCCATTTGGTATCAAGAATGCTGGGGCTACCTATCAGAGGGCTGCCACAACCAGCCTGCATGGTATGATTCACAAAGAAGTCAAGGTTTATGTGGATGATATGATTATCAAATCCAAAACTAGAGAAGGTCATGCTCCCACTCTCTGAAAGTTCTTCCAACAAATGCGATAGTATCAGATGAGACTCAATCCGCATAAATGCATCTTCGGCGTTACAAAGGGAAAACTCTTGGGATTCATGGTCAGTGAGAAAAGGATAGAAGCAGATCCTGCCAATATGAAAGCCATAATTGAGATTCCACCTCCCCGAACAAGAAAGAAGTCGAAGGTTTCCTTGGAAAATTATAATACATCAGTCGGTTCATCAGCCAGTTAACTTTCATCTGCGAACCTATTTTCAAACTCCTCTGAAAGCATTCAACTAAGTTTTGGAACGAGACATGCCAAGAAATCTTCGACTGAATCAAACAAATACCTAACTCAACCTCTGGTACACATGCCACCACAGCATGGTCTCCCTTTGCTCCTATACCTAACCATAACCGGCACTGCAGTTGGGGATTTGCTAGCCCAATACCTTAAAGATTCCAATAAAGAAAAATCCATCTGTTATGCTAGTCATAAATTGGTCGGGTACGAGGTCAACACCCAAAAGTTGCATCACTACATGCTTTCCTTCCCCATCAAACTTGTATCCCTAATTGACCCCATCAAATACCTTCTTAAGAAACATGCCTTATCCAGCAGAATGGCCCGATGGTTGATGCTCCTAGCCGAATTCGATATCGTGTACGTTACACAGAAAGCGATGAAAGGAAGAGACATCTCTGACTACCTCACTCATTACGCTATGAATGATGTCGATGTATGGATCTCTGAATTTCTTGATGAAAACATCCTCTGAACTGCCTAGGACAATCTTCGATGGAAAATGTTATTTGATGGCGTTGGCAACGAAAAGGGATATGGCATTGGGATACTTTTGATCACCCCAGATGAGTCCCACACTCCCATCGCCATCAAGCTGGATTTCCCTTGTACTAATAACACGGATAAACACGAGGCATGCATGGTAGGCCTCAAGGTTTCTCTCAAGAAAGGTATTCAATTCCTAGATGTTTACCGGTATTTCACCCTCATTATCGGTCAAGTGCTCAGAAAGTGGAGAGTCAAGGACGAGAAGCTCCAACCCTTCCATGCCCACTTAGAAGAGTTAGCCTCCCAATTCCAAGATATCACCTTCCATTACCTAATTCGAGCAAAGAATAACCTAGTCGATGCCCTTTCTACCTTGGCCTCCATGGTCGACATTCTCGAATGAATAACAATGACCCCTTTCCATATTCAAAAGCAAGACAAACTAACCCATTGCTACCACATTGAGCCCGTCACGATAAAAGATCTCGAACTAGACAGTTGTTTGTACTATGATATCTGGAACCTCCTCAAGCATGGTAGGTATCCCGAGTGTTCCAACAAGATTGATCGAGCAACCCTCCGAAGATTCGCCACCCAGTACACCATCTTTCACAAAGAACTGCTCAAAAGGAACTTCGATGGAATTCATCTGCACTGTATCGCATGGGCTAACATTGAAAAGGTAATGCAGAAAATCCACAGCGAGGAATGAGAAACCCACATGAACATTCACATGCTTGCCAAGAAGATCACTCGACCAGGATACTACTGGACCACCATAACCCAGGATTGCACTGCCTATGTCCAGAGATGCCTCAAATGACAACAGTTCTCCAATCTTCAGCACCTGCCTTCGCGAGAATTATACAATATGGCTTCTCCCTGGTCATTCTCCTCCTGGGGTATCGACATAATAGCGAAGGTTACACCGAAGGCTTCCAACGAGAATGAGTTCATCCTAGTCTCCATTGATTACTTCACCAAATGGGTCAAAGTTGAGTCATACGCAGTGTTGAACGCCAAGAAAGTGGCCAAATTCATCAAGAAAAACATCATCTACCGATATGGGGTCCCTCGTGAGTTAGTGTCAGATAACGGGTTACATTTTGAGGTAGAAGTCACAAAATTGGTCAACGAATATGGGATTCAGAGACATAAATCTTCTCCCTACCGACCTTAGACAAATGGTGCAAGTCGAAGCCGCCAACAAGAACCTCAAATCCATCATCAGCAAGATGATCGAAAGCTATCGAGATTGGGTCGAATAGATCCCATACATCCTTTGAGGCTACCGAACCTCAATTCTAACATCTACTGGGGATACCTTACTCTCTAGTCTACGGCATGGAAGTAGTCCTATCAGTGGAGCTTGAAATACCCTCACTGTGCATCATGCTTGAAAGCAAAATCAGTGAAGAAGACTGGTGCCAAAGTCGTCTTGATGTGATGACCCTCCTAGATGAAAGGAGATTGAAAGATTTATACCACATACAAGGGTACCATCACCGAATATCCCGATCATTCAATAAGAGAGTCAAGGATCACGGTGTCTGAGAGGGGGATTTAGCCCTCAAAGAAATGATAGAACCCATCTGGGACCCCAAAGGGAAATTCAAGCCCAATTGGAGCATCCCATACATTGTCAATAAGATCTTATCCGGCGGTTCCACCATGCTCATCGACTTAGATAGGGAGGAGATGGCTCGTACAGTCATCCTGGGCCGTCTCAATAAGTTTTACCCCTAGTTCAAATCTCGGCGCGCTACGACTCTTCTCATCTCCCTTTTATTACAAAAAAAATCTCTTCATTTCCCTCTACCCAGAACTAAGTGGGCCTGATCCTCTGAAAAAATACCATTTTAAAAAAAATTTAAAATTTTCAAAATCCTAGAGATACGTAGGTAGCTCATACATCTTACATAAGCACGGACCTTTCTTTTTCATAAAAAACTATTCTTTTCTTATCTCTGAGAACGACAGTTCATTCTAACATATGCTTAAAGAAAAGGATTATGTATGCATTACCAATCGGTATAGATAATATAAAAATAAGAACTCATCAAAAGGCACAACTGGATGATCAAAAAATTGTTTATTTCACTAATAAGAAATTACGATACAGATTACATGAGAAAAGGAACGGATAACTCCCTTCCCCCTACCTTCTTAGAAATCCGAATAAAATCCCAACATTTGTTACCCATTACACAACAAACTCTCCAAGAGTCCTACCCACAGCTAATAAAGGAGCCCCCTCCATCATCATCATCTACATCATCCGGGGGTCCCCAAGATTCCCGTGCCTGAACAAAATGCCGCAGACACTCCATGGACCGATAAGCTTGAACCAGCCTCGAAAAAACCACAACGCCTCCTTCCATGGTATTGAATAAAACAAGTGACCTTTGTCCAGTCTCCACTACCAACATCTTGCTAACTACTCTCCTCCACAACCACTTCATATAATCCTCGGGGATGTGCTAAACTCTCCAAATAGACTGAGAGGGACATGTCGACTGACGTCGACTCTCCCATAAAGAGCCAAGTCGGATGCGCAAACGCTCGGTCAAATATTCTATCGGAAAGAAGTCTAGTGTCTGGGGTGGCATGATCTTCCCCCAACCAAATTGGCACAGAAGATGCCAAGGTAAATAGAAAGAGGTCTGTCTGAGACAAACCATCCGAACGTACGGATATTCTCCCTGCTCCAGAATAGGAAACAGTTGTCCCCACCAAGGCACTAACCAGTAGAGATTTAGAGCCCCATGATCAACAAAACTGTTCTCCCATATCTCAATATCCAATTTGACGCTGATGAAATGGCGCAAAAAGAAGTTGGGAACAACCGACAAAGGATACTCTGGAGGAGTCACTAGGCGGAGTCTTTCAGACAACCACATGACCAACATCACGGGGTTACCCCTCAAGAAGTCAGAATGACCTTCTCTCCAGGCATCCAGGCCATTTAAAGTCTCTAACAGTATGACCGCCGCATTATTGCGACGAGCTGACATCCATGAAGTAATGGATGCAAGTTGTGGGTCCACCAACCGTT
This sequence comes from Sambucus nigra, assembly GCA_949130495.1. Classification (NCBI taxonomy): domain Eukaryota; kingdom Viridiplantae; phylum Streptophyta; class Magnoliopsida; order Dipsacales; family Adoxaceae; genus Sambucus; species Sambucus nigra. The sequence goes on along the minus strand of OX422219.1, from coordinate 379,401,610 downwards.
CCCCAGTCACTAGCAGTAATTTTGAAACCAAGCCCAAAACAACGGCTCCAGCGTATCCAGCATCACTTACTTCCCAAAAATGGATGGACTATGACACCGCCGAAAGGGTAATCATTCCTCTAGCAACCAGTGGTCTAGCCGCTGAACGCGAGATATGAAGAAGCTCGACCAATAAATCCTGAGAAGAACGGGAAAACTCAGTTATAGCCGCAGAAACACTAGTATTTATCCCCAGCATGGCAGAAAATTCCTCGTAGGTAGGAAAAAACTCATCCAACCCAAAGAGGAATACATGGTCTTCGGGGTACCAAAATTGTACCACCGCTATTAACATGTTCCACTCAATGGGACGATTACGCCGCAAAGAGACTCGACGCATGTTGAAAGCATAGTAGTCAACATTATAAGAGCACATTGCTTCCAGGGCTCTAAGGTAGTTAGAAAACTCAATGCTACCAGGGAGAGCAATCTTGCAAGACTAAAAGATAGTAGGCAAGTAAGTAAGAATGTAAAGGTGTGATAAAAACACTCCACCCTTACCCCTTTTTATACTTGAAAACCCTCACAAAAGACATAATCCCTGCAGAAATCGGAGGGAATCCTACCCCGCAAAGTACAAAAGCTGAAGAGGGTACCAAATCAAAACATTGAATTAATGGTACTGGACTTGACTGCCGATAGGCAAGGCAAGTGGCTTGCCGATCGGCAACCCCCTGTTTTTGGAATTTTTCCATTTTCCTCTTTTTTCAATATCAGAACCTCATTAAAAATAAATTGATATTCTAAACAAAATTTTAAAAATCCCTATCCACCCTTGTATAGTCTCTCATTGTTAAATATCTCTTTTTACGGTCTCAACAATAAAGTAAAAAGTGCTTATGCATGTGCATGTTCATGCATTCATTCACCTTTAACAGAAGATAATAAAAAACTCCATCGCATATATATTTTTTCTGTGTTACATCAATGTTGCAGGAAATAAAAGAAAAGAAAAAAACAACGGGACTTAGCCCCTGAACCCATATTCTCTCTCTCTCACCTACCCTCCAACCCTCTCTCTAAGAGCTTCCACCCATGTGACGCGCTTTCTTTCCCCTGCGATGAGATGACGCACCGCCACTACTCGAACTAGAATCCTCCCCAGAAGAAGCAGACAACACCAAGAGAGAAGGAATAGGAACCACATCCTGAATATGGGCAGTCATCGAAGATATCCAATCTCTAATGTCCCTCAGCCAAGTGGTCGACACCCGGACTTGCTGCGAGGGAAAGTCAAAATCAATATCAAAAAGAAAGAAAGAGAGGAATAGGAAAAGATATACCTCAGTTCGAAGAACCTCCTCTGTCAAACCCAGCTCCTTCGAATCCATCGCATGAGGATGGTGCAGCATAGGCACCATCCCTCCATCATTCCGCCGAATGTTGTTTGAAGGGTTATGCAACTACATAAAAGGAACCTCCGAAGTCGGCGCCGCCACAGACGTCAATAGACCACAGTCATGGTGGGAGGACCCCACCGCCCGACTCAAACCCGTAGGAGGGAAAGGTAAGGCATCATATATTCTGGGCGCCATCGGCCAGCTCATCACAAAGTCCATAAAGTCATACGGTGTAGCCATATCAGTGTACAACAGGTAGGACTCAGCGATCATCGCCGTAATCCTCGCGTCCTCTGACACCTATCTCTCCCGCCTCATAGACATAGGAGACCTCGTAAGTGGCACCACCACTTCCTCAGCAATCTATCAGACAACCCTCTCCCCGAAATACTAAGAGTGGCCAAACTCCTGCGCCATCAAACGTCTCATCTGTGCGTTCACCCAGTCACCCCTGTGTCCTGAATGGCCGTCCTCCAAAGGTAAAAGGTCACCTAAAAATCCCCACCAGGCATAAGTCAATACCGCATCAGAACATGCAAAAGACCAAGACTAAAAAGGAAAAAGTCTTACCCTACCACTGGTCAGTCCATTAAAGACCTGACACACTGCCTCCAGAGAAAGAGATCCCTTCGATTGTCGATTGGCCTTTCGCCACTGGTACAACCGACAAAAGTCCCCAACAGTCTCATCCTTCAGAGCGATCAGCTAGGTATTACATCCAATCACCTCATAGAACCATGTCTGCCAAAGATAAGAACTCATAATAAAAAAAGACGCTTAAAGAAAGTGCGAATTCATGAAAGGAAAGTGCGCAAATTAAAGAATACATCAAGGAGACACGTGGCTCCAGTAAAAGTTTGCCGGAAGCACCAACTGAATGCATGCAGAGAAAAATAGAGGGTAGCCAAAGTCAGGCTCCCCCAATCGTAGAAATGGATGTTCGAAAACACCCTCAAGTACGAAAAAAGCCATAAATGAATGACGTCACCGCTCGATGCCACCATGAAGCCTCCCAACACCAATAAAATAAATAAGCGGGCTATTTTCCTCACTTCTAGCCCGTCCTCCACATCAACAACCCTACTCAGCAAAATATCCTTCAACAGGGACAACCGAATAGAATCCCCAAACACTATCCTCTCTACGTCACCGAGCGCCGCATGCACCGCCTCCGACCTCACCCGCAGAGAATGATCCACCTCTATTTGCTCCCCATAACAATTTATCCCTAGTATCTGCTGCACATCTAAGGGAGTGATGGTCATCTCCCCGAAAACCAAAATGGAATCTGTGGGTAGTATCCCACCATCTCTCTCCTAGAGCGCACAAGACCGTTGTCGAACGAGGCGTCTCATCTGGCGCAGATGCCAACCACCTAAAACTCACTGAGGATACCACCCAATGTACCACAGGTGGAAGATTCTCCCAAAAATCCTTAAGCCCCGTCATCCCGCAGGCACGAATGTTCTTCAAAGAGATGTCAGACTGTCAAAAGAAAAAACCTTGTCAAAATTCAATAAAAAAAGGAAAAATCACCAAAAAGAGAAGAATGCCAAAAGTCAAGTTACTTACATAACCGCCAGGGTTCACCACCCTCGAAGAGAGATGACGCGAAGGCTCCCTTAGCAAGGTCCGCTCATCCACAATAGACTCGAATGCGTCTAAAGAATTCTCATTCCTCAAATCAAAAGGCGCCCTGGCCCTCCATTCCACGTTCTCCCAGTCATCAACAGTCAACCATTCCATATGTGTTGCAATGCTCACAAAAGCGGCCATTTTTTAGAGATCGGAATGCTAGAACGCTTCGCATAAAAAAATCTCAGAAAGAGAGAAAGCAAGAAGGTGTGAAAAATGAAGGGAATTCGCCCCCTTTATATAGGATGCTAATGGTCATATCGATCGGCACTGTCCCCCTAACCACCTATCGTTACTGCCCTTTTAGCTTCCCAAGGCAGTCCAAAAGTCAGTGACACTATCGAATGGCACCCCCCATACAATGCCGACCGGCACCTCCCATTAAATTTCGTACAAAAACTCCCTGAAAATACCAGAAAATCCAGAAAAATTCATAAAAATCCTAGGAGGATCTAAAAATTTTTCACCAAGAGAATTCCACACTCCCTTATGCGGAACCCCTATTTCACCAGCGAAGCTCTAAAAAGCCAAGTGAATTCCCTCCGGGAAACGTCCCCAGAGAATCTCTAAGGATCACCTCCTATACCCCAAAGGTCTCAAACCTTCCTGAGCAATATGTCTAATACCTGAACCACCCAATCACTCCCCCAACGGAGTTTTTATCATCAAATTTTCCTTTCCTCCAAAGAAACTCCAAAATCACAAGGATTTTCCCAGTCATTGGCTCCCCAGCTCAAATCAAGATCATAAAGTAATTTTCCCCAGAAGAATTCAAAAGAATCATTCTCCTAAGGTAAAGTCTCCAAAATACACAAGGATTTCCCCAAAAATCGGCTCCCCAGCTTATTCACTATTCCCTAGCGGAACCCAAAATCCAATCTTTATCCCCAGCAGAATCCCTGATTTTCCCAAAGGAAATGTACACCTCTCTTAGGTCAGAATTGACCTCGGTCTTGGAGCGTCACGTTAGTTAGGTCAGAATTGACCTCGGTCCTCGGTCGTCACCTCTCTTAGGTAAAAATTGACCTCGCTCATGGATCATCACCTTAGTTAGGTCATAATTGACCTCGGTCCTCGATCGTCACCCCTATTTAGGTCAGAATGGACCTCGATCATCGATCATCACCTCTCTTTAGGTCAGAATTAACCCTGGTCTTCAGTCGTCACCTCTCTTTAAGTCAGAAATGACCTCGGTCCTCAGTCATGACCTCTCTTAGGTCAGAATTGACCTCGTTCTTGGATCGTTGCCTTAAGCTCGCAGAATTGGTCACCTCACCATTAAGCCCACATAATTGGCTCTGACCCGCAGAATTGGTCATCTCACCTTAAGCCCGCGGAATTGGTTTCGACCCACTGAATTGATCATCTCAATTTAAGCCCGTAGAATTAGCTTTGACCTGCAGAATTGGTCATCTAACCTCAAGCCCGCAGAATTGGTCATCTCACCTTAAGCCCGCAAAATTAACTTTTACCCGTAGAATTGGTCATCTCACCTTAAGCCCGCAAAATTGACTCTGACCCGCTAGATTCGTCACCTCATGATAAGAATCTTTTTGCGTAATTTTCGTTCGTCGTACGATCGTTGTCTTCAAAATCCACTCTCAAAATTCCCTTGAGTACCTACAAAACTTGTCTAAAAATAACTCGTATTGCGGTAACTACGGTTATCAATCCAACTTTCAAGGTGAAACAATTAATGTGAAAACTTGCAATTTCAATTTATTAATTTTTTTTTAAAACAATGTCAAGGGAAACATTACTACTAAGTTCTAAAACTATAAAATGACCAAATAAAGAAAAAAAAAGTGTGCAACCGAGTGTGAAATATGTTAGAAGGCTAAGAGATGGGATTACACTGCATTTTCACTTATTTTAATTTCTCAATTTACTAACTTGAAATATTTCGAGATAATATTAAATCGAAAATCCAACTCTCATTATAATTATAAATTTAATAAAATCTTTTTCAAAAAATTAATTTTAAAATGTCACGCGATGAAAAATTAGGAATTATATTATTTTCAGAAAATAACCCGCTAGGATAAATTTAACGAAAACAATATCAATCCTCAAATTTCAACACCGAATTAATATTGAAATATCAGAAAAACCTATCTCTAGTTCGATTCCTAAATTCAAACATTAATTTGTTCAATTAATTTACTAACACTCGTTACATAAATTATTTGGTGACAGTTAAAAATTAATTTACCTAGAAATCTACAATTAATGAAATTGATTAATTAAATTAATATCATTCGCAGTGCATCCCACCCCTTGAATGGGGTGTTTAGCCAAAAATTATCATGTTAGAATAAACAACAATCACAATAGCATTAATAAAAATTGAAACAAGAGGGAAATAATACGATGCGCAATAATTCCTCGTGTCAACTGTGCATGAACACGCGTCTCAATCTTCTCACAAATCCAGTGCATGATTACACCAAAAAGAATAAAAACAAACCTAAAAATTTATTCTAAACTAAACAAATTTTTTTGAAATTTTTTTATGACCCTAAACTGTACATAATATACACACTTTTTCTCTCTCTTGCATCTCCTTTTTTCTGTATCTGTAGTCCCTTTTTAAATGAGATTCTATCTCTTTTTATGACCCACGATTGTGTTTTTTTGCCTGAGAGTTTTTTTTGGGATTTCATATTGGCTTGAGATTTTGTTCCTATTTTAAAGGGATTGGGTTTTTGGCAGATGAAAGAAATCGTTTTGTCTTGGGTTACAAATGGGAATTGGGTAAGGATAATTGAGGTTTGGTTTGAGGTTACAAATCTAGCTACGGTTTCGATGGGGATCGGGTTTCGGTTATGCAGGTTCGGGCTCCAGGTTGTCTCGCCGAAGGTGGGTTCGGGTCTACATTGGTCTAGGGGATGGAGGGTGTGAACGCGCCGGTGGTGATATCGTCAGTGGCCGGAATGGGGTGGTTCCGGGTATGGGACGAAAATGGGTTGTATGTTTTTTTTTCCCTTTAATTTTGTTTTAGGAATGGGCAAGATGGTTTTTGTTGTTTTGAGTTTAATGTGGTAAAAAAAAATGGTTATGGATATGGAAGTTGGTGTTTTGGGTGGTTATGGAGTTTTGTGGAGAGAGAATCGTGGGTGTTATGGTTGAAGATGATGGAGGGGATGGTTAGCTGTGTGTGTGTATGTGTGTGTATTGGAATTATGGTGTGAGTGTGAGGGCTAGTTTAGGTGTATGAGTGTGTATGGCATTTAGAGTGTGAGTGGGTTTAATGCGTGTGTTTAAGTTGTGACCCTAAAAATAACACAATAAAAAAATATAAAGCTAACAAAACAAAAAATCTAAAAATAAAATACTACTCTTAAAATCAAATAAAAAATGAAATTAAAAAGAAATAAAAATAAAAATTTATTAAAATAAATCTAAAAAAAAATAAAAATAAATGAAATCCTAAAAACTAATCCTAATAAAATCAAAACTAAAACGAATAAAAAACAAAATCAAAATAAAAAGACACTAATAAAAATATAATATGAAAATATGCAAATAAATTCTAAAAATCCTAAAATAAATCTAAAATAAATCCTAAAAATAAAATAACTCAAAATAAAAATCTAAAAATGATAAAAGTACAACTTCAACACACACCGGGCTTGAGTGTAGGCTATGGGCTCGGTCTAGGATTATGTTTGGATTTCGGGACACGGTTCGGGACATCGAAACACATCAGGCGGGCTCAAATATGGACTTTGACTTCACGGTCTCCTTTGATTCATTTGGTGCATGATTTTAATCGCTTTTGTGTCGCAATTGACTAGATTTAGCATCATTTAACACTGCCACTGCTGATTGACCTACAATATAGATAAATACGAACATAAGGACATCTTTAATTAAAAGGAGTGACTAAAATGCATCTATTAGGGGTATAAAATAGACATTATTGGGTGCTTATCACACCACCCCCAAACAGAACATTTCTACTCCTCGGGAAAAATTAGAGAGAAAACAGAGATAAGTATCCAAAAGTGTGCCACTTTCGCAGGCATTGGCGATTGCACTTAGCATGTGCAATAAGCCCTTAAACCTATAGGTTGACCTATAGGACGAGTGGTGTCTCGTGAGGGTTTTCAGTGAATGTACACACAAAATTCAAAAACTTATTTAAATGTAGTTTCTTATTTGACGATGAAGTGCTATACAACCCAACTAAGAAGGACGTCAAAGGACATCGTATTCAACTATCAAAATGAGATATAAAATTACATAATTCCAAAAGCGCAATCATTCCTAAAACTCAACATGTGTTAATGTGAAACAATCTTAAGTGTCATTAGAGTAATTCATAGATCACCTCTATAGGATTAAAGCTTTGTCTTAAATTCTCACCGGATATATCTCTCTGAATAGAACTCTCTGAGAATAGGGTAAGTGTATCTCTGTAGTGTGTGAGGAGGTGAGTAAATGTAAACAAGTTCAAACGTCTCACACACTTTATAAAAAGGGACGGATACGTGAAAAAAAAATTTGATCTCACGAAGTAATGCTAACCACTATGTCGAGAATGTCGATTTATTCACCATAGAATCTTTTTGTTTGCTCGAACACTTTACCAAGTGTGAAAATGGGGTTTATGTAAGGTATGAACGGATAATGAAATGAAGAAGATGAATGATAGGGTTTTTGAGAAGAGTGAAACACCCTTTGGCTGACTATTGCCTTCATCATTTGAACTTATGATCGCATCTTCCTTTTTATTTTGATTTTTTTTTCTTTTTCTTTGCTTCCTTTTTTATTATTTTTTTTATATAATAAAAATGAAGACAATTTACATTGATAATTTCAAACACTCTTTTTCTAAAAAATTATGGTAGTGATGGATGGTATTTGGGACATATGGATAAGGGTAATATGGAAAATGATAATGGGTGGAGTGAAGGGTAAAACTGGTAAGTGTATGGAAAAATCAGTTTAGTGCTTGGGACAAACTACAAGATACATGTTTCTTACAACTCGAAAGCAATGTCATTCTCAGTGATTAAGCTAAAAGTGAAAAATAATGAGACTATGCAACGACTAAATGTAGTACCCAAAGAATGTTGAGTTAACTTGTGTCTCGGAGATACATAAAAACCCTCAAAAAGATGAAAAACTCAAATCTCACGAGTTTAAGACACCACTAGTGATCTTTAAGACTTTCTTGAGAATATAATTACTCTTCAACTTTTGATTGTGAACGTGATAATGTAAAATTGCCGAGTTTAGGAATTCATGGAGCAAGTACGCTTTAGGAGGTATTAATTAATTTGGTTAAAAGCGTAATTCTTAGGTTCCAACACAGGTGTTCCGAGATTTCTAAAAGAGGGATGATAGACAAATCATGTCATAAAATTTTATTTTTAACTGCACAAAAAGTTTAAAATCACTTGTTTCTGAAAATTTTCAAAAGATGTATTATTTTGATAAATTTCCCACCCCCAAACAAAAGAGAACACCGTCCTCGATGTTTAAAACCATATGTAAAAATGAAAGGCACAAGGGAGGAAAGATAGTACCATAATAAACCACTAGTGAAATGTACCGCAATCTGGAGCATAGATGAAACCGTAAGAATATATGTGATACAAAAATACGTGCAAGTCTATAAAGCATATGAAAATCAGTGGGTGGTGTGAAACACCACCCCCAAACAGGGTAAGACTCATACTCAGAAATAGTGAATGGCGGGATGACTCCCGGTAGTGCTAAGTTTAATATCTCCATCCAGACCGAACCAATCTCACCTTAAAGATAAGATCTATGAAAGTGCGGGTGGCAGAAAAAATTGGGTGATGAGAGTCACCCCCAAACAAGACTGAAGCATCAGTCTTGTTGGATAAAGGTGAAAATAGGTCAATGCACTTGTATAGAAAAGTGCATCACTCGATGCAAACCATCGATGGACCATGGGCGGGTGGCTATTAGAGTAAGGCGAATATGGGCAAGGGTGAAGAGGCACTGGTCACGGGCCTTATTGAGCCGAAAGGTGAGGGTAACAAGGGCCCTTTAAGTAGGATGCTCGAGTTGGATAGGGAGGCAAAATGGTTTGTAATAATAATGGGGTGGGCCTCAGAGAAAGTGAACGACCGTTCTATAAATGGACGATGATGATGATCGTGCCGTGACACACTAGGGAGGTGTCGATGGAAAAAATCGACACCACAAGGAAGTGGTGTGCATAGAGTAACAATTTCGGTGTCACGTATGGGGAGAGCAGCATACATACTCATAGGGATGGTGGGGTCAATGAAAAGTGCACAAATGGGATCGTGGAGCACTAGGGCAAAGGGTGGGTGTAGGTGAGGACCTAAATACGTAGATGGGAACATGTGAGGTGCAATAACAAGGTCCAAACCAAGTGGTGGGGTGGAAGGGACAGTGGGTGGATCGGATGGGACAAAGGGCGGGGGAAGATGATCTAACTCACGAGGAGGAGACACACATTCCTCATGAGGCGCGGAGTGATCCTCAAGGTCACTTGCAGGAGGAAGTGTGGAAATGAACGAGGGAGTGATCAAGTTAGCCGCCATTACGTCACCATCCGAGGTGGTGAAAGGGTCTAACAAGGCTTTAAGATCCAAGATAGATGAATCTACATCAATATTCGGAGCAAGGGGAGCCAAATATGATGGGGTAGGATCCATATCAAGAGAGATAGAAACCACCTCGGATTCAATATCAAGAAAATGGTGAACACTCGTAGCCGGAGCTAACCTAGGATGAAGTGGTTCCTCGGGAACACACGCAATGGGCTCAATAGGTGTAGGCTCAGGCATAAATAAGGATTTTATGGAAGGGGAAAGGCGAACCTCTATGGTGGGTTAGAGAGGGTAGGGCGGTTTGGTATCAGTCTCACACGCAATGGTTATGTCAACACAATTGTCAACTTGGGGCCCGGACCAGTGAGTAGTCGTAACTTCGAGATTCTCAAGAAGAAAGGGTTGGTCACACTCAAAATTCCTTGCATAAGATGACCCATTATTCATCCTATGTAGGTATAGGAATGGGTCGACTTGGGGTGGAATCTGTCTCGTTCGCACACTAAAAATCATATAATCGTTGTTAAAGCCTTTAAAGTGGTTCAGTTTGAGATTAAAGAGTGTGCACCAACTTGTTCAAGAGACTTTCGAGAGCATATATGCAAGATGATGTTGAAGTGGTGGCGGGTGGCGGAAGTGCTTGAGGTGGACACAACTCGATATAGACACCAGGAGGCGGATAATACTCATATAAAGTGGGTGGAACGGGGTCAGGTGCAGCATTCACCGGAGAAGAATCTCCGCGAGGGAAAAAAATATGATCACCATGAGGAGCATATGAAGGGGACTGATAAGTATGAGGTGCATGAGGTAGCGATGACGACTGTTGGAAACCGTCAGGATCCACAACATGGAGTTGGGATTCATATTGCATGGAAGGATGATCAGGACTTCATGAATAGCTCAGGTACTCATACCCCTCAACATTAGATATGTCATGACAATACGTCGAGGGTGGGTCCAAAATAGTGTCATATGGATACACATGTTCAAAGGTGGATTCAGATGGAGAGAATATTGATGGACACTAATGGGACAAGTGATCACTAAGAAAGCAACGTGTGCATGGAAGACACATGAGTATCAACGATGAGTGCTTGAGAGTTAAATCCCTAAATTAATGATGCAAGGGTCGATTCGGGCTTATCATCAAACAAACTTCGAAATAATATGAAATGGCCAAAGTATTCCCATAAAGGACGTTCGTCGGCCATGACAAGAGGAATATTTTTCGGTTTTTAAATATTTTTCAAAAGAAAATAAAATCTTTTTATGATTTTTGAAAATAAGAAAAGGAAAATCTTTTTGGGATTTTTGAAAATATTTATAAAAAAAAATATTTTTGGTATTTTTCAGAAAATGAGAAAAATTGGACTCTTGATTTGGTCGAACTAACTAAAATCGACTACCTAAAGAATGGAATTGGACACACACGAGTCAAGAAAAATTCCTAATGAGCACGTAGCCAATTAATATCTTCAAAATTAGTGAGTGGGGTAGTCAAGTTTTAATTAAGTCAGCGGGCGACAAAAATCACGGAATTTATCTTTGTGATCGCCTTGTGCAAAAATGTGTTCCTACGGGGCTAGATAGTTCATTGATTTTAAATTTGATGATAACTAGGGTAGCACACAATGGATAAGCGAGTGAGTCGGGTGATGAAATCCCTTCTCGTTTCATTGACCGGGTTCAGGTCTTAGGTAAATTAATTCATTAAACCATTCAATTTAAGTGCGATGCAGAGATTAAAAGCACACATGAGCAAATAAGAACACAAAAATTGAACTCGCTGAGAGGAGATTCGCGAGGAATAAAGAACTATACCTCCCACGATTTTTACACATGTGGGGTAAAGAGCGAGTTGAGTCGAGTGGGGGGAGATCTCGCCTATCTCAGTCATTCCCGGGAGTCCTACGGACCGAAAGTAGAGAGGCTTCAAAATCCTCACCTTTGGACGCCCTCCCTCTACTTTGTATGGTTTCCCTTTTCACTTTTTTTTATTATTAATAATTATTACAAAAAAAATCGGTGTCAAAATGCACCCCAAATAAATACACAATCTTCAAAAATCCTATACAACCAGTATAAGGAGGAGGGAGGAGGAAGAACTACACTAAAAAAGATAAATAAAATTACAAGTCTTCAATCGTGTTTCCACGTCAAGAAAGCGACAGCGGAGCCATTTGATAAGAAGCTTTTTGCGTAATTTTCGTTAATTGTACGATCGTTGTCTTCAAAAGCCACTCTCAAAACTCCATTGAGTACCTACAAAACTTGTCTAAAAATAACTTGTATTGCGGTAAGTACGGCTATCAATCCAACTTTTAAGGTGAAACAATTAACGTGAAAACTTGCAATTTCAATTTATTATTATTATTATTTTTTTAAAACAATGTCAAGGGAAAAATTACTACTAAATGCTAAAACTATAAAATGACTAAATAATGAAAAAAAAGTGTGCAGCCGAGTGGGGAATATGTGAGAAGGTCAAGAAATGGGATTACACTGCATTTTCAATTGTTTTAATTTCTCAATATATTAATTTGAAATATTTCGAGATAATATTAAATCCATAATCCAAATCTCGTTATAATTATAAATTTAATAAAATCTTTTTCAGAAAATAAAATTAAAAACCTCACCCGACGAAAAATTAGGAATTATATTATTTTCAGAAAATAACCCACTAGGATCAATTTAACGAAAACAATATCAATCCTCAAATTTCAACACCGAATTAATATTCAAATATCAGAAAAACCTATCTCTAGTTCGATTCCTAAATTCAAACATTAATTTGTTCAATTAATTTACTAACTCTCGTTACATAAATTATTTGGTGACAATTAAAAATTAATTTACCTAGAAATATACAATTAATGAAATTGATTACTTAAATTAATATCACTCACAGTGCATCCCACTCCTTGAATGGGGTGTTTAGCCAAACATTCTCATGTTAGAATAAACAACAATCACAATAGCATTAATAAAAAATGAAACAAGAGGGAAAGAATACGATACACAATAATTCCTCGTGTCAACTATGCATGAACACGCGTCTCAATCTTCTCACAAATCCAATACTTGGTTACACCAAAAAAATAAAAACAGACCTAAAAATTTATTCTAAACTAAATAATTTTTTTTTTGCATTTTTTTGAAAATTTTTATGACACTAAACTGTACATAATATACACACTTTTCCTCTCTCTTGCATATCCTTTTTTTCTGTATCTGAGAGTCCATTTTTAAATGAGATTCTATCTCTTTTTATGACCCACAATTGTGTTTTTTTTGCTTGAGAGATTTTATTGGGATTTCATATTGACTTGAGAGTTGGTTCCTATTTTTAAAGGATTGGGTTTTTGGCAGATGAAAGAAATCGTTTTGGCTTGGGTTACAAATGGGAATTGGGTAAGGATAATTGAGGTTTGGCTTGAGGTTTCGGATCTAGCTACGGTTTGAAGGGGGATCGGGTTTCGATTTTGCAGGTTCGGGCTCTGGGTTGTCTCACTGGCAGTGGGTTTGGGTCTGCATTGGTCTAGGGGCTGGAGGGTGTGAACGCGCCGGTGGTGATCTTGCCGGTGGCCGGAATGGGGTGGTTCCGGGTATGGGACGAAAACGAGTTGTATGTTTTTTTTTTTTTCTTTAATTTTGTTTTATGAATGGGCAAGATGGTTTTTGTTGTTTTGATTTTAATGTGGTAAAAAAAATTGTTATGGATATGGAGGTTAGTGTTTTGGTAGGTTATGGAGTTTTGTGGAGAGAGAATCAGGGGTGTTATGGTTGAAGATGATGGAGGGGATGGTTAGGGGGGGGGGTGTGTATGCGAATTGTGGTGTGAGTGTGAGGGTTAGTTTAGGTATATGAGTGTGTATGGAATTTAGAGTGTGAGTGGGTTTAATGTGTGTGTTTAAGTTATGACCCTAAAAATAACACAATTAAAAAAATATAAAGCTAACAAAACGAAAATTCTAAAAATAAAATGCTACACTAAAAATAAAATAAAAACACAAATAAAAAATGAAATTAAAAAGAAATAAAAATAAAAATTTATTAAAATAAATCTAAAAAAAATAAAAATAAATGAAATCCTAAAAACTAATCCTAATAAAATCAAAACTAAAACTAATAAAAAACAAAATCAAAATAAAAAGACACTAATAAAAATAAAATATGAAAATATGCAAATAAATTCTAAAACTCCTAAATAAATCTAAAATAAATCCTAAATATAAAATAACTCAAAATAAAAATCTAAAAATGATAAAAGTACAACTTCAACACACACTGGGCTCGGGTGTAGGCTATGGGCTCGGTCTAGGATTAGGTTTGGATTTCGTGACACGGTTCGGGACATCGAAACACATCAGGCAGGCTCAAATATGGACTTTGACTTCACGGTCTCCTTTGATTTATTTGATGCATGATTTTAACCGCTTCTGTGTCGCAATTGACTAGATTTAGCATCATTTAACACTGCCACTACTGATTGACCTACAATATAGATAAATACGAACATAAGGACATCTTTAATTAAAACGAGTGACTAAAATGCATCTATTCGGGGTATAAAATAGACACTTTTTGGTGCTTATCACCTCATCTTAAGCCTGCAGAATTGGTCATTTTACCTTAAGCCCGCATAATTGGTCATCTCACCTTAAGCCCGCAGAATTGACTTCGACCTGGAGAATTGGTCATCTCACTTTAAGCCCGTAGAATTGGTCACCCCAACTTAAGCCTGTAGAATCGGCTTCGACTCGCAGAATTGGTCATCACATCTTCAAGCCTGCAAAATTCACTTCGACCCGCAGAATTGGTCACCCCAACCTAAAGCCCGTAGAATTTGCTTTGACCCGCAGAATTGGTCATCTCACCTAAAGCCCGTAGAATTGGCTTCGACCCGTCGAATTGGTCATCTCACTTTAAGACCGCAGAATTGGCTTTGACTCGCAGAATTTGTCATCTCACCTAAAGCCTGTAGAATTGGTCATCTCACCTAAAGCCCGCAAAATTGATTTCGACCCGTAGAATTGATCATCTCACCTAAAGCCCGTAGAATTGGTCACCCCAACTCAAGCCCACAGAATTAGCTTCGACCCGCACAATTGGTCATCTTACTTTAAGCCCGCAGAATCGGCTTCGACCCGCAAAATTGGTCATTTAACCTTAAGCTTGCAAAATTGGCTTCGACCCGTAGAATTAGTCTTCTCACCTAAAGCCCGCAGAATTGGCTTCGACCCGTAGAATTGGTCATCTCATCTAAAGCCCAAAGAATTAGCTTCAACTCGCATAATTGGTCATCTTTCCAAAGTCGCAGAATTGGCTTCGACTCACAGAATCGATCATCAAGACCTAAGCCCTCACAATTGGCTTAGACCCGCAGAATTGGTCACCCTTATCATTGCTTTGGTCATCACTTCCTTTAAGACACTCCCCATCATGTTCCTTCAATCCTACAGAGTTGGCTTCGAACCGCAGAATTGGTCACCCTCATCTACAAGCCCTCAAAATTGGCTTCGAATCGTAGAATTGGTCACCCCCATCATTGATTTGGTCATCACTTCATTTAAGACCATCCCCAACATGTTCCTTCAATCTCGCAAAGTTGGCTTCGACCCACATAATCGGTCATCCTCATCTTCAAGCCCTGAGAATTGGCTTCGACCCATATAATCGTTCATCCTCATCTTTAGGTCCTCAGAATAGACCTCGATCCTCTGGTCATACTCCCCCAAAGGCATTATACGGTGTCTATTTGATGGCTATCATTTGTTCCAATCTCACCCATCGAGGGGCTCTATAGACACCTCATTCTTTTACCCCCTAAATTCTCCTTAGGTCCCTAACACCTCCTCTCATCACTTCAAACCCAGGTCATACCCGGAGTACCAACCTAGAGGCCATCAGACACTCTTGAACTCTATTTGACCAAAAAGTCAAACTCTTCAGCTCGATGAAGACTAAATGAATCTTCGAAGGTCACTGAATCCCCTTTCCAACAGTCTGTACCGTGTGCGATTCTGACTTACCATGCAGATGAACGACCCAATTTCCCCTAAACTCGATCAAGAGGCCACCGAGCGCCCCCGGGATCCATTTGACCAAAGTAAACCCTTCATCTCAAACTAGTCTGAATGAATCTTCAAAGGTCTCTGAATTACCTTTCCAACAGTCCGCCCAGTTCATGATTCAGATCAACGGTTTGCTCTCAGTGATCGATTTTCCAAAAAGGCCTAAAAGACACTTCCAAACAGTATGTCCCAGACCCTGCCTATTAGTAGTGTCCCTAAACGCACCTATTGATTGGTAGGACTGCGGCTATACCGATCGTCAATGCCCTGGGCCTATAAAAATGACGCCTTGAACTCATTGCAAGGAGAGCCCAGATCAGATAGACATCACCCTCAGCAAATCCAGAAAACCTCTCTCGAGATCAGCGTAATTTCCACATCCAAATCCTTTTCCAACCTTCACTTTTAATCATCCTTTTCATCAAAATTAGTGAATTAAATACCCTCCATCCTCATCCAAGTGCAAGGGCTTCTCTCCAACATTCAAGATCAAGCTCAAGATCTTCAAGAATGTCCAATTTTCTCAATTCTCTCCTTAAACTCTTATAAGTTCGCATTAACTTGTTTTATTACTTAGAAATTTTATTCTATCATCTCGAATATCCTAATATATTTTTTATTTAGTATTATTGCACATCTCTTATTTTCATACAAATAAAAAATCCAAAAAATAAAGAAAAATAGGGTTTGCTCATAAATTCCAAACGGGAATTCTCACACATTTCTTACATTTCTCTCACAACTAAAACACTTTTTTTACACACACACACACAAATAAGATAAGTCTCCGGTTGGATTTATGGGATAAACCCCACCCCTCGCTTTGCATGCGAACTACGTGAACTTTCATGCCTCTATAGGCTATGTAGGCGTCTCGGGGTAAAACCCGAGACTTGAGTCATATTCTCACTTTTTCTCTCACTTCTATTTTCACTAAGTTTATTTCTCTTAGATTCTATACATTTACACACACACACACACACACACACACACACACACACACACACACACATATATATATATATATATATATATATGATCTTAGTGGCATATTATTCCACACACGTTATCGTTCCATTATAACGATCAACGCAAAGATAATCGCATAAATCGTATTTTCTAATATTATTTTTATGAATCTTCCTACAGATGACTTGCTTTATCTCTTCCATGATACAAGTCAAGGACTCCTATATCCACTATATATATATACACATGCACACATATCCTGTGGAAAATAAAGGAAAATAGCAAAAAAACCATGAGAGACCATAAGGGCAGAATGGGTGCCTAACGCCTTCCCATTTCGTAATTTAGCCTCCGGACCCTTCTCGAATCATTTTGGTTTCGTATATATCAGTATGTCCTTGGATGCTGTCCTTCGGGATGGCTCCTTTTTTTTTATCTGTTTTGAGTAAAATAGACTGGCGACTCTATATCTCTATATTTTTCACCTCATCAACGACGTCGGCCGAAGCGCTCCCGAGAGGGATGCATGGGACCTTGGATCCTCACTCTACCCGCTTGCCGTGCGGATCGAGGATGGCCATAGGTAGCTTGAAGAAGACAGAGGAAATATAAGGGTTTTGAAAAAAGAGACGTTTGAAACCTTTTACGGAACCCATCTGTTTAGTTTCCCACCACCACACGTGCAAGGCCTCCTATAATCATTTCAAATGGACACGTGGCACTTCGGGAAGTCTCTTGACAGTTGAAAAGACAGCACCATGTCATTAATGAAATGATGCCTGGTAAATAGAAGAGGGTTGCCTTCTTTATCAAGTTTGAGTTTTGGTGCCAGAATTTTTGTCAGACATATCCAATAAACTCCTAATAAAAATGATGTCCCAATAGTTAAAAAATCTATGATGTCCCCTCGCTACAAGTCCAAACGTTGTTTAAATTGTGACTCAGCTACATCGGGGAGAATTACTGCTTTTTTAACATAAAGAAGCGTTACAAGGGAGAATTTCAGAAGTGATAATGATTGGGGCAGTCCTAATGAAAAATCACTACTCGCAACTATACCCCACAATAGCTTGAACGAGAGAATTTCACTTCCCCAGAGTAAAAATGAGTATTTGAGAAGGTTCATAGGCCTTTCGGGAGAATTTCAAATAGTAAAGCTAGAACGGCTGAAGCTTAGTGTAAGGAAAAAGCGACGATTTCCCTTCGCCAAAGCACTAAGAAGCCACACCACATCGTCTCAAGTACATCGAGGAGAATTCTAATTTTTCCTGGAGTTTTTAAATGCAGTGCTATAACGAAGGAAAGGATGCCAAAAATTTTACACACAGAGGAGGTTCATCGGATTAAGAAGTTTTTGTGCACACATTTCCTGTTCCCACGATAAATCACTCCACGAAGGGGTAAATGTATAGGGGTCTTAAAGGTAATCATGATATTAGGGATAATTCACCTATTTACAATAGTATCTAGGGTTAAGGCAGCATGGCAACTCAGAAAGGCAGCTCAAGCGTGGCAACTCAACGTGTCATCTCAGCGAGTCAGCTTAGCGTGGCAACTCACATTTTAGATTTTTATGTTAATTAGCCATATTGTATCTTTTTTTGTACTGACTATGAGATATTATGATTTTAATGATGTAATGAGAATAATGATTATGTGTGAGGTCGAACGGTACTCACGAGAGACCAGGCTTGGCAGGGCTTGGGAAAGCTTTCATGCTCTATCGAACGACCTCGCCATGGAAACTTTGGAGGGACTTGGTTTGGAGGATTGAGAAGTGAGGCACCGTTAGGGCTTGTCCTGACCATCTTAGATACACCTGGTAAAACACTGAAGGAACCTGGGCATGGAACCTCGGGGGGAGCATCCTTGAGTTCCATCGGGTGTTAATGGTGAGAAAAATAACCCTCTACTTAATGTCACACCCACTTTATCTAATTTCACTAACCAGCTAGGCAATGTCATACATGCACTTGACTAAACCATCATGGCATTTGGGGATATCAGATAGTTGGTGAGTCACTTCTATGACAACAACCCACTAACATACAATGGTTAGGCAAAAGGCATGTCTTGGCATGTAATGTTTATGACGTGGAGACAACTAGTGCATAAAGTATTTAATGTTTGTGACATAAAGTATGAGGGATGTCTTTCACATGCATTAATGGCAGAGTTGCCTCGGGGATGGTGTGGGAGGCCATTTAAGGACCCCAACCACCTCTGAGGAGAGGATGATCTTTTTAAGAGTTCAGAAGTTATTACTAGAGATAATATACACCAGAGAGAGTTATTGCAAACCAGAGAGTTTACTCACTCACCATTGTCATAGATTATGAAGATTTTAATACTTGATAGGGATTCTTGAGGGTGGTTGGTGTGTTTGGTTGACTATCAAGGTGTATCTAGGGTTCTTACTTCTCTCTCCCTCTAGCTAAGTTATTTCTAAGTTCATTACTACCTTTCGAGTCATACACAAGAGAATTGTGAGTTCAAACTAAGTCTATCTTCATTGAGGCATGTTTGAATGTCCTATGGTTAATCTATAGTGTTGTTATTTAACTTATCATTACTGTATTAAAAAAGGGATTACGCCTCCATCTTATCTAAACTACCCTCTTACATTTGGCAACTCTGCTCGGGAGGCATTCTTCTAGACAATGAGTATGGTGCAAGATAACATTAATCGAAGGCTCAAATTTGATGACATTCAACACAATGAAGAAAATGGGGTGAGAGAACCAGAGGCTCTGAGGGATGGGTCCCCTCGACTAGAGTTACCTCCAGTTCAAGCGACTATAGGCGTTCCAGGGGTGACACAAGCTTCCACGAGTGGTACGTTGGGACCAGCTCAAGTGGCACTCATCATGAATAAGTTTTATGAGTTCTTGCAAAATCCGATAGCTTCAACGGTGTTGGGAGGAATTGAAGCCAACTCTTTCGTCACACCAGGGGTAGCCCCAATGGCCCCACAAAGTACAGGCATAACGAGAATGGTCCCACCAAGTATTCCCTCTATTATGAATTTAGCAGTGGGAACATTGGGACTATCAACGACCCCAACTATGACGATTGCTTCAGGCACAATGGGAACTCAGCCTATAGTCCCATTGGTTATTGCTCGAGTGGCATCACCCATGGAGGTAATGAGGAAGGAGATGCAGAAAGAGATGATGAAGTTCATGCAAGCCTCCTCGCAATCTACTGGCGAGGTAGCTTCAGTTTATGATGACTTTCAAACACCTTACCCCCAGGAATACAACGATGTGACCTATCCAAAAGATTATATTCCTCATATTTTTGAAAAATACAGAGGGAAAGGTGGAAACCCGAAGGATCACATTAAGCGCTTCGTTGAAAACTTGGGGGCGCATTGTAATTGCTAGAAAATGAGAAATTCTAGCAAGATAATATGTATATGATTAATTATATGTTAAGTTAGCGACGCACACTTGGGGATTATGGTATAATTGGGAGTGGATGGTTATGTTTTTTATGGTAGTTTAATTGAGTACAAATATTGGGAGTAGGTTAGACTTTTTCCCTAGATAGTATTGGGCAGATATTTGAGGATCATGTGCATAGGTTTAGGTGCACGCTTTAGTTGAGAGGTGAGTTGTATTTACTGGAGAGTGCGACTCCACTTTAATCATGTCATGATGCATTTACAATTATTATGCATTTTAATGCACTTGATAAAATGGTTTCACACCTCGGGCTCTGACCCGTTTATATTTTTCTCTTGCTATATATATATTGTATTATCCTAGGTATTCCTCGGCAAGGACACCATTGATATTATCCATCCAGTGCATTTGAGGAAGTTGTGGTAGTAGCGGACTGTTGAAAGATTTTGATATAGCCGAATCCTATCTTTTGTATATCTACACTAGGATTCAGTTTGTACATCGACCTTACACCCAAGAATTATAGTTGTAGCATGTTTTTTATATTTATCTTTCTTTAGACTGTTTATTATCTGTGACTCGATAGCATATTTGGGTATTTCCTTTTTGTATTTTTTATTGTACTTTAGTACTGATCTCTTTTATATAGCATGTGTCCGTTCTTTATCTTATTCAGTAGTTGTCATGTTGTTGGTTGGGTATTGCTTTGTATGTTTTAAATTTTTTTTGGCACCCTCTTTTTGTACTATTGAATAGTTAGTTGTGTTTGTTTTAGTATCCTCATTAGATGATGAGAATGATCAAATTGAAATTCCTGATTATTTTAGTATATGGTTGGCCACCCATTATTATTTTAAGCGGGGTGTAACAATCAGTTGAGGGGTAAGGGTTATTTCATGGGACTGCAACACTCGCTTAAATATGAAAAATATTCATGCATTTTAATTACTCCAAACGTAATCATTTGCAACTGTTATTCGAATGTTTTGGGTTCTAACGCTAGCCAAAACTATTTTCAAAACCTTTGAGATTTCCAAAAACAATGAAGCTAGACTTGACTATCTTAACCAGGGATGCGCAACTACATCATATGTGGATGCATGCAGGATTTGGACTAGACGGCTCAGTTGTTCACTCTAGATTAGGATTTCCTTATCAAAGTATTTCATTTTGGTTGTGTTGCCCTACAACACTTTATTCAGTTTATTCAGTTCAGACTTGTAATGATACTTATTTATCATGAGTAGGATTTATTATTTGGATTTGGGGTTTCTAGTCGATAGTTTATTCGGCGAGACGTTTATTTATTTATTTATATCTTAGGATGGTGTAGACTCTATTTTTGTGCGAATTGTTTAATCTAGTGTCTGCATATTGTTATCTGGTAAATGAAAAGATAAAATTTGGCACTTGTTTAATTAAGTAATAGGTGATTAGTAATTAATGGTTTTCTATAGTGATGATAAGAAATAACCCAATGGGAATCCTGTTTAATTTAATAAAGGACTGATCACCCGAAATTTAATTGGGTGGGGTGTCACACCTAGGAGAAAAATGTTTATATACAGAAAACCACTTCATATTATTAAATTTTTAGATACCTTAAATCTTATATACGTAGACATTGAAGAAGAAAAACAAGAAAGTCAAACACTTTGCTCAGCTCCCATTAATAAAAATGATACCAATTTCAAGGTTTCATTATATATATTAATTTATGCAAATTCATCACAAGACATTAAGAACATTAAACTAAAATATTTACTGAATTAATGACGCATAGGAAGAAAATTAACCGATCGTACTTAAATCTAATTTGAGGGACAATCTTTGCATCCTTCCTTGTGATGAAAAAATGGATTGAATGGAAACTATTTATTAAATGCATGTGGATTCAACGACTATAGTTTTATGATAATAATAACTAACTAATTTCCAATTATTTTAAATTAAAACTAGCCATTAATGCTTATCCTTATCACTTAAAATCAAATTGAATGAATGATGAGTGTTATGTGTAATAATCTGTTTCTATAAAGTTATAAAATAGATAACACTAAACCTACTTCAATAATATGACATCTAACATCAATATTTTCTTTATTTAATATTTTTTAAATCTAACCCTAATTCAAATATATGTAACTTACTTTCATTTAAATATGTATTTTATTAATCAAAATATCATTTTAAACATTTTCCCACTGGATGCATATATAATTGGAAAATTTTCCACAAGGAATCATGTTTTTACGCAAAACTGCACTCAATAACATTCACCCGTAATATGTCACTTCACCAGAAGCACTATTTACCCAAGATTAATATATGTCAAGGAGAACTAACCAAACCATTCATATTTTGATGAAATCCACCAAAATGTGAGGAACCATATTAACATACCTTTTAAAATTCCTCAATGTTACATTTTATGTATACATTTTTTTGTTTCGTAATTTTGTATGAATATTAATTAGGGGTGAGAATTTTGGAAAGGAAATGAAAACAAGACACGGGACAACATGAAAATGTCATGTATGTGTCATGTTCGCGCTATATCGGTGTCATCTTTGTGTCATATTCATGTTATCTCTTTCAATTCAAAGTCGTGATCAAAATTATGACTAATGTCATGAAGGAGGCCTCTTATTATAATCTAAATAAATAAGAAACTCTTCATTTGTTCCATGATTATAACTTATTGAATACAATAGAAATGAAAAAACTAAAAAATAAATATAATAGCATTGTGAAGGAAAATATATTGACTAGTCGGTGAAATTTATATAAAACACTACCTTACTCAACCTGTATATTTACTTTAAAAAGAAGAGATGAAAATAATTGACATGGGATCTTCTTTCCTTTTGTATAATGATATTATGATAAATCAAAGTGTGTAGGAGAATTGGAGGAAAAATTTTATTTTTAAAAATTCAAATTGAAAGTCAACAAATATTGGAAAACCCAGACATATATTTATTTTAATTAATTTATATAATTATTTTCTTTCCTTTCTCCCTCGACGAAATCATTCCAAGGATCAAACTTTTATTCGGTGTTAGACATTAATGAAATTAGTAATCCTAGGAGAAAAGTTTTTACGTATCGAAAGCCACTTCATATTAGGAAATTTTTAGATACCGGTATCTTATATACATACACATTGAAGAAGAAAAACAAAGAAGTAAATCGTTTTGCTAAGCTCCCGTTAATCAAAATGATACCAATTCCAAGGTTACAAACATTATATAAATTTATGAAAAATCTTCACAAGACATTAAGAACATTGAAATAAAATCTCTACAAAATTCACGATGCATAGGTAGGAAGAAAATTAACTCATCATACCTCCGACCAATTGTAGGGGCAATCTTTGCATCCTTCCTTGTGATGAAGAAGTGGAATGAAAGGAAACTATTTATTAAATACATGTGGTTTAAATGAATATAGTTTTTTTGATAATAAGAACTAACTAATTTTCAATGATTTTAAATTATAGCTAACTGTTAATGCGTATCCTTATCATTTAGAACCAAATTGAATGAATGATGAGTTTTATATGTAATCATTTGTTTGTGTCATGGTACAAAACTGGTAACACTAAAACTATATTAATCATTTTTTTATGCATTTTATTAAGTTAAACATCATTTTTAGCATTCTTCCTTAGGATTCATATATAATTGATTTTTTTTCCCATAATGAATCACATTTTTATGCCAAAATCACAGTCAACAACATTTATCCCTAACATGTTACTTTGTATAAGTACTATTTACCCAATATTATGATATATCAAAGGGTAGCTCCCCAAACCATTAATATTTTTATTAAATCCGCCAAAGTGGGAGGAATCATATTAACGTAGCTTTAAAAATTCTTCAATGTTACATTTTATGTATAGATTTTTTTCATATTTTGGTATGATGGCTCATCGGGGGTTAGAATTTCATAAAGGAAATTAAAACAAGACACATAACAACACAAAAATGTCATGTATGTGTCACGTTCATGCTATGTCCATGTCGTGTCCGTATCATGTTCATGTTTTGTCCTTTAAATGAAAGTCTTTTTGTCATATTCCAGTCAAAATTATAAGTTATGTCATCAATAAGACATATTGTTAAGAAATCATAACCTCGTTATGTGTTCTAAGATTATAACTTATCTAGTACCGTAAAGATAAAAAACTAGCAAATAAACATAATAGCCTCATGTGGGAAAATATATTGTCAAGTCGGTGAAATTCTTATAAAACACTATCTTACTTAGTGCTCATCTTTACTTTAAAAAAATAAATTAAAATAGCTGACATGGGTCTCTTCTTTCCTTGTGTGGATTAAGATTAGGACAAATGAAAGTATCTAAGATAATTAGAGGAGAATTTGTATATTCGAAAAATCAAATTTAGAGTAAGAAAAAATGGGGAAACCCACACATATATTTGTTTTAATTTGTTTGTATGAGTATTTTATTTCGTTCTCCCTCGACCAACTCATTCCATGAATCAAACATTAATTCGGTGTTAAACACTGATAAACTTAGTAATCCTTCGAGAAAAGTGTTTTATGTCCAGAAAAACACTTCTCATTAGGCAATGTTTTAGATACCACAATCTTATATACGTACACATTCATAAAGAAAAACAAATAAGTCTATCGTTTTGCTAAGATTCATTAACCAAAATGAGACCAATTTTAAGGTTCAAACTTTATATAAATTTGTCCAAAATCATCACACAACATGGAGAGTAGTTAACTAAAAGCTTTACTGAATTCATGAAGTATGGGTACGAAAAAAATTAAGAAATCTAAATTCCAAACAATTATAGGGACAATTTTTTCATCCTTCTTTGCGAATAAAAAATGGATTGAATGGAAACTATATATTATATGCAGGTGAATTAAATGAATATGGTTTTATGATAATATGAAATAACTAATTTTCAATGATTTCAATTAAAACTAACCATTGATGTTCATCCTTGTTGTTTACAACCAAATTGAATGCATGATGAGTCTTATGTGTAACTATTACTTTGTATTAATGTAAAAAATAGATAACACTAAAACTATATTACGAATTTGACATCTAATATTAGTGTCTTGGTTATGATTTATTTTTTTAAGCTTACCCTAATTCAGATATGTGTAGCTTATTTTCATTTAAGTATGCATTTTATCAGGGTAAACATCATTTTTGGGGTTTTTTCTTAGGATTCATATAACTTAAATGTTTTTCCACATGGAATCATGTTTTTTATGCAAAACCACACCCAACAACATTTACCACTAACCTGTTACTTCATCAAAAGTACACTTTACCCCAGAAATAAAAATGTGAGAGTGGAAGTAACCAAACCATTCATATTTTGAATAAATCCAACCTAATGGAGGAACCATAGTAACATACCTTTTAAAATTCCTCAATGTTATAATGCAAGTAAACATATTTTTTATGATGATTAATTTGGGGTCAAAATTTTGAAAATGAAACGAAACAAGATGCGGAACAACATGAAATTCTCATGTTCACGTCGTGTTCCCATGTGGTCTTTGTCAGGCTTGTGTCATATTAGTGTTATTTCACTTTGTTGCCAAATTATACTCAAGAGGGGGTGAATTAAGTATTAGAAAACTTTTAGGGTTGAAATTAAATTACAGTTAATTTTATAATACTTAACCAAAATTTCAAATTATTTAATTTTGTATGATTAACTCGAACTTTATTAAATAAATATGACCAAATGATTAAATAACATAAATTACAAATTATAGAAAATAGTAAGTCAATAAATAATTCTTTGATTTTATATGCGTTAAAAAATGCCCAATTAGCCGATTTTAAGTAAATAATTAAATGATAAGTATAGATTTTTATTTATGTTTTTAATTAGATTTTTTGAAAAAGTTAAAACAAAAAAAAATTAACTCTAAAATTTAATTCACATAAAATCTAAGTTTGTTTTGATTCCAAATTTTAAGAGTATTAGGATAAAATCAACACAATCATAAACAAAAAATTTAATGATTGGAATTAAAATACACCGGATTTTTAACGTGGATAGGCCAAATATACAACATACGTCCACGCGCCAGAAACTCCCGTCTTCCGCGCTTCACTATTGCTGATCCACGTAATGGTAGGATCAAACCACCACTTTACAGTAGCACAACCAGCTACAAGTACAACTTCAAAAGCTAATAGCCTAACTTCAAATCTTTACACAAATGGACTAGAATTCTGATGAAGTTTACACTCTTTAAAAGAATACAAATTTAGGCTTGAGTGATTCTTAAATCACATAAACAAATCAGCAGATGATCTTGGACTTTTTGTATATGTTGTTGTAGATATCGTAGAGTATTTTGCACTTGAAGAAATTTTTTCTTGATTTTATTTTGTTGTGTCTCAGCCTATATTTCTTGTATCTTCACACTTGCATTTTGAGGAGATAAATATGTCCCTTGAAAAATGAACGTTGGAGAGATATCATCATCAACTTGGAGAGGTATGAAAGTATCATTGAAAGCTCAATATTTTTTAAATGAAATCATATTTTGTTCTCCATTCTTTTGTTGCAAAAAAATTGTAGACTGATAGAAAGAAAGACATTAGAAGTAGAGTGAAATATACAATTTTTCTCACAAATGTTTGTTGAGAGTGTTAGAAGATAATGATAACATTTCTGCAAGGAAATAAATTTTGTTTAATGAATGTGGGCCCAAGAAAGATACAATCAACTCATGGTCATCTAACACAGAGAAAACAATCTTGGACAAGTTAAGATACTAAAAAATAAAGATGTGACAATTATCTGTTAATGTAAAGGATTTTGAAAAAAATGAGAGAAACAAATTTTATCAACATTGTAAGTACAGATGTATGATAGATATGATAAAAGGAGATTTTCTTTCCATTTTCTTCAACAATAAATGTAACTAAATTTTCAGCAAAAGTACAAGAAGATGAACTTTCAACAAATTATGTGAAAAGGTAGGAACAAAAGTGTGAATGTTTGGAGGTAGAACAATTGTCCAAGTGGGTGGTTTTAAACAAGTATCATTTGGTGGAGAAATGCGAATAACATTTAGTGCTTCGTTAAAGGAATGATATTTTTTAAATTTAGCTCCATTCACTCCCTTAATTTCCATTGCACATTCCGCCCAAGAAGAGTAAATTCTAGGTTCTTTACCAACCCACACAACATAGGTTCTTATACATTTTGATGTGTGAAGAAAGTAATATGATGAGAATATATAGGATAGAAGAGTGTTTTGTAGCAGGTGTGCTTAGAGAAATTTAAAAAAATATTTTATCATTTTTGAATAAAATACTAATCAATATGATTTTAAAAAAAACACATTTCTAAGTCACTTGAACGAGTCATTCAAATTTTTTGACAAGTAAAGCAAAAACGGTCTTCAGGTAGAGGTTTTATAAAAATATACGCTAATTGAAGATCTGTACTAATAAATTCAAGTCCAACGTCTTCTTTTTTACAGGTCTCGTAAAAAATGATGTGTAATTTGAATGTGTTTATTTCTAGAATGCTGAATCGGATTTTTAGTTAAACATATGGCACTAGTATTATAAAAAAAACAAGAATATTTTGAAAAATCACTTGAAAATCTTCTAGTTGTTGTTTCTAGTATAAAGTTTGAGCGCAACTACTACCGGTGCATAAATATTAATCCTCGGCCATGAAAAGAGTGACAAAATTTTGCTTTTTACTAAACCACGACACTATCGAGTGTCCTAAAAAATGACATGTGCCACTACTACTTTTTCTATCAATCTTATAATCGGAAAAGTCCTCATCTTAATAACTAAGAAGATCAAAAGAAGTAAATTTAGGATACCATAAACCTAAATATTTTGTACCAATTAAATATTTAAAAATTTGTTTTACCACACATAAGTAGGATTCTTTGGGATTTGTTCGAAAATGAGAACATAGGCATACACTAAACATGATATCGGGTCTACTAATTGTAATTTCTCTTTTCTTTTTCAAAATAAGTTTTGTTTGTTTGGCAAATGACAAGCGTTACAAACTTTACTTTTGACAAACTTGGTTTTGGACAACCCTTTAACGAACTCGTTTTTAATAGAATATAAAGTTGTTCCATATTTATGTGTCGTAATCTTTTACGCCAAATCCAACTAGTTTTATTTATTTTAGCTAGACACTTTACATTTTGTTAGGAAAGATTATCAAAATCAATAGTATAAACATTTTCATGTCTAGATGCAACAAACAAGACACTATTATCCTTAACATTTTTAATTGAGAAAAAAATCTTCCTTAAAACTAACTTCATAACTCTTATCACACAATTGGCTAATACTAATTAAATATGTTTAAGACCATCAACTAGAAGAAAGTTTCAATGCAAGGGGAAAGATCCTTAAAAAATTTACATATACTAATGATTTTTCCTTTGGAGTTGTCTCCGAATGTCACTATCACACCATCCCTTGTCACTAAGCTCGAAAACATGCTTTTGTCACCCCTCATTTGTCTTGAAAACCCCCTATCTAAGAACAATCTGATGTGTGATTAGTGATCCCAATAGCTCATCAACAGAAATTGGTCTTTCTCTTATTGCTTCCTTGATAGCTAACTTTTTAGTCATATAAGTAGCTAGTAATGACCTGAGAATCTTACTACTAATTCACTATCAGTATAATATTTACCAAGAGATTTCAAACCATTAATGATATTAGTGAATCTAGTAAACATATATGATATAGTCTCATTAGACTTCATTTTAAATAGTTTGTAACTCTGAACATGCATACTTATTTTATCTTCCTTTACTTGACTTGTTCCTTCACAGGTGATTTCTAGTCTATCCCAAATTTTTTTAGAAGATTCACAACAACATAATTTATTGTATTCATATACATCAAGAGTACAATGTAGAATAATCACAGCTTTAGCATTGACTTGGATTTTTTGTATATTAGCCATATTCCATTCATTTTCTACTTTAGGGTCATTTACTGTAACACCCCGTAATTTTCAATAGTAATAATAATTTAATTAATTTGGTTAATTTAAATTACACGTGCGATTTAATTTATTTGAAATAATTATTACGTGGTTATTAATATATTAATCGGGGGAGATAATGATTAATATTTGTGTAATATAATTGCTAAGTGAATGGTAAATAATTATTTTATGTCCTAGCGAGTGGTAGTGATGTGATGGTACTATATCTCATCGGGAGTCAAGTGTAGACTATATGAGGTGGAGATAAGGGATTATTAGAGGGCAAATTGGATGGTGATTTAGAGGTCAGTTGGTCTTGGATGGGTCGAGATAGTCAAAATAGTGTACCTAAGGGTTGTAATTGGGTCTCAGAGGATTTTTAGACATAATTGGGCCCACGTGGGGGTGTTTGAATCATTTGGGCTTGGCCTATCAGCCTAATTTTGAGATTAAGAGCTTTAAACCTAAGTTATGGAATTAGTGCCAGCCATAACTCAGATCGAAAACCCTAGAACATGAGAGAAATGAAGAGGAAAAAAGTGAATAGCTTTCGGGAGCCAAATCAAAGAGAATTGGGTGTGCTTTGTTAGATTCATTGTTTTTTAGGTGAGATCAAACCCTACAAACTCTATAAAGGAAGTAATTAACTTGATTTTGATTTGAATAGTATAATTTCATGTTCATATTATAATATGTGTTGACACAATTCGTTTTTGGGAAGGTGTCACATGTTAAATCAGGGTTTTGGGGAATTTAAACATTATGTGTGAAATTGATGTTTAATTAATGTGGAGATACTATCATGTGATGTTGGGATGTGATTTAGAGCCAAAATCCAGTAGTTAATGTTGTTGAATTTGTATTTGTGAATTGAATTGAATATGAGGCTTAATGAAATTAATAAAAACCCAATTCGTGAACCCTAGAAATTTTAATGAAAATTAGTGATGGTTGATAATATATATTTGGATTAGAACCTGTTTATGGATGTAATAAACATGGGATATTATTTGGTGGAGGTCTGGACTGGAATTTTGTAGGTTTAAGGTTTAAGGTTTAAAAATGGTGAAAAACAGATTTGGAGAAGACGAGCCCTCGATAGTTGATCGATTGATTGATCGGGGGCATCGATCGATCGATGACCTCTGAATGTAGGCATTTTCGCTTATTATTTTTTAGAGACTAATTTGATTGGGGTTTATTCTAGGATTATTTATTTTACGAAAAATAAAAAGGGGGATTAATTCCTACTGTTTATGGATGGATATAATTGGGATAAGAAAGGTGAGAAACCTAAATGATTAATTGAGTGAAATAAATTCATAAATATTTAATTATGGGTCGATTGGGTGAGTCCGGGTATATCAGCAAGTGAAGCTACACTGAATTATTTAATGGATGTAAAATTAAATAAAGTAAGAGTTAGGATAGTGACCCGGTCTTTTGGACTAGTGCTACTGGAGTTAGGCACGGGTTAGCCAGATTTTTTTTTATATATATACATGTGTTCTTTAAAAATATCGATGTTAGATATTTATCTAAATACATACACCTTAGTGCTATCATAGGAGGTTGCGCAATGTGGATAAATCCCTTAGATAGTGAATGCAAGGAGAGTATAGTCCCCAGGTCATATGATCTGGTATTTAACTATGTAATTTATTTTTGAGGTGGGACGTTTTGGTTATGATTTAGTCACACTCTCTAAAAACATTACCGCATCCACTATGTTTGAAATTTATTTACCTATTTCGGTGTGAGTTAACCGATTTATGGTAACCGGGTTAGAGTGAGCATACCTGTGATGATATCATTTTGCTGACAAGCATCAAGTGAGTTATAACTCAGAAGGATGGGTGTTATACGCAATATGTGTGTGAATGTTGTAGTATGGTAGTACGTATATAATACGAGTAAATAATTATATACGGGATAAATACATAATGTGTGAATGTGTTTAAAATATAACTAGTGTGAATATTATATAAGTAGTTAAAGTTGAAATGATTAAATAAGATAATGTGTTGAATAACTTATAAATTAAGTGAGGAAAACTCGGGTTAGAGTAGCGAGATGGAAAGGGTGTACCAATGCTAGTTAGGTGGGGTAGTATAACTAGTTGGGTTATAAGGCAAGCGATAGACATGCACATTAGTTGATGGGTAAGCTATATCTCAAGAGAGTGCGCGACTTTCTTAAATATGGAAAGTGTCCATGCTTATTTGAATTATTGCATTTTAATTACTTGCTAAATATTTTCAAATCGTTTTATTAGGCTCTGACCAATGTGAAAATATTTTTCGAAACATATTTAGGTGTCTATACATAGGGACGCATAACTTGAGGATTCTTTCCAGGGATGCGTAGCTGCAACATTGTAGAGTCTTTAATGATTTGATTTAGACGCTTCAGGTTATTCGTTCCTAGTTAGGATTTTTATTTCAGTATTTCCTTTGGGCATGTTGCTGCTTCAGACTCTTCATTGCTTTCATTTATTTATCAGATTGTGCCGAGATTGTATTTTATTTATTTCAAATTGTAGTTGGATTAATTATATTGGGAACCAATGTTTATTCAGTCTTATTTATTTATATATCTGTCGTGGATTGTTCAGACTATTATTGTGTATTGATGGTTTGGTTAATTTATTGTAGCTTTACTTCCTCATGTTATTAAGTTAATAACAAGATAAAATTTAACACGGAGATAATTTAACATAGGTGGTTAGCAACTTAAATAGTTTTCCATACTGATGCTAAGAATGAACCATATGTTATTAATGTTTATTTTGATAAAGGAATGATTACCCGTAATTAAAGTTGGTGGGGTGGCCCGGATGGTATCAGAGCATCAGGTTCTAGTGTCTATAGGATCTGTACGGCTTACTACGATTTCAATATAGCGTTTTGACATATATCCCTATTATTAGGACTATTGCACTCTAGATTACGCATTTGAGATTACGTTCTTCTGTTGTTATATTTGTATTAACTGTGAACTCATATAATTCGATCTATTATTAGATGCCATCCAGGAGAGGATGACCGTCAAGAGCAGCGACGAGACCCGATGAGAGGGAGGATCATCAAGATCCACAGGCACCGCCACTACAGGGGACAATGTTAGAAGAAAAGGTGGAAGTGATAGTGATGCATGTTAGTAATGAGAAGATGACTACCATGGCTCTCCATTTTCCACAACCCTAGAACCCAGTGGCACCATTTGTTCAGGTAGACTTAGGGACATTAGAGTGGTAGAAGGTTAGGGAGGATTTTCAGAAGGTCCACCCACTAGAGTTTCAATGGAGTTCAGATGTGATTGCGATATCCCAGTGGAAGAAAGATATATAGTGCCATCAGTGCATGGTCGATGCGAAGACGTGAAAAAGTAAATGTTGACCACATTCAGATTGGTCGGGGCAGCCTTATAATGGTGGGAGTCAGTTACCACCGTGGAGGAGAGGGGCAAGAGGTGCAGTTTGATCGAAAATACTTTCCCCCTGTAGTTGATACAAAGATACGGGGGAGGTTTAGTAAGGTGACTCGGGGGGTCCGTTCAGTAGTCGAGTACGCGGAGGAGTTAACTCGTTTGGCTAATTTTGTGGCAGACAAAATGAGAAATGAGGAAAGGAAGAAGGTGAAGTTTATGGATGGATTGGCCTAGAGAATTAGGTAGCATTTGATTGGCAACCCTACATTGGTGACTTATACAAATGTTGTAAATGCAGCACTATTAGACTACTAAGACCATCACTTTTATGTGAAAGGGAGCAAGAGAGGAGGTGAGCCTATCCAGTCGGGCTTGGTAGGGGGTGCGGTGCTAGTGGAGCACCACAGTGGCAGCAGTAGATAAGAATACATCAAAGGTAGGATTCGCAAAAGGGGGATTCTGCCAAGAGATTTAGATCTTGGGGTTATCGACCCAAGGGAGGTTTCAGGCCCAGCTAGTGGGGTCCTTAGCAGCAGCAGCAACACGTTTCTCTAAGATTCCAGAGATAAGGGAACAATGAGGAAGGCAAGGGTAGAGGCCATCTGGACCAATAATAGGGACAACTACAATAGGACCAACAAGGCCAGAGTCAGGGTGACTTCCAGGGATATTTTTTTTTATGTCGGCAGACAAGTCACATGAAGAAAAATTGTCCCTAAAGGTGTAGAAGACCTCAAGAGAAGGGTGCCCAGTAGGGGAAACAGACGCAGTTAGCTCCGAAAGGACCAGCACCACTACCCCTATAATAGCGGGGGAAGTTATAGTTCGGACATGTGTATAACCTCTGAGATGTAGCCATACAACAAGCCCTATCGGCACCACCAGTAGTAGAGGGTACATTTTCTATTCACAGTCTTAAATGTATAATTATATTTGATACTGGGGCGTCACACAATTATATAGCGACTAGATTTGCAAGAGTCGCATGTCTACTAGAGACAACTGGTAGTCTCAATAAATGTGTGGAGTCATTGTTGGGTAATCGGTCGCTCATACACTCGATCTGTAGGGGTGTGGACATTGACGTGGATATATTATGTTTACCCGCTGACCTTCTTGTGTTAGATATGGAAGGTTATGATGTCATTCTGGGTATGGATTGGCTAGCTGGATACTGTGTAATAGGGGATTGTTTCGAGAGGACTATTATGTTTGCTATCCCAGGGCAGGAGACATTCTTAGTAGTGATGCCTCAACTTGAGGGAGGGTCGAGAACATATCTATACTACATTGAGAAGGATACCTCATAGGAGCTGGTTATTTCCTTAGACTCAATAACAGTGGTAAGGGAGTTGAAGGACATATCGTAGGAGATACTTGAGTTGTTATCGAGCCCAAAAATTGCTTTAAAAAATTGAGTTCATTATTAATTTAGTGTCGGGTACGAGCCCTATCACTCGAGTGCCTTATTGCATGGCCCCATCTGAGATGCGGGAGTTGAGGGAGAAGATTCAACAGCTTCTAGGGTTGGGCTTCATTAGACTGAGTATATCATTATGGGGTATGCCAATTTTATTCATCAAGAAGAAGGATGGATCGCTCTAGTTATGTACTGATTATAGGGAACTAAATAAGGTCACGATCCGAAATAAGTATCGACTGCATCAGATCGATGAACTCTTTGAACAACTAAGGGGAGCTGCTTACTTTTTGAGATAAATTTGAGGTTTGGTTATCACCAGTTGTGCGTTAGGGAGGATGACATTCCTAAATCTTCTTTTCTGATACGATATGGGTCCTATGAGTTTAGGGAGATGCCATTTGGGATCACCAATATGCCAGAAGTGTTCTTGGATCTGATGAACATGGTATTCATAGAGTTCCTTGACCATTTTTTGATAGTGTTGATCGATGATATTTTTGTTTACTCTCTCTTTAAGGATGAGCATGCCAAGTATTTGGGGATGGTTTTATCGACACTTCAGGATCACCAGTTGTACACAAAATTTGAGAGTTGTGGGTTTTGGCTTCGAGAGTTGTAGTTTTTGGTCCATGTTATGTCTTATAGCGGTATTATTGTTGATCCGAGTAAGGTATCGGCAGTGTGAGAGTGGGGACAACCCACAACACCGATCGATGTTTGTAGTTTTCTGGGGTAGTTTTTTGGGGCTGGCAGAATATTATTGGTGGTTAATTAAGGGTTTCTCAAAAATTGAGGGTCCATTGAAAAAATTGACTCGCAAGGGGGTACCATTTGTTTTAGACAACCATTTTTAGTTAGCTTTCGATGAGCTAAAGGACAAATTGACCTCAAAACCTATACATGCACTGCCTAGGGGGCGAGTGGAGTACCATGTTTATACCGATACATCCTTACAGGGACTTGGGTGTGTAATGCAGCAAGGGGATATGACTATAGCTTATGCATCTCGCAAGCTTAAGACCCATGAGAGGAATTAGCACACGTGTGACTTGTAATTAGATGCTGTTATTTTTTCCTTGAGGATTTGTAGGCACTATCTATTAGGGGAGCAATTTACTTTATTCATCGATCATAAATCACTACAATAGCTATTCACGCAGAAGAATCTAAACATAAGGGAGATGAGGTGGTTGAAGTTCACGAAGGATTACTAGTTTGATATCAAGAATCATTGTGGTAAGGCTAACATGGTGGAAGATGCATTGAGATATTAACCTACAGGGGAGATGGAGGAGGTTTAGAAGGAAAAGTGGAGAGAGCTTCGACACGATTATGATATTTCTATTGGTTGCATGTTCGTATTAGTTGTCACACCCGTGATCACTATGACGGTAGTTAAAGAAATGATAGGGGATCAATATTCTCGAAATATGATTCACCAATTGTTTGCTGATGGGGCTGAGTCATACTCGGTCATTTCATTAGGTGGTTTGCATTTAATGGGAGACTCGTGGTTCCATATGATGACGATTTAGGACATCCAGTGACGTCAGAGTATCACGGGTCCAGGTTTGTTATACATTTCGATGGGGATATGATATACCAGGATATGAATAGGCAGTATTGGTGGTCTGGGATGAGGCAAAACATAGCAGAGTTTGTCACGAATTTTGTTACATATTAGCTAGTGAAAGTTGACCAGCAGAGACCTAAGAGGATGCTGCAGCTACATGAGATTCTAGTGTGGAAGTGGGAGAGTATATCCATGGATTTTATTACAGGGTTACCTGTAACACCCCTTACTTTTGGGCATTTATTTTTTAGTATTAAATTACCTTATGGGTTGAAATTTAATATAATTAAGAATTAAAATGGGAATTTAAGGTTAAATATTAATTTGTGCAGAATAATTAATATTTATGTGAATTGTATATTTACTAGTGTGATAAAATAAACAGAATCATATCATATGTTATTTCGTCATATGTGAGTAGAAGTAGTGGGAATTTATTATTTCTCAACCGGGGAATATATGTGTCAGTTATATGAGGTTGTGATGGGAATTTTTATTATCGAAATCTCGAATGTCAATTTGGAGTGCACGATTGATCCAGGATGGGTCGAGATAGTCAAAATGAGTACCTGGAGGTTATATTTGGGTTTTGGGTTCTTTTTGGCTAGTTGTACTCAGTTAGGGGTATACGAGTCATTTCACGTGGGAATTATCATTTAAAGTTAGACTTATTAGAGATATGAGTCATTAGATTTATGAGATAGTGGCAAATCTCAAATTGAGAGAAAATCCATTTGAGAAAGAGAAGAAAAAAGATAAAGAGAAGGGAAAATCGCGAGACCTTCCGTCCAACCAAATCCGTAACTCTGAAGAAGGATTTAGAGCCTTCAACTTTGAGGCAAGTGATCTACTTGGTAAATAATTCTTGTGTGTGAATTATTGTGTAATAAATTGTTGGGTTGTTATGTTTGGGTTTAAGGGTTAAATCTTGATTTTTGTTGATAAACGCTTCAAATTTATGTTACAAATTATTACTTGAGTTTGATGTTACATATATACATATATATATATATATATATAATGTTGGTGGAGTTAGGTTAGAAATGTTTTTTAGAGGTTTAAATATCTTAAGGAATAATATCTGAACATGCCGGACCGGTTTGATCAGTAGTCCCCATATCGATTAATTTTTTAGAATTATCGGTTTAGTTTGCCTTACTTAGTGTAGTGGACCGGTTCGTTTTTTAATCGATCAGTTCAGTGTGCATGTCACGGATTTCTAACTCTTCCCTATTTCCATTCTATGTGGGTTTAGTGACTGAGAAGCCTTTAATAAGTGGTGATATTAATAATTTTTATGTAAAAAGTGGGATAATGATATTATGCGATGTACGGAGACATCGAAATGATTATGATGGTATATTAGTGATATTTATACTCCGTTTTATTATCCGAATTATTGGATACGAACTAGTCGAGAGAAGTCATGTATCCTGAGTCATATCAAATTTGTGGACTAACCAAATGTGCGATTAATTATTAAGGATTAAGTGAGTGAGTGAGTAATAAAGCGGAATGGCAAGATATGTGAGGAAGTATCGGCTAGTGTAATGAGTGATATACACATGATGCCGAGCTTATTGTTATATATACATACTGATATGAGATTTTATGTATAAGTAGGATGTATATATATATATATTGTGTGTATGATATATTATGTGTAATATACCCCTCTAGTGCTATCATGGGAAGTTGCGCGATGTGGGTGAATCCCCTTGCTAGTTAATGCAGGGAGAGTATAGTCCCCAGGTCATAGGCGTCCTTTATTTTTACAGTGTGACTTTTATCATGGGTAAGACATCTTGTGTATGATTCGTCTCACTTTCAGGTGAGGAACTATGATCGCTTCCCATTCGATTGTGCCATGTTTTATGAAGTCGATGTGAGAGTCCGACGGTTGGTACCTAGGATGGTGTGTGTATCCCTTGGAAGATGGTAGCACTTAGAGACTACGTCTAGTGAACAAATGCTCTGAGGGATGTTTAGTATAAATATAATGAGTGGTGTGTATGTGTACTTGTTGTGAAATAATTAATAATGTATAACAATGAGAATAATATTATATAGGCTTAAATTATTGATGTTTTAATCCATATGCCTATAACTAGTGAAAGTTATAAAAAAAAATGATATATGATCATTGGGTATGATATCAAAAGAAGTTATGCTAGTATGAATTATATACGCGAGTGTGGGTTAACGCCTAAGCATGGGGTTAGGTTATCCATATATGAGTTTGGTAGCTTAACTAAGATTTAAAATGCATACATTTAGGTGCACGCTATAGATTAGGGATGAGAATGGGTATCAAGAGAGGTAGGCACCAACTTAATTGTGGAATCTCGTAATTAGTATGAATTTTAATTCACTTGATAAATTATTTATAAACTGGACGCTGACCCGTATATATATTTTCCTCTTCTTTTCCTTTATTATATTTTTAGGTGACCCTCCCCAAGGACGTCAAGGATGAGCATCCCTTCCAAAGTTTTTGGAGCTACAGTATATGTGGAATGTTGCAGGATTTTTTATATAGACACATTTAATTTTTTTGTAAATCTAGTCAAGGTCAAGTAGTGAAAATCGAGCGTGTGTTGCCTAAGTCTTGTTCTGATGTATATAATGTATATTGTAGACTGATAAGGACAATGTGTATCCCCTCCTCTTAGGATGAATGGCATCACATCTCATGGTAGAGTTGTCATTGGAACCCCACGTGTCATTGGCGGGGTCATCCAGATAAGGGTCGGCCTCGTCTCAACTAAGCTCGTCCATATGGAAAGACGAGACCACAAAAGAGCATCACTTATTCAGCTAACATTATCTTCATATTCTTCCACGGTCGATAACAGGAATGACCTAGTTAATCCAACCTCGGCCCAATCTATTAAGTCGAGGTCATTGATGATATGCAAATATTGCATATTCATCCTCCGAACGGACGCATTTTATCCCCCCCAGGTATCTTATTCCCTATATTTATGCTTGTTAACCAGACAACCTCAGATTTCTATGTTAATATGTTTTGCAGGGGTTAATTGAGCTTTTATAGGTAATTGGATGCTAAGTGTGAAGTTCGGACGCATTACGCTCGATTTCGATACGCGATCGTGCGTTTAAGGGAATTTTAGTCTTTTCATATCTTGGGAACCTAGCCCAACATCTGAACAAAAGTTGTATCCCTCCTCACAAGCTTTACGTGGCCGTGAACGGTGCGCGATTCCGATTTAGAACAAAGAAGTTACGGAGATTTCAGCGAACGAGAGAAGCATTCAAGCAAAAATAGCAATGCAGTGTGCTGATACCTGCTTGATCGATCGATTGACCAAAGGGGCTGATCGATCGATCCTTCTCGACAGTGGAATTTTTGTTCATGATCGATTAATTGACCGAAGGAGTCGATCGA
Organism: Sambucus nigra; assembly: GCA_949130495.1. Lineage (NCBI taxonomy): Eukaryota > Viridiplantae > Streptophyta > Magnoliopsida > Dipsacales > Adoxaceae > Sambucus > Sambucus nigra. The sequence goes on along the minus strand of OX422219.1, from coordinate 379,362,745 downwards.
TCGATCCCCTGTTTTCAGGAGATATTTTGCCTTATGTTTTCTTTTCTCTTTTCTTTTCTATTTTTTCCCACTTACTATATCAAGCATTTTTGTTGTAATAAATAGATATATTATAGGTTAGATAGTTTTATAAGATAGAATAGCTTAGGGTTTGGGTTTTTTGTTAGTTCTTCTTCATTTCTCTTTGGATTGACACCCTTTTTGGTATGTAAGTTGACTATTCATTACCATCTCCATTAATCAAACTTGTATTTCATTATTTCTTGGTTTTCTAGTTAGGTTTACATGCTTTCATAATTAGTTTACATGCTTTGATTTACTTGATTTGTAGTATAAATTTACCGCATTTATTTATCGCTTTTCATTTATGCGTTTTTGTGATGCTTTCTAGGTAATTTAAATTAGGTTGTGTTTGAATGGAACTCATTCGGGTTAACGTGTTGCTTGGCTTTGGTGATAGTGTTTACGGGTTAATTTCGGGTGCATTGTCCTAGTTATTATCCCTAGGATATTTGACAGGGCATATCATGTATGTCCTGTGCTTACGACCTTTCGCGCGTAATTTCCATTATATTTGTTGATGCCAAAATATTATTAGCCCTTTATGAGGATTTAGGGGCGTGACAACCCTTGATTTATTTAACTGTCAAAATGAGACGCATTCGTAATAACTCATCAACATATGGAACCATTTTATACAAATTAACCCGGGTGAGAGATATTCGACACAACATATAGTTTTACCGCTTTGTTAGTCCAGTTTCAATACCCTCGCCTAGATTAACATTTCCCTTTTATGCATCTTTTACTTTTTAGTTTGTAATCACATTTTTCCCTTTTATTCTGAAATATTAAATCACTTAAATTCTAGCATCTAGTCCGAGTGGATATTTCCATACCCGACTTACCGCTGTTCTTGCCTCGCAAGTGTAGTCGTAACATAGGTTTTTGTATTATCGCGGTGAAACGAAAAAAATGACTGTGTCCTTGCACGAACACACTTTTCACGATCAATCAAAATTGTGCCGTTGTCGAGGACTTGTTTGCTTTAGAATTTATTTAATTTAGTATTTCATAGTATTTTCTTTCTATTTGTATTATTTTCTAATCTTTTTATAGGAATTCCACATTTGAGCACTTAGAAACGCTTGAATTTTTCCCGCGTGCAATTACTTTGTGGAATTAGCTATTTCGAAGCAATTTTTGGGGTAAGCATGTCTTTTTCCAATTCTTTCGGTAATCAGTGTTATAATTCTCAAAATTCTCGCAAACCTATGAATTTTGGTGAATACTTAGAATCCCAAAGTATAACAAATTCAAATATGACTTTGGGCGAGTATAACAAAAGTCAAAACTTAGGTTATTGGAATTTTGATGATGATGAGAATGATTTTGGTCCTTTACCTCATTATAATAGGAATTTTGAAATGAATTGCAATACTTTTCAAAATTCCTATAATAATGAGTTTTCGTTTAAGTCCGATGATAATTTTCAAAGTTCCCTTTTTCATGCATCCGCACCTCGACCTATGACATTCGGTGAGGGCTTGCGTATGTATGAAAATGAGAAAATTGAAACTCGTTATTGGGAAGAAAATCGTTGTTGGGAACATGAATTGGATTTATTATTTGAGTATGACGACGATTTTTCTTCCGAGACTTTCGAAGTCGAAGAATGTTTTCAACCAAATGAGGTACTTTTGCCTACTTTGGAACAAACAATTCTTTACTTTGCCCATTGCATAATAGATATTGAAAGTGAGGATGAAAATGACGTAATATCTATTTGTAATGAAATGATTTCTTCTTTGGCCCCCAAAAAAGAACATTTCATTGAAAATAATATTATTTCATTCGAAACTCAATCTTCATGCAATGATGATTCATCTCATGAGTTTGAATTTCATTCATCCCCATTTTCATCCTCGATTATCACACCATCTCAAGTACCCGATGATTCGATTTCAAACATCAATGTTTTAAACCTTTTCGCCGATGAGGAGTACTTGCTCGAGTCGCCTTCCACGATCACATCTTTGCCTTTGTGTGCTTCCCCTCCCATTCCAATTTCAAAATCATTGGGAGGATATTCGTCTTTTCTCGGTCCCCACATGTTTTTGTCACCCGTTTAATCCAAACCACCAATCATCCCTCAAAAAATTTCAATTGACGATGGTTCCTAACACATGCCTTTCGTTGTTAAAACATAATTCATATTTTTTGGAAGGCATGCTTGTATGTGAGGGTACACTGGTTATCCTCCAAAGTCAAATCGTTTTCACGGTGGACCCTCAGCTATTTAGACTTCTAGTGTATAGTTAGTGTGAAGCCTAAATAGTAGGCTGTATATAGTTAGCTTTTTATTCTTTTTATTCTTTCTTTTTATTTTTTCTTTCCTTTTTATTTTAGTCTAGTGTAATTACTTAACTTTTTGTTATTTGTTTTTTCTATGCTCGGTACTAACTTGTTTTATAGATTCTTTGGACTTGTTCTTATGGGGATCGCTTCACTTTTGGGGAATATCGCTATTTTCCTCTCTTTAGCCTTGTTCTTAATTCACACTGAGGACAATGTCAAGTTTTAAGTTAGGGGGTGTGGGATATTCTATCCATTTCTTTAATTAAGTCCATGTTTTTGCTCACATGTTAGTTACTTAGTATGCTTTTCTTAGAAAAATTAAAATTTTCAAAAATATTTTCTTTCTTTTTTCTCCTTTTTTGGGCATTTCGCCATTGTTTTCGATGATAAATTTCATTAATTGCCCGATCCAATAGACAACCCAATGATACATGTTCTCGATTTTATAAGTTATTAGACTTTAGTCTCGATTATTTATATTATGAATAACTTCATGAATTAAACTTTAATCCCATGAGTACATGAACTTTTATTGTTCTATTGATTTGGTTTAAGATTTTTATAACTCGGTAATCTTTTGTTGCATTGTATATACTTACACCGAGTAAGCTTTGTACCTTTCGTTGTTTGTGAGTGTATACACTATTCTTTCCTCTTTGAAAACGTTGAATTCGTTGGTAATCTCACTATTCTTTCATTTGACTGTTTATTAATTGAGTTCATACTTGAAATGTGTTTCTTGATCATGATTTTGATATATTGTTTTGACTCGAGAATTGCGTAAACTTTTGTAAATAATTATAGGCCCTCCTTGTTATATCACCCATATTGACCTTGACCTCACCCTTATATGTTTACCATCGTTAACCCCTTTGAGCCTAAATATAGCCTTTCGTTTCATAACTCCAAATCCCATACCAACTCCGAATTGGAGTTTTAGCCCATATATTCACTTTCCACACCTTTGTTTGGAATGTTGGTTGATATTGAATGTTGTTGTTGTGATTGCGGTTGAAATTTAGGCATATGAGAGTTTGAAAAGTAAAGAAAAAGTGAAGAAAAAGTGAAGAAAAAGTGAAAGCAAAAAGAAAAAGAAAACGTGAGAAAAAGACGAAAAGAAAAGAAAAGAAAGAGAAAGTTGTAAATGTTGTTTATATAGTTCAATAAGATTTTATTACTCTCCTCGATGATATATTCAATGCCGTTTTCGAAATTGTTTTCTAATTTTGATATTGCTCGCATTTTCCCATTATCCAGAGTTTTCATTCCGAACACTTTGAATCCGTACATACATTCCTTCATTTCGTACCTTAGCCTAACCTGCATTACAACCTTAGTAAAGTCCTATGTGATCTTAGGTTGATGTAATTCAAAAGTCATAATAGATTTGATAATTTGTGAAAATACATTTTGCCTCTTTTAGTGTGTGGTAACCTTTCATTTAAATTACAGTTTTTCAGTTTATATATAGCGTTCTTCATTTGTGACATGTGTGCGGCCTAGTTTCCATTTATATTTAATCTTTATGCCCACATGTTCCGTGTGTTACCTCCCTGTTTCGAGTGAATTTGCTTGATGAGTGTAATGCCCGTGAGGATTGAATGTATGATTACTTTAATGTTTATACGGTTTATATATTTTTTTCCAAATCACACTTTGCATGTACTCGCTCCCCCTCCTACATTTTAAGGTTTCAATTTTATGAGGTCCATTCTATAATGTTAATGATTTGGAATTTTGTTTAAATTCGTTCAATGTGCTAATAATGCGTATGAAATCCTTTTCGCCATTGTTGGGATTGTCGCATGTTGGGTTGGGCATATTTTGAGGAAACCATGTGATGTTTGTGGGTAGCATCTCTGAAAACTCTCTGGAGATGACATTCGTCCACTAGGGTAACCTAGGGGCTTAACAGCTTATTGCATACGCTAAATGCAATCGAATCGCCCGCGAAAGTGGCCTTATGATTTTATACCATACTTTTGTACGATCCCTATTTTTGGTTTGCTTGTAGTTCTTTTTGCATCCTATTTCATTGCTAGGGACTAGAAATGTGTAAGTTAGGGGGTGTGATGATACGTAAATATTGCATATTTCATCCTCCGAACGAATGCATTTTATCCCCCTCTGGTATCTTATTCCCTATATGTATGCTTGTTAACCAGACAACCTCAAATTTATACGTTAACATGTTTTGTAGTGGTTAATTGAGCATTTATAGGTAATTGGATGCTAAGTGTGAAGTTCGGATGCATTCCGCTCTATTTTCGTACACAATCCCACGTTCAAGGGAATTTTAGTCTTTTCACAACTTGGGCACCTAGCCCAACATCTACACGGAAAATGTATCCCTCCTTGTAAGCTTTGTGTGGTCGTGAACGGTGCGCGATTCCGATTCCATACGACGAAGTTATGAAGATTTCAACGGACAAGAGAGGCATTCAAGCAAAAACAGCAATGCATTGTGCTGATACCTGCTTGATCGATCGATCGATGAAATGGGTCGATCCATCGTTCCTTCTCGACAGTGGAATTTTTGTTCATGATCTATCGATCGACCAAAGTGGTCGATCTATCGATCCCCTGTTTCCACGAGATATTTTGCCTTATGTTTTCTTTTCTCTTTCTTTCCTATTTCTTTTCCCACTTACTATATAAAGCATTTTTTTTGTAATAATTAGATATATTCTAGCTTAGATAGTTTTAGAAGATAGAATAGCTTAGGGTTTGGGTTTTTGGTTAGTTCTTCTTCATTTCTATTTGGATTGACACCCTCTTTAGTATGCAAGTTGACTATTCATTACCCTCTCCGTTAATATAACTTGTATTTCATTCTTTATTGCTTTTCTAGTTAGGTTTACATGCTTACATAATTAGTTTACATTCTTTGATTTACTTGATTTGTAGTATAAATTTACCTCATTTATTTATCACTTTTCATTTAAGCGTTTTTGTGATGCTTTATAGGTAATTTAAATTAGGTTGTGTTTGAATGGGACTCATTCGGGTTAACGTGTTGCTTGGCTTTGGTGATAGTGTTTACGGGTCTATTTCGGGTGCATTGTCCTAGTTATTATGCCTAGGATATTTGACAGGGCATATCATGTATGTCCCGTGCTTACGACCTTTCGCGCGTAATTTCAAGGATATTTGTTGACGCCAAAATATTATTAGTCCTTTATGAGGATTTAGGGGCGTGACAACCCTTGATTTATTTAACTGTCGAAATGAGACGTATTCGTAATAACTCATCGACGCATGGAACCATTTTATACAAATTAACCCGGGTGAGAGATTTTCGACACAACCTATAGTTTTACCGCTTTGTTAGTCCAGTTTCAATACCCTCGCCTAGATTAACATTTCCCTTTTATGCATCTTTTACTTTTTAATTTGTAATCACCTTTTTCCGTTTTATTCTGAAATATTAAATCACTTAACTTCTAGCATCTCATCCCAGTGGATCGTTCGATACCAGAGTTCCCGACGTGCTTGCCTCGCAAGTGTAGTCATAACATATGTTTTTGCATTGTCACGGTTAAACGAAAACAACGACTATGTCCTTACACGAACACACTTTTCACGCTCAATCAGTTATACTTATGACTGAGAGCATGGGGCAATCCTACCGAAATTAGCAACCCTTTATCCTCTCAAGCTGAGGTTGCATTGGATGATACCCAACATCACGAGCAAAATAAAGTACGAAAGAGGTATGCACACGTGGAAAATTATGTTATAATAATATCATCCCTTACATGAGGGAATATTACATGATTATTGTATCCATGTGCCAAAGATAGGTGTCTATATCTTATTGGGACTTTCCTCATACACATGCTGATTACATGCTTGGGGGTACATAACACCATACAATCCCTATATATACACTTAATCTTCTCCATGAGAAGGGACCCTTAATTCATAACCCTAATAGAACTTTGTCCAATTATTTACAAAAGAGAGAGAGCTTTGAGCGTTGTATCCATGGCTATTAGTGCCTTTGTTTAGTGGATTTCTCACACTCTCACGTAGTGGATGTAGGCCTAACTAGCTGAACCACTTTAAATCATTGAGTTCATCTTCTTATCATCATCTCCTTCTCTTATATATACATATATCAATATCCATTGTTGTGTCGTGATTGAGCTTAAGGTATTCATCATCTCATCTTGATTTGGTGGTGTTGATTACATCATCATCAATTTGGCACCATCTGTGGGAATCGAAGATAGACATCTTTTCCCTTCTTTAGCTTATACTCATCAGAGTCTCTGGTGGCGAATCAGTCCTCCCTCTTTGTGGAGCAGTTTCACTATTAAAGGAGATCTTGTTGAGCATTTAAGCTCTCCTTCTCCAGCTCATAGCTCAAAAAAGTTTCACCAATGGCAATAGATCCACCTCCTCCACCTGAGAATCAACTGCCACCACCACATGGAGGTGGTGCAAGCTCCAGTCAAGCACCACCCCAGTCAGAGATGGCTGAGGTGGATATTGTTCTCCGCTCCCTCATAGCTCACTAAAAGAAAATGCATATGCAAAACCAATTTGCTATGTTTAGCTAGAATTTTACGAATAGGATTGGCGACGCTGGAGAAGAATTTATAACTCCAGCCACCAGGGAAGGTGAACCAGGTCAGCAATCCAGGGGATCACCCCAGGCTCCATAAAAAAGACCAGCCACTGTGTCAGAGGCGGAGAGAAGTGGTCAAACCTAGGCTTTTACGCCTGGGGAGGCAAGGTTAAGAACTCCATGATGACTTAGTCGGGGATTACCATGATGAGGAAGAGGGAGAGTTCGAATGCTGTGCATCCTATTCGGTATAACAGGGACCAGGGTCGGATCCCCAGCTGTGAATATAAGCCCGGCTAGGACTGTAGAGCAAGGAAATAAGACTTAGACAAGCTAAGCAACGGGTCGACCTTTGATAGGCTTAACCCTCATGGAGATCTGAGGAACCGTCCGTCCAAATCAAGGAATGTTGCCAGCTCTAGAAGAAATGAGAGGAGAGATGACTACAAACCTCCCCAAGATCCAGAGGAGCATAGAGAGATCCTCAGCCGACTTAGGCATGTAGAAAGGGTACCCTCAACCCGTGCAATTACAGGAGAATGATGAGGTCAGCTAGAGGATAGAGAGGGGGTCGGGGAAAATGTCATCCCTACAAAAGTCGATGTTATAGCAAACAAGCCTTGGACTATGTCCATACCGAGGGTGGAGAATAAAATAGGGGATATCATAAAAATTTGAGACCCCTTACAGAGGTGATATACTTAAGGATATCCATTTGTGGCAAAGATACTAAACTACCAAACCCCAACTAAGTTCAAATCATTAGTAGTTACTCCGAAGTGTGACGGGAGCACGAATCTAGTGCATCACATGGAGATGTATCAGTCGGCCTCCGACATCTATTTAATATCAGATGAAATGAGATGCCGAGCATTCTCAAGAGTGTTAATATGGTCATCCCACGTAGGGTTCACCTCCCTTCCTACAAATTTATAGGAAATTTTAAATAGTTGGTCGATAGTTTTGTCCACAACTTCTGCTTTGGGGTAAAACCTAGGAAGCAGACAACCAGCCTATTGTACATCAAACAGGGGAAGGACAAGACTCTGAGGGAATATATAGCCCATTTTAAAAAAGGGAAGGTGGAAGTTGAAGACTACGAAGAAAGTATCACAATGAAAACCCTTATGGGAGGTCTTCTAGAGAAAGAAGTTACTCTAGAAGCTAGCTGAGGACTCTCCCAAGTCCATGGTTGAACTCCTGGATACGGTCGGGAGAGTTATGAACATAGAAGAGGCAATGTCCTCCAAAGAAGATAACGAAAAAAGATCCCATGGTGATAGGAAGAAAAGGACGATAGACGATAAGTTTAGGGACTATACGCCTTTAACTATTAGCCGTGAGCACATTATGAATGAGATAAAAAATGACCGATGTCTTAGGTGGCCAGAAAAGTTGAAGGCATCTCCTCACAAGGGAAATAGAAATATTAGGTGTGAATTTCACCAAGATTATGGGCACCTCACCTGTAGATGCTTCGCCCTCAAAGATGAGATAGAAAAAATGCTGAAATCTGGTAAGTTGAGGAAATATGTTGATAAGAGCGGTTCGGGCTGAAGCCGAGATGACCAAGGCTAAGATGAACCTAGGAAGAGGAGAAATGATAGATGCATAGAGGGTGCTCCATCCAAATGGGATGACCCTTCTGATGATGATAGTGATGATTCGAATCTCCCACCAAAGGACGATAATGTACCAATGCAGAGGCTCAACATGATTTCATTTGGTGTGGGCATGATTTGTGGTGGCCTGAAAGGAGGAGGCTCTGAGGTGGTTGACCGCAATGCACACATGGCTAAGGCTAAGGTGATAACCAAGGCCTAGGTAGTAAACTCAACCTCTCTTGACGTTAATCTTGAGAAGTGGAATAAAGTTGATATGCAAACCCTCATAGCTCCTTATAATGACACGCTCGTTATCACTACCAGAGTACTTGGTTATGAGGTACCTAGAATCTGAGTAGATGGAGGAAGTTCTATAGATGTCATGTTCTATCCATGCTTCAAAGGCTTACGACTTAGTCGGGTCAGGATCATTTGTACCATCATCCTCTGATAGGATTCAATGGAGAAAAGGTTCACCCTCTGGGGATGTATGAAATAGATGTTAGAATGGGACATGAGTGGCAAAAGAGGCTGAACAAGAAGATCATCTTTTTTATGGATGAGAACATCTTCTCAGCTCACAAGCTCATATTGGGATGGGTATCTCTCAAAGATTTTCAGGTCGTAACTTCAATGTTCCAACAAATGATAAAATTCCCCACTCCATATGGGGTAGGGAATGTTCAAGGTAACCAAACGCCGACACGAGAATGCTACTTTAACTCAGAAAAGGAGAAAGAAGCACATAAGAAAGCAACCACCATATACAACATTAACACCCTTGATCCCAGAGACGAGACAAAACTTAAGAAAGGGGAGGTCGTGAAAGAGTTAGAATCCATCGTACTCAATGAGGACGAGCCGATAAAACCATCCAGGTCAGCAAAGCCCTAAAATAGAAGATCGTGGATGAGATGATTGAATTTTTTAGTAAGAAATAAAGAAACTTCACGTCGAGTCACGATGACATGCCAGGGATTTACCCAAAAGTAACGTCTCATAAGTTGAGCATTGTTGATGGTGCTAAGCTGATAAAATAGAGAAGGAGAATCTACTCGAGGGAGAAGTACGGGGTTATTAGAGACGAGATTAAAAAGCTGGAGGGGGTTGAGTTCATCAGAGAGGTGATGTACCCTGAATGGATTTCAAATGCTGTCATAGTACCAAAAGCCAATAATAAATGGAGAATGTGCATTGACTTCCATTATTTGAACTAGTCTTGTCCTAAAGACAACTTCCCTCTCCCTTAAATTGATGATATGGTAGATGCTACAGTAGGGCATGAATTGATGAGCTTCATGGATTCATACTCCGGATGCAACTAAATTTTTATGGACCCGATCGACGCAAAGAAGATATCCTTCATTACCGACAAGGGGACCTATTGTTATAAGGTTATTCCCTTCAACTTAAAGAATGTCGAGGATACATATCAGCGGTTGGTAAACAAGATGTTTGAAAACCAGATTGTAAAGTCTATGGAAGTTTATATTGATGATATGTTGACCAAGAGTCTGAAGGCCGACATTCATGTGGCCGACCATGAAAAAAATTTCCACACCATGGACAAGTACAAGATGAAGCTTAATATCTCAATGGGTGTCTTCGGCATCGGAGAAGGCAAGTTATTGGGTTTAATTATCAATAAGAGGGGTATAGAAGCCAATCCACAGAAGTAAAAATCCCCATTAGAGATGAAGACACGGAGGAACATCAAGGAAGTTCAAAGGATGATCGAACGAGTAACAGCATTAAATAGGTTTTTCTCAAGAGCCACTGATAAACATCTTCCATTTTTTAAGATTCTTAGAAAAGATTTTGAGTGGGAGGAGGAATGCGATAGAGATTTTATGGAGATAAAGTCTTATCTAGGCTCTCCACTGTTACTATCTCGTCCTGTCCAATGAGAGAAACTATACATATACTTGTTCGTATCTAAGTCGGATATCAGCGCAGTGATAGTACGAGATGACGAGGGTGTACAAAGACAAGTGTATTTCAACAGCAAGGGCCTCAATGGGGCTGAACAGAGGTGTCCTAAGATGGAAAAACTAGCCTATTCCCTCATCCACGCTTCAAGAAAGATAAAGACTTATTTTCAATCTCATATAATGGTTGTCTTGTTGGACTCTCCCCTTAGGCAAGTCATCAATAAACATGAGAAATTAGGTAAGTTAATGGCATGAGCCATTAAGCTGGGAGAATATGACATAATCAATCAGTCGAGGGTGGCAATCAAGGGGTGGGCCTTAGCAGACTTTGTAGCAGAGTTCACTTGGGTCGAGGCCAATAGTGAAGAAGCAGACAATCTTGAAAGGTCAGACGAGACCAGTACCGAACCAGCAGATGCCGAGACAAACATGGAGAGACCTCTAACAACCATGAATGACAAGTCTTTGCTCATAAATAGAGTTATTGAAGAAGGTCCATTTTCAGAAGGGGCAGTGTGGAGCTTATTTGTTGATGGTTCATCCTGTGAAAATGGGAGTGGAGTTGGCCTGGTTATGTCAGCCCCGGATGGAATAAATATAGAGTATGCATTGAGGTTCAATTTGAAGTCTTACAATAATGAGTGAGAGTATGAGTCCCTCATAGATGGAATCTCTATCGCCAGAGCCCTCAATGTTGACCAACTCTTAATCCATAACGACTCTCAGCTTGTAGTTAATCAAGTTCTAGGGATTTATGAAGCCAAAGACGACAGAATGACAAGGTACCTAAAAAGGTGAGGAAGATGATGAAGGAATTTAATGAGATCAAACTTAAAAGGGTTCCTCAACTGGATAATAGCCAGGCCGACGTTCTGGCTAGGCTAGCCTCATCCACACGGACAGAGACTAAAAGATCGGTGCCAATAGAAATCCTTTCTCGGGTGACCATAGAGGAGGATGACACGAAGCTGAATTTTTCTTCAAATTAAACCTGGGACCATTTTGGATAGACCCCCTTATTATGTATATTAGATAGGGTAGTTTGTCGGATTCTAATATTGAAAGATTGAAGTTGAGATATAAAAAGGCTAAGTTCTCTATCCTATGGGACCTGTTATAAAATAAGGGGTTTCTGTTACATATGCTCAAATGTGTTCACCCAGCCGAGGTAGAGTATATTTTCAAGGATGTTCACGAAGGTTCTTGTTCGAGCCATATTCGAGGAAGATCATTGGCAAATAGGATCATGACTCAAGGATATTGGTGGCCTACCCTGGCCAAAGACTCAACGGAATACATAAATAAGTACGACAAGTACCAGCAGTTTGCCACCATCCCTCATCCACATCGCCAACCTCTACTGACCATCACCTCACCATAGCCATTTGTAGTGTGGGGGATTAATTTGATTGGACCTATGCCAAGGGAAATGGGCAACTATAGATATTTGGTTGTGGAAATAGACTAGTTTTCAAAGTGGGTAGAGGCCGAGGCTATGATCAAATCACAGAAAAGAAGACCTTTTATCCCTTGTGGAAGAACATAATTTGAAGATACGTCTTGCCTAATACACTCATCTCAAACAATGTTACCCAATTCAAAAACATCTCCCTAGAAAAATATTGTAAATCAAGCAATTCTTCTCAACACCAGGCCGACCTCAGGCTAATGATCATACTGGAGTCATCAATAGAACTATTCTTCATGGAATAAAGAAAATGTTGGAACTTTCTAAGGGGAAATGGACCGAAGAGTTACATGTTGTACAATGGGCTTACCGGACGACAGTGAAAATGCCAATAGGGTAGACCCCCTTCATGTTAGCTTATGGATCAAAAGCTATGGTTCCATTAGAGATTGGTCTCCCCACCTATAGAGTTCAAACGTTTGACCTGGGGGAAATATGGCAGAGAAAAGACTTGACCTTAACATGATCGAAGAGAAAAGGGAAGATGTTGAGGTAGACAAGCAGTCTACCAGCAGAGGACGACCAAGTTTTACAATAAAGGATAAAACTGAGGCTGATAACAGTGGGAGACCTAGTTCTGGAGAAGACTTGGCAGAAATCAAACAAGATTTAAGCCAATTGACATGGTCCTTATAGGGTTATTGATGAGGTAGTCCCAGGAACCTATCGGCTGGAGAACCTAGAGGGGGAACCATTATCCAACCCTCGGAACACCGACCACTTAAAAAGCTGCCACCAATAGATGATTCTATAGGAGCTTTTCATTATGAATAATTGTAATAAGGGATTATTATGAATGAGAAAAATAAATTTAGTGTTCCCTCATATCTTATATACTTTATCTTGAATGATTTGTTTCAATTACACTTAAAATATATAAAACGTCATTCGTGATGAGATAGTAACAACCCAACCTTGGTGAAATGATAAACTGGAAAGGGGGTCGACCCCATCCACGGACTTTCAAAAACACCAAGCAGGGTTAGCTATTAAAACATCATTAACTTGGTGAAAAAACCTCTTTCGGTCGAGACAAAAACGCATGGATGAGATGATGCTAAACCATAAAGTCTCAAAAAAATGAGAGGAGGTATGGTATAACACCATAATTTGGTGAGTCCAAATTAAAAATCACTTTGGTCTGGTTCATTACTTAAACATCAATAATTTGGTGAATATAAGATAAATCATCATTAGTTTGGTGATCTCATACCTTAAACATCATTAATTTGGTGAATATGAGATGAAACATCACTATTTGGTGATCTCATACCTTAAACATCAATTTGGTGAATATGAGATGAAACATCATTAGTTGGTGATCTCAAACCTTAAACATCATTAATTTGGTGTATATGAGACGAAACATCATTAGTTGGTGATCTCATACCCTAAACATAACAAAATTAATGATATGTGTTATGATGTGGTGATGTGTGAGCAAAAATTAATGATATGTGTGAGTGATTTTGATTTGATCCCAGACATCATTAGTTAGTGGTGTCATACTTCAAAAGATAGCAAGCACAAGATAGAAAATTATGGAAAGAAAAAAATTATCCATTAATAAGCAGAGGTTACAGATAGTAGAATTGAGAAAAAAAAAACTCAGGGCTGACTGTCTTAATAAGAAAAGTAACCCTCAGGGTCGAGCGTCACCCATCAGAATAGTAACTCAGACGTTGGTGATCTCAGCCCCATCATCATGGTCATCTAGCTCGTTATTGTTCTCAGTAACCTCTAGGGCGCTGGTCTCGGTAGGGGTAGCAGTGTTCTTAACATCAGCTAAAATATCTCGGAGATGAGAGTCACTAAAGCCAAGTCATACAAAGTCATCCAATGATAGTCTCCCGGTCTATACGTATTTAATGGCTTCTCATCGGCAGTAGCCCTGATGCCTCTCTAAAGATAGTCAAAGTCGAAGTGAACAAATTTGTTAGATAATTTGTAGTCGATAATGGTTTTATCCTTAGCCTCAGCCAAGGAAGAGTTAACGGAAACATCAATATTTGCCTTTATGCTCTCATGAATAAACTTCAGAGATTTTTTATGGTCAGCCTTTAGAGTTGTGACCAGATCTTTCTCCTTCTAAAGATCCCCATGGCCTGCCAAGCCTTCTCTTCCTTCTCAGTATCTTACCCATTTTCGATCAAAGGCAGCCTCTTGAGAGTCCAGTTGGTCAGCAGTGAAGAGAAACCGCACCCTACAGCACAAGAGGTAGACACATAAGTACGAGACATAGGAAATGAAAGGAAAACACTTATAAAAATTCTTAAAGATACCTGGATAGTTCGGTGAAGGACGAATTCGGCCAGTAGAGGGACATCTATGGATTGGATGAAATGTTTGTCCTCATCGGTGATGAGAGAGCCGAAGGCATCTGCCGCCCTCAGACTATGGATAATGACGCTCATGTCTCTTATCTTCAGCTACAACAGATGAGAAGTAAGAGTATTGTAACAACCCTCACTTTTGAGAACTTATTTTATATTAATTTACTGTGTGAAGTAATTATATAAAATGTTGGAAAATTGTGTAAATATTAATTGAATGAGTTGAAAGATAATATTTACTAGATTATTGCATATTTACTGTATGTGTGTGTAAATATCATCATGCTACGTTTTATAGTGTCATATGATTTAAATGGCATTTATGGTATCAATGAAACCGTAGCTTGAAATGATTTATAAAATTATCGGATGCGAATTTAGAGGGCGTAGTTAGTCCCGAAACGTGCGAGATAGTCAAAATAAGTGCCATATTGTATTTTTGGGTTTCGGGCACTTTTGACTGGTTTTAACATAAATGTGTAGTTGTGAGTCATTTTAATGTGGTATTAACCATTTAAGTTGGGAATTTAGACTAAAGTCATGATTTAGTCTTGCACCTCATTTATTTCTCTTAAGTGTGCCTTACTAAACTAGAGAGAAAGAGAGAAGGAGAGAATTATGGAAAAAAGAGGAGAAAAGAGAGATATTGAAGATTTGGGATTTGATCTTGCTTCCATCTTCAGAGAATCTGAGATTTCTACCTCAAGGAAAGTTTTCTACCAGCTAATATGTGATTTAAGATGAATAAATTGTATGGATAGTTATGTATTGGGATCAATTTATCAAATATGGAATTTATGAATTTTGTGGTGTTTTAGCCCTAATTATAGTTTCAATTGATGATTATGTGCAGTATAGTAGTTGATAAACATATAGGATGGTTTTGGGTAGATTAATGATGGTTGATGTGTGTAAAAATGGAGGAGAAATGGGTTTTCGAGAAAAACTAGGGTTCATAACCCGTAGCCCATTCTTGGCAAATTCGTAGGGGCGAATCGATCCAGCCCTAGGGCGTATCGATTCCCTAAGGGGACAGGATATAGGTCTGGGGACCCGAATCGATTCGGGTTAAAGTCGAAATGATTCGGGTAAAACAGAAAGTTGTGTTCTTCACCCGAATCGATTCGCTTTTGGGCGAATCGATTCGGAATCTTGCTGTTTTGAGTTATTTTTCTAACTCAATTTTCACCCTTTTTCTTTAGGCTTAGGACTTAGGAAACTCCTTGTATGAAGTAAACTTAGAGTCCTAGAGTCCTAGATGAGTTAGTTAATTACCCTACCTTAGAAATGGATTAAATGGGGCTTATTCCGGGGTTGTTTAAATTGATGTTAAGGCAGTCTTTTCCTTTAGTTAATTATTATGAGACTAGGAGTTGTAAGGTTATATTGGTAGACTTTAGAAGCTCAATTGAGGTATGCTAGACTTGGTGGTTTATATTGACACCATAAATTCTTGGAGTATGAATAATAGGTTCATTAATCATTGAAGTTATAATGATGGCATGAAATATGTATGGCTCCGGATAAAATGTGATGTATCTATTAAAATGGAAATAAAATGGTAAATGATAATTTAATTAAACACACCTCTCTAAATGCTATCAAAAGGGAAGTACATTCATGAGGTGAAGTCCCTTGGCTAGTGAACACATGGTGAATATAGTCCTTGGCCATATGACCGGTATTATGTATGACGTATTTATTATGCGATGTGGAGTAATTCCGAGTGTGGTTATGACTCACTCGCAGGTATAGGGCCACTTCCCGACGTTGCGTTAGGATGACCAGGTTGTCTTGGTTGATAGGCCGTGGAAGATGAGAGTCATTTAGGGGAGCGCATAGTAGGGAAACCCAGACGGGCGGTCTTAGAATCATTATATATAGATGAATATAAATATTATTATTCAAATTGGACTTGATTTATGATAAATGCCATAAAGAGCACAATTATGATTATGTTTCATAATGATATATGGAACAATGAAATGAATCAGTTTAAATGATGGAGATTTTAATTAATGTTATTCATTTATATCCTCTTGCATAACTGAATTGAACCAATGATCACTTAATTGCCTTAGTTTATGGTTTGAGATTATCTAAGTAGATTCTTATTACGATCAATCATGATAAACTGTTCATAATTGTCATACTCTTTATTTATCTGGTGATCATATAAAACTGAGCCCTGACCCATTCATATTTCTAGTTGTGCATGAATCTTATATGCGCTCAGGTTCTCCGCCGCAAGGACGCCCGTACTGACTTTCCTATTCCTGTGTTTTTGGGGAGCCGTGATACTTTGCGGATATTACGGGATATGTTGTTATAGACGCCTTCATTTTTGTACTCTAGTTACGATCGTGTCATTTACTCGAGCGTGTGGCCCAAGTTTTTATATTTGCTTATTGTAATGTATTATGTAACTTAATGAACTTATTGAATATTATTGTAAGAGACTGTTGACCGATAGCATATTCGGTCCCCTTATTGTATACTTGTTGAGGATGTAATATAAGTCCTTTTGGGTTTCAACTTTCTTTTTAAATTGGGTTGGTTAGATATTTTCCTTAACCTGTAAAATTAAATTTTTGGCAACCCGTTTTTCTGAAATATAAGGTGGTTATCCCGTATACTTATTGTATTATTGTGATGCTAAGAATGGTCCATATATGATTCCCTTTATTATTGGAGTATCGAGCTGACCACCCCTTATTTTGATGAGTGGGTTATGACAGATGGTATCAGAGCATCAGGTTCTAGAGTCTTTATGATCTATGCGGACTTGTCACGTTCTACCGTAGCGTTCTTTGATATAGAGCTTAATGTTAGGACTATTTTGTTCCCTATGTTTGCGATCTTCTGTAAGATAGATTGTTTTATATAGTATTCTAATTCTATTGTTTCTTCATCTCAATGTCGCCTAAGAGAGGTCGCCCCTTTAGAATAAATAGAGTTGTAGAAGAGGAGGTAGGTCCTCCCCCGCCACAGCCGGGAACTATAAATTCTACTGAAGTAGCAAATATTGTGGCCCAAGCGGTCAACGCAGCGATGACTTTCATGGTTCATCAATTACCACAAGCTCAACAGCAACGAGTTCAGGAGGTACAAGCTCCTGCGGGACCTTCTCCGTGCGGAAGAGTTAGGTAATCCTTTTTAAAGTGCCATCCCTCAAAATTTCAAGGAGGTTCTGATGTCATAGTATCTAATCAGTGGAAAAAGGATATGTGGCGCCATCTGCGCATGGTGGGGTGTACTTTGAGTATATATAGTACTTTGGGTATCGAGAGCATAACGGACCTCAACAACCAACATTGCCAAGAAGTAGTGTATTGGGGGGGGGTTCCTTGTTTGGATTTCGCTTGCGAGACATCCCACGAATGAAATGCAGTCCAATGTTGGGAGTGAGGAGAATTTAGTATTTAGTGCTCATACTTATATATTAGTATATCTCGATGATCGATAGTGCCAAGGAGTAGTGTATCGGGGGGTTCCTTGTTTGGATTTTGCTTGCGAGACGTCCCACGCACGAAACGTCGTGTACTGTTGAGAATTGAGAATAATAAACCATTTATAGTATAAGAGAAATTTGGGTTATACGCGTCATGCATTTAGGGAATAATTAATATTGATAATCAATATTGCCAAGGAGTACTGTATTGGGAGGCTTCCTTGTTTGGATTTCTCTTGCGAGATGTCCCACGCACGAAACGCAGTGCAATATTATGAATTGGCAGAAGTTTAGTCCTTAGCACTTAGATGCTAATAACTCATATATATATATATATATATATATATATATATATATATATATATATATATATATATATATGTCATAACTAGAATAAGAGAAATTCTAGTAAAAGAGAATGTTTATGTATGTTTTGCATGATTAGAAGTGGGCGAATATCTGAGAGTGGTAATATTAGGTGAATTTTAATTGGATATAAATTGGGAGTAAGTTAGATTACTTTTCCCCTAGATAGATTTGGCAATTATTTGGAGATCATGCGCATATGTTTAGTTGCGCACTTTAGTTGAGAGGTGAGTTGAACTTTATGGAGAGTGCGACTCCACCTTAATCATGTTATAATTATTAAGCATTTTAATGAACTTGCTATAAATGTTTTCACACCTCAGTCTCTGACCCGTTTATATTTTCTCCTGCTATGTATATATTGTATTATTTTAGGTGTTCCTCCACATGGATGCTATTGTTGATATCCATCCAGTGTATTCGTGGAGTGGTGGAACGAGCAGACTGTTGCAGTATTTTGATATAGTTGATTCCTATATTTTATTTATCTATATAAGGATTCAGTTTGTATATCGGATTTATACCCAAGTTTTGTAGTGTAGCACTTTTATATTTTTCCTCTCAGAGTATTGTATTGTCTGTGACTCGACAACATATTCGGGTAACTTATTTGGTACATTTTGTTGTACTCTTATATTAGTCTCTTTTATATTATTTGAGCATGTTTGTGTTCTTTATCATATTCAGTTGTTGTTTAGATGTTGCATGGTTGGTTTTAGAAATGTAAATAATGTTTTAAAATTTTTTATAGCCTCTTTTTGTGGTAATAGGTAGTTAACCGTGATTATTTTAGAATCGTCAGTAGAAGTTGAGAATGATCCACATGAGATTCCTGATTATTTTAGTATATGGCTAGCCACCCGTTATTATTTTAAGCGGGGTGTCATATTAGTGTACCTACAAAACTGTAGATATACAATAGAGAGAATTTCATATAGATGTTTCAACTGTGAGTTCATCCAATTGCATTGTGAAACAGAAAAGAAAAGATAAAAACATCAACATCAATTAAATTTTTTCACAAAGAATTAAATTTCTTACTCTTTTGATGAACAATATCCAAGTCAATACCCGTTCCTTCTAAGTTTAAAAGATATATCAAAATTTGTGAGATAACAAAATATTCATAAGATATGACACATTGAAGTTACTAAAGGTAGAACACAAACAATAAAATATACAATCCCCAACTGTGCAGATTTGGGCATTGCAACTGTGCAGATTATATAGCAGTCTGAATACAATCTTTTATATATTGTATACATAAAAAATTGTATTTGCAATTAATCAATTGTACAGATTGTATTGCAATTGTGAAGATTTCAATACAAACTTTAATATTAGTGGTTTGATTTGTCCTATGGATGCTTTCTTCTTTAGCTCTAGTAGAGTCTTACATGTGTATTAATTTAGGATTTATCTATTTTTTTAGAGTAAGTCTTGAAAATAATCATTGTTAGAGCTTGGATTTTTCTAGATCCGTGAAGATTCTCATACATGGTTGAGATATTGATGATTTTGGCTATGGTTGTGAGGATTTGAATTTTTTGTATGATGATTCTCTTATGAGACATGGTTCTCTATTCGACATCCATGCTCTGACTATTGATGTTGAAAGTTATTAGGTGGATCTGAAGGTTTTTTTAACTTTCAACTACTTTAAAGATCTCCATGTGGAAAGCTCGAAATTATTTTTATATTTCAAAGAGTTTTGAATATCGTCAAAGATTCAATTTCAAAATTTTCAAGATCTTTGACGTTTCTTGTACTTGGATAAGACATTCGTTGATGGTTTGTGTGCTTCTTGTTGATTATTTTCTTTGGCTGAAGACGAAGGAGATGAAGAACCGTGAAGATGAGTAGTGTTACAGAGTTACTTATAGTTCTCATCTTTAGTCCTACAAAATAAATGCCACATTCGTTAAATGTATCATGTGACAGAGCATGCAATATATAAGAGATAAAGAGGGATTTATTCTGATAAATTGTATCCAGTCAAATGTACATGCCTAAATGTAATTACAAACCAATTATATAATACTGAATAAAATCGTCAAAATGAGAAAGGTTGCTTAAAAACTTTGATACAATTCAAAACCAAAAAATAACCATAAATCAAACGGCAAACAAAGAAGACCCCCAAAAGAAAACCTAAAACAAACAACAAAAAATTATAGTAAAACAAATCCCTAAATCAAACCCCAAACATAGCCCCAAAAAACTTATTTAGAAATAAAAATTACTGTCAACTAAATAAACATAGAATAGAAAAAGACTTGGTCATGCATGTATCCAGTTCAAATTTCTCAACAACTATTTGGTATTTTACAGTTTTAAACACATTTGTATCGAAGTATAGTGGGTGCTTGAAATTTTGAGCTTTCAGATTTAACATTAGTTTTCGAATTTTGCTTCGAATTTTGATACTTTAATTAGATTTAATGTTTTTTACGGGGAAGATTCAATCGTGCTCTCTTAATTGATTGTAGTTCATATGAAATAAATATAGAGACAACAATGACAAAATAGGGAACTCAAAATCAATGGTAATAAGAGATAACTGAGTACTGAACATGATATATAACAAAATAGTAGAGTATCTTTAAGTCCCAGTCAATCTATCAAATATATAGCTCTAAACATGAAGAAATTTTGTTCACAAAAAACAAAAAAAACATTGTTGTTAATAACATTCATTTGCAATAAGATTTAAAGTAAAAAATGATAAAAAAAAATAATCAAGATAACTCAATGAGTATGTACCCAGATTGAACACAATATCCCTAAAACTGATTTGAACAACAAAAAATACCCAAAGAGGAATAGAGAAATACCTCTAGAACAGATAATGGATCTAAATTGAAAAATATTAGATGGTAATTAAATTTTGAAGTGATAATATATTTGAATCAGAAAAAACAAAAAAACAAATTATTATTTACAACATATTTGACACACCTAGAAGACATTGGTGTTGAGCCATGTAGGAGAGGTAGGTGATTGTATGTATTCTCTGCATGGAAAAAAACCCAGAATGATTCAATAATAAATATGATAAACCCAAAATCACAGCAATCTGAAATGTACATATACCGAGAGAGAGAGAGAGAGAGAGAGAGAGAGACCATCTGTCAAGTGAAATACTTGAGTTGGGAATTTTGATAAACATTTCGTGGAAGTG
The DNA here is from genome assembly GCA_949130495.1 of Sambucus nigra. NCBI lineage: Eukaryota > Viridiplantae > Streptophyta > Magnoliopsida > Dipsacales > Adoxaceae > Sambucus > Sambucus nigra. The sequence goes on along the minus strand of OX422219.1, from coordinate 379,341,480 downwards.
ATAAAAATGTCAAATATTTTAAAGACATTATGTAGAATACTCACCTAAAAGTTCATGATTTTTGAAAGTTCGTGCTCCTACATTGCTGTGCACTGCATAATGAATGAACAACAAACAAAATATGATTAAACCATAACAACATCACAAAAAACTCAACACCTCCCATAAACATGTTGCATAATCTCAAAACCTAAAACCATAACTCGTAACCCACAAAACTGAAATGTAAATTGATTTAGTTTCCCCAAAAATTTCAAGAGACAAAATTGACTTAATAATCCCCAAAAAATTTCAAAAAACCCTAATATAAACTCTCTTAATCTACAAAACATAGATATCACACCTTAAAGAATAATAATAAGAGGAGGAGCACCGCATCTTGAAGAAGAAGAATGAATAGTGCTATCCGCGAGATAGAGAGAGAGAGAGAGATCGTGTGTGTGAGAGAGCTTATGAGGCTGATTGAGTTTGGTATAACCGTATGAGTTTGGTATGAGTGAGACAGATCGTGTGCGTGAGTTTAAAAAAATACCCCAAATTTTGAATTAAAGTAACATTTAGATTTAGAAAAGACGGGAAAGCACCACAACCATTCGACTTAATTTTGCACCATTTAATCCTAGCCCCTAATTAAGTTATCATCGTACGAAATAGTGTCAACACCATTACTCCTTATTATATATATATATACAAGTTATCCTTTAGAGACAAACAAAACAAAAAAGACATTATATAATATGTATAACCCATTTATGTATGTATAAACAAAGATGGATGATTTGACAAAAAAGAAGCTTAACCACTGCCACACACAAAAGACGCATGCACGAACATTTTCTCAGACCAAATGTCATTTTCGGTGGGGCCTATAATTGAGCTTATAAGACAGCTCTATTATTGTCCAATAGTTAATATATATATATATATTCCAAAATGATGATTTGTACATAAAACATTACAATAATAATATTTTGAACCAAAAACGTTGAAGTTAATATATACAGGTGTAAGTATATAATTAAGATGTATATATAAATATATGTTTGTAATCAGAATTAATAATTATATTTATTGTTATATATAATATATTAAATAAGATAATAATATTTATGATAAGTATATAATTATATGTCATTATTTGTTTGTAATCATCAAAAGATAAATATTATTTTAAATTAAAATGAGCATTGATTACAATTTAAATAAATTGTTATTTACATATTCATTTAATACTTTTAACTCAAAGTCAAGTCGTGCCATGTTTCGATCAGAGTTACTAGTCACGTCATCAAGGAGATCAATTATATATATATATATATATATATATATATATATATATATATATATATATATATATATATATATTTAAGTAGAACAAGAACAAGAATAAGAACAGGAAGAAAAAAAAGAAGTCAATTTCTTTGATAAGCTCCCATTTATAAAAATGAGACGAACATCAATGTTTCAAACATTTTAAATTTATCCAAAATCATCACCCCGAGAGGATCTACTAAAAAAATACTGATAAATTAGAGATTTTTTTAATAAAAAATACCATTTAGATTGAGCATAAATTTGGAGTAACAAAAGTACATAAATCAACTTAATAGAATGTCTTAAGTTTTTTACATCTCAAATGTCCATTATAAAATAATTTACAATAAACGAAGCGCAACATTTAAATTCTGAGAATAAATATTCAGATCCTGTAACGACACTCCTAATCCCAACCATTCCATAAATATGACCTCGCATCAAACCTGAAATACAAAAAACTATGGGGGGTGGGTAGCAGAAAACTCAATTGTTCGTTTAAATGCTCCAAGTGTAATTACACATACACGTGTGTGTGTGCATCATATACAAGAGTGTATGTAATATGAACAATCAACTAAAATTCCAATAATATAATCATCACATATGATCTCACTAGGATCACAACACACCCTAAGAACCCATAACAAAATTGTCGCGCACTTCCCACAGTATAGTATGGACTATCGTCTACTATCTTGATAATTATCCTTAGAACAATCCAATGGCCCCCCAAAATAAATAACATAATTCGGGCACACAACCCACCATAACATAGCATCACCGCATTAAAATATTGGCATCACTGACATATTAACACCTGACATACTCGCCAACTAGGGTCCATAGCCTAGTCTTTATATAATAAACAAAATCACAATCGATAGCACACCTCATCTAGTGGGTGGTTTGGATAAGGAATGCCTATGAATTCTCCAATAATAATCACCATAGTAGCATTCTATCAATTCAAATAAATTTCAAATTCCATTCCTATAAGTCAATTTGTGTGTATTCTACCCAATTTCTATAACCCAACATTGTCGTAAAATCAACTAGTTTCGTTATACCAAACTACACGGCATGAAAATAACACATACAAAATTGGTACAACAATAAATATAGTATATGAGCATGTAATACATATAAATGCAACACATATCATGAATATAACTATACAATACAGGTTGAATAAGCATAGCACACTGAATTAACAATGGGAGAACGAAACTACCTCAAGCAAGTCATAATCCACAATTGTAGGCCGGTTTTAGAAACACCAAAAAATTCAACCTAGAAATATACGAATTACCAATCCGACTTCATATTTGGATTCTACATGAAAAACTAGGTCAGATATGTGTTTTGAGTTTTTCTTAATTCTCATTCGAAAGCACTCAGAGAAAATATCTAAAACACTTAAAACTAAGTTGCCTCATTTAACTTGTTTTTGCCTCTTTGGATTTCATTGTTAGCCTCTCTTTTTCATCTTCCTTTCGTTAAAATCATCTATATTATTCCTTATAAGCCTGTTTGTCAAAACCTAGCTTAGAGACTAAGATAACACATATTACTATATTTCCCTTTAACTCAACATTGTCTACTTTACATATATAAACCAGTATACAATGTCCCAAAATCATTTAAATTTAAATGTTTGATTTGATTTCAAACCAAAATAAATTGTTTCCAAATCTGTATTATCAAAATCCTATATAATTTGTAAAAAAAGCCCTCAAAATAACGGAGTATTATAATCACACGATATTAAGAACAGTAAACTAAAACCTTTACTGAATTAATGATGAATAGGTAGGTAGAAAATTCACCAATCATACCTCCAACCAATTATAGGGACAATATTTCCATCCTTCCTTCCGAAGAAGAAATGGATTGAATGGAAACTATTTATTAAATGCATGTGGATTAATTAAATATAGTTTTCTTATAATAATAACTAACTAATGTTTAATGATTTTAAATTAAAACTAACCATTAATGTTTATCCTTGTCATTTAGAATGACACTGAATGAATGATGAGTGTTATGTGAAATCATTAGTTTGTATAAAGGTACACAATAGATGACACTAAAACTATTTTAATAATATGACATCTAACATCAATATTTTCGTTATTTGATATTGTTTGAAGACAACACTAACTCAAGGTAAACATTATTTTTAATATTTTCCTTGGGATTCATATAAAATTAAAAAGTTTATCCATAAGGAATCATGTTTTTACGCAAAACCACACACAACAACATTTACCCCTAACATGCTACTTCGTCAAAAGTACAATTTACCCAAGATTATCACATGTCAAAGTGGAACTAACAAAACCATTCACATTTTGATAAAATCATGCAAAAAGGGAGAAACCATATTAACATAGCTTTTAAAACTTCTCAATGATATATTTATGTATACCATTTTTGTTTCATACTTTTGGAAAGAAAACAAGAACAAGAAATATAACAGCATGAAAATGCCATGTATGTGTCGTGTTCGCACTATGTTCGTGTCGTGTTTGTGTCAGGTTCATGTTATCTCTTTTGACTCAAAGTTGTCGTGTCATATTCCAATCAAAATTAAATGTCATTTCATCAAGGCGATCATTTATTATAATCTAAAGAAAAAATGACCTCTATATGTTTTCCATGATTATAACATGTCTAATACCATAGAGATATAAAAACTAACAAATAAATATAATAACCTTATGCACGAAAATATATTGACAAGTCGGTGAAATTCATATGAAATAATACCTTACTTAGTCCCCATATTTACTTTAATACAATAAATGAATATAGTCGATGAGGTTATCTTCTTTCCTTGTGTGTAGGAAGATTATGAAAAATTAAAATATATATGAGAATCGGAGGAAAAATTTAATTGTTTAAAAAAAAATTAGAGAAAGAAAAAATGGGGAAATCCATGTTGTAGACACCACATTCTAGGACCCCCTAAGTCTCTCCTTAGACTCCTGTAACTTCCCACTTCCATCGCAAACCTAGGCCGCACTCCGAGGACCGATCTAGAGACTATCGGGCGCTCTTGGGCCCCGAATTAACCCCAATCAACTCCATCGTTAGAGCGAAAGATCGTTTAATCTTCGAAGGGAACTAAAACCCCTTTCCAATGGTTCGCCCTGTGTGCGAAACAGCATAACTGTTCAGATGAACGATCAGTTTTCCCCCAAAAATTGATTTAGAGGCCACCGGGTGCTCCAGGACCCCATTTGACCAAAGTCAACTCTTCAGCTCGAACAAGACTGAATGAATCTTCGAAGGGAAATAAATACCCTTCCTAACAATCCACCCCGTGTACGATTCTGACCTATGGTACGGACGAACGATCTGTTTTACTTTTAGAGGACACCGGGCGCTTCGAGTCCCTGTTGACCAAGGTCAACTTTCCAAATCGAGACAAACTCTTTGTAATGTCTAAGTACATCTCCTAGCTTTTCCAACGATCCACCCCGTGCATGATTCTTACTTACCATGCGGACGAAAGATTTTTTTACGTCCGATGATCTCCCGTCCAAAGGACTGACATGCACTTCCGAGCCACATTTGAACCAAAGTTAACTCTTGGACCCAAGAGCAATCCAAAGTACTCTCGAAGGCCACTGAAATAACATTCCAACAGTATGCCCCATGTGCGATTCAGATCAAAGGTTTGTGCTCTACAGTCATTTTTCCAGAAAAGTTTGCACAAGACTTCCAATTTGCAGATCCTGAACCCTGCCTATCGGCACAGTGTCAAGGGTGACCTTTCGATAGGCATCCCCTGGGGTACGTTGATCAGCACCCCCTGACTCTATAAATAAGTTTCATGCCCTCATGGGAAAAAATCAAAGAGAAAAAACCATTAGTATGACTGATCTCAGCAACGTTATCTCGAAGTTAGCAAAGTTTCATATGAGAAATATTATTCAAGCCTAAGTAACCATCCTTTTCACACCCAATTTGGAAATTATATTTCTCTCTCGTCAACATCCATCAACATTCAAAGGATTTCATCCAAGATCCAAGCTCAACCTCTAATAAAAGGTCCAATTCCTTCTCCCTCTCTTTCAAACCTCTTATTTTGCATAAATTACTTTAGATACATAATATAATTTCATTATAGTTCATACATATCAACATCTTCACTTTTATTAGTATATTGGACATACTTTATTTTCCATTAAAAAAAATTAAAAAAAATCAAAATAGGGTTACACCCATAAATTCCAAACAGAATTATCTACCAAACTTTTTTCAAAAACTAGAAACATATTTACCATACACACGGCATCTCAAACAAAAATCCGAGACTCGAGTCCAATTTTCTAAATCTTCCAATTTCTCTCATTTTCGTAATTTCTCAAATCCCTCATTTTCATCATATACATATCATATGCTTGTTCGTGTTTCGTCCCTCACATATTATCGTTTCTCAATAATGATCAATATCACGATGAACGCTCATATTCTATCTTCTACATTTATTACTATTTTGGGAATATTCCTAAGGATGACATCACCCTATTTTTTCCATGATATGGGTCCAACGATTCCAATATCCATTATATAAACACATGAATACACTTCATGGGGATAAAAAGGAAAGTATTAACATTTGCCCATGAGAGACCGAAAGGGCGGAATGGGTGCCTAACACCTTCCTATTTCGTAACTTAGCCCCCGAACCTCCGACCTATTAGTTTTGCACGCATTCATTTTGTCCTTGATGCCGCTCTCTTGAGGTTGCAACATATTCTTTTACCTGTTTTGAGAAAAATAGGCATGCGATTCTATTTCTTTACATTCACCCCAAATCGACGACGGTCGAAGACCCCTTTTCAAAGAGACGGGTGTGAGACCACGACGTAGTTTCTTCCCTAGGGGAATCCTCTTTCTCCCTTTTCGCCCAAAACGAATGTCGCGCCGACCGAGATGGCCATAGTGGCGACTTTGCTGGGGATATTTTTTTAAGAGGCCTAGACTCTATTCACATGGGTGTTATATTTCCTTGTATGTTGCCCTACTTTCATATTCCACCTTTAGTATTCATGTGTACCTCATGCTTATGCTACTATTCACACACTTGTAGAAGATTTTCCATGCTCACTTATCACACACTCACTTGTAGATAGTTACACATCACTCACATATCGTTTATCCATGCTTAGTATACTTTTGGTACTTGTACTTTCCTCCCTATTTGGCATGATCATGAAAGATACTCTCACCATAAGATACTAATAAGGGAATTATGCATGACTCACACGACATCACCAAAGAGCATTGTTATTGACCAAATTTTTGTCTTGTAATTGGAGGGTCACTTCGTGATGGGCGCTGGTCCAGCAGGGCACGGTTAGCCTAAGAGATATGACTCTCACCTTCCATTGGACAATTACCTTTGACGTATATCAAACGGTTCCTCGCATCGTACCACTTGACCAAATTCATGACGGGAGGTATATCGCTGGGAACTCGTTCATGTATGTCGAGTATATCGAATCCTCTCTCACACATACCGTCCCCATGAGGTATATAGTGAGGCAATTCACGTACACTCAGGTATATAAAATGGTTTGTTCACACGTACCGATTGCCATCAAAAGAAAGATGTATATCGTGGAAGTCACGCCAAAGGGGGGAACCCTTTGCAATTCACCCAACCAACTGCATACCCACATATAGGTGTCAAGACTAGACACACATGTTAGATTAACGGTTTCAACCCAAAACTCTATCGAAATTTCGGGTCGGCTTGCCACCCAAATTTTTGCACAATTTCAAAACGGGACACTGCCCATGAGCCCGGTTACGAGCCGAACCATAACTTTATATATGGTGTAAACCTAACTTTTCCAGGCTCGAGTCCCATATGATATTTCATTTTTCATTTAGGAGAATCTAATGCAAGTGGGAACCTAATAAACATAATAATCATGCTGAGACCCATATCTAGTCTCTTCCCCTTTCTTTTTCCCAGAAAGCATCCAAAAACTCTTTTCCTCTTATCAAAAACACCAAAAATATTTTCATTCTCATCTTTTCCAAAAATTAAGTCAAAATTTTTTTGCTCCTTTTCTAAAAATAAAAGTTTCCCTTTTTCATTTCTAAAAAAAGAAATTCCTTTTTTTCTCAGGTCGATCATATACCCTTGGCCTCATTCCATATTGGATTCGATCTTCAGTCGAACCACCCCAAAGTTTGGTTTGTCCCCTTACTTTCTCCGAGTCTGAGACTTACCCGTCTTCCATGGAGAATACGGATCAAGTGTCGATTGTACAGCCGGATTTGCTGATGGTTCTAGCTCAGATCACTGCCAAAAATGATAACCTTTAAATCGAAGTTCATGAGATGCAAAGAAACCGAGTCCTTGTCCATAAAGGTATTGAGGTCATTTTCCCTCATGCTATGGGTTCGCCTGCACTAGAGCCTATCTGGGTTCCTGAAGAATACCATCATGTTCCACATGATCCTCTTTCGAACGGGCCGCCACCAGCCCAGCTTCTTATGCGAAACCTTGCTCAAATCAGGGCTAATCTACTCGTAACTATTGATCTGAAAGAGGAAGAACTGAACAAGGTCAAGGAGGACCTCAAGATGCTAATCAATAAATTTTACCAAGTCAGAATCTCTGGGAACTACATAGACTACACCCACATGTCTCCCTATCCTAAAGACAAGTTCAAGTAAATTCAAGATGCCCAATATCGAGAAGTTTGGAAAGTGTGTACCCCCGATCGTTCATCTCCATAGCTATCACTGAGCCATGACTCTCTTAGGGTATTTCGAAGAAATAATGAGTCAGATGTTCCAGCGAACCTTGAAAGATAGCACCCTTCATTGGTTCCTATCCCTAGATGAATCCAGAATCCGTTGTTGGGAAGATGTCGCCTGTGAGTTCATGTCATAGTACAAGTATAATGAGGAGCTAGAGGTTACTCACCATGATTTAGAGCTACTCAAACATAATCTTGGGGAATCAGTCAGCAACTTCATAGCAAGATGGAAAGAAAAAGCAACTACCATGACCAATTGACCTTTCGAAGAAGAACCAATCAGCAGTGTGAAGAATAACTTTATACCCCATGTCCGAGCAACAATGGGAGGACAATATTATCCTCACTTTCGAGCGCTCCAAGAAGCAGGAGTAGAAATCGAAGAAGGTATTTCCAAGATAGAAGTTGAACTAAAGAAAACATCAGGACAGTTTGCTCCTAGAAAGTTTGAAAATCCTGCTAGTACCGCAGCCTCTACTATCAACAATATCTCTCCACCTGTCGCTTCATGGGCACCATAAAGTCACCCAAGCCCAATTCAAAAAGAATAAACTGAGATTCACGCTCCCCTCTCCAAAGTCTACCAGGCTCTCTTGAACTGAAACCTGATCAAACCCTTGGAACCTCATCCATTACCAAATCCGCTTCCAAAGAATTTCAAACCTGATGCCTATTGTGACTATCACCAAACTACTAGCCATACAACCAATAAATGCTTCCATTTTCGAAACACAATCTAAAGATTGATTGATCGGGGTATCATCGCCCCGCCCGCTAATCCTAAGACAAACACTACACATAATCCACTCCCAAATCATACAAACGCCATCTTCCTAGAAGAAGACCAAGAACTTGACCCATCTACCCAAATCATACCAAGTAATCACCCTTCATACCCATATACTCTCCTAAACCTCTCCAAACATGCCAATGTTTGTTCTTACACCCTACCAACCTTGCCGATCAAACATTACCACTTCTCACCAGAGCCTACATCGTTGTCCTCACCCGTTTTGGAGGTAAAGACATGGAATTATCAGAAGTGCTGAACTAACTCCTAGAGTTCGGGTTTAAATTGACCTCTAAGATGACCATTGACTGTTAGAAATTTAATTGGTTATTCTTAAAAGCCTAAAAATGGGCTTCAAAATCAGATAACTGTGTAGTGCCAGCTGACAAAGTTAGTCTAGATGACCTGGTCCAGATCATAGCATATTTGTTTCGACTGACTGGTGATATTTGTAGAATATCCGAGTTGCTCAACGCTTTGAAATTACAAGGGCACTTGGTCCTCACAGTCTCATGTTTCCCTGACAAATGGGAGGAATTATAAAAATAAGTCATAGAAGATGTAGAGTGCATTGACTTTGCATGGAAATACAATATCATTGCCACCGGATGGGTGGAAGATTTGGAAGACTTAGTAGAAAATCCAGATCCAAGAAAGACTGGTCTGATAGCCAACCTATGTGGAATGGTATCGTTCGAGGAGCTGCTAGGAGAGATCAACCATGTAACTGAGCAACTCAACATCGATGAAGAAATAAGGTTTCTGTTTTTTCCCTCTTCTGTGAACCACATAACCAGGTTGGGGAGACATTACAAGAATTTGAGCTTATAACCATTAGTAAGTGATAAAGGGAAAGGTGTTGAGAATCTCCCTATGCCATAAATAATCCTTGAAGAAAGAAATGTCCTTAATCTACTAAAGAAAAATCAAGCCAACATAACTCTTTAGGGAATTTTCATGTCTTCCCAACTGCACCGAAATGAACTAATCAAGCTATATAGAGGATAGAAAGTTCCTTCCTCAACCACACCAGAAAAAACGGTGAACCTAGTTGGATCCTTGACCTCTACTCGAATGCTCTTCTTTTCTGAAGAGGAAATCCTTAAGAATGGTCCCAACCACAATCATACTCTCAATATCTCTGTCAAAGTTATGGGGAAAACTATTCCCCTCTCACTCGTCGATAACGAATCTTGTCTGAATGGTTTCCCATTAAGAACCCATAACTATTTAGGATTGAAAATGAGCGACCTTGCTCCAACCTCTATGATCGTGCGTGCCTATGACAACACCCGTCGAGAAGTAATGGGATCTATTAAGTTTGTAATAGGGGATGGCCCTATAAATTCTATTATTGAATTCCTAGTCATTGATATCCCAGGTTATTTTAATTTTTTGCTCGGACAATCGTGGCTCTGCAATATCAAAGGGGTGTCTTCTTCCCTTCATCAAAAATTGAAGTTCATTGCCAATGGACAAGTTATCACCATCTTGGTAGATAATAACAATACCGATAATGAAAGCACGAGTAATCTGGTACTCGAGATATAACATGGGGTGAACGACATGTTGTTATCAAGTTTTCAGGTCGAACCACTCCTACTCCCAGTAGGATATGACTTCAAAGGCATGGTTTGTCTAGAATATGACCCTCATGGAAACATTAATGTAATCCAAATGTTCAAAACTATGAACTTCATGCCCTGACTGGGGCTAGGGCAAAGATAACAAGGGATAACTGAGGCCATTGTGTTGAAGGAGGCTCACCTTTCATCCTTGTGGCTTAGGGTATTAACCGTCAAAAGCAGAACTCAGATGGTTCCGTAAGCCTTGCCTAAAGAGAAAGTTAGAATGTGCCGGAACTATCTCGAAAGATTCTCTAAATGTAAGATTCATCAAAGAGGGTGAAGATTTCCCCTTCTGGGGCTTCCCTGAACCTTGGTATGACCCTATAGACAAAAGGATGAAACTAGGAATGTAGATATTTTTCTAAGACAGCTACTCGGGGAATGAGAGTTCCCAGAACTATATGAAATCACTCACTGAGGAGATAATAACTGATGTACGGGATTCTGAGGACAATGATTGTGAGAACTCTTTCAACATGCAAATACTGGCGCTGTCACTCTTCATGATCCACTCAGGGACAACATCTGATACATCCTACCTCATCAAAGATGCGGATGCACCTCTTCTCAATGGACATGTTGCACCTATGCCACCTATTAATATTCAACCTAAACATGATGTTTATTCCCTTTCCCCTTTAGTCGTTTCCTCTCACTCTGATGTAATCGAGACCTACTTTGATGAGGTTCTCAATGCTATTTTTCCTATTAGAAAAAATAAATGAAGATTTTGAGTATTTTTTTTATGACTTACATTCATTTTCTTGATTATAATAAAACTCTTCATGATTATGACTTTGCAAATGAACAATTCTTAACAGATATAAATAAGGTTAATAATAAAAAACATAACTGCGCTCAAGTTAATGAAGATGAAACTGTTGTTATTAATCTCGATTCTAATCAAAGAGCTACTGAAGGAATTTATGGATTTCTTTGCATGGTCCTACGATGATATGCCCGACATTGATCCTGAAATAGCATAGCATGAGATTCCAGTGCTTCTGGAATGTAAACTAGTCAAACAGAAGCTCCAAAAGCTCCACACCAAATGGTCACTCAAAGTAAAAGAAGAAGTAGTCAAGCAAGTGAACGTGATCTTCATTCTTGTGATTGAATATCGTACATGGCTATTCAATATCGTACATGTGTTAAAATCAGGAGGAAAGGTTTGCATGTGTGTCGACTACCGAGACTTCAATAAGGCCTCTCTGAATGATGATTACCCGCTACCCAACATTGATATGATTGTGGACAACACAACTAGTCACTCTCTTAAGTTATTTGTTAATGGGTTTGATAGATATAACCAGATCAAGATGCACCATGATCATCAAAAGAAAACCGCATTCATCACCCCTTAGGGAACCTTTTGCTATACTGTTATGCCATTTGGTCTAAAAAATGCACGAGCTACCTACCAAAGGGATGCCATAACCATTCTGCATGATCTAATACATAAGGAAGTTGATGTCTATGTAGATGACATGATTATAAAGTCCAAGAATAGAGAAGGTCATGTTCCTGCTCTCCGAAAATTCTTTGAACGACTGCGAGAGTATCAAATGTGGCTTAACCCACAGAAATATATCGTAGGAATTACCAAAGGGAAACAATTGGGATTCATGGTATTTGATAAAGGGGCAGAAGCAGATCTTGCCAAGATGAATGCCATACTTGAGATGTAACCTCCTCGAACGGAGAAAGCAGTCCGAGGATTCCTTGGGAAATTACAGTACATCAGTTGATTCATCAGTCAATTAACTTCCATCTGTGAACCCATCTTCAAAATCCACCAAAAGGATTCAACTAAGGTTTGGAATGAAGCTCATCAAGAATCCTTCGATCCAATTAGGAAATAACTAACCCGACCTTCGGTGGTCATGCCGTTGTAGTCGGGTCTTCCCTTACTCCTACAGCTAATCATGACCGATACTATAGTCGGTGCTTTGCTAGCTTAATACTTTGAATAAACCCACACGGAGAAATCCATATACTATGCCACTAGGAAATTTGTTGGTTACAAGGTTAACTACACCTCATTGGAGAAGGCATTCATCGCTCTTATCTGGGTTACCCAAAAGTTACGACACTACATGCTCGCCTTTCCCATCAAACTCATATGTCAGATGGATCCCATCAAATACCTATGCGAAAAGCCCTCCCTATCCTGTATAATGGCCCATTGGTTGATGCTTCTAGCAGAGTTTGATATCACCTATGTCACACAGAAAGCCATGAAAGGAGGATCCATCTCTAAATACCTTGCTGACTACCGTATGAAAGAGGCCGATGTCTAGATTTCTTAATTCCTAGAGGAAAATATCCTTTGCACCTCCCACGAAGATCTTCGATGGAAAATGTTCTTTGATGGAGCTATCTATAAAAAATATACGGCATTGGAATTCTCCTAATTGACCCTGATAACTCCCACACTCCTATTATCATCAAATTGGATTTCCCCTGCACTAACAACATGGATGAATACGAGGTATCCATGGTAGGCCTCAAAGTTGCGCTCAAGAGAGGAATTTAATACATCGATCTCTATGGGAATTCAACCCTCATCATCGATCAAGCACTCGGGAAAAGGAAAGTCAGGGATGAGAAACTCTTTCCCTTCTATGCACATCTTGAAGAACTGGCTTCCCAATTCTAAGAAATCACGTTCCACTACCATCCCCGAGGAAAGAACAACCTAGATAATGCCTTTTCCACCTTATTCTCCATGATTGTCATACATGAAGGAATAACCATGGCTCCATTCCTTGTCCAAAAATAAGATAAACCAACCCATTTCTACCATATTGAGGTCTGCACATAGGACAAATTCAAAATAGCCGACAGCTGGTACTATGATATTTGGCGCCTCCTCAGACATGGTAGGTGTTGATGTAAAAAACTAGATTGCTCTAATTATTCAATCACAGATAAATAAATAAGACAAAGATTTTTAAAGTGGTTCGGCTAGGAATAAAGCCTACGTCCACTGTTATGTTATTGCTGAGTGTTTGTGGAATTCTTGATTACAAGTTCTCTCAAGAATTTCCGGTCCCCTTGAATGGGATTGATACAAGGTATTTATAGCCTCAAGGCTGTACATGAAAGGTCTACTACATTAAATGATATACATATGAATGGGTAATATATTTAATGCGGCGTGTGCGTCAAGAATCTAATGAATAGTTGAACAGTTGTCCGTCTGATAATTGATGACACGGCCGAGGTGCAGTTCGGACCGCCTTAGTTGCTCGTCGATCAAGAGTTCCTCGGAGTACTTAGAGTATCTCGGGATGAAAGAGTTCCTCGGATGGAGTTCCTCGGCATGATAGAGCTCCTCGGTGTATTCTCGTTGCTCGGTACCAACCATGGTTGTTCAGTAAATGATCTTCCTCGCTGTTATTGTGCCACGTAGATCGATACGTGTCTTCATACTATTCGTCCACGTCAGCATATTAATTTTGGTATCAACAGAAGCCCCCAATGTTTCATATTTTGAACTTTGAAGAGTATGGAACATTCTTTCTTGGTATGTGGCAATATTAAATGTACTTCCCGGGTTTTAGGAACATTGTATTCAAATTTTCCTTCTTATTTCGCAGTTTCCGCCTTTTTGATAAGCGCTTTGATATTCGTGCAAATTTTGTCCTTTTAGCCGCCGGAAGTTTAATAATTTCTTTTTGGTAATCATTTCTTTCGCCGCTTCCCAATGTAAAGTATTTAAACTTCTTTGGTAACCATACCGTTGTCTACGTTTTTCATTCTCTGCATTCAAGCTTTCTCTTCTCTTCTTCTCTTGTGCGTTCATCTTTGTTTCCGTTCGCTGTCAACACATCTCTTTTCTTTCTGTAAGCTCTTCTTCCTTTCTTCTGCATCTCTTTTATTCAATATGGTTTATATTGTTGAATCTGCTGAGAAATTTCGTTCTGACTTTTCCATTCCTTCTTGGGTAACTCTAGAGGTTCTTTCTGAGCCTTTAGATTACTTTCGATTGGCTGAGGGACATTGGTTCCCCAGTCTTTTCATTGCTGAATGTGGTTTTTCTTTTCCCCCAAATCCATTATGTCTTGAGTTTTGTCAATATTTTGACCTTGTTCCTGCAAAAATAGCCCCCAATTCATGGAGAATAATTAACGGGGTGCATAAGTTAAATCTAACTCATGGGACTCGTATAGGGATCCCAGAAATCATGTACTGCTATAAATGGGCCACTTTAGATAATATTTATTATTTAAAAACTAGGTTTTTAAATAGAGCCCTTGTAGTTAACCTCCCTGATTCAAATAGAGATTATTTTGAGCATGGGTTGGTCATAAAAAATTGGCAACACGCGCCTTTATCTGGGAATGAAGTATACAACGGTCCCAGATGCCCCCCATACGGCAATGGGATAGGTTTATTTTTCATTTTTATTTTACTTATGAAATTGCGTATTCATCATGTTTGACAAAATGTGTGACTGAGATTTATGTATTTATTTGCAGTTGATAGTAAAAGAAAAACTCCAAAAGAGTCGGAAGTGAATATCAAGCATTTAAAACTTATCTGGAATTTGCATAAGACGATTGCAGACGAGCACATTAGATCTGCATCATATTTGCTGCAGTATAAGAGCTACACAACCTCTTATACTGCTCGCCCTGTTGAACCAGCCTCAACACCAGAAAGTTCATCTTCAGATTCTCATATTCCCCTATCTCATAGAATGGGCAAGAAAAGAGCTCCTCCTGCTCTATTTGGTGACACTTCCTCTGCTGTTGGAGCCCAGAAAGGCAAAATTGATGTCCCAGAGGGGACTAAAAAAGTAGATGCTGGTTCCTCCAAAATTGCCGAGAAGCCCCCAGTGGCCCCGAGCAAGAAAAATGCTCCTGCTGATGTAATTGCCATCTCTCCGACCAAGACTTCTTCCTTGGTTGATGCTGCTGACCGTCCTTTGAAGAGATTGAGGAAATCATCCTCGGTTAATCTTGCTGGAACTGCGTCTTCTCTACCCGCTGGTGGTAGTAGTATTTCAAAAATCATTCTTCCGAGCTCTTCAACGAGCTCAGTTATACCCGAGGTTCTCGGGGTTGATGAAAAGATTCCTAGGGATACACTGACATCCCTTGCTGCTCGCCATCTTTCTTCAGTAAATTTCTCATACCTTTAGTCTTTCTTTTCTTTTTCCTGAAATCTTGTATTTGTGTTAACTCTATTGTTTTTCTTACCTTTCAGCTGGTTAACTGTTTCAATACCATTGTGAAGAAAGATCAAGCTATTAAAGCTTCCACTTCCTCGTCCGATGTTGACGATGCTTTGTTGGGTTTAACCCAATCTGTCAAGGAATCTCACCAACAGTACATCGAGGAGAAAACTGTTTGGGAGACAAAATTGGCTGTGGCTGAGGCTGATAAGATGAAGATGGCCGAAACCTCCAAGAATTTGGAGGAGAAAATTAAAGATCTGGAAGTTAAACATCAGGAATCTGATGATAAATTGAAGAAGGCAGAAGAAGAAATATCTACTCTGCGAGATATTAAAGTTAAGAAAGAGGAACTGGAGGTGAAGCTTTCCTCGGAGAAATCGAGGAGAAAAGTTGCTATCAAGAAGCATTTCAGTGTTGGTTGGGAGAAAGGATGGGAGAGAGGGATAGCTGCAATGACGTCCCAAGTCCAATATGGGGAGTTGAAATACTTCTATGATGGTTGGGTAGCTGCTCTGCAAGAGCTAAAAGTCCAAGATAATTCTGAGCTATTCCAAAGGCATCTCCCTGGTCCTCCTCCACCAATTGAGGAAGAAGAAGAAGATGAACCTGCATCAGATGAATCTTCCATAGCTGTGGATGTCCCAATCTCTTCTTCTCAACCCTCTGTCATTGAGGACATTTCTTCTATGCCTCCTCCTGCTGAGAGGATTTCTGCCGACCAAGCTGTTGTTATCACCGAGCAACCGAGCTCCTCGTCCCAGCCTCCCGAGAAAGTCTTGGGAGACAAGGAAAAGGTGTGAAGTTGTTCGGTATCATTCTTATCTTTTATTATTTGTAATCGAACACTGTAATCCTTTTATGATCTAATAAAATACTTCTTTACTCATCGTCGTTATTGATGATTCTTTGTTGATTGTTGTCTTTTTCTTGTCTTTAGTTTGTTGCTAGAATGGAACTAATCTCTTCTCATGATACCGAGCTGATGCAGCAATGTCACCAATACTATAGGGCTGGTCATACAGACCTTAGTTCTTCTGAAATTGCTGACATTCTTGGTCATGATGCTTCAGAGCAGGCGACTGAGGCTTATCGGTATTTGAAAAGTTTACTCGACCGAGCTGTAGCTAACAATATCGCTTATTATGAATTGATTGAAGAGCTGCATTGTTCTTTAAAGGATCTTCAAAATCAACATAACGAATCAATGGCTTTGTTGCATGAAGATTATGAAAATAGATACCAGCAGCTTTCTTCAGAAACAGGCCACAAGAAAATCATTGCTGGGTATGACGTCAGGGAGAGGACTTTAAAAGGTGAAATTGAAGCCTGCAGACAAATCGCTGAGATCTTGGAGCAAGAAAATAACAATTTGCAGAAAAAATTAGCTCAGTATGAATCTGCTGCTTCATCCTCTACTGCATTAATACCAGTCACTGATGAAGGTTTCTCATTCTTAGAAGTCGAAAACGCCAAACTGAGGCAAGAGCTGGAGGATTTAAGAAGATCTTCCATTTCTGGAACTGTTCGGGGACGAGGAAGAATCGTCGAGGAGCAAAATTCTCCAATTGCTTCTCGGAGCCGATCAAGAGTTCTTAGCCATAATGTTGAAGAATCTCGCACCCAATCTACTCTGGAAGCTCAAGCATTCCAACTGAATGTTAAGGATCGTGCTCTATCTGATTTGTCTAAGAAAAATTTATCTTTAGAGGATCAATTGACTGCGATGAAATCTGATCTGAATAATAAAGATGCTCTTATCAAGAACTTTCTCGAGCAAGTAGATAGATTAACTTTCCAATTCCATAAACAACCTCGGGAGTTCTGGAATGCAGGTTATAATGAAGCTCTTTACCATTTGGATGATCGCCTTGAAAATGCTAACAACGAAGGTTATAAACAGGGATGGTTGAACGCCCTGGGTGTATTAAAATTGGAACAAGGTCATTATTTATGGGATTATCATGCTCCTGGATTGCTAGACTTGCCTGTTCCTCCCTATAAATTGGATATGGCATGGATTCCTGCTCGCTCCATTCCTCGGAGTTTAATCTCTAAATATCTTGGTGATTATAACCTTCATTCTCAAGTTGAAGTATCTCGTCCTGAGCACCTGTTGGATACTCCTACAATAATGAATATCAGAATGCTGAAGGACATGAACTTTATTAATTCTCCTCTGTGTCTAGAGGATCCTCCTGCTGGCGAGGAACCTGTCTCAAAGGACAAAGGAAAGAAACCAATAGAGTAGGAATCTTTAATGTAATAGTTAGCACATTCATGTAACATGTAATACATTTTTATCTTAATGAAAAAGTTTCATTTTCTATTTTGCCAATAGCTATTTTTCTGTTTGCAAATTATATGGTTCATCAACCAAATTAGAATTTATAATAAGCATAAATTGTTCAAAATTGTTTCCAACCAACCAAGGTGGATAAATAATGTTTGTCGACCAACCATAGTTGATGGGTTTCTATCCCTGACCAACCATACTTGGTTCAATTTTCAAATATAAACATGTGTCCGACCAACTAAGGTCAATACTTTTATCCTCGTCGACCAACTACAATTAGTGGGTTCTTATCCCCGACCAACCATACTTGGTACAGTTTTCAATATTTTGTTCTTTAAAGAACTTTTTGTAATAATGTTACCTCCCGACAAACATAAGTTGTAATGCGAGAGTATATAAAGTCTTATCAACCGTAGTTGATCATGCTGGTCTGCATCTCCTAATCAAAGGAGTAGTAGGGTTCTTTCGAACTTTTTGGCTCCTTGGAGCATATCCTCCTAACCAAAGGAGGTTGGCTACTTATAGCACTTTTGCTCCGTAGAGCGCTCCGGAGAGCTTATCCTCCTAACCAAAGGAGGTTGGCTACTTATAGCACTTTTGCTCCGTAGAGCGCTCCGGAGAGCTTGACTCCGTAGAGCATGACTCCGTAGAGCGCTCCGGAGAGCTTGACTCCGTAGAGCATGACTCCGTAGAGCATGACTCCGTAGAGCAGTCTTCTTCTTGTCCAGCAGTGTAGTGTTCAACACTAATATTCCCCGAAAAATTTTCAAAAGAAAGAAAATGGTGAACCATCCTCGTTTTATTCATAATGAAGGAAATACTTTACATTTTTCATTACTGATAATACTTTCGCAGGTGTTCAGCATTCCATGCATTCTGAAATTCTTCTCCTTCTAGAGTTGCTATTCTGTAGGTTCCAGGTCGAACAACCTCTGTAACTCGGTAAGGTCCATGCCAGTTTGCTTCCAGTTTATTCTGTTTCTGAATGACTTTCTTCAGCACATAATCACCCTCCTTCAAATCGCATTTCTTCACCCTTTTGTTGTAGAACAGAGCTGTTCGTTGTTGATAAGCAGCATTCCTAATGGCTGCCTCTTCTCTTACTTCTTCGAGCATGTCCAAATCCATTCTTCTCATCAAATCACTGATCGGAGAGTTGAAATTCAGCACTCTATGCGTTGGGAGACCCAACTCGGCCGGTATCACAGCCTCACTTCCAAATGCTAGCATATATGGTGATTCTCCAGTTGCTGCTCGGGGAGTTGTTCGGTAGGCCCATAATACTGATTGGAGCTCATTAATCCAATTTGCTTTAGCTTCACTTAGCCTCTTTTTCAACCCATTCAGTAATGTTCTGTTCGTCACTTCAGTCTGTCCATTGCTTTGGGGATGTCCTGGTGCTGAATGAAACTTCAAAACGTTCGACTGATGACAATAGGCAGCAAATTCTTCATTATCAAATTGTGTTCCATGATCTGTGATGAAAGCATGAGGGAGACCATATCGACAAATGATATTCTTCCATACAAACTGGTATACCTTCTCGTACGTCATATTGATAAGAGGCTCAGCTTCCACCCACTTAGTAAAATAGTCTACTGCAACTACGAGATACTTGAATCTTCCTCGGGTGATCGGCAGTGGTCCAACCAAATCAATTCCCCACATGGCAAATGGCCAAGGGGAAGTTATTGGTGTTAGCAATGCTTGTGGAGTTCGTCGGATGGAGGAAAAACGTTGGCATTTGTCACATTTCTTGGCATAGGCTATACAATCAGCCCTCATTGTCGGCCAGTAATATCCCTGTGTCATCACTCTTTGTAAAAGTGTTCGACCTGCTACATGAGCTCCACAAGATCCTTCATGGATTTCTTCAATCAATTCTTTCACCTCGGTGGGATGTACACATCTCTGCAAACCTGCCATAATTCCTCGTCTATACAAAATACCATTAGTTAATACATACCGAGCAGCTTTATACTTCAGTTTCTTGGCAGCGAGTTTGTCCTCCGGCAATTCGCCCTCTTCAACATATTTCCTGATTGGATCCATCCAAGATGGTCCTAAATCAAGAGTAATCATATTCGTTGTCAGATCTTCATCTATGCTCCGTCCTTCTAATACTTCAATCGGTATGGTTCTTCGCATCTCGGTACGAGTAGCTGATGCTAGTCGGGCCAATGCATCTGCTTGTACATTCTCCATCCTCGGTATTCTCACCAATTGAATGGCATCAAATTCTGTCAACAATTTCATCACCTTTGCATGATATTTGATCATTAAGTCTCCTTTAATCGCATATATTCCCATCATCTGATTCACAATTAATTGAGAATCACTGAATACCATCACCTGTTGTGCTTCCATAGTTTTTGCTAGATTAAGACCTGCTATCATGGCCTCATACTCCGCTTCATTGTTAGAGGCTTTGAATTGGAATCGCAAAGCATATTCCATGTCAATCTCGTCTGGGGTTATCAAAACAATTCCTGCTCCACAACCAGCTGTGCAGGATGATCCATCTACATATAATCTCCATGTAGGTATTTCGTCTTCAAATTTCTTATCTGTCAGAGTTCCTCGATAAAATATCTGCTGTTTTCTTCCATCATCCCCCGGTATCTTTCGCTCCTCGTCAGTCATCTGCTCGTACTCTTTTACCAACCGTGGCTGGTCTGAATTTGAATATAATGATTTCTCTACATCCACAAGTCCTTTTACCAACCTTGGTTGGTTTGGACCTATTTCTGCTGATCCTGTATCGTCCACAGGTAGGTCAGCAAATGTTTCTGTTGATCCTGTATCGTCCACAGGTAACTCAGCAGGCACCTTTTGCTCCTCGAGGGTATCAGGGTATGTGAACTCTGCTATAAAATCTGCTACAGCCTGCCCCTTCAATGATGATCTGGGCTCATACACAATATCGTATTCACCAAGTTCTACTGCCCAGTACATCAGTCTCCCTGATTTTTCTGGCTTATGGAGGGCTTGTCTCAATGGCATATCAGTATAAACAATGATGGTATGGGCTTGGAAATATGGCCTCATTCTTCTGCTTGCCTCAATTAGTGCCAATGCCAATTTTTCTAGCTTTGGGTACCTGATTTCTGCACCTCGGAAAGCCTTACTTGTGTAATAAATTGGCTTCTGGACTCCATTCTCCAATCTGATCAACGCTGAACTGACTGCGTTCTCTGATACTGCCAAATACAAATACAACTTTTCTCCTGTTATTGGTCTTGACAACAGTGGAGGTGTTCCCAAATATTTCTTCAAGTCTTGAAAAGCTTTTTCACATTCCTCATTCCACTCAAAGGTTTTTCGAAGTGTTTTGAAGAATGGTATGCATTTATCAGTTGCTCGAGATACAAATCTGTTGAGCGCTGCAACTCGTCCGGTAAGACTCTGCACTTCTTTCTTCGTCGTCGGAGATCGCAGCCCTAGAAGAGCTTTGATCTTATCTGGATTTGCCTCAATACCTCGCTGATTGACGATGTATCCGAGGAACATTCCTTCTCGTACTCCAAAGGTGCACTTCGTCGGGTTAAGCTTCATTTGGTATTTATCCAATTGATCAAAAGTTTGACTCAAGTCAATCAAATGATCAGTAGCTTTCTTGCTTTTAGTGAGCATGTCATCGACATAGACCTCCATGTTGCGGCTGATTTGTTCGGTAAAAACCTTGTTCATCAACCGCTGATATGTTGCACCTGCATTTTTTAAACCAAAAGGCATAACATTATAACAATAAGTTCCCCTAGGGGTAATAAAAGAAGTACTTTCCCTGTCTTCAGGTTTCATTTTGATCTGGTTGTAGCCAGAGTAAGCATCCATGAAGCTGAGTAGCTCGTGTCCCGAGGTAGCATCCACCAGTTGATCAATTCTGGGCAGTGGAAAATGATCCTTGGGGCATGCTTTATTGAGATCGGTGAAATCGACACACATTCTCCATTTGTTGTTTTTCTTCTTTACCATCACCACATTAGCCAACCAATCTGGATATTTTACATCTTCAATGAATTGGGCTTTCTGGAGTTTCTCGACTTCCTCCTGTATGGCCTGATTCTTCTCGGGACTAAACACCCTTCTTCTCTGCTTTACAGGTTTAATCTCCTTATTCACATTGAGTTCATGACATAAGAAGTTTGGATCTATTCCTGGCATGTCTTCATGACTCCAAGCAAAAGTATTTTTCCTATTCTTCAAGAAAGCTATCAACTCCTCTTTTATCGACATATCCAACGATGAACCTATCTGGGTTATTCGTTCAGGATGTTCGTCGTCCAAAATAACGTTTTCTGTAGATTCCATCACTTGTCCTTTTACAAGTTGAGATTCATCCCTGGGATCAAGAGTTTCAATTTCTGTACCTTCTTCCACCTGGTAAGTTGTAGTCTTTTTCATCGATCCTTCTAGTTCTTCTTGCTCGGCCGACGAATAATAGCATTCCCGAGCTACTTTTTGATCACCTTTCACCACTCCAACTCCAAAATTTGTTGGGAATTTCAAACATTGATGTACTGTAGAAGGAACGGCTTCGAACTTCTTCAATCCAACTCTTCCCATGATGATGTTGTAGGCTGACTGCACATTCTTATCCATCACAAAGAATCGTATTCTTTCTGTTCGACAAACAGGCCAGGTTCCAATGAATATATCCAACTTGATCGTCCCAAGTGGAAAAACTTTCTCGCCAGCAAAACCCAGAAGGGGTCTGTGATAAGGTTCTAATTGGGATAATTTCAAATTCAGGCTATCAAAGCATGAATAGTACATGATGTCTGCCGAACTACCATTATCTACCAACACCCTTGAAATGATCACGTCCTTCATTCTCATTTTAATCACCAAAGGATCATCATGAGGGTAAAGAACACCTGCCAGGTCATTTTTCGAAAAACCAATTACTAGCTTCTCTTTGTTTACCTTCCTCGGACGATCATCCTCGGCCAGGTTTATTCGCTGAATATATGAGCAAGCTTGAGCCTCTCCGAGATAAGCTTTTCTTTCTGCAGTAAGGTCTCCTCCTCCTGCATCTCCCCCTGTAATAACGTTACAATGAAATGATCCAAAACGTATGGAAAATACCTCTCGTTCAGGTTTTCTTGGCTTCTTGGGAAGATCGGGGTCATCATCTGGATCCTCTTCATGGTCCTTCCTCTTATTCTCCTCTGCACGACGAGGAGATCTAGATCTCTTTCTAATTCTGTCCTCATTTGTCCTCTCACCTCTGCGCTCTACATACTTTGATAATTTTCCTCTTCGAATGAGTCTTTCAATCTCGTTCTGAAGGGCTATACAATTTTTGGTCATATGGCCATGATCTTTGTGAAACTCGCAATATTTGGTCTTATTCCTCATGTCTGGATCTGACTTCAGTTTCTCTGGCCATTTGATTTCCTCGTTATTCCTGATTTCTTCTAAAACATGATTAATACCCATTCTCAATGGAGTATAATTATCATACTTCTTTAGGGCTTCCAACTTTATCCTGTTATTCCTGGAATATTTGTCACCACCATTGCCTTTCTGATCTTTCTTCTTAGAATTGTCGACCTCCACTTTAACTTCTTTATCCATATTCTTCTTCGCAGTCATAGCCTCCTCGGCATTCATGATTTTGGCCGCCTTTGCCATCAATTCCGACATATTTTTAGGCGGATCTTTGGCCAGAGTATAGTATAGCTTGTTAGGCAGCAAACCACTCATCAAAGCAGTGATTGCTGTCTTTTCTTCATAATCTATGACTTCCAATTTTTCGTTATTGAAACGAGTTATGTAATCTCTAGTACTTTCACCTGATTTCTGTCTAACACTTAGCAAGTGTGCTACTCGCTTTACCGGCTTTGCTCCAAAACAAAAATTACCAATAAACAGCTCGGCTAACTGAACAAAAGTTGAAATCTTACCCCGAGGAAGATTATTGTACCATATCTGTGCAGATCCGGTAAGAGTTCCCGAGAATGCTCTACACCTCATCTCGTCGGGGACAGCATAAATATCTGCAGCAGCTTGGTACTGTTCTATATGAAGTACAGGATCTGTCTTACCATCGTACTTGGGGGTCACTACAGGTGCTTTGAATTTCGACGGTGTAGGGAAATCCACAATGGCTTGCACAAAAGGTGTCCCTTGAACGAAAGTTCTCTGTAAGGGGTTCCTCGCCTTAGCCATTTCTCCCAGTCTATCCTCCAATCGTTGAATGGAACCTTTCCATGCTTCATTCCCTTCCTCGGGCCGCCTAGTCCGAGCAACTGATTGCCCTGACGTAGCTTCCTGAGATTTATCTCGACGAGTAATTGGTCGTGATTGTGCAGATCTTTCTCTCGAACCTGGTGGTGGTCGAAAACTTCCTGATGGAGCCCTAGGTGGACTCATGTTCCTCCTTGGTCCTAACCGACTGAAAGGAGACACCCTGCTTAATCTTTCTAAAGCGCTAGTTCTCTCAGGAGAAAGAGAGATATGTTGATCTGTATCCGTAGCCTGTATTGATGAAGTTCGTCCAGGTTGATAAGAAAAATCATTGGATTCCCCATTGCGATATGACCCAATACGTCTGGATCGTGATTGCCCATGATCAGTCCTTTGCCCTGAATAAGTAGGTATACCGCCTTGAAGAGTTTGAAGGAGTTGCCTCATAGATTCTTGCATGGCGGTTTGTCCCTGAGCCAGATTCGTCATAATTCCGGCCAGATCTGGAGATGTAGATAGATTTGGAAGATTTCCAGTATTTCCAGCATTCCGATTACTGGATTCTGGATTATCTGCCATTAGTGACAAATGATTTTTATGAAAAACGATAACAACAGTCGTTCCCACAGACGGCGCCAATCTGTTGATGTAAAAAACTAGATTGCTCTAATTATTCAATCACAGATAAATAAATAAGACAAAGATTTTTAAAGTGGTTCGGCTAGGAATAAAGCCTACGTCCACTGTTATGTTATTGCTGAGTGTTTGTGGAATTCTTGATTACAAGTTCTCTCAAGAATTTCCGGTCCCCTTGAATGGGATTGATACAAGGTATTTATAGCCTCAAGGCTGTACATGAAAGGTCTACTACATTAAATGATATACATATGAATGGGTAATATATTTAATGCGGCGTGTGCGTCAAGAATCTAATGAATAGTTGAACAGTTGTCCGTCTGATAATTGATGACACGGCCGAGGTGCAGTTCGGACCGCCTTAGTTGCTCGTCGATCAAGAGTTCCTCGGAGTACTTAGAGTATCTCGGGATGAAAGAGTTCCTCGGATGGAGTTCCTCGGCATGATAGAGCTCCTCGGTGTATTCTCGTTGCTCGGTACCAACCATGGTTGTTCAGTAAATGATCTTCCTCGCTGTTATTGTGCCACGTAGATCGATACGTGTCTTCATACTATTCGTCCACGTCAGCATATTAATTTTGGTATCAACAGTAGGTACCCCCAAGGAGACGATAAAAAAGACCAAGAAACTCTTTACTGACTGGTCGCCTAGTAAATTATCTGTGATAAATCACTATTTAAGAGAAACTTTGATGGAACCCATTTGCACTGCATCGCAGGGGCTGACATTGAAGAGATGATGCAAAAAATCAATAACGGGGAATGCGGACCCCACATGAATGGCCATATGCTCGCCAAAAAGATCATCGATAGGGATACTATTGGACTACCATGGTACAGGACTGAACAACCTACGTGTGAAGATGTCTCTAATGCGAATAGTTCTCCAACTTCCAGCATCTACCTTCGCAAAAACTATACAACATGTTTCTTCTGGCCATTTTCCACATGGGACATGGACAACATGGGGAAAGTTACACCGATGGCATCCAATGGGCATGAGTTCATCCTAGTCACAATTGACTTCTTCACTAAATGGGTCGAAGCTGAGTCATATGCAATTTTAAATGTCAAGAAGGTGGCCAAATTCATTAAGGAAAACATCATCTTTCGATATAGGGTCCCACATAAGATGGTATCAGACAATGGGTTACATTTTAAGGTAGAGGTTACGGAAGTGGTCAAAGAGTATGGAATTCAGAGACATAAATCCTCTCCATATCGGACTCAAACTAACAGAACGATTGAAGCATCCAATAAAAATATTGAATCCATTATCAGCAAGATGACCAAGAGTTATTGAGATTGGGCCGACATGATTCCTTACGCCCTCTGGGACTACCGTACTTCAGTTCGAACCTCTACTAGGGCTACCCCTTTTTCTCTAGTCTATGACATGGAAGTAATCCTACCCGTGGAGATGGAAATACCCTCGTTACGTATCATGCTAGAAAGCAAGGCCAGTGAAGAAGAATGGTACCAAGGCCGCCTTAACGAGCTAACCCTATTAGATGATAAAAGATTGAAATATATATATCACATACGAGGGTACCATCGTCGTATAGCACGATCATTCAATAAGAAAGTCAAGAACCGCGGTGTCTGAGAAGGGGACTTAGCCCTCAAAGAAATAGTAGAGCCCACCTCGGACCCCAGAGGCAAATTCAAGCCAAATTGGAGCGGCCACTACATTTTGAAGAAAATCCGGTTGGGTGGTGCTGATGTGCTCACCGACCTTGACAGGGAAGAAATGACGCGGCCAGTCAACCTGGACCGCCTCAAGAAATTCTACCCCTAGTCCAAAATCTCGGTGCGCTACGACTCTTCTCACCCCATTCTATTATAAAAAAACTCTTCATTTCCCCTAACCATAATTACGTGGTCCTGATCCTCTAAAAAAATTTCAAATATCTTTCAAAATCCTTAGAGGTACGTAGGTAGCTCATTATATTTGTATGAGCCTAACCCCCTTCTTTTTCATAAAATGCTATTATTTTCTTATCCCAAATAACGACAGTTCATTTAAACATAAACATGAACAAAAGGATTATGTATGCCTTAGAGATTTGTATATATAATTCAAAATGAAAAAAGTCATCAAAAGGAACAACTAGATGATTAAAAACTTATCTATTTCATTATCTAAAATTTATGTACTATTACTTCAGCGTAAAGAGTCAAATGACTTCCCTGACCAAAAATAACCCATATAATAACAAGCCCCATTACTCCTAAAAATCACCCTAATTATTCCCACAAAAGAACACCTATTACAAAAAGCTTCGCAAAACCCTACCCACAGCTCCCAGAGGACCAACACCATCATCACCTGTACCCTGGACTCCCCAAGACTCCCCTGCATGAATGGAATATCAGAGATGCTTCATAAAGTGATAAGCCCGAACTAGCTGGGGGTAGACCACAACGCCCCCTCTATGGTGTCAGTTGCACCACAAAGAGATGAGTCAATGGTGTCAGATATGCAAATGGGGGTAGACAACTCAATCGAACAGTTGCACCACAAAGAGATTAGTCGCATGTCAAAGGCATCATAATCAATATTGTAAGAACACATTGCTTCCATGGATTCGATGTAGTTGGAAAAATCAATGCTACCAGAGAGAGGCATCTTGCAAGACTAAGAGATAGTAAGAAAGTCAGAATTGGAAAAAGAAAGAAGGTGAAAGTGTGAGGAGGAAAGCCCCATCCACACCCCCTTTTATACTTGGAAACTCTGAAGCCAATACAAGGAACCCTCCAGAAATCACAGTAAAACTTTCCCCACTAAGTACCAAGCAATTGAAGTAAGTGCAATCAAAACCTTGGATTGATTGGAATGGACTGACATGCCGATAGGCAGGACATGAGACATGTCGATCATTAAGCCCCCATTTTTGGGAAACCTCCCTTTTTCCTTTTTTGTCAAAATAAAAAAAAATTATCTTAAGGGAATTCCGAATTTCCTTTACACTTATGCCTTACTAGTCTCATCTCAAATAAAATCCTTCTCGTATCAACTATAAAATTTATTTTTACAGTCTCAGTAGCAAAGTAAAAAGAGCATGTGCATTAATCACTAAACTAAGAAAATTAACAAAAAAAACTTCATTCTTCATTTGCATATATTTTGCCGAATTTCCTTTATATTTATGCTTTAATAATCCCACTACCAGAGCTCGATCCTTCCCCAGATGAGGCAGATGGCACCAAGCAAGAAGAAACTCGAACCGCCTCATGAATGTGAGCAGTCGCAAAGGATATCCAGTCTGTGATGTCCTTCAACCAAGTGGTCAAAACACTGATATGATGCAAGGAAGAATAGAAAAGACGAAATCATTCAAGCATCAGGAAAGAGAAAGAAATCAAGGAAATCAAATAAGACGTACCACAGACCTAAGGACCTCCTCCGTCAGACCCAACTCCTCTGGTTCCATTGCACTAGGTCGATACTGTAGATGCATGGGTCCCCCATTAGCTCGTCGAAGGTTGTAACTAGCGGAATGTAGTCGTACGAAAGAAGGCCCTGGCATCGTTGCCGTCGCCGCACCACCTGCGCTATGACACGACCCCACCTGCCGACTCAATCCCTCTATAGGGAGAGGCATCACATCATAAATACTAGGGGGCATCGGCTAACTCGTGATGAAGTCCATATAATCATACATCACCGCTATATCAGTGTATAGGGAGTATGGATTTCCCGTCATCGCAGACACTCGTGCATCATCAGACATCTCCCGCACGCGCCTCATGAACATAAGGGGACTCGTTGGTGGCACCGCAACCTCGTCCTCCACAATCTGATGAAATACCCTCTCCCCAAGATACTAGGAGTGGTCGAACTCATGCGCCAGTCGGCGTCGTATCTTCCCATGTCCCCCAGTCACCCCCGTGTGCTGAATAACTGTCCCCTAGGTTTAAAAGGTCACCTGTAAATCCCCAGCGAAAGCGAAGGATCAATATCAATAAAATGGCATTAAAGGAAAAGAACAGTCTCAAGGATAAAAAAAATGCTAACCCGCTCGCTTGTTAGGACATTATAGACCTGACGAACTGCCTCTAGAGAAAGGTTCTTCTTCGACTGTCGTTTGGACCTCTACCACCGGAACATATGACAAAAGTCCCCAACGGAGTCAACCTTCAAATAAATCAGTTGGGTATTCAACCCAATCACCTCGTAGAACCATGTATACAAAGGACAAAGATCAACATTCAAAAAGAAATGCAAGAATGGAAAATGCGAATGCATAAAGGGAAATGAGCAAAATAAAGAATACCTTTAAAAGATACGTGGCTCCAGTAAAAGTCAGTCGGTAGCACTAACTGAATGCATCCAAAGAATAATAAATGGTCACCAAAGTAAGGCTCCCCCAATCATAGAGGCGGATGTTCGAAAACATCGTCAGAAATGGCAGAAACTGCAAATGGATGATGTCGCCACTCGTCGCCAGAAAACCTCCCAATACCAGCAAGATAAACATACGGGCCATCTGACGCACCAACTTCCATCATTATTGTCAATCCACCTCCTCAGAAAAATCTCCCTCAAAGAAAACAGGCAGAGGGAATCTCTAAAAACCACCCTCTTCACGTCACCAAGAGCCGCTGTCACCACCTCCGGCATCACCCGCAGTGTCCTATCCACCTCAATCTATTCACCCTCACAGTCTAGTCCCAGTATCTATTGAACATCAATAGGAGTCACCATCATCTCCCCCGAAGCCAAAATTGAAGGTGTGGGTAGTGTCCCACTACCTCTCTCCCAAATCACATAGACCCGTTGTGGAGCGGGGCATCTTATCCAATGAAAATGCTAACCTCCCAAACCTCACAGAGGACACCATCCATCGCACCATAGCAGGAAGGTGCTCCCTGATATCCTTAAGCCATGCCATACCGCGAGTACGAATAGTCGACATGGAGACGTCAGAATGTCCAGAAATGAAGAAAACCCTTGTCAGATTTAGGAAATAAAGCAATCTCATCAAGAAAAGAAGAAAGGAATATCAAGAGTCATGCAATACTTACATAACCACTAGGGTTTACCACCCTTGAACAGAGATGATGCAAAGTCTCATGCAGAAGAGTCTAATAATCTTCCATGGTCTCAAACGAGTCGAACGAGTTCTCACTAGCCAATGTGAGGGGAACCCTATCCCTCCACTCCAACCCTGCCCAGTCATCGGCATTAAGCCACTCCATATGGGTCGTACTACTTGAGAATTCAGTCACTTCGGATGTTAGAACGATTTGCAGAGGTTTATAGCAGAAGAAAAGAAGTCATAAAGCTGTGCAAAATGAGGAAAACTCACCCCTTTTTTATAAAAGGCTAAGGGTTATGTCGATCGGCAACACCCTTAACCAACTGATCGGCACTAAGAGTTTCACCTCGTCGAGGAATACCAAAAGTCCATTCCAATGCCGATTGGCACACCCACATCCAAGCCGATCGGCACATACCTTAAAATTTTGTACAAAAAGTCCGAAAAATACCACAAAATTCCGAATAATTCCTTGAAAACTCTTATAATTGACAAATCAGTTCAAGCACCTTGATCACCAAGGATAACATATTTTACACCCCCAGCAGAATTCAAGAGAATCATTCTCACCAACAATGTCTCTAAAGGACACTCCAAACATTCCCCAACTACCCAAAATTCCCAGATCATTCACTCTTCTCCAGCGGAACCTAAGATCCAATCCTCATCCCCAGTGGAATCCCTAACTTTCCCAAAGGAAAAGTACACCTCTTTTAGGTCAGAATTGACCTTGGTCTTGGATCGTCACCTTAGTTAGATCAGAATTGACCTCGATCCTCGGTCGTCACCTCTTTTAGGTAAGAATTGACATCGGTCTTGGATCATCACCTTAGTTATGAAAAAATGCCACTTGAGACATTTAATATAGGATTAAACTATTAAAATGGCTTTGAAATGTTTGTTGAAGAAACTCTCTTAATAAAAAAAAAAAACTTAACATAAGATGTGTTTATAAAAAACTTTTCAAAATAGTTTGAACGAGTTATTTCAAATCTAAAATGAACAAGTTTTGAAAAGTGAAACTTAAACTATTAAATCATCCCATCTAGGAAGAAGGTGATGAGAAAATGAGGAAGAACACAAGTAATTTTTAACTGGTAAATACACACCCAATTGGGGAAACATCCATGGTGACCTCTACATCACAAAATGAAAATCCGCTAAAATCAGAGTAACAAATTACAAGCTATTGAACAATCGAACCACACAAACACACCTAAACTATGTTTAGAATTGTTACCAACTCCTCTAGATTAGATCCGACTTATCTGAAAGTTATTGTTGTTCGTGTTCTCTCGAGCTTCGTATCTTTACTTGATTCCAGTCTTTACGTCGACTCTAACAAGTTCAAGATCATAAAACCCTCACTTTAAGTGTGGTAGAGTGAAAGTGAAGTGGATATGTTCTCTCTGACATATCCATGCAATGCACTCACTCTTAATACAAACAA
The DNA here is from genome assembly GCA_949130495.1 of Sambucus nigra. Classification (NCBI taxonomy): domain Eukaryota; kingdom Viridiplantae; phylum Streptophyta; class Magnoliopsida; order Dipsacales; family Adoxaceae; genus Sambucus; species Sambucus nigra. The sequence continues at coordinate 379,310,158 of OX422219.1, read as the reverse complement.
AATGATTTAATAAATTAAAAAATCACAAGATATGCAAGAAATTCTAAAATCAGTTTAGTCAAACCTAAAACAGACAATTAGACCTTTCAAAATATCCGTAGATCAAGAGGGAATATTGTTGAGAAATATCCAAGATCTTAACACTTTCATGTTTTGAAAATATTATATAGAAAGTGCAACCCCCAATCTAGATCTGAAAAACTAAATCTTAGTCTGATAGTTTCAATAAAATGAAATCATAATGAATATTGTTAGTTTAGGGTTTGAAAACATAACATTGGTTTTAAAAATAATTAACAAACAAGATTTTTCGAAATAAGAAATCAAGATAGTGAACTATCTATGTGATTTGTATCAGAGACAAGATCTCAAGTTTCTATCTAGAGAAACTAAAAACTCTACCAATGTGATTAAGTTGGAAGGATGATCAAGAACATGAGAGGATAACTTCTCAAACACGATCTAAACACTCAGGTTTAAAACCTCATAACAATATTTATGTATTAGGGTTTGACGAAGTTAGGGTTAGGGTTTCCTTTCTCTCCCTTATCTTTTCTATATCTTCTCTCTACTCTCTCTTTTTTCTCTCAAACGAGGAAATATCAAAAGTCTCTAAATGTCTCACCCAAGGCATCTATTTATAATGGAGTTCGAGGGATCTGGAACGATGCCATAAATAAAGGGCCAAGATTAAAGGAATTTAAATCGATGCAAATCTAAGGGTTCACAGAAAGCGGTGCAAAGCCAAACTCTGATTGGTTAAAACCATCACACTGGGATTAGTTCCAAACACATGCAGAACATAGATTAAGATGATCCAAGGGTCCAGAATAAGTCTCATGTATGTGAGTGAATAAAAATAGAAATCGAACCATTGTCAGGGCAACACGTGTAGGCTCACGATCGACTCTCAAACATGTGTTTTTGAGTTCCAAAAAATTCTAGTTTCAACCACAAATGTTTCTGCCGCTTTTGGTTTCTACCCATGTCAGTTTTAAGGAATAAAATATATTTACTAATCAACCCAAAAAATTTATTAAATTTCAATTTTAATTTGAAAAAAAAATATTTAGAATTCTTAAAAAATATTAAGTAAATCCCAAAAATTATTAAAAATCATATTAAGGGATTTAACTCACACAATGTCATAATGTGAATGAAACACTATATGTATGCCATCCTAGTGTATGGTGTATGTGAAATACCATCAAGAAATTATAGAGGAATATCCATGTAGCTATGAAGATTATGAGGCTTTTTGGTTCATCTACGAATGGACACAATTATGTCACTATTTCCAAACTAGATGAACTCCTATATAATACAGACTCAGATGAGTCAAATATATAGTGTGCTTCAATCTCTACCTTTGGAAATATGAGACAAAATCTCCTTTGAGTCAACAAGAACTCGTAGGGATAAAAAAAAGAAAATATGGAAATCCTATATCTATAAAAAATCTATCTACCCAGTCTCCTAGAAATAGAAAAATTACATAACCTAATTACGTACAAACCATTACCGTATCAAAATCTGATGAAATAAAAAGGTACTGAAATCTGCAATAAGATACCTAAGATGAAGTTCAGTAGATGAGAATGTGCACGAGTGTCCAAGTGGACTCAAAATTTCTTCCCCATTTTTGTCTCAAATGGACAAAGGGCAGTAAGAATCAAATAAGGAGAGTTATAAACAGGTAAATAAGCAATAACTTGAATAAACAGCGAGAATTTGCATTAATCTCCTACATAAAACAGATAAAAGAGGTGTTCTTTTTCTTTATACTAACATCCATGCCTTACATCCTCAAAGACTAATTAAAAACATGTGAAAAATTGGCAGTCATATAAATGAAGCAAAAAAAAAACATTTCAGCCAAAATAATCCCAATTGATTTACGTAGGGATTCAAAACTCATAAAATCCAAGGGTTTTGTAAATAAATGAGCCAATTGTAGATCAGAAGGTAGGTGGTTAATCTCTAATTGTTTTGAGTCAACTAATTATCGTATGAAGTGATATCAAATTTTAATATGTTTAGTGCGAGATTGTTGAACTGGGTTCTTTGAGATGTTGATCACACTATGGTTATCGCAATAGAGATGGATTTTTTCTTATTTTATACCGTAATCTCTCAGCATTAGTTGCAGCCATAATAACTGGGCACGAAAACTTCCAGCTGCAATATATTCAGATTTTGCAGTGGATGAAGAGGTGCAATTCTATTTTTTGTTGTTCCAACCAACCAAGTTGTTACTGATGTAGTAACATGCGCCTGATGTACTGTCACTATCGTCCGAACACCCAACCCAATCAGTGTCTGTGTATCCAACTATAGTTCTCGATGTGTCATTAGTGTACCACAACCCTACTTATTCTTTTTATGCACAATAAATGCCTCTCTTTGGCATTATTCTGGTAACGGGTGCACACACACAGCCTACATGATATCAGGGTGCGAGGCAGTTAGGTAGAGCAAACTTCCTATCATACTACGGTATAAGGTAGAGTAAATGGATTTACCATTTTCATTTTAGGAGAGTTTTACCTACGTACTCATAGATGTTCTAGCATCCTTAGAAGTATCTAAGACAAACTTTTTTATAATCACTAATGCATATTTAGATTGCGAAACAAATAAACCTTTTGAGTTTTGTTTAACTTGAAGACCTAAGAAATATTGCAATTCCCCCATAAGCGACATTTTGAATTCTTTGTGCATAATGTCTAAGAAAGACTTGGCTTATGAAGGGGATGTGGATCCAAAAATTATATCGCCAACATACACTTTAGGAATAGTAATTTTATTTTCAAAATTTTTGATAAATAAGGTTTGGTCATTTCCTCCCCTCCTAAATCTGTTATCTAACATAAAGGTGGATAGGCGCTCATACCAAGCTCTAAGATCTTTTTTTTAAATCGTAAAGATCTTTCTTAAGACGATAAACATGATTAGGATGATGAGGGTCAATAAAACCTCTGGGTTGTTCTACATAGGTCTCCCTAGTTAAAATTTGTCAAGGAAGGAAGACTTGACATCCATTTGGTAAAGTGTGAAATGTAAATGACATGCTATAGCCAACATAAATGAATAAATTCGATTCGAGTAATAGGAGAAAATGTTTCATCGAAATATATTCCTTCAATCTGAGAGTATCCCTGGGAAACTAATCTATCTCTATTTCGAATGATCATCCCAGACTTATCAATCTTGTTAAAAATCTAGTGTGTGCCAATAACCCTTTTATTTTCAGGTCTGGGTACAAGATACCAAACATCATGAATGACAAATTGAAAAAGTTCCTCTTGCATTGCAGTTATCCACAAGAACTCATTCAAGGCTTCATTTACATTTTTCGGCTCAATAAGAGACACAAAATGAACAATGTTTCGAAGTTGGGATCTTGTACGAACAGGTTCTTTAGGGTTACAAACAACGTTGTCTATGGCATGGTATTTAGAAACCCAGTTAGGCACTTCAGGGGTCTCTGTTGGTAAAGACTGAGTTATTTTAGGAGAGTCATAATTTAAAAGGTTTTCAGACTCATCCACAATAGTTGGTCTATGAATTTTACTTTCTACAGAATTGTCATTTATAATCACGTTAATAGATTCCATCATGGTCTTAGTATGCAAGTTTTAAATTCGGTAGAATCTACTTTCAGGTGAATATCCTAAAAATATAGCTTTATCTCCTCTTATTTCAAATTTAGATAAATGTTCTCTGTCTTTACAAACATACCAAAGTTCATAGGGGGTCTACTTAGAATTCTTCCTAAGGTAGACTTTATTGATGATGTGACATGAAGTACGAACTGATTCAACGCAAAAGTATTTAGGTAAATCTTTGGCATGTATTAAAATTCTTGCCATTTCCTGAATTGTTCTATTTTTGCGCTCGATTATCCCATTTTGTTGGGGTGTCTTGGGAGCACTAAACTCGTGTTTGTAACCATTATAGTCACAATATTCAATGATACCTGAATCTATGAATTCACCTCCTTTATCACTTCGGATTGTATCTACTTGGGAGTCCTTTTCATTTTCTGTACGAAGTAATATTTTTAAAAAGTCTCTAAAGGTTTCAGACTTCTACTTTAGAAAAGCAACCCAAGTGAATCCCGTGTGGTCGTCAACCATAACTAGAATGTAACTATTGCCACAAAGACTAATACCACGAGAAGGACCCATTAAGTCCATATGGATGAGTTGTAATGGTTTAGAGGATATAATATCTTTAACTCTTTTACGAGATGCCTTAACAATTTTATAACAACCCTCGTAATTTGGGGCTATTTTAATTAATTTTTGTAAAATGAAGGAAAATAAAGTTTTTGATAAAATTATTTTTATTGCTCAAATATGTTGAATATTATTTTTAAAGGCGAGAATTTCAAACGGTTTCGAAATCGGAGTTAAAACGGATTTTAAAATGATTTTAAAATGATTTTTAACTCTTGGAGTTGTTTTGTCTTCCAAATCTTCATTTCTTTGCCTTATTTAAAGGATTCTTTTGGATTCCAACTCTTCATTTCTTTTCATTATGAAAGGAATTTGTGGGCAACCTTTTTAACCTACTTTTGGCACAACTTTTGGCAGCAAGTATATTTTATATTCCTCTTCTTTTTATATACACATTGACCCTTGAGATTTGTGAGTTCCAACCTTAGATTAGAGGTGTTCTTGGGGCTATTTTGTTGGAGGTTTTTGGAGGATATTTTGTAGATCTTTTGTGTTGATCTTGAGGATGTGATCGTTGGTTTCTCATCATGGTTTGAGGTATGAGGTTTTACACAATATGCTCCTTAAATCTCACGAGTGTCATTCTCTTTGAATTCTTGTTAATTGAACTCATATTTGAATTGATAAATTCATTGAAATCTGGAAAATAATTGTTGAAATTATTTTGATTCACGTGGTATCATTATATTATTGTTGAGCACGTTGTCATGAGATTTTAATATGGCACTGATGTTGGGCACCCGCAAAAATTCCTGTTTCCCGGGCTATGGCTTGATAAAGCATATACGGATGTGGTGAGGCCTGGTGACCCGGTTAATGTGTTGTTGAGAAATTATATTGATAAAATGCTATTGAGATTTTCATTTGATTTGAATATTCGTACTCGTGTTGTTACGCTTTATTCATCGCTAACATATATTTGTTGAGCATCTTTCTTGTCGTATTGTGTACTTCCCCATATTTTCTTTTAGTGGAAGGTTGGCGCGGATTTTGGGGCACTATGGAGATTGATTTTAGCGAGGATTGTTTGGGAAGATTTGTATTATTTTGACGTATAGAGCTTTGGAGATTTGTATTTTATTTTTCGAGTTAGTTGTAATTTTAATTCAAGAGACTTGTTGTAATTGAATAGATTGAGATTAGTGGATTTATATTATTGTGGGTTTACTTAGATTCTCTATACCTTGTCACTTGTGGATTTGGATTTATTTTATCGCATTAGCGCTCCGTTCGCTCTCCCCAGGCAGGCGGGGTGTTACAAATTTTTCCTTCTTGACAAGGACCACAAACAATGTTGGAAATAGGTTTTATTTTAGGAATACCTCTAACTATTTACTGAGAGGATAATTTACTAAGGTTGTCATAATTTATGTGACCCATTCTATTATATTATAATTCATTGTCATCCATCCTGGCAATGTTACAGACTTATATACTTGGATTAACTGTGTAACAGTTATCTGGAGTATGAAGTCCTGTAATTATGCACTCCCCATTTTTATTTAAAATTTTACAATTGATCATTGAAAAGGTGACGGTATGATTGGAGTCACAAAATTGTGTAATACTTAGTAGATTAGCCTTAAGACCTTTTACTAATTAAAAAAATCTTCAAGAAAAGGTAATCCATCTTCTTGGAGTTTTCCTTTGCCAACGATTTGGGCTGAAACACCATCCTCAAACAAGACTTTGCCTCCGGAGAAGTTAGATTCGTTTGAGAATTTGGATTCATCCCCGGTCATATGCTTAGAACATCCAGAGTCCAAGTACCATCCAGACGTGGTGTGTTCAGCTTTCAAAGCATTGATAACTATGTTACATTTCATCAGGGGTACTAGATCATCCTTTCTTACCCAAATTGCTCTAGTTTTCAATTTGCGCCTATTAGCTCGTATTTGATAAAACTTATGAGCTTCAGATTTTTGTTTATACAAATTTTGCGCAATTTTATTGTTGTTATAAATATTTTGAGCATTTGGTCAAGAAAAGACCCTACGATTATGTCTTGCCGATTTTATTTTAGTATTAGATCTTGTTTTTCTCTTTCGATAGTTAGAATTTATGTCCGGTGGTTTAGAAAGGACATAATTGTTACGGCTTCTCCTAGAATAGTTAAAGTTCCGATGGGTAAAGGAGGGATAGGTAGTTTGACATAGCGATTTGGAATATCAACCATCTAACGAGTCTCCGTACACGTTATAGTATGAGCAATAAAGATTTCTCATAGCAGTTAAGTCTTTAGGAAAGTTGTTGAACATAGGTTTCCCTAAAATTATAACTTTTGGCATTATTTCCAGAGAGAACCGTTTGAAATGATGTCTTACTCTTTCTAATGGGAGGGAAAACGTACTTCACTTTAAGTTGAACATTATGCTTAGAGGTACTTGTCTCATCAAGATTTAACTGCTGCTGATTTTTGTCAAAATCATTTTTCAAAGATTAAAAGTCTGTACAAATTTCCATAGGTCTTTTCCCACAAGTCTCAAACTTTATAGTTTCAAAAGGCTTAGTTTTCTTGATATTTTTGGTGAAAAAGCCTATTCCAGATCTATCGCATGAATTAGTCTTAGTATCCGCAACACAGTCCTCAAAACATTTAGAATTGCTTTGAAATTTTGAGAATTTTTTGAAAACTGTTAAAGCCTTTTCTTTTGTTTGTTCCAATTCTAATAATGATCTTTTATACTTCTTTTCCAAAATATTATCGGATTAATCCAAGTCTTTCAATTTTTGTTCAAAAACCTTTATTTCCTCATCATGAGTTAAACTTTGAGACGTATACTCTTTAGTATTTTGTTTAACTATTTGGTTTAGGGACTCTAATTTCTTGGAAAGATCTTTGACAAGATTCTCTAGTCTGGCGCTTTTCTTGAGTGTTTTAGTGTTAAGTGTATGAATGTCAGGAAGGTCCTCATTATCGAAATCACTAAGTGAACAGTGTGCATTATCCCCTGTCGATTCAATTTTAGGACTCACACACTTATTGACATCAATAATAAGACGATCACTTTGACTCTCACACACGATTTTCTGTAGTATAATCAATCTCAAGCATTAAGGTAGATATATCAGTAGAAGCAACATCATTTATCATATGATGAGTTTCTTCATCATTATTGTAGATTATCTTAGCAAAGAAGGACATGCAAGGGTCATAAGAGTTGGATATCCGAGGTTCATCATTTTCAGAATCACTTGAGTCATTCCAAGTCTTGCGTAGCTGAGCCCTATTATGTTTGGGTTTTTTTCAAAGTTAACCCTACAGTCACTAGCCATGTGTCCTACTTTTCCACATCCATAACATTCAACATTTTTAAGGACTTTCTGAGGTCTCTTGTGACATCAATATTTTGTTTGTCATGTTTTTTCTCATGAGGTCTATTATTAGAAGTGTTGGAGTAATTAGGTATCCCTTGTCTAGAAGCAACATTGTTTCTAAAGTTTACAATTTTTTTGAATTGCTTAGACATAAGAGAAATTTGATTATCCAAGTCATAGTCCTCATAAGAGTCAAGGTCAAGGCCAAGTTTGATCAACTTAGATGAAAAAACAAGATTAGACTTTTGGTCTAGATTAATTGTTTCTTGAATTCTAGTTCCATTTCCAGAGTTCTTAGTTTACTACTGATAAGTTTTGGGGTAAGATTTTGATCATCCATTTCCTCAAAAGCATATCTTTTGTTATCAAACTTCTGTGGAAGTTATCTTAGAATTTTTGAAACAATTTATTTCCTATCATATGTTATACCATTTGCATGAAACTTAGTTACAATGTCAGTTAACCTAATATAGAAATCATCAAAGGATTCAGTCTCAGACATGACAGGGGATTTATACTGTTGGATAAGCATTTGAGTTTTAGCAAATTTAACTCTCGTATCATCCTCATGTGCAGTTACAAGAGTGTCCCATGCTTCCTTAGAAGTTGTGCAATATGAGATCCTCTTGAACTCTTGTTCATCAATAGACATAAATATGGAATTCTTGCCTTTATTGTTACATAGTGAAATTTATTTCTCATATTTAGTCAATTCACTTAGTAGCTTCCTGATTCTCACAAGACTTCCTTCAGTTACTAGTTTAGTAGGAAAAGTGTATCCATTTTCTATAACTTTCCATACTTCATCTCCCAGAGTTCCTTGAATGAATGCAATCATCCTTAACTTCCAATAAGGAAAATTGCTTCCATCAAAGAGAGGGGGTCTGGACAAGTTACCTAGTCTCTATAATTCCTCATCCATACTTTTGTTTTGAAAAAAATAATTTAAAAAACACAAGATCTAAAAGAGTTTAAAACAGGCAAGCTCTGATACCAATTGGTAAAAAATGCCACTTGAGACTTTTAATACATGATTAAACTAGTAAAATGACTCTGAACTATTTGTTAAAGAAACTCTTTTAATCAAAACAAAACATAACATAAGATTTGTTTATAAAAAACTTATCAAAATAGTTTGAACAAGTTATTTCGGATCTAGAATGAACCAGTTTTGAAAAACAAAACTTAAACTATCAAATCAGCACGGTAAGGAAGAAAGTGACGAGAAAATGAGGAAGCACAGAAGTAATTTTTCACTTGGTAAAATCTCACCCAATTGGGGAAACATCCACGGTGACCTCTACATCACAAAATAAAAATTCACTAAAATCATAGTAACAAATTATAAGCTATTTAACAAGCAAACCACACAAACACACCTAAACTATGTTCAGAATCGTTACCAACTCCTCTGGATTAGATGTGACTTCTCTGAAGGTTGTTGATGTTGATGTTATCTAAAGCTTCGTAGCTTTTATTGATTTCAGTCTTTACGTCGACTCAAACAAGTTCAAGATCATACAACCAACAGTTTAAGTGTGGTAGAGTGAAAGTGTAGTAGATATGTGCTCTCTCACATATGCATGAAATGCACTCACACTTAATACAGACATAATGATTTAACAAATTACAAAATCACTAGATATGCAAGAAATTTTAAAATCAATTTTATCAAACCTAAAACGAGCTTTTGGACCTTTCAAAATATCCACGGATCAAGAGGGAATCTTGTTGAGAAATATCTAAGATCCTAACACTTTCAGGTTTTAAAAATATTATATAGAAAGTGCAACCCCCACTAAAGATCTCAAAACTATATCTTAGTCTAATAGTTTGAATAAAATGAAATCAAAATGAATATTGTTGGTTTAGGGTTTGAAAACATAAAATCAGTTTTAAAAACAACAAACAAACAAGATTTCTTGAAATAAGAAATGAAGATAGTGAACTATCAATATGATTTGTATCATAGAGATAAGATCTCAAGTTTCTATGTAGAGAAACTGAAAACACTACCAACGTGATTAAGTTGGAAGGATGCTCAAGAACAAGAGAGGATAACTTCTCAGAACACGATATAAACACTCAGGTTTAAAATCTCAGAAAAGTATTTCTGCATTAGGGTTTGATGAAGTTAGGGTTTGGGTTTCCTTTCTCTCTCTTATCTATACTCTTTATTTTTTCTCTCAAACGAGGAAATCTCAAAAGTCTCTAGATGCCTCACCCAAGGCATCTATTTACACTAGAGTTCGAAGGATATGGAACGATGCCATAAACCAAGGGTTGAGATTAAAGGAATTTAAATCGATGAAAATCTAAAGGTTCACTGAAAGCGGTGCAAAGCCCTACTCTAATTGGTTAAAACCATCGCACTTGGATTAGTTCCAAACATATGCAGCACGTAGATTAAGATGGTCCAAGGGTCCAGAATAAGTCATATGTATGTGAGTGAATAAAAACACAAATCGAACCGTTGTCTGGGCAACACGTGTACGCTCACGATCATTTCTCAAACGGGTGTTTTTTATTTCCAAAAAATTCTAGTTTCACCCACAAATGTTTCTGCCGCTTTTGGTTTCTACCCAAGTCAGTTTTAATGAATAAAATATATTTACAAAAAATAAAAATAAAAACTTTCTTAAGTTTCAATTTTAATTTCCAAAAAAAATATTTAAATTCTTTGAAAATATTAATTAAATCCCAAAAATTATTTAAAAATCATATCAGGGTATTTAACTCACATAAGGTCATAATGTGAATGAAACACTATTTGTATGCATTCCTGGTGTGGGGTGTGTGAAATACCATCAAGAACTTGTTGAGGAATATCAATGTAACTATGAAGATTCTGACTCGTTTTGGTTCGTCTAGGGATAGACACAATTTTATCACTATTTCCAAAGTACATGAGCTCATATATAATGCAGACTAAAATGAGTCAAAGATGTAGGGTTCTTCAGGTTAGGTTAAAATTGACCTCGGTCCTCGGTCGTCACCTCTTTTAGGTAAGAATTCACCTCGCTCCTCGGTCGTCACCTTACTTAGGTCAGAATTGACCTCGCTCCTCGGTCGTCACCTCTTTTAGGTCAGAGTTGACCTTGATCTTGGATCATCACCTTAGTTAGGTCAGAATTTACCTTGGTCCTCGATCGTTACCTCTTTGAGGTCATAATTTACCTCGGTCTTGGATCGTCAACTTAATTAGGTCAGAGTTGACATCGGTCCTCAGTCCTCACCTCTTTTAGGTTTGAATTGATCTATGTCTTAGATCATCACCTTAGTTAGGCCACAACTGACCTCGATTCTCGATCGTCACCCCTTTTAGGTTAGAATTGACCTCAGTCTTTGATCATTACCTTAGTTAGGTCAGAATTGACCTCTGTCCTCGATTTCCACCTCTTTTAGGTTAGACTTGACCTTGGTCTTGGATCGTACCTTAGTTAGGAAATAATTGACCTTGATCCTCGATTGTCACCTCTTTTAGGTCTGAATTGAGCTCGCTCTTAGATTGTCACCTCTTTTAGGTCAAAATTGACCTCGATCTTTGATCGTCACCTTATTTAGGTCAAAATTGACCTCGATCCCCATTCATCACCTCTTTTAGGTCAGAATTAACCTCGGTCCTCGGTCGTTTCCTCTTTTAGGTCAGACTTAACCTCAGTCTTCGATCTTCAACTTTCTTGGGTCAGAATTGACCTCAGTCCTCGTTCATCACCTCTTTAAAGTCATAATTGACCTCAATTTTGGATCTTCACCTTATTTAGGTAAGAATTGACCTCTGACCACAATCGTCACCTCTTTAAGGTCAGAATTGACCTCGGCCTTGGATCGCATTCTTAGTTAGGTGAGAATTAACCTTGATCCATGAACGTCACCTCTTTTAGGTTAAAATTGACCTCGGTCTTGGATCGTCACTTTAGTTAGGTCAGAATTCCCCTCGGTCCTCGGTCCCCGGTCATTAATTTATTTAGGTCAGAATTGACCTCGATCTTGGAACCTTAGTTAGGTCAAAATTCACCTCGGTCCTCGGTCGTCACCTCTTTTAGGTCAGAATCAACCTCAGTCTTGCATCATCACCTTAGTTAGGTCAGAATTGACCTTAGTCCGTGGTCGTCACCTCTTTAAGGTCAGAATTTACCTCGACCCTCAGTCATCACCACTTTCAAGTTAGAATTGACCTCGGTCTTGGATTGTCACCTTAGTTAGGACACAATTGACTTTCATCCTCAGTCGTCACCTCCTTCAGGTCAAAATTGACCTCTATCTTGGATCGTCACCTTAGTTAGGATTTAATTGACCTCGGTCCTCGGTCATCACCTCTTTTAGGTGACAATTGACCTTCGTCCTAGATCGTCACCTTAGTTAGGACAGAATTAACCTTGGTCCTCGATTGTCACATCTTTTAGGTCATAATTAACCTTGGTCTTGGATTGTCACCTTAGTTAGCTCAAAATTGACCTCGGTCCTTGGTTTTCACCTCTTTTAGGTCATAATTGACCTCGGTCTTAGATCACCACCTTAGTTAGATTAGAATTGAGCTCGGTCCTCGATAGTCACCTCTTTTAGGTTACAATTGACCTCGGTCTCAGATCATCACCTTAGTTAGGTCATAATTGACCTCGGTCCTCGGTTGTCCCCTCTTTTAGGTCAGAATTGACCTCGATATTGGATTGTCACCTTAGTTATGTCAGAATTGACCATTTCCCTCGGTCGTCACCTCTTTTAGCTTAGAATTGACCTAGGCCTTGGATCATCACCTTAGTTAGGTCATAATTGTCCTTGATCTTCAGTCGTCACCTTTTTTAGGTCTGAATTCACCTTGATCTCTGATCGTCACCTTAGTAAACTCATAATTGACCTCGATCCTCGGTCGTCACCTCTTTTAGTTAAGAATTGACCTCGATCTTGGATTGTCGCCTTAGTTACGCTAGAACTAACCTCGCTCCTCGATCGTCACCTCTTTTAGGTCAGAATTGACCTCAATCTTTGATCATTACCATAGTTACGTCAGAATTGACCTCTATCCACGATCGTCACCTCTTTTAGGTTAGACTTGACCTTGGTCTTAGATCGTACCTTAGTTAGGGAAGAATTGACCTCGATCCTCGATTATCACCTCTTTTAGGTCCGAATTGAGTTCGATCTTGGATCGTCACCTTATTTAGGTCAGAATTGACATAGGTCCTTGGTCGTCACCTCTTTAGGTCAAAATTGACCTCGGTATTTGATCGTCACCTAACTTAGCTCAAAATTGACCTCGATCCTCGGTCATCACCTCTTATAGGTCAGAATTGACCTCGGTCCTCGGTCGTGACCTCTTTTAGGTCAGACTTGACCTTAGTCTTGGATCTTCACCTTTCTTGGGTCAGAATTGACCTCAGTCCTCATTCATCACATCTTTAAATTCAGAATTGACCTCGATCTTGGATCATCACCTTATTTAGGTAAGAATTGACCTTTTTCCATGATTGTCACCTCTTTTATGTCAGAATTGACCTTGATCTTGGATTTCCATCTTAGTTAGGTGAGAATTAACCTCGATCGACGGTCGTCACCTCTTTTAGGTTAAAATTGACCTCGGTCTTAGATCGTCACCTTAGTTAGGTCAGAACTCCCCTCGGTCCTCGGTCATCAGTTTATTTAGGTCAGAAATGACCTTGATCTTGGATTGTGACCCTAATTAGGTTAAAATTCACCTCGGTCCTCGATCGTCACCTCTTTTTGGTCAGAATCAACCTTAGTCTTGCATCATCAACTTAGTTAGGTGAGAATTGACCTCAGTCCTTTGCCATTACCTATTTAAGGTCAGAATTTACCTCGATCCTCAGTCGCCGCCACTTTCAAGTTAGAATTGACCTCGGTTTTGGATTGTCACCTTATTTAGGTCATAATTGACCTTCATCCTCGGTCGTCACCTCCTTAGGTCAAAATCGACCTCGATTTTGGATCGTCACCTTAGTTAGGTCTGAATAGACCTCGGTCCTTGGTCATCACCTCTTTTAGGTGACAATTGACCTCCGTCTTAGATCGTCACCTTAGTTAGGCCAGAATTGACCTCGGTCCTCGATCGTCACATCTTTTAGGTCAAAATTAACATCGGTCTTGGATTCTCACCTTAGTAAGGTCAGAATTGATCTCTGTCCTTGGTTTTCACCTCTTTTAGGTCAGAATTGACCTCGGTCTTGGATCGTCACCTTAGTTAGAACAGAATTGACCTCGGTCCTCGATCGTCACCTCTTTTAGGTTACAATTGACCTCGGTCTCAGATCATCACCCTAGTTAGGTCAGAATTGACCTCGGTCCTCGGTTTACACCTCTTTTAGGTCAGAGTTGACATCGATATTGGATCGTCACCTTAGTTATGTCATAATTAACCATGTCCCTCAGTTGTCACCTATTTTAGCTTAGAATTGACCTAGGCCTTGGATCGTCACCTTAGTTAGGTCATAATTGGCCTCGGTCTTCGGTCGTCACCTTTTTTAGGTTTGAATTGACCTTGATCTTTGATCGTCACCTTAGTAAACTCAAAATTGACCTTGGTCCTTGGTCGTCACCTCTTTTAGGTCAGAATTGACCTCGATCTTGGATCGTCACCTTATTTAGGTCAGAATTGACCTCGCTCCTCGGTCTTCACCTCTTTTTGGTAAGAATTGACCTCGATATTGGATTGTCACCTTAGTTAGCTCAGAATTGACCTCGATCCTCGGTCGTCACCTCTTATAGGTCAGAATTGACATCGATCTTGGATCATCACTTTAGTTAGGTCAGAATTAATCTCGATCCTCGGTCGTCACCTCTTTTTAGTTAGAATTGACCTTAGTCTCTTATCGTCACCTTAGTTAGGTCGGAATTATCCTATGTCCTCGATCTTGGATCGCCACCTTACTTAGGTGAGAATCGACCTCGGTCTTGGATCATTACCTTAGTTAAGTCAGAATTGGCCTTGATCCCTCGTCATCACCTCTTTTAGAACATAATTGACCTCGATCTCGGTCCGTCACCTTATATAGGTCAGAATTGACCTCGATACTCGGTCTTTACCTTTTTTAGGTTAGAAATGACCATGATCTTAGATTTTAACCTTAGTTAGGTCAGAATTGACCTCTTTAAGGTCAGAATTGACCCCGGTCTTAGATCGTACCTTAGTTAGGGCAGAATTGATGTCGATCCTCGGTCGTCACCTCTTTTTTGTCAAAATTGACCTCGGTCCTAGATCGTTACCTTAGTTAGGTCAAAATTGACCTCGGCCTTTGGTCATCACCTCTTTTAGGTCAAAATTGACCTCCATCTTGGATCACCACCTTATTTAGGTCAAAATTGACCTCGCTCCCTGGTCGTCACCTCTTTTAGATTATAATTGACATCGATCTTCGATCTTCACCTTATTTAGGCCAGAATTGGCCTCGAACGTTGGTCGTCACCTCTTTTATCCCACACTTGACCTTGGTCTTGGATCTTCACCTCAGTTGGGTCAGAATTGACCTCGATCCACGGTCGTCACCTCTTTTAGGTTAGAATTGACTTCGGTTATAGATCGTCACCTTAGTTAGGTCAGAATTGACCTCTGTCCATGATCGTCATCTCTTTTAGGTCAAAATTGACCTCGGTCTTGGATTGTCACCTTAGTTAGGTTGGAATTAACCTCGATCCATGTTTGCCACCTCTGTTAGGTTAGAATTTATCACGGTCTAAGATCGTCAACTTATTTAGGTGAGTATTTACCTAGGTCCTCAGTCTTAATTTCATTTAGGTCAAAATTGACCTCACTCTTGGATCGTCACCTTAGTTAGGTCAGTTATAACCTCGGTCCTCAGTCGTCACCTCTTTTAGGACAGTTTTGACCTCAATCTTGCATCGTTAACTTAGTTAGGTCAGAATTGACCTCGATCCTCGGTCGTCACCTCTTTTAGGTCAGAATTGACCTTGGTCCTCAGTCATTACCTCTTTCAAGATAGAATTGACCTCGGTCTTGGATCCTCACCTTAGTTAGGTCCAAATTGACCTTCGTCCTCGGTCGTCACCTCCTTTAGGTCAAAATTAACCTCGATCTTGGAGCGTCACCTTTGTTAGGTTAGAATTGACCTCGGTCCTCGGTCATCACCTCTTTTTGGTGAAAATTGACCTCTGCCACGAATCGCCACCTTAGTTAGGCCAGAATTGACCTTGGTCCTCGACCGTCACCTCTTTTATATCATAATTGACCTCGATCTTGTATCGTCACCTTAGTTAGGTCACAATTGACCTTGGTCCTCGATTTTGACCTCTTTTAGGTCAGAATTAACCTCGATCTTGGATCGTCACTTAAGTTAGATCAGAATTGGCCTCCATCCTCTGTTGTCACCTCTTTTAGGAAAACAATGACCTTAGTCTTTGATCAACACCTTAGTTATGGCCGAATTGACCACGGTCCTCGGTCATCACCTCTTTTAAGTTAGAATTGACATCGATCTTGGATCGTCACCTTAGTTAAGTCATAATTGACATCATTTTTCGTTCGCCGCCTTTTTTAGGTCTGAATTGACCTTAATATTGGATCGGCACCTTAGTTAACTCATAATTGACCTTGGTCCTTGTTCGTTACCTCTTTTAGGCCAAAATTGACCTCGATCTTGGATCGTCAACTCAGTTAGGTCAGAATTAATCTAGATCCTCAGTCGTTAGCTCTTTTCGATTAGAATTGACCTCGGTCTTGGATCGTCACCTTTGTTAGGTCAGAATTTACCACGATCCTTGGTTGTCACCTATTTTAGATCAGAATTGACCTCGGACTTGGTTCGTCACCTTATTTTTGTCTGAATTGACCTCGGTCTCTGTTCGTCACCTCTTTTAGGTCAGAATTGAACTCGATCGTGGATCTTCACCTTAGTTAGGTCAGAATTGACCTCGCTCCCCTGTCGTCACCTCTTTTAGGTCAGAATTGACCTCGATCTTGGATCGTCACCTTAGTTAGCTCAGAATTCACCCCAGTCCCCGTCCGTTAACTCATTTAAGTTAGAATTGACCTCGTTCTTGGATTACCACCTTAGTTAGGTCATAATTGACCTCGGTCCTCGGTCTTACCCTCTTTCAGGTCAGAATCAACCTCGATCTTAGATCGTCACCTTAGTTAAGTCAGAATTAACATCAATCCCTGGTCATTACCTCTTTTAGATAAGAATTGACCTCGATCTTGGTTCATCATCTTATTTACGTCATAATTGACCTCGGTCCTCGGTCGTTACCTCTTTTAGGTAAAAAATGACATCAATCTTGGATCGTCACCTTAGTTAGCTCAGAATTGATCTCGATCCTTGGTTGTCACCTCTTTTAGGTCAGAATTGACCTCGATCTTGGATCATCACATTAGTTAGGTCAGAATTAATCTCGACCCTCGGTCGTCACCTCTTTTCGGTTAAAATTGACCTCGGTCTTGGATCATCACCTTTGTTAGGTCAGAATTTACCATGATCCTTGGTCGTCACATATTTTAAATCATAATTGACCTCGAACTTGGTTCGTCACCTTATTTTTGTCAGAATTGACCTCGGTCCTCAGTCGTCACGACTTTTAGGTCAGAATTGACCTCGATCTTGGATATTCACCTTAGTTAGGTCAGAATTGACCTCGCTCCTCGGTCGTCACCTCTTTTAGGTCAGAATTGACCTCAATCTTGGATGGTCACCTTAATTATCACATAATTCACCCCGATCGTCGTTCGTTACCTCATTTAAGTTAGAATTGACCTCGGTCTTGGATTTCCACCTTAATTAGGTGTCTTCCCCTCTTTCAGGTCAGAATCAAACTCGATCTTGGATCGTCACCTTAGTTAGGTCAGAATTGACATCGATCCCTGGTCGTCACCTCTTTTAGATCAAAATTGAACTCGATCTTGGTTCGTCACCTTGTTTAGGTCATAATTGACCTCGGTCCTCGATCGTTACCTATTTTAGATTATAATTGACCTCGATCTTAGATCTTCACTTAGTTAGGTCAGAATTTACCTCGATCCTCGATTGTCACCTCTTTAAGGTCAAAATTGTCCTCGGTCTTGGATCATCACCTTAGTTAGGTAAGAATTGACCTCTGTCCTCGGTCGTCACCACTTTTAGGTCAGAATTGACATCGGTCCTCAGTCGTCACCTCTTTCAAGATAGAATTGACCTCGGTCTTGGATCGTCAGCTTAGTTAGGTCAGAATTGACCTTCGTCATCGGTCATTACCTCCTTTAGGTCAGAATCGACCTCGATCTTGGATAGTCACCGTTGTTAGTTCAGAATTGAATATAATCCTCAGTCATCACCTCTTTTAGGTGAAAATTGACCTCTATCTTGGATCGCCACCTTAGTTAGGTCGTAATTGAACTCGGTCCTCGATCGTCACCTATTTTACGTCAGAATTGACCTCGATCTTGGATCGTCACCTTAGTTAGGTCAGAATTGACATCGATCCTCGATTTTCACCTCTTTTAGGTCAGAATTAACCTCGGTCTTAGATCGTACCTTTGTTAGGGAAGAATTGACCTCGGTCCTCGGTTGTTACCTCTTTTTGGGAAAAATTGACCTCGATCTTTGATCGACACCTTAGTTATGTTAGAATTGACCACGGTCCTCGGTCGTCACCTCTTTTAGGTTAGAATTGACCTCATCCTTAGATCCTCACCTTAGTGAGGTCATAATTGACATCGGTCTTCGTTCGTCACCTTTTTAAGGTCTGAACTGACCTTGATATTGGATCGTCATATTAGTTAACTCAAAATTGACCTTGGTCCTAAGTCGTCACCTTTTTAGGCCACAATTAACCTTGATCTTGGATCGTCACCTTAGTTAGGTCAGCATTAATCTTGATCCTCGGTCATCAGCTCTTTTTGGTTAGAATTGACCTCAGTCTTGGATTGTCACCCAGTTAGGCCCGAATTGACCTCGGGCCTCGATCATCACCTTTTTTAAGTTAGAATTTACCTAGGTATTGGACCGCCACCTTAATTAGGTCAGAATTGACCTCGGTCTTCGGTCTTCCCCTCTTTAAGGTCAGAATCGACCTCGTTTTAGATCTTAAACATAGTTAGGTCATAATTGACCTCGATCCATAGTCGTCACCCCTTTTATATCAGAATTGACCTCGGTCTTGGTTGGTCACCTTATTTAGGTCAAAATTGACCTCGGTCCTTAATTGTCACCTCTTTTAGGTCAAAATTGACCTCAATATTAGATCTTCACCTTAGTTAGGTAAGAATTTACCTCGATCCTCAATCATCACCTCTTTTAAGTTAAGATTGACCTCGATCTCGGATTGTCACCTTAGTTAGGTCAGAATTGACCTTTGTCTTCGGTCATCACCTCCTTTAGGATGGAAACAACCTCGATCTTAGATCGTCACCTTAGTTATGTTTGAATTATCCTCGGTCCTCGGCCATCACCTTTTTTAGGTGATAATTGAACTATGTCTTGGATCGTCACCTTTTTTTTGCCAGAATTGACCTCGGTCTTCAATTGTCACCTCTTTTATGTCAGAACTGACCTCGGTCTTGGACTGTCACCTTAGTTAGGTCAGAATTGACCTTGGTCCTTGATTTTAACCTCTTTTAGGTCAAAATTGACCTCAATCTTGGATCCTAACCTTAGTTAGATCACAATTGACCTCGATCGTCACCTCTTTTAGGTTACAATTGACCTCAGTCTTGGATCGTCACCTTAGTTAGGTCAGAATTGACCTCGGTACTCGAATTTCACTCTTTTAGGTCAAAATTGACTTTGATTTTGGATCTTCACCTTAGTTAAGTCAAAATTGACCTCGCGCCTTGATCGTCACCTCTTTTAGGTCAAAATTGACCTCGATCTTCGATCGTCACCTTGGTTACCTCAGAATTCACCCTGATCCTTGGTCGTTACCTCTTTTAAGTTACAATTGACCTCGGTCTTGGATTACCACCTTAGTAAGGTTAGAATTGACATCGGTCCTCGGTCTTCCCCTCTTTCAGGTGAGAATCAAACTCGATCTTGGATCATCGCCTTAGTTAGGTCAGAATTGACATCGATCCCTGGTCGTCACCTCTTTTAGATCAAAATTGACCTCGATCTTGGTTCGTCACCTTATTTAGGTCAGAATTGACCTCAGTCCTCGATCGTTACCTCTTTTAGGTCAGAAATGACCTCGATCTTGGATCGCCACTTTAGTTAGCTCAGAATTGATCTCGATACTTAGTTATCGCCTGTTTTATGTCAGAATTGACCTCGATATTGGATCATCACCTTAGTTAGGGCAGAATTAATTTCGATCCTCGGTCGTCACCTCTTTTCGGTTAGAATTGACCTCGGTCTTGGATCACCACCTTAGTTAGGTCGGAATTGACCACGATCCCTGGTCATCACCTATTTTAGATCAGAATTGACCTCGGTCTTGGTTCGTCACCTTATTTTTGTCGGAATTGACCTCGGTCCTCGGTTATCACCTCTTTTAGGTCAAATTTACCTCGATCTGGGATCTTGGCCTTAGTTAGGTCAGAATTGACCTCGCTCCTAGGTCGTCACCTCTTTTAAGTCAGAATTGACCATGATCTTGGATCGTCACCTTATTTATCTTAGAATTCTCCCCGGTCCTCGGTCGTTACCTCTTTTAAGTCAGAATTGACATCGGTCTTGGATTTCCACCTTATTTAGGTCAGAATTGACCTTGGACCTCGGTCTTCCCCTCTTACAGGTCAGAATCAACTTCGATCATGGATCGTCACCTTAGTTAGGTCAGAATTGACATCGATCCTTGGTCATCACCTATTTTATATCAGAATTGACCTCGGTCTTGGTTCCTCACCTTATTTAGGTCAAAATTGACCTCGGTCCTCAGTCGTTACCTCTTTTAGGTTAGAATTTACCTCGATCTTAGATCTTCACCTTAGTTGCGTCAGAATTGACCTCGATCCTCGATCATCACCTCTTTAAGGTCAATATTGACCTCGATCTTGGATCATCACTTTAGTTAGGTAAGAATTGACCTCTCTCCTCGGTCGTCAACTCTTTTAGGTCAGAATAGACCTCAGTCTTAGATTGTCACCTTAATTAGGTCAGAATTAACCTCGATCCTCGATCGTCATCTATTTTAGGTTTGAATTGACCTCGTTCTTGGTTCATCACCTTATTTAGGTTAGAATTGACCTCGGTCCTCGGTCGTTACCTATTTTAGGTCAGAATTGACCTCGATCTTGGATTTTCACCTTATTAAGGTCAGAATTGACCTCGGTCCTCGATCGTCACCTCTTTAAGGTCATAATTGACCTCAGTCTTGGATCATACCTTAGGGCAAAATTGACCTCGATCCTTAGTCGTCACCTCTTTTTGGTCAAAATTGACCTCAGTCTTGGATTATCACCTTATTTAGGTTAGAATTGACCTCAAATGTCAGTCGTCACCTCTTTTAGGCCAGACTTGACCTTGGGCTTGGATCTTCACCTTAATTGGGTCAGAATTGACATCGATCATCGGTCGTTACCTCTTTTAGGTTAGAATTGACCTCGGTCTTAAATCCCCACCTTAGTTAGGTAAGAATTCACCTCTGTCCATGATCATCACCTCTTTTAGGTCAGAGTTGACCTCAGTCCTGGATCGTCACCTTAGTTAGGTAAGAATTAACCTCGATCCACGATTGTCATCTCTTTTAGGTTAAAATTGACCTCGGTCTTAGATTGTCACCTTAGTTAGGTCAGAATTAACCTCGGTCCTCGGTCTTTATTTCATTTAAGTCAGAATTGACCTCGATCTTAGATTGTCACCTTAGTTAGGTCAGAATTGCCCTCGATCCTCGATCTTCACCTCTTTTAGGTCAGAATTGACCTCAGTCTTGCATCGTCAACTTAGTTAGGTAAAAATTGACCTCGGTCCTCGGTCGTCACCTCTTTTAGGTCAGAATTGACCTTGGTCCTCAGTTGTCACCTCTTTCAAGTTAGAATTGACCTCGGTCTTGGATCGTCACCTTAGTTAGGTTATAATTGAACTTCAACCTTATTCGTCACCTCCTTTAGGTCAGAATCGACCTCGATATTGGATTCCCACCTTAGTTTGGTCAAAATTGACCTCGATCCTCAGTCATCGCCTCTTTTAGGTGAGAATGGTCCTCTATCTTGGATCGGCCCCTTAGTTAAGTTAGAATTGACCTCGGTCCTCGATTGTCACCTCTTTTATGTAAAAATTGACCTCGTTATTAAATTGTCACCTTAGTTAAGTCATAATTGACCTCGGTCCTCGGTTTTCACCTCTTTTAGGATAGAATTAACCTGGGTCTTGGATCGTCACCTTAGTTAGATAAGAAATGACCTACGTCCTCTGTTGTCACCTCTTTTATGTTACAATTGACCTCGGTCTTAATTCGTCACCTTAGTTAGGTCATAATTGACCCTGATCCTCGATTGTCACCCTTTTAAAGTCAGAATTGACCTAGGTCTTGTATCGTAACTTTTGTTTGGTAATAATTGACCTCTGTCCTCTGTTTTCACCTCTTTTAGGTTACAATTGACCTCGGTCTTTGATCATCACCTTAGTTATGTCAGAATTGCCCATGTTCCTCGATCTTCACCTCTTTTAGGTTAGAATTGATCTCGGCTTTAGATCGTCATCTTAGTTAGGTCATAACTTACCATGATCTTTGGACATCACCTTTTTCAGGTCTGAATTTTGTCACCTTAGTTAACTCAGAATTGAACTTGGTCCTTGGTCGTCACCTATTTTTGGTCAAAATTTACCTCGATCTTAGATCGTCACATTATCTAGGTCAGAATTGACCTCTCTCCTCATTCGTCACCATTTTTAGGTCAGAATTGACCTCGATCTTGGATCGTCACCTTAGTTAGATCATCATTGATCTCGATCCTCGGTCGTCACCTCTTTTAGGTTAAAATTGACCTCGATCTTGGATCCTCACCTTAATTAGGTTTGAATTAATCTCGATCCTCGGTCATCACCCCTTTCAGCTTAAATTGTGCTCGATCTTGGATCGTCAGCTTTGTTAGGTCAGAATTGACCACGATTCCTAGTCATGACCTCTTTTAGATCAGAATTGACCTCGGTCTTGGTTCGTCACCTTATTTTGGTCAGAATTAACCTCGATCCTTGCTCGTCACCTTTTTTCGATAAGAATTTACCTCAATATTGGATCTTCACCTTAGTTAGGTCAGAATTGACCTCGCTCCTCGGTCGTCACCTCTTTTAGGTCAGAATTGAACTAGATCTAAGATCATCACCTTAGTTAGCTCAGAATTCACCTCGTTCATCGGTCGTTACCTCTTTTAGGTGAGAATTAACCTCGGTCTTGGATTTCCACCTTAGTTCAATAAGATTGACCTGTATCCTCGGTCTTCCCCTCTTTCAGGTCATATTCAACCTCGATCTTGGATCGTCACCTTAGTTCGGTCAGAATTGACATCGATCCCTGGTCGTCACCTCTTTAAGATCATAATTGTCCTTGATATTGGTTCGTCACCTTATTTAGGTCAGAATTGACCTCAATCCTTGGTCGTTACCTTTTTTAGGTCAAAATTGACCTCAATCTTGGATCTTCACCTTAGTTAGGTCAGAATTGACCTCGGTCCTCGATCGTCACCTCTTTAATGTCAGAATTGACCTCGTTTTTGGATCGTCACCTTAGTTAGGTAAGTATAGACCTCTGTCTTCGGTCGTTAACTCTTTTATGTCAGGATCGACCTCTGTCTTAGATCGTCACCTTAGTTAGGTCACAATTAACATCAATCGTTAGTCGTCATCTCTTTTAGGTCAGAATTGACCTCGATCTTACATTGTCACCCTAGTTAGGTCGGAATTAGACTCGGCCCTCAATCGTCACCTCTTTTAGGTCAGAGTTGACCTCGGTCTTGGATCGTACCTTAGTTATGACATAATTCACCCCAATCCACGGTTGTCACCTCTTTTTGGTCGAAACTGACCTAGGACTTGGATCATTACCTTAGTTAGGTCATAATTGACCTCGATCCTTGGTCGTGACCTCTTTTAGGTTAGAATTGTCCTCGATCTTGGATTGTCACCCTATTTAGGTCAGAATCGACCTCGAACCTCGGTCATCACCTCTTTTAGGCCAAATTTCACCTCGGTCTTGGATCTTCACCTTAGTTAGGACAGAATTGGGCTCGATCCTCGGTTCTCACCTTTTTTAGGTCAAAAATGACATATGTCTTAGATTGTACCTTTATTAGGGAAGAATTGACCTCGGTCTTGGATCGTCACCTTAGTTATGTCAGAATTGACCACGATCCTCGGTAGTCATCTCTTTCAGGTTAGAATTGAACTCAGCCTTAGATCGTCACCTTCATTAGGTCATAATTGATCTCGGTCTTCGATCGTTACCTTTTTTAGGTCTGAATTGACCTTGATCTTGGATCGTCACCTTAGTTAACTCAGAATTGACCTTGGCACTTGGTTGTCACCTCTTTTAGGTCATAATTAACGTCAATCTTGGATCGCCACATTATTTAGGTCAAAATTGACCTCACTCTCAGGTCGTCATCTCTTTTAGGTCAGAATTGACCTCGATCTTAGATCGTTAACTTATTTAGGTTAGAATTGACCTCGCTTCTTGGTCATCACCTCTTTTAAGTCAAAATTTACCCCGATCTTGGATCGTCACCTTAGTTAGGTCAGAATTAATCACGATCCTTGATCGTCACTTCTTTTCAGTTAGAATTGACCTCAGTCTTGGATCGTTACCTTAGTTAGGTCAGAATTGACCTTCGTCCTTGGTCATCACCTATTTTAGGTCAGAATTGACCTCGGTCTTAGATTGCCAACTGATTTAGGTCAAAATTGACTTCGAACCTCGGTCTTCCCATCTTTCAGGTCATAATCGACCTCAGTCTTAGATCATCACCTTAGTTAGGTCAGAATTTACCTCGATCCCGGGTCATCCACTCTTTTAGATCACAATTTACCTTGGTCTTAGCTCGTCACCTTATTTAGGTCAGAATTGACCTCGGTCCTCGATCGTCACCTCTTTTAGGTCAGAATTGACTTCGATATTGGATCTTCACCTTAGTTAGGTCAAAATTGACCTCTGTCCTAGATCGTCACTTCTTGAAGGTCAGAATTGACCCCCGTCTTGGATCTTCATCTTAGTTAGGAAAGAATTGACCTCTTTCCTTGGTCGTCAACTCTTTTAGGTTATAATTGACCTCAATCTTAGATCGTCACCTTGGTTGAGTCAGAATTAACCTCGATCCTCGGTCGTCATCTCTTTTCGGATAGAATTTACCTCGATCTTGGATCGTCACCTTAGTTATGTTAGAATTGACCTCGGTCCTCGATCGTCACCTCTTTTAGGTCAAAATTGACCTCGATCTTAGATTATCACCTTAGTTAGGTCAAAATTGACCTTGGTCCTCGATCGTCACCTCTTTTAGGTTAGACTTGACCTTGGTCTTGGATCGTACCTTACTTAGGTAATAATTGACCTCAATCCTCGATCGTCACCTCTTTTTGGTCAGAATTGACCTCGGTCTTGGATCGCTACCTTAGTTAAGTCAGAATCGACCTCGGTCCTTTGTTGTCACCTCTTTTAGGTCAAAATTGACCTTGGTTTTGCATTGTCACCTTATTTAGGTCAGAATTTCCCTCGGACCTCGGTCATCACCTCTTTTAGGCTAGACTTGACCTGAGTCTTGGATTTTCACCTTAGTTGGGTCATAACTGACCTCGGTCCTCGGTCATCACCTCTTTTTGGTTAGAATTGACCACAGTCTTAAAACGTCACCTTAGTTAGGTAATAATTGACCTCTGTCCACGATTGTTACCTCTTTTAGGTCAGAATTGACCTCGATCTTGGATCATCACTTAGTTAGGTCATAATTGACCTCGATCCACGGTCTTCACATCTTTTAGGATAAAATTTTCCTTGGTTTTGGATCATCGCCTTAATTAGGTCAGAATTGACATCGATCGTCGGTCTTTATTTCATTTAAATCAGAATTGACCTTGGACTTGGATTGTCACCTTAGTTAGGTCAAAATTGACCTCGGTCCTCGAACGTGACCTCTTTTAGCTCAGAATAGACATCAGTCTTGTATCGTCAACTTAATTAGGTCAGAATTTTCCTCGATCCTCGTCCATCACCGCTTTTAGGACAAAATTGACCTTGGTTCTCAGTCGTCACTTCTTTCAAGTTAAAATTGACCTCGGTCTTGGATCGTCAACTTAGTTGGGTCAAAATTAACCTTCGTCCTCAGTTGTCAACCCCTTTAGGTGAGAATCGACCTCGATCTTAGATCGTCACCTTAGTTAGGTCAGAATTGACCTCGGTCCTCGGTCATCACCTCTTTTAGGTGAGAATTGACCTATGTCTTGGATCTTCACCTTAGTTAGGCCAAAATTGACCTGGGTCCTAGATCGTCACATCTTTTAGGTCAGAATTGACCTCAGTCTTGGATTATCATCTTTGTTAGGTCAGAATTGACCTCGGTCCTCGGTTTTTACCTCTTTTAGGTCAGAATTGACCTCGGTCTTGGATCTTCACCTTAGTTAGATCATAATTGACCTTAGTCCTCTCTCATCACCTCTTTTAGGTTACAATTGACCTCGGTCTTAGATCATCACCTTAGTTAGGTCAGAATTGACCTCGATCCTTGGTTGTCACCTTTTTTAGGTCAGAATTGCCTAGGTCTTAGATTGTACCTTTGTTAGGGAAGAATTGACCTAAGAACTTGATTTTCTCCTCTTTTAGGTCAGAATTGACCACGATATTGGATTGTCACCTTAGTTATGTCAGAATTCAGCACGGTCCTCGATCGTCACCTCTTTTAGGCTAGAATTAACCTTGGCCTTGGATCGTCACCTTAGTTAGGTTATAATTGACCTCGGTCTTCGGTCATCACCTTTTTTAGGTCTGAATTGACCTTAATCTCAGATCATCAGCTTAGTTAACTCATAATTGACCTTGGTCCTTGGTCATCACCTTTTTTAGGTCAGAATTGACCTCAATCTTAGATACCCACCTTATTTAGGTCTGAATTTACCTCGCTCCTCGGTCATCACTTCTTTTAGCTCAGAATTGACCTCGATCTTGGATTGTCACCTTAGTTAGCGCAGAATTGACCTCGGTCCTTCGTCGTCACCTCTTTTAGGTTAGAATTGACATGGATCTTGAATTGTCACCTTTGTTAAGTCAAAATAAATCTCGATCCTCAGTCGTCACCTCTTTTCAATTAGAATTGACGTCGACCTTGGATCATCACATTAGTTAGGTCAGAATTGGTGTCGGTTCTTGACCTTCCGCTCTTTCAGGTCAGAATCGACCGCGGTCTTGGATCGTCACCTTAGTTAGTTCAGAATTGACCTCGATCCATGGTCGTCACCTCTTTTAGATCATAATTGACCTTGGTTTTTGTTCATCACCTTATTTGGGTCAGAACTACCTTGGTCCTCGGTCGTCACCTTTTTTAGGTCAAAATTGACCTCCATCTTCGATCTTCACCTTACTTAAGTCAGAATTGACCTCGGCCGTTAATCCTCACCTCTTTAAGGTCAGAATTGACCTCAATCTTGGATCGTCACCTTATTTAGGCAATAATTGACCGTTATCCTCGATCGTCACCTCTTTTAGGTCTGAATTGACCTCAGTCTTAGATCGTCACTTTAGTTAAGTCATAATTAACCTCGGTCTTGGATCGTCACCTTAGTTACGTCAGAATTGACCTCGGTCCTCGATCGTCACCTCTTTTAGGTCAGAATTGACCTCGATCTTGGATTATCACCTTAGTTAGGTCAGAATTGACCTTGGTACTTAATCGTCACCTCTTTTAGGTTAGACTTGACCTTGGTCTTGGATCGTACCTTACTTAGGGCATAATTGACCTCGATCCTCAGTCGTCACCTCTTTTTGGTCAGAAGAGACCTCGGTCTTGGATCGTTACCTTAGGTATGTCAGAATGGACCTCGGTCCTTTGTTGTTTCCTCTTTTAGGTCAAAATTGACCTCGGTCTTAGATTGTCACCTTCTTTAGGTTAGAATTGACTTCGAACCTCCGTCGTCACCTCTTTTAGGCCAAACTTAACCTGGGTCTTGGATTTTCACCTTAGTTGGGTCATAATTGACCTCGGTCCTTGGTCATCACCTCTTTTAGGTTTGAATTGACCCCAGTCTTAAAACGTCACCTTAGTTAGGTAAGAATTGACCTCTGTCCATAATCGTTACCTCTTTTAGGTCATAATTGACCTCGGTCTTGGATCATCACTTAGTTAGGTCAGAATTAACCTCGATCCACGGTCGTCACATCTTTTAGGATAAAATTATCCTTGGTTTGGGATCATCACCATAGTTAGGTCAGAATTGACCTCGGTTCTCGATCTTTATTTCATTTAAATAAGAATTGACCTCGGACTTCGATTGTCACCTTAGTTAGGTCAGAATTGACCTCGGTCCTCGATCGTCACCTCTTTTAGGTTAGAATAGACCTCAGTCTTGCATCGTCAACTTAGTTTTGTTAGAATTTTCCTCGATCCTCATCCATCACCGCTTTTAGGTCAAAATTGACCTCGGTTCTCAATCGTCACTTCTTTCAAGTTAGAATTTACCTCGGTCTTGAATTGTCACCTTAGTTGGGTCAAAATTGACCTTTGTTCTTGGTCTTCACCTCCTTTAGGTGAGAATCGACCTCGATCTTGGATCATCACCTTAGTTAGGTCAGAATTGACCTCGATGTTCGGTCGTCACCTTTTTTAGGTCTGAATTGACCTTGATCTTGGATCATCACCTTAGTTAACTCATAATTGACCTTAGTCCTTGGTCGTCACGTCTTTTAGGTCAGAATTGACCTCAATCTTGGATAGTCACCTTATTTAGGTCTGAATTTACCTCGCTCCTCGGTCATCACCTTTTTTAGCTCAGAATTGACCTCGATCTTGGATTGTCACCTTAGTTAGCGCAGAATTGACCTCGGTCCTTCATCGTCACCTCTTTTATATTACAATTGACCTGGATCTTGGATTGTCACCTTTCTTAGGTTAAAATTAATCTCGATCCTCAGTCGTCGCCTCTTTTCAGTTAGAATTGACGTCAGTCTTGGATCATCACCTTAGTTAGGTCAGAATTGACGTCGGTCCTCGACCTTCCCCTCTTTCAGGTTAGAATCAACCTCGGTCTTGGATCGTCACCTTAGTTAGGTCAGAATTTACCTCAATCCATGGTCGCCACCTCTTTTAGATCATAATTGACCTTGGTTTTGGTTCGTCACCTTATTTGGGTCAGAACTGACCTTGGTCTTCGTTCGTTACCTCTTTTAGGTCAGAATTGACCTTGATCTTGGATCTTCACCTTACTTAGGTCAGAATTGACCTCGACCGTCAATCCTCACCTCTTTAAGGTTAGAATTGACCTCAATCTTGGATTGTCACCTTAGTTAGGCAATAATTGACCGATGTCCTCGATCGTCACCTCTTTTAGGTCTGAATTGACCTCAGTCTTAGATCGTCACCTTAGTTAGGTCAAAATTAACCTCGATCCTCGGTTATCACCTCTTTTAGGTTAAAATTGACCTCGATCTTAGATCGTCACCTTAGTTAGGTTAAAATTGGCCTCGGTCTATGGTCATAACCTAATTTTGGTCATAATTGACCTCGGTCTAGGATCATCACCTTAGGTAGGTCAGAATTGACTTCGGTCCTTGACCTTCCCCTCTTTCATGTCAGAATCGACCTTGGTCTTGGATCATCACCTTAGTTAGGTCAGAATTGACCTCGATTCCTTTTCGTCACCTCTTTTAGATCATAATTGACCTTGGTCTTTGTTTGTCACCTTATTTATGTTAAAATTGACCTCAGTCCTCGATCGTCACCATTTTTAGGTCACAATTGTCCTCGATCTCGAATCTTCACCTTAGTTAGGTCAGAATTGACCTCGGTCCTTGATCCTCACCTCTTTAAGGTAATAATTGACCTCGGTGTTGGATCGTTACCTTGGTTAGGTAAGAAATGACCTATGTCCTTGGTCGTAACCTCTTTTAGGTTAGAATTGACCTCAGTCTTATATCGTCAACTTAGTTAGGTCAGAATTAACCTCGATGCTCGGTCATCACCTCTTTTAGGTTAGAATTGACCTCGATCTTGGATAATCACCTTAGTTAGGTCAGAATTAACCTTGATCCTCGATCGTCACCTCATTTAGGTCAAAATTGACCTCGATCTTCGATTGTCACCTTAGTTAGGTCAAAATGGACCTCGGTCCTCGATCATCAGATCTTTTAGCTCAGACTTGACCTAAATCTTGGATCGTACCTTAGTTAGTGCAGAATTGACCTCAATCCTCGGGCATCACCTCTTTTTGGTCAGAATTGACCTCGGTCTTGGAATGTCACCTTAGTTAGGTCAGAATTGACCTCGGTCCCTGGTCGTCACCTCTTTTTGGTCAAAATTGACCTCAGTCTTGGATCGTCACCTTATTTAGGTTAGAATTAACCTCAGGCCTCGATCGTCACCTCTTTTAGGTCGACCTTGACCTCGGTCATGGATCTTCACCTTAGTTAGGTCAGAATTGACCTCGGTCCTCGTTCGTCACCTTTTTAAGGTCAGAATTAACATCGGTCTTGGAACGTCACCTCAGTTAGGCAAGAATTGACCTTTGTCGTCGATCGTCACCTCTTTTAGGTCAGAATTGACTTCAGTCTTGGATCGTGGACTTAGCTAGGTCAGAATTGACCTCGTTCCTCAATCGTCACCTATTTTAGATAAAAATTGACCTCAGTCTTGGATCATCACCTTTGTTAGGTCACAAGCAAGACTTGACCTTTGTCGTCGATCGTCACCTCTTTTAGGTCAGAATTGACCTCAGTCTTGGATCGTGGACTTAGTTAGGTCAGAATTGACCTCGTTCCTCAATCGTCACCTATTAGATACAAATTGACTTCAGTCTTGGATCATCACCTTTGTTAGGTCATAATTAACCTCGATCCTTGGTTATCACATCTTTTAGATTAGAATTGACCTCGGTCTTGGATCGCCGCCTTAGTTATGTAAGAATTGACCTCGGTCCTTGATCGTCACCTCTTTTAGATCATAATTGACCTCGTCTTGGATTGTCACCTTAGTTTTGTCAAAATTGACCTTAGTCCTCAGACATCACCTCTTTTAGATTAGAATTGACCTCGTTCCTCAGTCGTCACCTCTTTTAGGTCAGAATTGACCTCGGTTTGGGATCGTCACTTTAATTAGCATAGAATTGACCTTCGTCCTTGGTCGTCACCTCTTTTAGTTCATAATTTATCTTGATCTTGGATTGTCACCTTAGTTAGGTCAGAATTGACCTCGGTCCTCGGTCGTCACCTCTTTTAGGTTAGAATTGACATCTGTCTTGCATCGTCACCTTAGTTAGGCTAGAATTGACCTCGGTCCTCAATTGTCACCTCTTTTAGGTCAGAATTGACCTCGTTCTTGGATTGTCACCTTAGTTATGTTAGAATTTACCTCGATCCTCGATTTTTACCTCTTTCAGGTCAAAATTGACCTCGATCTTGGATCGTCACCTTAGTTAGGTCTGAATTGACCTCAGTCCTCGGTCGTCACCTATTTTAGGTTAGAATTGAACTCGATCTTGGATCATCACCTTAGTTAGGTCAGAATTAACCTCGGTCATTGATCATCACCTTTTTTAGGTCAGAATTAACTTCCGTCGTGGATCGTACCTTAGTTAAGTTAGAATTGATCTCGGGCCTTTGTCGTCACCTATTTTAGGTCAAAATTGGTCTCGATCTTGGATTGTCACCTTATTTAGGTCAGAATTAACCTCGGTCCTCGGTCATCACCTTTGTTAGGTTAGAATTGTCCTCAATATTGGATTGTCACCTTAGTTAAGTGAGAATTGACCTCGGTCATCGATTGTCACCTCTTTTAGGTCAGAATTGACCTCGATCCTCGTTGTTCACCTCTTTTACGTCAGAATTAACCTCGGTCCGCAGTCGTCACCTCTTTCACGTCAGAATTGACCACGGTCTTGGATCTTCGCCTTAGTTAGGTTGAAATTAATCTCGATCCTAGGTCGTCACCTATTTTAGGTTATAATTGACCTCGGTCTTGGATCGTCAGCTTAGTTAGGTCAGAATTGACCTCGGTCCTCGGTTCTCACCTATTTTAGTTCAGAATTGACCTTGATCTTTGATCGTCATGTTAGTTCAATCAGAATTGACCTCGGTCCTCAGTATTCACCTATTTTACGTTATAATTGACCTCGATCTTGGATCATCACCTTATTTAGGTCAGAATTGACTTCGGTCCTCGGTCGTCACATCTTTTATATTAGAATTAAACTCGGCCTTAGATCATAACCTTAGTTAAGTCATAATTAACTTCGGTCTTCGGTCATCACCTCTTTAGGTCTGAATTCACTTGGATCTTGTATTATCACCTTAGTTAGGGTAGAATTGACTTCATGCCTTGGTTGCCACATATTTTAGGTTAGAATTGGCCTCGATCTTGGATCGTCACCTTATTTAGGTCAGAATTGACCTCGGTCCTCGATCGTCACCTCTTTTAGGTCAGAATTGACCTCGGTCTTGGATCGTCACTTTAGTTAGGTCAGAATTGACCTCGGTCCTCTCTCGTCACCTCTTTTAGGTCATAATTAACCTCAATCCTCGGTCGTCACCTCTTTTAGGTCAGAATTGACCTCGGTCCTCGCTCGTCACCTCTTTTAGGTCAGAATTGACCTCGGTCATCAGTCATCACCTCTTTCGGGTCAGAATTGACCTTGATCTTGTATTGTCACCTTTGTTAGGTCGGAATTAACCTCGATCCTTGGTCGTCACCTATTTTCGGTTAGAATTGACCTCTGTCTTGGATCGTCACCTTAGTTAGGTCATAATTGACCTCGATCCTCGTTCGTCACCTCTTTTAGGTCAGAATTGACCTCGGTCCTTGGTCCTCACATGTTTTAGGTTATAATTAACCTCGATCTTATATCATCACCTTAGTTAGGTAATAATTGACCTCGGTCCTTGTTCGTCACCTTTATAAGGTCAGAATTGAACTCAGTCTTAGATTATCACGTATTTTAGGTCAAAATTGACCTCGGTCCTCGATCGTGACCTCTTTCAGGTCAGAATTCACCACGATCATGGATCATCTCCTTAGTTAGGTCAGCATTGACCTTGGTCCTTGGTCTTCACCGCTTTTAGTTCATAATTGAGCTCGACCCTCTGAATCGGTCATCCGAATCCCTTAGGTTTGCAGAACTGACCTCCTTCCATCATGTGGTGTGTATTCGATGACCATCACTTATTCTAAGTTCACCCGTCGAGGAGATCTTTAGTCACTATATTTTTGGACCCCCTAAATCTCTCCTTAGACTCCTGACACTTCCCCCTTCCACCGTAAACCTGGATCGCACTCCGAGTATCGATCTAAAGACCATAGGGCGCTCTCGAGCCCCGAATTGAACCCAATCAGCTCCACAGTCAGAGTGAAATCTCTTTGAATCTTCAAAGGGTAATGAAACCCATTTCCAACATCCACCCCATGTATGAAACAACATAACCGTTCGAACGAACGATCAGTTTTCCACTAAAAATTAATTGGGAGGCCACCGGGCACTCCCGAACCCCATTTGACCAAAGTAAACTCTTCATCTCAAAAAAGATTGAATGAACTCTGAATGTCACTGAATACCCTTCCTAATGATCCTCCCCGTGCATGATTCTAACCTATAGTATGGACTAAAGATCCATTTTACTCCGATAGGTTAGCGAGCGCTTCCAGGCCCCAATTTACCAACGTCAACTTTCCAAACCGAGCAAATCTCCTTGGAATGTCGAAGTACATCTCCTAACCTTTCCAATGATCCTGCCAGTGCACAATTGTGACTTACCATGCAGACGAACGATCCGTTTTTATCCGATGATCTCTCGTCCAAAGTACCGACATGCGTTTCCGAGCCACATTTGACCCAAAGTAAACTCCCGTAGCCAGGAGTGGTGCAAGTACTTTGTAAGGCCTCTCAAATACCTTTCTAATGGGGTTTCCCATGTGCAATTTGGATGAACGGTTTGTGCTTCACAATCATTTTTTCAAAAAAGTCCGCACAAGACTGCTAATTGGCAGGTCCTGAACCCTTCCTATCGACACAGTGTCAAGGGTGACCTACCGATACCCCCTAGGGTAAGCCGATCGGCACACCCATGACCCTATAAATAAGGGCCATGACCTCATGGGAAAAAAGGGAAGAGAAAAAACCCATCAGCATTAGTGATCTCAGCAACGTTCTCTCGAAGTCGGTGAAGTTCCATATGAGAAATCTCATTCAAGCCTAAATACCCATCCTTTTGACACCCAAATTGGCAAGTATCTTTCTCTCTCATCAACATCCATCAACATTCAAAGGAATTCATCCAAGCTCAAGCTCTAAAAGAAGGTCCAATTCCTTCTCCATCTCTTTTAAACCTCTTATTTTGCATTAATTACTTTATATGCATAATCTAGTTTAATTCTAGTTCATACATAGTAACATCTACACTTTTATTAGTATATAGCACATACTCTATTTTTCCTAAAAAAAAGTAAACAAAATTGGGTTACACCCGTAAATTTCGAACGGAATTATCTACCACACTTTTTTTCCAAAACTAGAAACACATTTTTTATACACACACACCTAATAAAATTTTGTTTGAATCTATGGGATAAACCCCACCCCCATTCTACATTCGAACTTCGTAGACTTTGATGCCTTTATAGGCTACGTAGGCGTCTCAGACTAAAATTCAAGACTCGAGTCCAATTTTTAAAATCTTCCAATATCTCTCACTTTCATAATTTCTCAAATCCCTCATTTTTATCATATACATATGATACGCTTGTTCGCATTTCATCCCTCACATAATATCATTTATTAATAACGATCAATGTCACGATGAACGCTCATATTTTATCTTCTGCATTTATTACTATTTTGGGAATATTCCTACGGATGACCTCACCCTATATTTTCCGTGATATGGGTTGAACGATTCCATCTTCCATTATAAAAACACATGTATACACTTCACAAGGATAAAAAGGAAAATACTAACATTTGCCCATTAGAGATCGAAAGGGCGGAATGGGTGCCTAACACCTTCCCATTCCGTAACTTAGCCCCTGGACCTCCGATCTATTGGTTTCGCACGCATCAGTTTTGTCCTTGATGTCACTCTCTTGAGTTGGAAACATATTCGTTTTCCTGTTTTGAGCAAAATAGGCTGGTGACTCTATCTCTTTACATTCATCACACATCGTCGACGGCTGAAGCCCCCTTTTCAAAGAGAAGGGTGCGAGACCGCGATGTAGTTTCTTCCCCGGGGGGCTCCTCCTTCGTCCTCCCCCACGGAACAAACGTCGCACCGACTGGGATGACCACACATGCAAATATTTATTTTAATTTTTCTATATGATTAGTTTCTTTCCTTTCACCCTCGACCAACTCATTCCAAGGATCAAACATTGATTTAGTGTTAAACACTAATAAACTTAGTAATCCTGTGACAAAATTATTTTATGTGCAAAAACCCACTTGTCATTAGGAAATTTTTTAGATACTGCAATCTTATATACATACACATTCATGAAGAAAATGAAATAAGCCAATCGCTTTGCTAAGCTCTCATTAACAAAAATCAAACCAGTTTTAAGGTTTCAAAGTTTATAAAAATTTATGAAAAATCATCACACAACATTAAGAAAGGTAAACTAAAAGAATTTTTGAATTCATGAAGTATGGGTAGGAAAAAAAGCATCGATCAAATCTCCAACCAATTATAGGGACAAATTTTTCATCCTTCCTTGTGAAGAGGAAATGGATTGAATGGAAATTGTTTATTTCATACCTGCGGATTAAATGAATATAGTTTTTTGATAATAAGAAATAACAAATTTTCAATGATTTCAAATTAAAACTAACCATTAATGTCCATCCTTCTTATTTAAAACCAAATTGAATGCATGATGAGTTCTGTGTACAATTATTTCATTATATTAATATCTAGAATAAGTAACACAAAAACTACTTAAAGAATATGGAATCTAACATGCACATTTTTTTATTTGATATTGTATTGAGATTGCCCTAGTTAAAATATGTGTAACTTACTTTCATTTAAGGCTTTTTCCCTAGGATTCATATAATTAAAAAGTTTCTCAATAAGGAATCATATTTTTACACAAAATCAAACTCAATTATATTTACCCCTAAAATTTGTGAAAGTGGAATTAAAAATATAATTAAAAAGTATACTTCGTCAAAAGTATACTTTACACAACATAAAAATATGTGAAACTGGAATTAACCAAAACATTCATATTTTTAATGAATCAACCCTAATGGGAGGAGCCATATTAACATAGATTTTACAATTCTTCATTTTTAAAATGTATGTATACATATTTAGTTTCATACTTTTGTATGATGATTTATTAGGGGTGAGAACTTCAAATAGAAAATGAAAATAAGACACGAAACAACATGAAACGGGCAAGTTGGTGTCATGTTCCCATGATGTCCGTGTCATGTTTGTACCATGTTAATGTTATCTGTTTTGACTCAAAGTCATGTCTTGTCATGTTTTGATCAGTGTTATGAGTCATGTCATCAAGGAGATCGATTTTTAAAATCTCAAGAAAAATTAACGTCTTAATTTATTCAGTTATTATAACTTATCTAATACCATAGAGACAAAAAAACTCACAAATAAATATGATAACATTATGTGGAAAAATATATTAACAAATCGGTAAAATTTATATAAAACACTGCCTTACTCAGTCTCCATCTTTACATTAAAACAAGTTTAAAATAGCTAACATCTTTATCTTTTTTCCCTTGTGTATATTGGTATTATGATAAAGGGAAATGTATAGGAAATTTAGTGAAAAACTTTAATTTTCAAAAAACCAAATTAATAGTAAGCAAAAATGGTGAAACCCACAGAAAAATTCATTTTAATTTGTATATATTCTTAGTTTTTTTCCTTTCTCCTTCGACCAAATTATTTCAAGGATCAAACGCTGATTAGGTGTTAAACACTAACAGTGGTAAACACTAATAAACATTGTAAAACTAGGAGAAACGTGTTTTATTTCGAGAAACCACTTCTAATTAGGGAATTATTTAAATCCGATGTACTATCACCCAATGACGTTTCTCCACTCCCGACGTTTATTAAGGCATATGCGTATAACATCTCACAACAAAGACCAATAGAGCTTTTCCTAATGCACTATTCCTTAACATTGTCGATCCTCAATTTTCGTATGACCTAAAGCATATACTCGAGACACTTAAACCCTTTCCCGATACTCACAAGTCTAATCATGGACTCCTGCATCTCTAAAGGAGTCATATATTACAGTGCTCGCAGTATCACTAAGTCCCCAGCGCTAAATTAGTAACAAACTAAATCTTTCTGCTCCAAGGTAACCCGACATACCCTGAATCTTATCATTAAGAGTCCCTACACACAGGGATCCAATATAACTAGACACCTGTACTCCATGAAGTCTATTTCACAAAATATTGTCGCAATATCGACCCTCTTTTAGGTGAGACATCACAAAAGGAATATACCTCCTGCCCTTGAACAACGAACACGATAGTCTTGCAATAACCTCCTAACATCGTTAACTCATTCAGACTCACGATGAAACCACAAGTACATATTCACATCTCATCATGGGATTACCTTAAAAATATACGCTCTTACTGTCCACACTTTCTCCCCTATAGGTGGAACTAAAGTGAGCCTCGCTAATCCACGATACATATATATAACTATAGTACTTTCAATGATACCTCTACCAAACTTGTTTCACATGCGAATTTAGCCCTCACAAACTACTGTGACTTGCACGTGTCACACAAGATAGACCCCAATAACTCCGAGATAAATTCGTGGTTTCAATAGCCCATAGAATTGGCAGCTCAAACGGTCCTTAAACTTGACACTCTCATCCTACCCGAACCAAAACCTCTATAACATCTGCCCCTGTAAGGCATCCCGCTCATGTCCCCAGACTTTCTATAGATAAGATCCACACATGTGTTTCTACTCTTTATTTATAAGACACCTCATTATGCCCTTACCCTTTCTCTGGCTCCACTGGACATGTAGGGGTTGTCCTTCTCGGGGACCTGTTGGTCTTGACACGGATTGCTACCCCTATTATCCCATTGGCTCCATTGGTTCCACGGGACTTATTGATGATCTTTACGGCCCTGAGTGAACCCACTATCACTTGGTAGAAATTCCATTAATCTCGATCATTAATATGGATCCTCTATTGGGTATCCCTTCACTTAGTGACTCATTATCACTTAAAAAATCCAATCTTACTCTTTAGTTAGATTCTCTAACTCCCTTAGGTCCATTCTC
The DNA here is from genome assembly GCA_949130495.1 of Sambucus nigra. Classification (NCBI taxonomy): domain Eukaryota; kingdom Viridiplantae; phylum Streptophyta; class Magnoliopsida; order Dipsacales; family Adoxaceae; genus Sambucus; species Sambucus nigra. The sequence goes on along the minus strand of OX422219.1, from coordinate 379,272,251 downwards.
ACGACAACATTGATACAAATTGTAAATGTAAAACCTTGATGACAACAACACCAGTCATCCTAGATGGATCTCATATCCATGCGTGTCTCTTCTATCCATGGGTCTATTATTGACTAACGAACCCTTTTTAATTCTCCATAACCCTCTCATCGGTTATGAAGTTTACAAATTTCATTAACTTTCCTTCACACCCGGCCACTGTCCGAACCTTTTGGAAAATTACTGAAATCTCCCGAGCCTCTCTATTTAATCTCTGGTGAGAGGATTCGTAATAATCTGCACTCCAAATTCCTTTTTATTCATGGTAATTTTCCCATAGATATGGTGACTGACTCCTTCCACCCTACGCTCCTTCTATGAGCCAACATATTTGCTCAGGATTTTGACTTAAGTGTCACTACAATCTCCTACATCTGATCCCAATTGGATTTTGTCCATCCATTGGTAAATCACCCTTCGCGCCTTCCTCGGTGGATTGCTCTTCTGAAAGAAAAATCTTCTTCAACCCTTGCCCGCTGTTCGATATGCCACGCTCAACCAAAATCGTATATGAATCACATCAATTATGCATAATAGTAGGACAATGTAAGTCTGTAAGGACATAATTTTATAAATGCCTGGGGTAGAATCTATAAATTTTTAGTTTTCCTAAGATCACGGTTTGTATGTATGATATCGTTGCATTTGGCTCGTCATCACGATCATCCTCGACGGCCTTTATCCGAATTCATGCATCCATCATCTTCACACGTGCATCATGCTATATGCGACGTGCTACTCAATCATTTCCCACTATTCCACTACGCATTATTGGTAAAATGATTTATTAGAGTTGTTTATATTTGCATAAATATTTGGGAATTTAAAAAAAAAAATATTTTTTGAAGTCTGAATTATATTTTAGCAAAAGCACAAAAAATTCTAAGTGTAAAAGCAATCTGCCTCGGTCGACGAGCTCGTTCAAACGAGTTTTCACTATTGTTCGAGTGAGATAAGCATGTCGTGCGATGTCATTCGAACGAAACATGTCCTTCCTTCGAGAGAGATGCCTATCTCGTTCGAGCGACGCCGCCACCTCAATTTTCGTATAAATACCAAGGTTCATTCTACACGTTTTTGAAGTCTTTTTCAAACACGATTTCTGCAAAAAATAGCCCAGAAAAAAGACTTCACCTTTTAAGGTTTTATGCCTTATTTATTCACATAAACACTCCCACCTATATATGTGAATTATTAAGCCTTCATGAGGATCATTTTTTCTCATCTGGTGTAATTTTTGGGGAAGCCGTTCTCTTCTTCATTGCTTCCCACCTAGAGTTCTTGTGGGAAATTCCAGCCGCGACATCGAAATCGATGTCCGAGGGTATTTCGTATGTCGCTCTTATTTTCATTGTAATTTGTGTAACCATTTTTAAAAATTATACTGAAAATAATAAGGGTTTGCCCCTTTGGGGGATTTTTCCTCATTTGGGTCTTTCGTTTGTGATTGACTGTTCTTTCATGTTCATATTGACTTCAATCACACCTACATGCATGTTTTAGGATTTAATTGAAAACCCGAGTTTAATGAAATAATTTCTTAATTTCAACGAAAGCGCACTCTTCAAATTCGTATCAGAACAAATTACACAATTGTATTGTGTAATTTTTTGAATTTTTTTTCTAAGATATCAATTTTCTACAAAAAATGATTTTTGAAAAAGGGCGTGTTCAATGGAGAAATTATATAATCAAATGCCAGTTTTTGATGGGACAAACTATGCTTACTGGAAAGACCTCATGAAATCTGATTTAAAAGCTATTGATGAACATGTTTGGATTTTAGTTGAAAGAGGGTGGACACCTCCCTCCGTCAGAGTTGATAACGTGACTAATTTAAAATCTGTCACTGCATGGACTGAAGAAGAATTTAAATGGTCACCTTTTAATTCTAAGGGTTTAAGTTATATTTCTTAATTCGTCACACCTAACAAGTTTCGATGGATAATGACGTGCACCACGTCAATAGAGGCATGGGATATTTTGCAACTTACCCATTAAGGAACTAAAGCTGTGAAAGAGTCTAAACTGCAAAATTTAACAACTCAATTTGAAACGATCAACATACTTGAGATTGGATGTTTTGATGAATTTTATGCTAGGTTAGCTGATATTGTAAACACTAGCTTTAATTTAGTGGACACATTCTTAATGCTAGAGTTGTTAAAAAGATTCTAAGATCACTGCCTAAGCATTTTATCCCTAAACTCACTGTGTTAAATCTTATGGGTAAGTTAAATATGCTTAAATTAAAGGAACTTGTAGGAGATTTTCAAACGTATGAAATTGAAATGTTTCTTAAATCTGTCAAGCCTAAAGATAAGGGAAATGCACTTAATACCCAGGATAGAAAGAGTGAGGGGTCGGCAAGAAAGAGGGTTGAGTCATCAAGAAAAAGTGAGACAGAAACGTCCGATTCTGAGTGTGACTTTAATTTAGATGATTTGGCCTTGTTTGCTAAAAAATTCAAGAAAATTCTCAAATTCAAGAAAAATAGAAATTTTAAAGATAAAAAGAATTTTGAGAAAAATAAGAAAAATGAAAAAGATTTTGATGACACTCCTAAGAAAGACAGTGAGAGATTCTATGATTGTGACAGTAAGGGTCATAGAGCTTTTGAGTGTGCTACCATGCTGAACAGACTTGCCAAAGAAAAAGGCAAAGTTGTCCTTAATGCTACCCTTAGTGACGACAGTGAATTCGAGTCAGTGGAATCTGGAGACGAGTCACCGCATGAATGTAACTTCACCGCATTGATGGATATTCATGTGAGTAATTATAGTGCTCCTCACGATGAAGATGATGCTTCTTCATAGGGACACCTTGACAGTGAGAACGATGTGAGTGAGGGGGAGGATGATGCAAGTGAGAGCAAGAGTAATCTTCCACCCGCTTACGCTGAGTTATATAATGAGTCTTTTAAAACCAAAAAGCGTAACAAAGCGTTAGTTCTTAGGATGACCACTTTAGAGGAAGATTTAGAAGAAGTGAGAGAGGGAGAGATTTCTCCACCTGCACTACCTTGAGAGAGGGAGAGTCTGCCTGTGTTGAGAAAGAAAGTTTGTTTAGAGAGAGAGAGACTATTTAGAGAGAGAGTGGTTTTGAGAAAGAGAAAGGGGACTTGACTAAACAAGTGGCGAGTCTTATGAGTGAGCTCTATTCCTCCCTGGAAACTCGGAAGAAACTTGAAGCCCTTGTTGCCTAGCTTACTCATGATCTTGAGAGAGTACAGGAAGTCAAGGTTCAAATCGAGGAGAGATCTGGAAAAATGGGAAAGATGTTCCTCGGCCCCGCTTTAGGTTTTTGTGATAGGTAGAGAATAGGTTTCGATGGTGCCTCTACGTCCTAAATTTCAACTGGAATTGTTCCTGAGTTTACTATGACTCCATATGGCCATCATCAAAAACCACGAAGGAGAGTTTGACCAAGAAAAGAAAAACCAGGTCCACCTAAGATCGTGTTCATCTGTACGTACTACAAAAGAAAAGGCCACCTCAGGGAGTTTTTCTATAGTTTGGGTCGGACACGACGTACTACTCCTCCACCACATCATACTGATGATTTTGCCAGTCTAAGAGGGCGTGTTGAGTTTTTAGCTGCCGCATCACAGAGTTTGATGGAGGAATTCCGACGGATGTCTTTGTCATCAATGAATGCTTACCACATACCAGCTAAAACCAATAACAACAAGGGTAAATAAAAGTTTACCACTTCTTGAGTACCTAAGAAAGATGAAAAGCCCTTATTGTTCATGTCGCTCTCAAAGAACATAATACCTCGTAGTGTTATTTTGATAGTGGGTGCTCCATACATATGACATGTGATGTCTCATTTTTTACCTACCTATAGGAGTATAAGGAAGGTAGAGTCACCTTTGGATACGGGACCAAGTCTAGCATCATAGGACGAGGTACAATAAAGTTACCTGGATTTCCTAAGCTAGATAATGTTTTCTACATTAAAGGTTTAAAAGCAAACCTTCTCAGCATTAGCCAGCTGTGCGACGCTGACTTTGTCGTAATATTTGATCGGGACGCATGTAATGTCTATAATCAAGACGGTAAACTTTTAGTGCAAGGGTTGAGGATAGAGGATAATTTCTATGGGACTGTACCCACATCCTCACTAGTCTGCAACAACGCCACGATCACTCCTATGGATCTATCGCACTAAAGTCTACGTCATGTGAACATTAGATATTTGACACGCTTAGCTAAAAAGGACCTAGTACGTGGCTTGCCATCACTTGGAAAGCCAACTTTCACGGTTTGTGGACCCTGTCACTTGGGTAAGAAAATCTGTAGCCCCCATAGGATGTTGCATTTCATTACCACCTCCCGTGTACTTGAGTTCATTCACATGGATCTTATGGGCCCTACCTGTACTGAGAGTCTTAGTGGCAAGAGTTATATCCTGGTGATGGTGGATAATTTTTCCAGAAATTCGATTGTAGGTTTTCTAAGAGAGAAATCCGATGTTGTGGAGTTTTTAATGACCAGGTGCCGTGTATAATAAAATCAACTTGGAGTCACTATTAATAGGTTACGTAGTGACAATGGCACAGAATTTAAGGAAGCAAGGGTAAATCTTTACTGTGATAGCCTTGGAATTAAACATGAGTTTTCTTCTATGAAGACTCCTTAGAAAAATGGGATTGTTGAGAGAAAGAATATGATGATTCAGGAAATTGATATATCTATTCTTCTAGGTCATACGATTGCTAGGAAATTTTAGGAAGAGGTAGTGTCTATTGCATTCCACACGATGAATAGGGTTTACCTACATCCACACACACTTAAGACTCCTTATGAATTATGGACTGGTAAGAAACCCAACCTTACGTATTTCTGTGTATTTGGGAGTAAATGTTACATCCTATGGGATATAGAGCAATTAGGAAAGTTTGACTCCCGGAGCGACGAGGGAATATTGCTAGGATATTCATCCAATAGTAGAGTGTATCGGGTTTTTAACCTGAAGAGATCTAAGGTTATGGAGTCAATAAACGTCACCGTGCAAAATGACAAACCTTCGACGTTTACTGATCCTAGCCTTCAGTGTGAGGATGAGGACTTTTCTGGCAGCAATTTAGTTGTCCCTCACCCACACCCTATGGACCCTACTCCTGTGTTAGGGGACACACCTTCTTGGGTTCGCAAGAGTCATGATCCCTGTGCCACTGTTGGCCATCCCCACTTTAGGGGTCAAGACTCTTGCACAGCTAGAGAACGTTGTTAGTCATTTTTTCTACACATCCGTAGTCGAGTCCAAGAATTATAAAGAAGCACTCAACGATGAACGCTGAATATCTGCCATGCAGGATGAGTTGCTTCAGTTTAAAAAGAACAATGTCTGGGAACTTGTCCCCCAAACTAGTGAAACTAATGTGATAGGTACCAGGTGGATTTTTAATAATAAAATGGATGGAAATGGTACCATAATCAGAAATGAGGCTAGGTTGGTCGCTCAAGGCTACACACAAATAGAGGGTGTAGACTTAGGGGAGACATTTTCTCCTGTTGTGAGGCTTGAGTTCGCCTGCTTACTACTCGCCATTGCATGTCATCTGCATTTCAAGTTATATCAGATGGATGTCAAGAGTGCCTTTCTAAATGGCATTCCACATGAGGCAGTTTACGTGGAACAACCAAAAGGGTTTGAAGACCCTAAACACCCAGAGCACGTCTACTATCTAAGAAAAGCCTTGTATGGTTTGAAGCAAGCACCCCATGCGTGGTATAAGAGTCTTACTTCCTATCTCTTATCCAGTGGCTTCAAGAGAGGGGGAGTTGATATAACGTTGTTCGTCAGGAGAGATGCCGGTGCTATTTTGGTTGCCCAGGTCCATGTGGATGACATAGTATTTGGATCCATGTGCTCCCAGCATGCTCACCACTTTGAGGAGGAGATGAAAAGTGAGGTTGATATGAGCATGGTAGGTGAGCTTACTTTCTTCCTTGGTCTACAGGTTCGTCGGCTAGAGGATGGGATGTTCATCTCCCAATCCAAGTATTCTAGAGACCTATTAAAGAAATTTGTTTTAGACTCTGTTAAGCATTCATGCACACCTATGAGTACTTCTATCAAGCTTAGTAAGGACACTTCAGGCAAGGACATAGAGTAAACCTTGTATCGAAGTATGATAGGTAGTCTTCTCTTTTTGACTTCCAGTCGTCCTAACATAGCCTTTAGTATTGGAATCTGTGCGCGATATCAGGCGTTCCCGAAAGAGTCCCACTTACTCTCTTTGAAACATATTATCAAAAACGTGAGTGGGACTCTCTCATATGGTATTTGGTATTCCTTTGATATCGATGATCATTTATCCGCCTATTCGAATGCCGATTGGGCTGGGGATGTAGATGGTTGTAGGAGCAATTTTGGTGGGTGTTTCTATTTTGGTTCTGCTCTTGTCTCCTGGTTGAGCAAGAAGTAAAACTCTATCTCTTTGTCCATTGCGGAGGCTAAGTACATCGCCGTCAGGAGTTGTTGCACGCAACTCTTGTGGATGAAGCAAATATTGGAGGATTATGGGATTTCACAGGACACCATGGCTATTTCCTGTGATAACACGAGCGCGATACACATATCTCGTAATCCAGTCCAGCACTCGCGCACAAAGCACATCAAGATGCGCGTGCACTTTATACGACAGTTAGTTTAGGAGAAAGTCGTATCCCTGAGTTTCATACCCATTGACCTTTAGTTAGCCGATATATTCACGACGCCTTTATATGCCCTTAGATTTGAGAGTCTTAGGAAGTCTATGGGGACTTGCACAGTTGACTAAGGGGTTGGTTCATGTTTAGGATAGGACGCATTGTCTTGTTCATATCATATGATTCCTATTGCTAGGTTGTATCATTTGTATTATTTTTTTTTCTTTTTCTATTTTTTTTTAAAAATCTAAAAAGATTTTCATTTTATAAAATTTTAGAAAAGCACAAAAAGATTTTTGTAATTTTTTTACACCTTTAATGGATGATCATTTAAGATAGCCAAGTCTCAAATTCCATTCCATTTATCCATGTGACAATTTGATAGTGATTTGTGACGCTACATAATTGCATCCATGTGCTTTACATTGTTTGGAGTCTTTGAGATGTCATTATTGATATCTTTCTACATGTTTGGCTCATTATCTCCTTTATTGAACACATACACGGTTTTATTTAATTATTGTACTTGTCTATCACATATTGGCATGAGTGATTCCATCTCAATTATGTCTATACAATGAACCTTAAGCGATAAAACTTGACAAGATTGGAATGCATGTAAAAAATTGTTTGGTAAGATTATTTTTTTTAAAACGGTGAACGGCTACGAAAGGTAATTATCTATCCTTTGCGGTTAAGCCACCGTTAAATCGAACCTAAAAAATTGAGGAATTTCATTATTTGGGGTCCAAAAAGGTTGAAACATCCCGAAAAAAATTAAAGGTAATAAAAAGCAATACATGCTAAATATGGGTCATTAGGTTTCACCATCAATTCTCCAAAGTTTGAAAATTTAGACCACCTTTATTCAAAATATAAATCTGAGGGAGTTTGGTTGGAGAATTTAAACGGGTTTGCACTTCCCTGAAATTCCTGAAAAAGCATTAAATTGTTTTAGACGTTATTGGTGTGAAAATCATTTTGAGCTTTGATTTATTGATTTGATTAAGTCAATGTCTCATATTTCCATCTTTTTACACCTAAGGAATATGTTTAGTTCATTCTTTAGGAGTATCCGATATTCATCATGCACATATGTCATGTTTGTATTCATTGATTTTCCTATCGAAATTGATCACACCCCTACATGTACGCTATCATCGGCTTAGTTGTTTTTGTGTTTGTTCATGGTGTGATTCTTTGTTTTATATTTATATGAAAATTTTTGAAACCAAAATTCAAAAATAGAAAGTGTATTACCTTGTGACATTTTCCATATTTATGTTTATCATATTTGCTTATTTGGGGAGAACATAAAAAAGGTGAGAATGAATTATGAGGGAGAATTTTGGTGTTTCGTTGATTTATCAATGATTTTCTTTAGCTTAATTGATATTTCATTTTTGCATCTCATTATATTTCAAACTATTGCTTGTCACGGGTGTAGATGCAATTATTATGCAACACAAATAAATATGAGAGAAAGATTATCAAGAAAAGAACAAGGAATATGAGATGCCAATCACACAACAAAGGATGTATGTGGTTTAGCCAAGATGTGCCTACGTCCATGGTGGTGCAGTCGATATTATTTCTATATACTCCGGAGAGTGATTACAGAGAATACAACTTGTCCTTTTGCCCCGGACCTAGGGTTTAATATATACATGTACATGTAGATGAGTGGAGGTGATGGGTTCCTCCATGTTTTCCATTTACCCTATAACTTCCCTTCATGGGATCGTGGGGGGAGATCGGATCAATTATGAAAGATGAGGGGGCCTGGGCTTTGGGCCGCCAGGGCTGGGCTCGTCCAAGCCCATAGTTCTAATTTTCGGGTACCCATAATTGCCCCTAAATTTGTTGGGCCATGTTTATGAGTCCAATGGATTTAAATGATCAGCCATTATGGTTGATTTGCGATTCTTCGAAAACTGTGAAGTTGCTTTGGCGGCACCCGCTTCGCTATTTGTGCGCTATGATTAGAATTGAAGGCTTGGTGGGATAGCCACTTTTTCTTTCGTCGCTTCAGCCTTTCTAGTACTCTTCCTTCTTCTGAGAACTCTAGCGCCTCGTACCTTCTTCTCTTAATCCCCATTCCCATTGCTTCTTAGTCGTCTTGAGCTCGTGCTTCTTCATCACTTGAACCAATCTTCTGTTTTGTAAGTTTCTCGTGCCCTTTCTTTGCACTTTCTCTTTGGTTTGTAGATTTTCTTGAGTTTTTCAATGGCGAAGATTGGAAATAGGTTAATCTCTGAATTCAGTAAGTTCTACAACATTCCTGAGTGGGTAGATATTGAATGTTGTGCCTCCCCTCCTAGGAACATTAGGGATATAGAGGATGCCCACTGGATCCATGTTTTGCTGCTTTCCCAGGGGGAGCTTAAGTTTCCCCCTAATGATCTATTTTTGCATTTCTTTGGTTATTTCAATATTGTTCCCACACAGTGCTTGTCCAATGTGTGGAAGATAGTAAATGGCATCCACAGAATAAACTAGTTGTATGGTACTAGGTTAGGACTTGCCGAGATCTGTTTCTGTTATTCCTTTTCTCGAACTAGTTCAGGTGTCTTATACCTCAAAGCTAGGAGTCCTGATAGGGTATTGGTAGTAAACCTACCTGATTCCCACAAGGACTACTGGCAAGAGGGTTTCCTCGTTAGGAATTGGCAGTTCCCTCCCCAGTTTGAAGGGTCGAGGTCTGAGAGGTTCTCTGTTCCTTTCTACAGAGAGGAATATATAGGTAGACATTGTACTGTTGTTTCAACTTTTGCTGATTTGTGACTTTTCTAACCCCTCTTTGCTTTTTCTTCCACAGCGAGGATGAAGATTTTGGAGCCTGCTCTCAGCGAGGTTCGTATCTCGGAGTTGGTGAAATCTTGGAATATCAGGGAGCCTCTGGGTGATGGTGAGCATCCCAGGTCGGCTGCCTTTTTGCTCGAGTATAAGAACGTAGGCTCCAGCTTCATAGCACGGCCTGTGGATAGTGTTCCAGAGTTTGATTCTTTCAGAGAGACTACTGCTGAGCCTATCCAGTTGGATAAAGAGGAGAGCAGCTCTGAGAGTGAGCCTGCAGGAGCTGCGAGTAACTTGGGTGAAGGGAGCTCTGACAGTAACAGTTCTTCTGATTGTGAAGAGGATTCTGAAGCTCGAGGATCGTCGAGCACTTCCAACAGTTTAGGTGAAAAGATGCCTCCAAGGAAGAACCTGATTAGAGACGATATTGATGAGGACCACATGCTCCTCGCACAAAGGTTAAAGAAACAAAAGTCCACTTTAGGGTCCGTGGCTACCGATTCTCGGTCTTCTACTCAGGAGCTAGAGAGGAAGAGGAGAGAGGAAGAGCAGGTGAGAGAAAGGGAGAGGAAGAAGGAGGAGGAAAGAAAGAAGGTGGAGGAAAAAAGATGATGGAGGAGAGGAAGAGGATGGAGAGGGAGAAAGAGGAAGAGAGGAGAAAGATGGAGTCGAGGACGAAGGCTGGGCAAGCCTTGGTCCCGGTGTCTGCTTTGCCCAAGGGGGCCTCAGTTGCCATTTCTCCTCAGCTGGCACCTGCGCTCCTCGAGAGGGAAGTTCTTCCTGCAGATCGCCATAGGGCGCTGGGGTCTGATTAATTTGCTCTGCAAGCTAGCCAGAGGCTAGCCTTGATAAGATCCTCTCCATTTTTTAATTCCTTAACAAGTTTTATTTGTTTCTCCTTCTTGATCTCTTCTTTATTTTTGGCAGTTTGTGACTGACTTCGTCGTGCTCTACCGTTCTCGCGATGATTTGGTGAGAAGGAATGGTGAGCTGGAGCAGCAGAAGTCCGCTCTGGAAGTCAGGGTTTCTCAGCTGGAGGCTGATTTGAAGGCTGCTAATGCCGCCCGAGCTTCCTCTGATCTGGCCCTCATCAATTCCAATCGAGAGAGGGATGCGCTGGTTAAGGAGCTGAGCGAGCTGAGGCAGGCCTATGACCTAGTCTGCTCGAGCAAGATGGGTGTCGTGGAGGAGAACAAGGCTCTGACCGAGCAGCTAAAGGAGAAAGAGTCCCAGGTAGCCACCATCAAGGAGGATTCATACAACTCTGGGTGGACTGTTGCGTATGAATACGCCGAAGTTCAGATAGGCTACATCAGCCGTTTGAACTTCAAGAAGGGCTGGAACAAGGCCCTCTTAGCTGCTGGTGTTGATGCTGAATCTCCTCTGTTCGACGAGCATGACCCGGGTCCGAGGCCAACTGTGGACGAAGAAGCCCCTACCCTAGCCATCGAGGGTGTTGATCTTGCCTCTCAGACAATTCCTGCCCATGCTGGTCCTGCCCAGGCGAATGAGGGCATCCCTGTAGAGGGGGATGCCTCTGCTGCTGCTGACAAGGGGAAGCAGCCAGCCACCTCTAGGCAACCTGAGGTTGCTAGTTAATCTTTTTTTTAGGACTATTTTTGTACTTCTGCTTGTAATTTTTCCAATTTTTGCTCGATGTACTTGACTTTTATTAATGAAATGAAAAGGCTTCTTTTTCCAGTGCATTGATTAATTTTTCTTTCCATTTCCCTTTTATGTCTTATAGTTGACTGATGTAGAAGAGTATATTCCTGCCACATCTCAATTGGGCAGGACTCTTGGTCCCAATGCCAGTCCTCAGGTTCATCAGGCCTTTGTTAGGCTTTACAAATCTCTCAGGTCAAGGAATCAAAAGTATAAGGAGCAGTCCGAGCTAGTGGCTAAGCTGAAGGACAGGCTCCAGGAGATGGAAGGCATTAGTGCCTCTGTACAAGAGGAAGTCAATGTACTTAGAGCAAGGTTACTAGAGGCCGCCGAGATAAACCAGGTTGTGGAGTTCCTGCAGCGGGAGAATGAAACCTGAGGAGGGAAGTCTTGCAACTTAGAGAGCATGCGCCGAGTACTGTTTCAGCGATTTTGCAAGGCTCCTCGTCTTCGCGAGCTGGACATACTCGTCCTCCCCTCTCACGAGCTGGTAGGAGCACCAGGGGCAGGAACAGGGAAGCAGAAGAACAACGTGATAAGGAGATGGAAGAGCTCCGTGATGATGTCCGGTGAGCATTTGTAATTGCTGCTGGGCTTCAAAGGGACGTTACCCGATTGCGGCATTTATTCAAGAAGGGTCCTCGACAAGTGTGGGTGGACGGTTATGACCAAGGCTGACTAGATGCTCCCACAAGACTATCTGAGTTCGAGGAACTTTCCTTCATCAGAGGGTGGTTGAGTTCCTTGAAAGAGCTTCAAGTCCCGAGGAACTCGGTGTTATGGTATCATCACGAGATGTCCTCCTCCACTCTGATGCCCAACCCATTCAGGAGGGATGATCGATGGATCCCCATTGATGATATTCCTCGGCAACTATTAGAGTTGGACACAGATAAGGTTGTGGAAGAGCTGGTCCCCGATCCTGATGATGGACAAAGAGCTAGGGTGGCAGATTATCTTGTTCGGAGGCTTCCACCTTCTTGAATTTTTGCAAGTTGTTATTCTTTTGATAATGTAAATGCTTTGGGAGAGCTTTGCCGACTAAACATGTATTATCATTGTTGTAAATATAACAAGGTGTCATTCTTTTGTCTTTTTTGATAATGCAAATGCTTTGGGCGAGCTTCGTCGACTAAACATGTATTATCATTGTTGTAAATATAAGAGATTAATGAAAAGTTCATGTTTTGGGCAATTTTGCCGACTAAACATGTTCATCCAATCTTTTTATATTCTTGCTGCTTCATAATCCTTTTTGTTTTGTCATGCAAGTGTCCCCCCAGTCCAGTATAATACCAAAATACCATTATGCCCCATTTTATCTTTTAGGTTGTGTCGTCACACTCCCTTAGGCCTAAGTAGGGCAATTGGCGAGGACACACCTGGTATTGGATGTCTTCATCCGATCAGGATTTTGCTCAACCAAAGTAGGTTTGATGGCCAGTATAAAATCTGGTCGCATTTCCTAAGAATCCTCTGTAGGGCTTTATATATTGCCAGGAGAAATGCTAAGAGGTCCTTCGTGTTTCATGACGATGACTTGAGGAGGGGTATTCCCCTGCTATATCGACCATCGTGCCTATGATTTGGAAAAGATGTGTGATAAAATGCAGTTAATGATTTCATTAGTAATAAGGGGAATGAACTGTCCTTTCACATAATAAATACAAGAAAAGATTCAACAATAGAATTCCTTGAGAATCTAAAAATAGAATTTCTTGAGATTAGCTGCGTTCCATGCTCGTGGTATCTCTCTGCCCTCCATCGTTTCCAAATGATAGGCACCTTGCAGGTCGTCTTTAGATACTTTAAAGGGTCCTTCCCAGTTTGGGCCTAGCTTGCCGTCTGATGACCTTACTGTGTTGCCCAGGACTTTCCTTAGAACATAGTCCCCAACTTGGAACCTTCTCGGGTTAACCCTTTTGTGGTAATGCCTTGCGAGCTGTTGTTGATAGCTCGCAAGATTCACTAGGACAAGTTCTCTACGCTCGTCGGCGAGGTCGAGTTCAGGGAGCAATGCCTCATCATTCTGGCCTTGGTCGACAAGGTCGGATCTCATTGTTGGTAAACCCGCCTCTAGTGGAATGACTGCTTCCATGCCATATGTTAGTGAAAATGGGGTTTCTCCTGTTGCTCGCCGAGGAGTTGTTCGGTATGCCCATAGGACATGGGGTAGCTCGATTGCCCATGCGCCTTTGGCTCGCTCTAATCGATTCTTCAATCCATCGATCACAGTTTTGTTGGAAGCTTCTTCTTGCCCATTGCTCTGAGGGTAGGCCACCGAACTAAAGTTGTGCCTGATCCCGTGTTCATTACAGAAGTCCTGAAAGGGGCCACTCTTGAATTGTGTCCCATTATCAGTGATGATGGTTCTGGGGATTCCGAATCGAGTGATTATATTCCTCCATATGAACCTTATCATATCGGCATCTCGGATGTTTGCCAATGGTTCTGCCTTGATCCATTTGGTGAAGTAGTCAGTTGCAACCAATAGGTATTTGCGATTACCGGCAGCAGTGGGTAGTGGTCCCACGATGTCCATTCCCCATTGGGCGAAGGGCCATGGGCTGGTCAGGGATTTTAGGTCGCTAGCGGGTTGGTGGACCATTGGAGCGTGAAGTTGGCATTTCGGGCATTTGCGGACATATACTGCGGAGTCCTTTTGCATATATGGCCACCAATAGCCTTCCTTCATTGCTCGAAAGGCTAGAGATCTTCCTCTGAAATGACTTTCATAAATTCCTTTGTGAAGTTCGCGCAGCACTTGCTCGACATCGCCTGGGTGGACGCATCTAAGGTAGGGACCGGAGAAGGACTTCTTATACAAGTCGCCTCCTGTGGATAAGTGGAAGTGAACAGCTTTGACTCTTATCTGGTGGGCGGCTTTCTTATCCTCTGGGAGCGTGCCCTCCTTTAAATAGTCTCTTAAGGGGTCCATCCAGCTGGGGGATGATCCCACCTGGACTAGTTGTTCCACGTTTGGCAGCTTGCTGTTGTGGTTAATGCTCGGACAAATGAGGAAATCGATGGGAATGACCCTTTTAAGGCTATGATCAACTGTCGAGCTTAGGGCTGCTAAGGCGTCGTCATGACTGTTTTGCCCTCTGGGAAACTGCTGGATGTTGATCTTCTCAAAGCTCGTCATTAGTTTTCTCACCAGGGCGAGGTAGGCCGCCATTCTTTCATCCTTCGCGTTGTAATCTCCAATTATCTGATTGGAGAGAAGTTGAGAATCGCCGAACACCTGTAAATGTTTTGCTCCCAGAGTTTGCGCCTTTTGGAGACTGACTATTAGGGCTTCGTACTCTGCTTCGTTATTGGAGCCTGCAAATCCAAGCCTGATTCCTTGCTCAAGGATGGTGTTTTCTGGGGTGATGAGAATAATGCCTACGCCTGCCCCCTTTGAGTTGGAGGCTCCATCAACGAATAGTTTCCAGGTATCCACTGTTGTTGGGTTCTCCTGTTGCTTTATTGGTTGAGTTTGGTCGGGGAGTTCTTCTCCAGTGAATTCGGCTATGAAATCAGCGAGGATCTGACCCTTGATAGCGGTCCTTGGTTGAAATTAGATGTCGAACTGGCCGAGCTCGACTGACCACTTAGACAATCTGCTCGACAAATCTGCTTTCCTTAGGACCACCTTAAGGGGGTGCGATGTAAGGACGATGATAGTACGATCTTCGAAATAATGCTTCAGTTTCCTCGAGGCTATTACCAATGCAAAGGAGAGCTTCTCCAATGGCAGGTACCTTTGCTCGGCGTCTAATAAGGTCTTGCTCGCGTAGTAAACGGGGTGTTGGATTCCTGCGACCTCGCATATTAATGCCGAGCTGACAGTATGATTGGATACCGAGAGGTACAGGTACAAAGAATCAGTTTACTGTGGTATGACAAGCAGCGGTGGAGAGCTTAAGTAGGACTTGAGCTCGTCCAATGCTCGCGAGCAGTCCGGGCTCCATTCTATTGGTTTACTCCCTTTTAGAAGCTGGAAAAAAGTCTTGCTCTTCTCAGAGGATTTGGAAATGAAGCGATTTAAGGCAGCGAGCATTCTAGTGAGCTTCTTCACGTCCCGGACTGTTCGAGGGGGTTGTACCCTATTGATTGCATCGATCTAGTCCGGATTAGCTTCTATGCCTCTCTTACTGACCAAGTATCCAAGAAATTTTCCTGACTGGACACCGAAGGAACACTTGCTTGCATTAAGCTTCATTCGGTACTTCCTGAGGATTTCGAAGGTCTTTGACAGGTCTGAGAGGTAATTTTCCTTCTTCTTGCTCTTAACGAGCATGTCATCGATATAGACCTCCATTGTGTCTCCCATTTGACCCTTGAACATTTTTGTGACCAACTGCTGATAGGTTGCCCCCGCATTCTTGAGCCCAAATGGCATGACCTTATAGCAATACAACCCAACCGTCGTGATGAACGCCGTTTTGTCCTGGTCTGGGGCATACAAGGGGATCTGGTGATATCCTGAGTATACGTCTAGGAAACTCATTCGCTCGTGAGCTGCAGTGGCATCTACTAGCTGGTCTATCTTTGGGAGGGGAAACTATCCTTAGGGCATGCTTTGTTGAGGTCAGTGAAGTCGATGCAAACTCTCCACTTCCCATTGTTCTTCGGAACTACTACTGGGTTGGACAACCACTTGGGGAATTGTACTTCCCGTATGGATCATGCATCCAATAGTTTTTCGACCTCCTTTTCGATCGCTTTAGCCTTCTCGGG
The DNA here is from genome assembly GCA_949130495.1 of Sambucus nigra. NCBI lineage: Eukaryota > Viridiplantae > Streptophyta > Magnoliopsida > Dipsacales > Adoxaceae > Sambucus > Sambucus nigra. The sequence continues at coordinate 379,256,367 of OX422219.1, read as the reverse complement.
TGCAGTTCTTAGTGCTTTCTGTGTGACTGGCTTGAATGTGGGGTCGACGTGCAGCTGATGACAGACCATATCAGGATAAATGCCAGGCAGCTCGTATGGTTACCATGCGAAAACATCTACGTTGTGTCTCAGCAAGGTCGTCAACTCCTTCTATTCTTGATCGGTGAGAGATGCTCCAATCAAGAAGACTCTGCTACTGTCACCAACTTCGACTATAACTTCTACCAGGTCCTCGATGATACGCTCCGAGGGGAGGAGCTTGGTCTCCTCTACTCCTGGTCTTCCATACTTTAGTTGCTATTTAGAAGGTATCACACCTTTTTCAACTTTCTCGCTGGGTTAACCGGCCTTCTTCTCTGGCTTTGGTCGGATGGCTGCTATGAAGCACTTCCTTGCCATCACTTGGTTGCCGTGGATCTCCATTACTCCTCACTCGGTTATATCCTTGAGCTTCTGGTGGTAGGTCAAGGAGACCGCCTTCATTGCATGAAGCCATCCTCTACCGAGGATGGCCTGGTACGGTGATTCGATGTTAACTACCAAAAACTCAATCATCTTGGAGACGTTCCCAGCACGAACTGGCATCACTATCTTGCCTAGGGGCATGGTCATTTTCCAAGCGAAGCCGGCCATAGGAAGAGTAGCTTCCTTTAGATCGGCGACGCTCAACTTTAATTTCCTGAACAGGTCGAGGTACATTACTTCGGATGAGCTTCCTTAATCGATGAGCAGCTTATCGATGTCAGAGTTGGCTATCCTGAGTGTAATGACCAGGGCATCATGATGTGGGGTCCTTACTCCCATCAAATCTTCATCCGTGAAAACAATATGCTTGTTATAGTTGGCGTCCTCTACTCGTCGACGCTTTCCTGACTGTGACTTTGCTGAATCGATTTGAAAAGCCTGCATTACCGCTGTAAGTTTTTTCATCTCCATTCGAGCTGAGTTCCCTTGTATCTGCTTGACATCAGATACTCCGTGAATTACGGCGAACTTGTGTCTAGCATCATCCTCCAGCACATTTTCGGGTCTCATCTCTCTGTTGGCAGTCACTTTCTCTGCCCTTTTCTCCACAAAGTCATTCAAATGCCCGGACTAGGCCAACTCTTCGAGGTGAGACTTAAGAGCTTTGCAGTGCTAGGTCTTGTGCCCTCCCTCTTTGTGAAAAGCACATCTTAACCCATTGTTCCTCTTCAAGGGATCTCCCCCATCTTCCTGGGCCACTTGATGAATGTCTCATCCTTGATCTTCGCGAGAACCTTGTAAATTGGTTCTTTGAAGACGGTGTTGACCGCCTGGAATGCTTTCGACGCGTCCTGGTTCCCTCCGTTCTTGGAGCCATTTTTGCCTCCGTTCTTTCCTCCTTTCCACTGGTTCTCAGTTTTCTCACCTACCTTGGTGGTGAGCTTAGCTCGACCGTTTTCTCCTGTATTAGAGCGGGTGACATCTTCCACATTTGCGTATTTCTCGATTCGGGCCATTAGGTCGTCAATAGTCATAGCTTCCTTCTTCGTCAGGGATTGGTAGAGGAGGGAAGAATTAGGGAACCCAATTTTGAAGGAGGCCACTGCCACTTCCTCCGTGCAGTCCTCGATCTCATTGAATAACTCACAGTATCTCTTCGCGTATTCTCGGAGGGTCTCCTGAGGCATTTTCTTCATTATTAGTAGAGCATCCATCCTTTTGGGATGGGAGCTACTGGTGATGAATCGGGCCGTAAAAAGTTTGGCTAGGGATTTAAAATTCTTGATCGACCGGTGGGGGAGCCTTTCGAACCACTTCTGTGCTACATCATGAAGGCTCGAGGGGAAAATATGGCACATCAGGGCATCTCAGTGACTCCAGAGGGTCATGGCCTGTCGGTATTGCCTGACGTGATCGATGGGATCAATCTTTCCGTTGTAAATCTTGAACCTTGGAATGGAAAATTTCTTGGGAGCTTCCTCCTCTTCGATTTCTCTTGTGAAAGGTGACTTTATCTGGGTTTTGAGAGCTCGCCTCGCGTGCTCTTTAGTTGATCTTGTTCCGTGGTGAGCGGTATGCTGGTCCATTTCCCTGCGGACCATGTTTCATAAGTTTTCATTGCTGTGAGCAGGGCTCTGGTAGCGGCGAGCTCTTCGCAGCTGTTTGCGGAGGTCGTCGTCTGACTCGCCTCTTTCGTCCCTTTGAGTTTCTCGCCTAGGGCTCCTTCCTCGACTGTGAGATTTGCTTGCCTGAGGGCTAGGAGTGCGATATGGGCGTCTCCTCTTATCAGGATGAAGCTCCCTCTCCAATCTTTCCAGTTTTCTTTTCAAGCGAGCATTCTCAGCCTCGTATCTGCGAGAAGACTCCTTTTGCTCCTGGAGCCTTGCCTCGTACGCATCAATCAACCCGGATATTTGCGTGGACCTCGCTGGTCCCTGATTTTCTTCTGAGGCTGGTCTTTCCAGGAGAGCTCTCTGATCTGAACGTCGAACTTCAGACCTAATCCTGCGAGGAGCAGGTGGCTCTTGAATATCTCCTGCTTGGGGAGCATTGTTGCTGTGACCAGACATCTTAAACTCCTTTCTTGACGTGGGCTCTTCTCAGGGAAAGATGAATGTTCCCACAGACGGCGCCAATTGTAGATGCAATTATTATGCAACACAAATAAATATGAGAGAAAGATTATCAAGAAAAGAACAAGGAATACGAGATGCCAATCACACAACAAAGGATGTATGTGGTTCAGCCAAGATGTGCCTACGTCCACGGTGGTGCAGTCGATATTATTTCTATATATTCCGAAGAGTGATTACAGAGAATACAACTTGTCCTTTTACCCCAGACCTAGGGTTTAATATATACATGTACATGTAGATGAGTGGAGGTGATGGGTTCCTCCATGTTTTCCATTTCCCCTATAACTTCCCTTCATGGGATCGTGGGGGGAGACCGGATCAATTATGAATGATGAGGGGGCCTGGAATTTGGGCCGCCAGGGCTGGGCTACTCGTCCAGGCCCATAGTTCTAATTTTTTGGGTACCCACAACGGGTATTTTCTTTATCTCATGTGTGTAGGAACAAAGTTTATAATTATTGGATTGCACACCCTGATAAGAAAATCTTTTCGAGTTTTTGAAACCCTGAAAATTTGAAGATGTTGAAGTTTGATTGGCGACATGTCAGCTAGTATTCTCAGTTTGAGGGTTTAATGGGGATATTATCTTGTATGTCATTTGTTTTATAGATATAGCATAATTTGGATTTTTTTATGTATGTACCAGCATAGACATAGGGGGAGATTTGTAAGGACATAATTTTATTAATGTCCGGGGTAGAATCTAGGGATTTTCTATTTTCTCTAGATCACAGTTTGTATGTCTGATACCGCTACATTTGGCTTGTCATCACGATCATCAGGATCATCCATCATCTTCACACGTGCTACTCAACCGTTTGCCACTACTCCGCTATGCATTATTGGTAAAATGATTTATTGGAGTTGTTTATATTTGCATAAATATTTGGGGATTTTTTAGAAAATATATTTTGAAGTCAGAATTATATTTTATCAAAAGCAATTTTTTTTCGATGTCTAGAAGCGGACTGCCTCGGTCGATGAGCTCGTTCAAATGAGTTTGCACTGTCGTTCGAGCGAGATAAGCATCTCGCGCGATGCCGTTCGAAAGACACATGTCCTTCATTCGAGCGAGATGCCCATCTCGTTTGAGGGTCACCGCCGCCTTAATTTTCGTATAAATACCAGGGTTCATTCTACACATTTTTTAAGTCTTTTTCAAACACAATTTCTGCAAAAAAAAACAACCCAGAAAATAGACTTCACCTTTTAAGGTTTGATTCCTTGTTTATTCATATAAACACTCCCATCTATGTATGTGAATCATTAAACCTTCACGAGGATCATTTTTACTCATCTGGAGTAATTTGTGGAGAAACTGTTATCTTCTTCATTGCTGCCCACCTGGAGTTCTTGTGGGAGATTCCAGCTGAGACATCGAAATTGACGCCTGAGGGTATTTCATATGTCACTCTTATTTTCATTGTAATCCTTGTAACCGTTTTTACAAATTATAGTGAAAATAAAAAGGTTTTGCCCCTTTGGGGGATTTTTCCTCATTTGTGTGTTTTGTTTATGATTAATTATTCTTGCATGTTCATATTAATTTCAATCACACCTCAATGCATCTTTTAGGGTTTAATTGAAAAACTGAGTTTAATTAAATAATTTCTTAAATTGAACAAAAGCGCACTCTTCAAAGTCACATACATAAAGGAATATAACAATCCTATAAGAAGGCTCTATATAAAAGATGCTAAGATGAAACGTGAAAAACTGCACAGATCCTAAGGACACTAGAACCTGATGCTCTGATACCATCTGTGACACCCCGCCTAATAAAATGTAGGGTGATTAGTCCTATATCAAATTAAACAGGAATCTCATTTGGTTCATTCTTAGCATCACTGTCGAAAACTTTTTAAAATTTCCCAACAGCCTAGTATTAAAAAAAATGGTGCCAAATTTTATCTTTTTATCAAACAACAACAACATATGGATGGATATAATTCAAACCATTCACATAATCACACAATCACCGCATACATATATTTAATTAATCCATTCTACTCCGTGCACAATTTACTGTAAAACTAGCCTAACATTCCCATGTCTATATACCGACTTGCAATTTAAATGATTCCCACATTTATTTATTTATCATTCGAGTTGTGTGACCCCACTAATTTACACAGACTCGCTCCTCCAATCCAAAATTTCTTGTTTTATAACTTATTCCTCAAATTCCACTTATTAAGGTTTACTCCCTTTTTATTTTGAATAATCCATAATTTATTATATTACCCTATAACAAATTAATTCGGTCAAATCCGTGCCTAAGTACCCTTAGCACTAGTCCCAAAATATCTGAGTCAATTTCCCGAATCTAAACTTTATTTAACTACGCATTAATTAATTTATTACCTTGTTGTCCCTCAACCAATAATCCCGGACTTGGTCATTTAGCCCACAATATAATATTAAGAAGTTTTTACCCAAAATTCTCCTTAATAAATTTTACACACTTATTTATCTAAGGATTCCAAATTACTCAATTTTCAACCTTAATTGCCTTTATGGATTATATCCCTAATTGTCCCATTAAAATTTAACACAAGAACCAATCGATAATTGTAACCAATTTCAAATCCATCCCAAGACAAACCGCAAAAGAAAGAAATTGGCCGAAATTTAATGATGTCGTTCGAATGAGAAGCCTGTCGTTCGAACGACATGGGTTGTCCCTCGAACCAAAACCAAGGTCATTCGAACGACCCTGCTTTATCTCTCTTCTACTTCGATCAGTTATGTTCCACCATTGTTAATATTCGTTAACCTTCTGCCCAACATTTTATGCAGTAACCATTAACAGTTTATACCAAACTCAAGATTTCGAAACCCCAAAATCTTTATTTAACATCCACACAGCTTAAAGGTTAAATAATAAACTTTCCAATCCTCTAAATTTATTTAACCCAATTTAGATGTCAAAAAACCTGAAACCCATATAATCCTATCACACCCACTATGATATGAATTAAAAACTGTAATTAATTTAAAAGAAAGTTTAACCACTTTCCTTATGGTTTGTAGGGTCTGAATCCTTAGGTGTAGATGATGACGATTTGGTGAAGATTGCATACACTTGTTCTTACTTTTTGGCTCCCTAGGTTTCTTCAATCGTTCCCTCTATTCTCCTCTACTTACCTACGTTTTCTTAAATGATATATGGTTTTCGCAACCTCACCTTTAGGTTTTATTAAGTCAATCCCATTTTTCGGCTTGTGGACTCTATTAAAAGGTCCTAAATACTCTTATGTGGGCTTGGTTATGCCTAAAAATGCCCCGAGACCCATTTACTAACCATGGGTACTCTTTTCGACTATTTCGACCCATCCCGACTCAACCGTACACTCAGAATTGCCATCCGAATTATTTCACTAAAATTTCTTATCTCGACCCCAATATAGTCTATGCTCGACTCTCGGTGGTGATAAATAAATGCCACGTCACTATCGCTCGTTATGACATAATTAAAGTATTACTATTCATTTAGTAAATTTCAATAATATTAATCGTTTACTCATGAGATTAATATTTAATAAACATTAAAATAATTTATTCAATTAAATTACGACACACAAGTATTTTAAAATTAACCAAATTAATTAATAAGTAAATCTCCAAAAATACGAGGTGTTACATATACATCCATATTGAACATGAAAAAAATAAGTCAATCTCTTTGGTAAGCACCCATTAATAAAAATGTGACTCGTTTCAAAGTTTCAAACTTTTTAAAAATTTATCCAAAATCATCATAGGACATTAAGAACAGTAAACTAAAACCCTTACCGAATTAATGATACATATGTAGAGAGACAATTCATCGATCATATCTCCGACCAATTATAGAGAGAATCTTTGCCTACTTCCTTCAGAAGAAGAAATCGATTGAATGGAAACTTTTTATTAAATGCATGTGTATTAGATAAATATAGTTTTCTTATAACAATAACTAACTAATTTTTAATAATTTTAAATTAAAAGTAACCATTAATGCTTATCACCCTATCATTTAGAACGATATTGAATGAATGATTATTGTTATGTGTGATAATTTATTTGCATAAAGGTATAAAATAGGTAACACTAAAACTATTTTAACAACATGACATTTAACATCAATATTTTCGTTATTTGATATTGTTTGAAGCTTACCCTAATTCAAATATATGTAACTTACGCTCATTTAAGGACGTATTTGATTAATGTAAACATCAGTTTTGACATTTTCCCTTAGTATTCATATACATTTGAAAAGGTTTTCCATAAGGAATCATCTTTTTATACAAAACGACACTCAACAACAGTTACCCAAAACATGCTACTTCTTCAAAAGTACTATTTACCAAAGATTATTATATGTCAAAGTGAAACCAACCAAACCATTCATATTTTTATGAAATCCGCCAAAATGATAGGAAACATATTAACAAAGATATTAAAATCCCTCAATGTTATATTTTATGTTACCCTTTTTGGTTTCATAATTTTGTATGATGATTAATTAGCGGAAAATTTTTTGTGAAGGAAATGAAAAAAAAAACATGTAACAACACGAAAATGTCATGTACGTGTCTTATTCGCGCTATATACATGTCGTCTTTGTGTCATGTTCATGTTATATCTTTTGACTGTCGTGTCATATTCCGGTAAAAAATATTAGTTATGTCATCAAGGAGACTGATTATTCGAATCAAAAGAGAAAAAACATATGTATGTTTTCCATGATTATGATGTATCTAATACCATAACATAAAAAAAATAACAAATAAATATAATAACCTTATTTAGGAAAATATATTGTCAAGTTGGTGAAATTCAAATAATATAATACCTTACTTAGTGTCAACCTTTACTTTAATAAAAGAAATTAAAATAGTTGGCATGCATATCTTCTTTCCCTGTGTGTATTAAGCTTATGACAAATTAAACAATGAAGGATAACTGGAAGAAAATTTCAATTTTTGAAAAATCAAATCTAGAGTAAACAGCAATGGGGAATCATACACATATACTAATTCTAATTTGTCTATATGGTTATTTTCTTTCCTTTTCCCTCTCCCAACTCATTTCAAGGATCAAACATTGATTCCATGTTAAACAGTAATAAGCATAGTAATTCGAGTAGAAAAGTGTTTTATGTCCAGAAAACCACTTGTCATTAGGAAATTTTTTAGATACCGCACAATTATATATAGATACACATTCATGAAGAAAAAGAAATAAGTCAAACACTTTGCTAAGCTCCCATTAACCAAAATGAGAAAAATTTTAAGGTTTCAAACTTAATATAAATTTATCAAAACTGCTCAAACAACGTTAAAGAAAATAAACTAAAACCTTTACTTAAATCATGAAGCATGGGTAGGAATAAAATTCACGGATCATACCTTCAACCAATTATGGGGACAAACTTTGCATGTTTCCTTGTGACGAAGAAATGGATTGAACGACAACTACTTGTTACATGTGTGGGGAATAAATGAATATTGTTTTCTAATAATAAGAAATAACTCATTTTTAATTCTTTTAAATTAAAACTAACCATTAATGTTCATCCTTGTCATTTATAGCCAAATTTAATGCAAGTGAGTCTTATGTGTAATTATTTGTTTGTACAAAGTAATAAAATAGGTAACACTAATGCTATTTTTACAGTACGACATCTAATATCAATATTTTTGTTATTTGATAACGTTCAAATCTTACCCTTATTCATATATATGTAACTTTCTTTCATTTAAGTATGCATTTTAATCAGGTAAACATAATGTTTAACATTTTTTAGTGGGATTCATATATAATTAAAAAGGTTTTCTATAAGGAATCATGTTTTCATACAAAGTGACACTCAACATCAGTTACCCCTAACATACTACTTCATCAAAAGTACTATTTACCCAATATTATCATATGTCCAAGTGGAACTAATCAAACAATTCATATTTTGACTAAATTTTCCCTAATTGGAGGAACCATATTAACAAAGCTTTTAAAATTTCTTAATGTTATAATGTATGTTTACATTTTTGATTTCATACTTTTGTATGATGATTAATTAGGGGCTAGAATTTCCAAAAGGAAACGAAAAAAATAACACGAATTTTTTTTGTTCGTGTCATGTTTGTGTAATTTATGTGTTGTGTTTGTGTCATGTTTATGTTTTCTCTTTTAACTCGATGCCACGTGGTGTCATGTGCGGATCTTCATGGAGACTAATATTATAATCCAAAAAAATCTCTTTAAGTGTTTGGGGATTATAACTTATCACATATCACAGAGACACAAAACTAACAAAGAAATATAATAACCTTATGTAAGAAAATATATTAACATGTCAGTAAAATTCGTATCAAACATTCCTTAATTATTCTCCATCTTTATTTTTAAAAAAAAGAAATGAAAATGGCTGACATGGGTATATTATTTCCTTGCGTTTAGTAAAATTATACAAATTAAACTATAAAGGAGAATAGGAGAAAAAATTTAATTTTCAAAAAACCAAATTTAGATTATGAAAAAAATGGGGAAATCCACACCCCCCATATATATATATATATATATATATCAAGGTTCTAAAAGACGCGGGGCGTGATCGAGGCATGGAAGCCAAGCCTTAAGCTTTAGAAGCCTAGGCGGGCCTAGGCGTAAAAAGGCGTGAAAAGGCGTTTAGGCCTTTTTAATATATTTTAATATTTTTAACCATAATTAGGCTATTAAAATACTAAAATTTTACATATCATAAAAATATGTCTGAATATTTGCAAATAAAAATACTATTTGATTATTTCGGATGAGATAATGGTCCGGTTTGTAAAAAAATCTTTATAAGGCGATATCGTTTCACTACAGCATTGTTGTTTTTAGAAAAAAGTACGCCTTCAGGGTTGTACCAAGTGTTGATACCAAATTTAGTCTGCTGACATGGCTCAAGTAAGTGGAGACACGTGTTAATCTACATGGCACAAACAAACATTTCTGAACAATACCTTGACTTCGAGGAACTCAATTTCCCCGACCGGCTCAGATACTCTGAGCAGCAAGTGCTCTCCGAGGAACATTATTGCGCCGAGTAACTCATGGATACCGAGATACTTTGGCGGTCCGAGCAGCTTAGGCGATCCGAGCTGCACCTCTATCAGAGCATTTATTACCAGACCAATAAGAGGATTAAATGCATATTAAATGCTGGTTATTATCATACAGATGTATACGCTTATTGGACAGCTATGTATTACTCTTTCACATGTATAGCCTCAGGGCTATAAATACATTATATCATCCTCATTCTACCTGTTATCGAGAATTCCCAAAACACTTAGCAATAACAAAAATAGTGGACGTAGGCCATTCTTTTAAGGCTGAACCACTTTAAAATTATTTTGTCTTATTTATTTTATCTGTGATTGAATAATTAGAGATAATCTAACTTTTTACATCAACAGATTGGCGTCATCTATGGGAAACGACTGTAATTTTCGTTTTTCACCCAAAACAATTCATCACCAATGGCTGACAATCCCGAATCCAGCAATAGAAACACTGGAAACCCCCCCAAATCCATCCGCTCCTCCAAATGTCCAAGATCTGGCTGGAATTATGGTCAGTTTGGCTCAAGGCCAGACAACCATGCAAGAAACTATGCGATAACTCATGCAAACTATCCAGGGTGGAGTGTCAACCCATTCAGGACAACGAAGTGTTCAAAGAAATACTTGTTTACTTTCTTCACCCATTAGGCAAAGCGATTCATATCGCACTGGGAAATCTGATGATTTTTCTTATCAACCGTGTCGAACTTCGTCAGTACGAGCCACAGATATTGAACAACACATCACTCTCTCTTCAGAAAGGACTAGTGCACTGGAAAGATTAAGTAGGGTCTCTTCTTTTGATCGATTGGGCCCTGGGAAGAATAAAAGTCCTCCTAAGGCTGTGTCGAGAAACTTTCGACGACCATTTGATCTAAAAGAAGGTTCTGCCCAATAACAACTTGTTGCTCGACAAGATAGATCCCAGGAAGCCACTTCAACATGATCAATTGCTCGAACTAGTAGACCCGAGGAGGGAAATGATGTGTGGAAAGGCTCTATTCAGAGGTTAGAGGAGAGATTAGGGGAAATGGCTAAGGTCAAGAATCCTCTACAAAGAACTTTTATCCAAGGGACACCTTTTGTCCAAGCAATTGTGGATTTTCCCACACCATCAAAGTTCAAAGAACCTGTTGTAACTCCCAAATATGATGGAAAAACCGACCCTGTCCTTCATATAGAGCAATACCAAGCTGCTGCCAACATCTATGTTGTGCCAGATGAGATGAGATGCAGGGAATTCTCGGGAACTCTTACAGGATCTGCTCAAATATGGTACAATAATCTTCCTCAGGGTAAGATTTCAACTTTCTTTCAATTGGCCGAACTCTTCATTGGAAACTTCTATTTTGGAGCAAAACCGGTTAAACGAGTAGCACACTTGTTAAGTGTTAGACAAAAGGCAGGTGAGAGTACCAGGGATTATATAACTCGTTTCAATAACGAGAAACTCGATGTTATTGATTATGAGGAAAAAATAGCGATTACTACTATGATGAGTGGGTTGTTTCCCAACAAGTTGTACTACACTTTGGCCAAAGATCCACCAAGAACCATGTCAGAACTGATGGCAAAAGCGGCCAAGATTATGAATGCCGAGGAGGCTATGGTTGCGAAGAAGAATATGGATACCAAAGAGACCAAAGTGGAGGTTGATAAGGCTAAAAAGAAAGAGCATAAGAATAATGGTAGTGACAAGCACTCAAAAAAAAATCCATCATGGGAGGTATTGAAGAAATTTGAAAATTATACTCCTTTGAAGGTAGACATCAACCACGTTCTAGAAGAAATCAAGAACAGCAAGGAGTTAAACTGGCCAGAGAAAATGAAATCAGACCCTGACAAGAGGAATAAGGACAAATATTGCGAGTTCCACAACAATCCTCGCCACACGACCAAAAATTACATAGCTCTTCAGAATGAGATCGAAGCACTCATTAGACGAGGAAAACTGGCAAAGTATGTTGATCGTAGAAATGAAAGAAGAAACAATGACCGAGCAAGAGAGAGGTCTAGATCTCCTCGTCGAGCAGAGGATAACAAGAAAAGAGACCATGAAGATGATCCAGAAGATGACCCCGATCTTCCCAGAAGACCAAGGCAGCCAGAACGTGAGGTATTTTCAATACGTTTTGGATCATTTGATTGTAATGTTATTACAGGTGGAGATGCAGGAGGTGGAGACCTTACTGCAGAAAGAAAAGATTACCTCAATGAGGCTCAAGCCTGTTCATATATTCAACGAATAAACTTGGATGAGGATGATCGCCCGAGGAAGGTCAACAAAGAAAAACTGGTCATCGGTTTCTCCAAGAACGACCTCGCAGGTGTGTTGTATCCTCATGATGATCCATTGGTGATCAAAATGAGAATGAAGGAAGTAATGATCTCGAGAGTACTGGTTGATAATGGTAGCTCGGCTGATATTATGTTCTACTCGTGCTTCGACAGCTTAAATCTAAAGTTGTCTCAGTTGGAACCTTATCACAAGCCCCTCCTCGGTTTTGCTAGTGAGAAAGTTTTTCCACTTGGGATGATCAAGTTGGATATGTTTATTGGTATATGGCCTTCTTGTCAAACCGAAAGAGTATGCTTCTTTGTGATGGTTAAGAATGTTCAATCAGCCTACAATATCATCATGGGAAGGGTAGGATTGAAGAAGTTCGAAGTAGTGACATCTACGGTACATCAATGCCTAAAATTTCCAATTAATTTTGGAGTAGGAGTTGTGAAGGGTGATCAAAAAGTGGCTCGGGAATGCTACTATTCATCTGCCGAGCAGGAGGAACTGGAGGAATCTAGGAAAAAGACTACTACCTATCAGGTGGATGAAGGTGCAAAAATTGAAACTTTGGATCCGAGGGACGAGTCGCAACTCATGAATGGTCAGGTGGTGTAAGCTACTGAAAACATCATTCTAGACGACGAGCACCCTGAACGAACAACTCAGATAGGTTTGTCGTTAGATGCCTCACTAAAATAGGAATTGATAGTTTTCCTAAAAAGAAGAAAATAAACTTTTGCTTGGAGCCATGAGGATATGCCCGGAATAGACCCTAATTTCTTATGTCACGAGCTCAATGTGAGTAAGGAGATCAAGCCAGTGAAGCAGAGAAGAAGAGTGTTTAGCCCCAAGAAGAACCTAGCTATACAGGAGGAGGTCGAGAAGCTCCAGAAAGCTTGCTTTATTGAAGATGTTAAATGTCCAGACTGGTTAGCAAATGTAGTGATAGTGAAAAAGAAGAACAACAAATGGAGGATGTGTGTAGACTTCACCGACCTCAACAAGGCATTCCAAAGTATCATTTTCCCTTGCCCTGAATTGATCAATTGGTGGATGCTACCTCGGGACATGAGCTGCTGAGCTTCATAGATGCTTATTCTGGTTATAACCAGATTAAAATGAAACCTGAAGATAGGGAGAGTACCTCTTTCATTACCCCTAGGGGAACTTATTGTTATAATGTTATGCCTTTTGGTTTAGAAAATGCTGGTGCAACCTATCAGTAGCTGATGAACAAGGTGTTTGCAGAGAAAATGAGTTGCAATATGAAAGTTTATGTTGATGATATGCTGACAAAGAGCAACAGAGCTGCTGACAATCTAGTTGACTTAGACCAGACCTTTAATCAATTAGATAAATATCAAATGAAGTTGAACCCGACCAAGTGCATATTTGGAGTACGAGAAGGCATGTTTATCGGGTATATTGTCAATCAACTAGGCATTGATGCAATCCCTGAAAAGATCAACGCTCTATTGGGACTACGATCTCCAACGACAAAGAAAAAAGTGCAAAGTCTTAAAGGGCGAGTAGCAGCACTTAACATATTTATATCACGAGCAACTGATAAATGTCTCCCATTCTTCAAAATGCTCCGAAAGAATTTTGAATGGAATGAAGAATGCGAGAAAGCTTTTCAAGAATTGAAGAAATATTTGGGAGCGCCTCCACTGTTGTCCAGGCCAGTGATTGGAGAAAGGTTGTAATTATATCTGGCAGTTTCAAAAAATGCAGTTAGCTCAACATTAATAAGAGTAGAGGATAGAGTACAAAAACCAATTTATTACACTAGTAAGGCCTTCCGCGGAGCAGAGATAAGATATCCAAAATTGGAAAAGTTGGCACTGGCGCTGATCGAAGCGAGTAGAAGAATGAAGCCATACTTCCAGTCTCATACCATAGTCGTATATACCGATATGCCGTTGAGGCAAGCTCTTCATAAACCAGAAAAATCAGGAAGATTGATGTATTGGGCAATAGAACTCGGTGAATATGATATAATTTATGAGCCTAGATCGTCACTAAAAGGGCAAGCAGTAGCAGATTTTATAGCAGAGTTCACTTATCCTAATACCCCCGAGGAGCAAAAGCTGAACACCGACCAACCTTTGGATGTTACAGGATCATCAAATTTAAACCTCGATCAACTTAAGTTGGTCGGAGAGCAAGAGAAGATGGTCGACGAGTAGAGAGGTGTGGTAGAAATGGGGATAAAGGAGCAACAAATATTCCATCGAGGAACTTTGTCCAATAAAAGTTTTGAGGACGAGATACCTATATGGAACCTATATGTGGATAGCTCATCATGCACCTCAGGTAGTGGAGCTGGGATTATATTGAAAAGTCCAGACGAGGTCGATATAGAATATACTATGCGCTTTCGATTTCAAGCTTCTAATAATGAGGCTGAATATGAAGCGATGATTGTAGGTCTTAGTCTGGCAAAAAATATGAAGGCAGAGCAGGTAATCGTATGCAGTGACTCACAGTTGATTGTAAACCAAACGCTTCGTGTATATGCAGCAAAAGGAGAGTTGATGATTAAGTACCATGCAAAGGCGATGGAATTGGTATCAGAATTTGTTACTGTTCAACTGGTCAGAATACGAAGAATGGAGAATACAAGAGCAGATGCTTTAGCTTGATTAGCATCGGCTACTCGTACCGAGCTACAAAGAACAATCCCAATTGAAGTTCTAGTTGGTGGGAGCATAGATGAAGATCTGACAATGAACTTTATTACCCTTGATTTAGGACCATCTTGGATGGATCCCATCAGGGCATATATTGAGGAGGGAGAATTACCGATTGACAAACTCACAGCCAAGAAATTAAAGTTTAAATCTGCTCGTTATGTACTGACTAATGGTATTCTATACAGATGAGGAATTATGGCAGGTTTGTAAAGATGTGTGCATCCCTCCGAGGTAAAAGATTTGATTGAAGAGGTCCATGAAGGGTCCTGTGGAGCCCATGTAGTAGGACGGACGCTTTTGCAAAGAGTGATGATGTAAGGATACAACTGGCCAATGATGAGGTCTGATTGTATAGCCTATGCCAAGAAATGTGACAAGTGTCAACGCTTCTCCACTATCCGAAGAACTCCCCAAGCATTGTTGACACCCATTACTTCCCCTTGGCCATTTGCTATGTGGGGAATTGACTTGGTTGGGCCACTTACAACGACTAGAGGAAGATTTAAATATCTCGTCATCGTAGTGGATTACTTTACTAAGTGGGTGGAAGCCGAGCTTCTTGTCGACATGACGTACGAAAATTTGTACCAATTTATTTGGAAAAATATCATTTGTAGATATGGTCTTCCCCATGCATTCATCATCGACTGTGGAACACAATTTGACAATGAGGAGTTCGCTGCCTATTGTCGTCAGTCAAATATCTTAAAGATCTACTCGGCACCAGGCCATCCCCAAAGCAATGGACAAATTGAAGTGACAAACAGAACGCTGCTAAATGGCTTGAAGAAAAGATTGAATGACGTAAAAGAAAACTGGATCAACGAGCTACATTCAGTACTATGGGCTTATCGTACTACTTCCCGAGTAGCAACTGGAGAATCTCCATATATGATGGCATTTGGAAGTGAAGTTGTTATACCTGTCGAGTTGGGCCTCCCAACACACCGAGTGCTAAACTTCAACTCCCCTGTCAGCGACTTAATGAGAAGGTTAGATTTGGACATGCTCGAAGAATTTAGAGAAGAAGCAGCCATCAGGAATGCTGCTTACCAGCAACGAACAGTCTTGTTCTATAACAAGAGAGTGAAGAAGTGCGATCTGAAAGAAGGGGACTATGTGCTGAAGAAAGTAATTCAAAAGCACAATAAACTGGAAGCTAACTGGCATGGGCCCTACAGAGTAACAGAGGTTGTTCGACCAGGGACATATAGAATTGAAACTTTAGAAGGGGGGGGGGGGGGAGTTTAAGAATGCATGGAATGCAGAGTATCTGCGCAAATATTATCAGTAATGTAAATCCTCATGTAATGCAGTTTCTTCAGTATGAATAAAATGTGAATATTCTACCCAATTCTCTCCTTTTGTTGAAATTTTTTCGCGGAATACTAGTGCTACACACTACTAAGCAAAATCCACCAACTCCGGTTGGTCAGGAATAAAAAATATTTCCCAGAAATACCAACTACGGTTGGTTGGGAAGAAAATCCACCAACTCCGGTTGGTCGGGAATAAAAAATATTTTCCAGAAATACCAACTATAGTTGGTTGGGAAGAAAATCCACCAACTCCGGTTGGTCGGGAATAAAAATATTTCCCAGAAATACCAACTACGGTTGGTTAGGAAGAAAATCCACCAACTCCGGTTGGTCGGGAATAAAAAATATTTCCCAGAAATACCAACTACGATTGGTTGGGAAGAAAATCCACCAACTCCGGTTGGTCGGGAATAAAAAATATTTCCTAGAAATACCAACTCCGGTTGGTTGGAAAGAAAATCCACCAACTCCGGTTGGTCGGGAATAAAAATATTTCCCAAAAATATGAACTCCGGTTGGTTGGGAAGAAAATCCACCAACTCCGGTTAGTCGGGAAGAAAAATATTTCACAGAAAATACCAACTCCGTTTGGTTGGGAAGAAAATCCACCAACTCCGGTTGGTCGGGAAGAAAAATATTTCCTAGAAATACTAACTCTGGTTGGTTGGGAAGAAAATCCACCAATTCCGATTGGTCGAGAAGAAAAATATTTCCCAGAAATACCAACTCCGGTTGGTTGGGAAGAAAATCCACCAAATCCGGTTGGTCGGGAAGAAAAATATTTCCCAGAAATATCAACTCCGGTTGGTTGGGAAGAAAATCCACCAACTCCGGTTGGTTGGGAAGAAAAATATTTCCCAGAAATACCAACTCCGATTGGTTGGGAAGAAAATCCACCAACTCCGGTTGGTCGGGAAGAAAAATATTTCCCAGAAATATCAACTCCGGTTGGTTGGGAAGAAAATCCACCAACTCCGGTTGGTCGGGAACATTTCTATTAAACAAAGAAGGATTATGTGATAAAAGTAAACTAATGGCTTAGAATTAAAAAGTGACCAAGCAAAGTTTTAGTACTTGTAACATTTCAAATTACCAACAAGTTTGTTGAGAAACAAAATATCATCCATTTTGGTTAGTCGTCAAATGATTACCACAAATTCAGGATAGTCGACAATAAGTATTCACCAACTTTAGTTGATCGGCAAAATAACACAATATTGTTATCTTTTTAACAGATATACATGCACATTCATTAGTAAATAAGTAAAATGTTTACAAGATAATGGAAATAAATATTGCAAAGAAAAATAGAAGTTTTTTATTAAATCCAAAACTAAATTCATTGAGAATAAAATACATAAAAAATTATTACATCAGGAATCCTATTCTATGGGTTTCTTCCCCTCTGCCTTTGAAACAGGTTCTTCACCAGCAGGAGGATCGTCTAAGGCATAGGGGGAGTTTATGAAGTTTGAATCTTTCAGCATCCTGATGTTCATAACTGATGGCCGATCAAGAAGGTGCTCTGGGCGAGATATCTCAAAGTTGGAGTGAAGACTGTAGTCGCCGAGATATTTTGAAATTAGGCATTGTGGAATGGCCTGAGTAGGAATCCATCTCATATCAAGCTTGAAAGGAGGCACTGGTAAGTCGAACAACCAAGGATTGTGGTAATCCCAAATGTAATGACCTTGTTCCAACTGCAGCACGCCCAAGGCATTTAGCCATCCTTGCTTGTAACCCACATTATTTGCATTTTGGATCCGATCATCAAGATGATAAAGGGCTTCATCATAACCAGCCATCCAGAACTCCCTAGGCTGTTTGTGGAACTGGTAGGTTAATCTTTCTAACTGCTCGTGGAGATTCTTCACCAGATTCGTTTTATTCTCCAAGGCATAATTTTGGGCAGCTAATTGCTCGTCTAAAGCTTGGATCTTCTTAGACATCTCAACCAATGCCTGGTTCTTTGCCATCAATTGGAAGGCTTGGTTCTCCAGAGCCGATTGAGTTCTTTGTTCCTCAATAATAATCCCAACAGCTCTTGATCATCCCCGAGAAGCTCTTGTTCGTCCCCAAGAAGAGGTAGAAGGCCCAATCCTCTTCAAGGTTTTTAATTCGTCTCTCAGATTAGCATTTTCGACCTCCAAGAAAGAGAATCCCTCATCGTTCACAGGGACCAAAGCGTTTGAGGTAGAGGCTGCACACCTCATCTGGGATACCTCTCCTCGCAGGTTATTATTTTCCTGCTCCAACAACTTGGCCACATGCCTATGCTCTTCGACCTCGGTTTTCAAAGTTCTCTCCCTCACATCATAAGCAGCAAACAGCTTATCATATCCCTTATCAGCATTCAGTTACTGATACTTCTTCTCATATCCTTGGTGCAAGAGGGCTGTAGATTCCTTGTATTGTTGTTGAAGCTCCTCGAGAGTTCCCCGGAGGTCTTCAATCATCTCATAATATGCTACATTATTAGCCACTGCCCATTCGAGCAGACACTTTAAGTACTGGTAGGCTTCGACTGCGTGCTTTGAAGTATCTGGACCGAGGATATCAACAATCTGAGCTTTAGTCATATCTGTATGACCAGCTTTGAAGTATTCATTGCATTGTCTCAACAACTTTGTATCATGAGCAGATAACAATTCCATCCTGGCCATAAACTAGTAAAAGGAAGAGACAGCAAGAATCAATAAGAGTGCAAATAGAGCAAGAAGAAGAGAATCAACAGTATGCATAATCAAAATTTCAAATTTTATTACATCATAAAGGAGAAGTACATAGTTCAGAGTTACATTGGACAAAGAAAATAAAATAGAGAGAAAAGTCCAAACAACTCTACACCTTCTCCTTGTCTCCCAAAACTTTCTTGGGAGGCTGGGACGAAGAGGAAGGTTGCTGAGATGGCCCAGAAGGTTGCTCGATGGGTGCTGGAAGCTACTCGACTGAAATGTTAGTTAAATGGAGCTGCTCGGTAGGAGTAATAGTTGGTTGGGGTTGTTCGTAGAAAAGTTCAACAGTAGGTACTTGATCCCCAACCATCATAGAAGATTCCTCGGAGGCAGCTTTGTCCTCTTCTTCTTCCCTGGGAGTAGGAGGGGGGTCAGGAATGTGTCGCTGAAACAGGTCGGAGTTCTCATCGACATTCATCTCTGTCAGAGTAGCCACCCAACCATCCCTAAATTATTTGAGGCTGCCATACTCCATTTGTAAGACCATGGCAGCCAAACCCTTACTCCAACCTTTGTCCCAGCCAGTACTGAAGGACTTTTTTACAGCCAACTTCCTTTTCACCTTCTCCGAGGAAAGCTTCTCAGATAGAAGTTCCTTTATATCTTTCAATTTCTTTTCTGCCTCCTCCTTCTGATAACCAACGTCGCGAAGTCTACCCAGCTCTTCCTCAACAGACTTGAGCTTAACTTCAAGATCTCCATCATTTTGGAGCTTCCCTTCGATCTCTTTATTCTTACCTTCCAATTCTTTTATTTTCTTCTCCAATCCCTTGGAGACCTCAATAGCCCGATCCCTCTCCTGCTCGGTCGAATTGAGCTGCTTCTCCTAGGCAGCTTTATCATCAATATACTTCTGACGAGAATCTTTTAAAGACTGTGTCAAACCTATAAAATCCTCCTCTACACCACAAGAGGAGATGGATGCCTTGATGGCTTCGTCCTTCTTCAAGATTGTATTGAAATAAGTTAGCAACTCGAAAAAGAAAATAACTGTAAGTCAGTACAAGCACATAACATGAAAAATGAAAGTTTAGATTTGCAATACTTACTGAGGCAATGTGCTGAGCTGCCAAAGTGGTAACCCTATCCCAGGAAAGATTTTCTTCAATACCTTGGATCTCGAGAATGATCCAAGACTTCATCGAGCTCATGGAAGAACTCGGAGCAACGAAAGTAGGAACACCACTTCCGGTAGTTAGAGGCTGAAAGATGGATTCAGCTAAATTGATCGAGGAGCTTTTCTTCAGCCTCCTCGAAGGAGCATCAACGGTCTCGACCAAGGATGTAGTCTTAGTCGGGGATATGACTATAACCTCGCTTGGAGCAGCGACCTTGCTCGGAGCCACCGGGGTCTTCTCGGCAACCTCCATAGTAGAAGCCGGAGGAGGTGCATCCATTTTGCTTGTCCCTTCTTCTGGGACATCAAGCTTGCTTTTCTTCGCCTCTCCAGCAATAGAGTTAGATTTCTCGAAGAGGGAAGGAGCTCTTCTTCTCTTCATTCTTTCACTCAGAGGAATATGTGACTCAGGTGATGAATTTTCAGAAGTTGGTACTGGTTCTATGTCACTTATCACTAGACGAGTAATAAAAGACGAGGTGTAACTCTTATACTGCAGCAAGTATGAAGTTAATCTGATATGCTCGTCGACAACAGTCTGATGCAAACCCCAGATAAGTTTCAGATGTTTTAAGTTAACTTCTGTCTCTTTTGGATACCTTCTTTTGCTGTCAACTGCAAATAAATGAAAATTAAAGTATCAGTGACACATTTTATCAAACACAAAGAAAGCATAATTTCAAAAATAAAATAAAGTAAAAACAACCTATCCCGTTGCCATAGGGAGGGCATCTAGGACCCTAATGCGCATCATTTCCAGTTAGTGGAGCATGTTGCCAATTTTTCATAACAACACCATGCTCGATATAATCCATATTGTCATCTGGGTGATGGACCACTAAAGCCCTATTTAAAAACCTAGTTTTCAAGTAAAAAGTACTATCGCTAACAACCCATCTATAGCAAAACATAATTTCTGGAATTCCTATGCAGGTCCCATGAATCTGATTTAATCTATGAACTCCATTAACTATTCTCCATGTATTGGGGGCTATTTTTGCAGGAACCACATCAAAATATTGATAGAATTCCAGACACAAAGGGTTCGGGGGATAAGAAAAGCCACATTCAGCTACAAAGAGACTGGGGAACCAATGTCCCTCAGCCAAACGAAAATAATCTGAAGCTTCAGAAAGTTCCTCCAAAACAACCCATGAAGGAATAGAGAAATCAGAACGAAACTTATCAAGCGACTCAACAAGGTAAACGATGATGAATAAAGGAAATAAAAGAGAAGGACGAAAATCTTACAGAAAAAGGATGGATCTGTTGACAACGAACGATGAAAAGGATGAACGCACAGGAGAGAGAGGAAATGGAAAACTTAATGATACAGATTTGAAAAAGTAAAAGACGATAGGATTTTTTGCAAATGTTTAAATACCTTACCTTGGGAAGGAGTAAAAATAATGATTACAAAGAGACACGTTTACGCTACCGGCGGCTAAAAGGACAAAAAGGGCGCGAAGACCGAAGTAGTTAGAAAATTTCGAAAAGTCTGATTCTATGAATTCGAAAAGAAAAATAAATACAAAGAAAGCACTCCTAAAATTCAGGATGACCATTTAAACCCATCGTATTTCGAGAAGAATGTTCCACACTCCTCAATCTCGAATTGTGAAACGTTGGGGGCTTCTGTTGATACCAAATTTAGTCTGCTGACATGGCTCAATTAAGTGGAGACACGTGTCAATCTACAGGCACAAACAAACATTTCTGAACAATACCTTGACTTCGAGGAACTCAATTTCCCCAACCAGCTCAGATACTCCGAGCAGCATGTGCTCTTCGAGGAACTTTATTGCACCGAGCAACTCATGGATATCGAGATACTTAGGCGGTCCCAACTGCACCTCGATCAGAGCCTTTATTACCATACAATTAAGAGGATTAAATGCGCATTAAATGCTGGTTATTATCATACAGATATATACGCTTGTTGGATAGCTATGTATTACTCTTTCACATGTACAGCCTCAGGGCTATAAATACATTGTATCATCCTCATGGTAGGGGGACTCGAAATTTCTTGGTAAAAACATGTTATCGAGAATTCCCAAAACACTCAACAATAACAAAAACAATGGGCGTAGGCCATTCTTTTAAGGCTAAACCACTTTAAAAATTCTTTTGTCTTATTTATTTTATCTGTGATTGAATAATTAGAGATAATCTAATTTTTTACATCAACACCAAGCATAAGGCGTCAAAATCTTAAGGCGGGGCGTTTCTCCCAAACCTCAAGCCTAGGCGGGTTTTTTAGAACAGTGATATATATATATATATAGCCAGGCTCTCATACATACCAAGTTTACATAGGAATTTTTTTATAATAGTAAAAAATTATTTTTGATTTGAATTTTTTTTATATGATATTTAAACATTTCAATGAATAAAAAAAATAGCTCAAAATAACATTTTTGCTATTTTTTAAAAATCGGTCAAACGTTCACAGATTTTAAGGCACTTTAAAGCTTTAAAAGTTTGATCGGTTTTTTAAAAATAGAAAAAAAAAGTTATTTCGAGCTGATATTTTATATGGGTCCCTTGAAATGTTTAAATATCATATAATTTTTTTTAATAGAGAATTAAGGTAAATGTCATGTTCCTTCCTATATTTGGATTTTTAGGACAATGTTTTTCAAGCATATAAATTTAGTCCCTGTGGTACAATACCATTTATTTGTGCGGTCCCTTTAGAGGTAGGGGTTCATTTTTTTGGTCCGTGCCAGCGGCACCATTTTCACCTTTTTTCATGGTGTTTTTAGTATAGGGAATAAATTTATAAAATTATTTGGAGTCTCCTATTTTTATATACTTTGACAATTTTGAGGACATTTCTCCAAAACTCCCAAAAATTTAACTCAAGTTTTTTAAATATTTTATTAAAATAGGTTTGCGCCAACAAGTATATAAATTTTGTATGTATGGAGCCTGCCTACACACACACACACACACACACACACACATATATATATATATATATATATATATATATATATATATATATATATATATATATATATATAATTTAATTTGTCTATATGATTATTTTCTTTCCTTTCTCATTCTACCACGTCATTCCATGGATCAAACGTTGATTCGGTGAACAATACTAATAAACGTTGATTCGGTGAACAACACTAATAAACATAGTAATCCTAGGAAAAACGTGTTTTAAGTTGAGAAAACGACATATTTGGCATTTTTTTAAGATAAATCAATATATATATATATATATATATATATATATATATATATATATATATATCTGTGTGTGTGTGTGTGTGTGTGTAACAAATAGGTTAATCTCTTTGCTAAGCTCCCATTAATAAAAAAAATGAGACCAATCTTATGTTTTCAAACTTTATATAAATTGATTCAAAATCATCACACAAAATTAAGAACAATAAATTGAAACCTTTACGCAAGTCATGAGCATGGGTATAAATAAAATTTATTGATCATACCACCAACCAAGTATAGGGACAATCTATTCATCCTTCCATCTGAAGAAGAAATGAATTGATTGAAAACTATTAATTAAATGTATGTGGATTAAATGAATAAAAATTTATGATTATAAGAAATAACAAATTTTCAATGATTTTAAATTAGGGGCTTTGTAAATTTAGAACCTATTGTAATATATATTTTGGAAATAGGACAACAAACATTTTATTTATAATTTTAGTCCTTATTTTTTAATAAAGCCGCTGGCGCGGACCCGTTTTCATAAAACGTCAACCAATCATAACATGCCACGTGTCCTTTTAATTTGAAAATAAGGACTAAAAATGAAAACGAAATGTTTGTTGTCATATATCCATAATCAATATTATTTTAAGTCCTAAAAGTACATAATCTATTTAAATTAACACTAACCATTAATGCGCATCCTTAGATTTAGAACCAGATTGAATGTATGTTGAGTCTTATGTGTGATCATTTCTTTGTATAAAGGTATAAAATAGGTAACACTGAAACTATTTTAACAATATTGCATCCAACATCAAGATTTTAGTTATTTGATATTATTTTAACCTTACCCCAATGTAAATATATCTTGTTGTCATTAAATATGAATTTTATGAAGGTAACCATCATTTTAAGGTTTTTCCTTTGTATTCATATAATTGAAACATTTTTCCACAAGGAATCTTTTTTTTTACGCAAAACACACTCAACAAACCAAATATTTTGATATATCTATGTGAAACTAACCAAACCATTCATATTTTGACTACATCCGCCCTAATGGGAGGAACCATATTAACATTGAATTTAAAATTCCTCAATGCTATAATGTATGCATACATTTTTGGTTTCAAACTTTTGTATTATGATTAATTAGGGGTGAAAGTTTCATAAAGGAAACGAAAATAAGACAATGAACAACACGAAATTGTAATGTCCATGTCATGTTCGTGCTATGTTCGTGTCGTGTTTGTGTCATATTTGTGCTATCTCTTTTGACTCGAAGTCATGTCATATCATGTGTTGATCAAAAGTATGAGTCATGTATTTATGGACACTAATTATTAGAATATAATGTAAAAATAACCTTTTTATGTGTTCTAGGATTATAATTTATCTAATAGAATATATATACAAAAACTAACAAATAAATATAATACCCTTATGTCAGAAAATATATTGGCGTGTTAGTGAAATTCCTATCAAAAGCTACCTTAATTAGTCTCTTTCTTTACTTTAAAAAAGAAATGGAAATATTTTACATGGATATCTTCTTTCCTTCTCTGTATTAGGATTATGACAAATTAAACTGTGTTGGAGAATTGGAAGAAAATTTTGATTTTCAAAAAACCAAATTTAAAGTAAGATGTTTTGATATGTTCTTGTTGAAGACAAAACAAAGGCGGCCAGTGAAAATAAGCTTGATCAAATATATTTAAGGCCATTTTGTTTGATGGTGAAGTTATGGGCCATAACATCCATAGCCTATGATCGGACCGTTCGAATTCATTGATTTTGAGATATGTTCTTAGAGAAGAGAAAAAAAGGCATTTAGTGGAAATCAGATTGATAAGATGTTATTAAGGTCGTAATCTTTGATAGTGAAGTTCTTGGCCATAACATTTATAGTCGATGATCAAATCGTTGGAATTCATTGATTTTTTTATATGGTCTTTTAGAAGACAAAACAAAGGCGTCTCGTGAAAATTAGATTTACTCGATATCCGTAATGTCGTCTCATTTTAAGGTAAATTTTTGGGCCATAATATCCATAATTGACAATCAGGCCATTGTAATTCGTTCATTTTCAGATACGTTCTTGTTGATGAGAAAACAAAGTCGTCAAATGAAAATTAGATAAATCAGATGTCATTAAGGTCATTTTTTTAATGGTGAAGGTCTGGTCCATGAAATGTATATTTGATAATCAGATTGTTGGAATTTGTTGATTTTGAGATATGTTCTTGGTGAAGGAAAATCAAAGGTACCCACTGAAAATCATCTTCATCGTTTGTGATTGAGGTTATTAACTTTGATGGTGAAGTTCTGGGACATAATGTCCATTGTCAATGACCTAATCGTTAAAATTATTTGAGTCCCGAATATGTTCTTTATCGGGTCAATAGAAAGCGTGAAATGAAAATTAACTCAATCAGACATCGTTAAGGTCGCCTAGATATGCTTTTGATAAAATCTAATGTGAGTTGGACCCTTGCCCAAATGGAAGTCCTCTTTAAGAAGGATTCTTTTATATACAGGGTTCGACTTCAAGTTGGACTCTTAACTAAATAAAAGTCTACATAAACAAGGATTCTTTTGCAGGAGGAATTTTACTTAATGTAGACGTCCAAGCCATTGTGTAAAGGATTTTTATGTCTTTAAGTTTACCTTTATTTAATTATTTAATTTCTTGCATGTCTCTATATTTTATTATGTAGCATTCTTTGCGTGCTAATCAATTGGATAATTAGATCACTATTTTTCTTCGAAAATTTGTGTTGTGTTTTATTTTTTTCTAAATTTAATTCAATTAAGGTAATTAAATTTAAAGGTATGAAGTTAGATTGAGATACCCGAAATTTGTTATTTAAATTTTGTTAATTATATTTTCTATTTTGAGAAAATTAAAATAATGAGATTGGGATATTAATTTATACAGGTAAATTAGAAATTATCAATGATTTAAATTGAGGAATTTAGAATTTAATTTTTAGTGTTTCAAAACCCTCAAATTTTAAAAACTAAGTGAGACAGGGGTTTTAACATTTACCCCACGGTCTTTAACAATGTTTTTTAGACTTATAATATTATGTGGGTCCTTCAAAGAGGAATACCATCTATTGTGGTGGTCATTGAAAGTTCCTAACAGGTAATTTTGGATTATTTATTCACGTGGATGGTCCCCCAAAGAAGGAGTCTAAGTGATATATGACATTCTAAAATTAGTTTGTGGTATAAACTTAGACACAACTTTTGGTATCTTCCCAAATGATTCATCGTCATTAGGACTGGAACAAAAAGTCACTGGCTATTCACTATGTTGGACAAAGGATCCTGAACTGTCTGGATATCATAATGAAAGGATGAAACCTATCTAGTTCAAGGTGTGGTGATTTAAGCTCCCAATGATAAATCTCACCACATAAGGGAATTAGGATGTCCGATAATTTTGAACTGGAGGTTGAGGGATGCCACTTAAAATATAATCGATTTTTTTATCATTTTTAGTTGGAAAATATATTTTTTTCAATTTCACTTTTTATAGATTTAAAAAAAAATCAATATTTTTCTCACTGTTTTTGTCTTCAAAGTTTAATTGGAATAAGTTTCAAGTACTGGAAAATAATTGGACATGGTAATGGTTTTCCTATTAAAAGTGAATGCATGATGTACGATAACTTAGTATGTTGATTCGGGAACAAAAAATATTTACTGCAACTCATTGCGAAGGCTCTGGGTAACTGATCAATTGCTTTAAAGAGGTATGTTCTTAGTTATGGGCATTAAGTGCAAGGTAACAATGTAATTTATACTTTATAAGTTTTGTCTCACCACTATTAAATACTGACACAAATAACATTAAAATAAATCATTAAAGAGAAGAAATCGGACTTTAGACTCTTTTGGATATGATAAGGCCTATGATAGGTTATTCAGAACTGCAATATTCTTGTTGGTATTTTTATACAAGATATGGGCATATACATTCTAATTTTATTTATTCTTAATTGGCCTCTTCAACTCTCATTGAATATTATAATGGGTGCAAGCTCATTCTACGACATGTTTAAATTTTGGGGTGCATGCCATATGTGCTAAGGAAGGATATAAGGAAGTTAAAATTAAGTAAAGAGTTATGTATCTTAGTTGGTTATCCCAAAGAATAAAAATGTAATTTATATCATAATCCTAAGTACAAAGACGTCATTGATTGCATTAACGTCAGGTTCTTATTAGTGGATTACGTAATAAACTACGAGCCCTGGTGTAAATTGGACTTACAAGGTATAATCAAACATCATATTACTAATGATTTTAGGCCATCCATATAGGATGGAAATACGACCTAACATCGATAATATACTCCTTATTTTAGTGGGAGAATTATTGATGATTAGGAAATGCGTATCACTTATACTATATTATAAGTGATGCCACATCTTAGTTGGAGCATCGCGAGTCATCCTGAATGGTTAGTGTTTTTTTTAGTTATGATTATAGGTACCAAAAGGGATTCGATGTATTCAAATAAAGTTTGCGGGCTTATAGACTTTTTGATGGAGTAAATCCCATCGGGTAAAAGTAGATATAGAAGAAGTTAAAAGAAACACAGATGGGAAGTTGCAAACCTTCAAGAAAGGCTTATAAAAAGGTTTAGTAAAAAAGAAAGAGATTGACTACGAGAAAACCTTATCACAATAGCCATGCTAAAATCTTCCAGAGTTCTTTTAATGCAAAGATCGCGTCCTTAGATAATCATCTTGACAAACCCATAGCAATATATCAGGAAAATAAAAGTGATGTAAGCATGTGACATACATTTATGTATTAATTCTAACATTAAGGTCTTGCTTCATCGATTTGATTAGGTAATTCAATTATGATTTTAATCAAATTTCGAAAATTTCTCGTTTGTACAAGAATCATGACTGAGGCGTAGTATTATTTCTTAGTATAGTTTGTGGATAATGTTTAGCTAGTCAAAAAATAGGTGACAATATTGTTTAACATATGTGGTTGTCTGGATATTTGATATGAAATACTTTGGACAAGCACCTCACATATTAATGATCAAACTTACGTTAAATCGATAGCAAAAGATGTTGATCTTATCCCAGGTCGATTATAATAATCTCGTATACACAAGATTAGCATCAGCATTCCATGAAAATAGTTTATTTTCATGTTTGGGATCATTCTGGTTGGGAATTAATGTCTACAGACATTTGATTATATGGAAGCGATGAGGGATATACATCGACTTTGGGGGTGGGTAGCCTCAAATATGATATATTATGTACTAGACCAAAGTTTTATATGCCTTCATCATGGTTAATAGATTATGGTATAAGAGTTTTATACCTTTGAAATACAAGGACTAGATTTTTAATTAGATAAGGATTCCAGGATATTCCACCTCGGAACATGTGTTTTCCAACAGGAATTTGCACTATAAGTTCGAGGAGTGTGAAGTAATCTTAGATTACGGACTCCGCTAGGGAGGCCTAAGTTGTTGCCACTGTGGACTCAACTAATAAGATAATATTTCTTGGTTACTTCCTAAGTAACTTTGGGAAAGTTCCTTCAAATTAAATTAGCTACTACACTTTTCAGTGGACATAGCGGCATAGTTGTAAGTTCGAGAGAACCCAAAATCCATAAAGCGGTTAAGCACATTGAGTGTACGTTTTACCAAGTTCGAGATATTGAACGAAATGGGTGATAAGTTTATCATAAGGTTGTATTTAACAAAACATATTTAATCCTTATATCAATAGGTAAAAAAATTCCATGTCGATTAGTTGGGAGTTAGATGCATGGCTTCAAGGCTAAGTGGGAGATTGGTGGGGATTTATTATTAAAACCATGTAAGACAGTTACTTTTATATAAAGTGTAAGCGCTAATATTTTAGCTTAGGCTTTTTATTTGTATTATTTTCACTTTGGCATATTTGGCGTATCCTTTTATAAACCAACTCGCAATGACTCATCGAACCAAACACCAAATTCTCCAAGTTCAAGAGTCCTCTACATCTTAATAAGGTATAAAGACTATTAGGAGTTTGAAACTATTCATAAAGTTATTTGGAGTTTTTTTTATTGAAAAACGAGGTTGTATTTAAAGTTTTCAAAATGCAATATTTATTTTTGACCTCATTCAAACGAGATTTATTTCTCATTCGAACAACCATACATTCTCGTGAGAAGGGTAATTTGATCTTTACATCAAATGAGGGTGTACTGTTTTCCATCATTTGAAGATGGTTCAAACGATATGTCCTTGTCATTCGGATGAGCTTAGTTTTCATTCCAAAAATGTCTTTATCATTCGAACAAGTTTCACTTTTGTTTGAATGAATCGCCGCCTCAAAATTTGTGTCACGTTTATAAATACCTATATTGACGCCAAATTTCATGAGACTTTTGACAAAAGGTTTCCTACAAATCTGTTATTAAAGTTTTCACTTTTGTGTTAGAAAAACACTTTTGATTCACAACTTTGCATTCCCACATAGTTTTTGTTAATCATTTCAAAAATCTTGATATTTCGTATCTTGTGCATACACCTTGTGGAGCAGATTCTCTACTACTGAAACTTGTGACTTGAGTGATGAAGGAAGAAGAAGACTGAAGGATGGATCCATGGTTACCGAGGGTGGACTGCCACTTGTGGATGACTCTAGATTGAGGCATTTTTTTTAAAGGTTATACAAAGACACTATTATACTTGTGGATATATCAAGTAATCTGTAAGTTGAAAGTATTGTAAACTCTCCAACGTGCTGAAATGTAGGTTTTTCCCTTCAAAGGGATTTTTCCTTATCTGCCATGTTATTACATGTTTTATCACCTAGATGGATGATTAGGATAAAAGATAAAATTTAGTAAATCGGTTTTGACAAGAAAGGTTTAATTGGGTTTTAATTTGAAATATAACAAAAATAGAGTTTCTATTTTTGACCATCCTTGTCGAGCACGTTTATTTCTGCATTTTCGAATCGGTATCAACGCATTCAACATTTTTACCTTTTCAAATTGATATCAGACCAGGTTGCACTAATTTATTGAGCAGATCATTGTTAAGTGTTGTTTAGGTTGGTTATTTATTCATCTCTGTTGGGTTTGATTTTTTTTTAAATGGACTTCCATAGTGAAAATTTATCTCGTATGAATTTTAAGTACACAAAAAGAATTGAAATTCTTGAAAAAGAAAATTTGCGTTTTAAGGATGCTATGTAACTTTTGCAAACTGTTCAAACTCAAAGAGATTTCTTTTTTGAGAAGCTTATGGACATGGACCGTAATTTTAAAAATTTAGAATTATCCAACAAAGAGAGTGAAGATAGAGTCTTATTTTTAGAAAAATATTTAGAGGACTCTAAAATTTATGGGGATAGTTTACGTGTTAATAAAGATAATGAAAAATTAATTAATGATTTGAGAGAACGTGAGAAGACTCTTAAGGATAACTTCGCTTGCATTGATGGGGAGAGAGAAAATCTTATAGGAATGGTTGAAAATAAAATGCCCGGACCTGAATTTATGGGTTACCCGTGGTCAACCCGATTCGAATAGTGTCATTAGGTGTGAAGTACGGTGGAACAAAATATCAATGTCGCTAGTCCAGTTTTATTTTAGTTAACACTTCACTTATTTAGCATGCGATTCCAGTTTCAAGATAAACTATATATTGGATTGTGACAACCCGCTTATCAAAATAAGAGGTGGCCAGCCTGATACTCCAATAATAACAGGAATCATAGATGGACCATTGTCAGCATCACAATAATATAATAAGTATACGGGATAACCACCCGATATTTCAAAAAACGAGTTGCCAAAATTTTCTTTTATAAGTTAAAGAATGCATTGAAACAACCCAAACTGAAAAGAAGGTGGATATAATATACAAGAATCAAACTGAACAGTACATATATAAAACAATAACCGAATAAGTTGTCGGTGAACAGTCTCTTACAACGTATTTTCAACAATTACATTATGTTACATAATACATTACATTAGGCAAGTAGAAAAGCTTGGTCCACACACCCGAATACATAACCCGATCACAACTAGATTACAAAAATGAAGGCCTCCATAACAAAATATCCCACATCATCCGCAAGGTGTTGCAACTCCAAGACACGGGAAAGTGGGAAATCAA
Organism: Sambucus nigra; assembly: GCA_949130495.1. Taxonomy (NCBI): domain Eukaryota; kingdom Viridiplantae; phylum Streptophyta; class Magnoliopsida; order Dipsacales; family Adoxaceae; genus Sambucus; species Sambucus nigra. Next base: position 379,225,154 of record OX422219.1, on the reverse strand, counting down.
TACGGGCATCCTTGCGACGGAGAACCTGGGCGAACATAAGCTTCATGCACAACAAGAAATATGAACGGGTCAGGGCCCGATTTTGTGTGATCACCAGATGAATAAAGAGTATGACAGTTATGCACAGTTAATCATGATTGATAATGATAAGAATCTTACTACACAATCCGAGAGCATAAAATAAAATAATTATAATGATCACAAATTTTAATTCCATTATACCAAAGGATACGGATAATTATTATTAACTAAGAATCACCATCCTTTGTACGCAGTTTTATAGCACCGTTCCCAAATATCATTAGGAAACATATTCAAAGTTATTTGATTTTCTTAGAGCACTTTATCATAAATCAAGTCCCACTTGAATAAGAATAGTTATATTCAACCATCTATAATGATTCTAAGACTGTCCTTTCGAGTTTCCCCACTGGACGCGCCTCTAAATAGCTAGCATCTTCCAAGGCCTATCAAAAAAGACAACCTGGGCATCCTACAACGCAACGTCGAGAAGTGTCCATATACCTTCGACAGTGAGTCATAACCACACCCGAAATTACCTCATTTCGAACAATAAATACAAAATACATAATAACCGGTCCTATTGACCAGGACTATATTCACTCTGCATTCACTAGCTAGGGGACTTCATCTCATGTGCATACTTCCCTTATGATAGTATTTACAGAGGTGTGTTTATGTAAATTATCATTTACAACATTATTCCCATTTTAATATATGTGAATAACGTTATCTTCGAGACCATAACCGTTTAAGGTCACCATTATAAACTTCACATTTACTAAATTCCCCAAATTAGTCTCCGAGAAATTATGACGTTTCTATAAGCCGCAAGGTCTAGTACACCTCAATCGAGCCTCTAAAGTCCCTAGAGATATAATCTTACAACTCCTAATCTCAAACTAACTTGCTAAAGGAAAATAATACACTATGGTCTATTTGGAAATCCCCGGAATAAGCCCTAGCTATTCCTCGTCTAATATGTTGTAGCTACCTAACTAATATCAGACTCTAGGACACTAAGTTTAATTCATGAAATAAGGTTCCTAAGTCCTAAGCCTAAAAGAAAAGTGTTGAAATTGAGTTAGAAAAATAACACAAAACAGCAGAATGTCGAATCGATTCGCCCCATGTAGCGAATTGATTTTCCCAAAAGCGAATAGATTCGGATGGAGAAACCAACATTCTGTCTCAAACTGAATCGATTCGGCCTTAATCCGAATTGATTCGGGTTCCCAGACCTGTAACCTCCCCTTTAGCAAATCGATTCACAGAAGGGGCTAATCGATTCACCCTGGCGAATTTTTCATCAATGGGGCTACGGGTTATGAACCCTAGTTTTTCCCAAACCCCATTGCTCCTCCAACCAACATCATTAATTGAACCCAAAACAATCATAAATCCATCAAAACTACTATAATCCACATAATAACCATGTAAATCAAATTATAAAGGTTCAAACTCTACAAATCCCTTAAAACCCCAAAATTGTTAAATCATTTCAAATACACAACCATCAATACCATTTATTCACACTAAATCATATATTAGCAAGTTAGAAACTTTCCTTAAACCGAAATCTCGGATTCTTGGAAGATGAATTCAATATCAAACCCCAAATCTTCAATTCTTCTCCTTTCTCTTCTTTTCTCCCCAATTCTTTTCATCTCTCTTTCTCTCTAGGTTCAGTAAAAACACACTTAAGAAAATAAAATGAGGTGCAAGACTTAAATGTACATCTATCCTTAATTCCCATCTTAAATTGTTAATACCCCATTAAAATAACTCGTAACTACATATACAAGTCATAATCTGTAAAAAGTTCCCCGAACCCAAAAATACAGTATGGCACTTATTTTGACTATCCCGCATATTTCGGGACTAACTACGCCCCCTAAATTAGCATCTGGAACTATTTAAATCATTTCAAGTCTCGTCTTCATTTATACCATACATTTCGTTTAAAGCACAGGACACTATAAAACGTAACATGATTATATTTACATACACGTAACAATAAATATGCAACAATCTAGTAAATATTCTTTATTAACTCGCTTAATTGATATTCACTCCATCATCCCTCATTTTATATAATTACTTCACACAGTAAATTAGTATATAGTAGATTTCTCAAAAGTAAGGGTTGTTACATACTCCCCCCCTTATGAGGGAATTTTTGCCCTCAAAATTTAGGTGTACCTTGAAAAAAGAGATGTGGATACCTTTCCCTCATATCGTCCTCACGCTCCCACGTTGATTCCTCGGCGTTGTGATGACCCCATTGAACCCGAACTAAGGGCACCACTCGAGATCTCAGTCTTCGCTCCCCGTGCTCTAAGATTTCCACTGGATGTTCCTCACACGAAGTATTTATTTGTAATTTGATATCATCCAAAGGAATATGCCAATGAGATCCTTCACACCTCTTGTACTTTATCAAGGAGGAAACATGAAACACATCATGAATTTTTTGTAAGTGTTCCGGTAAAGATAGTTGATACGTAATTGGGCCTACCTTAGAAATAATGGGAAAAGTCCAACATAGTGAAGCACAAGCTTTCCTTTCTTCCCAAATCGCTTCATACCTTTCATTGGCGATACTCGCACCAAGACTTGATCTCCAACCTCCAACTCTACATGCCTTCTATTAGCATCGGCATAACTCTTTTGACGATATTGAGCTATTCGGATACTATTTCGAATGAGTTCAATCTTGGATGAAGTATCCTGGATCATTTCAGGTCCAAGATATTTATTATCCCCCACCTCCAAACAACAAGTAGGGGATCTACACGGCCTACCATAAAGTGCTTCATAGGGTGCCATCCCAATAGTGAGTTGGTACGAATTATTATGAGCAAATTCCACCAAAGGGAGATACTGTTCCCAACCACCTTTGAAATCAATCACACACATTCGAATCATGTCCTCCAACATTTGGTTGACTCTTTCTGTCAGCCCATCTATTTGAGGGTGATAAGAGGTGCTCAAGTTCAATTCAGTTCCCATAAATTCTTGGAAACTTCGCCAAAAATGGGAAACAAAAATTTTGTCTCGATCGGAGACTATATTTACGGGCACCCCGTGGAGTCTAACAACTTCCGCTATGAATAGCCGGGCATAACGAGTAGCATTATAATCTGTGCGTATGGGTAGGAAATGTGTCGACATAGTTAAACGATCAATAATAACCCAAATGGAATCATGACCGCTCTGCGACGTTGGTAATCTCGTGATAAAGTCCATCGCGATACTTTCCCACTTCCATACCGGTATTTCCATTGGTTGTAACAAACCCGTTGGTCTTTGATGATCTACTTTCACCAATTGACAAGTGGTACACTGGGAAACAAATTCAGAAATGTCCCGTTTCATGCCAGGCCACCAATAGTAGCGGCGCATGTCTTGGTACATCTTGTCATTACCAGGATGTACTGAAAATTTGGACCCATGAGATTCTGTCATCATGGCCCGTATTAAATCCCCTCCATCTGGGACAATGAGTCTCCCATGGAAACGTACCACACCCTCAGAACTTATAGAGCAGGATTATGCTCCCCCGGTCAACAATTGGCGTATACGGTCCTGAAAACCTTTATCCCTTCCTAGAGCTTCAACAACCTTTGCCACTATCGTAGGAGTAACGGTCAACACCGACATAAATGCTCTAGTAACCCCATCTTCTTGGCTAAGCTCCCTCCATTTGGCCTTCCATATCTGCACTAACTCCCCCTGGGGCTTCCGACTCAATGCATCCGTCACCATATTCTCCTTGCCCGGGTGATAGTGGATATCAAATTGGTAGTCTTTCACAAACTCTAACCACCAGTGTTGTCGCATATTTAAATCTTTCGATGAAAAAAAATATTGTAATGATTTGTGGTCCGTGAAAAGACTAAATTTCCCCCCCAGGAGATAATGTCTCCAAATCTTCAAGGAAAAAACTACTACGGCAAGTTCCAAATCATGCACCGAATAATTCTTTTCATGGGGATTTAGCTTGCGAGAAGCATAAGTAATAGCCCGCTGCTCTTGTTGTAATACACCTCCTAACCCTTGTAAAGACGTGTCGGTGAAGACCAAATATTCCAATCCTGGCCTTGGTAACGCAAGGACTGGAGCAGAAGTCAGCCTATCCTTGAGCTCGTCAAAATCTAACTGACAAGAAGCGTCCCAAATAAATCTCACCCCTTTCCGGGTTAAATTTATCAAAGGTCTAGAAATTTTAGAAAAACCCTTGATAAATATGTAGTAATACCCAGCCAAACCTAGAAAACTACGAATCTTGGTAGGTGACGTGGGCTGACCCCATTCCCTCACTGCAATAACTTTACTTGGGTCTACCAAAATACTCTGGGTTGTTATAATGTGACCCAGAAACTGTAATTCCTGCAACCAAAAACCGTACTTATCAAACTTGGCATACAATTGATGATCCCTCAATGTCTGCAGGACCAACCGTAAATGAGTAGCATGATCGCGTTCTATTTGAGGATACACTAGGATGTCATCAATGAACACGATAACAAACTGGTCCAGGAAGTCTTGAAACACTCAATTCATAAGGTTCATAAACATGGCGGAGGCATTGGTTAGTCCGAAGGTCATAACCAGAAATTCGTAGGACCCATAGCTAGTTAAAAAAGTAGTTTTGGACACATCTTGCTCTCGTATCCTCAACTGATGATACCCCATCCTCAAATCTATTTTAGAGAAGTACGACGCTCCCCTAAGTTGATCAAAAAAATCATCAATTCGAGGTAATGGGTATTTGTTCTGGATGGTGACTTTGTTCAACTCCCTGTAGTCAACATACAACCGGAGGGAACCGCATCTTTTCTTCACAAATAACATCGGAGTGCCCCATGGAAACGTGCTTCGCCTAATAAACCCTTGTTATAACAAGTTCTGAATATGATCCCTTAACTCCCTCATCTTAACAGGATCCATACAGTACGGGGCTCTACCAATAGGTTGCGTTATCGATGCTAAATCAATTACAAACTCAGTTTCCCTACTTGGAGCCAAGCCTGATATTTCATGAAAAACATCTTACAAATCTCTAACAATTGGAATCGAATCTAAGGAAATAAATACATCCCGAGAAGTCTCCTCCACGATACAGTATAAGTAAGTTCTAGAACCTCCCTCCGAATGAGTCATAGCCACTAAAAACATTTCTTGCCCCGGAATAGCAAAAACTATACTTTTCCCATAGCAATTAACTATCACACGATACTTCACTAGCCAATCCATACCGATGATTACATCATACCCGACCATATCAAGGACGAGCAAATCGGCCTCAAAACACAAGTTACCAAGATTTATTTCTAATTGTTTACAAACAAAGAAAATAAGTGAACCATAACCCATAGAAGATTCAACACTAGTGAAGGTACTTTCTGCAGATTTAATCAACTCTGTAGACTCAGCAAAACTTCTAGAAATAAACTAGTGTGTCTCACCCGTATCAAATAATACACGACCCATATTCCCGTGAATGAGAAACTTACCCTCAATAGCTGGCGGTACTGGTGGGGCCGGAGGAAGCACAGCGTCTTGAATGTGGTAGACACGACCATACTGTAGTTGTCCCTATTGAGGAGGGACGACCGGGTTAGGCACTTGTGGCGGTAACTGGGCCTGTGGATGCTGTGGAATCCTAGGAAGTTATCCCCCAACAAATTGCGAACACTCCTTCTTGTAATGACCCGACTCTCCATATTGAAAGCATCAACCCGGCATGTTCTCTTGATTTCGGCCCCGATTATTTCTAATCTTCCCAAAGCCTTGGCCTAGATGGCCTCTACCCCCATTACCACCCCGACCTTCTTGTTGTTATTCACCCTGATCGTGCCTGATATTACTTCCAGTAACATTAAATCCACCAAAATGCTGCCTTTTAGACAAGTCCCCTTGCTGGGTGTCCCTTTCTTTTTGTTTACTTCCCGAAGATTAGGACGAGGGTAGTGCTCCTCCTCCCGCCCCATTTCCTTCGGGTTTACCCGCTTGCCCCATAACTGAAGCCTTCTTACTACTTTGAACATACAACCGATGTTCTTGACAATGGAGTAACACCGCGTTCATCATATCCCCAAAAGTTTTTAAAGCTGGATTGCCCAGCAAATGTTGTCGTATCCTCCTGTGTAAAAGTTCCATGAACTTTGATATTTTCCACTCCTCTAGGGTCACCTCGTCCGGCACAAAACTAGCTAACCGGGTGAATTCCTCTTCATATTCCACAATTGATCGTTCACCTTGCACCACATCTTAAAGTTTTCTTCTCATCTCCTTTTGAACTGCGGGAGGAAAATACTTCTGATAAAAAAAAACCAAAAATCATTGGTAGTCATAGTATCTCGTTGTTTGGGCAAGGTCATCGATTCCCACCAATGTAATGCAGCTCCAATGAGTTTAAAAGTAGAAAGGATTTGTTTCCTTTCCTCACTCCACTCCACCTTGCGAATATGGCGCTGCATATCCTTTTTCCACTGATTATCTTCTATGACGTCAGAACCTCCTTGAAATTCTGGGGGATGGCCCTTTAAAAAGGATTCTCTAACTCTCTCCCACGGAGAAGGTCCCGCAGGAGCTTGTACTTCCAGAGCTCGTGGTTGTTGGGCTTGTGGAAATTGCTGAACTACGGCAGTTATCGCGGCATTGACCGCTTGGGCCACAATATTTGCTACTTCAGCAACATTTATAGTTCCTTGCTGTGGAAGTGGAGAACCTACCTACTCTTCTACAACTCTATTCCTTCTAGCGGGGCGACCTCTTTTAGGAGGCATCTGAGATAAAGAAATAATAGAATTAGAATAGTATTTATAATAATCTATTTTGGAGAGGATCGCAAATATAGGCAAACAAAATAGTCCTAACATTAAGCTCTATATCAAAGAACGCTACGGTAGAACGTGAAAATTTCGCGTAGATCCTAAAGACTCTAGAACCTGATGCTCTGATACCATCTGTGACAACCCGCTTATCAAAATAAGAGGTGGCCAACCCGATACTCCAATAATAACAGGAATCATAGATGGACCATTTTCCACATCACAATAATATAATAAGTATATGGGATAACCACCCTATATTTCAGAAAATGGGTTGCCAAAATTTTGTTTTATGAGTTAAAGAATGCATTGAAATAACCCAAACTAAAAAGAAGGTGGATATAATCTACAAGAATTAAACTGAACAGTACATATATAACACAATAACTGAATAAGCTCTCGGTCAACAGTCTCTTACAACATATTTTCAACAATTACATTAAGTAACATAATACATTACATTAGGCAAGGACACAAGCTTGGGCCACACGCCCGAATACATAACCCGATCACAACTATAGTAAAAAAATGAAGGCGTCTATAACAAAATATCCCACAACATCCGCAAGGTGCTGCAGCTCCAAGACACAGGAAAGGGTGAAGTCAATATGGGCATCCTTGCGACGGAGAACCTGGGTGAACATAAGCTTCATGCACAACAAGAAATATGAATGAGTCAGGGCCCAATTTTGTGTGATCACCAGATGAATAAAGAGTATGACTGTTATGCACAGTTAATCATGATTGATAATGATAAGAATCTAAATACCCAATCTGAGAGCATAAACTAAAATAATTATAATGACCACAAATTTTAATTCAATTATACCAAAGGATACATATAATTATTATTAACTAAGAATCACCATCCTTTATACCAAGTTTCATAGCACCGTTCCCAAATATCATTATAAAACGTATTCAAAGTCATTTAATTTTTTTAGAGAACTTTATCATAAATCAATTCCCACTTGAATAAGAATAGTTATATTCAACCATATATAACGATTTAAGACCGTTCTTCCGAGTTTCCCCACTAGACGTGCTCCTAAATAGCTGTCATCTTCCAGGGCCTATCAAACAAGACAACCTGGGCATCCTACAACGCAATGTCGGGAAGTGGCCATATACCTTCGACAGTGAGTCATAACCACACCCGGAATTAACTCACTTCGAACAATAAATACAAAATACATAATAACCGGTCCTATAGCCGAGGACTATATTCACCCTGCATTCCCTAGCCAGGGGACTTCATCTCGTGCGCGTACTTCCCTTATGATAGTATTTAAAGAGGTGTGTTTATGTAAATTATCATTTACAACATTATTCTCGTTTTAATATATGTACATTACATTATATCCGAGACCGTAACTATTTAAGGTCACCATTATAAACTTCACATTTACTAAATTCCCCAAATTAGTCTCCGAGAAACAATGACGTTTCTATAAGACGCAAGGTCTAGTACACCTCAATCGAGTCTCTAAAGTCCCCCAAGATATAATCTTACAACTCCTAATCTCAAACTAACTTGCTAAAGGAAAATAATACACTATGGTCTATTTGGAAATCCCCGAAATAAGCCTCAGCTATTCCCCGTCTAATATGTTGTAGCTACCTAACTAATATAAGACTCTAGGACACTAAGTTTACTTCATAAAAGAAGGTTCCTAAGTCCTAAGCCTAAAAGAAAAGTGTTGAAATTGAGTTAGAAAAATTACCCAAAATAGCAGAATTTCGAATCGATTCGCCTTAGGGCCGAATCGATTCGCTCCATGTAGAGAATCGATTCACCAAAAAGAGAATCGATTCGGATGGAGAAATCAACATTCTGTCTCAGTCCAAATCGATTCGTCCTTAACCCGAATCGATTCGGGTTCCCACACCTGTAACCTCCCCTTTAGCAAATTGATTCACAGAAGGGGCTAATCGATTCGCCCTGGCGAATTTGCCAAGAAAGGGGCTACGGGTTATGAACCCTATTTTTTCCCAAACCCGTTTTCTCCTCCAACCAACATCATTAATTGAACCCAAAACAATCATAAATCCGTCCAAACTACTATAATCCACATAATAACCATGTAAATCAAATTATAAGGGTTCAAACTCTACAAATCCCTTAAAACCCCAAAATTGTTAAATCATTTCAAATACACAACCATCAATACCATTTATTCACACTAAATCATATATTAGCAAGTTAGAAACTTTCCTTAAACTGAAATCTCGCATTCTTGGAAGATGAATGCAAGATCAAACCCCAAATCTTCAATTCTTATCCTTTCTCTTCTTTTCTCCCTAATTCTTTTCTTCTCTCTTTATCTCTAGGTTCAGTAAAAACACACTTAAGAAAATAAAATGAGGTGCAAGACTTAAATGTACCTTTATCCTTAATTCCCATCTTAAATTGTTAATACCCCATTAAAATAACTTGTAACTACATATACACGTCATAATCTGTAAAAAGTGCCCCGAACCCAAAAATACAGTATGGCACTTATTTTGACTATTCTGCATATTTCGTGACTAACTACGCCCCCTAAATTAGCATCTGGAACTATTTAAATCATTTCAAGTCCCGACTTCATTTATACCATAAATTTCGTTTAAAGCACATGACACAATAAAACGTAACATGATGATATTTACATACACGTAACAGTAAATATGCAATAATCTTGTAAATATTCTTTATTAACTCACTTAATTCATATTCACTCCATCATCCCTCATTTTATATAATTACTTCACACAGTAAATTAGTATAAAGTAAATTTCTCAAAAGTAAGGGTTGTTACATGGACCCATGGGGAGCACCCTGATTCCAAGTAAATAGAGCTACTAATGTGAAATATATAAAGTATACTTACATGTATAATGCCCTCAAAATACGAACCCGTACACAACCTGAAGTAACAAAGTGGGAATGTGATCCTATGCCCAGTGGGATTTATACAAACAGTATAGAAAAAGGACAGCAAAAAGGAATAATCACACACTACAACCACATGCATGAGAAAATATGTATATATCTACATATATATACCTTTGAAAAATATATGTTCCATGCATCAACCATTTTCCTTTCGAAAATCATACTTAGCCAGATTAATTTTGCTTAATATACTAAGGTCCTCCTTTATTCATACTTAGCGTCTTCACCTTGTTTAACACACCCGGTTCAACACTTGATTTTATTCGAATCCTTTTCTTTACTGGAATTTAACACCTTTCATTTATTTCATTACACATTAGTATTTTCATTGAAAATCACCATTTCAACAAACACATTTGTTGTGTTAGAAAACACTTACAACACATTCTTGTGTTAGAAATAGGTTTAACCATTTAGGTTTCTTAACCACCCATTTATTTACTCCCATTAACCCATTTCATTTCTTTATGGACACAAATAGATTTATGTATTTACTTGTCCATTTAACCCTTACCGGAACATTTACTACATTCATTGAAGTTAGGTTGTATTAATACATTTTACCACAACCCATTTCTTAATATGTTCCATATTTCTTTTATCTTTTCTTGAAATCTTCCAATACCACATACTTACACGGGCTCCACACCAAAGACTATGCGCACCATATGCTCTAACTAGTGATTTAGTGCTTTTCACCCGCGGTCTTCGATCCCTTCTTGCTTTATCTCGGCGTCATCCGAGTCCCTTATATATGTTTTAATATTTTACAAATGTCCACATTATTTCAATTCTTTGATTTTACCCGATCGAAGCCAAAACCCGAACTTAAGTGTCCGTTTTTCCATTAACACTTAAAAAATTATTTCTTTTCTTCTTTAAGTCCCTTAACCACACACACATGATTTATACTAGATTCATTCACGTTTTAGGAATTAGTTCATTTTCACACATATTAGTGCAAAGAAATTTCTTAACATTTTTATTCCATAAAAATGTTCCACTCTAAGTAAATTACCAATTTACCCTTTATTCGTCAAATTTTCAAATTAGTTTGTTAACAAGTGTTATTTCTCAAAAATGGATATTAAGTTTCCAACTTAACATTTAAACTCCTAAGCCATTTTTAAACTTGTTTAATACCACACTTTTTTCACTATCACACTTATCATTTTAACACTTTTAACACCTAAAATAACACCCATTATGTTTTAAATCTCCAAATTTTCGTTTGTCGTATTTCATGCTTAAACCCAACAACACTTTCTTTAGACTTGCTCAGACATATATTATCAAAGTAATACAAGTTTATATGCATAGAAAGATGACATTAAATACTAAAATCCTACCAAGTGGATTAAACATGCATTTCAAGGAATAAACACATTTTATCAATTTCTTTAAACTCGACAAATGCCTGTTTATTCATAAAGTCCACAATTTGCATGAAATCTAAAAAAAAATTATTTCATAAATATTTTGACAACATCAACATCATTCTACATTTTTATTTCCTAAAAATGTTCATCGTCTCATTTTGCTAGAAGTACACTAAAATAATATGTCCTTACATTTTTATTTCATATAAAAATTCATTATTTCTTTTTCACTAGAATAATACCAAAATAGTATTTGTTAAATTTTTATCCCACAAAAATTTTTATTTTCAGATTTATTAGAAAACACAAAATAATATTTTCTAACATTATTATTCCATAAAAATGTCTATTGTTTCTTTTTACTAGAAATACACATAAATAATATTTTCTTGCATTTTTATTTCATAAAAATATCTAATTTCACTTTACTAAGACAGATTGTTATTTCTTACAATCCTACTTTTAATCAAACACAACAATAAGACTACAATATTTATCAAAAAGAGTCTCAAATACAATATGAGTAGGTTACCCACCTAAATGGTATTCAAAGATGGTGGGGGTGATTGTGAAGATGGGAGAATCCCCCTAAAGGAGTCACAAAAGCTCCACCAAACTGTCCTCCATGGAAGCTCCAAAATATTCCAAAAAGGCTTCCACACATACATCTTCTTGCTCTAAAAATACCCTCAGAAAAACCCCAAACAACAATGAGATATTTATTTTCGTGTCTTATTTCTTAATAGTGGGGAAAGGAATATATCTCTTTACTGTGGGTGTGTATGGGACTAGAAGAGAAGCGGGGAGTAACAGATTAAGGAGAGATGGAGAGGATGAGTCGAGGCTTTTGGCAGTGGGGGTTCCAAACCACCACCCTTAATTCTCTCTTATAATCTAATAAAAAGTGAATTTTACCAAATAAGAGACCTTATCTTCACAATTTAGTTACTACAGAAGGTAACAATTAATTCCCCAATCGACATCACACCTAATCAGCATGATCCAAAGGCCACCATGTTGACATCACTTAAACAGATGTATGGGTAACCTGCCACCGACGTCGTTCAAATGACTATGGTTGTCGTTCAATGGAGATCCTCCCCTCGCTCAAACCACATCCATGGTCGTTTGAGTGACCAACTTAAATTTTTGGATTTTTCTTATATTTTTCCTATCTTTTCAATCATCCCATTTGGTGTAACAGTTCCAAAATTTAAGAAGGTATATGTATGATTTATAACCTAAATATTTCCATGATACTTATATAATTCATATTTAAATAATTCCCCTAGGTTAATCCATTTTATTACCCCGCAACTTCCTACAATTATCACTAATTACTCCTCGTACAAAATCTATATATATAATTCAATTAATTTATCGGGGAGGGGTATTACAAACTTCCCTCCTTAGGGAATTTTGTCCTCAAAAATCTTGGTTTATCACAAGTTATATCCCAATTATTCATGACCAGCTTCCTATTCTAAGTATCCTCAATACTATGGTCTAAACCCAAGGGTTTCACTTTAATGAATCATTATTGTTAATCCAATCATGGCGAGCCATAAGATCTCTTTAAAAAATCTCAGGTATGCCTAACATGTCCATCTTAACAAAACCTCGAGATGTTCAACATTCACCAAATATGGTACTACTACTTATGAACTCATCATCATGGATCGTTCTATGTTAGGCTTCACAACCTATGTTTTCGCTAACATTCTAAGATCATGCCTACCCTCGGCTGATACAATTTTAACACTCCTCGGTACACGTCTAAAAAATAATCACCTTATCACACATTTCTACCCAAATGATATCTCCTATGAAATTCCTATGCTGACTTAGGGTCACCCTGAGTATCACGACATGTATATAAGCCTTGCCAACCATCGCCATCGTACTAGCCTCGAAAGACATCTTTCTCAACTGTCATATATACATCGGAGGCACTGATGGTGGTATCACCACCTCCTACTCCATGATCTTCCGCACCACCCTCTCTCCCAAGTACTAGGAATACCCACACTCATGCGCCATCAACCTCTGCATCTACGCATGCATGCATGTCACCTTCATGTGTTGAGGAATCATCCCCTAAGGGTAAAAAGACACCTAAAATTCCCAATATATAATAATTATGCATGAAAAGAAAGAAAATGCCAAAATGGATTCAAAAGAAAAATGAAATAACATGATCGTTCGTCAACGTGTTCAAGGCCTGCCATAATGCCACTAGTGACAAGGACTGATCCGACTACCTATTGGCCTTCTGCCACTGGTACATTTGGCACAAGTCTCCCAAATCCTCATCCTTTCATGCTATCAACCTCAAATTGATCCTAATCACCTTATAGAACTACGTCTACAAAAAGAGAGGAATCAACAAAGAAAAAACTAAAGGAAAATTTAAGGAAATGCATAAGAAGAAAATAAATGCAACAATTACCTCTAAAAGGTACGTGGCCCCTATAAAAGTCTATTGGAAGCACTGGATGAATGCATCCAGAGAAGAATAAAGGGTCTCCAATGTCAGGATCCCCAATCATAAATGGGACGTCAAAAAAATCCTTAAAAATGGCAAAAAGTAGAGATGAATGACATCGCCACTCATCACCAACAAAAAACCACTCAATAGAAGCAAAATAAATAACTTGGAAATCTATCTCACCTACCGCCCATTTATCTAATCCATCCTCCTACTCAATATATCCTCGCGAAGAGAAGATATGTGGATATAATCCCCAAAAATAGTCCTACCCACATCCCTCCATGCTGCCTGAACTACCTCTGATGTCACCCTCACAGGACGGTCCACCTCTATCTGCGCACCCTCGCAATCTATCCCCAGCTGTTGCTGAACATAAATGGGTGTAATATTCATCTCCCAGAAACCTAAATGGAAGGTGTGGGTATTTTCCCACCACCTCTCTCCCAAAGAGAACAAAACCGAAGTAGAACGGGGCGTCTCATCCAAAGCCTACGCTAGACGGCCAAAACCAGCAAAAGTAACCATCCAGCGCACCACTGCCGGAAGATGTTCTAATACATCCCTCAACCTAGTCGCCCCCTAGAACGCATGCTCCAATGAGCTATATCAGTATGCCAAAGCAAAAGCGAAGAAAATCCTTCATCGGCACAAGAAAACAAATACAAAAGGGAAAAGAATGCCAAAGGTCATTTTACTTACATAGCCACTAGGGTTCCTCACCCTAGACGAATTGTTGTGTGCAGGCTTACAAAGAAAAGTGCGCTCATTGGAAATAGGCTCAAATAGATCAAATGCATTATCGTTGCCCAAGGCAAGGGGCACCTTGGACTGCCACTTCAGTCAAGCCCAACCATCAACACTCAACCACTCCATGTTGTATTCCTCGCTGGAAGAGCCCTCCATTTGAAGTCTTGAAGAAGAAAGGTATTAGGAACACTTTTTAAATACAGAAAGCAGAAGATTCAATGTTTGAAGATGTGAAAAATGAGGATGGATCGCCCTCTTTTTATACTGGACTGAACGACATTATGACCGGGAGATCCTCGGTACATACTGATCGTCGTTTGCTTGTTCCTCTTCCCATGGAAGCCCAAGAGTCTGTGCCATTGCCAAATGGAAACCCCTAAAACATGCTATCGGCGATCCCCTAAAAATTTGGTACAAAAAATGCCAGAAAAATAAAAAAAAATGTCAAAAAATTCCTAAAAATGCCAAAAAAAATATCAAAATATTTCTTCATCAAGAAAAACTTTTTTGGAACACTAAAACTCTTATAAACTCCCGAAGTCCCTAGAAATATTAAGATTACGCTCTTATCCCTAGCATAAACCCTAAAGATATTCCACAAACAGAACTAACAATTCGCTCGCAAACCGAGTCCAACTATAATTCCATACTGGAATTTCAAATCTCAACTCTTCCTAAGTAAGAACCAAACCTTAAAACAAATGCTTGCCCAATAGGATGGTAAGATAATACCTTCCCATTTCCTTAGCATAATGTCCAAGCTAAAGCCAAATTTCAGGATACGCCTGCAGACAAAATCCTTCACAACTTCCCCAGTAAGACTATCCCCAGCCAGATGTCTCAAGGGTAAAATATTCCCCAATAGAGTTTCAAATCAACACAATCCTTAGCATAACAATAGGTGTATTTTCATCCCCAAGATAAGATATCAATTCCCCAAGAGAAAAAATCCATGCGTCACAACTTTAGGTCCACAGAATTTCCCTCAGCCCTTGAAATTGTTCGCTACAACTTTGGTCCTTAAATTGACCTTGGCCCTCAAAATCGTTCGTCATAACTTTATGTCATGAGAATTGACCTCGGCCCTAAGAATCGATCGCCACAACTTTAGGTCCTCAGAATTGACCTCGACCCTCAGAATCATTCGTCACAACTTTAGGTCCCCAAAATTGACCTCGACCCTCAGAATTGGTCGTCAAAACTTCAGGTACTCATAATTGACCTCGGACCATATAATTTGTCATCACAATTTTAGGTTATCAAAATTGACCTCAACCCTTAAAATCGATCATGACAACTTTAGGTCCTCGAAATTGACTTTGGCCCTCAAAATTGGTTTATATAACTTTTGGTCATTAGAATTGACCTCTACCCTCGGAATCGGTCGTCACAACTTTATGTCCTCAAAATTTACCTCGACCCTCAAAATAGGTCATCAAAACTTTAGATCCTCATAATAGGCCTCGACCCGCGGAATTGGTCGCTACAACTTTAGGTCCTCCGACTTGACCTCGCCTCTCAAAATTGGTCGCTAGAATTTTAGGTCCTCATGATTGACCTCGACCCTCAGAATAATTTTTCATAACTTTCAATCCTTATAATTGACCTTAGTCCTTAGATTCGATCCTCATAACTTTAGGTCCTCAAAGTTTACTTCGTCCCTCAGAATCGGTCATCACAGGTTTAGGTTCTCAGAATTGACCTAGGCCCGTAGAATTGGTTTCTATAACTTTAGGTCCTCCAAATTGACCTCGACCATCAGAATTTCTTGCTTGAACTTTAGGTCCTAAGAATTGACCTCAGCACTCAGAATTGGACATCAAGGCCTTAAGCCCTCATAATCGTTCATCACAATCTTAGGTCCTTAAAATTGACCTTGACCTTATGAACCCGTCACCCTCGTCCTTTTGGTCCATAGAATTGACCATAAACACTTTCTCCCCAAATGTAAATGTGGTATTTATTCGGAGGCGTTCACTTGTTCCAAGAACACCCATTGAGGGGCTTTGTAAAAACCATATTCTAGGAACCCTTAAACATCTCCCTAGGTACCTAGTACTTTGTCCCTCACCATAAACCTAGGTCATACTCCAAGTACCAATTTGGAGGCCACGGGAGCTCTCGGGACCCGTTTGACTTCGATCAACTTTCTTGTCTGAGAAAAATCTCGATGAATCATTCAAGGGATCTGAATCCCCTTTCCAAATGTCTTCTCTATGCACAAATCGGCCTTATGGTTTGGACAAATTATCCGTTTCACTATTAAAAACCGATTTCGAGGCTATTGGATGGTCTCGAACCCCGTTTTGACCCAAGTCAACTTCTTGCCTAAGTGTAGGGTCAGTGAATCTTTGAAGGAATCTTAATACCCTTTCCATTGGTCCACCTCGTGGGCATATCAGCCTTATAATTTTGATGAATGATTCATTTTTCCTCAAAAACTAATACGGAGGCCACCGGATGCTCATGGGGTGCATTCGATTCCTATCAATTTTTTAGCTCGAATGAGACTGAATGAGTCTTTAAAGGTCCTCCCTAAATATCCTTTATAATATTCCGCCCATGCATGAATCATCCTTATAGAATAAATGAATGACCATTTGTACTCTCGAGCATCACTGGGCGCTTTTGGGCTACATTTGACCAAGGTCAACTCTCCGAACTGAGAAAAGATCTTTGGAACATTGAGAATCCCTGCATAATGTTTCCATCAGTCCATCCCATGCGTTAATAAACCTTACGATTTGAACAAACGACCCATTTTACTCCAAAAAGTTCTTATCCAAAAGACCGTAGGGTGCTTTCGACCCCGTTTGACCACAGTCAATTACCGAACCTAGGAATGACCCAATGGATTCTTATAGGTATCTAAATTCCATTTCAAATAGTTTGTCCCATGCAGTATTCTGACTTATGGATTGCATTTTACATTGTTCTTCCAAAAGATCTACAAGTGACTATCGAATGACAAACCCATTTCTGTACCTATCGGATGTGTGTCTGGGGTTGCCTACTGATAGGAACATCAATGACAATTCCGATCGGCACCCCTTGACCCTATATAAAGAGGACTATAGCACACTTCGAAAGGCACCTCAGAAACAACCTTCGCAGTGATCCTAGTAACATTCTCTCGAAGTCACCGTGGTTTCTATATTCAAACCTCTCCCCCACATTCCATTTCCATACTTTTCTTACGCAATTTAGAAAATTTCATTCCCTATCCTCCATCCACTTATAATAGAAGACCTTCAACAATCAAGATCAATCTTAAAGATTTCGAAGAAGCTCCAAACCTCTCACTCTCTCTTTAAATTCTCTTATTTTAGAATTAGTCATTTATATCTTACTTTTGCATTTCATCTTTAGTATATCACACACATTAATATCCGACTTGTTATTAGTAGTATTGCACATACTATATTTTCTATTAAACCCCACATAATAAGAAAAGGAGGGTTTTCTTTTGAATTCAAAATGGGTATTTCTCACTACATTTTCTCACACTAAAACATCTTTTTTCTACACACACACAGACATGATAAAGTCACCAGTTGGATTCATTGGATAAAACGTACCCTTTATTGCCTGAGAACTACGTGAATTTGATGACATTTTAGTCTACGTAGGCGTCTCGGGTAAAATTCGAGATTTCGAGTCCTCTTTTCCCATTTTTGTTCAGGCATTATTTTCATATACTATATTTGTGATTCATGATTGCGTTTTGTCCAACGTATACCGTCGTCTATCTATAATCGATTTGTGATGCAATAAACACACACATTATGTTTTTAAATAATATTTTGGGAACGCTCCTACGGATGACCTCACTCTTCCTTTCTCCATGATGCGAGTCGAGTAATTCCATTCTAGATTTATATATACACGCACACACACTTCACGAAGTTATTAAGGAGAATAATAACATATTCCCATGATAGACCTAAAGGGCGAGATGGGTGTCTAACACCTTCCCATTCCGTAACATAGGCCCTAAATCCTTTAACTAATTGATTTCGCAAGCATTGGTGTGTCCTTGATGTCGTTCTCTCAAGGAAGCAACATATCTTTTGCCTGTTTTGTGAAAAATAAGCCGAAAACTCTATATCTATACATCACTCCAAAATTGACAACAACCGAAGCGCCCCGAGGAGAGGCACTAACACCCCCACGCACGCGCACCGACTGAGAGATGGTATGGCCACAAACACCATCCTATATAATTTACTTTCACTAGATGACGTAAAAGTATAAATACACTACTTTGCATCAATATAAAAATTGAATATTCAGTACTCGAACACTATTATCAAACATATTCGTAGCACGTTAATATCAACCTAGTTCAAATCTAGCTAACATAATACAATCATATATAGAAATATAAACGTAGTTTGAATTTAAGACTTAAAGCACATCGGGTGAATGTCAGGTAACTTTTATCAACCAACATACGCATAAGAACAAAAATGTTTATGCATAAAGGGCATGGAAAATGCCCCAATAACTTATTCAAAATCTTATATATTGTACTTTGCAAAAAAGCCCCAACAAATTTAAGAGTCATAATCCAAACTCCTTGATCCATGCTTATTAAAACATCACTTACAAACATATAAGACCCATCGACGTATAAGACTAATTGAAAAAACTTACAAATATAAAATTGATTAGATAAGCATGATTTTATAACATACCAAATAAACTTAATAC
The DNA here is from genome assembly GCA_949130495.1 of Sambucus nigra. NCBI lineage: Eukaryota > Viridiplantae > Streptophyta > Magnoliopsida > Dipsacales > Adoxaceae > Sambucus > Sambucus nigra. The sequence continues at coordinate 379,206,026 of OX422219.1, read as the reverse complement.
ATTGAGTTTCCAATATGTGCCAGAAAACATAAACTGAACCTCAACACCAGCAATAGAGCCATTCAGCAAGACAATTTTTTTTTAAAATATATAAAATTCAAATAGAGCATACATATAGTGTCATTGTACTCGGCAAGTCAAACTAAAGTTGTAACCCTCTCATATCACTTTGCAAAATGCTATAAACGTTATAAAAAATGTATAAAAACATGCCCCTATTAACAGTGGTTCAAGCCATTTGATTCTAAACGTAGCCCTTTTAGCAAAATCATAGTATAATCATATTTAGGGGTTTGAAACATTAACAAAAGAATTTTTCGTTTAAGAGTATATAAGAAATATTTAGGTCTTATTGAAATAATTAGCATTTTAGGTCATGTCAAAATGAAAATATGACATATACAGAGTTTTAGGACTTACCTAAATATTTAAAAGAGAGTGAGGTTAATAGTGAATAGAGAGAAGGAAAGAGGGGATAATGGTATGTTAAAGACAGAGTTAGGGGAGAGTGGGAGATTGAAGAGAAGAGAGGAGTGAGAAGTGGGAAATTAAGCATATGGAAAAATATAATGATTAATTTATGACCCCTTATAGCAGTCCCAAATTAAACCTTAGTCTAAAATTTGTGACTACTACGAACGATTACAAATTCATGACTTTAATAGAAGTCAAAATTAAGACTTATGCCAAAAAAATTAACTACTAAAAATTTGTAACTATCTCAAAACAGTCATAATTTAATCCTATAGATAAATTTATAATTGTTGTGGTAGTTACAATTTTACGACTGCCTATAGCAATCACAAATAAATCACACTACAAGATTTGTGAATGGCATTAGCTGTGACAAAACCAATTGACTCAAAATTTTCATTTCCAAAACATTTTATCCCTCCTAATGGAAGTTACAAATAATTTTGTTACCGCTCTCGACAATAATAAAGTTTGTCACCCCCATTAGCAATTACAATAAGGTAGTCACGTGCATTAAGTATCATGTGATGTTAAAGACTCTCAACTTAACTTGGTTCTTCGATCAGGTTAGTATGCCACAAGGCACTATGATGAAGATCACTCTAGTGATATTGAAAATAGTAAGAAAAAACTCAATTCCCTCGCTTATCTAGAAATGAACTATGGAAATGTCGATTAATCACTTTATGTATGAAATAACTCTTTTAGATGTAGATATATAGATCAAGTTTCCTCACAATGTAACTTTATATGTCATAAAAAGCCCCGGTGGGGTCAAGTTTTCCGGATCTTTGATGAAGTGAATCAGTGAACAACATGACCATTAGCTCCTTATATTAAGCAAATATTTCGATGTCAAGGTTGATTCCATGCATTTATCAATCTCTAGGTATGACAAATAGACATATGATCAGATAGGTACTGATAATATGGGAATTTAGATGGGTAACCTCACATCACACATCAAATTTCATGTGATTGAGTCAGCCACTTTTTACCATTAGTTGATTGGGAGGGTTTGGGTGCACGACCATGGATTGGTCCCTTTGACATATTACCAATGTACAAAGGCTAATGTCAAATGATCATAAATGACCAAGAAGCCCTTTTCAAACGAACAAGAACACCTTATTGACGCAACATTTTGTACATATCTCAAGAAGAATACTTGAATCCTCATAAGTTGTGTCCAAGCAGTAAAGGTGCCAATGATCAATCACAAATTATGATCAATGCCGATCTAAGAAAATAAATGAGTTCACTGCTAAGAAAAAATCTATTTCAAAGTATTTTTGGAATAAGATGTAGCCCAAAATTAATCCATCAGAAAAGGAGGTAAGATAACAAGAACCACAAGGAGATGGGGGAGACCCAATTATGAACTAGCACGAGGATGGAGCAAGAGGAAAGCACCAACACCGATATGAAAGTGTATGAAGGTTCTTCTTAGTGATGTCCAGATGGTCTATAACTTATGAAGGTGTGATAGAGTGGTGGACTTCACCAAAGAAGATGGCATGTAGCCAAAGTATAAGATAGTGGAGTGAATTGAAGATGTGGAACATAAAACTGAAGAATGTAAGATCGACCAAAACATTGGGTGCAATAGATGGAACACATTAATTTATACGACACAAGTGAGGAACCACATACAAGTTTTTTTATTGAGAAATCTTGTAGCACCCCTGTCTTCCACCACTAATATTATCTCCACATTAATAACAACTTGGAAATATGGATTTTTTAAGAACTAAATCAACAAATTATTGTCGGTGGAGTTTAAACCCTTAACATGAGCATCATCAATCACATGACTTACTAGTGGAGCTAAAAGTTCTGATAGTTAGAAGAATGCAAATCTACATATATCAACCGTTACCTTTCCTCACCCTGAGGATGTGGTATGTAACCCTATAACTACTAAATGAACCATGTCACTAGTCTATTATAATTCACCCCTTAGGGAGCCAAATATCCTCATTGGAATGAACTTAACCATCATCCAAAACATTGGCACACTTACTCTAGCTGTAGACTGTCTTTGATACCATTATGTAACACCCCACTCTCCCACCCCCAATATTTTCCACACTTTAACCACTGCACACGTAGGTGTGGTTTTTTATTAGATCTAAATTCATAAATAGGTGTTAATTTGTTTTCAAATCCCTAACATGTGCATCATCAATCACATGCCTTACTAGCAGAGCTAAGGGACTTCTTGTTAAAAGAATGCAATATGCATATATGAACCATTAGTTTCCATCACCCAAACGATGTGGGATGTAAATCTATGAGTATCAAATGAACCATGGTTATAGTCTACTATGGATCTAGGGGCAATGATGAAACCGGATTTAATCTGGCTCATCCAAGACTATATAGACATTTTTGCATGAAATTACACTGAAATTCCTAGGCTAGACCAAGAGGTAAGCTATCACACATTACATGTTATGACCTCATTAATTCCTTTAAAACAAGCAATGAGAACCTAAAAATAAGATTAAAAATCAAAGCTGAGATGAAATAATTGTAAGAAGTTTTATTTATCAAACCTATTCGACATCCAATTTAGTTATCCGGTATTGTTTTAGTGGGGATAAAAGACCAGAACCAAATTCGCATCTATATGAACATTACGGACCTGAAGAGAGCTTTTTCAAAAGATGAGTTCCCACTTCCTCCATTGATTGCTAGATTGAATCCATAACTAGTCATGACATGTATAGTTTTAGGGACGGCTACATGGGGTATAATTATATTAAGATCGAGCCATCTGATGCAGAAAAAATTACTTTCAGAACTATACTAGATAAATTTATCGACACAACTATCCTTTTTGGTTTAAATCATAGAGGGTTTGTATACTAGATAACAATGACGACAATCTTCCATGACTTATATCATGACATTTTAGAGTTCTATTTGGACTATATTGCCTTTAATTCCAAGAAATAAGACTAACACATGGAATAGTTGGGGAATGTTTTCAACGGGTGCAGAAAATATAAACCCAGACTCTGAAATGTCCTTATAGTGTAACTAGGGGAAATTCTTAGGGTTTTAATTTTATTAGTAAGACATGAAGATATATTAAGATTAATAAAAAGCTATTCTGTACATGTCTCTTCTAAACAACTAGGAGGAATTTAAGAGCATTCTTGATAAAATTTATTATTGAAAAAGGTTTTCCCTAACCCTTTAGAAATTAACCACCCATTGATGTCACTACTTTCTAAAACCACACAATTTGAACGGGATGAAAGCACTTGAAAAGGCATGGGATAATATTAAGCAGTTGTTAACAACCTCTCTAACAATGATCCTAACAAAAATAGAGACACCTTTATTAATCTATTATATATATACCACAAAATCAATAGGTGTACTATAGGCACAAGAGGTAGATGAGAAAGAAAGACATGGTTATTACTTGAGCATAATCGTCAATGGACCTAAAGAAAAATAAACTATCATCAAAAGACATTGTTTGACATTGGTGTCTGTGGATCAAAAGCTGAGACACTTTATGTTATCTTTTACCATCAACATAATAACTAAATATAACTAATTAAATATTTACTCTCATGAACAATCATGATAGGGAGAGCATCAAGATAAACCCTCAATATCAAAATATAACCTTTTATGTTTTGTCCATTGTGCAATCAAAATCAAATATTATTCAGATCTATTAGATATTTTCCTTTATTAGATTTTTTAAACATCACATAAGGAAATACATGGTGATACTTTTTAAGACAATGCTCATGAATCAAACCTGAATGAATGGTCCGTGGACTTGGATGGTTCATAGGAGGAAGTCAAAGGTAGCACTGATGTTGTACTATAAAGTGGAATATAATTAATTACTATATCCTTCAAACTAACTTCCCTTATTCAAACAATAAAGCAGAATAGGAACAATTGCTAATAGGGCTCTCGAAACCCTATGAAGAGGCATATGTTTTATTTTTATGAAATGTAATTATAATATCATAGTCAAGAAAATGATTCGGGAGTTTCATTTAAAACACCTCAGGTTGAAATTCTATACAGAACCAATAGACAGAGATTGTTCAATCTATTTTATGAAAAAAAAAAGTAGAGAGACACCCATGAACGATGTATCAACATGCATATGTTAATGCCGCGATTTCCCAAAAGGTTATGGTGGATCTTAAATTAATAACAATCGGGATATAAAGAATAACATGCCTACTATAATTACATCAACTATTTCCCAATGATGATGGTTTGAAATTGGAGGCCTATGATAAAGAAAAAAAATCTAAAATATAGACGACACAATGAATCTCACAGAACTAGAATAAATTTCCTCCTTCAAAGAACATTATATTATAAAACTTATGGGGCTATACTTTCCAAATGGAGACGACCAAAAGAAATACAAGAATGACTTAAAAGATCCATTATGAACATTAATCTTGAAACAACTAATATCCCCCTATATCGAATAATCTAAACAATGGGTATTACCATCCAACAATGAAGAAAGGTGTAGAATCAATGCGAAGAAAATATGTTAAGATCCAATATTTCTTCCATCCATAAAAAATAAATTTTATAGTAGCTCAGTCGGTTCGGAGACAAATCTAAATTTCCTCTCTTAATGATAGAGTAATTCCAAGTCACCAACAAAATATCATATCAGTTCAAAGGAGTGACCCTAATTCTTCTTAATTAAAATAAAGTTCTTTCAAATAGGTTATTTTAATAGACCACTCCACAGCATCACAAAGGAATAAGAAAAAATTTCCCTCAATCAAGCTCATAACCCATGTCATATTAGGACCAATAATAGAGAAAGACTTAGTTGAGTTTGTTTGGAGATCCGAGCCTTGTCAGTTAGATGGATGACATAACATGCCTCGTTAGTGTAAGGACACTCATTGTGCATACACAACCCATTATAAACTTGGCTATTTTACCCTTCATCAAAAAAGCACATTTTGGATATTTATAGCCACAAAGTGATTTGCCAAATGAGAAGAAATTGTATCACGTAAGAAAGAAAATGCATAATTAGTTTCACAATTCATCAAGGAATAAATCATTTGTCAATTTGGAATTCCAAAGGTCATTCTATTAAATAATATCACTCCTTTCATAAACAATGATGTGGAAATAATGATAAACAAATATTCCAGCATTCATCACACTTTTATAATAGCATACCCCAAAGGAAACTACCAAGATGAAGCCACAAATAAGTATACGATCAACATCTTTGGAAAATTTTTGGAAGATTTACAAAGATCATGGGATGACAATTTAACCATAGTAGTTTGGTCGTACCTAACAACCAAGAGAAAACCAATAGTTTACACACCATTATCCTTGGCAAATGGGGATAAGGAAATTTTCTGAGCGTAACTCTATGTATTGTCAGTTGGATATGCCCTTATAAACGTCATGCTTCTATAGATAAGGCATGTTTTAATAAGATCACTAGATGCACATCATGGAAATTCTCATAGGCATATCCATATTTACACAAAGCAACTCTCGCGAACCTATGAAAACTTTTTTAAACCGAAATAGTTTGTGGAAGATGACCTGGTCCTAAAAGAAGTTGTCAATCACATGAGAGGTTTACTTTCGCCTAAGTTTACAACAAATTGGGAAGATATTATGTTTGTAAAGATGATCATGACTCAAGTTACTATCTCATTTCAAACACTGGAGAACGTAATGTAATACCCCATAGTTTTATATAGATATATTTAATTGAATATTTAAATTATGTGTGTGACGCATAATTTAATTTACGAAATGATGGAAAATTAAATAAATATTAATTTAGAGTGAAATGAATTAATATTTATGTGACTATGTATTTACAAGTGTGCTTTTAGTAAATAAAATTGAATTAAGTCATAAGTGAGTAAACACGATGAAATTTAATATTATCTCAATCGAGACACGTGTGATTAAATTAAAATAGGTTAGGATTGAAAAATATGTTTATGTGACTCAGGTGATGATTGTTAGTACATGATTGATCCCGAATGGATTGAAATGGTCAAAATGGAGTACCCGAGGGTTATGTTTTGGTCTCGAGTGTTTAGATTAATCCGGACTAATTTAGGTGGCTTTTGGACTCCTTAATGGCGTGTGAATAGCCAAAAATTGTAAAACACTTGTAAAATGAAAGGCTTGGATTTAGGGAAAAGTTATTTTCACAAATCCAAGGGTTAGGAGAGTTATACCTAGAGTTAGCCTGAAAGTGAAAATAATTAAGAAGAAAATTCAAGAGTCTAAAGAATGAATTAAAGAATTTTGCAAGAACACTTTTGGATTGAAGAAGTGGAGCGGAATTCTTAAAGGATTAAGCGACATCTTCATCAAATACGACTCTATGAATCATAAGGCAAATAATTATATTGCTATTTAATTTGTATATACAAATTTAGTCATATCATAGTTGGGAAATGATATTTTGGAAATGATTTCACATATGTACAGACTATGGAATTTGGGGAAGTAATTTATATTTTCGGTAATGATTTATATTTGGGAAATGATAAATTATATATCTTAAATAAGTAAGGTGGATTGAAAATTTTGAAATTTAAGTATGATTATTGAAATCATGAAATTATTGACTCTAGTTATAATCCCATGTAATAACCCTCGCTTATGAGAACGTATTTTATATTAATTACTAGGTATGGTAATTAGATATAAATGTGGGATTATGTATTGAGTATTAATTTAATGGAGAAAAGTTAATATTCACTATGAGTTTGCACATGCCTAGTAACTGTGGGTGAATATTGCCATGCTATGTTTTATTACATCATATGAATCTAATATGATATTTGGCTTAATAAAGAGACCGGAACTTAAATTGAATTATAAAATGTCCAAATAATAATTTGGAGGTTGTAGTTGAATCCGGAATGTGTGAGATAGTCAAATAATGTACCATATTGTATTTTTAGGTTTTGGGCATTTTTGACTAATTATGTCTTAAATATGCACTTGCGTATTATTTTATCGCACTATTGGTTAATTAAGTGGGACTTTTGTCTTAAGCCACGACTTCGACTTACTAAGTCTTCTAATTTCCCTAATTTCACTTCTAAACCTAGAGAGAACTAGAGAGAGGAAGAGAAAGGGTAGAAAGAAAAGAGGTTGAAGATTTGAGAGGGATTCTTGCTCCTACACCAAAGGAAATCTGCAATTTCAGAATCAAGACAAGTTTCTACTTTCTATTTATGGTTTAAGATAGATTATTTGTATGATAATGGTGTATTAACCCTAGTTTAATTAGTTTAGGGTTTTCTTTATGTATTTGTGGGTTTTGATCCATTCAAATATGATTGGGATGATGAATGAGGTTTAAGGTGGTCACTAGTAGTATAGATGATCTATTGGTGATGATAAATGAGTTTGGTTTGAGGAGATTTGAGTTGGGGTAGAGATTGGAGTCCAAGACTCCATAGCCATTCTTGGCAAAATCGCAGGCCCAAATCGATTCGGCCCTCTGGGTGAATCGATTCGCTTAGGTCTAGTGCTCAGGTCTTGTGAACCGAACCGATTCGGCCTTGTCTGAATCGATTCGGCATCTATGCAGAAACCCAGTTTTCCTGGGCGAATCGATTCGGCCTTATGGGCGAATCAATTCGGCAAATGCATAATCCCATATCTTCTGACCGAATCGATTCGGTTAGGCCCCGAATCGATTCGGAAACCCTGCACTTTTTCAATTTTTTTTTCTTTTTAAATTTTAAACCCTTTTCTTTAGGATTAGTGAGTAGGGGCCTTCTTAAATGAAGTAAATATAGGATTTTAGAGTATTAGTTGAGTTGGGTCGACTCCCTAGACTCGAAAGGGTTCATCTAGGGTTCTTTTAAGGGAAATTTAAAGTAATGTTTAGGCATTACTTCTTTCGCATAGTTGTATGAACATCTAGGGGATCTTAAGGTCAAATTTGAAGACTTTAGGTGTTAGCCCAAGCTAGGTTTGACTTGGTGGTCTATCATAATGCCTAAAAGGAGGCTTTGGAAAATAACTTGGGAGTCTGATTCCTTATCGAGGAGGTTTTGACGATACGAAATACGTTCAGTTCCGGATAATCTTAATGCTGTTGATATAAGGATAAATGGATAAAGTAAATGATAATTTACTAAAATCATGTAATGGATGTAAATAAAATGGATGTTACACACCTCTTTAAATACCATCTTAAGGGAAGTCCGTGCGTGAGGTGAAGCCCCCTAGCTAGTGAATGCAGGGTGGATATAGTCCTAGGCCATATGAGCGATTGTTTTATATTTTTCTGCGATGAATAGGAGATTTTGGGTGTGGTCTTGACTACCCCGCAGGCATATGGCCGCTTCCCGACGTTTGCGATAGGATCCCAGGTTGTCTTATGTTAGGCCCTGAAAGATGATGGTTATTTAGGGACGCGCACAGTGGGGAAACCCGGACGGGCGGTCTTAGAATCGTTATATTTATATTTATAACTATTCTATTATCGAGTTGGACTCGATGGAACATTAATGCCATAAAGAGCAAAGGATATGCCACAAAGAGCATACTATTGAGATAAGTGCTATAGAGAGCACATGGTAATAAATGCATTCCTGATAAGGAATGGAAAGAAGATGGAATTGAAATGATGAAAGATGAAAAAGGATTATAAGCACTTTTAATTCTTGTATAATTGGATTTCATTTTTATAATCATTTATCTATCTTAGTTCTTTACATGATGTTACCATGCTCGAATATCATTCATACTTACTTGTACATTATTGTCATAGCTGTCATTTATCTAGTGATCATATTAAACCGGCCTCTGACCGGTTCTTCGTTTTCTTGTTGTGTATGTATATTCTTTATTCGTCCAGGTGTTCCACCGCAAGGTCGCCCGTAATGACCTTCCCATCCCTTTTTCTTTTGAGGAGCCGTGACATTTTGCGGGTATCACGGGATATTTGTGTAGACGCCTCCATTTTTGTTATCTAGTTATGATCAGCCTTTATTCGGGCATGTGGCCCAAACCGTTGTAATTGTATAATGGATGTATGATGTAACACCTGTGACCTATTGTGTATTACATAAATTCTATTGATCGATGTTTCATTCGGTCCTTTTCTTATTTTGTTGGTATATAGATATGCTTGTGGGAGTTTCCACCCTCTTTTCTATTATGGGTTGTTTGAAAATGTTTTCTTTAAATTTCAAAACTAAAATTTTGATAACCCGTTTTCTGGAATATTGTGTGGTTATTCCCGATACTCTGTATGTTTACTGTGATGCTGAGAATGATATTTATCTATGTTTCCTGTTTCATCGGGGTATAGGGCTGGCCACCCTTTATTTCGGATAGCGGGTTGTCACAGATGGTATCAGAGCATCAGGTTCTAGAGTCTTTAGGATCTATGCGGACTTGTCACGTTCTACCGTAGCGTTCTTTGATATAGAGCTTAATGTTAGGACTTTCTTGTTGCTTACGTATGCAATCTTCTGCTAGATAGATTGTTTTATATATACTCTAACTCTATCTCTTCTCTATCTCAGATTCCTCCAAAGAGAGGACGTCCCGCTAGACGTAATAGAGTTGTTGAGGATGAGGTTGGTCCTCCACCGCCACCACCGGGGAATATTAGTGCCGCTGATGTGGCAAATATCGTGGCCCAAGCTGTTAATGCAGCGATGACTGTAGTGGCACAACAAATGCCACAAGTTCAAGCGAGAGGACAAGAAGTACTAGTTCCTACGGGACCTTCTCAGTGGGAACGGGTAAGAGAATCTTTCCTAAAAGGTCATCCCCCGGAGTTTGAGCGAGGTTCTGACGTTATTAAGGCAAACTAGTGGAAGAAGGATATGCAGCGCCATCTAAGGATGGTGGAATGTAGTGAGGAGAGAAAGCAAATCCTCGTTACTTTTAAGCTTGTTGGGTCGGCCTTACACTGGTGGGAGTCAATGACGACGCCCGAACAAAGGGATACAATGTCAATCACCGATTTTTGGACTCTGTTTGATGGAAAGTATTTCCCTCCCGCAGTTCAAAGGGAGATGCAGAGGAAACTTCAAGATTTGGTACAAGGGGAGAGATCGGTTGCCGAGTACGAAGAGGAGTTTACCCTGTTAGCAAGCTTTATACCGGATGAAGTGACTCCGGAAGCGAAGAGGATCTCCAAATTTGTAGGAGGGTTGCACTAGCGAATAAAACAACATTTGCTTGGAAATCTATATTTGGTAACCATTGGGGATGTGATGAATGTTGCTTTGCTTCACTGTCAAGAACATAGATTATTTGTGCAAAACAATAAGAAGGCTGCAGCAATGGGGAAAGTGGTGAGACCTGGAGGAAATGGGAGCGGAGGGGGAATATCTTCTTCGTCCCAATCCTCGGGGAACAAGCAGAGAGAGAGGGATCCTCAATAAGGGGATTTGTCCAAGCGTCAACGTTTCGGTGGGTTTAATGCTGGGGGCAACAATAATAATAACAGGCCGGGTCAAGGTGGTCAACAGCAACAACAGGGAGGTAGAGGTGGAAATGGAGGTAGGGGCCAGCAGGGCCGAGGTGCGGGGCAATTTCGAAACAATCAAGGTAGGAACCAAGAGAATGCGGCTAATAAATGTTTTCAGTGTGGGGAGTTGGGCCATTATAAAAGGGCGTGTCCTCAGTTGGTTGGAGGGCATCTTCCTAAGGCCCCACAATAGCCGTATGTACAGTTTCTGCCCCAGGCACCAAATTAGATCGTTCCTCCTCAGCAGGGGCAGTTGCAGTATGGGCGGGTTTACCATATTGAGGAGGCTATGCTTCCTCCAGCTCCTCCGGCACCGCCAGCGATCGAGGTTAAGTTTTTCATTCATGGGCATATGGGCCGAGTACTATTTGATACGGGTGCTACACACTCTTTTATTTCTAGAAGTTTTGCCCAGACCACGGGATTGATCAAATCTACTGAAAGTACCTTCACTAGCGTTGAATCTTCTATGGGCGATGGTTCCTTAATTTTCTTTGTTTGTAAAAACGTAGAGATTAATCTGGGTTACTTGTGTTTTGAAGCTGACTTGCTCATCCTTGATATGGTCGGGTACGATGTAATATTGGGTATAGATTAGCGAGTGAAATACCGTGCGATAGTAAATTGTTATGGGAAAAGCATAGTTTTTGCAGTTCCGGGACAAGAAATGTTCCTGGTTGTTATGCCCTGCATGGAAGGGGGTACGAGTGCTTATTTACACTGTATTGAAGAGGATGCATCTAAGGATGTTTTGATTCCCCTAAATTCTCTTCCAATTGTTAGAGATTTTGAAGATGTTTTTCGGGAGATACCAGGATTACCTCCAAGTCGGGAAATAGAGTTTGTAATTGATTTAATGCCGGGAACTCGACCGATTGCTAAAGCCCCTTTTCGAATGGCTCCCGTGGAGATGAGGGAGTTGAGAGATCAAATTCCAAAGTTGTTGGAGCAGGGGTTGATTAGGCGTAGTACATCGCCATGGGGTGCTCCAGTGTTGTTCGTTAAGAAAAGAGACGGTTCTCTCCAGTTATGCGTGGACTATAGGGAGTTGAATAAAGTCACCATCCGGAAAAAATACCCTTTACCTCGTATCGATGACTTGTTTGATCAACTTCGAGGAGCGATGTACTTCTCTAAAATCGATTTGAGGACGAGGTATCATCAACTGAGGATACGGGAGGAGGACATGTCCAAGACTGCTTTTCTTACGAGGTACGGATCCTATGAATTTTTGGTCATGCCCTTTGGACTAACCAATGCTCCTGCTGTGCTTATGGATCTCATGAACAGAGTGTTTCGGGATTTCCTTGACCAGTTTGTTATTGTGTTTATCGATGAAATTCTAGTCTACTCTCGAACGGAGTCTGAACATGCTATGCATTTGAGGTTAGTCCTACAGAGACTACGAGACCATCAACTGTATGCCAAGTTCGAGAAATGTGGCTTTTGGTTGAAGGAAGTTCAATTTCTGGGTCATGTGGTGTCGTCCCAGGGTATATCGGTGGATCCTAGTAAGGTGATTGCGGTGAGGGAGTGGGGTCAACCCACGACACCTACATAAGTTCGTAGTTTTCTGGGATTGGTGGGTTATTACCGTCGGTTCATCAAGGGTTTCTCCAAGATTGCTAGCCCTTTGACTAACTTAACCCGGAAAGGGGTGAACTTTACTTGGGATGATTCTTGCCAATCTGCATTTGATGAACTTAAAGATAGATTGACATCGGCTCCGGTCCTTGCTTTGCCAAAACCTGGATTGGAATATCTAGTCTTCACCGATGCATCTCTTCAGGGATTGGGAGGTGTACTTCAGCAAGAGAGATGGGCTATCGCTTATGCTTCCCGTAAGTTGAAGCCCCATGAAAGAAATTATCCGGTGCATGACCTAGAACTAGCCGCAGTTGTTTTTGCCTTAAAAATATGGAGGCATTATCTCTTGGGAGAGAAGTTTAGTTTTTTCACGGACCACAAATCGCTGCAACATTTGTTTTCACAGAGGGACTTGAATATGAGACAGCGCCGATGGTTAGAGTTCGTGAAAGATTATCAATTTGATATTCATTATCATCCGGGTAAGGCCAACGTGGTAGCGGACGCCTTGAGTAGGAAGCCTGATGGAGAATTAGCTGAGGTTTGGAAAGCTAAATGGAAGGAACTCAGTCAGTAGGATGCAATGGGGAGAGCATTCATGTCGGTAATGACTATTACTCCTACCATTGTGGCAAGGGTGGTAGAATCTCAAGGAAAGGATAAGGAGTGTCAAGACCTGATTCACCGATTGCTGTCCGAGGGAGAAGAGTCCTACTCGATTAGTTCCGAGGGTGGGTTGCGCTTCCATGGAAGACTCATCGTTCCGGAGGAAGGAGATTTGAGGCGGGCAGTGATGGCTGAATCTCATGGGTCTAGGTTTACGGTTCATCCTGGTGGGGATAAAATGTATCAGGACATGCGTCGTTAGTACTGGTGGTCGGGTATGAAGATGGATATTTCGGAATTTGTGTCCCAATGCACTACTTGTCAATTGGTCAAGATCGATCATCAGAAACTGACAGGTTTGTTACAACCGCTGGAGATCCCCATGTGGAAATGGGAAAGTATATCGATGGATTTTATCACGGGCTTGCCGAGATCACAAAGAGGGTGTGATTCTATTTGGGTAATAGTCGACCGGTTGACAAAGTCGGCACACTTTCTACCCGTTCGGACAGATTATGACACCGCTCGGTATGCTCGTTTGTTCATCGAGGAGGTGGTGAGACTCCATGGGTTGCCTTTGAATATAGTCTCCGGTAGAGACAAAATTTTCGTTTCCCACTTTTGGAGGAGTTTCCAAGAAGCGATGGGGACCGAACTGAGGTTAAGCACGTCATACCATCCTCAAACAGACGGCCAAACGGAAAGGGTAAATCAAATGTTGGAGGATATGCTTCGCATGTGTATGCTTGACTTCAAGGGTGGTTGGGAACAATATCTCCCATTGGTTGAGTTTGCCTATAATAACTCTTACCAATTCACAATTGGAATGTCACCTTACGAGGCTTTGTATGGAAGGCCGTGTAGATCACCCGCTTATTGGTTGGAGGTGGGTGATAATAAATTTCTTGGGCCTGAAATGATCCAAGATACTTCCTCAAAGATTGAGTTGATTCGAAATCGCATTCGGATAGCCCAAGATCGTCAAAAGAGCTATGCCGATGCGGGTCGGCGACATATGTAATTGGAGGTTGGAGACCAAGTTTTGGTTAGAGTGTCGCCCATGAGAGGGATAAAGCGTTTCGGTAAAAAGGGGAAACTTGCGCCGCGCTTTGTTGGACCATTTCCAGTTATTGCAAAGGTGGGTCCCGTGGCATATCAACTCGTTTTACCAGAACCATTACAACAAATTCATGATGTCTTCCATGTTTCCTCCCTAAAGAAATATAGGAGGTGTGAAGGTGCGCTATGGCACATTCCTTTCGAAGATATTGATTTGCAACCCGATGTTTCATATGAAGAGCAACCGGTTGCAATATTGGAGTATGGGGAGCATAGATTGAGATCTTGTGTTTTGCCCTTGGTGCGGGTCCAATGGAGTCACCATAATGCTAAAGAATCAACGTGGGAGCGTGAGAATGACATGCGGGAAAAGTATCCACATCTCTTCTCATAAGGTACGCTTGAATTTTGGGGACAAAATTCCCTCATAAGGGGAGGAGTATGTAATAACCCTCGCTTATGAGAACGTATTTTATATTAATTACTAGGTATGGTAATTAGATATAAATGTGGGATTATGTATTGAGTATTAATTTAATGAAGAAAAGTTAATATTCACTATGAGTTTGCACATGCCTAGTAACTGTGGGTGAATATTGCCATGCTATGTTTTATTACATCATATGAATCTAATATGATATTTGGCTTAATAAAGAGACCGGAACTTAAATTGAATTATAAAATGTCCAAATAATAATTTGGAGGTTGTAGTTGAATCTGGAATGTGTGAGATAGTCAAATAATGTACCATATTGTATTTTGAGGTTTTGGGCATTTTTGACTGATTATGTCTTAAATATGCACTTGCGTATTATTTTATCGCACTATTGGTTAATTAAGTGGGACTTTTGTCTTAAGCCACGACTTAGACTTACTAAGTCTTCTAATTTCCCTAATTTCACTTCTAAACCTAGAGAGAACTAGAGAGAGGAAGAGAAAGGGTAGAAAGAAAAGAGGTTGAAGATTTGAGAGGGATTCTTGCTCCTACGCCAAAGGAAATCTGCAATTTCAGAATCAAGGCAAGTTTCTACTTGTTATTTATGGTTTAAGATAGATGATTTGTATGATAATGGTGTATTAACCCTAGTTTAATTAGTTTAGGGTTTTCTTTATGTATTTGTGGGTTTTGATCCATTCAAATATGATTGGGATGATGAATGAGGTTTAAGGTGGTCACTAGTAGTATAGATGATCTATTGGTGATGATAAATGAGTTTGGTTTGAGGAGATTTGAGTTGGGGTAGAGATTGGAGTCCAAGACTCCATAGCCATTCTTGGCAAAATCGCAGGCCCGAATCGATTCGGCCCTCTGGCCGAATCGATTCGCTTAGGTCCAGTGCTCAGGTCTTGTGAACCGAACCGATTCGGCCTTGTCCGAATAGATTCGGCATCTATGCAGAAACCCAATTTTCCTGGGCGAATCGATTCGGCCTTATGGGCGAATCGATTCGGCAAATGCAGAATCCCATATCTTCTGACCGAATCGATTCGGTTAGGCCCCGAATCGATTCGGAAACCCTGCACTTTTTCATTTTTTTTTTCTTTTTAAATTTTAAACGCTTTTCTTTAGGATTAGTGAGTAGGGGCCTTCTTAAATGAAGTAAATATAGGATTTTAGAGTATTAGTTGAGTTGGGTCGACTCCCTAGACTCGAAAGGGTTCATCTTGGGTTCTTTTAAGGGAAATTTAAAGTAATGTTTAGGCATTACTTCTTTCGCATAGTTGTATAAACATCTAGGGGATCTTAAGGTCAAATTTTGAGACTTTAGGAGTTAGCCCGAACTAGGTTTGACTTGATGGTCTATCATAATGCCTAAAAGGAGGCTTTGGAAAATACCTTGGGAGTCGTATTCCTTATCGAGGAGGTTTTGACGATACGAAATACGTTCAGTTCCGGATAATCTTAATGCTGTTGATATAAGGATAAATGGATAAAGTAAATGATAATTTACTAAAATCATGTAATGGATGTAAATAAAATGGATGTTACACACCTGTCTAAGGAATGGAAAGAAGATGGAATTGAAATGATGAAAGATGAAAAAGGCTTATAAGCACTTTTAATTCTTGTATAATTGGATTTCATTTTTATAATCATTTATCTGTCTTAGTTCTTTACATGATGTTACCATGCTCGAATATCATTCATACTTACTTGTGCATTATTGTCATACCTGTCATTTATCTAGTGATCATATTAAACCGTCCTCTGACCGGTTCTTCGTTTTCTTGTTGTGTATATATATTCTTTATTCGTCCAGGTGTTCCGCCGCAAGGTGGCCCGTAATGACCTTCCCATCCCTTTGTCTTTTGAGGAGCCGTGACATTTTGCGGGTATCACAGGATATTTGTGTAGACGCCTCCATTTTTGTTATCTAGTTATGATCAGTCTTTATTCGGGCGTGTGGCCCAAACCGTTGTAATTGTATAATGGATGTATTATGTAACACCTGTGACCTATTGTGTATTACATAAATTCTATTGATGGATGTTTCATTCGGTCCTTTTCTTATTTTGTTGGTATATAGATATGCTTGTGGGAGTTTCCACCCTCTTTTCTATTATGGGTTGTTTGAAAATGTTTTCTTTAAATTTCAAAACTAAAATTTTGATAACCCGTTTTCTGGAATATTGTGTGGTTATTCCCGATACTCTGTATGTTTACTGTGATGCTGAGAATGATATTTATCTATGTTTCCTGTTTCATCGGGGTATAGGGCTGGCCACCCTTTATTTCGGATAGCGGGTTGTCACATACCATGAAATGATGATTAATATTTTGAATTGATGTGACTACAAGATGTTAGAATCATATTAGAAATGCCCCTTATACTCTTTATAAATTGGATAGTGTATGATATTGGGTTTAGGATTATTGGAACTGAATTGCAAAAAAAATGGGGATGAGGTTTATTGACTGGAAACATGAACTGATTCATATTTAGACCAAACCAGATCAGATTTCTTAAAGCATAACCAGTTCGCTTTGAAATGAAACCAGTTAAAAATTCTAGAATTTTTAAGTTTGGGGCTATTTTATTTAATTAAGTATAAATTAAATAATTAAGGGGATGAGAAAACCTAAGGTTAAAATTTTATATTTTTGGATATTTAATTAAGTTAGTATGTGGACCTTGAGTTAAAAAAAAAGGTACTATAAGTTGGGATGAGAAGTTAAAATATTTGAGGAAAATAGTTGAATATGAATAATTATGATGGAAAATATAGGAATTGGGATATGGGTTGAGTGATGTAGACAAGTGTCCAGAATTAGTTTCAAAAACTAAATGAATTAATTAGATAATTAATTAGGTGAATAATTAATTAATTGAGTATAAAATGGCGCATTGGGTGAAAATGCATTTTTGTCCCCTTTGTGATAGGCACAATTAAATAAATTATTAATGAATATATATACATTTGTGAAATTATATATATATATATATATATATATATATATATATATATATATATATATATATATATATATTATATCTATGTGAAAGATATAATTTCATGTATAGTATAACATACCCCTCTAAGGGCTACCATTGGAGGTTTCACGAGTGAGCGACCTTCTCTGGCTAGTGAATGCAAGGTAAGAATTATTCACGCGCCATAATCGCCATGCATGTGCCTATAAAGGTTGAGTTTGAGGTGAGGTAAATATGGGTATGGCTATTACTTACTAATAGGGGAACTTATGACCGCTTCTAATGTCATCTGTTATTTTCTATTGTAGTTCGGTATGAGATTTCGACGTGGTTGCCAGAATGATGAGAGAATTCCATGGATTATGATAGCATTACAGATCCGCATCCGAGTAAGTTATTATTCTTATTACGGATGGTAGTTAGAAATGTACAGTGCGTGATATATATGCATGCATGATGTGATAATAAAATACGTGTATATATGTGCTGAAAAATATATATAGGCATATTCAATTAAAATGTGAAAGTTAATAACTAGTGAGAGTTATAAGAAATGGTTCAAGAAATTATAATTAGCGAATGAGAAAGATAAATAAAAAAATTACGCTGGATAGGATAGTGTATGAAATTTAAGGAAACTTGGTTAGGGTGTAGCATCACTTAATTAAAATGCATATGTTTGGTGTGAACTTTAGATGAGAGGTGATTAATGTCACAAGAAAGATTATTGTACCAATTTAAATATGAGTAAATGAATATATATTTATTTATGCATTTTATTACTTGCAAAATATTTTTAAATAGTTTTGGGCTCTGGCCCATGTCAAAATATATTTTTAATACCTTCTAGGTATCCAGCCATAGGGACGCCAGGAGTGATCATTCCCAGGTGCCGGAGTTATGACAGTTATGGATGTTGCAGAGTTTTGCTTAGATGCGTCTATTTATATATTATAGTTTAGAACTCTGTTGTCCTATTCAGGTAGGTTGCCTAAGACAATAAGATTATTCCCGTTTATGTTTATTTCATTCTGAGTATTATTGTATGGAGATTTATTTTGATGATTTAATCAGAATAGTTTGGCATGTAATAAATTTACAGTTTTAATACATTTGTAATTATGGATTGTGATTTATGCTATTTAAATAATTTTGATTGATTATTATTTTGTTGTGTCACGTTGAATAAGATTAAAATTGACACATAACTTAATTAAATAATAGGTGGTTAGTAATTAATTGAATTCGAAAGTGATACTAATAATGAGCCAATGAGATTCATATTTTATATTCGTAGAGGGTTGGCCACCTGTACTTCAATAAGCCGGGTTCCAAACATAACCCATTCAAAGTTAAGAACAAGTGGCTCAAGGTGTGTGATGTGTCATTAGGTTGTTTTTATTTATGATGTTTTTTTTCAAAATTCCATTCATACGCGTGTAATGTTTTTGGGAACCAAGTAATAATAGAAAAAAGGTGTTTAAACAAGAAAATTGAAGAATAGTGATTAAAACACATAATATACAAAAGCATAATCCACTATGTATATCATTAAATAACAAAGTACTAATTACAAAACTGCGAGGGATGTTGTCCAAATGACATATTGAAAGTGCAGGAAATACTGAATGCTCTAAACAAAAGACAATTTTTATTTTTTTCAAATTGAACACTAAACTTAAATAATTTAATCCAAAGTAAAATGTTGCACCAATTTAGATTGCGTTCTGATTAAATGGATTAACTAATTTTATCTTAACCTCAATATGATTCTAGGTAAAGTCAAGATAAAATAAGTAAATCAACTACAACACCTGATGTACGAGGAACACTGAAATGATAAAAATCTCGGGCGATCTAACCATACAAATTCATTATAATACGGAATTACACAAGTTTGATAGGAGACTTACAAAATGAATTGACGCCCTTAAAAGCTTTGACACTTCTTCAATATTTAACTGCTCCTTCATGGGACAATCCAGGAGTCCACTCATGCAACTTCCACAATGTGTGAGTCCACACATGCCTATATATCCACCGAACAACTCAAGG
This sequence comes from Sambucus nigra, assembly GCA_949130495.1. Classification (NCBI taxonomy): domain Eukaryota; kingdom Viridiplantae; phylum Streptophyta; class Magnoliopsida; order Dipsacales; family Adoxaceae; genus Sambucus; species Sambucus nigra. Next base: position 379,186,298 of record OX422219.1, on the reverse strand, counting down.
ACCGTTTAAAGATCAAACAATGGATTCCATCACTTTTTCACTCCAACACCACAAACATAGAGTCCACCATGTGTAAACATCAAATACAGAGTCCAAAATATGATAGGTTTCTTAACTAGAGTTTTAAAAAAAATAAGGTAAAGGTGCCCATGACAGAACCTTAAATCATAACATGATGAACACTTGGATCCTGAATAACTTGGGTATATACTAAGATTTTGGAAAACTTTTTTTAAAGAGTATGAGAATTCAAAATATAAGTTTTTGTCTAAAATAAAGCCATTGCTTTGCACTCCTATTTATAGAGATTTTCCAAAATTGAGATAAGTATAAAAATAAATTTGGAAAATCTTGATGTTATTAAAAATTCGTAGGCTCATTCGAATAAGGTACATCTTGTTTGAACGAATTCCCTTATATCATTTGAACACACTTCTAAAAAACTATCAAATAAGCTTTCAGTATGATGTGAATAATGTCCCATTTGATACCTTGTTATGCCAATAATGAAGGGACAGTATTTGGAGTTAGTCAGCAGCGTCAGGATATGTGGATAAGACAAGGAGGAACGGGACAAAAAAATTATCGCACATGAGATTGTGTCACGTTAGATATCAAAAGATAAGTGTGATAATGAACAAGTCAATTATTAAGGGTTTTCCTCATATCTATGTGAGGACGGACACGATATGTGCAGGATGTCAGTATGGTAAGGAACATCAATTACCATATGAATATTAGGAGTTCAAAGAAAAAGATCCATTAGAGTTAGTTAACTCTTATGTCTCTAGGCCTATCAAACAACCATTAATTAATGGAAGTTAGGTGAAGGACAAGAACTTAGGGTGTGTTTGATTGACATGGAATTTTTTTCCATTGAAAGTAGTTTTTGGACTCATGTTTTGCCTTTGCAGTACCTTAACTACAAATATTTTATATAAGAACGGCTCTCATGCACGTAACAAGTGTGTTAAGAATCAACACTATCCAACCTAATGGAGTGTTAAATGATTCCATCCCATAGGAGCCTTCTATATTAGGTGAAGTGAAGCAATTAGTGGAAGTTAGGTTGTATATTTGGCAACTTAGATGGATGAAATTAATTTTTATTTTAAATATTTGTGTGATTTTATTAAAAAAAAAATTGTTTGTTTATTTCACCAAAATTTGTGGTGTTAATTGTATTTCCTTTACTATAAATACATCCTTTCACCAATGTTGGTAGTCATCCAATAACAAACCAAGTAATAAACACTCAAGGCTTTAGTTAAATATTCTTTTGTTTTGTTTTTTCTTATTGGCGTGTGCTTTTCTTTTGACAAAGTTTCTTCTTGTTGTGATTATTAGAGTTTATGTAATATATTTTTGAACAATTAGTATCAGAGCAGGACAATCAAGGATCAATTTTGGGAAGTTTTCTTAACTTGTGAAAATTTCATATTTTGAAATTTTGTATCTTTAAATCAAGATTGTTCGGTATTATTGAAATCTTACTAACATGATGGGTTACCTTTAAGTAATTGGAGGAATTAAGAAGATCAACAACCAAAATTACAATGTGTGGGAATTGTGTATGATATCGTACGTACAAGGCCAAGATATTTGGGAGGTCGTTGGCGGTAATGAAGTTATGTAGTCGAAAGAAGAAGCCAATACACATTGGATAAGTGGAATATCAAACTAGATAAAGCTATATTTGCCCTTAAAATAACAATTAAAGAAGAAATATTGGAGACATTTGGAAAGCCAAAACACCGAAAGAAGTGTGGGATACATTCATTTCAATTTTTCCAAAGAGAAACTATAGATGACTATAACTTTTCGAGAACGAGTTGTTATCGATTGTACAATGCAATATGACACTTGCTCACAACTTTCACATGGTAAAATTAATATACCGTTAAAATTTTGAATTAGATCCTACTACTTCTATTAGAGAAATCGTGGTAAAAAGAATAAGTATCCATGGTCTGAAGCACCAATACCAAGGCTTTATTGCCAATGTACTAGGATAACCGACTCAACCAACACTATTGAGTATGAAAATTTGTTTGTTGGTCAAGAACCAATGGCTTAGAAAATATGAGGGGTGTCACTGAAGGTCTAGGAGGAAGCACTCTACACCAACAACAATAAATCCAACTTCAAGCAATACACTGGAGGTAGGTCTAAAAGTATGGTGATAAGGTAAAAGATAATGAATAAGAGGAAGTATCTTGTCCATTGGAGCATCAATAAATCATGTAAAAAATAGTCAATCCAAGAAAAAAAATTGGGAAAATGTTACAAACGCGAGAACAAACATCATATAGAGAAAGATTGTTGGTCCAACTAAAGCCCCACCGAGAGTAATGCTGATACTTCCAACTCAAATGAGAAAATTAAAGATTATTGGGATGCGAAAGCATCCCTCGCTATGGAGGAAAATGAGTTAGCACTAACAGTAATAATGCATGAACGAATTTATTATGAGAACAATTGGATCGTCGACTCTGGTTAATCAAATCACATGACGGTTGGTAAACAGAAGCTACATCACTTGATTGATTATAAGGGATTCCATGTGGTGGTGACAGTTAACAACTCAAATTTACTAATATCCCACATGAGTAAAATAATAATTGTTCCCTTATACAGTCTTAACCAGATGTCACTTAAAGATGTCTACCATGTTTTGGGCATGAAGAAAAATATTCTTTCAGTGGCGCAATTAACATCATCTGACTAAAATGTCTAATTATATACGATATGTGAAGATTAATCAAGACCTCAAGATATCAAGGATGCCGATAATCGAGGGATGATAATTGGAATCAGGCAATGTCAGTACAGTCTGCATATGTGAACAAGATAATGAGGAAAGAGAGAACAAATTCATGGCACGTGAGATGAGGTCATATTAGCTATCACAAGCTAAGTGTGATGAAGAATAAGTCAATGATTAAAGGTCTTCCTTGGATTGATGTGAGAACATACATGGTGTGTGCGCGATGTCAATATGGTAAGGCACATCAATTACCATATGATGAGTCAAAGTTTAAAGCAAAAAATCCATTAGGGATAGTTCACTCTGATGTGTTTAAGCCTATCAAACAACCATTAATTAATTTAATGCGGTATAAGGTGACATTGATTGATGATTTTTGTAAGTATGTGTGGGTTTTCTTTATGAAAGAAAAATTCGATACATTTTTCAAGTTTAAAGAGTTCAGAGAAACAATTAAAGAAGAAATGGGAAAGAAGAGTATTTGTCTATGTACAGATAATGGAGGAGAATATACCTCTAAGGAGTTTTTTCAGTATCTATGAGACTGTCGAATACGTCATCAGTTCACTTGTGTCACCTTATAATAGAATGGTGTAGCAGAGAGAAATAACCAACATCTTGCAAACATCTATCAGAGTATGCTACATGTGAAGAATGTACTAAAATGATTTTAGGTTGAAGCCATGAGTACTGTAACCCATATGATTAATAGACTTCCCTAACCAAGTCTAGGATTTGTTTCACACATTATAGAATTTTGAGATATAAAACATAAAATTAGTTAGTCTCAAGTTTTTAGTTGTGTTTGCTATGTCTTTGTTCCATGTCATTTACGTAGAATGTTTTACAAGAAAGGATTTACATGTATCTTTGTGGGCTACAAAAATCAGAGAAAATGGATGGAAATATTATGATCATATATGTGGAAAGTGCTACACATTACGAAATGTGGTGTTTAAAGAAGAATCTTCATGGTGGTCCCTACATAATGAGAAGCTACTAGATTAAAAATAAATTAAATACAGGTTGCAAAATAATGTAGGGGAGCACACTGCTCAAATCCAACAAAGTCTAGATGAACATAAAGATTCGTATGATGATAATGATCCTTGAAAAATTGGTATGTATCAATAAACAGGAAAATAAGATAGGCCTAGTGAAGCAGAAAAACCAACTCCACAATCACAACTTAGAAGGTCAACGAGAATTCAAAAGCCGAATTCTAAATATGCTAATGCAACCAATGTAACAGAAATTGCAAAACAACCAAAGACATTTAGAGAAGCATCATATAATTTCAAGTGGATTAAAGAGATGGAAGAGGAAAGTACCATGCTAGTACAAAATCAGACTTGGGATCTGATGTCAAATCCAAAAGGTGTAAAACTCCTACCCTGCAAATTTATTTACAAGATAAAGAGTCATCAAAAAGGATTAATCGAGGATACAAGGCTCGGCTAGTGTCTCGAGGGTTCTTATCATAGTATGGACTATATTATAATGAAAATTTTTCTTCAATGGCAAAGCTTACAATTGTACCAGTCTTGCTTGCGCTTATGACCATCAAAGATTAGAACTTATGGAAAATGAATGTGAACAATGAGTTTCTTCATGAAGAGTTCGATTGGTAGATATATATGATTCAAATAATTATATTTGAGAACAAAGTTCGTCCTGAGTGCATATGTAAGTTGAGAAAGGTTCTCTACGAATTAAAGCAAGCACTAGGATTGTGGTATGATAAGATTGCTAAATTTCATACTCAAAAGGGTTATTAAGTAACGCATATAGATCATCTTATTCGTCAAAGCCAGTGGAGGAAAGACAGCTAATAAGATAGTATATGTGAATAGTCTAATCATCACTGACTATGATGAAACTAAAATTTACCAAACAAAGGGTCCTTTTTTTTGTAATTTATATTAAATGAACAACTTTTATTTTTTGGGGAGCCCTTTTTAAATGTCAACTCTATTTTTTTCACAACTAATTTTTGTTCCTCACTATTTTTTTTTTAAAAAACTACTATTTTTATACCTAATTTTTTTTTGCAGGGGCCCCGATTAATCGGGAGCCCTAGTCAACTGCCTGTTTTGCATATAGGCAAAGTTGAACCTGGTACTATGTGTGGGCTCCATCCGAATGCACAAACACTTAAACGTTTCCCATTTCATGATGACATAATTAAAAAAATACAACTCTCAAATGCTGGCCAAACAAATTGCAGGATTACACAGGTAGTGTTTTGACATCAATAAATAATATCGAAAATGCTACCATGACCCTTACTTATGGCCCTCAGTTTTACATTATAAGGGTCACCACACACAACTCTCAAGTTAAATGACCAAAACACACTTACAAGCCTTTACACACTTAATACCACAAAAGAAATAAAACTGAGCTCCCAAAAAAACTAAATTTTCTTATCACCACTCAAACGCCCCTAATGCTACATGCCACAAAATCATCCTAAAAAACAACAACCTACAATGAAGAAAAATAACCCTCCTATAGTGAAGAAAAATTAGCCTGTAAAACGGGAAAAAATTGGTAACACTCACAAAAAAATAGAATATAAAAAAAAATAATTTGCAATTATTAAAAAGGCTTATAGCTATAAAAATCAAAATAGCATACAAAAAAACATAGCCAATTGCAAAAAAAATAGAGCATACGTACAAAAAAAAGATTACACAAAAAGGGGCCTAAAAATTAATGCAATTAAGTTAAAAGATATTAAAATGTATCATTATATAGTATTTCAAGTAGATCAATTACATTGGAAGATAGTAAAACTACACTTAAAAAAATGGCATATGCTAGAAGCATATTAATTATTTTTTGGATCACGCCCATCGTCATCACTACATAAGACTAGTCCATTAGACATATTTGGATCACGTCCATGGTTCAAGCCTCCAAAAATTTAACGATTCGATTAGAATTGATATGCATTGAAGTTATTTTCCGAAGAGGGATTTTGTACTCCAAGTTTAAGTAGTCTAAATAGGGGTGATGTATTTCGTGTTGAAAATTATAGTATAAAAACTCTAATATTGACAACCAGAAGAAAAATACTCAAAATAGAAACACATACTAATTAGCAAACACTCAAAACAATACTCAACTAAAGCGTCAAGTGTTTGTTATTTGTTTTTTTTGGATAATAAAAACACTGGTGAAGGGAGGTATTTATAGTAAAGGAAATACAATTAACACCACGCATTGTTGTTAGCTAAACAAACACACTTTTAATAAAAACCACACAAATATTAAAACACAAATTAATTTCCTCCATACAAGTTGCCCATTACGAAATCTAAATTCCACTAAATTCTCCACTTACTTCACCTAATGTAGGAATATTTTATGGGGAGCTATTAGGTTTAATGGCTAACATTGATTCTTAACACTCCCTCTCAACATAGGCTCTCATTGTTTGCACTGCATTGAGTTGATGACAAAAAATTTCCAACTTGCCAATACTTATATATTTTATGAACAAGTCTGCATCTTGATCATCCATCTTGATCTGCTTCAACATAATCCGAACAACCTTATCTATAATAAAAGGATAGTTCACCTTAACATGCTTATCTCGTACATGAAAGACAGGATTCTCCGTTGAATGAATAGCCGACAATTTATCACAGTACCATATAACTGCAGTTGATTGTCTCTTATTGCACCAAGAAATTGCTCATGAACCAAATTTAAACACATACCCGGTAGTTGATCTCCTGGTGTCATGATCTCCTATAAAGTCATCATCACAATAACCAAATATCTTCTAGTATTCACCTTTATTGTAAAAAATACCATAGTCAATTGTACTCTTCACATGTCATAGTATTCTCCTAACATCTTCCAAATAAGGATCCTTTGGATTTTACATGTACCGGCTCATCATACTAACTTCATAAGAAATTTCAAGCATAATTAAGGTCAGTAGATTAAACTAACTACTGGTTGTCGATATATCGTTGCATCTTCCAAGTCTTTGGCTTCATGTTCACACATCTTGACATTCGGTTCCATGGGTATTGAGATTTACTTTCACTCAAACATCCAAAACTTTGTAACAATTATGTTTCATATTTCTATTTACATAAAAATATCCCTTCTTGTGTATGATCAATCTCTATCCCAAGAAAGTTCTTAAGTTGTCCAAGCTCTTTCATCGAAAAGTGAACGAAAAACACAAAGTAAATCAAGGGAGGCCAATTGAAGAAGAAGTTTTGAAGGAGATTACTAGGCTTCAATTAGCATACAAAGGAGGATTCAGAGTCTTCTTCAAATATAAATCAAGTGAATGATTTGATAAATTATATTAGTTTTGTTATACATGTCATATCATAATTGGTATAATTGAAATCAATTTTGAGGTGGGGTTAATATGTTAAATGGGTTTTCAAGAAAGAATGAATATTGTGATGATTCCATATGATATTGATGATTAAACCCCATATCTAAAGTAGGGTTTTGATAAAGAAACCTGAGAATGAGAAAGTTATATGGTGTTCTTGAATTAAAAAATCTGAGATTGAACCACTAAAAAATGTGATATTGAATTATGAATTTACAAATTTTATTATAATTAAAGGTGAGTTAATTTTGGAAAAAGGGGGATTGAAACCCATTATTAAGTTTGGTTTTTGAGGAATTGGAACAATCAAACATGTGTCTTTATGCTGTTAATTGATTGGAATATGATAATATGCATTGGGATTATGTATGGGGCTCATTTGGGGGTGAAAATATAGGTATAAGTTATAAGAGGTTTGGCAGCCCTGTCATGCTTAGTGTACTGGGGCGAACCAATTCTCCCCTATCAAAACCGATTCAGCTCCCCCTACTTGGACTAGTGAGTTTCTTTAATTGTTTCGTTCTTCCGTTTAAGGTCTGGGTTATTTCGGGATGACCATAGATGAAAGTAGCATTTATAGAAAATATTTAGGGATCTTGAATTACCTTGGGTTAGTTGGAATAAAACCCGAAATATGGATATTTAGGTGTTTTGGACGAAAAAAACATGGTGGTCAATAATGGTTTAGTTTCCAGATATAATAATATATGTGTGAATTCTATAAGTGAGGGATAAGTTAAAAATGTGAGAGTCGGGAATAGTCTTGGGACATTTAGGCTAGTACTTTGGGTGATAGGGATACATTAGTCGGTTACATATATATATATATATATATATATATATATATATATATATATATGTGTGTGTGTGTGTGTGTGTGTGTGTGTGTGTGTGTGTGTGTGTGTGTGTGTGTGTGTGTGAAACATACCCATCCAAGTGGATATGCTATTGGCGGAGGTTGCGCGCCATGGTAGGTCAGTCTGACGAATCCTAACAGAGGTAGTACTATTTTACCTACCTCAAAGTTTTGTGCATGACCAGAAACAAAATGCAATACCCCATAATTTTATTATTAATTTATTTATTTAATTAGGCCAAATTAAATGGAAATTGAGTAAATATTAATTACCGAGATAAAGAATTAATATTTATTAGAATTATAATTTACTTGTGCGTGATAAGTAAATAATTATATGATTTATTATATTTCGTGCAAGAGTGATAGCAATAGATTAATTGGTGATAGGTCGATACGGTGTTACATTAATGGACCGGTATAATTTATGGATTATGTGTAGGGTATACATGTGCAAGACTTAGTTAATGAAAAGCTAGCATAGTTAGAATTGGGTGAATCAAATGAGCTTTTCGAGTGTGCCGGTGATCTGGGAAGGGTCGAAATAGTTCAGTATAGGTACCCGGGGTGTTGTGTTTAAGTTCCAAGGGATTTTTAGACATAAAGGTCTCGTATAAGGGTAGAAAAGTCATTTATATCTATTATTAAAAGAAAAAACGAGATTAGATTTTTGGGGAAGTATTTTAAGGGTTTGGGAAGGTGTATGACAACCCACGTTTTACATTCCAAACAATAAGCTGAGAGAAAAGAACTCTAGAGAAGAGAAAATAGGCAAGGAGGAAGGATCTTGAAGATGACAATTAACTGTGATCAGAGATTTTAGATTTTAATCCATCAAGATAAGTAAATTCTTGATTTATATCATATTTTCATTTGGTAGTTAATTGTTTTCTTAATTATATTAGAAATTGAGGATTTGATCATGAGAAAAAAAGAATTGAGGATTGGATAAAGATACCCACAGATAAATGTTGATTAATCTTTAATAAATAGGTAAATTAGTATTGATTATGCATGTAAAAAGAGATAAAACTCTAGGTTTCTTAATGTAGGGTGATGAACATAGATGAAAGATAAGATCTTTAATAATCATCTTGGTATAAGAATTGAAATCTTGAATCTATGGTGAATTATATGTTAGATACCTAAATATATTGATGGGATTGTGTTTTGGGGATGATATAGGAACTATCGGTATCCAAATTTGGGTAGATAGAGCCCTAGGAACAAAGTTGAGATTTTGGGAATGAATCCCAACGAAGAAAAATGCTTCAGGTCTGTGTTCTAAAATCTCATTTGAACCTCGTTCGAACGAGGTTGGATTTTATTGGAATGACCAATGAGTTTTTGTCGCATATGGATCGCGAAAATGTTGCTAATATTTTTATGAACTCTAGCTAGTATGTGGGAGGTTATTATAGTGACTTGATATTTAATTAAAAATAGGTTGGTGTCACTATTTATTAGTGGGGATTTAATAATTAACTAGGCTGCTCAGATAAAGGACTAATTAAATAAATAAATCGAGAAGTTGGATAGACTTCAGGATTAGGGCGAATCGTGCGTGAAACGATATGCGTATGAGTTCAGTAGTTATATATATATATATATATAAGGAGGAGGGCTTTTTTAGTCTCCCCCAACTGATAGCTCAGATTAAATCGGATGGATTTGGTCTTTATCAACTAGTGGCTGAGATTAAATCTGATGTGTTTTGGTCTCCTCTAACTCACAGGTGAGATTACTCTACCTCGAGTTGAGACGGACCATACATAAAGCCTCCTCCACACGTTCCTTCTTTCACCCACTACCTCAGCATTTCTCTCTCTATGTGTGTGCACACGGCAACCATAGTACACAAGTCTTCTTTTTCACCATCTTATTTCATTTAATGTCGTTCTCTCTCTCTCTCTATTTATATATATATCTCTCTATCTCTCTCTCTATCTCTCTCTCTCTCTCTCTCTCTCTCTCTCTCTCTCTCTCTCTATCAAACACTCTTTTGTCACCTCACACTTCTTCTCCAACCATGAAAGAGAAAGAAGAGACGTATGGGTTTGAGACCCTCACATGGGTTTGTTTATGCATCAGGTACAAGATTTCAAACCCTCACAAGTACAGTATAAATAAGTTTTATTTGAGAATGGGTTTTCTGGGTTTTCTTGCTGTAAAGATTTGAGATTTGAATTTTTTTTGTTTTTGTATTTCATTTTTTTTGTTGTGTTTCTTGCTTGGTATTTCATTGATGCTCTTTACATCTATAAAAAAGTTCAAGCTATTGGTGAAGATAGAGCTCTAGGTACCCTTTCGAGGTCGTGAATGATCTGGCAAGTGAGGCTACATCTCTCTTGATTCAACAATGTAAACTGAGTCAGCAAGGCTATGATTTCTTTATTGTAATCTGAGATAAATTTTTTCCCCAATTTTTTTTTTCTTTTTCTTTTTTCATCATTATTTTCTCAACAAACGATATACACTTTTTGGATCTTCTTTTTTGTTGATCAAAACCTCTGATATGTTGTTTGGTTGATAGGGATTGATGTAATTACCGAATCGGAAGCTCCTTGATTACTCCTATTGAGCCAAAGATTGTGGTCGCGTTTGAAGATTCTTGGAAGTTTTGGAAATTTTTAACATCTTGCCTGAAAAAGAGAGGTTGATGTACCTGGAAAAAAGAGTGAATGAGGATAATTAACTTTATAATGATATAAAATGTATGTATGAATTTTATTTTTGTCGAGGGGATATTTTATGATTTTTGACTCTAGAGAATTTTTAATGTCAAGTTTATTATTTTTTTTAGAATGTTCGTTAACGAAATCGATTTGTTAGTTTTGATTTGAATCACTTTGTTGGTTTTTTTTGCAGATATGAATCGAGTTGTTTGTTTTAGCGATATGGGTTAGGAAGTACTGTAGATATGTGTTAGTTTTTTATTTATTTTGGTTTTGTTCAGATATGGGTTAGTTTTTAATTCATTTGATATAATTTTTTTATTCTTCTACCCCCGCATTTGGATTCAAATAATGTGGATCTAGGTGCCTAGATTTATTGGGGGTGCATTAGTTGGGGATAATTTATTGATATGGATTTGTAAAAATATTGTTTTATAAGTGTTTTTCATGCTTAAATCCTTGATCGGGTGTCCATTTATAATTAAAAATAACCATGCACATATGAACAAGCTCTTTCGGGAGGATTAATTCTGCGGTTTTATTTTTTATTTTGGTAAATTGAATTTTCTCTATAGGTTTGCTTTTTCAATTTTAGTTTGTGCATTTGGAGCTTAGAATGTTTATTTTTTCATGTTATTAGTTCATTGTCCTTTATTATAGCACAAATACATGTAGTTGTTCAAGATGTCAGGAAGTGATTTAGGGTCTCGGTGTGGTTGGTTTCCTAGGAGTTGTTTAAGATGTTAAATAAATGCCTTACTTTATCTAATGATCAATATTTAAATAATTTACTTTATCTGACATACGTGAATGATTTAATGGCTCCCGATATTGTGTTTTTTGTAAAATAGTGTCTATGTTGCGTGAATTCATAAACAACACATGGCTCTACTTGAATACGATTGATGCGTTGGGCTCTTGTTTGATCACAAGGATCAAGGAAAGATAAAGAGAACCAATGGAGCACAAGGCCCTAGGTAAGTAGGAGCAGGTCGGCACACAGGAGCATAAGGATCAATATAAAAGTTTGACATACTTTACTTAGATCGAAATGATAATTTTTTTAACAAAAGTACCGAATTTTCTTATTATTTTTTTAAACAAAAACTAGACTTTTACAAATACTTTTCTCTAACAATATCTTATAAAAACTTTTGAAACGAGATTGTTGTTAATTATTTAAATAACTAAAAACTATATTATTTTTAACAAGATTCTATTATGATAATTTTACCAAATATAATTTGATTATTTTCACCCAGAGATATTTTCAATAGTTACAAATGGTGATTTATTTTATTAATTTCAATTTTACTAACTTTCATTTTATTCTTTACTATTTTAGATCACTATCATTGCATATTAAATGTTTGACTATATTCCTACAATGTTTAATTTGTTATTTTTTATCCAGGTTATGCAAATGAAGAAAAGGAAGAACGCAATTATACCTATTGGGGGATATACAACTCTAGGGTTGATTAGATTACATCATTGCATATTAAGGTTAATTGTATTGTATGTTTAGTGCCACATCATTCACATTGGAATGGCTTTGTACAGATGGGTTAGAAGTAGTAATATAATTTAAGCATTTATTTTTCGAGATATCTGAAACATTCCTTTTCATTAGTGGTTAGTAATGTTATAACTAATTCCCACTTATGTACTTTTGTATTTTATTGTGAAAATTCTTAATTTAGGTTTCAAAATAATGTTATGTTGTTCAATTTTTCCTTTCAAAATTAAATGAATGTGTAAATAATGTAAGATGCAGTAAACATGCACCAAAATAAATTACATTTGTGCAGTTGTTTTGCTTTTAGGCTTTTAAATTTCAATAATTTCACGCTTTTATTTTCACCCACAATTTTGTTATTATCGTGCCATCGGTACAGACACACTTAATGTTTCATGTAGTCTCGTGTCCATCTGTTATTACCCATTAAGGTGTAACAACCCTTCCTTTTGGGGATAATTAAATTTCATAATTGGGTATAATTGGAAAATTAAGGAATATCTCAGAATAGTGATTTTTGGGATTTCAAGGATTAAATGGTTGTCGATGGGTGTTGTAATTGCTTTTGCGATTATTGTATGTTTTTCAAGGATTAAGTGAATATAGTCCTAGGACATATGAGCGATTATTGTATGTTTTTCTACGATGGTGAGGTAATTCTGGGTATGGTTATGACTATCCTGCAGGCATATGGCCGCTTCTCGATGTCTTGCATTGTAGGATCCCAGGTTGCCTTGATAGGCCCTGGAAGATGATAGCCATTTAGGGGCGCGCACAGTGGGAAAACCCGGACGGGCAGTCTTAAAAATGTTATATGATATGTAATATAAATATTCTTAATAATGTGGGACATTATTAATGTTAAAGAAATTTATGAATATAAATTGGCTTTATATACATTTTCGGGATGGAAGAAGGGAAATGGGAACATATGAGATGAAAAAGCATTTTTATGATAATAAAATTGACTTTAAATACATTTCCTGGATAGAAGAAAGGAAATGCAAAGTTTTGAGAAAAAAAAAAGAAATGATGAATAAAAATTGTATTGGTAAACATTTTGTAAAGGAATTCTCATTTCGGGAGATATATCCAGAAGTATAACATGATACGTATATAAAAGATGAATATATTATGTGTATTTAATTATGAGTATATATATATCTTTCGTGTACTGAGGGTCTAATGGATCTCGACGATCGACCTTGTCGCGTAGTAGTGTATAGGGGGGGTTCTGTGTTTGGATTTCGCTTTGCGAGACACCCCACGCACGAACATGGCATAGCGTTGAGACTGGGGAGAAGTTTAGCCCTTAGTACTTGGTAATAACTAGGGTGGTTAGAAGATGGGTGACATACTAGTTAGGCAGCGTAGCTTGACTAGGATGTATAGAGGGATGCAATAGGTGTGAACTATTAGAAGAGAGGTGAGGGGTATCGCATGGGAGTGCGATACCAAATTTAAATATGAGATAAAAATATTTTTTTAAATAAAGCATTTATGCACTTGCTAAATATTTTCACAACTCGGGCTCTGACCCGTTTATCTACTTTTCCCTCTCTTGCTATATATATATATATATATATATATATCCAGACACAGGGACACCTGGATGGCACTTCCTTCGAGTCAGACGTCTGCTGCAGTAGCTGTGGATGCATGCAGGTTCTCGATAGACGCTTCTATCCTTGTAATCTAGATAGGAGGCATTGTATGAACATTCGGGTTATTAACCCAACTGCATTTATTTATTCTTTTTCTCCTTTTAGTGTGGCATTCGATATGGTTGTATCATATTTGAACCGAGTATTCGGTTATTTTATTTCATTTCTGTTTCATTCATATAAATTGTGTGAATGTTTATATTGCGTAGTTGTTAAAAAGAGTAGTTTAGTAAAATTTTGACGCCAGCCTAATAGGTTATTACTAATTTAAATGGATTTTCGACAGTGATGCTAAGAATAATCCATATGCGACTCCTATTTTAATTTGATACTGGAGTGATCGCCCGGTATTTTATTAGGCGGGGTGTCACAGATGGTATTAGAGCATCAGATTCTAGTGTCCTTATGAATCTCTGCAGACGTACTATGCTTTCAGCGCTGCTCTCGATTTGATATAGAGCCTCAGGATTAGGATTGTTGATTTCTCTTATGAGATTTCGTTCTTCCGCCATAGTTATAAGATTATAGTAAATCTTTTGTGTGCTCGTTCGAGATTTGTGTGCGGGGCTTGGATGGCAGCAGGAGGTAGGGCTTAGCTGGAGCAGCTGGTAGAAGTTGGGGACGTGGACCGTAGTAGAGGTCACTTCCTTTGTAGTGTTTGCTAAGGATTATTGAAACGATTACTAAAGTATAGTAGTTACGAGTACCGCAGTACCGCCGTAGTAGAGAGTGGTACTAAGGTTGAATTTCCCAGTGAAGTTAAGGGTTTGAAAGGTAAATTACAGATAGTTTTAACCGTGAGTCCCCATGATTTAGCAGGAATGAAAAGAATGAAGTTTTTGAATTATTCACATAAGGATCGGTCAGAGGCCGACAATGAATAAAGAGTAATATGGAGAAGTTAACCTTGTAACATTATATAATGTATATCTAAATGTTTTCTGCGGTAGCGGAATTTTATTTTCCTCCATTCGCCATAAAGGCGGGTGTTGATATTTTAAATAAATATATATATCTGGTTTATGATACTCGTCTTATATGTTTATACGAGTATGGTAATATTATGAGTATATTATATTCTTCGTTGTTCGGAGTGATAGCAGGATAATGATGGAAAGACTATTGAGTCCGCGGTTCCAGGGAGGAACAAATGGTTGTTGCGATATCTCACCGGGATTCAGGTTGAGTTCGCATTTATTATTATGGGTAGATGGAACTTCAATGAGCAGAGGTTTCATTATCGTGATTTGAGTATGTGGCGACCTTATAGATGTGATATGAGTTCTGCCGGGTTAATTGTTGAATTGTGAGTTTAAGCTCAATATTGATTGCACAAGGACTGAGTGTAGTATGAGCGCTTTGTGGTGTTGCTCCTAGATAGAGTCGGGAGTTCAGGCCACATTTAGTTAAAAGAGGGGATAGGATTATCCCGATTGCATATTCGAAAATAACGGACCTCCATGACCGACAAAGTTAAGTAGTAGTATGCTAGAGGGGTTCCTTGTTTGGATTTCACTTTGAGAGACGCTCCACACATGAAACTTAATGACGTTGGGAGTGGAGAGATGTTATAGAATGCGAGGATGTTGGTTTTGTTGGTAAGTCGCATAGTGTGAATAAAACACTATAGACTATGAGACATGTGATAATGGTGTGCTTATGGAAATATTGTGCTATGGAAAAGCACTAAAGTGGTCCTCTCACCACAAATGAGTGGGTGAAGCAGGACTTAGAGAGATTGATTTGAGGATTATAGCCAGGCCTTAATGAAAAGGCAAATTTTGAGGAAGTATATTTTGGGTATGATAATCGTAACGCTTTTGCAGAGAGCGGACACTTCGATTAGCTAGATTTTCCTTTTCGCTCAGGTGGGAGGATAGAATAGTAGAAATGCGTTTGTAGGTTAGTGAGGTAGGATTTAGGACGTCCCCCTGGTGTGCCTTAGGTCGCTATATCTCGATGACCGACAACGCGAGGGAGTAGTGTAACGAGAGGGTTCCTTGTCTGGATTTCGCTTTGCAAGACGTTCCACGCATGAAACCAAGCAAATGTAAGAAGTTGAGAGAGGCCTTGGGCACTAGGGATATACTTAGGATTATACTCATTTCGTGTAGGTAGGGTAATGCATAGATCGTATCATTATTAGGATGTAATTTCAATAGAGTTAGTGGTGCCAATGTAAGGAGAATTGGATTTCGTGGGTTGGAAGGACCCATGTGTGAGTATTACATCGAGGAAAGGAGACCCTTATTTAGAGAGAGTGTGACGTGTCGAACGATTGCAATGGTCGTGCAGATATGCACGGGTTAGAAAGGTGTATGGGCACCTTAGTAAGTTTGTTTTATATTCTGCCTAAAGAAGAAACGGCTTAGTGTATAAAGTTGGAGTTTATGACCTAAGGCAGTCATGAATGGATTTGGAGTGTGTTGGATGAAATGTCGTGCCCAAGATAAGAAAGGACACTGACGAGAGTGGTCGAACGATAGAGTAATTTCTTTTGGGGGGAAATTAGATATCGAGATTTTGACGAGTGAACGTTTAGAATCGTGTTTGGACATTAGAGCGGCGGCTGTAGGTTTGTCTTTCCACATGGGGCACAAGAAATGATGGGTGCAATGTGGAGTTGTTGGAGTCACTTTATGACCGTGGTAGTCGTATAGTGTATGATTGGGAGCCATTGGGTGAGAACCTTTTCCTTTGAGGTATTAGGAATTGGAGCGGTCTTAGGTTAGTACTGGTAGCATTGGTTATATCCGAATTTTGAGGACGAAATTTCATTGTAAGGGGGGAGTATGTAACAAGCCATCCTTTGGGGGATAATTAAATTCCATAATTTGGTATAAATTGGAAAATTGAGGAATATCTCTTAATAGTGATTTTTAGGATTTTCAAGGATTAGATGTTCTCGATGGCTGTTTTAATTGCTTTTGGGATTAAGTCAATATGTCGGATCATTTTAATTATATGTCGCAATTGAGTAAAGCGACAAGAGGTAAGACTTTAATTGGAAAACCCGCATTGAAAGATATTGGGTTTAAATAGGAGGTTGCGATCAAGTACCTCAGATGGGAATTTCGACTGCGTCGTGAGTCTCTAAATGGCTGAGATAGTCAGAAAAGAGTGTCCGGTTGTCGAAATGGAGTTTCGGGAAATTTTAGAGTTAAACAGGCTCGTAATTGAGTAAACGACTCATTTTTGGGTTTTAAGGGGTATAAACCCTTTTCTCCTTATATAAGGTGGGAGAGATGCAGAGAATAGAAAGAAAAGAGAAATTAAAGAGAGGAGAGAAAGAGGAAGGAAGAAAAAGAGGAGAAAAGGGAGATTCTGAGCCAAACTCCGCCGACTCGACTCGGGATCGTCGGATTGTATCCACGAGATAAGTGTTTACTTGATTTATTTACTTTTGAACATAAATTTCATATCGTAGTTTGGTATTAACAAACCCTAAAGATTTTGGGTTGGGCTTTCGTGGATAAAACAGGTTTTCGGGAGTTAAAACGAATAAACCCCAATAACATTTCAATTCGAGGAACTTAGGATTTAATCGAAATTAATTGTTGGTTTTGGGTTCTAGGATGTTTAGAACCCATTTTATATACGTCTATGTAGTTGGTTGAGGTTGTAGGACGTTGGATGCGGAGAAAAAAGCTTGGGAGAAGTTTTCATGGCCGAAACAGCTTCTCGGAGAAGAAGTTGTCCGTCATGATTGATCGATTGAATCATCGATCGATCGACCCTTCAGGAAGTTGACAATTTTCCTAGGGTTAATTGGATGGGATTAATTCCAATTTTAATTGATTCTAGATTATTTAAGAAAGGAATTAAGTAATCTTTTAAGAGTAAATGGACATCAAATGGAGGGAATCTATGGGTACCAAGTGAGTGTTTTATGTGTATGACACTAAAACTATATTTTCGAGGAAAATAAAATAATTGATTAATTAGGAGGTTAGGGTTCCTAAAATAGATTGGGGACCTCTAAATGATTGTTTGATCGAGATGTAGTCCTTGGGTTTGTGGGAAGGAAATCCACAACCTATTTAATTTTAGGGTATTGTGGGCTTATGACAGGGAGTCGAATATCCTAGACTAGCATGGGGTTAATTGAGTTTATTCTAAGGATGTTTTATAGAGGTTAAAGTTCCATTTGATATAGGAAGTTAACCTAGAATTAATAGAAGGTAGAAATGTGATGTGTTGGATTACTGGGAGACTAGTGTGACGACAATTACATTTCGGGTCCTAGGTCATTAGTAAAATATGACTAAGAGAATAAGAAATGCATATTCCAAGATTGGTATTTAATCATTGAAAATAAATGATTTTGAGAATGTAAAATATGAATGTTTTCAACTTGGAAAAAGAAATGATTTTCATAAATGATAATTTATGTATACACACCTCTCTAAATCGCTATCATAAGGGAAGTTGTGCGCGTGAGGTGAAGCCCCCTGGCTAATGAATGCAGGGTGGATATAGTCCTAGGCCATATGAGCGATTATTATATGTTTTTCTGTGATGGTGAGGTAATTCTGGGTGTGGTTATGACTCTCCCACGGGCATATGGCCGCTTCCCGACATCTTGCGTTGTAGGATCCCAGGTTGTCTTAATTGCTAGGCCCTGGAAGATGATAGCCATTTAGGGGCACGCACAGTGGGGAAACCCGGGCGGGCGGTCTTAGAAACGTTATATGATATGTAATATAACTATTCTTAATTATGTGGGACATTATTGATGTTAAAGCAATTTAAAATAATAAATTGGCTTTATATACATTTCCCGGATGGAAGAAGGGAAATGGGAACATATGAGATGAATAAGCATTTTTATGATGATAAAATTGTCTTTTAAATACATTTCCTGGATTAAAGAAAGGAAATGGAAAGTTTTGAGAAAAAAAATAAATAAATGATGAATGAAAATTGTATTGGTAAACATTTTATAAAGGAATTCTCATTCCGGGAGATATCTCCGGAAGTATAACATGATACGTATATAAAAGATGAATATATTATGTGTATTTAATTATGAGTATATATATATATATATATATATATATATATATATATCTTTCGTGTACTGAGGGTCTAATGGATCTCGACGACCGACCTTGCCGCGTAGTAGTGTATAGGGGGGTTCCTTGTTTGGATTTCGCTTTGCGTGACACCCCACGCACGAACATGGCATAGTATTGAGACTGGGGAGAAGTTTAGCCCTTAGTACTTGGTAATAACTAGGGTGGTTAGAAGATGGGTGACGGACTAGTTAGGCAGCGTATCTTGACTAGGATGTATAGAGGGATGCGATAGGTGTTCACTATTAGAAGAGAGGTGAGGGGTATCTCATGGGAGTGCGATACCAAACATAAATATGAGATAAAAATATTTTTTAAAGTAAAGAATTTATGCACTTGCTAAATATTTTCATAACTCGGGTTCTGACCCGTTTATCTACTTTTCCCTCTTTTGCTATATATATATATATATATATAGGTGTCCAGACACAGGGATGCCTGGATGGAACTTCCTTCGAGTCATACGTTTGCTGCAGCAGCTGTGGATGCATGCAGGTTCCTGATAAACGCTTTCATCCTTGTAATCTAGATAGGAGGTACTGTATGACCATTCAGGTTATTAACCCAACTGCGTTTATTTGTTCTTTTTCGCCTTTTAGTGCGGCATTCAATAGGGTTGCATCATATTTGAACCGAGTGTTCGGTTATTTTATTTCATTTCAGTTTCATTCATATAAAATGTGTGAATGTTTATATTGCGTAGTTGTTAAAAAGGGTAGTTAAGTAAAATTTTCACGCCAGCCTAATAGGTTATTAGTAATTAAAATGGATTTTCAACAGCGATGCTAAGAATAATCCATATGAGACTCCTATTTTAATTTGATATAGGATTGATCGCCCGGTATTTTATTAGTCGGGGTGTGACAGATGGTATTAGAGCATTAGGTTCTAGTGTCCTTAGGAATATGTGTGGACGTACTACGCTTTCAGCATTGCTCTCGATTTGATATAGAGCCTCAGGATTAGGATTGTTGATTTCTCTTGTGATATTTCGTTCTTCCGCCATAGTTATAAGATTATAGTAAATCTTTTGCATGCTCATTCGAGATTAGTGTGCGGGGCTTGGATGGCAGCAGGAGGCAGGACTTAGCTGGAGCACCTGGTAGAAGTTACGGACGTGGACCGTAGTAGAGGTCACTTCCTTTGTAGTGTTTGCTAAGGATTGTTGAAACGACTACTAAAGTATAGTAGTTACGAGTACCGTAGTACCGCAGTAGTACAGGTGGACTAAGGTTGAATTTCCCAATGAAGTTAAGGGTTCGAAAGGGATCTTACGGATAGTTTTAACCGTGAGTCCCCATGATTTAGCAGGAACGAGAAGAATGCATTTTCTGAATTATTCACATAAGGATCGGCCAGAGGCCGACAATGAATAAAGAGTAATATGGATAAGTGAACCTTGTACTAAGGTGAGGTAGGTACAATGAATATTGAGTCCTTTCGAGGAATGATAGGCTCACTAGAGAAGTGTTGCTAACACTTGTGGAAAATGTGTATGTTTGAGAACCCCATTGGTGGACATCCACCCGGGGAATTTATTGAAATAGGATTGAAGCTTGTAGTGGAGTTTCCTTTTAACGGATAAGTTAAGTGGACTATTAAGATGATTATAAGGAGAAAGGCTAAGTTATTGTTATGAGTTTCACCTCATAAGGAAGAGGTATAATTGGCGTGGCTAGATAAAGTCGCGGTGTTTCGTTAGCCCTAGACTCGTGTGTGTAATTTGAGTTTTGTGGCGGTCTCGATAACATTATATAATGTATATCTATGTGTTTTCCGCAGTAGAGGAATTTTATTTTCCTCCATTCTCCATAAGGGCGGGTGTTGATATTTTAAATAAATATATATATCTAGTTTATGATACTCATCTTATATGTTTATACGATTATGGTAATATTATGAGTATATTATATTCTTCGTTGTTCAGAGCGATAGCAGGCTAATGATCGCAAGACTATCGTGTCCGCTGTTCCAGGGTGGAACGAAAGGTTGTTGCGATCTCTCACCTGGATTCAGGTTGAGTTCCCTTTATTATTATGGGTAGATGGAACTTCAATGAGCAGAGGTTTCATTATCATGATTTCAGTATGTGGTGACCTTATAGATGTGATCTGAGTTGTGCCGGGTTAATTGTTGAGCTGTGAGTTTAAGCTCAATATTGATTGCGCAAGGACTGAGTGTAGTACGAGCCCTTTGTGGTGTGGCTCCTAGATAGAGTCGGGAGTTCAGGCCACATTTAGTTGAAAGAGGGGATAGGATTATCCCGATTGCATATTCGAAAATAACGGACCTCCATGACTGACGAAGTTAAGTAGTAGTGTGTTAGAGGGGTTCCTTATTTGGATTTCACTTTGCGAGACGCTCCACGCATGAATCTTAATGACGTTGGGAGTGGAGAGATGTTATAGGATGAGAGGATGTTGGTTTTGTTGGTAAGTCGTATAGTGTGAATAAAACACTATAGACTATGAGCCATGTGATAATGGTATGCTTATGGAAATATTGTGCTATGGAAAAGCACTAAACTGGTCCTCTCACCATAAGTGGGTGGGTGAAGTAGTACTTAGAGAGATTGATTTGAGGATTATAGCCAGGCCTTAATGAAAAGGCAAATTTTGAGGAAGTATATTTTGGGTATGATGATCGTAACGCTTTTGCAGAGAGCGGACACTTCGATTAGCTAGATTTTCCTTTTTGTTCAGGTGGGTGGATAGAATAGTAGAAATGCGTTCGTAGGTTAGCGAGGTGGGATTTAGGACGTTCCGCTGGTGTGCCTTAGGTCGCTATATCTCGATGAATGAAAATTATATTGGTAAACATTTTGTAAAGGAATTCTCATTTCGGGAGATATATCTGGAATTATAACATGATACGTATATAACAGATGAATATATTATGTGTATTTAATTATGAGTATATATATATATATATATATATAGATCTTTCGTGTACTGAGGGTCTAATAAATCTCGACGATCGACCTTGTCGCGTAGTAGTGTATAGGGGGTTTCCTTATTTGGATTTCGTTTTGCGAGACACCTCACGCACGAACATGGCCTAGTGTTGAGACTGGGGAGAAGTTTAGACCTTAGTACTTGGCAAGGTTCTAAAAAACACGGGGCGTGATCGAGGCGTGGAGGCCAAGCCTTAAGCCTTAGAAGCCTAGGCGAGCCTTGGCGTAAAAAGGCGTGAAAAGGCGTTTAGGTCTTTTTAATATATTTTAATATTTTTTAACGATAACAAGGCTATTAAAATACTAAAATTGTACATATCATAAAAATATGTCTGAATATTTGCAAATAAAAAAACTATTTGATTATTTTGGATGAGATAATGGTCCGGTTTGCAAAAAAATCTTTAAAAAGCGATATCGTTTCACTAAAGCATTATTGTTTTTAGAGAAAAAGTACGCTTTAAGGGTTTTACCAAGAATAAGGAGTCAAAATATTAAGGCGGGGCGTTTCTCCCAAGCCTCAAGCCTAGGCGGGCCTAGGCGGGTTT
Source organism: Sambucus nigra (assembly GCA_949130495.1). Lineage (NCBI taxonomy): Eukaryota > Viridiplantae > Streptophyta > Magnoliopsida > Dipsacales > Adoxaceae > Sambucus > Sambucus nigra. The sequence goes on along the minus strand of OX422219.1, from coordinate 379,163,872 downwards.
TTTAGAACAGAGACTTGGTAATAACTAGGGTAGTTAGAAGATGGGTGACGGATTAGTTAGGCAGCGTAGCTTGACTAGGATGTATAGAGGGATGCGATAGGTGTGCACTATTACAAGAGAGGTGAGGGGTATCTCATGGGAGTGCGATACCAAATTTAAATATGAGATAAAAATATTTTTTAAAATAAAGCATTTATGCACTTGCTAAATATTTTCACAACTCCGGCTCTGACCCGTTTATCTAATTTTTCCTCTCTTGCTATATATATATATATAGAGAGAGAGAGAGAGAGAGACACAGGGACGCCTGGATGGAACTTCCTTCGAGTCAGACGTCCGCTGCAGCAGCTATAGATGCATGCAGGTTCTCGATAGACGCTTCTATCCTTGTAATATAGATAGGAGGTACTGTATGAGCATTCGGGTTATTAACCCAACTGCATTTATTTATTCTTTTTCACCTTTTAGTGCGGCATTCGATATAGTTATATCATATTTGAACCTAGTGTTCGGTTATTTTATTTCATTTCAGTTTCATTCATATAAACTGTGTGAATGTTTATATTGCGTAGTAGTTAAAAAGAGTAGTTAAGTAAAATTTTGACGCCAGCCTAATACGTTATTAGTAATTAAAATGGATTTTCGACAGTGGTGCTAAGAATGATCCATATGTGACTCCTGTTTTAATTTGATATAGGAGTGATCGCCCAGTATTTTATTAGGCGGGGTGTCACATAAGGTAATGAATTATTTTGAATTGTATATATATGTTGGCATATTAAACCATTTAGACTTATGGTTAAGCTAAAAAAAATATTAGGAGCTCCAATAATTTTCCTTATTTTTCCAAAATTAATGGGTCTTAATAGATACTAAGTAGGCTAACGCAATCTCAATCTGTTAACTATTGTATTTTATCGGTTTGCCACCTATATAATTTGAAATATTTAAGGGTTCACCCATTATGGGTCCAGAATATTTTTCTAACTATGCTTGGTTGTAATCAGTATTAGGAAACATTCATAATGATTTTACAATCGTGCCATCGGCACGTGTACAAATTTATCACGGGAATAAATTTATCGTCATGCCATCGGCATGGGTACAAAATATCATTGGAACAAATTTATCGTTGTGCCATTGGCACGGGTACAAAATATCACTAGAACAAATTTATCATCGTGCCATCGGCACGAGTACACCCTAGTATATATATATATATATATATATATATATGTGTGTGTGTGTGTGTGTGTGTGTGTGTGTGTTGTGTGTAATCTATTTGTTTTACTTTAACATACCTACTCAGCAGTGTTATTGTAGCAGGCTGCGCATATTGGGTAGTCATCCCTGGTGTTAACCAACAAGTGTTGGGTTGATTCTCTAGGTTGTACTACCGTTTCATGACCACTACCCTCGTATGAGGATAAATGTTAGTTTGGATTCCGGTTAGATGCGATGTGGTATGGTTGTGATCCACGGATGTATGTCTATGACCGCCTCCATTATATGTTTTCGTTCGGAATCAGTGGTAGGATTTCGATCTGGTGGCTCGGTGTGAGGCATGATGCTTGGATCCGGATAACACACTAGGAATGTATCCGCGAGGTGTAAGCTTTGAGGATACGGTTTTACGTATGTAGTGAGTGATACATACATACATACATGCATACATACATATATATATATATATATATATGTATATATATATATACATATATATATATATATATACATATATATATATATATATACATATATATATATACATATATATATATATATATATATATATATATATGTGTGTGTGTGTGTGTGTGTGTGTGTGTGTGTGTGTGTGTGTGCGCGCGCTCTTATATGACACAGTGTGTATAGCTTTTTATAGGACAGGCGTAGCCATGTATGTTTATCACATGATTATTTAATTATAGCAACTGTGTCACTGAAATACTGTTTTAAAAGAATACCTAGTGAAAGTTGTTAGACATAGTTAATGGAGAGTATTAATGGGGTCGAGATTAAATAGAAGTTGTGTATCCTAGTTAGACATGGTGATTTAACTAGTACAAATATAATTAACATGTTAGGTGCACACTATAGTTTAGAGTTGAGGTTTATCTCAAGTGAATGCGATAGGTTAATATTGAAAGTAATACACTACTGTTTTAAACTATTTAAAACAATTATTTACTTACAAATTTTCTTGTATGCTACGGGCTTTGACCCGCCATTTTTGTTTTTGTCTTTCCTTTTTTTCCCTTTTACACCCCAATTGTGCAACACTAGCATCCAGAACAGCAAGGATAGATTTGTTCTTACCGATAGTAACTGGGGATGCTTTCTTAGACGTCTCGGTCATTTTTGCTCAAGATAGGATCAATTATCCTATTTCTTATTCAGCAAGTTGCCCTTAGATGATAGTATCTATCTTATCGTAAACTATTATATTATGTCAGACTTTTACTTTTGTATTCCATTATTATTCAGTTTCCATTGTGGATGTTATCTTGTGGATGATGGTTTATTTGGTCCACCCTTATTATTTATTTATGCATGATGTTTATTCTAGTTACGGTGGCTATGCATATTGTTCTTATTATTAATGTTAGATAATTATTGTGACGATGATGCTAAGAATTATCCATACTGAGATTACTATTATATTGAGTGGAGGATTCGATGCTCGGTATTAGAATAGTCGGGTTGTCACAATTGGTATCAGATAATCAGGTTTTAGTGTCCTTAGGATCTTTGCGGACTTGCTACGTTGTTAGCGTTGCATTTTCTTTGATGTAGAGACCTATTATTAGTACAATACACCAAAGCTGCCAACTTATCAAGGATTAAAACCGTGATAAGTCATACTTGTGAAGGTTTAAGACCGTGATAAAGGTGACAAAGACTTTTGTCATGGACTTATCACGGTCAAAGTCTGTGACAACTAAAAAAATTGTCATGGACTTTGACCATGATAAGTCCTTATCAAAAAATTGTCACGGTCAAAGTCCCTACAAAATCTGGGCAGATTTAAAAAAAACTATTGGGCAGTATGGCCACTACGACTGCCCAGCAGTACATTTATACCTGTTATAGCAAAATTGTACCTGTCCAAACAGCATATATATCCATAACCAAACCAAACCAACATATAAATATCCACAATATAAACCAAACCAGCATATAAATATCCATAACCAAATCCAAAAAATACAAGTAATATCAAAATAAAAATAAATACAAATAATGTCATAGTTCGGTATCTACAATATATTGGAGAAAAAAGGAAAGACACACAAAAAATGCATTGAGACACTCATAAATTGTCCACATGGTTCATTGTTCTTGCAACCACAATGGTGAATTCTCCTTTCCGGACAAAATATGCGTGATAAGCACCTTTGCCTCAATGTCTTGCTAGAGACGTCCATAAACCACCATTCCCGGGTGGGTGCCCGAGTCCCTCAACCCCCTCGCTATCAGATCCCCACCAAATATGTCCATTAAAAACACGTTGTTCCAACCGATAGTAGATATAGGTCGTTCAATGTGGGTCAAATTGAGAAATGGATCATATAAGGGAGAGGAGTCGTGTGTATAGTCTATGAAGTAGTGACGTCCTCATCTACCTCCTTCCTCTTCCCTTGAACTTGATCTTGTGCTTATTGGAGGTTCCCCCATCTAAGGTGTATAACTGAAGCTTTATGAAGGCGTACGTATCTAGGATCGTCATCTCCAACCTCGATAGTTTATCTTCATAGGTGTCCACTTTATGAGCCAACCCGGTGATCCTAGACTTCCCCATCGGAGAGCTCACCCCCTAATCCCCCCTTGTGATCCATCCCGAGCACTTGGCTGAGTGCGTCTATAGCCAAATATGCTTTATCGGCATCAAACTGCTTTTCATGCATTTCCTTAAGCTTTGCCTGAAACGACAAAAAGTACACGATTACTTAATTAAGTTAATAAAAAAATTATAACATAATAAAAACAATAAAATAATTATAAATTACTATCGTGGATGCAATGCTCGGGGACACCTCCTTATCCTTGCCCTTCTTCATCCAAATTACCACATAGGCTTCGAGCCTAAGTGGCCTACCCCTAGGGCCACTTCCCGTCTCCTGAAATAAAATGATGCGGAATTAGTAAGTAATGAAAAGTAATGCTAAATTAGAATAACATAAAAATAAAATTAAAGAAAGATAAAAACTTACAATCCTATGCTCCACCTCGGCGTTAGACGTCCACCTGGAGTATTGAACCTTCACATTTTCACCCAGTTTTCTAGCCCCGATTGATAAGATTCCAATTGTTGCTCATCGTTCTCATTATCTACAAACTACTGCCACTATGCTAATGATATTGGCTCCTTCGTCGTGATGGTATCACGCTATCTCATAATGGATTCCCGGGTCTTTCTAAAGTACGGTGCCCATATATTTTTCCTCCACATCTTGTATTGTTCACTCAACTGTTCCAATATGGAGTCACATACATGTGGTGGCAGACCGAATTCTATGCCAAATAAATACAAACCAAGATGAAAGTAAGTGTTAATTGTATTTAAATATAAATAAACTATCTGTAGTGCCCCCATATGACAATCTTGAGCTCATTTGGCATGGACCTCCAATCCGAGAACCCCGGCCCGATAATAACCTTCAGTAACTCTAGGTCTCTTGCCATTAATGTTGTTTTGTTTTTGGCAATGTATCCAAATTTACCCCATATGGGGGGCCTAGAGGACGAGGCGCCCATGTTGTCTCCGCTACCTCGTTGCCCTGATGAAGACATTTTCTGTAAAAAATAATATTATTAGTACAAATCCAAATGAATTCGAAGAATAGAAAGCACTACAAGAATACAAAGCACTAACCATATTATAACAAAGCACTAGAAGAATATAAGTCAATAACCTTATAAATAATTGGAATACTTAAGAATTAAATCTAAATATTACATTCAGTAAACTGATCAAGTACAAATGAATTAAAATCATTAAACTGATGTCCGATAATAATAAAACACAATACACCCACTGTCTATTACAAATAATTATAATACTTATTACAAACCTAAAAATTATTTTAAATTCGGGTTATCATAAAAAATGCAGTGATATTCGGTAGGAGCAGCTAAGTCATCCACACTACTGTGTAGACGCTTTGGCGCATGTAGGACTATTGACCATGGTGTAATACCCCGTATTTTCATGGCTTTTAAATTTAAGGATTTATTAAATTTAATTGAGATAAATTAATTTAATTTTAATCCGGAATGTTGTTTTAAATATTTTAATCCGGAATGTTGTTTTAAATATTTACTAGCGTGACAAGAGTTAGTAATTATTGGAAATTGTTATTTGTTGAATATTACTGGATGAGTATAGTAATATATGAGATTTATTTTTATAATATTGTCACGTGTGAATAAAATGACAATTGTGTAAATTTAAGTCGGGACGCGCCTGTGTCGTGTCAGGACTAAATGTGAATTAATAAAAGTGAATATTTTATAAGTCGTTCGTATGGTTGTTTTGAGTGCGCCAACGCGTCCGGAAGGGTCGATATAGTCATAAAAGTGTACCCGGGGGTTTAGTTTGGATCTCGGGCCGTTTTTAGGCCTAATTGGTACCCCGGGAGGGCGTTTTGGACATTTCACCTTTTTGGGTAATTAAACCCACGAAAATTCAAAGGGTTAAATCAGATATCTGGATTGTCATCTAGGGTTAGAAACTCAAAACACAAGTGACGGCCATAGGAGAGGAAGGAGAGAGCTCTCAAGGCAAATTCAAGGCCCGAAATCCATCTGTTTGCACCGCAACCCCCACCAACGCGTAGATCGCGCAACGGGCTACGCAACCACACCCAAAAATCTGCAAATCAGAACGTCGAAAATCCCAGGCAAGTGTTTATCTTGCTTATTTCGTTGGTGCATCCTTCATATTAGTTTAGGGATGATTAGGGATGAATTTCATTGAAGAAAACCTAAATTGTGATAGGAATTTGCATGTAGTGATGACTTAGACCTTATTCTGGAAATTGTTGGTGATTTAGGAGAATAATCCATGAAATTTTAATGTAGTATAAGAAGGAATTTCTGGAAAAAAAGATTGGAACCATGATTTAGAGATTTCTAGGGTTCTTGTATGTTTAAATGAATTATGGCATGATTAATCCATGTTTAGTGACGTAAATTGACATGCCTTACGTTGAAAATACCTAATATGATGATATAATGTTAGTAGTATCAATTCTGGGACGATTGGGATTAGAAAATATGGAAATTGTTGAGGTTTGGAGATGAAACCCGTAACTGCAGAATTTCAGTTTTCGCAGACCTGCTTGATCGATCGATCGAGCCTAGAGCTTCGATCGATTGAAGGTTCGATCGATCGAGCCCCAGACCTCGATCGATCGACCCCTCCTGGCAGACTCCTATTTCCTTTTTAAATGAGTTAAATTCAAATTATTGTGAGATAATTCTTGAGCATCCTTAATAAAATGTTTTGGGAGATAGGGAAGACCAGTAGGACATGTGAATAGATTTTGGGACCCTTGATGTCGGGCAAAGATTGTATTTTTTGATAATTACATAAGGGTCAGTGAAATTATGATTCAAAGAGAGAGACACGTAAGAGAGTTACTTTGGGGAAAATGTGTATACCTACAGAATTTTATAACTGGGAGGATAGAATCCATGAAGCGTTATGTAGTAAGGGGAAAAGTTCCTCAAATTAAAGTAAGATGTGAATGGTTATACGTGATAACTATATAATGTGAAATAAATGCGAATGACGTAATTATGGGAATTGATAATTTACCCATTATTGATATGGTAATATTAGTATAGTTATATGATTGTGTATGCATATACTATCTATGTGTGAAAATCATGCCCACGCTACTTGCTATCCCTGAGGTTTCCGCGCTGGGACAGTCTTATCTCGATGGGACCTTTATGGGGGATATTGACTTGAAACCTAGAAGATAGATATCCTTAGTACAGGCTATCGGAATGATAGTTCAGACGGTCCTAAGAGATGCGGGTATGTGCTTTCCTCTTAGAGACTTGGAATCTATGCTTCGCCTCATATTGTTTGTGTATAGGTATCCTTGGTACAGGCTATCGCAGTGATAGTTCAGACGGTCCTACGAGACTTGGAATCTATACTTCGCCTCAATATTGTTTGAGTATGTGTTAATACAATTCGAGAGTGATTCTGAATTTGTATTCCCCTTAATGTGAGTGACATGGGGTTTGGATAGTAGAGTATGCCCGCACCATAGTTATTATGTGGGGTGCTGTTTTAATATATATATTTTCGAGTAGTTAAGATATATATATGAAATTCTGAAATCTGGAACTGCCTACTGTGATTTGATATGTAGGACATGGTTGATGGCTCAAATTGTAAATACTTGTTTGTGATAATATAATATGAAATTGGAAGACTTTATTGATTAATAAAGTCAAAATGAGAACTTTGGTTACTAATTGAAATATTCTTTTCAAACAATTGAATCGTTAAATTTTGAATCTTAAGAATAATCTAAGATAAGTTAAATCATTGGGAAGATTAGTGCGATAAATGATAAGACAAACCGTTGGGAAGGTTAGTGCGTTAGGTGTGCACAATAGAAGAGAGGTGAGAATTTCTCAAGAGAGTGTCGCACTAATATGTTGTTGCATTGGCCTGTATCAATTTAAATACTTGCTAAACATATTTTAAATTAAACACACTATCGGGCTCTGACCCGTTTTTTTTCTCTCTCTCTTGTATATATATGTATGCATTACAGGTGCCCAGCCACAGGGGCGTCTTACTTAGGATCTCTTGGAAGAAACACGTTGCAGCTTAGGTGGGAGTTGCAGGTCTCTTGATTAGACGACTTCGTTCATTCGGATCCACTCTTAGTACTTTCATCTAGTTGGGCATGTGTAGCTCTTTCCATTATTCCGTTGTTATTGGACATTTGTATTTCAGTTATTTCCAGTATTGTTACTATGGGATTTATTCAGTTTGGATGTGTGACTTTAGATTTCGTATATTGACATTGGATTGACGAATGTATTAAATTAATTAGATTATGTTGCAGAATTTAATGTGGTGTGATTCTTACTCATTGAATGTTGTTAATAAAATAAATGATTTTTCTTTAAATAAAATTTGGAAAGTATGTATGAAAATGGTTTTGACACTTAGCTTAATTAATTAGGGTGTTAAATTGGAAAAATTTGTTTTTCGACAGTGATGCTAAGAATGGACCAACTGTTCACCATGATTTAATTTAATAAAGGAGTGATAGCCCGGTATTTAATTGGGAGGGGTGTCACAGGTGGTATCAGAGCATCAGGTTCAAGTGTCCTTAGGATCTGTATGGCTTATTATGCTTTCAGCGTTGCTTTGTTTGATATAGAGCCCTATGTTTAGGATTGTCGATTCCTTTGACAAGATTTCGTTCTCCTGTTATAATGTGTATAGATTAGTGAATTCTAATTTCATTCGGATGTGTGCGTGTGCTGAGCGATGACGGATATCAGAAGAGGACCGTTAAGCGTACATCAGGAGGCAGGGCTCAGTTGAGATTATAAAATATATCCGAGGATGATGACCGTAGTTGAGGTCACCTCCATTATGGCACGAGAAGCCAAAACTAGAAAGGCGACTAAGGCGCAGCAATGATTTTCAAATGCTGTTATAGTCAAATAAGGTGCGACGGTAAACTTACCCAACGTATTACAAAAATGTGTAGAGACTGTCAGTGGGAAATTTTAGAAAAGCAAAAAAAAAAAAAAATTATGTGTTTACCAGAGGTAAAGTATCCAAAGGCGTAAATATAGGACGGAGTGTGGCAAACTGAAAGTGAAAATTTAGAGAAAATTTTCTTGGCTTTCGGGACGAAGTTATAATGGTTGGAGTCAACCATCAATTTTGTAAATGGAATGCTATGCCTATAGGAGAACCTTAGGTATAGTGATGACCGTATGTTCCTTCCTTAACTGTTCAGGATTAGAAGCAAATGTGGTTCTGAACTCATCGAGAGAGGGCATGTCAGGGGTCCATTCATGAATATGAATCTTAATCGTTAGCGAATTTTGTATCGGAAGATGTAGATACAAGTGGGGGGAAACAACTCCGAGTGGGAGATCGACATGTAGAAATAGTTGATAACACTCAAAGAGGTAATTATGATGGATGACCAATTCAGAGGTTGACATTGTCATATTTTGTCAAAATAGATGATAACGCTTCTTTGTGGGGGAAGTTAAAGGAATCGAAGAATTTAGTCGAGAATAAGACTGAATACAACGGTGGTGGTATAGCAGCACAAAAGAATGTGGATACACATCAGGAAAGCCATTTAAATGCTTCAGGTAGTTAAATTCTTACCAAGTGATGGTAAATTCGATAAGTGCTATTATAGATAGTAACATGACCTTTATGACCTAAAAAGTTAAAGGAACAACCGGGATGGTTAACAAGAATCGAGTTTACTAAAGTCCGAGAGAAGGACAATCCTAACCTGGTTAGTAGGACAGGTGATAAGTGGATTATGTGTTGAGGTATTTTGGTGCGGAGTGAAATTACTCGCGATAATATGTTCCAAAGTGAGTATAAGGACAAGAATACGGTGCCTAGTAAAAGGAAATGATTAAAATAATTTTGTTATGGTTTGGGCAGACGTGTTACGTCCGAAAACCATTTGCGCAGTCAAGACGATTGACAAGGTAGAAGTGTAAGTTGTATCCTCAGAGGATGAGGCGTGTTTATGTGACACGAGAGAGTCACTATATTTTGTTCCTTGCTAGATTAGCATGTGAGACGAGCTTAATGCATATCATTTTAAACGTTATTATTATTATGTGAATATTTTTCCCTAGTGTAGCGGGATTTTTCTTTGGTACTATCCGCGGAGGACGAATGAGTATATTAACAGTGTTTTATACTTTATTGAGGTTACTCGTTGTAGTGATGCGATACACGAGTATGATATTATCCTGTTTAAAACATTATAGAAATGGTTAGTACGATAGTGGGCATTTATTGCAAGGCTATCGGAGTGCTTGCATTAGTGCAACATGTTTTATGTTTGTTTTGGCGAGGCTTTACCTGTGAGAAGGTTGGACTCGCACTTATATTATCTATCCTAGAGACTTCGGAGGAGATAGTGGGCTCGAGATATTCGATGCCAAAGTATGTATAGACTTTGCCAATATGATTCCGTATGTATCGGGATTTACCGTTGAGCAAAAAGATTTGACGCTGTATTATGTTTGGCACTCCGGACTTAGTGATAGGAAGAGTGTATTGTTAAATTTATCCTTTAGAGATGTGGGAGTTAATAGTTATACCCCTATTATTAGGGAAAGGAATTTCGAGAATTCCGATTGTATGTATTCGAGGTTTATGGAATGCTATTACCACCAACCTATGTTGAACGATAGTGAAATTTGGTGAAACATTCTTTGTTAAGCATAATTACGGGAGAAATTGTAACTTTTCTGTCAAGGGACGGAATAAAGGGGTATATACTATGGACGGAGGACCTAACGGAATTCGATAACCGACAATGCTAGGTAGTAGTGTATCGGGGGGGTTCCTTATTTGGATTTCTCTTTGCGAGACATCCCACGCATGAAACTTAGCATAAGGTTGGAAATAGGGAGACATTTGGTCACTATTCCATGAGTTCGGTACCCTGGTCGAAATGGGATCAAGTAATTATGTATGTAAGTTGGAAGTTGAATTTTGTTTTAAGGTCATTGGAGCCAGATTTTGTGGTAGGAAAGCATTGAAAGTTATCCCCACGAGTTGAAGGGTGGAACGATGATAAGGAGAATTTAAGAATTTTGATTTCTAGGGTGATTGAGAGTACCCAAATGTCATAACCGCGTACAGAACACAAAGTGAATAAAGAGTTGTAATGATTTTTAGCATGGATTATCTGGAAAGAACTTTATATTATACAAAAGAGATAACCTGTAATCATTTTAATGAATAGAGCGTTAGTAATTTATTTTGGTTGTTGTACCTATTTGGGAAAATTGTTGTACTTATCTGAGGAAGGTTGAGAATTATTATTCCTCTTTTATTGTCATGGAATTTGAATGCCCTATTCCTTCTATTCCGTTGAATTTAGTTAGTCCTACTAATGAGTAGCATACCATTCGCTCTCCCAGGGCGGGCGGAGTGTTGCAAAAATGTGGGCATCTTGGTTAACTACAGTTAAAATAGTCCGAGTCGAAGAAACGTGGTAATAGACGTGTGAAATATATGTTTATGGGACTAGTATAACGAAGTGGAAGTGATAGAGTGGATTAAACGTCACATGAGGGGCGATAATCCATACATAAGTGTGCAATTAGAATAGCACGCCCTAACTTGATTGGAAGGCTGTGGGAAGCCATTCAAGAAATTGTATTCCTTGAATAGAGTAGAATTTAATTGTTATGAAGCACACCCGGAGCGGAGTTGTTATTAGTCAAGAGTGAGAGCGACTTGCGCCTACAAAGAGTAATGATGTTAGTATAGTATAAGAGATCCAGAAGTGCGCTTCGTGGAGAGAAGAGCACGGGTCAAAACTTTCGGCATATTACGTGTCACTTAATGTGAGACATTTCAAGGGAAGAATCGATGTTTAGCGAGACGTAGTGAGTAGTCTCTACATGCACCGCCCATAGGTAAAGTTTGGTTGAAAGAGGAGAATTAACCAAAGAATTTTGTGTTTATCGAAAATTCAAGAACTTGGAAGATGTCGGTAAAGCCGATTAAGTTCTTGAATGAGTTGCCATCCTCAAAACAAGATCAAGGGTTTATCCCGAACATGTGAATTAAGTCACCGAGAAGTAAGTGATTGATATTCCTTTGGGCCGGCTTACAATATTAACTAGTATACCCCAGACTTCCTTTGAAAGGAAGGATCGCGCCAGTGCATGGTCCGGCTCAGTATAAATTTCTAAATCAGGATGAGATTGGTGAATCCCACCTTTGAAATGGGATTTCAGGAACCATCGGGGATAAGATTTCGTTTCGAGTAGGATGTATCACCCTTTGCCAGGGAATAGCGCATGGTGATTAAAGATTAGTGGAGCCACGTGAAGGAAATTTTGGAATCTTGGTACGATGATTTCAAGCATGCCCTGTAGAAGCACTCGTACCTGTTTGTCGCGTACGAGGTACTTATTAAGGTTTTGCTATGGAAGAACCTCGACTATTCTCCTTACGTGTGTTTAGAGGAGAGTAGATAATCAGAATCTTTGATCGGTCGAGAAAATATCCGATATCTATGGTGGAATTCCACGACTGTTTTAGACGAGCAAGAGTGATCAAATGTTCGTAATATTTTCTCAGAATGGGAGTTTTGTATATGAATAAATCCGAGTATTTGTCATGTAGTGAGGTGCGGCCTCCTAATGATAGTGAGATAATGAAATTTATAACGTATAGGCGTGACCTATGCGAATGTTGTCAGTTGGGAGCACAAGGTAAAGTGTCTCCAATGAGAATGTAAAACAATGTTGCTGTGAGGGAAAAGCTATAGTGATTGAGCACCGTACTATGTAGATAATTTGCATACTGACAAGGATATCCAGAATTGTGCTACCTGGTAGGCCTTATTTTCCGAATTTCGGGACGAAATTCCGTTATTAGGGGGGAAGTATGTAATACCCCATATTTTCATGGCTTTTAAATTTAAGGATTTATTAAATTTAATTGAGATAAATTACTTTAATTTTAATCCGGAATGTTGTTTTAAATATTTTAATCCGGAATGTTGTTTTAAATATTTACTAGCGTGACAAGAGTTAGTAATTATTGGAAATTGTTATTTGCTGAATATTACTGGATGAGTATAGTAATATATGAGATTTATTTTTATAATATTGTCACGTGTGAATAAAATGACAATTGTGTAAATTTAAGTCGGGACGCGCCTATGTCGTGTCGGGACTAAATGTGAATTAATAAAAGCGAATATTTTATAAGTCATTCGTATGGTCGTTTTGAGTGTGCCAACGCGTCCGGAAGGGTCGAGATAGTCCGAAAAGTGTACCCGGGGGTTTAGTTTGGGTCTCGGGGCGTTTTTAGGCCTAATTGGTACCACGGGAGGGCGTTTTGGACATTTCACCTTTTTGGGTAATTAAACCCATGAAAATTCAAAGGGTTAAATCAGATATCTGGATTTTCATCTAGGGTTAGAAACTCAAAACACAAGTGACGGCCATAGGAGAGGAAGGAGAGAGCTCTCAAGGCAAATTCAAGGCCTGAAATCCACCCATTTGCACCGCAACCCCCACCAACGCGTAGATCATGCAACGGGCTACGCAACCACACCAAAAACATCTGCAAATCAGAACGTCAAAAATCCCAGACAAGTGTTTATCTTTCTTATTTCGTTGGTGCATCCTTCATATTAGTTTAGGGATGATTAGGGATGAATTTCATTGAAGAAAACCTAAATTGTGATAGGAATTTGCATGTAGTGATGACTTAAACCTTATTCTGGAAATTGTTGGTGATGAAGGAGAATAATCCACGAAATTTTAATGTAGTATAAGAAGGAATTTCTGGAAAAACAGATTGGAACCATGATTTAGAGATTTCTAGGGTTCTTGTATGTTTAAATGAATTATGGCATGATTAATCAATGTTTAGTGACGTAAATTGACATGCCTTACGTTGAAAATACCTAATATGATGATATAAGGTTAGTAGTATCAATTCTGGGACTATTGGGATTAGAAAATATGGAAATTGTTGAGGTTTGGAGATGAAACCCGTAACTGCAGAATTTCAGTTTTCGCAGACCTGCTTGATCGATCGATCGAGCCTAGAGCTTCGATCGATTGAAGGTTCGATCGATCGAGCCCCAGACCTCGATCGATCGACCCCTCCTGGCAGACTCCTATTTCCTTTTTAAATGAGTTAAATTCAAATTATTCTGAGATAATTCTTGAGCATCCTTAATAAAATGTTTTGGGAGATAGGGAAGACCAGTAGGACATGTGAATAGATTTTGGGACCCTTGATGTCGGGCGAAGATTGTATTTTGGGATAATTACATAAGGGTCGGTGAAATTATGATTTAAAGAGAGAGACATGTAAGAGAGTTACTTTGGGACAAATGTGTATACCTACTGAATTTTATAATTGGGAGGATAGAATCCATGAAGCGTTATGTAGTAAGTGGAAAAGTTCCTCAAATTAAAGTAAGATGTGAATGGTTATACGTGATAACTATATAATGTGAAATAAATACGAATGACGTAATTATGGGAATTGAGAATTTACCCATTATTGATATGGTAATATTAGTATAGTTATATGATTGTGTATGCATATACTATCTATGTGTGAAAATCATGCCCACGCTACTTGCTATCCCTGAGGTTTCCGCGCTGGGACAGTCTTATCTCGATGGGACCTTTATGGGGGATATTGACTTGTACCCTAGAAGATAGATATCCTTGGTACAGGCTATCGGAATGATAGTTCAGACGGTCCTAAGAGATGCGGGTATGTGCTTTCCTCTTAGAGACTTGGAATCTATGCTTCGCCCCATATTGTTTGTGTATAGGTATCCTTGGTACAGGCAATCGTAGTGATAGTTTAGACGGTCCTACGAGACTTGGAATCTATACTTCGCCTCAATATTGTTTGAGTATGTGTTAATACAATTCGAGAGTGATTCTGAATTTGTATTCCCCTTAATGGGAGTGACATGGGGTTTGGATAGTAGAGTATGCCCGCACCATAGTTATTATGTGGGGTGTTGTTTTGATATATATATTTTCGAGTAGTTAAGATATATATATGAAATTCTAAAATCTGGAACTGCCTACTGTGATTTGATATGTAGGACATGGTTGATGGCTCAAATTGTAAATACTTGTTTGTGATAATATAATATGAAATTGGAAAACTTTATTGATTAATAAAGTCAAAATGAGAACTTTGGTTACTAATTGAAATATTCTTTTCAAACAATTGAATCGTTAAATTTTGAATCTTAAGAATAATCTAAGATAAGTTAAATCATTGGGAAGATTAGTGTGATAAATGATAAGACAAACCGTTGGGAAGGTTAGTGCGTTAGGTGTGCACATTAGAAGAGAGGTGAGAATTTCTCAAGAGAGTGTCGCACTAATATGTTGTTGCATTGGCCTGTATCAATTTAAATACTTGCTAAACGTATTTTAAATCAAACACACTATCGGGCTCTGACCCGTTTCTTTTTCTCTCTCTCTTGTATATATATGTATGTATTACAGGTGCCCAGCCACAGGGGCGTCTTACTTAGGATCTCTTGGAAGAAACGCGCTGCAACTTAGGTGGGAGTTGCAGGTCTCTTAATTAGACGACTTCGTTCATTCAGATCCACTCTTAGTACATTCATCTAGTTGGGCATGTGTAGCTCTTTCCATTATTCCGTTGTTATTGGACATTTTTATTTCAGTTATTTCCAGTATTGTTACTATGGGATTTATTCAGTTTGGATGTGTGACTTTAGATTTCGTATATTGACATTTGATTGACGAATGTATTAAATTAATTGGATTATGTTGCAGAATTTAATGTGGTGTGAATCTTACTCATTGAATGTTGTTAATAAAATAAATGATTTTTCTTTAAATAAAATTTGGAAAGTATGTATGAAAATGGTTTTGACACTTAGCTTAATTAATTAGGGTGTTAAATTGGAAAAATTTGTTTTTCGACAGTGATGCTAAGAATGGACCAACTGTTCACCTTGATTTAATTTAATAAAGCAGTGATCGTCTGGTATTTAATTAGGCGGGGTGTCACACATGGCTCGTTATTGATATACTCTGAGTAAAACACTTGCTTGACCTTTTGAAAACACAAACAAACGGCTCATCGCTCACGTGTTCGTTGCTCTTCAACTTGGACAAGTCAACCATGATAAAATTAGTGCTAGGATCAACTTTACAAGCATTTTTATCCTCAGCTCTTACCCAATCACAGTAAAATAGAACCTCTTTGAATCTTAGATATTCCAATTCAAATATATTTCAAATTACACCATAGTAAGTCATTTAATCTTCAATGAGGTTTTTATCTTTCGTGCTCGCTCGAAAATAAGTAAGAGCCCTATATGAAATGATTGAGTTAGGCATATTTGTATGTTCCTCGTACACCTTGAATCGAATACGTAACCGTTCCAACGATAATTTTTGTACTCTTGTGCCATGAACATGGCTCTAGTGTCTAGATGAACAAGCCTTGATGTCGCATCACATGTCTTTAAGAGATAAGAATGTAGATAAATTAATTAGGTTAGTTGCAAAGATTTCTTATAATACGACATTTAATAACATGCATTTTCATTATAGTTACCTCGTGCGACAACCACAACCTAAATTCATTGTCTGATTGTGCCATTATTTTTCATCTTTTATTGTTATCACAGGCTTCATATTTTCTACATAGATTGTGACGAACGTATTACAAAATTAATCATGTATAAAAATTAAAATAATGTGAAAGTTAAAATAATTTAAACTTACTTTTTCCATTATTTGACATTTTCATGGTGTCAAATAGATAACGAGCTACTTGTTCATGTTGTAAACTCGTTAACTTCACTCATTTTCCAATCACATGGCCACCCTCATTGACGAACTCATCACTTTCACCCACATTGGTCGGGTCAAGAACATATTCCCGATTGTAGATTGATGACTCCACGGTGATGTATTCATTTGCAATTGATCATTCAATATATCGTGTGTTTATGACGTAATCTTTGAAAACTTTCATCGATCTTTCAAATGGATACATCCACTGATATCTAACTGGGCGTAAGGAAGTGTCTTATCGCATAGGTGTACTAACAAGTGAACACTTATATCAAAGAATGATGGGGGAACGTACTTCTCTAACACATAAATCGCTTCGATCACTACCAACTTTGCGACCACTATGTGATCTTGATTAAATCCCTTCTCACAAAAAAATGAGAAGCATATACTCATTTGCATAATAGCCCTCCGCAAATCCTTATTCTTGGAGAAATAATTCTTAAACAATAGGGTAACCAATTACACGATCACATGCCAATCGTGGGACTTACACTTATGTAAATCATGGGTAGCATAATTCACAATCCCTTCCAAGTTGGACGAAAAATTATATGGAACCTTTAAATTATATATTGTGTCTAAAAGAACCTTCCTTTCCTCACTCGTCAATGTAAACATGCCAGGGAAAATTATTGTCATTCCCAAACTATCTTCTTTCAACCATAATTGTGGTTTAAGTTTCAATGATTTAAGGTATTTTTGTTCATTTTCTCCATCCTTCGAATGACTCCCCCAAAGGCATGTGCCTATAATATGTTCAACAATGTTCTTCTCTTTGTGCATCACATCCAATACATGGTATACCGGGTTATTCTTCCAATAAGTCAAGTAAAATAAAATTGACCTCCTAGACGATGCCTTTATTGTCTTAGTTTAATTCCCTATTGGGGTCTTCCTAGTATTGACATTCATAAATTTAGTATTCTTACCTGCCATATTAGGGTCATAATCAGAAGATTTACTTTGAATTTTTGACCCTGAAAGTTTTCTCGGCGGTACCCTATGTTCAATCCCACCAGGTAAAAAATTAGAACCTTTCTCAAATTTAAAATTATGAGTGGGTGGTAAAAACCTCTTATGGCAATGGTATATATTTTTTGAGCTAGAAGGAAGACGAAGAGATTTAGTATCCTCTCCACAAATAAGATACCCCAAATAACCATTCACTACACAACCGAATAATGTCCCATAACCTGGAAAATCATGAATTGCCCACATCAACATAGCTTTCAACGTAAACTCTTCTTTTTTAAAAGAGTTAAATGCTTGCATACCCTCTTCCCACAACTGATTTAATTCTTCTACCAAAGGATCTAGGTATACATCTATGTCCTCTCTTGGTGCCATTGGCCCACATATCAACAGAGACAACATAAAAAATTTAGGTCTCATACACTATGAAGGAGGGAGGTTGAGTGGGGTCAGGATCACTAGCCACAAACTCTGATTGGTTCTTAGATTTCCATATGGATTGAAACCATCTGTTAATATTTCCAAACAAATGTTACGCTTTTCTCGAGAAAAATCCGGATACTAATAACTCATCCTTTTCCAAGATGTAGAATCAATAGGATGACGCATGAGATTATGCCCTGTTTCTTCCCTAGCACGACAAGTCATTACCTCCTATATCCATGGTTTCATGAAAAACCACTTTAATCTAGGCCCAACGGGAAAATATTTCAACATTTTTTAAGGAACTTTTCAGCTTGTGCATCCCTTGCTAGTAGATTGGACATATCTAGGTTCATCGCATACCGGACACCGATCGAGCTTTTCATACTCCTTTCGGTATAGTATGCAGTCATACACATAAGCATGAATTTATTTATTCTTCATTCCTAAACCTTTCAAACTATTTTTCATTGTAGGATAAATGTTTGGAATTGTATTCTGTTGGGGTAGAAAGCTCTTCATCCAATTCAAAATTCTTGTCACGCTATTGACAAACAAACAATATTGGGTCTTCAAACTATGAAAACCAACAATGGCATGTAAAGTTGTTTGATCTTTCTCAGAGCTAGAGTATAATGGTTGCGCCGCTTTAAATATTATACTTTGGTAGCCATCATCTAGGTTTATCCTGATATCTTCATGAGCTAGTGAACCTTGTACATCGTCAGTGACCTCATTCTCTTCCACTTCATGAACTCTATAAACCTCATCAACTAAATCCTCCAGCATATTATGATCTACATTGTCATCCTCCCCTTGTACATCTATCCTACTTGTTGAAGGTTGTTGTGAAGGTTTCTTGGGGACAAAAGGAACTTTCGATACCCCATGAAAAATCCAAAATCAATAACTATCTTGCATACCCGATCTTAACAAATGTAGTAAACTTTTTTCCACTCAAACACCTTATCATTCTTACACTTAGTATTTGGACACGGGAACTCTTTATCATTATGACATCTCTTTGCATATATCATAAATTCATTAGCACCTCTGCGAAACACATTCCCTAATCTATTTGTCTCACCTATATACTCTTTGTATTTATGATATCCCATCACAACTACTACAAACAATCACCTATGCGTAATAAGCGTATATTCATGGATTAATATAAACAAAAGTGTGAACTTTATTCCCCATTAAATAATTTACTACAAGATTGACATTTCATCGTTCGTTGTTATATTATAAAAATAATATAATTCCTATTTCCTCCATCTCCTTTAAAGGGTGAGTGGTCCTATCCCATTGAAGACCGCATATTTCTATAATATACTTAACAGCTTATGCACATTGTTCCAATTTGGAGAAAATTTGGCAGCATATCCCCATAGTTCTCCAAGTACATGACATAGATTCGCAAGTGTAAGTGTTATTTCAATTTATCAATTGAAATAACACATAACATCGCCTCATCTATTATGTACTCAGATAACATTAAGATACGACAATAGAACTTCCCCCAAAAGTAACAAGTTTAAGTCACTAAGAATATTATTATACAGAAACAATACAGTCACAATCTGTCCACACATGACAATTTCAGAGATCTCATTACAGGGGTAATGACTCTCGAACGGGTCTAAGGGCTATTGAATGCATACGCATAATAACTAGAAGGCTAGTATCTATGCGCACAATATGTAATTTAAAGTATGTTTCATTTAATTATGTCTTATCGCAATCACGTATATGGTACATGTCTTTTTATTTTTCGTTGTTGGTCCTATGTAGTGGTAGTTAAAATGTTTATGGGACATGTGTCATTTTTTTAAACTTCATGGGACATGAGTTAATTTCAATTTATATAAATTTAAATTTATACCAATACTAATTTATAACAATACCAATACAAATTTCAAATTCAATTTCAATACTAATAACTAATATCAATTTCCAATTCAATCTCAATACCAATACCCAATACCAATTTAAAGTTCAATTTCAATACCAATAGCCAATACCAACTTTAAATTCAATTTCAATACCAATACCCAATATCAATTTAAAATTCAATACTAATTCCTAATACCAGTACCCAATACCAATTTCAAATTCAATATCAATATCATTTCCAATACCCAATACCAATAGCAATTTCAATTTTCACACACACGAACACTGCCCCACCCCTTCCCGCACACTGCACCCCCCCCCCCCCCACTGCCCACCCACCCACACACATAGACCCCCACCCCACACACCTATACACACCCACACCAACACACATACACATACACATACACATAAACACACAAATCCACAACCACACACACGCAAACCTACACACACCCCTACACAAACAAACACAGACCTATATATACACATACACATATATACACATACACATATATACACAAATGAAATATATATATATATATATATATATATAGATAGAGAGAGAGAGAGAGAAAGAGAGAGAGAGAGAGAGAAATGTACCTGATGAGAGAGAGAGAGAGGGAGAGAGAGAGAATCGATTGCTGATAAAAAGGAGGGAAAGAAGGAGGGAGAGGAAAACAAAGGGTTTAGAGGGATTTTATTTTTATTTTTTTCATGGACCTGTCAAGGTCTTTGACCATGAAAATGTGACACCCAACCTAATTAAATAACGGGTGATCAGCCCTTTATTAAATTAAAATCATGGTGAATGGTTGGTTCATTCTTATCATCACTGTCGCTAAATAAAATTTCCATTTAAAACCTTATTTCCATTTTATTTAAATTCCAATATGAAAAACTTTTTAATAAGAAACAGTTTAAGTGCCACATAAATAATAAGGATGACAATTATCACACAAGAATTTAAACCATCTAGATAAATCACACCAAGTTATGAAATATCAATAAAATCCTCCTGATAAAAGTTAACTCCAAAGAGTACCAAATACTGGAAATAAAATAAACATAAATCTCTGATAAACCCAAACGAAATAGGAAATCAGGGAACACATGACCTAACTATAAAGAACTAAAAAAGGAACAGAGTCAATAAAGAGGACGTTTAAAGAAAACGCTTGCAACTTCCACACAAGCTGCAACGCGTCAAATCCAAAGAACCTATGCATGACGCCCCTGTCGCTGGGCACCTGTAATATATATATATATATATAAAAGAAAAAGAAAAGACAGGAAATGGGTCAGAGCCCGAGTGTAAAACAGTTTACAAATAGTTTAGCAAGTATTTAAATTGCTTACCGGCTAATGTAACAACCACGTTAGTATACGACACTCTCTTGAGAATTCTCACCTCTCATCTAGTGTGCACACCTACCGTTCTACTGATCTCATAATTCTATTTAACTTATTCCCGTGAAGTTTATCTCGAGAAATACTAAGTCCATGATATTTAATTTTAGAACATTAATCTCTTCCATTTCCTTACGTTACTTAGGACCACACAGTATCGTTACAAAGTTCCTGAGCAATTATTATAAAGTTGGAGTGTTTATTCATTACTTAACTACTTATATGCACAGTAGAAAATTTTCATAAATATAAGTATATATATTTGTCACTCCTATAATATATATACTATTGGCACCCCACATAAAATCTATGGTGCTGGCATACTCTACTATCAAGTCCTCGTATCACTCGTACTAAGGGAAATACTAGTTCGGAATCACTCTCGAACTGTATTAACACAAAACACACAAAATGAAGGCGAAGCATAGCTCCAAGTCACTAAGAGGTCAGCACATACCCTCACGTCTCTTAGAACCATCTGACTATCATTCTCAGATAGCCTGTATCAAGGATACTATCTTCTAGGGTAGGAGTTAATATCCCCCACAAAGGTCCAATCGAGATAAGACTGTCCCGATGCAGAAACCCCCCGTGATAGAAAGTAGCTCGGGTATGATTATACACAGATAAATTATTTAATATATGTACACAGTCACATGGGCATATATAGATACACATTTTCCAATAAGGTTCGCACATGACCCATAATTATTATTGATCGTATTTCGTACAATTTTACCCAATTATCTAGCATAAGGGATTCACCGCTTTTATTCCCACTTAGAATTCACTTCTCACTTACTTCTCATCTCTCGAAGTATTCTCTCTTGCTAAGTACAATTTCAGTAAGTATACCATCTTTAACCTTCTGGCCTAAGTCTTTCACGAGTCCCTCTATTCATTAACGAATTTACTCAAAATCTCTAATGTGTAGCGAAATTGCCCGTTAACCCACGACTTCATCCCATTTAAATTTCATTCAACGGAGTCTATTTAGACCGTACTGGTCTTCCTCACGACTCATCATACTCTATAAATAATAATCAAAGGTTCCTATGTAATTAAACTGGATTAAAGAAAAAAGGGGAAAATATGAAGTTTCTAGAAGGGGTCGATCGATCGAGGAAATGGGGTCGATCGATCGATCGATGTTTTTGGCTCGATCAATCGATCAAGCAGTTATTGCCTAGAAACTGCAATTTCAACCTTCGGATTTCAACCAATAATTTTCTCCAAAACTCCATTTAGAATTCCCCAACTCCCAAATAAGATTACTATTGGTTCTATATACATATATGCATGATTTTCTACGTAAAACATGTACAATTTCATCATCGGAATTGAATTAAAGGGGCAATTTGTATTAACTATCAAGAACCCTAATTTTCATAAAACTTTCATTCTCTTAATTTATTTTCCAGATTTCTTGCTTCTAAACTCATACCAATTCGTGGGTTATCCTCTACATATGATTGGGATGTCCAGAATATAATTATCTCCACCAAGACATGTGATTAAATCCTCAAATTCCTTAAATTCTTCTATGAAACATATGTATAATAATCTTAATCTAACATGGATGAAATAATAACTAAAATAAAAGCACGATAGATACTTGCCTAGAAATTCAAGAGTCTGATCTTGTGGATGAAAAAGGTACAGTTGCGTTTCTCATTGTGATATCTACGTTTTGGTGGTTGTGGCGGTGTAAACGGATGAGTTCTTGGTCTTAATTGCTTGGAAAGATTCATACCTTCTTATCTAATGGTCGTTCTTAAGTTTTGTGATTGTTAACCCTAAAAGCCTAACTCAAATGGCTGATATACCTTAGGGAAATTCGTGGGTTTAATTACCCCAAAATACAAAATGACTATTATACCATTTCGGGATGTCAATTAGGCCTAAAAATGGCCCGAGACCCAACCTAAACCCCCGGGTATACTTTTCTGACTATCTCGACCCTTTCGGACACATTGGCGCACTCGAAATGACCATACAGGCGACTTATAATTTAATTCATTTTATATAATAATAATTTATTCATGACGTGACAGAGGCGCGTCCCGACTTAATTTCCATAATTGTCCAATTATACACTCGTGAAATTTTTTAATAAATTCAATTATACATATTACTTTACTCATCTAGTAAAATTCATCAATTCTCAATAATTACTAACTCTCATCACGCTAGTAAATATTTAAAAATAATTTCTAGATTAATATTAAATTAATATCTCAAATTAAATTTAATAAATACCCAAATTAAAATCCATAAAAATACGGGGTATTACAAAAAATCAAACAACTTGATAAAAAAATGCGTGTTTTTTTGTCTCGGTCTTTAACCGTGACAAAGTTGGCCAGGTGAAGGGTGTTATTTTTGTCTTCTTGGTGTCGTGGTACTATTGTTTCATATTATGATTTTACTTTTTTCTGCTATTGTATGTAGTTGAAGTGAATCTCATACACTTTCAGTTTGGTTTCAAATGCCAATCTATAGGAGAAGTAGACTAGCACGTGCCACTGGGAGGGCCACAGAGGAAGAGGCTCAATCGAAGCCACAAACCACTGAGGGAACGGTGATCGCAGCAGATGTTTCCACCCTCGTTGTAAAAACGATTACTTCCATGGTGACTTCCTTAGCATAACATTTTCTTCAGGCATAACCACCGCAGCTAGTGGCATCAGTTCTGACTCACCCACTACCGTATATTTGGGAGAGAGTCACAAAGGCCTTCCATAAGGGCCATCCTCTAGAGTTCCAGGGGAGTGGAGATGTGGTTGCCCCTAGTCAATAAAATAAAGACATCTGGAGGCACTTACACACGGTTGAATGTAGAAATACTCAGAAGCCGATACCTGATGATTTTAAGCTAGTGCGAGTAGTGACAGTCGGTCACCACAACATAGGAGAACGATACTATGACTATCTAGGGTTTGGGGTGTAGTTTGATCGCAAGTGCTTTCCGCCAGAAGTTTAGAAGGAAATTAGGACAAGGTTCTTAGACCTTTCATAGGAGAGTCGGACTATGGCCAAATATGAGGAATAGTTCATGTTCCTAGAGAACTTTATGTCAGATGATGTGAACATGGAGAAGAAGAGGGTCCTTAAGTTTACTGATGGACTCTCTTAGAGGATTCTCCACTACTTGTTGAGGAAATCGACATTACGTACCTACAACGAGGTCATAAATGATGCATTACTCAACTATCAGGGTCATTGTATCCACCTGAGGGGATCGAAGAGGGCCGAAGAGTCTAGCCAGCAGGGAAAGACTAGTCATAGTGTGAAAGCGAGGCACCACAACAACAACATATATAAAATAAACAGGGTGCCAAGTAGGGGGAATATGCTAAGAGAATCAAGTTAGGTCACGGTAACTTCAAGCAGGTCCAGCAACATGCTCCTCAGAGCCAACAGGGCCAGAGTTAGGAATATCCTTGTCAGGGCCAGAGGTGGATAGATTTCATAAGGAAGTGCTTTATATGTGGATAGCAAGGCCACATGCGGCGTTCATGCACGATCAGGGCTAGGGGTCAAGATCAGGGTGACCAATAGGGAGCAATAATTTCAATAGCTTCAAGACCCACCAACAGTTCCAATATTACTACCTTCGCAAGGGCAAGGCAGTTTGGGTGTGTGTATCACATCCGTTAATCAGTTTTATAGCTAGCACCATTAGCGATTGAGGGTATGTTTTCTTATCTATAGGCACATGGGGCAAGTTTTGTGTGACATGAGTCCACCACGTTCTTTTATTTGCCCTAAATTCGTGTGTGAGACGAGTATGGTGGATAGAGAGTCGATTATTGTTATGATTGTATATTTTTTATAGGTAGCGGGGCTCTCATTCATTACATCCGAAGGGGAGTAGGTGTGAACATTAGGAGGTTATTCTTAGTATCAGATCTTCTCGTTTCATGATGTACGAGTATATCGTTATCATGGGTTCGAACTGGCTAGCACATCGATGACTTTAAAAGTTCGATCATAGTGGTCAGATGTTGCTGTGGGTATCCTCTAAGAAGGAAATGATGCAGTTTGGGAAGAGGAAACGTTAGTGCCTGGGTGTGTGGGGCTTTTCCCCATTATCGAGAGGGTAGGGATGGTTGTGTATAAGCTCGTCTTACCTGAGCATTTGAAGCAGATTCACGATGTGTTTCGTGTGTCTTCGTCAATGAGGTATTTCAGGGATGATGTGGTTTATTGGGATTAAGCGTTATAAGAGATTGACTTGCAACCAGGTATTTTTTACGAGGCCTTGGCGGCGAAAGCTTCGTTCGATGGTGGTACCATTAGTGCATGTATAATAGGAATGCCACAATATTATCGATTCAACGTGGGTGCGTGGGGATGACATGCGAATAAAGTACCAAGAGCCTTGTGGCATGTACGTTTGAATTTCACGGACGAAATTCCATTGTTAGGGGGCGAGAACGTAAATACCCCGTAATTTTAGTATCAATTAATTGTTTTATTTAATTAGGAGAAATTAAATGGGAATTTAGTAAATATTAATTATCGAGATAAATAATTAATATATATTAGAATTATTATTTACTTGTGGGTGATAAGTAAATAGTTATATGACTTATTATATGTCGTGTATGAGTGATATTGATGGATCAATCGGTGATAGGACGAAAGGGGGTTATATCGATGAACTGGTATAATTTATGGACGATGCGTAGGGTGTACACATATTGGACCTGGTAAATTCAAAGATAGCATATTTGGAGTTAGGCGACTCGAATGACATTTTCGAGTGAACCGGTGAGCCACGAAGGGCCAAAATAGTTCATAATAGAAAACCGATTATTGTGTCTATGTACAAGGGGATTTTTAGACATAAAAATTCCCATATAAAAGTAGGAAAGTCATTTTATATCTAGAGTTAAATGGGAAAACGGGATTACGTTTCTGGAAAGTCTTTAAGGGTTTGGTATGGTGGATCACAACTCACCTTTTCCATTCCAAATAAGAGGTTGAGATAAAGGAACCCTAGAGAAGATTAAAGAGTAAATGAGGAAGGATCTTGAAGAGGGGATTTAACCCGGATTCGAGACTTTTAAAGGTTTGATTGATCTTGAATAATAGGTAAATTAGGATTGATTATGCATGTAAAAAGAGATAAAATTTTGAGGTTCTTAATGGAGGGGGTGAACTTAGATAAAAGATGAGATATTTAATAATCAACTTGGTATAAGAGTTGAAATCTTGAATGTATAGTGTATTCTATGTTAAAGTAAAAAATATATTGATGGGATTGTGTTTTTCGGATGATACGTGAACTATGGGTATTGGAATTTGGGTAGAAAGAACCTTAGGAACGAAGTTGGGATTTTGGGGGTGGATCCCACCTAAGAAAAATGCTTCAGGTCTACGTTTTGGAATCTCATTCGAACGAGATGTTGTACTCATTTGAACAAGGTTGGATTTTATTAGAACAAACCATGGGTTTGGATCGTGGAAATAAACCGATTATTTTTATGAACTCAAGCGAGTATGTGGGAGGTTATCCACATGAGTGAATATTTAATTAAAATAGTTTGGTGCCGCTGTTCATTAGTGGGAATTTAATAATTAACTAGGGGTCTCAAATAAGGGACTAGTTAAATAAATAAATCGGAAAGTTAGATAGACTTCGGGATTTGGGCGAAACATGCGCGATGGGATATGCGTGCGAGTTGGATACTTATTATATATACATATTAGAGTGACATGTGTGTGTGTGCATCTCTCTCTCTCTTTCTCTCTCTTTATATATATATATATATATATATATATATATATATATATATGTGTGTGTGTGTGTGTGTGTGTGTGTGTGTGTCTGTGTGTGTTACTTGTTTTATTTGAACATACCTACTTGGGAGTGATATTATAGGAGGTTATGCATAGTGGGCAGCCTACCCAGGGGTTGACTAATAGGTGTTTGGTTATTTCCCCAGGTTATAGTACTGTTGCATGACCAGTATTCGTGTATGAAGATAAATGATGATTTCGAATCTAGTTAGGCACGATGAGATATGAATGCGACCCACGAATGTATGTCTATGACCGCCTCCATTTTATATGTATTCGTTTGGGATCGATGGTGAGATTTCGACCCCGTGGCTCAGTGTGAGGCATGATGCCTGGAGACAGAAAAAACCCGAGGAATGTATATGTGAGGCCTAAGCTCCGTAGATACAGTTATATGTGTGTGTATATATATACAGAAAGTCTCATATAAGGAATTCTTATGGTACAGATCCCGGTACATACCATTTTTTAAATAGTAAAAAAACTAATTTTTTGATAAAACTTCATGGATATGATACCCACGGTTAGATGATCATCTCTAATTTTCATCAAAAAATTCAATAAAAAATCATTGAGATGATGTGATATGTAAAAAAATGGTATAAATATTCATTTTCAACCGTTCAAATGTTGGGTCGCCACCAGCCGCTTTATTGATTGAATTTTTTGATGAAACTTCATGGATATGATCTTCTCACTATACAAAAAAGATATTTTCGTTCTTGCCGATAGTAGATGGGGATGCTTACTTAGACTTCTCAGTTGTTTCTACTCCAGATAGGATTAGCTATTCCCATTTCCTATTGGGCGTGTTGCCCTTAGATTACAGTATTTATCTTATTGCAGACCTTTATAATTTGTAAGACTTGTAATTCCATATTTAGTTATTATTCAGTTTACATTGTGGATGTTAGTTGGTGACCGATGGTTTATTCGGTTCAGCTTTATTATTTATTTACGTTTGATGGTTAATCTAGTTATAGGGGTTGTGTTAATCGTTCTTATCATTTACATTATATTATTACTGCGACAGTGATGCTAAGAATAATCCATACTGAGATACATGTTATATTTTAGTAGATGATTGGTTACTCGGTATCAAAATAGACGGGTTGTCACACAAAATGACAAGAGACCCTTTTATAAGCTCATTTAAATAAGTCCAAACTAACACACTAAATCCACTCAACATAATACCCGACATACTCACTGACCCCCGAATTTCTAACCCTAAGGTCTCTCTCTTCTATTTCACGGCAAACTTTCTTTCTTCTCGTTTCTTTATATATCTTCTCTTCTCTCACACTACTACCCATCCATCTTCTTCCCCTCAAACTCCCACCCCCTTATTTAGGTAGCAAGCACAACCCTCCACCCCCCTTTATTTTTCGAACAATAGCACAACCCTCCCTTTATTTCAGCAGCATAACAACCTCCTCTCCCATGAATGGTAATTGAACCGTATTCCGTGAAAAATGTAATATTTATAGGGAAAAAATATTTGATGAGAATTCTAGTGACTGGATTTGACAATCGTCGGAAGAATCATTTAGAGTTAATTACTTCGTACAAATAATTGATTAATCGCTTATTTCACTTAGTACTAGACTTGAACAATTAAAAAAATATAAGGATACTTTTGAATGTTTATTTGATTTGAACAAGTTAGAAACTCAGATGATGATATTTTAAATAGTTATTTTATTGTATTAAGCTTAAAAATTATTTAGCACGTGACAGTAGTTGTGATATAAATGGAAACCAATTTTTTTGTGAATAAAGTTTTAAAATGTTTTACCTAAAGAAACTAAAAAATCAAATGATGTGGTAGACTATATTAAAAGAATGGATTGTATTTTTTCAAATGACTTGATTGCCTATAGAATAATTTTGACAATACGAGTTACGATATCCTCGGCCGAAAGAAGTTTTTCCAAGTTAAAATTAATAAAATCTTACCTTCGTTCTAGCATTTCACAAAAACAATTAATTGGATTAGCTATGTTATCGATTTAACAAGATTTGTTAAAAATAATTAAATTTGATAATTTAATTGATAGTTTTGCAACAAAAAATATGAGAAGACATTTTCTTTAATTTGTTTTTTTTTTACTCTAAACGGCATCCAATTCATTATTCGCCTAAGGTCCGTAAAACTTCAGAGCCAACACAACATGATATAAATACTTAATGCACTTTGAAAAGATTTGGGAAATTTATTTTGGACTCGTAACATTATTCATATGATAGCTAAGTTTTCGACACAGGGTCATTTGGGGAACCACAAGCAATATGTTAGGATGAACGAATAAGAATATAAATTATATGATAAGGACATGATGTTAGAGGTGCTCAGAATTCAAACCCAACTGACCAGACCTACTTATCAAATCGATACATTTATGTTAAAGGGTCTTTTTTTACTTGGGTATATAACTAATTATCGAAATTAGAGTGTGCTATTCTCAACATTGTTTTGCAAACTATGGTACCTCTTTCGTACATTTCGGTGGTTGAACGTAATATTCTGCATTGATAAACTTTTAAGAGAGATCATTTTCGAATATGCAAAAACTTATAAGAGCATCAACAATGGTGGGGAGTTTGGAAAAAAAAATTTGTAAAGTTACAAACTGAGATACGTACAATGGTGATAGGTAGTTGGCAAAATTTTAAAGAGGAAAGGTAAAGAATTTTCAAAGTTACTGGATTCCTACTGATTCAGTAAAAACTTCTTATGTACTTCTGATCCTCGTAGGAACTTCCTACGAACTTCTTTTGTCCCTAAGAAGTTCCTACGAACTTCATTTGTTCATAAGAAGTTCCTACGAACTTCAGAAGCTCGTAAGAACTCCTACGAACAAAAGAAGTTCGTAGGAAGTTGTTTTTACCCCTGGTAAGTTTTACGGCTGTTGGTAGAGTTTCTTTATAAATACACCCCACCTGCCTCACAAATTTTCATTCACAACCTTTATAAATTTTGAGAGTATAATTTCCTCTGTGTGATTTCCTTATTTCCATTTTTAATATTTTTTCTTTCTATAGAAAATATGTCTTCCTCTCAACCGATTAGTTCTGGTACAACTCGACAACCTCATATGACTCTTTTTGAGGACGAAGTACTATGTACCATTTATGCTAAATATACAGCCCGAAGTATTGAAGGAAACTCAATATAATCGGGCACATTTTGGGACACCGTGAAAGATGAATATAACGTCATGCATGGAATTACAATTACTCGTAGAAGATCCATGCTATCAACACGTTATAATCATATATCGCATCAAATAATGCCATATATTGCAAATCTTTCTCACCAAATCAAGAATATGGGAAGCGGGATGAATGAATTCCTAGCGGATACTAATGCACGCGACGCGTACCACGCCGAAACCAATAAACATACTACTATCAAATTTTAAAAGATTTACCAAAATTTGACTTGGAAAACACAGCGGGGAACGATGACATCCCTACACTTGTACGCGAAGATGACACTCCGGGGGTACGAGACGTACCGGATAGACTCCCAGGTAGGAAGGGTGAGAAACAACGTGCACGTCAACGAGCGCATTCTGATAGCTTGGATTGTAACACGGCGGTACTCAAACATTGCGAAGACTTCAATGCAATGTTTAAAAGCAAGCAAGAGCGAAAGAATAATCGTGCCCTTAAATTTGACTCTCAGATGGATGCGTTCATCGAGACGAAGGGAGTTGATCAACTCACCAAAAAACAAGATCAGATCACAAAAAATAAGAATAGCTAGTGCGCCTAGGCCGAGAGCAGTCGTACATCATGGAGCTAGATATTAACAATATGAATGATATGCAAAAGTTGTTTCATTATAAAAGGTTCAACGACCTAACATCGATGGTTGATGCCACCGAAGCTGCGATTTCCGAGTTACAATCGAACTATGATGGGTCGTATAACCCTGCGTCAAGTCCAAGCGGTTCAATTATTGACTAGTAGTATTTATTATACTTGTATTGAATCCTCGTTATTTTATTTTCCTCATTTACTTTCAGTATATGTACACCGACCCAGTTTGCATTTTAACAAATCCAATGTCAACATTTAAATATATGTAATGTTAGTACTATTTATTAATTTTAGTTTCAATACAATAGTCGTACAATTACAAATTAAAAATCGTACAATTACGAATTGAAAATGTAAGTAATAAACCAAATAGACATAATTAATATCATAAATACGTTTACATACCTTCAACCCACCATTTCATCACCGTGGGTGTTCTAAATGTGCTCCACTAAATCATTCCATAACTGTTGATGTTTAGTTGCATCTCTTATCTTTGCATCCCGCGTGAGGTAGTCGTAGAAATTAGTTTGGACCCTCAAAATATGAGGTGTTACATCATTACATTCGTATTCATTTTGCCATGGACAATATCTACGTTCATCGTCAATAATCATATTGTGTATTATAATGCAAGATTTCATTATGGTTGATAGTGATGCCCTATTCCATAATTTACAAGGTTCCCGAACAGAAGAGAATCGGGCTTGTAGTATACCAAAAGCTCGTTCAACATATTTTCTACACGCTTCTTGGTACTTGCAAAATAATTTATGTTTTGTGTAATCCCTTGTTGGTTCCCAAAAGTTTTAACTATTGTAGCGTAGGGAGGGTAAATTCCATCACCAAGGTAGTACCCCATGTCGTATGAATTTCCATTAATAGTGTAATTAATGGGAGCTTCCCTTCCATTGCGCAATTCCTGAAAGACGTTAGACCAGTGCAAGACATTTAAATCGTTGCAAGAACCATGCACACCGAAGAACGATTTCCAAATCTAGAGGTCGTACGAGGCAAATGCTTCATGGATTATAGTAGGTGACTCCTTACGTCCACTATATTGAGCGTGCCATGTTGTGGTGCAGTTTTTCCAACACCCGTGCATGCAATCAATTCTACCTAGCATTCCTGGGAAACTTCTATTTGCATTTTGTTCGAGTAACCTTGTGACGTCGCCTTGTGTCGGATTTCTGCCGTACTGGGGACCAAAAATTTGTACAATTGCCTCTGTAAATCTAATAACAGCTTATAATAGAGTGGTTTCACTCATAGCGTACTGCTCAGACCACACGTCATGGGAACCCCCATTAGCTAACATTCGAATTGCCCCAAACACTTTCTGATGAGAGCTTAAACCTTGATGATCGCAAGCATCATTCTTCTGAACAAAGTAGTTATCATAAAGGCAAACAGATTCAAGGATGCGATTGAAAACACTATACCTCATCCTAAATATCCTTCGAAAAAAATACTCATTATATACCTTATCTTCCCCAAAGTAATCTTCCCATAGTGTTGCATGTCCCCTTTCTCTCCTACGATTCACTCGACGTCTCGTTTCGAGTTCTTTCCCATCGCGAATTATATTTTTTTCAGCACACCACCGGGTAATCTCCATCATAATAATCATTTCCTCGTCTGAATCATCGGATGATCCACCTTCATTAAATTGTGCATATTGGAGAAAAAGATTTCGTCCCTCATCGCTAGAACTAAAGGAGTCCATGATATAATATGGTTACAAATTAATTTAGATGTAGATGAAATATTATACTCTACCTGTATAGTTTTACGGTACAAAGCTAAGTATAATTATAGGTAAAATCTTATATAGGTAAGTGTGCTACAGATAACTGTGCTAGAGATAATATAGGTAAAATGTTAATTTATGTGTCCTATTGGTAAGTGTGCAATACAAAATTATCTAGATCAGTGCTCTATATTATCTAGATAATATATGTGTCCTATTGGGTTGCATGTATATGTAATTTACCGTATGTAAATATATTGTATGATATTCACATTTTGGTATGTGCTACATATATTATCTTGGTAAGTGTGCTACATATATTATATTGCTATTAGTAAGTGTGCTACATTTTGGGTTCAGGTTGTCAATATGTTGTATGTCAAGTTACTGTATGATAACTACTTTATGTGTAGTTAATTTATCAAGTTACTATATGATAACTACAATCATCATCAGCTTTATGTGTGCCTTTATAAAATTATAATTTATTATTGCCTCCAAGTTATTATATAATTTATCTTTTTCATTGGTATGTGTGCCTTTATATTATTATAAATATTTGTTACCATTGTAAAATAAAATTATAACTTCGAAGGTTTAAAATTACCTATAAATAAATTAGAAGGAATGCAACAATTTTTTATCTACCATTGTCTTATATTTCAAAGATGGCTTCCTCTCCCTACTATTCATCCATTTACAATAGCTCCTACACAGATATTGCTTATAACGATTAGTATGGGAAAAAAATAATTTTCCAAACATATTCAATTGATACTTCTCAACGTTTTCTCAATGACTTTGGTCATATATTCATAATCTCTCCCAATTCGGAACCTGAAGACGGAGTTGTGTATCCTTGGGAACACCTCACATGGCCAGATAAATATGATGAAAGGTGTGACCTGGAGGTGCTTTGCCATTACCATCACATATCTGTGCCAAAAAATCGGGCGGCCTCACTTTGGCCAATATCGAATCCCGAAGAAGCGGATATGTTTTGTCTTGATTTATTGGAGGAAGAGATATGGATGATGAAGAGGCACCTACAACGTTATCACAAAGCACAACGTGCGATGCTATCAGGTCGTCACATTCAGGAACAATTAATTAACATATATAACGACTCTACGTTGGCATCAGATAACGATATTTCCGACTACACCAATTCCGGTTATGATTACTTTTCGAAATGCATATATGAAAATGATGGGGAAGAGTACGAACCAAATATATCAAACTACAATGAAGAATATGTTGATTCCGATACGCAACGATCTTACTTACCTAAATGTTTAGTGCGCAATGGGAAACCATTTTGTTATACTTCTGCTAGGTTCGACCTAAGCGTTTGAACACATATTCCCAATAATCATTTCGATCATGTATTATTATTTTTACTACTTAAGTCATTATTTCAATACTAATAAATGATAAAGTCCAATCGTAATAATTGTTGTGATGATTATAGTAAAACCATATATTTTGAGTGTAATAATTTGTTTGTCATCATTCTATGTGTAATAAATGAAAATAAATATGAGACATTATGCATCATAACATTTTTCATAAATATGAGACATTATACATCATAACATTTATCATCACAATTAAATTGAGACAACAATACAAAATTTATTCATAACATTTTTTAATAGTACATTATACATCACTAGCGCCCCGGGTCGAACTCAAAATCCGCATCTAAATCTGCATGTGAACCCGTGTAAGGGTCAGACCCAAATAAATTATCCCAAGGTTGTTGCGACTCATATGTCGGGACCGGGTCAGAGGGTGGGTCTAGGTGTGGTCTGTAAATGCTCGGACGACTAGAACTAGTACCACCCTCCTCAAACCCACGAGTAGGCATAGTAAAACATGCTAGTCTATGCTCCAACTCCTCAATGTGGTCATCACCTACTTTGAGTTGATCCTCTCGCTGACGTGTCTTGTGTAATATTAAATGACGGATACCTCGAATGTTATATGTTGCTTCGATGTAGGACTCACGCCATTCTAACTGTGTCAAAGATTGAGCTGGAAGTGCGTTGGTTGAAAACTTAGGTCTCGGGACATCTATAGTATATGAAGCCCCCTTCTCTAGGCCAACGTCAACCATCCAATTCTACCTCCCTGGTTGGATGTGCGTAAAACCACAGAGAACAGTGTCTCATACACATGTGGTTCATTTGTTAGTGCTGGTGCTCGTGGGATTCGCAACCTCGAAGGTACCACTGAACCAACTCCAATCAAATTTACATTAACATATGTGGCAATTAGCGATAGTAATGGCCCGAGTGCTACTGCCTTTCAATATGCATTATACTCTTCTTGGGACACATCTCTTATGTGTTGATTTGCGAGAGGCCAATTTTGGGCGGCAGCTGCTTGAAAATCATGTTCTGAGACACAACACAAACTCGATGGTGGGTTGTCTGCTATACATATGCGCCCAGTCAATTGTCGGATGGCCCGATCACCCAAGTACCAAAAACCCTTAAATAAGGGATCCCAAAAAATCATCCGTAACCCCGATATCTCACGAGCATATAAGATGACATCAGAGTCACAGTAGGCAGAAGTCTCGTATAGCTGCCATATAATGGACTCGGGTGACCGCATCTCAAGTTGATGTTGACTGCTTGAGATGTTAAATCGCTGTGCTCCCTTTACTTTCTTTCTGTTCCCCCTCGACCAAAGAAATATGCGGGGCCACGCATCGATGGACGGATTGATGAGAATAGGACATGCCATGGCCATGTACTCGTGATGTAAATAATGCGAAATTTGTCAATAAATTTAATTCATTAGAATAAGTTGACATATATTGTAATGAAACATAAATTTCATTAAATAAGATGAGACGAAAATATACCTCGAGTATTTGCCACATGCATTCAACGCTAGTCAACGATCGTCGACTGGCTTTGTTCAAAGACCATATAATACGGGCATACATAGCTGAACCCCAGTCGTATGTGTCGATGGCAGGAATATCCCCCAGATAATGTAAATAGTCGAGGTCGAAAGTGGATTGAGCATTTGGAAAAAATACACTCCCGAATACATAGAACCAAAATGCCTGAGCTATGATTGGGGACATATAATCCGGTAAAGGTTCAACCTTGACAAAATTTTCTATTCACTTTTTAAGGTCAGAAACTGGAATTTCCGCACTGGTAAATCTCTGTATATGAATTTCTGGGAAAAATTCATTTATGGTATTAACAAAATTGGTATATTGTTCAATTCGTAGATTTTGAACGGGTCATCCTTGTCCAATCAGAATGCGTGTACATAATTTAAAATTTTTGTCATATATTTAAATAATTAGGAATATAAATACCATTAAATAATTATGAATATAAATAATTATTTTCATATATTGACACAATCGGAATACCGTTACATATTTAAATTTTTTTGTCATATATTTAAATAATTATGAATATAATTACTATAAAATATATTTCAAACAATTAATTTGGAATTTAAGTACAACAAATTATTTTCATATATTGAAACAATCGGAATGCCGGTACATAATTTAAATTTTTTATCATATATTTAAATAATTATGAATATAAAAACCATAAAATATATTTCAAACAATCAATTATGAATTTAAGTACAAAAAATTATTTTCACATATTGAAGCAATTATGAATATAAATAATTATATTCATATATTGACACAATCGGAATGCCGGTACATATTTCAATTTTTTTATCATATATTTAAATAATTATGAATATAATTAACATAAATATATTTCTAATAATTAATTATGAATTTAAGTACAACATATTATTTTGAAATTTTGAAACAATTATGATGCCGGTACATATTTTTAATTTTTTGTCATATATTTAAATAATTATGAATATAAAAACCATAAAATATATTTCAAACAATCAATTATGAATTTAAGTACAACAAATTATTTTCACATATTGAAACAATTATGAATATAAATAATTATTTTCATATATTGTCACAATCGGAATGCCGGTACATATTTCAATTTTTTTGTCATATATTTAAATAATTATGAATATAATTACCATAAAATATATTTCAAACAATTAATTATGAATTTAAGTACAACATATTATTTTTACATTTTGAAACAATTATGATGTCGGTACATAATTTAAATTTTTTGTCATATATTTCAATAATTATGAATATAAAAACCATAAAATATTTCAAACAATGAATTACGAATTTAAGTACAACAAATTATTTTCACATATTGAAACGATTATAAATATAAATAATTATTTTCATATATTGACACAATCGGAATGCCGGTACATAGTACATCTTTCAATTTTTTTGTCATATATTTAAATAATTATGAATATAATTACCATAAAATATATTTTAAACAATTAATTATGAATTTAAGTACAACATATTATTTTCATATTTTGAAACAATTACGAATATTAGTACAACGAAATAAAATAAAATTATTACCGAAAAGCATTGTGAAGTCGAGCGGAGTGAAGGCAAGCTCGACGTATGGTAGTTGGAAGGTATGCGTCGTGTCCCACCAACGTTCGATTATCGCCGTCAGAATACATTGATCGGAAGTGGGCATCACCATAGAAAAAAAAATCGACATAAAACCGACACTGTCGATAATTGCTTTGATATCCAGTTTTTTGTCTTCAATCAATTTGTACAATTTCATTGGCCCCGCCCAATTCCCCCGAAATTCGAATTTATTTTCGTTTATTATCGGAGTTTCGCCGTCCGACGCGTGTGATACTCCGTCGTAAATACGGGTATAGTTGTCAATTACGGGATTCGACGATTGAATCGGCGCGGAAGAATCAGGAATTGTCGTTGAAGTCGACCCGTGTTTTTTTGATTTCCCGATATTAATATATTTTTTTTATTTTCTACCTAATTCCATTGGGTTGACAAGATGTGATTTGGAGGATTCTCTAAATCTAATTTGGGACTGATTTGAAATTAATTTGGGGATTATATGGAATGATTTTTTAGAGTATATGAAGAAATTTAGGAAAAATATGTAGAAAGTTTGGAACTGCTGTTTTTAGAGATTATATGAGACCGTTTTGATGAGAACTATGTAAAAATTTTGAGGAAATAAGGAGAAGAAGATGGAGGAATCTGATGGATTAAAGAAGATGAAGAAGATGATTATGGAGGAGTTAGATGCAGAAGATGAAGAAGATAAAAGGATGATAAAGTTTGTGAAGGTTCGTGAATAAATACACGAAGGAATGTTACTGTTTATGACGGTTAAGTTTCTTACGAACTTCTATAGTTCATAAGAACTTTCTACGGACTTCATTTGTCCGTAAAAAGTTCTTACGAACTATAGAAGTTTGTAGGAATTCCACCATTATATGCTGTCCATTTGGGCGAAAAGTAAAAGCCACACACGCGCCACACACGCTGCTTAACCTACCTTTCGCCAACGCATACCGGTGCGGATGCTCCAAGACATGAAATTGAGATGGACTATTTTTCTTCTATAAGGTAGACCAAAGATGTAGTGGAAATTGGAATAAGAATCTACCTTCTTCTGTGTATGGTTAGAAACAGAAAGCAGGGACAACAATTAACAGGGAACATACTGCGATACTGTAGTGACAGAGAAAGATTTGTGCTTGAGAGACAGGAATGCATCGGGTTTGAAATCAGTCAGATAAATTAAACAAGTTACTGTAAAACAAAATATATAATGGGTTTTAGGGAGGTGGGGTGACAGAAAGAAATAAACACATTAAATGTATACCACGTTCATTACATAACATCATCGATGAGTCCATGGAATACATACCACTTTTACATCTATCCAGATCACGGATGAACAAAATAGGTCGTGGTACATTGAACTTTCAGAATCTTCTATCCAATTTGTCTGCTGTTAAGATTCGTGGGGCAAATTTTCCCCAATAAATGGACGTGTATTCTCTTTCCATGTCTCTAAATCTTTCAGCGGGATACTGTTTCAACGTAACTTGTGCATTCCCTGTGTAATGATTAATTACTGCCCACTTAAACGACAAAATGAATGAAAAAGGGCGGATGTGCAGAAGATAGAAACTCTACAATCTATAAACTTTTAATTTAGTCAAAAAATCTCATCAAAATATGAGGTATTCTACTTTTCTGCTATTGATACTGCAAAAAAAAATTCTCTTTAGAACACTGCCCTCTTTTTGACAATAATGTAACAATTTTATTTGGAAGGAAAAAAATTGAAATCCAACCCCATATGTCCTTAAAGTTCATTGTAGCACTACGTTATATGATACAATTTTACTTTCCGATACAGTGAGTAAATGAAAATTCTACTTGAATTGGCTATGACCCCATCAACCTTGTAAACAAATGAAATGTTAAATACACTACACTGACATATATGTGAACGGGTCAGATCTTAGCAGTTTTAATTGTTATCCTTTGTCAAATACTAGTCAAAACATTGTAATTTGGGATCTGACCAAGTTTTATAGACTATTTTTTGTAAAGAATAGCATTAATTTGGGATGGAAAGAATGCACGACTTTTAAATTTGGGATGAATGGGGAATAATTTAAGACCACTGAATATGAAATTGCAGCTGCTATTTTTATTTACTCGCATCTAATCCGCGCAATGTGCGGGCACATATAGTTTTATTCCCTATTAATTTTTTTTTGATACATATATATGATTAATGACGTAGTTATATCGGGGTGGTAATTTTAAAACTTACACGAAAAAGACTAAATCGATATAAGCTTGACTCAAAGATAATATGATAAATTACGTTATTTTCATTTAGTTCAATTGGATCAATAATATTTATGTTTAAATCATAATTGGTTTTATGTTGTGTTTTCGTGCTCTTATTATATTAAATATCAATTTATATAAATAATTTCAAATTAATATCTTATACAATACATGAACGAAGCAAAACCCATTATTTAAGTCAAACAATAAATTTTTGGGGTCTTTACACATAGGTCCCATTTATCGGGTCAAAATTCTTATAAGTACTATTGACTTTTCAATAATCCCATAGATCCTATTCCAACTTTTTAGGGAATTTTTTCACCATTTTATCCTTTTATAACTAATCATCCGTAACTTCCTTTAGGAAGTTACATAAGTGGTTGGATTTTTTTTTTAATCTTTAAATGATCATAACTTTTGATTCACAAATCCGTTTTTCGCAAAATTACTATTTTTGAAATCTGCTCGACGAGATCTATCAAACAAGATCCATGAAGGCTATAAAATTCCAAAGAAAAAAATTTACACAAACAGTAAACTTTACTGTATGCACTAGAATATAAAATAGTTGTATATATATATATGTCATTTTCACAAACAGACGCTAACATTTACTGTGGTAATACTACACAGTATATATATATATATACATACGGTGGATCCAAACCCTTTTTTTTTCTAAATTACCTTATATCTAAAGGTTCGCGCTAGCGATATCCAATCCTTACAACCTGTGACAACCCGCGATCCGAGATAAGGACTGGCCAGCCCGATACACAAACGTAACAGGAATCATGGATGGATATCATTCTCAGCATCACAAAATATAAACTGAGTTTACGGGAAAACCACCCAATAAATCAGATAACGGGTTGCCAAAAAGTTTAGAAATTTAAAACCAGTTAAGGAAATTTAATTAAACAACCCAATCTGACAAGCAAGTGGGATTCCAAAAGAGTATATATATAATACAACTAAAACGAATGTATACAAATGGACCGAATAGGCTGTCGATCCACAGCTACATAGAATACAGTACAACAGTTTAAATATCTTACATAATACATTCATTAATCAAATACAAAAGTTTGGGCCACACGCCTGAGTGAAGACCCGATCATATCTAGAACACAAAGAAGAAAACGTCTAATTCAAGGTCCTGCAATATCCACAAAATCTTACAGCCCGTCACAGTAACTGGAATGGAAACATCAAAACGGGCGTCCATGTGGGGGAGCACTTGAGCGGATACATTCATATATGCAACAAGCAAAGTAAACCGGTCAGGGCCGGGTTCTATATGATCACCAGAAGAAATAAAAAGCATGATAGAAATGAATAATTATGCATGAATGATAAGGATGATACTATGGCATGTTATCTAGCATGTTAAGCCTAAATTACAATTTAAGACAATTTAACTAAATGATGAAATAAAATGTCATTTACATAAGAGAAAGAAAAGTAAATAACTTAAATTTAAAACCTTTTTTCATTTATCAAATTTCCATCTCCCTTTACATTCCTTAATAGGAATAAAACCATTTATTTGGTTTAATCAAGAAGATATGATTTTCTTTCATTTTATTAACTTCCATTGTTAATTATCTTTCCATTCCTTAATAAGAATACCACTAGTATCAAGTGCTCTTTATGGCACATAAATTTCAATTCCTGTGCTCTTTATGGCACGTATCCATGCTCTTTATGGCATATAACCATCAAGTTTCACTTGATGCAGAAAAGTTATATTCTCATACATATAACGATTCTACGACCGCCCCTCTGAGTTTTCCCAATGGGCGCGTCCCTAAATGACCATCATCTTCCAGGGCATATCTATACAAGACAACCTGGGCACCTATCGCGATACGTCGGGAAGCGGCCATATGCCTGCGGGAGAGTCAGGACCACACCAGGAATTCCCTCACCAGCGCAAAAAACATATAGAAACCCCACATATGGCCTAGGACTATATCCACCCTGCATTCACTAGCCAGGGGGCATCAACAAGCGCGCGAACTTCCCTTATGATGTCATTTAGAGAGGTCTGTTTAATTAAATTAAAATTTACCATTTTAAATCTCATTTTCATTTTTCAATTACCATTACCAAGATTTCCATTTCCATTATCCATGTGTTTGGGTCTTTTTATTCGAACCTTTCATCATTATACAACTGGGTTCATTTTATTTGAACCTATCATCTTTAACACAATTTTGGTTCATTTTAGTTGAACCTAATCCCATTGAATATCGTCATTAATATTCCTCAAATTACAAGTCCCGACTAAATCTCCAAATAGACAATATGATCCTACAATTCCCAAAATTCATATAATTTTGATAAGCCCTTTAGTCTCTAAGCATGGGCATTTAACTTCCTAACTTCTCAAAAGTTTTAAATAAAAGAAGAAATGCCTTAACATTTCTTTAAACACCCCGGGAAATAAACCCCAGATGACCCAATTCGAATCTAGGGTGGCGACCAAACTCAACTAATACTCTAGGACCCAAGTTTACTTCTTTTAAGAAGGTTCATAGGTCCTAAACCTAAAGAAAAAGATCAAAAATTCAAAAGGAAAATGACTCAAAACTGCAGGACCCGAATCGATTCACCCTAGGGGCCGAATCGATTCGCCCCAGCAAATCGATTCGCTCTGAAAGCGAATCGGTTCGAAAAACAAACCCAAGTTTCTGCAAATGCCGAATCGATTCGGCCTTAACCCGAATCGATTCGGGTACCAAGACCTGGGATTCTGCAAGTATGCGAATCGATTCGCCCTAGGGGCCGAATCGATTCGCCCCTGCGAAAAAGCGAAGTTTGGCAATGGAGTTCTAAACTTCAATTTTTCCCCCAAACTCAAAACCAACCAAACACAAATAATCTAATGGAAATAATACACCAAAAATATGTCTAATTACCATAATTTACAATATTTTTCATCCAAATCCGTTTCCAAGGGTTAATACCCAAATAATATAACAAAACCCTAAAATGACATTTCATAACAATTCATAAATATCAATACTAATTATTCTCCTTAAATCATACAATAGCAAGTAGGTAACTTTCCTTGATCATACAAATGCAGATTTGATTTGGTGTAGGCAATGATCCAAGCTCCAATCTCTCTTTTTCTCCAATATTCTCTTCCTCTCTCTACTCTCTCTAGGGCTCATTTGTGTGTTAAGAGAAAATGAGGAAAAATAATGAGGCTAGAAAGACTTAATCGGGCCTTAAGTCTAAAATCCCCAACTCTAATGGCTAATACGCGATAAAATAAATCGCAACTACACATTTAAGCTATAACCAGTCAAAAGTGCCCAAAATACCAAAATACAATATGGCACTTATTTTGACTGTCTCGCACCTACCGAAACTGACTACACCCTCCAAATTATCATTTGGAAATTTTATATCTCATTTTTAGTTCCGATATCTCATTAAACCAAATGTCATTTTAATTCTAATGACACAACAAGTCACCACATGGATATTTTTACCTACTCATCAGGTAATCCTATAACATATCAGTAAATATTAACCTTTTCCATATCAAATTAAGATTTACTCAACATCCATCATTTTATAATTAATTACTACACATAGTAAATAAATATAAAATTGGCTATCAAAAGAGAGGATTGTTACATACTCTCCCCTTATGAGGGAATTTTGGTCCCAAAATTCAGATATACCTCGCAAGAAGAAATGCGGATACCTCTCCCGCATGTCATCCCCGCGAGCACATGTCGACTCCTCGATACTAAGGTGACTACATTGCACCATAACCAAAGGTACTACCCGCGGTTTCAATCGCCACTCCCCATGCTTTAAAATAGCAACCGACTATTCCTCATAAGAAATGTCAAGTTGCAACTCAATATCTTCGAAAGGAAAGTTCCTAAAGGCACCATCATATCTCTTATACTTCTATACAGGAGAGATATGGAACACGTTATGAATTTTGCTACAAGTGCTTCGGTAAAGCAAGTTAATAGGTTACCAGACCCACCTTAACATTTATAGGAAAGGTCCAACGTAACGCGGTGCAAGTTTTCCTTCTACTCGAAATGCTTAATGCCATTCATAGGCGATACTCGCACGAACACTTGGTCCATCGACCTCAAACTCCACATGTCTTCTCCCCGCATCGACATAACTCTTTCGTCGATCTTGGTTATACGAATGTGATTCCGAATGAGCTCAACATTCGAAGAAGTACCTCGGATCATTCCAGGTCCGAGAGACTTATCAACTCGCACCTTTAACCAACAAGTAGGAGATCCACAAGACCTACTATACGAGGCTTTATAAAGCGCCATCCCAATACTGAATCGATACAAATTATAATAAGCGAATTCGACTAGTGGGAGACATTGTTCCTGACTATTCTTGAAGCCAAGCACGCACATAAGGAGTATATCCCCCAACATATGGTTTACCCTT
Organism: Sambucus nigra; assembly: GCA_949130495.1. NCBI lineage: Eukaryota > Viridiplantae > Streptophyta > Magnoliopsida > Dipsacales > Adoxaceae > Sambucus > Sambucus nigra. The sequence goes on along the minus strand of OX422219.1, from coordinate 379,119,956 downwards.
TTTGGTCTGGCCATCTGTTTGAGGATAATAAGAAGTACTAAACTTCAATCCGATTCCCATGGCCTCTTGGAAGCTTGCCAAGAGTGAGAAACGAAAAATCCTGTTTCAGTCGGAACCATAAACAAGGGCACCCCATGCAGTCCAATAACCTCTCCATTCCCGGCCACCAATACTGACGGCGCACAAATTGACACATTTTGTCGTCAATCGGATGTGCCGTAAACTTAGAACCGTGAGATTCCACCATTTCTGCCTTTCTTAAGTCCTTCTCATTCGGGACAAAAATTCTCTTAAGGAAACGCAGCCCACCCTCAAAGTCAATAGAGCATGATACTGTTCCCTCAATCAACAACTTGTGTATGTGGCTTTAACCACCCTTATCTCTCCTACGACATCTTGCAACAGAATGTTGCTCGCACGAAAGACTAAATTCTGCCTAGGAAGTAATACCTTCTTTCCCATACGGCGATCACCCCCACGATGGATTTTAATTCAAGCATGGGTTAATACTTACCACAAGTTTAAAATTATGAGGCGCATAAACAACAAGTCTATGCTTCAGTATTATTACTCCCCCTCCTGGCAGAAGCTTGTCAATTGAATCCACCCTCGATCTTAACAACATGGGCTCAGGAGTGAGAGTCAATTCACCCTTTTTAGCTCCCCAAAAGCCAAGTTACCTCCGTAACACTCTAACTACGAGCGACCTCATCTCTTTCGGCCTAACCAACCAAACTTCTCGAAATCTCCCACTTCTCGTTACTAGGGAACCAATCCCTCTTACAGTTAACACACAACTTATTCACGGTCAACTCCCGACAACCCTCCTAAACTAACGCCACATAAACTAAAGGCCTTATGTCCAAACAATCCTAAGGTCTACCTACCTATACTATCCTATCTATCTAAGTCGTATATATATATAATACTAAGTATATCCCTAGCTCCCTAGGCCGTTCTCAACTCCCGACATTTGCTCGGTTTCATACGTGGGACGTCTCGCCGAAGCAGAATCCAAACAAGGAACCCTCCCGATACACTACTACCTCGCGTTGTCGGTCATTAAGATATATAGGTCTAAGACACATGTTCGGGACCGAAAAGATTCTACTTATATACATTACCATTTAAATAACTGAAGATTTAACAAATCAAACATTCACTTTTCATAAAGCCTTATAATTATATACCCCACAACATATATATACCTTTTTAAATAGCCTTCTTATCAGGGCATAACCCGAAGTCTTAATTCGACTTCGCATCCCAGTCTCCCTCGCATCGTTCAGAGGGGAGAACTATATACATTGCTTCTATTTCGCACTTTAATAGCCATCAATCACTCTTCTACGTGATTCTCGGCTAAACCTTTCAACCAACAAAAATAAAATAAAAATGAAATTAACTAAAAGAAGGAAGAATAAAATCTCTCCACTTCCAACGTCGCTGAGGTTCATGCGTGGAGCGTCCCGCAAAAGCTGAATCCAAACAAGGAACCCCTCCTATACGCTACTACTCAACTTTGTCGGTCGTGGAGATAAGTCATACCAATCACATCATACCCGACCATGTCAAGGACGAGTAAATCGGCCTCAAAGCATAAAATACCACAAGAAATCCCTATATGTTTACAAACAATAAAATGAGCGAGCCATCACTCATAGAAAACTCAATGCTATTCAAATTACTCTCAGCATATTTTATCAAATCTGTAGCCTGAGAAGAGCTCATAAACAAATGAGCGCGTAACACCCGCATCGAATAACACATAACTCAAGTACCTCCGAAATAAAAGCTTACTCTTAATAGCGGGCGGTGCTAACGAAGATGGAGGAAGTATACCCTCCCGAATTTGATAAACTCTCCCATACAGTAACTGTCCCTTCTGCATGGGAACAATCGGATCAGGTACCTGAGGTGGAAACTGAACATATGGCTGTTGCGGAGTCCTAGGAAACTGACCCCTAATCCATCGAGGACACTATATCTTATAATGACCCGCCTCCCCACATAGGAAGCACCGTCCCTTTATATCCTCTTGACCTCGACCCCCCGTTATATCTGAACTAGGAAGTGCCTTAGCCCAGAGGGTCTTTACCTCCATGAACACTCCGACCTACATATCTCAAAGCACCTTTACTGTGCCTAATGTTATTGCCACCCATAATAAACCCTACAAACGTTGTCTCTTAGACGAGACCCCTTGTCGAGGGTCCCTCTCTTTCTGCTTACTACCCGAAGGTTGGGATAAGGGAAATTCTCCTCCTCTAATCCCATGTTCTCCAAGCTTTCCTGCTTGCCCCACGACAGTAGCTTTCTTGCTACCCGGTGTATATAACCGATGCTCACGGTAATGGAGTAAGGATACATTCATTACCTCACCAAAAGTTTGTAAGGCTGGATTACCCAGCAATTGTTATCGGATTCTCCAGTTTAGACCTCACATAAACTTTGAGATCTTCCTATCTTCCGGAGCCACTTCATCCGGGACAAAGCTCGCCAACCGTGTAAGCTCCTCTACATATTTTGCCACAGATCTCTCTCCTTGCACAACATCCTGGAGAATCATTCTCATCTCCCTTTGGACTATGGGAGGAATGTACTCACGATTGAACAAAGCCCAAAACCCAGTGATCGTCATTGTGTCTCTCTGCTCTGGTGTGGTCATTGTCTCCCACCAGTATAACGCAGATCCGACAAGCTTAAAAGTGGGAAGGACTTGTTTCTTCCCCTCGCTACATACTATCATTCGAAGGTGGAATTGTCTGTCCTCTTTCCAGGTATTGGATTTAATAACATCTGTGCCTCCCTCGAATCCCGAGGAATTGCCCTTTAGAAAGGACTCCCATAGGAGATTGAACATCATGAGTCCCCGGCAATTGTTGGACCACTGTGGTCATGGCGGCGTTAACCGCTTGAGCTACTATGTTTGCTATATCCACAACATTAATGGTCCCTTGTGGCGACGGCGGAAAATCTACTTCCTCTTCTACAACCCTATTACGTCTCGCTGGGCGACCTCTCTAGGCGGCATTTGAGATAAAGAAACAATAGAGTTAAAATACTATTTGAAACTATCTATCTCGCAGAAGATCGCAAACATAAACAACTACACAGTCCTAACATTAGGCTCTATATCAAAGAACGCTACAATAGAACGTGACGAAACCACATAGATCCTAAAGACTCTAGAACCTGATGCTCTGATACCATCTGTGATAACCCGCGATCCGAGATAAGGGGTGGCCAGCCCGATACTCAAACGTAATAGCAATCATGGATGGATATCATTCTCAGCATCACAAAATATTAACTGAGTTTACGAGAAAACCACCCAATAAATCAGAAAACGGGTTGATAAAAAGTTTAGAAATTTAAAACCAGTTATGAAAATTTAATTAAACAACCCAATCTGACAAGAAAGTGGAATTCCAAAAGAGTATATATATAATACAACTAAAATGAATGTATACAAATGGACCGAATAGGCTGTCGATCCACAGCTACATAGAACACAGTACAACAGTTTAAATATCTTACATAATACATTCATTAATCAAATATAAAAGTTTGGGCCACACGCCCGAGTGAAGACCCGATCATATCTAGAACACAAAGAAGAAAACGTCTAATTCAAGGTCCTGTAATATCCACAAAATCTTACAGCCCGTCACAGTAACTGGAATGGAAACATCAAAACGGGCGTCCGTGTGGGGGAGCACCTGCGCAGATACATTCATATATGCAACAAGGAAAGTAAATCGGTCAGGGCCGGGTTCTATATGATCATAGAAGAAATAAAAAGCATGATAGAAATAAATAGTTATGCATGAATGATAAGGATGATATTATGGCATGTTATCTAGCATGTTAAGCCTAAATTACAATTTAAGACAATTTAACTAAATGATGAAATAAAGTGTCATTTACATAAGAGAAAGAAAAGTAAATAACTTAAATTTAAAACCTTTTTTCATTTATCAAATTTCCATCTCCCTTTACATTCCTTAATAGGAATAAAACCATTTATTTTGTTTAATCAAGAAGGTATGATTTCCTTTCATTTTATTAACTTCTGTAGTTAATTATCTTTCCATTCCTTAATAGGAATACCATTAGTATCAAGTGCTCTTTATGGCACATAAATTTCAATTCCCTTGCTCTTTATGGCATGTATCCATGCTCTTTATGGCATATAACCATAAAGTCCCACTTGATGCAGAAAAGTTATATTCTCATACATATAACGATTCTAAGACCGCCCCTCTGAGTTTCCCCACTGGGCGCGCCCCTAAATGACCATCATCTTCCAGGGCCTATCTATACAAGACAACCTGGGTACCTATCGCGATACGTCGGAAAGCGGCCATATGCCCGCGGGAGAGTCAGGACCACACCCGGAATTCCCTCACCAGCGCAGAAAACATATAAAAACCCCGCATATGGCCTAGGACTATATCCACCCTTCATTCACTAGCCAGGGGGCATCACCAAGCGCGCGAACTTGCCTTATGATGTCATTTAGAGAGGTGTGTTTAAGTAAATTAACATTTACCATGTTAAATCTCATTTTCATTTTTCAATTACCATTACCAAGATTTCCATTTCCATTATCCATGTGTTTGGTTCTTTTTATTCGAACCAATCATCATTAAACAACTGGGTTCATTTTATTTGAACCTATCATCTTTAACACAATTTGGGTTCATTTTAGTTGAACCTAATCCCATCGAATATCGTCATTAATATTCCTCAAATTACAACTCCCGACTAAATCTCCAAATAGACAATATGATCCTACAATTCCCAAAATTCATATAATTTTGATAAGCCCTTTAGTCTCCAAGCATGGACATTTAACTTCCTAACTTCTCAAAAGTTTTAAATAAAAGAAGAAATGCCTTAACATTTCTTTAAACACCCCGGGAAATAAACCCCAGATGACCCAATTCTAATCTAAGGTGGCGACCAAACTCAACTAATACTCTAGGACCTAAGTTTACTTCTTTTAAGAAGGTTCCTACGTCCTAAACCTAAAGAAAAAGATCAAAAATTAAAAAGGAAAATGACTCAAAACTGCAGGACCCGAATCGATTCACCCTAGTGGCCGAATCGATTCGCCCCAGCAAATCGATTCGCTTTGAAAGCGAATCGGTTCGGAAAACAAACCCAAGTTTCTGCAAATGCCGAATCGATTCGGCCTTAACCCAAATTGATTCGGGTACCAAGACTTGGGATTCTACAAGTATGCGAATTGATTCGCCCTAGGGCCCGAATCGATTCGCCCCTGCAAAATAGCCAAGTTTGGCTATGGAGTTCTAAACTCCAATTTTTCCCCCAAACTCAAAACCAACCAAACCCAAATAATCTAATGGAACTAATACAGCAAAAATATGTCTAATTACCGTCATTTAAAATATTTATCATCCAAATCCATTTCCAAGGGTTAATATCCAAATAATATAACAAAACCCTAAAATGACATTTCATAACAATTCATAAATATCAATACTAATTATTCTCCTTAAATCATACAATAACAAGTAGGTAACTTGCCTTGATCATGCAAATGCAGATTTGATTTGGTGTAGGCAATGATCCAAGCTCCAATCTCTCTTTTTCTCCAATGTTCTCTTCCTCTCTCTGCTCTCTCTAGGTCTCATTTGTGTGTTAAGAGAAAATGAGGAAAAATAATGAGGCTAACAAGACTTAATCAGGCCTTAAGTCTAAAATGCCCAACTCTAATGGCTAATACGCGATAAAATAAATCGCAACTACACATTTAAGCTATAACCAGTCAAAAGTGCCCACAATACCAAAATGCAATATGACATTTATTTTGACTGTCTTGCACCTACCGGGACTGACTACACCCTCCAAATTATCATTTGGAAATTTTATATCTCATTTTTAGTTTCGGTATCTCATTAAACCAAATGTCATTTTAATTATTATGACACAACAAGTCACCACACGGATATTTTTACCTACTCATCAGGTAATCCTACAACATATCAGTAAATATTAACCTTTTCCATATTAAATTAATATTTACTCAACATCCATCATTTTATAATTAATTACTACACATAGTAAATAAATATAAAATAGGCTATCAAAAGAGAAGGTTGTTACACAACCATTGTTGGAGCTTCAACGACCATCGTCAGAGCTCCGATTTGGGGTGGGTAAGGGTGGCATGTGGTGCCGCTGGCGCGGACCTTTGAAAATAAGAGACTTTTGAATAAATGGGTTTTGGATCCACCGGAGTATCATGCAGTGTCGCTGGCGCGGACCTTTGAAAATAAGATTGGATAAATGGAATCGGTATCATCTGGAGCACCGATTTGGGGTGAGTAGGGGTGGCACAGAACTTTAAAAATAGGAGCATATTGGATATATATATATATATATATATATATATATATATATAGTTTGTAAAAATGTCATAGATATTAAACTTTATTGTATATACTAGAAAATGAAATAGTTTCATATTTGTGATATTTTCAAAAACAATAACATTTACTGTGTTAATATATTTATGAAATAGTTTTATATATATAAAATTTTCACAAACAGTAGCATTTACTGAGTTAATATTACACAACATATATATATATATATTTATATATATACACGGTAGATCCAAACCTCTTTTTTTTTTAAATTACCATATTTTTAAAGGTTTACGCTAGCGACATTTAATCCCCACCACTACCCACCCCCATTGTCGAAGCTTCAATGACTTTTATCAGAGCTATGATTTGGGTTGGAAGTAGTGACATAGGGTGCCGCTGGCATGGACCTCTGAAATTAAGAGAATATTAGATAAATGGAGTTTGGATCCACTGGAGCTCCAATTTGGGGTGAGTAAGGGTGACATTGGGTTAGGTTTATATCTATAACATTTTTACAAACATTAACATTTAATGTGTTATAACACAGTATATATATATATATATATATATATTATACGGTGGATTCAAACCTCTTTTTTCTGATATTGTCTTACTTTTAATGACCCGCGCTAGCGGTATCTAATCCCGACCACCACCAGCCCCAATTGTCGGAGCTCCAAAAACCTTCATTAGAGTTCTGATTTGGGGTGACATGGAGTGCCGCTGGCGCGGACCTTAGGAAATAAGAGAATATTGGATAAATGGGGTTTGGATACACCGGAGCTCTAGTTTGAGGTGAGTAGGGGTAGTATTAGATTAGGTTTATCTCTGTAATATTTTCACAAATAATAAATATTACTGTTTGTGAAAATGTTACATCGGCATCCCATGCCACCTCAAATCAGAACTCTGATGAAGGTTGTTGGAGCTCCGATAAAGGGGGGGGGGGGGATTGGATGTCGCTGGCGCGTACCGTTAAAAATAAGATAATATCAGAAAAAAATGTTTGGATATATATATATATATAATGTGTTATATGAACACAGTAAATGTTAATGTTTGTGAAAATGTTATAGATATAAACCTAACTCAATGTCACCCCCATTCACCCCAAATCGGAGCTCCGGTGGATCCAAACCCCATTTATCTAATATTCTCTTAATTTCAGAGGTCCGTGCCAGCGGCACCCTATGTCACTACTTCCAACCCAAATCATAGCTCTGATGAAAGTCGTTGAAGCTCCGACAATGGGGGTGGGTAGTGGTGGGGATTGAATGTCGCTAGCGTAAACATTTAAAAATATAGTAATTTTGAAAAAAAAAATAGTGGTTTGGATCTACTGTGTGTGTGTGTGTGTGTATATATATATATTATTTCATAAATATATTAACACAGTAAATGTTATTGTTTGTGAAAATGTCACAGATATAAAACTATTTCATTTTCTGGTGTTTACAAAAAAGTTTAATATCTATGACATTTTTACGAACAATAGCATTTACTATGTTCTCACATTATATATATATATATATATATATATATATATATATATATATATATATATATATATATATATGTATATATATATATATATATATATATGTATATGTATATGTATATATATATGTATATATATATATATGCAATATGTTTTTATTTTTAAAGCTCTGCGCCACCGGCACCTAATGCCACTCCTACTCATCCCAAATCAGTGCTCAAGAGTATCCAGATCCCATTTATCCAATCTTATTTTCAACGGTCCGCGCCAGCGGTACCCCATGACACTCCGATCGATCCAAAACCCATTTATTCAAAAGTCTCTTATTTTCAAAGGTCCGCGCCAGTGGTACCACATGCCACCCTTTCCCACCCCAAATCGGAGCTTTGACGAAGGTCGTTGAAGCTCCAACAATGGTGGTAAGGATTGGATATCGCTAGCGCGAACCTTTAGATATAAGGTAATTTAGAAAAAAAAAGGGTTTGGATCCACCGTATGTATATATATATATATATATATATATATATATATATATATATATATATATATATATATATATATATATATATACATACTGTGTAGTATTACCACAGTAAATGTTACTATCTGTTTGTGAAAATGTCACATATATAAAATTATTTCATATTCTAGTGCATACAGTAAAGTTTACTGTTTATGTAAATTTTTTTCTTTGGAATTTTATAGCCTTCATGGATCTTGTTTGATAGACCTCGTCGAGCAGATTTCAAAAATAGTAATTTTGCGGGAAACGGATTTGTGAATCAAAAGTTATGATCATTTAAAGATTAAAAGAAAAGTCCAACCACTTATGTAACTTCCTAAAGGAAGTTATGGATGATTAGTTATAAAAGGGTAAAATGGTGAAAAAATCCCCTAAAAAGTTGGAATAGGACCTATGGGATTATTGAAAAGTCAATAGGACTTATAAGAATGTTGACCCGATAAATGGGACCTAAATATAATTATCCCTAAATTTTTATTGGCAAAAACATATTCATAATAAATTATATAAATAAAACCTACATATTATATTATCTCAAATATCATTTAACTTTTTAACTAAAACATACTCCATTTAGACGTCTATACATGAACCAACTAAGTACATGTATTGACTAAATATATGAACCTCCATTTAAACTTCTATACATGAATTTCATAATACATGAACCAACTAAATTCATGTATTACACAAATATAAGAGAAATTACTATTGGAAAAGAAATGCAAAGAGGCAATCTCGAGAGATACATTTTTGAGAAATCGAAAAGATTAAGAGAGAGGAGAGGTTTCTAAGAAATTGATTGAAACCATCTTTAATATAGTTTTGCACTTAACAAAAATAATGGAAGACATTCTTGTGTTTAGTTAAAGATGGAAGTAGGTATGAATGCTATATTATTCATATTTAATTTTTAGTTGATAATAAAGTGACAAATATAGTAATGTAATTTCAATAAAAATATAATTCAAAACAACAAAAGTATCAGAGAAAAATATATACACGAATATTTACCTCAAATACATATTAATAAACTGTACAACTCCAAATGTTTAAGTGTACTATTGATAAAAGAAGAATTAAAAAGGCCTTTTACTCTAATGCTAAGATTTATGCCAATAAGAGACGTTGGGAACAAATCTGTCATAACACATAATATATTAATACAAAATCTAAGCAATGATGGGTGATTAAAAATTACCATATTTCAAAATTTTAACACAGTTAAACAAAATAACAGTAAATAAATTTTATTCAAACTTATGAAGTTCCCAACATATACATCATGAATTTGTTTTTTCTAAATCGTTGACAAATAAAATGAAAAATCATATTGGAAAAAAATCACAATTCAAACCATCATGAATGTGTATATTAGGGTGGGAGTAGATATAGAGAGAGAACAAAGATAACACCTGCAAAAATTAAACCTTGTGAGAACGCCTTATAACAAAAATAATTTGTACAAAAGTCATATATCACGTCAAAAGTAGCCTAATTGAAAAAAACACAACACCCTAAATAAAATAGGTATAATTAAAGTTTACCTCAATATTACATGATGTAATCACAAATGTTTGATAGAGAAGACCCCAAGGTTATTAAAATCTAACTTTTAATGCCAAGATTAATTGTAAACTTACAATGCAAAGGCTTTGTAAATGCTAACTAAATTAGACCAAGCACTAAGATAATTAGAATAAATCAAATCTTCAAAAAATAATAAGCAAAAGAACATACCAATATGGATAATACACCTAAAAATGAACAAACCCAGTTAACACATAATAAATCTAAGCAAAAAAATTACCAAAAAAAAGTGAAACATTTGATAGACAATTTATCACACATCTTTCATGCAAGTTTCAAGTATATAATGCGATGTGATACTATGAAAACTAAATAAAATAAACAAAGATCCTTCAAAACAACTCATTTATGACCAAAAATTGAATTAACAACCACAACAAAAACATAGATATCAGATCTTCATCTCCCACCTCAGTGATCATATTTCCTTTGTGGGTATACTCCAAAAAATCATCCCAAGTGGGATTAATCACAATACAGGTAGAATAAATTTGTTCTCCAACCTCACACCGCAGCAAGAACATGTCTTTAAACTCACTTAATCACTCTTAATCATTTCAATTTTCTTTTTCCATGGGAAAAAAGGTGAAATTTTTTGACACCCTTTGAAAATTTGGCCTTGAGGATGAGCAATCCACACACATATCTTGATGTGCAGCTAGTTTTTGATGATTTGAGCAGTAACCCAATTTGGAAATCTCTATAGCATGAGCTTCACATAGATAATCTCTCTATGTAAATGCTTGTTGTTGTCAGGTTCAAAGAAGTGAATATACATGTTCCAAGAAGGTAATCAATTCGACTCTTCATCATGAATATACACGTTCCAAGAACTTCGACATGGGCTTCATCTTCCTCTTCAATTTTAATTTCTTGGGTTCTCACACACATACGTACACATGCTGACTACGAATTTGGATTATAACGATGGCTTTGAATATGTTCCCTATATATATATATATATATATATGTGTGTGTGTGTGTATGTGTGTGTGTGTGTGTATATGTGTGTGTGTGTGAGAGTGTGTGTGTGTGTGTGGTCTCCCATTCACTATCAAAAAATGTCATCCAAATGTCAAAATTGACATGGCTATCACACTAACCCAAACACATTCGCATCCATGTACGTTTTAAAGTACCATCCTCATTTGGTCCATATACGGCATAAACAGTTTCGAAGAAAACCTTTGTACATCACACTCCTGGGGCTCACCCGTCTCTGAGTCTTATATATCCTAGCATGTAATAAAATTCCTGTCAAGATTGAGGAGACTTGTCCCAATAAATAAAGTTGATAAAACTTTAGAAATTCCATTATAGGAATGCATGGGTGGATAAGGGAGTTGTAACAACTTTAGAAAATGAAAGGTTTGCTAGGAAGAGAAGATTAAGGGATGTTAATTAACGTAGAGAAGCCTATTGTATTAGAGTTCATTAATTTGTATTTACACCTCCAATCTATCATTTTAGAGGTATATAATAGATTTACAATAAACATGGTGATTTTAATTACTCGCCCAGAGTAAAGGAAGTTATGGGATCAACATATATAACAAGACAATAAGCTGTTTACATTCACTAAATGCATGGCATTTATTTAACACATGTTAATCCATCCTATATGTAGAACTTCTTGTTGCGCCCGGTAACAATTCAGAAATCAAACTCACACTCAATCACACACAATAACAAGAAATTTATTTGGTTCGATAATTTGTCTATGTCCACAGGAGCATCGTAAATGTATTATCAAGAGAGAAAAATTACAAACACTCTTGCTCACGTGATTCTCTCTCAATAAGAAACTTCCCATATGCTTTTGGTTCTGTCATATTTTCTAGGGTATTTTTCTCTCAAAACATATGCCTTATTTATAGGTGAGTAAGAGGAATAAAGCCCACATAAAATGGCTTCGTTGATTTCCACCTAGAGCAACACTTTTGGAGCAAAATACTCCACCACCAAAGGGGCGAGAGTCCTGTCACAAACCAAATGCTCCACTAAATGGTGAAGTCTTCTCACAAACCAATAATATCCACCTTAGCAAGAGTCCACCAACAAATGCTTCCTCACATGTGTCCTTAGGCGCTAAGTGCTTGAGAGATGTTGATCAAGCCCAAACAGTGTTGGAATTTGATTCCTATAACCACCTTCATCAGTATATATGCAAGATTATTTGCAGTCCCAATTTTTTGGAGTAGAATGTCCCCTTCATCTATAATTTCCTGAATGAAGTGAAAATGGATATAATATATTTGGTGCGAGAATAATGAACCGGGTTCTTTGACAAACAGATAGCACTCTAACTATCACAAAAAACTCCACATTTTCCTAAAAATACCCAAGTCATCAATGGAACCATGAAGCCAAATGGCTTCCTTAAAATATTTTGTTACCATCATATACTCTGCCCCTGTTGTAGACAAAACCATTATCGATTTTAAAGTTAATCTTCAACTCAGTGGTCCTCCTACTATAATGAACACATAACCAGTAGTAAATCGACGTTTGTTAAGATCTCCAACATAATCAGACTCCACATATCTGACTAGATGCTTACTAATCTTGTCTCGCTCAAACTTCAAACTGACATCCGCAATACCCTGAATGTACCTTAGTATCCACTTCACTACCTCGCAGTGGCCTTTCCCTGGATTGTGCATGTAATGACTCACCATGCTCACTGCGTATGATATGTTTGGTTTAGTACATACCATTATATACTTTAAGGAACCAACTGCAATTGCATATGGAACATGATCCATCTTCTTCTTCTCATCATCTGTATATGATGACATCAGCTCTCTCAGCTTGAAATGTGGAGCCAATGATAAACTTATAGGCTAAGATTGTATCGATGGCAAACCTTTGAAGTACTTTCTTAAAATACTGAGTCAGTGTCGAGCTGACCATAACTTTTAATCTGTCTCGCTTGATCTCCATCCTAAAAAATTTCTTGGTCACTCCAATATCCTTCATCTCGAACTCTTACTATGCTAAATACTGCGCATGGTCACGACCCAACTCCCTTACCATTGGCTGTGGGGTGCAAATTTGGTTCATGATCAATTCGAGCGTGACCATTTTCTGTGGTCACGGATCAAATACATGACCACCAGAATTGGTCACTCACTAGGATGGTCACGGATGTGGTCATGGCCCATATCAGCGATCTACCTTTTCATGTTCACAAAACATGGTCACAGCCTAAAGTCGTGACCACCTTTTATTTTAAAAATAAAATAGCCACGACACTGGGCCGTGACTATTTTATTTTTTGAATAAAAGGTTGTCACAGCTTTGGGTCGTGACCATGTTTTATATAAAAATAAATTGGTCACGGTCCAAAGTCGTGGCCATGTTTATTTTTACAGAAAACATGGTCATGTCTTTGGTTCATGACCATGTTTTACTTTAAAAATAAAAATGGTCATGACCAAGAGCTCTGACCATTTTTAATAATTAAAGAAAAATTATCCTCGAATTGGGATTCTGATCGGTCAGTTGCTGCGAGTGTCCCTTGGGTTACATTGGTCCTTGGGTGACTACAAGGTCGGTTCCTATGAGTTACAGTTGTCCCGTAAAAGTCCAGATATTTTACTAATATTGGTCGTGCTCCCAAATTAGGAATCTCATGACTACGTGATTTATTCTTGTGGGTTACATTGGTCCAGTGCGAGGTGTTCGTATCTCTAACTGGTCCGTTTTGTGGTTATTTTACGTTTTTACCAACGTATTTTTTAGCATAAGTCTAACAGTTTGCAAATTTTGGTCGTGCTATCAAATCGGGGGTCCCGTGACTACGTGGTCAGTTCCTATGAGTTATGGTCCCGTGTTAGGTGTCTGTCCCTCTTACGGGGCCATTTTGTGATTGTTTTACGTTTTCACCCTTTGACGACATATTTTTAATCCTAAGTTTAATAGTTTATAAATTTTGATCGTCCCCTCAAACCGAGGATTCAATGACTATGTGGTCGATTTCTAGGTTACATTAGTCCCGTTAGAGGTGTTCGTGCCTCTTACGGGGCCATTTTGGGTCTGCTTTACGTTTTCACCCTTTAATGGTAGGTTTTTAAGCCCTAGTCTAACAGTTTGCAAATTTTGGTCGTGCCTTCAAACTAGGGCTCTCCTGACTACGCGATCGGTTCCTGTGGGTTACATTGGTCCCGTATGAGGTGTCAGTGCCTCTTACGGGGTTGTTTTGTGGATGTTTTATGTTTTCACGCTTTACGACATGTTTTTAAGCCCAAGTCTAACAATTTGAAATTTCTTGTCGTTCCCTCAAATCGGGGGTCCCGTGACTATACGGTCGATTTTTTCAGGTTGCATTGGTCCCGTGTAAGGTGTTCGTGCCTCTTACAGGACCGTTTTGTGGTCGTTTTACATTTTCACCCTTTGACGGCATGTTTTTAAGCCTAAGTCTAACTGTTTGCAAATTTTGGTCGTGCCCTCAAACCAAGGGTCTAGTGACTAAGCGATCATTTCTTATGAGTTCCATTGGTCACGTGCGAGGTGTCCATGCCTCTTACGAGGTTGTTTTGTGTCTATTTTACATTTTCACCCTTTGACGACATATTTTTAACCATAAGTCTAACATTTTGCAAATTTTGATCGTGCCCTCAAATCGGGATCCCGTGACTACGTGGTCAATTTATTTGGGTTACATTGGTCTCGTGCGAGGTGTTCGTGCCTCTTTTGGGTCCATTTTGTGGCTAATTTATGTTTTCACCCATTGACGACAGTTCTTAAGCTTAAGTCTAATAGTTTCTAAATTTTGGTCTTGCCCTCAAGCCGGGGGTCCCGTGACTACGCGATCGGTTATTAAAGGTTACATTAATCCCGTGCGAGGTTTTTGTACCTCTTACGGGACCGTGTTGTGGTTGTTTTATATTTTCACCCTATGATGATATGTTTTAAGCATAAGTCTAATAGTTTGTAAATTTTGGTCGTGCTCTCAAACATGGGTCTCGTACTATGCGATTGATTCCTTCCGGTTACATTGGTCTCGTACGAGTTATTTGTGCCTCTTACGGGGCCATTTTGTGGCTATTTTATGTTTTAACCCTTGCACGACATGTTTTTAAGACTAAGTCTAACAATTTGTAAATTTTAGTCATGCTCCCATGACTACACGGTCGGTTATTATAGGTTAAATTGGTCTCGTGCGTGGTGTTCATGCCTCTAACGGGATCATTTTGTGGTTGTTTTATGTTTTCACCCTTTGACGACATGTTTTTAAGCCTAACTCTAATAATTTGCAAATTTTCATCGTTCCCTCAAATCGGGTGTCCCGTGACTATACGATCGGTTCCTACGTGTTACATTATTCTCGTATGAGGTGTTCGTAGCTCTTACGAGGCTGATTTGTGATTGTTTTTTATTTTCACCATTTGACAGGATGTTTTTAAGCCTAAGTTTAGATATTTTGTAAATTTTGGTCGTGCTCTCAAACATAGGCATGTTTTTAAGGCTAAGTTTAGATATTTTGGAATACTCTATCAAACTATAAATGGGAAAATGCATCATATTATCCGGGACTCTTTTCTAAAATAATTTCAATGAGCTCTACAACACGTAGCATTTGGTAAGGCCAGAAAAGGCAAATTTTCTTACCAAACAGGACTTATTTTCTAAGTCAAAGAGAAAATACCCCAGAGAGGAAAATCCCCAAGAAAGGGGAGATTTAGTTTGCAGTACAAGTGGTAAAATTCCTCTGCAAGGTGTTGGTGATTCTTACGGGGCCATTTGGGGTCCCCCTAACGATATGTTTTTAAGCCTAAGTCTAGATATTTTGAAACTAACGTCATGTTCTAAAACCGGGGGTCCTGTGATTATCCAACTGCCAAAAATCAACAATAATACAAAAACCAATAATTATCCCCTACTCCTTCTAACATAATATCCAACAACAAGCCAAAACAAAATAATTATCCAACCGCCAAACCAAACATAACCAATAATTATCTCATTCTCCTTCTATCGTCTAAAAGATTTAAAAGATAATGCATCTCAATTATATAACTACTCCAATTAAAGTAAAGAGTACCTGATTCATGCGGTTCAAGAAGGCCATTAAATAGAGTGTTATGAATGTGTGATTAGACCAAATTGATCATGGAGCCCCCAACGTATTATTTTACATGTACATTTGGTGATTAGTTTCTTTAATACAATATTCATAAAATCAAGATAATTTAACTTCATTTTATTAAGACTACATTAATGAAACTATGTCAATTTGATCCGAGCACAAACTTAAATGGCTATATTCTCAAACTGAGCATCTTGTGAAAGTAAAAAAACATCCGACTAAACATAATATATTATCAAAATTTAACTTACATAAATCATATTAAACATTCGTAAAAGTAATAAAACATTCATACATCAAAGTAAAACGCTAATACAATGTCAATATCGTAATAGGATACAAATAAGATTGATAATGATAACATAATGTTTTGATACTCAATCTTCCTCTAAATCAACTAAAAGATCCTTCAAATTAGAGTCATCATCAAGAGCTAACTGGAACTCTTTTTGGGCCTTTAATGCGTCCACTTGAGTAGTCATACCCTTTGGTGCATGCACAACAATAGAGCAATTTCCATCATTTATACACTTCAAGTAGAATACCTTCTTTACGATCTTAAAGGCATAAATAAAAGGCTCATAGACTATGCACAGTGTTGAGGGAGACTTAAAGGCATCATGAGAACTGCGTAATAACTCTGACTAGTACTTAAATTACCGAAAGGGTTAAACCCATCGGTTGAGATTGCAAGACTACCGTTGCGCAGTTCCTTTACAAATTCATAGTGTCGTGTGTTTGAAATTTTCCACATGAGTGAATCAACCAGATGACGCATAAGATTCCCTCCCACCTCGCATCAAGCGTACCATGTCATGACCTCTGCTATCCACAGTATAGTAAAAAACTGTTTTAATCATGGCCCAAGTGGAAAATACTTCAAAATATTTTGTGGGACTTGCGAGCACTATTGATATTTTGCAGGATTGTCCTTTACCTTCTCATAAACGACATATCTAGGCTCACCGCATACTGGAAATTCATCCTTCTCTCCGTGCTCGTTGAAGTACAATATGCAATCATACTTGCATGCATGGATGGATTTGTATTTTAATCCCAAACCTTTTAAGCTCTTCTTCATTGTAGGATAATTATCTGGTAATGTGTTTTCTTTTGGTAGAATTTCTTTAACCCACTTAAGAATTCCAATTATGTTGTTCTTAGACAAACCAAAATGACTCTCCAAATTATGTAAACCAATCACTCCATATAATACCAAGTGATCTTCATCGTAATATTTATACAACGGTCTAGCCGCATCGACTTTCAACCGTATGTATTCTTGGTCTCCTGGTAGTTTAGTGTCAAATTGTTCATTGTGCGCATTATTTTTCTCCTTAGGCTGGTTATTTTTATCGTGCTGAACTTCGTAAGCATCGTCAATTAGGTCGATTAATGAACTATGTGTTGGTGAATCATTTACCACGTCCACTCGTTGGTGTTCTGTTACGCGGTCGACTACCGATAATTCTTCGGGAACATAAGGTACATGTTTTTTTTTACCATAGTATATCCACTTGTTAAAATCTTGACAAATTCTCCACTTTATTAAACGTAACTCAACGTCTTCTAAAGATTTATATTTTTCGTTCATACAATGGGTGCACGGACACGGAATCTTCTCACTTTTAATGTTCTTAAAAGCGTAGCTAATAAATTATTGAACGCCTTTAACATAACTATTAGCTATTCGGTCAGTCTCCCCCACCGACTTTTTATATTATGAAAAATCCATTTAATAATCTTCAAATTGCAGTCATGTGTTAACATGATTAAATAAATATCATGTTGCATAAATATCATTTTGCATAGTATGGCACTAATATAGTGTCAAAGAAAAACACTAATATAATGTCAACAACGCACCAATCAATCAAACTATGCAATAACTTAAATATAAGAACACACCAATCAACGATACTACATAACCACTTAAACTCAAATTAAATAAATTTGTCTAGTGATATTATTAAAACATAAGAAAAATATTACTACATCTTCATCAAACGATAAACTAGCCATGTGGTAAAAGAGTTTAAATAATTTTTCAACCCTTTCCCTTCTCCACTGTCGACATGCACTAGAGTATCTTCGTTACCACCATATATTATATCAACTAGATCTGACACTCACCCTCCTGCAAACGCTGATTATGCACTAAAGTTCCTACTTAAGTGGAGATGAGCGTGCATGCCCCAATGATAATTTTACCACTAAAGTCCTTCATATAGTATTTCTCACCATAGTCATCGTGGGTTGTTGAAGATCATCCAAGACATGTGACATGTAAAGGCACTGAGACGGGGAATGTTGAACGAGGAACTGACATCTGTGAGGGAAATGGAAAAGGAGGAAAATTTTGAGGACGTAAAGGGAAATCGGGATGCATTGGGGGCTGCAGGGGCATACGACCGGTTAAAAGGGATATAATTTGTGAAAGTATCTCATTCACGCCCCCTAATTCATTTTGAAGCCCCATTACATCCCCTTCGGTCCTAGAATGACTTTCATCGTTGGACGAGAAAGGGTTATTAACAGAAGAAAGCTCATCCACGAGTGGTACGATGTGTTTGAATCTTATTTATGACATATCAAAAACTAAACCTCTCGTCCTTCCTCTATGATTCTTCCCCAAGGCCTATGCAATGGCCTCATTGTCAAGGTCATCGAATGGGCTTGAAGCTGACTGACTACTCTGTAATAACCCTCGCTTTTTAGAAACTTATTTTATATTAATTTACTGTGTGAAGTAATTATATGAAATGTTGGAAAATGGAGTAAATATTAATTGAATGAGTTGAAAGATAGTATTTACTCGATTGTTGCATATTTACTGTATGTGTCATATGCTTTAAAGGACATTTATGATATAAATGAAATCGAAACATGAAATGACTTAAATATTTCTGGATGCCAATTTAGAGGACGTAGTTAGTCCCGACATGTGCGAGATAGTCAAAATAAGTGTCCTATTTATTTTTGGGTTTCGGGCACTTTTGACTGGTTATAGCTTAAATGTGTAGTTGTGAGTCATTTTAATGTGGCATTAACCATTTATGTTGGGAATTTAGGAGAGAGGAATGATTTAGTCTTGCATTTCATTTTATTCTCTTAAGTGTATTTACTAACCTAGAGAGAAAGAGGGAAGAAGAGATTTTGTGGAGAAAAGAGGAGAAAAGAGAGAGATTGAAGATTTGGGATTAGATCTTGCTTCCATCTTCCAAGAATTTGAGATTTCAACCTCAAGGCAAGTTTTCTAGTTGCTACTTTGTGATTTAAGATGAGTAAATTGTATTGATAGTTGTGTATTGGAATTAATGAAACAAATATGGATTTTATGGTGTTTGAGCCCTAATCACAGTTTAAGTTGATGATATTGTAGGTTATGGTAGTTGATAATCACGTAGGATGGTTTTGGGTAGATTAATATTAATGGATGTGTGTAAAAATGGAGGAGATTTGGGTTTTGGGGAAAAACTAGGGTTCATAACCCGTAACCCATTCTTGGCAAATTCGTAGGGGCGAATCGATTCGCCAAGGGGTTAGTTTATAGGTCTGGGAACCCGAATCGATTCCGGTTAAGGCCGAGTCAATTCGGTTGAGGCAGAAAGTTGGGTTTGTCATCCGAATCGATTCGCTTTTGGGCGAATTGATTCGCTGCTTGGGACAAATCGATTCAAAACCAGGCTGTTTTGAGTTATTTTTCCAACTCGATTTTTATCCTTTTCTTTTAGGCTTAGGTCTTAAGAACCTTCTTGTATGAAATAAACTTAGTGTCCTAGAGTCTTATATTAGGTAGGCAACTATCTTATGTTAGAAGGGGATGGTTAGGACTTAGTTCGGGGATTAGTAAATGGAAGATTAGGTGTTCTTTTCCCTTAATTAGCTGATATAATATTTCGGGATATTGAAATAAATAATTGAAGAGTATTTGTCACGCTATTGGGAGATGCTAGTCTTGGTGGTTTATAATGACACCATAAAATGTTTGGAGAATAAATTGAGAGTTTATTCATTCATTGAAGTTATAATGATGGCATGAAATATGTATGGCTCGGGATAAAATGTGATGCATCTATTAAAATGGAAATGAATATGGTAAATAATTATTTACTTAAACACACCTCTCTAAATGCGATCATAAGGGAAGTTCGCGCATGAGGTGAAGTCCCCTGGCTAGTGAATGCAGGGCGAATATAGTCCTTGGCCATATGACCGGTTATTATGTATGTTGTATTTATTATGCGACTGTGAGGTAATTCCGGGTGTGGTTATGACTCACTTGTAGGTATATGGTTACTTCCCGACATTGAGTTAGGATACCCAGGTTGTCTTGGTTGATAGGCCCTGAAAGATGATAGCCATTCAGGGGTGCGCGCAGTGGGGAAACCCGGACGGGCGGTCTTAGAATCGTTATATATAGATGAATATAACTATTCTTATTCAAGTTGGACTTGATCTATAATAAATGCCATAAAGAGCAAATAACTGCGATTATGTTCATAATGAGATATGGAATGATGAAATAAAATAGTCTAAAGTATGGAGACTTTTAATTAATGTTATTCATTCACATTCTCTTGCATAACTAAATAGAACTTATGATCATTTAAATTGCTTTAGTTTATGACTTGATATTGAGTAGGTAGACTCTTATCATTATCTATCATGATTAACTGTTCATAACTGTCATACTCTTTATTCATCTGGTGATCATATAAAATCGGGCCCTGACCTGTTCATATTTCTTGTTGTGCATGAATTTTATATTCGCTCAGGTGCTCCGCCATATGGACGTCCATTCTGACTTTCCTATTCCGGTGTTTTTGGGGAGCCGTGATACTTTGCAGATATTACGTGATATGTTGTTATAGACGCCTTCATTTTTGTACTCTAGTTATGATCGGGTCATTTACTCGAGCGTGTGTCCCAAGCTGTTGTATTTGCTTATTGTAATGTTTTATGTAACTTAATTAAACTGTTGTAATACGTTGTAAGTCACTGTTGATCGAAAACATATTCGGTCCCCTTATTGTGTTCTTGATGCGGATGTAATATAAGTCCTTTTGGGTTTCCACTTTCTTTTCAAATTGGGTTGTTTATATTCTTTCTTTAACTTATAAAAGAAAATTTTTGGCAACACGTCCTCGGTTGGAGCATTGTTTCCATTATCGTCCAACATTATCTAGAAAAATAATAAAAGTTCAATCTGTATCTATAATAATAGATGCATAATTTCAAAGTTTAATATGAAATTATAACAAACAAAACAATTTTTTTGACCATATATTATAATCTACCTTTTCATGGTAAGACTTTAATAAAAGTTCAATGTGTCTGATCTCCATCCAATCGGGATTTATTTTTAAAAACCTATGGATTTTTGCACGTGGCCAATTAGGAGGAAGTGTTTCTATAATGGATTCATAGATGTTAGTGACATGAACTTGAAATCTCACCCTCTTCAGCCTATTGGCAAGATTGAGTTTGACGTGTATATGTCATAAGACATCACATGATTCGTTAATTCTCTTTGTACATGATTTCACACATAATGGGTTAATTTTTTTTCTTCCTTCTCTAACAGCGCAAGCAAGGTCAGTGCTCTATCGGGATTATGTACGCAAAATATATATTATACAGCTTCATCCCAGCATTTTGGTAGGGAAAACATAATACAATATAACAAGTACTCTTCTTGGAGATGAACTCCATGGTTTATAAGGTAGTTAAATTGTTTGATCTTTCTACTCTGATACCAATAAGTCAGAATACCCCCTTTATGAGGCTCATTAATGAAAGAGGTACGAGTGCGGTCCAATTTCAATCTTTCATACTCTTGTTGCCATTGATTATCACTGTGACTCATTTTTCCTAAGAAAAATGAATGAGGGCGTGATATGATTCCCATAAATAATGGCTTTAATGAATCATTAACTAGTTATTATGTACAAGGGCTTGAATCCCGTGCATGTTGGATCTCACCATTAATTTATTAGGTTTAAATATCTACTTTTGTTATTTAAGCCAACAATACCTAAAATAAATCCTAACATCTACCCTAAAATTAAGCCTTATAAACATTAGTCATCAAATTAATCCCTTATAAACATTACCCCTAAAATTAATCCCGAATTTAGCATCAATATTAAAGGAGAGGTATTTTTTTATATTTTAGCCCCAAAATTAAACCAACAATATCCATAAAATTAAAATTGGCCCTAGTTTGAAACTTAAACCAACAATATCCATAAACTTAAACCAATATACATATATATATATATATATATATATATATATATATATATGTGTGTGTGTGTGTGTGTGTGTGTGTATTTTTTTTTCTAGAATACACACACACATATACGTACATACGCAATACACACACACATACATACACAATGCACACACGTATACACACACACACACAGACACATATACACAAATAAATATACACACACAGACAGAAATACACACACATATATACTAATGCACCACTTAAGTGAAAAACTTGAGATTGAGATTGAGAGAGAGCCGAAATCGTCAAAGAGAGGGAAACTTGAGAGGGTTTAGAAATTTTTGAGGGAAAATGGAAAACTCGTTTGAGGAATTAAGTATAAAGACACTGGTCATGGCCCTCATCCATGACCACATGTTGTGACCCCTTTAAAATTTAACACGTCAGCGTGGAAATAAGATGATAGTCATGACCCAAAGTCGTCACTCCATTCGTAGGGTGGTCACGGTCCCAAGCCGTGACTAAGTCAATGTGTATTTTGGTTTATGGTCATGAACTTGTACCATGACCCCATCCGCGACCACACTTTAAGAAAACCTTGGTGTTATAATGGTTACGTACGGGTCACGGTTATGGTCTATGACCCATACTAGGCACAGAATTGGTCTGTGATAACCTGTAAGATGATCCATAACCCCACTGGGTCATGGACTTGGTCACGCTAACTTTGGGTATGGTCACGGATCTAGGTCGTGACCAGCTGGTCACGGCTATGGCCGTTGGCCCAATATCGTGACCATTCACAGGATTTGGTGTAGTGTCTGAACGCAACCGAGTCTTTAGCCTGTCGATCCCCACCTTAATATTAGATTCAATTAGCATATTATCCACATATAAGAGCAAATAGACAAAATTCTCATCTTGAAGCTTTTGAAAGTAGACGTAATGATCAAACTAAGTGCATGTGTACTTGTGATCCATCATAAAATGGTCAAACCACTTGTACCATTATCGTGGTGACTGCCTCAAACCATACAATGACTTGCTGAAATTACAAGCTCATTTCTCACGTCTAGGAGTTTTAAAACCATCTGGTTGAGACACGTATATTTTCTCCTTTTAATCACCATGGAGGAATACAATTTTCACATCAAGTTGAGCTAACTCGATATCAAACTGTGTTACCAAAGCTAATAATATCCTAATGGATGAATGCTTAACAACAGGTGTGAAAACCACGTTGTAGTCAATTCCTTCATTCTATGTGTAGCCTTTTGCCACCATTTTTGTCTTGTATATAATCTTATCTTTGCCAGGAAAACCTTCCTTTTTAGCATAGATCCACTTTCCACCGATAGCTTTCTTACCCTTTAAAAGCTGAACTAACTTCCAAGTCTTATTCTTGTGAAGTGATATCATTTCTTCATCCATCGCCTTCTTCCACTTGACATTGTTTGTTTTCTGTAAGACTTCTCTATAAGTACGCGGGATATCATGATTAGACCCTGGAAGTTCATAGGACACCATGTCTGTTAATCGAGCATATTTTCGAGTATCCATTTTTTGATTGTCAATGGAAATAAAGTATATTGCTGGTCGATCACTGGTGCTGGTGCTAGAACCTTAACCTCAACTGAGATTTCTCCCACTTAATTAAATTCCAAACCAGGACAATTGAGTGTCTAAACAGTCCTTACTAGAATATCAAGATCCACCTCCTGTAAGGAACTTGGATTCACGTCCCTTTACTCCGAAACTCTCGATTTTAACATTACAGAATCGTACAAACTAACATATCGGCTTAGATAACTTTCTTTGATTAGGAGCACCAAAGTCTATGTAGTTTTACGCCAACACTAAAGCCCAAGAATAAAGTTTTCTTGGCTCTAGGATCTAATTTTTATTCATTCACATGATAATACGCAGGACGATAAAAACATGTATCCAATCATAATTTGTAGCAGAGTTACCAAACCATACCTTCTTAGGAGTTTTCCTACCAATTGTAGGTGTAGGAAGTATGTTGATAAGGTGAGAAGCATGATTTACTACTTTACCCTATAATGCCTTTCAAAATCCAATATGAAATAACATACGATGCACATTCTCCACCAAAGTATGGTTCATACGTTCTGCAACTCCATTTTATTGTGGCATTCTTCTTACTGTGAAATGCTTGACAATTCCCTCGTCTTGGCATATTTTAAGGAATGAGTCTAAATTGTACTCACCACCATTATATGTTAAGAGTTTCTTGATCTTTCGACCTGTCAGAGTTTCTATCATCTTATTTTAGTTAAGGAAAATCTTCAGAACTTCATCTTTATGACGCATGCCGTATACATTAATGAAAGTCACGAACCAACGTTGATAACCCAAAGTTGCATTTTTGGTAGGTTCCCATACATCTAAGTGAATATACTCAAGAATTTTTTCGGTGTGGTGAATAGATTACCAAACTTGACTTGGGTCTACTTTCCTAAGATACAGTGTTAACATAAATCAATATGTCCTATCTTAGCTCCTTTTAACAAGCCATGTTTTATCAAACCTTGAAAATCTTTTTTGCATGCATGCCCTAAGTGCATGTGCAATAGTCTGGATTCATCTAAATCGTCTGAGATTTTGGAGACTATTCCTCTCCCAGTAACTGTACTCCCGTCGAGGAAATACAAATTTCCTTTTTGGGTACCTTTCATGGTTATAAGTGCTCCTCGAACCACCTTTAGGAATCCACCTTTGGTGATAACCGAATAGCCGTTAGCACCAAAGTTTCCAAGTGAAATAAGATTTTTCTTCAATTTTGGAATGTATCAAACATATGTCAATACTCTGATTGACCGATCATATAGCTTCAATCGAATCGAGCCTATTCCTTTTATTTTACCGGCGTTGTTGTCACTTCCCATCAAAACACATCTTCTGTCAAGCTCTTGGAACCTTGAAAACTAGTCCTTGTTAGGACACATGTGATAGGAACACCACAAATCAAGAATCCACTCCTCAGAATTGTAGGTTGATGATGAAGAAGACAAACATGACTACATGTCATCTTCATTTTGTGCAACATTCGCATTTCGTTCCCTTTTCTTATCTCTTTTCGGATAATCTTTCTTAAAGTGTCCCTTTTAATGATAATAGGCTCATTCGTCTTTCGCAAGTTGTCATCTATCAGATGATTTTCCCCTTGACTTTGAGCTAAATTTTTCTCCTCGTCCTCTACTAGGCGTCCTCCCTCCAATTATCAGAGCTTCTAATGATAAGGGATCTCTATGGACCTACAGATCCTTATTATGTACCTCATTTTTTGTCAAAGAAATTGAAAAAAAATTTAAATTTGATCTTATCTTTTCCATACAGTAAGGTAGTTGTCAAGTGATCATACGAATTAGGCAATGAATTTAAGAATAACAATGCCTTATCCTCATTAGCAATTTCACCCTCTAAATTTTTCCAATTGGCTAAAATTTTATTGAGACTGTCTAAATTAGTATTCATAGATGTACCCTGCTCAAATTGGAAGCGAAAAAGTTCTTCTTGAGATAGAGCCTGTTTTTTTATACTTTTTATCATGTACTTGTCTTCTACCTTCTTCTAGAGACTTGTTGCCATAGTCTCCTTCATGAAAAAAAAAAGTTTTTTGTGCTTGTCTAAGCATAATCTAATTGTACCATAAGCGTGACGGTCTACAAAATTCCAATCTTCCTTCGATATATCCTTGGGCTTGGAATCCAAGGCATTATATAACCCTTCTCGAAATAACAGATCCAAAACTTCGCACTGCCACATGCCAAATTATTTATACCGTAAAATTTATGACATCAAACTTTGCATTTTACATTGAACTTCTTTTTCAAGAGCTACTGGTGGTTATCATTGTTTGTACTTCAATCAAATCGGAAGAAGTTTCACCTTTCATTATTCCTTAGGCTCCACCCAAAACAAAATCGATGCTTGAAAGTCCCTCAAAACACCTTTATATGTCTCTTCTTAAGTCAATAAAGCAACTTAAGAGCGAAATCATTAGATACGAAGGACACGATTGCGTCCGAAATAGTCGAAATAGCTAAGAAATGGTCCGACTCGGTCGAAAAAGGGCCCGAAATGGACTGAGTTGGCCAAAAAATAGATTTCTAGACTGAGTTGACTCTGGAGGAATTTTCCGTCAAAGTTAAGAGAATATTCTAACTGAATATTCCTCTCTCGTTTGATTACATCAACGTCTCAGTCAAACGACTTGGCGGCTCGGTCAAGTCAAATGGCTTGGCGGTTCGTCCGGAGAAAAAAAGGCAATTTTTTTCTTTTTATTCACTTCGCAAATTTGGGAGCTTGGGAGCTCCGTTTGGCCTCCAGTTTATTTCGTGGTATTCGTATCGACGATACGCTCCTCCTGTTATGTTCAATTTTGAGATTTGAGGATTATGATTTCTCAGTAAAAAACGAACAAAGCTTCAATAACGTCTCTGTCTTACTTTGATACCAGTTGTTGTGCCCAGTTACAATCCATAAATCAAACTCACACACGATAACAAGAGGTTCACCTGATTCGACAATTTGCTTACATTCACGAAGCAACAAAATTGTATTATCAGAAGAGGAGAATTGCAAACACTCTTGATGACATGATTCTCTCTCAAACAAGAAACTCTCCATATGCTTTTGTTTTTCTCTTATTTGTTGGTTCACTTGTCTCTCAATACATATGGCTTATATATAGGTGAGTAAGAGAAATAAAGGTCACATAAAATGACTTCGTTGATTGTCACCTAGAGCACAACTTGTGGAGCAAAATACTTCACCACCAAATGGGTGAGAGTCTTGTCACAAACCAAATACTCCACCAAATAGTGGAGTCTTGTCACAAACCAACACTTACACTCAATAACAACTTACTAGAGATCATGCATGATATGAAGTCGTGATTTAATACTGAAACACATGAAAATTCAACACCCACAAATATACAATATTGACAATGTGAAATCAAAATTATATTCTTTGTATAAACAAGTGCTGACATTTGCTTCATTTGAATGGCTATTAAATTTAATATCGAAATTATAGGATTAACCGCAATAACTTGGGACTCCT
Source organism: Sambucus nigra (assembly GCA_949130495.1). NCBI lineage: Eukaryota > Viridiplantae > Streptophyta > Magnoliopsida > Dipsacales > Adoxaceae > Sambucus > Sambucus nigra. The sequence continues at coordinate 379,092,524 of OX422219.1, read as the reverse complement.
AGGAAGGAATATGTGGAGATTCTCAAACTAATTGGAGGCAATGTTTAGGAGAGAGGTCCTTGTTCTGATCAAGCGCCTATATACACACTCCAAACCCCTCTCTATCTCTTCTATGCATCCCTCAAGTACCTTGATTCTTTTTTGAGCAATTTCCCTTTTCTCCTTTTCACTTGAACCACATTTACATAGTGAGTATAATGTAGCATCTATACTTTCCAACACATTTGAATTATCAAGATGGCCTTCACACACTACTGCCCCCCTGTGCATCAATTTTGAAACCAGTAACCATTTAGATTGATTTGGCTTTAAAACGGGCACAGACAAGAACAACAAAAGGGACTGAAATATAGAAATGCTAATTGCACTAACTTCCTGTAATACATTAATCACCGCTGAGACGTTGTGATCGAGATCCAATATTTGTGAACCCATATTTTCATTATTCATTTTCTTCAAACCTGAAATCAACTTTCTCCGATCTTTATTCATTTTCTTTCTGAAAGAAGTAAATTTGGTGATGCTAGTTTGGATAATCCTATCCCCCTTTCTTCTTCTGAGACAGGACTGAAGATCTCCAAGATGTTCTTTCATTTGAGTCATAGCATCCCTTGTATTGCTACATATATCCAAAAGCCTCACAGATCCATTCAAATACCCGTCTACCCATTTTTCAGTTTGATGATTAGAAAGTACTTCTTGTGTTATTCTCAAATTAAGAAGCTCGTTTGTCGAGGCGTATAACTCTCCCAATGCGAATAGACTATTGCAAATTGAATCAGATGTAGGCGTAGGCGTAGCAGCTAAAATCTCCAATATTTTCAGCTTGTTCAGCGCCTCATCGATTTTAGAAGTTGTGGGATGTGATCTGGTAGGCAAACTAATTGATCGAATGGTAGATTTTGATGAACTCGCCATAACTTATTTTTTCAAACTAGGGAATTCAATTTCTGAGGTGATGGTTTTGAATAGCACTGTGCTTTTCATTTATATACACAAAGGGAGATGAAAGAAGACAAGGTAATGTATTAAATAATTGTACCAATTATTACGAGGAGCATGTAGTGGCAGTGTGGGCTTTCATTTGGATTTGCATACTTTGTTATAAATTTATTCAACAAGCATTTAATAATAATTTGTTTTATATATTTAGTCCCCCATAGTTATGGAATATCTATGAGGTGTCTTGTTCTTATTGCTTTTTTTGCATGAAAAGTCATTGTGTCATCCCCTGCATGGCAGCATTGTTGCCACACTATCCAGTGTTTGTTTTAAAAAATATAAGCTGTCACTGCTGTCTCGTTTTTGAGAACCTCAAGTTATCATAAATAAAAACAAAGCACCTTTATACAGTAAACATCAAGATACTGGAGGATACATGGAGATCTCAATTTCCAGAGATCAACTAAAATAATAGGGATAAAGATGCTATATTGAATATAGATAAAGTCTATTTGTAACAAATTTATGTCTCAAGCGGATTAACGTGTTGTACTCTTTACTATTTCCTTATATCTATATTAGGTGACATTTATTGGTTATTTGCACTAGGAAAATTACACACAAAATAAATAAATAATAACTCTGTGAAAATTGTTCTTTATAATGTTATTTTTACCAGGTGAGGACTGTAAAGTATTACAAAATACAATGGCTATTTGCAATCTGTAATTCTTTTTTTAATCTTGTGGCCATGAAATAGGCAACGCTTATTATTGATTTTCTTCTTTTTCCTATATTTATTGTTATGCAAGAGACCATCACACTTCACAATCAGTGTTGTATGGCGTTATGCCTCACAACTTCTCAGCAAATTCGTTAACACTATTTTTTTAATATATAAAAATACTATGAAATAGGTAAATTTGTCTACTCCGACGAACTCGTATAAATGAAATATACCTAAAAAAAATAGGTGGGGATACAAATACTCCCAGACCCAACAACACCTCCGTCTCGAACTGCTCCAAAAAATTACAAAATGAGAATGAGATGTTGAAAAATCCTCTTTAAGCGAAAAATGAAGTCAACTCAGAAATATGAACCAAAGTCTCCGCGGTGTCATCTCCATCCCATCAAAACATCCACTATTTTTTATCTCCAAACTTCCAAAAATGCATAGCAGAACCAGTTGCCACAACCTGTGAATTCATCACCATCGTTCACGCTAATAGAATACCTTTAGGGCTCGTTTTGTTCAAGGTTTGAAAAAGGAAAGAGAATCCTTGATCCCAGGAAACTTAGAATTCCTTTCCATTTTTTGATTCCAACATAAATTCTTTATTCCCAACATCTAAATTACTTTCCCACATTAGGAATAAATATCATTTAACTAAAATACCCTTGTACTTGATTTGAACGTGTGCGTGCGAGTGTGGGGTGAGTGTGTGTGTGTGTGAGAGAGAGAGAGAGAGAGAGAGCGTGTGTGTGTGTGCACGTGTGTGTGTGTGTGTGAGTGAGAGAGAGAGAGAGAGAGAGAGAGAGAGAGAGAGAGAGTATGTGTAAGAGTTTATGTGAGATGATATTTTTATCTCACCACAAAAGTAAGCAAGAATGCTTGGGAATATAGGATTATCCCCATTTTAGAGGGGAAATGAGAATTCCAATTTTGTGAGAATTCTAAATTCCATGAATTCTAAATTTCAGGAATTCAAAGTTCCTCCAAATTTCCAACCAAATATTGTAATTCTAGACGAGAAGAATTTTAAATTCCACGAATCATAAATTCCATTTCCTAACCTCGAACCAAACGAGCCCCTAGTGTAAAACAATATTCATACTTCAGTTCCATTGGATGATTATTAACTCACATTTTTCAACGAACCAAAGAGCTATAGTGTCGATAAAATATGGGAATAGTATGATAGTGATGTTTTCGAGACTGTCATTTTGGGATATACAAACATGCTAAACATGGTTAAATGAATTAAAATTATTTTATGGTAAAGGCAAAATGTCAATGGTGTCAAACCCATCCGACCAATCCTACTGATCCAATCGAATACATTTCAGTTAAAGGGTCTTTTTAAGTTACGTAAATGACTGATGATCAAAATTAGAGTGTTCTATTCTCATCATTGTTTTTCACACAATGGTACATTACAATTTTTGAATGTAAAATTCTTTATACGTTTTCAAGAGGGAATATTTGGTACTATCCAAAAAAGTATATGACATAAAATTTAAATTGGGATGAAACAGTGTATTGTTCACATAGTAAACCGAAGATGTAGTAGAATAATAATTTATCTTTTGGTTTTTACGGTCTAGTCCTTTGACTAAACATTTTGGACAAAAAAACCGGTGAAACAAATTTTAAACGATTAGGTCCAACATATAAATACTGCCAATCTAAAAAATCATAAACCTAATCGGCTATTTGAGGTTTCTTTGCAAATAACTACTATTCTCCGAAATCGAAAATAACATCAATCTTGATGCTTTTTTCGTGTGTCGAATAATCAATTATAGTATTCTTAATCGATTCTACCTGTATCATTTGGCTCTATCATTTGTAAGTTTATCTTTATCAGCAGTTGGTTTTTCTATTTTCGATCGATTACAATAGGTCAATGTACTTTGTTTTGATTCAAGAGACTCATTGTAATTTCGTAATTCATGTGATTGAATATCTTTTTATATGTTTTATATGTATATGTTTTGATTTTGTGTTGTTTATGCATTTATGTTTGGATTCTTCATATATAAGTTATATTTATCAATATTTGTAATTGTTAGTTGAATGTGCTGAATGAATAGTATTGATGTTTCATTCTAATTTTAAGAGTACTTGATTTTGAGTTGGTATTGATTCACTTATTGATATAGGTGCGCGCCAGAGAAACTAACTAGTTCGACATCAGTTTTCAAAGTACACGCAGTGTTTATAAAGTAGACGTGATTATTTTTTTGAAAATATGTGTCTACTTTGTTGCTTCATGTATAGGTTTTTAAATAGTGCCTGTAATGTTATATTAATTATATATAAACATTTTGATATTTCATGCATTAAATTATTGCACACATTTTTAGAATTGTTGACCTTGAAGTAAATGTTTTTCGTCTCTCTTTTACTACAAGACATTATGGTAAGTAGTATAATAGCAAGGTGCTATTATTTGGATATGTAAGGACATTTTTTCCATCATATATTATTGTTATGTCGTACGCCGTTACACCGTTGAAAAAATTCAAGATTCATATCGTCATCAACGGATCCGAATATCAAAGATGAGGAGGAACCAAAAGTCTGGCAGGACGGATCGGTCCGCCCAGAGAAAAAGAACCGATCCGCATGCGGACCAGTTAGCCCCTGTACCGGACCGATCCTCTTGATGAAAAGCCATTACACCCCGGACTGCAATCGAACCGATAATGCCAAAATTTAAAAGAACCGGTCCGCCACCTCGGACTGATCTGCCTCAGACTCGGACCGGTCCGCCTGGGATAATTTCAAACAGATTGTGCAGAGATTTTTTAGGCCAAGTTACTCCTTTATAAACCCACTATGGGAAGTGGTTTTACAAAACTTCTATACACGATTTTCAGAGTCCATAAACTAAAAGTCTTCATCTTTTTGAGTTACCAAACTCATGTTTTGATTCATAGAAATTTTCAAATCATTTGTGAATCATTTTGGAACCCTAGAACACAAATTCTTTTGCTGTTCATAGCCTTGTGGAGAAGACCGACCTTCTTCTTCATTGCAGCCCTCTTGGAAAGAGAAACTTCCAGCCGCTGACTACAGATCCGACGTCTGAGGGTAATTCTGTGTCACCCCTGTATTTCATTGTAATCCGTGTAAATTGTACTTTACAAAATTATAGTGAAATAAATGGTTTTGCCCCTTTGGGGGATTTTTTCTCATTTGTGTGTGTTTGAATGTTCTTGCATGCTTTACATCTTATTCAATCGCACCTAGATGCATGTTTAGGATTTAATTGGGTTAAACTGTGTTTAATTATATAATTTCTTAATTTGAACGCATGCGCAACTCTTTCAAATTGGTATCCGAGCCAGTTACACAACTTTACTGTGTAATTTTCCGCAAAATTTTTCTAAGATATCAATTTTCTGAAAAATTGATTTTTGAAAACGAGTGTGTTCATTATGGAGAAATCATATAATAAAATGCCAGTTTTTGACTGGACAAATTATGCATATTGGAAAGCTCGTATGAGGTCTGTTTTGAAAGCCATAGATGAACGTGTTTGGATTCTAGTTGAAAGAAGGTGGACACCTCCCTCCGTCACTGTTGAAAACGTGACCAATTTAAAACCTGTCACTTCTTGGACTGAAGATGAATTTAAGTGGTCTTCTTTTAATTCTAAAGGTTCGAGTGCTATTTCCGGATCTATCACTCCTGATGAGTTCTGACGTATCATGACGTGCACCACGTCAAAAGAGGCATGGGATGTTTTGCAACTTACCCAAGAAGGAACTAATGCTGTGAAAGAATCTAAATTGCAAAATTTTACAACTCAATTTGAGACCATCACCATGCTTGAAACAAAATGTTTTGATGATTTTTATACTAGGCTATCTGATAATGTTAATACTAGCTTTAATCTCGGTGAACATATTCCTAATGCAAGAGTTGTTAAAAAGATTCTCCGTTCTTTGCCTAAGCGTTTTATCCCTAAAGTCACTGTGCTAAATTCTATGGGTAATTTAAATACGCTAAAATTGGAAGAACTTGTAGGAGATTTGCAAACTTATGAAATTGATATGTTCCCTAAAACTACTAGGTCTAAAGATAAGGTAATTGCACTTAATGCCAAAGAGAAAAAGAGTGAGGGATCAGCTAGAAAGAGAGAGACTGACACGTCAGATTCTGATTGTGATTTTGACTTAGATGATTTGGATCTTTTTGCAAAAAAAATTCAAGAGGATTCTCAAATTTAAGAAAAATGGAAATTTTAAAGATAAAAAGAAATTTGAGAAAAATAAGTTTGAAAAGAAAAATGAAAAAGATTTTAAAGATCCTCCTAGGAAAGAAAGTGAGAGGTGCTTTGAGTGCGATGGTAGGGGTCATAGAGCCTTTGAGTGTGCCACACGTCTGAACATAGAAAAAGGGAAAACGGTCCTTAATGCTACCCTTAGCGACGACAGTGAGGTCGAGTCGGTGGACTCAAGAGATAAGTCACCGCATGAGTGTAACTTCACCGCATTCATGACTAGTCATGTGTGCACGTTGAGTACTTCTCACGACGATGATGATGCTGCATTACAGGGACACCTCGATAGTGAGATTGATGTGAGTGAGGGGGAGGATGACTCAAGTGAGAGCGAGAGTGATATTCAACGCGCCTACGCTGAGTTATATTCTGAGTCATTTAAAACTAAAAAGCGTAACAAAGCGTTAGTTCTTAAGATAACCGTCTTAGAGGAAGATTTAAGAAAAGCGAGAGAAAGAGAGTCCTCCACCTGCACCACCCTGAGAGAGAGAGAGAGAATCTTCTTGTGTTGAGAAAGAGAGTTTGTTTATAGAGAGAGAGAGTAAGTTTGAAAAAGAGAGAGGGGACTTGACTAAACAAGTGGCTAGTCTTACGAGTAATCTCCATTCCTCCGTGGAGACTCGGAAGAAACTTGAAGCTCTTGTTGCCAAGCTGACTCATGATCTTGAGAAAGAACGAAAAGTCAAGGTACAAATCGAGGACAGATCTGGGAAAATGGGAAAGATGCTCCTCGGCCCCGCTTTAGGTTTTGGTGATAGGCAAGGAATAGGTTATGATGGTGCCTCCACATCCCAAATTGCACTTGAACCAGTTCCTGAGTTTACTATGACTCCTTATGGCCATCGTCAAAAACCTCAAAAGAGAGTTCGACCAAAAAAAGCAAACCAAGGTCCGCTTTTGACTGTGTTCTTTTGTACTTTTTGCAAAAGAAAAGGCCACCTCAGGGAGTTTTGCTATAGTTTGGGTCGAACACGACGTACTTCTGCTCCACCACGTCATATTAATGAGTTTTCTACTCTGAGAGAGCGAGTTGAGTTTTTAGCCGCCACATCACAGAGTTTGATGGAGGAATTACGACGGATGTCTTTGCCGTCAGTAAATGCCTCTCACATTCCGGCTAAAACCAACAACAACAAGGGTAAACAAAAAGTTACCACTTCTTGGGTGCCTAAGAAATATAAGAAAGCCCCTGTTGTTCATGTTTCTCTCAAAGCACATAATACCTCACAGTGGTATTTTGATAGTGGATACTCCAGACACATGACAGGTGATGTCTCACTTTTTACCCACCTTGAGGATTATAAGGATGGTAGAGTCACCTTTGGAGATGGGAGTAAGTTTAGCATTGTAGGATGAGGTACTGTAGAGTTACCAGGATTTTCTAAGCTAGAGAACGTGTTGTACGTCAAAGGTTTAAAAGTAAACCTTCTCAGCATTAGCCAGCTGTGCGACACTGACTTTGCAGTAAAGTTTGACCGGGACACGTGTAACGTCTACAATCAAGCCGGTAAACTTTTGGTGCAAGGGGTGAGGACTGAGGATAATTGTTATGGGACTGTGCCTACTTCCTCACTTGTCTGTAACAGCGCCACGATCACTACTATGAATTTGTGGCATAAACGTCTAGGTCATATTAACGTTAGAGATTTGACTCGTTTAGCCAAAAAGCACCTAGTACGTGGCTTACCATCTCTTGGAAAGTCAACTTCCACGGTTTTCGGACCCTGTCAGTTGGGAAAGCAAATTCGGAGCCCTCATAGGAAGTTGCATTCCATTACCACCTCCCGAGTTCTTGAGCTGATTCACATGGATCTTATGGGTACTACTCGTACGGAGAGTCTGGGTGGTAAGAGATACATTCTCGTGATGGTGGACGATTTCTCTAGATATTCTATCGTAGGTTTTCTGAGAGAGAAATCCGATGCTGTAGAGTTTTTAACGACCAAGTGCCGTGTCCTGCAAAATCAACACGGAGTCACTATTAACAGGATACGTAGTGACAACGACACTGAATTTAAGGAAGCAAAGGTAGATTTGTATTGTGATAGTCTTGGGATCAAACATGAGTTTTCTGCTGTGAAGACTCCTCAGCAAAATAGGATTGTTGAGAGAAAGAATAGGACGATCCAGGAAATAGCTAGATCTATGCTTCTAGGTCGTAATGTTTCTAGGAAATTTTGGGCAGAGGTAGTGTCTACTGCGTGCCACACGGTGAATAGGGTTTACTTGCGTCCACACACACTTAAGACGCCTTTTGAATTGTGGACTGGCAAGAAACCCAACCTGGCATATTTCCGTGTTTTTGGGAGTAAATGCTACATCCTACGGGATAGAGAGCAATTAGGAAAGTTTGACTCCCGGACCAATGAGGGAATATTGCTAGGATATTCATCGAATAGCAGAGCATACCGAGTTTTTAACCTAAAGATCTCTAAGGTTATGGAATCAATAAACGTCACCGTGCAAGATGACGAACCTCCGACAGCTATTGATTCTAACCTTCAGTGTGAGTATGAGGACTTTTATGACAATGATTTACTTGTATCTCCCTCACACTCTGTGGACCCTACTTCTGTGCTAGGGGACACACCGGCTTGGGTTCGCAAGAGTCATGACCCTTCAGCCATTATTGGTGATCACACTATAAGGGTCAAGACTCGTGCTCGGCTAGAGAACGTTGTTAGCTATTTTTGTTACACGTCCAAAGTCGAGCCCAAGAATCATAAAGAAGCACTCAAGGATGAACACTGGATATCTTCTATGCAGGATGAGTTTCTTCAGTTTAAAAATAATAATGTCTGGGAACTTGTCCCCCGACCTAGTGAGACTAATGTGATAGGTACCCGGTGGATTTTTGAGAATAAAATGGATGAAAATGGTACCATAATCCGAAACAAGGCTAGGTTGGTCGCTTAAGGCTACACACAGATAGAGGGTGTAGACTTTGGGGAGACATTTTCTCCTATTGCGAGGCTTGAGTACGTCCGCTTACTACTCACCATCGCATGTCATCTGCGCTTTAAGTTATATAAGATGGATGTCAAGAGTGCCTTTCTGAATGGCATTCTATAGGAGGAGGTTTATGTGGAACAACCAAAAGGATTTGAAGACCCTCAGCACGTCTACTATGTGAGAAAAGCCTTGTATGGTTTGAAGCAAGCACCCCGTGCTTGGTACGAGAGGCTTACTTCCTATCTCTTAGCCCGTGGCTTCAAGAGAGGGGGAGTTGATATGACGTTGTTCGTCAGGAGAGATGATGGTGCAATTTTGGTTGCCCAGGTCTATGTGGATGACATAATCTTTGGATCCACGTGCTCTCAACATTCTCATCACTTTGAAAAGGAAATGAAAAGTGAGTTTGAGATAAGCATGGTTGGTGAGCTTACTTTCTTCCTTGGTCTCCAGGTTCGTCAGCTAGAGGATGGGATGTTCATCTCCCAATCCAAGTATGCTAGAGACCTAGTGAAGAAATTTGGTTTAGACTCCACTAAGAATGCACGTACACCTATGAGTACTTCTACCAAGCTTAGTAAGGACACTTTAGGAAAGGACGTAGAGGAAACCTAGTATCGGAGTATGATAGGCAGTCTTCTCTATTTGACTGCTAGTCGTCCTGACATAGCCTTTAGTGTTGGAGTCTGTGCGCGATATCAGGCATCTCCGAAAGAGTCACACTTTATCACTCTAAAACGTATTATCAAATTCGTGAGTGGGACTCTCTCATACGGTATTTGGTATTCCTTTGATACCGATGACCGTTTGTCCGCCTTTTCGGATGCTGATTGGGCCGAGAATGTAGATGGTTATAGGAGCACTTCTGGTGGGTGTTTCTATTTTTCTTCTGCTCTTATACCCTGGCTGAGCAAGAAGCAAAATTCCATCTCTTTGTCCACTGCGGAGGCTGAGTATATAGTCGCTGGGAGTTGTTGCACGCAACTCCTGTGGATGAAGCAAATGATGGAGGATTATGGGATTTCACAGGACACCATGACCATTTCCTGTGATAACACGAGCGCGATACACATATCCCGCAATCCAGTCCAGCATTCGCGCACAAAGCACATCAGGATACGTGAGCACTTTATACGTCAGTTAGTTGAGGAGAAAGTCATATCCCTGAGCTTTGTTCCCACCGACCATCAGTTAGCTGATATTTTTACGAAACCTTTAGATGCCCTTAGATTTGAGAGTCTTAGGAAATCTTTGGGGATTTTCACAGTTGACTGAGGGGTTGGTCTATGTCTAGAATAGGATATTTTTTATGTTCATATCATATGCTTCCTATTGCTAGTCTGTCTTATATGTATCATTGCTTTGTTGTACAACTATTTTTTATTTCTTTTGAAAAAATCCAAAAAGATTTTTGTTTTTATATATAAATTTTTTTGAAAAGCACAAAAAGATTTTTGCATTTTTATTTTTATCCACCTTTTATAGATGAGAATTTAAGATAGCCAAGTCATAACTTCATTCCATTTATCCATGTGACTGTTTGATAGAGATTTGAGACCCTACATCATTTCATCCATGTGCTTTACATTGTATGGAGTCTTTGAGATGTAATTATTGATATTTTCCTACATGTTTGACTCCTATATCCTTTATTGCACACATGCACAACTTTATTTGATTATTGTACTTGTCTATCACATGTTGGCTTGAGTGTTTCCATCTCAATTATGTCTATACAACTTGCAATATGAGATAAAACTTGACAAGATTGGAATGCATGTAAAAACCGTTTGGTGAGACTGTGTGTTTATTTGTAAAACGGGGAGGGGCTGCGAAAGGTAATTATCTATCCTTTGCGCAAAAGCCACCGTTTAAAAGGACCTAAAAAATGGAGGAATTTTAATATCTGAGGTCCAAAGAGGTTGAAAGAGCCCCGAAAAAAATTAAAGGAAATAAAAAGAAATTCATGCCAAATATGGGCCATTTAGGTTTCACCATCAATTCTCCAAAGTTTGAGAATTTAGAATACCTCTGTTCAAAATATATATCTGAGGGAGTTTGGTTGGAGAATCTTTAAACGAGTTTGCACTTCCTTGAAAGTCCTGAAAAAACATGAAAACATTTTGTACGTTATTGGTGTGGAAATCACTTTGGGCTTTGATTTGTTAATTTGAATTAAGTCAATGTCTTATATTGTCATTCTTTTACACCAAAGGGAGCATTTGAGTTCATACTCTAGGAATATCCCATATTCATCGTGCACATATGTCATGTTTGTATGCATTGATCTTCCTATCGAATATTGATCACACCCATTCATTAAAGCTATCATCGACTTGATTGCTTTGTGTTCATTCATGGTGTGTTTTTGTTTAAAATTTTTTTTTAAAAAAAATTCAAAAATAGTTGTGTATTTCCTTGTGACACCCCGTCATTGCTTGTTTGCATTTTTTTCTCTCATTTGTCTATTTGGGGACATCATAAAAAGGGGGAGAAAGAATTATCATATTATGGGGGAGTTTTGAGTTTTTGAGATTTGATAACGTATTCTTTCATCATAAATGGTATCTCTATTTATCTCATTTCAAACTCGATATGTCACTTGGTATTTTCTTTGTCTCATGTGTGTAGGCACTTCATTAATGATCTCTTTTTGCACACCCTAAGGAGAAAAGCGTTGAAGATTCCTGAAGAGTTGAAGAACAAACGATGAAGTTTTATTCAATTGTACCTTTTCACTTTTTGGGTTCATGGAAGGGTAGATTTGTATAGGCATTTTTTTGTAAGTTTGATAATTCGAATTGTTATTGTTTATGTATGTACCGGCATAGACATAGGGGGATATTTGTAAAGACATTTTGCCCATCATATATTATTGTTATGTCGTACGCCGTTACACCGTTGAAAAAATTCAAGATTCATATCATCATCAACGGATCCGAATATCAAAGAAGAGGAGGAATCAAAAGTCTGGCAGGCCGGATCGGTCCGCCCAGAGAAAAAGAACCGATCCGCCTGCGGACCGGTCTGCCCCTGTACCTGACCGATCCCCTTGATGAAAATCCATTACACCCCGGACTGTAAGCAAACCGATAATGCCAAAATTTAAAAGAACCGGTCCGCCACCTCGGACCGATCCGCCTCAGACTCGGACCGATCCGCCTTGGATAATTTCAAACAGATCGTGCAAAGATTTTTTCGGCTAAGTTACTCCTTTATAAACCCACTACGGGAAGTTGTTTTACAAGACTTCTATACACAATTTTCAGAGTCCATAAACTAAAAGTCTTCATCTTTTTGAGTTACCAAACTCATGTTTTGATTCAAAGAAATTTTCAAATCATTTGTGAATCATTTTGGAACCCTAGAACACAAATTCTTTTGCTGTTCATAACCTTGTGGAGAAGACCGACCTTCTTCTTCATTGCAGCCCTCCTGGAAAGGGAAACTTCCAGCCTCTGACTACAGATCCGACGTCTGAGGGTAATTCTGTGTCACCCCTGTATTTCATTGTAATTCGTGTAAATTGTACTTTACAAAATTATAGAGAAATAAATGGTTTTGCCCCTTTGGGGGATTTTTCCTTATTTGTGTGTGTTTGAATGTTCTTGCATTCTTTACATCTTATTCAATTGCACCTAGATGCATGTTTAGGATTTAATTGGGTTAAACTGTGTTTAATTATATAATTTCTTAATTTGAACGCACGCGCAACTCTTTCAGGATAATATGGGTTATATTGAAATATTTGAAGATAGATCATTAGATTTCATATACAACGAGTTATGTATTAGGTTTACTAATTTAATAAGTTGGAGTTTTTCATTGAGGTATTCATTTGGTGATGAATGTCGGTTCATGTTGGTTTATGACAACGAGGTTTGTTTTATGTTCCGGTCCCAATTGATTGTGAAAGCTAATTTCGTTTGGATATATGTCATTGATTCATTAGCATTGCAAAGTAATACATGTCATGAATGGGTTGAATTATCTAATCAAATTTTTGAAGGGGTTGACTGTAGTAATACAAGTTCAAAGAGGGTTAATAGTAGTGATACAAATACACAGAGGTTAGAGTCTTTATCATTAGGCAGTTCATATGATTTTAATAGTTGCATTAAAAATTACTTTTATCTTGGAGGTGTGGATCCAAGTAAGTCTAAAGTCTATCTTTCGAATGATTGAAAGACATATATAAGTCATGAGCAGCAGTGTTTTGAAGGAGGTGTAGTGGAATTTCGTAATAAATTGCGAAAGTATGCCGTTGAGGTTGGGTTCAAGTATGTGTATTTGAAGAATGATAAAACTCGAGTGACGGCTGAATGCTCTAAAAAGACTACTGAGAATTTCTTATGGAGAATTCATGCTTCATTATCTACAATAAATGGATACTTTTACATACATGAAATGAATAATAAGCATACATGTAGAGGTGTCTTTCGTAGTCCGTCAGCCAAACTGATAGCCTCCAAGTTTGTTTCAACATTGGTAGCTAATGATCTAGAGATAACTAGCTATTGAGATCAATTGATGTAGTTAGAGATATAAAAAGGAATTATGGCCTTGATATAGCTTATCAACATGCATGGCGTGTGAAAGATATGGTTGCTTTTGATATACATGGTGATGAAAAGGTTTCTTATGCATTAATGTATAATTATCATGACCTTCTATTGCAGTATAATCCTAGGTCGCATTGCATCCTTGACGTGGAACATGAGAGTAAAAAATTCAAGAGAATATTTGTAATGTTTAGAGGATGTATTTATGGATTTCAATACTGCAGACCTGTTTTATTTCTTGATAGTGCCTTTTTGAAGAGCCGTTACCGTGGAACAATATTGTCAGCAACTGCAAGGAATAGGAACAATGGTAAATTAATTCTAAATATTTTATTTTGTGTATTGCGTTGACATTTTGTTTATTCCATTCCAGATCATCAAAATACAAGAATAAAAATTTAAAGTACCTTTGAATGTCTTTGTTTTAGTTCACGTGTTCTTTTCATTTTTCCGCGTGTATTTTGATGATATGTCTTATTATGTGTAATAATAACTAAAGTACACGCATAGTACATGTCAAGTACATGTGAATGTTTTTGTTAATTTCACATGTACTTTTCATTTTTATGTGTATAGTTTGATGATGATGTTGTTATGTTGAATACAAATTAAAGTACGCGCATAGTACATGTCAAGTACACGTGAATGTTTCTGTTAATTTCACGTATAATTTTCATTTTTATGCGCGTACTTTGATGATGATGTTCTTATGTTGAATACAAACTAAAGTACACGCATAGTGCATGTCAAGTACACGTGAATATTTTTGTTAATTTCATTTGTACTTTTCATTTTTATGCGTGTACTTTGTTGATATGTGTTGTTATTTAGAAATAATAAAGCCAAGTACACGTTAAAAATGTAACGTACCTTTAAATGTCTTTGTTTAGTTCACCTGTACTTTACATTTTTATGCATGTATATTGATGTTAGTGTTGTTATATGAAACTAATTCAAAGTACAAGCAAAATATTGGAAAGTAAACGTGCATGTCTTTTTATCTTTATCACGTGTACTGTACATTTTTATGTTTTGTCTTGTTATTTAATAACAATTTAAATTAAACACGTAATATATTTGCCATGTGTTTTAAGGTCTACGCCAGCAGCATCAATTTACGATGTGTTCGACATGGATATGTTATTTACTTTAATTTTGATATATTTTTATATTTCAGGCCTTTTTCCTGTTGCATATGCTGTTGTTGATTCTGAAACCGAGGATAACTGGATGTGGTTTCTTGTCAATTTGCATAGTGCAGTAGTTGAGCAATATCGAAACATAACATTTATATTAGATCGAAATAATGTATTACTTGAAGTTATTTTGAGGGTCTTCCCGTTGTCTACACATTCCTACTGTATACATCATTTACAAGGGAATATAAAAAAGAAAATTCGTGGGAATTGTGCTGGATTTCGAAAGAAAATTGTTAAAGATTTTTTCTCTTGTGCATATGCTATCTGAGTACATCTACTTCTCAAGAGTATTGAAGCATTGAAGAAGGAAGGAGGAGATGCTATTGCTGATTTCATCGATAGTTTGCCTCCCGATAATTGGTCCTGTGCATATTTCCCTGGTAAACGGTATGGTGACATGGCATCTAGTGTTGCGGAGTCATTCAATTCATGGATATTGGAGGAAAGACATTTACCAGTAATGAATATGCTTGATAAATTGATAGTGAAGATTATGAATTTCAATGCAAACAAACTTGTTGAGTCTAACACTTGGACAAATGAGCTATGTCCTTTTTTTCAAAAGTTACTAAATGAAAATTGGAATAAAATCCGATATTGGACTATTACTCGCTCAAGTCAAAACGTATTTGAAGTTCATTCAGAGGTGCGAGCAACAATTGACTTAGCAGAAATGAGTTGTTCTTGTAAGAATTGGCAGATTAGATGTTTTCCATGCTCTCATGTTGTTTATGTTGTACGGAGTATATGGATCAGTATTTATGATTATATTGAGGAGTACTATAAGGTATCTTTCTACAAAAAATCATACTCGATAGCTATAGTTCCTCTTCCTGATTTGATTTCCTTAAATATTCCTATACCTGAAAATCCATATATCCTTCCACTAATAACTAAGAGAACGAAAGGCTGGCCAAGAAATAAGAGAATAAACTCTTCTGGTGAGATCACAGTAAGAGAAGTTATTGCTCGAGGTGTAGTAAAATAGGTCATTACAAGTCTATTACTTGTAAGGAACCCATTTGAGTACGTTTAAAATTATTGAATTCATTCATTTTAACCATTTAATTGAATTAATTAATTAATAAACCATTTGTTTCACATAAATGAATGTAATTTTAGTTTTTAGTCTAATTTTTTGTTTGTTTTTTGTGTAGCTGTACACGTATTTTTCATAAAATACACGTGATCATTTTTCCTGATGTTCACGTGTACTTTACATTTGTATACGCATGTTATGTACAGTACACGCACATTTTGATGACCAAAGCCATTTTATCAATACGTGTACTTTATGAAATATGCGTGTACTTTATGAAGTACACACATAATATATAAAGTACATGATTTGGCATAAATTATTCACATTTATCACCTTAATTTCGGTATTTTTATGATCCCGTGTATTGTAAATAGCTTGAATTTGTCTTATATTTATTCTACTAACCCTTTTTGGCATGTATTTCGTATTTTTTGTATCTCTTTTGTGTTTTACATGTATTTCATGCAAATTAGTGCGAAAGAGAACACAAAACAGTGAAAGAAAGAAAGAAAGAAATGGGGAGTTCAAGTGCATTTTCGTAAATTTACAACCATATTCTGGAGATGGGGAAAACTAGAAAGTTGAAGAGCTCTAAATTACAAAAACACTGAAAAAGCGGCACCCCAATCTGAGCTACGATTAAAAGAAGTTGAGAAAGAAATCCAAGAAAAAACTGTTAAGGACGAACCGAACCTAAGAGATTGAAAAATGAACCGATTCGGCCATTAGTCACGCTCCAGATCCATTAAAAAATTAGTCATGCTTTGCAAGTGTGACAAATTGCCAGATACGGGATTTTTATTTTGTGTTTATCTTTTAGCCAAAAGAGTTTTATGTTTTGGGGATTCTTCTAAACGACCTCTAGCTTATATATTTAGTCATTAGGACTCTTTTTATTCAGCTTTCATTCATGTAAAAGCTCATAATCAAGTAGGAACATCTAGGAGAAGAATTTAGATATTTTGCACCTTTAATTCGAGAGATTTTCCAGTTTTTCTTAAACCTTTCATTTGATCTTGCATGTTCTTGTTCTTCAATCATGGTAACTTTTATTTCCAACACTTTTATTATTATTTCTCATGTTTCATCTGTATTTCCGAGCAATTATGAGTTCATGAAACATAGATAACGTAGTTTTCATTAATTTCACCATGTTAGGCTTGATTTCTAAGGGTTGGTGTGAATGAACCCAACCCGATGAAATTATCCATGTAGAAACTAGGGTTTGAATTGAAATTTGAATAAATCGTGTTTTTTAGTTGTCATAACCACATAGACCTTTTTACCTCGGTTGACCCTAGGTAACCGTGGTGTGCGTGTAGCTATTGTGACATTGCTTTACTCATCCTTTGATTATGTATGATGCAGGCTTGAACCTCATATATGTAATGCTTGGGAGTACTAAAGACCAGGTTCAATTAAATTTCTAATTCAAAATTCTAACATTCTATTTGGTAAATTTACTAGGGTTTGGGGGATTGTATTCCCAACCTGTTTTTTTCCTTCATTCTTTTTAAGTCATTCTTAGTTAGCTAATTTTGCTCACATAGTTAATACAGGAGTTTAATTTAGTTTGCACTTAGTTAATTAGTTATTTCCCATCTCAATAATATCAACCATTAGGTATGCGTAGTAACTGAAATGAAGAGTGTGAGTGAGCCCTTGAGTGTGAGAGAGAGCGACAATTTATAGGGCATCGGGAGAGGTTTATATGAGTGCTTAGAGGAGAGTGAATGACGAGACACGATAGATACTTTTCTCCTTGATTGCTACCCACCCACACCACCTAATAATTTTGAGATGGAGCGAGGAAGGAAGGATGTGGAAACAAAGCAAGAAAGAGAGCTAGCGGAGTTGAGCATAACGGAATTTGAGAGAAAATTCGAGCAGGTAGATGAGAGCCTTTACGACGAAGTCCAATATCTATTGGACTCATTTTGTCACTTAGAAGAGAGCGCATGGAAAGATAGGATGGATGATTTACTTATTTGTTACCATCCACCCAAGCCACTGAAGTTCTTGGTTGTAATCAAGGCCATGGTTAGAGTATCGTCCGATTTAGAGCTTGATCCATGCATTATCAAGTTTAGGGACAATGTAGGCTATTCCAAAATTCACTTTGATATTTTTTCCAAATCGGCCCATTTGTGCTACAAGGTGATTGAGAACCTCATTGACTTCACTCACCTCCTTCATCATATGCCTCGCGGTGTTCAGTATTTCTTTTGGGTCAACTCCCAATTGTTCCAACTTTTTGTTTACGATGTGATGAAGACGAGCGAGACAAGAAGAGCACCACTCCCCGCGCAAGTGGTCGGGTGAGTTTATATAGAGATATGAGAGGTCGTCGCACCCCCAACGCATATGGGGTGATTTTTGTTGTATTTTTGAGTCATGTATGAGTGTCATATAGTGTCTTCGTGCATTTTGATAATTTACTTGTTTTATTTGTCGCACTTATTCTTTTTCTTCTTTAGATTTTAGTCATTTTAATTGAGGACAATGAAAAAGTCTAAGTTGGGGGGGGGGGGGGGGGGGAGACAAGTGCGTCTTTATAAAACTTCACAAATCTTTAAAATGCCAAAAAAAAAAATTGAAAAATTTTGAAAAACCAAAAATATTTTTCATCAAAATAAATAAAAATTAGAATTTAAAAGCTTCAAAAATGTCACAAATATTTTGTCTCAAGTTGTAAAAATCAAATGCACTAAGCCGAAATTGACCAAAGATGGAAATTGAAAGAAAATTTACGACTTTACGAATAAGTGTGGAGATTAACCAACCCGGTGAGATTCGAGCCTATCCTTTTTGTGACTGTATAAATCAATCCAAGTTGATGGTTAACTCAAAGCTCTATTTAGGAATTAAAAAAGTCATGAGGATCTCAATTCCTTTGATTTGATCGGTTACGGGAAAAGTGTGAGATGATGTCTTAAATAATGAGCTAAATGAATCTCTAAACTTAAAACAATCTCGAAATGCATATGGTAACACAATTAGTAATTGGTACAATAAAGTAGGCCCTCGTTTATGACCCAAAAATGTTGGCCAGAAAAAGTCGTGAAAAAGTACCCCTTTTTACAACCCAATTTGAGCCGAATAAGTTCTTTTTCCTTTCTTTTGACAACCCGAAAAACCCCAAGTGGCTCGGAATTGTGAAAGTTGATAATCCCAGAAATTAAGTCCGGAAAGTGCATAAAAAAGGGCAAGAAAAGAATAGATATGCTCAACAAAAATAGCAAGTAAAAAAAAAATAGAAAAATAAGAAAAAATGAGCAGAAGCCTGGAAAAGCACTAATGGACATCATAAGAATATTTTTCAATTCCAAAATTTCCAACCATTCCCATATTACCCAATACACCTTTAACCCAAAAAAGTCCTAACTGAGTTCGAATTGCAAAATTGATTTCTGCGTGGGGAGCTAAGATACAAAAAGAAAATAAAAGAGATTACATGGCTTAAAAAAGAGATGATGCTTCCCGTTTCCCAATAACCGTAATCCGATGATGAGATCTTTTCACCTAAAATATTTTCGTCTTTTAATTTTTGTCTGTGACCTTGTGTCCATTATTATTTACTCTTATAAATCACACATACCAGGAGAATATCCACACTTTCGAGTGATTCTTTTGTGAGTGTATTTGGTGAGATTTTCAAATCAAAGCGAATTTTCATAAAGTAACATAATGATCAATCGGTGGAAATTAGCGGTTCGATTTTTGGCTTCGCACACACACACACTATGACTTGAGACTTGTGAATATAATTTTAAGGTGACCATTTATGGGGAGTTTAAATTGTACAATTTTTAAGTATTTTGATTTTTCTTTGAGTCAATAACGAATTTTTTGGGTATATTCACTGCAAACCCTCACGAGACACCACTCATCCTACTAGGGTAACCTAGGATTTTAAAGGCTTGTTGCATACGCTAAATGCAATCGCTTACCTGCAAAAAAGATATTCTATCCCAATAAATTTTTTGAAGGTTACTTAACTCATACTCTTTTTCTTTTACATTGCTCGGGACGCACAAAGTTCTAAGTTAGGAGGTTTGATTATGCATAAATTATTCACATATATCCCCTTAATTTAGGTATTTTTATGATCCCGTGCATTCTAAATAGCTTGGATTTATCTTATATTTATGCTACTAATCCTTTTTGGCAAGTATTTCGTATTTTGTGTATCTCTTATGTGTTTTACAGTAATTTCATGCAAATTAGTGCGAAAGAGAACACAAAACAGTGAAAGAAAGCAAGAAATGGGGAGTTCAAGGGCATTTTCATAATTTTAAAACCATATTCCGGAGATGGGGAAAACTAGAAAGTTGAAGATCTCTAAATTATAAGAACACTGGGAAAACGGCAGCGTAATCCGAGCTACGGTGAAGAAGTTATGCCCATTTGAAGTTGAGAAAGAAATCTAAGAAAAAACTGTTAAGGACGAACCGAACTGAAGAGATTGAAAAATGAACTGATTCGGCCATTAGTCACGCTCTAGATCCGTTACAAAATTAGTCATGCTTTCTAACTTTGATAAATTGCCAGATACGGGATTTTTATTTTGTGCTTATCTTTTAGCCAAAGATTTTTATGTTTTGAGGACTCTTCTAAACGATCTCTAGCCTATATTTTTAGTCATTATGACTCTTTTTATTCATATTTCATTCATATAAAATCTCCTAATCAAGTGGGAACATCTAGGAGAAGAATTTAGATATTTTGCCCCTTTAATTCAACAGCTTTTCCAGTTTTTCTTCAACCTATGATTTCATCTTGCAAGTTCTTGTTCTTCAATCATGGTAACTTTTATTTCCAGCACTTTTATTATCATTTCTCATATTTCATCTCTCTTTGCAAGAAATTATGAGTTCATGCAACGTAGATAACATATTTTTCATTAATTTCACCATGTTAGGCTAGGTTTTTAAAGGTCGGGGTGCATGAACCCCACCCGATGTAATTCATGATAGTGGAAATAGAAGTTCGAATTAAAATATTAGATGAATTGTATCGTAGTTAATACAACACTTCTTTAATTCATTATTTTGTTACATATTTTTAACAACCTGAGGTCTTGGAGAGGAGGACTTATTTATTTTGGGAGAAATAGATAATATTTTATTGGAAAAATAATTAAATTGACAATTGAGGTCAAAATTTGAAGTTGTTAGAAAGAGTGTCAAATGTCGATTCTGAGGGTACCATAGTGTCCGGAAGGGTCGAGAAAGTCGAAATGACTGTACTTCATGTCTATTTAGGTTCTGAAATAAATTAGGACCGTTTGACTCGAATTAAAGTTACCGAGTCATTTAAAGTGTGTATTATCATTTAAAGATGTGTATCTTGGGATTTAAGGCTTAAAAAGCCTACGGGAGATATTTCTCCAAAGAGAGAAAGAGAAAAAGAAAGAAAGAAAGAGAGAAGAAGAAAGAAGAAGAAAAGGAAGGAGAAAATAGAGAGAAGGTGGAGATTTCCGGCCAATATGCGATCTCAAAGCGGATTTAGACCCTACGAACCCGAGGCAAGTGATTAAACTTGCTAAATAATTGTTGTGTACCATTTATTGCATGATTTGTGGAGTGAGACTTTGGGTTTTAGGTTTAGTTTATCAAAACCTAACTTTTGGGTATAATCTTAGATTTAATATATAGATCTTTGATTTGAGGTTAGAAATTAGTTTGTATGTATTGTAGGATGAATATTAATGATATATTTGTTAAGATCTTCGAACGTGCAAGAAGCAGTTTTATAGTTTAACATGCTTGATCGTATGATTCCTAAACATTAACACAATAATACAAAATAATACACTCATAATACACATTAGTACACGCATATTGGATTGAACAAATTGAATTTCAATGTGCGTGTACTTTATGAATTTTTTGCGTGTACTTTCAACAAAGTACACGCAAAAAAGAAAAAGTACACTCAATAATACTGAATACAAACGAATAAAATATCATTCAAATTCCGCTGGCACAGACCAAAATAACTCCTAAATTTTAACACACTAATAATACTTCTTAAAAACTCATGGAATATCATTCAAATGCTGCTGGCGCGGACCAAAATAATATAGGATTGATCAAATATGGATTTGAAATATATATTTTATAGAGTACACATATAAAACATAAAAGTACATGCATATTAGATTGAGAAATTCAATTTTAATGTTCGTGTACTAATTGTATTTTGCGTGTACTTTTTGAAAGTACACGCAAAATACACAGAGTACTCGCAATAAAATAGGGCTTGTACATTTACATATTCCAATTATGTATATATTCCTAGTCCTTGATAAATCCTCGATAAATGATGTATATAGGAGGAAAAGTACAATGATGAAATACATATATCTAACATGCAAAAAGTGTGTTGTTCAATTAAAATGAGGGAAACGAATATATTTTTTCATATCACGGAGAAGAATAATGTGATTTCATCAGTTCATGTGTATACAAATTTATACACATGAGAACACAAAATACACAAGGACGAATAGGTGATACGAGAATGTATACATAATTATTAGTGGTGTTTGGAATAATTTGATTTAGAATGTAAAATGCTCGGTAGAACTTCAACGATTAGGGTTTGATCGAAGATAGTTAGGGTTTTGATCGAAGAGAATAAGGGTTATGATCGAAGAGAGCTAGATTTTTTATTGAAGAGAGTTTTTGGCGCTTCGATCAGGAGTATTTATATGTTGTTGTTGACCAAAATTTGATTGAAAAATAGATTCGGTTTGGGGTTTTAATCGAAGAGATGGTACGATTAAGGTTTTGATTCAAGAGAGAATACAATTTTTTTGCGCTTCGATTTCTGAATAGTGCGTGTTTGTTTTAATTTTGGCGCATTTATATGTTGGGCCTAATCGTTTAAAATTTTTTGGGCCTGGTTTTTTTGTCCAAAATTGTTAGTCCAAGGACTAGACCGTAAAAGCCCTATTTATCTTTAACTGTGTATGGGTAGAACTATAGAGAAGAAACAACAATTAATAGAGAACATGCAGAATATTATGTTTATTTTATGCTTATGCTAACTTCATATATCATTTCATAATGTCATATACACACACTAAACATGCCATACAGTGCTGGCAGAGATAGAGTTGTGATTGATAGGCAGGAATAAAAGTGTCTTTCATAATTATGTGATTTTTTGTGTTAAATAAATTAAAATATGAATATGAAATAAAACATATTGGTGCAATTAAAAATAAATTAATAGAAAACTTACAAAGGAATAAGATTGTCGAGTCAAGTATTGGACACTCTCCCTTTAAAATAGAATTCGCTCCCGCTACGGTGCGACAATGAGCGTCTGCCTCCCAGGATGAAACGATTTAGACATGCGAAAGGAACACTTCAATGTGTGTGTTTAACGAACCAATTATGTTTGATACTCTCCCAGACTCAATTAGGAATTGAATGTACTGAAAAATCTTTTTTCTCTTTATCAATAAAATAAAGGCAAGTCTTGTATTTATAGGGAACAAAATGTTGTTTCATGAAAATATGTGTCTTTTTATTAAAAGATATCGCTCACAACTAATGGTGAACATTCACGACCTTTAGCGACTGTTCTGAAAAACAGTCACTATATTTAGCGAACAATCACAACTTTTAGCGACCGTTAAGAAAATTTGTCCCCAAAAGCTAAATAAAATTGTGTATAATTTCATACATAAATGGGGCACTTTGAAACCAAATTTTTCATTCATTATTTATGACACACCCCAACCCAGTTACTTATTATTAAGTTTGAAAGTCAAAGTGAGTCAAACCATAATTAATCTAACCAAACCATAATCACGAGTTTTGATTTCAGAGTCATCATTGTAAATTCATATAACTGAAAACCTTTTTACAACATCAGGGTAATCATGTCCATAAAAACTTTCTTGAAGGATAAGTTAACTTAATTACATCATTTACATTTACACAAAATTATGGTTTCTCCAATTCCTGGCTAACCCAACCCGACCTCCTAGATTTGGCAGTGACATCGCGTTACCTGAAAAATGTGAACATAGGAACCATGAGCAAAAATAGCCCAGTGAATGCATCACTACTATACTACTGCATAAATTTACATGAAATATATCATGTCCATATAATTATAAATTAACTTATCCAGCTCATTCATAATGAATGACCAACTTTTCCGAATCAGGGTTCACATATCCTGTCTAAATAGACAATTCTCCCCCAATCCTGGTCGAGGAGTAACCCCTTGTCATTAATAGACAAATCTCCCCCATTCCTGGTCGAGGAGTAACCCCTCATTTCGGTAAACCGAAATGAACAATTTCATATTCATTATATTATGATCATATCAATAACACGATACAAATATCTCTTTCCAGTGAGTACACTCACCTTGGTTGACAACTATGTATTCACGTTTTCTTCTGGTGGAGCTGAACTGGGTTGATTAGACCTTACACCTGTCAATCCAACTAAATCAGTACTGAACCTCAATCATAAATATTATCCAAACATAATTATGTAACTTTCCATGACTATACATCAACCATATAATTCCAATTAAGTCACATTCCATAAAACATAGGTAAAGGCAAAACAATGATATACATGTTGATAAAGTTACGGACATTCAACCGTAGGAAATACCTTATGAGGAATTTATAACCAAAGTCAAGTAAACATGAAATTATACTCCTCAATGTATATACACATGAAACATGTACTCAAAGTACTCTTTGTAAGGACGAAATACAAACATTCATTCAAGGGGTACCCAGTATGGCCTGAAATTAT
This sequence comes from Sambucus nigra, assembly GCA_949130495.1. Taxonomy (NCBI): domain Eukaryota; kingdom Viridiplantae; phylum Streptophyta; class Magnoliopsida; order Dipsacales; family Adoxaceae; genus Sambucus; species Sambucus nigra. The sequence goes on along the minus strand of OX422219.1, from coordinate 379,068,017 downwards.
TGTCTTACATACTTAACCATCCTAATTCCTAAATTTTACAAATACAGGGGTCCAACCTCATCAATATGAAAACATATATGAATATACTATCTAGTACAAGTGACGGTGTAATTTTTCAAGCTTCCTAGGGCAAGTTATGACCATTTCTCTACAACACAAGAAATCTGCCCTACAAGCTCCTCTATTGTTCCTTCAACTTCCAAGAATTTTCATAATTTTTCTCCAATATAAATTTCCATGATTTTCAACCCATTTTCCTTACACATACTTAATAGTACATAATTAAAGTTTCATAATTTTTTGACTTCATTTGCTATCTTAAAAGCTTGACTAAACTCAGGGCATACCGAAATGAAGTATAAAAACAGAAACCATGTACCAAATTGAAATCATCATTACGGCCTAACCACAAGGAGATAAATTATAATTTTCAGATATGATATGAATATATGATCTACTTTCATTTCCAATTGGAATTTCTCAATTACAGTAAGCACAAAAAGAGATATGCAAGTTTGAATACAAGGGGTTTCAATACAAAGCAATTTTTAAGGGTTTATGCATTCAACTTAACTTAAACTTGCATATATTCATACATATGCAGCCAAGCATGAAAGGTCAATAAACAAATCATGGATTTGTATCATATAAATCATAAATATATGAAAAATAACAATATTTGCAATTAGGATTACCTTCGGGACGTTTACGTAATTTGTATGGATTTTTCTACAGTTTTTCTCCTCACTTTTCTTCCTAAACATCTACCTTCTCTTTCCTTAAGCTTAAAACCCTTTCATGGCAGATTTTGGCTGAAGGATAAGTCTATTTCAAGGGTATAAGGTCGGCCAAGGCTGCCTCCCAAGCCAACCAATCAAATTAAACCATTTGGTTTAATAAAAGACAATTTACCACTTAAAGGGAATTGACCAAATTGCCCCTTGTTCGTAAATTCGGTATAACTCTTTACTCGGGCATCCATTTGATGATCTGTTTGTTGTGTTACAACCCTAACTCACATGTCTACAACTATCTAGTTTTCACCTCAAGTCATTTATAATGTTATAAAGGTCAAAACTAGTTTCTAACAGGAACATTTCTACCGAAAACAACAAAATTTGTGTTTGTAAATAATTCGACCTTTCATGATTTATGAAAGTAGGATTATAATAAACATAATCACTTAACATTAGATATACTAATATAACATTATTCATATCACATAATATAAGCATGATTTAAATATAATTCATCATAATTATATTCGGGTTGTCACAACTTCCCCCCCTAGAAAATTTTGTCCCCGAAATTTAATATGAAGGTCACTTACCAAACAAATGGGGATACTGTTTCCTCATGCTTTCCTCCGTTTCCCAAGTTGCTTCTTTAACTACATGGCTCATCCACATAACCTTAACTAAGGGAATAACTTTATTTCTCAATACTTGGTCCTTACGATCAATAATTTCCATTGGTTCCTTGATGTACGATAAGTCTTCCTTCAGTTCAGTTGGTTGAGTTTTCAACTGGTGAGATGGATCTGCCAAATACTTACGAAGCATCGATACGTGAAACACATCATGTAACCGAGATAAATCTGGAGGTAAAGCTAATCTATAATCTAGGGTCCCAATTCTTTCCAACACTTCAAATGGTCCAATGTATCTTGGACTTAGTTTCCCCTTTTTCCCAAATCTCATAACACCTTTCCATGGTGAAATATGAAGGAATACAAAATCTCCCTTCTGAAATTGCAATGGATGCTTCCTCGTATCTGCATAAAATTTCTGCCCGCTTTGCGCTATCTTTATCCGTTCCCGAATCATTTTGATCTTTTCAGTTGTCATATCTATCAATTCAAGACCCAAAATTTTCCTTTCACCCACTTCATCCCAACACAAAGGCATTCTACATCTCCTCCCATATAAAGCTTCATAAGGAGCCATACCAATAGTCGACTGATAACTATTATTACATGAAAATTCCATCAATGGCAAATGATCATCCCAACTACCTTTGAAGTCAAATACACAGGCTCGTAACATGTCTTCTAATATTTGAATCGTCCTTTCTGATTGCCCATCAGTTTGTGGATGAAACGCAGTGCTGAACTTCAAACTTGTTCCCATGGGATTCTGGAGACGAGGCCAAAACTTAGAAGTGAACGTTGGATCTCTATCTGATAGTATTGACACTAGTGCCCCATGCAAACGGATAATCTCATCAACGTACATACGTGCATACTTGTCAACATTGTAGGTGGTCTTAACTGGAAGAAAATGGGCCGACTTCGTCAATCGGTCTACAATCACCCAAATGGAATCATGCCCCTTTGGTGACCAGGGTAATCCTGTAACAAAGTCCATCGTTATATGCTCCCACTTCCGTTCCGGAATAGGTAACGACTGTAATAATCCTGTCGGCTTCTGATGCTCCGCCTTTACTTGATGGCACACTAAACATTTAGCTACGAACTCTTCAATCTCACGTTTCATATTGTTCCACCAGTAATAATCTTTCAAATCTCTGTACATTTTGGTACCTCCCATATGCATAGAGTAAGTAGAACTATGTGCCTCTTCTAATATATCTTTCTTTAAGGGTGGATCATTCGGTACACAAATCCTATTTTTATAACATAACGATTCATCATTCTTAATCTCAAAGTCACCCTCTCTACCATCCTGAACTTCTTGTTTCTTCTTTTCAAGGAATGGATCACTGATCTGCAAACTTCGTTTGCGTTCTACCAATAAAGGTCGCACTGTGACATGTGCTAATAATCCTCCGCTTTTTGAAAACTTAAATTCAATCCCCATCGATGCCAAGTCAAGAATATTTCCAACATGGGCACACCGTATGCCACCAAGCATCCCTGATGATTTTCGACTCAAAGCATCTGCTACCACATTGGCCTTTCCAGGATGATGATGAATGGTACAGTCATAGTCTTTAATCAGCTCTATCCAATGCCTCTGTCTCAAATTCAGTTCCTTCTGTGTAAACAAGTATTTCAAACTTTGATGATCTGTAAATATCTCACAAGTTTCTGTATACAAGTAATGTCTCCACAACTTTAAAGCAAAAACAATGGTTGCTAGCTCCAAATCATGTGTAGGGTAATTTCGTTCATGCGTCTTTAATTGTCTGGAAGCATATGTATTACCTTCCCATTCTGCATAAGAACACATCCTAAACCTTGAAATGAAGCATTTGTATAGATCACAAAAGACTCATTCCCACATGGAATAGTTAGTATAGGGGCTGAAACCAACCGATTCTTTAATTCTTTAAAACTCCTCTCACATTCTTCATCCCATACAAACTTCACTTCTTTACGAGTCAATTTTGTCAGTGGTAATGCTAGTGCTGAAAATCCCTTAATAAATCTGCGATAGTAACCTGCCAATCCTAAGAAACTCCTAATTTCTGTCACATTCTTAGGACTCTCCCATTCAACAATTGCTTCCACCTTCTTTGGATCAACATATATCCCATTTCCCGAGACAACGTGCCCTAAAAACACAATTTCATTCAACCAAAACTCACACTTGCAGAATTTAGCAAACAATTTCTTCTCTCTCAAAATCTACAATACAAGTCTCAAATTTTTCTCATGTTCCTCCATGCTACGCGAATAAATCAACACATTGTCTATGAATACAATCACGAATGAATCAATGAAAGGGTGGAATACCCGGTTCATAAAATCCATAAAAACTGCCGGAGCCTTAGTCAATCCAAATGGCATCACCAAAAGCTCATAGTTCCCATATCGAGTCCGAAAAGCTATTTTGAAAATATCACTATCCTTCACTTTCAGTTGGTGGTAACCCGATCTCAAATCAATCTTCGAAAATACTGTGGCCCCCTATAATTGGTCAAACAAGTCATCGATTCGAGGTAGAGGGTACTTATTTCTAATGGTCACCTTATTCAACTGGCGATAATCAATACATAATCGCATTGTCCCATCTTTCTTTTTCACAAATAACACCGGTGCTCCCCATGGCGAAACACTAGGCCGAATGAAACCTCTGCTTATCAGATCTTGTAATTGCACTTTTAATTCTTTCAACTCTGCTGGTGCCATTCTATATGGAGCAAGAGAAATTGGAGCAGTACCTGGAATTAATTCAATAGAAAACTCTACTTCCCTATCGGGTGGAAATCCTGGCAATTCCTCTGGGAAGACATCAGAAAATTCTCTAACAACTGGTATATCTTCAACTTTAAGTGCTTCCTTACTAACATCAACCACATACGCTAAATACCCCGTACAACCCTTACTCAATAACTTTCTACTCTTTATTGCTGAGACAAGACAATTAGGGACAACATTCCTTTCCCCTGTAAACTGGAACTCGGGTTCACCAGGAAGATGAAATGTAACTTCCTTTCGAAAACAATCAATGGAAGCATGATACGATGATAACCAATCCATCCCCAGTATAATATCAAAATCCCTAATGGCCAACGGTATCAAGTCAACATAGAAATCTCTCTCACCCATTCGTAAGACACCATCTTTATAAACATGCTCAACTAGAATTACACTTTCCATTGGGGTAGAAATATATAAGGCACAATTGAGGAATGAACATGGTCTACCCAAATATGAAACAATATCTAATGCCATAAATGAATGCGTAGATCCAGGATCAATGAGCGCATATAAATCTTTGTTTGCAATAGAAAGTTTACATGTAACCACTTCATGTGTAGCATGGGCATCTTATAGCGTCATCGCAAACACTCTTCCTCCTTCCCTCGATCCAGTTGCTTGTTCTATACCTCTCCCCCTGGTGGCACTGCCTAGAGAAGATCCTTTATGAGGACCCACACTAATGACTGAAACTGTTCTCGCCAACATAGGACAATTCTTTGTCAAATGACCCTTCTGGTGGCAGTTAAAACATTCTATATTCAGTAACTTTGGGAAATTTCTCTTTATATGACCTGATGCCCCACAAAAGAAATAAACATTCGGATCTCCTTGTGCTGAAACACCTCTTCCACCACTAGCTTCACCCCTTTGCAAACTACTTCCACCTCTACCCTGTTGGAATTTCTATCCTCCAAACCTCGAATATTCTGTACCACTACTCTTTTGATAATTTGGATCAAATCTGCTTCTCTTTACACCTCGCTCTCGATTCCCTCTAGCTTCATTCACATCCCTTTCTACTAGCATGGCTTTGTTCACCAAGGAGGAATAGTTAGAAGTCTCTAAAGCCGACAATCTAGATTTAATGACTAACTCAAGCCCATCGAGAAATAGGCTGCACATATCTTCCTCATTCCGTATAAACCTCGAAGAAAATCGAGATAAAGCTGTAAGTTTAGCTTCGTATTCTCTAACTGTCATACTCCCTTGATTCAACAGGAAATATTCCTTCTCCTTTTGTTTTTGATACATTGGGGGGAAATACTTATCATACAAAGCTTTGACAAAAGCATTCCATGAGATCACATTCCCACCTTCTGGAGTAATCAACAAATGTTTTGTGGCATCCCACCAATATTTGGCTTCTCCTTTCAGCATATACGTCGCCAAGGTCACTCGTTGATTTTCAGGCATCTTCATCACCCCAAAGATAATTTCAATCTCTTTAACCCAGACTTCTGCCTCTGCGAGATCAACTGCTCCTTCGAACGATGGTGGGTTCATCTTAATAAATTTCTCATGTGAAGTACTTCTTTCTTCCCGGTGTATCACCTCCTCAGCCCTAGCCAAGGCTTGTGCCTCTAGTTTCCTGGTCTGCTGTTCTTCCACATGAGTCATAAATCTAGCTTGTTGCTCTGCCATTAGAGTCATAGCACGTGCCATTTTTTGCATGTCTGTCAATTGTTCTGGGTCAGGTTCCATATTTCCATGAATAGGTTGCTCAACCTCTGCCTCTGCTGCCATGTTTGAAGCCTCATCTTCTATTTCCACATTCACATTCCCTCCTTCCATTCTTTTATATCTGAAATGGATCAAAGATATAACAACATGAAGATATACATATCTTTCCTAACATGATCGTTAGTATCAAATAAAATATATTTCTGACATTCACTACCAAATCTAGACTCTTCTCACTCCAGAACCTCTCAAACCTAGGCTCTGATACCAAAAGATGACACACCCCAACCCAGTTACTTATTATTAAGTTTGGAACTCAAAGTGAGTCAAACTATAATTAATCTAACCAAACCATAATCACGAGTTTTGATTTCAAAGTCATCATTGTAAATCCATATAACTGAAAACCTTTTTACAACATCAGGGTAATCATGTCATAAAAACTTTCTTGAAGGATAAGTTAAATTAATTACATCATTAACATTTACACAAAATTATGGTTTCTCCCATTCCTGGCTAACCCAACCCGACCTCGTAGATTTGGCAGTGACATCGCGTTACCTGAAAAATGTGAACATAGGAACCATGCGCAAAAATAGCCCAGTGAATGCATCACTACTATACTACTGCATAAATTTATATGCAATATATCATGTTCATATAATTATGAATTAACTTATCCGGCTCATTCATAATGAATGACCAACTTTTCCGAATCATGGTTCACATATCCTGTCTAAATAGACAATTCTCCCCCATTCCTGGTCGAGGAGTAACCCCTTGTCATTAATAGACAAATCTCCCCCATTCTTGGTCGAGGAGTAACCCCTCATTTCGGTAAACCGAAATGAACAATTTAATATTAATTATATTATGATCATATCAATACCACGATACAAATATCTCTTTCCAGTGAGTACACTCACCTTGGTTGACAACTATGTATTCACGTTTTCTTCTGGTGGAGCTGAACTGGGTTGATTAGACCTTAAACCTGCCAATCCAACTAAATCAGTAATGAACCTCAATCATAAATATTATCCAAACATAATTATGTAACTTTCCATGACTATACATCAACCATATAATTCCAATTAAGTCACATTCCATAAAACATAGGTAAAGGCAAAACAATGATATACATGTTGATAAAGTTACGGACATTCAACCGTAGGAAATACCTTATGAGGAATTTATAACCAAAGTCAAGGAAACATGAAATTATACTCCTCAATGTATATACACATGAAACATGTACTCAAAGTACTCTTTGTAAGGACGAAATACAAACATTCATTCAAGGGGTACCCAGTATGGCCTGAAATTATTGTCTTACATACTTAACCATCCTAATTCCTAAATTTTACAAATACAGGGGTCCAACCTCATCAATATGAAAACATATATGAATATACTATCTAGTACAAGTGACGGTGTAATTTTTCAAGCTTCCTAGGGCAAGTTATGACCATTTCTCTACAACATAAGAAATCTGCCCTACAAGCTCCTCTATTGTTCCTTCAACTTCCAAGAATTTTCATAATTTTTCTCCAATATAACTTTCCATGATTTTCAACCCATTTTCCTTACACATACTTAATAGTACATAATTAAAGTTTCATAATTGTTTGACTTCATTTGCTATCTTAAAAGCTTGACTAAACTCAGGGCATACCGAAATGAAGTATAAAAACAGAAACCATGTACCAACTTGAAATCATAATTACGGCCTAACCACAAGGAGATAAATTCTAATTTTCAGATATGATTTGAATATATGAGTATACTTTCATGTCCAATTGGAATTTCTCAATTACAGTAAGTACACAAAGAGATATGCAAGTTTGAATACAAGGGGTTTCAGTACAAAGCAATTTTTAAGGGTTTATGCATTCAACTTAACTTAAACTCGCATATATTCATACATATGCACCCAAGCATGAAAGTTCAATAAAAAAATAAAGTATTTGTATCATATAAATCATAAATATATGAAAAATAACAATATTTGCAATTAGGATTACCTTCGGAACGTTTACGTAATTTGTACGGATTTTTCTACAGTTTTTCTCCTCACTTTTCTTCCTAAACTTCTACCTTCTCTTTCCTTAAGATTAAAACCCTTTCATGGCTGATTTTGGCTGAAGGATAAGTCTATTTCAAGGTTATAAGGTCGGCCAAGTCAGCCTCCCAAGCCAACCAATCAAATTAAACCATTTGGTTTAATAAAAGACAATTTACCACTTAAAGGGAATTGACCAAATTGCCCCTTGTTCGTAAATTCGGTATAACTCTTTACTCGGGCATCCATTTGATGATCCGTTTGTTGTGTTACAACCCTAACTCACATGTCTACAACTATCTAGTTCACCTCAAGTCATTTATGATATTATAAAGGTCAAAACTAGTCTCTAACAGGAACATTTCTACCGAAAACAACAAAATTTGTGTTTGTAAATAATTCGACCTTTCATGATTTATGAAAGTAGGATTATAATAAACATAATCACTTAACATTAGATATACTAATATCACATTATTCATATCACATAAGATAAGCATGATTTAAATATAATTCATCATAATTATATTCGGGTTGTCACAATTTATCCTTTTTTAACAAATGAATATACCACATCACTTGTCTTACTACAAGGAACACTTACGTAGTTGGTCCCAGAGCGTTTGATGTGTGGGTTCCACTTTATAATGGCTAAAATTTGACAACTATATTAATTTGATCAAAATATTAGTTTGTGTAAAAACACAATACTTTTCAGCAATCCCCCACACGAATGAAATTTGGGTTAAGAATCAAATTAACATGAAGATAAATTAGAGAGAGTATCAGTAGAAGACAGTTGCATCACTAAAAATAGATTTTTCCCTTGAATCTTTCCTAGTGGGACACTATTGGTTCTATTGGACAATCAATGAATGTGATGTCTTGAATTGATAAATCTTTTTGTGTAAACCGAGATAATATAATTCATACAGTCCTTCTCCGAACATTTTTATACATTAAATACACGTATACAATCTAAGAATACACATTCAATAGTCTTTCTCCTACTTTCCAAAGGAATCATATTTTTTATTTTTTTATTTTTGGATATAAATCATCGCCTTTGATAAGTACCCCCACATATATCATAATTTACATGAAGGTTTTAACATTTTTTATATCCCATAACACTTTTCATGGGTTAATACGTTGAGAGTATATTTAATAAAATACACTACATCCACCATAATTTCAATAATATATTTTGAATTTTAATACTCAACCTGAATCACAAAGGCTTTAATTTTTCATTAAAGTGAAATGATTTTGACAAATAAAACCACGTGCCATTACATTAACATTTATTTGGACTAACATATATGTTCATTTAGATGGTAAACCATTATTTTCATTCAAAAACAATTGGTTGAGATAAGTTTCTCTACTTTAGTAATTTCGACATTTATTGGTACATTTCTTATCATTCCATAGGCGTACAAATGTACTTGTGATAATTCTTAGCATTACATTGAAGTTGTGTTACACATATTATATAGGTTCGATGTTAAAAAAGGGTATGCTAACATTTTCGTTATGTTTGTAGGATATACAACAACACAGTTATAAAATTAGTCCCTAAAATTATTCAAAACAAAAAATGTCCTTTTGCCATCTTAATATACAAATGTTTTTTTTATCACATTCATATTTTGGACAATCAACTTTTATTTTATAAAAATAGTCCCAAATTATTTACTTTTGTAAGGGAAGGACTTGTTGAGATTTTCATTACATCTCTAGGACACACAATTTTTTTTGCTATAAAATTAGTCCCTATAATTATTCAATTCAAATTTTTTTATTTCACCATCTTAAAATCCAATAGTTTTATAACTAACAATTTTTATTTATACAAAATTAGTGCCTATTTATTTGTCCTTAATTAAAAATTTTACTTAGAATTTTTTTAAAGTGAAAATTTAACTCTTGGGATGATTTTCGATTTTGTACCCGATGTTTCAAAAGTTGCAATGTTAACCTTGAATTTTGAAAGTCGGTTCAATTAGATCCACCGTTACTTTTGAAGTGAAGAATTATAACAGATGTGTTGACTCAATATCTTATGTGTCAAAAATATTTTATGGTCCAATTAAGCACTTTCACATACCCACCCACTCATGTCCTCCCCATACCTCCCCCTAGTCGTCTGCAACACCCCCCAGGGGGCCACCATCGACTCTCATACTTTCTGTAAACAATGAACTTTTCTCACTCTCTCAATGTCTCATCTCCATCTCTTTGCATACATATGTATAAGGTGGAAGGAAGTGGGTTGTGGGCTGTAATATCTCACCCCAGTAACATAATTAAATTGTTTATTGAATATAATTGAGGAGGAGTTAATTATAAATATGGAGGAATTATAGATGAAAAGTTGGAGAAAATAAGATAAAGAAAAGAAATAGGGTCATTCAAATGACAAGGGATGTCCTTCGAACGACAGTGCACAAGTCGTTAGAAGGTTTGTTAGAAGCACATTTCGAACGACGTAGTTTGATTCATTTGAATGACATTGGTTAATTTTTTAGATCATGTTACCCCTGTGCGCTGTCATAATTTAGAGCGTTTATTTGGCGTGTTGTCGAGCCCATATCAGTTATGCAAGGGTGAAACGGTTTTTTTTTGGCTTAAGGCGTGTTTTATAAGGGTTGTTTGGGGGTTATCTGGGTTATCTATGGTTGGGAGAAGATGGAAGAAGGAGAGAGAAGGAGAGAGTGAGAGAGAATGGAAATCGCCACTCCTCCACCTTCAACCACCACAAAACCACCATTTTCAAGATTTCTTTCTCCATATTTGAACCAAAAACACCCATTTTCACCGTGGAAAAGGAAGAGCTATGAAATTTGGAGTTGTATTTCGGGGGTTTTCTTGGAGAAGATGAAGTGGATCTTGCATTGAATCTTAGGAGGAAGCATTTAGTAACCCCTTGAGGCCACCTTTGAAGGTGGGGGTTGATCCTCCTACACCAACAACACCATTAGAGCCATTTAGAGGTGGGTAACTTTACTCTTATTGTAACAATGCCCTTTTTACATTATAATCATGTATTTAGACTGTTTGAGTAGCGTGTATTTAGTTTAATGGTATAACTATTGTGTAAGAATATAATAAATATTTTTATGAAATAAAAATGTTGAGGAAAAAAAGGTTATATTGTCAAAAATAAAGGATGGATAATTATTCCAAGGTTTTGAAATAATAAAAGTTGACGTTTTATGAAAATGGTGTATTTTCGAGTAATTTTGATGAAAAATATTTTATGGAATAAAATGTTTGCAAATAGTGTGATTTTATTGGAAAATGATATTTTGTTGAAATCAAAGAATGAGTAAATATTTCAATGTTCGGAATATTGAAAGATGGTGTTTTTCTCAAATGGGTATTTTTAGAAATATTAATGTTAACATTTTATGAAATAAATTGTTTCGAGATAATGTCATATACATTGGTGAATTACTGTTTGTTGCAAAAATGATGATTTTATGAGGAATGGATATTTGTTGAGATTGAAGAAGTAAAAATGTCCTTTGTTCCTTAAAAATGTATTTTTGCCAGTATAATGATTTTTCATGACGATAAATATGTTTAAATTATGTAGTAGGACTTTTGGATTTAAAAGCTATCTTCTCATATACACAAACTTGTAGTATTTTGACATTAAATTTATAAACAAGTTAGAGAAGATTTTGTTGGGATTAAACAAAAAATGAGAAACGTTAAAAATTTAGTCTTCCAAGTGTGTGAAATAGAGACTAATAGGGTATAATGAAAATGAAATTAAAGACTACACATTTTGATAAAAGAAATGGTATTTTATTATAAAAGTAGTATTAAGTGCAAATAGATTTCTTGAATGAAGAGTAAAGAAGTATGTGTATGTGAAAATATGGATAAAAGTATTCATTAAGTGTTAATGGATAAACGTGAATTGGTTAGTGAGTGTAACCTATTAATATTGTGAATTATTAACACTTATGAAATTAAAATGAAGTAAATATTTAAAAGTGTTTCCAATCAAGTGAAGGAGTAATCCAAGTGTGGTGTTAAAGGGTTAAAAACACTTAAGAAGTTGGTGTGAGTAACTTAATTGTGTTTTGGTGAAAATAATACTTCTGAAAATGGAGTAAAAAGGTGATTTGGAAACAAACGGGTAAAATGGTAATGTTTCCTAAAGTGGAACATTTTTATGAAATAAAAATGTTGGAAATATTGTTACACAAAGAGGTCTTAAATGAATATGATTTTTGGAATAATTATCAAGGTTAAAGTGTAAAGGACATGAAACGTGAATTTTCAAAGTGTAACACAAGTTGGGGGGGGGGGGGGGGGGGGGGGACGGGTAAGTCCTGGGTTTTGACTTCGGCGGGGTAAAAAGGAAAGTGGAATAATGCGGACATTTGTAAAATGTTAAAACATATAAAGGAATTTGTATGACCTCGATATAAAGCAATAAGGGCCCAGAGCCCTTGGGTGAAAGCCCTAAATCACTGGCCAGAGCATATGGTTTGCATAGCCGGCAGTGTGGAGCTCATGAAAGTATGCGGTATAGGAAGATTCTGAGAAAAGATAAAGGAAATATGGAATATATCAAGAAATGGGTTGTGTGGTAAAATGTGTTAATACAACCTAACTTGAACGAATGTAATAAATGTTCGGGTAAAGGTGATATGGACAAGCAAATGCGTAAATGTATAAATGTCTATAAAGGAATGTAAAAGGGTTAAAGGAAGAAAATAAATGGGTGGTTGATCAACATAAATGGTTAAACCCATATTTAATGCAATAATGTGTTGCAAAAGTATTTTTAAAGATTAAATAAGTATTTTCTAACATGGTGAATGCATGTGTTAAAATGATGATTTTCAATGAAAATACAAAAGTATATTAAAATGAATGAAAGGGTTAAATTTTGGTAAAGGATTAGGTTTAGATAAATCAAGTGAAATGGTTTCAAGTATTGAACTAAGTGTGTCAAATAAAGTGAGAATGATAAGTATGGAAAAAGAAAGCCTTTAATAAGATTATGATAAATTTGAAGCCCTAATACTTTTGACTCATTTGAGTCTAGACTGTATAAGAGCTCATCTAGTTTGGAAATAGTGACAAAATAGTGTCTATCCTAGAAACCAAAGAGCTTCAGAGATTGGGTTGCTTCTTCTTCCATACATCTTGTGATGATCCTAAGACTATAGCCATCACTCACACACTTAGAATTTGATTCTTGCATATCATATTACACCCTTATGTGTATTAATGTGGTGAGTGTGTTCTAATCCCTCAATTTGATTTTTAATAATTTTTTGGGAATTTTAAACATATTTTAAACAAAGTTTTATTTAATTAAAACTTGATTTAAAAAGTTTTGGGGTTAATATCTAAATATGTATTGTTGTGTTTATTGGCCTAAAGTTACTCTGTGTAGAAACCGAAAGCGCTAGAGACTCTAGGGTTGGCTTTGTAATTAATTTGAGACGCGCGTTTACATTCGTCCTCAGGCCAACACTTGCAGTTCTCTGATTGGCCCTAGGTGTGTTTCTTTACAGAGACATACCATCGCTTGTTATCAGCCCTTGGATCAACCCTTATCGATGGCCTGCATGTCTTTTAAGTGAATCCCCGTGTAAACCCTTAAGCCAATCACAGCCTGTTTAATCCACCGCCTGTTGTGAGCCCTTGGATTGTAGTCAAAGGAGCTTGACTCAATCTCAGCCATTATTTTTGAACGATGCTCTGGAATCTTCCTCTCTTCCTATTTAAAGGCCTCCCATCTCAGCCTTCGAGAGCTTTTGCCACTTTGAGTTTTCTCAGAAAAAGAATAGAGAGAGAAGAGAGAGAGAAGAGAGAAGAGAGAAGTTAGAGAGAGAAACCAGACCCAAGTTAGAACCCCTAACTTCGTCCAAATACTTCTCAAGCCCAAACTACTTACCTCTCCAGAAAAAAACACCATAACAAAATAAACACCATCCTTAGTGTTTTCTTGGGTTTATGAGAGTTCTGGTTGAGAGATCTTGGGTTGCTGAAATCCTCGTGTTCATAAATCTTATTTCCAACTTAGACATAGACTCAGATCTTGTTTCTGGTTCAATAGAAATCATAGATCTGTAGTTTTGCATGTCATAATACACTTAGTTGCATTTATTTCTCATCTTGAGAATTTCGTTGTTGATTGTTTTCTGTTAAAACATTTTCTTACTTCAGAATCAACAATAGATGTTTTTCTATTTCTGTTTTTACAAAACTTAACCTGACCTAGTTGGATTCGCACTTGGAGGGTTCTCAATCTCCATAATATTTTCAAAAGTGATTGAGAAAGGTCTTGACCGATTTCTTAAGAAAGATCTCCGTGGAATCTGGGTTATTTTGAAAGGTCAAAAAGGTTCTTGGTTTTGTAAGAAAGAAAAATAACAAACTCACTGCATATAGACTTTATATGTGATTTGTTAGGATTGTCTGTAACTAATAAGTGTGTGTGTGTGCATGCATGTGTTTTAGCACACGATTCACAAACATCTTCACACTACAAACACTGAAAGTGTTGGCTATAAGATTTGGTGAACATAAGTCGACGTAAAGTGCTGAAACAAAGAAGAGTTGACAAACTGAGAGGACTACATCAACAAACAAGATCTGCAGAAAAGTTAAGGACGCCAGAGGGTATAATCCTAAACTTGTATAGATTTGTTTTTGTGTGCATGTTAGTTAAATAGGTTGTAACTCACATATTTGTTTTAGTGATTGTTTTTGTTTTACTCCGTAGAGGGAGTCGTGGATGTTTCCTCAAGGTTGAGGTTTTACCACGTTAAAAATCCTGAGTATTAATATTTCTACATCTTCTCATCTCATTCTGATGTGTACTGAGTTTAAAACATTTTAAACTGTTTACTAAAACTTGTTATCAAATCTTGTCCATATCTCGTACATATTTTTTGTTAACACATCTTGTGTTCAAAATTGTTTTGATTTAAGTAAAGAGTTTCTTCAACAAACTTTCGGAGTTGCTTAAATAGTTTATTTTCATAAACGGCTTTGGCAACGCTATTTCAATTGGTATCAGAGCTTTTGGTGAACCTTTTTCAAAAAGATCCTGAGTTTCTGAAACTGTTTTCTCAAAATCAATCATGGACGAGAAAAACGAAAGATATGGTAACTTGACCAGACCTCCAGTCTTTGATGGAACCAATTTCTCTTACTGGAAAGTAAGAATGATTGCTTTCATTCAAGGAACTCTGGGAGATGATGTCTGGGATATTATTGAAAATGGGTACTTTTATCCTACTAAACCAGCCACTAAAGGAAGTATTGAGAGGGTTAAGAAAATATTAAGTGAGTTTACTCAAGAAGAGAAACAATTTTCTCGCAATAATAATAAAGGAAAGAATGCTATATTTATGTCTATAAACGAACATGAGTTCAAGAGAATCTCATCTTGCACCACTTCTAAGGAAGCATGGGATACCTTGATTACTGCCCACGAAGGAGACTCTAGGGTAAAAGCTGCTAAGACTCAGATGTTAATCCAACAGTATAATACCTTAATCATGTCTGAATCTGAGTCTTTCGATGATTTTTATATGAACCTTACTGATATTGTCACTAAACTTCATGCTAATGGTATAACTTATGATAGACAAGAAATTGTCTCTAAAATTCTGAGATCATTACCACAGAAATTTGACAATAAAAGATATGCTATTGAGGAGATGTGTGATATAAATCTAACTCCTGAATTACTCAGTAGCAAATTAAGAACTGTGGAAATGGAATTAGAGTTTAAGAAACAATTGACCCACACTAATAAGAAACATACCAATTCCAATCTTAGCTTTACTTCTAAGATGACTAAGCCTGAGTTAAACACCCCTAGTAATGATTCTGATGAGGACTGTGACTTAGAAAGTCTAGATAATCAGATTGCCCTAATGACAAAACAATTTAAGAAAATTGTGAAATTTAGAAACAGTGTTGCAAATAGACAGGGCAAGTCTAATTATTCTACTCCTTCAAATCACAAACCTCATGAGAAACCTCATGACAAATAGAACAAGGACAACACAAGACCTCACAGAGACCTCAAGAAGACTGAATGCTATAGATGTGGTAAACTAGGACACATTGCTCAAGACTGTAGAGTTAATTTGAATTCCCAAAACAAACACTCTAGAGCCAACATATGCAAAACCTGGGATGACTCAAGTGACTCTGAAAATGAGGAACCTGAGACATCTGATGGTTTTGATCCTTGTTTATCTTTCTTTGCCAAAATCATATATAATGATGATATGCCTGTGCTTGATATTGAGGATGAGCCTAGTAATTCTAGTTCTGTTATCTTGAATCATACCTTAACTGGTTTAGATGCTTTACTTACTGAGAACATTAATACTTCTTCTTCGGGGTGTGTGAGTCAAAGGGGAATCGATAATGCTGATGTCAATGGGTGCGTGAGTTTAAGAAATGAAACCTTAGGGGTCACTTCACACACCTCACTTAGTGACTCAGATAATGATGATCTCCCAGACATCCACACTCTATATACTAAAACTCTTAAGAAAAGCACTAGACTAGAAAAGATTGTGAAAGATCTTACCAAAAAGCTTGAGGATCTAAGCCTAATGGTAAAACTGAATGCTGAAGAGTATACTACACAATGCATGTCTCATGACAGTGAAGTTAAAGTGTTTGATGAAAAACTGAAGACTTTGACTGAAGCTAATGAAATTCTGGAGAAAAAATACAAAGGAACATTATTAGAATTGGAACAAACGAAAGAAAAGACAACAACTGTTTTTAAAAAATTTACAAAATTTGAAAACAATTCTAAATGTTTTGAGGAATTTGTTGTTGAATCTAAAACCAATTCTGATGATAGAACTGGAATAGGGTTTTGCCCCAATTTGAAGACACAAACAAAACATGTTGAACCTATCAAGTTTGTGTCAGGAGGAAAAAGACCTATTGAAACATGTCCAGACTTTCATTCTCTAAAAACTGAGTTTGATCATCAAAACACTAACACTGAAGATGCAAGTTGCTCTAAGCATGAAAGATTACCAAAAGGAAAATATGTCTGCCCCCCTATTAGGAAAAGTGAACCTGCCTTCAAACCTGTGCTACCTAGGAATAAAATTCAATCTCAAAATCTCTCAAAACCTTTGTTTAGAGACTTTCCTAAGGAAAACCCCATTCTGAGCAATCTTTATTGCTCCTATTGTGATATATACGGTCATTCCTTCGATAACTGCTATGCTAAGAGACTGATTAAACCTGTCTACAATTCTTCCATGTATCAAAACTTTAACTACTCTAGGAGGAGTCGTAACAACTATGTCCTTCCCAGGCCACCAGACAAAAACTCCAACTATAGGAATAGAAAGACTAAACCTAAAAGGACATTTACTAGAAGGATTACCAGAAACTTTTCTAAATCAAATGCTCAGGACTTTAAATTTATTCAAAATCATGCGCAAAATGTTTTTCGACAAAAATCTAATGCTCGCAAATTTTATCAAATGAGAGCAAACAAGCGCAAACAGAAAACCAGAGCAATTTGGGTTAGAAAAGATGATCTAGTACCCCAGATGAAGTGTAATATTGTTGTTTCTGCTCTAAAAGCTGAACTTACAACTTCTGGTTGGTACTTGGATTCTGGATGTTCCAAGCATATGACGGGTGATGATACAAAACTTTTGAATAAAACCCACTTTGATGGTGGAAAAGTTGTTTTTGGTGATGGAGAATCATCCCAGATCATAGGCAAAGGAACTCTTAAAGAAAAAGGTCTTCCTGTTCTTGAAAATGTTCTCTTAGTTAAAGGTCTTAAGGCTAATTTACTTAGCATTTCACAATTTTGTGACTTAAACTATACTGTTACCTTTTCAAAGAACAATTGCAAGATTTTAAATGAAAAGGGAGAATGCTTAATTATAGGATTCAGGACTATTGACAATTGTTATACTGTCATGTCTAGTTCTGAAATCTGTAATGTTGCCAGAATGGATGACAATGAGATATGGCATAACAGAATGGGTCACATTAATTACGAAAATTTGAGTAAATTGTCCTTTCAACAAATAGTTAGAGGAATACCAAAAATTAAACCTATTCATAACATTGTCTGTGGTCCCTGTCAAGAAGGAAAAATTGTTAAAGCACCTCATAAAAGGGTTAAAGATATCCTTACCTCTAATCCCTTAGAACTCATCCATATGGACCTAATGGGTCCTTCTCAAACTGTTAGTCTTTGTGGACACAGTTATATTCTAGTTATGGTTGATGACTTCACCAGATTCACTTGGGTAGCTTTCTTAAAACAAAAATCCGATACTTTTCAAACTTTTTTGAAGATTCTTTTACGGATTTAGAATGAAAAAGACACTCAAGTGAATAGAATCCGAAGTGATAGAGGTGGTGAATTCAAAGACACTGGTATTGTAGAATATTGTGACTATAATGGTTACAAACATGAGTTCAGTGCTCCTAAGACCCCTCAACAAAATGGAATAGCTGAGAGAAAGAATCGAACTCTTCAAGAGATGGCACGTGTCATGCTCCATGCTAAGAACTTACCTAAGTATTTTTGGGTAGAATCTAATCGTACAGCTTGCCATCTTATTAATAGGGTCTATCTTAGAAAGAATTCGAAACAAACCTCTTATGAACTTTGGTACAATAAAAAGCCTAATCTTAAGTACCTTAGAACCTTTGGTAGTACCTGCTATGTTTGCAAAGATAGGGAACATTTATCTAAATTTGAGAGTAGAGGAGATAAAGCCATATTCTTAGGTTATTCACCTAACAGTAGAGATTATCGAGTGTATAATCTTCGCATTAAGACCTTAATGGAATCCATAAATGTAATTGTTAGTGACACTACTGTAGAAAGCAAGACTAGTGAATTAACTATAGAAGAAGAATCGTCAAATATTTTAGAAAATGACTCTTCTGAAATAGATAATTCATTACCTATTGAGTCACCTGAAGTACCTAACTGGGTTTCTAAAGATCATCCCATAAACAACATAGTTGGTAACCCTAGTGAGCCAGTACGTACAAGATCCCAACTTAGAAATTATGCTCTTTATGCATGCTTTGTTTCTCTTGTGGAACCAAAGAATGTAAATGAGGCATTGAATGACTCTCACTGGATTTCTGCTATGCAGGATGAACTTTTACAATTTGTCATTCATGATGTTTGGTTTCTTGTTCCACGTCCTGATCACAAAAAGGTTATTGGTACTCGTTGGATTTTCAAAAATAAAACTGATGAAAATGGGATGATAATTAGAAATAAAGCTAGACTAGTTGCTCAAGGTTATTCCCAAATAGAAGGACTTGATTTTAATGAGACGTTTGCTCCTGTTACTCGTTTAGAATCAGTTCGTCTGCTTCTTGCTATAGCTTGTCACATGCATTTTACATTATATCAAATAGATGTTAAATCTGCGTTCCTTAATGGAATACTTGCCGAGGAAACCTATGTAGAACAACCTAAAGGGTTCATTGACCCTAATTATCCTAATCATGTATTTCGGTTGAAAAAGGCTTTATATGGTCTTAAGCAAGCTCCTAGAGCTTGGTATGAGCGCCTGTCCAGTTTTCTGCTGGACAAAGGTTTCAAAAGAGGTGGAAATGACCAAACCTTATTTGTCAAACATTTTGGCAAACACATTACTATCGCTCAAGTCTATGTAGACGATATCATATTTGGATCCATTTCTACCTTAGAAGTAAATTCTTTTGCTGAAATTATGAGTAAGGAATTTCAGATGTCCCTTACGGGGGAGTTACAGTTCTTCCTAGGTCTCCAAGTCAAACAACAACCAGATGGCTTGTTTCTTTCGCAGACTAAGTACGCATTAGAGATAGTTAAAAAATTTGGCCTCGAGAGTGCTAAAAGTTCTAAAACGCCTATGAGTACTACAGAGAAATTATCTAAAGATGAAAATGGAAAATCTGTAGACTCTACTTTATATCGTAGTATGATTGGCACATTACTCTATCTGACTGCCTCGCGTCCTGATATCATGTATGCTGTTTGTGTTTGTGCGCATTATCAAAACAACCCCAAGGAGAGCCATTTAAACGTTGTTAAACGCATAATTAAATATGTTAAAGGCACTCTAAATTTAGGAATTTGGTACACGAATGACACACCTAGCACTATTATTGGGTACACTGATGCTGATTGGGCTGGTTGTACTGATGATAGTAAAAGCACTTCAGGCTCATGTTGTTATATTGGTAATAACTTGGTAGGATGGAGTAGTAAAAAACAGAACTGCACATCTCTCTCGACTGCTGAATCTGAATACATAGCCGCCGGTAGCTGTTGTGCCCAATTGTTATGGCTTAAACAAATGCTAAGTGATTATGGTATTTTAGAACCCACACTTCATCTCTATTGTGATAATCAAAGTGCGATTAATATTTCTAAGAACCCAGTTCAACACTCGCGAACTAAACACATTAAAATAAGACATCATTTTATTCGTGAATTAGTTGAAACCAAGGAATTAGAAATCAATTATCTTTCTACTGATCTACAACTTGAAGATTTATTTACCAAACCTCTTGATTATAATAGATTCATTTCTTTACGTAAATCTATTGGTATGATTTGTGTTGAATAAATACCTGTTATATTTTCCAAGTTTCTTCCCTTTGTCCATTTGAGACAAAATGGGGGAGAAATTTGAGTCTACTGCATATACTAAAAAGCTTGATCTTAGTAATTCTTTGCAGGTATTCTTCTTGTACAGTCATTCTTTATTGTAATAATAGGATGTTAACCTGTATATAGTTGAGTTATGTAATTTTTGCTTTCTAGGATTTGGGTAGATAGATCTTTTATAGGAATAGGATTTTTTTCTTATTTGTTGTCGCCCTACGAGTTTAGATGACTCAAAGGAGATTTTGTCTCATATTTCCAAAGGGGGAGATTGAAGCCCTTATACTTTTGACTCATTTGAGTCTAGACTGTATAAGAGCTCATCTAGTTTGGAAATAGTGACAAAATAGTGTCTATCCTAGAAACCAAAGAGCTTCAGAGATTGGATTGCTTCTTCTTCCATACATCTTGTGATGATCCTAAGACTATAGCCATCACTCACACACTTAGAATTTGATTCTTGCATATCATATTGCACCCTTATGTGTATTAATGTGGTGAGTGTGTTCTAATCCCTCAATTTGATTTTTAATAATTTTTTGGGAATTTTAAACATATTTTAAACAAAGTTTTATTTAATTAAAACTTGATTTAAAAAGTTTTGGGGTTAATATCTAAATATGTATTGTTGTGTTTATTGGCCTAAAGTTACTCTGGGTAGAAACCGAAAGCGCTAGAGACTCTAGGGTTGGCTTTGTAATTAATTTGAGACGCGTGTTTACATTCGTCCTCAGGCCAACACTTGCTGTTCTCTGATTGGCCCTAGGTGTGTTTCTTTACAGAGACATACCATCGCTTGTTATCAGCCCTTGGATCAACCCTTATCGATGGCCTGCATGTCTTTTAAGTGAATCCCCGTGTAAACCCTTAAGCCAATCACAGCCTGTTTAATCCACCGCCTGTTGTGAGCCCTTGGATTGCAGTCAAAGGAGCTTGACTCAATCTCAGCCATTATTTTTGAACGATGCTCTGGAATCTTCCTCTCTTCCTATTTAAAGGCCTCCCATCTCAGCCTTCGAGAGCTTTTGCCACTTTGAGTTTTCTCAGAAAAAGAATAGAGAGAGAAGAGAGAGAGAAGAGAGAAGAGAGAAGTTAGAGAGAGAAACCAGACCCAAGTTAGAAACCCTAACTTCGTCCAAATACTTCTCAAGCCCAAACTACTTACCTCTCCAGAAAAAAACACCATAACCAAATAAACACCATCCTTAGTGTTTTCTTGGGTTTATGAGAGTTCTGGTTGAGAGATCTTGGGTTGCTGAAATCCTCGTGTTCATAAATCTTATTTCCAACTTAGACATAGACTCAGATCTTGTTTCTGGTTCAATAGAAATCATAGATCTGTAGTTTTGCATGTCATAATACACTTAGTTGCATTTATTTCTCATCTTGAGAATTTCGTTGTTGATTGTTTTCTGTTAAAACATTTTCTTACTTCAGAATCAACAATAGATGTTTTTATATTTCTGTTTTTACAAAACTTAACCTGACCTAGTTGGATTCGCACTTGGAGGGTTCTCAATCTCCATAATATTTTCAAAAGTGATTGAGAAAGGTCTTGACCGATTTCTTAAGCAAGATCTCCGTGGAATCTGGGTTATTTTGAAAGGTCAAAAAGGTTCTTGGTTTTGTAAGAAAGAAAAATAACAAACTCACTGCATATAGACTTTATATGTGATTTGTTAGGATTGTCTGTAACTAATAAGTGTGTGTGTGTGCATGCATGTGTTTTAGCACACGATTCACAAACATTTTCACACTACAAACACTGAAAGTGTTGGCTATAAGATTTGGTGAACATAAGTCGACGTAAAGTGCTGAAACAAAGAAGAGTTGGCAAACTGAGAGGACTACATCAACAAACAAGATCTGCAGAAAAGTTAAGGACACCAGAGGGTATAATCCTAAACTTGTATAGATTTGTTTTTGTGTGCATGTTAGTTAAATAGGTTGTAACTCACATATTTGTTTTAGTGATTGTTTTTGTTTTACTCCGTAGAGGGAGTCGTGGATGTTTCCTCAAGGTTGAGGTTTTACCACGTTAAAAATCTTGAGTATTAATATTTCTACATCTTCTCATCTCATTCTGATGTGTGCTGAGTTTAAAACATTTTAAACTGTTTACTAAAACTTGTTATCAAATCTTGTCCATATCTTGTACATATTTTTTGTTAACACATCTTGTGTTCAAAATTGTTTTGATTTAAGTAAAGAGTTTCTTCAACAAACTTTCGGAGTTGCTTAAATAGTTTATTTTCATAAACGGCTTTGGCAACGCTATTTCAAAATTAATTTGGGCGAGTAAGATTTTTGGAAGTAAAATGGTTAATGCATTGGAGTATGTATTTTTCAAAGGTATGCATACGTAGATATATACATATTTTCGCATGCATGTGGTTATAGCGTGTGAGTATTATTTTCTTCCGTTTGTTTATGTACTGCTTGTATAAATCCCACTAGGCATAAGCTCACATCCTCACTTTGTTACGGCAAGTTGGAAGTGGTTCCGTATTTTGAGGGCGTTATACGGGTAAGTATATTCTATTTATGTTTATGTTAGTAGTTATGTTTACTTGGGCTTCGGGGTTCTCCCCATGGGTCCCTCACATAGTTCACCTTGAAATTGTAATCGCATGCTAGTAAGCAAAATATTAATTAAATTAAAAGTAGACTAGTAACATTATTTAGGTTGTTTCATTGCACTTCACACTTAACATTCGGTTCAGACCGGGTTGACTCACGGGTAGCCCATAAATCCTGGCTGGGGCGTTACAAATGGTATCAGAGCTCTAGGTTCAGGGTTCCTTTTGAGTGTGACGTGGTGAGGTCGGTATTTGATCTTTCTACGTCGGTGCAATTTGGGTTGGTCATGATAATTTGATGATGATTTAGTTCGTGTCCTCGACGATAAAGTCTAAAAGGTTAGCATGAGAGGTTATATTAGTGTCGGTTACCACACAATTGAATCGATGGTTATTAATCGCTTACGCATTTCCAATTAGAATGGTAGTATTTTACGAGTGTCCATGCAATCCTATAATGGTGGCACCATAGTTGTTAGTGTGAGGTGCTTTTGTTAAAATTCGGTGACATATAATCAATTGATATGTCGATAGAATGATATGATGCTTGATGAGCAAGTGGCACAAGTTTCATATAGTCAATAGTAGAATTTGATAACCAGGGTGTCCCGACTAGATGATAATGATTTGTGATATAAGGATATGTATACAACCCATAGGTACGACACTTAAGGGTAGTTAACGTCGGTGATGTATTTAGGAAAGTTCAATCTTTGGGGTTATATTGTAATTGATAGTATTTAGGTGAACACATGAGGTGGCATAGGCTAAGTGGCAACACCGTAATTTTGTGCGAGAGGTGACTTGATATGACTTCGGTGGTAAGCGCAGCCTTGTAGTGGAGACAATGGGTAGTCTTTACTACGACCTAATGGTGAAAGTTCTGTATTTCACATACGGGGACTAGAAAGTTGAATATCATTCATGACTATTGATTTTGCGGTGAAACATATTACCCCTTTGGTTAAGGACTTAGGTTGAATGTACCTTGGGTATGATATTGAGGAATAGGATCTCGTGCGGCGTTCGTGGTGAGGGACTTAGTGTTTATAGGTAATACCCAATGTCCTTATCCTACAAAGACCAACATAATTGTATTAACTCATGGATTGGAACATGGTGTCATGATCACATAACCGGGAAACTTAGTTGCCGAAGTGTGCATTCATTAAGGATTTGGGTGAGGCAGGCCTTGGGGTTTATAGGCTGTAGGAAATGTCCAGTATCCTGCCATAACCCATAGTAGCACTAATTATAATTGGAACGCGACTTATAGTCACTGCCATTTGGAAGAAATGTGATATTAGTATCTATGTGTAAACTCATTTTAGTTGTCGAAGTAATGGCTAGGAACGAGGAAATCCTAGTGTGTGAATAGTTCATAGGCACATTGAGGTGCCCATAAGAAGAATTTGTGTGTGGCATCATTTAGGATAAATATCGATGTTCGTGATGTTTTGAGGTGTTTGAGGATTAAGGTACGGTATGGTTGGAACCTCATGGACTAGTGTCTTTGTGAGAACCACGTGATGTCGATGTGGGTATCGGAAGGTTTGAAGAGTGGACCTAAAATGATAAAGGTGTAGACGATGACATCTCGTCAAATTTTGGGCTTTCACATTATATTTGTTTGGTGTTCTTAGTAGACTAATTAAGTCCAGTAAGAAGAGGCAATAACATTGTAGTAATGATAATATTGAGGTCAGGTGATGATCCTAGATTATACGTCAAATAATATACATGTCGGGTATGGATTTCCAATCGGCACAGACGAGTGGTGTAATCCCTAAGGTAGGATGATATATGTATCCTTTTACGAGTGATGCTCAGATATCATAAAATGAATAGTGTGGGAGTGGTAATACTCGGTTTCAGGATGTACTAAAAATGTATTTGAGACTTAGAGTGATGATGTCATGTGGATACTTGAAAATGGCAACTAGGGTGGGTAGCATCGAATATGATTGTTATGTCGGGGTATCGACCGTATATGCTAGATAAGCCTTAGAAATGCAAGGATTAGTTATTGGCGCATTCTGTAAAGCGGACACGGGTTAGGATATATTGCCCGATGTGATATTAATTACCCTTAGGGTACTAATGACGGTGTGTGTGGTAATCACATAAATATTATATGGGTGAAAAACAAAGGTGAATCGTTGGAAATATTTTGTGGTCAAGAGGACATGGTTATGTGAGTGCTTCTCTTCAGCCAAGTAATGTATGTGGAATTTGGGATTCGATCATGATATGTTAAAGAAGACAATGACCTAGGTGTAATAGGTTGATGATGTCATCACCAATTTTAGATAAGGTCGGTATGTACAAGGCGGGAGGTATCCGCCAATCATGATGATTTGTTTACACCAGGAGTGTGAAGGGTAGGGCCTTGCTCCCAGGGAGGGAAGCCGGGCATCGAATTCCTCAAGGACTACTGATTCATAAATTACGATAGCATTGAGAATGCATAGTCAAGATTTGATTCGTCACGGCTAGTGATCCAGTCCAGGCTATATGGCAATAAGTAATTCTCGGTGAGATCTTTAAGAATGAGTGGCATGGATAAAAGTATACAATGTAGGTTCTTTCATAACTCAGAATTCGTTGCCAATAGGCAAAATTCCTTGGGACGATTTCTTGTCCCATGAATCTAGTGTGTTCCTTTTGGTTTTGATTATTGGGAATCAGTATTCTCACCTATGTGGTGACTCAGATTGGTGCTATGTCATGTTACGAAGTGGTTGATCCAGAGAGAGCGTGGTGGACCTAGTTTGGTCAATACAGCTTGGTAACTGGGTTCTCTTATATTAGGTATTCTTGCTACAACATAAAGTTTCATGTACGGGTGAATATGCTTCTGGTCACTTGGTTTATTTGTATTATCATTCCCCCCTCAGACTAGTAGAATCTCGACTCGTCGGCTCGGTAGTCAGTGAATCGGATTGTGAAGTGCGGGACGATGTCATGAGGATACGATATAGTGTTAGAAATCGAGGGGAAAACTCAACACATGATGGTGCTTTGCCACGATGAGTGGATTAGAATTAGACTCTAGTGAGTACTCATGGTTGGGACACATAAGATAGTGTTTGGGTTAATAGAGTGATGCAACAGACGGTGTAAATCGGGTGTGCCATAATAATTTAGTGGATTCTTTCCTCCGTGGAGTGAGAGAATGACATAATATGGTTATCAACAAATTCATATGAGTTATATAGTAAGGATAGCCTAGAAATTTTTGGAACACATGATGTACGGTCCTAAACTAGAAATTGATTTTTGTGATATATACGACAGATGGTTATATCGTGATTTGCTTTGGGTGAGCATTGATTTCTAAAAAGAGTTCGACCATAGAGGCAGCGGTATGTCGTAGGTACTAGCATAAGTAGTGCTAACAGTGGTTTGGACTTAATCATAAGGCAAGTAGAGACTCAGAGTTGATTGTGTAATGGCATGGTTAACAGGATAGTGAGAGTTGAACATGGGCCATTTGGTGACTTTAGTGTTGTGGATTGCAATGATTTGGCCTTTGAATATTTATGACTTATAATGGAAATTAATGGGCCCCATGAGTTTGAGGATTAATGGAACATGAATTTCGGGGATGAAATTCCCCAAGGAAGGAAGGTTGTAATATCCTACCCCAGTAAATTAATTAAATTATATACTGAATATACTTGAGGAGGTGTTAATTATAAATATGGTGGAATTATAGGTAAAAGTTGGAAATAAAAACAAAACGAAAAGAAATAGGTCCGTTCAAACAACAAGGGATGTCGTTTGAATGACAATACACAAGTCGTTAGAAGTAGGGCCTTTAAAGACATGTTACTAGTTTACCGTAGCAGGTAGTTAGATGGGTTGTTAGAAGAACATTTCGAACGACGTAGTTTGAGTCGTTCGAATGACCTATGTTAAGTCGTTCGAACGACCTTGGTCTAGTTTTTAGATCATATTTCCCCTGTGCGTTGTCATAATTTGGAGCGTTGATTTAGTGTGATGTCGAGTCCAGATCAATTCTGCAAGGGTAAAATGGGGTTTGGGGGCCTATGGGATATTTTCTAAGGGTTTTTTGAGGGTTATTTTAGTTATTTATGGTAAAGAGTAGATCGAATAAGGAGGGAGAGAGTGATGGATAATGGAAGAGGTGGGTGGTCTTCCACCACCAAACCATCACTCCTCCACCTTAGACCACCACAAAACCACTATTTTCAAGATATCTTTCTGTACATTTGAACCATAAAACACCCATTTCCACCATGAACAAGGAAGAGCTATAAATTTTGGAGTTGTCTTTGGGGGTTTCTTGGAGAAGATGAAGTGGCTCTAGTATTGGAGCTTAGGAGGAAGCATTTAGTAACCCCTTGAGGCCAACTTGTTTGCTCCTCCTACACCACTACCACCATTAGAGCCACTAGAGGTGGGTAACCTTACTCTTAGTGTAAGAATGTCATTTTTACATTCTAGTCATGAACTTCGACTATTTGAGTCACGTGTATTTAGTTTAATGGTATAACTGTTGTGTAAGAAGATAATAAATATCTTTATGGAATAAAAATGTTGAGGAAAAAACGTTACATTGTCAAAAATAAAGGATGGATAATTCTTCCAAGGTTTTAGAATAATAAAAGTTGATGTTTTATGGATATGTTTTATTTTCTAGTAATTTAGATGAAAAATATTTTATGGAATAAAATGTTTTGCAAATAATGTGATTTTTTTGGAAAATGATATTTTATTGAAATCAAAGAATGAGTAAATATTTCAAGGTTTGGAATCTTGAAAGATGGCATTTTTGTGAAATGGGAATTTTTAGAAATATTAGTGTTAAACATTTTATGAAATAAAATGTTTGGAGATAATGTCATATTTGGATAATTATTGGTGAATTAAAGTTTCTTGCAAAAATGATGATTTTATGAGAAATGGGCATTTGTTGAGATTGATAAAGTAAAACTGTCCTTGTTTCCTTAGAAATGTATTTTTACAATTATAATGATTTTTCCTGATGATAAATATGTTTTAAACTATGTAGTAGGATTTTTGGGTTTAAAATGCATCTCCTCATGCATACAAACTTGTAGTATTTTATCATTAAATGTATAAACAAGTTAGAGAAGATTTTATTGGGTTTTAACAAGAAATTAGAAAAGTTAGAAATTTAGTCTTCAAAGTGTGTGAAATAGAGACTAAAAGGGTATAATGAATTTAAAATTAAAGACTATACATGTTGATAAAAGAAATGGTATTTTCTTATAAAAGTATTCTTAAGTGAAAATAAATTTCTTGAATGAAGAGTAAAGAAGTATGTGTTCGAGAAAACATAGATAAAAGTATTCATTAAGTGTTAATGGGTAAATATGGATTGGTTAGTGTGTGTAACCTCCTAATATTGTGAAATATTAACACTTATGGAATTAAAAGGAAGTAAAGGTGTAAAAGTGTTTCCAATCAAGTAAAGGATTACTCCAAGTGTGAAAGGTGTTAAATGGCTGAAAACACTTAAGAAGTTAGTGTACATAACTTAATAGTGTTTTGGTGAAAATAACACTTGTGAAAATGGAGTAAAAGGGTGATTTGGAAACAAATGGGTAAAATGGTAATTTTGCTTAAAGTGGAACATTTTTATGAATTAAAAATGTTGGAAAGGGTGTTACACAAAGTGTTCCTAAATGAATATGATTTTTGGAATAAAAATCAAGGTTAAAGTGTAAAGGACATGAAATGTTAATTTTCAAAGTGTAACACAAATTGGGGCGGTAAAGTACCGAGTTTTGTCTCAGGCGGGGTAAAAAGGAAAGTGGAATAATGTGGACATTTATAAAATGTTAAAACAACTAAAGGAACTCGAGGACCCCGGGATAAAGTTAGAAGGGACCAGATCCCTTGAGTGAAAATCCCTAAATCACTAGACATAGAATATGGTGTGCATAGCTGACAGTGTGGAGCCTGTGAAAGTATGTGGTATATGAAGATTACAAGAAAAGATAAAGGAAATATGGAACATATCAAGAAATGGGTTGTGTGATAAAACGTGTTATTACAACCTATATTGAACGAATGTAATAAATGTTCCAGTAAAGGTGAAATTGATATGCAAATGTGTAAATCTATAAATGTCCATAAAGGAATGTAAAAGGGTTAAAGGAGGCAAATAAATGAGTGGTTAAACAACCTAAATGGTTAAACCCATATTTAATACAAGAATGTGTTGTAAAAGAATTTTCAAAGATTAAATAAGTATTTTCTAACATGGTGAAGGTGTGAGTTGAAATGATAATTTTCAATGATAATATTAAAGTATATTGAAATGAATGAAATGGTTGAATTCCGGTAAAGGAATGGGTTTGGATATATCCAGTGTAATGATTTCAACTGTTGAACCAGGTGTGTTAAATAAAGTGAGAATGCTAAGTATAGAAAAAGAAAGCCTTTAATTAGATTATGGTAAATTAATTTGGGCGAGTAAGGTTTTCGAAAGTAAAACGGTTAATGCATTGGAATATGTATTTTTCAATGGTATACGTATGTAGATATATACATATTTTTGCATGCATGTGGTTAAAGCGTATGAGTATTCCTTTTTGACGTTCGTTTTTGTACTGCTTGTATCAATCCTACTGGGCATAAGCTTACATCCCCACTTTGTTACGACAGGTTGGATGTGGTTCCGTATTTTGAGGGAGTTATACATGTAAGTATATTTTATTTATGTTTATCTTAGTAGCTCTGTTTTTTTGGGATTTGGGGTTCTCCCTAAGGGACCCTCACATAGTTCACCTTGAAATTGAAATCGCATGCTAGAAAGTGAAATGTTTATTAAATTAAAACTGGACTAGCAACATTATTTAGGTTGTTTCATTGCACTTCACACCTACCATTCGGTTCGGACCGGGTTAACTCACGGGTAATCCATAAATCTGGATCGGGGCGTTACTTGGGCGACATGTGGTTTGTGGTGGGTGAGAGGCGGTCGGTGGTGGGTGTAGATTTTTAGAATTATGTGATTTATTATTTTAGTTTAAATATGTACATTTAATTAAAATTTTCAAATAATTATTGCGTTAATAATTTTTTATTTTTTTCTTGTATATGTGGAAATTTTTAATTTTATTTTTTATTAATAAGTTTTCTAATCCAAGTGTTAATAACTGATTGGTCATTCTAATAAATGAAAAATGTAGGTGGACTCCCTTGTGAGCACCTACATTATAATTCTTAACACCAATGTAAATAGTGAACATAATCGAATCAATTTTTAAACTTCGTGGTTAAATTTTTAATTTATAAAACATTGGTTCCAAAATAAAAAATCACCCCAAATTTTAAGGTTAAATTTCTATTTTCTCTCTTTTTTTTTTAAATCCATCCACTATTTTTTTTCTCTGAGAATGATGTGTTCATTGAAAAAATACTAAATTTTATTTTATTTCAAATACTCCAATGCCAGATTCTTATATTTTGTATTTGATGTGTTATATGTAATACCATTTAACCACTCTTTATCGCCTTATTATCGTCACTCAGCCGCTAGTTTGCAAATTTAGATTTGCAATTTTTTCACAACGAAATTAAATTTATAGTGTTAATACAACAAACTTATTCCACACTGTAATACTAGAAAATTCAATATTCAATGTAATCATTTTCTTATAGAAAGAATAAATGGAGGATATATACATTAAAAACAAATGAAAATGAAAATAAAAATTTAACTTTGTATTTTGACGAAGGAGCACCGGTGGTTGTACTCTAATGACTGGAAGTACAACGACATCCATTATTTAATTTTTGAATAAGCTATAACACTAGTATATTTTTTTAATAACACATCACATTTTGAGAAAAAATAAATAGGAACCGAATTTGTATCGAAAAAAACTTATGAAAACGCTATTTAAAAAAAGTTATGATAAGAAATAAATATCATTTTAATAAAAGAAGAGTTGATTGTCCTAAACCATAATAGAAGTTGTACACATAAATTTTTTATGGCTTTTGTTTATAAATGACTTATCAATAATTCTATTATACACATAGGGCAATCAGAAATATTTTTATAAAAATATTCCCTAGAATATTTCACTCTAAAAAATAGCGCTCATTTTTTAATCACCCTCCTTATACATACCTTCCATTACCCCATTATCTCATTTCAGTTTAAAAAATGAAGAGATAGAACCCTCAACACTTCCTCTGGTGATTACAAACTTCAACACCGCCTCTCAGTTGCAATAACCTCAAGCATTGACTATGTCCGACAGAGATTTCCTCCCCAGACCCACCTATCTTCATATCTAACAACGAAACACCTACAAAAGTCGGAATGAGAAATTCCTAATCAATTAGATATGACAAATCTTTCAAGCTTTGATCAATAAATATAACCAGCAACAACCCCCATTTTCTCACGTAAAGGTTTCCCAGACACGATACCCTGGAGATGGGGCTTGCTTATCAGTTAATACCATTATCAACATCAAACCATATAAAATATTTATTTATAAGACAAGATTTGAAATCAGAACTGAATTTAAATTACTATTCAAGGCAATAATAAAATCCAATAATCACATAATATAGATAAATTCCCACATACTCATAGGTGTCTCAAAGTAACAATAAATAAAATAGACTTCGGGCTTATGACCATACAGTAATGCAAATGTAGAAAGGAAATAACTGAAATGTAGTAGTAACTTAATCTAGAATCAATGAGCAGAAGTCTGATGCGCAATGTGAGACTGCAAGGGTGAACTATCCACGGTCTTGCTATCTCTATCTAGGAGCACCTTGGGGGAGAAAACATTTATAATTTTTGGTCAACGCCCTAAAGTGTGTAAGAATTATCGAATTTAAAGTGTAAAAATATAATTAATTCAATGTAAGTATCCCCCATAGTTACTCACATATGTCAAGTATCTTACCCCTATTCTAAGTGTGATATATCACATATAATCGAACAAGTCTCGAGATAATAACTGATAACCATGACAATTTAATATAAGATTGCATTTAGTATAACCAATATACTGAAACATGATCATCTACATTAATATTACCACCTACCAAAGTATCCTAGTCATATTACTCGTAAAAGTGACATAAACATCTATTATGCACACTACCTAGTACTGGGTCTGTAAAGTTATTGTCTACATTCTTAGACACATGGATTAATCTCATTAAATTTGTATGATCATATATATTTACTTTCATATATGCGACACTCAAAGGCATCTACCAATAACGTTTCATTCGTACTCTAAAGGTAAGTCCGAAGGAATCCCTTATTCAATCAGACATCACAAAATACACATAAGTGGGGTGGTCCCTAAACATCACACCAGTTCATGACACATACTCAGCGGTGACAAAGGAACCTAACATCTACACCTACCTTTCGTAAGTGGCTCTATTACGTAGTACCTATAATAAGGACCTACACAACGTTTAGCCTACCTATGTTGACGTGTGCAATGGTCGTAAATGCGCGTAATCCTAACCGATAGGACCGTCCACGAACATAGGTATGTTCACAAAACAAATATAAGTACATATTATTCTCATATAATATATATAAGTAATTACTCTTTACTTTCCCAAGATATCCCAAATGATTACTCATTAATATTCATACCTTAATAACCGAGCATCTAGTTACATATTAATTCCTTCCTCTTAATAAGAATATTTAATCATTTAGTTAAATATAGTTCCCCATTCAATATTTGTACCACAAAAGAATTTTTAATAAAGTCCCCGTTTACCCAAACACTGTCCCACCCACTCGCATGGGTTCCTAAAAATATCCCGGATCAAATCCCGATCCCACCTTAACCTGCCCTAGGGGTCGAACCGATTATCCTAGCCGAATCGATTCGCCTCCAGGTGTCGAATCGATTCGAATCTGGGCAGAAGCCCAGATCTGTAATGGTTTCTTAATACGCAAATCCTTATTTCTTCCTCATTTCCATTTTCAATGGGTTATACATTTATATAGACTTCAAAACAGGTCTTTAGGACTTATTTTATCATCTTAGGCTAATTATTTACATAAATTGGCCATGATTTCAATCCTCAAAATCCCATAATTTAACCCATTAACATGTCTATATAAGTTATATCTTTTTCACTTAATCCCACAATGTTTTATCATTATACAAGGGTCTCAACTATCAAAATTTTCAGATTTCTAAACATGAATACAAATCCTCTACATGTGAATAAATCTTTCCAATTTCATCAAGGTCCTAAGACATGGATTTCATCACTTAAAATCAACCTAACCTCATCCTAATTTATGGATTTAACTGACTTATTTCAAATTTGTATCATCCAGACTCATGCAATTCAATCATATCTTTCTATCATCAATTTTATATGAAATACATAATCTACATGGGAGAAAAATTCAATGACATAAGAAGTAATTTGAACATTTAAACTAAGCAAGAGAATTATTTCCTGATTATAATGATTAGATGATTTTTGCTTGAATCATTTACCTCCTTTCCTCTTTGGCCTTTGTTACCTTATCCTTGGAGGCGTGGCTTCTACGTTTAGGTTTTGATTAAGTTTGGGGAGTTATTAATCTTGGTATTAAACTTATATTAACCCTAATTCCCCAGTTAAGTATCATTTCCCATTTTTGGACCCCCAAATGGGTCCGAACCTATAATTAAACTAGCCCAAAAACCTCTCAACTTATATACCTATACCCCGGACCATTTATAAAGGTCTTGAACACCTAAGGGAGACCAAAAAGTTGGGACACGCCGCCTATTCTAATCCTAGATGATCAGTCCATTATTAAATTAAACCAAAATCATTAACGGTTTCATTCTCAGCATCACTATCGAAAACCAAATTATTTTACTAATACCTTAATGGCCCGATGTCAAAATTTTAATTCTTATTATTAACATGTAGTTAAGATAAAGTAATAATTTACATTCACCATTCCAACAAAACATATTAATAATGATAAATCAAGGACATACATAAATAGGCCTAGAATAACACTCCAGAAAAAATCCAATTATAGTCATCCATAATACAAAACCAAATCCAACACGAGAAAAAAATGGAAGTACAATGTCTCTGTAATAATCACCAACTAAGAATGGGCGACATAACCGAGTGAGATAGATGAAAGGATAAATAGGAATTGATAAGTGTGGAGGCATCTACTACCAAGGTCCTGCAACTTCCACATCAGTTGCAACACATTAGAGATGAAAGAACTCCAAATCCCGACATCCCTATGGTTGGGCACCTAAAATTGTTTTTACAAAAAAATGGATTTGAAACGGGTTAGATCCCAAGTAAAACAATTTGAAAATATTTTAGCAAGTACTTAAAATGCATTAAAGAGTACATATTATACACATGTTAGCTTCACGTGGTCTCACTTGAGAGTCTCACCTCTCAACTAATGTTCACGCCTAATGTATTCTTCTAAACCCACCTAGTTATGCTACCCCTCCTAACTAGATTGACTTAAGACTTTTTTCGTCTATTAATTCACCATGCTCACCCATATTGCCCAAACAATACGTACTATGTTTCCAATCCCTTTACATTTATTACGAGTTGCCAACTAATTAATAAAGTCACACATACTAAGATTAATTTAGATATCACTACCCATATTATCTACTAGTGCATGCGTGGTAGGATAAATTACACCCATATATATAAATACCACACTTGTATTATATATACATATACGACATCCCTAGGTTGAGACTTGCGATGCGGGCATACTCTGCTATCAAAACCTGGTATATCACATACTAAATAAAGGACATCGGGTTCGAAATCACTCTTGAACCATACTTTCACAATTCACATAGTTTGGAGGCGAAGATAGTTCTAAGCCTTTGGGATATGCACACACCTAACGAACCCAAATGACTGGTCACACCCTTATTCATAAAAGTGGTTCTCAATTCCTAAATTCTATGTTATGAGGTAGAAGTCAAAATCCTCCCAATGGGCTCATTAGGATAAGACCGTCCACGACGCCGAACCTCCCATGATATTAAGTAGTCGCGGTATGTTTACACATACAAATTCACACAATAGGTATTCACATAACCTATATATAAGTAGGATCAGTATAGGTATTCACTGAACCTATTATATATGCCCTGTACATAGTATATATAACTCCCTAATATCCTACGTATTATTAAGTTAATATTTTACTTCTCACCATACATTACCGAGTATATTCCACTACCCGAAGTGTGACATTTAATCTTTAAAGTATTTCAGTAGGTAATTCACTCAAGTTCTACTAGTCTAAGTCACAGTTTCGCTCATCTTCACCTTTTCTTATTCTTATTCCCGAAATTCATTACATCATAAAATTATACCGTGAACTCTTAGCTTTGATTCTCCTCATTTAGGATTAATCCCAACCCTACCATTACCCGACAGGTACCCAAAATATCTCTCATAATGTTCTGAAGGTATCCTAAATGTTCTCCTATTCATTGATTTGAAGTTCTATGTTACAATAGGGAAAATAATCAAATTCCTAGAAATTGAATCGATTCGGCCTTGTTCCAAATCGATTCACTTTCTGAATCAATTCCACCAAGGGGGAGAATCAATTCACGATAACAGGTCTCATTTTCTGCATAATTCCAGTTATGGGATCTACAAATTTTTCACCCTCCAAACCACCATAATTCAATCCCAATATCACAACCAAGCATACCAAACATCGTACTAACATATAAAAATAATTTCTAACGTTATTAAATCATCAAATCATCAAGGAGACCATTTAAACCAAATTATTCCAACATTAAACTCCAAAACCCTTAGATAATCATTTTTATTCAAGAACCTCAATAATAACTCAGATTTCTTCGCATTTTTATCATACTAATTCATCAGATTCATTTTACATGCATAAAGGAATTAAACCTATAATGATTCCTACCCAAGAACATAAACTAAACCTTCCAAATTAAAGCCAACATTTACATATTCATGAGATTATTCATCCTACGCTAACATAGATTGTATATATTTTCAAAATTAGCAAGATAAATAATTGCCTCAAGTTGTAAGCCTGATTTTTTTTAGAATAGTGGTAGGTTGGAATTCTTCTCCTTTCGATCTACACTCGAGTGATGGTGGTGGTGCAAGAATGGTGTGAAAAGCCTTAGAACTCCTTTAGAACTCCTAACCTTCCTCATATAGTGGTCTCTCTTAGGTTTTATAACTATTAACCCTAATTTTCCTAACACATATACTAATATAGACATATAAAATTCGTACATCACTTTTCCCAAAATTTCAAAAGACCAATATACCCTTTCAGGGTGTCGATTTGGGGTAAAAATGCCACGGGACCCAAACCAAACCCCTAAGTACACTTTTCAGACTATTTCGACCCTTATGGACACACCGGCGTACTCGAAATGACCATTTGGATGACCCATAGTTAATTTGCATTTTCTCCCACAGATTTAAGTCCCTATATGACTGACACGCGCGTCCCGACTAAATTTACCCTAACTATCGTATTTCTCACTCATGAAAATGATAATACTTTCTTATCAATTTATACTCATTCACTAAGTAATAGTCAAGAAAAATATATATTAACCCTTGTCTTATGTATCAATATTTATTTTTAACCCAAATTATTTTGCCATTTTAATTTAATTAATCCCAATATAAAAATTATGAAAATTATGGGATGTTACATACTTTCCCACTAATATTGAAATTTCATCCTGAATTTTGGAATAAGAGAATACCTTGTAGAAATAACTCTGGATATTTGTCGTGCATTTCATCCTCGCACTCCTAAGTAGACTCGTCCGCATTTTGATGCCCCAAGTGAACACGTACAAATGACACTACCTTCGATCTTAATCTCCTCTCACTATGGTCTAGGATAACAATTGGCCTCTCCTTGTATGATATATCAGGATGAAAATCAATCTCCTCCAATGAAATGTGAGTGTGAGAAAATTCGTCCCGGAGGTATCGCCTCACTGAAGAAATGTGAAATAAGTTATGAATCTGATGCAAGTGCTCTAGCAACCTAAGTCTATATGCAACTGGCCTGATCCGCTCAATAATAAGGAATGGTCCCACTTACCTTGGTGCCAACATCACTTTATTCCCGAACCTCATTTCCCCACGTAGCAACACCTGGTCCCCTACATTAAACTCAAGGAAGAACCATTTGGCATCAGCATAACTCTTCTATTTATCTTGGGCTATTCATATATGAACCCGAATTAATTTAATTTTCGTTGAAGTATCCTAAATCAACTATGGTCCGAGAAGCTTATTGTCCCCTACCTCTAACCAACAAGCAGGTGAATAATAAAGTCTACTATATAAAGCCTCAAATGTTTCCATGCCAATCGTAAACTGGTAGGAGTTATTATATGCAAACTCCACCCATGGAAGATACTTCTCCCAACCCCCTCTAAAATCAAGGATACACATCCGTAGCATATCTTCCAACATATGATTCATCCTCTCTGTCTGCCCATTTGTCTGCGGATGATAGGTCGTATTCAATCGTAACTCGGTACCCATGGACTCCTAAAACCTTTCCAAAAATAGAGACACAAAAGTCTTGTTCCTATCGGCCATAATATCAAGTGGCACCCCATGCAGTCTCACTATCTCAGCAATGAAAATATGGTCATATTTTCCCGTAGTATAATCCATCTGGACTGGCGAAAAGTGGGCTACCTTTGCCAATCGATCCACTATCACCAAAATGAAATCTCCCTCTGTGAAGAAGGCAACCGAGTAATAAAATCTTTAAAAATGCTCTCCCATTTCCACATCAAAATATGTAATGGATGCAGAATTCCTATTATCTTCTCATGAACCACCTTCACCATCTTACAAGTAGTACACCTTGAGACAAACTCGACAATGTATCTATTCATCCCACTCCAACAATAATTCCATCTCATATCTTGGTACGTCTTATCCCCTCTAGGATGTACCGCAAACTGTGACCCATGTGACTCTTCCATCACCACGTGCAAGTCCTCCCCCTATGGGACAATCAACCTCTCGTTGAAGCATAAGACTCCCTATAAACTCATGGAGCAGGATTCTGCTCCCCCGGATAAAAGTTATTTGATCCGGTTTTGACAAAATGAATTCCCTGCCTAGACCTGTAACACCCTCGTGATAATTTGGGGGGTGACGTTCACAATCGACATAAATGATCTAGTAACTAAATCCTGATGTTCCATCTCCTTCCATTTCACCTTCCAAACTTAAGCTACATCCCCCACTGGCCTGTGACTCAACGTGTCTGCCACCATGTTAACCTTTCACGAGTGACACTAGATGTCAAACTGATAATATTTCACAAATTTTAGCCACCTATGCTGACGCATATTTAGATATCTTTGAGTTAATAAGTACTATAGTGGCTTATGATTTGTGAATAGGCGAAATCTCTCCCCTAACAGATAATGTCTCTAAATATGCAACGCAAACACGACTTTCGCTAACTCCATGTCATGGGTGGGGTAATTCCTCTCGTGAGGCATAAGCTCACGGGAAGCCTAAGCTATAGTATGATCCTCTTACTGTAGAACACCCCCAAGTCCATGTAGGGACGCTTCAGTAAAAACAAGATACTCCACTCCCACCCTGGGAAGTGTGAGTATGGGTGATGAGGTTAACTTATCTTTCAACTCATCAAATGATAATTGACACACGTCATCCCAGATAAATATCAGCCCTTTGCAAGTCAAGTTAGTCAACGGACCCACAATCATCGAGAAATCCTCAAATAAACCGTCTGTAGTACCCGGCTAATGCCAAGAAATTGCGCACCTATATCGATGTTGTGTGTTGTCCCCACTCCCTCACCACTGACATTTTTCTAGGATCCACTGATATCCCCCTGAAAGATACGATATGAACGAAAAACTGTATCTCACGCAAACAGAACCCACATTTCTCCAACTTAGC
This sequence comes from Sambucus nigra, assembly GCA_949130495.1. Classification (NCBI taxonomy): domain Eukaryota; kingdom Viridiplantae; phylum Streptophyta; class Magnoliopsida; order Dipsacales; family Adoxaceae; genus Sambucus; species Sambucus nigra. Next base: position 379,028,868 of record OX422219.1, on the reverse strand, counting down.
ATACAACTGGTGCTCGTTCAAAGTTTGCAAAACACGACGCAGAGGCTCGACATGCTCCTCCTCTGTCTAAGAATAAACCAGGATGTCATCAGTAAAGATATTGACAAACTAATCCAAGAACTCGCTGAACACCCTATTAATTAAGTCCATAAACACAGTTGGCACATCGGTTTGCCCAAATGGCATAACTTAAAACTCGTAAGACCCATATCCCACTAAAAAGGCAATTTTAAATACATCCTGCCCCTGAATGCGTAACTGGTGATATCTTGACCTCAAGTCTATCTTAGAGAACTCTTAACTGGTCAAATAAGTCATCGATTCAAGGCAACAGATACTTATTCCATATCGTGACTTTATTCAACTCCTGGTAATCGACACATAGTCGTAAAGAACCATCCCTTTTCTTCACAAATAACATTAGGTCACGCCAAGTTGAAGTAATCTGACGGATAAAGACTTGCCCCAACTGCTGTCCAATCTGATCCTGTAGCTCCCTCATCTTCATAGGGGCGATACATTAAGGTACACGAGCGATTAGACGAGTGACCGAAACTAAATCAATGACAAACAAAATCTCTCTACTAGGCGACAATTCCGGTATCTCTTGAATAACATTTGTGAACTCACACACAACTAGGATAAAATCTAGAAAAATAGCTACTCTATGAGACGTCTCCTCCTGTATATAATACAAATGAGTCGAAGATCCTCCTTCCGGATGAGGCATTGCCTCTAAGAATATCTCTTGACTCGAAATTCCAAAAACTATGCTCCTACTATAACAATCAATCATGGCCCTATATAGTACTAGACAATTCATGCCAATAATGGCATCATACTTAGACATATGTAACACAAGTATATCAGATTGAAAAATAAGTCTCCCAATATATATACTCATACCCAACAAGTAAAGAATATAAGTGTCCCTCTACCAGTGGTAAGTCTACACACGTGCCTGTACTATCATCCACGTCTAACAACCCTACGGCTCATGAAAATCTAGTGTCTATGAATGAGTGTGAAGCCCCAATGTCAAATAAAATGTGCCCCAAAGTCCCATGTATAAGAAACGTACCCTTAACTGTAGGTCGAGCCTGTGGAACTACGGCCTGGCGGACGTTATACACATGCCCTTACTGTAACCATCCCTGCTAAGGTGGGGCTACTAGGACAATTAGTACATCAGGAATGCTCGTACGGGTGTTGGTGCTGGGAGGGCGGTGGGAAAAATAAGCCTCTTGGTCTCCTAGCGAGCACCCTGCTGTTAATGACCCTTGCTGTTATCAGGGAAATCTTGACACTTGTGGCCAATTTTTCCACATATTAAACACCTACTTGTGAAATTTCCTCACCTCTGGCTCTGCTGACCTCAAACCTTATGGCTACTACCCCCTCTACCTTGTCCCTACTGGCCTTGATGAAAGCGCTGTTGGCCCGACTGGCCCTTCCCGAATCCACCCTGTTCGTGCCTGTAATATCCCGAGTCGAAACACTTAGCAACATCCCTTTGTGGGAACTCTTCTCACTCTACATCATCTGACATTGAGTCGATTGTGACCTATTAGAACTACTACCCCAAGTCTTACTCTACTGGATGGACTCTCCTGAGCGCTTGCTTCCCTTAAAATGGAATCGGTGGTCCTGACAGTGTAATAGATATGCATCTTACACATTCGTATATGTCTTCAAAGCTGAGTTGCCTAAAAAATGTTGTCGAATCCTCTAGGTAAGACCATCCATAAATAGTTATATTTTAGTCTCTTCCATGATAACCTCCTTGGGGATAACTTTTACTAGCCTAGTTAATTCCTCCTCAGACTCCACTACAGTCCTCCCTTCCTAGGAAATGTTTAAGAATTTTTACCTCATCTCAGTCTGAACGGCGGATGGGAAGTATTTTTGGTCGAACCGCTCCTAAAATTCCTGAATCTTCATGGTGTCTCTGTCATGTGCGGTGGTAATGGACTCCCACCACTGTAAGACTTCCCTCGACTAGCTTAAAGGTAGCTAGTATCTGTCTATGTACATCAGTGAACTCATATATTCAAAAATGCTGCTGGATATCCTTCTTCCACTGGCACGTCATAACTACATCGAATCTCCCTTAAAACTTGAGAGGATAAGCCTTCTGAAAGGCATCTCTAACTTTCTCCTAGACATAAGGAAACGAGTGTGCATGATCTGGAGCCAAAACTTGCGACTGGGGTGTCACATGTGGTTCCTGTTGAACAAAGGTAGTTAGGGCTACATTAACCACCTTTGCAACTATAACAACAACTTTAGCAGCATTTATGGTCCCTGGTGCTTGAGTTGGCTGCGGCTCGAGCGGTGCATCTAGGGTGGCTCATGGTTCACGTAGGGGAGGCATTAGAGATGAAAACGAATTTTTTATTAGTCCAAAGTTCAATATATATCAAGATAGCTGAAGACCTTAATGAGTAATCATGAATATGACAATCCTAATATTAGGGCCCTATATCAAAGAACACTGTTCAGGAAATGTAAAAAAGTCGAACAAATGCTATATACACTAGAACCTGATGCTTTGATATCATTTGTGACACCCTTCATATTCTAATCCTGGGTGATCAGTCTATTATTAAAGTAAAAATGAATCATTAATGGTTTCATTCTTATCATCATTGTCGAAAACTAAATTACTTTACTAATACCGTAATGGCCCATTGTCAAAATTTTAATTCTTGTTATTAACATGCCATTAATGTAAACCAATAATTCCCATTCACCATTCCAAAAAAACATATTAATAATGATAAATCAACGAGATGAATAAATAGGCCTGGAATAACACTCAAGAAAAAAATCCAATTCAAATCATCCATAATATAAAACCAAATCCAACACGAGAAATAAAATGGATGTACAATGTCTCTGTAATAATCACTAACTGAGAATGGGCAGCATGGCCGACTGAGATAGATGAAAGGATAAATAGGAATTGATAAGTGTGGAGACATCTAATACTAAGGCCCTGCAACTTCCACAGCAGTTGCTGCACATTAGAGATGAAATAAATACTAAGGCGGGCGTCCCTGTGGCTGGGCACCTAAAATTATTTTTACGAAAAATGGATTTGAAACGGGTCAGAGATGGAGTAAAACATTTTGAAAATATTTTAGTAGTTACTTAAAATACATTAAAGAGTACATAGTATATACATGTTAGATTCACGTTCTCTTACTTGAGATTCTCACCTCTCAACTCATGTGCACGCCTAACGTATTCTTCTAAACCCACCTAGTTACGCTACCCCACCCAACTAGTTTGACTTAAGTCTTTTTCGTCTATTAATTCACTATGCCCACCAGTATTGCCAATACAATACATACTATATTTCCAATCCCTTTTCATTTATTAAGAGTCTTCAATTAATTAATAAGTTCACACATATTAAGAGTAATTTAGATATCACTACCCATCTTATCTACTAGTGCACGCGTAGAAGGATAAATTATTCACATATATAAACACCACACTTGTAGTATATATACAAATATAGTATCCCTAGGTGGAGACCTGCGATGCGGGAATACTCTGCTATCAAGTCCAGGTACATCACGTACTAAATAAAGGACATCGGGTTCAGAATCACTCTAGAACCATACATTCACAATTCAAACAATTTGGAGGCGAACATAAATCTAAGCCTTTGGACTACGCACACACCTAACACACCCAAATTACCGATCACACCCTTATTCACACAAGTGGTTCTCAATTCCTAAGTTATATGTTCTGAGGTACAAGTCAAAATACCCCCAATGCGCTCATCAAGATTAGAGCGCCTATGATGCAGAACCTCCCATGATAGCAAGTAGCCTAGGTATGTTTACACATGAAAATTCACACAATTGGTATTCAAAAAACCTATGTATAAGTAACATCAATGTAGGTATACACTCAACCTATGATATATGTCCCGTACGTTGTATATATAACTCCCGAATATCCTACATATTATTAATTTAACTCCCGAGTATACTACACCATCTGAAGTGTGGCATTTAATCTTTAAAGTATTTTAATAGGTAATTCACTCTAGTCATACTGGTCTAAGTCTAAGGTTCGCTCATCTTCATCGTAACTTATTCTTATTCCACGAATTTATTAGATCACAAAATTATACCGTGGAATCATAGCATTAATTCTCCTCATTTAAGATAAAATCCCAACCCTACCATTTGCCTATAAGTAACCCAAAATATCTTTCATAATGTTCTGAAAGTATCCCGAAGGTTCTTGTTTTCATCGATTTCAAGTTGAAGGTTAAAATAGGAAAAATAGAAAAATTTGGAGAAACCGAATCGATTCGGCCTTGTTATGAATCGATTCGCTTTTCGAATCGATTCGGCCAAGAGGAGAATCGATTCGTGATAATAGGTATCGTTTTCTGCATAATTCTAGGAATGTGTTCTACGAATTTTTAACCCTCCAAACCACCATAATTCAATCCCAATATCTCAACCAAGCATACCAAACATCATACTAACATGTATAAAAAATTTCTAATGTGATTGAATCATCAAATCATTAAGGAGACATTTTAAACCGAATTAGTCCATCATTAAACTCCAAAAACCGTAGAAAATCATTTTTATTCAAGAACCTCAACAAGAAATCAATTTTTTTCACATGTTTATCATACTCATTCATCAAATTAATTCTACATGCATAAAAGGACTAAACCTATCATGATTCTCTAATACCTCTTGTTTTATGGCTTTTCAATTGGGGATTTATTAAATGTAATTTAGATAAATTAATTTAATATTAATTCAAAAATTTATTTAAATATTTACTAGCATGATGAGAGTTAGTAATTATTGGGAATTTGTTGAATATTACTTAATGAGTAAATTAATATGTAGAATTGAATTTATTAAAATTGTCACGAGTGAATAATATGACAATTATGGAAATTAAGTCGGGACGTGCCTGTGTCGTTTAGGGACTATATTATTATTATTATAAAATGTGAATACATTATTAGTCACACGTGTGGTCATTTCGAGTGTACCAACGTGTTTGTAAGGGTCGAGATAGTAAAAAAAGTGTACCCGGGGGTTCAGTTTGGGTCCCGGGGCATTTTTAGGCCTAACCGGTTTCCCGAGAGGGCAATTTCATCATTTCCCATTTTCAGCATTAGTTAATAACGAAAATTAAGATTAAATATCAGATGTTAGGATAACCTTTTAGGGTTAACATTCCCAAAATTTTAGAATGGCAGTGAGAGGAAGAAAGGAGAAAAGTCTTCCAAGAATCCCAGGCCTAGAACCAACCTAATTGCACCACCACCACCAAAACATAGATCGGAGCGAGGGGATAAAGCCTATACCTGTCAAACTCGTGGAATCAGACCTACTATATTAAGGAAAGTAATTTCCATGTTGATTTCTAGTGGATAATTCAACCATGTTAGAATAGATTTAAATAAGATATGTTTATTCGAAGAATTTGATGATTTAAAGAATTTAAATCATGTGCTTTAGAAGAAATAAGTATATTATGGAAAATCTTATCATATGTAGAGGATTACCCACAAAATTGTAATGGATTAGAAGAGAGAAATCTGGAAAAAGAGTTAGAAGATTGGAAATACTAAAGAAACTAGGATTCTTGATGATTATTATGAATTGGGCCTTTAATCTGATACTTTTATTGAAATTCATACATGGTTTACCCAGGAAATCATGTAAGTAGGTTAATATATCTATTAGTTTAAATGGTTGGGAGTTCGGGACTCAATTATGGAGTTTTGGTTGAGTTTGATGAAGAAAACCCGTAGAAAACAATGGCAGAATTCTAAATACCTATTTGATCGACCGATCGACTCAAGAATGTCGATCGATCGACTAATCGATCGATCGACCCAATTTCATCGATCGATCGACCCTTGCTGGAAACTGAATGTTTTTCCTCTTTTTATTTAATTGGGATAAAATGCGTAGGAATACTTCAATATCATTTAAAGAGTATAATGGGCCATGAAGAGGACCAGTAAGGTCTAAGTAGATTCCGTCGAATGTAATTTTATATGGGATATAACCTTGGCTTAACGGGGGTTTGACACACATTGGAAATTGGGCGTATGTTAACTAAGGAATTAAGAGTTTCGTGAATGACTTAGACCAGTATGTGCGAGAGAGTATACCTACTAAAATTACCTTTAGGAAGAGAGAATACTCCTAGGGATGAGAAGTAATTACGAAATGATTTTAGCTGAGAATAAAAAGAGATAAATTATTTATACGTAAAGATTGGCTAAATTGTACTATGTACGGTTAAAAATATTATTATGGGTCGTGGGCGATCCTAATTGAAAGAGGTAAAAATTGATATATATATGACCAAGTGTATGTGTATGTATATATTAAATATTTGTGTATAATCATACCCGCGCTACTTGCAATCACGGAGGTTGTCGCACCGGGAAATTCTTATCTTGATGGAACCTTTATGGGGGATATTGACTGGTACCCTAGAACATAGGATTCCTTGGTACAAGCTATCAGAGAATGATAGTCAGACGGTCACAAGAGACGTGAAGGGTATATGCTGACCTCTTAGTAACTTGGAACTATGCTTCACCTCCATTTTGTGTGTATTGTGTTAATACAGTTCGGGAGTGATTCCGAACTAGTATTTCCCGTAGTACGAGAGATATGGGGACTTGATAGCAGAGTATGCCAGCACTATAGATTGTATGTGGGGTGCCGATAGTATATATATATTATATGAGTGATTAATATATACACATAAATATGTAATTCTTCTACCATGCCTATAAGTAGATAAATATTGTATAAATGTCCCAAAACTATAGTAAGTGTTTGGGAACATTATAGCAATACTGAGAATTACTAAATAACGCAAGTAATCATTAAAAGATTGATATAAATTAAAATCGTAATCTTAGGACTTCTCGGAATAAAATTTATGGGAGATGAGTTAGACAGACTGATGAGGCATTTAGTAGTACGTTAGGCATACACAGTAGATGAGAGGTGAGAATTCTCAAGAGGGTGTCGTGTGCTAACATGGATGTCTTATCAATTAGTGAGCATTTAATTACTTACTAAAACACTTTTTAAAGCTATTTTTACACTCGGTCTTTGACCCCTTTCCTGTCATTTTTCCTTCTCTTGTATATATATATATATATATATATACATGTGTCGCCCATTTCGAGACTCTTATTTAGACTTGATAGGAATTGCATATACTTCTATCATTTCAGTATTCTGTTTTCATTTGGAATTGTTTTATCTATCACATTATCAGTGGTTGTCGTTATTTATTAGGATTTGAATACTCTAGTTGGCATTTTTGTTGGATGATTGGTATCTTTATCGTTTGTATTATTCATAAATCTATTTATGTTTAAAAAGTTTTTACAACAGAATTAAATAAATAAAATCATTTAAATTATTTTGACACTTAGCTTAATTATTTAGGGTGATTAAAATGAAAATTATTTTCGATAATGATGATAAGAATGAACCACTCCGTTCACCTTGATTTTTAATTTAATAAATGACTAATCACCCGGTATTTAATTAAGCGGGGTGTTACAGGTGGTATCATCGCATTAGGTTCTGGTGTCCTTTAGGATCTGTTCGGCTTATTTCGCTTCCAGCTTAACGTCTTTGATATAGATCCTTATTTTTAGGACTGTTGTATTCTTGTATTTACACTTACGTCTTCCTCTATGTGAGATTTAATAATAACTGTAGACTAATAAAATCCCTTCTCATTTCAGATGCCTCTAAGACGAGCACCCCGAGACAGGAATGCCCAGCCCGAGCAGCCAGTAGCTCCGACTCAGGGAATGATGGATGCAACATAAGTACCCCCCATTATTTCTCAGGCAGTGAATGCCGCATTAGCGACGATGAAGCAGGCTCCACCCCAGGTTTAGGGAGTAGCTCCAGTACCATCACAGCTTCCCACTGCATGGGAGCGGGTTAGGGATGCCTTTCAGAAGGCGCATCCCTCGGAGTTCTCGAGTAGTTTGGACATTATGATCGCCAATCGATGGAAGAAGGATATCCAGAGGCATCTACGCATGTATGAGTGCACTAACATGAAAAAACAATTACTGGCTCACTTAAAGATAGTGGGGGCCGCTTTTCATTTGTGGGAGTCCACCACCACCTTGGAGGAGAGGGACAACATATCGATTCAGTCGTTTTGGGTGCAGTTTGACCTCAAATATTTCCCAACCTCCGTGAAAATTGAGATGAGGCGGAGGTTACTGAATCTTAAGAAGAAGAGTATGACCGTTGCTGAGTATGAAGAGGAGTTCATGAGACTTCTCACAATAGTGCCGAATGAGGCATCCACTGAGGTTAGATGGATTGGCCTAGAGGATTCGTTAACACCTCATAGGTAATCTATCATTTGGTACTTATAGTGATGTACTCAACACCGATCTGTTGCACTATCAGGATCACCACTTCCATTAGTAGGGAAGCAAACGAGCAAGGGAGTCTATCCATTAGGGCCGGACAGGTGGTAGTGGTACTGGTGGGACAACAGCAGCCCAAGGGCAAACCCGTCACAGTGAGCAAAGTTTCTATTAGGGGGACCTTGCCAAGTGATTCTGATCCGGTTATTCCATATAGGAATTTGGGGAATTTAGATAGGGCCAGCAGGGCTAGTCCAGCCAGCATGGTCAATAGGGCTAACACCATCAGCAGCAGGTCCATCAGGGCCAACAACATTTTTAGTAGGGCCAGAAGTGCCGATGGCAGGGTGGCAACAACCAACAGGGTCGTGTTTAGCAGGGACAAAGGGGAGGAAACTTCAAGGGAAGGTGTTTGGATGTGAAAAAAATGGCCATAGGCATCAGGATTACCCGGAGGTGGATAGGTCCCCACAGTAGTAGGGTGCCCGTAACGAGCCGTAGAGGCTACTCTTTCCAGCCTCCCTCCTGATGCAGCTCATATGCCAGCCCTACCAACCATCCCAGCAACCCCAGTTCAGCAGGGGAAATTGCAGTATGTACGTGTCTATAACGTCCACCAGGCCGCAGCACATCTGGCGCCACCCACGATTGAGGGTACATTTCCTATCCATGGCACTATGGGTCAAATTTTATTTGATACTAGGGTGTCGCATGATTTTATAGCTACTCATTTTGCACAGGCCTTAGGATTATTAGACACGGCAGAGAGTATAGTGACATGTGTAGATTCACCACTAGGAAATGGGTCCCTAATATTCTTTATATATGCCGGGGAGTAGGTATTGATATTGGTAGCTTGATTCTACCTGCGGACATGATAGTTTTAGATATGCTTGAGCATGACGCTATTATTGGCATGGATTGGCTCGCTACGTATAGAGCCATGATAGATTGTTTCGGTAGGAGTATTATCTTCACCATTCCTGGTCAGGAGATTTTTTTGGTGGAAATGCCTCGCCCTAAGGGAGGATCGTCCACTCATTTGTATTACAAAGAGGAGGAGACCTCTATGATTATTGTGATTCCCCTGAATTTGATTACCGTTGTTCGTGAGTTTTTTGATGTATTCCAGGAGATATCGGGCCTACCTCCCAGTCGAGAGATAGATTTTATCATAGACATGATGCCGGGCACTCGACCGATAGCACGTGCACCGTACTGTATGGCTCTAGCAGAGATGAGGGAGTTACGGGATCAGATATAGCAGCTGTTAGGCCAAGGCTTAATTTATAGGAGCACCTCGCCCTGGGGTGCTCCGGTGTTTTTTGTACAAAAGAGAGATGGATCATTGAGATTGTGTGTGGACTACTGGGAGGCGAATAAGGTCACGATACGGAATAAATATATGTTGCCATGAATCGATGAATTGTTACACCAACTAAGAGCGGAAGCCTTCTTTTCGAAGATAGATTTGAGACTGGGTTAACAACACTTACGAATTAGGGAGCAAGATGTGTCGAAGATTGCTTTCTTAATGAGATATGGGTCCTATTAATTCAGAGTCATGCCATTTGGGCTGACAAAAGCTCGCGCCGTATTCATGGACTTGATTAATCGAGTGTTCATAGACTTCTTGGATCAGTTTGTCATTGTCTTTAGAGATCACATCCTAATTTATTCACGGACTGGAGAGGAACATGACGATCACTTGAGACAGGTTCTTCAGACTCTACGAGAGCATTAACTGTATGCTAAGTATGAGAAGTGTGGTTTTGGGTTACAGGAAGTGCAGTTTTTGGGGCACGCTGTGTCAAAATTGAGGATATCGATTGACTCGAGCAAAGTTTTGGCAGTTAGGGAGTGGGGACAGCCCAATACATTAACATAGGTATGTAGTTTCTTAGGGTTATCCAGATACTACATACAGTTCGTTTGGGGATTTTTGAAGATAGCGGGTCCATTGACGAATCTGACTTGCAAAGGAGTACCATATGTATGGGATGATGCTTATCAATTGGCTTTTGACGAGCTCAAATATAAACTAATTTCGGTGCTAGTTCTTTCTTTGCCTAGGCCGGGAGTGGAGTACCTGATGTATACTGACGCCTCTTTACAGGGACTCGGGGGAGTACTTCAACAGGACGAGTAGGATATAGCTTTTCCCTCCTGAAAGCTTAAGCCTCACGAAAGGAATTACCCCACCCACGACTTGGAGCTAGTAGCGGTCATGTTTTCATTGTGTATTTAGAGGCATTACTTGTTGGGGGATAAGTTTCGCTTATTCACAGACTACAAGTCACTGCAATACTTGTTCACTCATCAAGAGTTGAACATGCATCAGCACAGGTGGCTGGAGTTTATGAACAACTACTAGTTCGAGATACACTACTGTAACAACCCTCAATTTTGAGAAACTTATTTTATATTAATTTATTGCATGAAGTAATTATATAAAATGTTAGAAATTGAGTAAATATAAATTGAATGAGTTGAAAAAATTTACTCGATTGTTGCATATTTACTGTATGTGTATGTAAATATAATCATGTTGCGTTTTATAGTGTCATATTCTTTAAATGACATTTGTGGTATAAATGAAACAGGAACTTGAAATGATTTATAAAATTGCCTGATGCCAATTTAGAGAGCATAATTAGTCCCAAAATGTGTGAGATAGTCGAAATAAGTGCCAAATTGTATTTTTATGTTTCGGGCACTTTTGACTGGTTTTAACATAAATACGTAGTTGCGAATCATTTTAATGTGGTATTAATCATTTAAGTTAGGAATTTAGACTAAAGGCACGATTTAGTCTTGCACCTCATTTCATTTCTCTTAAGTGTGTATTTACTAACCTAAAGAGAAAGAGAGAAGAAGAGAATTGAGGAGAAAAAGAAGAAAAATTGGAGATTGAAGATTGGAGTTCTTGCCATGAAAGGAAATCTGAGATTTCTACCTCAAGGAAAGTTTTCTACTTGCTAATATGTTATTGAAGATGAATAAATTCTATTGATAGTTTTGTATTGGAATTTATGGAACAACTATGGATTTTACGGTGTTTGAGCCCTAATCATGGTTTAAGTTGATGGTATTGTAGGTTATGGTAGTTGATAATCATGTAGGATGGTTTTGGGTAGATTAATGTTGATGAATGTGTGTAAAAATGGAGGAAATTTGGGTTTTGGGGAAAAACTAGGGTTCAAAACCCGTAGCCCCCTTCTTGTCAAAATCGCAGGGGCGAATCGATTCCCCCTTCCTGCGAATGGATTCTCTTAGGGTCAGGTTACAGGTCTGGGAACCCGAATCCATTCCAGTTAAGGACGAATTGATTCGATCGAGGCAAAAACTTGGATTCTCCATCCAAATCGATTCTCTTTTAGGCGAATCGATTCGCTGCATGGGGCGAATCGATTCGTCCCTAAGGGCGAATCAATTCGAAAATCATGTTGTTTTGAGTTATTTTTCTAACTCAATTTTCACCCTTTTTATTTAGGCTTAGGACTTAGGAACCTTCTTGTATGAAGTAAACTTAGAGTCCTAGTGTTCTAGATTAGTTAGTTAACTACCCTACATTAGAAATGGATTAAGTGGGGCTTATTCCGGGGATGTACAAATTGATGTTAGGGCATTCTTTTCCTTTAGTTAATTATTATGAGACTAGGAGTTGTAATGTCATATTGGGAGACGTTTGAAGCTCAATTGAGGTATGCTAGTCTTGGTGGTTTATAATAACGCCATAAAATGTTTGGAAAATAAATTGAGAGTTGATTCATTCATTGAGGTCGTAATGATGATATGAATTACGTATGTCTCCGAATAAAATGTGATGTACTTATCAAAATGGAAATGAAAATGAATATGGTAAATAATAATTTACTTAAACACACCTTTCTAAATGCTATCATAAGGGTAGTTCGCTCATGAGGTGAAGTCCCCTGGCTAGTGAATGAAGGGTGAATATAGTCCTCGGCCATATGACCGGTTATTATGTATGTTGTATTTATTGTGCGACTGTGAGGTAATTCCGGGTGTGGTTATGACTCACTCGCAGGTATATGGCCACTTCCTGATGTTGTGTTAGGTACCCAGGTTGTCTTGGTTGATAGGCCCTGGAAAATGATTATCATTTAGGGGCGCGCACAGTGGGGAAACTCGGACGGCCGGTCTTAGAATCGTTATATATATATATGAATATAACTATTCTTATTCAAGTTGGACTTGATTTATGATAAATGCCATAAAGAGCATATAACTGTGATTATGTTTCATAATGAGAAATGGAACGATGAAATGAATCAATGTAAATGATGGAGGTTTTTAATTAATGTTAATCATTCTTATCCTCTTGCATAATTGAATTAAACTTATGATTATTTAAATTGCCTTAGTTTAGGTATTGAGTTGAATAGGTAGATTCTTATTACTATCAATCATGATTACTGTTCGTAACTTCCATACTCTTTGTTCATCTGGTGATTATATAAAATCGGGCCCTGACCTGTTCATAATTCTTGTTGTGCATGAATCTTGTATCTGCTCAGGTACTCCGCCGCAAGGACGCCCGTTCTGACTTTCCTATTTCGATGTTTTTGCGGAGCCGTGATACTTGGCAGATATTACGGAATATGTTGTTATAGATGCCTTCATTTTTGTACTCTAGTTATGATCGGGTCATTTACTCGAGCGTGTGGCCCAAGCTTATGTATTTGCTTATTGTAATGTATTATGTAACTTAATTAAACTATTGTAATACGTTGTAACTGACTCTTGACTGAAAACTTATTCGGTATCTTATTGTATACTTGATGCGGATGTAATATAAGTTCTTTTGGGTTTCCACTTTATTTTCAAATTGGGTTGTTTAAATTCTTTCTTTAACTTATAAAGTTAAATTTTTGGCAACCTATTTTTCTGAAATATAGGGAGGTTATCTCGTATACTTATTGTATTATTGTGATGCTGAGAATGGTCCATCTATGATTCCCATTATTATTGGAGTATCGGGATGGCCACCCCTTATTTTGATGAGCGGGTTGTCACAGATGGTATCAGACAATCTGGTTCTAGAGTCTTTAGGATCTATGCGAATTTGTCACGTTCTACCATAGAGTTCTTTGATATAGAGCTTAATGTTAGGATTTTTTTGTTGCCTATGTTTGTGATCTTCAGCAAGATAGATTTTTTTATATAGTATTTTAACTCTATTGTTTTTTATCTCAGATACCGCCTAAGAGAGGTCGCCCCGCTAGAAGGAATAGAGTTGTAGAAGAGGAGGTATGTCCTCCACCACCACAGCAGGGAACTATAAATGCTATTGAGATAGCAAATATTGTGGCCCAAGCAGTCAACCCAGCGATAACTTTTGTGGTTCAGCAATTACCACAAGCCCAAACGCAACCAGCTCAAGACGTACAAGCTCCTGCGGGACTTTCTCCGTGGGAGAGAGTTAGGGAATCCTTTTTAAAGGGTCATCCCCCAGAATTTCAAGAAGGTTCTGATGTCATAGTTTCTAATCAGTGGAAAAAGGATATGCAGCGCCATCTGCGCATGGTGGAGTGTAGTGAGGAAATGAAACAAATCCTTGATACTTTCAAACTCGTTGGAGCTGCACTACATTGGTGGGAGTCGATGACTACACCAGAGCAGAGAGATACAATGACCATCAATGATTTTTGGGTTTTGTTTGATTGAAAGTATTTTCCTCCCGCGGTTCAAAGGGAGATGAGAAGGAAACTTCAGGATGTGGTGCAAGGAGAGTGATTAGTTGCGGAGTATGAAGAGGAGTTCACCCGGTTAGCAAGTTTTGTACCGAACGAGGTGAATCCGGAAGAGAGGAAAATGTCGATGTTCATGGGAGGTTTGCACTGGAGGATACGACAGCATTTGCTGGGTAATCCAACCTTGTAGACTTTTGGAGATGTGATGAATGCGGTGTTACTCCATTGTTAGGAAAATCAATTGTATGTTCAAGGTAGTAAGAAGGCTTCAGTTATGGGGCAAGCTGGGAAACCCGAAGGCACTGGGATAGGAGGAGGAACATTTCCCTCGTCCCAATATTTGAGAAATACATAAAAAGAAAGGGACCCCCGACAAGGGGACTTGTTTAAACGACAGCATTTTGGTGGATTCAATGTTGGTGGTAGTAACAATAGGCATGGACAAGGTGGGCCGCATAGGTTGGGGTGGTAATGGAGGTAGAGGTCATCCAAGCCAAGGCGTTGGGCAGTTTAGGAATAACCGGGGTCGAAATCAGGAGAATATGACGAGTTGATGTTTTCAGTGTGGAAAGCCGGGCCATTTCAAGAGGGCGTGTCCTCAGTTGATTGGGGGATAGCTTCCTAGGATTCCACAGTAGCCACATGCTCAGCTACCGCCACAAGTACCTAATTCGGTTGTCCCTCCACAATAGGGACAACTACTGTATAGGCGTGTTTATCACATGCAGGATGCTATGCTTCCTCCGGCTCCGCCAATGCCGCCAGCTATTGAGGGTAAGTTTCTCATTCAGGGGAACATGGGTCGTGTATTATTTGACACGGGTGCGACACAATCGTTCATTTCTAGAAGTTTTACTCAGTCTATAGAGTTGATTAAATCTGCGAAAAGTACCTTCACTAGTGTTGAATCTTCTATGGGTGATGGTTCATTTATTTTCCTTATTTGTAAACAAAGAGGAATAAATCTTGGTAACTTGTGTTTTGAGTCCGATTTGCTCATCCTTGATATAGTCGGGTATGATGTAATCCTGGGTATGGATTGGCTAGTGAAGTATCGTGCAATAGTTAATTGCTATGGGAAGTGTATAGTTTTTGCCATTCCGGGCTAAGAAATGTTTTTAGTGACTATGACTCGTTCAGAAGGAGGTTCTAGCACTTACTTGTATTGTATCACGGAGGAGACTTCTCGAGATGTAGTAGTTTCCTTAGATTCTATACCGATTGTTAGAGATTTCCAAGATTTTTTCGGGAAATATCGGGTTTTCCTTCAAGTAGGGAGATTGAGTTTATAATTGATTCAGCACCGGGAATGAGACCGATTGCTAGAGCTCCATATCTTATAGCTCCTGTTAAGATGAGGGAGTTAAGGGATTAGATTCAGATCTTGCTAGAGCAAGGGTTTACTAGGCGAAGCACGTCACCGTGGGGCGCTTCGGTGTTATTTGTGTAAAAAAGGGACGGTTCTCTCCGATTGTGTGTTGACTACAAAGAGTTGAATAAAGTCACCATCCAGAACAAATACCCATTGCCTCTAATTGATGATTTGTTTTATCAACTTAGGGGAGCATAGTACTTCTCCAAAATAGATTTGAGGATGGGGTATCACCAATTGCGGATACGGGAGCAAGATGTGTCCAAGACTGCGTTCCTAATGAGGTATGGGTCCTACGAATTTTTGGTTATGCCTTTTGGACTAACTAATGCCCCCGTTGTGTTTATGGACCTCATGAATAGGGTGTTTAGAGGCTTCCTAAACCAGTTTGTCATCGTGTTCATTGATGATATTCTAGTGTATTCTCAAACAGAAGTCGATCATGCTACTCATTTGCGATTGGTCCTGCAAAGGTTGAGGGATCACCAATTGTATGCCAAATTTGAGAAGTGTGGTTTTTGGTTGCAGGAAGTATAGTTGCTGGGTCACATTGTGACAGCCCAGGGTATTTCGGTGGACCCAAGTAAAGTTGTTGCAGTGAGGGAGTGGGTCAGCCCACGACACCTACCGAGATTCGTAGTTTTCTGGGTTTGGCTGGTTATTACCGCCAGTTTATCAAGGGTTTCTCTAAAATTGCTATCCCTTTGATAAATTTAACCCGAAAAGGGGTGAGGTTTGTTTGGGACGATTCTTGTCAGTCGGCTTTTGAGGAACTCAAGGATAGGTTGACTTCTGCTCCAGTCCTTGCGTTTCCAAGGCCAGGATTGGAATATTTAGTCTTTATCGACGCATCTCTATAAGGATTGGGAGGTGTACTTCAACAAGAGAGACTGTCTATTGCGTATGCTTCTCACAAGCTAAAGCCCCATGAAAAGAATTATCCGGTGCATTATTTGGAACTTGCCGCAGTTGTTTTTGCCTTGAAGATTTGGAGGCATTATCACCTAGGGGAGAAATTTAGTCTTTTCACGAACCAGAAATCGTTACAATATTTGTTTTCCCAGAGAGATTTAAATATGTGACAACGATGGTGGTTAGAGTTTGTGAAAGACTATCAATTTGACATCCACTATCACCCGGTCAAGGCGAATGTGGTGGCGGATGCTTTGAGTCAGAAGCCCGAGGGGGAGTTAGCGGAGGTATGGAAGGCCAAATGGAAGGAGCTTAGTCAGGATGACGCGCTTGGTTGGGAATTTATGTCGGTGTTGACCGTTGAGCCTACTATTGTGACAAGGGTTGTAGAAGCTCAAGGAAGGGACAAAGGCTGTCAGGATCGTATATGCCAATTGTTGACCGAGGGAGTAGAATCCTACTCTATAAGCTCGGAGGGTGGGTTACATTTCCACGGGAGACTCATTGTCCCGGACGAAAGGGATTTAAGACGGGCCATGATGACGGAATCTCATGGGTCAAAATTTTTAGTGCATCCTGGTGGGGACAAGATGTACCAAGATATGCACCATCAATATTGATGGGGGAGGATGAAGCGGGATATTTCCGAGTTCGTTCCCCAATGTGCTACTTGTCAATTGGTCAAAATAGATCATCAGCGACCGATGGGATTGTTGCAACCCTTGGAGATTCTGATATGGAAGTGGGAGAGTATATCGATGGACTTCATCACGGGCTTGTCAACGTCACAAATGGTCACAATTCTATTTGGGTTATTATTGATCATTTGACTAAGTCGACACATTTCTTACCGGTACGTATAGATTACAATACTGCTCGTTATGCCCAGTTATTTATCGTGGAGGTTGTTAGACTCCACGGGGGGCCATAAATATAGTCTCCGATAGAGATAAGATTTTTGTTTCCCATTTTTGGCGAAGTTTCCAAGAAGCTATGGGAACCGAATCGAAATTGAGTACTTCTTATCACCCTTAAACAGATGGGCTGAGAGAAAGAGTCAACCAAATGTTGGAGGATATGCTCCGTATGTGTGTTCTTGATTTCAAAGGTGGTTGGGAACAATATCTCCCTTTGGTCGAATTCTCTTATAATAATTCATACCAATTTACTATTGGGATGTCACCCTATGAAGCACTTCGGCCTTGTAGATCACCCACTTATTGGTTGGAGGTGGGGGATAATAAATTTCTTGGACCAGAAATGATCCAGGATACTTCTTCCAAGATTGAACTCATCCGGAATCGCATCCGAATAGCTCAAGATCGCCAAAAGAGTTACGCCGATGCGAACATAAGTCATGTAGAGTTAGAAGTTGGAGATCAAGTCTTGGTACGTGTATCGCCAATGAAAGTTATAAAGCGCTTTGGGAAGAAAGGAAGTTTGCGCCGCGCTATGTTGTACCTATTCCTATTATTTCCAAGGTATGACCAGTGGCATATCAACTTGCTTTACGGGAACACTTACAACAATTCCATGATGTGTTCTATGTTTTCTCTTTGAAAAAGTATAAGAGGTGTGAAGGAGCCCTTTGGCATATTTCTTTGGAGGATATCGATTTGCAACCCGATATTTCGTATGAAGAACAACCGGTTGCAATCTTAGAGCACGAAGAGCGTAGATTGAAATCACGAGTGGTACCCTTGGTGCAAGTTCAATGGGGTTATCACGACGCCAAGGAATCAAGATGGGAGCGTGAGGAAGATATGCGGGAAAAGTATCTGAATCTCTTCTTGCAAGGTACGCCTGAATTTTGAGGGCAAAATTACCTCATAAGGGGGGAGTATGTAACAACCCTCGATTTTGAGAAACTTATTTTATATTAATTTACTTCATGAAGTAATTACATAAAATGTTGGAAATGGAGTAAATATAAATTGAATGAGTTGAAAGAGAATATTTACTTGATTGTTGCATATTTACTGTTTGTGTATGTAAATATCATCATGTTGCGTTTTATAGTGTCATATGCTTTAAATGACATTTATGGTATAAATGAAATCTAAACTTGAAATGATTTATAAAATTGTCGGATCCCAATTTAGAGGGCGTAATTAGTCCCGAAATGTGCGAGATAGAAGAAATATGTGCCATATTATATTTTTATGTTTTGGGCACTTTTGACTGGTTTTAATATAAATGCGTAGTTGCGAATCATTTTAATGTGGTATTAACCATTTAAGTTAGGAATTTAGACTAAAGGCACGATTTAGTCTTGCACCCCATTTCATTTCTCTTAAGTGTGTATTTAGTAACCTAGAGAGAAAGAGAGAAGAAGAGAATTGAGGAGAAAAGAGGAGAAAAAGAACAGAAATTGGAGATTGAAGATTGGAGTTCTTGCCATCAAAGGAAATCTGAGATTTAAACCTCAAGGAAATTTTTCTACTTTCTAATATGTGATTTAAGATGAATAAATTGTATTGATAGTTGTGTATTGGAATTTATGGAACAAATACGAATTTTATGGTGTTTGAGCCCCAATCATGGTTTAAGTTGATGGTATTGTAGGTTATGATAGTTGATAATCACGTAGGATGGTTTTGGGTAGATTAATGTAGATGGATGTGTGTAAAAATGGAGGAGATTTAGGTTTTGGGGAAAAACTAGGGTTCATAACCCATAGCCCCCTTCTTGGCAAAATAGCAGGGGCGAATCGATTCTCCCTTCCTGCGAATCGATTCGCTTAGGGTCAGGTTACAGGTCTGGGAACCCGAATTGATTCGGGTTAAGGCCAAATCAATTTGCTCGAGGCAGAAACTTGGATTCTCCATCCGAATTTATTCGCTTTTGGGCGAATCGATTCGCTGCATGGGGCGAATCGATTCATCCCTAAGGCGAATCGATTCAAAAATTATGCTGTTTTGAGTTATTTTTCTGACTCAATTTTGAACCTTTTTCTTTAGGCTTAGGACTTAGGAACCTTCTTGTATGAGATAAACTTAGAGTCCTAGAGTCCTAGATGAGTTTGTTAACTACCCTACATTAGAAATGGATTAAATGGGGCTTATTTCGGGGGTGTACAAATTGATCTTAGAGAATTCTTTTCCTTTAGTTAATTATTATGAGACTAGGAGTTGTAATGTCATATTGGGAGACGTTAGAAGCTCAATTGAGGTATGCTAGTCTTGGTGGTTTATAATAACGCCATAAAATGTTTGGAGAATAAATTGAGAGTTGATTCATTCATTGAGGTCGAAATGATGATATGAATTACGTATGTCTCCGGATAAAATTTGATGTACTTATCAAAATGGAAATGAAAATGAATATGGTAAATAATAATTTACCTAAACACACCACTCTAAATGCTATCATAAGGGTAGTTCGCTCATGAGGTGAAGTCCCCTGGCTAGTGAATGCAGGGCGAATATAGTCCTCGACCATATGATCAGTTATTATGTATGTTGTATTTATTGTGCGACTGTGAGGTAATTTCGGGTGTGGTTATGACTCACTCGCAGGTATATGGCCACTTCCCGATGTTGCGTTAGGTGCCTAGGTTGTCTTGGTTGATAGGGCCTGGAAGATGATAGTCATTTAGGGGCGCGCACAGTGGGGAAACCCGGACGGGCGGTCTTAGAATCGTTATATATATATATATATATATATATATATATATATATATATATATATATATATATGAATATAACTATTCTTATTCAAGTTGGACTCGATTTATGATTAATGCCATAAAGAGCATATAACTGTGATAATGTTTCATAATGAGAAATGGAACGATGAAATGAATCAGTGTAAATGATGGAGGTTTTTAATTAATGTTAATCATTCTTATCCTCTTGCATAATTGAATAAAACTTATGATCATTTAAATTGCTTTAGTTTGTGCATTGAGTTGAATAGGTATATTCTTATTACTATCAATCATGATTATTGTTTGTAACTGTCGTACTCTTTATTCATCTGGTGATCATATAAAACCGGGCCCTGACCCGTTCATATTTCTTTTTGTGCATGAATCTTGTATCCGCTCAGGTGCTCCGCCATAAGGACGCCCGTTCTGAATTTCCTATTCCGGTGTTTTTGGGGAGCCGTGATACTTTGTGAAAATTACGGGATATGTTGTTATAGACGCCTTCATTTTTGTACTCTAGTTATGATCAGGTCATTTACTCGGGTGGGTGGCCCAAGCTTATGTATTTGCTTCTTGTAATGTATTATGTAACTTAATTAAACTGTTGTAATACATTGTAAGTGACTATTGACCAACAACTTATTCGGTCCCCTTATCGTATACTTGATGCGGATGTAATATAAGTTCTTTTGGGTTTCCACTTTCTTTTAAAATTGGGTTGTTTAAATTCTTTCTTTAACTTATAAAATTAAATTTTTGGCAACCCGTTTTTCTGAAATATAGGGCGGTTATCCCGTATACTTATTGTATTATTGTGATGCTAAGAATGGTCCATCTATGGTTCCCATTATTATTGGAGTATCGGGCTGGACACCCCTTATTTTGATGAGAGGGTTGTCTCAACTACCATTTGGGGAAGGCTAATGTGGTTGCTGATGCGTTAAGCCGTAGGCCAGTAGGTGTGGTAGCGAGAGTGTGGAAAGCGAAGTGAAAGGAGTTGTGTCACCAGGATGCGGTAGCCCATTCCTTTATATCTGTTATGTTAGTCACACCCGAGATCGTTACGAGGGTGATACAGGCACAAACAACAGATAATTTTTGTCAGGATTAAATTGTACGGTTTTTAGCTGAAGATGTTGAATCCTATTTAATGAGTTCTGATGGGAGTTTGAGGTTTAATGGGAGATTGGGGGTCTCGAAGGGAGATGATTTACGTCATGTAGTGATGACAAAGTTTCATGGGTCTAGATTTGCAGTACATCCCAGAGGGGATAAGATGTACCAAGATATGAGGCAACAGTACTGGTGCAGTGGGATGAAGAAGGACATTGTAGAGTTCGTATCCAAATGTTCTACCTGTCAGATGGTAAATGTGGACCAACAGAGACCTCTAGGGTTACTTCAGCCGTTGGAGATACCTACGTGGAAATGGGAAGGCATTTCCATGGATTTCATTACTAGGCTGCCTACATCATAAGGGGGTCACGATTCCATATGGGTTATATTATGAATCGGTTGACCAAGGTAGCTCATTTTTTGCTAGTGTGGACAGACTACACCATGCGCCAATATGCATAGTTATTTATTGTCGAGATAGTTAGGCTACATGGGGTACCCCTCGATATAGTGTCTGATAGAGATAAGATTTTTGTGTCACGCTTATGGGAGAGCTTTCAGGAGGCCATGGGTACATAGATGAGATCGAGTTCATCTGATCGCCCACAGACGGATGGACAGATAGAGCGTACCAACCAGATGTTGGAAGATATTCTATGCATGTGTGTCCTTCATTTTGGAGGAGGTTGGGAGCCGTATCTTCCACTAGTGGAGTGCACTTATAATAACTCCTATCAGTTCACGATTGACATGGCCCCATTTGAGGCTTTGTATTGCAGACCTTGTTGTTTTCCCTCTTGTTGGCTAGAGGTGGGGGACAACAAATTGCTCGGATCATAGGTGATTTAGGAGACATCATCTAGGATTGAACTCATCAGGAGTTATATTCGGGTAGCCCAGGACCGACAGAAAAGCTATGCCAATTCAAAGTGGTCCTTCCGAAAGTTTAGCCTGGGGGACCAAGTATTACTTCATGTGTCTCCTATGAAAGGAGTAATGAGATTCGATAAGAAGGGGAAGTTGGCCCCGAGGTACGTAGGACAATTTCCCATTATCGAGAGGGTAGGGCCGGTGGCATACAAATTGGGGTTGCCAGAGCACTTGCACCATATTCACAATGTATTTCACATCTCGTCATTAAGATGATATCTTCGGGATGATATGGCCCACACCCATATCACGATAGATGATATTGACTTACAGCTCGACAGTTCTTATTAGGAGAGACCAGTGTCTATCCTAGACTATAGTGAGAGGAGACTGAGATCAAAGGTAGTCCCACTTATACGGGTTTAGTGGAAGCATCATAATGTGGAGGAGTCCACTTAGGAGCACGAGACAGATGTGCCCCAAAAATATCCAGATGTATTTTTACCAGGGATGCCTTATTTTTTGAATTTCGGGATGAAAATTTTTTATTAGGAGGGAAGTACGTAATCCTCCGTATTTTATGGCTTTTAAATTGGGTAGTTATTAAATGTGAATGAGATAAATTAATTTAATATTAATCCGAAAATTTATTTAAATATTTACCAATGTGATGAGAGTTAGTAATTATTGGTAATTTGTTGAATATTACTTAATGAGTAAAGTAATATGTAGAATTGAATTTATTAAAATTGTCACGAGTGAATAATATGATAATTATGGAAATTAAGTCGGGATGCGCCTGTGTCATGTCGGGACTATATTATTATCATAAAAAGAGAATACTTTATAAGTCGCCCGTATGGTCATTTAGAGTGTGCCAACGTGTCGGAAGGATCGAGATAGTCATAAAAGTGTACCCAAGGGTTTAGTTTTGGTCCCGGGGCATTTTTAGGCCAACCGGTATCCCGAGAGGGAAATTTAGTCATTTCCCATTTTCAGCCTTAGTTAATGATGAAAGTTAAGACTTAATATCAGATGTTAGGAGAACCCTCTAGGGTTAACATTCCTAAAAGTCTAGAACGGTAGTGATACGAAGAAAGGAGAAAAGTCTTCCAAGAATCAGAGGCCTAGAACCAACCCAATTTCACCACCACCACCAAATTGTAGATCGGAATGAGAGGATCAAGCCTATACCTATAAAACTCGTGGAATCAGACCTACTATCTTAAGGCAAGTGATTTTCTTACTGATTTCTAGTCGATAATCCAACCATGTTAGATTATGATTAAATAGTACATGTTTATTCAAAGAATTTGATGATTTATGGAATTTAAATCGTGTGCTTTAGAAGAAATAATTATATTCTAGAAATTACCCACGAAATTGTAATGGTTTAGAAGAAAGAAATCTGGAAAAAGAATTAGAAGATTGGAAATAATAAATAAGCTAGGGTTTTTGATGAATATTATGAATTGGTCCTTTAATCCTATACTTTTGATGAAATTCGTACATGCTTTACATAGGAAATCATTTAAGTAGGTTAGTATATCTATTAGATTAATTGGTTGGGAGTTTGGGACTCAATTATGGATTTTTGGTTGAGTTTGATGAAGGAAACCCGTAGATAACAATGGTAGAATTCGGAATACCTATTTGATCGATCGATCAACTCAAGAATGTCGATCGATCGACTAATCGATCGATCGACCCCCTTTCATAGATCGATCGACCCTTCCTGAAAACTGCATGTTTTTCCTCTTTTTATTTAATTCGGATAAAATGCGTTGGAACCCTTGAATATCATTTAAAGAGTATAATGGGTCATGAAGAGGACCAGTAAGGTCTAAGTAGATTCTGTCGAATGTAATTTTATATGGGATGTAACTGTGGGTTAACGGGGGTTTGACACACATGGGAAATCGTGTGTATGTTTATTAAGGAATTGAGAGTTTTGTGAATGACTTAGACCAGTATGTTAGAGAGGGTACACCTACTGAAATTACCTTTACAAAGAGAGAATACTCCGAGGGATGAGAACTTATTACGAAATGATTATAATTGAGAATAAAAAGAGATAAATTCTTTATGCATAAAGATTGGGTAAATTGTATTATGTACGGTTAAAAATATTATTATAGGTCATGGGAAAACCTATTTGAAAGAGGTAAAAATTTATATATATGATCGAGTGTATGTGTATGCATATATTAAATATTTGTGTATAATCATACCCACGCTACTTTTTATCACGGAGGTTTCCACGTCGGGACAGTCTTATCTCGGTGGGACCTTTATGGGGGATATTAACTTATACCCTAGAACATAGGATTCCTTGGTAAAGGATATCTGAGAATGATAGTCAGACGTTCCTAAGAGATGTGAGGGGTATGTGCTGAGCTCTTAGTGACTTAGAACTATTCTTCACCTCCATTTTGTGTGTACTGTGTTAATACAGTTCGAGAGTGATTCCGAACTAGTATTTCCCTTATTACGAGAGATATGGGGACTTGATAGCAGAGTATGCCAGTACCTTAAATTTTATGTGGGGTGCCGATAGTAAATATATTATATGAGTGATTAATATATATAGGTAAATATGTAATTCTTCTACTGTGCGTATAAGTAGATAAATATTGTATAAAAGCTCGAAAATTATAGTAAGTGTTGGGAAACTTTATAACAGTACTGAGAAACACTATGATGAGAGGTGAGAATTCTCAAGAGAGTGTCGTGTGCTAACATGGATGTCTTATCAATTAGTGAGCATTTAATTACTTGCTAAAACACTTTTTAAAGATATTTTTACACTCGGGCTCTGACCCGTTTCCTGTCATTTTCCCTTATCTTGTGTGTGTGTGTGTGTATATATATATATATATATATATATATATATATATACACACACACACACACACAACCACAGGGGTGTCAGGTGTAGATTCATTTGACTGGACGTGTTGCAGCTTGCGTGAAAGTTACAGGTCATTGTAGTTGAAAAAGCGCGGAGTTGGATCCCCGGGTTTGAAATAATAATACCAAATTGAAATATATAATTTCCTTTTAAATAAATAAATGCGGAAGCGTTAAATACAAGTGATGGTTCCACAAAACAACACAAGGCCGGGTTTTAATCTCATGAGAAACAAATTAAAACAACATAATTCAAGTCCTAGAATTTGCCTAAGTCATCATTAATAATTATTCAAAGTTAGGCGAAACCATATTACTGCAAGTGACTTGAATAAACCAAATTAACCCAATATTTAATTTAAGTCCCAAATTAAATGCATGTGATTGTAAAACCAAATTTTATCTTGAAATTAATCTAGCATGCGTTATAAGTGATATAGAGCAAGATAAAATAAACAGTCACACTACACCGCGATATACGAGGAAAAACCCACTAATGGGAAAAAACCTCGGGACGGCCCTAGCCTCAAATCCACTAAAAACGGTATTACAAAATACAAGACAAAAGACTTACTTCCTAAACTCGAACCCTCTCAAGCCGTGATGCTCCTTCTTGTATCAACCTCCAATTAGCGGATAACCAACGGAGCTCCACCGTGGTCTCGGAATACACCGATAGGACATTAAACGGTCACCGTCACCCGAACATGGAGCCTTTCTCCAAACGGGTAGAATCTCAACAAAGGTCTTCTTTGTGATGGGGTGTAAAAGCAAACCCGAAACGTCTCTTGAATTCGGTAGAGAAAACCGGTGCCAAAAACTCCCAGTAAGGATATGTATATATAGAACTTGGAATAAACAACAATGGGTGTAAACTAGAGTGTGTATGAATTTTCCATTAAAAATTAACACTCAAAACTTGAACATTTTCCCTAAATAAATTTGCTCTCAAACTCTCTCTAAGAGATGGATATGGAATGGAAAAGTTAGGAAAAGTTGTCTTGGAAAATGTGTTTCCCGCACATAATATTGCATGAAAAATGTTGGTTGAAAAACAAGTGGAGGAGTGGGGAAAAACTGCAAAAAACTTCCAAATAACTGTTCCCGCTGGAAGTTCGTTCGAACGAGACTTCTAACGAGTGACCAGCCTGGGCTCGTTAGAGGTTCGTTAGATACCTCGTTAGAACGAACCTTCGTTCGAACGACATATCGAACGACTTTCCAGATTAGGGTCGTTGGCAAACTCGTTCGAACGAACCTGGTTCGAACGACAAAACTCGTTCGAACGAAATCTGGTTCGAACGAAAAAACTTGTTCGAACGACATTTCAAACGAACAAACAGAAAGATTGAAAAATTCGATTTTGGCCCAGAAACTTTTATAAACTTTTATATACTTATTTTTTTTTAAGTTTCTAATTGATTCTTTCTGAAAAATAAAATGCAGTTTTAATTCACCTAACACCCAATATAAATTGTTCCAAGCTCCTATATACATATAAATACATTCATACCTTGGGAGCATGGAACCTAAGTTGATGACGTACAAACGAGGCACATAAACTACGGCATGTTGATGATGCTTTATACACTTTGCCGCTACGTCTTCAACAAACACTTCATAGGTCTTGAATATTACAATTAAATAAAATCCTATGAAAAAATGTTTTTGTCCGGAATTGAGCCAAAACTATAAGAGGACTCAATTGGAAATTTGTATCCTTACAAATCTCCCCCTTTGGCTATTCCGGGACAAAAACCAAACAAAAATCCTAAAGGGCCGTCAAGCTCTACTAGACTCAAAACATAACCCGCCCAATCTTGACTCAACCCAAGGATTAAACTCTTTGCCATAGAAAGATGCCGCTATAGAATAATTCCTGCACACTTAAGCAAACTCATCAAATGCATAGGGAATATCAAAATATTAAGTGCAATTTTTAATTAATTACTCCCCCTAAATTAATTCTCCCTTTAAACAAATGAGCTACTTAGAAAGACGTCTCCCCCTAAGATAAATCTCCCCCAAACAAAGATACGATAATAATAGGATTAGATACCATTTCTCCCCCTATCATCATTCTCCCCCTTTTTTTTCGGGAATAGGCAAACGATAAAGAACTAAGAAACAACAAGTGAAGGCTTAAAGTGATAAGACATGAAAGCATATGAGCAATTAAAAGCAAGGCAAAGACAAACAAATATCATATATATATATATACTAGAAATATATCAATGAACCACTTGCATATATATATAGATATAAACACACACATGACACAAAATACAATAAGTTTGCACACTCGTATGGAAAAAATGTGTCATATGGAAACGGAAGTGTAGGGGTGTGAACAAGCAACAATTAAATTTAGACCCAAACACTTAAGAAACGTTCACGGAGTTCTCATTTGATTGCAAACTTCATCACAGTTAAATATAACCTCATGTGACAATATAAAGATTGAACTCAATGAACAAACATACACAATGCATACAAGCCTAGCATGATGATGATTCTACAAACCAAATAGAGTCATGACATTAAAGACAACTAGGATAAACGGACATTGTGCAAACCGTTGATATACCATCCAATTCTCCCTCAATAAGCATATATATTCTTTTGTTTTTGAATGAATATATCAAACAAACATAGGCCTTGGCAATTGCTTTCTTTGAATGCCAAATATTCTGTTTTTAGGCCTTTGGATCACGTATTTCTTTTAGATCCAATCAACGGTGGCTTACAATCGCAAAGGATTTAATTCATCCTTTCGGAGCCCTTCCCCGTGCATATATTAATTTATCATGTTTTCATTTTTCGCACAAATCTCACATGCAACGGATTTTGACATGCACTAGTCCTCCTAGGTCATAGATATGTAGATGACTAGATTGATAGGAGAACATCTCAAAAAGCTCAAATATAACATGTGACATTAAGATTTCAAAAGAGCTCGTGCATGTGTGAATAGAGGCATATAGAAATAGAATCCATTTAAACAATACAAAATCCAACTACTCCATATAAAACATGGTAAAGAACATTTTAAGGATTGAAAATCTAAACCAAAAGTTCTAGCCACATGGGAGCGTAAACGATAGGATTCAAACACAAATATATGCCACATAAAGTGTGTCAAATAAAAATACACACAAAACAAAATCTTTTTGAGTTTTTAACATTTTAATCAAAAATAAAGATATATACTCAAAAGACTAAACAAAAATCATTTGTATTTTTCATTAAGCTTAAATGAAATAAATAAAACACAAATGATAAACAAAAATCTTTTTGTATTATGCAGTCAATTTAAACACAAAATATAATACAAAAAGATAAACAAGTCATAGTTTCTAGCATGTGATATGAAATAAGGCAATGACTAGAAAATGACTAAACAAGCATACATTTAGCATATGAATATAGCATGAAGTACAAACACTAAAGTATGCAAACACTAACACATTTATCCTTTAGATTTAGCAAGGGAGAAGGCATGTGTAAGTAAATGAGAATCAAAATCCCTATTTTGTAAGGCAACCAAGTTGGATTTCCTAACCCAAATTAATGAAGAATTACTATCTTGGGGTGTAGAAACATTAGCTATCGTGGTTACTTTACTATGGGATTTTCTAGGAATTCGTTTAAGATCTAAACAAAATTTCCTAAGATGACCTTGTCGACCACAATGTGTACAAGTAAGAGCATGTCGAAAAGATTTATCTAAGGAGTGATCATTCAATGCATTCCTAGAAGATTCTCCTAAAACATTGGTTTTGACTTTAGGGTTAAAATCATTACAAGAATTGAAGCCTAAACCAAAAGTGTCATTTTTAATTTGGACCGTTCCTAACATTTTATCTAGTTTTTCCGAACGACACTCCAAATCAAATTTGACATTACTAGAATCTTTTAATTTATTTTCCAATTCTAAAATTTTAGATTCTAGTAAAACATTTCGCTCTTCAAAAGCAAGAAGCTCCCTTTTCAAGGATTCCATTAAACCCCTAAGGCTATCTCTCTCGCCTTCTACATATTCAAGCTTCTCTTGAAGAGCCATCACATGTGTCCTAAGGTCTTCTATTAAGGCACTTTCATCAATGACCTTGACACTCTCTCTTAAACTCGCTTCTAACTTCAAATTAGCTCTTTTCAAATTAATAGATTCTTTATATAATTCATGAAAAGAATTTTGAAGTTCACTCATATCAACCTCTTCTTCATTTTCACTCTCTTCTTCTTCTTCACACTCACTATCATCAAAAATAAGAGAATCATGTACAATGACCTTGGAAGTGGCATGTGCTATAATTTCATCATCCGATGAGTTCTCATTATCACTCACATGTGCCATAAAAGCCACAAAATTTTTCTTAGTGGGGGATTCGGGCTTCTCTTCCTTATCACTATCACTAAGGGTCGCATTATATGAAATGGGTCGTTTACCCTCTTTCCTTTGTTTAGTGGGGCACTCAAAAGCCCTATGGCCATAACCTTCACAACCAAAACATTTATTAGACTCGTCCCTATCAATATTTTCATTACTAGGTTTAGGGATCTTATCGGCTTTAGAAATCTTCTCGTTTTTATCATGTTTAGAAGATTCAAATTTCTTAAAATCATTTTTAACTTTATCTTTGTTAAATTTAAGAAATTTTCTAAATTTACGAGCAAACAAAACCATATCTTCCGAGTCACTATCACTGTCGCTCTCTACTACTTGTTTAACCTCTTTGCGGGCTTTTAAAGCAACGCCCTTTTCAATTTTCTTTTTAGTTTTAGAGGGAAACATATCTAGTTCATAGGTTTGTAAATCACCTACAAGCTCTTCTAATTTCGTAGAGGCTAAAGTGGGTAAAGAATTTAAAACGGTCACCTTTGGAATAAATCTATCGGGTAGGGACCTTAAAATTTTCTTTACTACACGGTCGTCAGGTATTTTCTCTCCCAAGTTAAAGGATGAATTAACAATATCAGAAAGTCTAGCATAAAATTTATCAAATGTTTCTTTTTCATCCATTTTGATAGTTTCAAATTGAGTGGTGAGGTTTTGGAGTTTAGAAGCTTTAACGACACTCGTTACTTCATGAGTTAATTGTAAAATATCCCAAACTTCTTTAGCGGTCTCACACGTCATAATGCGTCGGAATTCATCCGGTGTGACAGCGCTAAATAAAGCATTTAAACCACGGGAATTAAAATTTGCAAGCTTAAACTCATTTTCGGTCCATCTATCGACGGGTTTGGGAACTTGTTCATTTTCAATTAAATGTGTTGGTGGAGTCCAACCGTTAACAACAGACATCCAAACACGTTCATTGATAGATTTAAGTGCCGATTTCATGCGCGCTTTCCAATACGTGTAGTTTGAACCATCAAAAATAGGAAATTTTGAAAATGGGGAAAAATCCATTTTAGCCAAAAATTAAAGGATCTTTAACGAAATAATTTATCGTTTTTGGCTCTGATACCAATTTGAAAAAGCGCGGAGTTGGATCCCCGGGTTTGAAATAATAATACCAAATTGAAATATATAATTTCCTTTTAAATAAATAAATGCGGAAGCGTTAAATACAAGTGATGGTTCCACAAAACAACACAAGGCCGGGTTTTAATATCATGAGAAACAAATTAAAACAACATAATTCAAGTCCTAGAATTTGCCTAAGTCATCATTAATAATTATTCAAAGTTAGGCGAAACCATATTACTGCAAGTGACTTGAATAAACCAAATTAACCCAATATTTAATTTAAGTCCCAAATTAAATGCATGTGATTGTAAAACCAAATTTTATCTTGAAATTAATCTAGCATGCGTTATAAGTGATATAGAGCAAGATAAAATAAACAGTCACACTACACCGCGATATACGAGGAAAAACCCACTAATGGGAAAAAACCTCGGGACGGCCCTAGCCTCAAATCCACTAAAAACGGTATTACAAAATACAAGACAAAAGACTTACTTCCTAAACTCGAACCCTCTCAAGCCGTGATGATCCTTCTTGTATCAACCTCCAATTAGCGGATAACCAACGGAGCTCCACCGTGGTCTCGGAATACACCGATAGGACATTAAACGGTCACCGTCACCCGAACATGGAGCCTTTCTCCAAACGGGTAGAATCTCAACAAAGGTCTTCTTTGTGATGGGGTGTAGAAGCAAACCCGAAACGTCTCTTGAATTCGGTAGAGAAAACCGGTGCCAAAAACTCCCAGTAAGGATATGTATATATAGAACTTGGAATAAACAACAATGGGTGTAAACTAGAGTGTGTATGAATTTTCCATTAAAAATTAACACTCAAAACTTGAACATTTTCCCTAAATAAATTTGCTCTCAAACTCTCTCTAAGAGATGGATATGGAATGGAAAAGTTAGGAAAAGTTGTCTTGGAAAATGTGTTTCCCGCACATAATATTGCATGAAAAATGTTGGTTGAAAACCAAGTGGAGGAGTGGGGAAAAACTGCAAAAAACTGCCAAATAACTGTTCCCGCTGGAAGTTCGTTCGAACGAACGTGATTCTCGTTCGAACGAGACTTCTAACGAGTGACCAGCCTGGTCTCGTTAGAGGTTCGTTAGATACCTCGTTAGAACGAACCTTAGTTAGAACGAACCTTCGTTCGAACGACATATCGAACGACTTTCCAGATTAGGGTCGTTGGCAAACTCGTTCGAACGAAATCTGGTTCGAACGAAAAAACTCGTTCGAACGACATTTCAAACGAACAAACAGAAAGATTGAAAAATTCGATTTTGGCCCAGAAACTTTTATATACTTATTTTTTTTTAAGTTTCTAATTGATTCTTTCTGAAAAATAAAATGCAGTTTTAATTCACCTAACACCCAATACAAATTGTTCCAAGCTCCTATATACATATAAATACATTCATACCTTGGGAGCATGGAACCTAAGTTGATGACGTACAAACGAGGGACATAAACTACGGCATGTTGATGATGCTTTATACTCTTTGCCGCTACGTCTTCAACAAACACTTCATAGGTCTTGAATATTACAATTAAATAAAATCCTATGAAAAAATGTTTTTGTCCGGAATTGAGCCAAAACTATAAGAGGACTCAATTGGAAATTTGTGTCCTTACAGTAGTAGACGCTTCCTCCTTTCGTTTCTCAGATTTATGTTTAGTTCTTTTAGTAGGGCATGTGTTGCCCATTTCCAGACTTTTGTTTAGACTTGATAGGAATTCCATATACTTCTATCATTTCAGTAATCCGTTTTCATTTGGGATTGTTTTATCTATCACATTGTCAGTGGTTGTGGTTTTTTATTGGGATTTGAATAATCTTATTGGCATGTTTCACTGGATGATTGGTATCTTTATCTTTTGTGTTATTCATAAATCAATTTATTTTTTTAAAAAAATTTACAACGGAATTGAATAAATAAAATCATTTAAATTGTTTTGACACTTAGCTTAATTATTTTGGGTGATTAAAATGGAAATTGTTTTCGACAGTGGTGCTAAGAATGAACCACACCATGCACCTTGATTTTTAATTTAATAAATGACTGATCACTCGATATTTAATTAGGCGGGGTGTTACAGATTCCTACCCAAGAACGTGAATTAAACCTTCCAAATTAGAACCAACATTTACATATTCATGATATTATTGATCCTACACAAGCATGGATGGTATATATGCTTAAAATTAGCAAGTAAAATAATTTCCTCAAGTTGTAGGTCTGAATCTCTGTAGAATTTTGGTAGGGTGGCGTTCTTCTCCTTCGGATCTACACTCTGGTGGTGGTGGTGGTGGTGCAAGAATGGTGTGAAAAGCCTTAGAACTCTCTTAGAACTCTTCTCCTTCCTCATCTAGTGGTCTCTCTTAGGTTTTATAATTGTTAACCCTAACTTCCCCAACACACATAGAAATGTACACATACAAAATTCGTAGGTCTATTTTTTTACGAAATTTCAAAAGATCAGAATACCATTTTAGTGTGCCAATTTGGCCTAAAAATGTTGCGGGACCTAAACCAAACCCCCGAGTACACCTTTTGCATTATTTCGACCCTTCTGGAAACACTGTCATGCTTGAAATGACCATTTGTATTATCCATAATTAATTTCTATTTTATCCCACAAGTTTAAGTCCCGGCACCACTGACACGCGTGTGCCAAGTAAATTTACCATAATTGTCGTATTTCTCACTCACAATAATCATAATACTTTCTTATCAATTTATTACTGATTCGGTAATACTCAATATAAATAAATATAAACCTTTGTCTTGCTAATTAATATGTATGTTTAACCCAAATTATTTTCTCATTTTAATTTACTTAATCCTATTATAAAAATTATTAAAATTACGGGGTGTTACAAAAACCTCTCGGAACGCATCCCACTTATTTTTATTCAATAACTATATTTTCAATTGTGTCACGTGTCATATATTGATTTTTCATTACACATGCAATTATTTTCTACCACAATTATTTAACATGAAGGTCAATCTCACGTAACTATGAAATAATAATAA
Source organism: Sambucus nigra (assembly GCA_949130495.1). Classification (NCBI taxonomy): domain Eukaryota; kingdom Viridiplantae; phylum Streptophyta; class Magnoliopsida; order Dipsacales; family Adoxaceae; genus Sambucus; species Sambucus nigra. Next base: position 378,995,366 of record OX422219.1, on the reverse strand, counting down.
ATTAATTTATTCACAAATTGATTAATTAAATATACCAATTTAATTTAATTCTTACCAATATTATTTCGTTTAAAAAATAATAATTTTACTTTATTCTAAAAATATGTGGTATTACAAATATTAATACGTTATATTTTTATTCTAAAAATATGAACACTCATCCTCACTTAAACCCATAATCAACTATCTTCCAAGTCTAATTGATGAATCTCTCATTCACATCCTTTCCACGAATTCAATTAATAAGTAAAACACTGTATCCTTTAAGAAGATGGTAGAGTACATTTCGCCTCGTAAATATTTATATAAACATGTTCATCTAATCAACACCTTCATATGTGGTTCATTAACAAAATACATCAAATGTTTGATTCCAAAAAAGGGGCAAACCTGTGAACTATCCATTTCGTCGTTCAACATTTTTTTATGTTTGGATTTATTTCAATTGTTTCGCTTCCTATATGTGATAGATTAGTTCAGTTGCTACCATCTCATTCAAGTGAAAAATGTGAGCAGGTCGTGCCATGCAAAAACTATCATTATTGTGAATAAAAAGGTTTCTATAAAATGAGATAGTAAGTGTTGATAAGAATTTTTTTTAGATTCAAAAAATTTTACACTCTAAATTAAAATTTTCAATTTCAAACTATGAAACACAATTGGTGCATTACACGATGGAAATTTAATTTTGCAATAAAATAGTTGTAAATTTGAACTTGGAGTTCATAAGTTTGGGGATTGGCCAGAAGCTACGATGCCAAATGGTGAAACAAATTTTGTGGTGTTTGAGAAATGAAAAAATCAATTAAGTTTTTTGTACATTTTGGATCGTAAATTTATATTTACTGTTTTTTTACCTGAGCATCGATAGCCAAAACCCCAATGGTGACGCAAAGGTCTAGTGGTTGGAAGACAAATATTGTTTTAAATTTTCTAATATAAGGTAGAGTTGGTATTTTATTAAAAATAAAATCACCTTACAAAAAATAGCGACTATTTTTTTCTTCAGAAAATGTTGAGTGTCATTTATCTATAATCAACATTATTATATGTGCTAAAAATGCATAATCTATTTTTTTATTAAGGACAAAATAAATGGGGACCATTTTTATAAAATAAAAGTTGATTGTCTTAAAACCATATTAGGAATTTTTTTTATATAAGGATAAAATTGGTATTTATTAAAAAATAAAAGCATCTTAATAAAAAGCATGAACTATTACCCAAATATAGAGTTGGATGTCTTATACCCATAACTGACATTATTTTAAACCCCAAAAGTGCATAATATATATTATATATGCCTCAAACCCATTTGAACATAATCATGGACTTTAAAAAGATCGTAAAAATAAAATATGTAATTAGTTTACTTGTCCTTATTTGAGTTTACTAGTTGTGGAGTCTTGAGAGTACACCTAAGTTTCAAATCATATCATAATTTGATTCTACCTTTTTTAAAGCAGTCGTGAAACTGCTCGGTTCTTTATCCCTTGATCATTTCTATGAATTTATCATTTAATTCGACCATTTTTAAGGCATTCGTCAAATTGCTCAGTTCTGAATCTTAAATCATAAATTCAATGAATAGATATGTAATCACACTACACTAGTTTGTCGCTATTAAATAGTACATTTAGAAATTACATAGACAAGTGCATTAATTGGAAGTATACAATTCTTTCAAAATTAATTTATTCCTTATGGAAAGTCACACTTCCCCTTATATCTATTAAAGACTCTAATGTGTTTTGTAGTCTATATCGGAATTCACAATATTGAATGTATTGTGCAATTAATTGAGAATGTAATAATTGGTAAGAAAAGAAATATGTATGTATTCACTCATCCATGGTGTTTTTGTTAAATTCAATATATTGAGGTGGGTTAATATATATATTGTCCCCTCTTGAAATTAATCACATTGAATTTTTCAAGCCTTTCTTCATGACAAATAGGAACCACAATACTAATACCAATTACATATATTGAGTATAACACATAAATATTACCACTTCACATTTTATTTACTATCTATATTAAGTTAGCAAAAGGTGATACTCTCATTTAATTTCATGCACAAGACAGAGATAAAAAATAATCGTGTTATGATATTTCACTACAGGAGACATGTGATGAAATATTTCTAGTCGTGACGGTAAAATTATATTATTATATATACACGTGATCACACATGTGACCCTTATATCATTGCATATATTATTATCACATACTACGCATATATTGTCACTTGAAAAACATACGAATAAACATATCACTAAAGATTTGACCAAAACTCAATATGTCATCTAAACATATGAACACAAGTGTTTGTATTACGTAGTAACACACATCATTACCATGTATCTTATATAGATATGAAATATTTAAAGAAACTCATCATATGAGTAGTGATACAAATTAAATCCCGTGGCCTGAAAAATGAAATTTGCATCTTTAATGGAAAAATGGTAAGACATAATCTCAAATCATAAAAAAAATCCAGCAAACTTATTCATGTGTTCACCCTCTACGGACCGTTGTATATGTTAAATAATAACTATTAAATATGTTATACTCGATTGTTAATGACAATGTGGATTAACACTCAATTCAAGTGAAACATGAAATTATCTTGCGTCTAAATAGTAGATATTTTATATTTCCATATAAACTTTAATAATAGTGTCCATCAAATAGTAAATATATAAATATTATGGACACTAGAGCATACTTACATTTTCTAAAATTTTATGGACCCACTTTTTAACTCATAGCAAACAAAGATCCAATGCTTTCGGTACACATAAGAATTATAATCTCTTAAAGTGTGGACAATTATCATACAAACCTCCATGAAAGTTTGTAAATAAATATTGTCAAAGAAACAAAAGGTCAACCATTTATATAATACTTCTATCATTATTTGTGACTAAAACACATCTCTAGTTCATTTATGTGAGAAATGATATGTCAAATTGGTTTACGCCCATCTCATCTCATATGATACCAAACCAAGTTACGATGTATATTTCAAAAGCATGCAGGAGATATAAAAATATACTTTCGTGTTACTGATGTGGTTTAACCGTTACCAATCTAAATTTATTAGATGTGTTGGTTTAAAATTGATGGCTTATACTAGTATAAAAGGGGTGTCTTTTAAGATAAATAAATACTTACTCAAATATATATATATATATATATATATATATATATATATATATATATATATATATATATATATATATATATATATATATATATATTATAACAATTCTAAATTTGGAATATTTCTTGGTGGTTTTCTAGAAAAAGTCATTTTATGAAGCTAAAACATCATACATGAAACACTATTGCCATATAACATTTTATAATGTAAAAATCATGCGAACAATGACATGAAATTTTATTTGTATATTGCATCTATAGCAAAAAATATTTACATTAAACATTTCTTCTCTTTTAACTATGTTCCTTTGTCAATTCAAATGCTATCAATAGGTTTTTTGTAGAATGGATAGAATGCACATAAGCGAAAATTAACATTGGCCAATAATAATTTAGGCGAATGCAATTTCAATTTTGTAAACATTTGAAACTACACATATAACACCATAAGATGACAAAAAAAAATTGTGGGACTAAATCGCACTGGGAATCATTAATTTCTCACCGTCTATAAAAAAAACATGTCAATAAATATGTCAATGCAAATTTCGTCTTAAGATTGTTGTTCATAATTATGTTCTTTTTTGTGTTAACTAAATTAATATATGAAACAAAACATATTTGCGTTATGAAAATTAGATCAATACAAAACTTACATACAGTAAAGATTACCGAGTCGAGTGTTGGATACACTTTTCTTAAGATAATATTCATTCTCACTATGATGATTAAGGCACCGGACAATGAGTGTTTGCCTCTCAGGATGAAGCGGTGTTGACACACGCAAGAATCACTTCAATGTGCATGTCCCACTAACCAATTATGTTTGGTACTCTCTCCGACTCAGTTAGGAATGGAAGGTATTGGAAAACGTTTTTTCTCTCTATCAATAAAATAAAGATAAGCCTTTTATTTATAGTAAATGAAGTGTTCTATCATGAAAAGATGTGTCTTCAACGATGATTCCGAAAAACAGTTATTATATATGTGATGCCCCGATTTTCGAGGGTCAATGCTAAAAAACTCTTCTTTAGAAAACTCTTCTTTGACTTCATTAGAAAACTCTTCTTTGAAAGTAAAATCCCAGTTTAACATTTTTGTGTGGTAAAATCCATTTAACTTAATCAATGAAATGATGTCCATCTTATGAAATTTATAAAAACACTTGAAATAACAGAGTTTTGCCAACTTCATAGAATAAATAAAAATTTAATAAAGTCCACATCATCCTGTTTTATTAAAAATCAAATTTAAAATGCTTCAAAACAGTTCCAAATAATGTGGTCAAATTTCCAATTAAATAACATATTTAAAATAAATACTGAACAAAGATCTACTAGTGCGTAAATCCTTCCTTGTCTGTCACGATTTTCTTTCCTTTATCTTTTTTAAAGTACTCGGGGGTGGAAAATGGCGGGGTATAGGCACGCCCCCAGTATGAGAAATACTAGCAAAGTAATACGTACAAAGAATACTTATGTAGTAACCCTTACTTTTGAGAAATTTATTTTATACTAATTTACTGTGGGAAATAATTATATAAAATAATGGAAGATGGAGTAAATATCAATTAAGTGAGTTAATAAAGAGTATTTACTAGATTGTTGCACATTTACTGTTACGTGTATGTAAATATCATCATGTTACGCTTTATAGTGTCATGTGCTTTAAATGACATTTATGGTATAAATGAAGTCGGGACTTGAAATAATTTAAATATTTCCGGATGCTAATTTAGAGGGCGTAGTTAGTCCCGAAATATGCGAGATAGTCAAAATAAGTGCCATATTGTATTTTTGGGTTCCGGGCACTTTTGACTGGTTATGACTTAAATGTGTAGTTACGAGTCATTTTAATGGTATATTTTCATTTAAAGATGGGAATTAAGGATATAGACACGTTTAAGTATTGCACCTCATTTTATTCTCTTAAGTGTGTATTTGCTAAACCTAGAGAGAAAGAGAGAAGAGAATTATGGAGAAAAAGAGAAGAAAAGGTAGAGAAGTGAAGATTAAAGCTTGGAGTTGTTGCTACCATAAGGAAATCTGAGATTTCAACCTCAAGGCAAGTTTCTTACTTGCTAATATATGATTTAGGATGAATAAATGGTATTGAAGGTTGTGTATTTTAAATTATTTAACCATTTTGGGGTTATAAGGGATTTGTAGAGTTTGAACCCTTAGAATTTGATTTAGATGGGTATTGTGTGGATTATAGTAGTTAGGATGAATTTATGATTGTTTTGGGTTGCATTAATGAGGTTTGTTAGAGGATAAATGAGGTTGGGAAAAACTAGGGTTCATAACCAGTAGCCCCATTCTTAGCAAATTCTCCAGGGCGAATCGATTCGCCCCTTCTGAGAATCGATTCGCTAAGGGGGAGGCTACATGTCTGGGAACCCGTATCGATTCGGGTTAAGGCTGAATTGATTCGTCCTGAGATAGAATATTGGTTTCTCCATCCGAATCGATTCTCTTTTGGGCGAATCGATTCTCTGCATGGGGCGAATCGATTCAGCCCCAGGGGGAATCCATTCGAAATCTTGTTGTTTTGAGTTATTTTTCTAACTCAATTTTAACCCTTTTATTTTAGGCTCAGGACTTAGGAACCTTCTTGTATGAAGTAAACTTAGTGTCCTAGAGTCTTATATTAGTTAGGAAACTACCTGCTGTTGGTAAGGGAATAATTAGGGCTTATTTTGGGGATTAGTAAATAGATGATTAGGTATTTCTTTTCCTTAACAAGTTAATTTGATATTAAGAGATGTAGAATTAAATAATTGAAGAACTTTCGACACGTGATCAGGGTATCTAGACTTGGTGGTATAGTAACACCATAAATCCTCGAAGACTAAGTTAGGGGTCTATTAATCATTGAGATTATAATGATGGCATAAATTACATACGGCTCCAGATAAAATGTGATTTATATATTAAAATGAGAATAATATTGTAAATGATAATTTACATAAACACACCTCTCTAAATGCTATCATAAGGGAAGTACGCGCATGAGGTGAAGTCCCCTGGCTAGTGAATGCAGGGTGAATATAGTCCTCAGCCACATGACCGGTTATTATGTATTGTGTATTTATTGTTCAAAGTGAGGTAATTCCGGGTGTGGTTATGACTCCCTATAGAAGGTATATGGCCACTGCTCGACTTTGCGTTGTAGGATGCCCAAGTTGTCTTGTTTGATAGACCCTGGAAGATGATAGCTATTTAGGGGCGCGTCCCGTGGGGAAACTCAGAAGGATGATCTTAGAATCGTTATATATGGTTGAATATAAATATTCTTATTCAAGTGGGACTTGATTTTTTATACAGTTCTTTAAAAAGAAACTACTTTGATTACGTTTCCTAATGATATTTGGGAACGGTGCTATGAAACTATGTATAAAGGATGGTGATTCATAGTTAATAAAAATTATTCATATTATCTTCTATAATTGAATTAAAACTTATGGTCATGATAATTGTTTTAATTTATGCACTAAAATAGAGTAGATAGATTCGAGATTCCTATCATTATTAATCATGATTAACTGTTCATAACTGTCTTACTCTTTATTCATCTGCTGATCATATAAAATCGAGCCTTGACCCGTTCATATTTCTTATTGTGCATGAATATTATATTCGCTCAGGTGCTCCGCCGCAAGGAGGCCCGTATTGACTTCCCGACTTCGGTGTCTTGGAGCTGCAACACTTTGCGGATGTTACGGGATATTTTGTTATAGACGCCTTCATTTTTGTACTCTCGTTCTGGTCGTGTTATTTATTCGGGTGTGTGGCCCAAGCTTTTGTACTTGCCTACTGTAATGTATTATTAAACTTAATTTGATTGTTGTAATATGTTGTAAGAGACTGTTAACCGATTTTTTTTTTGGTTATTGTGTTATATACGCACTGTTTAGTTTTATTATTGTAGATTTTATCCACCCCCTTTTCAAATTGGGTTGTTTAAATGCTTTCTTTAACTTATAAAACAAAATTTTGGCAAACCATTTTCTAAAATATTGGGTGGTTATCCCGTATAGTTATTATATTTTTGGTGATGCTATGAATGAACCATCTATGATTCCTGTTAATATTGGAGTATCGGGCTGGCCACCTCTTATTTTGATAAGCGGGTTGTCACAACTTATGCATATAAAATATATTTTAGCAATTATGAAATCATCCATCATTTGAATAAGCGTTCTGATGAAAAATGCAACATGACATAAAATTGACGTTTTGAGCATGTAACTCGGGCGATAAGACCCATTAACACTTAATCTTTCTTTTAACAATACCCATAACCCGTTAATTTAACTAATAATGTATGTTTACATTTTTTCCAAGTTGTTTAATAAACTTGCATCGACATTAATGAGCGACATGATCAAAATATTCTTTTCATTTCCCTAATTGTGGTATCAATCCATTCATGTTATATGGATAGTAATGGGAAAATGGTCCCCAAAGAATAAAATAACCCATATTAGCCCAATCATTTAAAGATGGGGCCCATTTTAAAAGTTATGAGTCAAATATGGGGCCCATATTTAAAAGTTAGAGTTAAATATGGTGCCCATATTTGAAAGCTATGAATAAAATATGGAGTCCATTTTCAAAAGCTACGAGTAAAAATACAAAGCCCGTTTTTAAAAGTTAAGAGTAAACTATTTTTTTTACATATATTTGGAGTTATAATACTTATTTGGGAGCGACCCATATTTGGCCCGCCCATATTAAGCCTAACCCATATTTAGTGCAACCCATATTTGGCCCGCCCACATTAGTCCCAACCCATAGTTTTGCCACTACTATATATGGCATTTCATCGACTCCCACCATGCTGATATATGCTGCTCATCAATTATTTGGGGTCGATCCATTATACCACACCCTAGGGCTCTAAGCCCTTCCTAAACTTTTCGATTAACTCCGAGTGAGTCTTACTTATTATATCTTTATAAACCTTTTCTCTATCTTTCTTCCTTATGCATTTTTAAACATTTCCCCTTTATTTCTTTTTTACTGGCCAATGAGGCCAAATACTCAGGATGAGACAAGTCCCAACACACTTCATATCCAACTTTCACACTTTATAAAAGGCCTATTTTCATTTTACCTTACGCCCGGTATTTCATCTTTTGAAAACAACTTTAATTACCATTTCTTGTAAAATTTAATCTTTACGTTCGAATACCCATTTATACACTTTAATGTGCTTTTTACTATTCACGCACAATTATAAAACTTGCGTTTTATACATTCTGCCAAAAAGTCTTATTTTCATCTTTACTTTACAAAACATGAATTTTCACCATGTAAAATCCAATTCGTTAACTAGAGTCTTCTTGGTTTGGTAAATAATTTTTAAGTTCATATTTAACATAAAATGACACTTTTGTACTAAAACATTTATTGTGTCATTTCAAGACTTTACCTTTCAAAACAATTAGTTTTCATTCTCTATCCGATTTCTCATATTTTTACCTTGTAATTTTCTTTCTTTAAAATCAACTTTTTAAGACAATATTCATTTTTGCAAATGTTACAACTTAATCCAAATTTTTCATAAAATCATACTTCTTGCACAAAATCATACTTTTGACATAAAATAACTTTTCTTAGAAATTGATAAGTTATCATTCTTACCCTTATTCCTTGTTTAACCTTGGGCCTTACCTTTTTAATATTACACATCTGAACACCCAAATTTTTACTACTTTTACACTTAGCACCTCTTTACTTTCTTTTCTTTAAGTTTCTTAAACTTTGTTCACGTGAATTGTATCATTTTAGGTAATTACTATTCTTAAACTTTCAAGTTTATCATACTTTTTTCAAAAGCTCAATTTAATGTATTTTTAACATACTTAACCCATTTATCCCAACTACATGAGTTTATGTTAATGAAAGTAAGGTTTTATATCAATATAATGTAACACCCCGTATTTTTGAGCATTTAATTTGAGTATTTTTAAATTACACGTGTGTAGTAATTTAATTAAATAAATTATTATGTGTTTATTAAATATTGATCGAGAGAGATTATGATTAATATGTATGGATAAATTTACTAAGTGTGTAGTAAATAACAAGTGGTAATCATTATACGTCGTAGTGAGTAATATCGATGGGACTACGTTATATCTCAACCGGGAGTCATGTGTAGGCTATGTTAAGGTTGAGATAGGAAATTTATGTAGAGTGACTGGGATGCTGATTTTGAGGCCACGATTGATTCCGAATGGGATGAGATAGGCGGATTAGAGTACTCAGGGGTATAAATTGGTTCTCGTGGTATTTTTAGACAAACTCGACAGTGCGTAAGGTTATTTAAGTCATTTGGGAGTTTAGGGTTGGGGAAACTCCAAATTTTAGAGATATACATTATCCACTTCAATGGGGAGGCTAAGGTTACAAACTTGAGAGAGAATAGATGCCATAAGTGAGAGTGGGAGAAGAGTCCTTATGCAAATTTACATAATTTTTCATCATTGACGTTGCCAGAATCAAGATCGGAGCAAGGAGAGGAAACCTCCATCATCTACCAATGAAAATCAGACCAATCATACCTAATGCAAGTGTTTATCTTGCAATCTTTTGGGTATTTATAATACTCATGGTAGTATAGGGTTGAAATTGCATGAAAACGTGATTTTAGGATTTGTATGTAGAATCATTTCATATTTTAGGATATAATTCATATTAGATATTATTCCAAAATGATTGTGGTACGAAATCTAAGATTGAATGATTTTAAAAATGATTGAAATCTGAGTTTTGTAATGAATGGACCTAAAAAGAATGGTATTAGGTTTTATATTAAAGATGGAAGGTTTAGCCTTGTTAATATTGGATTCACTCAAGAGTTGATGTTATATTTACATTAGAAGCTGCCCATATACATATATTTAATGATTGGGTACGTCATATGGGAGTTTGGGAAGGTTTCATGATGGTTTCATGGATTAAACGTGGAGGAAAATGAATCTGGGCAAAGCTATTATAGCAGGTGTTGATCGATCGATCGAGGGATATCGATTGATCGACGCATCGATCGATCGATCAGTTTTTTCGATCGATCGAAGAAGGCTGAAAATGATTTCTTTCATTAATTTAAGTGGTTTTCTTCACCAACGATTTTGGGGAACTTTATTAATGTTTTATTAACGATATGATGACTTGGAGAATATTAGTAGACCTATAGTTAAAACTCGGCTTAGCCTTAAGGAGGGTAAAATGAAATTTGGAGGAACGAAATAACATGGTTGTGCTTAATATCAAGAATTTAAAATAGGGTTATCGGAAGCGTAGATAATAACCCAAGATTGATACCAGTAGGTTAGTGATGTATTGACTACTTAAATTACTTAAGGGATAACTAGGGACCTTCGGGTTTTGAATTATAATCGAAAGATAAGAATAGAATATTAAGTGTGAATCATCATTACATTGGGTATTCAAGAGACATATACGATAGGCTGGATATCTATATAGGTTGTGTGTATACCTATTATTTATTTTTATATGTGTGTGAACATACCTACGCTGCCTACTATCACGAGAGGTTTCGCGTACTGGGCGATCCCACCTTGGCAATGCTAGCAAGGTCTGAATGTGTGCCCTAAAACAAATAACTTAGGACGGCTCACTATTTTAAAGTAAAATAGTGGGACTGGAAGGTCATTTTTGTATGTTAGGTATGTGCGTAGCCCAAAAGCTTAGACCTATCTTCACCTCCATTGTGTGTTATTTGATTTATGGTTCTAGGTGCCATTTTAAACCGGTAGTCCTTGATTTGGTATGAGAGGTATATGAACTTGATAGAAGATTACGTATCATGGTGGCCATTCCGGGGATGCTGCACTTGTATATAATATGGTGATATATATATATATTGTTGATCATCGGGATCCATTAGGCCTTCAGTACATACCATATTTATACCATCCCGTATTTATTAATAGTTCTCATTAGAACCTATGATCCATATTCATATAAATCCGAATATAAATCTACCGGAAGGAGTATATCACTTTATTCATTCTTATCCTTTTTATAAAGGGTTAGGTTATATGATATCTCATCTCATATATATATATACAATATACTATTCAGAACAAGTATATTAGTTGTCCATATAGGACACCAAACAAGATTTCGGTATACACACATTATTCTCTTCATGCGTACACATCAATTTATATATCAATATCTAACACTATTGCACCCTGGTTAAGAAACCCCTTGTACCGTTATAAAGTTCATGTACACTTATAATAAAGTTGAAGCATTTATTTCTTACTTATCTACTTATACGCACAGTGGAAAGTTCCCATATAAATATACGTATATATATTAGTCACACATATAATATATATACTAACGACACCCCACATAAGATCTATGGTGCTGGCATAATCTGCTATCAAGTCCCCGTATCACACAAACTAAGGGAAATACTAGTTCGAAATCACTCTCGAACTGTATTAACACAAAACACATACAAATGGGGGCGAAACATAGTTCTAAGTCACTAAGAGGTCAGAACATACCCTCACGTCTCTTAGGACCGTCTGACTATCAATCAGATAGCCTGTACCAACGAGTCCTATGTTATAGGATACAAGTCAATATCCCCCATAAAGGTCCCATCGAGATAAGACTATCCCGGCGTGGTAACCTCCGTGATAGCAAGTAGCGTGGGCATGATTTTTACACATATATAATATAAGGTCATACTCATAGCCCATATAATACATCCCATACATAGTATATTTATATCTTGGATATCCTATGCATTTATCAATTTTACCGGTCCCCAATATTTTATTTTCAGAGCTTTTCTCACCGCACAATGATTATATCAACAACATCGATATATATTATTTATATCTCTTCTCAATATTTTATGGCTATAATTTCCAAACTCTTATAGAGATATCCAATAGCCTCGAATATTCTCATTCACAATAATATAAGTCGTCACAAAATTAAAATACCCCAATACATATTCCCTTATTTAATATTCAAATCACACCTAAATATCTCTTTAAGTATTATTCCTCACGAACACCCCTATTTGGGTAAATCTTGGATTTTACTTTCAACTAATCCAAAATACAGGCCTTACTAAAAAAAATATTTAGAAGTCCCCGCACTATTTTTAAGAACCCCAAATATTTATCTCCAAACAATTTTAGCCTTTTATTTTTCCAATTTCCGACTACATTTCCGAGTGGGTGATTTCACCCCGGAACTGCCATCTTATAAAAATCATACCAGTTCGAATAAAAATAAAAAAAATACGCGGTTGGTGTCCCGCGACCTTATCAAAAAGAGCTACAACTTTCGTGTTTTGACCGAGAGCTGAATCAGCTGTCTTCCTGTCCGAAACAGTCCGGAAGTGAGGCTGATAACTATTCACCTTCTTCTCCAACAATTCAAACCTCCATTAAAACACCTCCAAGATTTTTATCTCCTCTCTCATCATCAACCAACCTCAAATAACCATAAATACACATATAGAAAGGGTTCTAATCATCCTAGAACCCATATTCAACAATTAATTTCAATAAATTTCAAGTTTCTCAAATTGGGTATTAATCGAGTTATATCCATTTTAATCTTCCAAAAATCCGTTTAATTCACGAAATTTCAACCCAAAAATCTTTAGTTTTATACCAACTACAATATGATAAATTAACACACTAAATCATAAAGAACGTTAAACACTTGCCTCGTGGATTAAATCCGACGACCACGAGTCGAATCCCCTGAATTTTGGCCGAAAATCTCTTATTTTCTTCTCTTTTCTTTCTTCTTCTTTATTCTCTTCTTTCTCTCTTCTCTCTCTCTCTCTCTCTTAGGGCTGATATTTGGGGTAAATGAGGGTTGCCACTTCTTTAAATCCGAAATTGGGTATATACCCAATTGTTAAATGACTCGTGTACTCATTTACGACTCCCTACTAGTTAAAAAATGCCCGGAACTCAAATACTACTCCCGGGTACTCTATTTTGACTATCTCGACCATTCCGAACCCAATGGCGCAGTCGAAATCTCCATCTGAGTCACTTAACTAAAATTCACTATTTTGACCCAACACGTTCAATACGCATATTTTTTCAATTTAAAATATTTCCTTTGTCGCTTTACCCAACTTGCGACATGTAATTAAAAATAATCCACTCATATACCTAGTCTCGTAAGAAAATATAATCCATGTAAATATTAATTCGACACTCGAAAATTAATATTGACTATTCACTTTATAATATTGAAGTTATTTAATTTCACTCGTTAATCCCGGAATTACTATTCATAATAATTCCTCAAATTACCAAATTAAATCCACAGTGTAATTTAAATACCTTTAAAATACCTTTAAAAGTTCGGGGTATTACATATTTCCCCCCTTACAACAGAATTTCGTCCTCGAAATTCAGATATAGCCTGTACCACTAGTCTAGGATCGGTATATACATTACATCCTATCTTAACCAAATTTAGATAAATCCTAACACAATGGTCTCCCACTATATTCCAACCATCTCATGGCGTATGCTCATATATATATAGTCACATCATCTCTATATATTTACACTAATCTTGCACCCTTTTGTTAAGACCACTTATCGCAAAGTATTTATTATTAATACCATATCTACTAGTCTCACACAGTAGAAATATTCACAAATCCATATATATACATATAGGCATATCATCCCTATACATATATATGTACTACTCCTGTGTAACACCCCGCATTTTTCATGCATTAAATATTTAATTAATTTGGAAATTTAAAATTACTTGTGAGTCGTAATTTAATTGAATTAATTAGGAAAATTTCATTAAATATTAATCGAGGAGTAAATGGTTAATATTTACAGGAAGTTATTTACTATGTGAATAGTAATTATTTATTTAAGTCATTTCGAGTATTAATGACAGGGTATGCACTTATCTCAATCGGGAGTCGATATAGACTAAAGGGGTGAGGGGATAAATATTTTTTATAAATTAATTAGGATGCCGATTCTGAGTATACGGTTGAGTCCGGATGGGCCGAGATAGTCGGAAAAGTGTACCCGGGGGTAGTAAAAGGGTCATGGGGCGTTTTTAGACATAGCCGGGCCCACATGGGGGCATTTGAGTCACTTGGGCTTGGCCCATTAGGCAAAAAAACGGGATTAGGTAAATTAAGGAATTGGGAGGAATAATAAAACGGATGATAGAGTTTTAGAAAATGCTAAGTGTATTAAGGAACCCTAATAGCAGTTAAAGGCAATTTTGGGATCACTAGAGAGCCAACAAGGATCGTCTTCAACCTTGGAAATTCATCTCCGAATCAGACACTACGAAACCTAAGGCAAGTGGATAACTTGCAATAGTATTGAATCTATTTTGTAATTCATATTCATGTGATGTGTTTGATCAAAATTCGTTTTGGGTGTTCATGGTATAAACATGAGGTTTTGAAAATAATAATCGGATTTACGAATTTGAATGAGGATTCTTGTAGAAATTTGATATTATAAATTGATACATATCTGGTAGTATGATATCTGGATAATTAGAAACGAATTTGGTTAAGGGATTTGGGATGAAAATGGGTAAGGAATTAGAGATGAATATTTTCCCAAATTCAGAAATTGTAGTTAATGGACGAATTAATAACGTTGGAGGGCATTCTGGAGGTCCCTAACTTGTATTATGGTTAAGAAAGCTTGAGATTGTTGGTAGAAGGAGTTAGGGTTTTATGAAACTCGTCCATGGAAGAATTTGTCTTCGCGAAGAAGACGAAGACCTGCTCGATCGATCGATCGAAGGTCTGGGGTCGATCGATCGAAGGTCGGCAGATTTTGGCAATTCGCCCAGTTTTATTTTATATAAAGAAAATTTAATTTAATCTTTTTCCATGAATTAATTTGGTGAGAAATTTATACACGGGTTTTAAATCTAAATAATGGTGAATAAAATTAATTAGAATTTGGAGACGACTTAGCGTGACATCAAAATTATTATTCGTCGGGTTTTGGAGAAATTTGGTGATACACTAAGGTTAAATTTTTGGGAAGAGTTCGAAAGGATTAATTATAGTTAGAAAACAAGTGCGGGGATAATGGTTGAGGAATACCGAGAGATAAACCTTATTTAGGTAAAGGCTAAATAATTTGAGAGTCGGGGATTTAGACTCGAGTGAGGTTGATTAGGACTACGAGAGTAAGTCAAATTTTATGGTGGGGGCAACACCAAAGGTGACTTAATTAATTAATGTGTGAATTAATTAATGATTAGAGTTGGACCATAAACTCTTAATAAATTAACTAGGCTTATGTTTTGGATTGTGCACATGGTGTAGCCGGGACATTTTATATTTATATATATGTATGGGATGTGACAGTATATATATATAGTGTGTGTGCATTAATATCAGTGGTTGGATATTATTAGTATATACTCTAGTGCTATAGGGGGAGGTTGCGCGTAGTGGATGAATCCCCTAGCTTGAGGAGTAGGGCGAGTACAATCCCAGGTCATAGCGTCCGTTATATGGGTGAGGGGCATCTCACTTTCAGGGAAGGAATATGACCGCCTCCAAATTCGTATGTTAAACTAAGTTAGTGAGCGAATCTAACTCGAATAACTAGGTTATGTAAATACACCTAGTGGGATAGCACTTGGGAAAATTTATATTTTTGTGAGTATTTTTACTCGGTCAAAAGTTTGTATTAAATGTTATTTTAGTATATTTGTGAATACTGTAAAATGATTAGATATATAATTAGGTAGATAATTATATATGGGATAATTAATACATAGTGAAAAATGTATTATGTGTATAACGGGTGTGAATGTTATATGAAATTAAAATGGGTAATGATTTAATTAAGTTTGATGTTTATCATAACTTAAAAAAAAATCATGAATTAAGGCATACTCATTTAGTGTAGGAAAATTTCAAGGGTTAAAATAAGTATTGGGTCAAGAGCGCAGGACCTAGTAAATTAAATGGAAGTATTAGTAGTGCACCTTAGAGGGGGGGTGAGGAAGTCCTCAAGAGAGTGCGTCACTAACTAAAATATGAAGAGCATGCATATTTATTTATTATTGCAAGTTAATCATTTGTTAAATATTTTCAAATGTTTTTGGGTACTAACCCTTGCTATAAAAATTTTTAAAAACCTTTTAGGTGTCCAACCAAAAGGGCGCCAGGCTTGACTGTATTCCAGGTATCCTTTGCTGCAGCACATGTGGATGTTGCGGGGTTTTGATAGACGCCTCCTTCTTTCGTTCGTGTAGGAAATTTTCTAGCAGTTATCTGAGCATGTCGCTCACAGTTCATGTATTAGACTTGTTAAGATTTTTCTCCTTATCTTTACGTGTACTGGTTATTTGGACCGATGGTTTATTCGGTTAATTATTTTAATTGTGGATGGTTATTTTAATTAATTGTGATTGTGTATTATTTTATGTTCAGCATGAGATTTAATTAATTTAGAGATATAAAAGTTGGAACCAGTCTACTTTTCTCACTTAGGTGGTTAGTAATTAAAAAGACGACAGTGATGCTAAGAATGGACCAACTGAGAAACCTTTTCTAACATGATTTAGGACTGATCACCCGGGATTAATTAGCCGGGGTGTCACAGATGGTATCAGAGCATCAGGTTCTAGTGTCCTTGGAATCTGTGCGGCTTTCTACGTTTCAGCGTAGCACTCATTCGTTGTAGAGCCCTATGATTAGGACTGTTGACTCACTTTCGCTTGTGAGAGATAGTATTTTCTGTTGTGAATATTTTTGTGTAAACTGTGTACTTATGCGATTTAATCTATTTCATATGCCACCGAGGAGACTGAGAGCGGAGAGGGCTGAGGCTAGGGATGAAATCAGGGAGGCTCATCAGGAGCCACAGGTACCGCTACCACCACCCCCACCCGAGTTGATTTCCACTACTCAGGTGGCAGTGATAGTGGCCCAGGCGGTCGAAACAGCAATGAGAGTTATGGCAGCTCACTTTCCACAGCCCCAGGCACCGCTCCAGTGGCACCAGCAGTTCAGGCTCCAGTGGGGCCACCATCTTGGCAGAGAGCTAGGGAGACCTTTCAGAAGGGTCACCCACCTGACTTCCGGGGTAGTACAGATGTGATAGAGGCTTGTGATTGGAAGAAGAACATTCAGTGCCATCTGCGCATGCTAGAGTGTACCGAGGTACAGAAGCAAATTCTTGCTACCTTTCGTCTATCAGGGGCAGCCTTACAGTGGTGGGAGTTAGTTACCACCGCCGGGGAGAGAGACTTGATGCCGATAATAGAGTTTTGGGTGAGGTTCGACCGCAAATACTTTCCACCAGCAGTAGATACTGAGATGTGGAAGAAATTCAGTGATTTAGCTCAGGGTGACCGATCAGTGGCAGACTACGAGGAAGAGTTCACCCGTTTGGCAAACTTTGTGCCAAATGAGGTGAGCGATGAGGAGCGAAAGAAATCGAGGTTTATGGACGGTTGAATCAGGCAACACTTGATTGGGAATCCGGCATTAGTAACGTATACAGACGTCGTTAATGCCGCACTTGTACACTGCCAGGACCATCGATTCCATGCGAAGGGGAGCAAGTGAATAGGAGAGCAGAGCCAACAGGGAAAGGCTATTACTAGTAGTGACACAAGTGGTGCTCAGCTGCAGGCGGGTAGTCTGCAAGGGAATCAGGCTAAGAAGTTTAAGCCTGGTGGTTTCAGACAAGGAGGACAGGGGTTCAGGCAGGGGCAGCCGGGCCCGAATCAGCAGCAGAAGGTTCCTCAGGGACGTCAGGGCCAAGGGAACAATGGGGGAGGCCAGCAGGGCCAGGGCCAGCCGCGTCAGGGCCAATAGGGCCAACGACAAGGGGATGGTCAGAGACGCTGTTTTGTGTGTGGCCAGCCAGGACATTTCAAGAGGGAATGCCCACAGAGGGGCAGAGGTCAACAACAGGAGGCCCAATAGGGGCAACGGGGGCAATTACCACCAGCAGCACCAGCCCCACCCGCCCCACCTCAATAGGGGCAGATGCACTACGGACGTGTGTATAACGTCCGGGATGTTCCTAATCCCCCGGCGCAGCAAGCACCGCCAGCAGTTGGGAGTATGTTTCTCATTCATGGTTATGAGGGAAATATTCTCTTTGATACGGGAGCATCACATTCATTCATTAAATTAAATTTTGCTAAACGGGCCGGACTACTAGAGACCGCGGGAGGTCTTCGGATGTGTGTAGAGTCGCCAGTTGGCAATGGGGCTACGATTCACTCAATTTTTCGGGGTGTGGACATTTGATCGGGAGACTTAGTTTAGTAGCGGACCTACTAGTGTTATATATGGAGGGGTACGTTGTCATCTTGTGTATGGATTGGTTGGCAGGTTATCGGGCGATGGTGGATTGCTACGAAAGGACTATCGTGTTCTCCATTCCAGGGAAGGAGATGTTCTTAATAGCAATGCCACTACCCGAGGGAGGGACACGCACACACTTGTATTACATTGAGGAGGAAACCTCACAGGAGGTGGCTATTCCGTTGGATTCAATCCCAGTGGTTAGAGACTTTGAGGATGTGTTTCGGGAGATACCAGGGTTGCCACCTAGCAGGGAAATCAAATTTGTGATCGATTTAGCACCGGGGACGAGGATAATTGCTCGGGCCCCATACCGTATTGCCCCTTCAGAGATGCGTGAGCTGAGGGAGCAGATTCAGCAGCTTTTGGGTCAGGGTTTCATACGACGGAGTACATCACCGTGGGGTGCACCGGTGTTATTTGTGAAAATGCGAGATGGCTCACTACGGTTATGCGTGGACTATAGAGAGCTGAATAAGGCCACGATACGGAATAAGTATCCGTTGCCTAGGATTGACGAACTATTTGACCAGTTGATAGGGGCATCTTATTTCTCTAAGGTCGACTTAAGGTCAGGATATCATCAACTACGTATCCGAGAGGAAGATGTTCCAAAGACCGCTTTCCTTTCGCGGTATGGATCTTACGAGTTCAGGGTGATGCCATTTGGACTCACCAATGCACCAGCAGTGTTCATGGACCTCATGAATAGAGTATTCAGGGAGTTTCTCGATCAGTTTGTTATCGTGTTCATTGATGACATCCTGATCTACTCGCATACCGAGTAGGAGCATGCAGAACACCTACATATAGTGTTATAGACATTACGGGATCACCAACTCTATGCCAAATTTGGTAAGTGTGGATTTTGGCCATGGGAGGTCCAGTTCCTTGGCCACGTGGTGTCAGACCGGGGTATTGCGGTGGATCCAAGTAACGTATCGACGGTGAGGAAGTGGGGACAACCCATGACACCGACAGAAGTGCGCAGTTTTCTGGGCTTGGCCGGTTATTACATACGGTTCATCAAAGGATTCTCAAAGATTGCGGGCCCTTTGACGAATCTTACCCGGAAAGGGGTACCTTTCACTTGGAATGATCACTGTCAATTAGCCTTCAACAAGTTAAAGGACAAGTTGGCATCTGCACCCGTGCTTGCATTTCCGAAAGGAGGATTAGAGTATCGGGTTTACACTGACACATCCTTACAGGGACTTGGGGGTGTGCTTCAGCAGGAGGAAAGGGCTATAGCTTATGCGTCCAGGAAGCTAAATCCCCACGAGAGGAATTAACCCACTAACGACCTGGAGTTAGCAGCAGTCGTTTTTGCTTTGAGGATATGGAGACATTATCTCCTGGGGGAGCAATTCACGCTATTCACGGATCACAAATCACTTCAGTATCTCTTCACTCAGAAGGATTTGAATATGAGACAGAGGCGATGGCTAGAATTCATGAAAGACTATCAGTTTGATATTCAGTATCATCCTGGTAAGGCTAATGTGGTGGCAGATGCATTGAGTCGGAGACCGACTGGGGAAATATCAGAAGTCTGGAAAGAGAAGTGGAGAGAACTTCGATACGAGGATGATGTAGGCAGGGCTTGCATGTCAGCATTATCCATCACACCCGAGATCATTATGCGGGTTATGAGGGCTCAGGCAGAGGATCCGACCTGCCGGGATAGGGTGAGCCAATTGCTAGCTGAGGGAGCAGAGAGCTACTCGATCAGCTCGGAGGGAGGCTTACACCATAATGGGAGGTTGATTGTGCCAGAGGATGCGAAATTGAGGCACGCTGTTATGACGGAGTCTCATGGGTCGAGATTCACAGTACATCCCGATGGAAATAAGATGTATCAAGATATGAGGAGGCAGTATTGGTGGGCAGGGATGAAATGGGACATAACAGAGTTTGTTTCAAAATGTGCCACGTGTCAGCTTGTGAAAGTCGACCACAAAGACCATCAGGGATGCTACAGCCACTTGAAATTCCTGTGTGGAAGTGGGAGAGCATCTCTATGGACTTCATTACAGGGTTACCAACATCACAGAAGGGTCACGATTCCATATGGGTTATTGTGGATCGGTTGACCAAAGTGGCCCACTTCCTACCGGTTCGCACAGACTTTGAGACGATGAGTTATGCACAGCTATTCATAGCGGAGATTGTTAAACTACACGGGGTGCCGATTAATATTGTGTCGGATAGGGACAAGATCTTTGTGGACCATTTTTGGCAGAGTTTTCAGGAGGCCATGGGCACGGAGTTACGTTTGAGTACAACCTATCACCCACAGACTGACGGGAAGACCGAGAGAGTCAATCAGATGTTGGAAGATATGCTCATAATGTGTATACTAGACTTTGTGGGAGGTTGGGAGAAATATTTTCCTCTGGTAGAGTTTGCGTATAATAACTCTTACCAATTCACGATCGGCATGGAACCATTCGAGGCATTATACGGGAGACCTTGTCGTTCACCCGCTTGTTGGTTAGAGGTGGGGGACAACAAACTGTTGGGGCCGGAGATTGTTCAGGAGACATCTTCTAAGATAGAGCTGATCCGAGGGAGGATTCAAATAGCTCAGGATAGGCAGAAAAGTTACGTTGATGCTTCACGGAGACACGTGGACTAAGAGGTTGGGGATCAAGTATTGGTCAGGGTGTCCCCCGTGAAAGGGGTGATGAGGTTTGGCAAGAAGGGTAAGCTAGCACCGAGGTACGTGGGACCTTTCCCTATTATCGAGAGGGTGGGGCCTGTAGCCTACAGGCTGGGATTACCGAAGCATCTTCAGTGGATACACGACGTGTTCCATGTAGCATCGCTGAAGAAATATCGCAGGAGTGAGAGGGCCTTCTGGCACATTCCACTCGAAGAAATTGATTTACAGCCGGACATCTCATATGAGGAGAGGTCGGTGGCTATCCGAGACCGTAGCGAGCGAAAATTACGATCCAAAGTTGTTCCACTAGTTAGAGTACAGTGGAGTCATCACAACATTATCGAGTCTACCTGGGAGCGGGAGGAGGATATGCGGAGCAATATCCAGAGCTTTTCTTCACAGGTATGACCTAATTTCGGGGACGAAATTCCTTTGTAAGGGGGGGAGTATGTAACACCCCGCATTTTTCATGCATTAAATATTTAGTTAATTCGGAAATTTAAAATTACTTGTGAGTCGTAATTTAATTGAATTAATTAGGGAAATTTCATTAAATATTTTTCGAGGAGTAAATGGTTAATATTTACGGGAAGTTATTTACTAAGTGAATAGTAATTATTTATTTAAGTCATTTCGAGTATTAATGACATGGTATGCACTTATCTCAACCGGGAGTCGGTATAGACTAAAGGGGTGAGGGGATAAATATTTTTTATAAATTAATTCGGATGCCAATTTTGAGTGTACGGTTGAGTCCGGATGGGCCGAGATAGTCAGAAAAGTGTACCCGGGGGTAGTAAACGGGTCACAGGGCATTTTTAGACATAGCGGGGCCCACACGGGGGCATTTGAGTCACTTGGGCTTGGCCCATTAGGAAAAAAACGGGATTAGGTAAATTAAGGAATTGGGAGGAATAATAAAACGGCTGATAGAGTTTTAGAAAAGGCTAAGTGTATTCAGGAACCCTAATAGCAGTTAAAGGCAATTTTGGGATCACTAGAGAGCCAACAAGGATCGTCTTCAACCTTGGAAATTCATCTCCGAATCAGACACTACGAAACCTAAGGCAAGTGGATAACTTGCAATAGTATTGAATCTATTTTGTAATTCATATTCATGTGATCTGTTTGATCAAAATTCGTTTTGGGTGTTCATGGTATAAACATGAGGTTTTGAAAATAATAATCGGATTTACGAATTTGAATGAGGATTCTTGTAGAAATCTGATATTATAAATTGATACATATCTGGTAGTATGATATCTGGATAATTAGAAACGAATTTGGTTAAGGGATTTGGGATGAAAATGGGTAAGGAATTAGAGATGAATATTTTCCCAAATTCAGAAATTGTAGTTAATGGACGAATTAATAACGTTGGAGGCCATTCTGGAGGTCCCTAACTTGTATTATGGTTAAGAAAGATTGAGATTGTTGGTAGAAGGAGTTAGGGTTTTATGAAACTCGTCCATGGCAGAATCTGTCTTCGCGAAGAAGACGAAGACCTGCTCGATCGATCGATCGAAGGTCTAGGGTCGATCGATCGAAGGTCGGCAGATTTTGGCAATTCGTCCAGTTTTATTTTATATAAAGAAAATTTAATTTAATCTTTTTAAATCTAAATAATGGTGAATAAAATTAATTAGAATTTGGAGACGACTTAGTGTGACATCAAAATTATTATTCGTCGGGTTTTGGAGAAATTTGGTGATACACTAATGTTAAATTTTTGGGAAGAGTTCGAAAGGATTAAATATAGTTAGGAAACAAGTGCGGGGATAATGGTTGAGGAATACCGAGAGATAAACCTTATTTAGGTAAAGGCTAAATAATTTGAGAGTCGGGGATTTAGACTCGGGTGAGGTTGATTAGGACTACGAGAGTAAGTCAAATTTTATGGTGGGTGCGACACCAAAGGTGACTTAATTAATTAATGTGTGAATTAATTAATGATTAGAGTTGGACCATAAACTCTTAATAAATTAACTAGGCTTATGTTACGGATTGTGCACATGGTGTAGCCGGGACAGTATATATATATAGTGTGTGTGCATTAATATCAGTGATTGGATATTATTAGTATATACTCTAGTGCTATAGGGGGAGGTTGCGCGTAGTGGATTAATCCCCTAGCTTGAGGAGTAGGGTGAGTATAATCCCAGGTCATAGCGTTCGTTATATCGGTGGGGGCATCTCACTTTCAGGGAAGGAATATGACCGCCTCCAAATTCGTATGTTAAACTAAGTTAGTGAGCGAATGTAACTCGAATAACCAGGTTATGTAAATACACCTATTGGGATAGCACTTGGGAAAATTTATATTTTTGTGAGTATTTTTACTCGATCAAAAGTTTGTATTAAATGTTATTTTAGTATGTTTGTGAATACTGCAAAATGATTAGATATATAATTAGGTAGATAATTATATATGGGATAATTAATACATAGTGAAAAATGTATTATGTGTATAACGGGTGTGAATGTTATATGAAATTAAAACGGGTAATGATTTAATTAAGTTTGATGTTTATAATAACTTTAAAAAAAATCATGAATTAAGGCATACTCATTTAGTGTAAGAAAATTTCAAGGGTTAAAATAAGTATTGGGTCAAGTGCGCTGGACCTAGTAAATTAAATGGAAGCGTTAGTAGTGCACCTTAGAGGAGAGGTGAGGAAGTCCTCAAGAGAGTGCGGCACTAACTAAAATATGATGAGCATGCATATTTATTTATTATTGCAAGTTAATCATTTGTTAAATGTTTTCAAATGTTTTTGGGTACTAACCCTTCCTATAAAATTTTTTAAAAACCTTTTAGGTGTCCAACCACAAGGGCGCAAGGCTTGACTCTATTCCAGGTATCCTTTGCTGCAGCACATGTGGATGTTGCGGGATTTTGATAGACGCCTCCTTCTTTCATTCGTGTAGGAAATTTTCTAGCAGTTATCTGAGCATGTCGCTCACAGTTCATGTATTAGACTTGTTAAGATTTTTCACCTTATCTTTACTTAACTGGTTATTTGGACCGATAGTTTATTCGGTTAAGTATTTTAATTGCGGATGGTTATTTTAATTAATTATGATTGTGTATTATTTTATGTTCCACATGAGATTTAATTAATTTAAAGATATAAAAGTAGGCACCAGTCTACTTTTCTCACTTAGGTGGTTAGTAATTAAAAAGACGACAGTGATGCTAAGAATGTACCAACTGAGAAACCTTTTCTAACATGATTTAGGACTGATCACCCGGGATTAATTAGGCGGGGTGTCACATCCTGCACCCCCGGGTTAACACCCATTAGTGCTCTTAATAATAATATCACATAATAGGCATACACACATCCTATTAAGATTCATAGGCGTATTCCTAGCCTAATCATACACTTCTCATACGTATTTTATTCTCATCGCTACGTATTGTATAAATATTCAGATTACTATCTCTCTCGTAATATCCAAGTTACATTCCCTATACCGAATAATTAAAGTATTAACTCTCATATACTCTTCCGGAATTTGATACTACGTACACTCCTTCTTTACTTGGACTATGCTAACCATATAGTCATGCGCAAGCCACTCTTCAATACTCGTTTTTGTAAGACTCCGCTCTACTTTCTCATAATAAATTGGGTAACCTTTTCATTAAGAGGTACCTTTGTAAATGACTTTCCACAGCCTTTAAATCCCATCTCGTGTGTGTTAGCTCTCGTTGCATATAAATGTTTGCATTATCGTCATTCTCGCATGACATTCAATACGCTATACCGTTTAACCTTATTTATAGCCTCCCTTCAGGCATATATTATACATATTTATTTTCACATCTTTCCATCTTGGACATTTTTGGGATTTACTAATCACGGTACCCATACCCCCTATCATCCGTGCATATATGCACCACCATTGCAAACGTTTTGACACTCACTCTAAATAATAGGCCTCATTTCATTGGCCTAGTACTAACACCTGGGTATCCCTTAACCCGAATAATTCAAAATTTAATTCTCCCAATACCTGTAAAATTCAATCCTTCTCAAGATTATCCCATCGATCTTCTTGTGGTTATCTCACAATAGTCTTCCTATATCAGTGCCTTATTGCCCTTATTTCGTGGTAGTCTTAAGATTAAGGTGTTTCTAATACACGTAATATGAGTACTATTCTAATTATTTCCCTAGTGCCCAAGACCTCTCTCGACTTCCAACATTTGTTCGGTTTCGTGCGTGGGACGTCTCACAAAGAGAAATCCAAACAAGGAACCCCTCCTATACACTATTACATAACTTTGTCGGTCGTGGAGGTCCACTAGTTCAAATATTCCATTCAGATAATACCATCTCTCCTATCGAAAAAAATGTGGTCAGAACTCTTAATTCTTTCCCGGAGCCACACCACCAAGAGCTTGTAGTAACACTAAGTCCTTAGCGCAAACAACAATGAGCTTAAACTCACAGCTCAACAATAAATCCTACATACCTTAAATTATATCTATAAGGTCCCCATGCACTCAAATCATGGTAATGAAACATCTCCTCATCGAAGTTCCATCTAAACATATAATTAAGGAGATCTCATCCAGAATTTATCTCACATTCCATTCTTTAATATTTCCGTACATATATGTTTCACATCTCATATCAATATATATACACATTATACTATACACATCAAGTATATCCATACTTATATATCACACACTATATAAGTACAATAACAATCCCTCAGAGTTATAACTCAATGGATGTAGCCTCTAAATGCTATCATCTTCCAGGGAATTACTCACACATCATCCTGGGTTCCAGCGATCGGACTATCACACCGACTTGGTAAAAAAAAAAATCACAATGAATGGGAAGCGATCATAGTTCCTCCTCGAAAATGAGAACGAAACATACCCATCACGTCTCATTCTTGATAAAAATCACACAATATAAAATGGGCACTATGACCTGGGGACTATACGCTCCCTTCTCCTCAAGCTAGGGGCCTCACCCAAAATGCATAACTTCCCATGATAGCACTAGAGTGGTATGTTTCATACAAATATACCAATCACATACAGATATATTTAAATATATCATATATACGTCTCAATATGCTCGTATATATATAAAATATAATCTGGCTAATCATGTATATCTCTCGTAACATTAGCCTGTATTTCCCGAATATATATATTCGATTTAATCCCATAAGTATTTACTTATAATATAAATAAATATTAAGCTTATAACAACTAGCTCGTATCCAAATTACTTCCGAAATTCCAATTAAAATCTCAAGAGTCTTTATTCTATTAAACTCTTAAAAATCACAAAGTCTCACAACTTTAATTTTTTTATTATTGCAGATTTCACATCTTGCACTAAAACAACTATAACTCACTCTACATAAGTCGAATTACTAGTGAGTCTATCATTCCATTGAATAAGCCTCTTTTTCCATTGTACCTACCTTACGTCGGTACTAAGTTCACATAATCATGTCACTCTTTATTCATCGTCGGTCTCTGAACGATTGTTATGTGAATAACCTAGAAATTGCATTCACTTTATTATTTCTAAATCAGAGGAATTTGCAGTTTAAAACCATCTGTAAGATTCATTTATGATCAAAACACCCTACTCCCTCAAGTGTGGTGATCACCATTTCCACCATTTCAACATTGCTCCATTGAGTGAGAAAAAAAAATTCCTCAAATTTTGAGATCTGGGCATTCTATACCCTGCTGAAAGCCAAATCTTCTGAGCCTTCAACTTCCTTTGGATAACATTACACTGCTTCTGAATAACTTAACTTCAACGTACGGTCCTTATTAATGATCTTTTCAAACTTTTTTTTCTATTTAACTTCACTGGGTAATTCAAGTTTAGCACTATTCTCTACTATAGCGGTGCATAGATTATTATAACTACTATTCTATAGTAGTTATTGAAGCAATCCATGAAAATGCCACAAGGGTAGTGACCTCTACCGCGGTCCTCATTCCTAACATCAACTTACAGCTCTAACTAAGCCCCGCCTCCTGCTTCCCTCACAATGACTTTCCATGGTCGCCCTTCGTCGATCAGCACACGAATCTCGAACGAGCGCGCAAAAGATTTACTATAATCTTACATAATGGTGGGAGAACAAAATCTCACAAGAGGATATCAACAATCCTAATCATAAGGCTCTATATCAAATCAAAATCAACATTGAAAGCGTAGTACGTCCGCACATATTGCTAAGGACACTAGAACCTGATGCTCTGATACCACCTGTGACACCCCGCCTAATAAAATACCGGGTGATAACTCCTATATCACATTAAAACAGGAGTCGCATATGGTTCATTCTTAGCATCACTGTTGAAAAATAATTTTATTACTAATATGCTATTAGGCTGGCGTCAAATTTTAAATTAACTAATCTTTTTAACCAAACCATTCAAATAAAATAATTACAATAGTTTATATGAAGCAACTGAAATGAAATAAAATAAAATAACCGAACACTCGGTACAATAATACAACCAAATCAAATGCCGCACTAAAAGGCGATAAAAGAATAAATGAGTGAAGTTGGGCCATAAGCCCGAATGTTGCTATAATACCTCCTATCTTGATCTCAATGATAGAAGCGTCTAATAT
Source organism: Sambucus nigra (assembly GCA_949130495.1). NCBI lineage: Eukaryota > Viridiplantae > Streptophyta > Magnoliopsida > Dipsacales > Adoxaceae > Sambucus > Sambucus nigra. The sequence goes on along the minus strand of OX422219.1, from coordinate 378,967,517 downwards.
AAACCTGCTTGCATCCACAACTGATGCAGCAAATGTCTGACTCGAAAGAATCATCATCCAGGCATCCCTATGCCTGGACACCAATATATATATATAGATATAGCAAGAGGGGAAAATAGAGAAACGGGTCAGAGCCCGAGTTTTGAAATTTTTTTAGCAAGTGCTTAAAATCCATATTTTAAAAATATGTTGTTTCTCATATTTAAATTGGTATCGCTTTCACATGAGATACACCACACCCCTGTTCTAATAGTGAACAACTATCGCATACCTTTTTAAATAACCTAGTTACGCTACCCTTCCTAACTAATGAAATTACCCATCTTCTAATAATCCTCATCAATTCGAGTACTAAGGACTAAACTTCTCCCCATTCCCAACATTACGTTAGGTTCATGCGTGGGGTGTCTCACGAAGCAAAATCCAAACAAGTAACCGCCCGATACACTACTACTTGGAAATGTTGATCATCGGGATCCATTAGGCCTTCAGTACATACCATATTTATACCATCCCGTATTTATTAATAGTTCTCATTAGAACCTATGATCCATATTCATATAAATCAGGATATAAATCTACCGGAAGGAGTATATCACTTTATTCATTCTTCTCCTTTTTATACAGGGTTAAGTTATATGATATCTCATCTCATATATATATATATATATAATATACTATTCAGAACAAGTATATTAGTTATCCATATAGGACACCAAACAAGATTTCGGTATACACACATTATTCTCTTTATGCGTACACAACAATTTATATATCAATATATAGCACTATTGCACCCTGGTTAAGAAACCCCCTGTACCGTTATAAAGTTCATGTACACTTATAATAAAGTTGAAGAATTTATTTCTTACCTATCTACTTATACGCACAGTAGAAAGTTCCCATATAAATATACATATATATATTAGTCACACATATAATATATATACTAACGGCACCCCACATAAGATCTATGGTGCTGGCATACTCTGCTATCAAGTCCCCGTATCACACAAACTAAGGGAAATACTAGTTCGGAATCACTCTCGAACTGTATTAACACAAAACACATAGAAATGGAGGCGAAACATAGTTCCAAGTCACTAAGAGGTTAGCACATACCCTCACGTCTCTTATGACCGTATGACTATCAATCAGATAGCCTGTACCAAGGAGTCCTATGTTCTAGGGTACAAGTCAATATCCCCCATAAAGGTCCCATCGAGATAAGACTATCCGAGCGCGGTAACCTCCGTGATAGGAAGTAGCGGGGCATGATTTTTACACATATAAAATATAAGGGCATACTCATAGCCCATATAATACATCCCATACATAGTATGTTTATATCTTGGATATCCTACGCATTTATCAATTTTACCAGTCCCCAATATTTTATCTTCTGGGCTTTTTTCACCGCACAATGATTAATAGCAACGACATCGATATATATTATTTATATCTCTTCTCAATCTTTTATGGCTATAATTTCCAAACTCTTATAGCGATAGCCAATAGCCTCGAATATTCTCATTCACAATAATATAAGTCGTCACACAATTAAAATACCCCAATACGTATCCGCTTATTTAATATTCAAATCACACCTAAATATCTCTTTAAGTATTATTGCTCACGAACACCCCTATTTGGGTAAATCTTGGATTTTACTTTCAACTAATCCAAAATACACTCCTTACTAAAAAAAAATATTTAGAAGTCTCCACACTATTTTTAGGAGCCCCAAATATTTATCTCCAAACAATTTTAGCCTTTTATTTTTTCGATTTCCGGGTTCATTTCCGAGTTGGTGATTTCACCCTGGAACCGCCATCTTATAAAAATCATAACAATTTCAAGAAAAATAAAAAATACGCGGTCAGCGTTCACCTGACCGTATCGAAAAGATCTATAACTTTCTTGTTTTGACCGAGAGCTGAATCAGCTGTCTTCCTGTCCGAAACAGTCCGGAAGTGAGGTTGATCACTATTCACGTTCTTCTCCAAAAATTCAAACCTCCATTAAAACACCTCCAAGATTTTTATCTCCTCTCTCATCATCAACCAACCTCAAACAACCATAAATACACATATAGAAAGGGTTCTAATCATCCTAGAACCCATATTCAACAATTAATTTGAATAAATTCCAAGTTTCTCAAATTGGGTATTAATCGAGTTATATCCGTTTTAATCTTCTGAAAACTCATTTGATCCACGAAATTTCAACCCAAAAATCTTTAGTTTTATACCAACTAAAAAAATGAGAAATTAACACACTAAATCATCAAGCAAGTTAAACACTGCCTCATGGATTAAATCCGACGACCATGAGTCGAATCCCGCGAATTTTGGCCGGAAATCTATTCTTTTCTTCTCTTTTCTTTCTTCTTCTTTCTTCTCTTCTTTCTCTCTTCTCTCTCTCTCTCTCTCTCTCTCTCTCTCTCTCTCTCTCTATCTCTCTCTCTCTTAGGGCTGATATTTGGGGAAAATGAGGGCTACCACCTCTTTAAATCCCAAATTGGGTATATACCCAATTTATAAATGACTCGTGTACTCATTTACGACTCCCTACTAGTCCAAAAATGCCCAGAACTCAAATACTACCATCAGGTACTCTATTTTGACTATCTCGACCATTCCGAACCCAATGGCGTAGTCGAAATCTCCATCTGAGTCACTTAACTAAAATTCACTATTTTGACCCAACACGTTCAATATGCATATTTTTTCAATTTAAAATATTTCCTTTGTCGCTTTACCCAACGTACGACATATAATTAAAAATAATCGACTCATATACCTAGTCTCGTAAGAAAATATAATCCTTGTAAATATTAACCCGACACTCGAAAAATAATATTTACTATTCACTTTATAATATTGAATTTATTTAATTTCACTCATTAATCCGAGAATTACTATTCATAATAATTCCTCAAATTACCAAATTAAATCCACAGTGTAATTTAAATACCTTTAAAATACATTTAAAGTGTGGGGTGTTACAGGGAGTAGCTTTACAATGGTGATAGTCTATTACCACTTCTAAGGAGAGAGATATTATGCCTATTACTGAGTTTTGGGTGCGGTTGGATCGCAGGTACTTCCAAGCAGTTGTTGAGGCGAAGATGCGAAAGAAGTTTATTGAGTTGGTTCAGGGTGACCATTCTATAGCAGGGTATGATAAGGGTTTACTCATCTAGATAACTTTGTGCCCGACGAGGTGAACATCGAGGAGAAATAAATTTTGAGGATCATAGATGGACTTGCATGGAGGATCAGGCAACACTTCACAAGTAATCCAGAATTGAAGACTTATACTGAGGTCTTCAATGAAACTCTTCTTCACTGTTAGGATCATTGCTTCCATCTGAAGGAGATCAAGATAGGGGTGAGACAAACCAATCAAGAAAGGCATGGGGGAACAATGTTAGTGGGACATCGCAGCAGCAAATGAGTAGGCACCAAGAGAAGGATTCCTGGCAGGGGACTTCAGCCAAGATCTTCAAATATGAAGGTTATCGACGAAAGGGTAGTGGATTTAGGTAGGTCCCGCAGGGTCCTCAGTCATAGGAACAAGAACAACATGTTCCTCAGGGACAACAGGCCCAAGGGAACAATGGGGGAGGCCAGCAGGGCTGAGGATAGCAGGGCCAACATTAGGGATAACCTCGATAGGTCCATCAAGGCCAAAGGTAGAGAGACTTTTTGAGTCATTATTTTCCTTGTGTATAGACGAGTCACAAGAAGAGAGACTTCCCACAGCAGGACAGAGTGACACAGCAGAGTGCCCAGTAGGGGTAGCAAGAACAGTTACCACTTATAGCACTAGCCCCATCGCAGTAGGGACAATTACAATATAGACGTGTCTATAATGTCGAGGATGCAGTCTTACCACAGGAATCACAGTCACCACCAGAAGTAGAGGGTACATTTCCTATTCATGGTATTGAGGGTAGTATTTGTTTAATACGTGGGCAGTACACTCATTTATAGATATCCGATTTGCATGCGCAGTCGGTCTATTAAAGATAGATGGCAGTCTCCTTATGTGTGTAGAGTCACACTTGTTCAATGGATCACTTATACACTCAATCTATAGGGGTGTAGATATTGATGTTGGGAGAATATGTTTAGCCGCCAACCTTCTAGTCTTATATATGGAGGGTTATGATTTCATCTTTGGCATTGACTAGTTAGCAGGGTATATGGCAATGGTAGACTGCTTCGAGAGGACCATTGTGTTTTTTATTTCCGCACATGATATGTTACTTATGGAGATGCATCTTCCCAGGTGAGGTTCTAGCACACATCTGTACAATATTAAGGAGGAGACCTCATAGGAGGTGGTTGTCTCTTTTAATTTGATGCTAGTGGTGAGGTAGTTCGAGGATGTATTCTAGGAGATACCCGGATTACTTCCTAGCTGGGAAACTAAGTTCATCATTGACTTAGTACCAGGTACGAGGCCGATTGCCTGAGCGCCTTATCATATAGCTCCTTCTAAGATGAGGGAGTTATGGGAGAATATTCAACAACTTCTAGGGTAGGGTTTAATTCAACAGAGTACATCACCGTGGGGTGCATCACTATTGTTGTCAAGAAGAAGGATGGGTCACTTCTCCTGTGTTTTGATTACAGGTAGATGAACAAGGTCATAATTCAGAATAAATATTTATTACCTCAGATATATGACATGTTCAACCACCTGAGAGGAGCAGTGTAGGTCTCCTAGATAGATCTGAGATTGGGATATCATTAGTTGCGCATTAGAGAGGAAGATGTTCCTAAGATCACTTTCCTAACATGGTATTGATCGTAAAAGTGCAGGGTGATGCCATTTGGGCTATGTAATGGCCAACGGTTTTCATGGATCTTATTAATCGGGTATTCAGAGAGTCCCTTGACTAGTTTATGATCGTATTCATAGACAATATTTTAATTTATTCTTGTTCAGAGGATGAGCATGCAGAGTATCTGCGTATAGTTCTGTCGGCATTACGGGACCATCAGTTGTATGCCAAATTCAAGAAGTGTGGATTTTAGTTACGGGATGTATGTTTTTTAGGCCATATTTTGTTCGTCGTGGGCATTGTTGTTGATCCGAGAAAGGTATCGATGGTGAGAGAGTGAGGATAGACCATGAAACCGATTAAGGTTCATAGTTTTTTAGAGGTTGGTAAGATACTATCGTTGCTTTATTAAGGGTTTCTTGAAAATTGCAGGTCCATTGACGAACCAGACTCGCAAGGGGGTCGCATTTTTTTGGTATGACCACTGTCAGTTTTCTTTTAATGAGATAAAGGGAAAATTGACTTCAGCACCTGTGCTTTCATTGCCTAGGGGAAAAGTGGAGTATCATGTTTATACAGATACATCCTTTCAGGTACTTGGGGGATTACTACAATAAGAGGAGAGGGCTATAGATTATGCATCTTGTAAGCTTAAGCCCCAAGACGAGAATTACCCCACACATGACCTTGAGTTAGTAGCGGTTGTATTTGCCTTGAGGATTCGTAGGCATTACCTTCTAGGGGAGCAGTTCATCTTGTTCACAACCCATAAATCACCCCAGTATTTATTCACGTAGAAGGATTTGAATATGAGATAGAGGAGATGGTTAGAGTAAGTGAAGGAATACCAATTTTATAGTCGATATTATCTTGGGAAGGCTAACGTGGTGGAAAACGTGTTGAGTCGATGACCTGTTAGGGAGACAACAGAGGTTTGAAAGGCGAAGTGGAGGGAGTTCGATATGATGATGACATTGCCAGAAATTGTCACTCCTGAGATTATTTTGCGGGTAGTAAAAGAAGAGTCCGAGGATCAGTTTTTCTATGACAGAGTATTTCAATTACTAGCAGAGGCGGCGGAGTCCTAATAGATTACTTGTGAGGGAGGCTTACGCTTTAATGGGAGACTCTTTGTTCTAGAGGTTGAGGATTTGAGATATGGAGTGATGATAGAGTCTCATTGGTTGAGGTTTGCGGTACATCCCGATGGGGATAAGATGTACCAGGTTATGCGTAGGTAGTACTGGTGCTCATGGATGAAGCGGGACATAGCGGAGCTTGTTTTGAAGTGTGCTACCTCTCAGCTAATATAGGAAGAACATCAGAGATCGAAAGGGATGTTGCAGCCACTTGAGGTCCCAGTGTGGAAGTGGGAGAGTATCTCTATGGATTTCACTACCAACTAACCGACATCATAGAGAGGTCACCACTTCATCAGGGTGATAGTAGATCGTTTGACTAAGGTGGCCTATTTTCTATCAATTTGTATAGATTTTGAGATGAGGCAGTACGTGTAGTTGTTCATCCCAGAGATAGAGAGGCTGTACAAGGTTCCGATTAACGTCGTGTCAGATCAGGATAAGATTTTCATATCCCATTTTTGGCAAAGTTTTTAGGATGCTATGGGCACATATTTGCATTTAAGTACTACGTATCACCCATGAACGGATGGGCAAGCAGAGCAAGTTAATCAGATGTTAGAGAATATTCTATGGATGTGTACAGTCAACTTCAATAGAATATGGGAGTAGTACCTTTAATTGGTTGAGTTTTCTTATAATAACTCCTACCAGTTAACTATCGACAAGGCACCGTTTGAGGCACTATATGGATGTCCTTTTCGTTCTCCCACTTATTGGTTAAAGGTGGGGGAAACAAACTGTTAGGCTAGAGATGATTCACGATATGACTGACAAGATTGAGTTGATTCGAGGGTGCATCCGTATAGCTTAGGACAAGAAAAAGTGTTACGCCGACGCAGATAGGTGGCAAATATATTTAGAGGTTGGTGACCAGGTGTTTGTATGGGTGTCTCCTATGAAAGTATTCATGAGTTTCAAAAAGAAAGGGAAGATATCGCTAAGATATGTAGGACCTTTTTTTATTATCAAGACGGTGGGACCAGTTTCATATAGACTGGGCTTACTAGAGAACTTATAACGGATTCATGATGGGTTTCATGTGCCGTCGTTGAAGAGGTACCAGAGGAGAGGGCTTATTGGCATGTTCCATTAGAGGAGATAGACTTATAACCCAATATCCACGACGTGGAGAGACCCGTTACTATATTTAATCATAGTGAGCGTATGTTGTGGTCTATGGTGGTACTGTTGGTTCGAGTTCAGTGAGGGCACCACAATGTAGATGAGTCGACGTGGGAGTGAGAGGATGATATGCGCGAGCAGTATTAAGATTTATTTACCATAGGTACGTATGAATTTTTGGGACAAAATTCCCTTCTAAGGGGGAAATATGTAACACCTTGTATCTTATGGCATTTAATTCGGATATTTTTAAATTACACATGTGCAATAATTCATACTGGATATTATTCCTAAATGATTGTGGTACGAACTCTGAGAATGAATGATTTTATAAATGATGGAAATCTGGGATTTAAAATGAATAGACCTAAAATGAATAGTATTAGGGTTTGTATTGAAGATCGAAGATTTAGGCTTATTAATATCGAATTCTCTAAAGATTTGATGTTATATTTACGTTAGAAATTATTCATATATATATATATATATATTTGATGATTAGGTACGTCATATGGTAGTTTGGGAAGGTTTCATGGAGGTTTAATGGATTAAACATAGAGGAAAATGAATCTGGGCGAAGCTGTCACAGCAGGTGTCGATCGATCGATCGAGGGATATCGATCGATTGATGCATCAATCGATTGATCAGTTTTGCCTATCGATCGACCAAAGCTGTTAGTGAGTTCTTTATTTAATTTATGTAGTTTTCTTTAACAATGATTTCGAGGGACTTTGGTTATGTTTTATTAACTATATGAGGACTTGGCGAATATCAGTAGACCTATAATTAAAATTTGACTTAGCCTTAAAGAGGGTAAAATGAAATTTATACTGATGAAATAGGATTATTGTGTTGAATAACGAGAATTTAAATTCCAGTATTGGGAATCGTCGATAATAACCCAAGATTGATACCTGTAGGTTAGTGTGATGTATTGACAACTGAAATTACTTAAGGGATAACTAAGGCCCTACGGGTAGTGATTAATACTCGGAATATAAGAAAGGAATACTAAGTGTGAATCGTTACTATATTGGGTATTTGAGAGATATATACTACTTACTGGATATATTTATAGGCTGTGTGTATAGTTATTATGTGCTTTCTTATGTGTGTGAGCATACCTATGATACCTTCTATCACAGGAGGTTCCGCGCAGTAGACGATCCCACCTTCGCGATACTAGAATATATGGATGTGTTCCCCAGAACATAGAACTTAAGGAGGCTCACTATTTGAGAGTACAACACCTAGATTAGTACGTCATTTGAGTATGTTAGGTATGTGCATAGACTAAAGGCTTAAAACTATGTTTGCCTCCATTGTGTATTATCTGATTTCTGCTCCGAGGAGTCATTCCATACCAATAGTCCTTGATTTGGTATGAGAGGTACATGTACTTGATAGAAAAGTATGCATGCATCGCGGTGGCCATTCCGGGGATGCTATAGTTGTATATAATATGGCGTGATATATAGATATACACATGTGTGATTATTCTACTTTGTGTGACAGTAGAAGAGATAGATAGCGTATATCTAGAAGTAACTTAAGTAAGAAAAACTTAATTAATGATTCTAATATAATATTCGACAAATATTGATTATGGTTTTTCGGTAGCATATCGTATGGCCGGTTCTGGTGTGCTAAACATGTTAGTGTTTAATAAGTGCTTTGGGACTATTCAGGTTGGGTAGCATAACGAGGTGAGTTCAATAAGAAAAGTTAGGTCTACACTATAGTTGAGAGGTGAGAAACTCAAGGGAGTGCACGCGAAGCTAACATGTGTATCTAATAACTGGACTTATTGCATTTTAAATACTGGCTAAATATTTTTCAAAGGTTTTGGGCTCTGACTCGTATAAAATCTATTTTCAAAACTTTTAGGTGTCCGACCACAGGAACGACAAACATGATGATTCATTCCAAGGATGCGTATCTTCAACACTTGTGGAGGCATGATGGACTTGAGAATATGCTTTAGTTATTTCATTCATAGTTTAGGTCTCATTTTCAGTTATTTCAGTTGGGCATATTACCCGTTCAGTTTAGACCTTTATTTGGATTTATATATCTCAGTATCGGACTCTGTATATAGATTCATTTCATTTCGGTTAGACTTATGATTTGGATGTTGGATTTGGAAGCTGATGGTTTATTCGACATTTACTTATTTATTTATCCTGCAATGTTCTAAACTTTAGTTATTTTGAGAATGGTTTAAACTATTGTCTTTTCTGTATATAACTGCATGTTAAGGAAAGATAAAATTTGGCAACGGCTTATTTTAACTTAGGTGGTTAGTAATTTAAAAAGTTTTCAAAAGTTATGCTAAGAATGAACCAAATGATATTCCTATTTATTTTAGTAAGGGACTGGTCACCCGTGATTAAAATAAGTGAGGTGTCACCCATATGCATCCTACTAAGAAATAATATTTGACAAATATAATATTTTCTCATAAAATCAATAAGTTTAACATGATTTATGCAAGAAATAATTAGCTTAAACAATTTGAATTTTTTCATCTTTCAAACCTTAACTTTTGTCCATTTTTATCAAATATTCTTCAACATATATTCATATGTAGTGATAATAAGCATAAATATTCATACATATATACATATATCTAGCATGCTTTGATTTCAAACTTGAAAATAGTGTAGAACACCTACCTCTTGAAGATAATATTGTTGTTGAAGTGGTAGAAAAGAAAATCAATAAGCTCCAAACTTTATAAAATTAGAAAGTTTGGCGATCACATAGATAACCGCATTAATTGAAACTACAAAATTATTCCAAAATGAATTTATTCCTTACTAAAAGGGTCATCTCATCTTATATCTATTAAAGGCTCTCATGTGTTTTGCAGTCTTTATCAGAATTTACAATATTCAATGTAATATGAAATTCATTGAGAATGTAACAGTGGGTAAGAAAATATATATGTATTTATTCACCCATCCATGGTATTTTTTATTAAATTCAATGTAGTGAGGTGGATTAGCATATATACTGCCCCCTCTTAAAATTAATCATATTGAGTTTCATGATAAGTTTTTTCACACAAGACTACAGTTGGAAATTTCTAAAGTAGTAGGCACCGGTAATACCCCGTTATTTTGAGGGCTTATTTATCAATATTTTATAGGATTTTAGTAATATTGTTATTTTATTAATCGAGATATTTTAATTTAAATAAAAATATTTTTATTGATATTATATTTAAAAAAAATTATTTTGGTTTGAAATTAAATCAAACATTTAAATTTAAATTTAAATGGTTATTGGACAAATGGTTTAACTATGTAAAGTAGGCAATTTATAATTAGAGGGCAATATGGTAATATGCGTTAGCTTAGGCTCCAAGCTAGATTTTGAGAGATAGGCTTTATTAGGAGTAATATGGATGATTACAAGTAAAGTAAGAGGCAAAAATAAAATCCAAAGAGGCAAAAACGAGAGGAATGATAAGAGTCAGTTTGTAGTGTCTTAGAACTTCTTTTTGAGTGCTTTCAGATCAAATTTGAGAAGAAATGAAAACACATACCTGGCCCAATATTTTGTATAGAATCCAAATTTGAAGTCGAATTGGTGACTATTTGGATATGATTTTTCTGTGTTTTTAAATCAAGTCTTCAATTGTGGATATTCACTCTCTTGATCTAGTTTCGTTCTCGTTGTTAATTTTGTGTGCTACACACATTCAACCTTGATTGAATAGTAATATCCATGTAATGTGTTGCACTTATATGTATTACATTTGTTGTTTTTCCCATTTTAAATGTGTTATTTTCATGTCGTGTAGTTTAGGGTAACGAAACTAGTTGATTTTACGTGCATGTTGGGTTATAGGAATTGGGTAGAATACATGTACACTTGATTATGGAAATTGAATCTACAATTTATATTAATTACGAGAATGATATTATGATGATTATTATTGGAGAACTCATAGGCGTTCCTTAGCTAAACCACCCACCAGACAGGGTGTGCTTTCAGCTATGATTTTTCCTATTATCCAAAGACTAGGCCACGGACCGCAATTTGTGTGTACGGTAAGTCTTATTATGGCTGTGATGCCCAGATTTTTTAGAGGTGATGCCAAGTTATGATGGGTCGTGTGTCCAAGTTATGTTACTTATTTTGGGGGGCCATTGGATTGTTCCAAAGATAAATGGAAGGAAAGTGGATAGTGGCCCATACCGTGCTATGGAACGTGCATATGGGATTTTTATTTGGGGTCTTAGGTTGTGTATTGCCCACAGTGAGATCCTAGTGTAACACCCCATATTTATGAGTATTTAGAATTTAATTAATTCAGTTATTGTTAAATTACACGAGTGGCATAATTTAATTGAATTAAATATTTTGTGTTAATTAAAAATATTAATCATGAGAGATAATGATTAATATTTTGAAATAAAATTACTAAGTCAATAGTAAATTATTTAGGATGATTATTATACGTTGCAGCGAGTGATATCGATATGACTGTGTTATATCTCAACCGGGAGTCGCATGTAGACTATATGGAGGTCGAGATGGGAAAATTATGTAGAGTAACTGAGATGATGATTTTGAAAAATACCACTTAAGTTATTTAATAAAAGATTAAAATATTTTAAATTTTCCGAACAGTTTGTTTAAGAAAATCCTTCTTACAAAACAAATTACCAACACAAGATATGTATGAAAATTATTAGGAACGAGATATTGCAGTTATAGGCGACCAAGTTTTTAAAAACTAAACTAAACAAGTTCTAAATCATCACAAGATCACAAGGGGATGAGAGGAAAATTAAACATGCAAGTGCACAAATATTTTGACATGGTAAAACCCCACCCAATTGAAGAAACATCCGCGGAGGTGTTTACACCTCAAAAACAAAAACCACTAAAAAAATGAGTTAGAAGGTTATAAACTATTAACCATCTAAGCACACAACGAGACCTATACTAAGTCAAAAATTTATACTAGATCCATTAGTTAAGTCTGACTTATCTGAAGGCTCTGAAGTTGTCCTAGCTGTTCTGCAGGTTTGCAACTCTTTCTCCTTTTAGCTTTACGTCGACTCTAAGGTCAAAGATATCTTTAACAACATTGTTTTAGTGTTGTAGTGTGAAATGTGTAGTGTGGTGTGGTTCCTAACACATGCATGAACGCATGCACACTTATACATACCAATATCCCTAAAAATTACAAATTTCTTCTAAAATGATATGCAGGATTATGAATCACCGTTTCTTGAAAACTAGACTTCCTTTTTCTAATAGATCGAGTGACAATCTTGCTATTCAAAAAGAGATAAGATCTTATATACTTTCTCTTTATTTATTTACAAATCTATTTCACAAAATGTGAAATATTGATTGGAAAGTATAAACGTCTCAGGATCTTAAATAAACCTTTGAAGTCTATTTTTCTCAAAATTTGAAATAGAAAAGAGATTTGTTTGTTGAGCGCTTGATAAAAAACCTTTGAGTACAAAAATACCAACAAATAATGATTTCTAGATAAAGAAATCAATCTCAGTAGATGTAAATGATTTTTTATCACAAGAGAATCTTTTCTACACTTCTATGAAAAAAAAATGAGATCTAACTTGGTGACTGATTGGAAAAGAGATTTAAAACTAGAAAGGAAATGATCTTCGAACAAGAATAACTCTCAAACTCACAAGAAAATTTTCTAGGAAAATTTTGTAAGAGTTTGGCTGCAAATTTTATTTTCTCTTGTTATTCTCTCTCTCTCTCTCTCTCTCTCTCTCTTTCTTCTCAAAATCAGATGACCCAAAGATTGTAAACGTATCAACTAGGGTCTCTATTTATATAGGCTGATAGAAGTATTTGGAAGAAGTGATCAAAACAACGGCCATGATGAAGTCTTGCAAAACGAGTGTAAATCTTATGGTTGTAAATGCATCGCTTTTAAAACCATTTCTATTGGTCCAATTGTTAAGACTTCGATCAAGTTAGAAATCATGTAGTACATCGATGAAATTTATCCATTGTTTGAAATTAGCTCTCAGTTATGTGAGGTAAAGAAAACAAAATCTCAACCGATATAATGCAGACACGTGTATGGCTTGGATTACACATAAAAAGTGTGTTTTTAGCTTTAAAAAATGTTGTTTCTACCCCACAATTTCTTGTCGGTTTCGGGTTGTACCCAACTAAGGTTTTAGGAATTAAAAGATATTACAAATCAGCCTAAAACATTTTAAAACCTAAATTTTAAATGTTTTAAAAATACCTAAAAATGTGTAAAAAATCCCCAAAAAATATTAGAAAATTATTTTAATTGGAATCAACACTCACACACCTAAAATGATATATATGAAAAATAAAATACGTAAGCCTAGGTGTAGTGTTGGAATAGTACCTTTGGGACCATTAGAGGATCATTGATCTAGTGTGTGAGGTTCTTTGTAGCAATGGATAGGGCTATAATTTTGTCACTATTTCCAAACTAGATGAGCACCTATATAGTATAGACTCAAATGATTCAAAAATATAGGTTGCTTTAATCCCCCCCTTTGGAAATATGAGATAAAATCTCCTTTGAGTCATCGAGGACTCGTATGGATACAAAAAATAAGAAAATCCTATTCCTATACAAAAATTCTATCTAGCCCATATCCTAGAAAAAGAAAATTACATTACTCAACTAAATACAGACCAATACCCTAACAATATTCTGATATGAATGAGGTACTGATTCCTAAAAATAAGATAACGAAGATCAAGTATTTTAGTTAAAGTGAACAAAAACATGTCCTAATGGACTCAAATTTCTCCCCCCATTTTGTCTCAAATGGATAAAAGGTAGGCATAAATATACATAAGAAAATAAAGATAAATATGTATCAACGGATAAACATCAATGAGTCACATTAAGGATCTCCTACATAAAATAGATATACGAGGTGTCTTTTGTGATTTTTAAACATTCGTGCCCTATATCCTCAAAGATCAATTATAAGCATGAGTATGACCGTATGATATATTATGTGATTACAAATATTTATTCAAGATATATCATGCCTATAGATTTCCAAAGAGATTCAAATCCTAAATTATCTAGAGGCTTTGTGAACAAATATGCTAATTGAAGATCTATAGGCAAATACATAATTTCCAATTCCTTGGATTCTACTAATTCACGAATGAAGTGATATCGAATCTTAATTTGTTTTGTGCGAGAATGTTGAATAGGATTCTTGGAAATGTTAATTTCACTTTGACTATCACAATTGATATGTAACTTATCTTCAATTATGCCATAGTCTTTTGACATCTATTTTATACAAAGTAATTGCGAACATTTACTTCCTGCGGAACTATATTCTAATTCTGCGATTGATAACGATGTACAATTTTGTTTATTATTAGACCATCCTACCAAATTATTTCCTATGTAATAACAGGATCCTGACGTAATCTTACTATCATCGGAACGCCCAACCCAATCAGCATCAGTGTAACTGATTACAAAAGTTGTTGTGTCATTTATGAATGAAAGACCTAAGTTGATAGTTCCTTTAATATATTTTATGATTCTCTTAATTAACAATAAATGACTCTCTTTAGGTGCATTCTGATATCTAGCACATACACAAATAACAAACATAATGTCAGGGCGAGAGACAGTTCGGTATAATAGGCTTCCTATCATTCTACGATAAAGAGTGGGATCAATAGATGTCCCATATTCATCCTTAGATATTTTAACCAAAGTACTCATGGGTGTCTTAACATCTTTTGCATTTTCTAGGCCGAACTTCTTTACATTCTCTAAATCATATTTGTTTTGCAAAATGAATAATCCTTCATAATTTTGTTTGACCTGAAGTCCTAAAACGAATTGTAACTCCCCCATAAGAGACATTTGAAATTCTCCATGCATAACTTTGGAAAAGTTTTCAACCTCGGTTAAGCATGTAGATCCAAAGATTATATTATCTACGTAGACTTGGGCTATAACTACAATTTTTTTCAAAATATTTGACAAATAGAGTTGGACCATTACCACCTCTCCTAAAGACGTTATTTAATAAGAACACAGACAACCATTCATACCAAGCACGAGGTGCTTGTTTTAGACCATATAGATCCTTTTTTAGGAAAAAGCCGTCATTTATATGGTGAGGTTTAATGAACTCTTTGTGTTGTTCTACATAGATTTCCTCAGTTAAAATGCCATTAAGGAACGCATATTTTACATCCATTTGATAGAGTGAATTGGAAATCACAGGCTATTGCTAAGAGTAAGCGAACACACTCAAGGTGAGTGACAGGTGCAAAAGTTTCCTCGAAATCTATCCCTTCAATCTGAGAGTAGCCCTGGGCAACTAATCTAACATTATTTCTAATTACCATCCCATACTTATCTGTTTTATTTCTAAAAACCCTGCGTGTGCCAATAAGCTTTTTATTTTCTGACCTGGGTACACGATACCATACGTCATGAGAGACAAATTGAAGAGGTTACTCCTACATAGAACTTATCCACAAGGATTAACTTAGGACTTCATTTACATTCGTTGGTTCTATGATAGACACAAAGCATGCACAATGATAAAAATTATGTAACTGGAATCTTTTACGAAAAGGCTCGGCATGGTTACCAACCACACTATCTAAGGGATGTTCTTTCAAAACCCAGTTCAGAACCTCGGGGATTTGATGTGGTAAAGGGTCATCTATCTCTAGAGAATCGCAATTTAAAATATTTTCAGACTCATCCACGATAGTTGGTCATGTGGGTTTACTCTCAAAATTAGTGTCATTAATAATCACATTAATGAATTCTGTTAAGGTTTTGGTATGAAGATTATATGCACGATAGGCTCTGTTATTGGGAGAGTAACCTAAGAAGATGGCTTTATCACCTCTGGTTTCAAATTTGGACAAATTTTCTTTGTCCTTACATACATAGCAAACACTGCCAAAGGTTCTAAAATATTTTAGGTTAGGTTTCTTGCTATACCAAAGTTAGTAAGGTGTCTGTTTGGTATCTTTCCTAAGATAAACTCTGTTTATAATGTGATAGGCAATCCTAACAACTTCTACCCAAAATACTTAAGGAGGCTTTTGACATGAATCATTACTCATTCCATTTCTTGAATAGTCTCTTTCTTTCAGCTATACCATTTTGCTGAGGGGTTTTAGGAGCGCTAAATTCGTGTTGATATCCATTGTACGTACAATATTCAGTAACTCCTAACTCTTTAAACTCTCCACCTCGATCACTACGGATATGATTTACTTGACTATCCTCTTTGTCCTCAATATGTAGGAGAATATTTAGAAATTCTTTAAAGGTATCGAACTTTTATTTAAAGAAATCTGTCCAAGTAAAATGGGAAATATCATCAACATCACTAAGATGAAGTTCTTTCCACATAGGCTAGCCATTATAGCAATACCCATAAGGTCCATATTGATGAGTTATAGAGGTTTACTAGTCAATACATCTTTGACTTTCCTACGTGCAGACTTAACCATTTTTCCTTCTTGGCAAGGCCCACAAATAATGTTTGATATAGGCTTTATCTTAGGAAGTCCTCTCACTATTTCTTGAGAGAAGAATTTACCAAGTCTATCAAAATTTATGTGACCCAACCTATTATTCCTAATCTCATTGTCATCCATTTTGAAAATGTTACAAACCTCATTACTTTGATTAAGTGTGTAACAGTTATCTGGATTACAAAGGCCTCTAATAATGCAGTCACCATTTACATTTAAAATTTTCAATTATTCTTTGAAAATGTGACAGTATGGTTAGAGCCACAAAATTGTGATGTACTTAGTAAATTTTATTTTAGACCTTTTACTAGAAGTAGATCTTTTAAAGTAGGTAACCCTTTTTTCATGGAGTGTCCCTTTTCAATGATCTTGGTTGATATACCATCACCAAACAAAAATTTTCCTCCCGAGAAGCTAGTTTTATTTGAAAGTTTGGTATCATCCCCGGTCATGTGTTTAAAACATCCTAAATCTAAATACCATCCAGATGCTCTATGCTGAGCTTTCAAAGCACTGATCGCGATATTACATCTCATCTGGGGTATTAATTAATCCTTTCTAACCCAAATTGCTCTAGTTTTTAAACGTTTGTGCTGATTTACTCGAATACGATAAAATTTGAGAGCATTAGACTTATCATTAAAACATTTTTGCGGATAATTTTGAGTTTTCTCAAATGTTTGAGAATTTGGTTTAGTCATAAAAATTGGATTCCCTTTTGTCGATGATTGTTTAGTACTAGATATTTTGTTCCTATTACGATAGTTAAAGTTCTTATATGGTTGCCTAGGAAGAATATAGTTATTTCTGCCTTTTCTAGAGTAGTTAAAGTTATGATAGACAGGTGAACGAAAGACCAATTTATATAGATGTTTAGAAACAAATCCATCAACAGAATCTCCATATACATCGCTATATGTGCAATAAATATGGATTGTAGGCGTATTATCCTTAAGAAAGATGTTAAACATTTATTTGCCTAAAGGTTGGGCTCTAGCCTTATTTCTAGAGGGCACAGGATGGAAAGACGGATCATATTTTCTTATGGGAGGACAAACGTATTTAGTCTTATGTTAAACATTAAGCTGGGAAGTATTATCCTTGCTAATTTCTATCATTTGTTATTTTAAATCAAAATCATTTTTCGAGGTTTTAAAGTCTGGACAAGTTTCAATAGGTCGTTTTCCAACAGACACAAACTTAATAGTTTCAAAAAATTTAGTTTGTTTGATAGTATTGGGGCAAAATCCTATTCCAGTTTTGTAATGAGAATCGATTTTATTTTCAGCAACAAAGTCTTTAAAACAGTTTGAGTTATTTTCAAATTTAGAAAAAAAATTTAAGACTGTTGATGTCTTTTCTTTAGTTTGTTCCAATGCCAACAACACCCCTTTATATTTCTTTTCAAGAATTTCATTTGATTAAGATAATTCTTTGATTTTTTTTACAAAAGTCTTAGTCTCATTCTCTCATTCTCATTAACTAGACATTGAGAGGTGTACTCTTTAGCATTCTATTTTACCATCTGTCTTAGGACTTCTATTTTTTTGGTAAGGTCCTTGACTACTTTTTAAGTTTAGTGCTCATTTTCGGAGGTCCTCATTTTCGGAGTCACTAAGTGTGCAGTGTCCTCTAGCAATTCATTTTTAGGATTCACACACATGTTTACATCATCAATATGACTTTACCTTTGACTCACACACATGGCATTCGAGCTACTAGTGGATTCTATATAAGTAGAATTATCAAGTAACAAGGAAGATAAACCATTAGGAACAATCATTCAACATATCTGATTAGAGATACTATTATCAGATTCAGTATTAGTCACATGCCGATCATCAGTGTAAATAATTTTGGCAAAGAATGACATACCAGGATCAAAAGAATTAGATTACTCAGGTTCATCAGTTTCTGATTCGCTTGAATCATCCAAGGTCTTGCACAAATTAGCCTTATTGTTTTTGTTAATTTTTTTCAAATTAATTCGACAATCATTGGCCATATGTCCTAATTTCCCACATCTAAAACACTAAATATTTTTGAGGTCCTTTTCAGGTTTGTCTTGGTTATCAGTCTGGTGTTTGTCCTGTCTTTTCTCATGAGACCGATTAGAAAACTTTGAATAAGCAAGTTTGTCTTGTCTATTTGCAACCTTATTTCGAAATTTTAATATTTTCTTGAACTTCTTGGACACTAAGGCAATATGATTATCCAAATTTTCTAAATTATAGTCCTCATCTAAATCTAAGTCAATATCAGGTAAATTGAAGTAAGGTTTGGTCAACTTAGAGGACAATACAAGATTTGAAATGGACTGTTTCTTTTGGGGCTAAGTTAGTTGTTTCTTAAACTCCAATTCCATTTCCACTGTTCTTAGCTTGCTACTGAGTAATCCAGGTGTTAAATTTGGGTCATCTATATCGTCAATGGCGTAGCGCTTATTATTAATTTTTTGTCAAAGTGGCATTAGAATTTTAGAAACAAATTCGTTCCTATCATAAATTATTCCATTATCATGTATCTTAGTCATTGTTCTTGTTAATCTAATATATAAGTCATCAAATGACTTAGTCTCAATCATGATCAAAGTGTTGTACTATTAAATTAACATTTGGGTTTTAACATCTTTAACACGTGTGTCTCCTTCATGTGCAGTCACTAAGTGTCACATACTTCTTTAGAGGTAGTACATGAAGATATCTTCTTGAATTAGTGTTCATTTATAGACATGAATATGGCATTTTTTTCTTTATTATTACTAAGTGAGGCATGTTTCTCTTATTCACTTTATTCACTTAGAAGTTTCCTAGTCTTTTCATTACTTCCGTCTGTTGTTGGTTTAGTTGGAAAAGTGTATCCATTTTCAATACTATCCCACGCATCGTCTCCCAACGTACCTTGGATTAAAGAAACCATCCTCACTTTATAGTAAGGGAAGTTCATTCCATCAAAGAGAGGATGCCTGGAAAGGTTACCTAGTCTCTCAAATTTCTCGTCCATTGTTTGTTTTGAAAAAAAATAATTTCAGAAACTCAGGATCTAAAAAGATTTTATAAAACCAATGTCTTGATACCAATTGACAAATACCACTTAAGTTGTTTAATAAAAGATTAAAACAGTTTAAATGGCTCCGAACAGTTTGTTTAAAAAACTCTTTTTTACAAAAAAAATTACCAACACAAGATGTGTATGAAAATTGTTATGAACGAGATATTTTAGTTATAGGTGACAAAACCAAAACTAAACAAGTTCTAAATTAGCACAAGATCAGAAGGGGATGATAGGAAAATTAAGCATGCAACTACACATATATTTTAAGGTGGTAAAACCCTACCCAATTGGGGAAACATCCACGAAGGTGTCTACACCTAAAAAAATACTAAAAAAAGAGTTATAAGGTTACAAATAATTAACAAACAAAGCACACAACCATACGTACACTAAGTCAAGAATTTATACTATATCCATTAGGTAAATATGACTTCTCTGAAGGATCTAAAGTTGGCCTAGTTGTTCTGCATCTTTGAACCTCTTTCTCCTTTTAGCTTTACATAGACTCTAAGGTTAAAGATCTCTTCACCAACACTATTTTAGTGTTGTAGTGTGAAATGTGTAGTGTGGTGTTATGCCTAACACATTCATGAACACCCGCACACTTATACAGACCAATATTCCTATAAATTACAAATTTCTTCTAAAATGATATGCAAGATTGTGAATCGCTATTTCTTGAAAACTAAACTTCTTTTTTGTGATAGATCGAGTGGAAATCTTGCTATTCAAAAATAGCCAAGATCCTATTTACTTTCTCTTTATTTATTTACGAATCTATTTCACAAAATGTGAAATATGAATTGGGAAGTATAAATGTCTTAGGATCTGAAATAAACTTTTGAAATCTATTTTTCTCAAAACTTGAAACAGAAAAGAGATTTGTTGTTTCATTGTTTGATAAAAAAAACATTTGAGTACAAAAACACCAACAAGTAATGATTTCTAGATGAAGAAATCAATATCAGTAGATCTAAGTGGTTTTTATCACAAGAGAATCATATCTAAACTTTCTATGAAACAAATGACATCTAACTTGGTCACTGGTTGTAAAATAGGTTTAAAACCAGAGAGGAAATGATATTCGAGCAAGAATAATTCTTAAACTCACAAAGAAATTTTCTAGGAAAATTTTGCAATAGTTTGGCTATGAATTTTTTTTCACTTCTTACTCTCTCTCTCTCTTTCTTCTCAAACTCAGATGACCCAAAGATTGTAAACATATCAACTAGGATCTCTATTTATATAGGACAATAGAAGGATATATAACGAGGGATAAAAACAATGGCTAGGATGAAGTCTTGCAAAACGAGTGTAAATCTTATGGCTGTAAACGCACTGCTTTAAAAACCATTCCTATTGGTCCAATTGTTAAAACTTGGATCAAGTTAGAAAACATGCAGACCACCGATGAAATTGATCCAGCATTTGAAATTATCTCTCAGTTATGTGAGGTAAAGAAAACACAATCTCAGTCGATATAATTCAAACACGTGTATGGTTTGGATTACACATAAAACGCGTGTTTTTAGCTTTTAAAAATTTCAAGTTTTTACCCGACATTTTCTTTTAGATTTTGGTTTCTACCCAACCAAGGTTTTAGGAATTAAAAGATATTATAAATCACCACAAAACATTTTAAAACCTACATTTTAATTGTTTTAAAAATTCCTAATAATGTTTAAAAAAATCCCCAAAAAAATATTAGAAAATTATTTTAATGGGAATTAACACTCATAGACCTAAAATGACATATATGCAAAATAAAATATGCAAGCCTTGGTGCAGCATTGGAATACTACTTTGTGACCATTAATCATTGATGTAGTGTGTGAGGTTCTTTGGTATCAAGGGATATGACTCTAATTTTGTCACTATTTCCAAACTACATGAGCACCTATATAGTATAGACTCAAGTGAGTAAAAAATATAAGGTGCTTCATATTTAGGGAATCACACTCATTTATAACCACCATATTTGCACGTGCGGCCGATTTATTAGAGACAGTCGATGGTCTTATCATATGTGTAGAATCACCTTTAGGTAGTGGGTCGCTTAAAAACTCGATCTGTAGGGGTGTGGATATTGATGTAGGGAGATTATGTTTAGCCACCAACTTTCTAGTTTTAGATATAAAGGATTGTGACATCATTCTGATTATAGATTGGCTAGATGGATATCGAACAATGGTGGATTGTTTCCGGAGGACCATTGCGTTCTCTATTCTAGGGAAGGAGATATTCCTAGTGGAGATGCCTTTTCCAAAGGTAGGGTTGAGCACATATATGTAATACATTAAGGAGGAGACCTCATAGGAGGTGGTTGTCTCTTTAAACTCGATTCTGATGGTGAGGGAGTTTGAGGATGTGTTCCAGGAGATACCTGGGCTTCCACCTAGCCGAAAAATTGAGTTCGTTATTAACTTAACACCGGGTACGAGGCCTATCACCCGAGCGCCTTATCGAATAGCCCCATCAGAGATGTGGGAGTTGAGGGAAAAGATTTAGTAGCTTCTAGGGAAGGGTTTAATTAGACAGAGTACATCATCATGGGGCGTACAGGTGTTGTTCATCAATAAGAATGATGGGTCACTTCCGTTATGTATCAATTACAAGGAGTTGAACAAGGTCACAATCCATAATAAGTACCCACTGCCTAGGATCGACGTTCTTGTTCGACCAACTGAGGGGAGAAGCTTACTTATCCAAGATAAATTTGAGGTCAGGATATCACCAATTGTACGTTAGATAGGAGGACATTTTAAAGATTGCTTTTTAATAGGGTATGGGTCATACGAGTTTAGGGTTATGCCATTTGGGCTCACCATTGCACCAACAGTGTTCATGAATATGATGAATCGAGTTTTTAGAGAGTTCCATGACCAATTCGTGATAGTGTTCATCGGTGATATTCTTGTTTACTCTCACTCTAGGGATTAGCATGTCGAGCATCTGCGAATGGTACTACATACGTTACGGTATCACCAGGTTTATGCCAAATGTGAGAAGTGTGGGTTTTGGCTTCTGGAGGTGTAGTTACTAGGACACATTTTTTTACACGGATATTGTTATTGATTCGAGTAAGGTATCGGCGGTAAGGGAGTGGGGATAGCCCACGACACAGACCGAGGTTTGCAGTTTTTGGGTCTAGCCGAACACTGTTGTTCATCAAGGGTTTCTAGAAGATTGCGAGTATATTCACAAATCTAACATGTGAGGTGGTTCCATTTGTTTGGGACGACTATTGTTAGTTAGATTTCAATGAGCTAAAGGAAAAATTGACATCAACACCTGTACTTGCACTACCTAGGGGAGGAGTATAGTGCCGTGTTTACCCATATGCATCCTTGTAGGGACTTGGGGGTGTACAGTAGGAGGAGAGGGCTATATCTTATGCATATAGCAAGCTTAATCCCCACGAGAGAAATTACCCCACGCATGACTTGGAGTTAGCAGCAGTTGTGTTTGCCTTTAGGATATGGAGGAACTATCTTTTGGGGGAGCAACTTACCTTGTTCACAGACCATAAATCACTTCAGTATCTGTTCACGCTAAAGAATCTAAACATGAGGTGGAGGAGGTGGTTAGATTTCATAAAGGATTACAAGTCTGGTATTCAGTATCAACTTAGGAAGGCTAATTTGGTGGAAGATGCATTGAGCCGACGACCTACTAGGCAGATAGTAGAGGTTTGGAAGGCAAAGTGGATAGAGATTCAATACGATGATGAGATTTCCATAGCCTATACATTCGTATTAGTTGTCACGCTCGAGATTGTTATGAGTGTGGTTAAAGTACAGGCAGGGAATCAGTATTTTCGGGACATAATTCGCTAGTTTTTAACTGATGGGAGGGAGTCCTATTTGATTAGTTTCGAGGGAGGCTTGAACTTTAATGGGAGACTCATGGTTCCACGAGATGAGGATTGAAGACATGCAGTGATGTTAAAGTCCCATGGGTCTATATTTATAGTACATCCCGATGGGGATAATATGTACCACGATATGCATAGGTAGTATTGGTGGTTGGTGATGAAGCAGGACATAAAAGATTTTATCTCGAAATGTGTTACCTACCACCTAGTGAAGGTAGACCCCCAGAGACCGACATGGATGTTTTATCCACTCGATATTCTAGTGTAGAAGTGGAAGAGAATCTCCTTGGATTTCATTACCGGGTTATCAATATCGTAGCGAGGTCATGACTTCATCTGGTTGATAGTGGATCGGTTAACTAAGGTGGCTCATTTATACCGATTCATACAATTTTTGAGATGAGACAGTACGCAAAGATGTTTATTAGCAAGATAGTGAGGTTGCACGAAGTTTCGATTCATATTGTGTCGAATCGGGATAAGATTTTTGTGTCCCACTTTTGGCAGAGATTTCAGGAGGCCATGGGTACGGATTTACGTTTGAGTACAAACAGATGGAAAGATGGAGCGGTTTAATCAGATGTTAGAGGATTTGCTGAGGATTTGCATACTTAACTTCAGGGGAGGATGGGAGAAGTACCTTCCATTGGTGGAGTTTTCTTATAACAACTTCTACCATTTCACAATCTATATGGCATCATTTAAGGCACTGTATGGTCGGCCTTATAGCTCGCCCACTTGCTGGTTAGAGGTGGGGGTCAACAAGCTATTGGGGACAAAGATGATTCAGGACACTACTGTCAAGATTGAGTTTATTCAAGGGTGCATCCGTATAGCTCGGGATAGGAAGAAGAGTTATGTCGATGTAGACAACACGCACATAGAGATGGAGATTGGTGACTAGGTTTTGGTACATGTGTCTCCTATGAAGGGGGTCATGAGGTTCGGCAAGAAAGGTAAGCTAGCACCGAGATATGTGGCATCATTTTTACTATTGAAAGGGTGGGACCAGTTGCATATAGGTTGGGTCTACCAGAAACCTTACAGCGGATCTAATTAAGCATGAAAAGTATCATCGTGTCAAAACTCTAATCATTGAATTCAATTCACCGCATTAATACAAAAACATGAATTTCGACTGCACTTGCGATACAAGTATAGTGGTAAGTCGGGTATCGAGAATCCACAGGGAGTGATTGAATTTTATATTTTAATTGATTTATTATTTCAAGATATGGTGAAAAATGAAAAATAAGAAGTTAATGCTAAATTACAACAAACTAAAACGAGAGTCAAGATCGCGTTCCCGCCATGGGCTAAAAAATAAATAATTAGAATTTGGTTGGAAAATATTTAAACGGGAATTTTTAGTTAATTATAAACATCACACAAAAATAAATTTAACTTGCGACACATTTCTAATTATCGTTATAAACATTTATTCAAAATGGGCGGCCTTATAGTTGCGAGATAAACATTTAATTCAAAATGGTCACACGTGTCTTCAAATCGAATTATCGCTATAAACATTAAATTTGCGTGACAAAGAAAGTAAAATGCATAATAATTCAATTTTAATACACATGGTTTCAATTAAATGTTATTTTACACAAAACCTAATTTTCGGAGCTCGACGCCCCTTATTGGCGGGCATACAATCGAAATCCTATTTAACTACTCACTACACATGGTTAAACTAATTAAAGCAGGAAATAAATAACTACAATTAATTTATCTAGGCATGAAATAATAAAAGACAAGACATAAAGGGAAGAACAACTATATTACTTGGTAGGGGTAATGAAAAATTCAACTTATAAAACCAAAATGAGGAACACCCAAAGAGAGAGGAAGAATAGCTCTTAAAACCCTAACCCTAAAACTAATATAGTGAAAGATATTTACAAAAAAAAGAGGAGAAAGTTATATATACAAAAAGAAAATGGAAAATTTGTAAATAAGAAAGTTGGAAAAAAACAGGGGATCAAATCGATTCGGAGGTGTTTGAATCGATTCGGAGCTAGGAAAAATCGACACTCTCTCCAAGCGAATCGATTAGCATAGTTGCGAATCGATTCACACCAGTAGGCTCGAAAACTTCTCCCAATCATCAAATCCCAACAAAAAACAAGGTCATCCATGGTATATATGCAAGACCCACCACGTAAGCAAAACCACACCAAGCCAAAAGCTCCCAATGAATTCGATCCACTTAGGAACCAAAACTCAAATGGGCAACCTCTAAAACTGTCATGGCTGCAGTTGGATCTGCAAAAATTGAAAATCCAAAGACCCACATAAGCTCCACAACCTCCATTAATGGACATAACCAAGACCCATTTTGAAATTGGCAAAATCGGGACACATTTCGATATGCGCGTAACAAAAATCGATCTACAATTTCGAACGAAAGTCTCCAATTTTGGACAAAACCAAAACCCGAGACAAACCCGGTCCAAGGATAAATATTTCCATATCTGTAAGAAGTTTGCTGCAAAAACGAGTTACGGACATGGAGGGTATTTATGAAATTGTTAGTAAAAGAGATAAGGGACATGGGGGGAATTAATAAAATTGTTATTTATTTCTTTTAATTCTTCCTCGGATTAAAGACCCGTGTTTTCTTTATTCCGACTCTGATTCTAGCACTGTTTATGGCCACGCAAAATTTAGCCCGAGGGCTACAACTTTCGTGAAGACTTTGGTAAAAAAAACAAAAGTGTGAAATTACAAATATGCCAATGAACATGCAAACTTTTATGAAACTTTATCGAAATGGGGCAAAACTTTACACTAAGCATCGTAACACCTATAAATGATCAATAATACCTCAAATAAAGTGTTAGTAGATAAAATGGAGGTTGTCTGATTAATGAGCATAAATATAGCAATTATGGTACCCCGAAGGGACTAAAAATGCATAAATTAACAGGTGAAAAATGTAATATTCGTGACATATCACCCCCCCCCCCCCCCCCCCCGCCCTAACTTAGACATTTCTAGTCCACGGAAATGAAGTTCAACACAAGAAGAACTATAAGAAAATCACAAAATAGGAGATATTTATAAAAGGGATAAAAACTACTTTCGCGAGCGAACGATTGCATTTGGCATATGCAATAAGGCATTAAACCCCTAGGTTACACTAGTGGACGAGTGTCATCTCGTGAGGGTTTTCAAGGATGAAACCCACAAACATCATACGATTTCCTCAAAATATGCCCAATCAACATGCAACAAACTTAACAATAATGAAAAAGATTTCAAACACGTTGTTGATGTAAGAAACTAGACTTGATATAATGAATTAATCACTAATAAATATGAATAAAGGAATAAGACAAAGGATTTTTAAAGTGGTTCAGCCTTAATGGTAATGGCCTATGTCCACTACCTTGTATTGCTGGGTATTTTCCCTTAATCTTGATTATGTTCATTCACGATAGCTTGCCCCCTTGTGGGGGTGTTTACAAAGTATTTATAGCCCTTAGGCCGTCAGTATGAATAGACAATATGTCATTATTTAGTAGACATATACATCTGTACATGGTAAGAATTTTCATTGAATCTATGCTCGTCGTTTGATCTTCCTGACTAGATTCTCGGTACACTTAGTAGCTCAGAACGCTGGGTAGCTCGGTACTTTAAGTTGCTCGATAATTGTATTTGTGTCATGTAGGATGCCATGTGTCTTTATATAATTAGTCTAGGTCAGCTGACTAATTTTTGTATCAACAGAAGCCCCCAATATTTCATAGTTGAAGTTGGATACGAGAGTGTGGAATATTATGCCCAAAAAGTTGCTTGGGCATGTTTACCCAGTCTTGTTAGCCTACACATCTTCAACACTTGTGAAATTTTCTTCTCACCATACTAATTTTTAGTGCGAAATGGAAAACTTATAAATATTTTGATCCTTTGTGAACGCTTGGGAACTCGTACTTTTTAGCCGCCGGTAACGCAATTGTCGTTATCTGTAATCATCACCTTTCCCGTTTCCTAAAGAAGCGTATATAAAGGTGATAGAATCCGATTGCTTTCTACTATTTACTTCTAGATTTCTAAACTCTTTGACTTCTCACTTTTTCTTCTTACGATCGTTCTTTTTGTCATCCGCCTTAGCTGAATTCTTGTTTTTCTGTAAGAATTTCTTCTTTCTTATTTTTTTCTTTAGCAACCATTGTTTACCTTATCGAATCATTGGATAAGTTTAGGGATGATTTTGCTATTCCTTCTTGGGTTATTTTGGAAGAACCTCCTTGCCCTTATGATTTATTTTCTTTAGCTGAGGGACACTGGTTTCCCTCCATTTTTGTAGCGGAATGTGGGTTTTCCTTCTCGCTTAATCCCTTATGTTTGGAATTTACCAATATTTTGATATTGTTCCTGCAAGAGTAGCTCAAAATATATGGAGGGTAGTTAATGGCATACATAGATTGAATTAAATTCATGGAACTCGTTTAGGGATTCCAGAATTTTTTACTGTTATAAATGGGTTACCCGCGACACCATTTTTTACTTAAAAACTAGGTTTTCAAATAGAGCTTTAGTGGTCAAGCTCCCTGATGCTAATAGGGATTATTTTGAGCATGGGGTTGTGATGAAAAAATGTCAATACCTCCCACTAAAGGGACAAGACGTATACCAAGGTCTTAGATATCCACTTTATGGCAATGGGATACGCTGTTTTGCTTTTCAAATTAGCTCTGTTTTTATTTGATAAAATGCATCACTGACATGTATGTTATTTTTTTGTAGTTGATAACAAAAGGAAACCTCCAAAAGAGAGTAATATAAATATAAAAGATTTGAAACTCATCTGGGGTTTCCATCAATCAATTGCGGGAAGAACGTGAGGTCTGCTTCTTATTTGTTGAGATATAAGAACACCATTTCATCCTTTATTGCTCGACCTCTTATTCCCCCCTTGGTGATTGACCTTTGATTAGACATAAGCATCTTCAGCAGCTGTCGATGAATCTTCTTATGATTTGGGTACTTCTATTGTTGACCTGATGGCGAAGAAGAGGAAAGTGCCTGACCTTTTTACCAAGGGTGCTCCTGGTACTGATGGGGAAGGGAAAAGTAAAAAGGATGTCCTAACTGAAGGGACTAAGAAAAAATATGTTGCTCCATATGGGGGAGCAACTACAACGGTTAAGGAGGCTAGAAATAAGCCCCATATTGGTCCGAAAGAGGCAGCACATTTAATTGAAGGTGCTGTTATAAAAGAGGCAGCACCTTTGATTGAAGTTGTTGTTATTCAAGAAGAGGTAGCACCTTTGATTGAAGCACCTTTGATTAAAGGTGCTACTTTGAAGAGGTTAAGGAGGGGTCTTACTGAAAAGCTTATGGATGCTGCTGCCCATCCTACTGGGGTTGGGATCCCTTTTTTGAGGGCTAGCTCTCCAGCCATCATTACTCTTGGCTTGGCCAAGAAATTGATCTTTTCTAGAACTCTCCCTGATTATCGAGTTACTGAGACTTCGATTCCTTAGAATAAAGTTACTGATTTGGCAGCCCTATATCTTTCATCAGTAAGTGTTATTATTTTTGTCTTTTTGGTTCTTCGTACAATATTCATATTCTGATTCGAATTTCTCCTCGTCTTGCAGTTTTTTATATATTTTAATAATATTGGGGAGAAGGATGAGGCTATCAAAGCTTCAACTTCATTTAGTGGAGTAGATGAAGCCCTTACTGGGTTGTCAAAGTCTTAGGTGGAATCTTAATAGAAGTATGAAGAAGACAAAGCTGCCTAGGATAATAAGATTCAACCTACTGAGACAGCTCAACAAAAAGATGTTGAAGCTGACAAGGAGGCTGACCTGGCTCGGAAGGAGGCTGATACAGCTAGGTAGGAAGATGATGCAGCTCGATAATGGGCTATAAATGATTCCAAGGAGGCTGAAGAGATATTTAAGGTTGTCATTTCAAATAAGGTGGAATTTGATGGCAAGCTTGTAGAGGATGAATGACATAAGAAACACCTTGAGGAGAAGGTGAAGTTTGTTAAAGAGATTTTATGGGAACAGACTTCCTCGAAGAGAGTGAAGAGAAAGGCTACTATGAAGAAGTCCTTTAGCTCTGGCTGGGACAAAGGCTGGAATAAAGCTTTAGTTGTTGTCTCTACCCAAATGTATTATGCGAGTTTGAAGTTCTTTAGGGATGAATGGGTTACAACGTTGAAGGAGTTAAATGTTGCTGATGATTCTGAACGATTTCAAAAACACACTAATGGCCCACCTCCTTCTATTTCATCAGAAGAAGAAGATGAAGCTAGATATGATGAATCTTCTATGCTGATAGTCAAAAAAACAACCGCCGCCACTATCCTTCAGTCCTCCGAGAAAGTTCAGCAGAAAACAACTTCTTTCGAGCAACGCCAATTGCCCTTTGAGCAACCAACTTCTTCCTCCAAATCAGCTGATGATGTTGTAGGGAATAAGGAGAAGGTGTAAAGTTGTTCAGTACTTTTCTTATTTTTCTTTATTTTACCTCTTTGGTTGTACCCTCTTCTTTTATGATCAATAAAATGGACTTTGTTTTTATACTGAGTTTCTCTTTACCTGTTCAATATAGTTGTACTATTGTTGATCTATTTTTACTTTTTCTAGTTTATTGCTATGATGAAACTGTTGTCAGCTCATGATATAGAATTGATGAGGAAGTGTACTGATTATTTCAAAGATGGTCATGCGAACTTTACTGAAGCACTAATAGTTGATATTCTCGGGTCTGACGTCTCAGAGCGAGTAATTGATTCTTATCAGTATTTAAAATCTATGCTTGATCGAGTTGTAGCGAACAATGTGGATTACTATGAAATGATAGAAGACCTTCAAGGAATTATCGAGTAACTTCAACTTTAGCATAAAGAAACCACTCCTATGATGCATGAAGGTTATGAGAAAAAGTACCAACAGTTAAGCGTTGATCGTGGCTATGATAAATTTATCTCAGCTCATGAGAAGAGAGAAAGTGTGCTAAAACTTGAAGTTGAGGAGAATAGAAACATTGAAAAGCTGATGGAGGAGGAAAATATTGCCTTACAAGAAGAGTTGAGACAACTAAAATTTGCTTCTTCTTATGGAGCTCTGGTTCAGCTAATGTTGAAGGTTTCTCCTTTTTGGAGACTGAGAATGACTCATTGAGAGAAGAACTAGAAAGTTTGAAAAGAGCCAGACATAAATCTCCTTCGCGAGGTAGAGCAAGAGTTGGTCGGAGCAACATTGAAGATACTAGGAATCAACAAGACTTAGCAAATTAGGATGTTTAACTGAAAGCAAAAAATCAAGCTTTAGCTGAAATGTCCCAAAAAATTCAGAGTCTTAACGAGCAACCATCCAATCAGAGTTCTGTATTGGAAACTAAAGAAACATGGTGAAAAGGCTTCATCAGCATGTTGAGAGATTGACTTATCAATTCCACAAATAGCCTAGAGAGTTTTGGAAGGAGGGATGTAATGAAGATTTGTGCCATCTTGATGTTAGGTTGAAGCAGTCAAACAATGAGGGGTATAAATATGGATGGATGAATGCTCTAGTTATGATGCATGTTGAAAAAGGGACACAGTTGTGGGATTGGTGTGATCCTCGACTACTTGACCTGTGAGTTCCTCCTTTCAAATTAGACGTTAGCTGGATTCCAGTTAGTTCCATTCCTCGGTGTTTGATCTCTAAATACCTTGGTGATTACCATCTTCATGAAGACTTTGAGATATCCCGAACTCCACATCTGCTCGACCGACCAAGTTTAAACAATGCTAGGATGCTGCGAGATCTGAATTTTATCAACTCTTCTTTTGCTTTAGATGATCCTCCAGCTGGAATGGATCTTGTTCCTAAATCTGAAGGAAAGAAACCAATAGATTGGACATTTGTAATTCGTTAATGATCATTTAATGAATAAAAGTTCATCTTTTTGTAATTTTCATTCCTTGGAAATAAATTGTAAGATGTTTTTTCTTATCATGCTATATTTTGATGAGTATATATATCTATAAGGGACAATTTGTCTTGTTTTGATTTAATTTCCTAGACAATGGAAATTTGCACCATTTTTTTGCCTAGTTGCAGTGACTTATCACCCATAAGTGCCTAAGCAATGTAATTATTTTTAAGCCATGTTCCTGCTTAGTTGTAACAATATTATCTAGATTGCCTTGGTGCCTATGAAGTGGATATGTTACCCATCTTCTTGCCTAGTTTTGGATGCCCCTTGAGGTCACCCATAATCAAACAGGGCTTGCCTTGTATGATTGTTGTGACAACATTGTTGGTTAGGTTTGTTGATGCCGACCAACCTTAGTTGGTGGTTACTAATGCCGACCAACCTTAGTTGGTGGTTGTTGATGCCGACCAATCGTAGTTGGTGGTTTTTGTTGCTACAAATTTCAAATGAAGTGTGTAGCACTAGTACTCTAAAAAAATATTGGGGAATCATCATTTTTATTTATACTAAAATATTAGAGTACCTGTGTATGTGTAGTTACGTTACTGATAATACTTTCGTAGATGCTCAGCATTATAAGAGTTCTTGAATTCTCCCCCTTCTAGAATTTCTATTCTGTAGGTGCCAGGTCGAACAACAGTTGTGACATGATAGGTCCCGTGCCAGTTAGCTTCCAACTTATTGTATTTTTGGCTTACTCTCTTGAGAACATAATCTCCATCCTTGAGATCACACTTCTTGGCCCTTTTATCGTAGAATATGGCAGTTATTTGCTGGTAAGCTGCATTTCGGACTGCTGCATCTTCTTTGACTTCTTTGAGCATGTAAAAGTCTAAACGTCTCATTAAATCACTTACTGGAGAAATGAAATTAAGCACCCTATGAGTAGGTAAGCCTAATTCAGCAGGTATGACTGCCTCACTCCCGAAAGCTAACATATAAGGAGATTCAACGGTCGTTGTTTAGGGTGTTGTTTTATAGGCCCACAATACATAGGGCAATTCATTAATCAAGTTACCTTTATCTTCATCCAATCTTTTATTTAATCCATTTAGCAGAGCTCTATTCGTCACCTCTGTTTTCTCGTTACTCTGGGGATGGCTTGGTGCATAATGAATCTTTTGAACATTGGACTATTGACAATACGCAGTGAACTCCTCATTATCAAATTAAGTACCGTGATAAGTGATGAAAGCATGTGGAAGACCATATCTGCAAATAATATTCTTCCAAATGTACTGGTATACCCTTTCATAAGCCATATCAATGAGAGGTTGAGCTTCCACCCACTTTGTGAAATAGTCAACAGCGATCACTAAGTTTTTGAACCGTCCTCTAGTAGTTGGCCGAGGCCCGACCAAGTCTATTCCCCACATAGAAAATGGCCAAGGTGAGGTAATTGGTGTCAATAACGCATGGGGAGTTCTCCGTATGGTAGAAAATCAATGACACTTGTCGTATTTCTTGGCATAAGTTGTATAGTCAGCGTGCATCATTAGCCAATAGTATCCTGTGACACCCCGCCTAATTAAATACCGGGCGATCACTCCTTTATTAAATTAAAATTAAGGTGAACAGTTGGATCATTCTCAGCATCAGTGT
Source organism: Sambucus nigra (assembly GCA_949130495.1). Taxonomy (NCBI): domain Eukaryota; kingdom Viridiplantae; phylum Streptophyta; class Magnoliopsida; order Dipsacales; family Adoxaceae; genus Sambucus; species Sambucus nigra. The sequence goes on along the minus strand of OX422219.1, from coordinate 378,934,440 downwards.
CGTTCCAATTTAAACACCCTAATTAATTAAGCTAAGTGTCAAAACCATTTTTAACATTCCTTTCAAGTTTTATTTATTTATTTCATTAAACAATCAATCAATTAATTTAACATTCAACAACTGTCTACTAACAATAAAACTTAAATTAAACCATCCAGAATATAATAAATCCCAAAGTGACAATACTAGAAATAGATGAAGTACAATATCCAAATAACAACTGAAAAATGGAAAGGGCAACACATGCCCCAATAATGAACATGCTAGGAGTAGAATCAAATGGATGAAGTCGTCTAAACAACAGGCCTGCAACTCTCACCTAAGCTGCAGCGCGTTCCTGCCAAAGGACCCTATGCAAGATGCCCCTGTGGCTGGGCACCTGTAATATATACATATATATATACAAGAGAGAAAGAGAAATGGAAACGGGTCAGAGCCCGATAGTTTATATGATTTAAAAATTCGTTTAGCAAGTATTTAAATTGATACAGGCCAATGCAACAACATATTAGTACGACACTCTCTTGAGAAATTCTCACCTCTCTTCTAATGTGCACTCCTATCGCACTAACCTCCCCAAGGGTTTATCTCATCATATATCACACTATCTTTCCCCAAGGATTTAACTTATCTTAGGTGACTCTCAAGATTTAATATTTAACAACATCATGGTTTAAAAGGATAATTTCATTTAGTACCAAAACGCTCATTTTAACTTTATTGATTCATAAAGTTTTACAATATCATATTATACTTTTCAAAACAAGTATTTCCAATTTGAGTCATTATACATGTCTTACTTACCATAACACAGTAGGCAGTTTGCAAATTTCAGAAGTTCATGAATATATCAAATTCTCGTATAATATATATATTCTAACAGCACCCACATAAAAATTATGGTGCGGGCATACTATGCTATCCAATCCCCGTATCAATCGTACTAAAGGGAATACAAGTTTGGGATCACTCTCGAACTGTATAAATACATAAACAAACAATATTCAGGCGAAGCATAGTTTCCAAGTCCAAGAGTTCAGTACATACCCTCACGTCTCTTAGGACCGTGACTACCGATTCGATAGCCTGTACCTATGATTTCTATATTCTAGGTTACGAGTCAATATCCCCCATAAGGCACACGAGATAAGATCGTCCCAGCGCGGAAACCTCAGGGATAGCAAGTAGCGCGGGCATGATTTTCACAAGTATATAATATATGCATACCCAATCATATTTAGGTTTATCCAATAAACCACATTCACAACATTTATTTTTATTTTCCCATTATTATTTATCAAGTATAATGGTTCGTTTCTAACTTTAATTCGAAGGGTTTTTCCAACTTACTACGTAACCCTCATGAACTCTATTCTTCCAAACGTACAATTCAGTAAATATCCATTTATGTTCAAACGTAATTCTTTCTTACGTGTCTCTCCCCTTTAATATATACTCACATTATCCCTTATGCAAAATATCCCAAAAATATAGATTTCGCCTTACATTAAAGGATTTTGAATTTTTATTTTCAAAGATGAGAATTTCAAATAGTTTCAAAATTGGAATTAAAAAGGAGTTTTAATTGAATTTTTATTATCTCTAAGAGTCCTTAAAACATAAAACTGTCTAGCAAAAAAAATATTAAAAACTATTGAACAGTCCGATCGAGCTGAATTTTTTTTGTAGCTTTCTCTCGTCTTCAGCTAATTCTCTGTAAAATTTCATCCAATTCCAACGGTCCGATCGTCCGGAATAAATGTTTTAGTGTTTTTATCTGATTAGAACTCTTTTCTTAATCAAACTCTTAATCCTTTACATGACAAAGGGTTTCCAGAATATCATATAAATCATCACTACATGAAAATTTCCCATCTCAAATTGGGTTTTTCTTCCATAAATCTCATCCTAATAACTCCTAAACTAATATGGATGATGCATCAACGAAATACGCAAGATAAACACTTGCCTGGGATTTTCCAGAAATCTGGTTTGGTGTTGAATTTGGTGTGGTTGCGTTCCCCGTCTCGCGATCTACGCGTTGGCGGTGGTGGTGGTGTAAACGGATGAGTTTTGAGCCTTGGAATGCCTTGAGAGCTCTCTCATCTCCTCTCCAATGGCCGTTCTAGTGTTTTGAGTTATCTAACCCTAGGAGAAAACCTAAACATCTGATATAACCCCTTTAATTTTCGTGGGTTTAATTACCCAAAAATACAAAATGACTAAAATGCCCTCCCAGGGTACTAATTAGGCCTAAAAACTCACCGAGACCCAAATCAAACCCCCGAGTATACTTTTCTGACTATCTCGACCCTTTCAGACGCGTTGGCGCACTAAAAACGACCATATGAATAACCTATAAAATATTCACTTTTATTAATTCACATTTAGTCCCGACACGAGACAGGCGCGTCCCGACTTAAATTTTCACAATTGTCATTTTATTCACACGTGACAATATTATAAAAATAAATCTCATATATTACTATACTCATCCAGTAATATGCAACAAATAATATATTCCCAATAATTACTAACTCTTGTCATGCTAGTAAATATTTAAAACAATATTTCGGATTAAAATTAAATTAATTTATCTCAATTAAATTTAATAAATCCTTAAATTTAAAAGCCATGAAAATATGGGGTATTACATATCCCTGCGTAGTTATTCTCTGCAAAAGAATCCGACTTGCTACGTGAGCTCCACAGGACCCTTCATGAATTTCTTCTATGAGATATTTAACTTCCACTGGATGAACACATTTTTGCAGACCTGCTATCATACCCATTTTTGTACCGAACTCCATTATTTAAGACATATCTAACAGCCTTAAACTTCAACCTCTTGACTACAAGTTGGTCGGCTAGTAAAATGTCGTCTTCGATATACGCCCTTATGGGATCCATCCCGTAAGGTCCTGTGGTGACAATAATTATGCAACACAAATAAATGTGAAAGAGGTAATAACCAGGAAAAGATAAATAAAATGCCAATCACACAACAACAGGTGTACGTGGTTCAACAAAGATGTGCCTACGTCCACGGTGGTGCAGTCAGTGTTATTTCTCTATATTCTGAAGAATAAGTACAAGGAATACAACTTGTCCTTTGCCCCGGACCCAGGGTTTAATTTATACATGTGTATGCTAGTTAGTGGAGATGATGGGTTCCTTCATACTAGCCCTCTTCCCTATCCTTTCCCTTCATGGGGTTGTGCGCCCTTATAACTTCTCTTCATGGGATCGTGGAGAGAGATCGGGTCAATATGAAAGATAGAGGGCCTGGATTTTGGGCCACCAGAACTGGGCTACTCGTCCAGGCCCATGGTCCCAAATTCTGGGTACCTACAATTGCCCCTAAATTTTTTGGGCCACGTTTATGGGTCCAATGAATTTAAATGATAGGCCATTATGGCTGATTTGTGATCCTTTGAAAACTTTGAAGTTGCTTTGGCGGCACCCGCTTCGCTATCCGTGCGCTATGATTAGAATTGAAGGCTTGTTGGGATAAGGCACATTTCTCTTCGTCGCTTCAGCTTTTCCAGTAATCTTCTATCTTCTGAGAACTCTTACACTTTGTACCTTCTACTTTCGATCTCTACTCTTGTTGCTTCTTCGCCATTTGACCTGATCTTCTGTCTTGTAATTTCTCGTGCTCTTTGTATTTTCTCTTTGGTTTGTAGTTTTTCTTGTATTTTTCCAATGGCGAAGATTGGAAATAGGTCAGTCACGGAGTTTAGAAAATTCTATAACATTCCTGAGTGGGTAGAGATTGAGTGTTGTGCCTCGCCTCCTAGGAAAGTTAGGGATATAGAGGATGCACATTGGATTCACGTTTTGTTGCTCTCCCAGGGGGGACTTACCCTTCCCCCTAATGATATGTTTCTGCATTTCTTTATCTATTTTGGTATTGTACCTGCACAATGTTCGCCCAATGTATGGAAAATAGTGAATGGCGTGCATAGGATAAATCAATTGTACGACACTAGGTTAGGTCTTGCCGAGGTCTGCTTTTGTTACTCCTTCTCTCGAACTAGTTTAGGTGTCCTGTACCTCAAAGCTAGGAGCCCTGATAGAGTATTGGTAGTGAATCAACCTGATTCCCATAAGGACTACTGGCAGGAGGGTTTTCTTGTTAGGAATTGGCAGTTCTCTCCTCAATCTGAAGGGTCAAGATCTGAAAGATTCACTGTTCCCTTTTATGGGGAAGAGTATATAGGTAGATATTGGTAATGTTGCTTCAAACTTTGCTGATTTATGGATTTTCTAACCCCTTTCTGTGTTTTCTTTTACAGCGAGGTCAAAGAACGTGGAACCTGCTCTTAGCGAGGTCCGAATTTCTGAGTTGCTTAAAGCTTGGAACATCAGAGAGCCCTTGGGTGACGGCGAGCATCCCAGATCTGCCGCTTTTTTGCTTGAATACAAAAACACAGGCTCCAGCTTCATAGCCCGACCTGTGGATAGTGTTCCAGACTTTGACTCTTCCATAGAGACTTCGGCTGAGCCCATCCAGTTGGACGAAGAAGAGAGCAGCTCGGAGAGTGATCCTGCAGGCGTTGTGAGTAACTTGGGTGAAGGGAGTGCTGACAGTAGCAGTTCTTCTAAAGGGGATTCCGAGGCTCAAGACTCATCGAGCACTACCAGCAGTTCTAGTGAAGAGATGCCTCCCAGGATGAATCTGATCAGAGATGACGATAATGATGATGACGTTCTCCTTGCACAGAGGTCCAAGAAATCGAAGACTGCCTCTGGGACCATAGCTACTGGTTCTCGGCCTTCTTCTCAGGAGCAAGAGAAGAAGAAGAGAGAGGAGGAGTAGGCAAGGGAGAGAGAGAGGAAAAAGGAGGAGGAGAGGAAGAAAGTGGAGGAGATAAAGAGAAGGGAGAGGGAAAAAGAGGAGGAGAGGAGGAAGGTGGAATCAAGGACCAAAACTGGTCAAGCCCTGGTCCCAGTGTCTGCCTTGCCCAAGGGGGCTTCTGTGGCTGCCTCTCCTCAGCTTGCCCCTGCGCTGCTCGAGAGAGAAGTTCTTCCTGCAGATCGCGAGAGGGGGTTGGGGTCCGATCAATTGGCTCTGCAGGCTAGACAGAGGCTCGCCTTGGTAAAGTTCTCTTCTAATTCTCAATTTCTTTTAACCAGTTTTGATGGTTTCTTCTTCTTGATCCCTTCCTTGTTCTTTGCAGTTTGTGACCGACTTCGCTGTGCTTTATCGCTCTCGCGATGAGCTGGTGAGAAGGAATGGTGAGCTGGAGCAGTAAAAATCTATCCTGGTAGCCACGGGGTCTCATCTGGAGGCCGATCTGAAGGCTGCTGATGCAGCTCGAGCTTCATCTGACTTGGCTCTTGTTAATTCTTCTCGCGAGAGAGATGATGTGGTCAGGGAGCTTGGCGAGCTGAGGAAGGCGTATGACCTGGTGTGCTCGAGCAAGCTAGACCTTGCAGAGAAGAACAGGGCTCTGGCCGAGCAACTGGAGGCAGAGAAAGCCCAGGCATCCACTCTTAAGGAAGATTCGTACAACTCTGGCTGGGCTGCTGCGTATGAGGACGCTGAGGTTCAGATAGGCTATATCAGCCGTCTGAACTTCAAGAAAGGGTGGAATAAGGCTCTCGTGGTCGTTGGGGTGGATGTTGCATCCCCCCTCTTTGACGAGCACGATCCAGGGTCAAAGCCAATCGTAGATGAGGACCCAGCCCCAACTGCTGAAGGCACCGGTCCTGTCTCTCAGGTGGCTTCTACTGATGTTCCTTTGGTCGAGTGGACAGAAGACACCCCTGCAGAGGGTAATGCACCTGTTGATGCTGATAAGGACAAGGGACCATCCACTTCTGGGCCAGCCGAGGCTGCTAATTGATAGGGCTGCTTTGTAATTTTTTCTTTTTCAATCTGATGTAACCTCGTTCCTTATTAATGAAAAGACTCCATTTTTGTTTATGATGATCTCTTTCTTTTCTCTTCCTTTTACTTGTAGTTGGTTGATGTGGATGATTATATTCCTGTTACCTCCCAACTAGGTAGGACTCTCGGTCCTAATGCAAGCCCTGCAGTTCGCTAGGCCTTTGCTAGACTTTGTAGGTTTGCTAAGTCAAGGAACCAGAAATATAAGGATCAGTCCGAGCTAGTGGCCACGTTGAAGGACAGGCTCCAGGAGATGGAAGAAATCGGTGCTTCGGTGCAAGAAGAAGTCAGTGCACTGAGAGCAAGGTTGCTGGAGGCCACCGAGATTAATCAGGTTGGGGAGTTCCTACAATAGGAAAATGAAGACTTGAGGAGGGAAGTCCTTAGGCTTAAGAAGCATTCGCCGAGCATCGTTTCGGCAGTCCTGCAAGGCTCTTCTTCGTCGTGAGCTGCTCGGCCTCCCCTCCCGCGTGCTGGTAGGAGTGCCAGGGGTAGGAACAGGGAAGCCGAGGAACAACGTGAGAGGGAAATGGAGGAGCTGCGCGGCGATGTTCGGTGAGCTCATATGACTGCTACTGGGCTCCAGAGGGACGTTACTCGTCTGCGGCATCTATTCAAGAAGGGCCCTCGCCAAGTGTGGTCTGATGGCTATGATCAGGGCTGGCTGGATGCTCCCACAAGATTATCAGAGTTCGAGGAGCTCTCCTTCATCAGGGGTGGTTGAGTGCTCTCAAAGAGCTGCAGGTCCCGAGGAACTCGACGTTGTGGTATCGACACGAGATGTCCTCCTCTACTCTGATGCCCAATCCATTCAGGAGGGATGATCGATAGATCCCCATCGATGCTATTCCCCGGCGACTATTGGAGTTGGACGCAAATGAGGTCGTGGAGGAGCTCGCTCCTGCTCCTGATGATGGAAGGAGAGCTAAAGTTGCTGATTATCTTGCTCGGAGGCTTCCACCTCCTTGAGATATTATTTTTTAATAATTGTAAATGCTTTGGGAGAGCTTCGCCGACTAAACATGTACTATTATTGTTTGTAAATATAAAAGATTAATGGAAAGTTCGATTTTTGGGCGATTTTGCCGACTAAACGTGTTCATCTAATCCTTTTATATTTTTGCAGCTTCACAATCCTTTTTATTTTGTCATGTGAGTGTCCGCCCAGTCCAGTATTAAGAATACCATTGTGCCCTCCCTTTACCTTTTAGGTCGTGTCGTCACACTCCCTTAGGCCTAAGTAGGGCAATTGGCGAGGACACACCTGGTATTGGATGTCTTCATCCGGTCAGGATTTTGTTCAACCAAAGTTGGTTTGATGCCTAAGAATACTCTGTAGGGCTTCATATATTGCCATGGGCAATGCTAAGAGGTCTGTCATGCTTCATGACGATGACCTGAGGAGGGGTGTTCGCTTGCTATGTCAACCATTGTGCCTGTGATTTGAAAGGGATGTGCAATAAGATGTAATTGTTACTTTTTAGAGAGTGATCAACTGAGAGATTTTTATTGGTGAATTGAGAAATGAACTGCTCTTTCACATAATGAGTACAATAAAAGATCTAACAATAGAACTCCTAAAAATAGAATTTCTTGAGATTAGCTGCGTTCCATGCTCGTGGTATCTCTCTTCCCTCCATCGTTTTCAAATTATAGGCACCTAGCAGGTCGTCTCTAATTATCTTATAAGGTCCTTCCCAGTTCGGGCCCAGTTTACCGTCTGATGGCTTCACTGTGTTGCCCAGGACCTTTCTTAAAACATAGTCCCTAACTTTGAATTTCCTCGGATTGACCCTTTTGCTGTAGTGCTTCGTGAGTTATTGCTTGCTAGTTTTACTAGGGCAAGTTCCCTGCCCTCGTCGGCCAGGTCGAGTTCGGCGAGCAAAGCTTGATCGTTCTGGCCCTGCTCGACAAGGTCGGATTTCATTGTAGGCAATCCTGCTTCGAGTGGGATGACCGCCTCCATACCATATGCTAGTGAGAATGGCTTTTCTCCTGTGGCTCGCCTAAGAGTCGTTCTATACGCCCATAGGATATGCGGTAGCTCGATTGTCCATGCGCCTTTGGATCGCTTTAACCGCTTCTTCAATCCAGCGATCACTGTCTTATTGGAAGCCTCAGCTTTTCCGTTTCTTTGAGGGTAGGCCACCGAGATGAAGTGGTGCCTGATCCCGTGTTTGTCGCAGAAGTCCTGAAAAGGTCCACTCTCGAACTGTGTTCCATTGTCAGTGATGATGGTTCTGGGGATCCCAAATCGAGTGATTATATTTCTCCATATGAACCTCGTCATGTCAGCATCTCGGATGTTCGCCAGTGCTTCTGCCTCGATACACTTGGTAAAGTAATCAGTTGCAACCAACAGGTATTTGCGATTGCCGGTAGCGGTGGGCAGTGGTCCCACGATGTCCATTCCCCGCTGGGCGAAGGGCCAGGGACTGGTCAGGGATTTTAATTCGCTGGCGGGCTGGTGGACCATGGGAGCGTGAAGTTGGCATTTTAGACATTTGGGGACATATACTGCGGAGTCCTTTTGCATGTATGGCCACCAATAACCTTCCTTCATTGCTCGGAAGGCTAGAGACCTTCCTCCGATGTGACTTCCACAGATTCCTTCATGAAGCTCGTGAAACACTGCTTTGACATCGCCTGGGTGGACGCAACTAAGGTAGCGGCCGGAGAAAGATCTTTTATACAAGTCGCCTCCTGTGGATAAGTGAAAGCGAGCAGCTTTGACTCTTATCTGGTGGGAAGTTCTCTTATCTTCTGGGAGCGTTCCGTTCTTTAAATAATCTCTCAAGGGATCCATCCAGCTGGGGGCTGATTCCAATTGGAGTATTGGTTTGCTTTTGTCAGCTCGCAATTGGGGTAAATGCTTGGGCAACTGAGGAAATCGATAGGGATGATCCTTTTAAGGCTAGAGTCAAATGCTGAGCTCAGGGCTGCTAAGGCGTCAGCGTGGCTGTTTTGCCCCCTGGGAAACTGTTGGATGTTGATCTCTTCAAAGTTCGTCATTAAGTTTTTTACCAAGGAGAGGTAGGTTGCCATTCTCTCGTCCTTCGCGTTATAGTCTCCACTTATCTGATTGGAAACTAGTTACGAATCTCCGAATACCTGAAAATGCTTTGCTCCCAGAGTTTGCGCCCTTTGGAGACCTGCTATCAAGGCTTCATATTCTGCTTCGTTATTAGAGGATGCAAATCCCAGCCTTATTCCTTGCTCGAGGACTGTATTTTTTGGAGTGATGAGAATAATTCCTACTCCTTCCCCCTTTGAGTTGGAGGCTCCATCAACGAATAGTTTCCAACCTTCCCTTGTAGCCTGGTTGTTTTGTTCTGTTGTCTTAGGCTGGTCGAAGGGTTCTTCGCCTGTGAATTCAGCTATGAAATCAACAAGGATTTGACCCTTGATAGCTGTCCTTGGTTGAAATTGGATGTCAAATCCGCCGAGATCGACTGACTATTTAGACAGTCTGCCCGATAAATCCGCCTTCCTTAGGACAGCCTTGAGGGTGTGTGATGTAAGGACGATGATCGTATGAGCTTCGAAGTACTGCTTCAGTTTCCTCGAGGACATTACTAGGGCGAATGTGAGCTTCTCCAATGGTAGGTAGCGCTGCTCGGCGTCTAGTAAGGTTTTGCTCACGTAATAGACTGGATGTTGGATCCCTGTAACTTCACACATTAGCGCTGAGCTGATATTATGGCTGGATACAGAGAGGTAGAGGTACAAAGAGTCCATTTGTTGTGGTATGACAAGCAGCGGTGGGGAGCTTAGGTAGGACTTGAGTTCGTCTAACGCTCGTGAGCAACCTGGGGTCCATTCTACTGTTTTGCTACCTTTTAAGAGTTGGAAGAAGGGCTTGCATCTCTCGGAGGATTTAGAAATGAAACGATTTAGAGCAGCGAGCATTCCAGTGAGCTTCTGTACATCTCGGACTGTGCGAGGAGGTTGCACTCTTTTGATTGCATCAATCTGGTCTGGATTAGCCTCTATGCCTCGCTTGCTGACCAAATACCCAAGAAACTTTCCTGACTGGACACCGAAGGAACACTTGCTCGCGTTGAGTTTCATTCGGTACTTCCTGAGGATTTCGAAGGTACTTGATAGGTCCGAGAGGTGATTTTCCTTCTTATTGCTCTTGACGAGCATGTCGTCAATGTAGACCTCCATTGTGTCTCCCATTTGATTCTTGAACATTTTAGTAACTAGTCGTTGATAGGTTGCCCCTGCATTTTTTAGCCCAAAAGGCATGACCTTGTAACAGTATAAACCAACCGTCGTGATAAACGCCGTTTTGTCCTGATCTGGAGCATACAGGGGGATCTGGTGATATCCTGAGTATGCATCCAGAAAACTCATTCGTTCGTGAGCTGCGGTGGCGTCTACTAGTTGGTCTATTTTCGGAAGAGGGAAGCTATCCTTGGGGCAGGCTTTGTTGAGGTCAGTGAAGTCTATGCAAACTCTCCACTTCCCATTGCTTTTCGGAACTACCACTGGGTTGGATAACCATTTGGGGAATTTCACTTCCCATATGGACCCTGCATCCAGCAGTTTTTCGACTTCTTTTTCTATTGCTCTGGCCTTCTTGAGAGCAGTTCGTCGTGCCTTCTGCGCTATCGGCTTGAATGTGGGATCGACGTGCAACCGATGGCAGACCATATTGGGATCAATTCCTGGCAGCTCATAGGGTTCCCAAGCGAAAACATCTATGTTGCTTCTGAGTAAGGTTAACAAATCCTTTTGCTCTTGGTCAGTGAGTGAGGTCCCGATCAGGAAGATTCTGCTGTTGTCGCCTTCTTTAGCCGTCGCTTCTACTAGGTCCTCTACAACACGCTCGGAGGGGAGGAGCCTGGTCTCTTCCACTCTGGGCCTTCCATATTTTAATTGCTATTTGGAAGGGATTGCTCTGTAAAAATAATGGTATCAGAGCTTCTTTATTAATATATTATTATATATAAGATAAATTATTTAACGAAAAGAGTGGAATTACACACCATAAGTTTACATCGATTAATTTTATATGCGTAGTGAAAGAACTCAACTCAAAGAATTATTACGTTACGAATATAAAAACCTTGATTTTTATACACAAAGAGCAATAAACTTTAAAAAACAAAAAGATTTTGCAAGTTTCCTTGTAGTAAATTGGATAGTAGTAGATATAAAAACTAAAATCAATCAATATAAACTAGAAATAGAAATTCTAGGAGAAAAAGGACGATTAGGTTAATATATGTTAACAGAAAAAGAATTTCTCAGAGGAAGATTAATAGCAGAATATAAAATTTTAGATAACGCTATAAGTGAAAAAGATAAAAACATAAAAAATAAAAATTTTATTCAAGCCACTATTAATACTTGGATTATCAGAATAGCAAAAGAAAAAATTTATCAGTATCAGCTAGAATTAGAAATATTAAGTGAAAAAGGAAGATTTTAATGCGTACTGAGAAGCAAAAGTTAAGAATTTCGATAGAATATCATAGAATTTCCGTTAAATTTCAACTACAACATCTTAGACGTCTTGTTAAATTTGGTCGCTATAATTTAATAGACAGCACTATTAGAGTAATAGAATATCACCAAGAACAACAATTAGCACAAGAAAATCAACTAGCAGTATTAATAGAAAAAGGACGATTTTAATCTTATGCAAACTGAAAAACAAAGGTTAAATAATTCTATAGACATAACAAGAAGACTAATAAACATTAGTAAAAAACTCTTAAATATTTTAAACAAAAGTAAAAATTTTAGAATCCAGCAAAATTTACAACTAAAAGAAGACACCCAACAAATCATTATTCAACTACAAACTCGATTAATATATTTAGAAACACAAATCGGAATATTAGCAGAAAAAGGCAGATTAGGATAATTTTATGAGCAATAATAACATAATTGAAAGAATTAGAAAAATTGAAGAAAATCAAGATTATATAAAAGGTTTTTTAGACGTCATTAATAATAATATTACTATAATAAAACTAGAATTAGAAAAATTTATAAAACACGAATATAAAAAAGAAGAAAAGGCAAAAGAAATAGCTAATATAGAAGAATTAGTTGAAAAATTTAAAAATTTAACAACTGATCCTAAACCTCTTAAAAAGAAAATAAACTTATTTTATTCTAAAGATGACATCTTCATCAACAAGTAAAGGAAAAGAAATATATCGCATAGAAAATATATATAATCAAGAAGAAAATACTCAAAAATACATTGAAAAAGGAATTCAAAAAACAAAAGGACAACATTTATATCAAAATAATTTATTAGATTTTACGAATAAATTATATAATCACACTAGTCAAAGAACAATAACTGCTATCAATAGTGAAGTAATCTTAGACTTAATAACTAGCGAATCATTAAAGAAATTAGATAAAATAGACGCAAAATTTATGCATTTAGGCGTAATCGTTATAGGATTAGTAGGATTAACTAGGCTAGAAGCAGGAACTAAAGTATTAGTATATATTTATGACGACAGATGGGATAACCATAAACAAGCACAAATAGCTAGCGCTGAAGTAGACCTATCACATAATGCCGCAGTAATAGGCTGTATACCTAATTATTGTATAGATATAAATGAATTTGGTAAACACATAAAAATAGCAATAAGAACACGAGGATATAATATGACCGGAAAATATAATAATCTCTTAGTACACACTTTATTTATGGGAAAAGTATTTAATCACTATAAAATAAATTTTAAAGCAGAATTTGATTGTATCGTAAAATCATTTAATAGTAAATATGTCGAAATGATAGAAGCACAAAAAATAGATAGTAGTATTTATGAAGAAGTAGAATGGAAACTACCTAATTTAATTACATCTAAACCAAAACAACCTGAAAAAAATAGAATATATGAAAATCAAATAGGACAAAGCAGTATTAAATTCAGTCGCTATAAAACCATAGAAGAAGAAGAAAACATAGAATTAATTGAAGAAATCAATGTCTTAATTATAGAAGAACAAATAGATCATTTATTTAATCTATTAGAAGATAAAATATACGATATAATAATTAATGATTGTGATAATTTAACAACAGAACAATTAGATAAAAAATATGGTAATAAAAAAGAAGATATAATTTCAATTTATTGCGCTGAAGGAACTAATGAAGATAATAAACAAAAAATAATAAACATAGGATTAGATAAATTCTTAGAAGAAAAAGAAATAGTAAAAATATTAGAAGAAATAAATCCAGCAGAAGAAACTACTGAAACCTCAACATCAACTTCAAAATCACCCACTAGCGATTTTTCAACCCATCAACATCTAGGAGCAACACGAGAAAAATACAATGAAAATACTAAACCAACACCAGGTAATAAAAGTAGAAGTAGATATGTATTCGACACTAGCTCTAATATAACTCAATATGGTAGTATATTAAACTTAGATAATATAAACCCATTAGATTGGGAAACTGCAATAGAAGTATGGGAAAAAGGATGTTTTCGAACTACTACACTAATAGAATTTACTAACAAAAGCGAAAGTGAATCATATTTTGAAAATACATTACAAGGTAGCGTCTCAAATTGGTATTTAACATTTAAACTAGGAACAGAATATTTAAATTTTAAAGAAAACTTTAATATAGAAAGATTTACTAATCTCATTAAAGCCTCTTTTTTAGGCGGTAATAGACTCATACAAGTCACAGAAAAACAAACAGAAGCACTCAGAAATCTAGAACAATTACAAATTTGTAGATTAGAATATATTGGAGATTACACTAGAAAATATATACAATATTGGACACAAACTGGAAAAACTAGTGATATAAGTTTATTAGATAGATATATACAAAAAATACCAGGAAAAATAGGTGAAAAAATATGGAAAAATTGGCAAAAAATAGACGAAAATAAAACCGATGCATCTATAGGAGCACGAGTCAATACAGTTTATAATACATTAAAATCAGAATGTAGAAAATTAAAAGAAAGTAAAGAAATTAGGAAACAATATTATCATACATGTCAACAATTAGACTTACCACCTCAATATGGTTGTGATAAAAAACGTATAATAAATAATAATTATAAATATAAACATACCAATAAACACAAAACTAAAAAGAAATATAAAAATTATAAAATACGACCTAGTAAAACATTTAAAAAATCTTATAAATATAATAATTACAAAAGAAAAAGACCATGGTATAAAAAGAGAACACTCCATGATAATAAAAAAGACATAAAAAATACCCCTAAAGGAATAAATAAAATAACAAATTGTAAATGTTTTATATGTGGTGACCCTAACCACATTAGACCAAATTGTCCATACAGAAATAAACCTAATAATATTTCTAAAATTCAAGAAAAAATAAATATTCTAGAAGATATAGAAGAAGAATTAGAAGATACAATAGAATTAGAAAGTATATACGATGAATATGAAGAAATAGACAACATTAGTATATATAGTATAGAATCTATAGAATCTAACGAATCTAGTGATAATGATATAGAAACCTTAGAACAAAGTTTAGATAGTTTAAATCTTTGTTATAATATCGAAGAATGTACTTATAAATTTAACCAATTTCAATTATTACAGTTAGATTGTATCAAATGCAAAAAAGAATATAAAAATATATATATATGTGAAAATTGTAGACAAAGATTATGTACAAATTGTTATAATACAGAAATACTCAAACCAAAAGAACAGGTAAATAATACTAATAAAACTGCTTTAATAACATTTCCTATAAAAATAAAATTTGCTAATAAAATTATAGAGACAACAGCAATGTTAGATACAGGAGCCACTAAAAGCTTAATCCATGTAGATTTAGTAGAACAAGAAGATGCTAAAGATTTAAATTACCCTGTTTATATACATCAATTTAATAAAGATGCTATACCTATAACTCAATGTATACAAAATATACCTATATATATAAATGATGAACAATTTATTTTACCACAAACCTACATAACAAATGTAAAAAGCCACCATCCTTTTATATTAGGTTTAAATTTTATTCAATCTTTAACAGGAGGATTTATGTATACACCTTCTGGAATACAATTATTTAAAAAAGGAACACATATTATACCTAACAATCAATCTAACACTATAAAACACGAAAATAAGTTAATTCTCAATAATAATATAATATTAGAATCAACTGAACAAATTGAAGACATAAAATGTAATAATGAATTAGATATAGAAACAGATTATTTAAATGACTATCTCCAATATCTTGAAGATAGTGATTGTCTTAAAATCGAATGTAATAATTTAAATAAAATCATTTTTAAAAATACTAAATTAGAATTAGAAGATTTAATTAGATTAGCAGAAAAAACTGAAATAATAGGTGAAGACCCTCAAAAACATTGGAACAAAAATCGAATAGAAGCAAAACTAAATATAATAAATCCTGACATAACTATAAAAACAAAAGATATTGCTTATGAAATAATAGATCAAGAAGAATTTAAAATACAAATTAGAGAATTATTAAATTTAAAAGTAATACAAAAAAGCACTAGTAGACATAGAAGCCCCGCTTTTATGGTAAGAAACCATAGTGAAATAAAAAGAAATAAAGCACGAATGGTAATTAACTATAAAAGATTAAATGATAATACCTATGATGATAGCTACAAAATACCTAATAAAGATGAACTAATTAATAAAATCCAAAATAAAAAATACTTCTCTAAATTTGATTGTAAATCTGGCTTTTGGCAGATAAGAATGCAAAAGGAATCAATTGAATGGACAGCATTCACTTGTCCAGAAGGACATTTTGAATGGCTAGTCATGCCATTTGGTTTAAAGAATGCACCACAGATTTTTCAAAATAAAATGGATACTATTTTTTAAAAAAAACATTCTGACTTTTGTATAGTATATATTGATGACATACTAATATTTAGTAATAATAAGCAAGAACATAGAAATCATTTAGAAATAATTTTTAAAGAATTTATCAATCAAGGATTAATTATCAGTAGTAAAAAGATGCAATTAGAAAAACAAGAAATAGATTTCCTAGGACTTTTTATTAAAGGAGGAAAAATAGAATTACAAGAACATATTGTAAAAAAGGTTTTAGAATTCCCAGATAAAATAGAAGAAACTAAAAAATTACAAGCTTTTCTAGGCTTATTAAATTATTGTAGATCTTTTATTCCAAATTTATCTAAATTAGTAGGACCATTATATAGTAAATTAGGAAAAAATGGACAAAGATATTTTAATAATGAAGATATAAAACTAGTACAAAAAATAAAACAAATTATTAGTACACTAGAACCATTAAATTTACCATTAGAAAATAATTATAAAATAATACAAACCGACGCATCAGCCTTAGGATGGGCAGGTATATTATTACAAAGACCTCATCAAGAAAGTAATAAAAACGATGAACAAATATGTAAATATTGTTCAGGTAATTTTAATGAAGCACAAGGAAGATTACCATCCACTGACCTAGAAATCTTAGGAGTTATAAATACTATAGAAAAATTTCAATTATTTTTAGGAAAAACTTTTTTAATCAGAACTGACTGTGATAACATAGTCAAACATTTTAATAAAACTAACCAAAGTAAATCAGCTACAAAAAGATGGTTAAGCTTTATTGATAATATAACAGGTAAAGGATTCACACCAACCTTTGAACATATAAAAGGTAAAGATAACCAATTAGCAGATATATTATCTAGACTAATTACTAACTCTTCTTAATTATTTTGCAGATGTCTTTTCAAGGATCTTCTTCAGGAACAAAAGATAGTACTAACCAACTCTTTACTGTTCTTAATGCTAAACAAAAATTCAGGTCCAAATTACCAGTAAATGAAGACCAACAAAAAATGCTCGATAATCTCTGGTTTAACAGAGAATATAATAAAGGTTCTTTTATTCATACAATGAATTACGTAAATACCTATTTTCACAATACTAATAATTATGTGAAAACTTTAGAAGCACAAGTTAAATACTATAAAAGCAAAAGTGATCCACAGCTTATCAAGGACCATGAAACAGTAATAAAATATTATAAAGTTTTAAATCTAAAAAATCAAGAGAATGCAAAGAAAATGAAAACAGTAGATCTTTATTCTAATAATATATTTTTATCAGCTTTTGACCCTTACCACAGATTTATATTAAAAACTAAAGTTGAAACTATTTTACCAAATGAAATAACTGAAAAAATAATCAGATTTGCACAAGAAAAAGATATTTGTAACTGGTTATATATTCAAAATTATTTTCGCTTTAACCCTGAACCAACTGGATGTAAATATAAATATGAACATGTCCACTTAAATGCTGTTAATAAATATGAAACAATGATATTCATAGAAATCCAATCTAATGTATTCCAAAATTTTATAATAACCAGACCTAACGTAATATTTCCAAACAATCCAGAGATTGCAATAGAAATAACTATTAGCTTATTACTAGAATACGGTATGGTAAGTAGTATTTTAATACCCCCTCCATGGGATAATATTGATTATAATTTCCCAAAAAGCTTAAAAGAAGCATTAGCAGAGCAACAACCAAAAAGAGTCAGTTCCCCTTATCTCTTATTAATAATTGAAAGTATTCCACCAGAATGGATCGAAACTGGACAAATAATACACAGCAGGCACAATATATTTATTGAACACAGAAAAGATAAAATATCAAATTATTATGTACAAGCAAGTAATGATAATTCTCTAATAAAAGGAAAAGAAGCAACAGAAGATTTATTACTAATGTACAAAGTATACAATATAATGAATGAAATACCAGCTGACCCCTGGTATATGATAAAAGAAAATTTTAATATGAGAATATTCATTCCAAAACACCCTTTCAATAGAAACTCAACATACTTTAATAAATCTCAAAATTCTACTGATACCGAAGAAGCACTATTTAGCAAAAGAGAAAGCAACTATCATTATCTGGCATACAGGCATACTGATTCAGATGATGATTCAATGGACTCGGTAACTAGGCACAATATTGATAATATGATGGAACCCTAAAGAAGCAATCATAAATCTAAAAGATGCAATAGAAATTATTAAATCATTAATACATCAGCCTACCATCAGCAGAAGACAAAAAAGATGACGCAAGCAATGACGCACGACGACCTTTACTGTGCAAATAGTGAAACGACCTTTACTGTGCAAACAGTAAAATGACCTTTACTGTGCAACTACTGTGCGACCCCTACTATTCATCTACTGTGCACTATTCACTTTTACTGTGCACTCACGGATTATACTGTGCAAGATTCGTTCGAAGCTCCTTTCCTTTGCTATATAAGGAGAGCTCCTCTTCTTCTCTCAACACACCTCTCACACCTCAACACACCTCAGAATACACTACTCTCTCTCATCAGAAGCAATTCTTACTACCAAACCTTTTACTTATAATATTTAAACCTCTCCAGCAATCTTAAGCTTGTAATCTCTGTAATTGTAAGTTTACTTTCAAGTTTCTATCTATGGCTTGGCTTGTAAATTATCTGTAAATTAAAGTTTGTACTCACATGCTTAAAGATCAATAATTATATTTCAAGTTTTTATTAGTACTTTCGGGAAACCCACTCTGAGTACTTAGATAATTTTTCTTCTATGTTTTAATATATTACTAAAGGATCCTTGAGGAGTTGTTTTACAATTTAATATTGATATAAATAGTTTAAACAAACTCTGGAATGATCTTCTGTTTATGAATTTTCCAGTGTCCTGTGATTTGCCATTGTCGCCGTTTTGAGCCATAGGCGTTGATATTGCCGTAGGCTGTGTAACCTCTCGTTAGGTTTTTGGCTTGACTGGGCTGCTACAGGTCTCTGTAGTACTGTGGACTTGAGGGCTATTCTTAAGCTATAGTTCAATTCATTGTCTGTTTCTAAAATTCATATCACTGTTCTCTCCTGTAAAAATAAGACATATATATAAAAACAAAAGATATTGCTTGTGAAATAATAGATCAACCGTTTTGAGCCATAGGCGTTGATATTGCCGTAGGCTGTGTAACCTCTCGTTAGGTTTTTGGCTTGACTGGGCTGCTACAGGTCTCTGTAGTACTGTGGACTTGAGGGCTATTCTTAAGCTATAGTTCAATTCATTGTCTGTTTCTAAAATTCATATCACTGTTCTCTCCTGTAAAAATAATGGTATCAGAGCTTCTTTATTAATATATTATTATATATAAGATAAATTATTTAACGAAAAGAGTGGAATTACACACCATAAGTTTACATCGATTAATTTTATATGCGTAGTGAAAGAACTCAACTCAAAGAATTATTACGTTACGAATATAAAAACCTTAATTTTTATACACAAAGAGCAATAAACTTTAAAAAACAAAAAGATTTTGCAAGTTTCCTTGTAGTAAATTGGATAGTAGTAGATATAAAAACTAAAATCAATCAATATAAACTAGAAATAGAAATTCTAGGAGAAAAAGGACGATTAGGTTAATATATGTTAACAGAAAAAGAATTTCTCAGAGGAAGATTAATAGCAGAATATAAAATTTTAGATAACGCTATAAGTGAAAAAGATAAAAACATAAAAAATAAAAATTTTATTCAAGCCACTATTAATACTTGGATTATCAGAATAGCAAAAGAAAAAATTTATCAGTATCAGCTAGAATTAGAAATATTAAGTGAAAAAGGAAGATTTTAATGCGTACTGAGAAGCAAAAGTTAAGAATTTCGATAGAATATCATAGAATTTCCGTTAAATTTCAACTACAACATCTTAGACGTCTTGTTAAATTTAGTCGCTATAATTTAATAGACATCACTATTAGAGTAATAGAATATCACCAAGAACAACAATTAGCACAAGAAAATCAACTAGCAGTATTAATAGAAAAAGGACGATTTTAATCTTATGCAAACTGAAAAACAAAGGTTAAATAATTCTATAGACATAACAAGAAGACTAATAAACATTAGTAAAAAACTCTTAAATATTTTAAACAAAAGTAAAAATTTTAGAATCCAGCAAAATTTACAACTAAAAGAAGACACCCAACAAATCATTATTCAAACTACAAACTCGATTAATATATTTAGAAACACAAATCGGAATATTAGCAGAAAAAGGCAGATTAGGATAATTTTATGAGCAATAATAACATAATTGAAAGAATTAGAAAAATTGAAGAAAATCAAGATTATATAAAAGGTTTTTTAGACGTCATTAATAATAATATTACTATAATAAAACTAGAATTAGAAAAATTTATAAAACACGAATATAAAAAAGAAGAAAAGGCAAAAGAAATAGCTAATATAGAAGAATTAGTTGAAAAATTTAAAAATTTAACAACTGATCCTAAACCTCTTAAAAAGAAAATAAACTTATTTTATTCTAAAGATGACATCTTCATCAACAAGTAAAGGAAAAGAAATATATCGCATAGAAAATATATATAATCAAGAAGAAAATACTCAAAAATACATTGAAAAAGGAATTCAAAAAACAAAAGGACAACATTTATATCAAAATAATTTATTAGATTTTACGAATAAATTATATAATCACACTAGTCAAAGAACAATAACTGCTATCAATAGTGAAGTAATCTTAGACTTAATAACTAGCGAATCATTAAAGAAATTAGATAAAATAGACGCAAAATTTATGCATTTAGGCGTAATCGTTATAGGATTAGTAGGATTAACTAGGCTAGAAGCAGGAACTAAAGTATTAGTATATATTTATGACGACAGATGGGATAACCATAAACAAGCACAAATAGCTAGCGCTGAAGTAGACCTATCACATAATGCCGCAGTAATAGGCTGTATACCTAATTATTGTATAGATATAAATGAATTTGGTAAACACATAAAAATAGCAATAAGAACACGAGGATATAATATGACCGGAAAATATAATAATCTCTTAGTACACACTTTATTTATGGGAAAAGTATTTAATCACTATAAAATAAATTTTAAAGCAGAATTTGATTGTATCGTAAAATCATTTAATAGTAAATATGTCGAAATGATAGAAGCACAAAAAATAGATAGTAGTATTTATGAAGAAGTAGAATGGAAACTACCTAATTTAATTACATCTAAACCAAAACAACCTGAAAAAAATAGAATATATGAAAATCAAATAGGACAAAGCAGTATTAAATTCAGTCGCTATAAAACCATAGAAGAAGAAGAAAACATAGAATTAATTGAAGAAATCAATGTCTTAATTATAGAAGAACAAATAGATCATTTATTTAATCTATTAGAAGATAAAATATACGATATAATAATTAATGATTGTGATAATTTAACAACAGAACAATTAGATAAAAAATATGGTAATAAAAAAGAAGATATAATTTCAATTTATTGCGCTGAAGGAACTAATGAAGATAATAAACAAAAAATAATAAACATAGGATTAGATAAATTCTTAGAAGAAAAAGAAATAGTAAAAATATTAGAAGAAATAAATCCAGCAGAAGAAACTACTGAAACCTCAACATCAACTTCAAAATCACCCACTAGCGATTTTTCAACCCATCAACATCTAGGAGCAACACGAGAAAAATACAATGAAAATACTAAACCAACACCAGGTAATAAAAGTAGAAGTAGATATGTATTCGACACTAGCTCTAATATAACTCAATATGGTAGTATATTAAACTTAGATAATATAAACCCATTAGATTGGGAAACTGCAATAGAAGTATGGGAAAAGGGATGTTTTCGAACTACTACACTAATAGAATTTACTAACAAAAGCGAAAGTGAATCATATTTTGAAAATACATTACAAGGTAGCGTCTCAAATTGGTATTTAACATTTAAACTAGGAACAGAATATTTAAATTTTAAAGAAAACTTTAATATAGAAAGATTTACTAATCTCATTAAAGCCTCTTTTTTAGGCGGTAATAGACTCATACAAGTCACTGAAAAACAAACAGAAGCACTCAGAAATCTAGAACAATTACAAATTTGTAGATTAGAATATATTGGAGATTACACTAGAAAATATATACAATATTGGACACAAACTGGAAAAACTAGTGATATAAGTTTATTAGATAGATATATACAAAAAATACCAGGAAAAATAGGTGAAAAAATATGGAAAAATTGGCAAAAAATAGACGAAAATAAAACCGATGCATCTATAGGAGCACGAGTCAATATAGTTTATAATACATTAAAATCAGAATGTAGAAAATTAAAAGAAAGTAAAGAAATTAGGAAACAATATTATCATACATGTCAACAATTAGACTTACCACCTCAATATGGTTGTGATAAAAAACGTATAGTAAATAATAATTATAAACATACCAATAGACACAAAACTAAAAAGAAATATAAAAATTATAAACTACGACCTAGTAAAACATTTAAAAAATCTTATAAATATAATAATTACAAAAGAAAAAGACCATGGTATAAAAAGAGAACACTCCATGATAATAAAAAAGACATAAAAAATACCCCTAAAGGAATAAATAAAATAACAAATTGTAAATGTTTTATATGTGGTGACCCTAACCACATTAGACCAAATTGTCCATACAGAAATAAACCTAATAATATTTCTAAAATTCAAGAAAAAATAAATATTCTAGAAGATATAGAAGAAGAATTAGAAGATACAATAGAATTAGAAAGTATATACGATGAATATGAAGAAATAGACAACATTAGTATATATAGTATAGAATCTATAGAATCTAACGAATCTAGTGATAATGATATAGAAACCTTAGAACAAAGTTTAGATAGTTTAAATCTTTGTTATAATATCGAAGAATGTACTTATAAATTTAACCAATTTCAATTATTACAGTTAGATTGTATCAAATGCAAAAAAGAATATAAAAATATATATATATGTGAAAATTGTAGACAAAGATTATGTACAAATTGTTATAATACAGAAATACTCAAACCAAAAGAACAGGTAAATAATACTAATAAAACTGCTTTAATAACATTTCCTATAAAAATAAAATTTGCTAATAAAATTATAGAGACAACAGCAATGTTAGATACAGGAGCCACTAAAAGCTTAATCCATGTAGATTTAGTAGAACAAGAAGATGCTAAAGATTTAAATTACCCTGTTTATATACATCAATTTAATAAAGATGCTATACCTATAACTCAATGTATACAAAATATACCTATATATATAAATGATGAACAATTTATTTTACCACAAACCTACATAACAAATGTAAAAAGCCACCATCCTTTTATATTAGGTTTAAATTTTATTCAATCTTTAACAGGAGGATTTATGTATACACCTTCTGGAATACAATTATTTAAAAAAGGAACACATATTATACCTAACAATCAATCTAACACTATAAAACACGAAAATAAGTTAATTCTCAATAATAATATAATATTAGAATCAACTGAACAAATTGAAGACATAAAATGTAATAATGAATTAGATATAGAAACAGATTATTTAAATGACTATCTCCAATATCTTGAAGATAGTGATTGTCTTAAAATCGAATGTAATAATTTAAATAAAATCATTTTTAAAAATACTAAATTAGAATTAGAAGATTTAATTAGATTAGCAGAAAAAACTGAAATAATAGGTGAAGACCCTCAAAAACATTGGAACAAAAATCGAATAGAAGCAAAACTAAATATAATAAATCCTGACATAACTATAAAAACAAAAGATATTGCTTGTGAAATAATAGATCAAGAAGAATTTAAAATACAAATTAGAGAATTATTAAATTTAAAAGTAATACAAAAAAGCACTAGTAGACATAGAAGCCCCGCTTTTATGGTAAGAAACCATAGTGAAATAAAAAGAAATAAAGCACGAATGGTAATTAACTATAAAAGATTAAATGATAATACCTATGATGATAGCTACAAAATACCTAATAAAGATGAACTAATTAATAAAATCCAAAATAAAAAATACTTCTCTAAATTTGATTGTAAATCTGGCTTTTGGCAGATAAGAATGCAAAAGGAATCAATTGAATGGACAGCATTCACTTGTCCAGAAGGACATTTTGAATGGCTAGTCATGCCATTTGGTTTAAAGAATGCACCACAGATTTTTCAAAATAAAATGGATACTATTTTTAAAAAACATTCTGACTTTTGTATAGTATATATTGATGACATACTAATATTTAGTAATAATAAGCAAGAACATAGAAATCATTTAGAAATAATTTTTAAAGAATTTATCAATCAAGGATTAATTATCAGTAGTAAAAAGATGCAATTAGAAAAACAAGAAATAGATTTCCTAGGACTTTTTATTAAAGGAGGAAAAATAGAATTACAAGAACATATTGTAAAAAAGGTTTTAGAATTCCCAGATAAAATAGAAGAAACTAAAAAATTACAAGCTTTTCTAGGCTTATTAAATTATTGTAGATCTTTTATTCCAAATTTATCTAAATTAGTAGGACCATTATATAGTAAATTAGGAAAAAATGGACAAAGATATTTTAATAATGAAGATATAAAACTAGTACAAAAAATAAAACAAATTATTAGTACACTAGAACCATTAAATTTACCATTAGAAAATAATTATAAAATAATACAAACCGACGCATCAGCCTTAGGATGGGCAGGTATATTATTACAAAGACCTCATCAAGAAAGTAATAAAAACGATGAACAAATATGTAAATATTGTTCAGGTAATTTTAATGAAGCACAAGGAAGATTACCATCCACTGACCTAGAAATCTTAGGAGTTATAAATACTATAGAAAAATTTCAATTATTTTTAGGAAAAACTTTTTTAATCAGAACTGACTGTGATAACATAGTCAAACATTTTAATAAAACTAACCAAAGTAAATCAGCTACAAAAAGATGGTTAAGCTTTATTGATAATATAACAGGTAAAGGATTCACACCAACCTTTGAACATATAAAAGGTAAAGATAACCAATTAGCAGATATATTATCTAGACTAATTACTAACTCTTCTTAATTATTTTGCAGATGTCTTTTCAAGGATCTTCTTCAGGAACAAAAGATAGTACTAACCAACTCTTTACTGTTCTTAATGCTAAACAAAAATTCAGGTCCAAATTACCAGTAAATGAAGACCAACAAAAAATGCTCGATAATCTCTGGTTTAACAGAGAATATAATAAAGGTTCTTTTATTCATACAATGAATTACGTAAATACCTATTTTCACAATACTAATAATTATGTGAAAACTTTAGAAGCACAAGTTAAATACTATAAAAGCAAAGTGATCCACAGCTTATCAAGGACCATGAAACAGTAATAAAATATTATAAAGTTTTAAATCTAAAAAATCAAGAGAATGCAAAGAAAATGAAAACAGTAGATCTTTATTCTAATAATATATTTTTATCAGCTTTTGACCCTTACCACAGATTTATATTAAAAACTAAAGTTGAAACTATTTTACCAAATGAAATAACTGAAAAAATAATCAGATTTGCACAAGAAAAAGATATTTGTAACTGGTTATATATTCAAAATTATTTTCGCTTTAACCCTGAACCAACTGGATGTAAATATAAATATGAACATGTCCACTTAAATGCTGTTAATAAATATGAAACAATGATATTCATAGAAATCCAATCTAATGTATTCCAAAATTTTATAATAACCAGACCTAACGTAATATTTCCAAACAATCCAGAGATTGCAATAGAAATAACTATTAGCTTATTACTAGAATACGGTATGGTAAGTAGTATTTTAATACCCCCTCCATGGGATAATATTGATTATAATTTCCCAAAAAGCTTAAAAGAAGCATTAGCAGAGCAACAACCAAAAAGAGTCAGTTCCCCTTATCTCTTATTAATAATTGAAAGTATTCCACCAGAATGGATCGGAACCGGACAAATAATACACAGCAGGCACAATATATTTATTGAACACAGAAAAGATAAAATATCAAATTATTATGTACAAGCAAGTAATGATAATTCTCTAATAAAAGGAAAAGAAGCAACAGAAGATTTATTACTAATGTACAAAGTATACAATATAATGAATGAAATACCAGCTGACCCCTGGTATATGATAAAAGAAAATTTTAATATGAGAATATTCATTCCAAAACACCCTTTCAATAGAAACTCAACATACTTTAATAAATCTCAAAATTCTACTGATACCGAAGAAGCACTATTTAGCGAAAGAGAAAGCAACTATCATTATCTGGCATACAGGCATACTGATTCAGATGATGATTCAATGGACTCGGTAACTAGGCACAATATTGATAATATGATGGAACCCTAAAGAAGCAATCATAAATCTAAAAAATGCAATAGAAATTATTAAATCATTAATACATCAGCCTACCATCAGCAGAAGACAAAAAAGATGACGCAAGCAATGACGCACGACGACCTTTACTGTGCAAATAGTGAAACGACCTTTACTGTGCAAACAGTAAAATGACCTTTACTGTGCAACTACTGTGCGACCCCTACTATTCATCTACTGTGCACTATTCACTTTTACTGTGCACTCACGGATTATACTGTGCAAGATTCGTTCGAAGCTCCTTTCCTTTGCTATATAAGGAGAGCTCCTCTTCTTCTCTCAACACACCTCTCACACCTCAACACACCTCAGAATACACTACTCTCTCTCATCAGAAGCAATTCTTACTACCAAACCTTTTACTTATAATATTTAAACCTCTCCAGCAATCTTAAGCTTGTAATCTCTGTAATTGTAAGTTTACTTTCAAGTTTCTATCTATGGCTTGGCTTGTAAATTATCTGTAAATTAAAGTTTGTACTCACATGCTTAAAGATCAATAATTATATTTCAAGTTTTTATTAGTACTTTCGGGAAACCCACTCTGAGTACTTAGATAATTTTTCTTCTATGTTTTAATATATTACTAAAGGATCCTTGAGGAGTTGTTTTACAATTTAATATTGATATAAATAGTTTAAACAAACTCTGGAATGATCTTCTGTTTATGAATTTTCCGGTGTCCTGTGATTTGCCATTGTCGCCGTTTTGAGCCATAGGCGTTGATATTGCCGTAGGCTGTGTAACCTCTCGTTAGGTTTTTGGCTTGACTGGGCTGCTACAGGTCTCTGTAGTACTGTGGACTTGAGGGCTATTCTTAAGCTATAGTTCAATTCATTGTCTGTTTCTAAAATTCATATCACTGTCTTTTGCATTCTTATCTGCCAAAAGCCAGATTTACAATCAAATTTAGAGAAGTATTTTTTATTTTGGATTTTATTAATTAGTTCATCTTTATTAGGTATTTTGTAGCTATCATCATAGGTATTACCATTTAATCTTTTATAGTTAATTACCATTCGTGCTTTATTTCTTTTTATTTCACTATGGTTTCTTACCATAAAAGCGGGGCTTCTATGTCTACTAGTGCTTTTTTGTATTACTTTTAAATTTAATAATTCTCTAATTTGTATTTTAAATTCTTCTTGATCTATTATTTCACAAGCAATATCTTTTGTTTTTATAGTTATGTCAGGATTTATTATATTTAGTTTTGCTTCTATTCGATTTTTGTTCCAATGTTTTTGAGGGTCTTCACCTATTATTTCAGTTTTTTCTGCTAATCTAATTAAATCTTCTTATTCTAATTTAGTATTTTTAAAAATGATTTTATTTAAATTATTACATTCGATTTTAAGACAATCACTATCTTCAAGATATTGGAGATAGTCATTTAAATAATCTGTTTCTATATCTAATTCATTATTACATTTTATGTCTTCAATTTGTTCAGTTGATTCTAATATTATATTATTATTGAGAATTAACTTATTTTCGTGTTTTATAGTGTTAGATTGATTGTTAGGTATAATATGTGTTCCTTTTTTAAATAATTGTATTCCAGAAGGTATATACATAAATCCTCCTGTTAAAGATTGAATAAAATTTAAACCTAATATAAAAGGATGGTGGCTTTTTACATTTGTTATGTAGGTTTGTGGTAAAATAAATTGTTCATCATTTATATATATAGGTATA
This sequence comes from Sambucus nigra, assembly GCA_949130495.1. Classification (NCBI taxonomy): domain Eukaryota; kingdom Viridiplantae; phylum Streptophyta; class Magnoliopsida; order Dipsacales; family Adoxaceae; genus Sambucus; species Sambucus nigra. Next base: position 378,906,494 of record OX422219.1, on the reverse strand, counting down.
TTTTGTATACATTGAGTTATAGGTATAGCATCTTTATTAAATTGATGTATATAAACAGGGTAATTTAAATCTTTAGCATCTTCTTGTTCTACTAAATCTACATGGATTAAGCTTTTAGTGGCTCCTGTATCTAACATTGCTGTTGTCTCTATAATTTTATTAGCAAATTTTATTTTTATAGGAAATGTTATTAAAGCAGTTTTATTAGTATTATTTACCTGTTCTTTTGGTTTGAGTATTTCTGTATTATAACAATTTGTACATAATCTTTGTCTACAATTTTCACATATATATATATTTTTATATTCTTTTTTGCATTTGATACAATCTAACTGTAATAATTGAAATTGGTTAAATTTATAAGTACATTCTTCGATATTATAACAAAGATTTAAACTATCTAAACTTTGTTCTAAGGTTTCTATATCATTATCACTAGATTCGTTAGATTCTATAGATTCTATACTATATATACTAATGTTGTCTATTTCTTCATATTCATCGTATATACTTTCTAATTCTATTGTATCTTCTAATTCTTCTTCTATATCTTCTAGAATATTTATTTTTTCTTGAATTTTAGAAATATTATTAGGTTTATTTCTGTATGGACAATTTGGTCTAATGTGGTTAGGGTCACCACATATAAAACATTTACAATTTGTTATTTTATTTATTCCTTTAGGGGTATTTTTTATGTCTTTTTTATTATCATGGAGTGTTCTCTTTTTATACCATGGTCTTTTTCTTTTGTAATTATTATATTTATAAGATTTTTTAAATGTTTTACTAGGTCGTAGTTTATAATTTTTATATTTCTTTTTAGTTTTGTGTCTATTGGTATGTTTATAATTATTATTTACTATACGTTTTTTATCACAACCATATTGAGGTGGTAAGTCTAATTGTTGACATGTATGATAATATTGTTTCCTAATTTCTTTACTTTCTTTTAATTTTCTACATTCTGATTTTAATGTATTATAAACTATATTGACTCGTGCTCCTATAGATGCATCGGTTTTATTTTCGTCTATTTTTTGCCAATTTTTCCATATTTTTTCACCTATTTTTCCTGGTATTTTTTGTATATATCTATCTAATAAACTTATATCACTAGTTTTTCCAGTTTGTGTCCAATATTGTATATATTTTCTAGTGTAATCTCCAATATATTCTAATCTACAAATTTGTAATTGTTCTAGATTTCTGAGTGCTTCTGTTTGTTTTTCAGTGACTTGTATGAGTCTATTACCGCCTAAAAAAGAGGCTTTAATGAGATTAGTAAATCTTTCTATATTAAAGTTTTCTTTAAAATTTAAATATTCTGTTCCTAGTTTAAATGTTAAATACCAATTTGAGACGCTACCTTGTAATGTATTTTCAAAATATGATTCACTTTCGCTTTTGTTAGTAAATTCTATTAGTGTAGTAGTTCGAAAACATCCTTTTTCCCATACTTCTATTGCAGTTTCCCAATCTAATGGGTTTATATTATCTAAGTTTAATATACTACCATATTGAGTTATATTAGAGCTAGTGTCGAATACATATCTACTTCTACTTTTATTACCTGGTGTTGGTTTAGTATTTTCATTGTATTTTTCTCGTGTTGCTCCTAGATGTTGATGGGTTGAAAAATCGCTAGTGGGTGATTTTGAAGTTGATGTTGAGGTTTCAGTAGTTTCTTCTGCTGGATTTATTTCTTCTAATATTTTTACTATTTCTTTTTCTTCTAAGAATTTATCTAATCCTATGTTTATTATTTTTTGTTTATTATCTTCATTAGTTCCTTCAGCGCAATAAATTGAAATTATATCTTCTTTTTTATTACCATATTTTTTATCTAATTGTTCTGTTGTTAAATTATCACAATCATTAATTATTATATCGTATATTTTATCTTCTAATAGATTAAATAAATGATCTATTTGTTCTTCTATAATTAAGACATTGATTTCTTCAATTAATTCTATGTTTTCTTCTTCTTCTATGGTTTTATAGCGACTGAATTTAATACTGCTTTGTCCTATTTGATTTTCATATATTCTATTTTTTTCAGGTTGTTTTGGTTTAGATGTAATTAAATTAGGTAGTTTCCATTCTACTTCTTCATAAATACTACTATCTATTTTTTGTGCTTCTATCATTTCGACATATTTACTATTAAATGATTTTACGATACAATCAAATTCTGCTTTAAAATTTATTTTATAGTGATTAAATACTTTTCCCATAAATAAAGTGTGTACTAAGAGATTATTATATTTTCCGGTCATATTATATCCTCGTGTTCTTATTGCTATTTTTATGTGTTTACCAAATTCATTTATATCTATACAATAATTAGGTATACAGCCTATTACTGCGGCATTATGTGATAGGTCTACTTCAGCGCTAGCTATTTGTGCTTGTTTATGGTTATCCCATCTGTCGTCATAAATATATACTAATACTTTAGTTCCTGCTTCTAGCCTAGTTAATCCTACTAATCCTATAACGATTACGCCTAAATGCATAAATTTTGCGTCTATTTTATCTAATTTCTTTAATGATTCGCTAGTTATTAAGTCTAAGATTACTTCACTATTGATAGCAGTTATTGTTCTTTGACTAGTGTGATTATATAATTTATTCGTAAAATCTAATAAATTATTTTGATATAAATGTTGTCCTTTTGTTTTTTGAATTCCTTTTTCAATGTATTTTTGAGTATTTTCTTCTTGATTATATATATTTTCTATGCGATATATTTCTTTTCCTTTACTTGTTGATGAAGATGTCATCTTTAGAATAAAATAAGTTTATTTTCTTTTTAAGAGGTTTAGGATCAGTTGTTAAATTTTTAAATTTTTCAACTAATTCTTCTATATTAGCTATTTCTTTTGCCTTTTCTTCTTTTTTATATTCGTGTTTTATAAATTTTTCTAATTCTAGTTTTATTATAGTAATATTATTATTAATGACGTCTAAAAAACCTTTTATATAATCTTGATTTTCTTCAATTTTTCTAATTCTTTCAATTATGTTATTATTGCTCATAAAATTATCCTAATCTGCCTTTTTCTGCTAATATTCCGATTTGTGTTTCTAAATATATTAATCGAGTTTGTAGTTGAATAATGATTTGTTGGGTGTCTTCTTTTAGTTGTAAATTTTGCTGGATTCTAAAATTTTTACTTTTGTTTAAAATATTTAAGAGTTTTTTACTAATGTTTATTAGTCTTCTTGTTATGTCTATAGAATTATTTAACCTTTGTTTTTCAGTTTGCATAAGATTAAAATCGTCCTTTTTCTATTAATACTGCTAGTTGATTTTCTTGTGCTAATTGTTGTTCTTGGTGATATTCTATTACTCTAATAGTGCTGTCTATTAAATTATAGCGACCAAATTTAACAAGACGTCTAAGATGTTGTAGTTGAAATTTAACGGAAATTCTATGATATTCTATCGAAATTCTTAACTTTTGCTTCTCAGTACGCATTAAAATCTTCCTTTTTCACTTAATATTTCTAATTCTAGCTGATACTGATAAATTTTTTCTTTTGCTATTCTGATAATCCAAGTATTAATAGTGGCTTGAATAAAATTTTTATTTTTTATGTTTTTATCTTTTTCACTTATAGCGTTATCTAAAATTTTATATTCTGCTATTAATCTTCCTCTGAGAAATTCTTTTTCTGTTAACATATATTAACCTAATCGTCCTTTTTCTCCTAGAATTTCTATTTATAGTTTATATTGATTGATTTTAGTTTTTATATCTACTACTATCCAATTTACTACAAGGAAACTTGCAAAATCTTTTTGTTTTTTAAAGTTTATTGCTCTTCGTGTATAAAAATCAAGGTTTTTATATTCGTAACGTAATAATTCTTTGAGTTGAGTTCTTTCACTACGCATATAAAATTAATCGATGTAAACTTATGGTGTGTAATTCCACTCTTTTCGTTAAATAATTTATCTTATATATAATAATATATTAATAAAGAAGCTCTGATACCATTATTTTTACAGGAGAGAACAGTGATATGAATTTTAGAAACAGACAATGAATTGAACTATAGCTTAAGAATAGCCCTCAAGTCCACAGTACTACAGAGACCTGTAGCAGCCCAGTCAAGCCAAAAACCTAACGAGAGGTTACACAGCCTACGGCAATATCAACGCCTATGGCTCAAAACGGCGACAATGGCAAATCACAGGACACCGGAAAATTCATAAACAGAAGATCATTCCAGAGTTTGTTTAAACTATTTATATCAATATTAAATTGTAAAACAACTCCTCAAGGATCCTTTAGTAATATATTAAAACATAGAAGAAAAATTATCTAAGTACTCAGAGTGGGTTTCCCGAAAGTACTAATAAAAACTTGAAATATAATTATTGATCTTTAAGCATGTGAGTACAAACTTTAATTTACAGATAATTTACAAGCCAAGCCATAGATAGAAACTTGAAAGTAAACTTACAATTACAGAGATTACAAGCTTAAGATTGCTGGAGAGGTTTAAATATTATAAGTAAAAGGTTTGGTAGTAAGAATTGCTTCTGATGAGAGAGAGTAGTGTATTCTGAGGTGTGTTGAGGTGTGAGAGGTGTGTTGAGAGAAGAAGAGGAGCTCTCCTTATATAGCAAAGGAAAGGAGCTTCGAACGAATCTTGCACAGTATAATCCGTGAGTGCACAGTAAAAGTGAATAGTGCACAGTAGATGAATAGTAGGGGTCGCACAGTAGTTGCACAGTAAAGGTCATTTTACTGTTTGCACAGTAAAGGTCGTTTCACTATTTGCACAGTAAAGGTCGTCGTGCGTCATTGCTTGCGTCATCTTTTTTGTCTTCTGCTGATGGTAGGCTGATGTATTAATGATTTAATAATTTCTATTGCATCTTTTAGATTTATGATTGCTTCTTTAGGGTTCCATCATATTATCAATATTGTGCCTAGTTACCGAGTCCATTGAATCATCATCTGAATCAGTATGCCTGTATGCCAGATAATGATAGTTGCTTTCTCTTTCGCTAAATAGTGCTTCTTCGGTATCAGTAGAATTTTGAGATTTATTAAAGTATGTTGAGTTTCTATTGAAAGGGTGTCTTGGAATGAATATTCTCATATTAAAATTTTCTTTTATCATATACCAGGGGTCAGCTGGTATTTCATTCATTATATTGTATACTTTGTACATTAGTAATAAATCTTCTGTTGCTTCTTTTCCTTTTATTAGAGAATTATCATTACTTGCTTGTACATAATAATTTGATATTTTATCTTTTCTGTGTTCAATAAATATATTGTGCCTGCTGTGTATTATTTGTCCAGTTCCGATCCATTCTGGTGGAATACTTTCAATTATTAATAAGAGATAAGGGGAACTGACTCTTTTTGGTTGTTGCTCTGCTAATGCTTCTTTTAAGCTTTTTGGGAAATTATAATCAATATTATCCCATGGAGGGGGTATTAAAATACTACTTACCATACCGTATTCTAGTAATAAGCTAATAGTTATTTCTATTGCAATCTCTGGATTGTTTGGAAATATTACGTTAGGTCTGGTTATTATAAAATTTTGGAATACATTAGATTGGATTTCTATGAATATCATTGTTTCATATTTATTAACAGCATTTAAGTGGACATGTTCATATTTATATTTACATCCAGTTGGTTCAGGGTTAAAGCGAAAATAATTTTGAATATATAACCAGTTACAAATATCTTTTTCTTGTGCAAATCTGATTATTTTTTCAGTTATTTCATTTGGTAAAATAGTTTCAACTTTAGTTTTTAATATAAATCTGTGGTAAGGGTCAAAAGCTGATAAAAATATATTATTAGAATAAAGATCTACTGTTTTCATTTTCTTTGCATTCTCTTGATTTTTTAGATTTAAAACTTTATAATATTTTATTACTGTTTCATGGTCCTTGATAAGCTGTGGATCACTTTGCTTTTATAGTATTTAACTTGTGCTTCTAAAGTTTTCACATAATTATTAGTATTGTGAAAATAGGTATTTACGTAATTCATTGTATGAATAAAAGAACCTTTATTATATTCTCTGTTAAACCAGAGATTATCGAGCATTTTTTGTTGGTCTTCATTTACTGGTAATTTGGACCTGAATTTTTGTTTAGCATTAAGAACAGTAAAGAGTTGGTTAGTACTATCTTTTGTTCCTGAAGAAGATCCTTGAAAAGACATCTGCAAAATAATTAAGAAGAGTTAGTAATTAGTCTAGATAATATATCTGCTAATTGGTTATCTTTACCTTTTATATGTTCAAAGGTTGGTGTGAATCCTTTACCTGTTATATTATCAATAAAGCTTAACCATCTTTTTGTAGCTGATTTACTTTGGTTAGTTTTATTAAAATGTTTGACTATGTTATCACAGTCAGTTCTGATTAAAAAAGTTTTTCCTAAAAATAATTGAAATTTTTCTATAGTATTTATAACTCCTAAGATTTCTAGGTCAGTGGATGGTAATCTTCCTTGTGCTTCATTAAAATTACCTGAACAATATTTACATATTTGTTCATCGTTTTTATTACTTTCTTGATGAGGTCTTTGTAATAATATACCTGCCCATCCTAAGGCTGATGCGTCGGTTTGTATTATTTTATAATTATTTTCTAATGGTAAATTTAATGGTTCTAGTGTACTAATAATTTGTTTTATTTTTTGTACTAGTTTTATATCTTCATTATTAAAATATCTTTGTCCATTTTTTCCTAATTTACTATATAATGGTCCTACTAATTTAGATAAATTTGGAATAAAAGATCTACAATAATTTAATAAGCCTAGAAAAGCTTGTAATTTTTTAGTTTCTTCTATTTTATCTGGGAATTCTAAAACCTTTTTTACAATATGTTCTTGTAATTCTATTTTTCCTCCTTTAATAAAAAGTCCTAGGAAATCTATTTCTTGTTTTTCTAATTGCATCTTTTTACTACTGATAATTAATCCTTGATTGATAAATTCTTTAAAAATTATTTCTAAATGATTTCTATGTTCTTGCTTATTATTACTAAATATTAGTATGTCATCAATATATACTATACAAAAGTCAGAATGTTTTTTAAAAATAGTATCCATTTTATTTTGAAAAATCTGTGGTGCATTCTTTAAACCAAATGGCATGACTAGCCATTCAAAATGTCCTTCTGGACAAATAATTATTATTTACTATACGTTTTTTATCACAACCATATTGAGGTGGTAAGTCTAATTGTTGACATGTATGATAATATTGTTTCCTAATTTCTTTACTTTCTTTTAATTTTCTACATTCTGATTTTAATGTATTATAAACTATATTGACTCGTGCTCCTATAGATGCATCGGTTTCCTCCACTTTCTCGCTGGTTTGAACGGCTCTTTTCTCTGGCTTTGGTCGGATGGACGCTATGAAGAACTTTCTTGCCATCGCCTGGTCGCCATGTATCTCCATCACTCCCCGCTCGGTGACGTATTTGAGTTTCTGGTGGTAGGTCGAGGAGACTGCCTTCATTGCATGAAGCCATCCCCTGCCGAGGATGGCTTGATACGGTGAATCGATGTCGACCACTAAAAATTCGATCATTTTGGAAACATTTCCAGCGCGCACTGGCAGTACTATTTTGCCCAGAGGCATGGTCATCTTCCCAGCGAAGCCGACCAGAGGGACAGTGGTTCCCTTTAGGTCGGCGATGTTCAACTTCAATTTCCGGAACAGGTCGATGTACATTACTTAGGATGAGCTCCCTTAATCGACGAGCAGCCTGTCGATGTCAAAGTTGGCTATCCTGAGTGTAATGACTAAGGCATCGTGATGTGGGGTCCTTACTCCCACAAGATCTTCATCCGTGAAAACAATATGCTTGTTGTAGTTGATGTCCTCTGCTCGCCGACGTTTTCCTGACTGTGATTTTGCTGGATCAATCTGAAAAGCTTGCATTACCGTTGTCAGCTTCTTTACCTCCATTCGAGCTGAGTTACCCTGGATTTACTTATCATCGGATACTCCGTGGATTACTGCGAATTCGTGTCCGGCGTCATTTCCAATACGTTGTCGGGTTTCGCCTCCTTGTGGGCAGTCACTCTCTCTACCTTCTTTTCCACAAAGTCATTCAAATGTCTGGATTGGGCCAACTCCTCGAGGTGGGACTTAAGAGCCTTGCAATGCTCGGTCTTATGCCCTCCCTCTTTGTGGAAAGTGCATCTTAATGCATTATTTCTTTTCAAGGGGTCTCCTCCCATTTTTCGGGGCCATTTGACGAACGGCTCATCCTTGATCTTCGCGAGAATTTTGTAAATTGGTTCTTTAAAGACGGTGTTGACCGCCTGGAACGATTTTGTAACGTCAGGGTTCCCTCCGCTTTTGGAGCCATTCTTGCCCCCACTCTTTCCTCCTTTTTACTGGTTCTCAACTTTCTCGCTTCCCTTGGTAGTGAGCTTGGCTCGACCGTTTTATCCTACATTAAGGCAGGTGACATCTTCCACCTTTGCGTATTTCTCAATCCGGGCCATCAGGTCGTCAATGGTCGTAGCTTCCTTCTTTGTCAAGGACTGGTAAAGGAGGGAAGAGCTAGGTAGCCCAATTTTGAATGAAGCCACTTCCACTTCTTCCGCGCAGTCCTCGACCTCGTTGAATAACTCCCAGTACCTCTTCGCGTAGTCTCGGAGTGTCTCCTGCGGTGTTTTCTTCATTGTTAATAGAGCATCCATCCTTTTGGGAAGGGAGCTACTGGTGATGAACCGAGCTGTAAAGAGATCGGCCAGGGATTTGAAATTTCTGATGGATCGGTGAGGGAGTTTCTCGAACCATTTTTGGGCCACGTCATGAAGGCTCGAGGGGAAAATACGGCACATCAGTGCATCTCGGTTATTCCAGAGGGTCATAGCCTGCCGGTACTGCCTGACATGATCAATGGGATCAGTCTTCCCGTCGTAAATCTTGAACCTTGGAATGGCAAACTTTTTGGGAGCCTCTTCTTCTTTAATTTCCCTCGTGAAGGGTGATTTCATCTGGGTCTTGAGGGCTCTCCTGGCAAGTTCTCTGGTCGACCTGGTGCCGCGGTGAGATGGATGTTGGTCCATTTCTCTGCGGACCAGGTTCCGTATGCTGTCGTCGCTGTGAGCAGGGCTCTGGTAGCGGTGAGCTTTTCTTAGTTGTTCGCGGAGGTCGTCGTCTGAGTCGCCACCTTCGTAACTTGATATTGCCGCCTAGGGATCCTTCCTCGGCTGCGAGATTTGCTCGCCTGAGGGCTAGGAGTGCGATAGGGGCATCTCCTGGTATCAGGATGTAGTTCCTTCTCCAATTTTTCCAGTCTTCTTTTCAAGCGAGCATTCTCAGCCTCATATCTGCGAGAAGACTCCCTCTGCTCGTGGAGCCTTGCCTCGTATGCATCGATCAACCTGGATATCTGTGTGGACCTTGCTGGTCCTTCACTCTCTTCTGAGGCTGGCGTTTCTAAGCGAGCCCCTTGATCTAAACGTCGGACTTCAGACCTAATGCTGCGAGGAGCAGGTGGCTCCTGAATATCTCCTGCTTGAGGAGCGTTGCTGCTGTGACCAGACATCTTAGATTTTTTCCTTGGCGTGGGCTCTTCTCAGGGAAAGATGAACGTTTCCCACAGACGGCGCCAATTGTGGTGACAATAATTATGCAACACAAATAAATGTGAAAGAGGTAATAACCAGGAAAAGATAAATAAAATGCCAATCACACAACAACAGGTGTACGTGGTTCAGCAAAGATGTGCTTACGTCCACGGTGGTGCAGTCAGTGTTATTTCTCTATATTCTGAAGAATAAGTACAGAGAATACAACTTGTCCTTTGCCCCGGACCCAGGGTTTAATTTATACATGTGTATGCTAGTTAGTGGAGATGATGGGTTCCTTCATACTAGCCCTCTTCCCTATCCTTTCCCTTCATGGGGTTGTGCGCCCTTATAACTTCTCTTCATGGGACCGTGGGGAGAGACCGGGTCAATATGAAAGATAGAGGGCCTGGATTTTGGGCCGCCAGAACTGGGCTACTCGTCCAGGCCCATGGTCCCAAATTCTGGGTACCTACAGGTCCCATATCCAAAGTGATGAATTTCATCATTAAATATTCATCAATACCTTAGTCTGCAATTATTTCAATTGGAATGATTCTTCGTAGCCCGGTGCCAGTAGCTGAGGCTAACTGAGCAAGTGCATCGACCCTTGCATTCTCCAGTCTTGGTATTCTAATCATTTGGATAACTGTTAAATTGTGTATGATCTCCATAGCTTTGGCTAGATATCTAGACATGAATTTTTCTTTCGTTACGTAAAGACCGAGCAACTGATTTACCACTAGTTGTGAATCACTGAAAGTCGTAACTTGCTCAGCAATCAGTGATTAAGCTAAGATGAGGCCCATAATCATGGATTCATACTCAGCTTCATTGTTGGACACTTTAAATTGGAAATAGAGAGCATACTCTATATATAATCCATTTGGACTATTAAGAATTATTCCAGCTCCACTGTCTGCTGCACATGAGGAACCATCAACGTATAAATTCTATCTAGGGATATTATCATTAAACCCTTGGTCGGAAAAAATCCCTTTATGGAATATTATGTGCTTTCCTTCATCATCTTTCAACTCTGGCCCTTTACCAGATGATTTTGGTTGATTGAATACCCTTTCTTCTGTCTGATCTGCTGCTAGGAGTTGGTCGGAGCCTATTTCTGATGATCCTCTGGCGTCCTTGAATTGCTCTATATCAGCCCCTGTTAGTCGGAGGTATCTGGGTAGGTGAATTCAGCGATGAAATCTGCTACTACCTTCCCATTTGAGAGAAGATCTTGTCTCGTAGATAATGTCATACTCCCCTAATTCCATCGCCCAATTCATAAGTCTTCCATATTTTTCTAGCTTATGCAAAGTTTGTCTGAGTGGCATGTCAGTATATACCACTATGGTATGGGCTTGAAAGTATTTTTTCATCCTCTTGCTCGCCTCAATCAATGCCAATGCTAACTTCTCCGACTTTGGATGTCTGACCCCTACTCCCCTGAACGCTTTGCTCATATAATACATTGGTTTTTGCAGTCCACTTTATACTCTTATCAAAGCTGAACTCACTGCACTTTCTGAGACATTTAAGTACAAGTATAGTTTTTCTCCCATCACCGGCCTGGACAACAAGGGAGGTGTCCCCAAATATCTCTTCAACTCTTGGAACGCCTTCTCACACTTATCGTTACACTCGAAGGTCTTTCTGGGCACCTTGAAGACTGGAAGACATCTATCAGTTTCTCATGAAATGAACTTGTTGAGAGTTGCGATACGCCCTGTAAGTCTTTGTACTTCCTTCTTGGTAGTTGGAGATTGTAATTATAGCAAGGCTTTAATCTTGTCAGGATTTGCCTCAATACCTCGTTGATTCACAATGTACCCGAGGAACATGCCTTCTTGTACACCAAAGATGCACTTGGTCGAGTTTAACTTCATTTGGTATTTCTCCAACTGATCAAACATTTGACTCAGATCGGCTATGTGTTCAGCAGCTTTCTTGCATTTGGTTAGCATGTCGTCAACATATACCTCCATATTTTTGCCAATCTGTTCTGTGAATACCTTGTTCATCAATCATTGATATATAGCACCTACATTTTTAATATCAGAAGGCATAATATTGTAACAATATATCCCTCGTGGGGTAATTAAATTGGTACTCTCCCTTTCTTCATGTTTCATTTTAATTTGATCGTATCCGGAGTAGGCATCCATGAAGCTCAAAAATTCATACCCCTAAGTAGCATCTACTAACTGATTTATCCTGGGCAGAGGGAAATGGTCTTTTGGGCAGGATTTATTTAGATCTATAAAATCCACACAAATTATCCATTTGTTGTTCTTCTTCTTTACCATCACAATGTTAGCTAGCCAATCAGGATACTTGACGCCTTCAATAAAAGAAGTCTTTTATATCTTTTCTACTTCCTACTGAATATCTTGATTCTTTTTTGGACTAAAGACTCTTCTTCTCTGCTTTATCGACTTGATCTCTTTGTTGACATTAAGCTCATGACATAGGAAGGCTGTGTCTATCCCTAGCATATCTTCATGACTCCATGCGAATAATTTCTTTCTTTGCTTTAAAAATGCTACCAATTCCTGCTTTAATACCGGACCAAGTTAAGCACCAATCTGAGTTATTCATTTCGGTTGATCATCGTCCAGCACAATACTTTCCATCACCTCCATGACTCGGCCTTTTACGAGCTCCGTTTATCCCTTGGGTCCAAGGTTATAATCTCAGACTCATCAGATTTATCCACTGGATAAATGGTTGTTTTCTTCCTTGCATCTTCTAATTCTTCTTGCTCGGCAGACGAGTAGTAACATTATCGAGCTACCTTCTGATCACCCGTTATAATTCCAACCCTAAACTTGGTCAGGAACTTCAAACACAGACGTACGGTGGATGGAACTGCTTCAAACTTTTTTAGACCTACTCTTCCATTAATTATATTAGAGGTTGATTGTACTTTTTCTTATCTTCAAGCGGGCTAGGTAGCAATCAGCATGTCCAACTTCATAGTCCCAAGTGGAAAAAAAATTCTCTAGAGAAACCGATGAGGGGCTTGTGATACTGCTCCACTTGGGCAAGTTTTAAGTTTAAACTGTCAAAGCAAGGGTAGAACATGATGTATGCCGAGCTACCATTATCCACTAATACTCTTGAGATGATTACATCTTTCATCCTCATTTTGATCACTAAAGGATCATCGTGAGGATATAAAACTCCTTCCAGGTCATTCTTGGAAAAATGAATGACCAGTTTGTCTTTGTTAACTTTCCTCAGGCGATCCTCCTCTGGCAGATTTATTCGTTGTATGTAAGAACAAGCTTGGGCCTCATTGAGGTAAGCCTTTGTTTCAGCGGTATAATCCCCTCCTCTTACATCTCCACTTGTAATCATGTTACATTCGAATGAACGAAAATGGATTGAAAATACCTCACCCTTTGGCCGCCTTGTCTTTTTGGGGAGATCGGGGTCATCCTCCTGGTCATCTTCATAGTCCCTTTTCTTGGCATATCTTGGACGACGAGGAGATTTAGACCTTTGTCGTGTTTGTTATTGGTTTTCCCACCATTCTGGCGATCAACAAACCTATTCAATTTCCCTCGTATAATGAGTGTCTCAATCTCATTCTAGAGAGCTACGCACTACTTGGTTGTATGACCATGATCTTTATGGAACTCTCAATACTTGGACTTATCTCTCCTTTCGGGAGCTATCCTTAATTTTTTCGGCCAATTTAATTCTTTGTTATTTTTGATCTCCTTCAGAACATGGCTTATATCCACCTTTATGGGAGTATAATTTGCATACTTCCTCAAGTGCTCCAACATTTCCTTGCCTTTCGATTGCTTGTTGCCTCCATTATGCTTATGATCTTTCTTCTTCGACCTGCCTTCATCTTTAGTCTCTTCTTTTGCCTCAGCATTCTTCTTCACAACCATAACTTCTTCGTCATTCATAATATTGGCTACTTTAGACATCAATTCTGCTACGAATTTAGGGGGATCCATGTCCAAAGTGTAGTACAACTTGTCTGGTAAAAGGCCACTCATGAGAGATGTAGTGGATGCCTTATCCTCAAAATCAATGACCTCGAGTTTCTCATTGTTAAAATGAGTGATGTAGTCCCTGGTACTTTCTCCTTCGTTTTTCCTTACACTCAACAGATACGCTACTCTCTTGACTGGTTTTGCACCAAAATAGAAATTTCCTATAAATATCTTAGCCAGGTGGTGGAAGTTGGCGATCTACCCCGAGGAAGGCTGTTGTACCATATTGGAGCAAATCTAGTGATGGTTCCTTAGAATGCCCTGCACCTCATTGCATCTGAGACTCCATAAATATCTGTAGTATCTTGGTACTTCTCTATATGAAGAACGGGATCAGTTTTTCCATCGTACTTCGGCGTAACTACAGGAGCATTAAACTTTGAGGGTGTGGGCAAATCCATAATTGCTTGTATAAATGGATATCCTTTGATAAAGGTTCGTTGGATAGGGTTTCTGTCCTTAGCCATTTCCCCTAACATGTCTTCTAATCTCTGAATGGATCCCTTCCATGCATCATTTCCAGCCTCTGATTTATTTACCCGAGCAACAGATCGTGCTGAATTCTCTTCTTAGGATCTTCCTGTGTGAGCTGTAGGACGTGATTGGGCAGAACCTTCCCTTACATCATTTGGTTTTTGAGAATTTCTCTACGCAATTCGAGGAGGGGTTTTATTCCTCCTAGGGTCCAAACGGTCAAAGGGGGAGACTCTGCTCAACCTTTTTAGAGAGCTTCTTCATTCTGGAGTTAGGGTGATATTTTCTTGAGAGTCCGTAACCTTTATAGGAGGTGTCAGACCAGGATGATAAGATGGATCACTTGAGGTTTCAGTATGATGAAGTTAGTTATGCCTAAATCTTGAAGCATGGGGTATAATACGTCCAGATCGTGAAGACGGTGGGCGAATGATGCTTCGTTGGCCAGAGTGGGCGGGCCTCCCATTTTGAATAGTCTGAATGAATTGTTGCATAATATCCTGCATAGTTGTTTGTCCCATGGCTAAGCCGGCCAAGATTCCTATAATATCATTTGCATTTAGTGGAGCCGAAGGGTTAGAAGTATTCCCATCATTGTTCCTGTTGCTTCATTCTGGGATATCATCCATTTAGGATGAGATTTTAGTGAAAAACCCTACGTATTGTCGTTCCCATAGACGGCGCCAATATTTTGATGTAAAAAAGTAGACTTGATCTAATTAATTAATCACAGATAAACATGAATAAAGGAATAAGACAAAGGATTTTTAAACTGGTTCAGCCTTAATGGTAATGGCCTACATCCACTGTCTTGTATTGTTGGGTATTTTTCCTTAATCTTGATTATGTTCGTTCACAATAGCTTGCCCCCTTGTGGGGGTGTTTACAAAGTATTTATAGCACTTAGGCTGTTAGTATGAATAGACAATATGCCATTATTTAGTATACATATACATCTGTACATGGTAAGAATGTTCATTGAATCTGTGTTCCCCGTTTGATCTTCCTGACTAGATGCTCGGTACGCTGAGTACCTCGGTACGCCGGGTAGCTCGGTGCTTTAAGTTTCTCAATAATTGTATTTATGCCATGTAGGATGACATATGTCTTCAAATAATTGATCCAGGTCAGTTGACTAATTTTTGTATCAACATACGTAATTAGGAAACTGAATGAATTCACACAAAAGTCTGTTATTATTAAAAATATAAAATGAACTTCATAGAATTGAAACCTTAAAAGTGGGAGGGGAGCGAGCACATGCATAGTATGATTTGGCAAAAACTTAAATAAACCGAATAAGTGTTAAAGCATGCATATAATTAGTCCTCACTAGATATTACGCTCAACAAATGAAATCACTATGAAAGGGGAGGTAATACACGGGACATGCAGGCATAAAGAGTAAATGTAAATGGAAACTAGGTCGCGTACATGTCACTAATGAAGAACGCTATATAGGAAATAAAAACTATAATCTCAATGATGGATACCATTCATTAAAGGAGGCGAAATGAATTTTCACAACTTATCAAAACTATTTAAACTTTTGAATTCAAATCACCCTAAGATCACATAGGACTTTATAGGGTTGTAATATAGGTTTGGGGTTAAGGTACAAAATGAAAGGTATATGTACGGATTCGAAGTGTTCGGGGATGAAAACTCAGGATAATGGGAAATTGTTCGCAATTTCAAAATTGAAATATAATTTCCATAAAAAGCATTAAATATGAAAAAGTAGATTAATCAAAGCTTATTGAACACTATATACAACATATACAAACATTCTCTTTCTTTTTATTTTCTTCTTTTTCTAACTTTTTCTTTTCTTTTCTTTTACTTTTTTCTTTTTTCTTTTCTTTTTGACTACTTTCTTTTCTTTTCTCACTCTTTTCATACTTAAATTGCAACCACAAGACAAAAGCATCATTCAATCCAAAGTAACATTCCAAACAAAGATATGGATGGTAGTATGTATGATGTATAACTCCAATGCGGAGTTGGTTATGGGATTTTGGGTAATGAAATGAAAGACTAATATTTAGGCTCAAAGGGGTTGACTAGGGAAAACATTTAAGGTAAGGTTAAGGCTAATATGGGTTATATAACAAAGATTGCCTATGATCATTTCATAAAGTTTACGCAATTCTCGAGTTAAAACAATATATGAAAATCATGCTCAAGTAACACATTTCAAGAGTGAACTCAATTAATGAACGATCAAATGAAAGAATAGAGAGATTACCGACGAATTCAATGTTTTCAAAGAGAAAAGAAAAGTGTATAAACACTTAAGAATGAAGAAAATCCCAAATCTCACTCGGTGTAAGTATATACAATCCAACAAAAGTTTACCGACTTATAAAAATCTTAAACCAAATCAATATAATAAGGAAACGCATGTGCTCGTCGGATAAAGTTTAATTTATGAAGTTATTCACAATATCAATGATTTGAGGACTAAAGGATAATAACTTCTAAAATAGAGAAAATGCATTATTGATTTGTCTATTGGATCGGACATTTATTGATATTTATCATCGAAAACAAGGGCAAAATGCCCAACAAAGAAGAAAAAAGAAAAAAAGTATTTTTGAATTTTTAACAAAAGGCGTGCTTTGTAACTAACATGTGATCAAATCCATGGACTAAAGATGAAATCCATAGAATATCCTACACCCCCTAACTTAAATGTTTCATTGTCTTCAATGCGCATTATGAACACAACATAAAGAGAGAAAAATAACAATATCATCCAAAATTGGAGCGATCTCCATAAGCAGGAGTCCAAAGAATCTACAAAACAAGTTAGTAACGAGCGTAACAAAAACCAATAACAAAAAGTTTAACTAATTACACTAGACTAAATTAAAAAGAAAGAAAAATTAAAGAAAGAAAGAATAAAAAGCTAACTATTTACAATCTACAATTTGGACTTCTAACTAACTATACACTGTGACACCCCGCCTAATTAAACATCAGGTGATCAAGCCTTTATTAAATTAAAAACATGTTTCTCAAATGGTTCATTCTTATCATCACCGTTGAATTTTTTTTAATTACTAATCATCTAAGTGAAAATTAGACCGATGCCAATTTTAACTTTCTTAAAACGGATAAATCAACCATACGGAACAAAATATAATAATCACCATGTACTACAACCCAATCAGCAAATATAAGTACAAGAGAATAAGAGTATTACCGAAGAAACCATCGACTAAAAATACCAAAACAATGATAGAACAACCACTAGTCTGAAACTAAAGATCTGAGATTGATATTTGACCACAAGTCCATACATAGAATGGTGTGAGATCTTGCACTAGATCTGAAAGAGAGTTATCATCTAATCAAAATCCTATAAGCATCCACTGTGCTTCAACTTCGAGTCCCTGTAATGAAATCAGCATACATGGTGTCCCTGTGGATGGACACCTAAAAGGTTTTGAAAATATTTTTATAGCAAGAGTTAGTACACAAAACATTTTGAAAATATTTAGTAAGCATTTATCACAATATAAAATGCGGTTATTGATTACACATGTTAGGTTCTCATACACTCTATTGAGTTTACTCACTCCTCATCTGTTGTGCACACCTAACGTTCTACACTTAGCCTACCTAGCCATATCTACCAAGCTAACTAGGACTAAGTAATCATCTGAACTTATCTATACCTAAGTTCTCGTACCACCCATACATTACATCCATTTCATTAACATCTCGTGAAGGTTAATTAATTATCAAGTAACATTTCACCTATGTTATGTTTCAAAACTTCTCATTTAGTTTCACTACTAAATTTCTACAATTCTCACAATTTCTATCTTCCCACTTTTGTAATAAAGTTTCACTACTTAAATTACTAATTAGATATTCTCTATCTAACGTCCGTTTCGTAATTAAGTTTCACTACTTAACTTACCAGTTTGATATGTATCTTTAAATACATAATATATATCAATCTACTAATATACAGAAGTAGAATATCATTAAGTATATATTTCACACATAATATATACTAAATATCAGTCATTACTATTTTGTCCTATTTACACACATAAAGGACTCTTGGTCCGAAATGATTCATCGACCCCAAGTAAGAATTGGTTAGGAATGATACATGGACCCCAATTCTTTATACACACAAATTCTGGCTCAGACTCTTTCATCACGCCACCAAGTCAAAGGTTTGGTTCGGTATTTTACATTGACTTCAAACATATGATAACCCAATTTTAGTTTGGAACACTCCATTGACCTTAACATACAATAACCCTACGTTAATTCAGAATACTCCATCGACCCTAACGTATAATAACCCTACGTTAGTTCGGAATACTTCATCGACCCTAGTGTAGTTAATTTAGGTACACATCTCTCAACCTAATAGTTCATACAATTTAATAGGTACACACCCGACCTATCAATCATACTTCTATGTAATATAGTATTCTCTTATATTAACCGTATTCCTCACTTTACGATTTCTCACTATCGCATTTATTTGAGTATTCACTCAACTCTAAGGGCCCTAGTTACCCCTCACGTAATATAGTATTCTCTTATATTAACCGTACTTGTTTACTTTACAAGTTTATTTCACTTTCGTATTAATTTGAGTATTCAAACAACTCTAAGGTTCCTAGTTACCCCATGTTATATCAACTCAGTAGTTACCCTTGTTAACATACTAACCTAAAAAATTTAAGCTCGCTCACGCTTTTCCGTAATTATATTCTTATCATCTCGAATTAGAATACGTCACAATCAAGCCTATGAATCTCCACTTTAATTCTCTCATAAAATTAAAGTCCAAAGCTCAATGATAGACCTACTTCCATAAAATTATTCCAGAAATATATTTCATCAAGGTCTCAAACACTTCCTCGATAAAATTTTAGGCATTTTTGGCTTAAAAAGAAAGATCTTACATTTTCTCGCAGCTAAAACGAATCATAAATTTTCTGGCAGATTAAACACCCTCTAGTAAAATCTCGATTTCTCCCTCTACAGAAATATGATTGACCTGATTCCAAGTTTATACCTTTCCATACATCTATGAGTCACACTCTAATTTGAAGTACAACTCAAATCATACACATTTAAAGTCACGTCAAAATTCTGGCAGATTATTATGTTGGCAGATCAAACACCCTGTAGTAACATGTCGATTACTTTCTCTACACAACTCCGATTGACCTGATTCCAAGTTCATTGGATAGCTAATAGATAGAAATTTCCAGGAATGTATGATTCACACTCTAATTCAAAGTACAATTCAAATGGAAAATGTTTAAATTTATGTCAAAAATTCTGGCAGATTGATATCTTGTGTTCATCAATTAAACCCTAAGTCATTCAAGATTCTTCTTCTTCAACCAAGAACTCATAAAGATTCTATGTTAATCATGAAATATATTCGAATTTAATTTTTTCTTTACTTAGGGATTCATTCTACATGCAATCTTACCCAAACATGTGATTATATCAAACATTTAATTCAAGGTTTTTCAGTAGAATTAACCAATTCTTAAAACTCCCTACACATGGGTATTATAACTTGAATTTGATTTGCAATAAACACTTTCCTCATAGTTTGTAGGGTCTAATTTTATGCTTTTGATGGTGGATTGATGTTCTTATCCCTCCATCCTTCTTCCTTGGATGATTTGGGTGCAAGATTCAAGTCCAATTCTTCAAGAATCCCTTCTTAAGCTTTGGAATTGTTTCCCCCTTCTCTCTAATGGCCTCTCTAAGTTTTATGAATTATTAACCCTAATCCCCAATTCTAATTACTAGATATTGGGTTCTAATTTCTGTAGGTCTTTTAACCCTTATTTTTAAATTGACCAAATTACCCTCAAAATGTGTCGGTTTGGTCTAAAATTGACCGGGACCTAAACTATACCCCCAGGTACACAATTCTGACTATTTAGACCCATTTGAAATTATTCGTGACCTCTAAATTCTATTCTGAGTCACTTAAAGTATATCCCTCGTTCTCACCCCTAAACGGTCTATACGTGCTAAGTAACTATTTACTACCCGCGCTAAGTAAATAGAAAGAGGCAATATTAATCAGTATCTATCTCTCGATTAATACTCCATATTCACAATTATTAACAAATCTCAATATATTACTTTTCTTGGTAATTTGAATCAAATCGTATTTTCTCATTTAATTCTCTAATTTAATTAAATATTCTCGAATAATTTAATTAAATAGAAATATTTAGAAATGCGGGGTATTACATACACTAGAAGTCTAAATAATTGAGGATCCACCTAAACTACGATTTGAATTTGGAGGATCGACGATACCCTCCCTAGAATGAATGCCTCCCGGAAGATATGAATTTCATTTGAAAAACTGAAGGGATGTGTAAGGCGTAAGAAATCAACAATCGTCGATTAAAATTTTGATAGGGACGATGGGGGGTTTTGATTTTAAGGGAGACAAGACTACATTAATCTAGGGAAAATAAAAATCACATCCCCAAGGTTCTTCAATTGGAAGGGGAGGTGGGGCTAGTGCAGGTGAATAGCCCATGAGATGAACCATATCAAAACAACATTCTTGTTGAAGAATCGGATCAAAGTCCTCAAGACTTTCAGCCGGTTCTTGTGATAAATTTAACAGTTTAAGAATAGTAGGTAATAAAGGAAGTGAAGGAAAATCGACAGTGATTGGATCACTCTCAATTATTTCTTTCGCAAAATGGGGTGTAGGTGAAACGTAAGTTTCAACCTCAACCGAGGTTTTTGAAGAGAAATGATCTGATTGAGTTGGACATTTTTCTTTGTCCAAGTGTCATAAATCGCAGCCTCATCGTTCAATTCCTTATTCACACAACGCAAAGTACCATCCCAAGACAATGAGGGATTACATATAATTTCTTGAATTTCACATGCAAGATGCTTATACTCAAGAAATAGTAGGCATTCTCGCACTGTTTTGGGGGTGTAAATTTTAGAACTATTAGCATAACAATTAAATTTATCTAAAGAGTTATCGTGAGATATTTAAAAATAAGCTAATTCAACAAAAGCTACAAGTACCAAAATTTTAATTTTTCGAAATAATCTAGCGCAAGTCTAAAAGAAAGGATAAAATAACGAATACAAATATGAATAAAAGAAATATTACGAAATAGTAAATCAACTACAATCTAAAACACACTCCCCAACAACGGTGCCATTTTGATTAAGCGTGAAAAGTAACGTCGCGTTAAAATGCCAATCATTGAATTCGTTTCACCGCGTTAATACAAAAACCTAAATTACGATTGCACTTACGATACAAGTATAACAGTAAGTCGGGTATCGATAATCCACAAGGAGTGATTGAATTTTAGATTTTAATTGATTTATTATTTCAGGAATAAAATAGTAAATGGTGATGGGTTGAAATAGTGAAAAGGAAAAAATAAGAAGCTAATGCTAAATTACAACTAATTAAAACTAGAGTCGAGATCGCTTACCCGCTATGGGATAAACAACTAATAATTAGAATTTTGGTTGGAAAACATTTAACTGGGCATTTTTAGTTAATTATAAACATCACGCAAGAAGAAATTTAACTCAAAGTTGAGAGATAAAACATTTAATTCAAAATGGTCACACGCGTCTCAAAATCAAATTATAGATATAAATAGTAACGTTGCGTGACAAAGAAAGTTAAACGCATAATAATTCAAATTTAATACACGCGGTTTCAATTAAATGTGATTTTACACAAAACCTAATTTTCGGAGCTCGATGCCCATCAATGACAGACACACGATCCAAACCCTATTTAACTAATCACTACACACGGTTAAACTAATTAAAGCCAGAAATAAATAACTACAATTAATTTATCTAGGCGTAGAATAATAAAAGGTAAGAAATAAAGGTAAGAAAAACTATATTACTTGGTAGGGGTAATGAAAAGGTCAAGAGACAACACTAAAATGAGGAACATCTAAAGAGTGAAGAAGAAGAGCCCTCAAAACCCTAACCCTAAAACTAATACAATGAAATATATCTACAAAAAAAGATGAGAAAGTTATATGTAAACAAATCAAATGGAAAATTTGTAAATAAGAAAGTTGGAAGAAAAGGGCACCGAATCGATTTGGAGGTGTCCAAATCGATTCGGAATTGGGAAAAATCGTCACTCTCTCCAAGTGAATCGATTCGCAAAGTTACGAATTAATTCGCACCTGTAGGCTCAAAAACTTCTCCCAGTCAGCAAATCCCAACAAAACACAAGGGTGTAGCCACCCCATTCTAGCACCCCCTAAACTCTCCTTAGGTCCCTAACACCTCCCTTCATCACTACAAACCTAAGTTATACCCCGGGTACTGACCTAGAGGCCATCGAGCACTCCCAGGCTCTATATGACCAAAAGTCAAACTCTTCATCTAGACTGAGACTAAATGAACCTTCAAAGGGCACTGAAACCCCTTTCCAACGATCTTCCCCGCGAGTGATTCTGACTTACGGTGCAAACAAATGACCCGTTTCCCCTGAAACTTGATCACGAGGCCATCGGACGCTCCCGGGCTACGTGTGACCAATATGAACTATTCATCTCGACTGAGACTAAAAGAATCTTCAAAGGGTATTGAAACTCCTTTCCAACGGTCCACTCTGGTGCCCAATTATGACTTACGGTGTGGACGAACAATCCGTTTTACTCCGAAAGGTCATCGAACTCTTCCAAGCCTCGGTTGACTAAAGTTAACTCCGCCAACCGATTCAAACTCTTTGTAATGTCGAATTGCATCTCCTAAATTTTCCAACGGTTCACCCCGTGCACGATTCGGACTTACCATGCAGACGAATGATCTGTTTGCATGTGATTATCCTCCATCCAAAGGACCCACGAGAGATTCCAAGCCACATTTGTCCTAAAGACAACTCCCGGACCCGGGAACAGTCAAAAGTACATTCTAAGGTCTCTGAAGTACCTTTCTAGTGGTTCACCCCATGCACGATTCAGATCAACGGTTTGCCTTTTACTACCATTTTTTTGAAGGAACCTGAAAGAGACTGCCAAACGGCATATTCAGAACCTTGCCTATCAGCAGTGTGCCTAAAAACACCTGCCGATTGTCAGGACCAGACCTATGCCAATTGGAAATTCCCTGTGCCTATAAAACGGACCTCATTGCAAAGGGGGATCAAAATCTGAAATCCATCACTCTCAGCAAACTCAGAAAACCTCTCTCTAAGTCAGCGTGATTTCCACATCAAATCCTTTTCCAACCTTCACTTTTTTTCATCTTTTCCATCAAACTTGGTGAATTAACTACCCTTCATCATCATTCAAGTACAAGGGTTGCTCTCCAACTTTCAAGATCAACCTCAAGATCTTCAAGAAGGTCCAACTTTCTCAAACTCTCGTAAATTCGCATTAACTTGTTTTATTACTTAGTACGTTTATTCTCTCCATATCACATATCCTAATATACTATTTTTATTTAGTATTATTTCACATCTCTTATTTTTCATATATATAGAACCTAAAAAACAAGAAAAAGAGGGTTTGCTCATAAACTCCAAACGGGAATGCTCACACTTTTCTCACAACCAAAATAATTTTTACACACAAAAACACATACAAGAGAAGTCCCCGGTTGGATTTATGGTATAAATCCCACCCCTCATTTTGCATACGAACTACGTGGACTTTGATGCCTCTTTAGGCTACGTAGGCGTCTTAGGGTAAAACCCAAGACTCGAGTCCTATTCTTTCCATTTTTTTTATTTTTCTATAATCCTTAACTTAATTCTCTTACATTCTATATATTTACATATACATATAGTTGTTCTTAGTGGTGTATTATTCCACATGCGTTATCGTTCCATTATAACGATCAATGCAAGGATAATCGCATAAATCCTATTTTCTAATATCACATTTGGGAACATTCCTATGGATGACTCGCTTTACCTCTCCCATGATACAAGTCGATGATTCCTATCTCCACTACATATACACATGCACACATATAACGGGGAAATAAAGGAAAATATCAACAATCCATGAGAGACCGCAAGGGCGGAATGGGTGCCTAACACCTTCCCATTTCGTAACTTAGCCTCCAACCCTTTTCGAATTATTTTTGGTTTCGTTTGTATGAGTATGTCTTTGGATGTTGTCCTTCGGGATGGCTCCACCTTCTTTTGTTTATTTTGAGTAAAATAGACTAGCGACTCCATCTCTCTACATTTTTTACCTCACACATTGCCGACGACGACTGAAGCACTCCCGAGAGGGATGCACGAGACCAAGACTCTCTCACCACGGAGATGAGACCTCTCCTTATCTCTCCCTGCGAGGATCGGAATTGCCACAAATGGCATCCATGGTATATGTCTAGGACCCACCACGCAAGCAAAGCCACACCGAGCCAAAAGCCATGGCCATGAATTCGATCCAATTCAGACCCAAAACTCAAATGGGTAACCCGTAAAACTGCCATGGATGAGTTTGGAGTTGCAAAAATTAAAAAGCCAAATACCCACATAAGCTCCACAATATCCACTAATGGCCAAAACCAAGACCCATTTCGAAATTGGCAAACTCGGGACCCATTTCGATATGCGCGTAACAAAACCCCAGCTCCAATTTCGAAGAAAATGCTCCAATTTTGGACGAAACCAAAACTCAAGCCAAACCCGAGCCAAGGAAAAAAAATTCCATATCTTTAAGAAGTTTGCTGCAAAAACGAGTTAGGGACATGGAGGGTATTTATGAAATTGTTAGTAAAAGAGATAAGGGACATGGGGGGAATTAATAAAAAATTTATTTATTTCTTTTAATTCTTCCTTCGATTAAAGACCTGTATTTTCTTCATTCGGACTCCGATTCGAGCACCGTTCACTACCATGTGAAGCTTGGCCCAAGGGATACAACTTCCGTGAAGACTTTGGTCAAAAAATACCAAAGTGTGAAATTACAAAAATGCCCCTGAATGTGCGCATTTTTACGGAACTTTATCGGAACGCAAGGAAACTTCACACTAACCAACGTAACACCTATAAATACTCAATAATACCTCAAATAAAGTGATAGCACATAAAACGGAAGATTTCTGATTAACGAGCATAAATATAGCAATTACGTTACCCGAGGGGCCTAAACATGCATAAATTAACGGGTAAAAAATGCAATATTCGTGACGTATCAAGATCCACGATGTATTCCATGTGTCATCGTTGAAGAGGTACCAGAGGAATGAAATGGATTTTTGTCACTTTCCATTGTAGGAGCTAGACTTGTAGCTAGACATCTCTTATGAGTTGAGACCAATGGAAATACTTGATCGTAGTGAGCATGAGTTGCGGCCTAAGGTGGTACCCTTGGTTCGAGTTTAATGAGTGCGCCACAATATTGACGAGACGATGTGGGATCGAGAGGATGATATGCGCAAGCCGTATCCAGAGTTATTCACCGTAGGTACATCCCAATTTCAAGGGAAAAATTCCTTTGTAAGGAGGGAGGTATGTAACACCCCGTATTTCTTAGTATTTAGAATTTAATTAATTTGGTTATTTTTAAATTACACGCGTGTGTGACACCCCGACTAATTAAATACCGGGTAGCTACTCCTTTATTAAATTAATACAAAATGCCAAGTTGGTCCAATTAATAGCATCACTGTCGAAAACATTTTAATAATTACTAACCACCTAGTATTTAAAAAGTAAGTTGCAAAACTTTAATTTAAGTCTGATTAACATACAATAAAAGAATAATGGAAGAACAACATAATCCATTCACCATAACGAAGTACTGAAATAACCAAGAAATAGTAATAAGTCCGGAAGAAAACTCCTCACAACAATCCGACGAATGAAATAATAACATAAGTCTGAATCCTGAATTAATTACATGCCCGAAGTTTGAATAACTGAAATAAATGAAATGTCTCTAAAAGAAATGGGCAACATGCCCTACAACTGATAAATGCTGAATATAGAATCAAGATAAATGAAGCGTCTACAAGCAAAGTCCTGTAACTTCCACAAACAGCTACAGCTCGTCACCTGAATGAGGATCCTAAGCATGGTGTCCTTCTGGCTGGGCACCTAAAATGGTTTTTACAAAAATAAATTTCAAAGCAAATGGGTCAGAGCCCAAAAATGGAAACCATTTTAAAAACAGCAAGTGTTTTAATAACATTAAAACATTAAATGCAAAATACATGTTAGGACGTGCACTCACATGAAATTCTCACCTCTCGACTACATGTGCACTCCTAACGTACCATACCCATCTAAAAGACATACATATCTAACAAAAACCGTAATAGGTTCTACCCCTTACTATTCGATTCCCATATTACATTCTAGCGTTATCAATAAAATAGAGGGTTTTACTTAAACTCAGGTTCTCAATTAGTAATACAATTCACTATCGGTTAACCCGTTATGTTTTTCTCAAAACATTACCATAATTATATTCACAATATCAACATGAAAGTTCCCATTTATTAAGTGTATATTATTTATGTCATAAATATACAATACAACCACCCCGAGTCTAAGCTGCGGTGCACATATACTCTGCTATCCATCCCGGTACATCACGTACATAAGGATCACGCATTTCGAATCTCTCAGGAATCGTTCTCAAATAACAACAATCACAAACAATGGAGGCGAACACAGTCACATCACATGGGTCACGCACATACCTACGCTCCCACGATCAGCAGACTTATTAACATCCCAATAAGTCCTTCTCTGACCTATGTTCATCGAGGTACCAGTCTAAATCCGGGCAACACAAAGATTAGAGGGCCCTAAGCGAACGTAAACCTCCCGTGATAGAAAGTATGGTAGGTATGTCATACACATAAAATCATATACATATACTAAGTATGCACACATCTTAGTAATCACCATATTTTATTTGTAGTACACTTCTCATTCTCGTACCTACGTATAAAGTTACACAATTTACATATTCCCGGATGATACAATTATACAAGCCATTAATTGTTCTCACGTTGTAATAGACACTCACGTCCTAATCCTTAATTTCCATTAGGTTTGAATCACACTTCTAGGTTTTACTCCTCTATATATATCTCAAATTTCCCTACTATATCAATTTATCATCAAGGGAAGGTTATCTCTACCATTAAATAAGGTTACGGGACACGCGAAATCAAAACAGGCTAAAAAGCCTAAACTGTCAACTCGTTAGAAGTCTCGTTCGAACGAACTGGGCCTTCTAACGAGATCTCGTTCGAACGAAAGTCATCGAACGAACACCCCTGTCGTTAGAAGTCAAACTGTCAACTCGTTAGAAGCTCGTTCGAACGAGCTCGTTCGAACGACCTGGGCAGGTCTTCTAACGAGTGGCCAGTTTCGAGTCCAGATTTTCCCAAATCCGTTTTTCCAACTTTTCTTCACCTCTAATCACATCTAAACCTCAATCTAACAATAGTTCATGGGTTCTAATCATTCCTAAGCATACTTAGGTCATATACTAATGTTTATATAGGGCCAATTCTTCCTAAACATCATTGAATCATCAAATCCCTTCATTTATCCCCAAATCATATGAACATGAACCCTAAAATTTTAAAATCACCAATGGGTATAATTACATCCGTTTTTTGTTTCATCCAAAATATATTATCATCATATTAATCACCTACATACAATTCTACATGCAAATCCTCATCAAAATACAAGTTTCTAATTCCATTTTAATGGGTTTTCATCAATCTCCCAAAACAATACAGTTTTATCAATTTCCTACGCATGGAAGACACATTCTTTGTAACAAACGAAATTAAACCACTTGCCTGATGTGTATCTCTGATTTTGATGACGATCTGATGAATGGTTCTCTCTCTCTCTCTGCAGAATTCTCCTCTCTTCTCTCTCCAAGCTTTTCTTCTCCAAAGTGGCAATAGTGGCTAGGGTTTTTGCCTTAGGAACTTTTGGGACTAATTCTAATAATCCCCGTATCCCATTAAGTTATTAGTGGGTTTAGTGGGTAATTACTAAATCAGATAATAATTTCCTAATTTTTGTGGGTTTTAATTCTCAAAAATCCAAAATTACCAAACTACCCTTATACGTTGCCGGTATGGCCTAAAAATGCCCCAGGACCCAAACTAAACCCCCGGCTAGTGTTTTCTGACTATTTCGACCCTTTCGGACGCGTTGGCGCACTCAAAACGACCATACGGTTAATAGAAATAAAATTCACTTTTTAATTAAATAATATATTCCTGACGTGACTGTCACACGCATCTCAACAAAATTCCAAATTGCCGTATTTCAATCTCACGACAAGTTTCACAATTCAATATTCATATATAGTCATATATACGCATTATAATCAAATACCAACTCGCATCTCGTTAGTATTTTAATCCGGATTAATTTTCAATTAATACACATTTAATTCAATTAATCCCACAAATAAATATCACCAAAAATACGGGGTATTACATACTTCCCCCTAATAACAGAATTTCGTCCCGAAATTCGGAACTAGAAAGTACCTGGTAAGAACAACCCTGGATAAAGTTCGCGCATCTCATCCTCGCGCTCCCTTGTGGACTTTTCGACATTATGATGTCGCCACTGAACACGCACTAACGGAACTATCTTTGACCGTAATTTTCGCTCACTTCGATCCAAAATAGCAATCGGCCCCTCCTCGTAGGAGCTATCAGGCTGGAGATCGATGTCCTCCAAAGCAACGTGAGAATGAGCCAAATCGTCTCTAAGATATTTCCTTAGCGAGGAAATATGAAATACATCGTGAATCCGATGTAAATGCTTCGGTAACCCAAGTCTATACGCAACCGGTCCAATCTGCTCAATAATAGGAAACGGTCCCACATATCTCGGTGCCAACTTCTCTTTCTTCCCTAAACGCAAAATCCCCTTCATAGGAGATACTCTGAGCAACACTTGGTCCCCCACTTGGAACTCCCTGAAGAACCTCTTCGCATCAGCATAGCTCTTCTGCCGATCCTGAGCTACTCGAATGCGACTTCGAATCAATTCTATCCTTGCCGAAGTATCCTGAATCACTTCCGGCCCAAGTAGTTTGTTGTCCCCCACCTCCAACCAACATGCTGGGGAATGACAAGGTCTACCGTACAATGCCTCAAATGGATCCATGCCAATGGTGAACTGGTAGGAGTTGTTGTAAGCAAACTCTACTAGTGGAAGATACTGCTCCCATCCACCCCCGAAATCAATGATGAACATACGTAGCATGTCCTCCAACATCTGGTTTGTACGCTCGGTCTGCCCATTGGTCTGTGGGTGATACGCCGTACTCAACCGCAATTCCGTGCCCATGGCCTCCTGGAAACTCTCCCAAAACCGCGAAACAAATATCTTGTCTCTGTCAGACACGATATTTAGGGGCACACCGTGAAGTCTCATAACCTCTGAAATGAAGAGCTGGGCATACTGTCCCGTAGTGTAGTCAGTCCTTATGGGTAAAAAATGAGCGACTTTGGACAACATGTCCACACTTACCCAAATGGAATCGTGACCTCTCTGCGACGTAGGCAACCCCGTGATAAAGTCCATGGATATGCTCTCCCACATCCACATCGGGACCTCCATTGGCTGTAGAAGTCCTGCCGGTCTCTGATGATCCACTTTTACTAGCTGACAAGTGGCGCATTTAGAAACAAACACGGCAATATCTCTTTTCATCCCGCTCCACCAATACTGTCGTCTCATGTCTTGGTACATTTTGTCCCCACCGGGATGTACCGCGAATCGTGAGTCGTGCGACTCTGCCATCACCTCGTGCCGTAATTCTTCCCCTTCCGGAACTACTAATCTCCCATTGAAGCATAATCCCCCGTCTGAGCTAACGGTATAGGATTGGGCTCCCTCTGCTAGTAATCGAACTATCAGCTCCTGACAGAACGAGTCATCTGCTTGTGCCTTTACCACTCTCGTGACAATCTGCGGCGTAACAGTCATTACCGACATGAATGATCGGTCCACTGCATCCTGGTGTCCCAACTCCTTCCACTTTGCCTTCCACACCCCTGCCACTTCATCTACTGGCCTACGGCTCAACGCGTCTGCTACCACGTTAGCCTTCCCCGGGTGATACTGGATATCAAACTGATAGTCCTTCACAAACTCAAGCCACCTCCGTTGCCGCATATTCAACTCCTTCTACATGAATAGGTACTGTAGGGACTTGTGGTCCGTGAACAATCGAAACTTCTCCCCCAAAAGGTAATGTCTCCAAATCCGAAGGGCAAATACAACTGCCGCCAACTCCAAGTCATGAGCGGGGTAATTCTTCTCGTGAGGCTTAAGCTTACGGGAAGCATAAGCTATGGCCTGACTCTCCTGCTGCAATACACCTCCCAGTCCCTGCAAGGACGCATCGGTGTAGACTAGATACTCAACTCCCGGTCTCGGCAATGCTAACACAGGTGCTGAGGTCAACTTATCTTTCAACTCATCAAATTCCAACTGACAGGCATCACTCCAGATGAATGGCACGCAATTACGAGTCAGATGTGTCAAAGGACCTGCTATCTTCAAAAATCCCCGAAGGAACCTCCTGTAGTATCCTGCTAGTCCCAAGAAAGTACGGATCTCCGTAAGTGTCATGGGTTGTCCCCACTCCCTCACCGCGGATACTTTCCCCAGATCAACAGATATCCCCCAGTCAGAAATAATATGTCCCAAAAACTGGACCTCCTTCAGCCAAAACCCGCACTTCTCATATTTTGCATACAGCTCGTTCTGACGTAGCGTCTGCAAAACTTGCCTCAAATGCTCGGCGTGCTCCTCCTCAGTCTGGGAGTAAACCAGAATATCATCAATGAAGACAATGACAAACTGATCTAAGAAATATCTAAACACCCTATTCATCAAGTCCATAAACACTGCTGGAGCATTGGTCAAACCAAAAGGCATAACCCGAAACTCGTAAGAACCATATCTCGTTAAGAACGCAGTCTTTGAGACATCCTCTTCCCTGATACGCAACTGATGGTATCCCGATCGCAAATCAATCTTTGAGAAGAAAGAAGCTTCTCTCAACTGGTCGAATAAGTCATCGATTCGAGGCAACGGATACTTATTCCGTATCATGACCTTATTCAACTCTCGGTAATCCACACACAATCTCAGTGAACCATCTCTCTTCTTCACGAACAACACAGGGGCACCCCACGGCGAAGTACTCCTCCGTATAAACCCCTGACCCAACAACTGCTCAATCTGATCTCGTTGCTCTCGCATCTCTGCCGGATCCATACTGTACGGTGCGCGTGCTATAGGTCTCGTATCTGGTAATAAGTCTATGACAAAGTCTATCTCTCGACTGGGGGGTAGGCCTGGTATCTCTTGAAACACATCAGAATACTCCCTGACAACTGGGATCAAATCTAAAGGAATCACAACCTCCTTAGAGGTATCCTCCTCTATGTAATACAAATGAGTGGTCGAACCTCCCTCTGAGCGAGGCATCACTACTACAAACATCTCTTGCCCCGGAATGGCAAAAACAATGCTCCCACCAAAGCAGTAAATCATGGCTCTATAATCTGCGAGCCAATCCATACCGATAATCATGTCGTGTACATGCATATCTAATACAAACATGTCTGCAGGTAATACCAAACTACCAATCTCTACCCCCACTCCCCGGCATATAAAGAAAATAAGTGATCCACTCCCCAATGGTGAGTCTACACACGTCACTGTGCTCTGTGTTGTGGCTAATAACCCTAAGGCTTTCGCAAAATGTGTAGCTATAAAATAATGCGTTGCCCCCATATCAAACAAAACTTGACACATAGTACCATGGATAGGAAACATACCCTCAATAGCGGGTGGTGCCTTTGGAACTGCTGCCTACTGAAGCTGGTATACTCTCCCATACTGCAGCTGCCCCTGCTGAACTGGGACCGCAGGAATGGGTGGCAATGCTGCCATCTGTGGTGGCGCCGGGAGGGCGGAGGGAAACACGGGTCTCTACGGCTCCTGTCGAGCACCCTGCTGCTGCTGTGGGGCCCTGTCCCTATCAGGACAGTCCTGGCGTTTATGGCTAGCCTTGCCATAAACGTAACATTTCCCCGAGAAGTTCCCCCCTCTCTGTACCTGCTGCCCCCGGCCCTGGTGGCCGTTACTGTTCCTCCCCTGGCCCTGCTGGCCCTGCTGAAACTGCTGCTATTGGCCATTATGACCCTGCTGTTTTGATGGCCGTTCGGACCCTGATGGCCCTGCCGGAAACCTCCATGTCCGTGCCTAAAATTCCCCGATCTGAATCTCCTGTGATTCCCCTGCTGGGAACCCTGGTCGCCCTGTCTCTTCCCCTGAACAGATTGTGCCCCACTGGTACCATTCCCTCCAGCCCTGCCCTGATGGATGGACTCTCCCGATCGCTTGCCCTCAGCCATGTGAAAGCGGTGATCCTGGCAGTGTAACAGTGCAGCGTTAACCACATCAGAGTAAGTGGCCAAAGATAGGTTCCCCAACAAATGCTAACGGATCCTCCAAGTCAACCCGTCTGTAAATTTCTGTATCTTCTTCTCCTCTGTCGGTATCTCATCCGGAACAATGTTCAGAAGATTAGTGAATTCGGCCTCATACTCGGCCACAGTCTTACCTTCCTGCTTAAGGCTCATCAACTTCCTCCTCATCTCCGTGTGAACAGCTGACGGAAAGTATTTGCGGTCGAACCGCACCCAAAACTCCTGGATAGTGAGAGTATCCCTCTCCTCTACGGTGGTAATAGACTCCCACCACTGCAGTGCAGACCCCACTAGCTTAAAGGTAGCTAGTATCTGCTTCTGGACATCGGTGCACTCATACATCCTCAAGTGTCGCTGAATGTCTTTCCTCCACTGACTCGAAACCATAACATCGGAGATACCTGCGAACTCCGGAGGGTGTGCTTTTTGAAAAGCATCACGTACACGTTCTCAAGTAGACTTGAATGCATGTGCCTGAACTGGCGCGGCTATCGGCGCCTGAGGTGGTGCCTGCTGAACTACAGTAGTGCGGCATTTTCTGCCTGGGCTACAATGGCTGTAACCTCGGCGGCATTCATCGTGCCCTGAACTGGTGCGGGCTGTGGTTCTGGCATAGCATTCCTGGGAACCCGTTGCGCACGTCATGGAGGCATCTAAAACAAGAATAAAGTTTATAACCTCGCAGTTATAAACTTAAAATAGCTGAAGAACGTAGCACATACAAAAGAATACAACAGTCCTAAAATATAGGGCTCTACATCAAAGATAGCTTAGCGGAAACATAATAAGTCGTACAGATCCTAAAGGACACTAGAACCTGATGCTCTAATACCACCTGTAACACCCCGACTAATTAAATACCGGGTAGCTACTCCTTTATTAAATTAATACAAAATGCCAAGTTGGTCCAGTTAATAGCATCACTGTCGAAAACATTTTAATAATTACTAACCACCTAGTATTTAAAAAGTAAGTTGCCAAATTTTAATTGAAGTCTGATTAACATACAATAAAAGAATAATGGAAGAACAACATAATCCATTCACGATAACGAAGTACTGAAATAACCAACAAATAGTAATAAGTCCGGAGGAAAACTCCTCACAACAAACCCACGAATGAAATAATAACATAAGTCTGAATCCTGAATTAATTACATGCCCGAAGTTTGAATAACTGAAATAAATGAAATGTCTCTAAAAGAAATGGGCAACATGCCCTACAACTGATAAATGCTGAATATAGAATCAAGATAAATGAAGCGTCTACAAGCAAAGTCCTGTAACTTCCACAAACAGCTACAGCTCGTCACCTGAATGAGGATCCTAAGCATGTGTCCTTGTGGCTGGGCACCTAAAATGGTTTTTACAAAAATAGATTTGAAAGAAAATGGGTCAGAACCTGAAAGTGGAAATCATTTTAAAAATAACAAGTGTTTTAATAACATTAAAACATTAAATGCAAAATACATGTTAGGACGTGCACTCACATGAAATTCTCACCTCTTGACTACATGTGCACTCCTAACGTACCATACCCATCTAAAAGACATACATATCTAACCAAAACCGTAATAAGTTCTACCCCTTACTATTCGATTCCCATATTACATTCTAGCGTTATCAATTAAATAGAGGGTTTTACTTAAACTCAGGTTCTCAATTAGTAATTCAATTCACTATCGGTTAACCCGTTATGTTTTTCTAAAAACATTACCATAATTATATTCACAATATCAACATGAAAGTTCCCATTAATTAAGTGTATATTATTCACGTCATAAATATACAATACAAGCACCCCGAGACTAAGCTGCGGTGCACACATACTCTGTTATCCATCCCGGTACATCACGTACATAAGGATCACGCATTCCGAATCTCTTAGGAATCGTTCTCAGATAACAACAATCACAAACAATGGAGGCGAACACAGTCACATCACATGGGTCACGCACATACCTACGCTCCCACGATCAGCAGACTTATTAACATCCCAATAAGTCCTTCTCTGACCTATGTTCATCGAGGTACCAGTTTAAATCGGGCAACACAAGGATTAGAGGGCCCTAAGCGAACGTAAACCTCCCGTGATAGCAAGTATGGTAGGTATGTCATACACATAAAATCATATACATATACTAAGTATGCACACATCTTAGTAATCACCATATTTTATTTTTAGTACACTTCTCATTCTCGTACCTACATATAAAGTTACACAATTTACATATTCCCGGATGATACAATTATACAAGCCATTAATTGTTCTCACTTTGTAATAGACACTCACGTCCTAATCCATAATTTCCATTAGGTTAGAATCACACTTCTAGGTTTTACTCCTCTATATATATCTCAAATGTCCCTACTATATCAATTTATCATCAAGGGAAGGTTATCTCTACCATTAAATAAGGTTACGGGATACGCGAAATCAAAACAGGCTAAAAAGCTTAAACTGTCAACTCGTTAGAAGTCTCGTTCGAACGAGGTTGTTCGAACGAGGGTTCGTTCGAACGAACTGGGCCTTCTAACGAGATCTCGTTCGAACGAAAGTCATCGAACGAACACCCCTCTCGTTAGAAGTCAAACTGTCAACTCGTTAGAAGCTCGTTCGAATGAGCTCGTTCGAACGACCTGGGCAGGTCTTCTAACGAGTGGCCAGTTTCGAGCCCAGATTTTCCCAAATCCGTTTTTCCAACTTTTCTTCACCTCTAATCACATCTAAACCTCAATCCAACAATATTTCATGGGTTCTAATCATTCCTAAACATACTTAGGTCATATATTAACGTTTATATAGGGCCAATTCTTCCTAAACATCATTGAATCATCAAATCCCTTCATTTATCTCCAAATCATATGAACATGAACCCTAAAATTTTAAAATCACCAATGGGTATAATTAAATCCATTTTTTGTTTCATCCAAAATATATTATCATTAGATTAATCACCTACATACAATTCTACATGCAAATCCTCATCAAAATACAAGTTTCTAATTCCAATTTAATGGGTTTCCATGGAAGAAACATTCTTTGTAACAAATGAAATTAAACCACTTGCCTTATGTGTATATCTGATTTTGATGATGATCTGATGAATGGTTCTCTCTCTCTCTCTGCAGAATTCTCCTCTCTCCTCTCTCCAAGCTTTTCTTCTCCAAAGTGGCAATGGTGGCTAGGGTTTTTGCCTTAGGAACTTTTGGGACTAATTCTAATAATCCCCGTAGCCCATTAAGTTATTAGTTTTTTTAGTGGGTAATTACTAAATGAGATAATTATTTCCTAATTTTCGTGGGCTTTAATTCCCAAAAATCCAAAATTACCAAACTACCCATATGCGTTGCCGGTATGGCCTAAAAATGCCCCGGGACCCAAACTAAACCCCCGGCTAGTGTTTTCTGACTATTTCGACCCTTCCGGACGCGTTGGCGCACTCAAAACGACCATATGGTTAATATAAATAAAATTCACTTTTTAATTAAATAATATATTCCTGACGCGACTGTCACACGCGTCTCAACAAAATTCCAAATTGTCGTATTTCAATCTCACAACAAGTTTCACAGTTCAATATTCATATATAGTCATATATACGCATTATAATCAAATACCAACTCGCATCTCGTTAGTATTTTAATTCGGATTAATTTCCAATTAATACACATTTAATTCAATTAATCCCACAAATAAATATCACCAAAAATACGGGGTATTACAGCGTGATGTAATTTAATTGAATTAAATATTTTGTGTAAATTAAAAACATTAATCAGTAGAGATAGTGAATAATATTTATGAAATAAAATTACTAAGTTAATAGTAAATTATTTGGGATGATTATTATAGGTTGTAGCGAGTGATAACGACGTGGCTGTGTTTTATCTTAACCGGGTGTCGCGCGCAGACTATATGGAGGTAGAGGTGGGAAGTTTCTCTAGAGTAACTCGGATGATGATTTCAATGTCATGGTTGATTCCGAATGGGTTGAAATAGTCAAAATGGTGTACCCGGGTGTACTGTTTAGGTCCTGGATTGATTTTAGACCAACCCGGCACCACATAAGGGAGTTTTGGTTATTTAGGAGCCTAGGGTAGAAGGTACTCCAAAACTTAGATAGTTATATCAACCCCTTTGAGTTAGAGGCTAGGATTACAACACTTGAGAAAGAGAGGAGGCCATAGGAGAGGAAAATGAGTAGAAAGCTAGGCCATTCCATAGCTTTTTGCGCCACCAACGTTGTCGGATTTGTGATTGGAGAAAGGAAAGATCAACCTCATCATCTTAGAACGAAAATCAGACCAGTTAATCAAGGAAAGTATTTATCTTGAATTATTTTAAGCATTTTATAATACCCATGTAGTGTAGGGTTTTGAATTCATGATTCAAATGGTTTTCTTGGGTTTTGAATGTGTGAAATTCATGATTCGGTGTAGGAATCCATGTAGAATGAATCCATATGTGTAGATAGCATGAAATGAGTGAATATGTGATGACTAACTTGAAAGAAATATGGGTATAATGATAAACATGCATGAAGAACATATAAACTAGGATTTTATATATTTAGACATTTTATCGGTTGTTGAATGGACTTCTACTAGATTTGATTCATTATTAACATTAGAAATTATACCTAGACACATGGTTAATGTTTGGGTTTTTTGGGTGGAAGTTTGAGAAAGTTTCATCAAGGTTTGATAGGGTAAAAATGGTGAAAACTCGTAATAGCAACGAGGTGATACATGCCCAAATTTACTAACTGATTTGAACCTTATACAGAACCACTTTGGCTGCCAAGATTTATGAATTGGTTCGCCATCTATATAGAACCGGTTCATCTTCCTGGTTTTGTTGAGTTTAATCTCTTTTTGAATACCTTTGTATAGAACTAAATACAGGAACTTTAGTGATGGTTCATTAATGGCATAAAAACTTTAAAAAGATTAGTAGTTATAGTTAAGGACGGTTTAATTTTAATGAGTGTAGAATTGGGATTAAGACTGACGATAGTCAGTCAATGGGGCTGCTTATCGGGAACTTGCAAAATTGGTATACGGGAAGAGTAAACTATAATTTAATATCAATAGTTGTAGGAGAGTGAAATTTTACTTTTGAAATTTACTTTAGGGACAATTGAGATCCTTCGGGTAGTGAGTGATAGTTGAAAAATAGGAAATAATAATGTGTAAATTATTAGTACATCGAGTATTCGAGAGATATAAATAATAAGTACGGGATATATTATAGGTTTTGTGTATACATATACTATTGATCTATATATGTATAGGTTGTGTGAATACCTATTATGTGATTTGTTATGTGTGTGAAGATAACTATGCTGCCTGCTATCACGGGAGGTTCCACGCAGGGTGGCTCACTATGTGCAGTGTATCAGTGGGACTGTAGTGTTATTTGGGTACATTAGTTATGTGCATATCCCAAAGACTTAGAACTATATTCGCCTCCATTGTGTGTTGTTTTATTAATTGTTCGAGGAGACATTCCCAACCGATATTACCTGATTTGGTACGAAAGGTACATGGACTTAGTAGTAAAGTAAGCCTGCATCATGATAGCGATTCCGGTGGATGATATAGTTGTATATATTATAGTGTGATAAATATATACAAGTGTGATTATTCTACCTATGTGTGTGTAATACTCGGTATTTTTATGGCCTTTAATTATGGGATTAATTAAATTTAATTGGGATTAATTAATTTTATAATATTTTGGATTTTAATTTGAATATTTACTAGGGTGATGAGAGTTAGTAATTATTGGTAAGAATTATGTTGAATATTACATAACTATTAAAGTGATATATGATATTGAATTTATTAAAATTGTCACGGCTAAATAATACGACAGTTATAGAAATTAAGTCGGGACGCACATGTCAGTCGTGTCGGGACTAATTTAAGGAAATAAAAAATAAATTAATTCTAAGTCACCTGTATGGTCATTTTAAGTGCGCTAATGTGTCCGTAAGGGTCAAGATAGTCAGAAAAGTGTACCCGGGGGTTTAGTTTAGGGCTCGGGACGTTTTTAGGCCTAACTAGCAACCCGAGAGGGCATTTTGCTAATTTCCAATTTTAAATTTTAATTAATGACGAAAATCATTACGATATATTTGTTGTTAGATGTTGTCTTCTAGGGTTAGAACAAAAACAACTCACAGAAGCCATTAGAGGAGATACGTCAGGAGCTTTCCCAAGGCTAGAATCATCTTAGTTGCACCATTTTCAGCACAAACACCGTCGGAGTGTAGATCGGAGGAAGAGGAACTCAGCCACACCATCAAATCCCATAAATTCAGACCTTCATTCTTGAGGAAAGTATCTATCTTTTTGTTCTTGAGTTGATAATACATTCATGCTAGTATAGGAGATAAAATTTCATGTTCTCATGTAAAGATAATGTTGTTTGGGAGATTTATATTACAATTTCGAGGAGAAACCATGTTAGGACAACTATCTTGATATATGTAAAAGATTAACTATGAAATTGATGATTAGTAGAGATTGAAATCTGGAAAAATATGAGGATACTAAATATGATGATAAAAATAGGGTTCTTAATGAATTAGCTTGAATTAAATCCCTTTAATTGATGACCCTTGATGAATTTGTAATTGTTTTACGTTAAAAATCATGTACTTAGGTTAGTTCACTTTTTGGTATGATTATTTAGGATTTTTTCATGAATTAATGGAGGATTTGAGGATTTAAATTGATGAAACCCGTAGGTTAACATTTTGTAGAAACTCTAATCGATCGACCTTGAATGTCGATTTCCCTCGATCGATTGAATCCTCCTGGGAATCGAATATTCTTTCTTTTTAAATGTTAATCCAGCCCCAATGTATAAGGACCGTTAGTCATAATTTAATTATCATAATGGGACTTGAGAGGGACTAGTAGGGTTGTAGACAAGGTCCAGGTAGTACGATTTCATATGGAATTGAACCGTAGGGTTATGAGGGTATAAAATGGGTTATGATTGCATGTTTGATAAATTGGGGATTTCACCAGAAAATGACGAGGTATACCAGAAGGGTAGAGAGGGTACACCTACTAATATGATATTTATTAAAATGATACACTTCGAGGATCGATAAGTAGTCGCGAATTTGCGGTAGTTGAGAAAATAAAAGAATGAATTAATTACGTAGAATTCGTGTGCTACGTGCCACGTATTGTTAGAACATGTTATGGTTCATGGGATACCTATCTGAATAATGTATATATATATATATATATATAGTATGTGAAATTTTGTATTTAATCATACCCACACTACTTGCTATCACGAAGGTTTCCTCGTCGGGACAGTCTTATCTAAATATGACCTTTATGGGGGATATTGACTGGTACCCTAGAACATAGGATCCTTGGTATAGGCTATTTGAGAATGATAGTCAGGCAGTCCTAAGGCACGTGAGGGTATATGCTGACCTCTTAGTGACTTGGAACTATGCTTCGCCTCTAATATGTGTGTTTTGTGTTAATATCGTTCGAGAGTGATTCCGAACTAGTATTTCCCTTTTGTACGAGAGATATGGGGACTTGATAGTAGAGTATGCTAGCACCATAGATTTATGTGGGGTGCCCTATTAGTATATATGTTATGAGTGATAAATATGTGTACCTTCGATTCATCTACTGTTATTGTAAGTGAATAAAATTAATTAATAAATTTTATGTAAATTAAGTGGTTGAGAACTTAAGGCTGTATTGAGATGTACATATCTGGTTTGGTAAATTCATATGAAAAGGTTATCATATACAAACTATAGTCATGCGACCACGTGAATCAGGATTGGCGAGGGGAGATTTTGGTTAGACTGGTTGACTGGGTTAGCTTCATCTAGAGTAATTCAATAGTACGTTAGGTGAGCACATTAGTTGAGATATTCATTCCTAGATTAGGATTTATGATTCAATATTTCATTTAGGCATGTTGCTCCATCAGTTGATACATTCTTTTAGTTTTATTTATGAGACTATGTATTGGGATTCAGTTTTATTTCTGTAGATTTATAGTTTGGATATTACTTTAAAACCGATGATTTATTCGGTATTTATTTTATCTATTTATATCATGATGATTTAGACTTCTATAAATTGTGTGAATGGTTGAGTTATATTATTTAAATTTTGGCATGTTGTTATATGTTAATAAAAGATAAAATTTGGCACTGGCTTAATTTAACATAGGTGGTTAGTAATTTAAAATGTTTCGATAGTGATGCTAAGAATGAACCAAATGAGATTCGAGTTTATCTTGATAAAGGACTGATCACCCATGGTTAAAATAGGCGGGGTGTCACACTTAACTTATGATTATATTATTGAGATTTTAGGTTGAGTGTCCATATTGAGTACCCTCATGTATATGATGCACGCACACATGAGTGTGCGTAGTTACACTTGGAGAATTTATACGAGCTATTGAGTTTCCCGCTTTTCCACAATAGTTTGTTTTATTTCAGGTTTGATGTGAGATGATATTTATGGCATCGTTGGGTTTGGGATCATCTTTAGAGGCTTTGGATATTTATGATTGTTTTATAAAAGGACATTTGCGATTTAATAAAATTCAGACATTCTATTCACTTGATTTATGTAATTATGCTTCCACGAATTTATGCTCAATCTAAATGGTACTTTTGTTTTAAAAAAAATCTCTTATTTATCAATATTTTTAGTAGCACCTCCCGGGGTGTTACAAAGTTGTATCAGTGCATAGGTTATTCATATTTTCGGGCTAGGAGTTATTGGATCGTTACGTTGTCTGTTGAGATAGATTTTATTTATGTTTTCTCCTATTTGGGTGATGTCGAACTTTATGTTTGAATTTAATTGAAGAAAATTTTGGGTGAAGATCGATGACGAAATTCCTTTAATAGGGGGATCAATTAAATACCCCTTTATTTGGAGGGCTTATTTATGAATATTATATAAGATTTCAGTAATATTAGTAATTTATTAATTGGGATATTATATTTTGAGTAAAAATATTTTTATTGATATTATATTTAAAAATAATTTATTTTGGTTTGAAATTGAACTAAAAATTTAAATTTAAATTTATATGGTTTTAAGACATTTATAATAGTTTAAATATGTTATGTAGACAATTTTGAATTAAAGGACACTATGGTAATATGCGTTAGCTTAGGATATAAGCTAGGTTTTGAGGGAGAGGCTTTATAAGGAATAATAGGGATGATTGTAAGGAAAGGATGATGAAAAAAGAGGCTAAAAATGAAATCCAGATAGGCAAAAACGAGAGGAATGAGAACAGTCGGTTTGGAGTATTTTAGATCTTTTTTTTGAGTACTTTTAGATGAGATTTGAGAAAAACTCAAAACGCATACCTAACCCAATTTTTCGTATATAAGCCAAATATGAAGTCTAATTGAAGACTAGGATATTGTTTGCATCATATTTTTTTATGTTTTTAAAATAGGCCTACAATTGTGAATTTAGATTCTCTTGACGTAGTTTCAATCTCCCATTGTTAATTTTGTGTTCTACACACATTGAACCTTTATTGTATCGTCATATCCATGATATGTGTTATATTTATATGTATTATATTCTTGTATACTATATTCGTTATTGCACTCATTTTGTATGTGTTATTTTCACGTCGTGTAGTTTGGCGTAATGAAACTAGTTGGTTTTATGAGCATGTTGGGTTATGGGAATTGGGTAGAATACATGTACACTTGATTATGGTAATCGAATATGAAATTTATTTTAATTATGAGAATGTTATTACGATGATTATTATTGGAAAATGCATAGGCATTCCTTAGTCAAACCATCCGTTGGACGGGGTGTGATATCGGCTACGATTTTGTTTATTATCCAAAGACTAGGCCATGGACCCTAGTTGGTGAGTGTTCCAAGTGTTATTATAGAAGTGATACCAAGATTATATGACGGTGATGCCAGGTTATGATGGGTCATGTGTCAAATTTACGTTACTTATTTTTTGGGGCCATTGGATTGTTCCAAGGATAAATGAGAGGATAATGGACGGTAGTCCATACCGTAATATGGAAAGTGCAGTGGGAATTTTTATATAGTGTCGTGGGTTGTGTAATGTCCGCGGTGAGATCCTAGGTATGATTATATTATTAAGATTTTAGTTTGAGTGTTCATATTGCATACACTCTTATATATAATGCACGCACACACAAGTATGTGTACTTACACTTGGAGAATTTATATGAGCTATTGAGCTTCTCGATCACCCCCCGTAGTTTGTTGTATTTCAGGCTTGATGCCAATGATATTTATAGCATCGTTGGGTTGGCGATCATAATTGGAGGCTCTGGATATTTATTTTCAAAATTTAAATGTAATTCTTTGTTTATTGTAAATTGTTTTCTAAAAGGACATTTGAGATTTAATAAAATTGAGACATTCTATTAAGTTGATTTATATATTTATGATTTCAAAAATTCATGCTCAATCTATATGGTATTTTTTCATTAAAAAATTGTCTAATTTATCAATATTTTTCAGTAGTACCTCCTGGGATGTTACCGCACCCCTATACGAATTGATCAATCAAATCTTAATATAAAAAAATATGGGTTATTTGATCGTGTTCTGATAGATAATTATTTTTCCTATATCGCTCCAAATTGCATTAAAAATGATCATAAAGAAATGACAATCCCAATCAAAATTTAGTTAGAATACAAGCCATCTGTTTGTGATTACTGCAACATTGTTGGACACTCGATTGCAAACATAATATCCATTTAAAAATTAGTTAGAACTCCAGCAAAAAAAATAGAAGAAATAATTTTGAGAACCAAAATAATCCTATTTTGGGTTGGGTTAAAGATGGTCCCGCAATGTAGATTTTAGGTCAGGAGAATGGGGATACTGCTGATTTGGGTCTGGTGGAGGCGGTCCTCCTGCCCTGAATATGAAGGGGGTTCAACAACAAGAGGAACCCATACCAACTGTTGTAGCTGCCAAAAATATTGAGGACTCATCCCAATAGGTTGCTGCTGGAAATATTAGTAATGGGAATATGCAAGTGGGTATTATGATTCCAACTATTTCGGTAGAGTACATAGATATCCTGCGTGTCTCCTCGAGCGGTTGGAAGCTGGAAGTATCACATGGATTTGAGGATCATGTTCCAGGTATCATTGTTAATTCTAGTACCAAGGGGAAAAAATGTTTGGAACCTAAAATTTTTGTTGAACATAGATGTGACTTAAGGGAGCATTATTATGCTCATTTATACCATTTCAACACTTCTTCTCATAATGAAATTGAGAAATAATCAAATTAGACCAATTATCTAAGTGATGAAACTCCTATCTCCAGTAGGACTCAATCTAGTGTTAGTATTGCCTTACACTGTCAATTTCTCAAGCATGAGTTGGATAAGGGTGTAAATGGATATTCAAAAAACCGAATACGTCCGGTATCCGAGTCCGAATTTGTGACACCCCGACTAATTAAATACCGGGTAGCTACTCCTTTATGAAATTAAATCAAAATGCCAAGTTGGCTCAGTTAATAGCATCACTGTCGAAAACATTTTATTATTTCTAACCACCTAGTATTTAAAAAGTAAGTTGTCAAATTTTAATTAAAGTCTGAATAACATGCAGTGAAAGATTTAAAGCAAGAATAATATCACCATTCACTATAACGAAATTAATAGAATAACCATCACACGATATAAATAAATCCGGAGGAAAAACTCCTCACAACAAATTCCACAATTGCAATGAATAACTAAATACTGAATACTGAATCAATACATGCCAAGTCTGAAAACTGAAATGGAAAAATATCTCTAATGGAACTGGGCAACATGCCCTGAAACTGAGGAATACTGAACATGGAATCCAAATGATAGAAGAGTTAAAAAGCAAATCCCTGTAACTTCCACAACCATCTACAACTCATCATCTGAATGAGTATCCTATGCATGGTGTCCTTGTGGCTGGGCACCTAAAATGGTTTTACAAAAAAAATAGATTTGAAAGCAAACGGGTCAGAGCCCGAATGTGGAGATATTTTAAAAACCTGCAAGTGTTTTAAAAACATTGAAAACATTAAATGCAAAGTACATGTTAGGACGTGCACTCACATGAAATCCTCACCTCTCGACTAAATGTGCACTCCTAACGTAAGTACCCATCTAAAATGACACT
Source organism: Sambucus nigra (assembly GCA_949130495.1). Taxonomy (NCBI): domain Eukaryota; kingdom Viridiplantae; phylum Streptophyta; class Magnoliopsida; order Dipsacales; family Adoxaceae; genus Sambucus; species Sambucus nigra. The sequence continues at coordinate 378,861,700 of OX422219.1, read as the reverse complement.
AACCACTAGCTAAGTGACATCATATATAGCTAGACTGTCATAGGTTCTACCCTTATTACTCGGTTACCATTAACATTATAGTGATCTCAATTAAATAGGGGCTTAATGTAAATTCAGGTTCTCATACAAAAGTAATACAACTCGTTATAGATTATCCCTTTTATGTTATTCCATAGTTATACACACGATACCATATGAAAGTTCCCATTTTATTAAGTGTATATTTTCCACAACATAAATATACAATATAAGCACCCCGAGACTAAGCTGCGGTGCACACATACTCTGCTATCCATTCCGGTACATCACGTACATAAGGAATCACGTATTCCGAATCTCTCAGGAATCGTTTAGATAACACAAATCACAAACAGTGGAGGCGAACACAGTCACATCACATGGGTTACGCACATACATGCGCTCCCACGATCAGCAGACTTATTAACATCCCAATAAGTCCTTCTCTGACCTATGTTCATCGAGGTAACCAGTCTAAATCCGGGCAACACAAGGATTAGAGGGCCCTAAGCGAACGCAAACCTCCCGTGATAGCAAGTATGGTAGGTATGTCATACACACAAATCATATACCAATACTAAGTAAACGCGCATCTTAGTAATCACCGTAGTTTAATTGTAGTACTTATCGCATTCCCGTAACAACTTAATATATATACAACTTATATAATCCCAGTCCATATTTATACGCGCCATAATTTATTCTCACGTCGTAGTAGGCGCTCACGTCTCAACTCATAATGTCTATTTGATTTGATCCGCACTTATATAATTTACTCCTCATTATATCCCAAATGTCCCAAGTATACTAATACACCATCAAAGGAATGTTATCTCCATCCTCGAACAAGTTTACGAGACTCCCAAAATCAAAACAGGCCAAAAAGGCCTAAACTGCCAGCTCGTTAGAAGTCTCGTTCGAACGAGGTTGTTCAAACGAGATTTCGTTCGAACGAACTGGGCTATCTAACAAGATCTCATTCGAACGAGATTATCGAACGAACATCCCTCTCGTTAGAACCCCAAACTGTCAACTCGTTAGAAGCTCGTTCGAACGAGCTCGTTCGAACGACCTGGGTAGGTCTTCTAACGAGTGACCAGATTCAAGCCCAGAAATCCAATCTCGTTTTTCACCAATTTCTACATTTCAAATCTCAACCAAAATTCGTCCCAACAATGTTTAAAGGTCTCTAATCAATCCTAACCATATCAAGGTTATATACTAACGTATTTTAAAGAACTAATTCATCCTAATCATCATCAATTCATCAAATTTCTACACTTTTCCCCAATTTTCAAGAACATAAACCCTAGAATTTATGATCATCAATTTACTCAAATTAGATCCGTTTTTGTTACATCCAACACATATTTACATCAGGGTAATCATTTCTCTACGATTCTACATGCAATTACTCCTCAACATTCAAGTTCTAAGTCCAATTAAAATGGGTTTTTTATTAAACTCTCAAGAACAATTTGATTTATGTAAATTCCTACACATGGAAGAAGCATTCTCTATAATAATTGAAATTAAACCACTTGCCTTGATTCAATCTCTGATTTTGATGACGATTTGAAGAAGTTATCTCTCTCTTTCTGCAGAATTCCCTTCTATCTCTCTCTCCAAGCTTTCTTCTCCAATGGCTATAGTGGCTAGGGTTTGCTTTGGGAAATATTAGAAAACCTAATTCTAATAACCTACGTAGCCTTTTAGGTTAATATGGGTTGTTAATGGGTTAAGTGGGTCAATTCCCAATCAGATAACAACTCTTAATTTTCGTCACTTTTAATTCGCAAAAATACAAAATTACCAAAATACCCTTTATGTTGCTGGTATGGCCTAAAAATACTCCGGGACCCAAACTAAACCCCCGGCTAGTGTTTTCTGACTATCTCGACCCTTCCGGACGCGTTGGTGCACTCAAAACGACCATACGATTAATAGAATTTAAATTCACTTTTATAATCAAAATAATTATATCCTGATGCGACTGTCTCACGCGTCCCAATAAAATGTCCAAATTGCCGTATATCAATCTCACGACAAATTTCATAATTCAATATTCATATATCATCATATATACTCAATATAGTCAAATACCAATTCACATCTCGCTAGTATTTTATCCGGATTAATTCCCAATTAATTCTCATTTAATTAATTAATCCCAAAAATAAATATCGCCAAAAATACGGGGTATTACATACTTCCCCCCTAATAACATAATTTCGACCCGAAATTCGGAACTAGAAAATACCTGATAAAAACAACTCTGGATAACGTTCGCACCCCTCATCCTCGCGTTCCCATGTGGACTCCTCGACATTGTGATGTCGCCACTGAACACACACTAACGGAACTATCTTTGACCGTATCTTCCTCTCACTTCGGTCCAAAATAGCAATCGGCCCCTCCTCGTAGGCGCTATCAGGCTTTAAATCAATCTCCTCCAAAGCGATGTGATAATGAGCCAAATCGTCCCTGAGATATTTCCTTAACGAGGAAATATGAAACACATCGTGAATCCGGTGTAAATGCTCCGGTAACCCGAGTCTATACGCAACTGGCCCAATCCGCTCAATAATAGGAAACAGCCCCACATACCTCGGTGTCAACTTCCCCTTCTTCCCGAAACACATAATCCCCTTCATAGGAGATACTCTGAGCAAAACCTAGTCCCCCACTTGGAACTCCCTGAAAAACCTCTTCGCATCAGCATAACTCTTTTGTCGGTCTTGAGCTACCCGAATGCGACTCCGAATCAACTCAATCCTTGCCGAAGTGTCCTGAATCACTTTCGACCCAAGTAGTTTGTTGTCCCCCACCTCTAACCAACATGCTGGGGAACGACAAGGCCTACCGTACAACGCCTCAAACGGAGCCATGCCAATGGTGAACTGATAGGAGTTGTTGTAAGCAAACTCTACCAGTGGAAGGTATTGCTCCCATCCACCTCCAAAGTCAATAATGCACATGCGTAGCATGTCCTCCAACATCTGATTTGTGCGCTCGGTCTGCCCATCTGTCTGCGGATGATAAGCCGTACTCAACCGCAATTCTGTGCCCATGGCCTCCTGGAAACTCTCCCAAAACCGCGAAACAAATATCTTGTCTCTGTCAGACACGATATTTAGGGGCACACCGTGAAGTCTCATAACCTCTGAAATGAAGAGCTGGGCATACTGTCCCGTAGTGTAGTCAGTCCTTATGGGTAAAAAATGAGCGACTTTGGACAACCTGGCCACAATTACCCAAATGGAGTCGTGATCCCTCTGCGACGTAGGCAACCCCGTGATAAAGTCCATGGATATGCTCTCCCACATCCACACCGAGACCTCCAACGGCTGTAGAAGTCCTGTCGGTCTCTGATGATCCACTTTTACTAGCTGGCAAGTGGCGCATTTCGAAACAAACTCAGCAATATCTCTCTTCATACCGCTCCACCTATACTGTCGTCTCATGTCTTGGTACATTTTGTCCCCTCCGGGATGTACCGCAAACCGTGAGCCGTGCGACTCTGCCATCACCTCGCGTCGCAATTTCTCCCCTTTTGGAACCACCAATCTCCCATTGAAGCGTAATCCCCCGTCTGAGCTGACGGTATAGGACTCGTCTCCCTCTGCTAGTAATCGAACTATCTGCTCCTGACAGAACGAGTCATTAGCCTGTGCCCGTACTATCTTCGTGACAATCTACGGTGTAACGATCATCACAGACATGAAAGATCGGGCCACTGCATCCTGGTGTCCCAAATCCTTCCACTTAGCCTTCCACACACCTGCCACCTCATCTGCTGGCCTACGGCTCAACGCGTCTGCTACCACGTTAGCCTTACCCGGGTGATACTGGATATCGAACTGGTAGTCCTTCACAAACTCAAGCCACCTCCTTTGCCGCATGTTCAACTCCTTTTGCGTGAACAGGTACTGTAGGGACTTGTGGTCCGTGAACAATTGGAACTTCTCCCCCAAAAGATAGTGCCTCCAAATCCGTAGGGCAAATACCACTGCCGCCAACTCCAAATCATGCGTGGGGTAATTCTTCTCATGAGGCTTAAGCTTACGGGAAGCATAAGCTATGGCCTGTCTCTTCTGCTGCAATACACCTCCAAGTCCTTGCAAAGACGCATCGGTGTAAACCAAATACTCAACTCCCGGTCTCAGCAATGCTAACACAGGTGCTGAGGTCAATTTATCCTTCAATTCATCGAATGCCAACTGACAGGCATCACTCCAGATGAATGGCACACCCTTACGAGTCAGATGTGTCAAAGGACCTGCTATCTTCGAGAAACCTCGAATAAACCTCCTATAGTATCCGGCTAGACCCAAGAAACTACGAATCTTAGTCGGTGTCGTGGGCTGTCCCCACTCCCTCACCGCGGATACCTTCCCCGGATCAACAGATATCCCCCGGTCGGAAATAATGTGTCCCAAAAACTGGACCTCCTTCAGCCAAAACCCGCATTTCTCACACTTTGCATACAACTCGTTCTGACGTAGTGTCTGTAAAACTTGACTCAAATGTTCGGCGTGCTCCTCCTCTGTCTGGGAGTAAACCAGAATATCATCGATGAAGACAATGACAAACTGATCTAGGAAATCCCTAACCACTATGTTCATCAAGTCCATAAACACTGCCGGAGCGTTGGTCAAACCAAAAGGCATAACCCGAAACTCGTAAGAACCATATCTTGACAAGAACGCAGTCTTCGAGACATCCTCCTCCCTGATACGCAACTGATGGTATCCCGATCTCAAATCAATTTTCGAGAAGAAAGAAGCTCCTCTCAACTGGTCGAATAAGTCATCGATTCGAGGCAACTATACTTATTCCGTATCGTGACCTTGTTCAACTCCTGGTAGTCCACACACAATCTCAGTGAACCGTCCCTCTTCTTCACAAACAAAACTGGAGGACCCCAAGGTGAGGTACTCCTGCGAATAAAGCCCTGACCTAATAGCTGCTCTATCTGATCTCGTAGCTCTCGCATCTCTGCCGGAGCCATACGGTACGGTGCGCATGCTATAGGTCTCGTATCTGGCAATAGGTCTATAACAAAGTCTATCTCTCGACTGGGGATAGGCCTGGTATCTCCTGAAACACATCCGAATACTCCCTGACGACTGGGATCGAATCTAAAGGAATCACAACCTCCTTAGAGGTATCCCCCTCTAGGTAATACAAATGAGCGGTCGAGCCTCCCTCTAGGCGAGGCATCGCCACTACAAACATCTCTTGCCCCGGAATGGCAAAAATAATGCTCCCACCGAAGCAATCAATCATGGCTCTATAATCAGTGAGCCAATCCATACCGATAATCACATCGTGAACATGCATATCTAATACCAACATATCTGCAGGTAATACCAGACTACCAATATTTACTCCCACTCCCCGGCATATAAAGAATATAAGTGACCCACTCCCCAATGGTGAGTCGACACACGTCACTGTGCTCTCTGCCGTAGCTAACAATCCTAAGGCTTTCGCGAAATGTGTAGCTATAAAACAATGTGTAGCCCCCGTATCAAATAATACCCGACCCATAGTGCCATGGATAGGAAACGTACCCTCAATTGCGGGCGGTGCCTGTGGAACTGCTGCCTGGTGGACGTTATAGACACGTCCATACTGTAGCCTCCCCTGCTGAGCTAGGACTGCTGGAATGGGTGGCAATGCTGCCATCTGTGGCGGTGCGGGGAGAGCGGCGGGAAACATAGGCCTCTGCGGCTCCTGGCGAGCACCCTGCTGCTGTTGCTGTGGGGCCCTGCCCTTATCAGGACAATCCTGTCATTTATGGCCAGTCTTGCCATAAACAAAACACTTCCCTGGGAAGTTCCCTCCTCTCTACCCTTGCGGTCCCCGGCCCTGGTGGCCGTTACCGTTCCACCCTTGGCCCTGTTGGCCCTGCTGAAACTGCTGCCCATTCTGCCCCTGTTGGCCCTGATGGCCGTTTGGACCCTGATGGCCCTGACGGAAGCCTCCCTGTCCGTGCCTGTAATTTCCTAATCTGAACCTCTTCTGATCCCCCTGCTGGGAACCCTGCTCACCTTGTCTCTACCCCTGAACAGATTGTGCCCCACCGGCACCATGTCCTCCAGTCCTGCCCTGATGGCTAGACTCTCCCGATCTCTTGCCCTCAGCCATATGAAAGCGGTGATCCTGACAGTGTAACAAAGCAGCGTTAACCACATCAGAATAAGTGGCCAACGAAAGGTTCCGTAACAGATGCTGACGGATCCTCCATGTCAACCCGTCGGTGAATTTCTCAATCTTCTTCTTTTCTGTTGGTATCTCATCCGGAACGATATTCAACAGATTCGTGAACTCGGCCTCATACTCGGCCACGGTCTTACCCTCTTGCTTCAGATTCATCAGTTTCCTCCTCATTTCCATGTGAACAGTTGACGGAAAGTATTTGCTGTCGAACCGCACCCAAAAGTCCTGAATAGTGAGAGTATCCCTCTCCTCCACGGTGGTAATAGACTCCCACCATTGCAGTGCAGATCCAACTAGCTTGAAAGTAGCTAGCACCTGCTTCTGAACGTCCGTGCACTCATACATCCTCAAGTGCCTCTGTATATCCTTCCTCCACTGGCTCGAGACTACCACATCTGAGCTACCTGCAAACTCTGGCGGATGCGCTTTCTAAAAAGCGTCACGTACACGTTCCCAAGCAGACGGGAATGCATTTGCATGTACTGGCGCGACGACCGGCGCCTGAGGTGGTGCCTGCTGAACTACGGGAATTGCGGCATTTACCGCTTGGGCTATAATGGCTACAACCTCAGCGGCATTCATCATGCCCTGAGCTGGAACGGGCTGGGGTTCGGGCGTTGCATCCCTGGGAACTCGTCGTGCACGTCGTGGAGGCATCTGAAATAAGAATGAAGTTTATAAGTTCACTGTTTATAAACTTAAAATAGCTGAAGAACGAAGCATACACAAAAATAGTACAACAGTCCTAAAATATAGGGCTCTATATGAAAGAAAACTTAGCGGAAACATAATAGCCGTACAGATCCTAAAGGACACTAGAACCTGATGCTCTGATACCACCTGTGACACCCCGACTAATTAAATACCAGGTAGCTACTCCTTTATGAAATTAAATCAAAATGACAAGTTGGCTCAGTTAATAGCATCACTGTCGAAAACATTTTATTATTTCTAACCACCTAGTATTTAAAAAGTAACTTGTCAAATTTTAATTAAAGTCTGAATCACATGCAGTGAAAGATTTAAAGCAAGAATAATATCACCATTCACTATAACGAAATTAATAGAATAACCATCACACGATATAAATAAATCCGGAGGAAAAACTCCTCACAACAAACTCCACAACTGCAATGAATAACTAAATACTGAATACTGAATCAATACATGCCAAGTCTGAAAACTGAAATGGAAAAATATCTCTAATGGAACTGGGCAACATGCCCTAAAATTGAGGAATACTGAACATGGAATCCAAATGATAGAAGCTTCTAAAAGCAAATCCCTGTAACTTCCACAACTAGCTACAGCTCGTCCTCTGAATGAGTATCCTATGCATGGTGTCCTTGTGGCTGGGCACCTAAAATGGTTTTACAAAAAAAATAGATTTGAAAGCAAACGGGTCAGAGCCCGAATGTGGAGATATTTTAAAAACCTGCAAGTGTTTTAAAAACATTTAAAACATTAAATGCAAAGTACATGTTAGGACGTGCACTCACATGAAATCCTCACCTCTCGACTAAATGTGCACTCCTAACGTAAGTACCCATCTAAAATGACACTAACCACTAGCTAAGTGACATCATATCTAGCTAAACTGTCATAGGTTCTACCCTTATTACTTAGTTCCCATTAACATTATAACGATCTCAATTAAATAGGGGCTTAACGTAAATTCAGGTTCTCATACAAAAGTAATACAACTCGTTATAGATTATCCCTTTTATGTTATTCCATAGTTATACACACGATACCATATGAAAGTTCCCATTTTATTAAGTGTATATTTTCCACAACATAAATATACAATATAAGCACCCCGAGACTAAGCTGCGGTGCACACATACTCTGCTATCCATTCCGGTACATCACGTACATAAGAAATCACGTATTCCGAATCTCTCAGGAATCGTTTAGATAACACAAATCACAAACAGTGGAGGCGAACACAGTCACATCACATGGGTCACGCACATACATGCGCTCCCACGATCAGCAGACTTATTAACATCCCAATAAGTCCTTCTCTGACCTATGTTCATCGAGGTAACCAGTCTAAATCCGGGTAACACAAGGATTAGAGGGCCCTAAGCGAACGCAAACCTCCCGTGATAGCAAGTATGGTAGGTATGTCATACACACAAATCATATACTAATACTAAGTAAACGCGCATCTTAGTAATCACCGTAGTTTAATTGTAGTACTTATCGCATTCTCGTACCAACTTAATATATATATAACTTATATAATCCCAGTCCATATTTATACGCGCCATAATTTATTCTCACGTCGTAGTAGGCACTCACGTCTCAGCTCATAATGTCTATTTGATTTTATCCACACTTATATAATTTACTCCTCATTATATCCCAAATGTCCCAAGTATACTAATACACCATCAAAGGAATGTTATCTCCATCCTTGAACTAGTTTACGGGACTCCCAAAATCAAAACAGGCCAAAAAGGCCTAAACTGCCAGCTCGTTAGAAGTCTCGTTCGAACGAGGCTGTTCGAACGAGATTTCGTTCTAACGAACTAGGCTATCTAACGAGATCTCGTTCGAACGAGATTATCGAATGAACATCCCTCTCGTTAGAACCCCAAAATGTCAACTCGTTAGAAGCTCGTTCGAACGAGCTCGTTCGAACGACCTGGGTAGGTCTTCTAACGAGTGACCAGATTCAAGCCCAGAAATCCTATCTCGTTTTTCACCAATTTCTACACTTCAAATCTCAACCAAAATTCGTCCCAACAATGTTTAACGGTCTCTAATCAATCCTAACCATATCAAGGTTATATACTAACGTATTTTAAAGAACTAATTCATCCTAATCATCATCAATTCATCAAATTTCTACACTTTCCCCCAATTTTTAAGAACATAAACCCTAGAATTTATGATCATCAATTTACTCAAATTAGATCCGTTTTTGTTACATCCAACACATATTTACATCAGGGTAATCATTTCTCTACGATTCTACATGCAATTACTCCTCAACATTCAAGTTCTAAGTCCAATTAAAATGGGTTTTTTATTAAACTCTCAAGAACAATTTGATTTATGTAAATTCCTACACATGGAAGAAGCATTCTCTATAATAATTGAAATTAAACCACTTGCCTTGATTCAATCTCTGATTTTGATGACGATTTGAAGAAGTTCTCTCTCTCTTTCTGCAGAATTCCCTTCTATCTCTCTCTCCAAGCTTTCTTCTCCAATGGCTATGGTGGCTAGGGTTTGCTTTGGGAAATATTAGAAAACCTAATTCTAATAACCTACATAGCCTTCTAGGTTAATATGGGTTGTTAATGGGTTAAGTGGGTCAATTCCCAATCAGATAACAACTCTTAATTTTCGTCACTTTTAATTCGCAAAAATACAAAATTACCAAAATACCCTTTATGTTGCCGGTATGGCCTAAAAATACTCCGGGACCCAAACTAAACCCCCGGCTAGTGTTTTCTGACTATCTCGACCCTTCCGGACGCGTTGGCGCACTCAAAACGACCATAAGGTTAATAGAATTTAAATTCACTTTTATAATCAAAATAATTATATCCTGACGCGACTGTCTCACGCATCCCAATAAAATGTCCAAATTGCCGTATATCAATCTCACGACAAATTTCATAATTCAATATTCATATATCATCATATATACTCAATATAGTCAAATACCAACTCACATCTCGCTAGTATTTTATCCGGATTAATTCCCAATTAATTCTCATTTAATTAATTAATCCCAAAAATAAATATCGCCAAAAATACGGGGTATTACAGAATTTTACGGATATTTATCCGAAAAACTGGATATGAATACGGATATGGATAGTGTGTTAAAATATTCAAAAAATGGATACAGATACGGATAGTATGTGTATGCGACACAGATAATCCGTATCCGATGCGGAGTATCCATATTTGCGAATATCCATATTTAAGGATATCCATATTCGTATTGTATTTAATATTAAATTATTAGTAATAATAGTTATATATAGTTATTATATATAATATTTATTATTATATGTAAAATGTAAATATATAATATAAAATATTAACCATTCATTTAACAAAAAAGTGGAGAAACATATATTTTTTACAAAATTAAAACAAAAATAGAAACACTAAAGTTATTAAAATTAAGAATAGAAAAAAAAGGAAACCAAATGAAACTTTTTTTAAATGGCTTAAAATAATAAAATGCAAAAAAAACCATAACTACACACATAGGCACCTCTACACGTACACAACCACTGCTACACAGACACAACCACCTCTAGTCCGCTACACAAACAGAACAACTACACACACGCATGCGCACACAGCACACAAAGTGATACAGTTGTTGATTGGAACACAATTATTTTAAATCGTAAAATACACATAGTAACACACACAGTTGATTGAAATTATTGTGATATTGGAGATTGGAGACATGTGATTTTTGGTGATGTGAATTTGGTGGCGATGACAACCTTCATTATTATTATTATTATAATTATTATTATTATTATTATTATTATTATTATTATTATTATTGTTGTTGTTGTTGTTGTTGTTGTTGTTGTTGTTGTTGTTGTTGTTGTTGTTTCTGTTATTGTTGTTGTTGTTGTTGTTGTTGTTGTTGTTATTATTATTTCCATTATTAGTTTTTTTTTGGAAAATTAGTGACTTATTTATGTTTCGTAAACTCATGTTTCATGAATATGAGCATTAGAGGTTAATACTTGATTTCAAACATTCTTTTAAGAGTTTATATTCAATATGAACATCAAGGTTGACTTTGATCTTATAATTTTTATTCAATATGAATTTTATTAGTGTTAATTGATATGGATAAACAACGTTAAAGATACGGATATTATCTGAATTCGGGGAATCCGGGAGGATACGGATATGGATATGGATAGTTTATTTTACTATCCGTCCAAATAGTGATACTGATAGTGCATCCATATAGAGGATACGGGTAAGGATAACATGGCATCCGCTCCGTATGCGTCCGTTTACCACCCCTAGAGTTGGGATAATTTTTTGGATTCGTTATATTCCAATTCATCCTATTTTAGAAGTTCAAAATTGTCTAAAGCCAAAAAAAGTCCACGAAAAAAGTAACTTGGTCAAGACGAATATAATAAAAAATTGAAAGATACGAAAGTTTTCAAAGTTATTGTCAATGCTAAAACTGCAATCGATGGAGTCTTCAAAAAATTCGTGATGAATTCCAAAATTATTTAGATGCCAAGCTCGTATGGCGTAACTTATGTCGAAAACTCAAAATTTTTGAGATGCCCATGTTGACCAAAGAATAGAAATTTCAACGTTCTTACAACTCGTATGAAGACCCATAAGGGTTCTTTATTTTTTGCTATTTGATCGTCTCTTTGGACTTTTGTTTTGTGTTATTTTTCTCTCTATATTTTTCTCCGTAAGCCTTGGTGGTGGGATCACTCATCCATTATTTTTTCTTTATTTATGTGTTCTCTGCTTCTTAGGAAAAATTTATTAAAAAACATATTTAATTTTTAAGCCTTTCTTCATGACAAATGGGCTCCACAATATTAATACAAATTTCATGCATTGATTATAAATTATAAATATTACCACTTCACATTTTATTTACTAACTATATTATGTTAGCAAAAGGTGATAATGTCATTTAATTTAGTGCACAAGACATAGATAAATAAAAAATGTGTTTGTATATTTCACTACTCGAGGCATGTGATGAAATATTTTAAGTCGTGACTGTAAAATTATATTATCACAAATACATGTGACAACACAGGTGATCATTATATCATTGAATATATTAGTGTCACGTGCTATGCGTATATTGTCATTTTAAAAACTTGCAAATAAATATATCACCAAAGATTTGACCAAAAATCGATATGTCATCTAAACATATGATCACACATATTGGTATTATGTAGTAACATGCATCACTACCATGTCTTTCGCATAAATATGAAATATTTAAAAAGCTCGTTATAAGAGTGGTAATACAAAATACATCCTATGCCTTGAAAAATGACATTTGCATTTTTTCATTTGATGGAAAAATGGTGGGTTGCAACCATAAATCTTTAAAAAAAATCTAGTAAACTTGTTCATGCCAATTGTTCTGCCTTGGCAAATTGTTCACCCATTGTGAACCGATGTATAAGTTAGATACTAACTATTAAATATGTTATACTCGATAGACAATGTGGATTACCATTACCTTCATATGAAATAAGAAATTATCTTGTCTCTAAATAGTGGATATTTTCCATTTTCAAAAGTAGACTTTAATAACATCATCTTTCAACTGTGAATATATAAATATATAGCACACTAGAGCATATTTAAATCGTCTAAAATTATAGAGACCTAATTTTCAACTCATAAAAAACCAAGATCAAATGCATTTGGTACACATAAGAATTAGAATCTATTGAAGAGGGGACAATTATCATACAAACTACCATGTGAGTTTTTAAATAAATATTGTCAAATAAATCATTGTACAACCATTTATACTGTACTTATGTCATTAATTGTTATTAAAAGTCATATCTAGATCATTCATGTGAGAAATGATACGTCAGATTAGTTTACACCCATCACATTGCATTATGATACCAAATCAAGTTATGATGTATATTGCAAAAGCACGTAGAAGATATAAAAATATAATTTCGCATTACTGATGTGGTTTGACTATTACTAATGAAAATTTATCACGTGTGTCGTTCAAATTGATTGCTTATACTAGTATAAAAAAATTTTGTAGATAAATACTTAATCAAATACTTAGCAATGCATGTGTGTGTGTGTGTGTGTGTGTGTATATATATATATATATATATATATATATATATATATATCTGTGTGTGTGTGTGTGTGTGTGTGCTGAAATATTGGGTGAATTGCAAACTTAGGGTTTATGCCACATGTTTGGCATGTTCATCCACGTGGTTTGGTCGACAACCATTTGAAACCAACAATCATTATTGGCTTCCATTAATGACTATTTTGGGTAGCCTTTGATGACTATGAATATTTTAGTGGGCAAACTTGTGTTAGGTGGTTATCCATGTTTTCCCTATAAATAGAGGGAATATAATGGTTTCATAATCTAACAAATATTAAGAGAGATAGTGAGAGCCGTAAAGAGAGTTTTGTTAAAGCCTTGTATGCCTTACTCTCATTTGTACTTTTTTCTCTTTTGGTTTCACCATCATCAAATTGAAAGTTCCATAGTTGCTCCCTAGGACATATGCAAATTATCGAAACTCATTAAATCCTTATGTTATTGCATGTTGTTTTGGTTGTTCTTCGTTCTTTCATATTTTTTTACTATTGTCTTGAAGCGTCTTCGCACTACAATTGGTGTCAGAGACAGAGCGGTTACTATTCTCTATCGATATAACTATTCTCGTCGGAGTCACTATTCATAGTTAATAGTGAATAGTGATCGAGAATAGTGAAAGTAGATATGATAGAAGAAGGATATGATCTGAGGACATGTGAATCCACTTCAACATCTTCCTCATAAAACAGGATGTCGATTTCTAAAGCCACATTTGACGTTGAAAATTTTGATGGGAAAAATGGATTCATCATGTGGCAGTGAGAGATGATGGATGTTATGATTCAATAGGGGATGGACGGAACTCTCAAAAACAAACCAGAGGCAATGACTAAACTGAAATGGTTAAAGAAAAGTAAATGGACATGCTAGTCAATTTATATACACATTCCAAACGACATCAAATACTTTATAATTCGAGAGATGATGACTAAGGTGGTATGGCCGAAACTTAAAGACAAATACATAATGAAGAGTGTTGAGAACTAGTGATACTTAAAACAAAAGTTATTTCGATTCCAATACATTGAACGTACGTTAATGATGGATCACCAAAATATATTCAACAAATTAATAGCTGATCTATTAAATTTGGATGAAGAGGTAAAAGATGAACATAAAGCCCTTTTGTTTTTAAATTTCTTACTCAATTCATATCAACACTTGGCTGTAGCTTTGATCTCTGGGAAGGACTCAGTGAAGTTCGAGGATCTCTCAAATTCCTTGATGAATACTGAATTTAAAAAACGTGATAAGAAAGACCAATATCATTCATCAGAGGCTTTGGTAACTAGGGGTAAATCAAAGACCGAAATTAGCAACAAAGGTTGAAAAAAATCCCATTCCATGTTGAGCGGAGTTTTAAGGAATGAAAGATCGATTACCACAAAGGATGGGTGTGCCTTTTATCATGAAAAGGGACATTGTAAGAAAGATTTCCCAAAGATAAAAAAATATGGGCAATCCAATGACGACTGAAAGATCGATTACTACAACTAAAGTTGGTTCAGATGAGTGGATTCTTGACTTAACATGTTCCTTTCATATATGTCCTTAAAAGAATTTTTTTGTATTTTGAATCCTATCAATAGAGGAAGAGTCCCTATGGGAAACGATCATGCATGTTAGAATAAAGGAGTTGGTGTGATCCGATTGAAGCTTCATGACGAAACCACACAAGATCTGACCAACGTATGGTATGTACCAGATATAAAGAAATATATGGTTTCTTTAGTTGTTTTGGAATCAAATGGATTCAAAATCACCATTAAGGATGAAACATTGAAAGTTACGTGAGGTGTTAGGGTTACAATGAAAGGCCTTAGAAGGAATAATTTATATTTCTTACAAGGATAGACCATTGTTAGCGGAGCTGCCAGCGTGGAACTTTTATTGATGCAACTAACCTTTGGATCACGAGTCTTCTAAAGGCGGGATAAAAGATCATTCAAGGCCTATTGAAGTAAGGTCCTTTAAAGGGTGTCAAGACTTACAAGATGGACTTATGTGCGCACTGCATATTAGGTAAGCAAATCAGAGTTAAATTTGGCACTGTCGTTCCTAAAATGAAGGGGATCTTAAACTATGTGCATACGGATGTTTGGGGTCCAACAAAAACTACATCTCTGAATATAAAGTGCTGGTTTATTACATTTATAGATGAATTCTCAAGGAGACTTCGGTATACACGATGGATCATAAACATAAGGTCCTAGAGATCTTATTAACTTTGAAGAAGATGGTGGAGAATCAAATCGGGAGAAAGATAAAGGTTTTGAGATCAGATAATTGTGGAGAATACACATCCCATCCATTCTTTGAAGTGAGAAAATAAGAAGGATACTATGAAATTTTTCTGTTAAGAAGACATGGGGACATAATGGTATAGAAGAAAGCATAAATCGGATTCATCTAAAAAAAGTAAAGTGCATGTTATCCAACTCCGATTTAAAGAAGAATTTTTTGGTAGAAGATTTTACTTATGCATATCATCTAATTAATCGTCTTCCACATGCTGTAATTGGAGGAAAAACTCATATTGAGGTTTGACCATATTCACCTGCCTATGATTATGACTATTTACCCATTTTTAGTTTCTCAACTTTCTTTCATATCACCGAATAGAAAACAAAATCGATCCACGGGCAAAGGCAACTATTTTTCTGGTTAAAGGATTCATATTATCGTTTTCGACATTGAAGAAAATAATTAGGAGATGGGATGTTACTTTTGATGAAAATGAATTTATAAAGGAGAACGTGTCCAATGAAACATGCAGTTTGACGCGGAAGGTGGTATTTCAAAGTCTAGTAGGTTCACTCTCAGAAGATACTCCTTCAAGTAAGGAAGAAGAAAGGATATGGAAAATGAAGATGAGGTGGTGCCTTATCTTCAAAGACCTCCAGAAATAATCGAATCAATAGCAATAAGTAGGATAAGAAGAATTATTCAGAAAGTAACAAGGTTTACAGATATGGTTGATTATGCATTACCAATGGGTTAATGAATATATATCAACTATCTTCAAAGAATTTTTGTGTAGTTTGAAAAGTGTGGAATGGAACAAGGCCATGGGGGAAGAGATGAATTCTCTTCACCAAAATGAAACTTTGGAGTTCGTGAAGCCACCAAAAGGAAATAGGACAATTGGGTGCAAATGAGTACATGAAAATAATGAAATCTTTCATAAAAAAGGTGTGATATTTAAGGCAAGATTTATTATAAAGGGGTATGCTCAAAAAGAGGGAATTGTTGCAATGAAGTATTCTCTCCGATGGTGAAACATTCCTCCAATTGTGTTTTGCTTGCTTTAGTCGTTCAATTTGATTTGACTCTTTGTGGAGTCCTTTGAGGAGAAGGCTCCACCTCATTTGTATTTTTTTCTTTTGATTTCGCCACTATAAAATAAAAGGTTCCATAGTTTCTCCCGGGGACGGAGGAAAACTGAACCTCATTAAATCCTTGTGTTATTGTATGTGGTTTTAGTTAATTGCAACTATCAAGACAAAAAGGCACTTTATTTTGTACTTTCATATGATATGAAAATACACATATAACACCATGCGAATAACAAAAAAATGAACATAAATCGCACTGTGAATCATTAGCTTCTCACCATCAACCCCAAAAAAAGTCTATAAATTTGTCAATACGATTTTTTTCTTAGGATTGTTGTTCATAATTATGTGCTTTTTTGTGTTAAACAAATTAAAATATGAAACAAATCATATTTGTGTAATGAAAATTAGATCAATAGATAACTTAGAAATGAAGAAGATGATCGAGTCGAGTGTTGGACACTCTCTCCTTAAGATAAAATTCGCTTCCACTATACGGTGCTTACGACAATGGACTATGAATGTTTGTCTCCCAATATAAAATTATCTCGAAATATGCAAGAAGCACTTGAATGTGTATGTCCCATGAATCAGTTATGTTTGATACTCTTTCTAACATGATTAGGAACGAAAAGTATTGAAAAATATTTTTTCTCTGTATCAATAAAATAAATACAAGTATTATATTTATAGGAAGAAATTTCTCTTTTAAGAAAAGATGTGTCTTTCTATTAAGGGACATTTTTCGTAATAGTCACAACTGGGGGGTGAAGAGTCAAGACCTTTAATGACGATTTCAAAAAATAGGCACTATATATAGCTAATGGTAACGACCTTAAGCAACAGTTTCGAAAATTTGTCCTAGAAAATAAAATAAATTTCCTCATAATTTCATAAACAAATGGGGAACTTTGAAACCAAATTTTCGATTCATCACTTGTTCATTTTTAATAAATTAGTAGACCACATGACTCGTCTTGCTCTAAGGAACACGTACATACTTGGTTCCACTTCGTTTAAAGTGTGGGTAACACTTTTATAATGGCTCAAAATTGACCAATATATTCATTTGATCAAAATATTAATTTGTATAAAAACATATTATTTTCCAACAGTTAATCCTATAAAAAATAAGAGACTGCAAATAAAATATTATAAATATGGGTTGGGGGGAAGTAGGGGTGACACAAAGAAACACACACATTAAATCCTTCATGAATTAAATATGTGGTACATTCAACTTACAAAAACTTACATCCAATCTATCTTCTCTTTTTGCCTATTGGGGAAATTTTTCCCCCCAACAATGTTCAACTCAAATGAAGAAACAAGTCTCAATTTAAGGGATATGTGCTCTGTGTATGATATTCATTGTCCTAATAGTTAATTACTACCCAGTTTCATGAATAATTGAATGAAAATGGGAGAGAAGAATAGATTCTTTACAGTGTATGTGTATACTCTAAACTTTTTAATGAGTAATTGTACCTGAACTGACTCCAACGACAGCCTTCAGACCGCCTAGCCCATGGCAGTCAAACTCAACATATTTTTCAAATTCAGATTTCAGACTTCAGATTCAGTGTTCAGATTTTAGATTCAGACTTCAAATTTAGATGAAAAACAAACGCGGTCTTGGGTTTGTGCTATATATTTAGGGCAAAAAGCGATGTTTATGATGACTTTGTAGGTCTATGAATGCGATAATAAGAGAGAAAAATATATGGGAAAATCTTTGATTGTTGAGTTTCACTGCCCATAGGCTAGGCGGTTTGAAGGTTTTCAATGGAGGCGGTTTAGGTAGAATTACTCTTTTTTAATTATCATAAAAATATGACATCGTTCTATATTTTGTTGTACTTGGTGCCAAAATATAAAGCTTTGGAACCCTACCTGCTTATTCATAATAGCGAAGGAATTTTATTCAGAAAATTAAATTTGAAAGTTAACAGCATCCCTCGTTAAAATTCATGGTACGAACATGTATGTTATATGGGCCCATATTACTATTTAATGGAGTGAGAAATTAAATATTCGCATCAGCCATACCCCATCAACCTTTTAAATAACATAAATTCTAAGCACATTATACTTGTCAGCATATGTGAAGAAAACATATGTTATCCATTTAAATTTTCCTTTATCAAATACACATTTTTCTCCAAATTAATAATCCCTCTTTAAAACTCCAACATTGTATTTTGAGATTTCACCTAGGTTAATATATTATTTTTACAAAAAATACAATTAATCTAGCACTGAGATGGAATATTAATTTGGGATGAATCGATTTGGCATATCACTTAACACCGTCCATCTTCTGTGCAAAGGATCTAGATCAATCGGTTATGAAACACTCTATGGACTATCTTAAAGGGGGCGATGGGGTCAGCATATATAACAAAAAAAGATAATTCACACGCTCACTAAATGTGAAGGGGATAATAATTGAAACATAGTTATGAAGACTCACTTTCCTGAAGATTTTATTTGCCCCACTACAAGATTTTTCTATCGAGTTTTTAGGCAAATTACCTCCAAGATACAACAATAAAAATGGAATCTTTAGTTAACAATCCTAAAGAATTCCCTCTAACACTCGATGAAACTGATTGACTAAATTGATAAATAAGAGAGAAAGTGAGAGAATGTTCTCACAAAAATGACTAACGATAAATGGTGGAATCTTATCCTTTTTATAGACTCATTTGTGTCTTTTCTTGAATAGGCATTATACTAATGGTCATGTTGATTCATAAATAGACATATTTTAAGGCTTATGTCTATTTTGGAATTGACACATGTCTCATGAGTTAACACATATTTTCCCATATTATTTATTTTCTTCATTATATTACAATCTTTTCAACAATCCCCCACTAGATTGTAACAACTCATCAATTTATTCATCTGATATACTTATGAATATAAGAAGGTATCTTTATTTAAACCACCAATTAGTGAGTGCGTTTCAAAGTGATAACTAAGACATACGTGTGATATGCATTGTTGATGTAAAAAATTAGATCACTCTAATTATTCAATCACAGATAAATAAATGAGACAAAAGATTTTTAAAGTGGTTCGGCTAGGAATAAAGCCTACGTCCACTGTTATGTTATTGCTGAGTGTTTGTGGAATTCTTGATTACAAGTTCTCTCAAGAAATTCCGGTCCCCTTGAATGAGGATGATACAAGGTATTTATAGCCCATAGGCTGTACATGAAAGGGCTGGTACATTAAATGATATACATATGAAAGGGTAATACATTTAATGCAGCGTGTGCGTCAAGATGATAATCATTCAATGAATGGTTGAACTGTTGATTATCTGGAAATTAATGATACGACCGAGATGCAGTTCGGACCGCCTTAGTTGCTCGTTGCTCTGGAGTTCCTCGGAGAGCTGGAATACCTCGAAGTGCTAAAGTTCCTCGGTGTATCCTCGTTGCTCGGAGAGAACATGAGTTAGTCGGGGAAATGAACTTCCTCGTTGCTATTGTGCCGCGTAGATTGACACGTGTCTTCGTATTATTCGTCCATATCAGCATATTAATTTTGGTATCAACAGAAGCCCCCAATGTTTCATATTTAGAACTTTGAGGAGTATGGAACATTCTTTCTCGGTATATGGCAATATTGAATGATCTTCCTGGGTTTTAGGAGCATCGTATTTGAATTTATTTCCAAATTCACAGAATCCGCCTTTTTTTGAATTTTTACGAGCGCTTCGATCTTTGTGCCCTTTTTGTCCTTTTAGCTGCCAGAAGTTCGATAGTTTCTTTTTGTAATCATTTCTCTCGCCATTTACCAAGGCACAGTATTTAAACTTCCCAAACAATTATACCGTCCTCTACTTTTTCCAATTTTCTTGCTTTTCGAATTCTCCAGTCTTTCTTTCTCTTGTGCGTTCATCCTTGTTTTCGTTCGTTGTCAACAGACCTCCTTTCTTCCTGTAAGATCTTCTTCCTTCTTCTTTTATTCACCATGGTTTATATTATTGAATCTATTGAAAAATTCCGTTCTGATTATTCCATTCCGTCTTGGGTAACTCTGGAAAATCTTCCTGAGCCCTTTGATTATTTTCGTTTGGCTGAGGGACATTGGTTCCCCATCCTTTTTATTGCTGAGTGTGGATTTTCTTTTCCACCCAACTCTTTATGCTTAGAATTCTGCCAACATTTAGATGTTGTTCCTGCAAAAGTAGCCCCCAATACATGGATAATAGTTAATGGGGTGCATAAATTAAATCAAACTCATGGAACTCTCATAGGAATTCCTGAGATTATGTATTGCTACAGATGGGATATTTTAGACAACATTTATTGTTTAAAAACTAGATTTTTGAATAGAGCTTTAGTAGTCAACCTCCCTGATGCCAACAGGGATTATTTTGAACATGGGTTAGTTTTCAAAAATTGGCAACATGCTCCTTTAGTCGGAGACAGAGTGTATGAAGGTCCCAAATGCCCCCCATGTGGCAATGGGATAGGTTATTTTCATTTTATTTTATTCTTGAAATTGTGACTTCGTCATGTTTGAATAAATGCATGAGTGACATTTCAAATTGTTTTTGTTTGCAGTTAACAGCAAGAGAAAAACTCCTAAGGAATCAGACGTTAATATAAGGCAATTAAAACATATCTGGAGTTTGCATCAAAAGGTTGCAGACGAGCATATCAGGTCTGCCTCATACTTGTTGCAGTACAAGAGTTATACGTCGTCTTTTACTGCTCGCCCTGTGGTCAGCTCCAGTGATCCAGTGAAAATTCCTGAGGACTCTGATCCAGAATCTCATATTCCTTTGAGCCAGAAAATGGGCAGGAAAAGAGCTCCTCCTGCTCTATTTGATGAGACTACTTCTGCTGCTGAGGCTAAGAAAAGCAAAATTGATGTCCCAGAGGGGACTAAGAAGGTGGATGTTGCGCCTTCAAAAGCTACCGAGAAGCCCCTAGTGGCTCCGAGCAAGAAGGTTGCTCCTGTGGAGATGACTGCTATTTCTCCGACCAAGAGCTCTTCCTTGGTTGAAACTGCTGAAGTCCCTTTGAGGAGATTGAGGAAATCATCCTCAGTCACTTTGGCTGAAACTGTCTCTTCTCTGCCATCTGGTGTTGTTGGTGTTCCAACCATCATTCCTCCGAGCTCTGCAATGAGCTCGGTAAAAACTTGGATCATACCCGAGGTCCAAGGAATTGGTGAAAATATTTCTAGGGATATGCTGACATCCCTAGCTACTCGTCACCTTGCTTCGGTAAATTTCTCACACTCTGAATTTCCTTTCTGTATTTGAATACTTGTATTTTTGCACTGATCTGTCACTTTTTCCTTTGTTTAGCTGGTGAATTATTTTAATAACATCGTGAAGAAAGATGAAGCTATTAAAGCTTCCAGCTCCTCGTCAGGTGTAGAGGATACTCTGTTGGGTTTAACCCAATCTTTGAAGGATTCTCGTCAGCAGTATAACGAGGATAAAGATGAATGGGAGAAAAAGTTATCTATAGTTGAGGCCGAGAAGGTGAAGATGGCTGAGATCTCCAAGAGTTTGGAGGATAAGGTGAAAAGTTTAGAGGTCGAGCATCAGAAATATGACGACAAGCTCAAGAACTTTGGAGAGCTTGAAGATAAGCTGAAAAAGGCAGAGGAAGAGTTGTCCGCCCTGCGAGATATCAAGGGCCAAAAGGAAGAATTGGATTTGAAGCTCTCCTCGGAGAAACTGAAAAGAAAGCTCGCAGTAAAAAAATCCTTCAACGCTGGCTGGGATAAAGGATGGGACAAGGGGATTGCTGCGATGACATCCCAAGTTCAATACGGGAAGTTGAAATACTTTCGAGATGGCTGGGTAGCTGCCCTGCAGGAATTGAAGATCGGGGATGACTCTGGGCTATTCCAGCTACACCTCCCTGGTCCTCCCCCACCAATTGTGGAAGAAAAAGAAGATGAGCCTATCTCTGATGAATCTTCCATGGCCATCGGTGATCAAGTCCCTGCATCTCTATCTTCTGCCAACGAGGACATTTCTTCCATGCCTCCTCCTCCTGAGAAAATTTCAACTCATGCTGATTAAGTTACTGTTACCACCGAGCAACCAAGCTCCTCGTCCCAGCCTCCCGAGAAAGTCTTGGGAGACAAGGAAAAGGTGTGAAGTTGTTCGGTATCATCTCTATCTTTCATTATTTGTAATCAAACAATGTAATCCTTTTGTGATCTAATAAAATACATCTTTGTTCATCTCTGTTGTTGATGATTTGTTTTTGTTGATTGTTGTCTTCTTCTCATCCTTAGTTTGTGGCTAAAATGGAACTAATATCTGCACATGATATAAAGCTGATGCAGCAATGCCACAGATGTTATAAAGCTGGTCATACAGACCTTAGTACATCAGAAATTACTGACATCCTTGGTCATGATGCTACAGAGCAAGCAATTTAGGCTTATCGGTACTTGAAGGATTTACTTGACCGAGCTGTGGCCAACAACGTGGCCTACTATGACTTGATTGAGGAACTTCATTATTCCTTAGAAGATCTCCAAGGTCAGCACAATGAATCAATTGCTTTGCTGCACAAGGAATATGAAAATAGATATCAACAGCTTTCTTCTGAAACAGGCCATAAAAAGATCCTTGTTGGATACGATGTTAGGGAAAGAACTTTAAAAGGTGAAGTTGAGGCCTGCAGGCAGATTGCTGAGTTGCTGGAACAAGAGAACAATAATTTGCAGAAAAAGATGGCACAGTATGAATCTGCAGCGTCATCTTCCACTGCTTTAGTACAAGTTACCGATGAAGGTTTCTCGTTCTTAGAGGTTGAGAATGCCAAATTAAGGCAAGAACTGGATAACTTAAAAAGATCTTTTATTTCCACTACTGCTCGGGGACGAGGAAGAGGGCCTCGTGGGCGAGGAAGAGCTGTTCAAAATGTTGTCGAGGAGCAAAATTCTCCACCTGCTCGGAGTCGATCAAGAGTTCTCAGCCGTAATGTTGAAGAATCTCGTACTCTGTCAACATTGGAAACTCGAGCATACCAATTGAACGCCAAAGATCGGGCTTTATTTGAAATGTCCAAGAGAAATCTATCTTTGGAAGATCAACTTACTGCAACGAAGTCTGCTTTGAATGATAAAGATGTTTTTGCTAGGAACCTTCACGAACAATTGGATAGATTAACCTTCCAATTCCATAAACAGCCCAGGGAATTTTGGATGGCATGATACAATGAAGCCCTTGTTTATTTAGATGCTCGTATTGAACATGCCAATAATGAAGGTTATAAGCAGGGGTGGTTGAACGCCCTGGGTGTACTAAAATTGGAGCAAGTGCATTTTTTATGGGATTATCATGCTCCAGGGTTACTAGACTTGCCTGTTCCACCTTTCAAATTGGACATGGAATGGATCCCATCTCGTTCCATTCCTCGGAGTTTAATTTCAAAATATCTTGGTGACTATAGTCTTCATTCTCAGATTGAATTATCTCATCCCGAGCATCTCTTGGATACACCTTCTGTGATGAACGTCAGAATGCTCAGAGATGTTAATTTCATTAATTCTCCTCTTTGCTTGGAAGATCCTCCTGCCGGCGAGGAACCTGTTTCAAAAGCTAAAGGAAAGAAACCAATAAAATAGGTTTTTCAATGTAACAGTTAGCACATATATGTAGCTTGTAATATATTTTGACCTTAATGAAAGAATTTCATTTTTTTGTTTGCAAATCTTTATTGCTATTGTTATGTGTTAAACACTAAGTACGTATCTGTTAAAAAGATAACAATTTTGTGCTATTCATTGACCAACTTAGTAATAAATATGAGAAATGTTGAGTATAAAGATGTTTAAAACTTTGCCAACCAACCAAGGTTGTTAAATTGTGCTCGTCGACCAATTATAGTTTTTGTCTATAAAATGTGTTCGACTAATCAAAATCGATAAATTCTTCTCGTCGACCAACTACAGTTAGTGGGTTTTTATCCCCGACCAACCATACTTGGTTCAGTTTGGAATATTTTGTTCTTTGAAGAACTTTTGTAATAATCTTACCTCCCGACCAACATAAATTGGAATGTGAGAGCATATTTTCAAATCAAATAATATTGTTCTTCCCTCAACCGTAGTTGATTATTGAACTATCAGGTTCTTTCGAACTATCTTGTCCACTAGTTATCTTACCAACCTTAGTTGATCACGCTAGTGTACGCCTCCTAACCAAAGGAGTATATTTTTTTGGTTCTTTCGAACTATCTGTCCACTAGTTATCTTACCAACCTTAGTTGGTCACGCTAGTGTACGCCTCCTAACCAAAGGAGTATATTTTTTGGTTCTTTCGAACTATCTGTCCACTAGTTATCTTACCAACCTTAGTTGGTCACGCTAGTGTACGCCTCCTAACCAAAGGAGTATATTTTTTGGTCTCGCCCTTTTACCAACCGGAGTTGGTCGTGGGTCTGAACTATCGTCTTCTTTCTTCTTTTTGCTGTCGAGCAGCGTAGTGTACAACACTAGTATTCCCCGAAAAACTTTCAAACAAAGGAGAAGAAAATGGTGAAAACATCATCGTTTTATTCATATTGATGGAACCGTTGTACATTTTACATCATTGATAATACTTACGAAGGTGTTCAGCATTCCAAGCATTCTTGAATTCTTCTCCTTCTAGAGTTGCTATTCGGTAAGTTCCTGGTCGAACAACTTTTGTAACTCGGTAAGGCCCATGCCAGTTTGCCTCCAATTTATTGTGTTTCTGAATTACCTTCTTTAGCATATAATCTCCTTCCTTTAAATCGCATTTCCTCACCCTTTTGTTGTAGAAAAGAGCTGTTCGTTGTTGATAAGCAGCATTCCTAATGGCTGCCTCTTCTCTAACCTCCTCGAGCATATCCAAATCCAGTCTTCTCATCAATTCACTGACAGGAGAATTGAAATTCAGTACTCTATGCGTTGGAAGACCCAACTCGGCAGGTATTACAGCCTCACTTCCAAATGCCAGCATATATGGTGATTCTCCAGTCGCTGGTCGAGGAGTTGTTCGGTAAGCCCACAATACTGATTGTAGCTCATTAATCCAGTTAGCTTTAGCTTCACTTAGCCTTTTATTTAAACCATTTAGCAGTGTTCTATTCGTCACTTCAGTCTGTCCATTGCTTTGAGGATGACCTGGTGCTGAATGAGTCTTCAGGATGTTTGATTGTTGACAATAGGCAGCAAACTCTTCGTTATCGAATTGTGTTCCATGGTCAGTGATGAAGGCATGAGGGAGACCGTATCGACAGATGATATTCTTCCAGACAAATTGGTATACCTTCTCGTACGTCATGTCGATAAGGGGTTCAGCTTCTACCAACTTAGTAAAATAGTCTACTGCGACGACGAGGTACTTGAATCTTCCTCGGGTGGTAGGCAATGGTCCCACCAAATCAATTCCCCACATGGCGAATGGCCAAGGGGAAGTTATGGGTGTCAATAATGCTTGTGGAGTTCGTCGGATAGAGGAAAAACGTTGGCACTTGTCACATTTCTTAGCATAGTCTATACAATCAGCCCTCATCATCGGCCAATAGTATCCTTGAGTCATTACCCTTTGTAAAAGTGTTCGACCTGCTACATGAGCTCCACAAGACCCTTCATGGATTTCTTCAATCAATTCTTTCACCTCGGAGGGATGTACACATCTCTGCAAACCTGCCATAATTCCTCGTCTATATAAAATACCATTAGTTAATACATACCGAGCAGCTTTATACTTCAATTTTTTGGCAGCGAGCTTATCCTCTGGCAATTCTCCCTCTTCAATATATACCCTGATGGGATCCATCCAAGATGGTCCTAAATCAAGGGTAATAACATTCATCGTCAGGTTTTCATCTATGCTCTGACTTTCCAGTACTTCAATTGGTATCGTTCTTCGCAGCTCGGTACGAGTAGCTGATACTAGTCGGGCCAATGCGTCTGCTTGTACATTCTCCATCCTCGGTATTCTCACCAGTTGAATGGCATCAAATTCTGTCAGTAACTCCATCACCTTTGCATGATACTTCTCCATTAAGTCTCCTTTAACTGCATATGTTCCTATCATCTGATTTACAATTAATTGAGAATCACTGAATACAATTACTTGTCGTGCTTCCATAACTTTTGCTAAGTTTAAACCTGCTATCATGGCCTCATACTCTGCCTCATTATTGGAGGCTTTGAATTGGAATCGCAAAGCATATTCCATGTCAATCTCGTCTGGGGTGTTCAAAACAATTCCTGCCCCGCAACCTGCTGTGCAAGATGAGCCATCTACATATAATCTCCATATGGGCAACCCGTCTTCAAATTCCTTATCTGACAGGGTTCCTCAGTGAAATATTTATTGCTTCTTTTCATCCTCCCCTGACACTTTTCTCTCCTCGTCAATCATCTCTTTTCGCTCTTTTACCAACCGGAGCTGGTCTGAGCTCGAAGTTGATGATCTTTCTTCATCCATAAGCCCTTTTTCCAACCGGAATTGGTCTGGATTTACGTCTGTTGATCCTGTAACATCCACAGGTTGGTGAGCGAGCACCTTTTTCTCCTCGGGGGTATCAGGGTATGTAAACTCTGCTATAAAATCTGCTACAGCTTGCCCTTTTAATGATGATCTAGGTTCATACACAATATCATATTCACCGAGTTCTATTGCCCAGTACATCAGTCTTCCTGATTTTTCTGGCTTATGAAGGGCTTGTCTCAATGGCATGTCGGTATACACAACGATTGTATGGGCCTGGAAATATGGCCTCATTCTTCTACTTGCTTCAATTAATGCCAATGCCAATTTTTCTAGCTTTGGGTACCTGATTTCTGCACCTCGAAAAGCCTTACTCGTGTAATAGATGGGTTTCTGAACTCCATTCTCCAATCTAATCAATGCTGAACTAACTGCATTCTCTGATACCGCCAGATACAAGTACAACTTCTCTCCTGTTATTGGCCTGGACAACAATGGAGGTGCTCCCAAATATTTCTTCAAGTCTTGAAAGGCTTTTTCACATTCATCAGTCCATTCAAAAGTTTTTCGAAGTGTTTTAAAGAATGGGAGGCATTTATCAATTGCTCGGGACACAAATCTATTGAGCGCCGCAACTCGTCCTGTAAGACTCTGCACTTCTTTCTTCGTCGTTGGGGATCGTAGTCCTAAAAGAGCTTTGATCTTTTCTGGATTTGCCTCAATACCTCATTGGTTGACTATGTATCCGAGGAACATTTCTTCTCGTACACCAAAGGTGCACTTTGTCGGGTTGAGCTTCATTTGGTATTTATCTAGTTGATCAAAGGTCTGACCTAAGTCAACTAGATGATCAGCAGCTTTCTTTCTCTTTGTTAGCATATCGTCGACATAGACTTCCATGTTGCAACTGATTTGTTCGGCAAAAACCTTGTTCATCAGCCGCTGATATGTTGCACCTGCATTTTTCAAACCAAAAGGCATGAAATTATAACAATAAGTTCCCCTTGGGGTAATAAAAGAAGTACTTTCCCTGTCTTCAGGTTTCATTTTGATCGGGTTGTAACCAGAATATGCATCCATGAAGCTGAGCAGCTCATGTCCCGAAGTAGCATCCACTAGCTGGTCTATCCTGGGCAATGGAAAATGATCTTTCGGGCATGCTTTGTTGAGATCAGTGAAATCAACACACATTCTCCATTTATTGTTCTTCTTCTTTACCATCACCACATTTGCTAACCAGTCTGGATATTTCACATCTTCAATGAATTGGGCTTTTTGGAGCTTCTCGACCTCCTCTTGTATGTTCTGATTCTTCTCGGGACTAAACACTCTTCTTCTCTGCTTCACAGGCTTGATCTCCTTATTCACATTGAGTTCATGACATAAGAAGTTTGGATCTATTCCTGGCATGTCTTGGTGACTCCATGCAAAAGTATTCTTCCTATTTCTCAAGAAAGTTATCAACTCTTGCTTTATTTAAGCATCCAACGACGAACCTATCTGGGTTACTCGTTCAGGGTGCTCCTCGTCCAGAATAACATTTTCTGTAGATTCTACCACCTGTCCTTTTACAAGTTGGGATTCATCCCTGGGATCAAGAGTTTCAATTTTTGTACCTTCCTCCACATGGTAGGTAGTAGTCTTTTTCCTTGATTCCTCAAGCTCCTTTTGCTCGGCAGATGAATAATAGCATTCCCGAGCTATTTTTTGATCACCTTTCACAACTCCTACTCCGAAGTTTGTTGGGAATTTTAAGCATTGATGCACTGTAGATGGAACTGCTTCGAACTTCTTCAAACCAACTCTTCCCATGATGATGTTGTAGGCTGACTGCACATTCTTGTCCATCATAAAGAAGCGTATTCTTTCTGTTCGACAAGCAGGACAAGTTCCAATGAATATTTCCAACTTGATCGTCCCAAGTGGAAAAACTTTCTCGCCAGCAAAACCCAGAAGGTGTCTGTGATAAGGTTCCAATTGAGATAATTTCAAATTCAAGCTATCAAAGCATGAATAGTAAATGATGTCTGCCGAACTACCATTGTCCACCAACACCCTTGAAATCACCACATCTTTCATCCTCATTTTGATCACCAAAGGATCGTTGTGAGGGTAAAGAACACCTGCCAAATCATTTTTTGAAAAACCAATAACTAGTTTCTCTTTATTTACCTTCCTCGGACGATCATCCTTGGCAAGATTTATTCGTTGAATATATGAGCAGGCTTGAGCCTCTCCGAGATAAGCCTTTCTTTCTGCAGTAAGGTCTCCTCCTCCAGCATCTCCTCCTGTAATAACATTATAATCAAATGACCCAAAACGTATGGAAAATACCTCTCGTTCAGGCTGCCTTGGCTTTTTTGGAAGATCAGGGTCTTCATCCGGATCATCTTCATGATCTCTTTTCTTTTTCTCCTCCGTCCGACGAGGAGATCTGGAACGATCTCTAGTTCTATCATCATTCTTCCTTTCACCTCTGCGATCTACATACTTTGACAACTTTCCTCTTCGGATGAGCGTTTCAATCTCGTTCGGAAGGGCTATGCAATTTTTGGTCGTATGGCCATGATCTTTATGGAATTCGCAATATTTGGCCCTATTGTTCAGGCCAGGATTGGTCCTCAGTTTATCTGGCCACTTGATTTCTTCGTTATTCTTGATTTCTTCCAAAACATGATTAATACCCATTTTCAATGGAGTATAATTATCGTATTTCTTCAGGACTTCCCATGACGTCCTATTATTCTTGGAGTGCTTGTCACCACCATTACCTTTTTGCTCTTTCTTCTTAGATTTGTCAACCTCCACCTTGGTTTCTTTATCCATATTCTTCTTCGCAGCCATAGCCTCCTCGGCATTCATGATTTTGGCCGCTTTTGCCATCAACTCCGATATAGTTTTAGGTGGATCTTTGGCCAACGTGTAGTATAACTTGTTAGGCAGCAATCCACTCATCAAAGCAGTGATCGCTGTCTTTTCTTCGTAATCTATGACTTCCAACTTCTCGTTATTGAAACGAGTTATGTAATCTCTAGTACTCTCACCTGATTTTTGTCTAACACTTAACAAGTGCGCTACTCGCTTTACCGGCTTTGCTCCAAAACAAAAATTGCCAATGAACAACTCGGCTAACTGAATAAAAGTCGAAATCTTACCCCGAGGAAGATTGTTGTACCATATCTGTGCAGATCCGGTAAGAGTTCCCAAGAATGCTCTACACCTCATCTCGTCGGGGACGGCATATATGTCGGCAGCAGCTTGGTATTGTTCTATATGAAGAATAGGATATGTCTTTCCATCATACTTAGGGGTCACTACAGGTGCTTTGAATTTCGATGGTGTAGGAAAATTCACAATGGCCTGCACAAAAGGTGTCCCTTGAACAAAAGTTCTCTGTAAGGGATTCCTTTCTTTAGCCATTTCTCCAAGTCTATCCTCCAATCACTGAATGGAACCTTTCCATGCTTCATTTCCTTCCTCGGGCCGCTTAGTCCGAGCAATTGATTGTTCTGACGTAGCTTCCTGAGATCTATCTCGACGAGTAGCTGGTCGTGATTGTGCTGATCCTTCTTTCAAACCTGATGGTGGTCGAAAGCTTCTCGATGGGGCTCTAGGTGGACTCATATTTCTCCTTGGTCCTAACCGACTGAAAGGAGACACCCTACTTAATCTTTCCAGGGTGCTGGTTCTCTCCGGAGAGAGAGTGATATGTTGATCTGTATCCGTAGCCCGTATCGATGAAGTTCGCCCAGGTTGATAAGAAAAATCATTAGATTCTTCATTACAATATGACCCAGTACGCCTGGATCGCGATTGCCCATGATCACTCCTTTGCCTTGAATGGGTAGGTGCCCCGCCATGAAGAGTTTGAATGAGTTGCCTCATTGTTTCTTGCATGGCGGTTTGTCCTTCATCCAGATTCGTCATAATTCCAGCCAGATCTGGAGGTGCAGATGGATTTGGAGGATTTCCAGCATTTCCAGCATTTCGATTACTGGATTCTGGATTATCTGCCATTGATGATAAATGATTTTTGGTGAAAAATGATAGCAACAGTCGTTTCCCACAGACGGCGCCAATCTGTTAATGTAAAAAATTAGATCACTCTAATTATTCAATCACAGATAAATAAATGAGACAAAAGATTTTTAAAGTGGTTCGGCTAGGAATAAAGCCTACGTCCACTGTTATGTTATTGCTGAGTGTTTGTGGAATTATTGATTACAAGTTCTCTCAAGAAATTCCGGTCCCCTTGAATGAGGATGATACAAGGTATTTATAGCCCATAGGCTGTACATGAAAGGGCTGGTACATTAAATGATATACATATGAAAGGGTAATACATTTAATGCAGCGTGTGCGTCAAGATGATAATCATTCAATTAATGGTTGAACTGTTGATTATCTGGAAATTAATGATACGACCGAGATGCAGTTCGGACCGCCTTAGTTGCTCGTTGCTCTGGAGTTCCTCGGAGCGCTGGAATACCTTGGAGTGCTAAAGTTCCTCGGTGTATCCTCGTTGCTCAGAGAGAACATGAGTTAGTCGGGGAAATGAACTTCCTCGTTGCTATTGTGCCGCGTAGATTGACACGTGTCTTTGTATTATTCGTCCATATCAGCATATTAATTTTGGTATTAACATGCATAAAGCCTTGTCTTACTATGTTAACACTGGAAATAAATAACACATAAGATATCTCAGTTTATGTGAGATGTTTTTATATATGTTATCATTATTATAGCCATGTGCTCTATCTTGGTCTCATCAACATTGACAAGAGCAAACCCGAACTTTTGCCAGAAGCAGGACCACTTCTTATGTTCATATAGGTGAAGTTTATTTACATGTCCATGCAACTTTATACATAAATCCCATATGTGAACTTCATTGAGAGTTTATAACTCATCCTCATTTTGCAACAGATTGCCTGAACATATTGGAAGGGGCAATATAATAATTTCCTTGCACAACCAATCACTGAATGAGTAACTTGTTATTACCAATTAAACTTTGGAATAATGATAGTTCTATTACAAAGTTGGGTTACCATTACTGGTGATTTTAGAAAAAGGGTTCCAGTCCCGGTCCACTAGATGTATCATTTACTGGATATCTCAAGATTCCTTTGGTCAAAGTATCTGCTAAGTTCTTACTTGACTTAACTTAATCAATATTATGTCTTAAACTAACATGTCTATATTACAATATTCGTACACTCTTGAAAAGGTATATCATAATCGGAGTACAAAGAAATAAACAACACCCGTTGTGGCCATAACTTTATATCTAGAAATATATTTCACAGCCATTATATTTCTTTAACTCACACAACTAATTAATATATGTTCATATTCCTTTCTCCTATCTTTAATAATAACTTTTGTCTTTAGTGTGACACTCCGCCTATTTTAACCACGGGTGATCAGTCCTTTATTAAACCAAACAAGAATCTTATTTGGGTCATTCTCAGAATCACTGTCAATTTTTTTTAATTACTAATCACCTATGTCAAATTAAGATGCTGCTAAATTTTATCTTGCATTATTATAAAAACATGAGAAAATAATTTAAATTAACCAAATCATCCTCACAATAATATTTTGAAATCACATGACAGATGTATATATTAAATAAGTCTGAATAAGCCATCGGTTACCAAAACATATAATCCAACTACAATCTGAAGTAAATAAAATTGAAATCTGAATAAGGTCTAATAAATTAACAGAATAACTAAATAGTCTGAAAGGGGCAACATGCCGAAATCAAATACTGAAGGAACTCCTATATAGAAATGAATAAACTGAAGCATCTAAAGTAACTCATGCAAGCCTCCACAAGTGTTGCAGCTATGCATCCCTGGATAGAATCATCAATCTTGGCGTCTCTATGTATATAAACCTTAAAGGTTTTAAAAATATTTTGACATGGGTTAGAGCCCAAGAAAATAGTTTGAAAATATTTTTCAAGTGTATAAATCAAAGTTGAAATCAGTTATTAGATACCATGTTAGTTCAACGTACACTCCCATGAGTTCCTCTCCACTCAACTAATGTGCACGCCTAACGTCTCCTACCTAGCTACCTAGCCCAACTAGATAAGGTATCTAACTATCCATAAAAGTTCCAACTCCCTCGTATGACACATACGCCGCCCTACCACCGTATCAATAATTAATAATTTCCACGTATTATTATTGAGTCAATTATTTAAGTCTCTCTACTTAAATTACTTTTAGATACACACAATCTATCAATTCTACTATCGCACATAATTAGATGTACCACAGTTGTATATACTTGTCACATATATAATATATACAACTATAACATCCCCGGAATGGACCCTCGTGAATGCTGGCATACTCTGCTATCATGGCCATGTACCTCTTGTACCAAATCAAGGACTATCGATTTGGAATGTCCCCTCGAACCCAAAATCAATAACACACAATGGAGGCGAACATGGTTCTAAGCCTTTAGGCTTCGAACATACCTAACGTACCCAAATGACACGCTGATACCACTAATACACTGCACATAGTGAGCCGTCCTAAGATCCATATTCTGAGCCACCCATTCAGACCTCACTGGAATTATCAAGGTGGGATTGCCCTCTACTCGAAAGCCTCCTGATAGCAGGTAGCGTAGGTATATTCACACAAATAATAAAATCACAACAATAGATATTCACACAACCTATATATGAACATATTATTCACTAAGTATACACACAACCCAAATGTATAAGTTTGTACGTGGTATATATTTCTCGCATACTCAACGTACTATCAATTACGATATTAACCTCTTATTGTATATTTCCGAGTATCGCTCAGTACTCAAAGGGTCCTAGTAGCCCCTTAATTAATTTCAGTAGATGATACACTCATACCCTACTGGTCTAAATCATAAGTTCAATCATCTCTCTGTGACCCGTTTTAAATCTCGCGAATTCATTTAACATCAATTCATTCTCAATAATTCCTAGCCTTAACTCTTCTTAATTTAGGTCAGCCTCAACCCCTCTATAGGCCTCCTGATATTCACTATATTCCTCTTTGGAGTTTAAGAATGCCCCCAAAGTCTCCCTATAATTTATTTATGAATTTAGGGGAGAAATTAAAGAAATTAGCCAATTCTAGGCAGCTGACTCGATTCGGTGAAGAGGCCGAATCAATTTGCTCCTTGAGCCGAATCGATTCAAAATTCTACAGGTCATCTTTTTCAACACGTTGTTACATTTTTTTTTCACCCATTTTATTCATCATAACTCTCATATAACACACGCAAACTCCAGAATACTTCAACCCTGCATCAAATAATGATATATAAATAATTTCTAACGTGAATAATACATTAAATCCATTCGAAATCTACCAAAGAATGGATTAAAACCCAGATTTCTACGAAAACCCTAGTTTATGAGTTTTTCATTCATAATCAATCATTTACAAATATTTCTCCCATAATAATTTTCACATATATTCTTATTATGTCTCTACATATGTGGATTCATTGTACATGTAGCCCTACCCTAAATCATAAGTTTTTATTCATTAAATCCGGAGAATATCATCAATTATCAACAAATCAAGAACCCTATACTAAATGGGCATTATAACTCATTAAAAAATGTAACATAAACATTTGCCTTATCACTAGAACATTTTATTTCATTTTGAGTGTGATGAGGATGCCTTCCCTTCCTTCCAATCATAATTTCAGCAACTTTGGTGGAAAGAAAAGGTCTTGTACCTTGAAGAACTCTATTCTCTTCCTCCATTGTGGCCTCCTTTTTATCAAGATTGATGTAACCCTAGACCTACACTCCCATGGTCTTATATAATCCTTAAATTTGCGAAATTCTCTCTACTATAAACTCCCAAATGATCGAAACGCCCTCTCGTGGTGCCGGTTTGGTCTAAAATATCCCTGAGATCCAATCTATATGCTCGGGTATACTATTCTGACAATTTTGACCCTTTTTTAAATCAATCGTGACCTCGAAACCATCATCCGAGTGAACCTAAAATACTTTCCTATCTCAGCCTCATATAGTCTACACACAACCCCCGGTTGAGATATACCACTATCACATCAATATCACTCGCTATGAGGTAAAATATTAAATCACTATTCACTTAGTAATTTTATTCGATAAACATTAATCATTTTCTATTGGATTAAGAATTTAATCAACACAAAATATTTCATTTCATTAAATTACATCACGCATGTAATTTAAAATTAATTCAATTAATTCAATTTTAATTACTCAGAAATGAGGGGCATTACATTTAGATTGGCACATTCATAAATCTACTATTAATGAGAACATCATCAAAAAAGAATATAACTTACACCATTATTATCATTTAGAATAATATACTTGACCTTTCCCATTCCCATACCATATATTTTCAATGGTCTTTTCTTCCATATATTTACACTTATGACTGTGTTTTCCTTGGTTGTTGTTTTTCCATACGTTTCCATTTATATTTGTGTTTCCCTTTTTTGGTTTCTAACTAAGATATTGACATTCTATCATTTAATAGGACATTTCTTATGACAATACTTACACCGAATTAGATAAATACCTTATCTACATAAAAATAATGTCACATCTAAATATGTATCTTATTGATAACCAATTTCTCAATGCAATTTCAAATAATGGGCATGTCATGTTGTTAGTGAAAACATTTATACATATACTTAGATTGACTTCGCATTGTACTCATAAGACATAATTGTCTTATTTAACTCGAGTCTCATAATCACAACAAGGTCATTAATGGATTATTATTAGATTCTACCATCTTTAAAGCAGTCGTTAAATCGCACAGTTCTGCATCACGTCATCAAAATTCAATGACTATGCTTATAATCACTCCTTGTTGGTTTATCACTGTAGGTGGAGTATGCTTGTAAAACAGAGTCAAAATAATAGCTTGATGGCGTGTTTACAAATTTTAGATTGATAATTTAAAGTTTATGAATTTGTCCACAAATTAATTTCTTATGGAACCAATGCCAAATAATATAAAATATATCTAAAGGTGTATATCTCATATAACTCATTAATTAATACAATATCATAACACTTGGATGCCATGTTACTAATGCAACAATGAACGAACTTAGCACATAATAATCGGGATAAGAAACCTTTATTAACAAGAGCATGCACACACACACACACACACACACAGATATATATATATATATATACACACACACACACACACATATCCATATACGGTGACTCTATAAAACTAGGATATTAACGGAATAGAGCACTAATATATAGATTTGGACCAATTTCCAGACCGTCGCCAAAATTCATATTCGTCACTTTAATTGGGGACTTTTGTTCTTCTTATAAATGTAGCAAAACTCCTCAAACAGAAAAGAGCCTAATGTATATATACACAATTTTCTTGAAGGACTATCATGACTGTAGTTTGAACCTTTTTTTAATTATTTACCCCACGTCCAGTAGTTAAAGACATATTGAGTGCACATATAAAAGCCACAATTCCAAAACCATTTTAAATCAATATATTGGCATCATATGCAGGATGTTAAATTCTAGTGCATACACAAAATCATGAATTATCATACTTTTGGGACGTGATAAAATACGACTCTTAGATCCAAAAAAAGAACCCTAATGTTTGTATTTTCACAGTCCAACACTTGCGAACAAACCATGCAAAAGTCTTCTTTCATATTTATTTTTTATTTATAAACTAATAACTCATTGCACCAAGACACAAAACCAAACATGAATAGAGAGATACATCCTAATGCATTATTCTGAAATGAAACACTTTTCATATTATCATGTCTAACAACCCTTGACTTTGGAAACCGAGAAATTAAATTTTTAGGAAAATATAATTTAATTGAACTGGAGAATTTTAAAATTTGGAATTGAGGTCCAAAAATAGAGGACATTTCAAAGTATTCCGGATGATGATTTTGAGGGTACCATCGATCCCGAAAGGGTCGAGATAGTCAAAATGACTGTCATTGGATTTTATTTGGGCTTCGGAATGTTTTTAAGTGAGTTTGACTCGAATTGGAGTAAACGAGTCATTTAAGGTGTGTATTAACATTTAAAATTGGGACTTAAGTTTTAAAGGCTTAAGAGGCTTACGGATTAAGCCATTCTCATTTGAGAGAAATAGAGAAATAGTCCTAGAAAGAGAGAAAGAGAAAGAAGAGATAAAAGAAGAAGGAAAGAAGAAGAAAGGAAGAGAGAGAGATGAAGAAATCTTGGAGATCTACGGCCAAAACGCAACATCGAGGACGATCCAACCTCTACAAATCTGAGGCAAGTGTTTAATCTTCCTAAATAGGTCATTTGTGTATTTAATTTCATAATTTGTGGGTTAAAGAAATGATTTTTGGGTATTAATATCAAAACCTAGATTTTTGGGTTTAATCTTGAAATCAATGTTTAAATATGGGTTTAATGGTGTAGAGATGGTTGGGATCAACTTTGGGTTGATTTATTGGCTTAGAATCATGATTTGATGAAGGTTTAAGAGTTAGAAATAAAAATTTAGGGTTTAGAATTCGTGGGTTTAGATGAAGAAGAAGAACCCTTCAAAATCTGTAGACTCGAATCAATTCGCCCCTTAAGCGAATCGATTCGATTTAGGGAAATTAGCAGGTTTGTATTGACCTAATCGATTCAGACCCAAGCCGAATCGATTCAGCCTGAGGCCGAAACCCAGGTCTTTGGACCCGAATCGATTCTCCTTGGAGGCCGAATCGATTCGCTAGGCCGAATCGATTCGGAATAGGGCCGAATCGATTCGGAAATAGGGCATTTTGTGTCATTTTCTCTATAGTGATTTCAAACCCTTTCTGGTTGGGTTTATTGATTCGGGGCTTTCTCTTAAGATGTAAGAGATATGTTTTGGAGACATAAAGGGGTTTCTCACACATTGCGATTATGGGTACTTCTTGGAACAATTTGGGAAAATATATCCATGTATGCTCTTGGAGTTGTATATAGAGATTGTGGGGAAACCTCATTGGGATTGAGAATCCTACTTATAGACCAAAAGTAAGTATAGATGTGATGGGAGTCTAAGAACTCTTAGAGAGAGTTGCGAGGGTATGTTGTGAAATTCTAGGCCAACCTTTATGTCGAATCCTTATAAGGATAGGATATTATTAAGATACAATTTGGGGCCAAATGGAAGAAAATAGTCGCATACCCTTAGTAATGATAAAATTTAAGAAATAAATCCGAGAGGTCTTAGACTAGGGGATGCACAAAGTGATTGAACCATAGTCAAAATCGAGAGCGATGGGATCATATTTTCCAACTAGAATAGAGTGTGTAAATCTAGTTAGGGGGTTAGAGGTTGTTTATCAGTGTGTGATTCACATTGGGTATTTTCCCTAACATATGGGATTATTTGATGAAGGTAAGACTGAGCTTGAGGCTTATAGACTATTAGTTATGTGTATACCAGTAGTCGAAATTATTACTAGATTCTTTAATGTGCTCTCGGATATAGATGGTATGTGTAGTGATGGTTTCCTACAAAAAATTTTGGGTGATAACCCTAATGTTGAATATATATGTATATATATATATATATACATATGATTTTGGGAGAGTATTCATCATAGGAAAAATGATTGAATATGTTTCAAGTGAGGGATTGTATTCACAGATTGAGGTAAATTTAAAGGAAATTGTGGTGACGACTTGTATATTGAGGATTATGTATACGTATAGCCGAGTGTATATAGATATCTTATACACATGAACGAGAATTAGTTTGTATATATAGATATATGGATATGTGAATATATGTATATAAATATATGTATATAGATATGAATATATGGATATATTTATGTTGTGGACATACATGGTAATGGATATCTAACCCGTATATGATGGTTTAGGGTTTGATCATATGATGGGATCATATGGATGTCTGTATATTGTGCATGTGAAGGATATACATACTTATGTGGTTAAGCATACCCCGCCCATGCTATCTTTGGGAAGTTTCCGCGTAGAGGGTGAGCATCCTGGCTCGAGGAGCAGGGTGTGGATATTCCCAGGTCATAGTCGTCCCGTGTGTTATTATGAGATTTATATTTTTGGGATGAGATGTGATGGGTATGTTTTGTCTCATTGACGGTTAGGAGCTATGACCGCATCCCGGGACGTTGTGTGTGTGTGTTTACCACGAGATGGGTGTCGTTGAGCCCCACCATGGTGGTCCCCAATATTGCTATATGAGCTGGGCACTGGGAAGATGATAGCATGGTGCAGTTTTATCGGTGATATATATAGCCGGGTATATTATGTGCGTGGCCATTGTACATCAGATATGATATGTACACTTGGTCATGGGTATGGATGATGGTATATATATATATATATATATATATATATATATATATATATATGGTTAGAATAAAATGCCTATATATATATTTATATATCCTATAGATGAAAGGATATGAAATCTTTGTGGAGTACATCTTGGATGATTATGGTGTACTAGATTGATGGGGGTTGATGTATCGCATTTAAGGAATATTTCGGTTACATCATCCCAAGAATATTATTGGAGATTTTTAGTTGTTTTCATATGGTAATCTAAATTTAGTAGTATAATTTTTTATGTATGGCATAATGGATCTCTAGGATCGACATTGTCAAGGAGTAGTGTAACGAGGTGGTCCCTTGTTTGGATTTCGCTTTACGAGACACCCCATGCACGAAACGTAGTACAATGTTGAGAATGGAGAGAAGTTTTGTCAATAATAATTTGTATGCATGTTACTTAGTAACTAATTAATATGATTCAACCCAAATGTATACGGGTAACGTGTTAAGAATTATAATTCAATAAATTATAAATCGGAATCCATTTAGCCTATATGGCATACATGTTTATAAAAATAATTAACTGTGGTTAGAACTAGTGGATTCTTGGGTTAAGATAGGAAGACAATTCTCGTGGGTATAGGGTGGGCCTATGGTAAGTTAGGTTGTCCTTATAATTGGGTAATTTAACTAAAATCTCAGGACGCTAATAGGTGCACGCCGTTAGATGAGAGGTGAGTTGCGTTTCACGAGAGTGCAATTCCACTTTAGTTATGAAATAAGTGCACCGATATTTATTATGCAGGGTTAACACACTTTATAAATATTTTTCACACTTGGGATCTGACCCGTTTACTTTTCTCTGCTACCTGTATATATATATATATATATATATATATATATATATATATATATATATATATATATATATATATATATATATTATTACAGGCGTCCTACCGCATGGATGCCGGATAAC
Organism: Sambucus nigra; assembly: GCA_949130495.1. NCBI lineage: Eukaryota > Viridiplantae > Streptophyta > Magnoliopsida > Dipsacales > Adoxaceae > Sambucus > Sambucus nigra. The sequence goes on along the minus strand of OX422219.1, from coordinate 378,821,425 downwards.
CTTCTATCCAGAGTCTTGGGAGCCGTAACATGTGCAGACTGTTGCAGGATGTATCTTGTAGTCGCTTCCTACTTATTTAAAAATCTAAGTAGGATTCATGTTGTATATCGGGTTTATAACCAACGGATATTTATAGATGTGTATATTTATTTAATTTCAGTCATTGTATTGGCTGTGACCCGACAGCTTATTCGGGTTTACTTCTTTGTAGTATATTCAGTTGTAGTTATTTATTTCATTTTATTCTAGTATTTCATTTATCATAATTCTTTCATGCATCTTTCTTTCCTTTATTAGTAGTGTTATAGTGTTGGTTTGTGGTGTGTTGCATATTTTATTTTATTTTAACATCTCGCTTATATGATATTGGGTCGTTAGTCCTATATTATATAGTACCGACAGTTGATGTTGAGACTGGACCATCTGAAACTACTGATTTAATGTAGTATAGGACTGGCCACCCGTTATTATTTTGAGCGGGGTGTTACATCATGTACATACAAACATTCCAATGCATCAGTTCAAAATTATTCATGTTTTTTGGTTTACTAATATGTAACACTTAACAAAAAATTAACATTGGATAAAGGAAAATATCCAGCAGTTAAATTCGGGAAACCTATTAACCAGAACTCAATACCCATAACGTACGTTTTTCAAAAAAAGTTTCCATAACATATAAGAACAAGAATGATGCAAACCATGGAATCGCTATTGATAATGTTAAAAGTTAATAAATAATGTACTAATACATTATACATACATATGCTTCTCATCAATGCATTAGAAAAGGTCTGACAAAGACCTTAAACTAGTTGTAAATGTAGAATATCTTGATTTTTTTTTACTTAATGAATTAAGTATAGGGATGGACAAATATGTTTTCACACATGAGAATTATTCATAAAATTAAAACATAAAATGAATTTATAAAGTAGTTTCACTCATAGAGCAAATCGACGACACCGATTTACGAAAATAACCCAAAATAAAACAACACTAAAGGTGCAAAAAAATCATTCTTAAGATTAAAAAACCGTTTTTTCATACATACACACTCTTAAAAATAATTCTTTAAAATTGCATACCTTATAGAATTTTCTTTTGGAATGCACCAATAGAAAGATACGATATTCTTCTTAGCCTCCAAATAAAACCTTAAGATTGAAGGGGATAAATATTTTCTATATTGGCATCATCGTAAAACACACACACACACACACACACACACACACACACATATATATATATATATATATATATATATATATATATATATATATATATATATATATATATATATTCATGATAGAAAAATAAAAGATGGTCTTCAATGCTTTTAGGTAATGATTCTCTCAACAGTCGTCCATTTTATTAATGTAAACAGTCAGATGATGGTAAGAGAAATCATCTTGATAAGAGTATTTGATAGTTGACATCAATTATTGCATGTATCAAAAGTCATCATAAACTAAAAAATTTGGTGCACACCTTTAAATATATAAATCACAAATTTCACACCAAAATTTTGCATTATATAAACTTTTTCTCATAGGAATTGAGACCTGCAGATATTGTAGAATTGTACAATAAATTAAGACTCCTTCATTGAAGATAAAAATTACTCCTTTTAGATTGTTGTGTGATTCACCACTTAAAATTTCACATTCTTTCCAGCGCCCAAATAAACCTTAAGATCAAAGGGGATAATTATTGAAATAAATTTATGTGGTGGATTGAGGCGTGAAGAATCACTTTCCTTAAGGTTTTATTTTCCCACACTAAAAGGGTTTTGTATCGAGTTTTTAGGCAGATTAACTCCAAAAAACAACAATCCAAATGGAATCTTTAGTTAGCAATCTTAAAGTATCCCCACTAACACTCGCGGAAACTAATTGAATAAATTGATAAATAAGAGAGAAAATGAGGGAACGATAACGAAAAAATGACTAATGAAAAATGCCGGGATATTCTCTTTTTCATAGATTCATTTATTTCTTTTCATGAATAGGTAATATACTAAGGATCATGTTGGTTCATGAATAGACATATTTTAAGGGTTATGTTTATTTATGAATTGACACATGTCTCATGAATTGGCACATCTTATCACATATTATTTATTTTCTCTTCTATTTTCTTCAGTATATTACAATCTATCCAACAAAATGTACATTGTTTAACATGACTAAACACCATCATAGCATTTTATCACGCCAGCTTACATCTAAAATTTTCCCTTATCAAGTTGCATGAGACGACACAAAATTTAAAATTAAATTTCTTAAATTGCCTTTGTACTTGAATTTTTTTTGAAATTTCAGTTAAAACTTTCATTTAACTAGATCACATGATACATCATGGTGTACAAGAATTTTTTAAAGTAATGGAACATTATGTCCTCATTCATAAAAAAGCAGAACAAATTTGGCATTTTTGAGCAAATAAATGGGTTGGTATATTACCAGCCATTTAACAAAAGAGAACACTACACCAAGAAGGCCAAAATAGCACCCTTCACCCTGCCAGCCTTGTCACGGTCAAAGACCGTGATAGAAAAACACGCATTTTTTGTCATAGTCTTTAACAGTGACAAGATCGTGACAAGCAGTTATCACAGACGTGTCACGGTCTTTGATCGTGATAAGTCTTGTCAAGATGAAAGATCGTGACAATCTTATTAAGTTGTCACGGTCAAAGACGATGACACGTCTGTGACAACATTAAAAAGAAAAATATTGCCGCTTTTGCTTTTCTTCCCCTCATTTCCCCGTCCCTCCTTTTATTTCCCTCTCTCTCTCTCTCTCTCTCTCTCTCTCTCTCTCTATCTATCTATCTTTATATATATATATATATAGTTTGTGTGTGTGTGCATCAGTGTGCGTGTATGTGTATATGTGTGTATGTGGTTCTGTGTGTGCGCGTATGTGGGTCAGTGTGTGAGTGGGGGTCACTATGTGTGTATGTGTGGTATTATTTTTTTTCAAATTTTGTGTATTAAATTTTTTATGTATTGAAATTGTGTGTATTGAAATTGAAGTTGTCTGTGTATTTTGGGTATTATAAATTGGAATTGGTATTTCAAATTAAAATTGGTATTTCACCACTAACGTAATTGAAATTAGTATTATAAATTGAAATTCTTATTTCAAATTAAAATTGAATTTGAATTTGAATTTGAAATTGAAATTGGTATTATAAATTGAAACTAAAATTGAAATTGAAATTAGTATTATAAATTGAAATTGGGATTTGGTTTTTGGTTTTTGGTTTTTGGTTTTTGGTTTTTGGTTTTTGGTATAGTGTCTATTTGCTTTTTGGTATTCAATTCTGAAATTGAAATTTGGTTTCACACTCTAATTGAAGCATCGGCTACAATCTCTCTCACTGTACATACATTTCGGTACATCTCTCTCTCTCTCTCTCTATCTATCTATCTATCTATATATATAATAAAGTAGAAAACTTATATATGTCATAAGCTTCAAGTATGATGTCATCAATATGATTTTATCCTCCAATACCTCTTTTACCCTCAATTATATGATTTCCCCCTCTTTTATTTGCTTACTAAATTTAAACTTTAATTCAAAATGGGGGTAATTTTGTAAAACCCATTTTATCAACTTCTCACATGTAACAACCCGAGGTCTTGGGGACGATAATTTATTTATTTCGGGAGAGATAAATAATATTTTATTGGAGAAATAATAAAAAAATTGGCAATTGAGGTCAGAATTTGGAGTTGTTAGAAAGTGTCTCGAATGGAATTTCTGAGGGTACCATTGTTTCCGGAAGGGTCGAGAAAGTCGAAATGACTGTACTTGGGGTCTATTTGGGTTCCGAAATAAAATAGGACCGTTTGACTCGAATTAAAGTCACCGAGTCATTTAAAGTGTGTATTATCATTTAAAGATGTGTATTTTCGGATTTAGGCTTAAAAAGCCTACGGGAGATATTTCTCCCAAAAGAGAGAAAGAGAAAAAGGAAAGAAAGAAGAGAGAAGAAGAAAGAAGAAGAAAAGGAAGGAGAAAAGGGAGAAAGAGGATTTTTCCGGCGGATTCAGACCCTACGAACCCGAGGCAAGTGATTAAACTTGCTAAATAATTGTTGTGTACCATTTATTGCATGATTTGTGGATTGATTTTTGGGTTTTAGGTTTAAAATGTTAAAACCTAACTTTTGGGAAAAACCTTAGATTTGTAGTGTATTAAATGGATTTAAGGTTAGAAATTAGTTTATATGTATTCTAGGATGGATATTAAGGGTATATTTGTGTTTGGGTTGAAGAGAAATGGAGAGAAAACCATTAATATGATTTTTGGGTATTTTGGCTTACTTAAAAAGTAGCCATTTTCGAGGTTCAGCAGGGCCGAATCGATTCGGCCCCCTAGCCGAATCGATTCGGAAATATGCAGATGCCCAGGTCTGAGTGACCGAATCGATTCGGACTCCATCCGAATCGATTCGGCCTGAGGCAGAGTCCCAGGTCTGATGACCCGAATCGATTCGCCTTCCTGGCCGAATCGATTCGCTGGGCCGAATCGATTCGGAATAGGCCCGAATCGATTCGGAAACAGGGCTTTTGAGGGAAAGTTTTTCTAAGGAGAATTTCTTTCCGTTTTATTCGAGGTTATCGATCGGGGATCTCTATAGGAGACGTTTGGAATATGTTTTGGAGACTTTTAGAGAGTTTCCCCCACAAGATATTATTGGAGTCATGTAGACTTAATTTGGGGATTTCCGATTAGAGAATTTGGTATCTTCTAAGTGGGGGAGCCCACTTTCATTTGGGATAACTTTAAAGGGATTCTTAAATGAAATGAACCATATTATGAGTGGATGTTTACTAATGCTATTTGATGTACTTTTGGATATGGAAATATCCTTATTGATGACCGATTGGGAGATATCTCACATTGTGAGAAATGCATTAAAGTGCAATAGGATATAGAATATCCCTAACTAAATTGTATTGAAAGGAAATTCGTTATTAGAAGCGTCATGAGAGCTTCAAGCGAGAATTAGTATAGCATATACTAAGTGGGGTTAATGTGTGTGAGTATTAACGATTAGTGTATCATGAGAGAGTATACTAAACTATGATATAAATCAACTGTGCCTAAGTGCGTATTATGAACATGAATATGATGTTTCAGGCATACCTTATAAAATGGTATATCTTTATTATGTGGGATGTATGTATACCTTATATGATTGTGTATATACATGTTAAGCATACCCTCTCCTTGCTATCATTGGGAAGTTTCGTGTGTTGAGGGTGAGCATCCTGACAAATATGCAGGGTGTGGATATTCCCCAGGTCATAGTCGTCCTTTGTGGTCAGAAAATGACATATATACATATTTGTTTATTTGGGGGTGAGAGGTCGGGGTATGTGACGCTCTCACTTGCCGGTTAGGAACTATGACCGCTTCCCGGACGTCGTGTGCGTGAGTAGATCACGAGGTGGGTGTCGTTGAACCCCACCAGGTGGCCCCAGTTTGCTACGTTTATGGGCTGCTGGATGATGATAGCATGTGAGCCTGCGTCCTTCGAGTTATAACTCGGTTGGATGGTTATTATTTGCTTGTGTTTGTATTTGGGTGTCAAGGGCATAACAGACCTTAATGACCTACATTGCCAGGATTAGTGTATCGGGAGGGTTCCTTGTTTGGATTTCGCTTCGGCGAGACGTCCCACGCACGAACCGCAGTGTAATGTTGGAACTTGGGGATAAGTTTAGTCCTTAATGCTCATCATTATATTATATTATATATCTATCACCTATCCCGACGATCGACAGTGCCAGGAGTAGTGTAACGGGGGGGTTCCTTGTTTGGATTTCGCTTCGGCGAGACGTCCCACGCATGAAATGCCGTGTACTGTTGAGAATTGGGAATATTAATTAATTAAAATTGGATACTAATCATTTGAGTTACATGCGTCTTGCATTGAGGGCATAATGAGCCCCGAGGATCGATACGGTCAGGAGTAGTGTAACGGGGGGGTTCCTTGTTTGGATTTCGCTTCGGCGAGACGTCCCACGCACGAAACGCAGTACCGTGTTGAAAATTGGGAGGAGTTTAGTCCTTAGTTCTTGATGCTAATAACTCATCTATTATTATTTATATATATGGTTTCTTGCCCTATTGGGCATCATTAGAATAAATCTAGTACATGATATTGTTTATGTATTGTGATGATGGAGCATGATAGGATCATGTAACTTTATATGTTCAACAAAAGAACATTATAAAGATAAGCGTAATGTTTATATCTAAGATAATAATTATAACTATTAGAAATGGATTATATGTAGAATCGGGTGATAGGTTAGATGGTTTCACTTAAATACTTTATTTGGGTTTAAGCTAGAATCCTCTTACCTAATTAGAATCGAACATCCTTTTTGGACACGTGCATACGCTTAGTGCGCGCTTTAGATGAGAGGTGAGTTGAATTTCTATGGAGTGTTCGATTCCAGCTAAATCATGTAATAATGCATTTATAATTATTATGCATTTTAATACACTTGCTAAATGTTTTTCACACTCGGGTTCTGACCCGTTTCTATTTCTCCTCCCCCATGTATATATATATTGTATTACTTCAGGTGTTCCCCCGCAAGGACGCCTTTATTATTCCTCCATTCAGGATTCGTGGCGCTGTGGCAGTAGCGAACTGTTGCGGCACTTGGTTTTAGTCGATTCCTATCTTTGTATATCTAGATTTGGATTCAGTTGTATTGAGTTAGTATTCAAGTGTTATAGATTAACACTTTCATATTTTAATTATCTGATTATTGTATTTGTCTGTTGCCCGACAACATATTCGGGTATTTCATTGTTGGGATTTTTTTGGTGTACAATGTATTGTGCTCTTTCATTATTGGAGCATGCACTTTCCACATTATAGATAGATGTTTATTGTTGGGTGTATGCATTAATGGTTTTGTTGTTGTTGTAATATAAAAGTTTTAAATTTTTTTGGCGATTCGCACTTTATGATTTCGGGTAGTTAGCCTTATATTACTGTGTTTAGTTGTTGATGTTGAGACTGTACCATCTGAGATACCTGATTTATGTAGTATAGGGCTGGCCACCCGTTATTATTTGGAGCGGGTTGTCACATCACACTCTCTCACTTCTCACACAAACTTTTCAGTCCCCCGTGACATCGTTACTTTAATTCAAACTCTATCTCTCACAAACTCTCCTTCACTCTTTCTTTCCCACTCCCCAAAGCATAACTCTCCCTCACTATCTCTCACAAACTCTCCCTCTCTCATCCAAGAAAATACCCCCTCTCTCCAGTGCCCCTTCTACGCCTGCTACCTCATCTCCTCACCGCCCAGCTCTCACGATGCTGTCTTCTAGCTGCACTGCCTCCCCTCTCCCATTTTTGGGGAGCACTCCCACGATTCATTACTTTGTTTTTGGTTTAACTAATATACATGCTCTTAGTTTTCCAAATCCCTTATGTACAGGTTTTTTCGCTTTTGTTAATTAGTTTTTGTTTTCAGATCTTGATTTTTTGGGGCTTTTTAAGATCTTGAATTTTAAGATCTCTTATGTACAGTTATTATTTGCATGCTCCCTTAGTTTTCCAAATCTCTTATGTATAGGTATTTTCGTTTTCAGATCTTGATTTTTTGGGGCTTTTTAAGATCTTGAATTTTAATATCTCTTATGTGCAGGTATTATCTGTTTTGATCTCTCTCAAAAATGGTCTCCTTCTGTTAGAACCAAAGATATCCCACTCTCCTTGCTTTATTTCTGGGTATGCAATATTTTCGAGTATCCATATGTTCTCTCTCTTTCTATTAAAGACAATCCTCATCTCTTTTTATTTGGTTTATCTCTTATTTTAATTTTGTAATTTTTTGGACTTCAATGTTTATTATGTGCAGGTATGCTATGGTTTTACAAGTTCAAAGCTTTATTTAAGAATTTATCGTATTGCATTTTTGGGTTCATCATCACTTAAAGAAGTGGAGTTCAACACAACTATGAGACTTTCCCTTTCCCTCACACTAACATTCGAACTAGGTTTCTGCCCAGAGTGTAGAGGTTTGACACACCTTTTCATTAATGTTAATGTTAGGTAGTATTTTATTATACCATTTGTAACTTATGGTTAGTGCTTTATTCTACCATTTGTAAGTTATGGTGAGGTAGTATTTTATTCTGCCATTAAAGTTATGGTGGGGTTTCACATTGTTATGTATACATGAACACAGAGTTGAAAGGGAGAAAATATTACAAAGCCAAGGTTTTAAGTTTGATCATTATCTCGCTCTCAATCATTCATTATTTTGTTGGCATTTCTCTCCCAAATCGTATCTTATATGATGCTGAATCGATTTATTGTGTTGAATAAAAATTATGTTTTTTTTTATTTTCCCATTACAGTATTTCGAGTTATTTTAATTTGTTCAGTGTTTGGGTTGAAGAGCTTCCCCTACTTACGGCCAATATACATTTTTTAAAGTTTTTTTGGGTTTTATACATTTCATGATACTCTTAAAGAAATCATCAATAAATGATTTATTTTTATATTTAAAAAAAATAAATCTTGAACAGTTTTGAATAGTTTAGCGTTGATTAATTCTTTTAAAATTTGAAAATAAATTACTTTGGGATGCTTTTTTTTATATTTGGGATGTGTTTAAAAATATGAAAATTTGTCTATTTCGATTTTAAGTCTAAAAATATTATTTTCAACTTTTTCATGCAACTTTAACCAAACACATAAAAAAGTATATTTTTAATTGACATAGTTTTTCATGAAATAAAAATTGACATTTGGCTTAAGTTTTTATTGCCTTTTCCATATTTATTTTTTAACAAAAAAAATTTACCGTAATTTTGTATTGAAATTCAAAGTTAGTAGAAATCGTATCATTTCTTTTATCTGTGAAAAGAGATTCACAAGGATTGTGAAAAGAGTGTACACAGCCGTAGATTATATCGATCTTGCGGTCTAGAAAGAAACACAAAATGCAATGCTAAAAACATGACACGTAGCACATACAGCTGTAACCGTTGAATCCATCCGGCGTCGTTTCAAGACAAATACCAGTTCTGGTTTTAAACAAAAACCGTGGGCAGATTTAAAATGATTTAGGAACTCGGAACCAGCTGTAACACACTTTTAACAAATGTTACCGTTAAACCAATAAGCGACACACGGTGTCATTTTAGAGCACACACAAAAAAAAACATTAAGGGCAAGTGATCAAATATGGTCATATCGGTAATAAAGGGGACACGCTTAAGGCTATAAGCCTAGGTTCTATATGACAAGCCAGTGGTCTAATCGAACACAGTGGGGGCTTTAGATATTAGCAACCAAACAGGACAATGCAATCAGATAAGATAGCTTTATAGGAGGCCACACATACATGAGTCCACACATGATAAAAGATATATTTAATCATATATAACAAATTGTTGGACACAAAAAAAAACATATATGACACGCAAGCATACAAATAAAAAATATCACACATAACCCTTTCATACACATGCAAACATATTACTACAATAAAAATTTATTTTCAGTTCCAAATAAAATTAATTTTAGATTTTATAAAGTCACTCTAATAAATCTTAAACTAAATTATGTGACAATATCTTTTAACATACAAGAGATATTAAAATATTTTGCAAGAAAAATTATTTTTGAGATATTAAAATACTTCCAAAATTAATTTCTGAACAGTTTTGAAAATAACCTTTTTAGACACGCGCAATAATAAAATGAAAGGCAAATGCAGTGTTGCGTCTTTAATAAACATTGGGTGAAATTTGTGTACGAACTATATTTCTTTAAAGCTTTGTTTTACAAATTTTTATGTAACAAAACTTTTAAAAAAATATATTTTTTATACTTCGTTTTATAATATTTTTTATAAAACACAACTTTTTAAAAAACTGTATTTTTTTAAATAAATTAAATTTTGACTTTAATACATTATTAATTTTTTTAGACTTTAATACAAGACATGAATAATACAAGACACGATGATAGGGAGTTCAGTTTTGGCCCAGTTTTGATACCCCCCACATAAGATAAAAATGGGTACGAGTTTTTAATACGCATTTTGATGCCGCTGGCAGGATCCACAATAATAAGGTATAAATTTTTAATACACTGAATTTCAAAACTCAGTCCAAAACTGAATTACAAAATTATGAATTAATCATGTCATTGTATTAATGTCAGGGGAAAAACACGACCCATAGTGACAACTATTTCGTCAAGTTTTTATTAAAAGCTATTTCCAATTTTTGGGGGGGGTTAAAATAACGTCAACTCTCTCTAATTTCATTCTTACATCCCATCCCATCACCCCCACTCTGTTATCTAGGTGATGTCTAAGCAAATCCATACCTATAGGAAAAAAGTTGGTAAGACTCTATATTTTGATCCCAATAATTTGATCTTTTAGTATATACTACATTTTTTAAAAAACTTTGTTTTTTTCAAGTTTTTATAAAACATAACTTTTTTTAAAAATGTATTTTTTAGTACTTTGTCTTATATTTTTTTTTATAAAATAGAACTTAAAGAATGTATTTTTTTTTGTAAGAAACTAAGTTTTGACTTTAGTACATTACTATTATTTTACATTTTGGTACACAACACGAATAACGTGACTTATAATTTTCCACGTCACATTAAAATACTATTTGACACGAATAACACGAGTAAAATTATGAATTAATCGTGTCATTGAATTAATATTAGGTGAAAAATTCGACCCCTAATGATATGATTAATTCGTCAAGTTTTTATTAAAAAACGATGTCCAATTTTCATTGTGCCATTATGACGTATTATACGAGGTTCAAAATAGATTATAAATATTGTTACTCCAATCAACGACGTACAATTTCAAAAATTTGTATCGTGCCTTCAGGCACGGGCATACCCTAGTATATATACCCTAGTATATACACACACACACACAGAGATTGTTGAATTGTTTGAAATTCTTGAATTATTGTTGAGTGGTGGATTTCAACATTTAGATGACCATTGAGTTCGTTGGCCCTAGGAATTTCTAATAAAAGGAATTAATATTTGCATTGTTATTTTGAATTCTTGAATTGTTGTTGAATGGTGAATTTAAATATTTAGATGGCCATTGAGTTGGTTGACCCTAGGCATTCTTTAACATTTAGGGTTGTGATGCGAAACGAAACATAACTATATAAAAATTGAATATAAATAAGACATAATTAAATGAAACATACTATAAATTTTATATAACAAGTTATAAGTAATCATTCATTCACATCAGAATACATGCATGCATGTAGCCCGCAAAGCAAGTGTTATATAACAAGTAACGACGCTAAAAGGTAATAACATAAACTGCAATAGATAGCCATTGTCTATCTATTGTGGTTCTCGTTTCTATAATCTAAGCATGCATTTGTAAATTTACATTAAGTCACTTCTTAAATAAAACTTGCTTCAGGGCGTGCATGTCTGCATCTATTCTCATTTGAATGCATGACATAACGGTTTTATAACATTATAACTAATTTAAATTACATATAGTGCGCATAGATACTAGTCTTCTAGTTCTTACGCGTACGGATTAAATAGTCCTTAGACCCATTCGAGAGTCATTACCCCTGTAATGAGATTTCTCTAATTGTCCCGTTTAGAAAGTTTGGGACTGCATAATTTCTATCTAATAAAATTCTTAGTGGCTTAAACTTGTTACTTTGGGGGGAAGTGATGTTGTCGTATCTTAATGTTCTTTGGGTACATACTAGATGATACGATTTTAAATGTTGTTTCAATTAATAAATTGAAATAATACCTCCACTTGCAAATCTATGTAGTGTAATTGGAGAACTATGGGGATATGTTGCCGAATTTTCCTCAATTTAAAACAATGTGCATGAGTTGTTAAATATATTACAGAAATATGCAGTCTTGAATGGGGTAGGACTACTCATCCTTTAGAGGATATAGAGGAAATAGGAATTATATTATTTTTATAATATAACACCGAAAGATGAAATGTCAATCTTGTAGTAAATTATTTAATGGGAACTAAATGTTCACACTTATGTTTATACTAATCCATGAATATATGCTTCTTACCCTTAATAGGTGATTTTTTTGTAGTAGTTGTGGTGGGATATCCTAAATATAAAGAGTTGATGGGTGAGACAAATAGATTAGGGGATTTGTTTTGCAGAGGTACTAATGAATTTGTGAAATACGCAAAGAGATTTCGTTATAATTAAGAGTTCACGTGTCCATGTGATAAGTGTAAGAATGGTAAGGTGCTTGAGTGGAAAATAGTTGAACTACATTTGTTAAGATGGGTTATTTAAGATAGTAATCAATTTGGGATGTTTCATGGGGAATCAAAAGTTCCTTTTTTCCTTGAGCAACCTTCATAACAACCTTCGACAAGTAAGGTAGATGTATAAGGGAAGGAGGACAATGTAGATCATAATATGCTAGAGGATTTAGTTGATGATGCGTATGGAGTTCATGAAGTGGAAGAAAATGAGGTCACTGATGATGTACAAGGTTCAGGTGATCATGAAAAAATTGGGATAAACTTTGATGATGAGTACCAAAGTTTAAAATTAAAGGCAACCCAGTCGTTGTACTTTGGCTATGAGAAAGATCAAATAACATTACATGTCATAGTTGGTTTGCATAGTTTAAAGACCCAATATGGTTTGTCTGGGAATAGCGTAACATAAATTTTAAATTGGGTGAAAGGGGTTCTACCCAAGAAGAATACCCTTCCAAATAACTATCATACTATGAAGTGCAGTTTGAAAGGCTTGGGAATAAAGTATAAATCAATCCATGTTTGTGTGTATGACTGCATACTGTGGGTACACGGATTTAGAATGATGGGCCTGGACGAGTAGCCTAATTAAAGTGGCCCAAAGTCCAAACCCTTCATATCTTAACATTAATTCGGTTATGACTTAGTCTTCTCCCATGTTCTCATAAAGAGGTATTCCATGAGAAGATGGAAAACGTGGGGGAGTACAACACCCCCACTCCCTGAAAATAACCATGTATATAATAAACCCTAGGTCTGGGGTATAAGACACGCATTGTATTCTTTGTAAACACTCCCCAGAGTACATAGAAATAATACTGACTGCACCACCATGGACTTAGGCATTCTTGCTGAATTACGTACATCTCCTGTTGTGTGATTGGCATTTTGTCTTCTTTATTCTGCTTGGTGATTGCTCTTCTCTTATCTATTTGTGTTGAAAATAATTGTCACCACAATTGGCGCCGTCTGTGGGAAGCATTTATCTTCCCTGAGAAATCCCACACCAACAAAGAAGTTTGAAATGTCTGGTCATAGAAGTAATGCTCCTTAGGCAGGAGATATCCAAGAGACACCTTCTCCTCGAAGGATCAAATCTGAAGTTCGGTGTTCAGATCAGAGGGCTCGCCTAGAGAAGCCAGCCTCAGAAGAAAGCCAATGACTAGCGAGGTCCACACAAATATCCAGGTTGATTGATGCATATGAGGCAAGGCTCCACGAGCATAGGGAGTCTTCTCGCAAGCACGAAGATGAGAATGCTTGCCTCAAAAGAAGATTAGAAAAAATGGAGAGAGAGCTCCATGGTGGTACCAAGAGACGTCCGTATCGCACTCCTAGCCCTCAGGCGAGAAAGTCTCACAACCGAGGAAGGAGCCCTAGATGCGGGTCCCAAAAAGTTGAGGGAAACAAGTCAGAAGACGACATGCTCGAACATATGCGACTAGCTCGCAATTACAGGAGCCCAGCTCACAGCAGCGAGAATATACGAAGTCTGGTTCGAAGGGAGGTGGACCAACACCGTGCGTATCACGGTACAAGATCGACCCGAGAGCTCGCTGGGCGAGATCTCAAAACTCAGATGAAATTTCCTTTCTTAAAGGAAATAGAAGAAGCGGAAGCCCCCAAGAAATTTTCTATTCCAAGGTTCAAGATTTATGATGGTAAAACTCATCCCATTGATCACGCTGGCAATACAGGCAAGCCATGACCCTCTGGAACCATTGAGACGCACAAATGTACCGAATTTTTCCCTCGAGCCTGCATGATGTGGCGCAGAAATGGTTCAAAAGGCTCCCCCATAGGTCCATTAGAAGCTTCAAGTCCCTTATTGAGATCTTTACGGCCCGCTTCATTACTAGTAGCTCCCATCCCAAAAGGATGGATGCTTTGTTAATAATGAAAAAGATGCCTCAAAAGACCTTCCGAGACTACGCAGAGAGGTACTAGGAGTTATTCAATGAGGTCGAGGACTGCTCGGAGCAAGTGGTAGTGGCCTCTTTAAAAATTAGGCTACCCAGCTCTTCCCTTCTGTACCATTCCCTAACAAAGAAAGAGGCCATGACCATCGATGACCTGATGGCTCGTATTGAGAAATATGCTAAGGTGGAGGATGTGACCCGCCTCAACACACGGGATAACGGTCAAACTAAGCTAGCTTCCAAAGGCAGTGACAAAACTGAGAACCAGAAGAAAGGAGGAAATAATGGAGGCAAGAATGGCTCCAAGAACGGAGGTAGCAATGATGTGGCAAAAGCATTTCAAGCGGCCAACACTGTCTTCAGAGAACCAATTTACAAAATTCTCATAAAAATCAAAGACGAGCCATTTGTTAAGTGGCCCAGAAAGATGGGAGGAGATCCCTCAAAGAGAAACAACGCGCTGAGATGCGCTTTCCATAAAGAGGGAGGACATAAGACTGAGCACTACAAGGCTCTTAAATCCCACCTTGAAGAGCTAGCCCAGTCCGGGCATTTGAATGAATTCGTGGAAAAGAAGGCATAGAAAATTATTGCCCATAAAGAAGCAAGGCCTGACAATGTACTCGAAGATAATGTCGGTCATGAATTCATAGTAATTCATGGGGTATCCGATGTGAAGCAGATTCAAGGAAATTCAGCTCGAATGGAGGTAAAAAATCTTACAGTGGTGATCCAGGCTTTTCAGATCGATCCAGTAAAGACACAGTTAGGAAAGCGTCGGTGAGTAGATGATATCGACTATAGTAACCATATCGTATTCACAGATGAAGATCTGGTGGGGGTGAGAACCCCACATCATGATGCTTTAATCATTACTCTCAGGATAGCAAACTATGACGTCGAAAAGTTTCTCATCGTCCAAGGAAGCTAGCCCGAGGTAATGTATCTCGACCTGTTCAGAAAATGAAAATTAAGCATCGCCGACCTGAAGGAAGATATTGTCCCTTTAGTTGGCTTGGCTGGAAAAGTGACTCTGCCCTTGGGAAAAATCGTGCTGCCAGTAAGGGCAGGAAATATTTCTAAAATGATCGAGTTTCTGGTGGTGGACATTGACTCGACATACCAGGTTATCCTCGACAGAGGGTGGCTGCACCCAATGAAGGCAGTCTCCTCGACTTACCATCAGGAGATCAAATATGTGACAGAGCGAGGTGTAATGGAGATCCATGGCATTCCGTCGATGGCAAGAAGGTGCTTCATAGCAGCCATCCAACCGAAACTAGAGAAGAAGTCCGACAAGTCCAGCGAGAAAGTCGAAGGACAAAAAGGTCTGATACCTTCGAAATAGCAATTAAAATACGGAAGGCTTGGAGTAGAGGAGACCAGGCTCCTCCCCTCTGAATGGGTCATCGAGGACTTGGAGGAAGTCACAGCTTGAAATAGTGACGATAGCAGGATCTTCTTGATTAGAGCTTCTCTCACAGATCAGGAGAAGAAGGAGTTGACGATTCTGCTAAGAAGAAATATAGACGTCTTCGCGTGGGAACCATACGAGCTGCCTGGAATTGATCCTAGTATGGTTTGTCACCAGCTGCACGTCAACCCCACCTTCAAACCAATCATGCAGAAGGCACGACGAACTTCACCCAAGAAGGAAAAAGCCGTTGAAAAAGAAATGGAAAAATTGTTGGATGCAGGATCCATACGGGAGGTCTAATTCCCCAAATGGTTATCCAACCCAGTAGTAGTTCCAAAGAAAAATGGGAAATGAAGAGTTTGCATCGACTTCACTGACCTTAACAGGGCGTGCCCTAAAGACAGTTTCCCTCTTCCAAAAATCGATCAACTAGTGGACGCCACAGCAGCTCACGAGAGAATGAGTTTTCTGGATGCATACTCAGGGTATCATCAGATCCCTCTGTACGCTCCAGATCAGGACAAGACAGCATTCATCACCACCGTTGGATTATACTGTTACAAGGTCATGTCCTTCGGGCTAAAAAACGTAGGGGCAACCTACCAGCGGCTAGTCACCAAGATGTTCAAGGACCAAATGGGAGACACCATGGAAGTCTACATCGATGATATGCTCGTCAAAATTAGGAAGAAAGAAAACCACCTCTCAGATTTATCAAGAACCTTCAAAATCCTCAGGAAGTAACGAATGAAACTTAATGCAAGCAAGTGTTCTTTCGGTGTCCAGTCAGGTAAATTTCTTGGGTACTTGGTCAGTAAGAGAGGCATCGAGGATAACCCAGACTAGATCGATGCAGTAAACAGGTTCCAACCTCCTCGCACAATCCAGGACGTACAAAGGCTCACCGGTATGCTCGCTGCCTTGAACCGTTTTATCTCAAAGTCCTCCGAGAAATGCAAGTCTTTCTTTTAGCTCCTAAAGGGAAATAAAATAGTAGAATGGAATCGAGATTGCTCGCGGGCACTGGATGAGCTCATGGATTACCTCAGCTAAGCACCACTGCTCCTTATACCCCAGGAAATAGATTCCTTGTACTTATACCTAGACGTTCCAATCACACTATCAGTTCTGCCTTGAGGTGTAAATAAGCAGGAATCCAGCACCCCATTTATTACGCGAGCAAGACCCTATTAGAGGCCGAACAGAGGTACCTACCACTGGAGAAGCTCGCCTTTGCACTTGTAGTGGCTTCGAGGAAATTGAAGCACTACTTTGAAGCTCACACTATCATCGTCCTTACGCCACATCCCCTTAAAGCAATCCTGAGGAAAGCAAATTTATCGGGAAGACTGTCTAAATGGTCAATCGAGCTCGGATAATTTGATATCCAATTTCAACCAAGGAACGCAATCAAAGGGCAGATCCTCGCTGATTTCATAGACGAATTCACAGGCGAGTAGCCCTTCGACCAACTTCAACCCACGAAGCAAAGAAAAAATCACTCAACGGAGGGGTCTGGAAGTTGTTTGTTTATGGAGCCTCCAATTTAAAGGGGGAAGGGGTAGGCATTGTGCTTGTCACTCCAGAGGACATAATCCTCGAATAAGGAATCAAACTTGAATTTGAAGCCTCCAACAATGAAGTAGAATATGAGGCTTTAATAGCCGGACTCCAGATGGCACAGATTCTGGGGGTGAAGCAGTTACAGGTTTTCGACGATTCATAATTAGTCTCCAATCAGATAAATGGAGACTACAATGCGAAAGATGAAAGAATGTAAGCCTACCTCGCCTTGGCAAAAAGGCTAATGGCCAACTTTGAAGAAGTCAGTGTCCAGCAGTTTCCCAGAGGTCAGAACAGCCATGTTGACGCCTTGGCAGCTCTGAACTCAGCAATCAATTCTGATTTAAAGATAACAATCCGCATCGATTTCCTTGCTCATCCGAGCATTAACTGTAACAACGAGCTGCCAAACATGGAGCAAGTGCTCCAAATTGAGTCGGCACCCAGCTGGATGGATCCTTTAAGGGACTATTTGAAGGATGGCACACTTCCAGATGATAAGAAGACCGCTCATCAGATAAGATCTAAAGCTGCTCACTTTCACTTATCTTCTGAGGCAAGCTATATAAGAGATCATTTTCTGGTCCCTACCTTCAATGTGTTCACCCAAGGAATGTCGAACAAATCCTACATGAACTCCACGAGGGAATCTGTGGGGGACATATTGGTGGAAGGTCATTGGCTTTTCGAGCAATGAAGGAAGGCTATTGGTGGCCATATATGCAAAGAGACTCTGCAATATATGTTCGCAAATGCGAGAAATGCCAACTTCATGCTTCCATGGTCCATCAACCCGCCAGCAACCTAAATTCCCTTTCCAGCCCATGGCCATTCGCCTAATAGGGAATGGACATCGTAGGACCTCTTCCTACCACTGTCGGTAATCGCAAGTATCTTTTGATCGCAACAGACTACTTCACCAAATGGATAGATTTAGAGCCACTAGCAAACATTCGAGACGCGGATATAATAAGATTCATATGGAAAAATATAATCACCTATTTTGGGATCCCTAGGACCATTATCACTGACAATAGAACGCAGTTCGAGAGCGACTCCTTTTAGAATTTCTACAATAACCATGGAATTAGACACCATTTTAGCTCGGTGGCCTATCCTTAGAGTAATAGCCAAGTCGAGGCTTCCAACAAAACGATGATCGATGGGCTAAAGAAATGATTAGAACGAGCCAAAGGCGCATGGGTAAATGAGCTACCACATATTCTGTGGGCCTACCGTACTGAGGGTACGAAGTGCCATCAGTTCCATTTAAAACAGAATTATCATAACGAGCAGCACGTTTATCATCAAAAGGAGCCGTTAATTCATGCATGGAGGGTTGAGTAGCTAATAATGATTTTTCACATTCAATTAAATCTAAAATCTCATCGGATTCTTCATCAGAATCATCTAGATTATTTGGGCCAATAATATATTTATCACCACAACAATTATAAACATTACCAATAAAAGCAAGGTACTGTGATTCAGTACTGACCTGGTCATCTTCCAAATTAGAAGATTCGTCCCAAGTTTGGGTTAAATGGTCCTTATAATTTTTATTGTGTGTGATTTGTGATTTTACACAACAGTTATCAGTGAAACGGCCTAAATTACCATTTTTACGACAAGTAGATTTTTTCGATTTGCTGCTATCACAATAATAACCAATCTGATTAGTGTTTCTGTTGTGAGGCTTTTTCGATTGGTTGGATTGGGAGTCAGATTGCACACACCTTTTTGCAAGAAGATTTGTCTTTTTTCATAAGACCTTTAATACGTCTTGAAATGAGTGCAATCTCACTATCAATATTTCCTAAATCATTAACCTCGTCATCAGACTCATTTTCAGATTCAGATTGAATAGAAACATGTTTAAATTTTTCTTTAACAGCATCAGAAGTTTTAAATGCAAGTTTGTAACTACAAAGGGAATCATGCATAGACATATCCATTAATTTCCTCCTAAATGCCAACTCTAACTCCATTGTCTTTAACTTAGAACTGAGAAGTTCTGGTGTGAGTGACGGATCATTAATTTCTTCAATTATACCGCTTGTGATCAAATCTGGATGCAAGAGATCTTAGAATTTTAGAGCGGATTTCTTTACTAGTGTACACAATACCATTCGAGTGAAGTTGAGTAATGATATCAGTAAGTATCATATAGAAGTCATCAAAAGCTTCATTACCGTTCATTACTAACATGTTATATTGTTGAACTAGCAATTGGCTCTTACACGCTCTAACCCTCGCATCACCCTCATGTGCGGTGACTAGAGTATCCCAAGTCTCTTTACTCGTGGTGAGCTTCAATTGGTTTTCACATACACTCATAAAAATGGCATTCTTACCCTTATTGTTATAGTTGTTGATTTTCTATTATTCATTACTCAATTCATTCGTTCTGAGTTTTCTAAGTGTAGAACTACCATCAGCAATAGAGACAGTAGGATGTGTATAACCATTTTCTATCAAGTCAGAAACATCGTCTCCTAGTGTGCCTTGAATAAATGCAATCATACGGAATTTCCAATTGGGAAAATTAGAACCATAAAAAATATGAGGCTTACTCATATTACCCAATCTAAACAAGTGACTTGAATCATCCATTAAAATAAGGTAAAACGAGTTTAACAAAAGTTTTTGAAAAAGATCTTTAAAAGTCTACCTCTGATACCACTTGTAGGAACCCAGCAATTAAGCGGGCGATGCGCAAAAGACTTTTATGTGCGGAAGTAAACTTATTGTTGAGTAAACACCTTAAACCTACGAGTTTATATGAATGATGCAATGGGGACCAAATTAAACTTTTACTTAATTTATTGACTTTGAAAATCAAATTCATTTTCATAAAGTTAACAAATTAAGTAAAAGTTTAATTTGGTCCCCTTTGCATCATTCATATAAACTCATAGGTTTAAGGTGTTTACTCAACAATAGGTTTACTTCCGCACATAAAAGTCTTTTGCGCATCGCCTGCTTAATTGTTGGGTTCCTACACATACTACCCCACGTCGAGTAATAAGGGAAACCCATTCTCACTGACATATGGAATGGAAGAAGTCATCCCATTGGAAGCAGGCTTACCCACTATGAGGTCCACCCTTGTCGACCAAGGCCAGAATGATACCGCATTGCTCGCCGAGCTTGACCTAGCTGACGAATGCCGAGAGCTTGCCCAGGTGAAACTAGCGAGCTATTTGTAACATCTCGCAAAGCACTATAACAAGAAGGTCAATCCAAGGGCATTTCGAGTTGGGGACTACGTCCTAAGGAAAGTCTTGGGCAACGCAGTAAAACCATCAGATGGCAAGTTAGGGCCAAACTGGGAAGGACCATTCAAGATAACAAGAGATGATTTGTGAGGAGCCTATCACCTAGAAACGCTGGAAGGTAGAGACATACCTCGAGCGTGGAATGCATCCAATCTTAAGAAATTATATTTATAGATTCTTCTTTTGCATTGTACTTATGAGACTGGAAGCTCGTTTCCTTATTATTAATAAAAATTTGTTTAGAATTTGCATTCTACGAAGTGTCAGTTAACTAGTATATGAACTTTATAACTCACACACCCTTTCCAAGTGACAAGCACATTAATCATTACGCCATAGCAGAGAAATCCCCCTCCTCAAGTTTTTGTTATGAAACACGAAGAACCTCTTAGCATTGCCCTTGGAAATATCTGAATCCCTACAAGAGATCCTTAGGCAATATGGCCAGTTCAAAATTGGCTGCCAAACAATGTTTGGTTAATAAAATCCTGATCGAATGAAGCATCCAACACTAGGTGTGTCCTCGCCAATTTCCTCACTTAGGCCTAAGGAAGTGTGACGACACGACCTAAAAGGTAAGGTGGGGAAAAATGGTATCTTATAAGCATACTGGACTGGAGGGACACTTACTCGACAATACAAACTTACAAATCCAGTTGGCCAAGAGAGGCCCAAGGTTATTGAGCAAAATCTAAGAGATGTGGAAAATATAAAACACTTGTTGAGTCGGCAAATTCGCCCAGAACATAAACATTATATTACTTCATCACATTTACAACAAATACAACCCATGTTTAGCCGACGTGCTCACCCAAAACATCAACATTACATTACTTTATTACAAAATATACAGAGTTACTACTGGAAAAATCTTAATGAGGGTGAGGCCTCTGAACAAGATAATCAACCACTTGGGCTCTTCGACAGCCGTCGGGATAGGGAACTAACTCCCCCTGGACTTCATTCGCATACGACTCCAATAGCTGCCGAGGGATGGCATCAATAGGGATCCACTGATAATCTCTTCGTAAGGGGTTAGGCAGTAGAGTAGAAGGAGATATCTCATGACGATACCAAAGCATTGAGTTCCTTGGGACTTGAAACTCCTTCAGGGCACTCAACCATCCCCTGATAAAGGCAAGATTTTCAAACTCTGTTAGCCTCGTCGGATCATCTAGCCAACCTTGGTCGCCGAGGTCCTCTTCGAAACAAATGCCTTAGTCGAGTGACGTCCCTTTGAAGCCCTGCAGCAATCACGTATGCTCGTTGGACATCACCTCGGAGCTCTTCCTTTTCCCTAGTTGAACTCCTTGCGTTTCTACTAGCTCACGAAATAGTCGGTGGGGAAGAGCCTCGCAGTACCGAAGGAACATCGCTTGGTCCAGCTCCAGCTCACGACGAGGAAGAGCCTCGTAATACTGCAGGAGCGATGCTCAGTGCATGCTCCCTGAGTCGCGAGACTTCCCTCCTCAAAGCCTCATTCTCTTGCTGAAGAATTTCTCCAACCTGGTTGATCTTAGAGGCATCTAGGAGCCTTGCTCTTAGAATATTCACCTCTTCCTGGACTGAGGCACCGACATCTTCCATCTCTTAGAGCCTATCTTTCAGTTTAATGACGAGCTCAGTCTGCTCTATAAAATGCTTGTTCCTCAATCGTAGTGATTTGCAAATCCTCACAAAGGTATGACAAACTTCAGAGCTTACATTGGGACCGAGCACTCTTCCCAATTGAGAAGTGGCTGGTATATAGTCATCCACATCAACCAACTACAGGCCATAAAAAAGCGGTAAAAAAATAAAATAAAATAAATCGGTGAACTGGGGAAAGAAACCTTTTCATTTCATTAATAAGGATCAGAGTACATAGAGAAGCAGAAAGGAAAATTACAAGCAAAGATACAAAAGTAATCCTAAAAGTGAATTAGCTGGCTGCTTCCCTTTATCAGCAGAAGTAGAAACACCTCCTTCAGCAGGAAGAACCTATGTCGCCTGAACAGGAAGGGCAGCAGCAGGGACTGACTGGGAGGCAGAGTCAACACCTTCGATGGCTAGGGCAGGGACTTCATCCACAACTGGCCTTGGGCCTGGATCGTGCTCGTCGAACAGAGGAGAAGCAAAATCTACACCAGCAGCCAAGAGGGCCTTGTTCCAGCCCTTCTTGAAGTTCATATGGCTAATATAGCCTATCTGAACCTCAGCGTCTTCATACGCAGCAGCCCACCCGGAGTTATATGAATCCTCCTTAATGGTGGATGCCTGAGACTCTTTCTCCTTCAGCTGCTCGATCAGCACTTTGTTCTCCTCCACGACATCCAGCTTTCTCGAGCAGACCAGGTCGTAGGCTTGTCGTAGCTCAGTCAGTTCTTTAACTGTTGCTTCCCTCTCTCGATTGGCCTCAGTAAGAGCCAGGTCGGAAGACGTCCGAGAAGCATCAGCGGCCTTCAGACTAGCCTCTAGCTCAGTACCCTTCACTTTCAGGGTAGCATTCTTCTTATCCAGCTCGCCGTTCTTATTGATCAGGTCATCGCGAGAGCGATAGAGCACGTCAAAATCAGTCATAAACTGCAAGAAAAATAAGATATTAGAAAGAGGAAACAAACAGAAATTAAGAGACATTAAAGAAGAGAAATAGACTTACCAAAGCTAGCCTCTGGCTCGCCTGCAGAGCTAACTGGTCTGTCCCCATCTCCCTTTGGCGGTCAGTAGGAAGGACTGCTTGCTCAAGGAGTGCAGGGGCCAACTGGGGGGAAGTTGTGACTTAGGGACCCTCTGGCAACGCGGACACAGGCATTAAGGCCTGCCCAGCCTTTTTCCTCGCCTCCATTTTCCTCCTCTACTCTTCCTTTTCCTTCTCCTTCTCTACTTTCCTCCTCTCCTCGACATTCTTCTTTTCCTTAATTTTCTTCTTCTCTTCTTCTCTCTATAATACCCCGTATTTTTATGGCATTTAAATTTGGCGAATTATTTAATTGAAATTGAGATATTCATTTAATATTAATCCAGAAATTTATTTTAAATGTTTACTAGCATGACAAGAGTTAGTAATTATTGAAATTGTTGAATATTACTAGATGAGTAAAGTAATATATAAAATTGATGTTATAAAAATTGTCCCGAGTGAATAAAATGGGAATTATGGAAAATAAGGCTGGAACGCGCCTGTATCGTGTCAGGACTAAATTATTATTATATAAAGTGAATAAATGATAAGTCACCCGTATGGTCATTTTGAGTACGTCAATGTGTCCGAAAGGGTCGAGATAGTCAAACTAATGTACCTGGGGATTTAGTTTGGGTCTCCGGGGGTTTCTAAGCCTAATTAACACCCCGGGAGGGCGTTTTAGACATTTTACATTTTTGGGCATGAAAACCCACGAAATTTCTAAGAGTATATTAGATAATAGGAGTTGTTTTCTAGGGTTAGAACAACCAAAAACCTAATACGGCCATTGAAAGGGAAGATGAGAAGCTTTCCAAGGAGTTCTAGGCCAAGAACTCCACCGTTTGCATCGCCGTCGCCGCCAAACTTTAGATCGCGCAACGAGGATCGCAACCACACCAATATTGTCCACTAATCTGAACCAAGAATTCCCAGGCAAGTATCTATCTTGCTCTATTCTTAGTTAATGCCTCAATTATGTTAGTCTAGGGTTATTTAGAACTTGTTTCATGGAAGAAAGTGTAGTTTGGAGACTAGAATTCACATGTCATTGAAGAAGTAATCATATTCTGGACATCTCATTTGCATGTAGAGGATAAACCATGAATTAGTATGGATTTAGAAGTAAGAAATCTGGAAAATAATGGAAAGAATTGAAAGGAAAAGAGAAATTAGGGTTCTTGAAGTCTACACAAAATTTTACCCCATTATATAGTTATAATTGATGAATTGAAACATATTTTACGTGAAGAATCGTGTTTTTAGGTGTATGGTACTGGTAATAACTTTTGTTGGGAGTTTGGGAATCAAATATGAAGTTTTGGTTGAGGTTGGAGAGGCAAACCCGTAACTGGATAAATGCAATTTTTGCCATAACTGCTTGATCGATCGATCGACCTAAGAGTATTGATCGATCGACTGATCGATCGATCGACCCCCTTCCCTCGATCGATCGACCCCACCTGGAAAACTGCACATTCCTTTTATAATGGTTTATTCTGATTAAAATTCATAGTAGCCCTTGAGTATTATTGTTAGAACATTTTGGGATATTAATAGGACCAGTAGGGTTTTAGTAAACCCAATAAGTGAGAATTTAATGTAAAATGAAATAAAGGAGTTAATTGGGAGTGATTTACCCATCTGGGATTATGCTAAAGTTTAAATAAAAGATTGAGACTCGTAAGAGAGTTAGACCAGAAGATAAGTGAGTGTACGTCTACTGAAATTATACTTAGAATACATCGAGAAAGGAGAAGTGAGTATGAAATGCATTATAAATGAGAATAAAAATGACGAGTTGTTATGCATAATAATCAAGTAAAATGTGATAATAACGGATAATTATGATTATGGGTCGTGAACACACCTAATTTAAAAATGTGGATATTTATATATATACGACTGTGTGATTGTGCATATATTATATATCTGTGTAAAAATCGTACCCAAGCTACTTGCTATCACGGGGGTGTCTGCGCCGGGACAGTCTTATCTCGATTGGACCTTTATGGGGGATAACGACTTGTACCCTAGAAGATAGTATCCTTGATTACAGACTATTTGAGTTATAGTCAGATGGTCCTAAGAGACGTGTGGGTATGTGCTGACCTCTTAGGACTGGGAACTATGCTTCACCTCCAATTGTTTGTGGTTTGTGTTAATACAGTTCGAGAGTCATTCCGAACTAGTATTTCCCTTAGTTTGTGTGATACGGGGACTTGATAGCAGAGTATGCCAGCACCTTAGATCTTATATGAGGTGTCGTCAGTATATATATTATATGTGTGATTAATATATATACATATATTTATAAGGGAACTTTCTACTGTGCGTATAAGTAGATAAGAAGTGAATAAATGCTTCAACTTTATTATAAGTGTTCGAGAAATTTTAAAACGGTAATGAGTTGTTTTAAATAACGTAAGGAATCTTGAAGAGAATGATTTCCTAAAGTAAATGTCATAACTTCGCTTTTCACATGATAAATCATTATGGAGAATAAGATAGGGAAATTGATGAGATTTATTAGTACGGTAGGTGTGCACACTAGATGAGAGGGGAGAAATCTCAAGAGAGTGTCGCATATTAACATGGTTGTTGCATTAGCTGGTAAGAATTTTAAATACTTACTAAATTAATTTTAAACTGTTTTACACTCGGGCTTTGACCCGTTTCCTGTTATCTCCTTTCTCTTGTATATATATATTTCAGGTGCCCAGCCACAAGGGCGTCTTGCGTAGATTCTTTGGATCGGATGCGCTGCAACTTATGTGGGAGATGCAGGACATTACTTAGACGACCTCGATGATGAATCTACTCTCATTCTAGTTATGATTAGTTAGGGCATGTATCGTCCATTTCCTTATTCAGTTGGATTTGTCAAAGATTATGTTTAGTGATCTTTAGCATTTTTACTCTTTGGGATTTAATTTCTGTCAGGATGGTTTTTCCTTTGTAGTTTTAATGTTGGTATTAAATTATCTGAATGATGAAATTTATGGGTGATTATTTCCAGTCTTAATAATTATGTGATTCTTAAACTGTTACGTAATAAAGGATTTCAGAATTGGATTTAATAAATGGAGATAATGATTTAAATGGTTTTGTCACTTAGCTAAATTATGTAGGGTGTTCCAATTGGAATGTTTATTTTGCGACAGTGATGCTAAGAATGAACCAACCGTACACCTTGATTATAATTTAATAAAGGACTGATCACCCGATATTTAATTCGGCGGGGTGTCACGGGTGGTATCAGAGCATCAGGTTATAGTGTCCTTTAGGATCTGTACGGCTTATTTCGTTTCCATCTTAGCGTCTTTGATATAGAGCCCTAATATTAGGAATGTTGTATTCATCTCTATACATTGGGAATTCATGCTTCTGCGATTTGTTTATGCGAATGATGAACTCATCCAGATTATTTAAATTTTCAGATGGATCGTCAAGAAGAACTAGCTAATGCCGTTAGGGGAGTCAACGAGCAAGGTCGACTCACACCTCAGGTGTCTCCAGAGAGAGTATCAACCGCCGAGTTAGCAGGTATTATGGCACAGGCAGTTACCATTGCGGTCTTACAGTATCAAGAATGCAACACGCAGCTTATGGGGGGCAAAAGATCTAGAGAGTATGGTTAGTATGTCATGACTGGAGATAACAAGTGTGTTAAGACATAAAAATAGCAACAATAAGCTCCTCAAGACCGTAAAGGCCACGAAGGTAACAAATTGTGTAGGGAAACCCAAAAGCATCAGGGCCAACAAATCTGGAGTCCGAGTGAAGTCACGAAGAGGTGTTTCAAATGTGGAATGGACGGTCATGAACGTCGAACTTTTCCGAATCAATCTGGAAAGGAACTCCAACCCAACTAGCGAGAATTTTTAGGACTCTGCTATAAGTGTGTAAAAATGGGTCACAAGTGGAGGGACTGTCCTCAACCGAATGTAATTTTTCATCAAGATACTCAACAAGGCCCAGGAGAAAGTGGAACTATACAACCGGACCAAAACCAATAGAGACGTATAATGAAACAGTTTAGAGGTAGATGCTTTAATGGCGGCAGGATGGGTCACCGGAGGCAGGATTGCCCAGATAAGAGTAAGATACCCCAGCAGCAGGGGAAGAAACATCACGAATATGTGTACGACGCCGATCCTACTGAAACCCAGCAGCCATCATCATCCATTGATGGTACGTTATTTCTTTCTAGTACTATGGGGCATATTGTATTTAATACTGGGGCGTCATACTATTTTATAGATAATCGCTTGGCACGGACCTTAAGATTTTTGGACATTACTAAAGTACGGTGTCATGCGTAGACTCATCATTTGGGGAAAGGGTCATTTATTTTCTGTATATGCCGAGGTGTAGGTATATAGTTTGGTAGTTTGGTTTTACCTGCAGTCACACTAGTTTTAGTCATACGTGAGCACGACGTCAATATTTGGCATGGATTGGCTCTCTATGCACAGATCCATGATAAATTGATTCGGTAGGAGTATTACCTTTGTCGTTGCGGGGCAGGAGATGTTTGAGTGGCGATGCCTCGCCCAGAAGGGGGATCTTCCACCTATTTTTATTATGTAAAGGAGGATACCTCTAAGGAGATCGTGATTCTCCTGGATTCGATTCCAGTCATTCGTGAGTTTTCGAATGTATTTCGGGTGATAAGTGGAGTAAGTATCGAGGTATTTTGTGGAGAGTGAAATCACACGTGCTAAAATATTTTTCCCAAAGCAAGTATAGTGGAAAAGAGCATGGTGTCTAGTAAGGGACAACGATTAAAGTGGTTTTGTTTTGGTTTAGATAGGTGTGTCACGTTCGGGGACCATCTGTGCAACCAAAACGATTGGCAAGGTAGAAGTATGAATTTTATCCTCGACGGATGAGGCATGTTTTATGTGACCCGAGCGAGTCACTACTTCTTTGTTCGTTGCTAGATTAGCATATGAGACGAGTTTAATGCGTATAACTACAAACGATACTATTATGTGAATAATTTTCTAGTGTAGCGGGATTATCTTTAGTGCTATCCGCGGAAGATGAATGGGAGTATTGATAGTGTTATATACTTTATTGAGATTACTCATTTTAGTGATGTGGTATATGAGTATGATATTGTCTTGGTTACAACTTTATAGTAATGGTTAGTACGATAGTAGGTAGTTATTGCAAAGCTATCGAAATGGTTGCATTAGTGCAACATGTTTTTGTTTTGGCCAGGCCTCACCTGCGAGAGGACCGAAATCACACTTACATTATCTACATTATGGATTCGGAGGGGATAGTGTGCTTGAAATATTCGATCTCGATGTGTATAGAGACCTTGTTGTTATGATTTAGTATGTATTGGATTTACTGTGGAGCGAAAAGATTTAAATCATTAGGATGTTTAGTGCTCAAGACTTGGTGATAGGAAGAGTGCATTGATATATCTATCCTTTAGAGATGTGAGAGTTAAGAGTTAGACCCATATGTTTGGGGACAGGATTTCAAGATCCCTGAGCATATGTATTCGAGGTTTATGGAGTGTGATTACCACCAATATTGAATGATTGTACAATTAGCAAAAGGTTCATTGTTAAGTATAATTACGGGAAGAGATGTAACTTTTCTATCAAGACACGGAATAAAGGGGTACATGCTACGAACGGAGGGCCTAACGGATTTCGATAATCGACAATGCTAGGTAGTAGTGTATCGGGGGGTTCCTTGTTTGGATTTGTCTTTGCGAGACATCCCACGCATCAAAACTTAGCATAAGGCTAGAAATAGGGAGAAGTTTTGTCATTAGTCCATGAGTTCAGTACCCCGATCGAAATGGGATCAAGTAATTATGTCTGCATGTTGGAAGTTGAATTTTGATTTAAGGCCAGTGGAGTCGATT
This sequence comes from Sambucus nigra, assembly GCA_949130495.1. Classification (NCBI taxonomy): domain Eukaryota; kingdom Viridiplantae; phylum Streptophyta; class Magnoliopsida; order Dipsacales; family Adoxaceae; genus Sambucus; species Sambucus nigra. The sequence continues at coordinate 378,792,359 of OX422219.1, read as the reverse complement.
GTGCGGTAAGAAAGCATTGAAAAATTTGTTTTATCACCACAAGTTAAGGGGTGGAATGATGATAAGGAGGATTTAATATTTTGATTTCTAGGGTGATTAAGAGTACCCAAGTGTTGTAATCACGTTGCGAGCACTAGGGAAATAAAGAATTGCGTATTAGGTGTGTAGCGTATGTGATTCTTACGCTAGTATGCACCGTTTATAAGGTGTGTGGGCATCCTGGTTATCTGATGATCGAATCGTCCGAGTTGAGGGGACGTGGGAATGGACGTGTGGAATATATGTTTGTGGGAATAGCACTAATGAGGTAAAAGTGGTAGAGTGGATTAAGCATCGCAAGAAGAACGATAAATCCATATATATGTGTACGATCAGAGTAGCACGCCAAATATGGTTGAAAAGCTGTGGGAAACCATTTACAAAGGGGTATTCCTTGAGAAGGGTAGAATTTTACTATATGGAGAGCACTCGGAGCGGAGTTGTAATTAGTCAAATGTGATAGAGACTTGTGCATACAAAGAGTGATGATGTTAGTATAGTATAAAAGATCCAGAAATGCACATCGTGGAGAAAAGTGCATGGGTCAGAACTTTCGGTATACACCAAGGAAGGAAGAGGAGTATTAAGTTTCACTTAATGTGAGACATTTCAAGGAAACTTGATGTTGAGTGGGACATAGTGAGTAGTCTTCACGGGCACCACTCATAGATAGAAATGAGATGGAATAAGAAGATCAACTAGAGAATTTGGTGGCTATCGATAATTCCTGTAATGGAAGAGGTCGGTAAAGTCGGTAAAGCTTCTTGGATGGGTTTCCATCCTCAAGGCAAGATCAAGGGTTCATCCGAACGTGTGGAACTAATAGCTCAGGAAGGAAGTGATTGACATTCCTTTGGGGTGATTTACAATATTAACTAGTGTGCCCCAGTCTTCCTTTGAACGGAAGGGATCGCTCCGGTACGTGGTCCTACACGGTATTATTTTTAAATCGGGATGAGACTTATGAATCCCACCTTCAATATGGGATTTCAGGAAACAACGGAGATAACGTTTCGTTATCAGTGAGAGGTATCACCCATAGCCGAGGAGCAGGCGCACGGTGATTTACAATTAGTGGGGCCGCGTGAAGGTAATTTTGGAATCCTGGCGATCATTTCATTTCCACAAAGGATATAACTAGAGAGTGAAGTATAGTGTGGTAGAGTTCCAGGGAAGCACTCGTACCTGTTTGTCATGAATGAGGTGCTTATTGAAGTTTTTGTGTGGAGGAACCTTAACTATTCTCCTTCTGTATGTTTAGAGGTGAGCGAATAATCAGAATTTTGGATCGGTCGAGAATAATACAATGTTTAAGGTGGAATTCCATGACTATTTTAGGCGAACAAGAGTGGTATGATGTTCGTATGGCTTCTCTCAGAATGGGATTTTTACGCTTAGATAAATCCGAGTAGTTATCATGTAGTAAGGTGCGGACTCCCAATGTTATTGAAATATTGGGAATTAATAATGTATAGGCGTGACTTATGCGAATGTTGTCGGATAGGAGCACAATGTGAAGTGTCTCCAACGAGAGTGTTAAACAAGCTTGCTGTGAAGCAGGAGCTATAGTGATTGAGAGCCTTACTGATAAGATATCCAGAAATATTATGCCAGATAGGCCTTATTTTCCAAATTTCGGGACGAAATTCCGTTATTTGGGGGGAAGTATGTAATACCCCGAATTTTTATGGCTTTTAAATTTGGGAAATTATTAATTGAAATTGAGATATTCATTTAATATTAATCCAGAAATTTATTTTAAATGTTTACTAGCGTGACAAGAGTTAGTAATTATTGAAATTGTTGAATATTACTAGATGAGTAAAGTAATATATAAAATTGATGTTATAAAAATTTTCACGAGTGAATAAAATGGCAATTATGGAAATTTAAGTCGGGACGCGCATGTATCGTGTCAGGACTAAATTATTATTATATAAAATGAATAAATGATAAGTCACCAGTTTGGTCATTTTGAGTACGTCAATGTGTCCGAAAGGGTCGAGATAGTCAAACTAATGTACCTGGGGATTTAGTTTGGGTCTCGGGGGGTTTCTAGGCCTAATTAACACCCGGGGAGGGCGTTTTAGACATTTTACATTTTTGGGCATGAAAACCAACGAAATTTCTAAGTGTATATTAGATAATAGGAGTTGTCTTCTAGGGTTAGAACAACCAAAAATCTAATACGGCCATTGAAAGGGAAGAGGAGAAGCTTTCCAAGGACTTCTAGGCCAAGAACTCCACCCTTTGCATCGCCGTCGCCGCAAAACTTTAGATCGCGCAATGAGGATCGCAACCACACTATTCTTGTCCACTAATATGAACCAAGAATTCCCAGGCAAGTATCTATCTTTATCTATTCTTAGTTAATGCCTCAATTATGTTAGTCTAGGGTTGTTTAGAACTTGTTTCATGGAAGAAAGTGTAGTTTGGAGACTAGGATTCACATGTTATTGAAGAAGTAATCATATTCTGGACATCTCATTTGCATGTAGAGGATAAACCGAGAATTAGTATGGATTTAGAAGTAAGAAATCTGGAAAACAATGGAAAGAATTGAAAGGAAAAGAAAAATTAGAGTTCTTGAAGTCTACACAAAATTTTACACCATTATATAGTTATAATTGATGGATTGAAACATATTTTACATGGAGAATCGTGCATTTAGGTGTATGGTACTGGTAATAACTTTTGTTGGGAGTTTGGGAATCAAATATGAAGGTTTGGTTGAGGTTGGAGAGGCAAACCCATAACTGAATAAATGCAGTTTTTGCCATAACTGCTTGATCGATCGACCGACCTAAGAGTATCGATCGATCGACTGATCGATCGATCGACCCCCTTCCCTCGATTAAACAACTTCCCCTGGAAAACTGCACATTCCTTTTATAATGGTTTATTCCGATTAAAATGCGTAGTAACCCTTGAGTATTATTGTTAGAACATTTTGGGCTATAAATAGGACCAGTAGGGTTTTAGTAAACCCCAATAAGTGGGAATTTAATGTAAAATGAAATAAACGGGTTAATTGGGAGTGATTTACCCATCTGGGATTATGCTAAAGTTTAAATAAAAGATTGAGACTCGTAAGAGAGTTAGACCAGAAGATAAGTGAGTGTACATCTACTGAAATTATACTTAGAATACATCGAGAAAGGAGAAGTGAGTATGAAATGCATTATAAATGAGAATAAAAATGACGAGTTGTTATGCATAATAATCAAGTAAAATGTGATAATAACGGATAATTATGATTATGGGTCGTGAACACACCTAATTTAGAAATGTGGATATTTATATATATACGACTGTGTGATTGTGCATATATTATATATCTGTGTAAAAATCGTACCCGAGCTACTTGTTATCACGGGGTGTCCACGCCGGGACAGGCTTATCTCGATTGGACCTTTATGAGGGATAACGACTTGTACCCTAGAAGATAGTATCCTTGATTACAGACTATTTGATTTATAGTCAGATGGTCCTAAGAGACGTGTGGGTATGTGCTGACCTCTTAGGACCGGTAACTATGCTTCGCCTCCAATTGTTTGTGTTTTGTGTTTATACATTTCGAGAGTGATTCCGAACTAGTATTTCCCTTAGTTTGTGTGATACGGGGATTTGATAGCAGAGTATGCAAGTACCTTAGATCTTATGTGAGGTGTCGTCAGTATATATATTATATGTGTGATTAATATATATACGTATATTTATATGGGAACTTTCTACTGTGCGTATAAGTAGATAAGAAGTGAATAAATGCTTCAACTTTATTATAAGTGTTCGAGAACTTTAAAACGGTAATGAGTTGTTTTAAATAACGTAAGGAATCTTCAAGAGAATGATTTCCTAAACTAAATGTCATAACTTCGCTTTTCACATGATAAATCATTATAGAGAAAAGATAGGTAAATTGATGAGATTTATTAGTACGGTAGGTGTGCACACTAGATGAGAGAGGAGAAATCTCAAGATAGTGTCGAATATTAACATGGTTGTTGCATTAGCAGGTAAGAATTTTAAATACTTGCTAAATTAATTTTAAACTGTTTTACACTCGGGCTCTGACCCGTTTCCTGTTATCTCTTTTCTTTTGTATATATATATATATATATATATATATATATATATGTGTGTGTGTGTGTGTGTGTGTGTGTGTGTGTGTGTGTGTGTGTGTGTATTTCAGGTGTCCAACCACAAGGGCGTCTTGCGTAGATTCTTTGGACCAGACGCGCTGCAGCTTATGTGGGAGATGCAGGACATTACTTAGACGACCTCGATGATGAATCTACTATCATTCTAGTTATGATTAGTTAGGGCATGTGTCGCCAAAAGTCCATAACATGACCCGATATTGACAAAATATTTAGATAATGTTTTTACTAATCAATTAATCATTAATTCGGATTTGAGCATTAATTTAAAGTCCACATATATGTTTGTACTAATAATAACATTTTTTTTAGAAAATGTCTTTATCCCAGTGTGGTAGCGGAGGCGACGAGGGCTCCTCGGCCACTAGACCCCCCAAATGGGGCAAATTAGGGTTCATCATCGAGAACAAGATGACATTACTCTCTAGATCCCTAGAGATGCTGAAGGCGATCATCGGTTCGGGGTACACTGATTGGAGGTTCGTGACAAATGAGCCCAAGATGGGCATCTGGGGGGAGGCACTACTGGTACTGTATTTATATTTATATTTAAATACAACTAAAACATACTTTCTTTTTGTGTGTATTTGTTTGACAGGATCATTGGGTCTGCCCCCACATGTCCACGACTCCACCTTGGAATAGTTGAGGGATCAGTATAAGACGTGGAAGAAAAATATGCACGCAAGATACTTTGGAATGACCCAGTATCCATTCTGAGAGTGCATGGAACCATCCCATCGAAGGAGCCGATCTCATTGGCACAGTGGAAGTAGTTTGTCGATAATGAGATCGATGATCGAAAATTGGCATCTCGTTAATCGGGGAGGGAAAATCGGGTGAGAAAAGGTGGATGTGCGCTACTCCGGGAGGACGTCTTACGTCGAGGTGGAGCACGGAATTGTATATTTTTATTTTTATTTAATTTTAGTTTTATGTTATAATAATTTAGCATTACTTGCGTTACTTACTAATTCTTCATTATTTTATTTTAGGAGATGGGGAGTGACCTTGGGGGTATGCCACATAGGCTCGATGCCTATGTGACAATGGGGACGAAGAAAGGAAATGATAAGGAGATGTCCCCGAACATTGCAGCCACGATTGTAAGTTATAATTGTTTAATTTTTTTAATTACATTATAATTTTTTATTAACCCAATTAACTAATCGTGCACTTTTTGTTGTTTTAGGCAAAGCTTAAGGAAGTGAATGAAAATCATTCTAATGCCAACAAAGCATTTTTTGTTACGTACGCACTCAACTAAGTGCTCGGTGAAGATCGCAAGGGGAGGACTAGGGGTGAAATCTCAGATAGGTAAGTCAAGGATCACCAGGATAGAAACGAGCAACACCGAGTTGGCTCATAAGGTGGACACCCATGACGATAAGCTTTAAATTTTGGAGGCGACGATCCTAGATATGTACGCCTTCATAAAACGTCAGTGGGGGTCCACCTCCGATGAGGGCACCTACGATAAGGGTAAGGTCAAGGGGAAGGGGAAGGAGGTAGAAGAGGACATCACTGCTTCATCGCCGATACGCACGGACTCGCCGCCCTTATATGATTCATTTCCCATCTTGACCCTCGTCGAACGACCTATGTCAATAATCGGTCGGTTGAGCGTGTATTTAATTGACGTATTTGGTAAGGATCAGATAACGAGGGGGTTGAGGGACCCGAGCACCCACCCAGGCATGGTGGTTCATGGATGTCCCCTACAAGACATTGAGGCAAAGGTGGTCATCATGCATATTTTGGCTAGAAAGGGGAATTCATCTTTGTGGTTGCAAGAACAATACAGCGTTCGGCGAATTGATGGGTATCTCAATGCATATGTCGTGTGGCATTCATTCCTCCTCCAATATATTGTAGACCCTACTCTATGACATTATTTGTATTTCTTTTATTTAGATATTGGATATTGTTTGTAGTTTTTTGAATTGGTACATGTTGGTTTGGATATGGATATTTGTATTCGGTTATTGTTATTTACATGCTGGTTATGGATATTTGTAATTGGTTATCTATATTTACATTTTGGTAGGGTTGCTTGATATATATGTTTTTTGGACAGTTTAAATTTTGCTATAGCAAGTACAAATAAACTCCTGGAAGTGGTAGTGGCCATACTGGCCAACAGTTTTTTTTAATTCTACCAAAATTTGTCAAGGGCTTTGGCTGTGATAAGTCCGTGACAAATTATTTTGTCACCCCCAAACATATCACGGCATAGACCATGACAAGCACTACACCAAAAATAGGAATCTGGCAAGGTTTAAAACTGTGCCAGATAAAATCTGGCACGATTTTGAACTGTTCCAGAATCAGGTGTTCCAAAATGGCCATTTTTTTCTGGCACAGCTCAAAAGTATGCCAGATTTGACCAAACAGAAACACTTCTGGAACACTTTTAAATCGTGCCAGAATTTGATATTTCTGGCACACTTTTGGCACAGTTTTGATCTGTGCTAGATTTAGCACAGTTTGAAAAACTTTTGGCACAGTTCAAAATCGTGCCAAAATTTGATTCACTTTTGGCACAGTTTTGAACTATGCCAAATTTTTGATAAAAAGAAAAAAAAATTAATTATTTGAAAACAAGAAAATTCACAAATTGCAAATCTTGCACGTTGTTGATAAACTAATGTTCATACAAACTTCAAAATATTACAAGTCTTTAGTTCACAGCCAAAAAAAAATGGGCAGAGTTTTCTCTATTTTCTGGACATTTTAAAACCTGCTAATATAAAACTTGGATAACATAAAGACCGCACGACCACAAAATATAAAAAATAAACTTACAAAAGCCATCACGGCTATAAAAGTTTACAATAAAACTACAAAAAGCCTGCACGAACATAACACAAAAACATAGAATCATGAATAAACCCCTTGTTGTAAACCATTGAGTTCTCCGTGTGTTCCCCGTGAATAAATGTTAACGATAAAATGTTATCCTGCAAAAAGATATGATTTTAGTAACCAAGTAATTTATCAAAAAAAGATTACTCAAACTAAAACATTACAAATAGGAGTGAAAATTATTGTCATATTCTCAAATCGGGAGACCCGAGACTACGCGGTCAATTCGTACAAGTTACATTGGTCCCGTGTGAGGTGTCCGTGCCTCTAACGGGGTCGTTTAGGGGCTGGTTTGGGTCTTCACCCTTTTACGGATTATTTTTAAGTCTAAGTGTTTTTTTTTATAAATTATCATCATATTATCAAACCGGGGGACCCGGGACTACGCAAATAGTTCCTACAAGTTACATTGGTCCTGTGCGAGGTGTTCGTGCCTCCTACGGGGACGTTTGGGGGATGGTTTAGGTTTTCACCCTTTAATGGCCTGTTTTTAAGTCTAAGTGTTATTTTTGCAAATTATCATCATATTCTTAAACTGGGAGACACGTCACTACGCGGTCAATTCTTACAAGTTACATTGGTCCCTTGCAAGGTGTCCGTGCCTCTTACGGGTTCGTTTTGGGGATGGTTTGGGTTTTCACCCTTCAACGGCTTGTTTTCAAGCTAAATCGACATATTTTGAAATTATCGTCATATTCCCAAATCGGGAGACCTGTGACTACGCGGTCAGTTCTTACAAGTTATATTGGTCCAGTGCGAGGTGTTCGTGTCTCTTACGGGTCCGTTTGGGGGCTGGTTTAGGTTTTCAACCAATAATGGCATGTTTTTAAGTTTAAGTGTTGATTTTTGCAAATTATCGTCATATTCTCAAACCGAGAGACCCGTGACTATGCGGTCAGTTCCTACAAGTTACATTGGTCCCATGGGAGGTGTTTGTGTCTCTTACGGGGATGTTTGGGGGCTGGTTTAGGTTTTCACCCTTTAACAGCCTATTTTTAAGTTTTAAGTGTTGATTTTTGCAAATTATCGTCATATTCTCAAACCGGGAGACCCGTGACTATGAGGTCAGTTCCTACAAGTTACATTGTCCCGTGCGAGGTGTTCGTGCCTCTTACGGGTCCGTTTGGGGGATGATTTGGGTTTTCACCCTTTAACGACTTATTTTCAAGCCAAATCGACATATTTTGAAACTATTGTCATATTCTCAAAACTGGGAGACCCGTGACTATGCGGTTAGTTCCTATACGTAACATTGGTCCCGTGCGAGGTGTTTGTGCCTCTTACGGGTCCGTTTGGGGGTTGGTTTAGGTTTTCACCCTTTAATCGCCTATTTTTAACTTTAACTGTTGATTTTTGTAAATTATTGTCATATTCTCAAACCGGGAGTCCCGTGACTACGCGGTCAGTTCCTACAAGTTATATTGGCCTCGTGCGAGGTGTTTGTGTCTCTTACGAGGACATTTGGGGGTTGGTGAACGTCCTGTTTTTAATTTTTAAGTGTTGATTTTTACAAATTATCGTCATATTCTCAAACCGAGAAACCCGCGACTACACGGTCAGTTCGTACAAGTTACATTGGTCCCGTGTGAGGTGTTCGTGCCTCTTACGGGGTCGTTTGGGAGCCGGTTTGGGTTTTCACCCTTTAACGGCTTGTTTTTAAGTCTAAGTGTTGATTTTTGCAAATTATTGTTATATTTTCAAACCGAGAGACCCACGATTATGCGGTCAGTTTGTACAAGTTACATTGGTCCTATGCGCGGTGTTCGTGCCTCTTACGGGGCCATTTTGGAGTTGGTTTGGGTTTTCACCCTTCAACGGCTTGTTTTCAAGCCAAATTGACATATTTTGAAATTATCGTCATATTCTCAAATCGGGAGACCTATGACTATGCGGTCAATTCCTACAAGTTATATTGGTCCAGTGCGAGGTGTTCGTGTCTCTTACGGATCCGTTTGGGGGCTGGTTTAGGTTTTTAACCATTAATGGCCTGTTTTTAAGTTTAAGTGTTAATTTTTGTAAATTATCATCATATTCTCAAACCGGGAGACCCGTGACTACACGGTCAGTTCTTACAAGTTACATTGGTCCCATGCGAGGTGTTCATGCCTCTTATGGGTCCCTTTTGGGGTTGGTTTGGGTTCTCACCCTTCAACAGCTTGTTTTCAAGCTGAATCGACATATTTTGAAATAATCATCATATTCTCAAATTTGGAGACCTGTGACTACGCGGTTAGTTCCAATAAGTTATATTGGTCCCGTGCGAGGTGTTCGTGTCTCTTGCAGGTCCGTTTGGGAGCTGGTTTAGGTTTTCAACCATTAATGGCCTATTTTTAAGTTTAAGTGTTCATTTTTTCAAATTATCGTCATATTCTCAAACCGAGAGACCCGTGACTATGCGGTCAGTTCCTCCAAGTTACATTGGTCCCGTGAGAGGTGTTTGTGTCTCTTACGGGGATGTTTGGGGGATGGTTTTGGTTTTCACCCTTTAACAGCCTATTTTTAAGTTTTAAGTATTGATTTTTGCAAATTATCATCATATTCTCAAACCGGGAGACCCGTGACTATGAGGTCAATTCCTACAAGTTACATTGGTCCCGTGCGAGGTGTTCGTGCCTCTTACGGGTCCGTTTGGGGGCTGATTTGGGTTTTCACCATTCAACGGCTTGTTTTCAAGCCAAATCGACATATTATGAAATTATCATCATATTCTCAAAATCGGGAGACCTGTGACTTTGCGGTCAGTTCCCACAAGTAACATTGGTCTCGTGCGAGGTGATCACCCCTCTTACAGGTCCGTTTGGGGGTTGGTTTAGGTTTTCACCCTTTAATGCTTTGTTTTTAAGTTTAACTGTTGATTTTCACAAATTATTGTTATATTTTCAAACCGGGAGACCCGTGACTACGCGGTCAGTTCCTGTAAGTTATATTGCTCCCGTGCGAGGTGTTTGTATTTTTTACGGAGACATTTGGGGGCTGGTTTAGGTTTTCATGCTTTAACGACCTGGTTTTAAGTTTTAAGTGTTGATTTTTGCTAATTATCATCATATTCTCAAACCATGAGACCAGCGACTACACGGTCAGTTCGTACAAGTTACATTGGTCCTGTACGAGGTGTTGGTGCCTCTTACGGGGTCGTTTGGGGGCTGGTTTGGGCTTTCACCCTTTAACGACATATTTTTAAGTCTAAGTGTTTATTTTTACAAATTATCGTCATATTCTCAAACCGAGAGACCCGAGATTACGCGGTCAGTTCGTACAAGTTACATTGGTCCTGTGCGAGGTGTTCGTGCCTCTCACGGGGCCGTTTTGGAGCTGGTTTGGGTTTTCACCCTTCAACGGCTTGTTTTCAAGCCAAATCGACATATTTTGAAATTATCGTCATATTCTCAAATCGGGAGACCTGTGACTACACGGTCAGTTCCTACAAGTTATATTGGTCCAGTCTGAGGTGTCCGTGTCCCTTATGGGTCCTTTTGGGGGCTGGTTTAGGTTTTCAACCATTAATGGCATGTTTTTAAGTTTAAGTGTTAATTTTTGCAAATTATCGTCATATTATCAAATCGGGAGACCCGTGACTACGCGGTCAGTTCTTACAAGTTACATTGGTCCCGTACGAGGTGTTCGTGCCTCTTATGGGTCCGTTTTGGGGATAGTTTGGGTTTTCACCCTTCAACGGCTTGTTTTCAAGCCAAATCGACATATTTTGAAATTATCGTCATATTCTCAAATCGGGAGACCTATGACTACGCGGTCTGTTCCTACAACTTATATTGGTCAAGTGCGAGGTGTTCGTGTCTCTTACGGGTCTGTTTGGGGGCTAGTTTAGGTTTTCAATCATTAATGGCCTGTTTTTAAATTTAAGTGTTGATTTTTGCAAATTATTGTCATATTCTCAAATCGGAAGACCCGTGACTATGCAGTATGTTCCTATAAGTTACATTGGTCCCGTGCGAGGTGTTTGTGTCTCATACGGGGACGATTGGGGTCTAGTTTAGGTTTTCACCCTTTAACGACCTATTTTTAAGTTTTAAGTGTTGATTTTTGCAAATTATCGTCATATTCTCAAACCAGGAGACCCGTGACTATGACGTTAGATCCTACAATTTATATTGGTCCCGTGCGAGGTGTTCGTGCCTCTTACGGATCCGTTTGGGGGCTAATTTGGGTTTTCACCATTCAACGGCTTGTTTTCAAGCCAAATCGACATATTTTGAAATTATCGTCATATTCTCAAAACCGGCAGACCCGTGACTATGCGGTTAGTTCCTACAAGTTACAATGGTTCCGTGCGAGGTGTTTGTGCCTCTTACGGGTCCGTTTGGGGGTTGGTTTAGGTTTTCACCCTTTAATGGCCTGTTTTTAAGTTTAACTGTTGATTTTTGCAAATTATTGTCATATTCTCAAACCGGGAGACCCGTGACTACGCGGTCAGTTCCTACAAGTTATATTGGTCCCATGCGAGGTGTTTGTGCCTCTTATAGGGATATTTGGGGGCTGGTTTACGTTTTCACCGTTTAATGGACTGTTTTTATATTTTATGTGTTGATTGTTGCAAATTATCGTCATATTCTCAAACCGGGAGACCCGCGACTACACGGTCAGTTCGTACAAGTTACATTGGTCATGTACGAGATGTTCGTGCCTCTTACGGGGTCATTTGGGGGTTGGTTTGGGTTTTCACCCTTTAACGTCTTGTTTTTAAGTCTTAAGTCTTGATTTTTGCAAATTATCATCATATTCTCTAAGTGGGAGACTCGCGACTACGCGGTCAGTTCGTACAAGTTACATTGGTCCCTTGCGAGGTGTTCGTGCCTCTTACGGGTCTGTTTCGGGGCTGGTTTGGGTTTTCACCCTTCAACGGCTTGTTTTTAAGTCTAATTATTGATTTTTGCAAATTATCGTCATATTCTCTAATTGGGAGACCCGGGACTACGCGGACAGTTCCTACAAGTTACATTGGTTCCATGCGAGGTGTTCGTGGCTACTACGGAGACGTTTGGGGGCTGGTTTAGGTTTTAACCCTTTAACGGCCTATTTTTAAGTCTAAGTGTTTTTTTTAAATTATCATCATATTCTCAAACCGGGAGACCCATGACTACGCAGTGAGTCCTTACAAGTTACATTGGTCCCGTGCGAGGTGTTCGTGCCTCTTAGGGGTCTGTTTGGGGGGCTGATTTGGGTTTTCACCCTTCTAGGGCTTGTTTTAAAGCCAAATCAATATATTTTGAAATTATCATCATATTATCAAACCGGGAGACCTGCGAATACGCGGTCAGTTCGTACAAGTTACATTGGTCCTGTGCGAGGTGTTCGTGCCTCTTACGGGGTCGTTTGGGGACTTGTTTGGGTTTCCATCCTTTAAAGGCTTGTTTTTAAGTCTAAAGTGTTGATTTTTGCAAATTATCATCATATCTCAAACTAGGAGGCCCGGGACTACGCGGTCAGTTCCTACAAGTTACATTGGTCCGTTGCGAGGTGTCCGTGCCTCCTACGGGGACGTTTGGGTGGTGGTTTATGTTTTCACCCTTTAACGGCCTGTTTTTAAGTTTAAATGTTTATTTTTGAAAATTATCATCACATTCTCAAATCGGGAGACCCGTGACTATGAGGTAAGTTCTTACAAGTTATATTGGTCCTGTGCGAGTTGTATGTGTCTCTTACGGGGACATTTGGGGGCTGGTTTAGGTTTTCACCCTTTAACGGTCTGTTTTTAAGTTTTAAGTGTTGATTTTTGCAAATAATCATCATATTCTCAAACCGGGAGACCCGCGACTACACGGTCAGTTCGTACAAGTTAAATTGGTCCCGTACGAGGTGTGGGTGCCTCTTACGGGGTCGTTTGGGGGCTGGTTTGGGCTTTCACCCTTTAACAGCTTGTTTTTAAGTCTAAGTGTTGATTTTTACAAATTATCATCATATTTTCAAACCGAGAGACCCGCGATTACGCGGTCAGTTCGTACAAGTTATATTGGTCCTGTGCGAGGTGTTCGTGCCTCTTGCAGGGCCGTTTTGCAGCTGGTTTGGGTTTTCACCCTTCAACGGCTTGTTTTCAAGCCAAATTGACACAATTTGAAATTATCGTCATATTTTCAATAAGGGAGACCTGTGACTACGCGGTCAGTTCCTACAAGTTATATTGGTCTAGTCCGAGGTTTTTGTGTCTCTTACGGGTCCGTTTGGGGGCTGGTTTAGGTTTTTAACCATTAATGGCCTGTTTTTAAGTTTAAGTGTTGATTTTAGCAAATTATCATCATATTCTCAAACCAGGAGACCCGTGACTACACGGTCAGTTCTTACAAGTTACATTGGTCCCGTACGAGGTGTTCGTGCCTCTTATGGGTCCCTTTTGGGGATGGTTTGGGTTTTCACCCTTCAACAACTTGTTTTCAAGCCAAATCGACATATTTTGAAATTATCGTCATATTCTAAAATCAGGAGACCTATGACTACGCGGTCTATTCCTGCAAGTTATATTGGTTAAGTGCGAGGTGCTCGTGTCTCTTACGGGTTCGTTTGGGGGCTGGTTTAGGTTTTCAACCATTAATGGCCTATTTTTAAGTTTAAGTGTTGATTTTTGCAAATTATCATCACATTCTCAAATCGGGAAACCCGTGACTATGCGGTATGTTTCTACAAGTTACATTAGTCCCGTGCGAGGTGTTTGTTTCTCTTACGGGGACGTTTGGGGGCTAGTTTAGGTTTTCACCCTTTAATAGCCTATTTTTAAGTTTTAAGTGTTGAGTTTTGCAAATTATCGTCATATTCTAAAATCGGGAGACCCGTGACTATGAGGTTAGTTCCTACAAGTTACATTGGTCCCGTGCGAGGTGTTCGTGCCTCTTACGGATCCGTACGGGGGCTAATTTGGGTTTTCACCCTTCAACGGCTTGTTTTCAAGCCAAATCGACATATTTTGAAACAATCGTCATATTCTCAAAACCGAGAGACCCATGACTATGAGGTTAGTTCCTACAAGTTACATTGGTTACGTGCGAGATGTTCGTGCCTCTTACGGGTCCGTTTGGGGGCTGGTTTAGGTTTTCACCCTTTAATGGCCTGTTTTTAAGTTTAACTGTTGATTTTTCAAATTATTGTCATATTCTTAAACTGGGAGACCCGTGACTACGCGATCAGTTCCTACAAGTCATATTGGTCCCGTATGAGGTGTTTGTGTCTCTTACGAGGACATTTGGGGGCTAGTTTAGGTTTTCACCCTTTAACGACCTGTTTTTAAGTTTTATGTGTTGATTTTTGCCAATTATCATCATATTCTCATACCGGGAGACCTGCGACTACACGGTCAGCTCGTACAAGTTACATTGGTCCCGTGCGAGGTGTCCGTGCCTCTTACGGGGTCATTTGGGGGTTGGTTTGGTTTTTCACCCTTTAACGGCTTATTTTTAAGTGTAAGTGTTGATTTTTGTAAATTATCATCATATTCTCTAACTGGGAGACTCGCGACTACGCGATCAATTCGTACAAGTTACATTAGTCCCGTGTGAGGTGTTCGTGCCTCTTACGGGTTCGTTTGGGGGCTAGTTTGGGTTTTCACCCTTCAACGGCTTGTTTTTAAGTCTAATTGTTTATTTTTCCAAATTACCATCAGATTCTCAAATTGGGAGACTCGGGACTACGCGGACAGTTCCTACAAGTTATATTCGTCCTGTGCGAGGTGTTCGTGCCTGCTACGGGGACGTTTGGGGGTTGGTTTAGGTTTTAACCCTTTAACGGCCTATTTTTCAGTCTAAGTGTTTTTTTTGAAAATTATCATCATATTCTCAAATTGGGAGACCCCTGACTACGCGGTCAGTTCTTACAAGTTACATTGGTCCTGTGCGAGGTGTTCGTGCCTCTTACGGGTCTGTTTGGGGGGCTGGTTTTGGTTTTCACCCTTCAAGGGCTTGTTTTTATGCCAAATCGATATATTTTGAAATTATCATCATATTCTTAAACAAGGAGACCCGCAAATACGCGGTCAGTTCGTACAAGTTACAATGGTCCTGTGCGAGGTGTTTGTGCCTCTTACGGGGTCTTTTGGGAACTAGTTTGGGTTTTCACCCTTTAAGGGCTTGTTTTTAATTCTAAAGTGTTGATTTTTGCAAATTATCGTCATATTCTCAAACTGGGATGCCCGGGATTACACGGTCTGTTCCTACAAGTTACATTGGTCCTGTAAGAGGTGTTCGTGCCTCCTACGGGGACGTTTGGGTTCTGGTTTATGTTTTCACCCTTTAACTGCCTCTTTTTAACTTTTAAGTGTTGATTTTTGGAAATTATCATCATATTATCAAACCGGGAGGCCAGTGACTATGACGTAAGTTCCTACAAGTTATATTGGTCCCGTGCGAGGTGTTTGTGTCTCTTATGGGGACATTTGGGGGTTGGTGTAGGTTTTCACCCTTTAACGGCCTGTTTTTGAGTTTCAAGTGTTGATTTTTGCAAATTATCGGTATATTCTCAAACCGGGAGACCCACGACTATACGGTCAGTTCGTACAAGTTACATTGGTCCCGTGCGAGGTGTTCGTGCCTCTTATAGGGTCGTTTGGGGGTTGGTGTTCATTTTCACCCTTTAATGGCTTATTTTTAAGTCTAAGTGTTGATTTTTGCAAATTATAGTCATATTCTCTAACCGGGAGACTCGCGACTACACAGTCAGTTCGTACAAGTTACATTAGTACCGTGATAGGTGTTCGTGCCTCTTATGGGTTCGTTTGGGGGTTGATTTGGGTTTTCACCCTTCAATGGCTTGTTTTTAAGTCTAATTGTTGATTTTTGAAAATTATCATCTTATTCTCCGACCGGGAGACCCAGGACTACGCGGACAGTTCCTACAAGTTACATTGGTCCCGTACGAGGTGTTCGTGCCTCCTACGGGGACGTTTGGGGGATGGTTTAGGTTTTCATCCTTTAACGGCCTATTTTTAATTCTAAGTGTTATTTTTGCAAATTATCATTATATTCTCAAACCGAAAGACCCGTGACTACGCGACCAGTTCTTACAAGTTACATTGGTCCCATGTGAGGTGTTTGTGCTTGTTACGGGTCTGTTTGGGGCGCTAGTTTGGGTTTTCACCCTTCAAGGGCTTATTTTTAAGCCAAATCGATATATTTTGAAATTATCATCATATTCTCAAACTGGGAAACTCACGAATACCCGGTCAGTTCGTACAAGTTACATTGGTCATGTGCGAGGTGTTCGTGCCTCTTACGGGGTTGTTTGGCGGCTGGTTTGGGTTTTCAGCCTTTAACGTCTTGTTTTTAAGTCTAAAGTTTCTATTTTTGCAAATTATCATCATATTCTCAAACTGGGAGGCCCAGGACTACGCGGTCTGTTCCTAAAAGTTACATTGGTCCCGTGTGAGGTGTCCGTGCCTCCTACGGGGACGTTTGGGTGCTGGTTTATGTTTTCACCCTTTAACGGCCTATTTTTAAGTCTAAGTGTTATTTTTTCTAGTTATCATTATATTCTTAAACCGAAAGACCCGTGACTACGCGGCCAGTTCTTACAAGTTACATTGGTCCCATGCGAGGTGTTCGTGCCTGTTACGGGTCTATTTGGGGGGCTAGTTTGGGTTTTCACCCTTCAAGGGCTTATTTTTAAGCTAAATCGATATATTTTGAAATTATCATCATATTCTCAAACTGGGAAACCTGCGAATACGCGGTCAGTTCGTACAAGTTACATTGGTCATGTGCGAGGTGTTTGTGCCTCTTATGGGGTTGTTTGGCGGCTGGTTTGGGTTTTCACCCTTTAACGTCTTGTTTTTAAGTCTAAAGTTTCGATTTTTGCAAATTATCGTCATATTCTCAAACCGGGAGACCCGCGACTACACGGTCAGTTCGTACAAGTTACATTGGTCACGTGCGAGGTGTCCGTGCCTCTTACGGGGTCGTTTGGGGACTTGTTTGGGTTTCCATCCTTTAACGACTTATTTTTAAGTCTAAAGTGTTGATTTTTGCAAATTATCGTCATATTCTCAAACTGGGAGGCCCGGGACTACGCGGTCAGTTCCTACAAGTTACATTGGTCCCGTGCGAGGTGTTCGTGCCTCCTACGGGGACGTTTGGGTGCTAGTTTATGTTTTCACCCTTTAACGGCCTGTTTTTAAGTTTTAAGTGTTGATTTTTGAAAATTATCATCACATTCTCAAATCGGGAGACCCGTGACTATCAGGTAAGTTCTTACAAGTTATATTGGTCCCGTGCGAGGTGTTTGTGTCTCTTACGGGGACATTTGGGGGATGGTTTAGGTTTTCACCCTTTAACGGCCTGTTTTTAAGTTTTAAGTGTTGATTTTTGCAAATTATCGTCATATTCTCAAATCGGGGGACCCGCGACTGCGCGGTCAGTTCGTACAAGTTACATTGGTCCCGTGCGAGGTATTGGTACCTCTTACAGGGTCGTTTGGGGGTTGGTGTGGGCTTTCACCCTTTAACGGCTTGTTTTTAAGTCTAAGTGTTGATTTTTACAAATTATCATCATATTTTCAAACCGAGAGACCCGCGATTACGCAGTCAATTCGTACAAGTTTTATTGGTCTTGTGCGAGGTGTTCGTGCCTCTTGCAGGGCCGTTTTGCAGCTGGTTTGGGTTTTCACCCTTCAACGGCTTGTTTTCAAGCCAAATTGACACATTTTGAAATTATCGTCATATTCTCAATAAGGGAGACCTGTGACTACGCGGTCAGTTCCTATAATTTATATTGGTCCAGTCCGAGGAGTTCGTGTCTCTTACGGGTCCGTTTGGGGGATGGTTTAGGTTTTCAAACATTAATGGCCTGTTTTTAAGTTTAAGTGTCGATTTTAGCAAATTAACGTCGTATTCTCAAATAGGGAGACCCGTGACTACGCGGTCAGTTCTTACAAGTTACATTGGTCCCGTGAGAGGTGTTCGTGCCTCTTATGGGTCCCTTTTGTGGATGGTTTGGGGATTCACCCTTCAACAGCTTGTTTTCAAGACAAATCGACGAATTTTGAAATTATCGTCATATTCTCAAATCGGGAGACCTATGACTACGCAGTCTGTCCCTGCAAGTTATATTGGTCAAGTGCGAGGTGCTCGTGTCTCTTACGAGTCCGTTTGGGGGTTGGTTTAGGTTTTCAACCATTAATGGCCTAGTTTTAAGTTTAAGTGTTAATTTTGGCAAATTATCGTCACATTCTCAAATCGGGAAACCCGTGACTATGCGGTCTATTCCTACAAGTTACATTGGTCCCGTGCGAGGTGTTTGTGTCTCTTATGGGACGTTTTGGGGGCTAGTTTAGGTTTTCACCCTTTAATAGCCTATTTTTAAGTTTTAAGTATTAATTTTTGCAAATTATCGTCATATTCTCAAACCGGGAGACCCGTGACTATGAGGTTAGTTCCTACAAGTTACATTGGTCCCGTGCGAGGTATTCGTGCCTCTTACGGATCCGTGCGGGGGCTGATTTGGGTTTTCACCCTTCAACGGCTTGTTTTCAAGCCAAATCGACATCTTTTGAAACTATCATCATATTCTCAAAACCGGGAGACCCGTGACTATGCGGTTAGTTCCTACAAGTTACATTGGTTCCGTGCGAGATGTTGTGACTCTTACTGGTCCGTTTGGGGGCTGGTTTAGGTTCTCACCCTTTAATGGCCTCTTTTTAAGTTTAACTGTTGATTTTTGCAAATTATAGTCATATTCTAAAACCGAGAGACCCGTGACTATGAGGTTAGTTCCTACAAGTTACATTGGTCCCGTGCGAGGTGTTCGTGCCTCTTACGGATCCGTGCGAGGGGCTGATTTGGGTTTTCACCCTTCAACGGCTTGTTTTAAAGCCAAATCGACATATTTTGAAACTATCATCATATTCTCAAAACCGATAGACCTGTGACTATTTGTACAAGTTACATTGGTCCCGTACGAGGTGTTCGTGCCTGTTACGGGTTCGTTTGGGGGCTAATTTGGGTTTTCACCCTTCAACGACTTGTTTTTAAGTATAATTGTTGATTTTTGCAAATTACCATCATATTCTCAAATTGGGAGACTCGGGACTACGCGGACAGTTCCTACAAGTTATTTTCGTCCCATGCGAGGTGTTCGTGCCTGCTACGGGGACGTTTGGGGGCTAGTTTCGGTTTTAACCCTTTAACGGCCTATTTTTCAGTCTAAGTGTTATTTTTGCAAATTATCATCATATTCTCAAATTGGGAGACCCCTCCCTACACGGTCAGTTCTTACAAGTTACATTGGTCCCGTGCGAGGTGTTCGTGCCTCTTACGGGTCTGTTTGGGGGGCTGGTTTTGGTTTTCACCCTTCAAGGGCTTGTTTTTTTGCCAAATCGATATATTTTGAAATTATCATCATATTCTCAAACAAGGATACCCGCGACTACACGGTCAGTTCATACAAGTTACATTGGTCATGTGCGAGGTGTTCGTGCCTCTTACGGGGTCGTTTGGGGACTTATTTGGGTTTCCATCCTTTAACGGCTTGTTTTTAAGTCTAAAATGTTGATTTTTACAAATTATCGTAATATTCTCAAACTGGGAGGCCCGGGATTACACGGTATGTTCCTACAAGTTACATTTGTCCCGTACGAGGTGTTCGTGCCTCCTACGGGGACATTTGGGTTCTGGTTTATGTTTTCACCCTTTAACTGCCTCTTTTTAACTTTTAAGTGTTGATTTTTTGAAATTATCGTCATATTATCAAACCGGGAGGCCCGTGACTATGACGTAAGTTCCTACAAGTTATATTGGTCCCGTGCGAGGTGTTTGTGTCTCTTATGGGGACATTTGGGGCTGGTTTAGGTTTTCACCCTTTAACGGCCTATTTTTAAGTTTTAAGTGTTGATTTTTGTAAATTATCGGTATATTCTCAAATCGGGAGACCCATGACTACACGGTCAGTTCGTACAAGTTACATTGGTCCCGTACGAGGTGTTCGTGCCTCTTACGGGGTCGTTTGAGGGCTGGTGTGGATTTTCATCCTTTAATGGCTTATTTATAAGTCTAAGTGCTGATTTTTGCAAATTATCATCATATTTTCTAACCGAGAGACTTGCGACTACACGGTAAGTTCGTACAAGTTACATTGGTCCCGTCCGAGGTGTTCATGCCTCTTACGGGTTCGTTTTGGAGCTGGTTTGGGTTTTCACCCTTCAACGGTTTGTTTTTAAGTCTAATTGTTGATTTTTGCAAATTATCATCATATTCTCAAACCAGGAGACCCAGGACTACGCGGACAATTCCTACAAGTTACATTGGTCCCGTGCGAGGTGTTCGTGCCTCCTACGGGGACGTTTGGGGTATGGTTTAGGTTTTCATCGTTTAACGGCCTATTTTTAAGTCTAAGTGTTATTTTTGCAAATTATCATTGTATTCTCAAACCGAAAAACCCATGACTACGCAGTCAGTTATTACAAGTTACATTGGTCCTGTGTGAGGTGTCCATGCCCCTTACGGGTCTGTTTGGGGGGCTAGTTTGGGTTTTCACCCTTCAAGGGCTTATTCTTAAGCCAAATTGATATATTTTGAAATTATCATCATATTCTCAAACTGGGAAACCCACGAATACGCGGTCAGTTCGTACAAGTTACATTGGTCCTGTGTGAGGTGTTCGTGCCTCTTACGGGGTTGTTTGGCGGCTAGTTTTGTTTTTCACCCTTTAACGTCTTGTTTTTAAGTCTCAAGTTTTTATTTTTGCAAATTATCGTCATATTCTCAAACTGGGAGTTCGAGGACTACGCAGTCTGTTCCTACAAGTTACATTGGTCCCGTGCGAGGTGTTCGTGTCTCCTACGGGGACATTTGGGTGCTGGTTTATGTTTTCACCCCTTAATGGCCTCTTTTTAAGTTTTAAGTGTTGTTTTTTGGAAATTATCGTCATATTATCAAACCAGGAGGCCCGTGACTATGAAGTAAGTCCCTACAAGTTATATTGGTCCCGTACGAGGTGTTTGTGTCTCTTATGGGGACATTTGGGGGCTGGTTTAGGTTTTCACCCTTTAACGGCCTGTTTTTAGGTTTTAAGTGTTCATTTTTGCAAATTATCGGTATATTCTCAAACCGGGAGACCCACGACTACACGGTCAGTTCGTACAAATTTCATTGGTCCCGTGCGAGCTGTTCGTGCCTCTTACGGGGTCGTTTGGGGGCTGGTGTGGAGTTTCACCCTTTAATGGCTTATTTTTAAGTCTAAGTGTTGATTTTTGCAAATTATCATCATATTCTCTAACCAGGAGACTCGAGACTACATGGTGAGTTCGTACAAGTTACATTGGTCCCGTGCGAGGTGTTCGTGCCTCTTACGGGTTCGTTTGGGGGCTGGTTTGGGTTTTCACCCTTCAACGGCTTGTTTTTAAGTCTAATTGTTGATTTTTGGAAATTATCATCATATGACAAAATTGTGTCCTCCCTAGAATCCAAAGAACCTCAGAAGTTGGTTTGCTACTTCATCTTTCTATCTTGCTTTGATCAAGAACCTATTGCCAACACTCACACACAGTAGAATTCATTTATTGCATATCATATCGCATAATTATGTGTGTACATGTGTTGAGTGTGTTTAAATCCCTAAATTGGAATTTTTAATAATTTTTTGGGATTTTTTAAACCTTTTTAAAATAAGTTTTACTTAATTAAAACTTGATTTAAAAGTTTATGGGATTAATTTGTAAATATCATTTGTTGATTATATTAGCCTAATGTTACCTTGGGTAGAATCTGAAAGCAGAGTAAACTTAAGGGTGTGGTTTTAATTAACTTTGGACTCGCGTTTGTTATCATGTTATTGACAAACACTTGTCCTCGTCTGATTGGATGAAGTTGTGTTTCTTTACTGAGTTAAAACTGCGTTCGTTCCTAGCCCTTGGATCATTAGCTATCAACGCTCTGCATGTTGTCTTGGTGAATCCCAGTACAACTCTTTAGACCAATCAGAATTTGTTTAATCACCGCCTTATTTGAACCCTTAGATCAAAGTCAACTTAGCTTGACTTAATCCAGGCCCTTGGTTTTGAGCCAGCCTCTCGAACCTTCTCCTCACCCTATAAAAGGGACCCTTCCCTCAGACTTCGAAGACTTTTGCCATTTTCATTTCCTCTGGGAAATTGAGAGAGTAGAGAGAGAAGAGAGAAAACAGAGAGAAGAGAGAGAGTTAGAAACCCTAACCCTATTCGTCCAACCTCTTCCACCCAAACTCAAACACTTATTCAAAATATCTCCATATCCAAAACACTTCTCTGAGTGTTCTTGAGAGTTTGAGAGTTTGAGTTGAGATTGTTTTTTTTTGTTGCTGTAACCTCGTGTTCTCTTGATCTTGTTTTCAACTTAAACGTTTTACTCAGATCTACTTTCTGATTTCATAGAAATTTCAGATTTGAGTTATTCATGTTAGATTACACTTAGTTTCATTTTATTTCTCATCTTGAGAAATATATTGTTGATTATTTTCTTTAAAATGTTTGCTTACATTGAAATCAACAATAAATGCTTTATGTTTCTAGTTCTTGTAAAACTAAACCTTTGACCTAGTTTGGAATCTCACTTGGAGGTTTTCAATCTTGAAAAGTTTGTCTAAATTCTGAGATTGATTAAGACCTTGTCTGTCTTCCTAGCAAGGTATCCGTGGATTCTGGGAATGATTTAAAGGTCAAATAAGGTGAAAAGTTTTGTAAGAAGAAAGAAAAAGAAAATATCACAGCATATAGTGTTATTGTAATTTGTTAGGACTGTTTGTACTTAATGGGTGTGTGTGTGTGTGCATGCATGTGTTAGAAAGCACCTTCACAAACACTTTCACCCTACAACACGAAAAGTGTTGGTAATAAGATCTTGTGAACAAAGAGTCAACGTAAAGTGCTGGAACAAATCAGAAGTTAACAAACTGGGAGAACTACATCTACAATCAGAACTGCAGAGAAGTTTAAGGACACCAGAGGGTACATTCCTAAACTTATATAGTACTGAGTTGTTTGCATGTTAGTTATATAGTTTGTAACTCATATATTTGTTTTAGTGGATTTTTCGTTTTAATCCGTAGAGGGAGTCGTGGATGTTTCCTCAATTGGTGAGGTTTTACCACGTAAAAAATATTGTGAACATAATCTTTCTACATCTCCTCATCTCACTCTTGGTTGTGCTGAGTTTAAGATTTTTAAACTACTTTATAAACCTGTTATTCAATTCTTGAATAGATCTCGTACATACTGATTTGTTAAACACATCTTGTGTTCAAATAGTTTGGTTTTTACGAAAAGAGTTTCTTAAAAAAATGGATCGGAGTTACTTAAATAGTTTATTTTTAATAAACGGCTTTAGTAACATTTTTAAATTGGTATCAGAGCTTTGTAAACTCCTTTCAAAAGAGATCCTGTGTTTCTGAAATTGTTTTCTGAAAATCAATTATGGACGAGAAAAATGAAAGATTTGGTAACTTGACCAGACCTCCAATCTTTGATGGAACTAATTTTTCTTACTGGAAAGTAAGGATGATTGCTTTCATTCAAGGAACTTTGGGAGATGATGTCTGGGACATTGTTGAAAATGGTTATATTTTTCCTACTAAACCAGCCAACGAAGGAAGTAATGAGAGGGTTAAGAACGCTCTAAGTGAGTTCACTCAAGAAGAGAAACAAGTTTCTAGAAATAATAATAAAGGAAATAATGGCATATTTATGTCTATAAATGAACATGAGTTCAAAAGAATCTCATCATGTACCACTTCTAAGGAAGCTTGGGACACCTTAGTCACTGCTCATGAAGGAGACACTAGAGTTAAGGCTGCTAAAACCCAAATGCTTATTCAGCAGAATAACTCCTTAATTATGTCTGAGACTGAATCATTTGATGACTTATATATGAACTTAACTGATATTGTGACCAAACTTCATGCTAATGGGGTGACTTATGACATACATGAAATTGTATCTAAAATTCTAAGATCATTACCACTGAAATTTGATAACAAAAGATATGCTATTGAGGAAATGTGTGATCAAAATCTCACTCCTGAATTACTCAGTAGTAAACTAATAACTGTGGAAATGGAACTAGAATTTAAGAAACAATTGACTCAAACCAATAGGAAACAGACTAATTCCAATCTTAGCTTCTCTTCTAAGATAACTAAGCCTGAACTTATATTCCCCACTTATGATTCTGATGAGGAATGCAATATAGAGAGTTTGGGCAATCAAATTGCCTTAATTACTAAACAATTTAAGAAAATTATTAAGTTTAGAAACAAAGTGGCAAATAAACAAGGCAATTCAAATTATCCAACTTCCTCTAATCACAGGCCTCATGAGAAAATCCATGACAAAAATTATAAGGACTCTCACACTAGACCTAATAGAGACCTTAAGAATACTGAATGCTATAGATGTGGTAAACTGGGGCAGATTGCACAAGACTGTAGAGTTAACTTGAACACTCAAAACAAAAACACTAGAGCCAACATTTGCAAAACATGGGCTGATTCAAGTGACTCTGAAAAGGAGGAACCTGAGTCATCTGATGTATTTGATCCTTGCATGTCCTTCTTTGCTAAGATCATATATAATGATGATGTGCTTATGCCTGTGTATGAGAATGCTTCTAGTAACTCTACTCCTGCTATTGAGAATCATGTTTATACTGGTTTAGATGCTTTGATTACTGAGAATGTTGCATGTTCTACCTCGGGGTGTGTGAGTCAAAGGGATAGCGATAATGACGATGTCAATGGGTGTGTGAGTTTAACAAATGAATCTTTAGGGGTCACTCCACACACCACACTTAGTGACTCAGACAATGAAGACCTCCGTGACATTCACACACTTTATGCTAAAACTCTCAAGAAAAGCACTAGACTAGAAAAGATTGTGAAAGATCTCACTAAGAAGTTAGAAGATCTAAGCCTTATGGTTAAACTGAGTGCTGAAGAGTATACTACCCAATGTTTGACTCATAAAAGTGAAATCAAAATATTTGATGAAAAACTCAGAGATTTAAAAGAAACAAATGAAACTATGGAGAAAAAATACAAAGGGACATTGTTAGAATTGGAGCAAACTAAAGAAAAGACAGCAACTGTTTTCAAAAAATTTACAAAATTTGAAAATAATTCAAAATGTTTTGATGAATTTGTTGCTGAATCGAAAACCAATTCTGATGATCGAACTGGGATAGGGTTTTGCCCCAATTTGAAAACACAAACAAAATCTTTTGAAAATATCAAGTTTGTGTCAGGAGGCAAAAGACCTATTGAAACATGCCCAGACTTTCATTCTCTAAAAACTGAGTTTGATTCAAAAAATCGAAGTTTTAACATTAGGGAGTCAAGTTGCTCTAAACATGAAAGTTCACCTAAGGCTAAATACGTCTGTCCTTCTATTAGGAAGAGTGAGTCTGCATTCAAGACTGTCACACCTAGGAATAGAGTTCAGCCTCAAAACTCTATAAAACCTTTGTTTGGAGACTTTCCTAAGGAGACCCCAATTCTGAGCAATCTTTATTGCTCCTACTGCGACATATATGGTAACTCTTTTGATGATTGTTATGCTAGGAGACTCGTTAAACCTACCTATAATCCTTATATCTATCAAAACTTTAACTATTCTAGGAGGAGCCGTAACAATTATTTACTTCCTAGACAGCCAGATAGAAATTCTAATTATAGAAAGAGAAAGACCAAACCTAAAAGAACATTTACTAGAAGGAATCCTATGCACTTTCCTAAACCAAATGCCCAAGTCTTTCACAAATTTCAAAATCATGCGCAAAATGTTTTTCAGCAAAAATCCAAAGCTCGCAAATTTTATCAATTAAGAGCTAATAAGCGCAAGATGAAAACTAAGGCAATATGGGTTAGAAAAGATGATCTATTAACTCAGATGAAGTGTAATGTTGTTGTTACTGCTTTAAAAGCTGGACACACATCATCTGGTTGGTATTTAGACTCTGGATGTTCTAAGCATATGACTGGTGATGAAACTAAACTTTTAAACAAAACCAGTTTTGCTGGTGGTAAAGTCATTTTTGGTGATGGGGTTTCATCTCAAATCATAGGCAAAGGAAATCTTCAAGAAGATGGGCTTCCTATTCTTCAAGATGTTCTTCTAGTCAAAGGTCTTAAGGCAAATCTACTTAGCATATCGCAATTTTGTGACTCAGATCATACTGTTACCTTTTCAAAGAAAAATTGCAAAATTTTAAATGAAAAAGGCTAATGCATAATTACTGGATTCAGAACTCCTGACAATTGCTACATTGCCATGAACAATTCTGAAATCTGTAATGTTGCCAGAATGGATGACAATGAGATATGGCATAACAGAATGGGTCATATAAATTACGATAATCTTAGTAGATTGACCTCTCAGGAAATAGTTAGAGGAGTTCATAAAATCAAACTTATACCCAATCTTATATGTGGTTCCTGTCAAGTAGGTAAAATTATTAAGGCACCTCATAAGAAAGTCAAAGATATTCTTACCTTCAATCCCTTAAAACTCATCCATATGGACCTAATGGGTCCCTCCCAAACTGTTAGTCTTTGTGGACACAGTTACATCCTAGTTATGGTTGATGACTTCACTAGATTTACCTGGGTAGCCTTCTTAAAACAAAAGTCTGAAACATTTCAAACCTTCCTAAAAATTCTACTTAGGATCGAAAATGAGAAGGATACTCGAGTGAATAGAATTCTTAGTGATAGAGGTGGTGAATTCAAAGACACTGGTATTGTAGAATACTGTGACTATAATGGTTATAAACACGAGTTCAGTGCTCCTAAGACCCCTCAACAGAATGGTATTGCGGAGAGAAAGAATCGTACCCTTCAGGAGATGGCACGTGTTATGTTACATGCCAAGAATTTACCTAAATATTTTTAGGTAGAGTCCATTCGTACTGCTTGTCATATTATAAATAGGGTTTATCTTAGAAAGAATTCCAAACAAACCCCTTACGAACTTTGGTACAATAAAAAGCCTAATCTCAAATACTTTATAACCTTTGGCAGTACTTGTTATGTATGCAAAGATAGGGAACACTTGTCCAAATTCTAGAGCCGAGGAGATAAAGCCATATTTTTAGGATATTCGCCTAATAGTAGAGCTTATTGAGTGTACAATCTTCGAACTAAAACCTTGATGGAATCCATAAATGTAATTGTTAGTGACACTACTGTAGAAAGCAAGACTGGTGAATTTACTATTGAGGAAGAGTCTACAAATATTTTAGAAAATGACTCCTCAGCAATGGATAATTCATTACCTATTGAGACCCCTGAGGTACCTAACTGGGTTTCTAAAGATCATCCCATAAATAACGTAGTTGGTAACCCTAGTGAGCCAGTGCGTACAAGATCCTAACTCAGAAACTATGCACATTATGCATGTTTTGTTTCCCTTGTGGAACCAAAGAATGTTAATGAGGCATTGAATGACTCTCACTAGATTTCTGCTATGCAAGAAGAACTTTTACAATTTGTCATTCATGATGTTTGGTATCTTGTTCCACGTCCTGATCAAAAAAAGGTTGTTGGCACACGTTGGATTTTCAAAAATAAGAGTGATGAAAATGGGATAATAATTATAAATAAAGCTAGATTAGTTGCTCAAGGATACTCTCAAATAAAAGGAATATATTTTAACGATACCTTTGCTCCTGTTACTCGTCTAGAATCTGTTCGTCTGCTTTTTGCTATAGCTTGCCACATGCACTTTACATTGTACCAAATGGATGTCAAATCTGCGTTCCTCAATGGAATACTGGCTGAAGAAACCTATGTAGAACAACCTAAAGGGTTCATTGACCCTAAGCATCCAAATCATGTATTTCGTCTGAAAAAGGCTTTGTATGGCCTTAAACAGGCTCCTAGAGCTTGGTATGAGCATCTTTCCAGTTTTCTTTTAGATAAAGGTTTTAAAAGAGGCGGAAATGACAAAACCCTTTTTGTCAAACATTTTGACAAACACATCACTATTGCTCAAGTTTATGT
Organism: Sambucus nigra; assembly: GCA_949130495.1. Lineage (NCBI taxonomy): Eukaryota > Viridiplantae > Streptophyta > Magnoliopsida > Dipsacales > Adoxaceae > Sambucus > Sambucus nigra. The sequence continues at coordinate 378,764,341 of OX422219.1, read as the reverse complement.
TGACGATATTATATTTAGATCAACTTCTCCCTCAGAAGTCAAATCCTTCTCTGAAACTATGCATAAGGAATTTCAAATGTCCCTTATGGGGGAGCTACAATTCTTCTTAGGGCTTCAAGTCAAACAAAATTCCAATGGATTATTTGTATCGCAATCCAAGTACGCTTTAGAGGTAGTAAAGAAATTTGGCCTTGAGAGTGCTAAAAATGCTAAAACGCCCATGAGTACTACGCTAAAACTCTTTAAAGATGAAAATGTAACATCTGTAGATCCTACTCTGTATCGTAGTATGATAGGCACTTTACTATACCTTACTGCCTCGCGTCTTGATATTATGTATGCTGTGTGTGTATGTGCTCGATATCAAAGTAACCCTAAGGAGAGCCACTTGAATGCTGTTAAACGTATCATTAAATAGGTAAAAGGCACTCTAAATCTAGGACTTTGGTACGCTAATGACACACCAAGCACTATAATTGGGTACACTGATGCTGACTGGGATGGGTGTACTGATGATAGTAAAAGCACATCAGGAGCATGTTATTATATTGGTAATAACTTGGTAGGATGGAGTAGTAAAAAATAGAACTGCACATCACTCTCAACAGCTGAATCTGAATACATAGTCGCTGGCAGCTGTTGTGCTCAATTAATGTGGCTTAAACAAATGCTAAGTGATTATGGTATTCAAGAAAACCAATTGCATCTCTATTGTGATAATCAAAGTGCGATTAATATTTCTAAAAATCATGTTCAACACTCGCGAACAAAGAATATTAAAATAAGACATCACTTTATACGTGAATTGGTTAAATCTAAGGAATTAGAAATCAATTATCTTCCTACTGATCTACAACTCGCATATATGTTTACCAAATCTCTATATTATAATAGATTCATTTCATTACGAAAATCTATTGGTATGGTTTATGCTGACTAATATTTTTGCTGTTTATCCAAGTTTTTCCCTTTGTCCATTTGAGACAAAATGGGGGAGAAATTTGAGTCTATTAAATTCTTACATATTCTAATCATCTTGATCTTAGTGAATTATTGAAGGTTCTTATTGTACAGTTTCTCTCAACAGTTGTAATAGGGTATTCAAATGTACTTAGTTGAGTTATGTACTTTTTGATTTCTAGGAATTGGGTAGATAGAATTTTGATAGGAATAAGTTTTTTCTTATTTTCTTGTTTCCCTACGAGTCCTAGATGACTCAAAGGAGATTTTGTCTCATATTTCCAAAGGGGGAGATTGATGCCCTTATACTTTTGACTCACTTGAGTCTATATTGAATAAGTTCTCATCTAGTTTGGAAATTGTGACAAAATTGTGTCCTCCCTAGAATCCAAAGAACCTCAGAAGTTGGTTTGCTACTTCATCTTTCTATCTTTCTTTGATCAAGAACCTATTGCCAACACTCACACACAGTAGAATTCATTTATTTCATATCATATTTCATTATTATGTCTGTACATGTGTTGAGTGTGTTTAAATCCCTAAATTGGAATTTTAATAATTTTTTGGGATTTTTTGAACATTTTTAAAAAAAGGTTTTCTTAATTAAAACTTGATTTAAAAGTTTCTGGGGTTAATTTGTAAATATCATTTGTTGATTATATTAGCCTAATGTTACCTTGGGTAGAATCCGAAAGCGGAGTAAACTTGAGGGTGTGGTTTTAATTAACTTTGGACGCGCGTTTGTTATCCTGTTATTGACCAACACTTGTCCTCGTCTGATTGGCTGAAGTTGTGTTTCTTTACTGAGTTAAAACTGCGTTCGTTCCTAGCCCTTGGATCATTAGCTATCAACCCTCTGCATGTTGTCTTGGTGAATCCCAGTACAACTCTTTATACCAATAAGAATTCGTTTAATCAACGCCTTATTTGAACCCTTGGATCTAAGTCAACGTGGCTTGACTTAATCCAGGCCCTTGGTTTTGAGCCAGCCTCTCGAACCTTCTCCTCACCCTATAAAAGGGACCCTTCTCTCAGACTTCGAAGACTTTTGACATTTTTATTTCCTCTGGGAAATTGAGAGAGTAGAGAGAAAAGAGAGAGAAGAGAGAGAGAGTTAGAAACCCTAACCCTATTCGTCCAACCTCTTCCACCCAAACTCAAACACTTATTCAAAATACCTCCATATCCAAAACACTTCTCTGAGTGTTCTTGAGAGTTTGAGAGTTTGAGTTGAGAATATTTTTTTTTTGCTGTAACCTCGTGTTCTCTTGATCTTGTTTTCAACTTAAACGTTTTACTCAGATCTACTTTCTGATTTCATAGAAATTTCAGATCTGAGTTATTCATGTTACATTACACTTAGTTTCATTTTATTTCTCATCTTGAGAAATATATTGTTGATTATTTTCTTTAAAACGTTTACTTACTTTGAAATCAACAATAAATGCTTTCTGTTTCTAGTTCTTGTAAAACTAAGCCTTTGACCTAGTTTGGAATCTCACTTGGAGGTTTTCAATCTCGAAAAGTTTGTCTAAATTCTAAGCTTGATTAAGACCTTGTCTGTCTTCCTAGCAAGGTATCCGTGGATTCTGGGAATGATTTAAAGGTCAAATAAGGTGAAAAGTTTTGTAAGAAGAAAGAAAAAGAAAAGATCACAACATATAGTGTTATTGTAATTTGTTAGGACTGTTTGTACTTAATAAGTGTGTGTGTCTGCATGCATGTGTTAGAAAGCACCTTCACAAACACTTTCACCCTACAACATGAAAAGTGTTGGTAATAAGATCTTGTGAACAAAGAGTCGACGTAAAGTGCTGGAACAAATTAGAAGTTAACAAACTGGGAGAACTACATCTACAATCAGAACTGCAGAGAAGTTTAAGGACACCAGAGGGTACATTCCTAAACTTATATAGGACTGAGTTGTTTGCATGTTAGTTATATAGTTTGTAACTCATATATTTATTTTAGTGGATTTTTCATTTTACTCCGTAGAGGGAGTCGTGGATGTTTCCTCAATTGGTGAGGTTTTACCACGTAAAAAATATTGTGAACATAATCTTTCTACATCTCCTCATCTCACTCTTGGTCGTGCTGAGTTTAAGATTTTTAAACTACTTTATAAACCTGTTATTCAATTCTTGAATAGATCTCGTATATACCGATTTGTTAAACACATCTTGTGTTCAAATAGTTTGGTTTTTACGAAAAGAGTTTCTTAAAAAAATGGATCGGAGTTACTTAAATAGTTTATTTTTAATAAAATGCTTTAGTAACATTTTTCAGTTACATTGGTCCCGTGCGAGGTGTTCGTGCCTCTTACGGGATCGTTTGGCAGCTGGTTTGGTTTTTAGCCTTTAACGGATTATTTTTAAGTCTAAAGTGTTGATTTTTGCAAATTATCGTCATATTCTAAAACTGGGAGAACTGGGACTATGCGTTCAGTTCCTACAAGTCACATTGGTCCCGTGCGAGGTGTTCGGGCCTCCTACGGGGACGTTTGGGTGTTGGTTTATATTTTCACCCTTTAACGACCTGTTTTTAAGTTTTAATTGTTGATTTTTTGAAATTATCGTCATATTCTCAAACCGGGAGACCCGTGACTATGAGGTTAGTTCCTACAAGTTACAAATGTCCCGTGCGAGGTGTTCGTGCCTCTTAAGGATTCGTTCGGGGGCTGATTTGGGTTTTCACCCTTCAACGGCTTGTTTTCAAGCCAAATCGACATATTTTGAAATTATCGTCATATTCTCAAGACCGGGAGACCCGTGACTATGCGGTTAGTTCCTACAACTTACATTGGTTTCGTGGGAGGTGTCCGTGCCTCTTACGGGTCCGTTTTGGGGCTGGTTTAGGTTTTCACCCTTTAGTGGCCTGTTTTTATGTTTAACTGTTGATTTTTGCAAATTATTATCAGATTCTCAAACCGGGAGACCCGTGACTACTCGGTTAGTTCCTACAAGTTATATTGGTCCCGTGCGAGGAGTTTGTGTCTCTTACGGGGACATTTCGGGGTTGGTTTAGGTTTTCACCCTTTAACGACCTATTTTTAAGTTTTATGTGTTGATTTTTGCAAATTATCGTCATATTCTCAAATTGGGAGACCCGCGACTACACGGTTAGTTCGTACAAGTTACATTGGTCCCGTGCGAGGTGTTCGTGCCTCTTACGGGGTCGTTTGGGTGCTGGTTTGGGTTTTCACCCTTTAACGGCGTGTTTTTAAGTGTAAGTGTTGATTTTTGTAAATTATCATCATATTCTCTAACTGAGAGACTCGCGACTACGCGGTCAGTTCGTACAACTTACATTGGTTTCGTGCGAGGTGTCCGTGCCTCTTACGGGTTCATTTGGGGGCTGGTTTGAGTTTTCACCCTTAAACGGCTTGTTTTTAAGTCTAATTGTTGATTTTCGCAAATTATCGTCATATTCTCAAACCGGGAGACCCGAGACTATGCGGACAACTCCTACAAATTACATTGGTCCAGTGCGAGGTGTCCGTGCCTCCTACGGGGACGTTTGGGGGCTGGTTTAGGTTTTCATCCTTTAATGGCCTATTTTAAGTCTAAGCGTTATTTTTGCAAATTATCATTATATTCTCAAACCAAAAGACCCGTGACTACGCGGTCAGTTCTTACAAGTTATATTGGTCCCGTGCGAGGTGTTCGTGCCTCTTACGGGTCTGTTTGGGGGACTGGTTTGGGTTTTCACCCTTCAAGGGCTTAATTTTAAGCCAAATCGATATATTTTGAAATTATCATCATATTCTCAAACCGGGAAACCCGCGAATACGCGGTCAGTTCATACAAGTTACATTGGTCCTGTGCGAGGTATTCGTGCCTCTTACGGGGTTGTTTGGTGACTGGTTTGGGTTTTCACCCTTTAACGGCTTGTTTTTAAGTCTAAAGTTTTGATTTTTTCAAATTATCGTCATATTCTCAAACCGGGAGACCCGTGACTATGAGGTCAGTTCCTATAAGTTACATTGGTCCCGTGCGAGGTGTTCGTGCCTCTTACGGGTTCATTTGGGGGCTAGTTTGGGTTTTCACCCTTCAACGGGTTATTTTCAAGCCAAATTGACATATCTTGAAATTATCGTCATATTCTCAAATCGGGAGACCCGTGACTATGTGGTCAGTTCCTACAAGTTACATTGGTTCCGTGTGAGGTCTTCGTGCCTCTTACGGGTCTGTTTGGGGGCTGGTTTAGGTTTTTACACTTTAACGGCTTATTTTTAAGTTTAAGTGTGGATTTTTGCAAATTATTGTCATATTCTCAAATTGGGAGACCCGGGACTACGCGGTCAGTTCCTACAAGTTACATTGGTCCCGTGAGTGGTGCTCGTGCCTCCTACGGGGCGTTTGGGGGCAGGTTTAGGTTTTCACCTTTAACGGCTTATTTTTTAGTGTAAGTGTTATTTTTGCAAATTATCATCATATTCTTAAATCGGGAGACTCGTGACTATGCGGTCAGTTCTTACAAGTTACATTGGTCGCGTGCGAGGTGTTCGCGCCTCTTACGGGTCATTTTGGGGGTTGGTTTGGGTTTTCACACTTCCATGGCTTGTTTTCAAGCCAAATCGACATATTTTGAAATTATCTTCATATTCTCAAATCGGGAGACCCATGACTATGAGGTCAGTTCCTACAAGTTACATTAGTCCTGTACGAGGTGTCCGTGCCTCTCACGGGTCCGTTTGGGGGTTGTTTTAGGTTTTCACCCTTTAACGGCCTATTTTTAAGTTTAAGTGTTGATTTTTGCAAATTATTGACATATTCTCAATCCGGGAGACCCGTGACTACGTGGCCAGTTCCTACAGTTACATTGGTCCCGTGCGAGGTGTTTGTGTCTCTTACAAAACGTTTGGGGGTTGGTTTCGGTTTTCACCCTTTAATGGCTTATTTTTAAGTTTTAAGTGTTGATTTTTGCAAATTATCGACATATTCTCAAACCAGGAGACCCGGGACTATGCGGTCAGTTCGTACAAGTTAGATTGGTCTCGTGCGTGGGTTTTCGTACCTCTTGCGGGGTCGGTTGGGGGCTAGTTTGGATTTTAACCCTTTAACGGCTAGTTTTTAAGTCTAAGTGTTGATTTTTTCAAATAATCATAATATTCTCAAACCGGGAGACCCGCGACTATGCGATCAGTTCGTACAAGTTACATTGGTCCCATGTGAGGTGTCCGTGCCTCTTACGGGGCCGTTTTGGGGCTGGTTTGGGTTTTCACCGTTCAACGGTTTATTTTTAAGTCTAAGTGTTGATTTTTGAAATTATCGTCATATTCTCAAACCGAGAGATCCGCGACTATGCGATCAATTCGTACAAGTTACATTGGTCCCGTACGAGGTGTTCATGCCTCTTACGGGGCCATTTTGGGGCTGGTTTGGGTTTTCACCCTTCAACGGCTTATTTTTAAGTCTAAGTGTTGATTTTTGTAAATTATCATCATATTATCAAATCGGGAGACCCGCGACTACGCGGTCAGTTCGTACAAGTTACATTGGTCCAGTGCAAGGTGTTCGTGCCTCTAACGGGGCTGTTTTGGGGATGGTTTGGGTTTTCACCCTTCAACGGCTTGTTTTCAAGCCAAATCGACATATTTTAAAATTATCATCATATTCTCAAATCGAGAGACCCACAACTAGGCGGTCAGTTCTTATAAGTTACATTGGTCCCGTGTGAGGTGTCCGTGCTTCTTACGGGGTCGTTTGGGGGCTGGTTTGGGTTTTCACCCTTTAACGGCTTGTTTTTAAGTCTAAGTGTTGATTTTTGCAAATTATCATCATATTCTCAAATTGGGAGACCCGAGACTACGTGGCCAATTCCTACAAGTAACATTGGTCCCTTATGAGGTGTTCGTGCCTCCTATAGGGACGTTTGGTGCCTGGTTTAGGTTTTCACCCTTTAGCGGCCTCTTTTTAAGTCTAAGTGTTGTTTTTGCAAATTATTGTCCTATTCTAAAATTGGGAGACATGTGACTACGCGTTCAGTTCCTAAAAGTTACATTGTCCCGTGCAAGGTGTTCGTGCCTCTTACGTGTCTGTTTGGGGGGCTGGTTTGGGTTTTCACCCTTCAAGGGCTTGTTTTTAATACAAATCGATATATTTTAAAATTATCATCATATTCTCAGACCGGGAGACCTGCGAATACGTGTTCAGTTCGTATAAGTTACATTGGTCATGTGCGAGGTGTTCGTGCCTCTTACGGGGTCGTTTGGGTGCTAGTTTGGGTTTTCACCCTTTAACGGCTTGTTTTTAAGTCTAAGTGTTGATTTTTGCAAATTATCATCATATTCTCAAATCGGGAGACCCGAGAATACGTGGTCAGTTCCTACAAGTTATATTGGTCCCTTGCGAGGTGTTCGTGCCTCCTACAGGGACGTTTGGTGCCTGGTTTAGGTTTTAATCCTTTAACGACCTGTTTTTAAGTCTAAGTGTTGTTTTTGCAAATTATCGTCCTATTCTCAAACCGGGAGACCTGTGACTACGCGGTCAGTTCCTACAAGTTACATTGTCCCGTGCGAGGTGTTCGTGCCTCTTACCGGTCCATTTGGGGGTTAGTTTGGGTTTTCACCCTTTAACGGCTTATTTTTAAGCCAAATCGACATATTTTGAAATTATCGTCATATTCTCAAATCGGGAGATCCGCCACTACGCGATCAGTTCCTACAAGTTACATTGGTCCCGTGCGAGGTGTTCGTGCCTATTACGGGTCCGTTTGGGGGCTGGTTTAGGTTTTCACCCTTTAACGACCTGTTTTTAAGTTTAAGTGATGATTTTTGGAAATTATCATCATATTCTCAAATCGGGAGACCCGTGACTTTGCGGTCAGTTCCTACAAGTTACATTGGTCCCGTGCGAGGCATTTTTGCATCTGTGGGGTAGTTTGGAGGTTTTTTTGGGTTTGCATCCTCTAACCATATGTTTTTAATCAATTTAGAATGTTTATTGATTTTAGAAAATTTTGACATAGTTTCATTTGTTTATTCGTTAAATCCAACATGTTTTAACATTTAAAATAAACTCAATAGCAACAGCAAATTCCAAAACCAAAACAACAGCAAATCCCTTCCACCAATTTAACTAAATAAGCTCATAAAGTAAGCCATGAAGTGATTTTCAAATTTTAATAGGAATGATCAGATATATAATAAAAAAGACAAACTATAAATGTTGAGTTGAAATAATTCATTGCATTTTAAAAGGTTAATAAATGGGTACTAAATAATAGTTACCTGTAGTAACTTGATTAAGATTGGATGGAGGTGGAGGTGCTCAAAACAAGAAGCTCCATTCTTTGTATGGTTTTTCCTTCAAATAAAAACTTGTGATCTCCTACCTACTCACAAAAATCCATATGTCCATTACATATAAGAACATATCAGAAAGGCAAATGGTTCAATATATAATGAAATTAATAAATATTCACATTAACAACACATCAAAATATATGTATATATATATATATATATATATATATATATTCATGTGTTGTTAATGTGAATATGATTAACTAAAGGATTGTATTTGTAAACAAGTTGCATACAATAAGACTAATAGGATATTTTAAAGCATTGTCTATATATATATATATATATATATGAGTGCATATCTACTGAGAATGATGTCATGTGAACTTTGCACATTGCGACGCATATCAGACTTAAGGTATATAAAACTTTGAGTAAATACCTTCATGATTGAAACATTCATGAAACAAATGCTTCAAGAATCTATAATCAGGTCGTTGATCGAATGGCAATAATGGAAGTATGATGCAAACTCCACTGGCTGAGACTTGCATAAAACCTTCAAAAAGAACATAATTTGTAGTACATTTGAAAATCCAATCAGAAAGATAAATTGTATAAAAGATACCTCAACGGCAGTTGATAACTTCTTCTCGAATATTTTTTCATACTTTTGCTTCGTTTTAACAGCTTTTAAATGCTGCCACCCTGTCATGAAACACTACAAAGGGTCCTGTTAAAAAAGTATACATCTGGGTTAAACACATTATGTATTATGGAAAGAAATAAATATGAAACAATACAATACAAGAGGCTCAGTCATAAAAAAGGAATTACTTTACAACCTCAAAAAGTGTTCTACAGCAACAAGCCTACTAACATTCACAAAAAGAGAACCTAGTTATTAAAGATTGCAGCATTTTAGAAATTGGAGCCAACCACGTTTTATAGTACTGTAGAGTAATTTATGCTGAAATCTAATTCATAATATTTTGAGTCAAAAACCAATAATTCATAGCACTAATTTTAAACATGATATAATTTAACCCCAGATAAGTAAAACAAGAGCTCCTTTTATTTACTCTCCTTTTGGACAAAATTATTTGAAATTTCAACACCCACACATTATTTTAGCAGCTGATTTTTAAACTAATAGTATTTTGTTGAAGAGTGTTCTTATTAGACGACTAAAGTGAAAGCTTATAATGTATTGTTTCTAAAATGCATTAAAAAAGTTATGAAAAAATAAAACATAAAGAGATGAGCAAAATCTTATTTAAGGTTTAGAAGAAAGAAAAAGGCAATTGAAGAGAGAAATTAAAGTTGGTTACCGTGGTTTGATTTGAGCAACACCTTGAGACACACAGACAGACAAAAAAAGGGAAGAGGTGTCATAGTGATTAAAATTGTTTTCCTCAGAAAATATTAGGATAGAACTCTTGCCCATCATTTAACAAATAAAAAAACTACCAAACAAATACTCAACGATGTCCCATTTTTTATTTTATTTTTTTACCAAGCTTACACTATTTTTGGCAAATGCATGGTTCGAATAATCAACAAGATCCAACTTTTACCACCAAACTAAAAACAGCTCGAAATTTCATAGGATGATTAGTCACAAAGATTCAAACATTTAGCACAAAACTCAAAACTTCTTCAAAATCAAATCGTCACAGGCAACTCTTGCTAGTAACCATTTGAATTGGCATAAATTCATTAATAAAACTTTTTTATTTAGACTTACCCCCTTCTTATGTAACGAACTATATGTTGCATTCATAGTAAACCTAATTTTGAAGTTGTAGGGCATGAGGCTAATTATGCATTTATTTTGGGGAAGATAAAATTGAAATTAAATAAGGTGACCAAGATTATGTTTAAGAAGTTACTTTTCCAGTCAAGCTCACCAAGAAATCTAGCTTTTCCTCGATCGCCAATCCTCGAGATTTCACATTTTCCCCTGCATACGTTTCCGTCGAAATATTGAATAAATTGCAATGATAGATAATGTATAATCGTGGAGAATAGAGAATAAGAGAGGTACCTTTAGAATGGTTAATGAGAGGAGATGTTGATATGTCTTCATGAGCACGCAAAACCTCAAGGGTTGCCATGGTTGATTCACTGATTCAATCTCCAGATGCACACACATAGATTTGTATATGTACCTTCTTTGTTGCTCCTGTCAATTAACCGCTTATGAGATTGGTATAGCTTCTTCTTCTTGGACCCACCACCACCAACACGAACTGGTTCTTCCAAAACCCTAGGCTCTACTACCGTCGGTGCTGCCGGAGCAACCACGCGATCACCGCCGCTATTCTTCTCCTGGTACTAGTCGTAATCATTGAGGGGATTAGGGATTTGTGTGTGAGAGAGAGAGAGAGCGGGAGGCGAGAAGAAGAGAGGAGAGAGAAAGGGAGAACAAAAATCATTAAGGGTATTAATTTTTTTTAGGATATTTATATTTTAGTGATGTGTTCTCAATTTTGGCACATTTTTAAACAGTGCCAAAATTTGGCATAACTTAAAAGTGTGCCAGATTATTATTAAACAGTGCCAAAATTTGGCACAGTTTTAAACTGTGCCAGATTTTTAATATCAAGGTGTGCCAAATTGGTGTTTTTGGTGTAGTTAAGTTTGACTTGTCATAGTTTTAGACCTTGATAAGTGGGCAGTTTTGGTGTAGTGGAAAGATGTCATGTGACAATAAGTAATTTTCCTTTTAACTGAATTAATACATTTTTTTTCAAACAAATATTTTTTTTAGAAAATAGGGGAAAAGCCTATCCTAGGACTCTTAAAGGCGCTAAAGGAAAAATAAAATTAGAAACATTTATGAAATCTTGAAAGGGTAGCAACTGGCCTTAAATTATATTTAAGAGTCGATTTCTCCTCAGCGGTTAAATACGAAAAATAATCATTTTCCTTATTTCTCTTTGGATTAAATGTTTTTACCTCTAATGATTTATTGGAGTCTTATATGCTCCCCAGAACCTCAAACGGGTTACTAATTGGAGTAGTATGAGTTTGATTTTTACCACAGTTTCTCTCAACCGAATCAACTATAAAGTCCCGAGCTTTTGTAGAATTGGAAGACCTATCAAAATCAACTTAGGAATCTCCACATATAAATTGATTTTAAGGCTTGGGTTTTTCCTTAAAGAATCTTTGGACATGTTTGGGATATCCTCAAGAGGAGGCAGATCATTATAAGTATCTTCATTATCCAAAATTTCTCCCCAAAAATTATCGCCTTTTGTAAAAAGTCAAGAGTTTGCCTTCCATTTTGAACGGGATCCACCTGAATTGAGAGTCCCTTATTAAAAGGAGTAGCATTTTGACCATTCTTATTTTTTGTAATGGAAGATATTGAGCAATCATTTGTCACGTGTTGCTATTTAATAATAATACCAGCCTCTTATTGTAAAATAAAAGGGAACACACAGAGATAATTTAGAGGGAGTGAGTCTTTCATTTCATTGATAATATTGGGTGTAGTTTTTGTTATACAAAACCATATGAGGATCCTCCTATTTATAAGATATAGAGAGGCAACCCAAAAGACAAGAATGTGAGTGGACATCCACCCAAAAGACAAAAGCCACATTATTTAACACTCCCCCTTGGATGTACACCATACCCACCATTCAATGATTGTTGTCTCATTAAAACCTTACTAAGGAAGAACCTAGTGGGAAAAAACCAAAGTGAAGGAAAAAGAGTACAACTTCTTGTGATCATTGAATTGGTGTTGGACGTGCTTAGTGTTACCTCGTTAAAACCTTTAATTAGAAAACCCAATGGGAAAAACCTAATTAAAGGAAAAAGAGTACAATGCGCATATGTTCAAAACATCATGTTCTTAGATTCTCTCCCTGGTTAAATGCTCCCCCTGATTGAATACTCCCCCTGATTACGAGATTTCTCTGATGATTGATTCGATGCGTATCGGTCTCATATACAACCTTATGAAATGTTGCTTTACATTGGTAAATAGATTTAGTCCACTGTTACTTCAATTTCATGTTTCCTCATAATATCGACTTCTATAAGATTTGGGGGAAGAGAGATGAACATGTCACTTTATCAAGTCTATTTGACTTCAATGGCATAACTCTTTTGGAGTTTATGTGTTTCATAACTCTTCTTGAATTCATGAATGTGGAAGAACTAAAATGTATTAATAGCCATTTTGAGTGTGGGTTATAAAAAGAACCATCTCCTTCTTAAGTATATGTTGTTTAAGGAAAGACATAAGTTCTTTCATTATTCCTTTTGAGGATCCCAGAGATAACCGGCATCTATATAACTAACTCGACATATATGGTTAGATATAAATATCATATGATATGATTCATATCAGTCACATGCTATGCATGTCAATGGTAATGTATTTCTTGCCAAGATATTAACTGCAATTATAATATCCAGTATCATGCATGTCATGTATATTAATATACTAATAACGTATATGTATGGTACTTCTAGACCAAATACTATAATAACATGCACATATGGTATTCTGGATCAAATTTATAATTTTCATCCTCTTTAAGATGATATGGATAACTTAATATCCAAATGCTAGAGACCATGGGTATATTAAAATTGTATGCTTAATATATATTTAAGCATTGCAAGACTTTTCAATCCATTTGACTAATGGATATGAGTTGAACATAAACTATGCTCGATCTGCAGGCCGAGACAATAATTAGTTATCTAAATTTCATTCATTTTTGAAATTCTTATTTTTCATTTCAATTGAACACTTAAAGAGAACATCCATTTAAGGATATTTCAGTTAAGCTCTTCAGGAGCACATCCATTACGGATAGTTTTTTCATTTCAGTTGAGCTCTTCAGGAGAACATCCATTAGGGATATTTTATAATGGAACATTTGAATATATGATTGTTCTCATACCCTTAGATAAATATTTACTAAGACGGTTGTACCTATATCCATTTGGATTGTCTACTGTACAATGAACATCTTACTGCATTTGAGTACGTACTCCTTATCATTTCTTTAGGCAAAGAAAATCCTTCTAGGATTTTTATATATATTCTTTGTCTAAGTCCCGTATATATAAGCAGTTATAAGATTCACGAGTATCACATAATATATTTTCAAAAACTGCTAAGCTAGTCAGATATCTGAAAGTACTTACAGCCGAAACAGTATGGTATGTTCTTATATAATCAATTTTATTTCTTCAGGAATCCTTGTGATATAAATCATGCACTTTTGGCGAGTTTTAACACTTCACAGTCTTATAAACACCCATTTGTAACCTTCAGGGTTAACATATTTTGGGGTTTCTACTATAGGCCCAAATATACCACGTATATTAAGAGACTCGAATTATGCCAACATGGCATTTTCATAATTTGGCCAATATATTATTTATCAACATTCATTCATTGTACGTGGATTTGTAGCATCATTGCCCTTTGGTTTTTGTGTAGCTACAACATATATAATTATATCATCGATGATCATCTTTTTTTATCCCACTTTTCTCTTGTGTATCTATAAAACATAGAGATATCATTTAATATTAGGTACCTTTCCCAACTTTTTTCAATGTCTTCTTGGGAGAATACAAATACCGGTTCTCCTTTATAAATTGTTGGAGTTTTTATCTCAATGTCTTGGACAATGGATGGAATGGCATCCAACACTGAAGAAAATTAACGATTCCTTATAATTTCAAGAGGTTTTGGAACCATGTGAGGTTGAGGGATTGGGTAAGACATGCCTCCCTAAATAGGGTTGCATGAGAGAGCTCGTGTTAATTAATGTAATTTTCACTCACTGACCAATCATCCTCCTCATTGCAGAGCTATAAAATAACATTTTGACAATCATTCTCCAAGGTAAAGTAGGAGAAACCACATTTGATAACGAAAACAGTGGTTATCACTCAAATACTCGAGCTTCTAGAATCTTCAAAAGTTTTCGCATTAAAATTAACTTTGTTTGAACCCGATACTGGTGGCTTCCATCCATTAAACTCATTTGTGTTGTGATTGTGGTCCTTTAACCAGGTCGCCCTGTATTCATTGAACAATTTTGAGATTCTTTATAACAAATCGTAAGCTTTGTCCCTATTATTGCCATGAAAAATATTGTTTCTATTGGTCCATAAAGCTCACAAAGCAACGCACACATAATCAAAATGGTCATTTTTTAAAATGTCCGCCAAGAAAAAGACCCAATTTCGCAGGTCAAAATTGAATACTAAAACAGATGAAATTAATAACACCCACAAATATGCAACAATGACAATATGCAATGCAAATTGTATGTAACACCTCGTATTTTTGAGGCTTTTATTAATTAATTAATTCGGTAAATTCTAAATTACTTATGTGTCATAATTTAATTGAATTAATTATTTTTAATTTACTTAAATATTAAAATGAGTGAGTAGACGATTAATATATATGAGATTTAAATTTACTAAGTGTATTGTAATAATTTATTAATTTAATAGGTGAATATTAACTTTTAGTAAAAAATAATTTTGATGACAATTCTGAGTGTACGGTTGAGCCCGGATGGGTCGAAAAAGAGTGTGCGTGGGTAGTAAAAGGGTCTCAGTGCATTTTTAGGCATATTTGCGTCCACATAAGAGTGTTTGTGCTCTTTTAATAAAGCCTAAAAACGGGATTGACTTAATAAATCCTAAAAGTGAGAGGGTGTGAGAGCCATAACTCATTTTAGAAAACATAATCAAATAGAGGACAAAAGAGGGAACAATTAGAGAAATCTTAGGAGCCTAAATCAAGAACAATGTTGGACATTCTTCATCAAACTCATCATCTACAACAAGAGATTCAGACCCTACAAACCCTACAAGGCAAGTGATTTAACTTGCTTTTAAATTAATTGCATATTTCAATTCATATCATAGTAAGTGTAATAAGAACACGTGATTTTGGGTTGATTTGATATTTAAATTTGAGTTTCAATGAATTTAGATTTAAAAATATATAGAGGATTTGGAAATTTGATTTGTTAACCTCCAATCTGTGTGGGGTTTTTATTTAGATGGAGGGTCTTGAATTGGTAGGTTTAGTGTGAATCTTAAAGGGTTTAATGAGGTAAATCTGAACAGAAATTGAGTTTTTAATGTCATCAATGGTGGACAGATTTGGGCTTACGAAGGAGGAGGAAATAGCCTAGGGTCGTTCGAACGACCTGGGTCTGGTTCGAGCGACAACCTCTGACGTTCGAACGACATGCTTCTTTGTTCGAACGACATGCTTATTCCATCCGCCATTTCTTCCTACCCCTGTTTTGGCACTGGGTTCAGTTTAGGGTTACTATTTTTGGGGTTTGGTTTTAGTGGCTACAGCTATGGGTTAGTTTATGTGATATATTATATGGACAATGAGGGTAATAATCCCAAATAGAATTTAGGTTCAATTTGAATGATTTAAGAACCTTAAATTAATAAGTGTGCAAGACTTATTGAAAAGAATTTTGGTTAATAAATTCTAAATTATTTTATTTTTGGAACCAAGTGAGCAAGTCCGGGTATATTGGTTAAATTTGAGTCGGAATATAGACTCGGGTATAATTTGGGCTAGTGCTACGGATTTTGTGCACGATATAGCTGGGATTTAATTTAATGTATATATATATTTTGTGTGATCATGAATATCTGTGACTAGATATTTAGTAAAAGCATACCCCCTCTAGTGCTATCATAGGAGGTTACGTGATGTGGGTGAATCCCCTAGCTTGAGGATCAAGGTGAGTATAGTCCCCAGGTCATATCGTCACATTTAGGGGTGAGCCGTCTTGGGTATGATTCCGTCTCATTTCCAGAGGGAACTATGACTGCCTCCGCTGTGTTTATTTTTGTTCCACTGATTCAAGGAGCTAACCGTGTCAGGGTGCCGGGGTGGATGAATATACCTGGATTGATAGCAGTATAGAGTACATTCGGTGAGTGCCTACTCGGGAGGATGGTTATATAATTACGGCATGTGCATGAATGTTGTAATATGATGATACGTATATATAGATAGTGCGGCTAATTATATACAGGTAAAATACATGATGTGAATTGTATTCTTTACTATATAACTCGTGAAAATGTTATATGATCGTAAATGAAAATAATGATTTGTTAAAGTTAATGTGATATACAACTTTTAAATCATATATTAAACATACTCGGGTTAAAGTGGTGTGCCAGGAAGGATCTATATAACAAGAACTAGTTACGGGGTAGATGACTAGGTGGGTCCTATAGAAAAATGATAGGTGTGCACAGTAGATAAGGGGTATGTCGGTCCTCAAGAGAGTGCGACACTAGCTTAAATATGAATAGCATTTATGCATTTTAATTTACTGCAATTTAATTCACTTGCTAAATATTTTCAAAATGTTTTGGGTTCTAACCCTTGCTATCAAATATTTTTAAAAACCTTTTAGGTGTCCGACTACAGGGGCATCAGACTTGATCCTATTCCAGGGTATGTAGCTGCAGTACATGTAACTGCTGTATGACTTGCATTAGACGCTTGTCTTATTCACTCCTAGATAGGTATAGTATCTCAGTTGTACTTTTGAGCATGTTGCTAATGGCAGTTATACATTTTTATTTCGAATTAGCATGTATTGGTTGTGACACCCCGCCTAATAAAATACCGGGTGATCAGTCCTATACCAAATCAAAATAGGAATCCCAGTTGGATCATCCTTCGCATCACTGTCGAAAACTTTTGAAAACTTACTACCACCTAGTATTCCAAAAACTGGTGCCAATTTTAACTTTTTAATTAATCAAATCAATACATGCGGAATTAAAATATAAACCATTCACACAACTGAATGAATGTAAATAGAATAATAATTACACAACTTGCCGAATAAATCACCGGCCACCAAATAAATAATCCAATACAAATATTCAACACCTGAATGAATTACACCTGAAAACTGTACCGAGAAGTCTGGGCTACAAGCCCTAAATAAAATAGAGACTGATACAAGATTCCTACTCTAGGAATGAATGAATGATGCGTCTAATCCAAACTCCTGCTAGCATCCACATATGCCGCAGCTCCGTGTCCCTGGAATAGAATATCAATCCTGGCGTCCCTGTGGCTGGACACCTACAAGGTTTTCAAAATGGTTTTATAGCAAGGGTTAGAACCCAAAACATTTTGAAAATATTTAGCAAGTAAATTAACTGTAGTAATTTAAAATGCATGAATGCGCTTCATATTTAAGTTAGTGTCTCACTCCCTTGTGGACATTCTCACCCCTCCACTATTGTGCACACCTACCGGTTACCTTAACCCCACCTAGTTGTACTACCCCGTCCAACTAGTCCTGGTATAACCTTTCCTTACCATACTACTCTAACCCGAGTAAAATGATTCTTGAATTATAAGTTATTTCACAATTAACTTAATTAGTTCCTCTTAAATAGCAGCATATAACCGTGTCACGAGTTATATAAAGTAAATACATCACACACTGTGTTATTCCCACAAATGATTAACTTAATTAATTTCTCATTAATTAACTGCGTATAACTGTACCCCGAGTTATATAAAGTAAATACATCACACATTGTATTATCACCTACATATAAGATTTACTACTATATTATACGTACCTTTACTAACATCCACACATATATCATACGTGTATCCATCCTTCCGAGTTTACCCTCACCGGATGATTCCCTCTAAAATGCTATCTCACTAGATGTGCTCACAAAACCTAGTTTTCCCGAGTTGGAATCGCTCACTAACTCGGCCCAAAATATAAACGTAGTGGAGGCGGTCATATTCCTTCCCTGAAAGTGAGATAAATCCCTCACCCATATATACCGGACGCTATGACCTGGGGATATACTCGCCCTAATTCTCAAGCTAGGGGATTCACCCACATCGCGCAACCTCCCTTGATAGCATTAGAGTATTTAAATTGAATAAATATCTAGTCACTGATATTTAATATCACACATAATATAAACACGTATATATATACTATCACTTTACCGTATATATATAATATAAACCCCAGCTTTACTGTGTACTCAAAATCCCGTACACTGCCTGTAATTTAGTATCACACATAATATATACACGTAGTATATATATATATATATACTATCACTACACCGTATATATATATTATAAACCCTGGCTTTACCGTGTACTAAATATCCCGTACACTGCCTGAAATTTCCTGAGTCTGTGGCCCGACTCAATGTAGTTAATTTTCTCACTTGATAATTTATCGTTTTTCCGAGTCTATGGTCCGACTCAAATATATTCAACTCATACCTCAATTTATATATTATTTTCCCCGAGTCTATGGTCCGACTCCAATTAAATTAATTAACACACTTATTAATTTAATACCTCCCCGAGTCTATCGTCCGACTCTAATTAAATCAATTAACACACATATTAATTTAATACTTACCCGAGTCTACAATCCGACTCTTATTTAATTAATTTGCACATTAATTAATCAACACAAATCCGAGTCTGCAATCCGACTCTAATTAAATTAATTATCACATTTATTAATTTAATCATACCCGAGTCTACGATCTGACTCTAATTAAATTAATTATCACATTTATTAATTTAATCCTACTCGAATCTATAATCCGACTCTAATTAAATTAATTATCACATTTATTAATTTAATCATACCCGAGTCTACAATCTGACTCTAATTAAATTAATTATCACATTTATTAATTTAATCCTACCCGAGTCTATAATCCGACTCTAATTAAATTAATTATCACATTTATTAATTTAATCCTACCCGAGTCTATAATCTGACTCTAATTAAATTAATTATCACACCCATTAATTTAATAACTTGGTGTCACCCAACCATTATCCCCAGACTCGCTCACTTGGCCCGTACCTCAATATTTCCCGAGTCAATGTTCCGACTCCAAATTAATTACTTTCTCTCAATAATAATTTACTACTTTGATGCCACTTAACCAATATCTCCGGACTCGCTCACTCGGTCCATTTTACATCTCAAAATTTCATTCTCACATTTTCACCCACAATGTGTCACACATTTGTTTCCATAATTTCCCCAATTATATTTACCTATAATTATTAGCACCCCCAGACTCACCCACTTGGTCCATAATTAAGTATTTCACCTAAATTCCTTTAATAATGTAGTGTCATACAACTACAATTCCCGAATATCATTCTTCGGCCCAATATCAATAATTGAATTATTTCTCCAAATTCGTTCATCTCATGACATACCGTTCACATCCTCCTAAACCTAATTATATCACCATATAATTGTTAAGGAAACATATGTCCCATATAAATTTATCACCAAATAAAAGTAAGGGAAATAAAACTTAAATTAAACCGTCATTATAAACAAACTGGCCGAACTGCCAATTTCCTGGCACCCTCGATCGATCGAAGGCCCCCGATCGATCGATCGATCCTTCCTGCGCAGCTCTTCTTCCCCACTGCATTACACCATTAACGAAAATTCATGGTTTTTGAACCTTAATTTCAACCCCTGATCAAGTCATCCCATCACATAAACATATGAACTTGGATCCTATACATCATATACACCCTCTAGTATATAAATTTCTCAACTTATCTCACAATTTTCGAAATGGGTTTTCCATTAAAATTCATAAATCTTGTTCTACAACCCAAATTTCAAATCCAAAATCTCCCTTGTATATACTCCGAATTCTTATTCCAATTAAACATCCATACTCAGATATGTTCAACACAACCAT
Organism: Sambucus nigra; assembly: GCA_949130495.1. Classification (NCBI taxonomy): domain Eukaryota; kingdom Viridiplantae; phylum Streptophyta; class Magnoliopsida; order Dipsacales; family Adoxaceae; genus Sambucus; species Sambucus nigra. The sequence continues at coordinate 378,744,339 of OX422219.1, read as the reverse complement.
TTTTACTATGAATCTCATTCAATAGTTTCATGAACAAAAACTCCATTTTGTACCCATTTATTCCCAAAACGAATTTTGGGTTTACACATCACTATAATATGAATTGATTATCATACTTTAAGAATCAATACAGTTAACCACTTTCCTGAAAGTGTTCGTAGTGTCTGATCCGTTGGCGTAGTCCCTCAATTTGGCTCCAATAACCTCCAATTTGTCCTTAATTTTCTTTCCCCCAAATCTCCTCTCAAACCCTAGGTTTAGAGTTATGTTGGCTGCCATTCTTTAATCTCCCCATTAGGTTAAAAACCCTTAATCCCATTTTTCACCTAATGGGCTTAATTAAAGTGGCCCAACTCACCCAGTGTGGGCCCGACTATGCCCAAAAATACCCCGAGACTCAATTACTACCCCCGGGTACTCTTTTCTGACTATCTCGACCCATTCGGACTCAACCGCGCACTCCGAATTGGCATCCAAATTAATTTATAAAAATCCTTATCTCACACCCAATTTAGTCTATACCGACTCCCGGTGGGGATAAGTGTATACCTCGTCATTAGTACTCGAAATGACGCAATTAAATTATTACTATTCATTTAGTAAATAAATTTTCCTAAACATTAACCATTCACTCCCCGATTAATATTTAATATATATATATATATATATATATATATATATATATATATATTGCCATAATTAATTCAATTAAAATTACAACACACCAGTAATTTAAAATTCCCGAATTAATTAAATATTAACTATACAAAAATACGGGGTGTTACATTGGCTATACTTTCCATGCGTTGGATTTATGTTGGTTTGGTTGTTCTTAGACGAGCTTTATTCGGCTAACACTTTAATCATATGCTTGTAATATGTTTAGACTCATTTATATTGTGATGGTTATGGTCGATATCTTGTTGTACTTACTGTTTGGTTAATTCAAAAGATACAATTTTGACACCGGCTTAATTAATCATTAGACGGTTAGTAATCAATAAGTTCGACACTGGTGCTAATAATAAACCAAATGAAAATCCTGTTTAATTTAATAAAGTCCTGATCACACACGGTATTTAATTAGGGGAATGTCACATTGTATTCTATATCTTTGTATATATATACAAGCGCAGACATTCAGTTCATTTACACGGCTGTTAAATTAAATCATAGAAATTTCGTTAAAACTTGCACTCCTAGGAAGGGATTTGTTGAGATCATCGAATTAGTTGGAAACAATGTTTAAGAGAGAGGTCCTTGTTTTCATCAACCACCTAAAAATACATTACAAACCAGTCTCTATCTCTTCTAGGCATCGCTCCACTGCCTCGAGTCTATTTTGAGCTATTTGCACTTTCTCCTTTTTCGCCCGAACCATATTTACATAGTGAGCATAATTTAGCATCTACACTTTCCATTGGATTTGCATTATTTAGCTGGCCTTCACAAACTACTGTCCCCCTCTGCATCAATTTTGAAACTAGTGACCATTTAGATTGGTTTGGATTCAAAACTGGCACATACAAGAATACTAAAAGGTACTAAAAGATAGAAGTGCTAATGGCACTAACTTCCTGTAATACTACCGTTGAGAGTTGGCGATCTAGATCAAATATGTGTGAACCCATAATTTTATTATTCATTTTCTTCAAAGTTGCAATCAACCTTCTGCCATCTTTCTTTATTTTCTTTCTAAAAATAGTGAATTTGGTGATGCTACTTTGGTTACTCGTATCCCCTATCTTCTTCTGAGACATGACTGAAGATCTGCAAGATTTTCTTTCATTTCAATCATGGCATCCTTTGTATTGAAACATATATCTAAAAGCTTCACGGATCCATCCAACAACCCATCGACCCATTTTTCAGTTCGATGGTTAGAAAGGACTTGTTGTGTCACTGGAAAATTAAGAAGTGTTGGAAAATTAGATGCCGCTAAATTCCACCAATAATATTTCCAGGACCTTGGGAATCCATGAGTCAAGAAAATAATGTAAAAAATAATAATGCACACACAACACAAGAGATTTACATGGTTCACCAATTTGGCTACGTCCACAGCTCACACCCACTTTCACTATAGAAAAATTATAGGAACACTTTTACACACTCTCTTGTATGCACTCTTGCACTCACTATTTTGTGGAGGCTAACACTGTCTTCTACACACTCTGACAAGTTCTAACAATGCACTGTCTTTCTCCCAAACTACTCTCTCTTCTTTTGCTCTCTAATTGCTCTCAAGATTGAGAGTTTGGGATGATTGCAGTGAGAGAATTCAAGACCTATTTATAGTTTTTTGGGAGTCACCATGACCTTTAGATCAAAATAAGATTTGATTGTTGAGATTAATGGTGTGCCACCAACCATTACTATTCCTTTGGTGTGCCACCAGCCATTACAATTCCTTTGGTGTGCCACCAACCATTACTATTTCTTTGGTAGGCTACTAAACATATGTGGTAACTATTCATTTGGTAGTCTACCATGTGTGTTAATTAGGGTATTTAAATGGTGGCAATTCTCAAAATTCTCCATTTGCATTAACAATCTCCCACTTGAAGACTTTTGAACTACAACTCAACCATTGCTTCTATCAGTGAGCTGGGTGTGAGGTTTTCATGTCTTCTATCTTTGAAGACTCACTGAAGCTGAGCACAACTTCAGCTTTTCTATAGTAACTGCCTTGGTTATTATGTTAGCTGGATTCTTGCTCCCTTGGATCTTCTCCAGTGTCAACACACCATCTTCTAATATAGATCTGACAAAGTGATAACGAAGTCCGATGTGTTTGGTCCTTGAATGAAATGCTGAATTCTTTGCTAGATGTATTGCACTCTGACTATCACTGTGCAGAATATTCTTTTCGTGTTTGAAATCTAATTCTGCTAACAATACTTGTAACCAAATCATCTCTTTGCTGGCCTCGGTTACTCCTACGTACTCTGCCTATGTGGTGGATAACTGACGCGACTGAAAATGTGTCTTAGGAATGCGTTCACTCTAGGCTCAAGTGTAAGCCTGTCGCTCAAGTAATAATCCCAATAAGTCAGGTATCGATCCTCAGGGAAAAAGGACAGCAGAGTTGTGACGATGGGAGGAGACGGAGAGACCCTAACTTTGACTCTAAAAAGAAAAGGAAAAAATGATTTCGTTTTGAGATTGATTACATCTAAATGCGATAATGAAATTATGAGAGAGGCAACTATACTAATCTACCGAAATTAAGAATGAATGATGATTCCAAACTTTTTGTTTTAAATGATGAGAGAAATAGGACGGGAATACAATCCCCCAACCCTAGTGTAGTGCAGTTATAATATTAATCATAAATTTATCTGATTGATCTGACCCGGAATTTAGTACTCCCAAGCATTATGTATAGGAGGTTTAAGCCCGCGTCATACCTAATCTGGGGATGAGTAAATCGGTATCGCGATAGTGACACTCCAATTGTACTCTAAATCATCACGAGTACCCAGAGGTAAACGAGGTATAAATATCTACAATTATTATGTAACTACGCAATACGATCATAATCAATCACTAAATTCATCAGATTAATTTTATACACACGCACTAACACATCAGGCTGGGTTCATGCATCCCGGCCTTTTAAACTTAGCCGGACATATTAAACTGAAGGATGCATGAAATAGTAACGTTGCATGCGAAAGAAATCATGATAACACTAGATCGAAATACGTAGCTAAGTATTATAAAGCCAGAAATTTATTCAAATCACGTAGGAAAATTACCATGCAAGAACAATAATTATAAAAATAAAACTTGGATTACAACTTGAAAACAAACCCGGGATTGTATTGATCTTGCAGCAATTAATTGAAGTTATGTTCCTAGATGTTCTTCTCTTTTTTTCTCTACCAAAAACTAAAAAAAACTATTCCGAACTACTGTTCCTAGGTCACTACTTACGTCCAAAACTGTTTTTTGGAGGAGTTTTAACCTAATGGGATTCTTTGAACCAATCAGAATGAAGGAGAAAAAATCGCGCTTCAGGAACCCCGAACCGGTTCGCATGTTCCCCGAACCGGTTCGCCCCCCAAACCGGTTCGTGACTGGGTTCGAGAATTTTTGTTGGCTTGGGATGCTTTTTCTTTCACTCAACACTTAGAATTTTTCTTGTTTTATTTCCTTTCTTCCTTAGATTTTTCTTCAACTGGTCGTAACTCATCAACCGTAGCTCGGATTTGGGTGCCATTTCTTTCAGTGTTCTCGTTGCTCCGAGATTTTCAACTTTCCAGTTGACTCCTCCTTCGGGATCTGACTGCAGAATTACCAAAATTCCCTTGAACTTGCCTTCTTAGCTTTTGTTTCATCGTCTATCTTTCTCTTTTGCACCGCTTGCATAATTAACCTGTAAAACAAATAAGAGAAGCACGAAACACAAAATACTTGCCAACGAAGGTTAGTAGCATAAATGTGCGTCAAATCCATATCGGTTGCATCACTCGGGTTCACAAATATACCGAAATTAGGGGAATAAATATTCAATATTTATGCCCAATCAAACCCCCCTAACTTAGAACTTTACGCGTCCCGAGCAATATCAAAGAATCCTAGCAAGGCTTAACTCTTGAAAATCAAATTTTATTGGGATAGAATACCTTTTTCGTGGGCAAGTGATTGCATTTAGCTTATGCAACAAACCTTTAAACCCCTAGTAGGACGAGTTGTGTCTCGTGAAGGTTTGTAGAGAATATACCCACAAAATTCGACTCAAAGAAAATTGAAAATACGTAAAAATTGTGCAATTCAAACTTTTCTAGAAAATAGTCATCAGCAAGTCATGCTCAACAGTCTCAAATCACAGTGCGTGTGTGCGAAGCCAAAAAATTTTAACCGCAAATTTCCACTGATTGATCATTACGTTACTTATTCGAAAATTCGTTTTGATTTCAATTTCTCATGGAATGCTCTCACAAACAAATCTCTCGGATTGTGGCTATTCTCTCGGTATGCGCGATATAAAGAGTAAATGTAATGGAAGCAAAATCACGCATACAAGTATAAAGACGGAAATTTCATGGTGAAAGGATCTCATCAACAGATTACGGTTTTAAAAAAATAGGAACATTGCCTCTTTTTCCGCGCACTTAATCTCCCTTATTATCTTTTGGTGTATTAGCTCTCCACGCGGTAACCAATTTTGCAATTTAGACTCGGTTAGGACTTTTTCGGGTTTTAAGGTATACTGGGTAAAATGACAATTGTAGGAAGGTTGGAATTGGAAAAATTATTAGTGATGTCCATTTGTGCTTTCTCCGGGCTATTGCTCAATTTTTTTTATTTTTTTTTCTCAATTTCTCAATTTCTCTATTTTTCACTTCTTTTCTTTTCTTGCTATTTTTGTTGAGCATATCTATTTTTTCTTGCCCCTTTTTATGCACTTTTCGGACTTAAATTCTGAATTTTTCCATTTTTCACAATTCCGGTATATTTGGGTTTTTTTCAGGTTGTCGAACGAAAGGGAAAATCTATTCGGCTCAATTTGGGTTGCAAAAGGGGTAATTTTTCACGACTTTTTATGTCCAATATTTTTGGGTGACAAACGATGGCCTACTTCACTGTCCAAAATGCCAATTGCGTTACCATATGCGTTTCGAGATGCATTTAAGTTTAGAGATCATGTTTGGCATGTTTTTCAAAGCAATATCACACACGTTTTTCATAACCGATCAAAATGAAAGGGTTGAGATCCTCGATGACTATTTAGGCGCTGAAAAGAACTTTGAGTTAACAATTAACTCGGATAGATTTAAAACTCAAAAAGATCAATAGCCTCGAAATCTCATCGGGTTTTGTTAATTTCCACACTTATTCGTTAAGTCGTCAATTTTCGCTCAATTTCCATCTTTAGTCAATTTCGGCTTTGTGTATGTTGAATTTTTACAACTTGAGACTTTAAACTGACTTTTAATGATATTTTTGAAAATTTTGAATTCCAATTTTTATTTATTTTGAACAAAAATATTTTCGGATTTTTCAAAATTTTATGATTTTTTTGGAAATTTCTGAGCATTTTGGAAAATTTGTGAAGTTTTAGAAATACGCACTTGTGACCCCCCCTAACTTAGACTTTTGCATTGTCCTCAAGCAAAAAGGACGAAAATCTAACTCAAGGCGAATGAAAAGTGTGGAAAAATAAAACAGACAAATATTAAAATGCAACAAGACACTATATGACACTCATGCATGACTCAAAAATACAACAACAATCACCCCATACGCGTCGGGGGTGCGAAGACCTCTCATCTCTCCACAAACTCACCCGACCCCACTTACGGGGGTCGATGCTCTCCTTGTCACTCCCGTCCTAGGATTATATTCCAATAATCGAAACAAGTTGGGACCTCGCCCATAGATAAAGGATAGACCGGGAGACTCGTCGTGACTAATTGGAAAAGGATCCTCGTGATGCTGACTCAAAGCGTGGCCTGCGTGCACTGACTTGGAGGGAACACCTAGGTTTCTTTCAATTTTAAGATGCATGGGTCGGGCACTAAGTCGGATGAACCACAACTTTTCTCATCACTAGCCTTCGGGGCCTCTAGTGGTGTGGGTGGATTGTCACAACGAAGGAATTCATCAAATTTTTCTTTCAATTCACTTTGGTCTAAGTGACTACAAGAGTCCAATAGGGATTGGACTTCAACAGTAAGGCTCTCATCCACCGGGCCGAATTCTCTTTCAAATTCTTCCATGCTCATGTCCCCTAGATCTCTTTCTCTCGTGGTGCCTACGTCCTCTCTTACTTGCTCGATCTCTAACTCCACCATTTTTCTCTCTTCTAACCCCTCTCTCTCTCTCTATTGCGGTCACTATACACCTCTCCCCCACTTTTCTCTCATCGTCATAACTACCACTATTACTTGATGAAATAGGGCACACCCCTAACATCTCTCTCTTGTGGGACCCTTTATTCTCGTGATTTGACATTAAAGATGATCCTAAGGTGTCTCCACAATAATTCTCCTCACTATATTCCTCTACGATCTCATCTATGAAACTCACCGCGTGAAGATCATCTTCTTCCCCTGTCTTTTGGGTGATATGGAAGATGTTGGTCTCTAAAGTCATGTTCCCAAAAGTGAGTTGCATTCGCCCATTCTGAGTATTGATGATTGCGTTATTCGTAGCTAAGAACGGGCGCCCAAGGATGATAGGAACATGGTTTCTTGAGGTAAAGGAGGGCTCCGTGTCCCAAATGAAAAAATTTATCGGGAAGTAGAAGGTGTCAACTTGGACGATCACGTCCTCAATTATGCCTCGTGGAATCTTCACGGTTCAATACGCTAGTTGGAGAGTGACCTTTGTGGGCTTGAGGTCGTCCAAGTCAAGTTGCCTATAAATGGAGTAAGGGAGGATATTTACACTTGCTCCCAAATCTAGTAAGGCCTTTTCAATTTTATTTTCTCCAATGATGCAGGAAATGGTGGGTGAACTGGGATCTTTGAATTTAGGCGGGAGATCGTTAAGTAAAATGGAGCTCACGTTCTGTGCTAGACAGACATTCTTCTTTACCTTCATCTTTCTCTTTACCGTCAACAAGTCTTTGATGACCTTTGCATAAGCTGGAATTTGCTTAATGGCATCGAGGAACGGTAAATTCAGCTTTACTTGCTTTAGCACGTCTAGCACTTCATCACGTGGGTTTCCTTTATGTGAAGGAATCAACCTTTGAGGAAATGGTGTCGCGATGGGTGGTTTCACTACTACCTCGGGCTCACTAGTGTCGTCTTTATCACTCTCATTTAAGGGGACATCTTCGGCCTCTTTCGTGCCGGGCGAAATCTCCTTGTCTTTAGGTACATCTTGTGGAGGAGGTGACAAGTCAACTACTCTCCCACTACGTAGAGTGGTAATTGAGCTACATCGCTCAGGATGGTCATGGGGAGTCGAGCTAACACTAGTTTGACCTTGGAGAGGTCTTTGGCCTTGGCCAGGAAACTTTTCCTTCTCTTGAACACTCAACGATGATTGCAACTGTGAAATATTCGCATTCACGTCATTCATCATGCGCTCATACCTAGCATTAGTTGCAGTCTGGGTATTGATAAAGTGGTTGATAGTATCCTCGAGACTTCTCCGCGGTGGAGGGATGTATGATCCTTGAGGTGGTGGTTCTTGCACATGTCCTTGCATGTGTGGAGCTTGTTGAAAGTGTTGTGGTGGAGGAGGGGTAACATGGGAAGTAGGGTTCATCGCAGCATGTTGCTTCCCATAGCTAAAACCAGGATGGTTTTTCCATGAAGGGTTGTAGGAATTTTCGCGCAGGGCACCGAAATTACCCTTAAATCCTCCTATACCACTAACTTGCTCCTGAAGCATTACTTTGTAGGTGGGTATCGTCGGACATTCCTTAGTTGAATGGCCCGCCTCACAAATAACACACACCTTCTCGACGGGGCTCGGTATGGATCCAGTTAGTCCTCTCCCACATATCCCTCGTAGGTCTCGCATCTCTTTCTCAAGCATATCAATCCGACTATCCGCTATAGAATTCTTTTCTACATGATATAGGTCGGATGCTGACGGAGTGGTGGTCGCTTGACGATTTTGATTTTAAGCATTAGGGTCGGAGGTATCCCAGGATTGGGTAGTCTCGGAGACATACCTCAAATGAAGATCTGCATCTTGGGCGTCTAAATCGACAAAGGGAAGACTTCCCATGGTTTCAACAAGTTGCTTTGAATTGAGATTCAGCCCATTATAGAGAAAAGAGATGATTTGTGCTGCATCAAATCCGTGATAGGGGCATGAAGTAACTAACTCATTGAAACGCTCATGACATCGATGAAATGGCTCATTTTCAGATTGTCTGAACGATTGAATTTGAGCCTTTATGGAAATTGTTCGATGTGTTGGGAAGAATTTCTTGAGGAATCTCAATTGCAACTCATTCCAAGATGGAATCGAGCTCGGAAGTAAAGACCATAGCCAGGTCTTAGCTTTATCTTTGATCGAGAAAGGGAAGAGTTTGAGGCGGATCACCTCTTGGGTGCAAGTTTGATCATTGAGAGTACCACACACATCCTCAAATTCCCTAATATGGAGGTATGTCTTTTCAGAATCCATACCGTGGTAATGTGGTAGCATCTAGATCATTCCATTTTTGAAATGGAATTGCCCGGCATTATACGGGAGTATAATGCACCCCGGAGTGACAGTGCGCTCAGGATATAGAAATTCTCGCAGCGGGCGGTATGGGGGCTCTTCCTCACCGGTGGGTGCATTAATGTGTTGCAACATCTCTCTCTCACTTAACGACTCGGTGCTCTCACTGGGTGTGCTCGAAGTATGCTCGGGCGTGTGTCCTAAGAAGGTAAACGGAGTGTTATTGGAGATTGAGTGTGACGGTGCGGGAGGTGGGATCCAGAATTGTAGGGCGTTAGGAGAGTGGGGACTATCTGGGTTATACTCAACTATTGGATTTTCGTGAATGCTAGTTGGAGTATTATGGGGAGTTGGATTTTTCATTAAAAGCTTGGGAGAGATTATGGTGAATCTTTTTTTTTTTGTGCTTTTTGAATTTTTTTATATGTTTTTGGATTTTTTTTTTTTTGGAGATTTTTGGTCAAAGCTTTGGATTGACTCAATCTAATCCTAAGTCTACCTAGTTCCCCGGCAACGGCGCCAAAAACTTGATGCGACTAAAAATGTGTCTCAGGAATGCGTTCACTCTAGGCTCAAGTGTAAGCCTGTCGCTCAAGTAATAATCCCAGTAAGTCGGGTATCGATCCTTAGGGAAAAAGGACAACAGAGTTGTGACGACGGGAGGAGACGGAGAGGCCCTAACTTTGACTCTAAAAAGAAAAGGAAAAATTGATTTGGTTTTGAGATTGATTACAGCTAAATGCGATAATGAAATTATGAGAGATACAACTATACTAATCTCCCGAAATTAAGAATGAATGATGATTCGAAACTTTTTGTTTTAAATGATGAGAGAAATAGGACGGGAATACAATCCCCAAACCCTAGTGTAGTGCAGTTATAATATTAATCATAAATTTATCTGATTGATCTAACCCGGAATTTAGTACTCCCAAGCATTATGTATACGAGGTTCAAGCCCACGTCATACCTAATCTGAGGATGAGTAAATCGGTATCGCGATAGTGACACTCAAATTGTACTCTAAATCATCACGAGCACCCAGAGGTAAACGAGATATAGAGATATAAAATTATTATGTAACTACGCAATACGATCATAATCAATCACTAAATTCATCGGATTAATTTTATACACACGCACTAACACATCAGGCTGGGTTCATGCATCCCGGCCTTTAAAACTTAGTCGGACATATTAAACTGAAGGATGCATGAAATAGTAACGTTGCATGCGAAAGAAATCATGATAACACAGATCGAAATACGTAGCTAAGTATTATAAATGCAGAAATTTATTCAAATCACGCAGGAAAATTACCATGCAAGAACAATAATCATAAAAATAAAACTTGGATTACAACTTGAAAATAAACCCGGGATTGTATTGATCTTGCAGCAATTAATTGAAGTTATGTTCCTAGACGTTCTTCTCTTTTTTTCTCTACCAAAAACTAAAAAAAACTATTCCGAACTGCTGTTCCTAGGTCACTACTTACGTCCAAAACTATTTTTCGGAGGAGTTTTAACCTAATGGGATTCTTTGAACCAATCAGAATGAAGGAGAAAAAATCGCGCTTCAGGACCCCCGAACCGGTTCGCATGTTTCCCGAACCGGTTCGCCCCCAAACCGGTTCGCGACCGGGTTCGAGAATTTTTGCTGGCTTGGGATGCTTTTTCTTTCACTCAACACCTAGAATTTTTCTTATTTTATTTCCTTTCTTCCTTGCATTTTTCTTCAACTTCAACTGCTCATAACTCATCAACCGTAGCTCGGATTTGGGTGCCATTTCTTTCAGTGTTCTCGTTGTTCCGAGATTTTCAACTTTCCAGTTGACTCCTCCTTCGGGATCTGGCTGCAGAATTACCAAAATTCCCTTGAACTTGCCTTCTTAGCTTTTCTTTCATCGTCTCGCTTTCTCTTTTGCACCGCTTGCATAATTAACCTGTAAAACAAATAAGAGAATCACGAAACACGAAATACTTTCCAACGAAGGTTAGTAGCATAAATTTGCATCACATCCATATCGGTTGCATCACCCGGGTTCACAAATATACCGAAATTAGGGGAATAAATATACAATATTTCTGCCCAATCAATAACGCTATAATTTTTTGTATATGTGAAATCCAACTTACTGCACTAGTTCTGACTGTGAATACATAACTTGTAGTACTCCTCCTATTGTCTACCTCACCAGTAAAATCTGAGTCTACAAAAGCTTGTAGTCTCAACTCACCTCTTCTGAAACACAGGTATCTGTCAATGGTGCCTCGTAGATACCTTAGTATCCATTTAACTGCTTTCAAATGTTGCTTTCCTAGATTGGTCATGAACCTGCTCACAGCTCCCACTGCATGAGCAATATTTGGTCTTGTGCAAACCATTGCATACATGAGACTTTCAATGGCTGAGGCATATGGAACCTTAGTTATAAAGCTCATCTCTTCCTCCGTCTTGGGTGACTGTTCCTTGGATAACCGAAAGTGACTAGCTAATTGTGTGCTAACTGCCTTAGCATTACTCATGTTGAACCTTCGCAAAACACGACTGATGTACTCTGCCTGAGATAACTGTAAAGTACCTTTTTACTTGTCTCTGTTGATTCTCATCCCAATAATCTGCTTCGCTGCGCCCAAATCCTTTATGTCGAACTCGATCGACAGCTGCTTCTTTAACTTCTTGATTTCACCCATGTCTAAACTGGCCACCAACATGTCATCAACATAAAGTAGTAAAATAATGTAGCTGGACTCAAATCTCTTGAAGTAGCAACAATGATCAGCGTTGCACCTGTAATAGCTATTTGTCTGCATAAATCCAACAAACTTCTTGTACCACTGCCTTGGAGCTTGTTTCAAACCATACAAGATCTTCTTCAATTTACACACGAGTTTCTCTTTTCCATGCTCCGAGAAACCCTCTAGTTGCTGTATATATATCTCCTCCTCAAAGTCACCATGGAGTAAAGCAATTGTCACATCTAACTGCTCAATATGTAAGTCTTATGTTGTAACGATGCTCAAAACTGACCGAATGGTAGTCAGTTTCACAACCGGTAAAAATATGTCAGTGTAGTTGATTCCTTCCTTTTGCTGGAAACCTTTAACTACGAGCCTCGCCATGTACCTCTTAGAACCTTCATGTTCCTCCTTGACTCGATACACCCATTTTTTGGGTAGAGCCTTCTTTCCCACGGGTAATTCAACCAGCTCCCATGTCTTCTTAGAGATAAGGGACTTGATTTCATCATTCATTGAAAGCTCCCACTTGCTAGCATTCTCCACCTGACATGCTTCATCATAGCATTCAGGTTCTTCGATATCAGTGAGAAATAAATAGTTTATTTACTTTGTGTTTGGTACATGAGGTCGAGAAAATCTTCTTAGTATGGGAGATGAAGATGGAGATGGAGACTGTGGTTCATCAGTCTGTTGTTGGCTGTTCTGGGATATGGATTCCTGTGGCTGAGGTCTTTCATTTATCTACTTTGCCACACTACTAACTGGAATATTGTCTGGATCAATGTACATAGGGTCACCCAATGTTGCACCACTAGACTATAGTCCATCTCTGTCCTTGTACATCACCTTCTCATTAAATATCACGTCGCGACTTTTGATTATCTTCCTAGTTTTTTCATTCCAGAACTTGTACCAAAACTCATCTCCGCCATATCCGATAAAGGTGCATTTTAGTGATTTAGGGTCAAATTTATCCCTAGTATGATCACTAATATGCACATAGGCAATACAACCGAAGACTTTTAGATGGGAGAGTTTTACCACTTTTTCGCTCCACACCTCCTCTGGTATTTTGTGCTCTAGCGGTACTGATGGTCCTCTGTTAATTAAGTAGGGTGCAGTGTTGATTGCCTCTACCCAGATCTTCTTGGGCAATCCTGCATGTATACACATGCTTTTGGCTCTCTCTGTCAATGTTCAGTTCATCCGTTATGCTATGCCATTATGTTGCGGTGTCCCTTGCACAGTCCTCTCTAGTCTGATGCCATTGTCATAACAGAATTTCTTAAACCTAGTGTCATCATACTCGCCACCATTGTTGGATCTCAACTTCTTTATCTTCATTCCTGTCTCATTCTACACCATGGCCTTCCATTTCTTCAATACCTCGGACTTGTATCTCAAGAAGTAAACCCACACCTTTCTGGAGTGGTCATCAATGAAAGTCACAAACTAAGACTTTTCGTCGATGGATGAGACAGCAGCTGGTCCCCAGACATCTGTGTGAATCAGCTCCAGCTTTTCTTGCTTTGGTGGTCTGTCACTCTTTATGAAGCTAACTCTCTTGTGCTTCCCAAAGATGCAACTTTCACATAAGTCAGTGTCAACTGACTGTAGATCTGGTAGTTTTCCCTTATATTGCATGATCTTAAGCCCCTTATCACTCATGTGACCAAGTCTCTAGTGCCATAGGTTTTGATCATCTTTGCTTTCTGCAACTGCAATTAACCCATAACTGTTCGTTATCATATAGAGTGTGTCACTCTTCTTGCCACGAGCGACTGTCATTTCTCTTCTAGAAACTTTCCATGAATCACCATTAAAGGTTGTGACATAACCTTCAGTTGCTAACTGGCCCATCGAAATCATATTCTTTCGTAAATCGGGTATGTGTCTCACATCCTTTAGTTTCCATACAGACCCGTTCAACTTGATATGTACATCTCATTTTCCAACCACGTCACAAGGCTGATCATCACAAAGGTACACCTTGCCAAGGTTGCCTGGAGAATAGCTCACTACGAGTTCTTTATTAGATGTCGCATGAAAGGAAGGTCTGGAGTCTAGCACCCATGACTCCGACTTGCTCTTCAAAGAGCATATCAGTGTATCGTCTGTCACTTCTGCTACGATGTTTTCTTCCGTCTTCTCTTTATCTTTCTTCGGGGACCTACACTAATTTTTGTAGTGCCCGGGCTTGCCGCAGTTCCAACATTCAATTTCCTTATGGTTCTGATTTTGGTTGTTGGAATTTCTAGGATTTCGAGATTGCGACCTGCCATTTCTAGATCTGAATCTATTGCGCCCTTCGCTCCTATTTGAATCTCTGCCTCTATTTTCTACGTTCAAGGCTGACGCTGAGGTGGAAGCACCATTTGACCGATTTCTAATTTCTTCAGTCATAATTATGCTGACTACATCATCGAACTTCAGTTTTGTCTTTCCTGCAGATCCGATGATTGCAGTCACCGTGCCTTTCCAACTATCAGGCAATTACCTAAGAATTAGACAGGCTCGTATCTCATTAGTGAAAGACATGTCCACCGCCTCTAACTGATCCGTCACTTCTTTGAACTCACTGAGATGTTCTCTGAATTGTGCTCCTTCTGACATCATCATAGTAAATAACTTCTTTATCAAATGAATTTTATTTGCTGCAGAAGGCTGTTCATACATACTGGAGAGGGCCGCCATGAGAGACGCAGTTGTCTTCTCATTTTTTATGTTGTAGGCTACTGACTTCGACAGTGATAGCCTTATGGTTCCGAGAGCTTTTCGGTCCAGCAACTCCCATTCTGAATCTTTCATTTTTGTTGGTTTGTTACCCAAAGGTAAATAAAGGTCCTTTTGGTACAAGTTGTCTTCTATTTGCATTTTTCATAATCCAAAATTTGTGTCGTCAAACTGAAAAATTTTGGACTCCTTTTCTGACGCCATTGCTCCCACTCGAACAAATAGGATGGATACAAAAAATTACTTTGCCGAGTAATTTTTAGTAAACACCTGTTGTGCCTTCGGTTCTCCAACCAAAAGCTCTGATACTAATTGTTGGGAAATTAGACGCCGCTATATTCCACCGATAATATTTCCAGGACCTTGGGAATCAATGAGTTAAGAAAATAATGCAAAAAATAATAATGCACACACAACACAAGAGATTTACGTGGTTCACCAATTTGGTTACGTCCACGGCTCACATCCACTTTCACTATAGAAAAATTATAGGAATACTTTAACACACTCTCTTGTATGCACTCTTGCACTCAATATTTTGTGGAGGCTAGCACTGCCTTCTACACACTCTGACAAGTACTAACAATGCACTGTCTTTCTCCATAACTACTCTCTCTTCTTTTGCTCTCTAATTGCTCTGAAGCTTGAGAGTTTGGGACGATTACAATGAGAGAATTCAAGACCTATTTATAGTTGTTTGGGAGTCACCATTACCGTTTGATCAAAACAAGATTAGATGATTGAGATTAATGGCGTGCCACCGACCATTACAATTCCTTTGGTGTGCCACCAACCATTACTATTTATTTGGTACGCTACTAAACATGTGTGGTAACTATTCATTTGGTAGGCTACCATGTGTGTTAATTATGGTATTTCAATGATGCCAATTCTCAAAATTCTCCATTTGCATTAACAAGAAGCTCGATTGTTGATTCGTATAGCTCTCCCAACGCGAATAGACTATTGCTAATTGAATCGGATGTAAGCGTAGCAGCTAAAATCTCCCATGTTTTTAGCTTGTTCACCACCTCATCGATTCTAGAAGTTGTGGGATGTGATCCGGTAGGCAAACTAATTGATCGAATGGTGGCTTTTAATGAATTCGCCATAACTTTTTTTCATTTTTCAAACCAGGGAACTCAATTTTTCATGTGATGATTACTAATAGCATTGTGCTTTTTATATATATATTCACAAAGGGAGATGAAAGGAGACATGGTAATGTATAAAATAATCGTACCAATTATTGTGAGGAGCATGTAGTGGCAATGTGGGCTTTCATTTAAATCTGTTATAAATCTTTCCAACAAACTTAAAATATATTTTGTTTTATGTTTTTAGTCCCCCATGGTCATGGAATATCTATGATGTGTCTTGCTCTTATTGCGTATGTTGCATGAAAAGTCATTGAGTCATCACCTTCATTGCGGCATTGTTGCCACATTACCCACTGTTTGGTTTTAAAAAATTGGAAAATGCTAGAGAGATTCGGTTCGTGAACACATTTCATGAACACACTGTATTAAAAGTTTATACCTCATTATTGTGAGTTTCGCCAGATCATAAAAATGTGCATTAAAAACTTGTACTCATTTTTGTCTTATGCGTGTATCCACAAAATGTGTCCATAAACTGAGTCCCCTATCATCACTCTAAAAAATTGGAGCTGTCACTGCTGTCTCGTTTTTCAGAGCCCCAAGCGAAAACAAAGCACCTTTATATTGTGAACATCAAAATACTGGCAGATGTCAATTTCTAGAGATTGATATAAAAAATTTAGGGATGGACATTGTATATTGACTTTAGGGAAAGTCTATGTGTTGTGTACAAAGTTCATGACTGAATTTTTTGTTCCACGCCAATTGAAGTATTATACTGTTTATAAATTTTCAGTTATCAAATTTACCACAAAGTCTGTGTTTGGTTGACTCTTTAAAATAGAATAATTTTTTTTTTCAAATTTTTAGCAATGGAGTTCTTTTTCTTAATTTTTTTAATTTATTAAGGTGACAGATTATTTAATGAATCTATTATTTAATCTGGGAAAAAGAAAAGACGTGGACTGAGCTCAATCGCAGGAGGCAATACACATGAGACTCATTTTTACTAGGGTAAATTACACCAAACTCTCCTCAACTATAGGACTTTTGCAGATAGTCACCTTAATCTAAAAAACTCGACAAAGGGCACCTAAATTATTAAATTTTTACACCCAGAAAATATCCATAAAGTCATGCTTTTTATTGACTCATTTTCAATGAAACTGTGCTAGGTGTCAAAATTCAATTATTCAAAGACTCTCTGTCGAGTTTTTAAGATTATGGTTACTGTCTGCAAAACCATTATAGATCCGGAGAGTTTAGTATAATTTACTCTATTTTGTTTTGCTTCTTTGTTTTTCTGCAAATTATTAAAATTACTCAGTTACAAGTGTATTCTGAATGTTAATGATTGTTTAATCACTTTATTTATAAGAATACCACAAAGCAATCATGGTGTATTCTTGATGTCAAAACAATCTGCATGTGCTCTGGCAATACTTTTGGCCAACAACTGCAATTTGTTATTCTTTTTTTAATTCTGTGGTCATGAAATGGGCAACGTTTAACATTGATTCTCTTTTCTTTTTCCTATAATTTTTATTATGCTAAAACAAATCCAACAGACCATCACAATTAGTATTGAATTATGCCTTTCTGCCGTCGTTCTCAACAGCAAATTCATTCAAAATTTTAGAATACCTCTAGTGTAAATAATATTCAAACTTCAGCACCAATGGATGATTATTCACTCTCTTTTATCAACGCACCACAGTGGTATGATAAAATCAAACTTTGGGATATCCTAAGATAGCTAAGTTCTCGAAACAAAGTAATTTGAAGATAAACAAACTCTGTAAAGTGGGACGAATTTTTTTATTTTTTATTTACCGGATGAATGTATAAACAAAATTACAACGTAAAGAAAAGATGTTTTCAGAATTCAAAACCTAATAACTAAACGTGTGGATTCAGTCTAATACATTTTAGTTGAAGGATGTTTTTTACTTAGGCACATAGCTAACAGTTGGAATTAGACACGGGCGCCCTCGTCATTGTTTTTCAAACACTGGTACATTTTCCGTTGTCGAACGTAAAATTCCTCCTATTGGAGGTGCATTTAAAGATGAAAAATGACCAAAGTCTAAGACCATCTCTAGAAGGGCGGAGCCAGGATTCATTGAAAGAGTGGGCTAAAATTAATAACGGATCCGAAATTTTTTGTCAATGAGGCGAAAGTCCCAATTAATGTCGAGGGTTTGGGGCGAGTTCCCAAGAGGAGAAATTTCTTAAGTTTTTTAACATTTACAACATTTTTGATTATTTTTTAATAATATTTTACTGAAAGTATGAATTAACTTCCCCATGAGTTGAGATAATTTGTGTATTTAGAACTTTTTCCAATTTGGGAGGGGTGGGCTACAGCCCTGGTGGGCCCACCCCTGGATCCGCCCTTGCATCTCTAACAGAGATGTAGATGTGCACATTTAGATTTTTTTGAATTCACAGTGGGTAGTAGAAAGTCTAGTTTGAGGAGAGAGCAGAATGTAAATATACATTGTCGCTACGCAATATGTAAATAGGGGGCCCACAGCTAGGCGGCTAAGTCTTGCCCGCCCAGACTGTGGGCGGTTATCAGTCATCCGCCCGCAGTTTTAACAAGTCTCCTGGGCGTGGAACCCTTATCCACCCAGGATGGGCCCTCCAAATTCCACATCAAATTTGCATTGTCCCACTACAAAACCAAATAAAAAAATGTATCTCAAAAGATGTAGATTTACATCTTTTGCTCAAGTACCACGGGAGATGGCCTAAGAAAACAATTATGACAATACCAAAGTGTTTGGACCATTAGCACTGCGAAATACCTAAGTAAAAATAACCTTAAATGAATCATGTAATTCAGTTTAATTGAGTTTAAAATAAGGGAAACCAACTTAATTTGATCGGTTATTATCTTTAACTTAAAATCGACCATGTCCAACCCAAACTCTTTTTGTTTCCTTTTTTGTTCAGTTTTCCACAACTTTTTTTTTAATTCTATATAATTTTCTATTCATTTTTATTTGAATTATATGAGGGTGGATGATTAGTACTTGTGAACTCGGATTAGGTTTGATAAGAAAAGTTTATTTAAAAAATACCCAATATGAAGGGGGAAATAAAAAGGAAAATAAAAGGGACTATTACCAATTGGTTTGGTTTACTAAGGCTCCGTTTGGTTGTTCCGAAATTGTAAATTGACTCATTAATAAATTGATTCATTTACAAATTGATCCATTAATTTGTGTTTGGTTTCATTAATGAAATTATTCATTAATTGTTACATTTGAGATCGTGTGAAATATGAAATTGGATCATTTCACTAAAAACGTCAAATATATCCATTTGAAATAATAGTCACATAAAGTGCATGCTCTTCTCTCTCTTTCCCTCCCCCCCCCCCCCCCCCCCCCCAAATCCCCTTCTCTCTCTAAATTTGTTTTTAGTTTTTTTTCTCATAGAACCTTAACATTAATTTCAGATTACCAAACACTACACCAAAATGACAAAATTGTCACTTTTCTGCCGGCCACCCTTGTCAAGGTCATTGACAGTGATAAAAAACACGCGTTTTGTGTCACGGTCATTGACCTTGACACAACCGTGACAAAGAATTGCCACGGTCAATGATCGTGATAATTCTTTAAATATTTGTCACGGTCAAGGACCTTGACCCGACCGTGACAACTTCTTCAGCAAAAACCCTTTTCCCTTCTTTTTCCCCCTCGTCGTTCCCTCCTTTTTACAACTCTCTCTCTCTCTACGCTGCTCTCTCTCTCTTCCATTTACATATATGTTTGTGTGTATATATATGTGTGTGTATATGTGTGTGTGTGTGTGTATGTGGTGGGTGAGTATGTGAAAAATAGGGGGTTGTTATATTAGAGGCAAAATATTGATAATTATGTATATAAAATTAGCCTTGTATGGGTATAAGCTAATTTAGATTAATATTGATGATTATGTATATAAAGATTAACTCATTTTCATTCGAATTAGACAATTCACATGTTAATATGTTGTTGCTTAACCTATACTTTTGTCTTAGGTTAGATATCGTTCATGAACTTTAGAATATTAGTATTATCGACTTAATTCCACATTGAAGATATTTGTACTTGTATATTTGTGTCTAATTTTAATTTCAAAGGGAAGATTACGATATTTTGACTATGGTTAATGATAAAAAATAATTCGTTGTTATTTTATTTCTAAGTGATTCTAGAATTTTTATTCTTAGAGTTAAAGAAATCAATGCATTCTTTCTGTTGAAAGATATTTATTTTTTAATAATTCAGGTTATTTTGAACTTTCCTTCACCATTAAAACATTAAATTGGTAGCATTTTTCTCCTACCAATTTTTTTCATCGTGGATGTCGCCAAATTCTTAGTAGATTAGTATTTAACAAATAAAAGCGAAAGGACATGGTATATAACATCTATTCCATGCTTTACATCTATTCCGGCATATATAATATATATAATAATAAACAAAACCTCTTAAAAATAATATATAACATCATCCCATTGTAACATATATAACATACAATAATGGTAATAATAAGTTTTTCAAATATAAGTAAAATCTCTCTACACAATCAACAATTCTAACATCATATCCACCAACCTAAATCAAAGTTACTTCAATCAAAACAATAATGGTAATAATAAGTTTTTCAAATATTTCACTCGTCCCAATAGAAAAAATCAAGGTTCTAAAAAACGCGGGGCGTGATTGAGGCGTGGAGGCCAAGCCTTAAGCCTTAGAAGCCTTAGAAGCCTAGGCGGGCCTAGGCGGGCCTAGGCGTGAAAAGGCGTTTAGGCCTTCTTAATATATTTTAATATTTTTTAACCATAACAAGGTTATTAAAATACAAAAATTGCACATATCATAAAAATATGTTTGAATATATGCAAATTAAAATACTATTTGATTATTTTGGATGAGATAATGGTCCGATTTGTAAACAAATTCTTTAAAAGGCAACATCGTTTCACTAAAGCATTGTTGTTTTTAGAAAAAAGTGCGCCTTAAGGGTTTTACCAAGAATAAGGCGTGAAAAGCGTAAGGCGAGGCGTTTCTCCCAAGCCTTAAGCCTAGGCGGGTTTTTTAGAACAGAGGAAAAAATACATAAAAACCCATCTACTCCTAACATAAAATGATATCACCGAAGTAAACCTGCGATCTTGAAGCATATGACCTCCAACAAAATGACTTCAATGATTTTTTTTGTCCAAAAAATGTTTTCACTGGCAATAAGATTTATTAAGTGTAAATTACCTTAAACAAAGAAGAATTTTGTTTAATAGTTCCAATAGATGACATAAAATCTCGATACATGTATCCACGTTAGATGTTTTCAACTAATTTAGACATATTTATGTGTGTATGTGTATATGTGTGTGTATATATGTGTGTGGTGGTGTGTGGTGGGGGAGGGGACAGGGGGTGGGGTGGGGGGTGTACGTGTATGTGTACGCGTGCGTGTGTGTGGTGGGGGTGCGGTGAGGGGGGGAGGGGGTGGGGGTAGGGGTGTGTATCTATGTGTACTAATAACATTTTTTTTTATCTGTACTAATAACATTTTTTTTATAGCAAATGTCTCCTTCAGGTATTAAGGTGAAGATGATGATGCTGTTTATGATGATGTCGTCTGGGCTCGGTGGTAGCGGAGGCGACAAGGGCTCCTCGGCCCCTAGGCTCCCCAAATCTGACAAATTTGGGATTACCATCGATAACAAATCGGAGTTATTAGCAAGATCCCTCGAGCTGCTAAAGACGATCATCGCCCCGGGGTTTAGGAGTTGGAAGGAGGTGCCATATGAGCTCAAGTTAGCTGTTTGGGCGGCACTACAGGTAATATATTTATATTTATATGAATATTTCAATTTCAATTTCAATTTCAATTTCATTTTATATTTATATTCATATTTATATATATTCGCAACTAACATTGTATTTGTTGGACAGGAACAATTCAACTTGGATCCAAAGCTACGCGATTCCGCCTTGGAGCAGTTGAGGGAGCAACACAAGACGTGAAAGAAAAATATGCGGACACGGTACTTTGGAAAAACACGAGAGTTCATTATCCAATGGCGTGGATCCGTCCCGCCCAAGGAGCCGATCTCATTGGCACAATGGCAAAAGTTCATTGACAATGAAATCGAGGATCGATAATTGGCATCTCGCCAATCGGGGAGGGAAAATCGGTCAAAAAAGACGGATGTGCACTACTCCGGTCGGACGTCTTACGCCGAGGTGGAGCATAGGATGAAGGTAAGATTTAATTTTTCTATAACTACAGAAATATATTATTCTTCATTATTTTACTTTGCGGGGCCGATACTAATTTTACTTTATTTTATTTCAGGGGGTAGAGAGTGGCCCAGGGGGTAAGCCACATAAGCTCGATACTTATGTGGCTCTTCGGACGAAGAAGGGGAAGGACAAGGAGGTGTCCCCGAGCGTCGCGGACACGATTGTAAGTAATCCGACAGTTTAATTTTTGTTAATTACATTATAATTTTTTAGTTTACTTATTTTACTAATCATGTGTTTTTTGTCATTTCATGCAAAGCTTAAGGAAGTGCATGAGTCGCAGTCTGATACCGACAAGGCGTCTTTGTCCACAGACGCACTCAGCCAAGTGATTGGCTATGATCGCAAGGGGATGACAAGGGGGTGAGCTTGTGGGTGGCCAAATCTAGGATCATCGGATTGGAGACGAGCGACACCGGGTTGGCTCAAATAGTGGATTAACATGACGCGAAGCTGTCTCGTTTGGAGGCGATTGTAATACCCTGTATTTTTGGCGATATTTATTTTTGGGATTAATTAATTAAATGAGAATTAATTGGGAATTAATCCGGATAAAATACTAGCGAGATGTGAGTTGGTATTTGACGATATTGAGTATATATGATGATATATGAATATTGAATTATGAAATTTGTCGTGAGATTGATATACGGCAATTTGGACATTTTATTGACAGTCGCGTCAGGATATAATTATTTTAATCATAAAAGTGAATTTAAGTTCTATTAACCGTATGGTCGTTTTGAGTGCGCCAACGCGTACGGAAGGGTCGAGATAGTCAGAAAACACTAGCCGGGGGTTTAGTTTGGGTCCCGGGATATTTTTAGGCCATACCGGCAACATAAAGGGTATTTTGGTAATTTTGTATTTTTGGGAATTAAAAGTGAGGAAAATTAGTGAATTATATATGATGTGAATTTGACCCACTAAACCACTAACCAACCCATGTTAACCCAATAGGCTACGTAGGTTATTAGAATTTAGGTTTCTAATTTTTCCCAAAACAAACCCTAGCCACCATAGCTATTGGAGAAGAAAGCTTGGAAAGAGAGAGAGATAGAGGAGAAAAGCTTGGAGAGAGAGAGAGAGCTTCATCAAATCGTCATCAAAATCTGAGATTGAATCAAGGCAAGTGGTTTAATTTACGTTTTTATGCAGTAAATGCTTCTTCCATGCTTAGATTATCCAATAATCATAATTAATTGGGAGATAATTGAAAACCCATGAAACTGGAGTTGTTAATAAATTTTGGAGATAGGTTTGCATGTAGAAATGTTATTGGAAGATCGAATTAAGAGAATTATAAGTTTATGTGTTATAAAAATGGATTTATTTCTGGAAATTGATGATTTATAATCTTAGGGTTTATGTTCTTGAAAAATTGGGGAAAAGTGATGAGACTTGTGATTTGGTGATGTTTAGGATGAATTATTCCCTTAAAACACGTTAATATGTGATTATAATATGTTTAGGATTGATTAGACACCTTAAAACATTGTTGGGACGAATTTTAGAGGAGAATTGAGGAGTAGAAATTGGTGAAAAATGAAAGTAGGAATTCTGGGCTTGAATCTGGCCACTCGTTAGAAGACCTACCCAGGTCGTTCGAACGAGGTCGTTCGAACGAGCTTCTAACGAGTTGACCATTGACTTCTAACGAGGGTGAAGTTCGTTCGATAAGATCGTTCGAACGAGATCTCGTTAGAAAGCCCACTTCGTTCGAACGAGATCTCGTTAGAAGACTCAGTTCGTTCGAACGAAGTCTCGTTCGAACAGCCTCGTTCGAACAAGACTTCGAACGAGTTGACAGTTTAGGCTTTTTAGCCTATTTTGATCCCGAGTGCCCAGTAACCTTGTGTATAGGTAGAGATAGCCTTTCCTTGATGAGTAATTGATATATTTGGGATATTATGAGGAGTCAAACCTAGAAGTGTAGTTTGAACCTAAGGGAAAATGTGAAGTAGGACGTGAGTGTCTATTACGATGTGAGCTATTGACGGCCTAATTAATTATATTAACCGGGAACATATAAATGGTGTAGTATTATATGTCAGTACGAGAAGAGATATGTACCAATATATTATGGTGATTACTAAGACGTGTGCATACTTAGTATATATGTATTGATTTTATGTGTATGACATACCTACCATACTTGCTATCAAGGGAGGTTTGCGTTCGCTTAGGGCCCTCTAATCCTTGTGTTGCTCGGATTTAGACTGGTTACCTCGATGAACATAGGTCAGAAAAGGACTTATTGGGATGTTAATAAGTCTGCTGATCGTGGGAGCGCATGTATGTGCGTGACCCATGTGATGTGACTGTGTTCGCCTCCATTATTTGTGATGTTGTTATCTGTGAACTATTCCTGAGAGATTCGGAATATGTAATCCTTATGTACGTGATGTACCGGGATGGATAGCAGAGTATGTGTGCACCGCAGCTAGTCTCGGGGTGCTTGTATTGTATATTTATGATGTGTATAATATACACTTAATTGATGGGAACTTCATATTAATATTGTGAATAAAAACTATGGTATTGTTTTGAGAAAACATAACGGGCTAACAAATTGTGAAATATATTACATATTGAGAATATGAGTTTAAGTAAAGCCCCTATTCTTTGGTAACGTTAGAATGTCAATGGGAACCGAGTAATAAGAGTAGAACCTATGACAGTCTAGCTAGATATGATGTCACTTAGCTAGGGATTAGTGTCATTTTAGATGGGTACTTACGTTAGGAGTGCACATTTAGTCGAGAGGTGAGAATTTCATGTGAGTGCACGTCCTAACATGTACTTTGCATTTAATGTTTAAATGTTGTTAAAGCACTTGCAGGTTTTTAAAATATCTCCACATTCGGGCTCTGCCCCGTTTGCTTTCAAATCTATTTTTCTTGTAAAACCATTTTAGGTGCCTAGCCACAAGGACACCACGCATAGGATTCTCATTCCGATGACGAGCTGTAGCTGTTTGTGGAAGTTACAGGGATTTGCTTTTAGACGCTTCTATCGTTTGGATTCCATGTTCAGTATTCCTCAGTTGTAGGGCATATTGCCCAAATTCTATTAGAGACATTTCCATTTCAGTTTTTCAGACATTGGCATGTATTAATTCAGTATTCAGTATTTCGTTACTTATTTCAGTTGTGGGATTTGTTGTGAGGAGTTTTTCCTTCGGATTTATTTATATCATGTGATGGTTATTCTATTATTTCGTTATGGTGAATGGTGATATTATTCTTGCTTTAAATCTTTTACTGCATGTTAATCAGACTTTAATTAAAATTTGACAACTTACTTTTTAAATACTAGGTGGTTAGTAATAATAAAATGTTTTCGACAGTGATGCTATTAACTGAGCCAACTTGGCATTTTGATTTAATTTAATAAAGGAGTAGCTACCCGGTATTTAATTAGTCGGGGTGTCACATCGATGGTCCAAGATATGTACTCATTCATAAAGCGTACGTTGGGCGGAGACCGTAAGGGGAAAGGTAAGGAGAAAGCAGTGGAGGAGGAGGAGGAGGAGGAGGTGCAGGAGAACGAGGCGCAGGATGACGAGGATGTGGACCTCGCTACTTCATCACCGACACGTGCGTACTTCGATGATCCACTTCCTTATTTGGCTCCCTTCCCCAGACCGATGTCGACAATTGGTTGGCCGAGCGTGTTCATATTGGACGTATTTGATGGCCAGCGGATAGGGCGGGGGTTGAGGGACCCGAATATCATCCACGGTGGAATACTTCATGGACGTGCGCTTCAAGAGTTCGAGTCCAAAGTGCTCGTCACGCATGCGATACCCGGGAAGGAGAACTCCCTATTGTGGTTGCGCGAACAATGCGTCACGATGTATATTAGTGGGTGTGTCAATTCGTATATCGTGTGGCCTACTCACCTCCTCACATTTACCCCAGACATGTAGTGACATTATTTTTAAGTTGGTACATTTTAATTATATTTGGATTATATCGTCATGTATATTGTTTCTATTTTGAATATATATTTGCATTATCATTAGTTTGTTTGGATATATGATGTTTAAACAGGTACAACGTTGCTATAACAGGTACAAATATACTGTTGGACAGTGGCAGTGGCCATACTCCCCAGCAGATTTTTTTTAAATTCTGCCCAGAATTGTCACGATCATTGACCGTGACAAGTCCTTGACAAATATTGTTGTCACGGATAATGACCGTGACAATGTTTTTAAAAAGGGTCAAGGCTTTTGTAATTCCCCGTATTTTTATGCTATATTAATTTGGGGATTTATTAAATTTAATGTGAGTTAATTATTTAATAAAAATTCGGAAATTAACTATGTTATAATTATTAACGTGACGAGAGTTATTAATTATGGAAAATTTGTTGAATATTACTAATGAGCAAAGTAATATATAATATTGGTTATATTGAATGTCATGAGTGAGTTAAATGACAATTTTGGAAATTTGAGTCGGGACGCATCCGTGTCGCGTCGGGAATAATTATTGATAAATAAAAGTGAATATTTTATAAGTTGTTCGTGTGGTAGTTTTGAGTGCGCCAACGCGTCCGGAAGGGTCGAGATAGTCAGAAAAGTGTACCCGGGGGTTTAGTTTGGGTCTCGGGGCGTTTTTAGGCCTAATTAGTAACCCGGGAGGGCATTTTGGTTATTTGACATTTTTGGGTAATTAAACCCACGAAAATTCGAGGGGCTATATCTGATATTGAGGTTGTCACCTAGGGTTAGAATTCCCAAAACCTAGAACGGCCATTGGAGAAGAGAGGAGAGAGCTCTCAAGCAAATTCAAGGCCCAAAACTCAACGGTAAGCACCGCCGCCGCCACCAACGCGTAGATCGCGAGACGGGGAACGCAACCACACCGAATTCGGCACCAAACCAGACCTCTGAAAATCCCAGGCAAGTGTTTATCTTGCTTATTTCGTTGATGCATCTTTCATATTAGTTTAGGAGTAATTAAGATGAGTTTTAATGGAAGAAAACCCGATTTATGATAGGAAAATCCATGTAGTATTGGTCAAATTGATAATTCTGGAAACCCTTGCCATGTAGAGGAATTTAAACCACAAAATTATGATGTGTATAAGAAGAGAATTCTGGAAATAATTGTTAGAACCATATTTAAGAGAATTTTAGGGTTCTTGAGATTTTGTATGAAATTGGGGCTGTTGATTCATAATTAAATCACAGAAATTCACATGCTTTACGTTAAAAATACCTAATATGATGATATAAGGTTAGTAGCATCAATTCTGGGACGATTGGGATTAGAAAATATGGAAATTGTTGGTGTTTGGAGATGAAACCCGTAACTGCAGAATTTCAGTTTTCGCAGACCTGCTTGATCGATCGATCAAGCCCAGAGCTTCGATCGATCGAAGGTTCGATCGATCGAGCCCCAGACCTCGATCGATCGACCCCTCCTGGCAAACTCCTATTTCCTTTTTAAATGAGTTAAATTCAAATTATTGTGAGATATTTCTTGGGCATCCTTAATAAAATGTTTTGGGAGATAGGAAAGACCAGTAGGACATGTGAATAGATTTTGGGACCCTTGATGTCGGGCAAAGATTGTATTTTGTGTGAAAATCATGCCCACGCTACTTGCTATCCCTGAGGTTTTCGCGCTGGGACTGTCTTATCTCGATGGGACCTTTATGGGGGATATTGACTTGTACCCTAGAAGATAGATATCCTTGGTACAGGCTATCGGAATGATAGTTCAGACGGTCCTAAGAGATGCGGGTATGTGCTTTCCTCTTAGAGACTTGGAATCTATGCTTCGCCTCATATTGTTTTTGTATAGGTATCCTTGGTACAGGCTATCGCAGTGATAGTTCAGACGGTCCTGAGAGACTTGGAATCTATACTTTGTCTCAATATTGTTTGAGTATGTGTTAATACAGTTCGAGAGTGATTCCGAATCTGTATTCCCTTAGTACGAGTGATACGGGGATTGGATAGTAGAGTATGCTCGCACCATAGTTGTTATTTGGGGTGCTGTTGTGATATATATATATATATATATATTTTATGACTAGTTAATATATATATGAAATTCTGAAATCTGGAACTGCCTACTGTGATGAGATATGTAGGACATGGTTGATGATTCAAATTGTAAATACTTGTTTTGAGAAAGTATAATATGACACTGGAAAACTTTATTGATTTATAAAGTTAAAAATGAGAACCTTGGGTTTCTAATTGAAATATCCTTTTCAAATAATTGAATCGTTAAATTTTGAATCTTACGAGTAAGCTAAGATAAGTTAAATCATTGGGAAGATTAGTGCGATAAATGATAAGACAAACTGTTGGGAAGGTTAGTGCGATAGGTGTGCACATTAGAAGAGAGGTGAGAATTTCTCAAGGGAGTGTCGCACTAATATGTTGTTGCATTGGTCTGTATCAATTTAAATACTTGCTAAACAATTTTTAAATCATATACACTATCGGGCTCTGACCCGTTTTTCTCTTTCTCTCTCTCTTGTATGTATATGTATGTATTACAGGTGCCCAGCCACAGGGGCGTCTTGCTTAGGATCTCTTGGAAGGAACGCGCTGCAGCTTAGGTGGGAGTTGCAGGTCTCTTGATTAGACGACTTCGTTCATTCGGATCCACTCTTAGTACTTTCATCTAGTTGGGCATGTGTAGCTCTTTCCATTATTCCGTTGTTATTGGACATTTGTATTTCAGTTATTTCCAGTATTGTTACTATGGGATTTATTCAGTTTGGATGTGTGACTTTAGATTTCGTATGTTGACATTCGATTGACGAATGTATTAAATTAATTGGATTATGTTGCAGAATTTAATGTGGTGTGATTCTTACTTATTGAATGTTGTTAATAAAATAAATGATTTTTTTTAAAATAAAATTTGGAAAGTATGTATGAAAATGGTTTTGACACTTAGCTTAATTAATTAGGGTGTTAAATTGGAAAAAATTATTTTTCGACAGTGATGCTAAGAATGGACCAACTGTTCACCTTGATTTAATTTAATAAAGGAGTGATCGCCTGGTATTTAATTAGGCGGGGTGTCACAGCTTTGTCACGGTTATTAACCGTGACTAAACTTTTCACGGTCATGGCCCGTGACACGATCGTGACAATTCACGTCCGTGACAAAAAAAGTTGTCTCGTCCCGAATTGTCACGGTCATTGACCTTGACAAGTCCAACTTGTCAAGGTCAATGACCGTGACAATTAGGCAGATTTGGTGTAGTGAAACATTGTGTAAATTTGGATTTAAACTCATTTCAAATCCACTCATTTACAATTTACTAATTCATAATGAACCAATTTACATAATCAAACAATTTGCACAGCCAAATAGGGCCTAAGTATGCACAGTCAAATAGGTCATATGGTTTTTTTGCCTCGAGCAATCCCATAAAAAGACACTTTTGCTCTAATATATTCTATTAAAAAATAATTAATCAATATTCACTACATGTATAAATAAGATTTATTGAGAAAAATTTATTTTGATAAGACCCATGTGAAAATGTCTTTTGTAAACTTAATTGTCATGAGAGAGCTCATGCTAATTAATGCAATTTCCACTCACTGACCAATCGTCCTCCTCTTATGGAGCTATAAAATAACGTTTTGACAATCATTCTCCAAGGTAAAGTCGGAGAAACCACATTTGATAATGAAAATAGTGTCTATCACTCCAATACCCGCGCTTCTAGAATCTTCAAAAGTTGTCGCATCAAAATTAACTTTGATCGAACCTGATTCTGGTGGCTTCCATCCATCAAACTTATTTTTGTTGTGATTGTGGTCCTTTCACCAGATTTCGATCGCCCTGTATTCATTGAACAATTTTGAGATTTTTTATAACAAACCGTAAGCTTTGTCCCCATTATTGTCATGAAAAATATTGTTTCTATTGGTCCATAAAACTCATAAAGCATCACTCACATAATCAAAATGGTCATTTTTAAAAAGTCTGCCATGAAAATGAGCCGATTCCCGAAGTCAAAATTGAATACTGAAACAGATGAAATTATTAACACCCACAAATATGCAACATTGACAATATGTAATGCAAATTGTATTCTATATCTTTGTATATATATACAAGTGCAGTCATTCAGTTCATTTACACGGCTGTTAAACTTAAAATTGAAATCATAGGAATTCTGCTAAAACTTGGCCTCTTAGGAAGGGATTTGTTGGGATCATCGAACTAGTTGGAAACAATGTTTAAGAGAGAGGTCCTTGTTTTAATCAAGCACCTAAAAATACATTCCAAACCAGTTGCTATCTCTTCTAGGCATCCCTCGACTGCCTCGAGTCTGTTTTGAGCTATTTGCACTTTCTCCTTTTCACCTGAACCACATTTACATAGTGAGCATAATGTAGCATCTACACTTTCCAGAGGATTTGCATTATTTAGCTGGCCTTCACAAACTACTGTCCCCCTGTGCATCAATTTTGAAACCAGTGACCATTTAGATTGGTTTGGATTCAAAACTGGCACAGACAAGAACACTAAAAGGTACTGAAAGATAGAAATGCTAATTGCACTAACTTCCTGTAATACTTTAATCACCGTTGAGAGTTGGTGATCTAGATCCAATATTTGTGAACCCACAATTTCATTATTCATTTTCTTCAAAGCTTCAATCAACCTTCTGCCATCTTTCTTCATTTTATTTCTGAAAACAGTGAATTTGGTGATGCTACTTTGGATAGTCATATCCCTCTTTCTTCTTCTGAGACAGGACTGAAGATCTGCAAGATGTTCTTTCCTTTGAGTCATGGCATCCTTTGTATTGCCACATATATCCAAAAGCCTCACAGATCCATCCAACAACCCATCGACACATTTTTCAGTTTGATGGTTAGAAAGGACTTGTTGTGTCACTGGCAAATTGAGAAGCTCGTTTGTTGATTCGTATAACTCTCCCAACATTATTAGACTATTGCAAATTGAATCTGATGTAGGCTTGGCAGCTAAAATCTCCCATGTTTTGAGCTTGTTCAGCACCTCATCTATTCTAGAAGTTGTGGGATGTGATCTGGTAGGCAAACTAATTGATCGAATGTTGGCTTTTGATGAACTCGCCATAACTTTTTTTCTTTTTTCAAACAAGGGAACTCAATTTTTCATGTGATGGTTACTTATAGCACTGTGCTTTTTATATATATACACACAAAGGGAGATTAAAGGAGACAAGATAATGTATAAAATAGTTGTACCAATTATTGTGAGGAGCATGTAGTGGCATGGTTATGGAATATCTATGAGGTGTCTTGCTCTTATTGCTTTTGTTGCATGGAAAGTCATTGAGTCATCACCTTCATAGCAGCATTCTTGCCACATTACCCACTGTTTGGTTTTAAAAAATTGGAGCTGTCACTGCTGTCTCGTTTTTCAGAGCCCCAAGCAAAAACAAAGCACCTTTATATAGTGAACATCAAAATACTGGAGTGATATATGGAGATATCAATGTCTAGAGATTGAAATATAAAATTTAGATATGGACATGGTAAATTGACTTTAGGGAAAGTCTCTGTGTTGTGTACAAAGTTCATGACTCAAGTATTTGTCCCAAGCCCATTGAAGTATTCTATTATTTGTAAATTTTCATCTATCAAATTTACTACAAAATCTGTGTTTTGGTGGACTCATTAAAATATAATTTTTTCTTTCAAATTTTTAGCAAAGGAGCTTTTTTTCTAAATTTTTTGAATTTATTAACGTGACAGATTATTTGAATAATCTATTATCTAATCTTGGAAAAAGAAAAGACGTGGACTGAGCTCAATCGCAGGGGTCAATGCACATGAAACTCATTTTTATTTTATTTTTGCTTCTTTGTTTCCTGCAAATTATTAAAATTACTCAGCTACAAGTGTATGCGGAATGTTAATGATTTTTTAATCACTTTATTTATAAGAATAACACAAAGCAATCATGGTGTATTATTGATGTCAAAACAATCTGCATGTGCTCTGCCATTACTTTGGGCCAACAACTGCAATTTGTTTATCTTTTTTTAATCCTGTGGTCATGAAATGGGCAACGTTTAACATTGATTCTCTGTTTTTTTCTCTCTATAATTTCTATTATGCTAAAACAACTCCAACAGACCATCGTAGTATTATATTATGCCTTTATGCCGCCCTTCTCAACAGTGAATTCATTCAAATTTTTAGAATACCTCTAGTGTAAATAATAGTAAAACTTCAGCATCAATGGATGATTATTCACTCTCTTTTATCAACGCACCACAGCAATATAATAAAATCAAACTATGGGATATCCTTAGATAGCTAATAAGTTTCCAACCAGAATAATTTGAAGATACACAAACTCTGTAAACTGGGATGAATTTTTTTTATTTTTTTATCATCAACTGGGATGAATGTATAACCAAAATTACAAGGTAAAGACAAGATGATCCGTTTGATAGAAAAGTAGGAAAATGTAAATTATTTTACGACAATTAATTCCAAGATAAATGAGTGTTCTTCAACATGTGTCTGTTTCATACAAGTTGAAAAATTATCAATTTTCCACATTTTCTATGAAACACAAAAGCTGGAAATGCAACTTTTGTGGAAAATTTGTTTACGAGATATATATTTTACAGAACTATGAAACACGTATAGGAGTTTTATTCCATTTCGATTGGGCTTCTCAATTTGGAACTTATTTTTGTAATACGAGAGTTATGTTTTGGAGTTTATTTAAGAGTCTCTCACATGTTATGATTGCGGGGGCTTATCGAAGTAGTTTGGGGATATATGTATGCATTGGAGTTATGTATTGAGGTGGTGGGAAACCTCATTAGGGATGGAGGTTCTATTTAGAGGTCGTAGGTGAGCTTAGTTATGACGTAAGGTGGAGTACTCTTGGAGAGGTTTGTGAGGGTATGATATGAAATTGTAGGCCGAGATTTGTGCCGAATCCTTATAGAGATAGAATTCTATTTAAGAGATGATTGGGGACCAACAAGAGAGAGAGAGAGGTCGCGTACCCTTAGTGATAATAAACTCAAGGAAATAATTTTAAATGTGGTGAGGTTAAGGGTTCATAGGAGTAATTGAACCATAGGCGAGATTGTGAACGATTGGATCGTACTATCAACTAGAATAGGTTGTGTTGTAATTCTAGTCGGGATAGTTTCTATATATAATTGTGAGGGAGTAACAATGGGGATTCCAAAATATGATGGGACCATAAAATGAATTTAAGATTAAGCTTGTGGCTTGTAGACTATTGGTCTAGTGTATACCGATAGTCGGGATTGTTATTGGATATATCGATGTGGATTCGGATATTGATGGGAGGTGTAGTGATTGTAATATATATTAAACTTTGGGATGATAACCTTAATGTTGAATATATTGGAAGACTATTCAAATCATAGGGGCAATGGATGAATATGCTTCAAGTGAGGGATCGTATTTATATAACGAACTAAATTAAATACTCTTGGGACGACGGCTAATATAATGAGGACTATATATATATATATATATATATATATATATATATATATATATGTGTGTGTGTGTGTGTGTGTGTGTGTGTGTGTGTGTACTCATGGTGTTAATATCTATATCGTGCGTGATGGTTTAATTATACGATGTGATCATATGAATGTATATATATTGTGTGTGTGAATGATTTTGAGAGAAGTTTTGTCCTTAATACTTGTATGTATGTTAATATGAGTTATACACTCTTACACTGAAACTTAATATTAATGTGTAACGTACTAAGTCATGTAACTGGTTTAAGTTAATAAATGAAATCACGAGAGCCTAGTAAGGCATGTATGTGAATGTATATTTAAGTGGGATTAAAATGGAAAGGATTCGAGGGTCTTGTTAAGTGGTACGTCATGTGGGTATAGGCCATGCGTATGGTAAGGTAGGTTGTCCTCATGGGTGGGGTAACTTAATTAAGGTTACAAGATGCGAATAGGTGCGTGCTCTTAGATGAGAGGTCAGTTTGGGGTTTCACGAGAGTACGACCACTTCAATTATGAAATAATGCATTGATATTTATTATGCACGATTAATACACTTGTTAAACATTTTTACACCTCGAGCTCTGACCCGTTTATATTTCTCTTTTGCTATATATATGTATGTATATATTACTACAGGTGTCCTACCGCATGGATACCGGATGCTTTTCTATCCAGAGTCTTGGGAGTCGTAATATGTGCGGACTGTTGCGGGATTTAGATTTTAGTCGCTTCATATCTCTTTTTAAATCAAGATAGGACTCTTTTGTGCATCGGGTTTATACCCTGGAGTTATATGTAGTTGTTTATACTTATTCTTTGTGGATGTTGTAATGTCTATCGCCCGACAGCTTATTCGGGTTGTTTCTTTGTATATTCTCATTTTATTCCAATGTTAGCATTTCCTTTTTATCATCATACTCGTGTACATTTTACCCTTGCTAGTAGTTCTATGGTGTTGGGTTGTTATTCGTTACATGTTTTATTTAATTTTTGGTATCCGCTTTTATGGTTTCGGGTAGTTAGCCTTATCTATTATAGTATGGTATGTTGATGCTGAAACTGAGCCATTTGAGATTCCTGATTTAATGTAGTATAGGAGTGGCCACCCGTTATTATCTTAAGTGGGGTTTCATAGAATGGTTCGCTCAAATAAATAAGGTTAAATTAGTTTGACGATTTTTCTTCACTATTGTTTATATTGACAATGAAGTTGATCTCACTGTTTTGAGAATGTTTAATAATGTTCACGTGAATTTTGGGATATGATCAAAAGGATGTGTTTAGTTGACCTCATTGCCTTTTGTTCTTATAGAAGAACAATATCACTATGACCAATGACATGAGGAACACGGTTGAGGATTCCATCGAGAAGGCCATCCAATGGTGAAGCTACGTGAGGCAAATGAGTTTGAAGACTAGATGAAGGAGCTCGATAGCCAAGGCAGATAGTAAAAAATAGGTTTGAATGTTGAATTTATTTTTTACAAATCATATAAGTTTTAGTATTTATCAACTTCTTATCAATTAATGTTTAGTTTAGTTGATATGCTTGCGGTTGTTTAGCTTTGCGTTGTTTAGTTTATTGGTGTACACGCCTCTATCTGCAATCTTGATCTTAGTTAACTTATATTTGTTGTTAAAAGTTGCGTTGATGGATTACAAAAATGCATCAAAAAAAAAATTATCGATTAGTGTCATTTACTAAGTATGCGGTTCAATATGTTTATTCAATCAATACTGTTGCAGTATTTTATTTTATGCCATGTTGAGATTGCTTGATTAGAAGACAAAGTTGGAATTTTCTATTATTAGTCACAGTTTGTCTACAATTATATGTACTTATTATTTCTTCAAATTTCTTTCTATCTTTCTTTATTAAAAGTTGGAGAAATACTCTATTAGTACTTTCTATTTTGAAACATTAGCGATATATCACAAAGTTGATACCCAACTTACTACTACTTCACTCTTAATGTAAGGGATAAGTTATAAATCATCTTTGTATTTTATTTTCAATCTCACATGTTTCAATATGTTTGTTTCAGATGCTTTATCCTCTTATTTCACTTCATCTCTAGTGGCTTATCTCTTTGGATGTTTGACGTAGAAGACTTTATTAAATTATATAGAATGTCACAGTGTGGTGTCAAGACCACAAATTTTGCTGAGCATCTACTAGAAAAATTTATGAGATGTTTCATATAAAACATATATTTGGATTTAGATGCTTTAAATTTTGGTTTATTTGAAATTTTCCCTGATTCTATGTAATGGAGTATATTTGGATTGTGTTGCTTATACGAGGGTAAAAACGAACTCTTTTTTTTTGTTGGATTAATTTTTTATTTCTTAAACACGGTGGATAGTCCTATAAACAAATAAAACTAAGCCCATTTTTTTTTAAATTGTTTACACATTTGTAGTGTAAAAGAAATTTTACGACATAAACCTAGACGATTCAATACTTGAAAATCTACACTTACAAAAAATAAAACGTTTATTATTTATATTATACACGACTTTATACTTTTCAAAACTATATGCGTGCCTTTATTGAAATTTTTTCCCGTTTCGTGATTACGTTTTTTCAATTTTTTTATCGTTTTGTGATTACGTACTTTCGATTTTTTTTCTTCGTTTCGCGATTATTTACTTTCAAAAGTGTTGTTGTTTTGCGATTATGTACTTTTGTAATTTTTCCCTTGCCTTTAGGAATGGGCATTTCGCTAATATATATATATATATATATATATATATATATATATATATATATATATACACACACACACACTAGCATATGTCTGTGCCTGAAGGCACGAAGAAATTTTTCAAAGTACGTAATCGCGAAACGGCGACAATTTTTCAAAGTACGTAATAGCGAAACGCAAAAATTTGGAAGTGTAATTTTAAAACAATGTCAAATAGTCCAATAACATTCAAATAGTCTATATTCATCAAATAAATTCACATATAATACTAAATATACAATATTCATCCATCGATTTCACATTATGTCTCAAAAAAACAAAGTGTCAAATTTTAAAAAAAATTGGGCGTAATCTCCTTTGTTTATGGAACTATTCACCCTGCTTAACAAATAGCAAATAGTCCAACATTCAAATTGTCTAAATTCTTCAAACAAATTCATATATAAAATGAAATATACAATATTCATCAATCAAATTAACTGTGTCTCAAAAAAATAAAGTGTCAATTTTTAAAAAAAATTGGTTATAGTCTCCTTTGTTTATTGGACTATCCACCCTATTTAATGGCTAACAACAAATCCAACAAATTAAAAAAAATATTAAATTCGGAGATGGGAGATAGAAGGCCGGGAAAGGAGAATATAAATTTATTCTTTCTGAGGGACTTCCTCAAAATGTCTGTGCCGTGGTGCTTCTGGATTAGGTAATACTACTGTTGTCTTCCCATCCTTCTTCCCACCTCTGGCCATTATCACTCTCTCCCTCTCGGTTTTCTTTACGATTTGACAAACAAAAAACATAATTAATCAGTTTCTCGAACAAAGATACAATCACATAAGTAAATATACAATCAGTAAAATGAAATATACAATCACATCCAAATTGTCTAAATTCGAGATTGATTCAACCGGATCCAATTGGATTACCTCTTTTATACAAAAATGCAGTCTCGAGTTTGATCCCATCATATTTGGTCTACAAATAAAATAAATAACAATATTAGGAAAAAGGAACTATTTGAACAGATGTATTACACCCAAGAAGTGTTATTGCGTCTATTCTAAACCAAAAATCTCCATAAAATAGAACTCAAAATAAAGATATACATAAACGAAAATCTAAAACACTAAATAAGAGCTGTGAAAATGTTAAAAAAGTACATTGAATATTAACCGAGCCCATATTTATAGATAAAAATAGAATGGGATATCTTTCATGGCTCGCGAGCAAATTTACCTTAATAGAAAATGATGGCAGCAGGTGGCTCGTCAACTGTTGGCTTCAATAGCAAAATGAACTTCATCAGTTGTCATCAGCAAAATGAACCCACAAAATTCAAATCCTCACTATGTTGTCATCCTATTTAGTTGTCAGGAAGCCTTTGCTCATTACTAATAAATACTAATGCGATCAAAGACATCATCAGCAATCTATCCGTCGGGGAATCGGTAGAAGAACATTCTCAACCTCTCTCTGGTGTCTTTAATAGCCTTCATTCTGTCGGCAACTTGAACATTCTATCGACAAACTGGGATGCAAAAAACATTAAATATTAATCAAGTAACTTAACAATTCAGGAGGCATGTCTGGTGGTCAATAGTAATTATCAAATTGATGTGGAGGTGGGGGCATATATTGAATATTAGGCATAAAACCGGGTCCCCCAACATACATATGAAAATCTCGAGGGGGAGGGCCCCATGATTGGGTGGGGGCATGTCTTGGTTTGCCCTAGGATTCGTCATTTGCTTCAAATATTCCAATTACACTGCGATCAACTATAAATTTCCTGAGATCAGTTGCGATCAGTTCAACCGCCTTATGCACATTTGTGGGATCCCCTCGTATCTCAATAATGCTATCGTCCAGTTTGATCTATAGGGAATTTACATCAACCTCAACTATAAAATCAACTTGAAGTTCTTGGATGTTACCCTGCAGGTTTGATTTCTAGATGTATCAGCATCAATGATAGGAGAGAATTCATATATGGGAGTGTAGGGTCAACGTTACCAGAGTTATTAACCAACAAAAATGAAACATCATAATACAAAATCAGCCCTATTCATAAACTTACCTATTCTTACCAACATTATAGAAAATCTATAAAAATTAAAAACCTGCAAAATCTTTATAAAAAACCTGCAACAGTATACAAAATATGCCATGTTCATAAACCTTTAGGGTCACATCTAACCGCAAGTATCCATCACGATGACTCATTCTTTTATGAGAAAACTGAATTATATTTTTGGCCAACACAGTCTATTATTGACTTGTGAAGTACCCATCGAGATTAAGTTTTTGACTCTAATTTCTCACATACAACCTAAACCTCTCAATAGATCTCCAAAACCTAGTTTCATTCAAAGAACTAATCTACATAGTCCAATAAAACCAAATCAAGTAACATTCATAAAATGTCGTCCACATGGAATTTAAGTGAAACTATAAAGTCTTCTATCATGAAAACAGATATGTAGCTTAATTTAAGGACCGACATTACTGTATAACCAAGATCAAGCACATACGTATATAATACGTTTCCCTACTGTAAAATATGGGTAGATGCCTACTGTTGTACATCTCTGTACACATTCTTACAACTAATTACAAATCAACCAATTGAGAATGTACATCCATCATATCCACCAAATAAGCCAAAGATTGAATTGGAGTTCATAAAACACTACCCAAGTCCCAACAACCAAGATTAGTACTCATGCATTGCAATAGAAAATGACGAAGGTCAAGAATATAAAGATGATTCTACCAAATGAAGACATGATTATCTGGGCACTCACCATCTATCTTGATCTTGTCTAGTAATTCATATGGAAAGGCCAACCCTCGGGATGTGAACTTCCATCTTCATTATGGTATTGCCACACTCCATGAAAATCTGCTCATCCTATCTGAAAATATAATTAAGGATATATTTCAACCAATGTGTATGAAAAGTAGTAAAATGGAATCTATATACACACAGATAATTATAGATAGAAAAATTATATGAGCTCACAAATTTAAACTATTAAAATATAAAAATAGAACCATAATACCACACGACCTCTAGAAAGATATGAAGTAAACATATGTACTCCAAATAGCTTAATTAAGCATTTATATGTAAAAACTCATGGCTTATCCAAAAGGTTCAAATATCAATTTAGCGGACATGATTCAAGTTCGTGGAATGATATCGATATAGTCCTACAACTGATCGCAACAACTTGAGAAGCAAAACCATGGAAACTTAATGGTCGAACAGTCCTATAACTAACATTTAAAGAACATATTAGGTTTTTTCAACATAGCTACTCAATTGTGA
Organism: Sambucus nigra; assembly: GCA_949130495.1. Classification (NCBI taxonomy): domain Eukaryota; kingdom Viridiplantae; phylum Streptophyta; class Magnoliopsida; order Dipsacales; family Adoxaceae; genus Sambucus; species Sambucus nigra. The sequence continues at coordinate 378,704,757 of OX422219.1, read as the reverse complement.
TATCAATATAGCTACTCAGCTATTACAAAAAATAAAAAGATACAAGTGTACCTAAATTTAAAAAAGTAATAGCAAATAATCAGCATTAACTAAAATAAGCAGCATTTATGCATATGCATATTGCATATATGCAATCTGCATATTTGCAATATATTATCGTGTTGGTCTTGATGCCAACTGTTTTCCTATTCCCATATATAAGAAATGATTCGACGATCACTTTTGTCATGTTCTTATAATTTGGGAAAGGAGTGTGGACTTGTATACTATGAAGGATTCTATTATTCTGATGAGATTTCGAGAGATTAGTTGGTTCGGTGTTTGTACTTAAACTGAGTTGGGATATATTGGCTTGGTATGTAAGTTTTATGCATCTACTACTTTTGGGGATTATGGACTGAGTTACTCGTACATTCTTATGTCTAGGGAGTTGAATTTCTTATTTCTTTGGATGTTATTTCTTAATACTACAGTTTACCTTGGGTTAAAAATCCAAGTTATCCCTATCCTGAAGATGCAGGTTCATCATTGTTTAACTGGAAAAGGCATTGATTAATGTTTATTAGGAAGTGTGATATAATATGCTCATGGCTTGGTCTGTGGCTACTATATCTTGCATCGATGATGTCCTTGAATATCAATCCTACCTTGCACCTAAGAATTCTCATGTGTGCTATTAGAACCAATGCCAAAGTAGATTTATCATACCATATATATCAAGTTCTGAAGATCACAACTAAATGAGAAAGGACAAATGTATATTTACTTTTTAGAAGGATTATTTTGCATTACTTAAGGAAGAATGAGTTTTTCCCATTAAAGAAGAAAACAATACAAATCTTGGTCTTATTTCCTCTACATGTTACAACAAAGTCATCATTCATCTATTTTATGGGTCATGTATAGTTTTGATACCAAATTTAGTCTGCTGACATGGCTCAATAAAGTAAAGACACATGGCAATCTATGTGGCAACAACAAACACTTCCGAGGAACTCACACGCTCCGAGGAACCATACTACAACGAGGAACACTTCTTCCCCAAGGAACTCACACGCTCCGAGGAACCATACTAAAATGAGGAAAACTACTTCCCCGAGGAACTCATACGCTCCGAGGAACAAGAACTCTCCGAGGAACTCTTAAGTACCGAGAAGCTTAGGCGGTCCGAGCAACTCAGGCGGTCCGAGCTACACCTCGAAGAAAGCATTAATAGTAGGATAACCAACAGTTTGACTGTTCATTAAATGCTTATCATTCAGACGCACACGCTTAAGGGGCATTGAATGTATTACCCTTTCATATGTACATCATTTAATGTATTACCCTTTCACATTACAGCCTCAGGGCTATAAATACATTGTACAATCTTCATTGTAGGGGGACCAGAATTTCTTGATAGAACTCGTAATCGAGAATTCCCATACAATCAACAATAACATAACAGTGGGCGTAGGCCATTCTTATAAGGCTGAACCACTTTAAAAACTCTTTGTTTCATTTATTTTATCCGTGATTGAATAATTAGATACGATCTAATTTTTTACATCAACAGATTGGCGCCATTTGTGGGAAACGACTGGTAATATCGTTTTTCATCAAAAATAATTCATCACAGATGGCTGATATTCCAAAATCCAGCAATCGAAACGCTCGAAGCCCTCCAAATCCATCTGGTTTGCCAAATATTCCAGATTTGGATGGAATAATGACAAATCTGGCTCAGGGCCAGACCGTCATGCAAGAAACTATGCGACAACTCATACAAACCCTCCATGGCGGTGCACGAACCCATTCAGGACTGCGAAGTATTCAAAGAAATACCCATTTACCTTCTTCACGTACTAGGCGTACTGATTCATATCGTAATGAGGAGTCTGAAGACTTTTCTTATCAACCTGTACGAACTTCATCAGTGCGAGCCACAGATACTGAACAACGTATCACTCTCTCCCCAGAAAGGACCAGTGCGCTAGAAACATTAAGCAGGGTATCACCTTTTAATAGATTAGGACCTAGAAGGAGTAAAAGTCCTCCTAGAGCCCCATCGAGGAGTTTTCGACGACCATCAGATTTAAGGGAAGGATCTGCCCAATCGCGACCAGCTGTTCGTCAAGATAGATCCCAGGAAGCCACATCAACGCGATCAGTTGGTCGAACTAACAGGCCCGAGGAAGGAAATGATGCATGGAAAGGCTCTATTCAGAGGCTGGAGGATAGATTAGGGGAAATGGATAAAGCCAAGAACCCTCTATAACGAACCTTTGTTCGAGGAACACCTTTTGTCGAGGCCATTGTAGATTTTCCAACACCATCAAAGTTCAAAGCACCTGATGTGACCCCCAAATATGATGGAAAGACTAACCCTGTCCTTCATATAGAACAATACCAAGCTGCAGCCGACATCTATGTTGTTCCAGATGAGATGAGATGCAGAGCATTCTCGGGAACTCTTACCGGATCTGCTCAAATATGGTATAATAATCTTCCTCGGGGTAAGATCTCAACTTTTCTTCAACTGGCCGAGTTATTCATTGTGAATTTTGGTTTTGGGGCAAAGCCAGTTAAACGAATAGGACATTTGTTAAGTGTTAGACAAAAAGCTGGTGAGAGTACCAGAGATTATATAACCCGTTTTAATAATGAGAAACTTGAAGTCATTGATTATGAGGAGAAGACAGCGATTACTGCTTTGATGAGTGGACTACTGCCCAACAAGTTGTACTACACTTTGGCCAAAGATCCACCTAGAACCATGTCAGATCTGATGGGAAAAGCGTCCAAGATTATGAATGCCGAGAAGGCTATAGCTGCGAAGAAGAATATGGATGCCAAAGAAACTAAGGTGGAAGGTGATAAAGCTAAGAAGAAAGAGCATAAGAACAATAGTAATGACAAACATTCAAAAACTAGGTCGGTATGGGACATAATGAAGAAATATGATAATTATACTCCTTTGAAGAAGGATATCAACCATGTTGAAGAGGAAATCAAGAACAACGAGGAATTAAACTGGCCAGAGAAAATGAAGGCAGACCCTGACAAGAGGGATAAGGCGAAGTATTGCGAGTTTCATAAAGATCATGGCCATATGACCAAAAATTGCATAGCTCTTCAAAATGAGATTGAAACACTCATCAGACGAGGAAATCTGTCAAAGTATGTCGATCGTGGAAGCGAAAGAAGAAACAACGACCGAACAAGAAAGAGGTCTAGATCTCCTCGTCGAGTAGAGGAGAACAAGAAAAGAAACCATGAAGTCAATCTAGAAGACGACCCCGATCTTCCTAAGAGACCAAGGCATCCATAACGTGAGGTATTTTCAATACGCTTTGGGTCATTTGACTGTAATGTTATAACAGGTGGAGATGCAGGAGGAGGAGACCTTACTGCAGAGAGAAAAGCTTACCTCTGTGAGGCTAAAGCTTGCTCGTACATTCAACAAATAAATCTAGCTGAGGAGGATCGCCCGAGAAAGGTGAACAAAGAGAAATTGGTCATTGGTTTCTCAAAGAATGGCCTTGCAGGTGTTCTATATCCTCATGATGACCCATTAGTGATCAAGATGAGAATGAATGAGGTAATGATTTCAAGAGTACTAGTAGATAATGGTAGCTCGGTAGACATCATGTTCTACTCGTGCTTCGATAGTTTAAATCTAAAGCTATCTCAATTGGAGCCTTATCATAGACCCCTCATCTGTTTTGCTGGCGAGAAAGTATTTCCACTTGGGATGATCAAGTTGGATATATTCATTGGTACGTGGCCTGCTTGTCGAACAGGAAGAATAAGCTTCTTCGTGATGGATAAGAATGTTCAATCATCATACAATATCATCATGGAGAGAGTAGGATTAAAGAAGTTCGAGGTTGTACCATCTACAGTACATCAATGCCTAAAATTTCTAATAAATTTTGGAGTAGGAGTTGTGAAAGGTGATCAGAAAGTAGCTCGGGAATGCTATTATTCATCCGCTGAGCAAGAGGAACTGGAAGAATCAAGGAGAAAGACTACTACCTATCAAGTGGATGAAGGGGCAGAAATTGAAACATTGGATCCTAGAGATGAGTCGTAAACTCGTGAAGGGTCAAGTGGTGGAAGCTACTGAAAACATCATTCTAGACGACGAGCACCCTGAACGAACTACTAAAATAGGTTCGTCGTTGGAAGCCTCACTAAAACAGGAATTGATAACTTTCCTTAAAAGAAGAAAGCAAACTTTTGCGTGGAGTCATGAAGATATGCCTGGGATAGACCCAAATTTCTTATTTCATGAGCTCAATGTGAATAAAGAGATCAAGCCTATGAAGCAGAGAAGAAGAGTATTCAGTCCCGAGAAGAATCAAGCTATACAGGAGGAAGTCGAGAAGCTCCAGAAGGCTTATTTTATTGAAGATGTTAAATATCCAGACTGGTTAGCAAATGTGCTGATGGTGAAAAAGAAGAACAACAAATGGAGGATGTGTGTAGACTTCACCGACCTCAACAAAGCATCCCCAAAGGATCACTTTCCATTTCCCCGAATTGATCAACTTGTGGATGTTACCTCGAGACACGAGCTGCTGAGCTTCATGGATGCTTATTCTGGTTACAATCAGATTAAAATGAAACCTGAAGACAAGGAGAGTACTTCTTTCATTACCCCTAGGGGACCTTATTGTTATAATGTTATGCCTTTTGGTTTGAAAAATGCAGGTGCGGTATATCAGCGGCTGATGAACAAGGTCTTTGCTGAACAAATTAGTTGCAATATGGAAGTCTATGTTGACGATATGCTGACAAAGAGCAAGAAAGCTGCCGATCATCTAGTTGACTTAAGTCAGACTTTTGATCAACTGGATAAATATCAAATGAAGCTGAACCCAACGAAGTGCACATTTGGAGTACGAGAAGACATGTTCCTCGGGTACATTATCAATCAATGAGGCATTGAGGTGAATCCTGAAAAGATCAAAGCTCTACTAGGGTTGCGATCTCCAACGACGAAGAAAGAGGTGAAAAGTCTTACAGGACGAGTAGCAGCACTCAACAGATTTGTATCGCGAGCAACTGATAGATGTCTCCCATTCTTCTAGACACTCCGAAAGACTTTTGAGTGGAATGATGAATGTGAGAAGGCTTTTCAAGACTTGAAGAAATACTTGGGAGCACCTCCACTGTTGTCCAGGCCAGGGAGAAAAGTTATACTTATATCTTGCAGTGTCCGAGAATACATTTAGCTAGGCGTTGATCAGAGTGGAGAATGGAGTACAAAAACCAATCTACTACACAAGTAAGGCCTTTCGAGGAGCAGAGATCAGATATCCGAGGCTGGAAAAATTGGCATTGACGCTGATTGAGGCGAGTAGGAGAATGAGGCCATACTTCCAGGCTCATGCCATAGTAGTTTATACTGATATGCCATTGAGGCAAGCCCTTCATAAACTAGAAAAATCAGGGAGATTGATGTACTGGGCAATAGAGCTCGGAGAATACGATATAGTCTATGAACCCAGATCATCGCTAAAAGGGCAGGCTGTAGCAGATTTTATAGCAGAGTTCACCTATCCAGATACCCCCGAGGAGCAAACGTTGCTCGCTGATCAACCTGTGGATGTTATAGGATCATCAAACACAAGCTCAGACCAACTTAGGTTAGTAAAAGGGCAAGTGGACGCTACAGGATCATCAAATTCGAGCTCAGACCAACTCCGGTTGGTAAAAGGGCAAGAAAAGATGATCGACCAAGAGCAAGAAATATCAGGGGAGGATGAGAGGAAGCAACAAATATTTCACCGAGGAACTCTGTTAGATCAGAAATTTGAAGACGAGTTACCTATATGGAGGCTATATGTAGATGGATCATCTTGCATTACAGGATGTGGCGCGGGGATAACTTTGAGCACTCCGGACAAGGTCGACATGGAATATGCCCTACATTTCCAATTCAAAGCTTCCAATAATGAGGATGAGTATGAGGCCATGATTGCAGTTCTTAATTTGGCAAAAATTATGGAGTCACAGCAGGTTATTGTTTTCAGTGATTCTCAATTGATCGTAAACCAAATGATGGGAGTATATGCAGTCAAAGGAGAATTAATGATCAGATATCATGTAAAGGCAAAGAAGCTGGTGTCAGAATTTGCTGCTATTCAACTGGTCAGAATACCAAGAATGGAGAATGCGAGAGCAGACGCCTTAGCTCGATTAGCATCAGCTACTCATACCGAGCTACGAAGAACAATCCCAATTGAAGTTTTAGCTGGTCGGAGTATAGATGAAGATTTGACGATGAACTTTATGACCCTTGATTTAGGACCATCTTGGATGGATCCCATCAGGGCATATATTGAGAAAGGGGAATTACCAATTGATAAGCTCGCAGCCAAGAAATTGAAGTTTAAAGCTGCTCGGTATGTATTAACTAACAGTATTCGGTATAGATGAGGAATTATGGCAGGTTTGCAAAGATGTGTACATCCCTCCGAGGTGAAAGAATTGATTGAAGAGGTCCATGAAGGGTCTTATGGAGCCCATGTAGCAGGTCGGACGCTTTTACAAAGGGTGATGACGCAGGGATACTACTGGCCGACGATGAGGGCTGATTGTATAACCTATGCCAAGATATGTGACAAGTGCCAATGCTTCTCCTCCATCCGAAGAACTCTCCAAGCATTACTAACACCCATTACTTCTCCTTGGCCATTTTCCATGTGGGTAATAGATTTGGTTGAGCCACTGCCAACGACCAGAGGAAGATTCAAATACCTCATCGTCGCAGTGGATTATTTTACTAAATGGGTTGAAGCCGAGCCTCTCATTGATATGACGTACGACAAGGTGTACCAATTTATTTGGAAGAACATCATTTATCGATATGGTCTTCCTCATGCTTTCATCACAAACCATGGAACACAATTTGATAACGAGGAGTTCGCTACCTATTGCCAGTGGTCAAACATTTTAAAGATCCACTCAGCACCAGGCCATCCTCAAAGTAATGGACAAATTGAAGTGACAAACAGAACGCTGCCAAATGGCTTGAAGAAAAGACTGAATGATGCGAAAGCAAATTGGATCAAATAGTTACAATCAGTACTATGGGCTTACCGAACTACTCCCCAAGTAGAAACTGGAGAATCACCATATATGCTAGCATTCGGAAGTGAAGTTATTATACCTGCCGAGTTGGGCCTCCCAACACATAGGGTACTGAATTTCAATTCTCCAGTCAGCGAATTAATGAGAAGATTGGATTTAGACATGCTCGAGGAAGTAAGAGAAGAAGCAGCCATTAGAAATGCTGCTTACCAGCAACAAACATCTTTATTCTACGACAAGAGAGTGAAGAAGTGCGACCTGAAAGAAGGAGACTATGTGCTGAAGAAAGTAATTCAAAATCATAATAAACTGGAGGCAAACTGGCATGGACCATACCGAGTTACAGAAGTTGTTCGACCAGGAACTTACCGAATATCAAATTTAGAAGGGGAGGAGTTTATGAATGCATGGAACGTAGAGCACCTACGCAAGTATTATCAGTGATGAATAAAATGAAGATATTCTGCCGAATTCTCTCCTTTTATTAAAAGTTTTTCGGGGAATACTAGTGCTACACACTACTCGGTGAAACTCGGAAAAACTCGGACTACTCAAATTTATTCTCGAAAACGCCAACTAAGGTTGGTCGAGAAACCTATATTCCTCCGGGAAGTAAAGCTACCTATATTCCTCCGGGAAGTAAAGCTACCTATATTCCTCCGAGAAGTAAAGCTACTTGTATTCCTCCGAGAAGTAAAGCTACTTGTATTCCTCCGGGAAGTAAAAATTGTATTCCTACGGGAAGTAAAACTATATGTTCCTCGGGAAGTAAAAGTATTCCTAAAAATACCAACTTATGTCGGTTAGGAAGTAAATATATTCTCGAAAATGCCAACTTGAGTTGGTCGGGAGGTAAAATTATTTCAAAAAGTGCCAAAGTTGCTCGTAGAGAAAAAATTCACTAACTATGGCTGGTTGGGGATAAAAACCCACTAACTGTAGTTGGTCGAAAAGGAAAATTTACCGACCTTGGTTGGTCGGAAACATTTTATGAAAATGAGAAAGTGATCGAGCAACATTTGACCTTGGTTAGTCGGAAACATTTTATGAAAACGAGAAAGTGATCGAGCAACATTTTTGATACTCATAACTTTTTAATTATTATTAAATTGGCCGAGAAAAAAAACTTCATTTTGGCCAAATGACTACCACAAATTCAAACTACACGACAATTAGTTGATAGACAAATAATACAATATTGTTATCTTTTTAACAGATATACATGCACATATGTAAAGTGTTACAAGACAATAGCAATTAAGATTGCGAATGAAAATGAAAGTCTTTCATTAAATCCAAAAACAAATTACAATGAGAATGAAATGTATACAAATTTATTACATCAATATCCCTATTCTATTAGTTTTTTCCCCTTTGCTTTTGAAACAGGTTCCTCACCAGCACGAGGATCATTTAAAGTAAGAGGAGAATTTATAAAGTTCAAATCTTTTAACATCCTGATATTCATCACGGATGGTCGATCTAGGAGGTGCTCGGGATGAGATATCTCGACATTCTAATGGAGATTATAGTCGCCGAGATATTTGGAAATCAAGCATTGAGGAATGGCCCGAGCAGGGATCCAACTCATATCCAGTTTGAATGGTGGCACGGGTAGGTCGAGCAGCCCAGGATCGTGGTAGTCCCACAGGTAATGACCCTGTTCGAGTTGCAGCACACCTAAGGCATTCAACCAGCCTTGTTTGTAGCCCTCATTATTGGCATTCTGGATACGATCGTCCAAGTGGTAGAGAGCCTCGTTGTACCCAACCATCCAGAACTCCCTGGGCTGTTTGTGGAATTGATAGGTCAATCTTTCCTGCTGCTCGTGCAGATTTTTGATGAAGAGTTCTTTATTCTCCAATGCAGACTTCTGCGTAGAATGCTGCTCTTCCAAGTCCCTAATCTTCTTTGACATTTCAGCTAACGCCTGGTTCTTCGCCATTAATTGGAAGGCCTGGTTCTCTAAGGCAGATTGAGTCCTTTGTTCCTCGACAGGAATCCGAGCAGCTCTTGCTCGTCCCCGAGGATCTTTTGCTCGTCCACGAGAAGATGTAGAAGGGCCATATCTTTTCAAGGTTTCCAACTCATCCCTAAAGTTGGCATTCTCGACCTCCAAGAATGAGAATCCCTCATCAATCACTGGGATCAAGGCTTTTGAAGTGGAAGCTGCAGACTTCAACTGTGACAACTCTCTTTGCAGGTTATTATTCTCTTGCTCTAATAATTCAGTTATTTGTCTGCACTCCTCGACCTCACCCCTCAGAGTTCTCTCCCTCACATCGTAGCTAACAAAAAGTTTGTCGTATCCCTTGTCGGCAATGATCTGCTGGAACTTCTTCTCGTACCCCTCGTGCAAAAGGGCAGTGGATTCTTTGTATTATTGCTGAAGGTCTTCAAGAGTGCCTTGGAGATCCTCGATCATATCATAATAATCCACATTATTGGCCAATGCACGATCAAGCAGACACTTCAAATATTGGTAAGCTTCAACTGCCTGTTCCGAAGCATCTTGGCCAAGGATGTCGATGATTTTTGTTGTACTCAGATCTGTGTGACCAACCTTAAAATAATCATTGCACTGCCTCAACAGCTTTGTATCGTGAGCAGATAATAGTTCCATCCTGGTCAGAAACTAGTAGAGGAAGAAAAAGTAGTAATCAATAATCAAAACAGAGCATGAAGAATAGACAACAGTATGCAAAAACAAAAGTTCAAGTTTTATTATATCACAAAATTCAGAGTCACACGTTCATGGTTACATTTGACAAAGGAAAAATAAAATAGAGATAAACCCGAACAACTCTACACCTTTTTTTTGTCTCCCAAAACTTTCTCGGGAGACTGGGACGAGGAGGTAGGTTGCTCGGATGGAGCAGATAGTAGCTAGGGAAGTGCTAGAGGTTGCTCGGAGGAAGTAGCGAGTTCCTCGTTTGTATGCTGGATGGCTGGGGGATGAGAAGCTTGATCTCCCATCACCATGGAAGACTCTTCGGAGGCAGCTTCATCCTCTTCTTCGTCTTCAGGAGTTGGAGGGGGACCAGGGATGTGTCGCTGAAAGAGTTCAGAATTTTCATCCACTTTCATCTCCTGTAGAGCAGCGACCCATCCATCCCTAAAGTACTTGAGGCTTCCATATTCTACTTGCGACATCATGGCACCCAAGCCCTTGTTCCACCCCTTGTCCCAGCCAGCGCTGAAAGACTTCTTCACAGCCAATTTTCTCTTTAACTTCTCCGAGGAAAGCTTCTCGGACAGAAGGTTTTCAGCAGTCTTCAATTTCTTCTCAACCTCCTCCTTCTGCCGACTTACTTCCCGAAGTTGGATTAATTCTTCCTCAGCAACCTTGAGTTTATCTTCAAACTCCTCAGCATTCTTGAGCTTCCCTTCAAGCTCTTTATTTTTCTCCTCCAAGTCCTTTATTTTCTTCTCCAACCCCTTGGAGACTTCAACAACTTGATCTTTCTCCTGCTCGATGGAGGTAAGTTTCTTCTCCCAGATTGCCTTATCAGCATCGTACTTCAGACGAGAATCTTCCAAAGACTGCCTCAGTCCCACCAAAGCTTCCTCCACACCAGATGAGGAACTTGAAGCTTTAATAGCTTCGTCTTTCTTCAAAATTGTGTTAAAGCAGCTCACCAACTGTGAAAAGAAAACGAAAGCAAGTCAGAGACGGATATAACAAGGGAAAGATGAAAAGTTCAAAGCAAAAAGACTTACAGAAGTAATGTGGCGAGCTGCCAATGTGGTAAATGTGTCCCGAGAAAGGTTCTTTTCAATACCTTGGATCTCGGGAATGATCTAAGTCTTCACCGAGCTCGTAGCAGAGCTTGGGGGAACAAAAGTAGGAACGCTAGTTCCAATAGTTGGGGGCTGGGAGATGGTTTCAACCAAATTGACCGAGGTGCTTTTCTTCAGCCTCCTCGGGGGAACAGGGATAGATTCAACCAAAGAGGAACTCTTGGTCGGTGATATTACAATCACTTCTCCTGGAGCAGCAGACTTACTCGGGGCCACTTGGGGCTTCTCGATAACCTTCACAGGAGCAGCCGAGGAAGGTTCATCATTTTTCTTTGTCCCTTCTGGGACATCATGTCTACTTTTTTTTGCCTCTCCAGCACCAGAGGCAGGTTTCTCAAAAAGGCTGGGAGGTCTTCTCTTCTTCATCCTTTCACTTAAAGGAACGTGTGACTCAAGCAAGGAACTGGTAGAAGCTGGTACTGGCTCTGCGTCGCTTATCACCAAACGAGAAGTAAAAGAAGTGGTGTAGCTCTTGTACCACATCAGATATGAAGCTGACCTAATGTGCTCGTCAGCAACAGTTTGATGCAAACTCCAGATAAGTTTCAAATGTCTTATGTTAACGTCTGCCTCTTTTGGACACTTTCTTTTGCTATCAACTGCAAATAAATCAAAATTACAATATCAGTGGCACATTTTGTCAAACACAGAGGACGCATAATTTCAAAATAAATAAAATGAAATAAGAATAACCTATCCCATTGCCATAGGGAGGGCATCTGGGACCCTGATACACTTCATCTCCAGATAAAGGAGCATGTTGCCAATTTTTTATAACAACCCCGTGCTCAAAATAGTCCCTATTGGCATCCGGGAGATTGACCACTAAAGCCCTATTTAAAAATCTAGTTTTTAAATAAAAAGTGTTATCACCCAGTGCCCATCTATAACAAAACATGATTTCTGGAATTCCTATGCGAGTTCCATGAATTTGATTTAACCTATGAACCCCATTAACTATTCTCCATGTATTGGGGGCTATTCTTGCAGGAACAACGTCAAAATATTGACAAAATTCTAGACATAGAGGATTGGGCGGAAAAGAAAATCCATACTCAGCAACAAAGAGACTGGGGAACCAATGTCCCTCAGCCAAACGGAAATAGTCAGAAGGCTCAGAAAGCTCTTCCAGAACAACCCAGGAGGGAATAGAAAAATCAGAGCGAAACTTATCAAGAGATTCAACAGGGTAAACCATGATGAATAGAGGAAATGAAGAAGAAGGAGGAAGATCTTACAGAAAAAGAGTGGATTTGTTGACAACGAACGATGAAAAGGATGAATGCACAAGAGAGTAAGACAATGGAAAATTCGAAGATACAAATTTCAAAAAGTAGAAGACGATGGGATTGTCTGTGACGCTTAAATACTCTTCCTTGGGAAAAGGAAAAAGTAATGATTACAAAAAAAGACGGTTACGTTACCGACGGCTAAAAAGACAAAAAGGGTGCGGGAATCGAAGCGAGTAGAAAAATTCAAAAAGCATGATTCTACGAAGATGGAAGGATAAATAAATACAAAAGACTCCTAAATTTCAGGATGACCATTTAAAACTGCCATATTCCGAGAAAGAATGTTCCATACTACTCAAATTTCGAACTATGAAACATTGGGGGCTTCTGTTGATACCAAATTTAGTCTGCTGACATGGCTCAATAAAGTGAAGACACATGGCAATCTACGTGGCAACAACAAACACTTCCGAGGAACTCACACGCTCCGAGGAACCATACTAAAACGAGGAACACTGCTTCCCCGAGGAACTCATACGCTCCGAGGAACAAGAACTCTCCGAGGAACTCTTAAGTACCAAGAAGCTTAAGCGGTCCGAGCAACTCATGCGGTCCTAGCTGCACCTCGAACAAAGCATTAATAGCAGGATAACCAACAATTTGACTGTTCATTAAATGCTTATCATTCAGACGCACACGCTTAAGGGGCATTGAATGTATTACCCTTTCATATGTACATCATTTAATGTATTACCCTTTCACATTACAGCCTCAGGGCTATAAATACATTGTACAATCCTCATTGTAGGGGGACCGAAATTTCTTGGTAGAACTTGTAATCGAGAATTCCCAGACAATCAAAAATAACATAACAGTGGACGTAGGCCATTCTTATAAGGCTGAACCACTTTAAAAAATCTTTGTTTCATTTATTTTATCTGTGATTGAATAATTATATACGATCTAATTTTTTACATCAACATATGGTACCTACCAAAATGTGAGCTTTTTCATGAGTCCTCGTAGCTCCCTTTTAGATATGCTTTTTCACGGATATCTACCTCATTAATTTTATTGGTGATTGCATCAGCTTACAGATGCTATGCGTAGTGAGTTTTAGGCTTTCAGAGATAACTCCCAACAATTATTTTCTAAATAGTAGCTTCAATTTCAAAATCTTCCCGTAGGTTCCTCTTCTCAGAGTCAGTGGAATTCCCTCAGAACTAAAATAAGATGGGGGTATTGCTCTAGTTTGAGTATATTTGGTTGGTTTTAACTCTTAGGATTTTCAGTGAATTTGTGTAGTTTTGCAATTCTAAACTTTACTTATAGTACATATGTTGCTAGTACTTTTCTTATTACATCTTTTAGATTGATGTATTTACAATTCTGTCTGTAGTAATTTAATATGCTTCAAGGCCTATTAGTCATTATTGCTCATTTAGGTAATGCATACTATACCAACGAGCTTCCCGTTGTGCATTCGCCATCAATGAGGAAGGAATTTTGTTAAACAATTGAAGTGAAAAAGATCTAGGATCATTGAATTCATTTCAAGTAACAGATCGTTGAATTCAAACGTATAGAAAACTACTCACATGCACACAATTATAATTAAGAACTAAATTACTCAGCCAAACGGATCACTGAATAATAATTATATACAAAGATTGTGAGTCTTTAGTATTAATTTGGTACCAACTCTTCCAAACAAAAAAATAATGAAAAAGGGAAACAAAAGTGATCGTGAGCTATAAAAATACCTTAGAGAAATACAAAGCTATATGCTCCCTCATATTACAAAGTTCAACGACTTTGTTTTCTTTCAAATTATCACTGAATATCCTGCACATAATCAAAATACATGAAAGCATAAACAAAAACCAACCAAACAAATAATGCGTTGAGTCTGTTTTCCTAATTTACCTAGGAGTGGCTCTTCTTATAGACATTAAGGTAATGCGTTGAGTCTGCATAAGAAATGAGATGTTATGAGTTTTACACAAACTTTTTAGCCTTCTTCTAGTGGGCTTATTGCCAAATTCTAACCAAATTCTAGTCAAAGAAGAATAATGATGATACCTAAATTTCCAACATATATCTAAAACCTGAATAACCTGAAATGGAAAAGACACCCAACATCTTGTCATGATCATCCTATAGTCTGTATGAAAAATATTCAGAATCAAAGAAAAAGTTCAAATTAACACAAACATATACAACACCAAAATAAAACTCCTTGAATATATTGGGAAAACTCCTCTGCAGCAGGTATAGAAGAAGACAACATTAGAATTAAAAATTAGAATTAAGAAGAACCCAAAAAGAACTTGACCATGCTTTCGAAGCATCATTCAAACCTAATTCATAAGAAGGAACATAACCAAAGTCAAGAAAGTTTATTCTCAAAAGAAAAATTGTGTATCAAGACATGTTATTTAATCTTTGCACATACATATATCCATACACATGTTATTTACCAAAAACAAACCATTTTTGTATCAATGTCAAAACTAAAACTACAACTATTATAAATTAGACACCCTATTTGGCCACCCATTCACTCATTTATTATATAAATTAAAAGAAAAATGTTGCCTATAGGAATCACTTTGTCATTCCTTCATACACCTAAAATGCAACTTATTAAAACATATTTATATATGAAAAAACTTAACATGTATATACACTAATAATATTGCCTTTGAGATATGACAAGTTTATAAAATGATGAAAAAGCCTCGACGATATTCTAAATGTGGAAATTAAAAACCCTCTCATAACCTTACCCCAAACCTAAAAACCCATAAGAAGATATACAATTCAGTTATGAGAAAAAATTTCATCCGAAATATATCATGACTCAAAAAGTGGGAATTATGAGGAGAAAAACAGAGAGAAGGAACATACACCGTGTGGACCTTTAGCAATAGGTTGCTTCAATTGACGGTGATTACACGGATTAAACCAATCATCAAAAGTGAAAATACAGTCTATATTCTTACCAACATTAATGACCCATCATTAAAAAAAGAAAAAAATTTATGGAACCCAACATCAATCAACCATAGAGTAGTAGATATTATGTATGTTCATGCAAAAGTACATGTGCATAGAAACATTAAAAGGTCAATTTAAATGTACTAAAGTAAGAAAAAATGAAGTTGAGTCACCAGATCTAACAAGGGGTCGTAATTTAAGGGCCATTGGTGTATCTAAAACATATTTATATACACTGTTAATATTGCCTTTGAGATATGATAAATTTATAAAATGATGTAAAGTCCTCGATGATATTCTAAGCCCCAAACGTAAATACCCATAAGGAGATCCATGGGGTGAGACACATTTAATCGAACAATAAAAAACGCAAAGCCCTAATGCAGAAAGTATATCTATAATGTGTAAATGAAAAACTCGTTCAAAACCTTACCCCAAACTGCAAAGCCTGGATGCCGAAATTTAGTATAAAGACTGATTAAAGAAATCAAACGGCAGTGCGAAGCCCTGATGCATAAATTCAATTATATATACCTTAGAGGTTCATCAAAATCGTGGAGATGTTGATGAAAACCGTAGAGGTTCAAAACCAAAATCATGGAGATGTTGATCAAAACTAAAACAAACAATGATAAACCCTAGAGTGTAAATACCTTATCCAAATCAAACTGAGAATAAGCATACAAAACCCAAGAATGTAATTACATGAGCAAAAAATGTAAGCATCCGAAATGTACAAACCCATCAAAAGTAAATAAGTAAATAAGTAATTTGCAAACTAAGAGTAAACATACGAAACCCAACAATGTAAAAATCAAAATACCTAAGCCAACAATGTATCGCATACGAAGCCCAACAATGTAAATACCTTAGCCAAATAAAACTTAGAGTAAGCATGCGAAGCCCAAGAATGTAAATACATGAGCCAACAATGTAAGCATCCCAAACATACAAACCCAAATCCAAATCTAAATAACCAAAACCCAAACATGTAGAATGTAATTACCTGAGCCAAGAGTATAAAGAAATCAAATCGCAAAGCCCTGATAATCCCTAGAGGTTCATCAAAATTGTGGAGATGGTGATAAAATACCTAGAGGTTGAATGATACAAAGATGCATCGGTCGAGGGAGAGAGAATGAGGGCTACGGGGTTATGTGGGAGATATGGAGAAAGAGAGATGGGGTAGTGTCTTACGAAAATACCCTTGTTTTTTAATTAAAGTGTAAGTTTGAAGAGTAAAAAAGAGGGGGAAATCAAAGAATTGATGGGTAGATTTGTAAAAAGGAAAGAAGTGTGATCTAAACCATTAAAATGTATAAAAATATGTAAGGAGGTGACACACATCTAAACCGTTAAAATGTGTAGACAATTCGAAAACCAAGCTATCTTATATTTTATATATATATATATATATATATATATATATATATATATATATATATATATATATATATATATATATATATATATATATATATATATCATTTATGCAATATATGTACACACACATTATGAAATATATACATATATGAAATATGCAAATTATATCCATATATGAAATATACACAAAATAAATATATGAAATATATGTGATATACGAAATATATGAATTATCTTAAAAAATATACGAAATATACGAAACATATAAAAATAATATACGAAATATATGAAATATTTTAAAAAAATATATACGAAATATAAGAAATATTTAAAAAAATATACGAAAGATATGAAATATACGCAACATACGCAATATATAAAATTATAAAATATATATTTAATATAAAAAATATATTAAAATATACATAATATATTAAATATATAAAAATATACGAAATATATTAAATATACAAAATATATATATGTACAGAATATATACATATAAAGATTATATTAAATATAAATGTATTAGATATAAAAAAATATATATACATAAATATATGGAATATACTATGTGTACAAAATATATGAATATATGAAATATATGCAATAAAATTTATAAATGTATGAAATATATAGATATACGGAATATATATATATATATATATATATATATATATATATATATATATATATATATATATATATATATATATATATATATTTGACATGACACTTTTGTCCTAACTGAACCAAAACTTATATAACTGCTGCCCCTGTTAGGCATCCCACTCATGTCTCCTGACTCGCTGCGGACAAGATCCACACGTGTTTCTACTCTTTAAAGCATAAGACACATCATTGTGCCCTTTCCTTTGCTCTAGCCCCGATGGACATGTCGGGGTTGTCCCTTTTCGCGGACCTGGTAGTCTTGATCCTGATTGCTACCCCCATTGTCCCTTGGCTACGCTGGGCCTATGGGACTAGTTGTTAGTCTTGACAGCCGTGACTAAACTCATTGTCACTTGATAGGAATTTTATTGATCTCGATCATTAATTTGGGTAATTTATTGGGTATCCCTTCCCTTGGTACCTCACTAGCACTGAAAAATACAGTCTTGCCCTCCAGTTAGATTCCCTAACTCCCTTAGCACCCTTCACATGGGAGCATTAATATAATTTATAAATGCACAACCTTGATGGAAACGACACCAGTCGTCCTTGCCGGATATCCTATCCATGCTTGTATATTCTAACCACGGGTCTATTATCAACTTACGAACCCTTTTTGATTCTTCGTATCCCTATTATCGGGTACGAAGTATGAAAATTTCACCAACTTTCCTTCACATCCGACCATTATCCGGTCCTTTAAAAAAAGTACTAAAATCTCCCTTTGCCTCTCTATTTAAACCACTGGTGAGAGGATTCGTAATAATATGCACCCTAATTTCCTCATTATACATAAAAAAATTCCTATAGATCTGGTGACTGACTCCCATCACCCTACATTACTCCTGTGAGCAAACATTTTTGCCCAAAATTTGACTTGAGTGTCACTACACTCCTCCACATGTGATCCCAATTGGATGTTATCTTTCCCTTGGTACATCACCCTCCCGCACCTTTCTCGAATTCAAGCGGATAGTTCTTCTGAAACAAAAAATCTTCTTCGACCCTCGCCCTTGTCGTCTGCACTTTGTGGGTCTAACTTTACGCCATCTTACTTCTTGACGGTTCTTGGGTCAACCACTGCGCCCAGCGGTTCTCCAATGTTATTTGTTCAAACAATAAACATGGTGACTCCTATCGCGTCATTGTTCCCAGAAAATTATATGGCTTCTGCTGAGTTCTCCCTCCTGAAATCCTCCTAACGTCCTGTGCTTGTCATTCCATAATGCTCGATCTGCCACGCTCGATCGAAACCGTATATGAATCACATCAACTATACATAATAGAAGGAGAATGTAAGTTGCATACGTAAAGTAATACAACAATCCTATAATAAGGCTCTACATCAAATAACGCTAAGCTAAAACATGAAAAGCCACACAAATCCTAAGGACACTAGAACCCGATGTTCTGATACCATCTGTGACACCCCGCCTAATTATGTACTAGTGATCAGGCAATTATCAAATCAAACAGGAATTCGTTTGATTCATTCTTAGCATCACTGTTGAAAACTTATTAATTACTAACCACCTAATTATTGATTAAGTCAATATCAAATTTTATCTTTTAAAACACCAAGTCACTAAGTACAAGAAGAGACTAAATTGAACCATTACAATATAATAGAGTTTAAGCATTCCGCAAATATTTGAATCAAAATACTATCCAAATAAACATCGACTAAAAACATCCAAACCAAAATAAATTTTATAGGTAGAAAATAAATCCCATACAATCTGAACTGAAATAAACTCAATAACTGCAGTAAGCAACGTAACCTGGGAATATAATCAAGCCTGGCATCCCTGTGGTCGGATACCAAAATGATTTTGAAAATATTTGATAGTAAGTGTTGGAACCCAAAACATTTTGAAAATATGTCGCAAGTGAATTAAATTGCAGTAAAATTAAAAATGCATGAATGCTCTTCATATTTAAGCTAGTGTCGCACTCTCTTGAGCCGGCTCACCCCTTAACTATTGTGCACACTTAACGTTTCATATATAACCCATTTAGTCATCTATCGCAATTAGTTCTCGATAATATCCTCCCTGACACAGTACTTTAGTTCGAGTATGTTTAAAATTTGATTTATAAATTTTTTATCACATTAACTTAATTAATCAATTTTCATTTGGGACCATATAATATTCTCTCGTGTTATATATAATCAATACAATTCACATTCCGCATTTTACCCGTATATAATTATCTGCACCATATATACGTATCATCATATTATAACATTCGCACACAAGTCGTAAATATATAACCATCCTCCCGAGTAGACACTCACCGGATGTTCTCTACAATGCTATCAATCTAGGTATACCCATCCACCTGGACACCCTGACACGATTACATCCCCGAATCAGTGAAACAAAATAAATACAGCGGAGGTAGTCATAGTTCCCTTCGAAAATGAGACTGAATCATGCCCAAAACGTCTCACTTCTAATTACGGACGCTATTACCTGGGGACTATACTGTCCCTGCTCCTCAAGCCAGGAAATTCAACCATATCGTGCAATCCTCCCATGATAGCACTAGAGGGGTATGCTTTTACCAAATATCTAGTCACCGATATTTAAGAACACAAACAATATATATATATATATACACACACACACACACACACACACATAATAAATTTAATCCCGGTTATACCGTGCACAAAAACCGTAGCACTAACCTAAAATATACCTGAGTCTATGTGTCATCTCCAAATTTAATTAATTACACATTAATTAATTTATTACCTTGGTGTCGCTTAACCAATATACCCGGACTCGCTCACTTGGCCCGAAAATACAACATTTAGAATTTATTATTCAAACTTGTCTTTAATAAGTTTTGCACACTTAATAATCTAAGGTTTCCAAATCTCTCAAATTTCAACCTTAATTCCCTTTATGTAATATCTCCCTAATTGTCCCACTAGATTTTTCACACAAATACCCAGACAACCATAAATCTAGCCCTCCAAATCAGATTCCAGGTCAAATAGTAGGAGGGAGAAGGAGCCGCCGGCCTTACCACGTTGTTCGAACCATTCTGCTAGTCGTTCAAATGACTCTGGCCGTCGTTCGAACCAAACCCCTGTCGTTCGAACGACTCTGGGTGTCACTCCAACAAAATCCAGGTCGTTCGAACGACCATAGATCTCCCCTGCTCTTCTTTGTCATCTAAATCTGATCCACCATTACAACATCTACAAATCCTTCTGCCCAAAATTTATACAACAACCATTTACACACTAACCTCAAACCTAAGATTTCAAGATTCCCTAAATCTCAATTAAAAACATCCACACAGATTAATGGTTGATAAATCAAATTCTCAAATCCTCTGTAGATTATAAACCTAAATATATTGATTTAGATAGCAACATTAACACAAAAACCATATTTTCATCACACACCCACTATGATATGAATTAAAATCTGCAATTAATTTAAAAGAAAGTTTAACCACATGCCATAGGGTTTGTAGGGTCTGAATCCTTTGGTGTAGATGATGATGATTTGAAGAAGATTGCCCACATTTGTTCTTGATTTTGGCTCCCATGGTTTCTCCAATTGTTCCATCCTTTCTCCTCTACTTACTTAGGTTTTTTAAAATGAGTTATGGCTGTCACACCCTCTCATTTTTAGGGATTATTAAGTCAATCTCGTTTTTACGCTTGTGGGCTTTATTAAAAAGACCCAAACACTCCCATGTGGGCTTCGTTATGCCTAAAAATGCCACTACACCAAAATGGGAAAATTGGTACCCTTTCAGCAGCTAGCCTTATCACGGTCATTGATCGTGATAAAAAAAAAGCACGCATTTTTTTATCACGATCAATGACCGTGACAAGACCGTGCAAGCCTGTGACAAGTACAGTTGTCACGGACTTGTCACAGTCAATGACTGTGACAATTCTATAAAGTTATCATGGTCAATGACCGTGACAATTCTGTCAGCAAAAAACCCTTTCCCCTCCTTTTTTCCTCACCGCATTATTTCCCTCCAATTTCTCTCTCTCTCTCTACGCGCTGCTCTCACTCTCTCTCTCTCTACTTTTAGGTTGGTCTCTCTCTCTCTCTCTCTTCCATTTATATATGCGTGTGTGTGTGCGTGTGTGTGTGTATGTGTGTGTATGTGTGTGTGTTTGTGTGGTGGGGGAAGGGGGTAGGGGGTGGGGAGGGGGTGTGTGCGTTTGTGTGTGCGTGTGTGTGTGTGTATGTGTGTGTGCGTGTGTGTTTGTGTGGTGGGGGAAGGGGGTAGGGGGTGGGGAGGGTGTGTGTGTGTTGGGGGAAAAGGGTGGGGTAGGGTGTGTGTGTGTGCATGTTTGTGTGGTGGGGGTGGGGATGTTTGTGTGTGTGTGTGGTGGGGGAAGGGGGTTGGGCAGTGTGGGGGGGGGGGGGGGGAGGGGGAGGGGAAGGGATGTGTGTGTGTGTGTGTAGTGTGCGTGTTTGTGTGTGTTTGTGCGTATGTGCGAGAGAGGGAAATGATGCGGGGGCGGGGCTGCATGCGCGCGGATGTGTGTGTGTATGCGCCTGTGTGGGGGGTGGGGGGGGGAAGGGAAATGGGACGGGGGTGGGGTGGGGCTTGTTAATTTTTTTTTATTAAATTTTGATTGGTTTATTAAATATTTTCTCTCATATGCAAGTAGTGTCCATTGTAAACGAATTGATTGATTATTAATTTTTTTAGTAAATTAAAATATGAAAGTAGGATTGCCCCTCATTGTAAATTAGTAAATTAATAATTGTATACTTTAATTGTTAGTTTAATTGATGAAAATAATTAATTGAGTAGATGAATTAGAAGGAGTACATGATATACATCTGTTGTTGATATTGCGATTGGATTATACTGGATCGATGTTGGGTTGGTTAATTTTAAAAGTGGCATGACCATTGGATTATTATCCATTTTGGGGTGGGATTTTTCAACTTTTTTTAAAAAATTACTTTGTATAACGAACAATATATATATAGTATAATAATTAAATGAAACATACTTGAAATTACATATAGTGTACATAGATACTAGCCTTCTAGTTCTTATGCGTACACATTCAATAGCCCTTAGACCCGTTCGAGATGCATTACCCCTGTAATGAGATCTCTCGAATTGTCCCGTTTGGAAAGTTTGGGACTGCATAATTTCTGTAGAATAATATTCTTACTGGCTTAAAGTTATTACTTTTGGAGGAAGTTCTGCAGTCGTATCCTAATGTTGTTTGGGTACATACTAGATTGACAAGTGTGTCAGTTATTTCAATTGATCAATTGAAATAACACTCACACTTGCCAATCTACGTCGTGTACTTGGAGAACTATGGGGATATGCTGTCGAATTTTTCTCAAATCGTAACAATGTGCATGAGCTGTTAAGTATATTACAGAAAAATGCGGTCTTGAATGGGATATGACCACTCACCCTTTTGAGGAGATGGAGGAAATAGAAATTTCTATTATAAATTGAATTTGAATTTGAAATTTAAAAATCGAATATAAATAAGACATAATTAAATGAAACATACTATAAATCTAAGTTTTGTTTATACTAATCCATGAATATACGCTTCTTACCTTTAATAGGTGATTCGTTGTGGTAGCTGTGATGGGATATCCGTAATACCAAGAGTGGATGGGTGAGACAAATAGAATGGGGGATGTGTTTCGCAGAGGTGTTAATGAATTTGTGAAATACGCAAAGAGATGTCAAAATGATGAAGAGTTTCCGTGTCTATGTGCTAGGTGTAAGAATGGTAAGGTGTTTGAGTGGAAAACAGTTGAACTACATTTGTTAAGGTGGCATGAAAGATAGTTATCGATTTTGGAGTTTTCACGGTAAATTGAAAGTTCCTTTTGTCCCCGACCAACCTTCACAACAACCTTCAACAAGTAGGATATATGTAGAAGGGGACGAAATAGATCATAATATGTTAGAGGGTTTAGTTGATGATGCATACGGAGTTTATGAAGAAGAGGAGAATGAGGTTACTGATTATGTACAAGGTTCAAGTTCTCGTAAAGATATCACGATAAACCTTGATGGTGACTACCAAAGTTTAAAATTTTAGGCGACCCAACCGTTATACTCTGGTTGTGAGAAAGATCAAACAACTTTACATGCCATGGTTGGTTTTCACAGTTTGAATACACAGTATAGTTTGTCTGGCAATAGCGTGACAGGAATTCTGAAATGGGTGAAGGGCTTACTACCCAAGGAGAATACGCTTCCAAATAGCTATCCTGTTATGAAGAACAATTTGAAAGGTTTGGGAATGAAGTATAAATCGATTCATGATTGTGTGTATGACTACATACTATACCAAAAGGAGTATGAAAATCTCGATCGTTGTCCGGTATGCGATGAACCTAGATATGTCCAATCTACTAATAAGGAAGGCACAAGCTCAAAAGTGCCTCAAAAAGTGTTGAAATATTTTCCCGTTGGGCCTAGATTAAAGTGATTTTTCACAGTACCATGGATAGCGGAGGCAATGACTTGGCATGCTAAGGAAGAAGTAAGGGGTAATATCATGTGTCATCCTATTGATTCTACAGCCTGGAGGAGGATGAATTATGAGTATCCCGATTTTGCTCGAGAACAGCGCAACATTTGTTTGGCTATATCAACAAATGGTTTCAATCCATTTGGAAATCTAAACATCAATCAGAGTGTATGGCCAGTGATCCTAGCCCCACTCAACCTCCCTCCTTCACAGTGTATGAGACCGGAATTTTTCGATGATGGCTTTATTGATACCTGGGACAAAGGCACCAAGTCATGACATCGACATTTACCTGGCTCCTTTGGTATAAGAATTAAATGATTTATGGGAAGAGGTGAGGACAAGGGGGTGAGCTCGCGGGTGGCCAAATATAGGATCATCGGATTGGATACGAACGACACCGGGTTGGCTCGAACGGTGGACTCACATGACGTGAAGCTATCCCGTTTAGAGGTGACGGTCCAAGATATGTTCTCATTCAAGAAGCGTTCGTTGGGCAGAAACCGTAAGGGGAAAGGGAATGAGAAGGTGGTGGAGGAGGTGGTGCAGGAGGATGAGGTGCAGGATGATGAGGATGTGGACCTCGCTGCTTCATCGCTGACACGTGCGAACTTTAATGATCCACTTCCCTATTTGGATCCCTTAGACCGACCGATATCGACACTTAGTTGTCCAAGCGTGTTTATACTTGAAATATTTGATGGCCAGTGATTAACGCATGAAAGGTTTGCTCATGTAAGTGCACAGTCATTGTTTTCATTTCACCGTGGTAATACAAACAAACCTAAATTACGACTACACTTGCGAGGCAAGTCTAGCGGTAAGTCGGGTATCGAAATATCCTCTGAGACGAGATGCTAGAATTTATATGATTTAATACTTCACAATAAAGTGTAAAAGATGAATTACAAACTAAAATAGAAAAGAATCATAGAGGGAAATGATTAACTAGGAGAGGGAAAATAAAGCTAGACTAACAAAGAGAGTAAAAACTATAGGTTGCGTCAAATATCCCTCACCCGAGTTAATTTGTATAAAATGGTTACATGGGTCGACGAGTTATTATAAATGCGTCTCGTTTCGACATTTAATTAAATCAAGGGTTGTCACGCCCCTAAATACGCATAAATGTCTAATAAGATTTTGGCGTCAACAAATATCCCAAAAATTGTGCACGAAAGGTCGTAAGCACGGGACATAAATGATATGCCCCATCAAATCTCCTAGGTGCAATAACTAGGACAACGCACCCGAAATAGAACCGTAAATTCTATCACTAAAGCCAAGCAACGTGTTAACCTGAGTGAGTTCTATTTAAACACAACCTAATTTAAATTACCTAGAAAGCATGTTAAAAACGGGGTAAATGGAAAACGGTAAATTTACACTAGAAAGCGATTAAATCAAAGCATGTAAAGAATGCATGTAAACTAAATTTGAAAGCAGGTAAATTAAACTACAAAGAAAGAAACAATGAAATACAACTATATTAATGGAGAGGGAAATATGAACGTACCAATTACAAACCCTAAAGGGTGTCAATCCAAGAGAGGAAGAAGAAGAAGAACTCTCAAATCCCCCAAACCCTAACCTACAACTCTCTAAAATAAATTTTAACTACTTAATATCTGATTATTACAATAAAAAAGTCTTATATAGTAAGTGGAATTAAAATAGAAAAGAAAAGGGGAAAGAAAAGAAAAGCACAAAATATCTGCAGAAAACAGGGGATCAATCGATCGATCCTTTGGGCTCGATCGATCGATCATTGAAAACGTGGCAAAAATTGGAAGGATCGATCGATTGATCCTGTTGATTGATCGATCGATCCTGTTGATCGATCGATCGATCAAGCAGGTCTCAGCCAAGGTAGCCACTGCATTGTTGTTTCTCCTCTTCTCCCCCTCTTTTGATTTCATTGTTTTTCCTTCCGCTGAAATCGCCGTAACTTCTTCATACGAACTTGGAATCGCGCACCGTTAACGGCCACGTGAAGCTTGCGAGGGGGGATACAACTTCCGTGTAAATGTTGGGCCAGGTGCCGAAGCTGTGAAAAGACTAAAATTCCCTTGAACGTGCAATCGTGTACGGAAATCGAGCGCAATGCGTTCAAACTTCACACTTAGCATCCATATACCTATAAAAGCTCAATTAACCCTTGCAAAACATGTTAACGTAGAAATTCGAGTTTGTATGGTTAACGAGCATAAATATAGGGAATAAGATACCCGAGGGGGCTAAAATGCGTAGGTTCGGAGGATGAAATACGTAATATTTGCATATCATCACACCCTCTAACATACACATTGCTAGTCCATAGCAATGAAAAAGGATGCAAAAAGAACTACAAGCAAACCAAAAGCAGGAGATAGTAAAAAGTATGGTATAAAGGCAAAAGGCCACTTTCGCGGGGGATATGATTGCATTTAGCGTATGCAATAAGCCATTAAACCCCTAGGTCACCCTAGTGGACGAGTGTCGTCTCGTGAGGGTTTTCAGGGATGATTCCCATAAACATCACATGGTTTCCTAAAAATATGCCCAACCCAACATGCGACAAGCCCAATAATAGCGAAACGGATTTCATACGCATTATTAGTAAAGTGAACGGATTCGAACAAAAGTCCGAATCATTAACATTGTAAAATGCACCTCATAGAATTGAAACTTTAAAATGTGGGAGGCGGAGCGAGCACATGCAAAGTGTGATTTGGCGAAAAACTTATATAAACCGAATAAACATTAAAGCAAGCATATATTCAATCCTCATGGGCATTACACTCATCAAGCGAAATCACTCGAAACAGGGAGGTAACACACAGAACATGCGGGCTAAAGAGTAAATGTAAATGGAAACTAGGCCGCACACATATCACAAATGAAGAACGCTATATATGAAATTAAAAACTTGTAATCTCAATGAAAGATACCGCACATTAAAAGAGGCGAAATGCAATTTCACAGATTATCAAAACTATTATGTCTTTTGAATTACATCTACTTAAAATCACATAGGACTTTAATAGGGTTATAATGTAGGTTAGGCTAGGGTACGAAATGAAGGAATGTATGTACGGATTCAAAGTGTTCGGAATGAAAACTCGGGATAATGGGAAGATGCGGGCAATATGCATTAGATATATCAACGGGGAGAGTAACCAAAGCTTATTGAACTATATACACAACATTTACAACTTTCTCTTTCTTTTTCTTTTCTACTTTTTCTCAAGTTTTCTTTTGCTTTTTGCTTTCTCTTTTTCTTCAGTTTTCTTCCGTTTTCTTTACTTTTCAAACTCTCATATGCCTAAATTGCAACCGAAATCATAACAACAACATTCAATCCCAAGAAACATTCCAAACAAAGGTATGGAAAGTGTATGTATGGTTTAAAACTCTAATTTAGAGTTGGTTATGGGAATTGGCGTGTGAAACGAAAGGCTAATATTTAGGCTCAAGGGGGTTAACGAGGGTGAACATATAATGGTGAGGTCAAGGCTAATATGGGTGATATAACAAAGATGGACTATGATCATTTCACAAAGTTTACGTAATTCTCGAGTCAAAACAATATATGAAAATCATGCTCAAGTAACATATTTCAAGTATGAACTTAATTAATGAACGATCAAATGAAAGAATAGTGAGATTACCAACGAGTTCAACGTTTTTAATGAGAAAAGAATAGTGTATACACTCACAAATGACGAAAGGTACAAAGCATACACGGTGTAAGTATATACAATGCAACACAAGATTATCGAGTTATAAAAATCTTAAACCAAATCAATAGAACAATAAAAGCGCATGTGCTCATGGGGTTAAAGTTTAATTCATGAAATTATTCATAATATCAATAATCAAGACTTAAGTCTAATAACTTCTAAAACCGAGAACATGCATCATTGGGTTGTCTATTGTATCGGGCAATTATTGAAATTTATCATAAAAAACAATGGCAAAAAGCCCCAAAAAGGAGAAAAACGAAAGAAAATCTTTTTGAAATTTTCAATTTTTCTAAGAAAAGCATACTAAGTAACTAACATGTGAGCAAAAACATGGACTAAATAAAGAAATGGATAGAATATCCCACACCCCTAACTTAAAACTTGACATTGTC
Organism: Sambucus nigra; assembly: GCA_949130495.1. Taxonomy (NCBI): domain Eukaryota; kingdom Viridiplantae; phylum Streptophyta; class Magnoliopsida; order Dipsacales; family Adoxaceae; genus Sambucus; species Sambucus nigra. The sequence goes on along the minus strand of OX422219.1, from coordinate 378,676,958 downwards.
CTCAATGTGAATTAAGAACCAAGTTAAAGAAAGGAAAATAACGATATTACCCAAAACAGAGCGATCTCCGTAAGAACAAGTCCAAAGAATCTACAAAACAAGTTAGTATCGAGCGTAGCAAAACAAATAACAAAAAGTTAAATAATTACATTAGACTAAAATAAAAAGAAAGAAAGAATAAAAAGCTAACTATATACAACCTACTATTTAGGCTTCACATTAACTATACACTAGAGGTCTAAATAGCTGAGGGTCCATCGTGAAAACAATTTAACTTTGGAGGATAACCGGTATACCCTCACATACAAGAAAGCCCTCTGAAAAATATGAATTCCGTTTTAACAACGGAAGGCACGTGTAATGCGTAAGAAAGGAGCCATCGCCAATTAAAATTTTTGGAGGGACGATGGGGGTTTTGGATTGAACGGGTGACAAAAACATGTGGGGACCGAGAAAATCCCAATATCCTCCCAAGGATTTTGAAATTGGAATGGGAGGTGGCACACACAAAGGCACGGATGTGATTGTGGAGGGCGACTCGAGCAAGTACTCCTCATCGGTGAAAAGGTTTAAAACATTAAAGTTTGAAACCGAATCATCGGGTACTTGAGACAGTGTGATAATAGAGGATGAAAATGGGGATGGAAGAAATTCAAACTCTTGAGATGAATCATCATCGCATGAATATTGAGTTTTGAATGAAATAATATAATTTTCAATGAAATGTTCTTCTTTGGGGGCCAAAGAAGAAATTATTTCATTGCAAATAGATATTACATCATTTTTATCCTCACTTTCAATATCTATTATGCAATGGGAAAAGTCTAGAATGGTTTGTTCCAAAGTAGGCACAACTACCTCATTTGGTTCAAAACATTCTCCGACCTCAAAAGTCTCGGAAGCAAAATCGTCGTCGGACTCAAATAATAAATCCAATTCCTGTTCCCACAAACGATTTTCTTCCCGATAACAACTTTAAATTTTCTTGTTCTCTTACATACGCAACCCCTCACCAAATGTCATAGGTTAAGGTGCAGATACATGAAAATGGGAACTTTGAAAATTATCATCGGACTTAAACGAAAACTCATTATTATAGGAAATTTGAAAACATTTCGAATTCGTTTCAAAATTCCTATTATAAGGAGGCAAAGGCCCAAAATCATTATCACCATCATCAAAATTCCAATAACCCAAATTTTGACTTTCATTATACTAACCGAAAGTCATATTTGAATTTGTTATACTTTGGGATTCTAAGTATTCATCGAAAGTCATAGGTTTGCGAGAATTTGGAGAATTACAACAGTGATTACCGAAAGAATTGGAATAAGACACGCTTACCCCAAAAATGGCTCGAAAAGGCGAATTCCACAAAGATATGCACGCGGGAAAAATTCGAGCATTTCTAAGTGCTCAAATGTGGAAGTCCTGCAAAAAGATTAGAAAATAATACAAATAGAAAGAAAATACTATGAAATACTAAATCAAATAAAGTCTAAGACAAACTCATCCCCGGCAACGGCGCCATTTTGATTACGCGTGAACAGTGTGTTCATGTAAGGATACAGTCGTTGTTTTCGTTTCACCGCGATAATACAAAAGCCTAAATGTAACAACCCTCGCTTATGAGAGCTTATTTTATACTTACTTACTATGTGAGGTAATCATGTATAAAATGTTGAATTATGGAGTAAGTATTAATTTAAGGAAGAAAAGTTAATATTTACTAACTTGTTGAATATTTACTGTACGAGCATGTAATTATCCTCATAATGAGCTTATTGTGTCATAAGAATTTAAAATGACCATATGATTTAAAATGAAATCGGAATTTAAAATTGATTATAAATCGTCCAAATGATAATTTGGAGGCCGTGGTTGATTCCGGAATGTGCGAGATAGTCAAAATATGTGATATATTGTATTTTGAGGTTTTTGGCACTTTTGACTAATTATACCTTATATATGCAGTTGCGTGTTATTTTATCGCGGTATTGATCATTTAAGTTGTAATTTTTGACTGAAGGCACGGTTTAGTCTTATTAAGTCTTCTATTTTCCCTAAATCCATTTCCTAAACCTAGAGAGAACTAGAGAGAGGAAGAGAAAGAGTAGAGAAAAGAGAAGAGATAGAAGATTGAGGAGGAATTCTTGCTTCTACACAAAGAAATTCTGCATTTGCTAGATTGAGGCAAGTTCTCTACTTTCTATATGTGGTTTAAGATAAATGATTAGTTGTGATAATGATTTATTGATCATGGTTTAGTTTGTTTAGGGTTTTTGTGCATTTGTGGGTCTTGAATCATTAAAGAAGGATTTGGATGATTATTGATGGTTAAGATTGTAGTTAGTAGCAATTATGATGTATTGGTGACAATAAATGAGCTTGGGTTGAAAGGATTTGAGTTGGGGTAAATTTTGGAGTCCAAGACTCCATAGCCAAAAGTGGAAAAATTTGTAGGGCCGAATCGATTCGCCCAGGGACAGTTTCCAGGATTAGGTGAACCAAATCTATTCGGCCTAGTCCGAATCGATTTGGCATTTATGAAGAAACCCCATTTCCCTGACCGAATCGACTCGGAAGGTTCGAATCGATTCGACAATTATGCAGAATCCCATATTTTCTGGCCGAATCGATTCGGAAATCCTGCATTTATGATTTTGTTTGCTTTTTATTTTTAACCCCCCTTTTTCTAGTCTTAGGACATAGGAACCTTCTTATATGAACTCAACTTAGAGTCCTAGAGTTCTAGGTGAGTTAGTTTACTACCCTAGACTAGAATTGGGTTGCTTAGGGATTATTTCGAGGATGTGCGAAGTGATGCTCAGGCAACACTTTCTTTCTTTAATTAGTAGGAGTCTAAGAGGTTACTAAGTCTTATTTGGAGAATTTAGAAATTTGATTTGGGGTATGATGGTTTATATAAAGTCCAAAAAGGAGACTTTGGAAAATAACTTGGGGAGTTGAATGGTCTTCGAGGTTATTATAATGATGTTAAGAACGTATAGTTCCGGATAACCATAATGCAGTTGATAAAATGTAAAATTGAAAAAGTATGGAAATTAATGAAATGGTGTAAACACACCTCTCTAAATGACATCATAAGGGAAGTTCGTGCGTAAGGTGAAGCCCCCTGACTAATGAATGCTGGGTGGATATAGTCCTAGGCCATATGAGCACTTGTTTTATATTTTCTGCGATGGGTAGGAGATTCCGGGTGCGTTCTTGACTATCCCGTAGGCATATGGCCGCTTCCCAATGTTTCGTTAGGATCCCAGGTTGTCTTATGATAGGCCCTGGAGGATGATGGTCATTTAGGGGCGCGCATAGTGGGGAAACCCGGACGGACGGTCTTAGAATCATTATATATATATACTTATAACTATTCTAATCATCAAGTTGGACTTGATGGATATTAATGCCATAAAGAGCATAATATATGCCACAAAGAGCATACAATTGAGATACGTGCCACAAAGAGAACATGATAAAACTTGTATTCCTGATAAGGAATAGAGAGATAAGATGATATGATGAAAGATGAAAAAGGTTTATGATTATTCTTATTCTATTATGTAATTGAATTTCACTTTATAATCATTCAATTTTATTAGTTCATTATATGATGTTATCATGCAAGAATGTCATCTTTATCATCCATGATTAATCATTCATTATTGTCATAATTGTCATTTATCTGGTGATCACATAAAACCGGGCCCTGATCCGTTCTTCTTTCTTGTTGTGTATATATATATATTGTAACCGTTCCGGTGCTCCACCGCAAGGACTCCCGTAATGACTTCCCCATTCTAGTGTCTTTTGAGGAGCCGTGACATTTTGCGGATATCACGGGATATTTTGTGTAGACGCCTTCATTATTGTTTTCTAGTTATGTTCGGGTCTTTATTTGGGCGTGTGGCCCAAACTGTTGTAATTGTATAATGAATGTAATATGTAACTCATGGAACTTATTGTACATTGTATGAATTCTGTTGACCGATTTTATATTCGGTCTTTTAATTTATATTGTCGTAGTTGTAACATATATACCTTTGGGGTTTCCACTTGTGTTTAATTATGGATTGTTTAAATGCTTTCTTTAAATTACAAAACAAAATTTTTGACAACCCGTTTTCTGAAATATTGAGTGAATGTCCCGTATACTCTTTATGTTGTTATGATGCTGAGAATGATTCCATCCATGATTCCTGTATTATTGGAGTATCGGGCTGACCACCCCTTATTTCAGATACCGGGTTGTCACACTAAATTACGACTACACTTGCGGGGCAAGCACAGCAGTAAGTCGGGTATCGAAAGATCCACTGCGACGAGTTGATTGAATTTATATGATTTAATATTCCAAAATAAAATTGCAAAAGATGAATTACAAATTAAAATGGAAAAGAAGCATAAAGGGAAATGTTTAAATAGGCAAGGAAAAATAAAGCTAGACTAACAAAGAGAGTAAAAATTATAGGTTGCGTCGAATATCTCTCACCTTAGTTAATTTGTATAAAATGGTTACATGGGTCGACGAGTTATTGCAAATGCGTCTCGTTTCGACAGTTAATTAAATCAAGGGTTGTCATGCCCTTAAATCCGCATAAAAGCCTAATAAGATTTTGGCGTCAACAAATATCCCGAAAATTGCACACGAAAGGTCGTAAGCACAGGACATACATGATATGCCCCATCAAATCTCTTAGGAGAAATAACTAGGACAACACACCCGAAATAGAACCGTAAATGCAATCACCAAAGCCAAGAACCGCGTTAACCTGGGTGAGTTCCATTCAAACACAACCTAATTTAAATTACCTAGAAAGCATGTTAAAAACGCGATAAATTTACACTATAAAGCGATTAAATCAAAGCATGTAAAGAAAGCGTGTAAACTAAATTAGAAAGCACGTAAATTAAACTAGAAAGCAAGAAACAATGAAATACAACTATATTAATGGAGAGGGAAATATGAAAGTACCAATTACAAACCCTAAAGGGTTTCAATCCAAAAGAGGAAGAAAAAGAACTCTCAAATTCCCCAAACCCTAACCTACAACTCTCTAAAATCTATTCTAACTAATTAATATCTAATTATTACAACAAAAATGTCTTATATAGTAAGTGGAATTAAAATAGAAAAGAAAAGGGAAAAGAAAAGAAAAGCACAAAATATCTGCAGAAAACAGGGGCTCGATCGATCGATCCCCTGGGCTTGATCGTTAGATCACTGAAAATATGGCAAAAATATGAAGGATATATCGATCGATCCTTTTGATCGATCGATCGATCAAGTGAGTCTTAGCCAAGGCAACCACTGCTTGTTGTTTCTCCTCTTCTCCTCCTCTTTTGATTTCATTGTTTTTCCTTCCGCTGAAATCGTCGTAACTTCTTCATACGAACTCGGAATCACGCACCATTCACGGCCACGTGAAGCTTGCGAGGCGGGATACAACTTCCGTTTAGATGTCGGGCCAGGTGCCCAAGTTGTGAGAAGACTAAAATTCCCTTGAACGTGAAATCGAGCAAACGAAAATCGAGCGAAATTCATCCGAACTTCACACTTAGCATCCAAATACCTATAAAAGATCAATTAACCCCTGCAAAACATGTTAATGCCATAAAGAGCATAATATAATTGATGGATATTAATGCCATAAAGAGCATAATATATGCCACAAAGAGCATACAATTGAGATACGTGCCACAAAGAGCACATGATAAAACTTGTATTCCTGATAAGGAATAGATAGATAAGATGAAATGGTGAAAGATGAAAAAGGTTTATGATTATTCTTATTCTCTTATCTAATTGAATTTCACTTTATAATCACTCAATTGTATTAGTTCATTATATGATGTTATCGTGCTAGAATGTCATCTTTATCATCCATGATTAATCATTCATTATTGTCATAATTGTCATTTATCTGGTGATCACATAAAACCGGGCCTTGACCCGTTCTTCTTTCTTGTTGTGTATATATATATATATATATATATATATATATATATATATATATATATATATATATATTGTAACCGTTCAGGTTCTCCACCGTAAGGACTCTCGTAATGACTTCCCTATTCCAGTGTCTTTTGAGGAGCCGTGACATTTTGCAGATATCACGGGATATTTTATGTAGACGCCTTCATTATTGTTTTCTAGTTATGTTCGGGTCTTTATTCGGGCATGTGGCTCAAACTGTTGTAATTGTATAATGAATGTAATATGTAACTCATGGAACTTATTGTACATTGTATGAATTCTGTTGACCGATTTTATATTCGGTCTTTTAATTTATATTGTCGTAATTGTAACATATATACATTTGGGGTTTCCAGTTGTGTTTAATTATGGTTTGTTTAAATGCTTTCTTTAAATTACAAAACAAAATTTTTGACAACCCATTTTTTGAAATATTGAGTGGATGTCCCATATACTCTTTATGTTGTTACGATGTTGAGAATGATTTCATCCATGATTCCTGTATTATTGGAGTATCGGGTTGGCCACCCCTTATTTCTGATATCGAGTTGTCAAAGATGGTATCAGAGCATCAGGTTCTAGAGTCTTTAGGATCTATGCGGACCTGTCACGATCTACCGTAGCGTTCTTTGATATAGAGCCTAATGTTAGGACTGCTTTGTTGCTTATGTTTGCGATCTTCTACAAGATAGATTGTATTATATAATATCCTAACCCTATTATTTCTTCACCTCAGATGCCGCCTAAGAGAGGACGTCCCGCTCGATGTAATAAAGTTGTGGAAGAGGAGGTTGGTCCTCCACCGCCACCACCGGGGAGTATAAATGATGCCGATGTAGCAAACATAGTGGCCCAAGAAGTCAATGCAGCGATGACTGCGATGGTACAATAAATTCCACAAGCCCAACCACAGGGGCAAGAGGTACAAGATCCTACGGGACCTTCTCCGTGGGAGAGAGTTAGGGAATCTTTTCTAAAAGGCCATCCCCCGGAATTCGATGGAGGCTCGTATGTTATAAGGGCAAATCAGTGGAAGAAAGACATGCAGAGCCATCTTCAAATGGTAGAATGTAGTGAGGAGAAAAAGTAAATCCTTGTTACTTTCAATATTGTCGGATCGGCATTACATTGGTGGGAGTCGATGACTACACCGGAGCAAAGGGATACGATGTCAATCACTGATTTTTGGGCCTTGTTTGACGGATAGTACTTCCCTCCCACAGTTAAAAGGGATATGCAAAGGAAGCTTCAAGATTTAGTACAGGGAGAGAGATGTGTTACAGAGTACGAAGAGGAGTTCACCCGGTTGGTAAGTTTTATACCGGAGGAAGTGACTCCAAAAGAGAAGAGAATCTCCAAGTTTGTTGGTGGCTTACATTGGCAGATAAAACAACACTTGTTGGGAAATCTGTCTTTACAAACCTTTGGGGATGTGATGAATGAGGCATTACTTCATTGCCAATAGCATAGATTGTTTGTGCAAAATAGCAAGAAGGCTACCGCGATGGGGCAGGTGAGAAAACTTGGAGGTAATGGGATCGGGGGAGGAACCTCTTCTTTATCCCAATCTTCGGGGAGTAAGTAAAGATAGAGGGACCCCCAGCAAGGGGATTTGTCTAAACGCCAACGCTCTGGTGGATTTAATGTAGGTGGTACCAATAATAGGCCGGGTCAAGGTGGACCACCACAACAACAAGAAGGTAGAGGTGGGAACGGTGGTAGAGGCTAGCAGGGCCGAGGTTCGGGGCAGTTCCAAAACAATCCAGGGAGGAACCAGGAGAATGTGGCGAACAAATGTTTTCAGTGCGGATAGCTGGGCCATTATAAGAGGTCGTGTACTCAGTTGATTAGAGGGCATTTTCCTAGGGCTCCACATCAACCATATGTTCAGTTTCCACCCCAGGCGCTTAATTCGGTTGTTTCTCCACAGCAGGGGAAACTACAGTATGGATGGGTCTATCATATTCAGGAGGCTATGCTTCCTCCAGCCCCTCCAACACTGCCAGTAATTGAGGGTAAGTTTCTCATCCAAGGGCATATGGGTCGGGTGTTATTTGATACGGGTGCGACACACTCTTTCATTTCTAGGAGTTTTGCTCAGACTACAGATTTGATAAAGTCTGTTGAGAGTACCTTCACTAGCGTTGAATCCTCTAAGGGTGATGGTTCATTGATTTTCTTTATTTGTAAAAACATGGGGATTAATCTTGGTAATTTGTGCTTTGAGGACGATTTGCTCATCCTTGACATGGTCGGGTATGATGTGATTTTGGGTATGGATTGGTTAGTGAAATATCACGCGATAGCGAATTGTTACGGGAAGAGTATCATGTTCGCCATTCCGGGACAAGAAATGTTCTAGGTTGTTATGCCTTGTATGGAAGGAGGTACAAGTAACTATTTATATTGTATTGCGTAGGATACTTCTAGGGATGTAGTTGTTACCCTGGATTCTCTTCCGGTTTTTAGAGATTTTAAAGATGTCTTTCGAGAAATACCGGGATTACCTCCGAGCCGGGAGATTGAGTTTGTGATTGATTTAGCACCGGGAACTCGACCCATTGCGAAATCTCCATATCGCATGGCTCCTGTGGAGATGAGGGAGTTGAGAGATCAAATTCAACAATTGTTGGAGCAGGGATTTATTAGGCGTAGTACGTTGCCATGGGGTGCTCCGGTATTGTTTGTAAAGAAAAGAGACGGTTCTCTCCGGCTATTTGTGGACTATAGAGAGTTGAACAAAGTCACCATCTAGAATAAATACCTTTTACCTCACATTGATGATCTATTTGACCAACTTAAGGGAGAATTATACTTCTCTAAGATCGATTTGAGGACGGGGTATCATAAATTGAGGATACGGGAACAGGATGTATCCAAAACTGCATTTCTGACCCGATATGGATCCTATGAATTTTGGGTTATGCCCTTTGGACTAACCAATGCCCCCGCTGTATTTATGGATCTTATGAATAGGGTATTTCGGGATTTCCTTGACCAATTTGTTATTGTGTTCATCGATGACATCTTAGTCTATTCTCAGACAGAATCTGACCATGCTACTCACTTATGGTTGGCCCTGCAAAGATTGAGGGATCACCAATTATATGCAAAGTTCAAGAAGTGTGGCTTTTGGTTGAAGGAAGTTCAGTTTTTGGGTCATGTGGTGTCATCCCATGGTATATCGATGGATCCAAGCAAGGTGGTTGCGGTGAGGGAGTGGGGTCAACCCACGACACCTACCAAAATTCGTAGTTTTCTGGGTTTGGCGGGCTATTACCGTCGGTTTATCAAGGGTTTCTCAAAAATCACAAGCCCTTTGATAAATTTGACCCGGAAAGGGGTGAGATTTGCTTGGGATAACTCTTTCCAAGCTTCTTTTGATGAGCTCAAGGATAGACTAACTTCGGCTTCAGTCCTCGTTTTACCAAAATCGGGATTGGAATATCTAGTCTTCACTGATTCATCTCTTCAGGGATTAGGAGGTGTGCTTCAATAAGAGAAGCGGGATATCGCTTATGCTTATCACAAGATAAAGCCTCACAAAAGGAACTATCCAGTGCATGACTTAGAACTCGCTGCTGTTGTTTTTGCTTTGAAGATTTGGAGACATTATCTTTTGGGGGAGAAATTCAGTCTTTTCACGGACCATAAATCGCTGCAATATTTATTTTCACAGAAATATTTGAATATGCGTCAGCGCCGATGGTTGGAGTTCATGAAAGATTATCAATTTGATATCCATTATCATCCGGGCAAGGCGAACGTAGTGGCGGATGCCTTGAGTAGGAGGCCCGAGGGAGAGTTAGCTGAGGTATGGAAAGCTAAGTGGAGAGAGCTCAGTTAGGAGGATGCGGTGGTGAGAGCATTCATGTCAGTGATGAATGTTACTCCCATCATTGTGGAAAGGGTTGTGGAAGCCCAAGGAAGGGATAAGGGCTACCAGGATCATATACACCGATTATTGTCCGAGGGAGCGAAATCCTACTCGATAACTTCAGAGGGTGGACTATGCTTCCATGGAAGACTTATTGTTCCGGAAGAGGGGGACTTGAGACGGGCGGTGATGGAAAAATCTCATGGATCAAAATTTATGGTACATACTGGCGAGGACAAAATGTATCAGGACATGCGCCGCCAGTATTGGTGGCCCGGCATGAAGCGGGATATTTTGGAGCTTGTATCTCAATGTACTACTTGTCAACTGGTCAAGATTGATCATTAGCGACCGACAGGTTTGTTTCAACCGTTGGAGATTCCGATATGGAAATGGAAAAGCATATCGATGGACTTTATTACGAGTTTGCCAAGGTCACAGAGGGGTTATGATTCGATTTGGGTGATTGTCGACTGCTTGACTACGTCGGCACACTTCTTGCCCGTGCGTATGGATTTTGATACCGCTCGATATGCCCAATTGTTCATCGAGGAGGTCGTTAGACTTCATGGGGTACCTTTAAATATCATTTTCGACCGGGACAAGATCTTTGTCTCCCACGTTTGGCAAAGTTTCCAAAAGGCCATGGGAACCGAATTGAAGTTAAGCACTTCTTATCACCCTCAAACTGATGGTCAAACTGAAACAGTAAACCAAATGTTGGAGGATATGCTCCGTATGTGCATTCTTGATTTTAAGGGAGGTTGGGAACAATACCTCCCATTGGTTGAGTTCGCTTATAACAACTCATAGCAATTTACTATTAGATTGGCGCCCTACGAAGCTCTTTATGGACGTCCACATAGGCCGCCCGCTTGTTTGTTGGAGGTGGGTGATAACAAATTCCTTGGAACTGAAATGATCCAAGATACTTCTTCAAAAATTGAACTCATTTATAATCTCATTCGGATAGCCCAAGATTGTCAAAAGAGTTATGCCGATGCGGGTAGAAGACACATGGAATTGGAGATTGGGGACCAAGTCTTGGTGCGAGTGTCACGGATGAAGGGCATTAAGCGTTTCGAGAAGAAAGGAAAGCTTGCGTCGCGCTTTATTGGACCTTTTCTAGTTATTACAAAAGTCGGTCCAGTGTCATTTCAACTTTCTTTATCGGAACCTTTGCAACAAATTCACGATGTATTCCATGTTTCCTCTCTGAAGAAGTATAAGAGATGTGATGGTGCCCTTTGGCACATCCCTTTCGAGGATATCGACTTGCAACCCGACGTTTCATATGAAGAACAACTGGTTCCTATTCTAGAATATGGGGAGCGCAAGTTGAGGTCTCGTGTGGTACCCTTGGTGAGAGTCCAATGGAGTCATCACAATGCTAAAGAATCAACGTGGGAACGTGAGGATGACATGCGGGAGAAATATCCGCATCTCTTCTTACAAGGTACGCTTGAATTTTGGGGACAAAATTCCCTCATAAGGGGGGGAGTATGTAACAACCCTCACTTATGAGAGATTATTTTATACTTACTTACTATGTGAGGTAATCATGTATAAAATGTTAAATTATGGAGTAAGTATTAATTTAAGGAAGAAAAGTAAATATTTACTAACTTGTTGAATATTTACTATATGAGCATGTAAATATCCTCATGATGAGCTTATTGTGTCATAAGAATTTAAAATGACCCTATGATTTAAAATCGAATCGGAATTTAAAATGGATTATAAATCGTCCAAATGATAATTTGGAGGCCGTAGTCGATTTCGGAACGTGCGAGATAGTCAAAATATGTGCTATATTGTATTTTGAGGTTTTTGGCATTTTTGACTGATTATACCCTATATATGCAGTTGCGTGTTACTTTATCACGGTATTGATCATTTAAGTTGGAATTTTTTACTAAAGGCACGGTTTAGTCTTGTTAAGTCTTCTATTTTCCCTAATTCCATTTCCTAAACCTAGAGAGAACAAGAGAGAGGAAGAGAGAGTAGAGAAAAGAGAAGAGATAGAAGATTGAGGAGGAATTCTTGCTTCTACACAAAGAAATTCTACATTTGCTAGATTGAGGCAAGTTTTCTACTTGCTATATGTGGTTTAAGATAAATGATTAGTTGTGATAATGATGTATTGATCATGGTTTATTTTGTTTAGGGTTTTTGTGCATTTGTGGGTCTTGAATCATTAAAGAAGGATTTGGATGATTATTGATGGTAAAGATTATAGTTAGTAGAAATTATGATGTATTGGTGACAATAAATGAGCTTGGGTTGAAAGGATTTGAGTTGGGGTAAATTTTGGAGTCCAAGACTCCATAATAGCCAAAAGTGGCAAAATTTGTAGGGCCGAATCGATTCGCCCAAGGACACTTTCTAGGATTAGGTGAACCGAATCGATTCGAAATTTATGCAGAAACCCCATTTCCCTGATCGAATCGATTCGGAAGGTTTGAATCGATTTGAAAATTATGCAGAATCCCATATTTTCTGGCCGAATCGATTCGAAAATCCTGCATTTTTTATTTTGTTTTCTTTTTATTTTTAACCCCCCTTTTTCTAGTCTTAGGACATAGGAATCTTCTTATATGAAGTCAACTTAGAGTCCTAGAGTTCTAGGTGAGTTAGTTTACTACCCTATACTATAATTGGGTTGCTTGGGGATTATTTCGAGGATGTGCGAAGTGATGCTCAGGCATCACACTCTTTCTTTAATTAGTAGGAGCCTAGGATGTTACTAAGTCTTATTTGGAAACCTTAAAAATTTATTTGGGGTATGATGGTTTATATAAAGTCCAAAAAGTAGACTTTGGAAAATAACTCGGGGAGTTGAATGTTCTTCGAGGTTATTATAAAGATGTTAGACACGTATAGTTCCGGATAACCATAATGCATTTGATAAAATGTAAAATGGACAAAGTAAATTATAATATACTAAATTATGCAATGGAAATTAATGAAATGGTTTAAACACACCTCTCTAAATGACATCATAAGGGAAGTTCGTGCGTAAGGTGAATCCCCCTGACTTCCACAAAGAGCACATGATAAAACTTGTATTCCTCATAAGGAATAGAAAGATAAGATGAAATGGTGAAAGATGAAAAAGGTTTATGATTATTCTTATTCTCTTATATAATTGAATTTCACTTTATAATCATTCAACTGTATTAGTTCATTATATGATGTTATCATGCTAGAATGTCATCTTTATCATCCATGCTTAATCATTCATTATTGTCATACTTGTCATTTATCTGGTGATCACATAAAATCGGGCCCTGATCCGTTCTTCTTTCTTGTTGTATATATATATATATATATATATATATATATATATATATATATATATATATATATATATATATATATATATATATATATTGTAATTGTTCAGGTGCTCCACCGTAAGGACGCCCGTAATGACTTCCCCATTCCAGTGTCTTTTGAGGAGCCGTGACATTTTGCGAATATCACGGGATATTTTGTGTAGACGCCTTCATTATTATTTTCTAGTTATGTTCGGGTCTTTATTCGGGCGTGTGGTCCAAACTGTTGTAATTGTATAATGAATGTAATATGTAACTCATGGAACTTATTGTACATTGTATGAATTCTGTTGACCGATTTTATATTCGGTCTTTTAATTTATATTGTCGTAGTTGTAACATATATACCTTTGGGGTTTCCACTTGTGTTTAATTATAGATTGTTTAAATGCTTTCTTTAAATTACAAAACAAAATTTTTGACAACCCGTTTTCTAAAATATTGAGTGGATGTCTCGTATACTCTTTATGTTGTTATGATGCTGAGAATGATTCCATCCATGATTCCTGTATTATTGGAGTATCGGGCTGACCACCTCTTATTTCGAATACCGGGTTGTCACACTAAATTACGACTACACTTGCGTGGCAAGCACAGCGGTAAGTCGGGTATCGAAAGATCCACTGCGATGAGTTGCTTGAATTTATATGATTTAATATTCCAAAATAAAATTGCAAAAGATGAATTACAAATTAAAATGGAAAAGAAGCATAAAGGGAAATGTTTAACTAGGCGAGGAAAAATAAAGCTAGACTAACAAAGAGAGTAAAAATTATAGGTTGCGTCGAATATCCCTCACCCTAGTTAATTTGTATCAAATGGTTACATGGGTCGACGAGTTATTGCAAATGCGTCTCGTTTCGACAGTTAATTAAATCAAGGGTTGTCATGCCCCTAAATCCGCATAAAAGCCTAATAAGATTTTGGCGTCAACAAATATCCCGAAAATTGCACACGAAAGGTCGTAAGAACAGGACATACATGATATGCCCCATCAAATCTCTTAGGATCAATAACTAGGACAGCGCACTCGAAATAGAACCGTAAACGCAATCACCAAAGCCAAGAACCACGTTAACCCGGGTGAGTGCAATTCAAACACAACCTAATTTAAATTACCTAGAAAGCATGTTAAAAACGCGATAAATTTACACTAGAAAGCGATTAAATCAAAGCATGTAAAGAAAGCATGTAAACTAAATTAGAAAGCACGTAAATTAAACTACAAAGCAAGAAACAATGAAATACAACTATATTAATGGAGAGGGAAATATGAAAGTACCAATTACAAACCCTACAGGGTTTCAATCCAAGAGAGGAAGAAGAAGAACTCTCAAATTCCCCAAACCCTAACCTACAACTCTCTAAAATCTATTCTAACTAATTAATATCTGATTATTACAACAAAAAAGTCTTATATAGTAAGTGGAATTAAAATAGAAAAGAAAAGGGAAAAGAAAAGAAAAGCACAAAATATCTGCAGAAAACAGGGGCTCGATCGATCGATCCCCTGGGCTCGATCGTTCGATCACTGAAAATATGGCAAAAATATGAAGGATAGATTGATCGATCCTTTTGATCGATCGATCGATCAAGTGAGTCTTAGCCAAGGCAACCACTGCTTGTTGTTTCTCCTCTTCTCCTCCTCTTTTGATTTCATTGTTTTTCCTTCCGCTGAAATCGTCGTAACTTCTTCATACGAACTCAGAATCGTGCACCATTCACGGCCACGCGAAACTTGCGAGGAGGGATACAACTTCCGTTAGATGTCGGGCCAGGTCCCCAAGTTGTGAGAAGACTAAAATGCCCTTGAACGTGAAATCGTGTACGAAAATCGAGCGAAATGCATCCGAACTTCACACTTAGCATCCAAATACCTATAAAAGCTCAATTAACCCCTGCAAAACATGTTAACGTAGAAATTAAAGGTTGTCTGGTTAACGAGCATAAATATAGGGAATATGATACTCGGGGGGCTAAAATGCATAGGTTCGGAGGATGAAATACGCAATATTTGCGTATCATCAGCCAGCGGATAGGGCGGGGGGTGAGGGATCCGAATATCATCCAGGGTGCACTAGTTCATGGACGTGAGCTTGAAGACACCGAGTCCAAGGTGCTTGTCATGCATGTGATACCCGGGAAGGAGAACTCCCCATTGTGGTTGCGCGAACAATGCGGCATGATGTATATTAGTGGGTGTGTCAATTCGTATATCGTGTGGCCTACTCACCTCCTCATAGTTAATGTTACCCAAGACATGTATTGACATTGTTTGAATTGAATTATTTTTAAGTTGGTACATTTGAATTATATTTGGATTATATCATGATGCATATTGTCTCTATTTTGAATGTATATTTGCATTATCTCTATTTTATTTGGATATATGATGCTTGAACAGGTACAACGTTGCTATAATAGGTTCAAATATACTGCTGGGCAGTGGCAGTGGCCAAACTGCCCAGCTGATTTTTTTTCAATTCTACCCAGAATTGTCATGGTCATTGACCGTGATAATTTTTTAACCATTGTCACAGGCTTGTCACGGTCCTTAACTGTGACAAACTTGTCAAGGTCAAGGACCGTGATATAGCCGTGACAATTCTAACGAACTTGTCACGATCAATGACCGTGATAAAAAAAGTTGTCACCTCAGGAATTATCATGATCATTGACGTTGACAAGTTCCACTTGTCAAGGTCAATGACCATGACAATTCGGCAGATTTGGTGTAGTGTGCCCCGAGACCCATTTACTACTCCTAGATACTCTTTTTTGACTATTTCGACCCATCTGGACTCAATCGTACGTTCAGAATTGCCATACGAATTATTTTACTAGAAGTTCTTATCTCGATCCCAATATAGTCTATGCCTGAATCCCGGTTGAGATAAATTAATTCCATGTCACTATCACTCGTTATGATGTAAGTAAATTATCACTATTCACTTAGTAAATTTAAATCCTATAAATATTAATTGTTTACTCACCAGATTAATATTTAAAAAAATATTAATAATAATTAATTCAATCAAACTACGACACAATTAAAATTAGTCGAATTAATTAATTAATAACTGCCCAAAAATACGAGGTGTTACATACTTCCCCCCTTACAAGGGAATTTTGTCCCCGAAATTAGGTTGTACTTGCGACAAATACCTCTGGATACTACTCTCGCATGTCACCCTCCCACTCATAATTGGACTCGTCAACGTTGTGATGTCCCCATTAAACTCTAACTAGTGGTTCCACCTTAGACCGAAGCTTGCGATCACTACAATCCAAGCTAGCTACAGGTCTTTCCTCATCTGAGACGTCTACTGTAATTCAATCTCCTCGAGTGGGACATGCCACCAAAAAGAACCTTCTCACTTCTACTGTATTTCCTCATAATGCTCTGTGGAAAATGTCGTATATTCTCTCAAGATGCTCTGACCAAACCAGTTTATAAGTTACTGGTCTCACCTTCTCAATGATAGAGAAAGGCCTACCAAATCTTGGGGCTAACTCCCTTATCATGAAGAACTTCATGAACCCTTTCATGGGAGGCACCCTAACCAACAACTCGTCATTAACAACTCAATGGTCTCCGAACATGTAATGCCACAAAAGATGAGCCTATGCTCCGTCGGCTCTACTATCTCTATGCTATAAAAAGCCACCCCTTTTTGGGTGCCAATTTCTTGTCGTCAAACCTGTGACTCTCCCTAGGGTAAATACCCGCAACAATCCCTGACTACTCTTGTCAGACTTCAAACCCTTAACTCATTGTGACGTAACACTCCTTATGTTTCTGAGCTATCTCAAAAGGACGCGATTTACTCACATGGAATTGGTTTCCACCCAAAAGTACCAAACAAAAACTCGCTCCCCTCCCCCCCCCCCCCCCCCCCCCCCAACACACACACATGGAATTGGTTTCCACCCAAACGTGACAAATTGGGTATTAAGGGTGTTGTACATGGAAAACAAATTCCAATGCAAATTAAGGTTATCAAACGATATATATATATATAATTTCTGAAATAGATATACACACACATTATGAAATGTACGAAATATATACATATATAAAATATGAAAATTATATCTATATATGAAATATACACAAAATAAATATATAAAATATATGAGATATACAAAATATATGAAACTTGTAAAACCAATATACGAAATATATGAAATATAAGAAATATTTAAAAAATAGACAAAAGATATGAAATATGCAAAGAAAATAAAAGCAACATACGCAATATAGAAAATAATAAAATATATATTTAATATAAAAAATATATTAAAATATACAAAATTTATTAAATATAGAAAAATATGCAAAATATATTCGATACACAAAATATATAAATGTACAAAATATATACATATACGGAATATATTAAATATAATATATATATATATATATGGAATATATTATGTGTACATTTAGAACAGTAATCTGACACTCACTGTCCTGCATAGGCCGACTATGTACTAAAGTTCCTACTTGAGTGGAGATGAGTGTGCACACCTCAACGATAGTTTTACGGTACCGCTCAGGTCCTTTATGTATATATATATGTATGTATATCATTGTTCTAAAAAATTCGGCTAGGCTCCGTCTAGTCTTGAGGTTTGGAAGAAACGCTCCACCTTAAGCTCTTTACTCCTTATTCTTGGTAAAATCCTTAGGGCGCACTTTTTCTAAAAACAACAATGCTTTAGTCAAATGATATCGCCTTTTAAAGAATTTTTTACAAACCGGACCATTATCTCATCCAAAATAATTAAATAGTATTTTAATTTGAAAATATTCAGACATATTTTTTTTATATGTACAATTTTAGTATTCTAATAGCCTTGTTATGGTTAAAAAATATTAAAATATATTAAGAAGGCCTAAACGTCGTTTCACGCCTTTTTACGCCTAAGGCCCGCCTAGACTTCTAAGGCTTAAGGCTTGCCTCCACGCCTCTATCACGCCCGCGTTTTTTAGAACGTTGATATATATATATATATATGCACATATAAGAAATATAAATATATACTAAAATATATAAAATTTATAAATGTATGAAACATATAAATATACAAAATATATACATATTTGAAATTTACGCAATATACACATGTACTGAAATATATGAAATATATAAATGTACGAAATATATAAATATACGGAATATATTAAGTATACAAAATATATTCATATGTGAAATATATACAATACACGAAATATAAACATAAACTAAAATATATGAGACATACATATATAAAATATACGAAATATATATTTACAAATTTACGATCAATATATATTTATATATTTATGAAATGTATAGACTTCTAAAAAAAGTATTGTGTGATTTTTCACCCAAAAGTGGCAAACAAAAATCTATCCCCCCCCTCCCCCACACACATAGAATTGGTTTTCACCCAAAGATGACAAACTGTGCTTAAAGGGAGTTGTACATGGAAAACAAATTTCAAGAAAAATTAAGGTTATCAAACGATATACACGATATATATATATATATATATATATATATATAGAGAGAGAGAGAGAGGTCTCTCTATTTGAGGTCCCTGAATGATGTCCATTTTTATAAAATAGTAAAAAAAATATTTTGAAGCTAATTTTTTTTCCTAAGATTTTTAAACATTTCAATAGGACCATAAAAAAATAATCAGCTCAAAACGGATTTTTTTTACTATTTTCAAAAAATCGGTCAAACTTTGTTAGTTTTTAACACAATAAAAATAACTTAAAAACTGACACATTTTGACCGATTTTTTTAAAATAGAAAAAAATCATTTTGAGCTGATTATTTTTTTAAAGGTCCTGCTGGAATGTTTAAAAATCATAAAAAACAAATCAGCCCAAAATTATTTTTTTTTATTATTTAAAAAAAAAGGACCTCATTCGGAGTCCTCAAACTGGGATCTCACTTGATCCTCTCTCTCTCTCTCTCTCTCTCTCTCTCTCTCTCTCTCTCTCTCTCTCTCTATATATATATATATATATATATATATTGTTAACATCATTTCTGAAATATATGTACACACACATTAAGAAATATATAAAATATACGAAATATATACATATATGAAATATGCAAATTAAATCCATATATGATATATACACAAAATAAATATATGAAATATATGAATTATCTTAAAAAATATACGAAATATATGAAACATATAAAAACATTATACGAAATATATGAAATATACGAAGAAAATATACGCAACATAAGAAATATATGAAATAATAAAATATATATTTAATATACAAAATATATTAAAAAAGTACATATATAAATGTACAAAATATATACATATATGGAATATATTAGATATAAAAAATATATACATAGATATATGGAATATATTACGTGTACAAAATATGTACATATAGGAAATATATGCAATATAAGAAATATACATATATACTAAAATATATAAAACTTATAAATGTACAAAATAAATATATATATATATATATATTTCAATCTAAATCCACATTTATATAAAAGCGCAAGCGCATTTTCATCCATTTCTTCATTCAGTAGATATTAATACTTACATAAAAAACACTAAACACATGGCATAAGACAATAAGCAAAGGAACATTGAAGTAAAACCCTAAACCTAACTTCAACATGAAACCCCTCAGATCCCTGACATTTAAGAGCTTGTGAATTTGGTCACGACCTTGGTACCCTCAGAATATATTAAATATACGAAATATATACAATACACGAAATATAAGCATAAGCTAAAATATATGAAACATATACATATATAAAATATACGAAATATATATATTAACAAATTTACAGGCAATATATATTTATATATTTATGAAATATATACAGTTTAAAAAAATCTAGGTTTTTTGGCTTTAGTCCTATCTACAAAGATGTATTTAGGGTCCACTCCCATATATTTTTAAAATTGTAAAAAGTCCAAAAACTACCTATAACTTTCCTGGAACCACCCATCCTTCTTTTTGTAGAGAATGATACTTGTGTATATGAGCAACAACTAGAAAAATTAAAACATGGGAGTGATGACAAGTAAATCATTACAAATAGAACTAAATACTTAGGTCCAGTTTGGTTGTGCAAATTGTTTGATTATGTAAATTAGTTCATTGTGAATTAGTGAATTGTAAATGAATGAATTTGAAATTAGTTAAATTCAATTTTACACAATGTTTGGTAATTTGAAATTGATGTTAAGGTTCTATGAACAAAAGATAAAAACAAATATAGAGAGCGAGGGGAGGGAAAGAGAGAGGGGGAGGGGGAGGGGGAGAGGGGTCATGAACTTTATGTTACTCGTAGTTCAAATGGATTCATTTCACATTTTTTATGAAATGATCCAATTTCAGATTTTGTACATGAGCTAAAATGGGGCAATTAATGAATCCTTTCATTAATTAAACCAAACACAATTAATGGATCAATTTGTAAACGGGTCAATTTATTAGCGATCCAATTTACAATTTTGGGACAACCGAACAAGGCCTTAATAACTCTAGAAAAATTTAGTTTTAAGTGATTTTCCATCTAAAAGTGGCAAATAAAAATCTGCCCCCAACAAAGAATTGGTTTTCACCCAAATGTGACAAATTTTGCTTAAAGGGTGTTGTACGTTGATATGCCCTAAATGTACCCCTCGCCTCAGAGACATCGACCTCGACCATGGAGGTGGCCGAGGTTGGAAGGGCCCCAGATCAACAACCAACGTTCTCATCCCAAACAGGGTCGGCTAGGCATCAGTCGACGTTCCTGCTACCTCGTCTAGTGAGGTCTTCGTGATCCACAAGGGTAGATTATTCACCAGGTCATCCGTCTGGGCTTGCAACCTTGGCAGGGAATAGGCCGAGGTGGACATCCCATCACCAGAACCAATCTCGGCTGAGGATCAACTGATGTTCCTGTTGTACCACCATTACCTAGGCTCCGGTCGATGTCATAGCTCAACACAGTTTACCGCAGCTCTCCAACTGAGCCAAGGTTACCACCTCATCCTCTTCCAGGCCGAGGCTGTGACCAGTCACAGATGGCCGAGCTCTTATGCACATATGTGTGGCTGGGAACACGTGTACATAAATCAGTTATAACAAATCATTCCCCTCACGTGGGGGGAATATTTCATCATCATTCTCTACATGTGACAGTGACAGATGTCTTCATCCGATTGGCTAGATCAACACACACATGCTCATTAAATGCATGGGGGGTGCATGACACCCCCCAGGTAATATATATAGTTGTCTTTCCTTCTTGGACAGGGATCCGAAATTAGCAACCCTAGCTAAAACTCTGTCTAAATACACAGTAGATAGAGAAAGCTTGAGAGATTATATCTATGGCAATTAGATCCCTCATATAGTGATACATATCATACACTTGCACAGTGGACGTAGGTCTAAATGGCTGAACCACTTATATTCTGGTGATCTTCCTCTTCTCATCACCTCCTTCTACTATATGCCTTTATACTGCCATTGTTAACATTGAATTGACCTTACAAACACCTTAAAGGGTGGTGATGTTTCTGGCATCATCATTTTGGCGCCGTCTGTGGGAACGAGAAGTTGTCTCTTCCTCTTTATTTGCTTAACCTCACCGGAGACTCTGGTGGTGAACCAGGCCTCCCCCCTTGCGTGGAGCTGTTTCACCATTGAAAGAGGTCCTGTAAGGTATTAAGCTCATTTACTACACCAGCTCTTTTCTGTTAACACATGGCACCGAAATTACAACCACCTCTTCCGCCGCCTAGTGCGGGAGGACCCAGCTCCAGCCAGGCACCACCCCAATCCGAAATGACAGAGGTGGACGAAGCCTTGAGGTCTTTGGCTGCAACGCAACAAGCAATGCAGGAGAAATTTGCACAGCTCAACCAAAATATGATGAGGCCACCTGAAGTCTCACCGGAGATGATCACCCCGGTAGCTGTTTAGCCCCATCCTGATGCCAGGGGACTACCCCAGGCATTGTGGAAAGACCAACCTACACCCCAACGAAGGAGGGACGTTGTTGACCCTAGGCGCTTACGCCTGGGGAGGTAAGGAAACCCTTGCCCTGTGGACAGGTATGATGATCTAGAGGCGGAAGACGTCCCAGAAGACTGTTGGGAGCCATATGAAGTTTAAAAAAACACAGTTCCTCCTACCAACCAGAGCCAAGGTTGTGGAGGACAAAGGGGTAACGAAGCCCAACAACGAGGATCAGCTTTCGATCGATTGAGCAGAGGGTCAGCCTTTGAAAGGCTCGGCCCCATAAATGACCTAAGATAGAGGTTGCTAAGGTCGAGGAGTGTAGTCGACTCACAAGGGGAAGAGATGCAACGTCGGCCTCATCAGGTACGAGGAAGAGACCAAGAAGAGGTCAACAGTAGACGCTGTGTTCCATTTCGAGAACCCTCAGTCCACCCCTTGGAGGTGGATGGGGATAACCTCGGCCAGGACGGCGTTGCAAGACCATGGAATGACTCCATCCAATGTCTTGAGGACAAGATAAGAGTCCTCATCAAAAGTTAGGATCCACTGCAAAAGAGGTTTCTCAGAAGGCTCTCCGTTCGTGGCTAAGATAGTAAGCTTCCCTACCCCAGCCAAGTTCAAGCCGCCTATAGTGACTCCTAAGTATGATGATAGCACCAATCCTCTACATTATATCGAGATGTACTAGTCAGCGACGGACATTTACTCAATACCAGATGAGATAAAATGCTGGGCCTTCTCCGGGACTTTAACAGGAGCTACGCACATATGGTTTACTTCTCTTCTGAAGAATTTAATTGAGAACTTTAAGGGCTTGGATGAACGGTTCATTCACAATTTCTGCTTTGGGATAAGACCTCAAAAGAAGACCACCCATATATTATATGTCAAGCAAGGCAAGCACAAGAGCCTAAGAGACTACATCGCCAGGTTTAACAAAAAAAAACTTGAGGTTGAAGATTACGAAGAGAATATTGCCATGACCTCCCTCATAGGAGGTCTTCAGAATGGGAAGTTAATGTGGAAACTTGCAGAAGACCCTCCATAGTCCATGGCGGAGCTATTGGCAACTGCGGGGAAGGTCATGAATGCTGAAGAGGCCATGGCCGCTAAGTATGAAGACGACAATGACGGTAGCAGCAGAAAGTTCCAAAGAAAGAAGGATGAAAAGAAGAGGTCGGCTGATGATAAGTTTGCACGTTATACCCCTCTTATGGTTAGCTGCGAACACATCCTCAATGAGATCAAGAATAACCGATCCCTAAGATGTCCAGAGAAGTTAAAGGATCCTCCACATAAGAGGAACCAAAACTTATAGTGTTAATTCCACCAAGACCATGGCCATATAACAGACAAGTGCTTCACCTTGAAGGATGAGATTGAGAAGATGTTGAGGTCAGGAAAGTTGAGGAAATATGTCGATGGTAAAGCTCCCAAAAGGGGAAGGGAAGACCCCAAAAAGAAGAGACACAACAAGTGTCGTGAGGATACCAGATCAAGAAGAGATGGTGACTCAGACGAAGATGACGAAGACAATCCAGACCTCCCGCCAAAAGATGATAACACCCCCGTCAAGAGGGTTGGTATGATCTCCTTTACCATTAGCACCAGATGCGGAGGACTTGCGGGGGTGGATCTGAGGTTGCTGACAGAAAATATCATGTGGCAGATGCCAAATCAGTGGCCAAACTTGAAGTGGTAAACTTGACGTCTTCCGAGACTACACAGAAGAGAAAAAAGGTAGACATGGACACTCTCGTAGTTGGGTTATCCCGACTCGACTTCAAAGGCATCCTAGCTTCATATGATGACCCTTTGGTGATCACAATAAGAGTTCATGGATGTGAGGTGTAGATAATTCTTGTAGACGGAGGAAGTTCAGTAGATGTGATGTTCTGGCCCTGCTTTAAAAGCCTAGGCGTAGCAGATCTAGGCTAGTACCCTATCATCATCCGTTAATGGGGTTCAACGGTGAAAAGGTCCATCCACTGGGAATGTATGAGATGGACGTGCGAATGGGCAATGAGTGGCCTAAGAGGTTAACCCGGAAGATCAATTTTTTCGTTATGGATGAAAATGTCTTCTCAGCCTATAACCTCATCATAGGAAGAGTAGCCCTTAAGGAGTTTGAAGCCGTGCTGTCGACGGTCCACCAGATGCTAAAATTCCGGACCCCCTATGGGGTAGGGTAAGTGCAGGGTGACCAGACCATAGAACGATAATCCTACTTCAACTCAGCTGAAGAGAGAGAGGCTCATAAGAGAGAAACTACCGCTTATAACATCGATACACTTCACAGAAGAGGTAGAATACATCGTCCTCAATGAGGAAGAGATGAAAAAAACTGTCCAGGTCGGCAAAGCCTTAAAAGTGGAGATCAAGGAAGAGCTGATAAACTTACTGAGGAAGAAGCAGAGTGTCTTCGCTTAGAGTCACGCAGATATGCCTGACATCAACCCCGAGGTCATGTGCCATAAACTCAACGTATCTAAGGATGCAAAACCAATAAAGCAAACACAAAGAGTCTATTCTAGGGAGAAGTACGACGTCATTCGGGAAGAGGTCAGAAAATTGGAAGAGGCTGAATTCATCAGGGAAGTGATATATCCGGAGTGGCTATCAAATGCAGTCATTGTGCCCAAGGCCAACGAATAGTGGAGAATGTCCATAGATTTTACTGACCTGAACAAGTCTTGCCCAAAAGACAGTTATCAACTAGCCTGGATCGACCAGATGGTAGATGCAACTACAGTACATGAGCTCATGAGCTTCATGGATGCGTATTCAGGCTACAATCAGATCTTCATGGATGCTGAAAACTCATCAAAAAGAGCCTTCATTACTGACAAAGTGATGTATTGCTACAAGGTGATGCCCTTCGGATTAAAAAATGCAGGGACAACATATCAACGTCTTATGAATAAGATGTTCGAAGACCAAATAGGCAAGACTATGGAGGTGTATGTAGATGATATGTTGACGAAGAGCTTAAAGGCCTGTACTCATGTAGTAGACCTGGAAAAGACCTTCAATACCATGGAACTGTACAGGACGAAACTCAACCTGGCAAAGTGTGTCTTCGGGGTAGGAGCTGGGAAATTTCTTGGATTCATCGTCAATCAAAGAGGAATAGAGGTGAACCCTGAGAAAATCAAGGCTTTTATCGACATAAAGACACCTAGGAGTATCAAGGACATTCATAGGCTTACTGGAAGAGTGGCAGCGCTCAACAGATTTGTTTCCAGGGCGACCGACAAGTGTCTTCCGTTCTTCAAGGTGCTTAGAAAGTCCTTCGAATGGGACAAAGAGTGAGATGAGGCTTTTGATCAACTCAAGTCATACCTTGGATCTCCCTTGCTATTATCTCGGGTAATAGAGGGAGAGAGGCTGTTTGTTTATCTAGCGGTCTCTGAATCGGCTATAAGTGCGGCCATTGTACAGGAGGACATTGGGGTTCAAAGTCCCGTAACTTCAATAGTAAAGCCCTACAGGGATTTGAACAGAATTACCCTCGCATGGAAAAGTTAGCCTACGCCTTGACACATGCCTCTAGGAAGATGAAGCCCTATTTTTAAGCCAATTCTATGGTCGTCCTCACTGACTCCCCACTAAGACAGGTCCTCCATAAATCTAAGAAGTCGGGAAGATTGATGGCATGGGCCATTAAACTAGGGGAGTATGACCTTACCTATCAGCCCAGGATGACCATCAAAGGGCAGGCACTTGCAGATTTTATCGTTGAGTTCACACGGGAAGAGGCCAAGGTTGAGAATAATCTAGAGACTGGAGAAGGGACAAACAACAACATCTTCTGACACCCGAAAGAGGTTATGCCCAAGAGATTCAAAGATGGAGTACCTGAGAATGAGGAAGACTGGTAACTCTTTAGGCAGGGAATCATGTTGGAAGAGAGTTTCTCATCAGATAAAGACATTTGGAACCTCTTCGTCGATGGGACTTCTTGCAAAAGTGTAAGCGGTGCGGGCCTAATACTTTTAGACCCGGATGGTACCAACATCGAATATGCCCTTAGATTTAACTTTAAGTCGTCAAACAATGAGTCAGAATACGAGGCCATGATAACAGGCCTCTCCTTATCAAGGACCGTTGGTATAAAATGACTCATCCTTCACAGTGACTCAAGGTTGGTTGCTAATCAAGTATTAGGGTTTTATGAGGCCAAGGACAAAAGGATGTCCAAATACCTGAAGAGGGTGAGAACGATACTCGAAGGCTTCGAAGAGGTAAAAATGAAGAGAATACCTTGGCAAAACAACAGTCATGCAGATGCATTAGCAAGGCTAGTGTCGAAAATAAGGACAGATATCATAAGGACAATCCCTATTGAGATCTTACCCAGAGCAACCATTGAAGAATAAGAGGTCAGTAACCCTTGCCTCAATTTAAACCTAGGGTACTCATGGATGGATCTCCTTGTCAGATATATCAGAGAGGGGGTGCTGCCAGAGTCAAAGTTAGAAAGGAGAAAATTGAGGTACAGAGCTGCAAAATTCTCAATAGTAGGAGATGTGATGCGAGGGGAATCGAGTGTTCGTATAGGGACACTGTCATTGATTTCAGCACCCTCTTTACATGCAAAAACCTAAACTACAACTACACTTGACAAGCAATCACATCGGTAAGTCGGGTATTGTAACAAAACCACAGGGGGTGATTGAAGTTTAGATTTTAATTTATTTATTATTTCAAGAGTAAAAATGAAAAAGGTGATAGTGTGGTTTTAAAGAAAAGGAAAAAAAATAAGAAGTTAAGTCTAAACAAGAATTAATAAAATGAGAGTCGGGATCGCGTCGCCACCATGGGCTAAACAACTAATAATTAGAATGTCGTTTCGAAAACATTTAATCAAGCATTTTCAATTAAGCATAAACATCACACAATAAGGAATTTAACCCAAAGTTGCGAGATTAAACATTTAATCAAAAATGGTCACACGCGGATTAAATTCGGATTATCGCTAAAAACACTAACGTTGCGTGACAAAGAAAGTTAAACGCATAATAATCTGACTTTAATACCCGAGGTTTCAATTAAATGCAATTTTCCTCAAAACCTAACTTTCGGAGCTCGACGCCCATTAATGGCGGAAACGCAATCTCAACCCGTTATCTACGGACAATACATGGATTAAACTACTTTAAACAACTAATTAACTAATTAAAGAAATAAATAAATAACTACAACTAATTACCTAGGCAAGAAAAGTAAATGACATCAATGGAAATAAAGTAAGAAAAGGAAATACAACTATATCAATGGAGAAGAAGATGAATAGTGTTACTTACAAACCCAAATGGTGCAAACCCTAGAGAGAGAAGGA
The DNA here is from genome assembly GCA_949130495.1 of Sambucus nigra. Taxonomy (NCBI): domain Eukaryota; kingdom Viridiplantae; phylum Streptophyta; class Magnoliopsida; order Dipsacales; family Adoxaceae; genus Sambucus; species Sambucus nigra. Next base: position 378,649,388 of record OX422219.1, on the reverse strand, counting down.
GAGGGAAGCTCCAACAAAAATCCCCCAAAAAACTGATTTCTAACCCTAACTAATGTCTAAAAATGATCTCCCAACTTAACACAATTTTTACCTATAAATAACCCACCAAAAACCAACTTAAAAGTAGCAATTTGCGGACTTTCTGGTGCCAACCCGAATCTATTCGGACCTACAGGTCTGCAATCTGCAACTTTGTCCTGTTTTACGGAAAATGCTGCCATTTCTTCGTTATAGCTGGAAATTAGGCACGGTCAGAGGCTAAGCGAAGATAACTCGGAGGACTACAACATCCAAGAAGACATTAGGCTAAAACACTAAAATATGAAATGACTAAAATGCCCTTGAATGAGATCTTGAGGGTACTTGTTAAGTCAAAACCATCCTAAAAATTCCATAACTCCCTCATTATACATGGGAATCAGGCACCGTCAGAAGCCACGCTAAGAGAAATCAAAGGGATTCAACTTCCATGAATAGCTCGAGATTCAAACCCGAATGATAAAATTACTAAAATACCCCCAAAGCTGCAAAAGTCGATGAAACCTTTTCGGAAAGCGTCCGAACTTCATACTAAGCATCCAAATACCTACAAAAGCGCAATTAACCCCTGCAAAACATGTTAACATAGAAATCTGAGGTTGTCTGGTTAACGAGCATAAATATAGGGATTAAGATACCCAGGGGTCTAATAAGACGTAGGATAACGGGTGAAATACGCAATATTTGCGTCGTATCACACCCCCTAACTTACACATTGCTAGTCCCTAGCAATGAAATAGGAAACAACAAGAACTACAAGAAAACCAAAAGCAGGATACAAGTACAAAATGGGACGAAAAAGTAATAAAAAGATAAGGCCACTTTCGAGGGCGAACGATTGCATTTAGCATATGCAATAAGCCGTTAAACCCCTAGATTACCCTAGTGGACGAGTGTTGTCTCGTGAGGGTTTTAAGGGATGGTACCCACAAACATCACATGGTTTCCTCAAAATATGCCCAACCCAACATGCGACAAACTCAGTAACAACGAAAAAGATTTCAAACGCGATATTAGCATATTGAATGAATTCAAGCTAAAGTCCGTTGTTATTAACAGGTTGAATGCACCTCATAGAATTGAAACTTTAAAAGTGGGAGGGGGAAGAGCAAATGCAAAGTATGATTTGGCAAAAAGTTAAATAATTCGGATAATTAACATTAAAGCATGCATGTATTCTATCATCACGGGCATTACACTCATCAAATGAATTCACTCGAAACAGGGAGGTAACACACGGAACATGCGGGCCTAAAGAGTAAATGTAAATGGAAACTAGGCCGCACACATGTCACAAATGAAGAACGCTATATAGGAAATGAAAAACTAGTAATCTCAATGAAAGATACCGCGCACTAAAAGAGGCGAAATGCATTTTTACAGAGTATCAAAACTATTTAAACCTTTGAATTACATGCACCTAAGATCACATAGGACTTTAATAGGGTTGTAATGTAGGCTTGGGATTAGGGGTATGAAATGAAAGGATGTATTTACGGATACAAAAGATGTTCGGAGATGAAAACTCGGGATAATTAAAAAAATACGGGAAATGTCAAAATTGAAAAACAAGTTTCAAAATGACATTAAATATATCATCAGGGAGAGTAATCAAAGATTATTGAACACTATACACAACATTTACAAATTTTTCTTTTCTTTTCTTATTTTTCTCATGTTCTCTTTTGCTTTTCTTTCTCTTTTTTTTTCTCTTTTTCACTACCTTGTTTTTCTTTTCTTTACTTTTCAAACTCTCATATGCCTAAATTGCAACCGACATCATAACAACAACATGCAATCCCAAGTAAAATTCCAAACAAAGGTATGAAAGGTGTATGTATGGCTTATAACTCCAATTGGGAGTTGGTTATGGCAATGGGGTTATGAAATGAAAGGCTATATTTAGGCTCAAAGGGGGTTAACGAGGGTAAATATATAAGGGTGAGGTCAAGGCTAATATGGGTGATATAACAAAGATGGCCTATGATCATTTCATAAAGTTTACGCAATTCTCGAGTCAAAACAATAGATGAAAATCATGCTCAAGTAACGCATTTCAAGATATAAACTCAATTAATGAACGATCAATGAAAGAATAGAGAGATTACCGACGAATTCAACGTTTTCAAAGAGGAAAGAATATTGTATACACTCACAAACGATGAAAGGTACAAAGCGTACTCGGTGTAAGTATATACAATGCAACAAAAGATTACCGAGTTATAAAAATCTTAAACCAAATCAATATAACAAGGAAAGTGCATATGCTCATGTGATTAAAGTTTAATTCATGAAGTTATTCACAATATCAATGATTTGAGGACTAAAGTCTAATAACTTTTAAAATCGAGAACATGCATCGTTGAGTTGTCTATTGGATTTGGCAATTATTAAAATTTATCATCGAAAACAAGGCAAAATGCCCAACAAAGGAGAATAAAGAAAGATAATATTTTTCAAAATTTTCAAATTTTTACAAAAAGGCATACTAAGTAACTAACAAGTAAGTTCAAATTTTCACAAAAAGTCATACTAAGTAACTAACAAGTAAGCAAATCAATGGACTACACATGGTTTGGATAGAATATCCTACACCCCCTAACTTAAATGTTGCATTGTCCTCAATGCGCATTAAGAACATAACACCAAGAGAGAAAAATAACGATATTACCCAAAATCAGAGCGGTCTCCTATAAGCACAAGTCCAAACGAATCTACAAAACAAGTTAGTACCGAGCATAAAAAAATAAATAGCAAAAAGTTAACTAATTACACTACACTAAATTAAAAGGAAAGAAAAAATATTAAAGAAAGAAAATTAAATAGCTAACTACTTACAACCTACTATTTAGAATACACACTAACTATACACTATAAGTCTAAATAGTTGAGGGTCCACCCAAAAAGGGATTTGATTTTAAAAGATCAACGGTGGACCCTGATCGAGTGCGAAAAGTAGCGCGTGTAAAGACGCTAATCGTTGTTTTCGTTTCGCCAACTCAATACAAAAACCTAAGTTACTACTACACTTGCGAGGCAAGCACAGCGGTAAGTCGGGTATCGAAAATCCACAGAGACGAGATGTTAGAATTTAAGTGATTTAATACTCCGAAATAAAAGTGTAAAAGATGATTACAAACTAAAAGGAAAAGTTAATCTAGGCAATTTGTTGAAACTAGATTATGAAAGCGAGTAAAACTATAGGTTGCGTCGAATATCCCTCACCCGAGTTAATTAGTATAAAATGGTCACATGGGTCGACGAGTTATTACAAATGCGTCTCGTTTCGACAGTTAATTAAATCAAGGGTTGTTACGCCCTAAATCATCATAAAAGCCTAATAAGATTTTGGCGTCAACAAATATCGAAATTACGCGCGAAAGGTCGTAAGCACGGGACATACATGATATGCCCCGTCAAATCTCCTAGGCGTAACAACTAGGACAACGCACCCGAAATAGACCCGTAAACTCCATCACCAAAGCAAAGCAACGCGTCAACTCGAGTGAGTTCAATTCGAACACAACCTAATTTAAATTACCTAGAAAGCATGTTAAAAACGCGATAAATGGAAAGCGGTAAATAAACGCGGTAAATCTATACTAGAAAGCGTGTAAATCAAAGCATGTAAATAAAGCAAGAAAACCTAAATTACAAAGCTTGTAAATTAACTAGAAAGCAAGAAATGAAGAAATACAACTATATTCAAATGGTAGGGGAGATGAATAGTCAACTTACAATCCAAATGGGGTGTCAAACCAAAGAGAAATGAAGAAGAACCAAGCAAAAACCCCAAACCCTAAGCTAAACTAACCTAAAATCGTGTATATCTACTCTATATCTGATTATTACAACAAAAAACCTTTTTATAGTAAGTGGGAAAAGATAAGGGAAAAAGGAAAGAAAGAGGAAAGAGCCCAAAATATCTGGCACTACCGGTCGACCGGTCGCAGGGGCGCGGTCGACCGGTCCCTTAAGCCAAAGCATACTGTCTCCTTCCTACGGCAAAAGTTGAAACCGCGGTCGACCGGTCCCTTGTACGCGGTCGACCGGTACTCTGTTTTCAGGCTGCATTTGGTCCATGATGAGGGGGAAAAGGTCCATTACGGAAACGAGCCTAGCTTCTTCGTCCGAACTCCAAACGACGCACCGTTTGCGGCCACGCGATGCTAACTCAATGAACTACGCATCCGTGGAATTTCCAAGAGCCGAATAAGGAATGTGAATTGACTAAAAAGCCCTTGAAGTAGCGTCCAGCGACGAAACTTCTCCGAAATGCAACGGATCCTCACTTTTAGCGTTCCAATACCCACAAAAGCACAAATAACCCCTGCAAAACATGTATCTATCCAACTCCAAGGTCGTCTGGTTAATGAGCATAATTATAGGCATTTAGGACCGTAAAAGCGCTAGAATGCATAAGGATAACAGGTGGAAATATACAATATTCGATACGAATCAGACCCTCCAAAGTTAACATGCCTACCTAAATATAGGAATTCCGTTTGAACAACAGAAGGCATGAAAGTGGTGGAAAAAGTGGACCATCGTCAATTTGAAATTTTGGGCGGACGATGGGGGATTTGGATAATAAGGGGGAAAGGTGCACTTGAGGTCCAAGAAAAATCGACTCATCTCCTAAAGATTTTTCAAATGGAATGGGAGATGGTGCACATGTGGGGATAACATCCATCGAAAACATGTCGGACAAGTAGTCCACATCGGCAAAAAGTGAAGAAGTTTTAAAAGTTTCTACCGACTCATAGGCATCAACTGGTAATTCTAATGGTTCAATGACAGAAAACGTATATGCTAATGAAATAAATTCAATCTCCGTCAATATATCGTCGGAAGGAGATTGAATTTCGGGGGAGAGAGATTCACATTGGATGAGAAATTCTTTGAAAAATTAAGGTGAAACACAACTTTCCACCTCCTCGTTGTTTTGTTCATAAGAATTCATCTCATTGAAAAGTGCTCCAAGTCTCATTCCAGCATCATTTAGGCTTTCCAAACCTTGGGAGTAAAGAAGAAAAGTTTCGTCCAAAGTAAGCATCCTCAGCTCAAGAGCATCGAATTCCTCATTTGGTTGAAACTCGTCTTCGAAAGTATCGGAATAATAATCGTCATTGGATTCGAATAATGAATCCAAATCAAGCTCCCAATAACGATTTTCATTCCGATAATTGTTTTCAAGTTTTTCAATCTCAAGTAAATCTTCAAAATAGAAAACTTGAAAACTATCCCCAAAGTAAGAATCATTAGAATGACCGTAATAACTATAATAGAAAGATATGATTACAAAATTGTTCGTAGATGGAGAATCCAATGGAATAAAGTGAGCAACTGCGAATCAAAGTTTCTTAGCGCTCAAAGTATGCAAATCCTGCAAGAAATGTTAAAAGAAAGAATACAAATAGCCAAGGAAAAATACTATGAAATAATAAAACAACTACAATCTAAAACACACTCCCCGGTAACGGCGCCATTTTGATCGGAGCGCAAACCGTGCGTCTTGTAATACGCAAATCGTTATTATCGGTTCGACAACTCAATGCAAAAACCTAAACTACAACTACACTTGACAAGCAAGCACAACGGTAAGTCGAGTATCGTAAGAAATCTACAGGGAGTGATTGAACTTTCGATTTTAATTAATTTATTATTTCAAGAGTAAAAATGAAAAAGGTGATGGGGTGGTTTTAAAGAAAAGGAAAAAAAATAAGAAGTTAAGTCTAAACTAGAATTAATAAAATGAGAGTCGGGATCGCGTCGCCACCATAGGCTAAACAACTAATAATTAGAATGTCGTTTCGAAAAAGTTTAATCAAGCATTTTCAATTAAGCATAAACATCACACAATAAGGAATTTAACCCAAAGTTGCGAGATTAAACATTTAATCAAAAATGGTAACACACGGATTAAATTCGGATTATCGCTAAAAACACTAACGTTGCGTGACAAAGAAAGTTAAACGCATAATAATCTGACTTTAATACCCGAGGTTTCAATTAAATGCAATTTTTCTCAAAACCTAACTTTCGAAGCTCGATGCCCATTAATGGTGAAAACGCAATCCCAACCCGTTATCTACGGACAATACATGGATTAAACTACTTTAAACAACTAATTAACTAATTAAAGCAAGAAATAAATAACTACAACTAATTATCTAGGCAAGAAAAGTAAATGACATCAATGGAAATAAAGCAAGAAAAGGAAATACAACTATATCAATGGAGAAGAATATGAATAGTGTTACTTACAAACCCAAATGGTGCAAACCCTAGAGAGAGAAGGAGAGGGAAGCTCCAACAAAAATCCCCCCAAAAAATTGATGTCTAACCCTAACTAATGTCTAAAAATGATCTCCCAACTTAACACAATTTTTACCTATAAATACCCCACTAAAAACAACTTAAAAGTAGCAATTTGCGAACTTTATGGTGCCAAACTGAATCATTTCGGACTGGCCGAATCGATTCGGACCTATAGGTCTGTAATCTGCAGCTTTGTCCTATTTTACGGAAAATGCCGCCATTTCTTCGTTATAGCTCGGAATTAGGCACAGTCGGAGGCTACGCGAAGATAACTCAGAGGACTACAAATCCAAGAAGACATTAGGCTAAAAAACTAAAATATGGAACGACTAAAATCCCCTTGAGTGTGACCTTGAGTGTACTTGTTAAGTCAAAACCATCCTAAAAATGCCATAACTCCCTCATTATACATCGGAATTAGGCACCGTCAGAGGCCACACGAAGAGAAATCAAAGGGCTTCAACTTCTGTGAAGAGATTGAGATTCAAACTCAAATGCTAAAATTACTAAAATACCCCCAAAGCTACAAAAGTCGACGAAACTTTTTCGAAAAGCGTCTAAACTTCATACAAAGCATCCAAATACCAACAAAAGCTCAATTAACCCCTGCAAAACATGTTAACATAGAAATCTGATATTGTCTGGTTAATGAGCATAAATATAGGGATTAAGATACCCAAGGGGGCTAATAAGGCATAGGATAACGGGTGAAATACGCAATATTTGCGTCGTATCAAGATGTCTTGTATAGGAAGGGATTCCTATTACCTCTCCTTAAATGAGTTCATCCCACAGAAGTTCCCCACATCCTACAGAAGGTATACGAGGGTTATTGCTCCAGTGACATAGGAGGGAGACCTTTGGCGAAGAGGATTATCACGCAAGGATATTGGTGGTTGACCTTGGCCAAAGATGCAGCAGCCTACGTAAAGAGGTGCGACAAGTGTCAGAGATTCTCCACTATCCCCCATCAACCTCATTAGCCTATGACGTCTATCAGTTCCCCTTGGCCATTCGCAGTATGGGTAATTGACTTAGTGGGTCCCCTGCCAAGGGCTGCAAATAATTACCAATTTCTGATAATTGCCATTGATTACTTCTCCAAGTGGGTACATGCAGAGCCGATGATCACGATTATAGAGCAGAAGACCTTCCAATTGATTTGGAAGAACATCATATGCAGACATGGCCTCCCAAATACCCTCATTTTGGACAACGGAACCCAGTTCAAGAATTCTTTCCTAGAAAAATACTATGTAAGAGTTGGGATAAAGCAATTTTTCTCTTCTCCTGGCCGACCTCAGGCAAACGGTCAGACCGAAGTCACCAACAGAATAATCCTCGACGGGATCAAAAAGAGGTTGGAAGAGGCTAAGGGAAGATGGACTGAAGAGGTTTATGCTGTGTTATGGGCCTATAGAGCAACGACAAGGACACCAATGGGGGAGACCCCATTTATGTTATCACATGGCTCAGAGGCCATCATACCAATAGAGGTAGGACTCCCAACTCATAGGGTTCAGACCTATAACCCTGAGAAGAATGGGGAGGAGAGAAGACTCGACCTAGACTTGATTGAAGACAGAAGTGAAGACGCAGAAATCAGGCAAGCAGCTTATCAGCACATAACAATAAAATTATACAATCGAAGGGTAAAATTAAGACCCACAGCTATAGGAGACCTAGTGTTAAAGAAGACGTTGGGGAAGGCAAATAAGCTTCACCCAAATTGGCATGGTCCTTACAAAGTGATTGAGGAGGTTGTACCCAGAACCTACAGGCTAGAAAACCTCCAAGGGGAATCTTTCTCCAACCCATGGAATGCTAATCATCTAAAAAAGTATTACATATGATGTTGCAAGAGTTTTTGTGTAAATGTATCATCTTTTGAAGGGATTGTTAATGAGAAGATCAGTTTTCGTGTCAATTCTTGGTTCATTGTGCTCTTTGGTGAAAATTATTTATGATGACCTCAGACCTTATAACATCATGGTTTGGTGACAAGGTCTGAGGTCAGACATCGTACTTGGGTGACCTCAGACCCTTAACATCATTAATTTGGTGAAAATTATTTATGAGGGTAACATCTTAGTTGATGACCTCAGACCTTATAACATCATAATATGGTGACAAGGTCTGAGGTAAGACATCATACTTGGATGACCTCAGACTCTTAACATCATTAATTTGGTGACAAATTATTTATGGGGGTAACATCTTAGTTGATGACCTCAGACCTTATAACATCATAATGTGGTGACAAGGTCTGAGGTAAGACATCATACTTGGGTGACCTCAGACCCTTAACATCATTAATTTGATGACAAATTATTTATGAGGCTAACATCTTGGTTGATGACCTCAGACCTTATAACATCATAATGTGGTTATAAGATCTGAGGTAAGACATCATACTTGGGTGACCTCAGACCCTTACCATCATTAATTTGGTGACAAATTATTTATGAGGCTAACATCTTAGTCGATGACCTCAGACCTTATAACATCATAATGTGGTGACAAGGTCTGAGGTAAGACATCATACTTGGGTGACCTCAGACACTTAACATCATTAATTTGGTGACAAATTATTTATGGGGGTAACATCTTAGTTAATGACCTAAGACCTTATAACATCATAATATGGTGACAAGGTCTGAGGTAAGACATTATACTTGGGTGACCTTAGGCCCTTAACATCATTAATTTAGTGACAAATTATTTATGAGGCTAACATCTTAGTTGATGACCTCAGACCTTATAATATCATAATGTGGTGATAAGGTCTGAGGTAAGACATCATACTTGGATGACCTCATACCCCTAACATCTTAGTTGAAGACCTCAGACCTTATAACATCATAATGTGGTGACAAGGTCTGAGGTAAGACATCATACTTGGATGGCCACAGACCCTTAAAATCATTAATTTGGTGACAAATTATTTATGGGGATAACATCTTAGAGTATGACCTCAGACCTTATAACATCATGATTTGGTGACAAGGTCTGAGGTCAGATATCGTACTTGGGTGACCTCAAACCTTATAACATCATAATGTGGTGACAAGGTCTGAGGTAAGACATCATACTTGGGTGACCTCAGACCCTTAACGTCATTAATTTGATGAAAATTATCAATGAGGGTAACATCTTAGTTGATGACCTCAGACCTTATAACATCATAATGTGGTGACAAGGTCTGAGGTAAGACATCATACTTGGATGACCTCAGACCTTAAAAACCATCCATTTGTCTCAACAAAGACATCATTGTATCGAGACTTCAGAACTGAACACACATTGCATGGCAAAGAAAATCATTCAATAAACAATTCAGCAAGTGAAGAAATAAAAGCCCTCCTCAGAGGTTGACAGATTAAGTTGGGAGTTACAAAATGCAAAGATACAAAGTAATAATGTTTATTAAAGGTTAAAAAAAATCAAGAGTTACAAAAGATTTCTTAAAGCTTCACAAGAATTAAGTGTTTGCAGCCTCAGGGTTAGTGGCCATGTCTACATGTCCCTGGACGAGGGTGGTTACCTCCACCCCGTCATCTTGGGCACCATCATCTTCAATCATGATGTCTCCTTGGGGGGAGATCTCGGTAGGAGAAGCACCTCCCTTCTCCTCAACTTTCTGCAGAGCCTGAGAAAATTTAGGGTTGTCATAACCCAAGCTGATGAAGTCAGCGGCCACAAGGCTCCCTGATTCCTTCTCCTTTATGGCAGCCCATTTGCCAGTAGCCTTGATCCCTCTCTCCAGGTATTCGAAGCTGAAACTGACAAACTCATCAGAGACCTTGTACTCCTCCAAGATCTTCTCGGAGGCATCATCCAAGGCAGCCTTGACAACCACATCTACCTTACACTGGAGAGAGTCAGCCTGAGTCTTCAGGGCAGCGTTAAGATCTTCCCTCTGTTTGTCCATATCCTTCTGCAATCCCTTCACGTCGCTCTCAGCCTTCTTCAGAGTAGCCTTCAGATGTTCCACTTCAGAGTTTAAAGTGGGCTCAGTCTTCTCGGCCTCTTGTCCCTTCTCAATCATAGGAAGTTTTCCTAAGGTCCAGTTGACGTAGTGATGCATGGTGAGAAGACCCTGCAGGACATGTGCAAAGACGTCAGTCTAAGATCTGATATGGTTCGATGCCTATATTAAACTTGAATAATTCAGAAGCAAGAGTTAAAGGTCTTACTTGGATGGAACGGTGGAGGGATAATTCAACCAGCAGAGGCTTATCCAGTGAGCGACAGAAGCGCTTTCCAGACTCGGTCATGACATCGCCGATAGTACCAAGGGCCTTAAGACTTTGGCCAATGACATTGTCACCAATATTTAATTGCTCAAGACGAGCAATCAACGCATCCTCAGAAGAAATGGGGATGGCACGATCCCTTCCTTTTTTCTTCTGCCTCTGATCCTCAGAGGCGGGGTCGGTAGGCTTTCTCTTCTTGCTGGTTGCATCCCTTGAGGTAGATAGAGGGGGAGAATGAGCATTCAGACCATCATTCTTGACGAGCTTCGTTAGACTTGGGGCTGCCATCTCCCATAGTTCGTCAGATATTCCTTTTGGGCGCTCTACAAAATAGAAAGGTCTGAGTTAGAAAATCAGATGTACAAAAATTCAGAGGTATAACTTGTTGAAATAAAAAGCACTTACGAAGCTCTGTCAGAGAACTTCCCCCAAGATCAGTCTCAAAGAGATAGTAGGGGTCATCAGGTGTTCGAATTTGACAAGCAGACCATGCTCCCCCTGATCGTGAAGGTCTTTGACCTTCTAAAGATTATTTAGGCTTAGCCCAGGTTCGGCCCTGGCAGCCATTGTTACCTTTCCCCATCTCAGGGGTATTCTCGGCTCTAATGAGGAAGAAAGAGAAAAAAATGGGGTTTAAACCCTGAAGTGTGAGTGCACATGTCCCAAGGCCCATCATTTCCTTGGTAGCCCAAAAGACAACCAACATCATCACACTTGTCAGGCACGCTTCCAACTCTAGTGTCTGACACTTGTCAAGAAAGTATTCAACACCTAAAGAAATTTAACCTCGGATAAACATACCCCTTAGGCACCTAATCACACAGGTAACTAAGGTCTAGGGGTTATTGATATGCCCTGAATGTACCCATCGTCTTAGATACATCGACCCTGGCCATGGAGGTGGCCGAGGTTGGAAGGGCCCCAGATCAACAACTAGCATTCTTGTCTCAAACAGTGTCGGCTAGGGATCAGCCGACGTTCCTGCTACCTCGGCTAGTGAGTTCTTCGTGATCCACAAGGGTAGATTATTCACTAGGTCATTCGTCTGGGCATCCAAGGTTTGCAACCTCGGCAGGGAACAGGCCGAGGTGGCCATCCCATCACCAGAACTAATCTCGGCTGAGGATCAGTCGACGTTCCTGTTGTACCACCATTACCTCGGCTCAAGCTGATGTCATAGCTCAACACACTTTACTTCATCTCTCCCACTGAGTTAAGTTCACCACCTCGTCCTCTTCCAGGCCTAGGCTGTGATCAGTCACAGATGGCCGAGCTCTTATGCGCATATGTATGGCTGGCAACACGTGTACACAAATCAGTTATAACAAATCATTCCCCTCACGTGGGGGGAATATTTCATCATCATTCTCTACATGTGACAGTGATAGATGTCTTCATCGGATTGACTATATCAACACACACATGCTCATTGCATGCATGGGGGGTGCATGACACCCCCCAGGTATTATATATTGTTGTCTTCTCCTTCTTGGAAAGGGATCCGAAATTAGTAACCCTAGATGAAACTCTGTCTAAATACACAGTAGAGAGAGAAAGCTTGAGAGATTGTATCTATGGCCATTAGAGTCCTCATACAGTGATACATATCATACACTTGCACAGTGGACGTAGGCCTGAATGGCTGAACCACTTATATTTCGGTGATCTTCCTCTTCTCCTCACCTCCTTCTACTACATGCCTTTATACTGTCATTGTTAACATTGAATTGAGCTTACAAATACCTTGAAGGGTGGTGTTGTTTCTATCATCATCATACGTAGAAAAATAAATTTAAAAAAAAATTAAAGTTATCAAACGATTGAAAAATTGAAAATTTTCAAAACTTTTTAACTTCTTAAAAATTACCTTCAAATTTAGGTGCTTTCAAACTCTTATGAGTCCTTCAGAATTCAAAACCTATTAACTAAAGTTATGGATTTAGTCGAATACATTTTAGTTGAAGAATCCTTTTTACTTAGGCATGTAACTAACAGTTGGAATTCGACACCGGCACCCTCATCATTGTTTTTCAAACACTGGAACCTCTTCCGTACATTTTCTGTTGAACTTAAAATTCCTCCTACTGAAGGTGGCATTTAAAGATGAAAAATGACCAAAGTCTAAGAAAATAATTATGGTAATATCAAAGTGTTATAGCGGTTTTGGGTGGTTAGGGGATTTTTTATAATTTTAAAAATATGTGGGAGTGGAGCATAAATACATCTTTGTAGATGGGACTAAGGTCAAAAAATTTAAAGTAAAAATAACCTTAAATGAATCATGTAATTCAATTTAATTTAGTTTAAAATAAGAAAAACCAACTTAATTTGATCGGTTTTTATCTTTAACTTAAAAACTGATCATATCCAACCCAAAGTCTTTTTGTTTCGTTTTAAGTTCAGTTATTCATAACCTTGTTTTTTAATTCTATATAATTTTCTTTTTATTTTTATTTGAATTCTATGAGGATGGATGATCGGTACTTGTGGACTTGGATTAGGTTGGATAAGAAAATTTTATTTAAAAAAAGCACAAAATTAACTGAAAAAAATAAATAAACGGGATTTTTACCAATTGGTCATACAATTTTTTTCTCTTGAGCAATCCCATGAAATGACATTTTTGTTCTAATAAATTCTATTAAAAAACATCGGTCAATATTTACTACATTTATAAATAAGATTTATTGAGAAAAAATTATTTTGATAAGACCCATGTAAAAATATCCTTTGTAAACCCAAGTTATTTGTCCTGGGATTGAATTTCAATTATGTTCTCACTAGGCTAACAAGAGGCAAAGCCAATTATAATTTGACTTGGTGCCGTTTCTTTGAACTAAGTTGATTCTAAGCTGATGAAATATAAGAATGTGTAATTGGTTGTGTTTGTTTACAGATTTAGAGCAACAAGAACATTTAATAGGGAACATAATATTATGTTTATGTTTATTTCTTAAACTAGTTATAAACTCGCGCGATGCGCGAGCTAAACGATTTTGATCATTAATACGCAAAGTGTATATTTTATCTTTGCTATTTTTTCATACTCAGACAAACCTTGTTTTGATACCAAATGAGGAAGTTGAATCGCTCCGATCAAAGCCCTGGTGGTTTATCGTCAAATGCAAAACTGATACACCATTAAAATCGACCCACCACGGCATTAAACCTGGGTTCATATCCAATCGATCCATCATTAAAACGGTTGCCCATCGGAGGAGTTAAAACTGATCCACAATTGAAACTGACTCACCATGGCCTTTAAACCGAAAATCGAATCATCATAGAAGGGCTACAAACAAATGATGCACTAAGAGTTTTCATTTGTGTAAAGTCGAGTTACCATCAACTGACACACCACGAATTCATCCCTAGGCATAAACCGACTCACCACCCATCAAATGGGTTTTGCTCAACTTACTGACCCATGGGAACTTGAGAATTTTCATAACATAGCAGATTGTGTTCAACTTGAGAAACAATATACCATCAAATATTGCAAATCCGACATGCCTCGCCCATCCGATGTCATAAAAAATCATACCTTTTATTGACGGACCTTCGGGGTACATAAGAACTATTTTAGCCTCAGTGTGGTTAGACGAACCCATTGTCCCGTATCGATTCATTTACAAAGAATCAATAAATTATTTTCTTGAAGTTTGGTATGAAAACGTATTACTAATAATAAGCTATTGAGAAAGCGTGACTCACTATTTATAATAACTAAGGTGTAGAAACCGAAGAGACAAAGGGAGTGAGGGGAAATGAATATATGGAGAAATTAAAAAGTCTGTAAATGTGAAGAATTGGAAGAGACAAAGGCAAAGAAGGGAAATGAATTAACCAGCTATTTTCTTTGTTTAGAAGTTTAGTTTACACGTGGACAACCTTGATTTTGAGGCTATTAAATATTTGTATAGCATTTTAGAGTATTATAGAGAGATAAAATATAGAGTGTCACGTGGATGAGGAGGAGTCTTAAATGCTCATAAATGTCTTGTTTTGCATTTTATAGTATATAGAGATATCTCATGGGAAAAAATGGTGTTGCAGAACAGTATTTTTGTTCGGGAGACAAGAAGTCTTGGGTTATTAAAAAAGTAATGACACTCTTATCGGGTTCAAGTACCGGTTTAATATCAAATGCGCTTTATTTGATTGTACATTGGTAGGACTTACATTATTCTCAAGCGGGACCCAGATCATAGTACAAGCAAATAAAACAGTACCGGTACTAGACCGGTACAATCACCCGATGTGTATAACATTTTTCTTATTAAAATTCTCTTGTGAATTGGAAATTGAAGTTAGTCCATTAAATAAAAAGAGATTAAAAACACAAATACATGGTTTATTGGTGGAGGTAAGGTGACACAAATGAACAGTTACATTAAATAGCACATGTTAGTTACAAAAAGTTGAGGAGTCCGCGGTTTTCCATGCCCCTCCCATGTCTCTCTCCAAATATTGGATCTACTAATACGTGGTACATTGAACATGGAAAAAATTATATCCATAATATATTCTCAGAGTCTTGAGGGTAGTTTTTCAACTAAATGAACGATAGCATATTCTCTGGCCCTGCCTGTAAATCTTTGATGTGGGCGGTGTTGTAACGTACCTTGCATATTTGATAAATGTGAATACAACATAAGTAGATATGGTACCCCCAAAATTAACAACCACATGCGACCAAGTTAAATGGGCGGTGGATGGTTTCAGTTGGGCAGACGTTGAGGTAAGCACGAGATACCATGTGAAATAACTCTCGGTCGGTCTTCTCATGATTCAACACAAATGGATAATCGTCCTTAGACAACTCCAAAGGGGAAAAATTATATAGGCCAATGGGTATCACACTTTGGTGTTCATTACTAACAGCATTTCTAATGTAAATGTTTATAATTTGCTTATTCACATATGCAACAACATAATGTGAAAGCAAAAATTAGTTTACACATTTGCAAGTAAAAATATCTTGTCCAATGTAAATGTGTAAAGCTTAAAGTTTATCAAATATGGAAGAAAGAAATGCCTTCATGGTTGTATTGGAGAGGGGACTTCGGATTTAATGGAGACATGAATCCTTATGTGACAAGCCTTCACAATGTGAGGATCTCTTTCACGTTGTAAATAATTATTATTGTCAATTCACTTTCACATTGATGGTAGAGGGTTGCATTGGACATCCCTTTTTACTTTCATTGAATACGATTCACATAAGAATTCTGATTTGATAAAAATTCATTTGAATAAGCCATAAAAAATGGCGAGTTTCCTAATCAAACTTTATTATATTAGATGATAAATTCATGTTCAATTAGAAAATTCGATACTCTCTCTCCCTATATGTAGTAGAGTAATTCACTAATAATCCATACTAAAAACAACACACTAAAGTTGTGGGGCAAAAGGGAAAAATCCAAATATTTCAATTTAATACTTTTTGTCAAGATTCAGAAGGGGTTCTTAAGCAATTGTCAAGAAGTTCTAAGGGATAATTCTTGAACAAAATAGATTAAAGTTATGGACTAAGGTAATTATTCTTGTTATACTTAATTTAGGCGTAATTTGTGAAAACAAGAAAACCAATGATCCTATAATTAAGAACATATTACATGTTTAAATTTTAAGCAGTTAATGATTTCGTGATTATTTTATGATGTTCTTAACTACGTTTTACACGTGGCATAAGAGCTAAATTTTAAGATCTCATGATTTTCCTTCATTGATGTTTATCCGTGATGAAATCTCAATAATATCGATTACTTATGATTAAGACTTTTAGCAACTTTTTTTTGAAATGATTTACTTATGTCATTAAATTTGGTTATAAATGATCATATATGCGTGGGATTCTTAGCAACAATTTTTTTATGTCATGAAATATATTTAAAATAATTTGTATGCGTGGGACATTTAGCGACGTTTTCGGTGACTTTTTTCTTCTGCTACTATAAATAAAAAAATTCAAATTGCTTTGAATTTAAGAAACTAACTGTGCACTTGGAAATGTTGAAATAAACAAAAAATAGTGTATATAATACACAACGCCCTTTATCAACAATTGTCGTTTAGGCCTCAAAAGTGCGTTTTTCCCGTTGTTGGCCATAATGTTGACATTTGTAAGCCCCTTTTTCTTTCGAATGTGTTTTAAAGATGTCAAAATCAATTATCTTTTTGAAAAACCTTTTTTCAAATTTTAACCGCACCAAGGGTGTGAACTAATTTTAACTTAGCCCAATTTTATCTTGTTTAATCCTAAACATGCATCTAAGTGATTAAAGCAAGTAAAAATAATGTAAGTTCACAAAAGCGATGTCGGGTTTAGGGTTTAGGATTTAGAGTTTAGGGTAAGGAAAAAAATCTTGTACGGCCCAAGGCAGACAATCACTATGTTGTGGTATTACAGAGTATAGATGACAGACTTACTCAACGACTCGATCCCCACAAGTCATTGATGCTCCTCTAATCTTCAACCATTCCTCCACAGTGCCCATGATGATGTCCTTCCGTGATACCTGTCCACATCACATGCGTCCACGAATACCTCAGTGTCCACCGATGTAGGTTGTCAACGTCTACAGATTCTGAACACGAACTCCTTTGCTTCTTCACCGTAAAACCCGACGTTCAAAGTGTAAAACAAACTCCAATTGGTGAAAAAAAGATCACTATAGCATAGGTGAATGAAACCTCGTATCTTTAAACTTTAAGGATGTTTTTAGACTTTGAAAACATTAGAAAACTTGGATAGAAAATATATTGTATGTAAACTATTTTTCTGGTTTTGCAACTTACCAAATTCCGAGAGAAGCACACCTTAAATAATAAAATTGAGTCAGCGTATCGTTCGAACGAAATCTGCATGTCGCTCGAACGACATGCTCATCTCACTTGAACGACTTGTAATGTCGTTTGACCCACTGAACTCAAGAGTTTATATTAAACACAACTCTAAATGATCTTTATCTCAAAATAAATGAAGTTTAAACAGTTTAAACAATTTTTAACATTCTAAAAATACTTATTTAATAAAATAACATCCTAAAACAGTTTTCGAGTTTCATAAACATTATGCATTCATACCTGAGCGATCTCGGAATGTAATGAAGACATAAAACGTGCACCAAATTAATTTTGGCATGATTTATCTTTGAATCTTGGCCGCAACGTATTCAATAAACTTTATGTCATAGACTGTGTGGGATCGTGACAATAGAAAATCTATCTATGACTAAAAAATAATGTTTTGTTCCGAGAATAAGTCAAATACTACAATGGATTACTCAATTTGGAAAAATTTTCCTTACAAATCTCATCCTTTGACTATTTCGGGACAAAACCCAAACAATGAAATGCCTAAGCCAATCTCTCAAGCCATATGACGGCTAAATCCCATCCAATAAGACCCAAAATTAAAAATTATAGTACAAGACTAGTAAATGTTGGTCCGGCAAGCATGAGATGTCTGAATGTAATGTAGACTTGAAATCTAGAATCTCTTAAGCATACCTACAAACATGAAACAAAAAAATACCCAGTGATGTATGGAGGAACAAATGATATAAAACTTTATGATACCAGTATGAAATATCAATACCAATTTGTAAAATCGAAATCAAATATTTTGTTAAACAATTTGAACAAAATATTTTGATACCAATTTTGAAAATAAACATTGAAAAACGAGGATATCAATTTGTGAAAAAATTATGTGCTCATTAAACAAACAAAATCTCCCCTACATCACATACATCTCTCCCCCTTTTTGTCTCGAATAGACAGTAAGTGAAAAAGATACCAATTTATCAATATATCTATAATAAGAATAATCAATGAAGTATATCTAGATAAACATGAATCGCCAGCTAAAAATAATCACCATGTATTAACTCGTAGCTAGCAAGTAGAAGTCACATAAAGGATATCATCTGAATTAATAATGATATGACCAAAATGAAAGCAGTATGAGCAAATAAGCATGGATGATCAAGAATAATTGCATATAAACTGTCCCGAAGAAATCCACCAGTAACAAAAATTATATCAGCAAGAATCGTGTATTGAAATAGATGAATCCTAAAAAATCCTTTAAAGTTTCTCGAACAATAATGCAATGTAAGATCTCAAACCATGCATCAAGCGACCTATACAAATGTAAAACTGTAAGATCTCATGTGATCAATATTTCAAGTGACCTTCGGGCGACCCATACCAAACACTTTTTCATTATGTCGCTTGAACCTCGCGTGAACAAAACTTCACGCGATATTGAGTTGTCACTCGAACGAAACCCAGTTGTCGTTTGAACGACATAGAAAATTCTCAATTCCAGTTCTAAAAATGATTAAGTTTCATTCAGTTAAAAAAATTCCTGAAAAAATCATCTGGAAAGAGCATACAACAGCAAAACAGACTCAAAACAGAAAAAGTAAAACAAATAAATCAATGTGAGTTTCGTGACAACATAGTATCAATGTGCTTAAACATGGATATGGAGTGAATGTGTGTGAACTACAACAAATGAATCATAAATCTGACACATTGAAACATTCAAGAAGCTCTAATTGATAGCAAGATGTCAATAAACTATGTTTTAGTCATATGTGACAATTAATATATTGAGATAAATGAACTAAACAATTAACATGCACATAAATCGGGAATATTGATGATTCTACAAACCATAATGTCATGATGCGATGTTTCAACACTAGAATTCGTGGTGCAAACCCGTTTAAAATTTTCAACCAAACAACCTCAAGTATATGTGTTTCTTTTTCAAGCTCTTTTGAGGTCTCTATTTTTCTCAAGTTAGAGAAATCCTATTGGCCCACTTTTGGCATATGATTCTTTTTATTACCTTTATTTTTTCTTGGGATCTTTTAAAAGGTGGCTTTCACGACGAGTTAATTTTAGTCTCACAACCCTTTCCCATGAACACTAATCATATTTTCAATATATACAATATTAATCCTCACAAAAAACGGTTCTTACAAGCAAACCTCTTCCTAAGTCTACTTACAAATAAATGATAAAATTGAGATAAGAACATCTCATCAAACTCAAATACGCATGATATGTCAAACATTCATATAAACTCATACATGTGTGCAAAAATGGCATATATACAAAGTCGAATCCAAATGCTTATCAACTTCAAAACAACCTCATATAGACAATGGTTAAGATTATTCAACGCATCAATACTTATGACCAAATGTCCTAGCATCATGGATAATGAAATGGCGGGGGTCCGAGCAGGAAAAAAAATGAAAATCTTTTGTGTTTTCTAAAACATATTTTTTACACAAAAATAAAATCATTTTGATTTTTTCTCAAAAATATTAAAAACCAAAAATCTTTTTGTATTTTTTGAAAATTTTTATAAAACAAACACAATCTTTTTGTATTTTTTCAAATAAAACTCAAATAAATGAAAAGTATAATGCAAAAGGTACACATGTCGTAATACTAGCAAGATATAAATCATGATGCAAGGACTAGCGTATGACAAATATGGCAACACAATCATACTTTAGATCTAGCCTGGGAAGAATGAAGTACAACCAACAAGAACCATGAAGTTTAATTCCTAAAGCCTCTAAGTTCGATTTTCTAACCCAAGTGGGTGTAACATGACGTATGGGGATTTTAGGAAGCGAAATAACTTTATTCTTTAACTTCATAGAAGCATTCCTAAGGTCATAGAAAAAACGTCTAAGGTGACTTTTCCTACCTCAATGAGTGCAAGTGTAAACACAACGGGAATGATTACCAAAATGTCGACCTCTCCTAACGTTCCTAGCGGGCTCTCTCACACGATTTGTATTGGATTTGGAAATAGTAACAATGTGATCATCGTCGCCTATACCAAACCTATTTTCTTGACTTGGATGATGACTAAGAGTCTATCCAACTTCTTCGATCTAACTTCCAAGTTAAACTTCACCTAACTTGAGTCTTTCAACTTCTCCTCTAACTCACTAATCATATACTCAAGCAAATTCCCAGACTCCTCAAACTCTAGAACCTCTTTCTTCAAAGCCTCCATCAAACCATGAAGATTTTTTCTATTTTTCTCAACATACTCTAGCTTCTACGTAAGAGTCTTCTCCCGTGCCCTAAGATCCTCAATCAAAACATCATTATTCTTTTTGGCACGCTCGTTCAACTTAGCTTGCAATTTCAAGGTTGCCTTTTTCACCTTTACCGCTTTCGTATATAACTCACTAAAGGCAACTTATAATTCTCTTACATAAATATCCTCATCCTCACTAGATTCACCCTCACTCACTTGGGATTCAATGGCCTCGGAAGTGTCATGCACATGAGAATCTTCATCGAAAGATTTATCGTTATCGCTTAGATGACATGCCATGAACGCTACAAAGTTACGCTCAATGGGGGAAGCCTATCCCTCTTCCAATTCACTATCACTTAAGATGGCATTATAAGCGATCGGTTTCTTTCCCTCCTTCTTAAGTCTAGTGGGACACTCGACTACCTTATAGCCATACCCCTCACATCCCAAAACACCTATCCAACTCATCCCTCTTAACGTCCTCACTCTTATCCTTAGGTGCAGGATCTAATTTGGTGTTCTTGAATTTCACAAGATTTTTAGCATCTTTCGATTGATTTTGGAACTTAAAAAACTTTTGAACTTCTTTGCCAACAAGGATACATCCTCAAAATTAGATCGGAATCGTAATCCGAAACTTTAGTCTCCCCCTTTCGGGCTTTCAAAGCAATGCCCTTTTCTTTCTTTGGTACTTTCTTGGAGGTAAACATATCGAGTTCATAGGTTTATAGGTCACCTACAATCTCTTTAAGTTTAGTTGATTCAAGCGTACCTAAGGAGTTCAAAATGGTCCTTTTTGCATCAAAAATACTCGGCAACGATCTGAAGATTTTCTTTATCACACGGTCGTCGGGTATTTTCTCTCCGAAATTAAAAGACGAGTTGGAAATATTGGACAACCTAGCGTAAAACTCATCAAACGACTCACTCTCTAACATCTTAATCATATCAAATTGTGTAGTGAGGTTATGAAGTTTAGACACCCTAACTGTGCGCGTGCCCTCGTGAGTAAGTGAAAGTATGACCCAAGTCTCTTTTGAAGTTTCACACGTCATGTTCTATTATACTCTTTCGGTGTGACATGTGAGGAAATGACATGAATACCTTTAGATTTGTAAAGTGCAAGTCTATGTTCGGCTTTGGTCCATGACTCAACGGATTTTAAAGTATTGGCGTCACCCTCTCGTGTAACTGGTGGTGTCCAAGCATTTTCAACAGCTAAACACACACGTTCATCAATTGATTTTAAGGAACATCTCATTCGCATTTTCTAGTAAGCATAATTAGTTCCTTAAAAAATAGGATCTCTAAAACTTTCAAAATTTCCAAAATTCATCCTTAAAAACATAAGTGATCAACACAATAAAAAAATATGTTTCTAGCTCTGATACTATTTTTTAGGCCTTTTTTTTCTTTTAAATGTGTTTTAAGGATGTCAAAACCAAGTATCTTTTTGAAAAACCTCTTTCCAAATTTTAACTGCACTAAGTGTGTGAACCAATTTTAAATTATACTTTTATGTTGTTTAATCCTAGACATTCATCTAGGTGATTAAAGGTAGTAAAATAAAGTAAGTTCACAAAAGCCACACCGGATGTACAGGAAATCGCTAAGGGAAAAAACATCGGAATACCCAAGACAGACAATCACTATGATGTGGTATTACAAAGTACAAACGAACGACTTACTCAATGACGCGATCCCCACCAGTCTTTGACGCTCCTCTAGTCTTCAAAAAATCCTCCATAGTGCCCACGCAGATGTCCTTCCGCGATACCTATCCACAGCACACGCATCCACGAATGCCTCGTGTCCACCGATGTAGCTTGGCAACGTCTATGGATTTCGAACACGAACTCCTTCTCTTCTTCACCACAAAACCCAATGCCCAAGGTGTATAACAAACTCCAATTGGTTCAAACAAAGATCACTATAGCATATGTGAATGAAAGCTTGGATCTTTAAACTCTAAGGATGTTTCTAGACTTTAAAAACCTTAGAAAACTTGTGTAGAAAATGTATTATATGTAAACTATTTTTCTGGTTCTACAACTTACGAAATTCTGAGAGAAACACGCCCTAAATAATAAAGTTGAGTCGGTGCATCGTTTGAACGAAATCTTCATATCGCTCGAACGAAATGCACATGTCGCTCGAACGATATGCTCATCTCGCTTGAATGACCTGCAATGTCGTTTGAACCACTGAACTTAAGAGTTTGTTTTAAACACAACTCTAAACGATCTTTATCTCAGAATAAACGAAGTTTAAACATTTTTAAAACACTTTCTAACATTTAAAAACACTTATATAACAAAATAACATCCTAAAATATTTTTCGAGTCTCATAAACATTATGCATTCATACCTGAGCGATCTCAGAATTCAATGAAGACGTAAAACGTGCACCGAATTAATTCTGGCATGATTTATGTTTGAAGCTTGGTTGCAACATGTTCAATAAAATTTATGTCATATACTGTGTGGGATCGTGATAATAAATAATTTTATCTATGAGTGAAAAGCAATGTTTTGTTTCGAGAATAAGTCAAATACTACAATGGAGTCAATTTGAAAATTTTGTCCTTACAACATCAATAAATAACTCCAAAAAATTGATTGTTGAATTGCACTAATTAGTTTTCGAACTTGGAGTTATTATTTGCACCGTTCTCGTGCTATCTCAAATTTTCTATTTTGGGAAAAAATTACTAAATTTCAAAATTTAATGTACTTTTCCACCACACATATGTTTGATGTGTTCCTATGTATTCTATTATTCATGTTTAGGTCGTAATAAAAACCAAACACAATACTCAAGTCCATATTTGTAGATATTAGACGTAAGATTCAAGTTTAATTATAATGTGTGTATTAAGTTAGCTTATATGTTCCACACAGTGCTTTAATCTAAAATTGTGAACGCTAATGTTCGTGCATTAATATAATGTACACTCCGATTACTCACGGATCCAATAAATCAAGAATGCTAAAATGTTTATGTATTATGATAAGTTTTAATCATTTATACATTAAAGACAGATGCCACATGTTTGATAGTTATGATTAAATGAATATTAATGGTTTTACTATTTTTTTAGTAAGAAATTATGGGTTATCTAATACAGATACCATGATTCCTGAATAACATAGATTCCACCACATAAAGTATCCTGAAAACATCTACAGTTTAATGTTCTTGTGTAAATTATTGTATCAATTTACCTAACTCATTTTGGTGTTTTATGTGTAATTTGGCTAGTATGCAAAAGCTTTGACATTATGCACAATAATTTAAAAGTATATGTGTTATGATTTACTTATATATTATTATTATTATTGACATAGTGTCTTGTGAAATTTCTTAGTTTATTTGATTTTCAAAATACGATCGATTAGATAGTTTTGTGAATATCAAATTAAGTGGTAGACGATATGTTAATTATTCATGTATTATTAGTGTTTATGCACACATGAATGTTTATCTCAATATTTATATAATATAAGGTTTATTAGTGTGCTTCATTCCATATTTATAAATATTAGGCCTATGCATTCATATCATATGCAAGTTTTGGCTACATACAAGTCCAATTATGAAATTGAATGTGTTCTAGGTTGTTGATAATTTATGATATTGCATAAATATTGTTCTTTATTCAATCATTTCAATTGGGTAACCCACATGTCTGATTATAATGATTGGAAAAATGTCAATGGGTGAAAACTATTTCGGGAAGTGAAATATGTGACATCAAATATATATGCCATAGTTATTTCATTAATATATCACTCAATTAAGTGTATGAAAATATTAACATGAGTAATTTAGTTCATTACTCATGAAATATTTAATTTACATAAATGAGAAATTTGTTACTCATATATGGAATTCTTTACTTAATCTAATATTCATATTATAAATTATTTAGTAGTCACTAAAGTGACCCAACTAGAATGGTTGTCAATATTAAATATAAAGATAAATATATTAGTAGTAACTCGTGATGATTGTAATTAAAAAGTTATTAATGGTGCATATTTAGCTTTTTTCTCTCCAATCAAAATTATTCCATAGTGGAAATCAGTTTTGAGTATATGCATGAATATTAAAGGCTCGCATATATTATCAAAGTAGCTGGCAACAGGCTATCCACAGATGACATGTTCATCTAATTAAATGACATTGTTCCCAATTAAGAAATATATAAGCATCGATCATAATTGATATTTTATGGTCACCACTGGAGGAAAACCACAGTTTTGTGTGTTATAAAGTTATTAATGTGTGTGTTGGTTAAGTTAAAACATTAATTTAATGACATATTTACCTCATTGTTTTTAGTCATATTAATGTATTCCATTTTGTTTATATAAAATTCCATGTTACGTATGTTTTAATGCACTCGAGACTAACTTCTTAGAATAAATCAAATAATTTAAGTTTTAGTGAACTATGTTATATCTTTATATGGAACTTCTAGTTGAGGAACCATATATTAATGATAAAAGTGATGTGGAACACTCCATATAAAGTTTGGGAGAGATTAAATATATTAGGCATTTTGTTCATGTAAATGATTATTACCCACATAAAAGTCCATAATATACGAATCACTACCCATAATTTTGTTAAATAAAGTACCTTATCTTCCCATTACCCATTATCGATAAATAATAATGTTAGTGACTAATTGTAAAGTTGAACTATCATTATCACATTGATAGTTGTTTATAATGACATATCCGAGCACATTAAGAGAGATGTTTTAAAACATAATGTATGGTTTGAAAAATAATGTTAAGTGTTTGACTTCTATATGTTTTAAATTAAAATTAAGGATGTATACAAGGATACCTTATAATTAGAAAATGTAAAATCAAATAAGATTCCTTTCCTTATGTTCTGGGTTAATTAGGTCACCCTTTATATTTTTTAAAACCTTCAACGTTTTCAATTTTCTTGAAACATACTAGACTTGATCGTGAGGAATTTTGTATTAAGCTTTCTAATGATTCCTTAAGTTTAAATAAGAATCCATTTTCATTGTTTATGGAAATCTTGTTGATATTTTGAATAAAATAAGTTTTAACAATTTATAATATGAAAACCCTTTTACTCATTTATCATAATGTTGAACTAATTGTAGTTGTATTGACGAAAATTTTCAATCTTGTAACAAAAATGAATTTAGACTCCCTTTAATTATTGTAATGGCCAATATTATTTTGGTGATGTCACTTATAAATCTTGATAGTCCAGTTTAGATTTTATAATGCCTATAATCAGGATATCCTATGTTGTCCAAGTGTGATATTGTAAGAAACTTCCCTTACAGTAGACATGCATATATCATATAATAGTCATAGACACATGCATATATCATTTAGGGAAACAGAAATGTCAAATTCCTTATGAATGGTTATATTATTTGTACTAAAAAACATTTTATATAATTATAAAAGCAAGTTGGGGTATTATCCTCATTACCCATAACTCTTTAAATGATTGTTTGATAATGAATAATAAATAAATAGTCAATGGATATATAACGGTACTATAACCATGAGTCAAATGTAGATAAAATCACATAGAAACGCATTATGAATATCATGAAAAAAGTATACTATACTAAATTATTATATGGATACACAAAATCCTGTGCATGGTCATGGTCTGGGGGTCACGACCCAAATTCGTTACCAGCTTGGTCATGGACGTGAGCCATGACCAACATCAAGAGGATCCATGACCTTATTAGGTCATGGAATTGGTCACGACTAAGTTTAATGTGGTTACGGCATTCGGTCGTGACCAACGGGTCACGGACCATATCCGTGACACGTGCGAGACCATTATGGCACCAATTTCTTGCCAAAGTTCCCTCGAAGCTGGTCGCGGATGGGGTCACATTCTAAGTCCATGAACAGCAAACAAAATACACACTGCCACGATCACGACTTTGGTTCGTGACTATCCCAATTTAGGAGTCACGGATTTGGGCCGTGACGACGTGCTTGTTTCCAGGCTGACGTGTTTAATTTTAAAGGGGTCACGACATGTGGTCACGGCTAAGGACCGTGACCAGTGTCTTTATAATAAAATCCACAAATCAATTTTCATATTTCCCTCGAAAATTTTCAAACCCTTCTGCTTTCTCTCTCCGATGATTTGGCGATTTCCAATCTCAATCTCCCAATTCAATCTCAATGGTAATGACATTATCTTCTAAACCCTATTTTTTTGTATAGAAATTTATGTGTATATCTGTGTGTGTATTTCTATATATATGTGTGTATTTCTATGTATATGTGTGTGTCTGTATCAATGAATACATATATGTGTGTGTGTATTGTGCATGTATGTGTGTATATTGTATATATGTGTATGTATTGTGTATGTATGTGTGTATACTGTGTATGTGTGTGTATTGTGTACTGCATATGTGTGATTTTTTTAGACAAATTTTTAAAAAAAAATGGAAAAGTAGGTATATATAATTATTTGGGTAAAAATTAAAATAAATACAATAGTAGGTATACACACACATTGTATATATTGCGTGCGTGCGTGTGTGTGCGTGTGTGTATTTCTCTCTGTGTGTGTATTGTGTATAGTATATGCTATTTGGTTTACTATAATTTTATATGTGTATAGTTTGATATGCTATTATTTTTTAGGTATAATTATAAACATAATATTTGTACATACGATGTGTGTATACTGAGTGTTGTCAGTTTGAAATCCTAGCATGGAAATAAAGTAACCAAATCATACAATTCAATTTTGGGTCTTATACAGAGAGTTGTTATTTGGATTTCACATCGGTGAGATTCAACATGTACAGGATTCACGCCCTCGTACAAAATTACTAATAAATTAAATAGCAAAGTACTATTAGGTCCCTCGAAAACAAATTTTAAACACTAAAGTAATTTTGAGAAATTTTAAATAGTTAGGTCCATTACTAGTAAATTGTCCTTAAATGTTTAAAAATTGTCAACAAAGGACCTAATTGTAAATTGGCCTAAAATAAAATTGCACTAGGTGAATAGAAGGGTAGTGATTATTCAAAACCTAAATCAAGCTAACCTAACTAGTTAATGATTTCTTAGAGCCATTATTTATAGGAATCATATTCACGCCCTCGTTCATTTTCTAAGGAAAAATGAGTCATAGTGATAATAAATGACAACAAGAGTGTGAAAGGTTGTAATTGGACCGCACTCGTACCTCTTTCATTAATGAGCCTCATTCAGAGGGTACTCCGATTTTTTGGTATGGGAATAGGAAGATCAAACAATTTAACTACCTTGTAAATTGTGGAGTTCATCTCCAGCAAGAGTACTTGTTCAATCGTATTCGGTTTTCCTACCAGAATGCTGGGATGAAGTAGTACAATATATATTTTGCGTACATAATCCGGTAGAGCACTAACCTTGCTTATGCCGTTAGAGAAGGCAGAAAGAAGAAATTCACCAATTATGGATAGAATTACGTACAAAGAGCATTGGCGAAGACTGTGATGTCTCACGACATATACACATCCAACTAAATCTTTCCAATAGGCTGAAGAGGATGAGATTTTGAGTTCATGTCGCTGACATCTATGCATCAATTATAGATACACTTCCTCCTAATTGTCTATGTGGAAAAATCCATAGGTTTTAAAAAACAAATCCCGATTGGATGGAGATCATACACATTGAACTTTTATTAAAGTTTTACCATGAAATGGTAGATTATAATATATGGTCAACAATTTTATTTTGTTAGTTGTAATTTCATATTGAACTTTGAAATTATGCATCTATTATAGATACACATTGAACTTTTATTATTTTTGTAGATAATGTTGGGAGGTAATGAACACAATGCTCCAACCGACGAGATGATACCACCCCAAGGATAATTCTCATCACCAGTTGGTGATAAATAAATAACTCCACCTACGATTCACTCCACTACTCCGAGTTGCAGTAGGCAAGGTACTCACAGTAATCCCACAGACACGCCTAACGCTCATGAAACAGTCCGGTCATTTGAGAAGAAGCCCATTGGGTTCTCTCTATTGGGAAATAAACCCACGGGGGATAAGAATCATGTTCAATAGCTTAAAGCGCGATGTTTATCATTGGAAAAAATGAATGTGGGAGTGGTAGGAGCTGACAATTGAAACCTCGTAGATAAAGCTGTTAAAGATAACATCTATGAGCAACTCAACAAACTGTTTTCATTTTCTGCAAACTCAAAAAATAAGGTTCTTTCTCGGGTTGCTGAACAACTCCGAATATATCGGATAAACCTTAGGCAAAAGTATTTCCCTAAGGGATTATCGAGCTCCAATATTTAGGCACTCAAAGACAAAGTCCCTTTGAATGTTAAGATGCCAGTTGGTCAATGGAATGATCTTTTAGAAAATGAGGCGAAGGACTTGAAAATGCTACAAAGGGAGAAAATAAGCAGAATAGGGCCAAAAAAATTGATGTCCACCAGATTGGCTCGAAATCTTATGAAAAATTGAAGAACGAGTGCTCGAGCAAGACAAAAGGCAACCCAGATGAAGGAAAGGTACCGAATTGGGACAACTTGTACGTGCATGCAAGACGAGATAAAGATAATAAATTACCTCTTAACTTATAAAAGACTCTAGAATCAATAGATTCTATGAGTAATCAGTCAGCTTCAAGCCCATTCAACGACCTTGACAATGATGCCCTCGCACAAACATTGAGGAAGGACGATATATAGGGTACGAGAGGTATGGGGTCGCATATGTTAAAAATAAGATTCAAAAACACCACACCTTACGCGAATGATGTTTATTCTATTAATAAGCATTTATCATCCAACGATGAACGCCATTCTAGGATCAAATTGTGTCCCTTTAAACCCGTAGAATGATGGGGCTTTAAAATGAATTGGGCGGCATGAATGAAAAACTTTATCAAAATGTGTCCCTTTTAACCCGTCGTATGCCCCTGCAACCCCCAATGCATCTCGGTTTTCCTTTACCTCCTCAAAATTTTCTTCCTCATCTATTCCCCTCACAGATGCTAGTTCCTCCTCCAACATTCCCCTTTTCAGGCCCTCAGCATGTCATAGGTCTTGCATCATCATAAGCAACCCATCGTGACTTTAATGAGAAATACTATATAAAGGACGTGAGCGGTACCATAAAACTATCATTGGGGTGTGCACACTCATCTCCACTCAAGTAGGAACTTTAGTACATAGTCGACCTATGCAGGACGGTGAGTGTCAGATCATGGTTGATAAAATATTTGGCGGTTTTGAAGATGCTCCAATGCACGCCAATAGTAGAGAAGGGAATGGGTTGAAAAATTATATAAAATCTTTTATCACTTGGCCAGTTTATCTTTTAATGAAGATGTAGTAGTGTTTTTCTTAAGTTGTACTCATATCACTAGACAAATTTTTTTAATTTGAGTCTACGTGGTTGTGTAGTATCATTGATTGGTGTGTTCTTGTATTTGATTTTGATTGATTGGTGTGTTGTATAAAGATTACGATGAAGATCACTTGGTAGTATATGCAATGATTGATTTGTATAATTTGAAGAGTCATTTTGGTTTGTTTGGGAACAGCTTAACCAGAATTTTTAAGTCGGTTAAAAAAATTCTCCCAAAAGCGAACACATGACCAGACAATTATGCTACCATGAAGAAGATTTTAAAGGGTTTTCGATTGGAATACAAATATATTCATGCATGCAAGTATGATTGCATATTGTACCTTAACGAACATGGAGAGAAGGATGGATGTCCAATATGTGGTGAGCCTAGATATGTCGTTTGTGAGAAGATAAAGGACAAATCTGCAAAATATCAAATGTGCTCTTAAGTCCCATAAAAGCTTTTGAAGTATTTTCCACTTCGTACACGGTTAAAATGATTTTTTACTATACCATGGATAGCAGAGGCCATGACATGGCACACTCGTTGTGAGGTGGGTGAGAATCAGATGCGTCATCCGGTTGATTCACTCATTTGAAAAATTTTGAACACATAGCACCATGAATTTGCAAAGGAACCGCGCAATATTCATCTTGTAATATCAACCGATGGGTTTAACCCTTTCGGTAATTTAAGTACTAGTCCAAGTTATTGGCCAATTCTCATGGCACCTTTAAGTCTCCCTCTGGCAATGTCTATGAGAAAGAATTTCACATTGTTATCTTTGTTGATAATTGGGACGAAGTCTCCTAGCGATGATCTTGATAGATTCGTAGCCCCGTTAATCGAAGAACTTAAAGAGTTGTGGGAGAAAAACATGACGACATTCGACTCTCACAAGGGTAAAGAGTTGACACTTAAAGAAATGGTGATATGGGCGATCCACAACCTTCCTTCTTATGGGAACTTGTTCTGTTGTAATGTTTATGGTTATTACGGATATCCCATATGTGGGGAGGAAACTGAAGCCAGTTGGCTACAATATAGTAGTAACATGAGTTACACGAGTCATGATAGAATTTTTCCGACCAGTCACCCTTTCAGGAATGAAAAGTATAACTTTTATTGTATTGGTCACGAGCGCCAGATGCCACTTGCTCAACTTTTTGGTCAAAAGATCGAAGAGAAGGAGGCGAGACCAATGTAAACTGTTTGAGGGCATGACTAAAATTGGCAAACTGTTAGACATTGGCTTAAAAACATGCCGTCAAAGGGTGAGAACGTATAACAACCACTAAACGGACCCATGAGAGGCATGAACACCTTGTACAAGACCAATCTAACCCGCAGGAATCGATCACGTAGTCACAGACTCCCCGATTTGAGATCATGATCAAAATTTGCAAACTGTTAGACTTAGGCTTAAAAATATGTTGTCAAAGGGTGAGAACGTAAAAAAAATATACGGCCCTGTGAGAGGCACGAACACCTTGCACGGGACCAATGTAACCCTTTGGAACAGACTGTGTAGTCACGGGAGCCACGGTTTGAGAGCACGACCAAAATATGAAAACTGTTAGACTTAGGCTTAAAAAAATGTCGTCAGAGGGTGTGGATGTAAAACATCCACTAGACGGCCTCGTGAGAGGTACGAACACCTCGCACGGGACTAACGTAACCCAAGGAATCGATTACGTAATCACGGGACCCCCAATTTTAGAGCACGATCAATATTTACATACTGTTAGACTTAGGCTTAAAAACACGTCGTCAAAGGATGAAAACATAAAACAACCATTATACGGCTCCGTGAGAGGTACGAACACCTCACACGGGATCAATGTAACCCACGGGAGTTGACCGCGTAGTCACGGGACCTCCGATTTGAGAGCACAATCAAAATTTGCAAACTGTTAGTCTTAGACTTAAAAACATGCCGTCAGAGGGTGAGAACATACAACAACCACTAGACGGCCCTGTGAGAGGCACTAATACCTCGTACGGGACCAATGTAACCCGTAAGAATCGACCGTGTAGTCATGGAACCCTCGATTTTGAGAGCACAATCAAAAAATTTCAAGTGATAGAATTAGGCTTAAAAAATGCCATCACAGGGTGAGAACATAAAACAACCACTAGACGGTCCCGTGAGAGGCACGAACACCTCTCACGGTACCAATAAAACCCCCAAAAGCTGATCGCATAGCCGTGACTATTTTATTTTTAAGATAAAATATGGTCACGAGTTCGGGCCGTGACCATGTTTTGTGGACACAAAATAGTGGGTCGCGGACATTGGTCATGACCATCCTAGTCCATGACCAATGTTGATGGTCAGGGATTTAGGCCATGACCATCGATGATGGTCACACCAGATTTGGTCACGGACCAAATCCGCGGCCCACCACTAATGGTCAGGGATTTGAGCCATGACCATGCGTAGTATTTGGTTTAGTGATTTGTCACATTCATAAGTAAGGATTTAGTTCTTTTTTCACAAGTCACAAAAGAACTTAAACTAATGGACTGCGATGAACTTTAGAATCTCGTTGAATTTCTTAATTGGTACATTTAAGGCATATATGAATGAATTGGTAAAATCAAATGTGACTATAATGGCAATCATATGATACAAAATAGACTTGTAGTAAAAAAATACCACGAATGAAGGAAAGGATATAGTTGAACCTTCTCGCTTAAGTCCAAGAACGTGAAATTCTTATGGTATTATTAGCTGATTTTAATTAAGAGTTATAGTTAATGGATGTGAAAAATACTTTTCTTATCGAAATATCAAACGTTGTGAGTAAATTTATAAATCACTGTACAAACTTAAGTAAGTTTCCGCCTGTGATATTATAAGAGTTAAACGATACTATCATAACTTGATCATTGCATTTACCGTAAGATCAGGAGGGGTAAGTTTATATATTTTATTTCTTTGTGTAAAAAAATAAATTAAAAAGTAGAGAAATAAAATATTATATATGGAGTTTTCAAGGGTATTATATATGCAGTAATAAAATACTTAAAATACTATATTATGACACATATGGTGGTTGTTCATATAAGGATAATCATTTATAATGACTTAGATTATACTGGATGTATGGATAGTATGAAATCCAATCTTTATTAAGTATGAGTCTTTTGGCTTAATGACAAATATTACTAAAGAGTGAAATAATCCATTGTGGAAAGTAAGTCTGTATCATGCTTTGAGACTATAGTTGAAGGATTATAGTCGTGCAACTTAATTTTAAAACTTGGAGATGTCGACACTACTATTAAGATGTTAAATTATTAATGTAACGTCGTTGTCATCTTCTATATTTAAGAAGTGATAGCTATTCATAAGGAACTACACACATTGGTTGGGAATGAAATTAGATTCAATAATAAAATTTAGAATCGACAAGTGTTAATTGAACGCATTAGTATGAGTGTTAGCAAAACATATACGCTTACGAAAGGACTATCTCTAGAGATATATATGAAACATGTCGAAGAGATGGGTCATAATTAGTTTAGTTATGGATTGGTAGTGTTTGTTTATTTGATACGACATATGATATCAATACAGTGTTTCTAACTTCTACATTTATGTCTTACAAAAATTTATAAATACATGTGATTGAAATTGTCTTTTTAAAAAAGACATTATGAGATAATTATTGACAACCAACATGATAAACCTCATTAAGTAATCTATTAACAACATAATAAATTAAAAGAACAGCACACTTGAATTAGTGGGTAACCACCATGATTAACACTGGTGGAATATTTAATTAAAATAAAGTAAGGATGATAATTATTCTAATGTTTATTGCACATCTTATGTTCCATGAATCAAATCATGACATGTAATTATCATATGGACTAAGCGGGAGAGTGCTAGAAATATTCTAATTATTTATTTAATTTTAAAATTAAATAAATTTGAAATTATTTGTGTAATTAAATTTTAGTATCCTACTTTATGTTCCCCATATAGGAATAATGATTTGATAATGATTCGTTTAGGTAAACAATCAAACATTAAGGAAGATGTTAGTGTGCTAGTTTCCTAACTCTATTGTGATGCATGGTACAATTCATGCCTAGATAGTTAATTCGGTTCCGGTAGACACCCCATCCTAGGACATCCCTAAGAATCTCTTTAGGCCCCTAACACTCATCCGCTCATCATAAACCCTAGGTCACACTCCAAGTAATGATCTGGAGGCCAATAGATGCTCCTGAGCCCCATTTGACACCAATCAACTCTCCAACTTGAGCGAAGCTCAATAAAATCTCAAAGGTCTATGAATCCCCTTTTCAATGATCCATCCCATGTACGAATTGGCCTTACGGTCCGCACGAATGATCTGTTTCACTCCAAGTAAAAATCTTGAGGCCACCGGGTGCTCCTACGCCCCATTTGACACCAGTAAATTCTCCAAACTAAGTTAAGCTCAATGAAACCTTGAAGGTCTCTTAATCCCCTTTCCAACGATCCGTACTGTGCGTAGAACAAGGTCTTCGAAGAGCCATCGGGCGCTTTTAGACCCCATTTGACCTTGGTCAACTCCAAGCAAAGTTCAACGAAATCTCTACGAGCTCTTAATTCATTTTCCAACGGTCCATGCCGTGCAAGAATAGGCCTCACAGTTCGTACGAACTATCTATTTCCCCTAAAAACCTCTTATCGAGAGACCATCGGGTGATTCTGAGCCCCGTTTGAATTTGGTCAACTCCCAAACTGAGCAGTGGCTCATTGATTCTTAAAACGCTCTAAATTATCTTTCCAAAGGTCCTGGTCGTATGCAATTCGAACTTACGGTTTTCATTTTAAGCCTATCGTTTTGATAAAGTCATCCTGTAGGCACCCCAGACCCATGCCTACTGGCAGGGTGTACTTTCCTTGCACAACATGGTAGGTTCGGTGCCATTATCCAGACTAAGGGATATGTCGATCGGCACCCCCAACCCTAAATGTACTATATTAAGGCCTCATGACCTCACCTTGAAGGAGATCCCTTTCAGCAGTCCGCAAACATTCTCACAAAATCAGAGCCTTCTCCTTTCCAAAAAAAGTCCATTTTCCAATATTCCCTCACCTCACTCTATTATCTCACCCTATCATATTACCTTCACACCATTATAAAAACCAGCCTAGTTACACTCTATAAATTTAGCAACAAAGAGCTATAACGAGGTCCATTCCTCACTCTTTTTCTAGCTTATTCATTTTAATGTTATTATTCACTTTATTCTCATTTTGTAATATCTTCTAGTTTTTTTTCATTATCTCACATCAAATAATATTCATTATTTATTATTAGTATTGCACACAACTTATTTTCATAAAAACCCAAAAAAAGACAAAAAGAGGGTTTGCTCATAAATTCCAAAAGTAAGACTTCCATTTTCTCACACTTTCAGACTTGAATACATTTCTCTCCAAAAATACTCAAAGAGGAGTTCTACATTTGGATTTATGGGATGAACCCCACCCCTATGATATTTTTGAACTATGTGGACTTTTATGCCCCTTGGGCTACATAGGCGTCTTGGACCAATCCAGAGATTTTAGTCCTCCATTTTCATTTTATGTCTTTTATATTCTATTATATCTATTTTGTAAGTCTTGTACTCCTACATATTTGTGTCTCGTCCGACATGCACATTCTCTCTTTCATAGAGATTCGTGATTCGACAAACACTTACATCATATGTTTATTATTATTTTTGGATACACTTGGGGTCCGCTCTATCCATTTTATGACGAGAGTCGAATAATTCCATTATGTCGTTTTTTATATTATACACATGTACACACACATCACGGAACAAAAAGGAGAAAATTAACATATCCCATGAGAGACCTAAAGGGAGGAATGGGTGTCTAACACCTTTCCATTTTATAACTTAGTCTTTAGACCTTCGAATCACTTGGTTTTGTATGCATCAGTTTGACCTTGATGTCGTTCTCTCGAGGCAGCTACATTCTTTTACCTGTTTGGAGAAAAATAGGTTGGCGAATCCATCTCTTCGTGTTATCCCCATTTGACGAAGACTAATTTTATATCCAAGGCAGACCGCAAAGATGCCGACATGAGTGGCGAAAAGAGGACCTCCATATCCTCGAAGCACCCACAGGCTCACGACGACAAAGGGAGAAATAGAGAAATAAGGGATCCTTTTCCTCCTTCTCCCCCTCGTCCTGACTTCGAGGCCAAGTCCGCGCTGGAGGAAACTGACCCGGATGGCCACAGTGGCGACTCTGATGCGGGCTTTTAGAGGACTAGGCTAAATTTTAGCATGGTTGTTACTTCTTTACTCTCCTTCTTTTGTACATGTGTACATATGCCTCCACTTGTATGTCCTCTTTACTCCTTTGTGTGATACCCCGCCTAATAAAATACCGGGTGATGAGTCCTATACCAAATTAAAACAAGAATCCCAGTTGGTTCATTCTTAGCATCACTGTCCCAAATTTTTTAAAACTTACTAACCTCCTAGTATTCCAAAAGCTGGTGCCAATTTTAACTTTTTTTAATTAAACAAAATAGTACATGCGGAAATAAATATGAACCATTCACACAACTGAATAAAACTCAACTGAATAATTAATTAAACAATTTTCCGAATAAACCATCGGCCACCAAAGTGAAATCCAATATAAACATCCAACACCTAAATAAATACATCTGAAAACTGCACTGAGAAGTCTGGGCAACAAGACCAAAATAAAACTTAAACCGATACATGATTCATACTCTAGGAATGAATGAACGATGCATCTAATCCGAACATCTGCTAGCATCCACATATGCCGCAGCTCCGTATCCCTGGAATAATATATCAATCCGGGCGTCCCTATGGCTGGACACCTAAAAGGTTTTGAAAATAGTTTTATAGCAAGGGGTTAGAACCCAAAATATTTTGAAAATTTTTATCAAGTGAATGAACTGCAGTAATTTAAAATGCATGAATGCGCTTCATATTTAAGTTAGTGTCGCACTCCCTTGTGGACATTCTCATCCCTCCACTATCGTGCCCACCTATCAGTTACCTTGACCCCCACCTAGTTGTACTACCCCGTCCAACTAGTCCTGGTATAACATCCCCTTGCCATACTTCTCTAACACGGGTATAATGATTTTTGAATGATAAGTTATCTCACAATTAACTTAATTAATTCCTTCTTAAATAGTAGCATATAACCGTGTCACAAGTTATATAAAGTAAAAACATCACACACTGTATTATTACCCGCATATAATATTGAATACCATTATATACGTACCTTTACTAAAACATCCACACATATGACATACGTATATCCAACCCTCGAAGTATACCCTCACCGGATGATTCCCTCTAAAGTGCTATCTCACTAGGTGTGCTCACATAACCTAGTTACCCAAGTTGGAATCGCTCACCAACCTGGCCTAAAACATAAACGAAGTGGAGGCATTCATATTCCTTTCATGAAAGTGAGATAATCCCCTCACCCATATACTGGACGCTATGACCTGGGGATATACTCACCCTACTCCTCAAGCTAGGGGATTCACCCACATCGCGCAACCTCCCTTGATAGCACTCGAGTATAAAAATTAAGTAAATATCTAATCACTGATATTTAATAGCACACACAATATATACACACATCTATATATATACTATCACTACACCGTATATATATAATATAAACCCCGGCTTTACCGTGTACTCAAAGATCCGTAAAACTAGCCTGAAATTTTCTGAGTCTATGTCCCGACTCTCTTAATTAATTTTCTCACTTAATAATTTATCATCTTCCCGAGTCTGTGGTCCCGCTCTAAATAATAATACACTACACAATAATTTATATAAAATTTACCCGAGTTTATGATTCGACTCTTATTTAATTAGTTTACACATTAATTAATTAACACAACTCCGAGTCTGTAGTTCGACCCTCATTTAATTAATTTACACATCAATTAATTAATACATATTCGAGTCTGTAGTCCGACCCTCATTTAATTAATTTACACATTAATTAATTAACACAAATCCGAGTCTGTGATCCGACTCTAATTAAATTAATTAACACACCTATTAATTTAATACCTTCCCGAGTCTATCGCCCGACTCTAATTAAATTAATTAACACACCTATTAATTTAATACCGATCCGAGTCTATGGTACGACCCTCATTTAATTAATTTACACATTAATTAATTAATACCCTTCTCGAGTCTACAATTCGACTCTAAATTAATTAATCACAACATCAATTAATTTAATACTTTTTCGAGTCTACCTTCCGACTCTACCTTCATTAATTAACACATCCATTAATTTAATAACTTGGTGTCACTCAACCATTATCCCCGGACTCGCTCACTTGGCCATAACTTAATATTTCCCGAGTATATGTTCCTATCACAAGAAAATACACAATAGGCATTCACAACCCAAGTAATCCTATAAAACGGTAGGTATTTACACAACCCAATTATTCATACTTGTACGTAATATATTTCTCTCTACTATTAACCGTACTTATTTTCTTTACAAATTTATTTCACTTTCGTAATAATTCAAGTATTCAAACAACTCTAAGGGTCCTAGTTACCCCTTATTATATCAATTCAGTAGTTACCCTTGTTAACCCACTGACCTAACGAATTTAAGCTCGCTCACGCTTTTCCGTAATTATATTCTTATCATCTCGAATTAGAGTACGTAACATTCAAGTCTATGAATCTCCACTTTAACTCTCTCACAAAATTAAAGTCCAACACTCAATCATAAACCTACTTCCATATCATTATTCCATCAATATATTTCACCTTACACCCAAACACTTCCCCAATAAAATTTTAGACATTTGAGGCCTAAAAAGAGAAATCTCAAATTTTCTGGCAGATTAAACACCCTCTAGTTAAATTTCTATTTCTCCCTCTACAGAACTCCGATTGACCTGATTCTAAGTTCATTGGATAGCTAAGAGACATACCTTTCCAGTAATGTATGGTTAACACTCTAATTCAAAGTAAAATTCGAATCGCACACGTTTCAAGTCACGTCAAAATTCTGGCAGATTACAATGTTGACAGATCAAACACCCTATAGTAAAATGTCGATTACTCCCTCTACAAAACTCCGATTGATCTGATTATAAGTTCATTTTATAGATAAGAGAAATAAATTTCCAGAAATGTATGGTTCACACTATAATTCTAAGTACAACTAAAATGGCATATGTTTAAATTTGTGTTAAAAATTCTGGCAGATTGACCTCTTGTGGTCATCAAATAAACCCTAAGTCATTAAAGATTCATGTTCTTCATCCAAAACTCATAAAGATTTCATGTTAATCATCAAATATATTCAAATTTCATTTTATCTTCACTTAGGGATATATAATATACCTATTTCTTACTTTGAATCTCAGGCAAGTATTCTATTAACAAAACCCCATTTTGTACCTATATATCCCCAAAACGAATTTTAGTTTACATATCACTAAAATATGAATTGGGTATCTCCATTTTCACATTACAACAAGTTAACCACTTGCCTGGAATTGTTCGTAGGGTCTGATCCATTGGTGTAGTCCCTTAATTCGGCTCCAATAATCCTCAAATGGCTCTTGATTTGCTTTCCCCCAATTTACCTCTCAAGTCTTAGGCTTAGAATTTTTGTTTACAGCCGTTTAACACTTCTCCATTTAGATTAAAAACCCTCAATCCCTTTTTTGGCCATCTGGGCCTAATTAAAATGGCCAACTCACCCCGTGTGGGCCCGGCTATGCCCAAAAATATCCCGAGACCCAATTACCACCCCCGGGGTACTCTTTTCTGACTATCTTGACCCATCCGGACGCAACCGCGCACTCGAAATTCCCATCCAAAAAACATTTTGACATTTCCAAATTCGACCTCAAAATGCGACACACATTAATTCAGACAATTAAACTTAAAGTTGCCAATTATATATAATTCGGCTCACTCAAATAAATTCTCCAACTCATGAATTTAAGTTTCTCCAATTTAAATATTTTTATGATTCCCAAAAATAATTAAATATTAAATCCTCAAAATTACGGGGTGTTACACTTTGCTTACTTCTTGTATATTTTATCCCATGTTTATTTTTACCATGCTCTCTTCTCATGTGTATATCACTCTTCAATCACTTGTACATGTTCACCATGTTTTACCTTACACCCACTTGTATATAGTTTCACCTTCACTTACATGC
This sequence comes from Sambucus nigra, assembly GCA_949130495.1. Lineage (NCBI taxonomy): Eukaryota > Viridiplantae > Streptophyta > Magnoliopsida > Dipsacales > Adoxaceae > Sambucus > Sambucus nigra. The sequence continues at coordinate 378,609,019 of OX422219.1, read as the reverse complement.
TTCACACACCACTTATAGATTATTTGTGCTTAGTTACACTCACTTTTTCTCAATTGTATATATCTCCATGTTCACTTACACATCTCACATACTACTTGTAGTTTATCCATGCTTAGTTTCACTAGCACACACTTTCACTTGTATATATTCACATATTTTTTCACTCACACTATTTCCAAGTCACTCTCTCACTTTGCATATATATATATATATATATCACTCATTTGTATATCCACATGATTCACACTCTATCATCATGCTTTGTATAGTCTTAATGCTCTATGCAAGCTTTAATTTCCATGATTATCCCTCTTATCTCTTGCTGCTTGTATATTCTCCCTCATAATGGTAGTACTCCCTTTACTTATCATACCAAAATTTTCATAAGATACTAATCAAGATTCATGCATTTTTGCACACTACATCGCAAGAGTATGGAAATATTGACAAAAAAAATTATCCAATACTAGGGGGTCACTTCGTGATGGGTGTCGGTCATGGTTAACTTAAGCGATATGATTCTCACATTCCATTGTCCTCATACCTTCAACGTATGTCCAACGGTTCCTCGTACGTCATACCGCTTGACCTAACTCATGACGGGAGGTATATAGCAGGCAATTCGTTCACGTACACCGAGTGTATCAAATTCTCTCCCACATGTACCATCCCAAGAGGTATATCGTGAGGTAATTCATGTACACTCAGGTATATCAAATGTCTTTTCCACACATACCGATGAATGATTGCCCTTATAGGCAAGAGGTATATTGTGGAAGTCATGCCAAAGGGGTAACCCTTCCACCAACCCACCAAATATATAAATCTCATATAGGCGTCAGTCTTGGGGCACTCATAACTAGTTTATCGGTTATCATGTGAAATTCTGCCAAAATTCCAGGTCGCCGTACCGCCTAAAGTTTTGTGATATTTTGCCCATTTTTAAAACAAGATGCTATCCATGAGCCTAGAAATAAGTCAAACCGTGTATTACATCTTGTGCCCTACCTTTTTCCTAGGCTCGAGTCTTGTTCGACATTTTCCTTCCATTTAGGCAAACATAATACAAGTGAAACCTAATAATAGTAATCATGCTGAGGTTTTTTCCATTTTCCCCTGTTTCCAAAAACAAATATACCAAAAACATATTTGCTCTTTTTTCATAATACTAAAAATACTCTCTCTTTTCTTTAAAAATAAACCAAAATCATTTGTCCCTCTCAGGTTGATCAGATACCCGATTTTGGCTTGCCTCACTATTGGCTTCGGTCTTGCGTCAAACCACCCTGAAAATTCACAGCTTCCTTTACTGCTTCGATCAAATTTTAGATCTACCATCGCAATTTGTTCATGGATAATGAAGTCCAAATGCCAAATGTTCAACCAAATTTGATGGCTATCCTAGCCCAAATCAGTGCCAAGTTTGACAATGTTCAAGTTGATGTCAAAGAAATGCAATAGCATTGGGCCCAAACTCTCAAAGACAATAAACCTGTAATCCTCTTACATCGTGCCATGATTCCGCCTACTCCCCAAACCTGTTTGGGTCCCAGAGGAATACCAATATGCCTCGCACGCCCCACCTGCAAACAGGATGCCAACTTGTCAGCTCCCAATTCTTAACCTTTCCTAACTAGGGGCTAATTCGCCAGTGCCTATGGACACTAAAGAAGAAGAGATGAACAAGGTCAAGTAAGACTTCAAGATACTGTCAAAGAAGTTTAACCAAGTCAATATCTCCAAAAATTACATGCACTACACCCACATGTGTCACTATCCTAAGGCATAATTGCTAGAAAAGTTCAAGATGCCGAACATTGAGAAGTTCGGGGGCAACGACCCCTCAATTGTTTGTCCATATAGATAACACCAATCCATGAACCTTATTGGAGCTTCAAATAAACTAATGGCCTAAAAGTTTCAACAATCCTTGAAAGAAAGTGCTCTTCGATGGCTCTTGTCTCTCAAGGAATCCAAAATCCATATTTAGGAAGATGTAGCCAGAGAGTTTATATCCCAAAATAAATACAATGAAGAACATGAGGTCACACGCGACCTAGAGATGCCCAAGAAAACCCCCGAGGAATCAGTCAATAGCTTCATCGAGAGGTGGAGAGATAAAGCCGCCCCTATAACCAATAGTCCCTTAGAGGAAGAACAAATGAGTATAGTGAAGTAGAACTTCGTGCCCCATCTTCGAGCATTAATGGGAGGACAGTATTACCCACACTCTAGAGCCCTATGGGAGGGTGGTATGGAAATTGAAGAAGGGGTAGCCAAAGTGGAGTCTGATCCAAAAAAATTGACTAGACATTTACACCACAGAAGTATGACGATCCCGTCAATTCCTCAGTCTCAACCATCAACAACATATCTCAAGCTATGACTTCTTGGCCACCTGAAAGTCACCACAATCCTTTAAAAAAGTAATACACTGAGATCCATGCTCCCTTTTTGAAGGTATACTAATCCCTACCTGCTCTAAACCTCATCAAAATATTAAAACCCAAATCATTACCTAACCCCCTTCCTAGAAACTTTAAGCATGATGCCAGCTATGACTTTCACTAAGTCACAGACCACACCATTAACCAATGTTTTCACCTCAAAAACTTAATCCAAGGCCTTATAGATGGGGGAATGATCACCCCTCCAGCTAATCCCAAACCCAACACCACTCATAACTCTCCCCAACACATGGAACCAAAGAAAATGCCATCTTCCTGGAAAATAATAAATATTTTGACCCTTCTACCCAAATTGTGCCTGTTAAAATACCCGGTACCTCCACAATATCACCCAAATCCCTCAAATTTTTCATTCCCTTTCTCCTACATCCCACGAGCTTTGTTGATCAAGCTCTGTCATTCCTCACACAAGCATATATTATCATCTGCATCCAATAAGGGGGGGGGGGGGGGCATGGAACTGCTTGTAATGCAAGACCAACTCCGAAGGTTTAGGATGAAAATTTCTGCATATATGACCTTTTTTTATGAGAGGTTTAGTAGCCTATTTATGGAAGCCCATAAGTGGGATCGAGAATCAAACGAATGGGTGGTACCGATAAAAGAAATCATATTGGAAGATGTTGTAAATATGATGTCAGACATGTGTCGCTAGAATAGATAAATATCAACCATCCCTGAGTTGTTCACAACCTTAAAACTCCAGGGACGGCTGGTCCCATCACTCCTTCACTTCGTCATTGAGTGAGAAATCCTATATAACAAAGCCATAGAGTTTGTTGAATGCATAGATTACTCTTGGTAGGAGGACATCATCAATAGCGAATGGGGGATGCCTTCGATAGCTCAAATGATGATCTCAACCAAGGAGAAGCCAGTTTCGTTACTGACTTATGTTGAATGATCTCTTTCAAAGAATTTTTGGGGGAAATCATCAAAGTGTCTATTCAGCCCGATGTAGACGAAGCCACGGGGGTCCTATTCTTCCCCACCTCTATTAACCACATGATTCGATCTAGTCAATATTACAAACATATGATTCCCCTTCTAGCTAGAGGAGATAAAGGAAAGGGAAATTCCGATTATCTCCTGATGCCAGAGATGACCGTTGAAGAAAGTAAAGTTCTCAACTAACTCAAGAAAACTCGAGCTAACATCATCATGTGGGGACTCTTCATGTCCTCCCAACTGCACTAAATGCTCTGATAAATCTCCTCACATGACCCACATTTTCTCCTTCGACCACTCCCGATGAAGTCGCAGATATTTTAACCTCTACTAGACTTCTCTCTTTCTTTGAATAAGAAATACCAAAATTTTTCCCTGATCATAATTATGCTCTCAACATCTTCGTTGAAGTTTTGGTGAAAATAGTCTTGTTATCACTCATGGACGATAGATCCTCTCTCAATGTCTGTCCACTCAGAAATTTCAACTACTAGGGGTAAAAAGTCTACGATCTCACTCCCACATCCTCCACCATGCGTGCCTATGACAACACTCGTCGGGAAGTAATGGTTTTTATAAAACATACACTAGGGGATAGCCCTATCAACCCTTTAACATAGTTCCAAGTCATCGATGTACCTTCCTATTTCAATCTCTCATTGGATGCCCATGGCTCCACAGCATTCAAGTAATATCTTCCTGTCTCCATTAGAAATTGAAGATCTTCAATAAAGGTCAGGTTATCACCATCATTGGGGATGACGCCAGTTCAGACAATGCCAACACTAGAAACCCAGTATTGTAAATTCAACATGGGACCAATGACATGCTCCTCTATGGCTTCAGAATTGATCCACTCCATGTCCCAGCAGGAGACAATTTCAAAGATCGGGTTTACTAAGAACGTAACATTCATGGAAATGTTAATGTAATCTAGATGTTCAAGAGTACGCACTTCATGATCGAAATGGGTCTAGGACGACGACAGTAAGGGATCTTTGAGTCAATAGTCCTAAAGGAAGCCTTTCCTCCATGCGGCCTATGCTACCAATCTTCACCGACCGAACTCAAAGCACTCTGATGACCACATCAGAAAAGAATCTTGGAAGATGAAAATATCATTTTGGGAGACTATCTAAATGGAAGGTTTATCAAAGAGGGCAAAGGCTTCCCCTATTGCAAATTCTCCGAACCATGTTATGAACCCCCGAGAAAAAGATCAAACTGGGGATGTAAATTATTTTTCAAGATGACAAAATTAGGGGAGAGGAAAAGAAGTACAAGGTGAAACCTTTGGCTGATGAGACCATGGAAATCAATGAAAACTCTGAGGGTAGCGATGTCGAGGAGTCATTTGACTTGTAGAGACTAGGTCTGAGTCTTCACATGATTCAGCAATAAGTTGCATCGTCAGACCCATTCACTAGGATTGCAACCGCTGAAACACCACTCCTTAACTGACAAGCCATTCCGGTCGAGCTTGCTCAAGCCCAGCCAAACCCTGCTATTCACCCCATTCAAGAAATACCCAAAATTGTCATTATTTTTTCTATTTCTGATATCAATGTAAATGAGTCCTCTTTTAAGAGGTTCTCAATATTGTATTCCCCGAGAATGAAATAAATGAATATTTTGAGTATCTTGTTGTGCCTTACATTAATTACACTGATTCTAATCAAACTTTTGATGATGATTATTTAGTAAGTGAGCAGTTGTTAACTTATCTTAATAAGGGATATAATAAATAACATAACCACGTTCAAATAAATGATGATTAGACTGTTGTTATTAATCTCGGTTATAGTAGCCATTTGCGCAAGATTAGGATGAGTTCCACCATCGATGAGCATGAGTGGGCGCAATTCAAAGATCTTTTGAAGGAGTTTGGGGAAGTATTCACATGGTCCTATGACGACATGCTTGACAATGACCCAAAGATAAACCAGCATGAGATCCCTACATTCCCAAAAAACAAAAATGTCAAGCAGAAAGTGAGTAAGATCCGAGTTGAATGCTCCCTCAAGATCAAAGACGAACTAGTCAAGTAGCTAAAGTTGGGTTTCATTCGCATAATAGAATACCTTACATGGCTTGTGAATATTATCCCCATGCCAAAATCGGGAGGGGAAGTCTGCATGTGCATCGACTATCAATTTATGAATAAAGCATCTCTGAAGGATGATTACCCTTTGCCCAACATCGACATAATCGTGGACAATACGATAGCCAGGCCCTCAAATCATTTATCGGTGCATTTTTGGGCTACAGCTAGATCAAGATACACGCTAATCACTAAGATAAAACATCCTTCATCACCCCATGGGGAACCTTCTACTACACCATCATGTCGTTTGTGCTCAAGAATGATGAGTATGTGGGAATGTGAGGATCTCATCCTTCATGACCTAATCCACAAAGAAGTCACAGTCTATGTTGATGAGATGATCATCAAGTTCAAGACTCGGGATGGTCACATCCTTGACCTGAGAAAATTCTTTGAGTGACTGCGACAGTACCAGATGCGACTCAACCCACAAAAGTGTCTTTGGCATCACTAAAGGGAAACTCCTTGGATTCATGGTCAGTGAGAAAGGAATTAAAGAAGACTTCGCCAAGCTGAAAGCCATACTCGAGATGACACCACTCTGGATGGAGAAAGAAATACGAGGATTCATTGGTAAATTGAAATACATCAGTCGGTTCATCAACTAAATGACCTCTATTTACGAACACATTTTCAAACTTCTCCATTAGGACTCAACTAAAGTTTGGAATGAGGCGTGCCAAGAAGCCTTTGACTAAACAAATGATACATCACCCATCCTCCGGTGCTCATGCCCTCGCAGCAAGGTCTCCTCCTCTTTCTGTACTTAACTGTCACCGATATCGCAGAAGGGTATTTCTTGGCCTAATATATTGAGTAATACGGCAAGGAAAGAGCCATCTACTATGCTAGTACAAATCTAGTCATGTACGAAGTCAATTACACCGCCTTGGAGAAAGCATATGTCACCCTGGTTTAGGTCACACAGAAGTTATGACACTACATTCTTGCATTTTCTATCGGATTGGTATCCTATATGAATCCCATAAAATACATGATAGAAACTTTGTCAAGTCAAATGCCCCCCTCATTGATGTTGTTAGCCGAAGTGGACATTATGCACGTCACACAGAAAGTCATGAAGATGAAGGATATCTCTAAATACCATGTTGATCATCTTAAAGAAGGAACCGAGGTTTGTATCTCCTAATTTCCAGATGAAAACATCCTATGCACCTCTTAAGAGGATCTCATGTAGAGAATGTTCTTCGAGAGAGTTGCCAACAAGAAAGGGTATGGTATTGGGATACTCATGATCACTCCCAATAACTCTCACACCCCCATTGCCATAAAGATAAACTTCCCTTAAACCAATAATATGACTAAATATGATACATTCACTATAGGGCTCGAGATCGCCCTCAATAAAGGAGTTAAGAACATGGACGTCTATGGGGACTCTACCCTCATTATCGAACAAATCCTTATAAAATGAAAAGTCAAAGATGAGAAATTCCTACCCTTACATACCCACCTAGAAGAGATTACCCCCCAATTCAATGATGTCCCCTTACATTACCTTCCTCGCTCAAATAATAAACTAGATGACACATTAGCAACCCTGGCCTACATGGTCGACATGCTTGAGGAAATAATAATGGCTCATTTCCTGGTTAAAAAATAAGCGACAAGCACTCACTGTTACCACATAGAGCTGGTCACCAAAGAAGACTCTAACATAAGGAGATTATAGTAATATGAAATTTAGAGACTTCTCAAATATGGTATGTATCCCTGAGTTGCAGATAAGAAAAACCGTGACTCTTCGTAAACTAGATGCCCAGTATATTATCTGTGATAAAGCTCTTTTCAAAAGAAACTTCGATGGGACCCATTTATATTGCATAGTAGGAGCTAAGATTGAATGAATGACGTAGAAAAATCATAGCGGGGAATATGGACCCCATATGAATGGTAATATGCTTGCCAAGAAAATCATATGTTAAGGGTACTATTGGACCACATGATATAAAATTGCACTGCCTATGTTCAGAGATGCCTTAAATGCCAACAATTTTCCAACCTCAAATAGTTTCCTCCTCGGGATCTGTATAACATGACCACTTCCTGGTGCTTCTCTACCTGTGGAATAGACATCATAAGGAAGGTCACACTCAAAGCCTCGAATGGGCACGAATTCATCATGGTCAAAATTGACTACTTCACGAAATTGGTCGAAGTCGAGTCATACGTGATACTGAATGCAAAGAAAGTGGCTAAGTTTATCTGAAAGAATATCATATGCTTCTACGGGTTCCATATGAGTTAGCATATGAAAATGAACTCCACTTCGAAGATGAGGTCACAAAATTAATCAGCAAGTATGGAATCCGGAGACACAAGTCTTCTCTCTACCGGACTCAAACCAATGGCTCTATCAAAGCCGCCAATAAGAGCCTCAAAACCATCATCAGGAAGATGACTGAAGGCTGTAGAGACTGGACTGACCAGATCCCATATGCCCTCTGGGGCTACTGTACCTCTATCAGGACACCCATTGGGGCTGCCCCTTACTCTCTGGTATATGTCATGGAGGCGATTTTCCCCGTCGAGCTAGAAGTGCCTTCTATGCTTGTCATGCTCGAAAGCAAAGTCAGTAAGGAAGACTAGAATCATAGCCACTACAATAAACTCTCACTTTTATGAAATTAAGCTCAAAGCTTTGTACCAAATATAAGGGTATCATCACGGAATCTCGTAATCATTCAATTGGAAAGTTAAGGACCGTGGTGTCCAAGAAGGAGACCTTTCCCTCAAATAAATCATAGAACCCATCTGGGACCCCAGACGGAAGTTCAAACCTAATTATAGTGGCTTATACATTGTGAAGAAAATATTTTCAGGTGGAGCCGCTATGCTCAAATATCTCGATGGAGAAAAAATATCGCGTCCAGTCAATCTGGACCGTCTTAAGAAATTCTACCCTTATTCTGAACTCTCGGCACGCTATGACTCTTCTCATCCCCCTTCTATTCTAAAAAATCTCTTCATTTACCCTACTAAGAACTATGTGGGACCTTATCCTCTCAAAATAACCTTTTGAAAAATGAAGCTCAAAGATTTTCAAAACTAACAGAGATATGTAGGCAGCCCATACAACACACATGGTCACGGTCCTTTCTTCCTTAAAAAATGCGATTATTTTCTTCCCACAAGAACGACGGTCTATCTCATCATTTAAATGAACAAAAGGATTATGTATGCCTTAGTGATTGGTATAAATAGTTGAAATAAAAAACTCATCAAAAATACAACAAAATATGTCAAAATTACTTTTATTTCAAATAAGGAATACAGTTTTTACACGAAATATCAGTAACGGGAGCCAAACAAACCAATCTCGTCCTAAACCTTAATTACAACCTACCAATCCTTACTAATAACATGATTCACAAAAAACTCTAGAATGAGCATACCATGTACCCACCCAAACATAAATTACCCCAAACCCAAATTTCCCACAAAACACAACCAACTTCATAAAACTTTGTCCTCAGCTACCTAACAACCCTGCCTCATCATCGTCACCTACCCCTGAGGTCCCCAAGTGTCCTACTCTTGATTAGTGTTTCGAATGTGCTCCATGCAACGATATGCCTTGATAAACTTTGACAAAACCACAATACCCTCCTTTATGGTATAAAAAATAACAAGCTATCTTCGCCCAGTCTCCTCCTCTAAAATCTTCCCAACCACCCACTTTCATAACCACTTCAAATCATCTTCAGATACAATCTAGCCCTTTTGACGGATAGTGATGGATGGGTAAACGGTAGACAACGTAACCATAGCGGCCCCAGTATCATCCTCAAGGACACTATCAAGTCCTCCACAAGAAAGAAATTGGTTATACGGGGTGGCACGATATGTCCCATCCTACTTGGCATAGAAGCCGCCAAAAGAAATAAAAGGAAGTCTGGCAAAGATCAACTAACTGCACATACCGGTATTCCCCTAACTACAAAATGGGTTACAAGTCCCCCTACCATGGCATAGATAATCGAAGGCATCGAGCCCCATGCTCCACAAGCTAGTTAACCCAATTCTCTGTCAAAGGACCAAAACTAAAAAAGAGCCTAGCAAAGAAGTTGGGAACGCCCAACAGAGGGTACTTAGGTGGGGATTCCAAGCGCAGTCTCTTAGAAAGCTACATGAATAGCATGACAGGGCTCCCCCGTAGAATGTAAGCCTGACCTTCCTTACATGCATCTAGGCCATTCAATGTCTTCGCTAGCAGTACCGTCGCAGGACTACAGCGGTAGGACAACCATGTAACTATCGTTGCTACTAGATGATCATTTTTCAGGTCACTAAAAAAAGTCAGACCAAAGGCTACATCTCCAATAAAACCGACATCAGAAAAATCCCTCTTGCATACTGAATTTAGGACTTTTGGGAGGACGATATTTCCTCGATGAACTAGCGGCCGAGCGATCAAAGAGGAGGTATTGAGAAATCCCGCCAAAGACGCCTGGGGAGAACCGAATAAATTTGACATAGTTGTCTCTATACCGGGGCTAATGCACAACATCGCAAAGAACTCTTAATAGGTTGGGCACGCCTCATTTAGGCCGAGCAGAAAAAAATGGTCTTTGTGGTACCAAAATTTTATCGCTAATTCTATAAGGTTCTAGTATATGGAACGGTTACACCATAAAAAGACTTGGCGCAAACCAAAGGCTTCATAGTCAACATTGTAGAGGCACATTGCCTCTAGATCCTCAAGGTAGGAAGAAAAGGCCTCGGATATCGAAAGAGCCATTTGCAGAGAAGAAAAAAGATACAAAGGAGAGAAAATGGAATATGGTGAAGAAAACACCTACAAATCCCCCCTTTTATACTAAAACATTCCCACAAGAAGACGAGCCATTCAAAACACCACCGGTTTCTCTGTACCCAACTACCCAAAGTACGTAGAAAGTGAAATTAAAGCCAAATGAGTGATTTTAACTTGACCATATATTAATAGGTAGGTCAAGGAGTATGTCAATTGGCAACCCTCGTTTTTAGGAAATTCGCTATTTCCTTTTTTACACACATCAATTTCCAAAATAAAAAATTTCTTTGAAAAAAGTCAAATCTTCGGGTTGTCCCTTTTTGAAAAATTATTTCTTCCCCTTTTGTGCATAATTTCAATAAATAAATATTTTCTTTTTACTTTGAGTCCCTTTTTCATTTTATCTTCATCTTTGCAAATAAGAGAGAAACCTCAGCAATATAAATTAAAATGCATATAGAGTAAATCACTAAATCAAGATGATACCAAAAAGAATGCATTCCTTGTATATATCTTTTTTTAGAATTGTTACACTTCTTGCAGGTACAAAATACAAAAGAAAAGAGAAAAAAGAAAAAAAATGCATCGAGATGTAACCCGAACCCCCACCCCCAAACCAAAACCAACCATAGATCTCTATGGCATACACAGTCCGGAGGGCCTCATCAGAAAAACCCGACAACCCATTCACCTACGCATGGGGCGGTGGGGCACTAATAACACTTCCCCACTACTCAATCCAAAATGAAAAGAGGGGGAAGAGACATGAATAAGCGAATCCTCCACCACCATTGTAGTCGCACCTCCTCCAGTGTTGTGGGCCGACTCGCCGGCATGTTGGTACCTCTCCCTAAATCTGTAGCAGGTGGAGTCATATTCTCCACATCATATATGCACGAAGGTATCAACCATCTAGTCACAAAATATAGGTAGTCGTAGAAACTTATCATTCGGTGTAGGGCATATAGGGTTTGCCCTCCATCTCCTCCGCCCCCGCCTCATCCGTCATCTCTCTCACCGGCCTCATGTACTTTGGGACAACGATGGTGGGACCTTCACCTCTTCCTCCATGATTTGATGTACCAACATCTCCCAAAGGTACCAGACATACCCAAACACTAGTGCTAACAACCACCTCATCTGTACGTGTACACCCGTAGCCCCCGCGGCACATAAAGGAAGACTCCAAGGGTAGAAGGACATCTATATCCCCATCTAAGAGTCAATAACTACCCAAAAGAAAAAAAAAATCCAAAAAACTCAGAAATAGATAAAAATCAAAAACCTAACTTGGTCACTCATCAAGGGGTTCAGTACCTCCGGTATTTCCTTTAGAGCAAGGTTTGGTTCGAACGTCTATTCAATGTGACACCCCGCCTAATTAAACATCGGGTGATCAGGCCTTCATTAAATTAAAACAGGTTTCTCAAATGGTTCATTCTTAGCATCACTGTCGAAAACTTTTTAATTACTAATCCCCTAAGTAAAATTAGACCGGTGCCAAATAATATCTTTCATTAAACAGATAAATCAACCAAACGGAACAAAGTACAAATAATCATGTACTGTAATTCAAACAACAAAGTAAAAGTACAACAGAACAAAAGTATTACCGAAGAAACCATCGGCTAAAAAAAATCCCAAACAATCAATAGAATAACCACTAGTCTGAATCTAACATCTGAGACTAATACCGGACAACAAGTCCATACATAGAAGAGTGCGAGATCCTGTGCTAGATCTGAATGAGAGATATCGTCTAGTCAAATCCTGTAAGCATCCACTGTACTACAGCTCCGAGTCTGGAATGGAATCATCACACATGGCGTCCCTGTGGCTGGACACCTAAAAGGTTTTAAAAATATTTTTATAGCAAGAGTTAGTACTCAAAACATTTTGAAAATATTTAGCAAGCGTTTATCACAATATAAACTGCGGTTATTGATTACACATGTTAGGTTCTCGTACACTCTCTTGAGTTAACTCACCCCTCATCTTTCGTGCACACCTAACGTTCTACACTTAGTTTATCTAGCCATACTTCCCAAGCTAATTAAAACCAAAGTAGTCAACTGAACTTATCTATACCCAAGTTCCAGTACCGCCCATACGGTACAATCTTTTCACTAACATCTCGCGTATGTTAATTAATTCTCAAGTAACATTTCATCTATGTTATTTTTCAAGACTTCCCATTTAGTTTTTACTACTAAAATTACAACAATTTTCACAATTGTTAACTTTCCCACTTATGTAATTAAGTTTCGCTACTTGAATTACTAAATAGATTTTCTCTATCTAAAGGTTCATTTCGTAATTAAGTTTCACTACTTAACTTACCAATTCAGTATGTATCTTCGAATACATCAAATATATCAATCTACTAACACACGGAAGTAGAATATCATCCAGTATATATATATATTTCACACATAATATATACTAAATATCAGTCATTTCTATTTTGTCCTTTTTATACACGTAAAGGACTCTTGGTTCGGAATGATTCATCGACCCCAAGTGAGAGTTGGTTCGGAATTATTCCATCGACCCCAACTATTTTAAAAATATTTATATACACATATTCTGGTTCGAGACTCTCTCATCGCGACACTAGTTCAAAGTTTGGTTCGGTATTTCTCATCGACCCCAACCATATAATAACTTTATGTTAGTTCGGAATGTCTCATTGACCCTAACATAATTAATTTAGGTATAATACCTCTACCTAAAAGATCACATAATTCAGTAGGTACACGCCCGACCTATTAATCATATACGTACGTAATATTTTAATCTCATATATTTACCGTACAATATTCGCTTTACGATTTATCTCATTAATCGTATTTATTTGAGAATACACACAACTCTAAGGGTCCTAGTTACCCCTTACATATAATTTCAGTAGTTATTGCTTACCCTACTGGTCTATTACTTAAATTGAATTTACTTCGCCCCGTAACTCAATTTTCGAAGTCCCCGATACCCTACTAAATCGCATTATTCTCCTCGGTCCATAATCCAAGCCCTACACCCAATGGCCTTATTGGACCTCAACAGTATACCTACTGGTCTTATTCTTACTCCCATATAAGTATAATGTAAATCCTAGAATACTCATTCATTCCTGAACTCAACGAAGGATTAAACATAAAATTTTTGGGAAAACAGCTTGCGTCGATCGATCGACGGCTGGGTTCGATCGATCGACATAGTCGATCGATCGATAGTTCAAGATCGATCGATTGATCGATCGAACAGGGACAGACGCAGTCTGTCTTCTTCGTTGATCCTCTCCTCCATTAACAAATTTCCAAACTCCATTATTGTCCACCAAACTTCGACCCAATGATCCTAACATGTTTCCATATATACTAGGACAGTTCCTAACGCATCAAATACATCAAAACTCCAATTCCTTTAAAGAAATAATGAATTAAACCCAGAATTTCTTGAAAACCCTAGTTATGATGTTCCTCCCATATTATCATTCAAAATCCAGATTTTAATCCGAAAAATCATCAAGTCTAATCTGAATCTTAATCCTCTACATAAGGTAAATCATTCTACATGCGATTCCTATCCCAACATGTATAAATATCATCTTTCTCCAATTAAAATAATGATTTAAACAAAACTATTCAAAAACCCTACACATGGGTATTATAACTTTATAATTTTTTTGCAATAAACAACTTGCCTTATGATAAGTAGGGTCTGATTTCGTGGTTCTTGTTGATGATTGATGATCTTCATCCTTCAATCCTTCTTCCCCAACAAGTAGGTGGTAGAAATCCCTTTGAATCCTTCCCAAATTTTCTTTTTACTTTAGAAAGTTGTGCCTCTCTTCTCTCTAATGGTATTGGTGTTTGTCATGGGTGTTCTAACCCTAATTCCTCTATCATACGGCTGATATAAAACTCTAAATTTCGTAGGTCTCCATACCCTCTAATGTTAAAATACCAAACTGCCCCCGAACGGTCTCGATTTAGTCCAAAATTGCCCCGGGACTCAACTAGTACCCCCGGGTATACTATTTTGACTAATTTGACCCTTTCTGACTCATTGGTGACCTCTAAATTATCATTTGAGTCACTTAAAAAATATTACTCGTTCTCACCCCAACACGGTCTACACGCGTTAAGTAACTATTTACCACTCGCACTAAGTAAATAAAAATGATGCAATATATACCGGTATCTATCTTCCGATTAATATACCATAATTACAAATTTTAAATAAAACTCTTTAAATTACTACTCTTACGTAATTTAAATCAAGACGATATTTTCTCATTTAATTCTCCAATCTAATTAAATGGAATATTTGGAATATTCAGAAATACGGGGTATTACATTCAACTTCTTCCACTTATACATCCTACAGAGGTCTCCCAACTCAGTCTCATTCAAAGACACTAACCACAAGTTGCGCCCTATAACCTTATAGAACCACATCTACAAAAGGCAAACAATATGAATCAGAATAGGAAGCAAAAAGGGGATTGCAAGAAAATAAAAAGGAAATTAAACTTAAAGATTAACTCCAAAAGGTATGTGGGTCTTCTAAATGTATATTGACTACATCAACTGAACGCATCTAGATAAGCATAACGGAATGGTAGTGTCACCCCCTAACCCCATTAGGATATAGTCAGCTAAATAGTTCGCAAACCACACTTATTATTTATTTATTTATACACATTAAACCAACTTCAAGGTTAAAATGCGGAATACTAAACATCCAATCGTTTTAAGGAGACAAAATTTCAACAGAACTCACATATCATTTAACTTACTTACAACTAGTACAGTTCATAAAACAAACTAACAAGACCCTATTTCTATTTACTCAACCTCCTAGACCTGGAAGTGGCAGCTGGAAGACCTGAAAATGCAAAAATATAAAACCATGATTTAAAAAACTCAGTGAATGTACTACAACTATCTATAGTAAAAGTACTATATTAACATCTCAACATAACAATATATACATCTCTGTGCCAAATTAGGCCATACACATATTCGGAGTAAATAAACCCACATCTCCTGCCCGTAGGCAATAATCATATCCATAGGTTTTAAAAACCTAACATCTCCTGAATTGCATAGCAACTCAACATATCTTGGCTTTTAATGAGCTATAACATCTCAACATCTCTTGGCTTTTAATAAGCCGTAACATCTCAACATCTCTTGGATTTTAATAAGCCATAACATCTTAACATCTCATGACTTTTAATAAGACATATCATCTCAATATATAATACATACACATCACATCCCAAATCAACTCAGTAAGTACACTCACCTTGTGTTGTCAATTATGTATTCACGTTTTCCTCGGGTGGAACTGAACTTGGTTGATTTGACCTTACACCTGCTAATCCAACTAAATCAGTACTGAAACTCAATCATAAGTGTTATCTTAATATAATTATGTAACTTCAAATGAGTACACAACCACAATATGATTCTACTCAAGTCATATTCCATGAAACATATGTAAAGACGAAACGATGGTACATATGTTGATAAGGTCATGAACATTCAACCCTAGAAACTACCTCGTAAGGAACTTATAACTAAACTAAAGTAAACATAAAAGTATACTTCTGAATATTTATACACATAAAATATGTACTCAAAATACCCTTGGGAAGGAGCAGATAAAAGTATTCTTTCATGGGATATCCAGTATGGCCTGAAATTATTATCCTCAATACTTAACCTTCCAATATTCGTTAATTCCACACATACAGATGTCCAACCTTATCAATATGAAAACATATATGAATATAATTTCCAGCACAAGTGACGGTGTAATTTTCCAAGCTCCCTAGGGCAAGTTATGACTATTTCTTTACAACACAAGAAATCTGCCCTACAAGCTCCTCTATTGTTTCTTCAACTTCCAAGAATTTTCATAATTTTTCTCCAGCATAACTTTATATGATTTTCAACACACTTTTAGTAAACATATGGAAGAGTACATAATTAGAGTTTCATAATATTTGGACTTCATTTTCTATCTCAAAAGCTTGACCAAACTCAGGGCATACCGAAATGAAATATACAAGCAGCATCTATATACCAACTTGAAACCATCACTAAGACCAAACCATAAGGAGTTAAATTCTAATTTTCAGATATGATATGGATATATGAGTCTATTTGCATATACAATTGGAATTTATGAATTCCAGTAAGCACATAAAGAGATATGCAAGTTTGAATACAAAGGGTTTCAATACAAAGCAATATGACCTATAATACCACTTATCTCACATATGAACCAATACATATTATCACAAAGTAGGATGGAATTT
This sequence comes from Sambucus nigra, assembly GCA_949130495.1. Classification (NCBI taxonomy): domain Eukaryota; kingdom Viridiplantae; phylum Streptophyta; class Magnoliopsida; order Dipsacales; family Adoxaceae; genus Sambucus; species Sambucus nigra. The sequence continues at coordinate 378,592,391 of OX422219.1, read as the reverse complement.
TAATCAATACTTCACGATTTATATACCTTGAAATAAGTATAATATAATATTAAAACAATATTAATAAATAATTTTACCTTGGAAACACCTTAAGGATTTTCTTGGAATTGTTTTCCTAGATTTTCCTTGTAACCCTTTCTTCCTTAACTTCTACCTCTCTTTCCTCAAGCTAATAACACCTCAAACTGAACCTAAGCACTTATTTGCTGAAGAAATAAGGTTAAGTGAGAGTTTTAAGTCGGCCAAGGCTTCCTCCCCATCCATCCAATCAAATTAAAACATTTGGTTTAATAAAAGATAATTTACCACTTAAGGGAATTGACAGGTTTTCCCCTTGTTCGTAATTTCGACCTAACTTCTTACTCGAACATCCGTTTGATGCATCGTTTGTTGTGTTACAACCCTAACTCACGTGTCTACAACTATGTAGTTTTCATCGCAAGTCAATTGTAATGTTACAAGGGTCAAAACTAGTCTTAAATAGGAACATTTCTATCGAAAATAACCAAATCTTATGTTTGTAAACAATTCGACAATTCATGATTTATGAAAGTAGAATTATACTAACCATAATCATTTAAAATTAGATATACTAATAACAAATTATTCATATTACATAGGATAAGTATGATTTAAATATAATTTATCATAATTATATACGGGTTGTCACAACCTCCCCCCCTTAGAAAATTTCATCCCCGAAATTTAATACGAATGTCACTTACCAAACAAAAGGGGATACTGTTTCTTCATGCTATCCTCCATTTCCCAAGTTTCTTCTTTAATTCCATGGTTCATCCACATAACTTTAACTAAGGGAATAACTTTATTCCTCAATACTTGCTTTTTACGATCAAGAATTTCCACTGGTTCCTCGATGTATGACAAGTCTTCTTTCAGTTCAATAGGTTGGGTTTTTAGTTGATGAGATGGATCTGCTAAATACTTACGAAGCATCGATACGCAGAACACATCATGCAAACAAGATAACTCTGGAGGTAATGCCAATCTATATGCCAGGGTCCCAATTCTTTCCAACACTTCATATGGTCCAATGTATCTTGGACTTAGTTTCCCCTTCTTTCCAAATCTCGTAACACCTTTCCACGGTGAAATACGTAGGAATATAAAATCCCCCTTCTGAAATTCTTATGGATACTTCCTCTTATCTGCATAAAATTTTTGCCTGCTTTTCGCTATCTTTATCCGTTCCCGAATCATTTTGATCTTCTCAGTTGTCATATCTATCAATTCAGGGCCCAAAAGTTTCTTTTCACGTACTTCATCCCAACACAAAGTCGTTCTAAATCTACTCCCATATAAAGATTCGTACGGAGCCATACCAATGGGGTATTGATAACTATTATTATATGAGAATTCCATCAATGGAAAATGATCATCATAACTACCCTTGAATTCAAATACACAAGCTCGTAACATGTCTTCTAATATTTGAATCGTTCTTTCTAATTGCCCATCGGTTTGTGGATGAAATGCAGCACTGAACTTCAAACTTGTGCCTAGGGAATTCTGTAAATGAGGCCAAAACTTAGAAGTGAAAGTTGGATCTCTATCTGATACTATTGACACTGGTGCTCCATGTAAACAGATAATCTCATCAACGTACATACGTGCATATTTGTCAATAATGTAGGTCATCTTAACTGGAAGAAAATGAGTTGACTTTGTCAATCGATATATAATCACCCAAATGAAATCATTCCCCTTTGGTGACCATGGTAATCCTGTAACAAAATCCATCGTTATATGCTCCCACTTTCATTCTGGAATATGCAATGACTGCAATAATCCTGCCGGCTTTTGATGCTCCGCTTTCACTTGTTGACATACTAAACATTTAGCTACAAATTCGGAAATCTCACGTTTCATATTGTTCCACCAGTAATACTCTTTCAAATCTCTGTACATTTTAGTACCTCCCAGATGCATAGAGAAAATAAAACTATGTGCCTCTTCTAATATATCCTTCTTTAAGGACGGATCATTCGATACACAAATTCTGTTTTTATAACACAACGATTCATCCTTCTTAATTTCAAAGTCACTCTCTTTACCATCCATGATTTCCCATTTCTTCTTTTCAAGGAATGGATCGCTGACTTGTAAATTTTGTATGCGTTCTGCCAGTAAAGGTCTCACTATAACGTGGTCAAATAACACCCCCATTTTAGATAAGTTTAACTCGACTCCCATCAGTCTTAATTCCATAATATTGCCAACCCGTGCACACTGAATACATGATAACCTCCCTAATGACTTTCGACTTAGAGCATCTGCAATAACACTGGCCCTCCCGGGATGATGGTGAATGGTACAATCATAATCTTTAATTAACTCCATCCAATGTCTTTGTCTCAAATTCAAGTCTCTCTGTGTAAATAAATACTTCAAACTTTGATGGTCAGTGAAAATTTCACACGTCTCTCCATACAAATAATGTCTCCATAATTTCAAGGCAAAAACAATAGCCGCAAGTTCTTAATCGTGCATAGGATAATTACGTTCATGCATCATTAACTGCCTAGATGCATAAGAAATTACCTTTCCATGTTGCATGAAAACACAACCCAGACCCTAATGTGAAGCATCAGTATAAATCACAAAACCTTCTCCACTGGATGGAACAGTGATAACTGGAGCTGATACTAGCCTATTTTTCAACTTTTCAAAGTTGTTCTGACATTGATCACTCCACACAAACTTCACTTCCTTTTGGGTCAATTTAGTCAACGGCAAGGCCCCTTTATGAATCTTCTATAATATCCAGCCAATCCTAGGAAACTCCTTATCTCCGTAACATTCCTTGGTCTCTCCCATTGCACAATTTCCTCTACCTTCTTAGGGTCAACATAAATTTCATCTCCTGAAACAACATTCCCTAAAAATACTACCTGATTTAACCAAAACTAACATTTGCTAAACTTCACAAATAGTTGACTATCTCACAAAACTTGCAATACAACTCTTAGATGCTTCTCATGTTCCCCTTAGCTAGGTGAGTATATCAAAACATCATCGATAAAGACAATCACAAATGAATCTATGAAAGGATGAAATACTCGATTCATTAAATCCATAAACATCGCAGGAGCATTTGTTAACCCAAATGGCATTACCAAAAATTCATAATGACCATAGCAAGAACGAAAAGTTGTCTTAGAAATGTCACAATCTCTTACCCTTAATTGATGATAACCCGTTCTCAAATCAATTTTTGAAAACACTTTAGCACCATGTAATTGATCAAACAAATCATCAATAGGAGGCAATGGATATTTATTTCGAATACTCACCATGGTCAACTGTCGATAATCAATGCAGAGTCGCATGGTGCCATCTTTCTTCTTCACAAATAATACTCGAGCGCCCCATGGTGATACACTGGGTCGAATAAAACCTCTATCCAGCAATTCTTGCAGTTGAACCTTTAACTCCTTTAGTTCCACAGGTTCCATTCCATATGGAGAAATAGAAACTGGAGTTGTATTAGGCACTAAATCGATAGTAAACTCTACCTCTCTACTAGGTGGTAATCCTGGTAATTCATCTGGGAACACATCTGCAAAATCCTTAATGACTGGGATATCTTCTAATTTTTGCAATTCCCTGTTTGTATCCACAATATATGCTAAAAATCCTTGACAACCCTTATTTAATAATTTCCTCGCCCGAAGGGCAGAAATAAGATAGTTCGGAACACAATTTCTTTCCCCAGTAAATTTGAATTCTTCCTCCCCCGGCATATTAAATTTAACCTCCTTACGAAAGAGCCAATTGATGCATGGTAGGAAGATAACCAGTCCATACCCAAGATAATATCAAAATCTCGAATATCTAGTGGAATTAAATCAATGGTCAACTCCATCTCCCCCACATACAATACATAATTTTTATACACACGCTCCACTAACATCACATCACCCATAGGTTTAGAAATATATAAACCACAATCTAGATAAGAACATGGTCTACCCAAATGCATGGTAAATGACAGTGATACAAATGAATGAGTAGAAACAGGATCAATAAGCACGTAAGCATGTTTATTCATGACAAAAAATGTACATGTCACCACCTCTGGAGTAGCCTGAGCATCCTGTAAAGTCATAGCAAATATCCTTCCCGCAGCCCTGGATCCACTAGACTGTCCTCTACCTCCTCCTCTCCTTGTGCCTCCAGATGATGAGCCTCGACTAGTAGTAGCTGATTCAATCCCTCCCAGTAGCATAGGATAGTTCATTTTGGTATGACCAATTTGATGGCAGTGATAACACTCTACCACCTTTAACTTGGGACAATCTGGACTAATATGGCCCTCAGCTTTGCAAAAATAGCATGTAACAGGCTTGGACTGCCTATTATCTTTCTCTTGCTGTCTATTCTATTGGCCCATCGATCCTGCACCCCTAAAACTGCTTGGTGTCCTATTCTAAATAAAATTTCCAGACCCTCTATCGCGTTGAAATCTTTGACTCCCTTGTTTTAAGTATTCTACATTGCCTTCCTTTTGCTGAGATGGATCAAATCTACTCCTCTTTACCCTTTTTTCCCTATTCTTTATTGCATCGTTAACATCTCCTTCAACCATCATAGCTTTGTTAACTAAAGAAGTATAATCTACCATTTCAAGTGCAGTGAGTCTATACTTGATAACCAAATTCAACCCATCCTGAAATCTAGTGCATTTGTCCTCCTCATTGAGTAAGAAACGTAATGAAAATTGAGACAAAGATATAAATTTAGTTTCATACTCCCTGACCGACATATTCCCTTGAGTCAATGATAAAAATTCTCTCTCTTTTTGCTTCTGATACATGCGAGGAAAATACTTTTCATATAAGGATTTAATAAAGGAATCCTAAGTGATTACCTCACCTCCCTCCGGAGTAAGCAATAAATGTTTGGAAGACTCCCACCAATATTTAGCTTCACCTTTTATCATGAAAGTAGCCAAAATTACCTTTTACGCACCAGGTACATTCATCGCCTTGAAGATAGTTTCCGTGTCCCTAACCCAAGCCTCAACTTCTAAAGGATCTACATAACCTGATAATGCTGGGGGGTTCAATTTGATAAACTTCTCGTACAGAGTATTCTTCTCCTCTCGTTGTATTTCCCTTTCTTTTTTGGCCAAAGTCTGCTCCTCCAAGTACTTGGCATGTTGTTCTGTTATTTGCGTCATAAACAACTTTTGTTGTTCTGCCATTAAAGTAATGGCACGAGCCATTTTCTGCATATCTGTAAGTTGTTCAGGATCCCCCTCTACATTATTTGGATTTTGTTGGTTTACTGTATTTGAAGACTCCTCATCCACCCTCTCATGAACATTTGATCCTTCCACAGCTTACTATCTGTCATAAACCACAATTACAGAAACAAGAATACAACATTTATTTCTAACATAATGGTTAGTATTTCTCACAAATTAATATAAATGACCCACACAACGCTATTTCTGCCACTGCCATATCTAGACTCTCTAACCCCAAAATATAAAACCTAAAGCTCTGATACAAAGTTGTCACCCCCTAACCCCATTGGGATATAGTTAACTAAATAGTTCACAAACCACACTTATTATTTATTTATTTATACACATTAAAACAACTTCAAGGTTAAAATGCGGAATACTAAACATCCAATCATTTTAAGGAGACAAAATTTAAACAGAACTCACATATCATTTAACTTACTTACAAATAGTACAGTTCATAAAATAAACTAACAAGACCCTATTTCTATTTATTCAACGTCCTAGACCTGGCAGTGGCAGCTGGAAGACCTGAAAATGTAAACATATAAAACCATGAGTTTAAAAACTCAGTGAATGTACTACAACTATCTATAGTAAAAGTACTATATTAACATCTCAACATAACAATATAAACATCTCTGTGCCAAATTAGGCCATATACATATCCGGAGTTAATAAACCCCACATCTCCTGCCCGTAGGCAATAATCATATCCATAGGTTTTAGAAACCTAACATCTCCTGAATTGCATAGCAACTCAACATATCTTGGCTTTTAATGAGATATAACATCTCAACATCTCTTGGCTTTTAATAAGCCATAACATCTCAACATATCTTGGCTTTTAATAAGCCATAACATCTTAACATCTCATGAATTTTAATAAGCCATATCATCTCAAATATAATACATACACATCATATCCCAAATCAACTCAGTAAGTGAACTCACCTTGTGTTGTCAATTATGTATTCACGTTTTCCTCGGGTGGAACTGAACTTGGTTGATTTGACCTTACACCTGCTAATCCAACTAAATCAGTACTGAAACTCAATCATAAATGTTATCTTAATATAATTATGTAACTTCAAATGAGTACACAACCACAATATGATTCTACTCAAGTCATATTCCATGAAACATATGTAAAGACGAAACGATGGTACATATGTTGATAAGGTCATGAACATTCAACCCTAGAAAATACCTCGTAAGGAACTTATAACTAAAATAAAGTAAACATAAAAGTATACTTCTGAATATATATACACATAAAACATGTACTCAAAATACCCTTGGGAAGGAGCAGATAAAAGTATTCTTTCATGGGATATCTAGTATGGCCTGAAATTATTGTCCTCCATACTTAACCTTACCATATTCGTTAATTGCACATATTAAGATGTCTAACCTTATCAATATGAAAACATATATGAATATACTTTCCAGCACAACTGACGGTGTAATTTTCTAAGCTCCCTAGGGCAAGTTATGACTATTTCTTTACAACACAAGAAATCTTCCCTACAAGCTCCTCTATTGTTTCTTCATTTTCCAAGAATTTTCATAATTTATCTCCGTCTTAACTTTACATGATTTTCAACACACTTTCAGTAAACATACTGAAGAGTACAGAATTAAAGTTTCATAATATTTGGACTTCATTTGGTATCTCAAAAGCTTGACCAAACTCAGCGCATACCTAAATGAAATATACAAACAGCAGCTATATACCAACTTGAAACCATCACTAAGACTTAACCATAAGGAGTTAAATTCTAATTTTCGGATATGATATGAATATATGAGATATTTGCATATACAGTTGGAATTTATGAATTCTAGTAAGCACACAAAGAGATATGCAAGTTTGAATACAAAAGGTTTCAATACAAAGCAATATGACCTATAATACCACTTTTCTCACATATGAACCAATACATATTATCACAAAGGAGGATGGAATTTTAATCAATACTTCACGATTTATATACTTTGAAATAATTATAATTCAATATTAATAAATAATTTTACCTTGGAAACACCTTAAGGATTTTCTTGGAATTGTTTTCCTAGATTTTCCTTGTAACCCTTTCTTCATTAACTTCTACCTCTCTTTCCTCAAGCTAATAACACCTCAAACTGAACCTAGGGACTTATTTGCTGAAGAAATAAGGTTAAGGGAGAGTTTTAAGTCGGCCAAGGCCGCCTCCCAATCCATCCAATCAAATTAAAATGTTTGGTTTAATAAAAGACAATTTACAACTTAAGGGAATTGCAGGTTTGCCCCTTGTTCGTAATTTTGACCTAACTTCTTACTCGAACATCCGTTTGATGCACCGTTTGGTGTGTTACAACCCTAACTCACATGTCTACAAGTATGTAGTTTTCACCTCAAGTCAATTGTAATGTTACAAGGGCCAAAACTAGTCTTAAATAGGAACATTTCTATCGAAAATAACCAAATCTTGTGTTTGTAAACAATTCGACAATTCATGATTTATGAAAGTAGAATTATACTAACCATAATCACTTAAAATTAGATATACTAATAACACATTATTCATATCACATAGGATAAGTGTGATTTAAATATAATTTATCATAATTATATACGGGTTATCACAGCTAGAGCCATTTGATAAATACTTTTTGCGTGTCGGTTGTTGTTTTCAAAAGCCACTATCAAAATTCCCTTGAGTACCTACAAAACTTGTCTAAAAATAACTCGTATTGCGGTAAGTACGGGTATCAATCCAACTTTCAATGGTGAAACAAGTGACATGAAAACTTGCAATCCAATTTTTTATGAAAATCTTTTCTTTTTTTAATTTTTTTTAAAACAATGTCAAGGGAAAAGTTACTACTAAATGCTAAAACTATAAAATGACTAAATAATGAAAAAGAATATGCAACTGAGTGTGAAATAATGTGAGAAAGTCAAGACATGGGATTACACTGCATTTTCAATTATTTTAATTTCTCAATTTATTAATTTGAAATATTTCGAGATAATATTAAATCGATAATCTAACTCTCATTAAAATTATAAATTTAATAAAATCTTTTTTTAGAAAATTAATTTAAAAATGTCACACGATGAAAAATTAGGACTACACTATTTTCAAAAAATTATCCGCTAGGATTAATTTAACTAAAACAATATCAATCCTCAAATTTCAACACCGAATTAATATTCAACTATCGGAAAAATCTATCTCTAGTTCGATTCCTATATTCAAACATTAATTTGTTCAATTATTTTACTAACTCTCGTTACAAAAATTAATTGGTGATAGTTAATATTAATTTACCTAGAAATATAAAAATAAAGAAGCAAATTAATTAAATTAACATCAATCACAGTGCATCCCACCCCTTGACTGGGGTGTTTAGTGAAACATTCTCATGCGTGCATAAACAACAATAGATAATATTGCAAGAATGAAAATAAAAGGGAATGAAATTCAATACGGAAAATTTCCTTGTCGAACGTGTTCATGAAAGTGCATCTCAATCTTCTTACAAATCCAGCATTTGATCACACCAAAAAGAATAAAAACAAACCTACAAATTTATTCTAAACTAAACAAAATTTTTTTATATTTTTCTGAATTTTTTTCATGATCCTAAACTGTACATAATATACACAGTTTTTTTTTCTCTATGCGTCTCTCTTTTTCTGATATGAGAATTTTTTTTTTGCGATACATTTTTCTTTTCATAAAGAAAATGAAGACAATTTACAATTATAATTTCAAACACTCGTTTTCTCAAAAACGATGGTAATGATAGGGAATGATATATGGGACATATATGGGTAAGGAAAATATGGACAATGATTGAATGATAATGTGGTAAGTATATGGAAAAATCGGTTTAGTGCTTGGTTTGGTTGGAAGGAATGGAGATGGGGTAAGATTGTGTTGGTTATGGTGGATTGATGAGAGAGAGTGTTGTTGGTTGGAAGATGAAATGGTGGGGTTTGTGTGTGTGAAGGTGTAGGTGAGTTTGGTGAGGATGAGTGATGTGTTTGAGTGTGTTTAGGTGTATGGGATTAGGGTGTGAGTGGGTTGTGTGTGTTTAATTTGTACTCCTAAAAATTAACACAACCAAAAAAATAAAACTAAAACTAAAATAAAAAAAAACTTAAAGTTTAATAAACCTAAAAAAAACTAACATCTCAAAATAAAAATTAAAAGACACTAAATAAAAAAAAAGAAAATAAAAATAAAAATAATACTCTATTAAAGCTAAAAAAATATAATCCTAATAAAATAAAACTAAAATAAATAAATATATACATAAAATGAAATCTAATAAAACTAAAAAAAATTAAATTCCTAAAAATTAATCCTAATAAAATAAAATAAAGATTAAAAACTAAAAACTAATAAAAATCAAAATCAAAATAAAGAAATAGAGAAATAGAAAATAAATCCTAGAAAATTCTAATTAAATCTAAACTAATTCCTAACAATAAAATGACTCAAAATAAAAAAAAAATCTAAAAAATGCTAAAAGTACAAACTCAAAACACACCGGGCTCGGGGTATGGACTGGGCTCGGTCTGGGCTAGGTTAAGGTTACGGGACTGATTCGGAGAATCGAAACACATCTCAGCACGCTCAAATAGGACTCCAGACTTCGCGGTCTCTTTTGATTTCTTCATTAAACACTTTTAGCTGCTTCTTTGTCGCAATTGACTGGATTTAGCATCATTTGATGTTGCGATTGTCGTTTGACCTGAAAAATAATAAAATACGACATAAGGCCAATTTTAATTAAAATGAGAGGCTAAAATGCATCTATTCGGGGTATAAAATATGCACTTTTGGGTGCTTATCAGACGACATCGCCACCACAAACCCTCCCAAGAAAAGAAAAATGAATAAGTTGGTTTCGTGTCTCACCTGCCGCCCATCTATATCACCAATCTTCCTAGACAACATTGTCTCTTTAAGCACTTATATACGGATAGAATTTCCCGACATGGTTCTTATGACGTCCCCCAAGGCAACCCACACCACCACCTCTATGACCCGCAGAATACGAACCTCTACAATCTGATGGCCAGTGCAATCCAACCCTATCAACTATTGGACAACCAAGGGAATAAAAGTTATCTCCCCAATCCTCAGATAGAATGTCTGGGTAGTATCCCACCACCTCTCACCAAGCATGCACAACACCGCAGAGGAGCACGACATCTCGTCATGTGCACCCGCCAACGTGCCAAACTCGGTGGATGACACCATCTAATGCACTGCTATAGGAAGACGGTCCTAAATGTCCTTCATCCTATTCATCCCCCTTATACTGGATGCTCAAAAGAAGAAACGTCAGTCTGCATGAAATCAATTAAATCCCTTCATTATTCAAAGAACTAAATAAGGAAAAAAAATTGAAAACCAAAGGAAAAATACTAATATAGCCATTAGGGTTCTACACCCTCATCGAACGGTGGTGCGCAGACTCGCCCAATAAGATCCTCTCATCATTCATCAACTCAAAGGAGTTGTAGGCATTCTCATTGCCCATGGAAAGCGTCACCTCAACCCACCAATCCAAATTTGTCCGGTCATCAATGGATAACCATTCATTATTGGGGTTACTAGAAATACACACCATTTGAGATGTTGAAAAAAATGGACTCAAAAATAACTTTATGAGAGAGAAAGAAAGATAATTAATCACTTGGAGGTGTTAAAAATGAGGAGGGGTTGCCCCTTTTTATATAAGGCTAGGGGGTATGCCGATCGACAGTCCCCTGGTCCTTCCTATCGGCAATGACCTTTCCCCTTCCCCAAAAAACCTAGGAGTCCATGCCTTATGCCCATAGGCACCTCTCTATACCTTCCTATCATCAGTCCTTTGAAAAGTTTATCATAAAAATGCCAGAAAAATTGAAAATTTCCCCAATAAATTATGGTGGATCACTAGACAAATTACCCGAGAAAACTTGCCCAAAAAACTTATGGTGGAGCAAGTCAAGGATGTATTTTCTCCGAGAAAAACTTATGGTGGAACACTAGACCAATTATAAACTCTCAAAATCCTCAACAAGATTATCAGCACTCACTTTCATCGTCATCATATTCCCTAATGGAACCAAAGGTGTGCCTACCCTAAATCACTCTACGCATTCCCCAATGGCATCGTATGATAGCACAGTTCCCATAAACTACAACTTAAGGTCTGTAGAATTAAACTGAACATGCAGAATTGGTCATCAAAACTTATGTTCCATATAATTGATCTCGGTCTATAGAATTGATCACCCCAACTTAACGTCCGCGGAATGGACCTCAACTCGTAGAGTTGGTCGTCATAACTTTAGGTCACAGAATTAACCTCGACTCGCTGAATTGCTCGTCATATCTTCAGGTTGGCAGAATTGACCTCAACCTGCAGAATTGGTCCTCACAACTTTAGGTGTGAAGAATTGACCTTGATCCGCTAAATTGTTCCTCACATCTTAAGGTCCGCAGAATTGACCTTAACTCGCAGAATTAGTCGTCACAAAATTTAGGTCGGCAAAATTGGCCTCGACTCGCAGAATCGGCCGTTACATCTTAAGGTCCGCAGAATTGACCTCGACCTGCAGAATTAGTCACCCCAACTTTAGGTCTGGAAAATTGACCTCGACTCACAAAATTGGTCAACTTAACTTTAGGTCCGTAGAATTGACCTCGACCCGCTGAATTGATTGTCACATATTCAGGTTTGCAGAATTAGCCTCTACCCAGAAAATCAGTCTTCATAACTTTAGGTCTGAAGAATCGACCTTGACCCATTAAATTGGTCATTCCACTCTTTAGGTTCGCGAAATTGACCTCGACCCTCTGAATTGGTCACCTCCACCCCCTAAGTCCGCAAAATTGACATCGACCTTCTAAATCGGTCACCTCTGTCCCTTAGGTTCGCAGAATCGACCTTCATATACTTCTCCTATATTGATGAGGTGTCTATATTTTGATGACTTTAACTTGTTCTAAGATCACTCATCGAGGGTCTCTATAGACACCGTATCTTAGGATCCCCCTACGCACCTCCTTAAGTTCCTAACACTCATTCACTCATAATAAACCCTAGGTCACACTTCGAGTACTGATTTGCAGGCCACAGGGTTCTCCCACATCCTGTTTGAATTCGATCAACTCTCCAACCTGAGCAAATATTAATGAAATCTCTAAGGTCTCTGAATTCCCTTTCCAACGGTTCATCCCATGCTCGAATAGGACTCACGGTCCGCACGAACGATCAATTTCACTCCGAAACTAAGAGCCCTATTTAACTCCAATCACTCTAAAACATGATTAAATCTTAATAAAATATCGAATGGCTCTGAATACCCTTTCCAACGGTCCATACGGGGAGAAAATTGGCCTCACGATTTGCTCGAAGGATCTATTTTACTCCGAAGTACCGTCGGGCGCTTCCAGGCCCCATTGGACCTTGGTCAACTCTCCAAACTGAGTGAAGCTTAATGAAATCTCGAAGGTCTCTAAATTCCCTTTCCATCGGTTAGTGGCGTGCACGAATCGGCCTCACGATTTACACAAACGAACAATTTTCCTTTGAAAACCCATGTCGAGAGACCATCGGGCACTTTCGAACCCCTTTTGACTTTGGTCAGCTCCCTAACCTCGGAGAGGCTCAATGGATTCTTGAAGGGATCTGAATTCCATTTCCAATATTTCCTTACCTCACTCTTTTACCTCGTTTAGCTATCCCCCTCACCTCATCATATTACCTTTATACAAATAAAAAAACCAGCCTACTTACATTCTAAATTGAGGAACAAAGATCTATAAGGATGTCCATTCCTCACCCCTTTTTCTAGCTTATTCATTTTCGTGTTATTATTAACTTTAGATATCTTCTAGTTTTGTTTAATTATCTTGCATGAAATAATATTCTCTCTTTATTATTATTATTGCAAAAAACTTAATTTCCAAAAAACTCAAAAAAAGACAAAAAAAGTGTTTATTTATAAATTCTAAAAGCAAGACTTCCATTTTATCACACTTGAACACATTTTTCTACAAAAATACTCAAAGAGGAATCCTAAACTTAGATTTATGGGTTGAACCCCACCTCTATCCTATTTTTGAACTATATGGACTTTGATGCGTTGGGTTACGTAGGTGTCTTAGTCCAATCCTGAGATTCGAGTCCTCCCTTTCCATTTTATGTCTTTTATATTCTATTATATCTATTTTTTTATTCTTGGGATAGTAAATATTTGTGTCTCGTCCGACAATCATATTCTCTCTTATATAGTGATTCATTATTCGACGAACACTTACATCATATTATTATTATTTTTGGGTACACTCCTACATAGGAGTCCGTTCCGTCCATTCCATGATGCGATTCAGATATTTCCATTCTCCCATTATTTATATTATACACATGTACACACACATCGCAGAGAAAATAAGAGAAATTAACACAGGCCATGAGAGACCGAAAGGGAAAAATGGGTTTCTAACACCTTTCCATTTCGTAACTTAGTCTCCGGACCATCAAATCACTTGGTTTTCTGTGCATCAGTTTGAAATTGATGTCCTTATCTCTAGGCGGCGATATTCTTTTGCCTATTTTGAGCAAAATAGATTAGCGACTCCATCTCTTTGTGTTATCCCTATTTGACGATGATCAATTTTATATTCGAGGCAGACCGCGAAGACGCTGATATGAGTGGTGGAAAAAGGACTTTTGTATCCTCGAATCATTGACACATGCACAGAGAGAGAGAGAGAGAGAGAGAGAGAGAGAGAGAGAGAGATCCTTTTCATCTTTCTCCCCCCGTCCCGACTTCGAGGCTGGGCCCGCGTCGATGGAATTCGACCCGGATGGCCAGAGGCTCTCCCTCATTTATATATAATAGAGAAATTCCATCCATAATATATACCAAAAACAACTCATTAAAGTTATAGTGCAAGAGGGAGAAATTCAAAATTTCCAATTTATTATATTTTTGCAAAGATTAATAAAGGGTTCTCAAATAAATTATCAAGAAGATTCAAGGGAGAATTTTGCACAAGCAGCTGTTGAAAAAATTCAAGGGTTATTTTTTCAACGAATTAGATTAAAATTATGGACCAAGGTATGTCTTCTTATTTTATTAATTTAAGCATAACTTGTGAAACCACCAAGATCTAAAATCATATGATAAATAACATATTACATGTTGAAATAATAAGCAATCAATGATTTATGGTCCATTTTTCATGTTCTTAAGAATGATTTTTCAAAAAACATGTTCGCATGTACAATAATATGATGTCATTAAGTAATGAAAAGTAAGAACACAGTATCATACTAGCATGTTACTACTTATAAATTCCATCCCATTTTATTAACATGGATTTTAACCTTTTATCTCATTTTGATATCATCTAGCTCATTAGTCCAAACGATTTCGAGTCATTTATAAATACAAAAATTTGAGTCATTTTAATTAAATTTTTATCGGGCCATATATTCTGGTTGAAGTTAACCTCTCGATGTCAAATGTGTACTTTTGCGAGCGTGCTAAGAAAGATTTTAGATCTTTCCACATAAATGTATTTAGCTAAAATATTAATTGGGTGATTGTGATTTGTACGTGAATACCTCAATTAAGGAAAACTTTTCATGAAGTAGTACATATTCTAGAAACTAAAGCTATCTAATGAGATTGGAAACAAAATTAAATTAAATGTAGTTTAAAGAAAAGAATCTGAATTGCAATTGCAAGTAAAAGAATTTAAATTCAGTTGAAAGTACAGTAATCCAAATGCATAAAGTAAAAAACATTACCTGAACATTGCTAAAAGATATATTGGGATAAAAATTGAACGGTAGAGTTAGAACCTAACCATACAAGCTATTTAGAAGAAAGAAAATAAAATATATAATATACGATTAAGTAAAATGTTTTTTTTGTTGGAGATTCCTCCTCGAATTTTAGAGTCGGGTTATTTATTTATAGTATTGCAGATTCGATTGCCCTGATAAAATAAATTGTGGTACCTCCTTCTATAAATTTTGAATTACCTAATAGTCGTGAGCTCCATCATGCACATCCACTTTCTTCTTATTAACCATCCATATTTATGCACATCACCACATTTATTTTCCCTTACACTACCATGTGTCACCGAATCATATTTTTTTCTTATATTCTTTAATCCATTATATATAATGTCTTACCCTCCATGTGTCATTCATTAATTGTATCGTTAATATGGTGTAAACATGCCCTCACACTAGTTAATTTTTATTGTAAAAAGTTAACTAGTGGTTTGTTTCTCCTCCCATACAAAAAACCTCCAAGTCTCTTCATCTTTTGACAACTTACTATTGGCTTGGATTTTGACGTCTTGGACTAGTTCCTATAATCATACTCTGTAAGTTGTTCCCTTCTTTGGATATTCTGGTGATAAGTTGATTCATGTCTTTAAGCTTTTCATTTTACTTTTAATTTTTCTCTTATTATTCCATATCTTTTTCTTGTTTCACCACTATAGCCACCATTTATTCTAGAGATGATGATGAGTGTGATTCTTCTTCTTCTTCTTCTTCTTCTTCTTCTTCTTCTTCTTCTTCTTCTTATTATTATTATTATTATTATTATTATTATTATTATTATTATTATTATTATTATTATTATTATTATTATTATTATTATTATAACGACATTGGCTATGCTTAACATCATCCCTTGTCCTCAAAGTCCTCTTGAGAAAACCATGGTAAGATCAAAGATCTTCATTTGAACACCTCTGATGAAACATCTTCCACCACTATAGATGTTCTCGTGCTTATTTCTACAGTTCTCAAAGATTAACTTATGGGGTGTCAAATGGTCGATTCTTATTATCCATATGATGCATGTAAGAATTCAAAGGTCAATCTTGTAATTACTTGTGTTTGCTAAAACTCTTTTTATTTAATTATTATTATTATTATTATTATTATTATTATTATTATTATTATTATTATTATTATTATTATTATGGTATTTATCATAAAAATCCTCCGATTATTGCCTTCGGTATACCCTCCTCACCTTCATCAGGGAATGATCCATATCTATCTTATATAATTATTAAGGATAATTTATATTCGAGTGACCTCGAAACTTTGTTGAGCAAGAAAAATTTTGCCTTTGCTAGTGATGATACCACATTCACGGTTCCCATGCATCTCTCCGAAGATTCCTCTATAAACATGAAGGCCTATTTTGAGGATGGTCCTCGAGCTGATTTTATTTGATTTCATTATCCTTCTTCAAATACATACGTTACCCAAACTTATAAATTGTTGCGTGCATATTCTCATATCCCTTTTACTATCCTTCTTCAAGAAATTTCTTATAATAATTTTGATTGGACTAATGTGACGTTAAAACATTCTTATGAAATCCCTTTAATCACAAAAACGCAAATAGATTTATTTTTTAATACTCTCCCCATATATTTGAAGTGGGTGGTAGATTCAAAGTTCTCCAAACTCTCTATATGGACCTTCAATTTGTTGCGCTAAAGCAAGACTATTTCTAGCGGCCGAGATGATAAAACTCACTCAGATATTTTATCAAACACTTGGTGTGCGGAAAACACCCAAGACCTTATTCCCAAAATGAACGGGTGTGCAAACTCCTAATAAAATCAACCAAGCATCAATGAAGTGACAATAAGAACGTACAAGTAATAAACAATCAAAGAAACAACAATTTACGTGGTTCACCCAAGCTTTGGGCTACATCCACAAATGGTAGGATATCTTCTTTTATAGATAAATGACTAGGAACCAATGGTTACACACACATCTCACTTATCTCTCTCAAAAGTTAATCACTAACCAACCTCAAGAACTCACCTTGCTCAAAGTAGATCTCTATCTCTCTTTTCCTTTTATTAGCTCTCAAATATGCCCACTCTTCCAAAACCTAGAAATAACACTTGTATTTATAGGTTTGAGACAAAATGGAAAATTTGTAAAGAAACCAAAATGGAAAAAATGGGAGAGCCAAAATCAACAAACACCACCTTGGCGATCTTGACGATCCAAACAATCTCTAGAATGCTGAAATTAAACCCACTTGAAGACCGTCCCACCATCTACCAAGATAATGTGATTCCCTCAGGAGATCCTCACCTGTCACGTGATGTACCAATTCTTTGTCACGAAAGACTCTGGTTTGCCAACGCTCGCAAACCCGTTTGCCAAAGCTCGCAAATAATAACTCATCCGCCTTCCTTGAACTAGCTACACACACCTTGAATCCATCACGGTCCTGCACCTCCTCGATTCGAATCGACTAATGCATGTGGGCAACTAAACCGGGTCAAAATCACCCGTTGGCCCTGGAAGGGGACTTCGATCCATCCCCTCCACTAGTAGGTATTATCCCATCACTACCGTCTACTATCGAAAAGCTAGAACCCAATGTCTCCACTTTGTTCACAAACGAGACATGCCTCAAACGTTCGATCACATGTGCACACCGCTTCCCCATCTTTTTCGAAGTCTGATTTAGATGATACAACCCCTCTCTATCCTCGCCCCACGCTAGGACCATACAACCGAGTGTGACTTTCAAGACTCCACCCGCCACTGACACTCGACAACCCTTGTAATCCAAACGGCTAATGGATATTAAATTCTTTCGCAACTTTGGGACATAGGCCACACCACCCAAAGTGCGTTCCACCCCATCGAACATCTTGAGTTTCACCGTCCCGACACCCTCAACGGAAACCTTCTCTCCATTAGCCAAAGACATGGAACCTTTTCCATTTCTCGTAAAAGTATCAAAATATTCCCTCTTAGAGAAAATGTGATTCGACGATCCCGAATCTAATATCCAATCATCTTGGGAAAGAGAGTTAACCTTGGAAATTGTGAGAAGTTCTCCAAATTCATCTTCATAAATCGCACTCGCTATCGTTGCCCTCTCGAAATCAACCTTTCCCTTAACCTTGCCGTTCCACAAAGGACATTCTCGGATCATATGACCCCATTCCCGGCACTTGTAGCATTTCGGCCCTTTACCACCAACACCCCTCGATCTAGACCTACTACCGTCATTAAATCCCCGGTTGGAGTTCCTCCCTCCATTTTACCCACCTCTGTCTCTCGCCGTAAGACCTTCATTATGGGAATACCCGTCACCTCCACCTTCCTTCTTTCTCATCGTGACATGAGATTGAATATCTTGCACAACCTCGTTGTACCGGAGCGTAGACTTTCCAAACATGAGAGTGGTTACAAAATACTCGTATAAATCGGGTAATGATGTAAGAAACAATAATGCTCGATCCTCATCAATGAATTGAATGTCTATCCGATTGAAGTCATTTATCAAGGAATTAAAAATGTTGATATGCTTCATCATATCCTCACCCTCCTTCATCTCAAGCTCGAAGAGTTTCTTCTTGAGGAACAATTTATTTGACAACGACTCTCCCAAATAAATCTCTTCTAGCTTATCCCACATGCCTTTAGCTGTGGTCTCCGCTATGACGTTATACAACACATCATCCGTGATAAGCATCTCAATACACGAAGCCTCTCTTTGATCAATGTAAATCCACTCGGCATCGGTCATGTCTACCGGTCGTTCCTCCACCCCCAATAATGCTAATTTCAACCTCTATTGGACAAGAACACCTCGCATTCGTCTTTTTCATAACCCAAAATTGATCTTCTCATCAAAAGCCTTCATGTCCGTATTTATTGATCCACTCGATCCATAACTCGGATCCCATCTCTTAGAGACTCCGCTCGTAGAGGTTGATTCTCGAGTACTCTCCACATTTTTCGTCATTTGCAACAAAAATAAAAGCTATGCCAAAATTGCCAAAATTGATTCAATCTCAAACCAAAATACCGGGAAAACAATGCAACCAAAGCTCTGACACCACTTGTTGTGCTAAAGCAAGATAATCTCTAGCGACTAAGATGATAAAACTCACTCGAAAATTTTATCAAACACTTGGTGTGCGGAAAACACCCAAGACCTTATTCCCAAAATGAACTAGTGTGCAATCTCCCAATCAAATCAACCAAGAATCAATGAAGTGGCAATAAGAACATGCAAACAATCATCAAAGCAAAACAACAGCGATATACCGTGGTTCACCCAAATTTGGGCTACATCCACCAAGTAGGATTTCTTCTTTCTACAGATAAATGGAGGAACACAAAGGTTATACACACACACAATTTATCTCTCTTAGAAAGTCACTCACAACCTCATAAGAACTCACCCCTCAAATGGAAGCTCTATCTCTCTTTAGCTTTGATAACTCTCAAAATATCTCTCAAACTTGTCCTTTCTCGAAACCTAGAAATAACACTTGTATTTATAGATTTGAGCCAAAATGGAAAATTTGTAAATAAACCAAAACTGAAAAAATAAGAGACCCAAAACCAACACACTCCACCTTGGCGATCCTGACGATCCAACCAACCTCGAACCAAAATACTGGGCAGACAATGCAACCAAAGCTCTAATACCACTTGTTGCTCTAGAGCAAGACTATCTCTAGCAACGAAAACAATAAAAACTCACTCAAGAATATTATCAAACACTTGGTGTGAGGAAAACACCCAAGACCTTGTTCCCAAAATGAACTAGGGTGCAAACTCCCAATCAAATCAACCAAACATAAATGAAGTGAGAATAATAACATACAAACAACAAACAATCAAATCAACAACAATTTACGTGGTTCACCCAAGCTTTGGGCTACATCCACAATTTGTAGGATATCTTCTTTTATAGATAAATGGCTAGGAACCAATAGTTACACACCCACCTCACTTATCTCTCTTAAAAGTCAATCACTAACCAACCTCAAGAACTCACCATCCTTAAAGTATCTCTCTATCTCTCTTTGCCTTTGATTATCTGTCAAATATGCCCACTCTTCCAAAACCTAGAAATAACACTTGTATTTATAGGTTTGAGCCAAAATGGCAAATTTGTAAATAAACCAAAACTGAAAAAAATGGGGGAGCCAAAACCAACACAATTAGAGGTTAAATCCCCCACTATATGATATAGAGGAGATTGAACAGATCTATCTCAACCCTATTTATGTCCCTCTTTATGAAAATGAATTATATCCTTACTTGCCAACTAAGTATATGACTTCGAAGAAGATGGAGTAGCAGGTAAAGGCTTAAAAATATTTTCAGTTTCTTTCGGGTCAAAAATATTGTCTTTGCAACTACTTAAAATGGAGGCACAAAGAGAAAATCGAGTTTTACTATATGTGGGACACCTATCATAAGTTTTCTAACTTACATGCTTTGTCAATTTTATGTATTGAACCCTATCTAGCTTGCAGACTTTTTCTACTCCAATGATGTAATTATCTTTTGACATACCAATATAAATTATCGTAGATTATCTCAGATTCTTTGTGAAATATCTTGTGTAGAACTTTGTGGATTTTTAATGTTATTATAGTTAATCAAATTCTCACATTGATCACCATTGTTGTTCCAAGGCTAGGACTTTCAATTACAATGATTTTCTTGTGACTTGAAATGTTATCGCTAATATGTGGGTTAAATGTTCCATAAAAATTAAATATGGTGAGATTGTCTTTCAAATCATTAAACTAAATAAGGTTCTCCAAACTTTAAAAAAATACCTTTTAACTACAAATGGGTAAAATTAGGATTTCACGGGTTAAATATTTGACATCTTTTGTTACTTTGGTGTAAAAAGTAACATGTTGTTCTATAAATGCAATTTTACCATTAAAGGCATTGGGAAATTAACTAATTAATCCATTCCCCAAAATTTGAAGGAACGTGATAAGCCATGTGGCCATTTTAACTTTCCCTTAACGATAAAAATGACACTTTGTTTCAAAAAACCATTTCTACCGTTTGATATCTTTACTCTCTCAACCCCATTTCTTTGTGCAAATATCCTTTACTCATGTTCTTTACAAATCCTCAAATTCCTCATGGCCTCAAGCTCCGATTCTCTAAACTCACTCTTTGACACGTTTGGAAAATTGGTGGTTGAATACCACATGCTTGAGTTTTTGATAAATCATTACCATCTATTAGCAAGATTACTCTACTTGTTGACTCACCAACTAAAGGAGTGCGTGTAATAATGGGTGCCATTTTTGGTGATGATATACAACTTAGGTACTCTATTTATTATCCTAAGTTCGGTGACCAAAATATTCTTTCACAAAGCTCCATTGAAGCTCCTTATTCTTTTAGTTTTAGTGTTTGGCCTAAATCGTTTAATTCCAATTGGCCATAATGGGTAATAGTATGAGTGCCAAAAGACTTTCTGAAGTGGATGCAGTAGGTATCCTACATGTTGTTTATTTTCTCCGTAAGGAAATTATCTCTGATCCTTATGATGTTTCGAGTGATATTTCCATTGGAACCCTATCTAAAGTTGTTTTCAATTTTAATTTGGCATGGTCTGACAGACAGTTCTTGACATTTATCAAGTTCTAGGAATTTTTTCTACTAGGAAGACGTTCATCCATTCATGATTGAGTTTGAACCCATCCTTTCTTTATAGTGAATAATTCTTGATTATCCTTTTTCTATGTTTATGAAAAAATATCAAAAAAATTCTGGTCCAGTTTCTGACCAATATTTTACTGTCTTCTTCTTTTTTGTTGCCAATGCATGATTTCTATGTTAAATCCCAATGTGTCATGTTGCAATTTTCCTTTATTGCCAACGACTTAGTTTCAGACTGTAAGTTAGTTATGTATTCTTTATTAAAATGCACATGTTATGATCTATATGATAATCCCTTCAACAAAAACTAAGGTAGCCCCATTAGGCCTTTCAAATGTGACTTTATGCCTATTTTCCTTAAATCGACTATTATTTGATAGAGGATTACGCCCATAGTCATAGCCAATCATATTACAGTTATTCCCCTACTAATATTTTTTTCTAATAACACTTGACAATATTTAAGAGATTGCACAAAGTTCAGGCTTCTATGCTTGTCAAGTCTATGATGGATGTTTTCCTTAGCCATATTTCTAATTGGATGGTCCCCATTTTGAACCCATTTGGACATGGGAAGGTAAAAAATGAGAACTGGGGGATCTTCTTAATTTCGAAGGATTTTTTTGGACTAAACCCCTAAAAAGTGTGGCTGGAAAATCCATAGGTGATATCTACCTTCCTTCCTAGTTTTCTCGATAATTTTTCGTAGTTCAAGACATCCATGTACCAAAGTGAAGTTTGGTCAGCCCTCTTCTCTTTACTAGATCTTCCTTAGTATCCAAAAAAACTATTTTAATCATCTTAGAGAGCTGTTAGGTTGTGGTTCAAACCTTCAATTTAAAATTCTCCACATTATTTATTAGGACTACAAATGCCTCTGATAATTAGTGTTTTAACTACGTTGATATTTAAATGAAGTCGTATATTAGGTCTACTTTGAAGGACCTTCCCCGTACTCTTTGTAAGGATGAATTCATATCTCTAATACCTATTGTTGTGTGTAACAACCCAGGTTTTTGAGCGACTATTTTATACTATTTTGCCTGATGGGCTAATTTTATAAAATAGGGGATGTTGGAGTAAATATTATTTCCCGTGAGACTTAGGGATAATATTTACTATGTTTTGTCTATTTACAGTTATGAGAAGGTAAATAGCGTTATATTGTGTATTATTGCGTCGTTATATGTAAAACGACGGTTATGACCTATATATAAAATGGGAAAAAAAATTAATGAATTAAAATGAAATTGGAACACAAAATAGTTCACACTTTCCCTGAATGCCAAAATAGGGGGTGCGATTGTTTTTAGAATAGTCGAGATAATCAAAATAAGTGCCCAATTGTAATTTTTGAGATTCGGGTATTTTTAAGGGGTTATGACTCGAATAAGTGCTTATGAGTCATTTTAATGGTGTATTAGAAATTAAAAGTGGGGATTTATGTTTTGAGACCCGTATAAGTCCCCCACCCCCTTTCTTTTTCTTCATTTTTGTGAGAGAAGCCAAAGGAGAGAGAGAGAGAGAGAGAAGAGAAAGTTAGAAGAAATGAGAGAAAGAGAGAAAATGAAGATTTTGGGCCGGATTCCGTCGCTACCGGAGGTGATCCGAGACTACGAACTTCGAGGCAAGTTTCTTACTTGCTAGATATTGATCTAATGTTATAAATTTGCATGTATAGTTAATCTTGGAGGTTTAAACCATAAATGGATTTTTTTGTTGATTTTGGTGTTTAATCCTTAAATCTTGTAGATTGTTTGGTTTAAGGTTATTATATGGGTTTCTTTTGGTGTATAATTGTTGGGGTAATGTTGTTGGTGGAAGGGAATGAAGAAATTATAGGATTGTGGGTTTTAGGGTTCAGTTTTGGCTTGAAGAAGAAGGGTTTTTTTGTGAATCTGATAGGCGCAGTCGACTGCGGTCCCAGGACCGGTCGACCGGTCATGCCAAAACTAGTTTACTGCTTTAGTTAGTGTAATACCCCGTATTTTCATGGCTTTTAAATTTAAGGATTTATTAAATTTAATTGAGATAAATTAATTTAATTTTAATCCGGAATGTTGTTTTAAATATTTACTGAGCGTGACGAGAGTTGGTAATTATTGGACATTTTTTATTTGTGGCATATTACTGGATGAGTATAGTAATATATGAGATTTATTTTTATAATATTGTCACGTGTGAATAAAACGACAATTGTGGAAATTTAAGTCAGGACGCGCGTGTGTCGTGTCGGGACTAAATGTGGATTAATAAAAGTGAATATTTTATAAGTTGTTCGTATGGTCGTTTTGAGTGCGCCAATGCGTCCGAAAAGGTTGGGATAGTCAGAAAAGTGTACCCGGGGGTTTAGTTTGGGTCTCGGGGCGTTTTTAGGCCTGATTAGTACCCCGGGAGGGCATTTTGGAATTTCACATTTTTGGGTAATTAAACCCACGAATTTTATAGGGTTATATCAGATGGAAAGTTTCATCTTCTAGGGTTAACACAATGAAATACTAATGACGGCCATTGGAGAGGAAGAGGAGAAGCTCTCCAAGGAGTTCTAGGCCAAGAACACCTCCGATTGCACCGCCGTCACTACCAACGCGTAGATCGCGCGACAGGGAACACAACCACATCAAAATTGTCTGCAAATCAGAACACCAAAAAAATCCCAGGCAAGTGTTTATCTTGCTTATTTCGTTGATGCATCTTTCATATTAGTGTAGGAATGATTAGGATGAGTTTTATGGAAGAAAACCTAAGATTTGAGATAGGAATCGCATGTAGTTATGGTTTAAATAATAATTCTGGAAACCCTTGCCATGTAGAGGAATTTACCCACGAAATTATGATGTTTATAAGAAGAAATTTCTGGAAAAAACAGATTGGAACCATGATTTAGAGATTTCTAGGGTTCTTGAATATTTAAATGAATTTTGGCATGATTAATCCATGTTTAGTGACATAAATTGACATGCTTTACGTAGGAAATGTATAATGTCATGTTAGGATGTTAGTAGTACAAATTTTGATACGTTTGGGATTGTAAAATATGGATTTGGTGTAAGTTAGAAGAAGAAATCCGTAACTACAATTCTGCAGATTTCGCAGACCTGCTTGATCGATCGATCGAGCCCAGAGCTTCGATCGATCGAAGGTTCGATCGATCGAGCCCCATACCTCGATCGATCGACCCCTCCTGGCAGAGACTCATGTTTCCCCTTATTAATTAGTTGAAATTCAATTTAATGTGAAATAATTCTTGGGCATCCTTAATAAAATGTTTTGGGAGGTATGGAGGACCAGTAGGACATATGAATAATTTGGGGATTCTTAATATGAGACGAGAATTGTACTTGTGGGATAATTACTTAAGGGTTGATGAGTTTATGAATTAACGGGAGAGTTGCGTAAGAGAGTTACGTTGGAACATAGAAAGGACACTTACTGAATTTTACACTTGGGAGGATAGAGTCCATGCATGTTACGTATTCAGATGAGAAAATCCTTCGAGTTAAGGTTACAAACAAACTCTTATACGTAATACTAATAATGCAAAAATTAAGGATAAATGTTGTAATTATGGGTGATGAGAGGAACCTATATTAATATGATAACAGTGGTATATTTATATGATTGTGTATGCATATATTATATACATGTGAAAACCACGCCCGCGCTACTTGCTATCCCTGAGGTTACCGCGCTGGGACAGTCTTATCTCGATGGGACCTTTATGGGGGATATTGACTTGTACCCTAGAAGATAGATATCCTTAGTACAGGCTATCGAATCGATAGTTCAAACGGTCCTAAGAGGCGTGGGGTATGTACTGACCTCTTAGAGACTTGGAATCTACGCTTCGCCTTAATATTGTTTGTATATATATGTTGATACAGTTCGAGAGTGATTCCGAACTTGTATTTCCCTTAGTGTGAGCGATACGGGGATTGGATAGCAGAGTATGCCCGCACCATAGTTTTATTTGGGGTGCTGTTATAATATATATATTATACGAGTAGTTAATATATATATGAAATTATAAAATTTGGTACTACCTACTGTGTTATGGTAAGTAAGACTGATATAATGTCGTGAATCGAAAATACTTGTTTGAAAAGTATAATATAACACTGGGAAGCTTTGTTAATAAATAAAGTAAAATGAGAGCATTGTTATTAAGCGAAATCCTCCTTTTTAAACATTTACATGGTTCGGTTATGAAATCTTACGAGTAATCTAAAATAAGTTAAATCATTGGGAAGATTAGTGCGATAAATGATAAGATAAACCGTTGGGAAGGATAGTGCGATAGGTGTGCACATTAGAAGAGAGGTGAGAATTTCTCAAGAGAGTGTCGCACTAATATATTGTTTCATTGGCTTGTATCAATTTAAATACTTGCTAAACGAATTTTAAATCATACACACTATCGGGCTCTGACCCGTTTCTTTTCCTCTCTCTCTTGTATAAATATGTATATATTACAGGTGCCCAGCCACAGGGGCGTCTTGCTTAGAATCCCTTGAAAGGAACGTGTTGCAGCTTAGGTGGGAGTTGCAGGCCACTTGCATAGACAACTTCGCTTACTTGATTCCACATCTATCATTCTCAGTTATTGGGCATGTGTCGCCCCTTTCCACTATTTATCTGTTCTGTTGGGACATTTGTATTTCAGTTATTTCTAGTACTGTTAAATTGGGATTTATTCAGCATGTATGTCTTACATTAGTTTAAATGTTGGGATTTTGGATGTTGAATGTTTAAAGTAATTGGATTATGTTACAGGATAATTGTTGTATGATTCTTACTTATTGAAAATGTGATTAATAATTAAATAAACAAGTTTTTCTTTAAAAATACAATTTGGTTAGAAAGGTTAAAAATGTTTTGACACTTAGCTTAATTAATTATGGTGTTAATTTGGAAAAGTTTATTTTTACGACAGTGATGCTAAGAATGAACCAACTGTTCACCTTGATTTTAATTTAATAAAGGAGTGATCGCCCGGTATTTTATTAGGCGGGGTGTCACAGTTAGCAGACCAAACTTGCAAGGGAGGTCGACCGCGGTCCCTTGACCAGTCGATCGGTCCCCTGTTTTTCCACCTTTAGTTTTCCTTAGTTTTCCTTAGCCTCTTTATTTTAAGATTCCTTTGGGAAGTAATGGGGAGTCCTAGAGGGTTGTATTGGGCAGAATAATGTCCTAGGCTAAGAGTGGATATTTGGATTTACCCGAGGGCTAGTTTGTATAGGTTAATGTCCGATTGATATAGGAGGTTAACCTAAAGACAAATTGGAAGTTAAAATATTAATGTTGAGCTTTTGGGAGACACTCCATTATGGAGACTCACTTTGAGGGTTTACGAAATAATATGAACTCTTGGAGGCTATTTTGAGTTTAGTGGCACTTTGGGTCTAAGGTTATTAATAAAATATGACTTAATAAGAATGAAATGCACATTCTAAAACTTGGTGCTTAATGGCTAAATGAATGATTTTTGGAAAAGTAAAATTGGATGTTTTCCAAATGGTAAAAGTAATGTTTTTCATAAATGTTAATTTATGGATACACACCTCTCTAAATCGCTATCTTAAGGGAAGTTGCGCGCGTTGTGGTGATGCCCCCTGACAAATTAACACAGGGTGGATATAGTCCCTAGGCCATGTGAGCGCTTGTGATTGTATATTTTTCTGCGATGCATAGGAGATTCCGGGTATGGTCTTGACTATCCCGCAGGCACATGGCCGCTTCCCGACGTTTCGATAGGATCCCAGGTTGTCTTAATGATAGGCCCTGGAAGATGATAGTCATTTAGGGGCGCGCACAGTGGGGAAATCTGGACAGACGGTCTTAGAATCGTTATATATATATATGACTATAACTATTTTAAATCAAGTTGGACTTGATGTATGATGGGTGCCATAAAGAGCACAATGAAATGCCATAAAGAGCATGAGAAAGTGCCATAAAGAGCACGATGAAATGCCATAAAGAGCATATAATGATGATTATATTCCTGATAAGGAAGAGATTTTTACAAAAGGTATAATTGAGATAAAATGCCACAAAGAGCATAGAAACTATGATGATATTTCCTGATAAGGAATGGAATTACGAAATGAAATAGTATATGATGAAAGTAATTTGGTAAATATTTGATAAAATGTTGTACCATTTACATGTGTTCCTAAAGAAGAATTAGGAATTGTGCCATTAGATGATGGATGGGTTTATTTTTTTTATATTCCTTGAGTAGCTGTAGATGTGACCTCCCACACTTATGCACACACATACATTTGTTGATTATTTCGTGCTTAGGGTTTAATGGATCTCAACGAACAACCTTGCCTAAGTAGTAGTGTATCGGGCGGGGTTCCTTGTTTGTATTTCTCTTTGCGAGACACCCCACGCACGAATTGGGCATAGTGTTGAGAATGGGGAGAAGTTAGCCCTTAGTACTTAGGGTTAACTAGAACATCTCACGATATTGCGCTAGGTTGCTGCTAGATTGAGAGGTGAGAAATATTACTGTTATCTGCGAGAGAATTATGCACTTAACTGTCATGCATTTTCAGTCACATGGTAATCATATCAAACCGGGCCCTCACCCGTATCTATATTTCTTTGTTTCTGCATATTCTTTGCCGTTACAGGTGCTCTACCGCATGGACACCCGTATTTACATTTCCATTCCAGTTGTCATGGAACTACAGCATATTGCGGATGTTGTAGATTACTTGTAGTAGACGATTCTTCCTACTGTAATCTAGTTATGTTCAGTAAATTTATTCGGGCGTGTTTTGCTCAGGGTATTGCACTCATTCATTATATTGTAAATATTGGATTGTAATACTCGATGTACTATTTGTATTGGTCTGTTCACCGACAGCTTATTCGGTGATATTTATTATTATTGTCATTCTTTGTCCATTGATTTTGATACCCACCGTTTTTTTTACAAATGGGATTGTCTAAGTGTGTTTCTTTTCTTTTCAAAATTTTAAATTTGACAGTCCGTTTTCTAAAATGATTGGTGGTTATCCCATACTATTATTTTAATCGACAGTGATGCTAAGAATGGACCATCTATGATTCCGGTGATTATTAGAGTATTGGGCTGGCCACCTATTATTTTAGTAGGCGGATTGTCACATTGTGTTAATGATATTAGGTATAATAGTTACTAACTTATTTGAATAAAAGTGCATAGGACATGGAGAAGTGAAAAAGGATGGACAATACATAAAGCTAGGAGAAATTAACTAACAAGGACACTAGTTCATTCAAACATCCACCGTAAAAAAGAAGGCAACTTGTCCTATTATAGGACAACAAAGAGGAGGGAGTGAAACATTTAATAAGGAATAAAAATCCTCAAGTGATGAGGATAGAAGGTACGTAAGTAAGAGAAGAGAAAAAGTACGAGGAAGAGGAAGAGGAAGAAGAAACACCTCTCCTGCGTAGACCTATACGACCTTCAAATTCTTCTTTCATTCTTATTAAGTCTCCTAATTTTAAAAATCTTAATTTTTGTCCTCGTTTAAACCAAATGTTTCAAAGCAAGAAAACTAGGACTAAGAGGCTTCCCCTCAAAGCCTAGGAGACTACTTACCTTCTGCCTCCAGATGAATATAAAGGTGCATCAATCATTATGAAATAATTTTGAGATTTCATTGAATCTTACAGTCTAAACATATGTTCTCCTACCTAGGTTCAAAGTCTCGAGTTACTGATGAAATTGTAATCATGGGGACTCCTATTAAGGTTTTATTACTTTCTTATAGGGATAAGGATTCTAGTCCGAGCCCTGCAAAGGAAGTTATTGAGGGTGTTATACCTTACTCTCCAACTTTTAATGAAGTATGTCTAGAAAGGAGGTTCAACCTCAAAGACATCTTAGCTAACGTAAAAGAACCTAGTTCGTACACCTTTGAAACTAGCTCTCTGACACTTTATCCTCACATCACGTCTCTGTAAGATTTAGTCAGTTTTCAATAGAAGTTATAGCAAACTCTTTCCAAGGCCCTTACTCTTTCATGGCAATAGCTTCTCCTGTTGATGTGGAACATCAAATAAGTACATTGCTTAAGACTTGGCCTTCAAATCCAATATGCCACTTGGACCCCACTCAAGCTTTAAAGATTCTTTGAAACTTTTTTAGTGTTCCTTTAGGGCACTGTTTGACTTTAATTTTTCCCATAGGTTTCGTCTGGCCTATGAGAACTTATTTAGAGTTGGAACTATTGAGAGACATACTAGCCAAGAGATGACAAGTTTTCCTCCTCAATATCCTTTTACTTATCTTTAGTATCTTAAGATGAGGAGGCAAAGTCCATAATATATTAAAACTAATCTCTAGCTTCATTCCAGCGATATGGAAGCTTTTATTCTTTTTGAGTCTTTCAAGTCCAAGAAAGATAGAAATATTATATTGCCTGAAGATAACAAAATGATTGAAGAGAGATTAATCAATGTAAATGAACATTTGCACTACACTAAAGATAAACTCACTAATTTGTCTTCCAATACTCCATGGTAGAGGAACTACAAGTCTCGATACTTATGCCACCATACTTTGCTGATTAGCACAAATTGTAGAGCAAAATTTTGAATATCAAAAGTTCTTAGTTGATTTCGAGTCCTTTGTAATCCAAGATTTTATGTATGAATGAATGAAATATTTTGTCTTGATTTAAATTTTTTATTGCATTGATTCCTATGTTTTATGATATTATGGTTTGAGGAATCTGCCATTAATTTTTCTCATATGAATATTAATATTCAAGTGATTGAGATGATGATATCCACATTTAAACACTTTATGTATTTTATATGGTCCTTACCATTTGGAATACCACTTCTCAAAGTCTTGGTCTTTCAATCCACATAGGAGAATTGTTTCCCATACTAGGTCTCCTTTATTAGTGGTTCCTTTTCGCTCATTTGTTGTAGCTTTCAGTCGTCTTTTCTTTTGAAATAAAATTTTGTTTAATGTTTCCATCCTATCCTTATCTATATTTTCCAATTCCATGTACATTTTTTGTTCATAGACTTCAACTGTTAATTCATTTTGAATCATAATTCATACCGAATTCAGTGTGATCTCAAGGGGTGACTTATGTACTTGATATCTTTAAGGTTTTATATGCCCACAACACTTCAGGTAATACATTATTTCAATCCATATTATTCTTTTCAATGACCTTGTATAAGGTGCCCTTTATCACTTTATTTATAACTCTTGCTTATCTATTTGATTACACATAATATCGTGCAAATTTAGTCAAAGTAATCCCTAACCTCATAGTAAAATCTAACACCATATCCCCTTAAAAAATATTTTCATTATTTATAGTGACAATTTTGGTAATCCCAAACATGTAAACAATATCTTCCAAAATGTCAACCACCTCATTTTGGGTCAAATATTTCATAGGTTTAGCTTATACCCACTTTGTTAAATTGCCAGTTTCCACAATTATGAAACCATATAACTTTGAGGATGCATGGTATATTTTTCCAATTACATTTATTACCCATCCTCGAAATGGACAAGGTTTTACTGCATACTGAAGATCAATTATTGGCAAATGTTTCAAAGAGACTTGTTGTCGACATTTTAGGCATTCTTTATCAAACACAATACATTATTTCAAAATATTTATCCAAAAATAGCCATGCGTCCTTAATAACCATCTCATTTAAATACCTTCTTGGTGTTCTCTACACAATCCTTTATGGATTTCAGCTATAACTATCAGTTAATCTTCTTTATTCAAAAATTTCAGGATAGTGCCATCAACGCCTCTTTTGAATAGTTTACCAACATACATTATATAATTTTTAGATCCCAGTGTAACAACCATGTCAACCTTAATGTAAGGATCTATTATTCATTATCAACTTCCTCCAGTCATCATGAACATTAATATTATTGATTTACATTAGGGGCAAACTATTTTGAAAAAATGGTAGTCGTTTTGTAAGAGAATTCAACTTCCACCATCCTTCGAAGCTATCGTCAAATTTAAATCAAGAAACATTTTTAGGCATGTCATTGGCTACTTTATTTAGGATTCTGAGGATATAAGTCAACGTGACCTCATAATGTTAACCCATCATTCATATATATATATATATATATATATATATATATATATATATATATATATATATATATATATATATTCTCCAATCAGTCGTTTTATATCCAACCGATCACAAAGGCTCTGAAACTTTGAAAGATTTTAGTCCCATTATGATTGCTTTGTATTCTACTTGATTATTAAACATGAATCACTTTCTAGACTACCCATGATTGGTTCCGATATGTTCAAGAGTATATGTAATTACTCTTATACATAACATGATTTCAATCTTAGCACCATCAAACCATAATTTACAAGGTCTTAAATATATATAATTTATTTCATACTCTCTTTCAAATTCATCCTCACAAGGATGGTATGATAGAAAGTTAGTCAAGCCCTTTACTTCCTTTTGAGGAACATAATATCAAGATAATTATGATAGAGACAA
The DNA here is from genome assembly GCA_949130495.1 of Sambucus nigra. Taxonomy (NCBI): domain Eukaryota; kingdom Viridiplantae; phylum Streptophyta; class Magnoliopsida; order Dipsacales; family Adoxaceae; genus Sambucus; species Sambucus nigra. The sequence goes on along the minus strand of OX422219.1, from coordinate 378,560,080 downwards.
AATCCATTTACCAATTATATTCATTAGAATAAGTATATATGATAACAAAAAATTTAATCAAATCAAACTTCTAAATAACCAAGACTTCTCTAAGCAATATGTAATATCTCAATTTAATTGTCGTGAAATACAAAGTTAAACATAATTTTTCTATGAGAGAATATATACATTCACAATTCTTTAGAAATCTACTAAGATGATAAACAACCCACTCCTTATTTCCTTCATTTTTTAGTAATTCTCTCTCATGTTCCTCTTTACATTCCAATTCTTCGTGATCGTTTAACATCAAAAAGGGAGAAAAGTTCTAAGTTTTCCCAACAACATTAGAAATAAATCTCATAAAAAATTAAATTGCCTTGATAATATTTGTAATTTTTTATAATTTTAGGTACAATACTTTCAATTATAGCTCTGGATTTGTTTTTATTCACAATAATTCTTTTTTTGTGCACCAAGTAACCTAGAAAATTTCCAGTAGAAACTCCAAAAGCAAACTTCAAATGATTAAGTTCAATTAGTGAATCTTCATTCTTTCAAATTTTTTTCTACATTCATTATGTGGCCTGATGGGGTTTTTTAATTTTATAATTACATTGTCAATGTAACATTCTAAAAATGTACTAACCATATCATAAACAATAATATTCATTCCCATTTGATAAGTGACCCTTGCATTCATCAAACCAAAAGGAATTTTTTCCCAATCAAATGTTCCAAGATTATCGCGGCATCCGAAGATAGTTTTACGCACATCTTTCTCAACAATAAATACTTGGATGTATCCAAACGGTCATCCATCATTGATATAATATCATATCGAATAGACTTATCAACCAATAGATTAGTTACAAACATTGGATATTCGTACTTAAGTGTAATTTCATTTATCTTCCAAAAAATAATGTAATCTCCCAATTTTCCATTTTTTCTTAATGATAGGAACCATTTAGAATAGCCATTCAAAATACCTTGTTGTCAAAATAAACCCATATTTTAACAACCTTTCAACTTCCTCTTTTATTTTTGTTGTAAACTCTAAGGTCATTTGTTAATGTAAATGTTTCACGAGTTTACATCCCTATTTGGTAGGCAACATGTGCTCTACTAAATACTTGTCTAGTCCTGGCAATTCATTATACTCTCAAGCAAAACAATCCTTATACATGTGAAACAATGCTATGACCAATCATTTGTCTTCGTTGATTAGTTTAGTAACCATATACGTTATTCTTTTCTTTTTCTTGGTGCTAATTTGACTTCTTCCAATGCTAACATTGGGTATGGAAAGATATTAATAGAACCTCCATTTTCTATCATTTTTTTATTTCTCAACACTCCATTCACATAAGTCTTTATCAATAAAGGTTTAATATGATTGTTCATACCCTGAGCAAGTTCTATAAACGCATGAGCAAAAGGCCTTTTTTTTAACTTAAACCCTTGATATAATGTAAGGACACAAATTTCCAATTGAGTCCATATATAGTTTTGGCTCAATTCCGGACAAAAACATTTATTCATAGGATAGTATTTATTTGTAATATTCTCAAGCCTATGAAGTATGTATTGAAGATGTAGCGACAAAGAATTTAAAGCTTCATCAAAATGCCGGTTTGCGTGCCTCGTTTCTACGTCATCATCTAAGGTTCCATGCTCCCAAGGTATGAATGTAATTATATTTATATAGAAGCTTGGAACAATTTGTATTGGGTGTTAGGTGTAATAAAAACTGCATTTTATTTTCAGAAAGAATCAATTAGAGCTTTAAAATAAGTATATAAAAGTTTCTGGGGCAAAATCGAATTTTACAAACTTTCTGGTCGTTCGTTAGAAATGTCGTTCGAACGAGTTTTTTCGTTCGAACCAGATTTCGTTCGAACGAGTTTTGTCGTTCGAACCAGTTTCGTTCGAACGAGTTTGCCAACGACCCTAAACTGGTCAGTCGTTCGATATGTCGTTCGAACGAGTTTTTCGTTCTAACGAGATTCTAACGAGCCCAGGCTGGTCGCTCGTTAGAAGTCTCGTTCGAACGAGAGTCAAGTTCGTTCGAAGGAGACGCCAGGCGGGAACGGTTTTGAGCAGTTTTTTGGCAGTTCTCACCCCATTATCCCACTTGTTTCTTAACTGATTTTTTAAGGCTTTATCAAGGACGGGAATCATTTTTCAAGGTGTATCTTTTTCATACCATACAAACTCCTAGAGAGTATTTTGAGACAAAATTTGTTTAAGGAAAAAGATCATGTTTTAAGTGTTATTCTTTCAAAGAAAAATTCATACACACTCTAGTTTACACCCAATTGTGTTTATCCAACTTTCTATATTTATATCAATTGCTTGGAGTTTTTGGCACCGGTTTTCTCTACCGAATTCAAGAGACGTTTCGGGTTTGCATCTACACCCCATCACAAAGAAGACATTTGTTGAGATTCTACCCACTTGGGGAAAGGCTCCAAGCTTGGGTGACAGTGGCCATATAAAGTCCCATCGGTGGATTCCGAGACCGCGATGGTGTTCCGAGGTTATTCACTAGGAAGAGGTTTCTACGAGAAGGAGCGTCGAGGCTTGAGAGGGATCGAGTCAGTCGTTGTAAGTCTATCTGTCTTGTAATTGTAATTCCATATCTAGTGGACTTGTGGCTAGGGCCGTCCGAGGTTGTTTCCCGTCTTGGGTTTTTCCTCGTACATCTCGGCGTAGTGTGACATTGTTTATTTTATCTTGCACAATAATTTAGAATCCATGCTTAGGATAATTTCAAGATAAAATTTGGTTTAATTATCACACTCATTTAATTTGGGACTTACATTAAATATTGGGTAAAATTGATTGATTCAAGTCATTTGCTAAAATTGGTTTCGCCTAACTTTGGATATAATTGTTAATTATGACTTAGGCAAATTCTAGGACTTGAATTATGTTTTAATTTGTTTTGAGAAATTAAAACTTGTTGTTATTTTTGAAAGTTGAACCATCACCCATTTTATAACGCTTCCGTATTTATTTAAAAGGAAATTATATTTTAATTTGAAATTATTAAAACCCGGGGTCTTTCAAATTGGTATCAGAGCCAAAAAGGATAAATTATTTCGTTAAGATCTTTTTATTTTTTGGCCAAAATGGATTTTTCCCCATTTTCAAAATTTCCTATTTTCGATGGTTCAAACTACGCGTATTGGAAAGCGCGAATGAGATCGGCACTAAAATCTATAGACGAGAGAGTTTGGATGTCTGTTGTTACCGGATACTCCCCACCAACTTACTTAGTTGAAAATGAACGTGTTATCAAACCCGCCGATAGATGGACTGAAAATGAGTTTAAACTTGCTAATTTTAATTCCCGTGGTTTAAATGCCTTGTTTAGCGCTGTCGCACCGGATGAATTCCGACGTATTATGACGTGTGAAACCGCTAAAGAAGCTTGGGATATTTTACAATTAACTCATGAAGTAACTAGTGTCGTTAAAGCTTCAAAACTCCAAAACCTCACCACTCAATTTGAAACTATCAAAATGGATGAAAAAGAAACTTTTGATAAATTTTATGCTAGACTTTCTGATATTGTTAATTCATCCTTTAACTTGGGAGAGAAAATACCCGACGACCGTGTTGTAAAGAAAATTTTGAGGTCCCTACCCGATAGATTTATTCCTAAAGTGACCGTTTTAAATTCTTTACCCACTTTAGCCTCTACGAAATTAGAAGAGCTTGTAGGTGATTTACAAACCTATGAACTAGATATGTTTCCCTCTAAAACTGAAAAGAAAATTGAAAAGGGTGTTGCTTTAAAAGCCCGAAAAGAGGTCAAACAAGTAGTAGAGAGCGATAGTGAAAGTGACTCGGAAGATATGGCTTTGTTTACTCGCAAATTTAGAAAATTTCTTAAATTTAACAAAGATAAATTTAAAAATGATTTCAAGAAATTTGATACTTCTAAAAATGATAAAAGCGAGAAGATTTCTAAAGCCGAGAGGATCCCTAAACCTAGTAATGATAATTTAGATAGGGACGAGTCTAACAAGTGTTTTGGTTGTGAAGGTTATGGCCATCGAGCTTATGAGTGCCCCACTAAACTAAGGAAAGAGGGTAAAAGCCCGATTCCCCCACTAAGAAAAATTTTGTGGCTTTTATGGCTAGTCATGTGAGTGATTGTGACAACTCATCGATTGATGAAACGATAGCACATGCCACTTCCAAGGTCATTGTTCATGATTCCCTTATTTTTAATGATAGTGAGAGTGGAGAAGAAAGAGAGAGTGAAAATGATGAAGAGGTTGATGTGAGTGAACTTAAAAATGCTTTTCATGAATTATATAAAGAATCTATTAATTTGAAAAGAACTAATTTGAAGTTAGAAGCTAGTTTAAGAAAGAGTGTCAAGGTCGTTGATGATAGTGCCTTAATAGAAGACCTTAGGACACATGTGAGGACTCTTCAAGAGAAGATTGATTATGTAGAAGGCGAAAGAGATAGCCTTAGGGGTTTAATGGAATCCTTGAAAAAGGAGCTTCTTGCTTTTGAAGAGCGTAATGGTTTACTAGAATCTAACATTGCTGAATTGGAAAATAAATTAAAAGATTCTAGTAATGTCAAATTTGATTTGGAATGTCGTTCAGAAAAACTAGATAAAATGTTAGGAATGGTCCAAATTAAAAATGACACTTGTGGTTTAGGCTTCAATCCTTGTAATGAATTTACTCATAATGCCCAAACCAATGTTTTAGGAGAATCAACTAGCAATACTTTTAAAGATCACTCCTTAAGTAAATCTTTTCGACATGTTCTCACTTGTACACATTGTGGTCGACAAGGTCATCTTAGGAAATTTTGTTTAGATCTTAAATGAATTCCTAGAAAACCCCATAGTAAAGTAACCACGGTAGTTAACGTTCCTACACCGCAAAATAGTCATTCCTCATTAATTTGGGTTAGGAAATCCGACTTGGTTGCCTTACAAAATAGGGTTGTTGATTCTCATTTACTTTCACATCCTTCCTCCCTTGCTAAATCTAAAGGATGAATGTGTTAGTGTTTGCATACTTTAGCGTTTGTACTTCATGCTATATTCATATGCTAAATGTATGCTTGTTTAGTCATTTTCTAGTCATAACCTTATTTCATATCCCATGCTAGAAATTATGACTTGTTTATCTTTTTGTATTATATTTTTGCTTAAATTGACTGCATAATATAAAAAGATTTTTGTTTATCATTTGTGTTTTATTTATTTCATTTAAACTTAATGACAAATACAAATGATTTTTTGTTTATCCTTTTGAGTAAATATTTATTTTTGATTAAAAATGTTAAAAACTCAAAAAGATTTTGTTTTGTGTGTATTTTTGTTTGACACACTTTATGTGGCATATACTTGTGTTTGAATCCTATCGTTTACGCTCCCATGTGGCTAGAACTTTTGGTGTAGATTTTCAATCCTTAAAATGTTCTTTACCATGTTTTATATGGAGTAGTTGGATTTTGTATTGTTTAAATGGATTCTATTTCTATATGCCTCTTTTCACACATGCACGAGCTCTTTTGAAATTTTAATGTCACATGTTATATTTGAGCTTTTTGAGGTGTTCTCCTATCAATCTAGTCATCTACATATCTATGACCTAGGAGGACTAGTGCATGTCAAAATCCGTTGCATGTGAGATTTGTGTGAAAAATGAAAACATGATAAATTAATATATGCACGGGGAAGGGCTCCGAAAGGTTGAATTAAATCCTTTGCGATAGTAAGCCACCGTTGATTGGATCTAAAAGAAATACGTGATCCAAAGGCCTAAAAACAGAATATTTGGCATTAAACAGAAAGCAATTGCCAAGGCCTATGTTTGTTTGATATATTCATTCAAAAACAAAATAATATATATGCTCATTGAGGGAAAATTGGATGGTATATCAACGGTTTGCACAATGTCCGTTTATCCTAGTTGTCTTTAATGTCATGACTCTATTTGGTTTGTAGAATCATCATCATGCTAGGCTTGTATGCATTGTGTATGTTTGTTCATTGAGTTCAATCTTTATATTGTCACATGAGGTTATATTTAATTGTGATGAAGTTTGCAATCAAATGAGAACTCCGTGAACGTTTCTTAAGTGTTTGGGTCTAAATTTAATTGTTGCTAGCTCACACCCCTACACTTCTGTTTCCATATGACACATTTTTGCCATACGAGTGTCCAAACTTATTGTATTTTGTGTCATGTGTGTGTTTATATTTATATATATATGCAAGTGCTCTATTGGTATATTTTTAGTATCGATATATATGATATTTGTTTGTCTTTGCCTTGCTTTTATTGCCCATATGTTGTCATGTCCTTTCTTTAAGCTTCCACATGCTGTTTATTAGTTCTTTATCCTTTGCCTATTCCTGAACAAAAAGGGGGAGAATGATGATAAGAGGAGAAATGGTATCTAATCCTATTATTATCGTATCTTCGTTTGGGGGAGATTTATCTTAGGGGGAGACGTCTTTCAAAGTAGGTCATGTATTTGATAAAGGGGAGAAATAATTTGGGGGAATAATTTAAATAATTGCATTTTATATTTTGATATTCCCTATGCATTTGATGAGTTTGCTTAAGTGTGCAGGTATTCTACTAAAGCAGCATTGTTTAATGGCAAAGCGTTTGATCCTTGGGTTGAGTCAAGATTGGGCGAGTTATGTTTTGAGTCTAGTAGAGCTTGACGGACCTTTAGGATTTTTTGTTTGGTTTTTGTCCCGGAATAGCCAAAGGGGGAGATTTGTAAGGACACAAATTTCCAATTGAGTCCATATATAGTTTTGGCTCAATTCCGGACAAAAACATTTATTCATAGGATAGTATTTATTTGTAATATTCTCAAGCCTATGAAGTATGTATTGAAGACGTAGCGGCAAAGAATTTAAAGCTTCATCAAAATGCCGGTTTGCGTGCCTCGTTTCTACGTCATCATCTAAGGTTCCATGCTCCCAAGGTATGAATGTAATTATATTTATATAGAAGCTTGGAACAATTTGTATTGGGTGTTAGGTGTAATAAAAACTGCATTTTATTTTCAGAAAGAATCAATTAGAGCTTTAAAATAAGTATATAAAAGTTTCTGGGGCAAAATCGAATTTTACAAACTTTCTGGTCGTTCGTTAGAAATGTCGTTCGAACGAGTTTTTTCGTTCGAACCAGATTTTGTTCGAACGAGTTTTGTCGTTCGAACCAGTTTCGTTCGAACGAGTTTGCCAACGACCCTAAACTGGTCAGTCGTTCGATATGTCGTTCGAACGAGTTTTTCGTTCTAACGAGATTCTAACGAGCCCAGGCTGGTCGCTCGTTAGAAGTCTCGTTCGAACGAGAGTCAAGTTCGTTCGAAGGAGATGCCAGGCGGGAACGGTTTTGAGCAGTTTTTTGGCAGTTCTCACCCCATTATCCCACTTGTTTCTTAACTGATTTTTTAAGGCTTTATCAAGGACGGGAATCATTTTTCAAGGTGTATCTTTTTCATACCATACAAACTCCTAGAGAGTATTTTGAGACAAAATTTGTTTAAGGAAAAAGATCATGTTTTAAGTGTTATTCTTTCAAAGAAAAATTCATACACACTCTAGTTTACACCCAATTGTGTTTATCCAACTTTCTATATTTATATCAATTGCTTGGAGTTTTTGGCACCGGTTTTCTCTACCGAATTCAAGAGACGTTTCGGGTTTGCTTCTACACCCCATCACAAAGAAGACATTTGTTGAGATTCTACCCACTTGGGGAAAGGCTCCAAGCTTGGGTGACAGTGGCCATATAAAGTCCCATCGGTGGATTCCGAGACCGCGATGGTGTTCCGAGGTTATTCACTAGGAAGAGGTTTCTACGAGAAGGAGCGTCGAGGCTTGAGAGGGATCGAGTCAGTCGTTGTAAGTCTATCTGTCTTGTAATTGTAATTCCATATCTAGTGGACTTGTGGCTAGGGCCGTCCGAGGTTGTTTCCCGTCTTGGGTTTTTCCTCGTACATCTCGGCGTAGTGTGACATTGTTTATTTTATCTTGCACAATAATTTAGAATCCATGCTTAGGATAATTTCAAGATAAAATTTGGTTTAATTATCACACTCATTTAATTTGGGACATAAATTAAATATTGGGTAAAATTGGTTGATTCAAGTCATTTGCTAAAATTGGTTTCGCCTAACTTTGGATATAATTGTTAATTATGACTTAGGCAAATTCTAGGACTTGAATTATGTTTTAATTTGTTTTGAGAAATTAAAACTTGTTGTTATTTTTGAAAGTTGAACCATCACCCCTTTTATAACGCTTCCGCATTTATTTAAAAGGAAATTATATTTTAATTTGAAACTATTAAAACCCGGGGTCTTTCAGATAATGACATATTTTGACTCAACCCCCTCAAAGTTGAAAAATTATACATACCCCCTGGAACTGGATGACCTCAATCGTCAGTTAAAAACCCGTCATTAACTGAAATGTGACTTTATCCCTACTATATTTTTAACGAAAATGCCCTCTTTCTTTTATGGTGTTATGTCAAAATATAACATCATTAAAGGTGTTTAAGTCAAAAAAGGCATTTGTTTAAAAATAAAAATTTTAATGATTTTTTTTAAAACTTTACAATAATTTTATCTTTTTAAAAAAAATGTATGCATTGTTTTACCCAAATTTTATTAAAAATTAATATTTTTTTGTTAAAAATTGTATATTAATTACAACTATTCTCACATGTTAGTGATGTTTAAAAATTATACCTGTTTTTTTAAATTGCGCATGTTTTAAAGAAAACTACTCTAACTATTTTTTTAAACTATACATTAATTAAAACTATTAACTATTTTTTTAAAAAAATTTACTTATTTTTTTTAAAACCAAGCTTTTAAAAAAATTATTTTAATGTATACAAAATTGTACATCAATTAAAACTATTTTCTACTTTTTTTTAGCTTTACATGTTTTTTTTTAAACTTTTGTGTTTTAAAAAATACTATTTTAAATTTAAAAAACAATTATTTTAATGATTTTTTATTAAAAAATTATACCCTAATTAAGACTATTTTCTACTTTTTTTAAAAGACTCTACATGTCTTTTTAAACTATACATTCTTTTTCAATAATATTTTAAATGTTTTTTATTAAAAAAATATACATTAATTAAAACTTTTTTCTAAAACTTTACATGTTTTATCAAACTATGCATTTTTTGTTTAAAAAAACTATTTTGACAATCATTTTTTAAAAAAATTAACTATTTTTACGTGTTTTGAGAAAAAAAATTACAAGTTTAAAATAATAATTTTAACTTCTTATTTATAAAAATAGTTGAAGAAGTATTTTTTATCATACACAATTATTTTTTAAAATCACATAAATTTAAAAAAAAATTGAAAATAGTATTTTTAAGCACCCACATTTTGTTAATACACATACACACACACACATATGTATATTTTCTCAGTTTCCATAAAAAAAAATTATCAATTCAAGACATCGTGTTCATTGACTGGATGGTAAACCCGATAGTCTTTCACTAGGAAAGATTCAAAGCCAAAAGCTATCTTTACCCACAATCTTTTCCATGGAACTATCTTTAAATTTGTCTTTGTGTTCAATTCGATTCTTCACCCAGATTTATTTCACGTGGTGAATTGTTAGATGAAATGGGTTGATTATTACCCATTTAAGTTTTTGACCAAATTAGATTTTTGACAAACTCTGAGCCTTAATTAACTCACATCATAAAAATGTTGAGTCAAGCTACCTATGTGTTCCCCTCGACTTAGTGAAGAGTGTGGTATACTCATTTGAACAAAACTGATAAAAATGAGTGAGAAATTTGGTCTCAAAGTACCCATTTTAGTTCATGAACTACCTTGGGTATACTCATATATATATATATATATATATATATTATTTGATAATAATGTAAATTTTTTGTAAAATAGTTTTAACACGTATTGTTTAAAAAAATAGAAAATATTTTTAAAAAACCACGTATAGTTGTTTATATAAAGAACTAGTTAGAGACGGTACGGATTCGATCAATTTTTTAAACATGCAGAGTTGTTAAAAAAGCATGTAGAGTGTTTTTAAAAAATGATTTTTTTAACTTAATCCTCTATAATAATATCGTATTTTGACAACCCCTGGAAGGAGGACATTTTTGTCCAAAATATAAGAGGGGTCAAGTCAAATTTTAGTTTATGTAGTGTTTTAAGGGAGGATTGACGTCGTCCAGTTCTAAGGTTTATGTCTAATTTTTCAACTTTGAGGGGGTTAAGTAAAAATATGGCATTATCTTAGGGGTTTAAATTAAAAAAGCCCTAAGCAAAATCAAGTGTAGTGGCTAATAAATCTAAAAAATATACCCTCAAACCATTATCTTCACTATTTTCTGGTTATGGTATTTCTTCTGATCTTTCTTCTGCAAATAACTTTGGCGATATTAATGTCACACATTGATTGACACTTTGTCATACAAAGTTCTAAATTGTACATATTACTCATGGTGTGCATCTCATTTAGGTCCAATGGTGTTCACAACCATGAAATATATTATTGTTGCTTCACCTTCGACGGACTGCATTGCATAAAATGCACTACCCTCATCAACACTCATGGCTTTCTCTAAATTTGTAATCATTTCATCCTACATTTTAGATGTGGGCTTCCCTTCCTCTTTGCCCCTATGATATCCCAGATTAGGATTTCAAGAGGAAGAAGCATGATCCCCATAACCATTTGGATGGAACACATGTAATGCTTCATGCTCTAAATTTTCTTTGGATGAGCCTTTGTTGAGTCCTAGTTATCCGAACCTTGGTTTCCTTCTTCTTGGACTTTGTTCCTTACAAAACACGACCCATCCAAGGATCAACTTATGGTGGATTTAATATCTTTGGTTTATTTCTTATATTCAAGAAGTCGTTCAATTGTTGTATAACTATTAGATCTTCCATAATGAACCAGTGTAATTCACTTTTTACGAAATACATCCCTTGAGGGCTTCTCATGGGCCTTTTGTTGAAATTCTATTGAGGATGGACATTTCTTCCATAACTTGGCCTTATGTATTCAAAACTTTTTTTGGCTTGAGTGACTATATTGAGATGATGAAACTCAGGATGAAGTTTTTATACCTAGGGTAGAAGTTTAGGTGCGCTCCCTATCTTTGATGTGGAGCCATAAAACTGTGATAAAGAAACCCTAGTTTATTATTTCCCATCACGACCTTCTTTAGCTATTCCTTAAACATGGCTAAATGACTAATGCCAGTCTCCTTTTGCTGTTGATGGCCCTCATTTTTCATATTTTAGTGTATTCTTCTCCATATCTTATATAAAGACATTTTATTATTTTGGGATCTGTGTCAATAACATAGGTTTTAGACATTCAAATGCTTTCTTTGACATTAGTTTTGACCTTGAATTCAACATGTCCATTGTTTCTTGGTAGTTGGATTGACTGCTCGCTAGTTATAACTTCCTTCATTTTAGGTTATGGATTTTAATCAATTCCCATATGGCTACCTTCTCTTTTTGGGAATTTGATATTTCTTTCCTCATAAGATATTGAATCATGTCCCAAAAAATATAACATGCATTAGTTGAAAGAGACCGGGTATTATGCCATTTAAAATAATTTTTTCGTGTTAATTCATTAACAATTGGCAATTATACATCATCAGGCAATTTCAACATTTTTCATGCAAAAGATAATAAAAAAATTTATGTCCTTATTTATATCGAATGAGTATTTTTAACCATCCAATTTTCCTTTGGAACATAGAATTCCTTTGTGGTTTCCTTTCAAACCAGTGGTTTACAAACTGTTGGCTCAGTCCCTATGATTTCTGCAGCATCTACCTCTAGGTTTGGGAATTTATAATAAGTTTTGAAAGAGGAATTATTTATCTCATTGTGTTCTTATAAACGATCCTCATATCTCGATATTTTGGTAGTTAAATCTATCAAATCCTTAAAGTTGTTTGCATCAAACCTCTTTTGGAGTCTAAATTCCAAGCCATTTTTGGCCAACTTAACAAATTTTGACTCCAGGAGTACCATTTTATACTTGTTCCTATCAATTTTAAATATACTTATGAAATTGGTGGAATTTTTGTATGATTTGGCATAATCTTGCTAAATCATTGATTGAAACATCTATCATCGTTTCAAAGAATTTTGCATGTAACATATCTTCCACTTATTGCAAATTTTGGATAAAGACTTGGTGGAAAGATTATGAACCAAATGAAGTGTACGTCAATCAAAGAATTTGAAAAAAATTATAATTTTGAAAACTCATTACTACCTGCATCAACACATTGACTTGTAAACTTGTCTAGTGACTTGTAAACTTGTTTACATGTTCAACGGTTGATTAGCAACTATCTCTCGAGATTTAAAGTTTGGAAACATAAGGACTTTAAGGAGTTTAATTTTATTAATCCATTAAGGATATGGCATTATATACAAAGGAGTTTGGATCCCCCGAGCCATTGGTCTACAAATTTCATAAATGCGATCCAATATTCCATTTCTTATCACCACTCCTTGTTGCAGCCTAATAGGTTGTGCCACGTGTTGATTCGAAACTAGTAATTGAGGCACCATTGGTTGTGGGATTTGTTATGGTACGTGTTATTGAGTCTGTAGAGGCACTATAGTGCATGTGGTGTTGGAATTTCAATACCCCTAGACATATCATTATTAAATCTCCAAGCATCTCCCAATCCCTTGAGTCCTGGATCAAACAAAAGGTTATTCACTATCCTTTGGAGCAAAGTACCTCCCAACCTAGCCTTAGTATAATCCACGAATTAAGTCCTAAGTCTGTTTATCTCTAGAATGGCAAACCTTCCAAATGGATCTGTGAATCCCATTTATTATTATCGCTAAATCCTTATTTTATTTCCTTAAGAGTGGCTAAAGTGGGCATACTAGCATTTTCAAAGGCTCCCACTCCTATAATAAAAACATGATTGGTTTCCCTTGAATTTGGTCTATAATATGATTAAAAAGAACTAACCACTTCATTCGTTAGGTTAAGACCAATAAGCGGTGTAGTAGTGTGACCAATTGGTGGAGTTACATGAGTAGTGATCAAGGATTTGTTATAATAATTACCATTGACTTAATATTTTGAATCACATTAATAAGGTTGTCAAACAATATGTTCAATTTATTTTGCATTTCAACCCCCATTCCAAACATAACATTTGGATACCCAACCCTCGAACTTGAGCTTTCATCCACTATAAGATTTTTTTTTTTGGACCTACGTATTGGGTAATCCAGTAGTTACTGGATTTCATAAGTATGATGTCTTATTTTTTAGTACCAACATCACTAGAGTTTTCTCCATTTTTAATATTGTTGTTATCCTCACTCCTTTTATTTTTAACCATATGGATTCAACAATATAACACTTCTGTCCCACCGGGCGAGTCAAAAAAAAAAAATTCGGGCTGAATTTAACCTCTTGAAGTCAAATGTGTAATTTGCTAGTGTAAGAACCAAACTATTGGGTTTGCCAAAGAAATGTATTTAGCCAAAAAAATTAATCAGGATACTATGCTTTATTCTAAATCTTCAATTGAAAATGCTTTTTGTGAAGTACTATATTTTCTATAATTAAACTAAAATAAAGTTATGAAGTGACATTGGGAACAAAAGAAAATAATTACAGTTAAAAGAAAAGAAATTGAAATGAAAATTGGAAGTAATAGAATTTAAATGCAATTGAAAGTACTGGAATCCAAATGTGAAAATTAAAAATAAACAGTAAACTGCTTAAAGATTTATTGAGATAAAACCCATACGTATAGTTAAAACTTAAGCTTACAAACTACTTCAAAAAATCAAATAAATAGGTATAATACAAATAAGTAAAATGTATTTTTGTCGAAGAGTACTCCTCAAATTTCGGACTCAGATTTCTTATTTATAGGATTCTAGTTTGCCATGATAAAATAACCAATGGAACTTTCCTTTTTAAATTATTAATTACCCAATAATTGTGAGCTCCATCATATCTAGCAACTTTCTTGTTTATAACCACCCAGATGTATGCACATTACCACTTTTGTTTTCCCGTGCCATGTGTAAGCGAATTATATTTGGTTTCTTTTATTCTTTATACCATTATTTACAAAAAAAAAAAATCAAAAATAGCCTCTACATGTCATTCCATGATTAACCCATTATATATGGTGTAAACAGGTTACCTCGAAAAAAATTGACGTCGAACACATTGAATCCAAACCGAATTTGTTATAAATTTTAATCCTATAATTTATCATTTTTATAACCTTAAAATTTTGTGCCTCCAAAAATAAAGAAATATTTTTAGCCGTCTCTTTTTCTGCTTTGTAGACGTGTCACATCCTTTTTTTTTAAGTTGATACGATATTTAATACTCAAAAAAATTCCTTTTCCTTTTTAATAGAGAATTGAACTTTAGGGCTTACAATTTTATAAAGTATGGATTTAGCACATTCAAGATTATTTTGTAACACTTATCCCTATTGTTTTTTCGTTAACCAAATTGTCTACTTTTTTTCTAAAAATACGAATTTTACCCTTATATTATAGATACACAAAGGGTTATTGGAACACCAATTACCCAACTTTTTGGTAATTTGTTGATTGATCTCACTGCATATGGTCACTAGATCTCCGATTAACATAGAGAAAATTTAAATTACAACATTAGATAAAAAAAAAAGTGAGAATATTCTTATTCTGTTAGCACCACTATTGTTAGTGCAATGTTTAACACTATGCCTCCCTACCAATAGTCGTAAGGTTGAACTGTAAAGTCCATTGTGAAAATTTTCCACTACTAAATTGAATTTTCTAAGAAAAATAATGCAATTTTCTTTTGGAAATAACACTCCAAATTTGTGTTCCCACTCTAAAATATTTTGAATTTTTGAATAAATAGTAATTTCGATCATACTTAACTATAAAAATATTTTTTTTACAAATTAAGGTGACATTTTAACTTTAGTTGAAAATGAAATCAATAAAAAAAAAAGTTTGAGAGAAGTTATTTAAAGATGAAGAGAGGGATAAAATATTACAATATAAAAGAGATCCATCCACTCTTTCCTTAAACTTGGTCTACATGTCAAATCTTTCTACACTCTATTGCCTTCTCATTTCAAATTTCTAAAATTGTATGCAACTTTTAGCTTACATATTGTCTTATTCCCCATCTCTATTTAAATTTATAAAACGTTCAGTAAATCTATCTTTCACCATAAAAAAATCCCAAATTTTCATATAAGTAAAATTTTGTGAGATTTAAAATTTGCACCTCACCAAAGTTCAAAAGGAAAAGAGACGAGAGTAAACATGACGATGATTCCAGAGACGTGTGGTTCTAGTGGTTGATGACGAACAATTTTCTGTGCTTAGGTTTGTCAAAATCGATGTGTGTGTGTGTGTGTGTGTGTGTGTGTGTGTGAGAGAGAGAGAGAGAGAGAGAGAGAGAGAGAGAAAACAATAACCCTATTTCTAATAATAGTTTTAGAAAAGGGGTATTTTTTATACTAAATATTGTTAAGAATTGACGTTTGGAAAAAATATTGGATTTTGTATTCGTGTAACACAAATGTTAATAAGGATTTTTTTCTAACTCCCCTCTTTTTTAATGTATCATGGCTGACACATAACATATCCCAAATTTTCCACATTGCTACACTCCAAACCCCATCATTAAATTGACTAATAAACAGAGTAAAAAATCAGGGTAAAGGTGTCAAAATGTTCTTCCCGACCAAATTTTGCGGTTTTATGTGCCTGTCTTGATACAGTGGATTTTGAAGTGCAAAACTGACTAAAGTTTAGGATAGTTAAGTGCCAAAAACTATTGAAATAAAACTTATCAACAATATCAATTATTTATATTTATGTTATTAATTTGTAATATTGATTTCATACCAAATTATTTAGTGAAGAACCGATAATTTACCCTAAATATTCTCATCGTAATTATTTATTTTTAAAAATGACCTCTATGTGTAATAGTTGAATTGGTATGTCAATGCACGCAAGTAATATTTTTATGCACAATTAAGTATCATTTGTGAAAAAATAAAGTCAAATTTCATGAGCTCTTTCTTGGAAAAAATAACTTGGGATTGACATTTAAATCGTTGAAAAATTTCAACCCGAAAGATCTTTGATTAATCGTGCATTGAAAAGAAAAAAATAAAAACTAGGTTTAAAGATTAAACCTAGGGTTTCAGGAATTGATTCCATAACGAATATTGTTATTATTCATATGAGGAGAAATAGTTTAATGACGATGATGAAGTTGCTACCCATCCAAGGTATTTAAATACATTTCTTAACCTTCTATAAAGCTTGGATCTTCTAGTGTATGATACTCCCCAAAGATAGGTAGGTGTGTGAAAACTTTTTGAGATGAAAGCCCCTCCATATGAGTGAGATATAATAATCTCTCTCTAGGCCTCTTCACAAAAATGTGAACAGTATTTTTTTCTCACTCCTCTCAAACCCTAATGATCAATTATTAGAATTTAAACCCTTTCCCACACCTTTATATGCAAGTACAAAAAGTGGACTTGGACCAAATTGGATTTCTTGAGAGTTTGGGCTTAACTACTTGGGTATGTTGACTACAGTAGGAACCCAAAATAAATAATTACATTGAATTCAAATAAATTGTCAAAAATCCCAATTACAATTCCTTTCTTTTCTTAATCATAATTAACTTCACTAATTAATTATGATTGCACTATGATTTAATTATCTTAGAAATCACTCGGATATAATGAGGTTTTATTTACAAAGTTGATTATGGTACATAATATGATTCCACACGTTAACTATCTGATCCCCGCTTGGTCAAATTGATTTAATGTAAATTAATTTTACCCAATATCTAATCAATTTCTTGTACTCTTAAACTTAACTTATTTGATACTCCACCAGGATTATAAAATAATACACTGGTGGGGATTTACTTGGGAGAAATAAAACATATGAATGTATAAAGGGGGTATCACAATCCACGGTATCCCTTGGAAGCGGATTCCTCCGAATTATGATCTCAAATCAACTAATATAATTGTCACCCAATATATCATTTGATTCAATATAATATTGAATCGCACCCATAACAATCAGATTGACAACTACATAAGAATTTCCATACTCATAATTCTCGAGATTAAGAATCTATGAACCCTTTGGAAATGATGTGAGATTTTTCGAGTCTAATCTAAACAGTTCTTAGACTCAAATATCATGAGTGGTCCCATTCAATACATTCCTGGGATGTACTTATTATAGTCCTCTATTGAACTACTGCAGAAGTTATCCAAGAATCAGATCGGTTCCCTGTAGTTTGATATAAACTACTAGTATTGCATCGCAAAAGTTTTGATTGGATGTAAACTCCTAATCTTGGTTGTGAACATTTCAATAGTACTAGAACCGAAAATCCAATCATTTAGTGATCAACCCGAATCGACTCACCACAATTCCTACTGAGCTCTATTAACCGACATGTCTACAATATATTTGAACCAAGTATAAGGTATTCTCGTAACTATGATTCTAATTTCAAAATGAAGGACAGATATTTACTTAAAAGTAATCACCATGTATAGTTTTAAGAATAAAATCCCAGCACTATTTCCTCATTTCTCAATGTCACTTTTCATGTCTCCAAACATTGTAGGTCAAAGCATCATCTAACGCAACTCCGGTATAATATATCTTTCTATTTATCTCTTTTTATTTGTTTGGGATGTAGATCGTTTATATAGAGATAGCGATTTCTTCAAGTGCAGACCTTTATTAATGTACCTAAAAAACAAAACATTTTTTTAAAATAGTAAAATACTTAATTTTACAACCAAACTTGATGGATATGGTCTCCGACTTTCCTCTTTCCACCGAATTTGCACTTCATTGACTTTCCAGTTTAATTTTTTCTACTTTAAATAATTGGTATGTATTATGTCAGTTAATTGAGGTCCATAATTGAATGTCTCTCTCTCTCTCTATGCGTGTGTGTGTGTGTGTAATATGACAAGTCGATTTTTAAATCTTAAAAATGTAAAAGCACATCAATGGTTCAAATGAGTGCCACATCATCCAAATCAATAGTTGAGTGCACATATAATAATCGGGTAGTTTTCTAACTACACATATATTTATTGTGTAGTGCATGTATACTATTTAGCGTTTCATTTGGTTTACGTCAGATATAAACTATGTTAAATTATTTTTACAACATGTATTAGTGAGCTGCATATCATTTAGACTTCTATTTTGTGATATGGATGAAGTATTGAATACTTATATGATGATCATTTTGAAATTTGAAATTGGGTTTTCAGTTTGGAATTTTAGGTTCTTTTGTTTCTTTAAGTTTTTGTGAATTTAGAACCATAAGGTAACTTTACTTAAAATATTGTAGAGTTCTTTTTGCCTTACACAAGTTAATTGTCGTATATATTCTACTATTATTTAAA
Source organism: Sambucus nigra (assembly GCA_949130495.1). Classification (NCBI taxonomy): domain Eukaryota; kingdom Viridiplantae; phylum Streptophyta; class Magnoliopsida; order Dipsacales; family Adoxaceae; genus Sambucus; species Sambucus nigra. The sequence continues at coordinate 378,541,574 of OX422219.1, read as the reverse complement.
TGAAATCAATGCAAATAGAGTAAATAATATAATGAGTTTCTACCATGTTAAAGATTGCATTTACAAACTTTATTTATGTCAGAGAGTGCATCGATAAGTTTTATCATAATCGTACGGTGGTATATTTTATTCAAGTTGGAGAATGGATGTGGAAGAATAGATGTGTGTGTTGGAGGGGATAACTTTTAGCATTGAACCAGGCACAATCTCTTAGAATGCTAATATAGTCCCTTAGATACTAAGAGATGTGTAATACCCCTTACTTTTGTGTATTTATACTTATATTTAATTATCGGGTGCGGGTGATTTAATATAATTGAGGATTAAAATAAGGATTCATAATAAATATTGATTTTGTTAGAATAGTTAATATTTATGAGAATTACACATTTACTGGAGTGATATGGTAAATATAATATTGTTTTATGCAATTTCATCGTATATATGTGTATTGACGGTGGGATTTAGTTAGTTCTCAACCGTGGCATATTCTAATGAATTATCTAAGGTTCGGAGATGGTTTTTATATTCCGAGTTTCAAATGAAAATTTGGAGGGCATGGTTGATTCCGAAAGGGTCGAGAAAGTCAAAATGATTGCCCCGGGATTTTTATTTGAGTTTCAAAATGTTTTTGACTAGTTTGACTCGATTTGGGGGACACTAGTTATTTTATGTGTGTATTATCATTTAAGGATGTCATTACTAATGATAATAGGTTATTAGGCTTAATAAGGTTAATTAATCTCAATTAAAAGAAAACCTATTTGAGAGAGAGAGCGTGAGAAGAAGAGAAAGAAAGAAAAGCTTAAGAATATTCAAAATCTTGTTGAATCCTTGACTTTGAGGAATAATCAAACCCTACAATCTTAGAGGCAAGTGGATTAACTTGATAAATGCCTAATTGTGTGACCAATTTCAGAAATTGTGGTATGAATTTGGTAACATTAGAGATATATATTAAACCCTAGAATCTGGTATAGTGGATTAATTTTTTTTGTGTTTATATCGGTTCGAAGGTATAGACATGGTGGAACTCATGCTTTGGGTCGATTATGAAGTATTAAAGTTTTTTGGAAAATTTAAGGAACCGGACCGGTTCATTTTTAAAGGGTACTGGATCGTTTCGAAAGTGGACAGCATCTGTCAGTTTTTAGGAACCAGACCGATTCGTTTTTTGGAACCTCTGATCCAGTCCGGTTACTGTAATTGTGAATTTTGAAGTTATTCCTCTCTAGATGATTTAAATACTTAGGAAACCCCTTTATGTTATTGTGTAAACATGTTTATGGGGTGGAATGTGGGTATGATATGACTCGATGGAGGGGTTAACTTGGGGATATTATAGAAGCATATTTGAGAGGGTATTATATTGCTTCTATTTTTGTAAATACTCCATGGAAAGGGGAATTCTTTGGAGGAGGGTTACAGGCTAATAAGTGAGAGTTCGTGGGTCCTTACAAAGGAAAAATCGAGGAATAATCATAGGTGTGATACTTACATATAGCTATGATTACTAATATATGTATATATATTCTAAAGTGTGATAGTTTGTATATATGATGTGGATGTATATTGGATGTGTAATATATACTATGTGGTGCATACCCCTTTAGTGCTATTATGGAAAGTTGGGCGATATGGGAAACTCCTCTGGCTCGAGGAGCAAGGAGAGTACGGTCCCCAGGGCATAGTGTCCAGTATTTTACCGCGTGTGAGGAAAGGGTACGACGTATTGGGTATGATTATTCTTACCTTTAGGTGAAGAACTATGGCCTCTTCCCATACGCTTGTGAATAGGTTTTATACTAAGTCAGTGTGAGAGTCTGGATGCTGGTAACCCAGGATGATAAGTGAGTAATTCCCTAGAAGATGATAGCATTGTGGAGAATTTTATTATACCTATACGATATGTGTTATGTATTGCCCTACTTGTAAGACATGTGAGATATGTATGCTTTGATGGTTATAGATTGGAATTTAGGAGTATGTTTTATGGAATGAGAGCCGAACGGACTCCCACGACTAACCATGATAGGTAGTAGTGTATTGGGGGATTTCCTTGTTTGGATTTCGCTTGCGAAATGTCCCAGACACGAATACTAGAGCTATGTTGGAAGTGGGGAAATGTTTGGTCACCAGTCCATGGGGTATTTGATTTTGCATAATAGGGAAATGTCCTCTAAATGATAATAGGTTATAGTTACGCGCATGGGAGTTAGGTATAGACTTGAGGGGTATGGTTCGTATATTTAGTGGGGCAACTTAACTATATACTTATGTGTATGTTTAGGTGCGCGCTGTAGTTAAGAGGTGAGGTTGAGTCTCAAGGGAGTGCGACTCCACATCAATTATGAAATCTTGCATATTTAATTATTATGCATTTAATTCACTTGCTACAATTATTTTCAAACCCAGGACTCTGACCCATTTATATCTTGTGTCTATTATAGGTTTTCCTCTTCAAGAACTCCCATGATGGTTATCTGTTCCAGAGTTTTTGGGAGCTATAGCATGTGCGGGATGTTACAGGATTTTTGTTTTCGACGCACCTATTTTTGTAATCTAGTTAAGAATTCACGGTTGTATATCGGGTGTGTGTACCTAAAGGTCTTATATGTTGCTCTCTTTTGTAGTTGTCTTTTGACTGTTGTATGGTCTGTTTCCCAACAACATATTCGTGAATATTCTTTTGTATGACTACTTATAGCATGTATATGATCTAGCCCTTTATTTGTTTATTATTGCTTGTGCTTCGTAGTAAGTTAATGTTATATTGTCGGTACTTTTTATAAAAAAAAATTGGCACCTGTTTATTTATATATTTAAGGTAGTTACCGATTATATTTATATTCATCAGCTGATGTTGAGAATGATACACTTGAGATTCCTGTTGTATTTTAGTATAGGGCTGGCCAACCATATATTTGAATAGATGGGTTGTCACAAGTTGTATAAGAGCATCATGTTCTAGAGTCTTAGGATTTGTGTGGACTCCTACGTTATACCTTAGTATTTTTTATAGAGAGCCTTATCATTAGGGTTGTTGTGTTCATACTGTGTCCTCGATCTTATGCACTGATAAATTATTTGAATTGCGTGTTGACACAGTTTGTTTTTTCTACAAATGCCGCCAAAGCGAGGTTGCCCTGCTAGGAGAAATAGAGTAGACGCGAATGTGGAACCCTAAGTGCCTCACGGGACCATGACTGCCGCAGAAGTTGAAAATATTGTGGCACAAGACTTTAATGTGGTGATGATCGAAATGGTACAACAGTATCCTCAGGCTCCACAACAGCCTGCAGCTCCAGTGGTTCAAATCCACTCGGGGCCAACTACATGGGAAAGGGTGCGTGAAGCTTTCCAGAAGATTCACCCTCCATAATTTCAAGGAGGAGCTAACGTTATCCTTACTAGTCAGTGGAAAAAGGATATTCAAATGCATTTACGAATGGTTGAATGTAGCGCGTTTCGAAACAAATACTAACCACTTTTAAATTGGTTGGTGTGACTCTCCAGTGGTGGGAGTCGGTTACTACTCCTGTGCAAAGAGATACGATTCCCATAGATGATTTTTGGGTACTTTTTTATCATATGTATTTTCTTCCGACAGTTCAGATAGAGATGACGAAGAGGTTGTTGGACATGACCCAAGGGGATCGAACTGTGGCAGAGTACGAAGAGGAATTTACCCACTTAGCAAACGTTATGCCAGATGAAGTTAATACCGAAGAGAAGAGAACTTTAAAGTTCATGGGAGGTCTAATTATAGGATTCGACAACACTTATTGGGGAATCCGTCTCTGTTAACATCTACAGAAGTGATGAATGCTACACTATTACATTGTCAGGATTATCAGTTGCATTTTAAGGGGAGTAAGAAATTGGTGGACTCGGGTTCGTTGAGTAAGAAGGGAACAAATAGTGCTAGCGGGGCACAACAGGCGCTTCAGCAAGCGAATAAGGAGAAGAAGAGGGATATCCCTTCGGGGGATTCAGTGAAAAGGCAACGTTCAGGAGGCTCGCGATTTAATGGTGGTGGTTTTAGGCCGAATCTTCAAGGTAACCATCAATAGTAATAAAATGTTCCTCAGGAACAAGAAGACCGGGGGAACAACAGGGGAGGTCAACAAGGCCTAGGTTGTCTGGGCCGGCGATAAGGACAACCCAAATTTGGGCAACAAGGCCAGAGGTCGGGGAACTTTTTACGCTATTTTTTTTAGTGTGGTGAGACGGGACACATAAAGGTAGATTGACCTCAACAGAATAGGGTGCAGGTGCAAGGTGCTTAGCAGGGTCATCAATAACTTTTACCACCTTAGGCGCCCATTTAGATTACCCCACCTCCATAGGGTCAGTTACAAAATGAGCGAGTGTACAATGTTCAAAATGCAGTGCTACCGCAGGTGCAGCATCCTCCAGCAGTCATTGTGGGTAAGTTTCCTATCTATGGGCATATGGGTCAGGTATTATTTGGTACTATAGCATCCCATTCCTTTATAGTTGTTCATTTCACGTGTGCGGTGGGAGTGTTAGAGTCAGCTGAAACTGTTCAAATGTGTGTAGAATCTCCCATGGGAGATGGGTCGCTGATCCATTTAATTTATAAAGGGGTCAAGATAAACTTTGGGAGATTATGTTTAGTTGTTGACTTATTGATATTAGATATGCATGGGTATGATGTTATATTAGTTATGGACTGGCTGGTTAGATATCGAGCTATAGTGGATTGCTTTGGGAGGTCAATCGTATTTGTTATTCCAGGCCAGGAAATTTTTCTTGTTGTTATGCCTCTTTAGGAGGGAGGTTCAAGCACCCATTTGTATTATATTGAGGAGGAGACTTCGCGGGAAGTGGTTGTTTCCTTAGACTCGATTCCAGTGGTTCGAGAATTCGCAGACATTTTTCAAGAGATTCTAGTCTTACCTCTGAGTCATGATATCGAGTTTGTTATAGATTTAGCTCCGGGTACTAGGTCGATTGCGCGAGCTCCATATCATATGGCTCCTATGGAATTGAGAGAGTTATGAGACCAAATCTAACAGCTTTTGGGACTAGGTTTCATTCGTCAGAGTACGTCACCTTGGCGAGCCCCCCCTGTGTTGTTTGTGAATAAGAGGGATGGTTCTTTGTGCTTATGTGTAGATTACCGAGAAGTGAATAAGGTGACAATTAGAATTAAGTACCCATTGCCTCGTTTTGATGATCTGTTTGATCAGTTGAGAGGAGACTCTTACTTCTCAAAGATAGATTTGCGTATGAGATATTACCAACTTCGTATTAGGGAGCAGGATATCTCTAAAATTACATTTTTAACCCGATACGGATCCTATGAGTTTTTGGTTATGTCGTTTGGGTAAACCAATGCCCCTGCAGTGTTTATAGATCTGATGAATAGGGTCTTTCGGGATTTCTTGGACCAATTTATAATTGTGTTTATTGATGATATTTTTGTCTATTCTCGAACAAAGGGTGAACATGCCGAACATTTGTGAATGGTTCTACGGACATTAAGGGACCATCAATTGTACGCCAAGTTTGAGAAATGTGGATTTTAGTTGCGAAAAGTGCAATTTTTTGGACACGTAGTGTCAGAGAAGGGTATTTTCATGGACCTAAGTAACGTTGCAGTGGTGAAGGGGTGGGGTCAGCCCATAACAACGACGGAGATTATAAGTTTCTTGGATATGGCGGTTTATTATCATCGTTTTATGAAGGGATTTTCAAAAATTTCCGCCCCTATGACGAATTTGACCCTAACGGGAGTCCTGTTTGTGTAGGATGATTCCTGTCAATTAGCCTTTAATGAATTAAAGGACAGGTTGACGTCAGCACCCGTTCTCACTTTGCCTAAAGAAGGAGTGGAGTATTTAGTCTTTACTGATGCGTCTCTCCAGGGTTTAGGGGGTGCTTCAACAAGAGGAGAGGGAAATTGCGTATGCGCCTTGTAAACTCAACCCCCACGAGCGTAATTATCCTACTCATGACTTGGAATTAGCTGCAGTAGTCTTTGCACTGAGAATTTGCAGGAATTACATTTTAAGAGAGAAGTTTAGGCTTTTCACGGACCATAAGTCGTTGCAATATTTGTTTATCCAAAAGGACTTAAACATGAGGCAGCATAGGTGGTGGGAGTTTGTAAAGGATTATCAGTTCGATATCCAGTGTCATCCAAGAAAAGATAACAATGTAGCTGACGTGATGAATCATCTTCCTACTGGGAAGTTAGCATAAATATGGAAAGCCAAGTGGAAGGAACTTCTGATGTGGTGGCCAGGGCTTGTATGGTCGTTTTTTCAGTATCACCCGAGATGGTAATGAGGGTTGTAAAATCTCAATTTGAAGATGCGGATTGTAAGGATATAGTAAAAAAATTACTAACCGAGGGAGCAAAATCCTACTACATCCGTTTCGAGGGTTTATTACGATTCAATAGAAGGTTGGTAGTCCCGGATGATCCCGATTTGCAGCAAGCCATTATGTCAGAATCCCATGGGTCAAGATTTATTGTTCACCCAGGTGGAGATAAGATGTATCAAGATATGAGACGACAATACTAGTGGGAAACTATGAAGAGGGACATAGCTGAATTTATCTCCAAATGCCACACTTGACGATTAGTAAAAGTGGACCACTAGTGACCCTCAGGAACGTTATAGCCGTTGTAAATTCCTAAATGGAAATGGGAAAGTATTTACATGGATTTTATCATGGGATTACCAATGATGCAGCATAGCCATGATTCCATTTGGGTTATTGTGGATCGTTTGACAAAGTTGGCACACTTTTAGCCGGTAAGGACATATTTTATGACAGCACAATATGCTTAGCTCTTTATTATCGAAATTATAAGATTACACAGAGTACCGATCAGTATTATGTCTGATCAAGATAAAATCTTTATCTCCCATTTTTGGCAGAGCTTTCAGGAAACCATCGGGACTGAATTGAGGTTGAGTACATTATACCATCCCCAGACCGATAAGAAAACGGAACAAGTAAATCAAATGTTGGAAGACATGCTTCAGATGTGTATGCTAGATTTTGGAGGAAGTTGGGAGAAATACCTATTGGTGGAATTTTCCTACAATAATTCTTACCAATTTACTGTAGGTATGGCGCCTTACGAGGCATTGTATGGGAGCTCGTGTCGTTCACCTGTGTGTTGGTTGGAAGTTGGAGACAATAAACTCCTTGGCCAAGATTTGATCCAGGATACTTCGGCAAAGATTGAAATGATTCGTAACCGCATACGTGTTTCTCATGACCGCTAGAAAAGCTACGCCGATAGTAGGCATGTGGAGTTTTAAGTAGGAGACCAAGTGTTGTTAAAAGTGTCTCCAATGAAAGGTATTATGAGGTTTGGAAAGAAAGGCAAACTTTCTACGAGATATGTAGGGCCTTTCCTAATTATTGAAAGGATTGGTCCTGTGGCTTATAGACTTGCCTTGACAAAACATTTATAAAGAATTCATGATGAGTTCCACGTTTCATCCCTGAAGAAATATAAACGATATGAGGGGGCTCACTGGCATGTTCCATTGGGAGAAATTGAGTTGCAACCTGACATCTCGTACGAGGAACGATCGGTCGCCATTTTAGATCGCATTGAGCGGAAGCTACGATCAAAAGTAGTACCTTTAGTTTGAGTCTAATGGGGGAACCACAATGCTGATGAGTCAACATGGGAACGATAGGATGCTATGATATCCATGTACCCTTACCCTTTTTCCATAAGATATGTCTAAATTTTGAGGGCGAAAAATCTTTAAGGAGGGAAGTATGTAATACCCCTTACTTTTGTGTATTTATTCTTATATTAAATTATCGGGTTCAGGTGATTTAATATAATTGAAGATTAAAATAAGGATCCAGAATAAATATAGATTTGGTTAGAATAGTTCATATTTATGAGAATTACATATATACTAGAGTGATATGGTAAATATAATATTATTTTATGCAATTTCGTCATATATATGTGTATTGACGACGTGATTTAGTTATTTCTCAACCGTGGCATATTCTAATGAATTATCTAAGGTTGGGAGATGGTTTTTATATTCTGAGTTTTGAATGAAAATTTTGAGGGCACGGTTGATTCTGGAAGGGACGAGAAAGTCAAAATGACTGCCCTGGGGTTTTTATTGGAGTTCCAAAATCGTTTTTACTATTTTGACTCAATTTGGGGCACACTAGTTATTTTATGTGTGTATTATCATTTAAGGATGGGATTACTAATAATAAGAGGTTATTAAGCTTAAGAAGGTTAATTAATCTCAATTAAGAGGAAACCCATTTGAGAGAGAGAACATGAGAAGAAGAGAAAGAAGGAGAAGCTTAAGAATCTTCAAAATCTTGTAGAATCCTTGACTTTAAGGAAGAATCAGACCCTACAATCTTTGAGGCATGTTGATTAACTCGCTAAATGCTTAATTGTGTGACCTATTTCATAAATAGTGGTATGAATTTGGTAACATTAGAGATACATGATAAAACCTAGAATCTAGTATAGTAGAATAATTTTTGTTGTGTGTATATGGGTTCGAACGTATAGACATCGTAGAACTCAATATTCGGATGGATTATGAAGTGAAATGTCTTAGAAGGAGGGTTTAATGGTGTCATAGAAAAAAAGATCATAGGATACAAAACTGTGCAGTCCGGACCAGTTCGTTTTCTAAGGATATCGGATCGGTCCGAAAGTTAAAGGTTTTCTGGAAAATTTAAGGAACCGGGCCAGTTCATTTTTAAGGGGTACCAGATCGGTCCCGAAGTGCAAAGTTTTTATCACTTTTTAGGAACCAGATCAGTTCATTTTTGGAGACCTCTGGTTCGGTCCAGTTACTGTAATTATGAATTTTGATGCTATTCCTCTCTAGATGATTTAAATACTTAGGAAACCCCTTCATGTTATTGTGTAAACATGTTTATGGGGTGGAATGTGGGTATGACATGACTCGATGGAGGGGAACTTGGGGATATTATAAAATCATATTTGAGAAGGTATTATATTTCTTCCTTTTTTGTAAATTCTCCATGGAAAGGGTAATTCTTTCGAGGAGGGTTACGAGCTAATGAGTGAGAGTTAGTGGGTCCTTACAAAGGAAAAATCGAGGAATAATCATAGGTGTGATACTTACATATAGTTAGGATTAGCAATATATGTATATACATTATAAAGTGTGATAGTTTGTATATATGATGTGGATGTATATTGGATGTGTAATGTATACTATTTGGTGCATACCCCTCTAGTGCTATCATGGGAAGTTGTGTGATGTGTGCAACTACACTGGCTCGAGGAGCCAGAAGAGTACGGCCCCCAGGTCATAGCGTCCAGTATTTTATCGCATGTGAGGCAAGGGTAAGACGTTTTGGGTATGATTCTTCTTACCTGTAGGTAAGGAACTATGGTCGCTTTCCATACGCTTGTGAATAGGTTTTACACCTAGTCGGTGTGAGAGTCCGGCCGTCGATAACCCAAGATGATAAGTGAGTAATTCCATGGAAGATAATAACATTGTAGAGACTGTTAGTATACATGTACGATGTGTGTTATGTATTTCCCGACTTGTATGATATGTTAGATATGTATTACCCCTTTTTAGCACGAGATTGTATATGTATGCTTTGATGGTTATAGACTGGAATTAAGTAGAATTTTTTATGGACTGAGGGTTGAACGGATTCCCACAACTAACCATGTTAGGTAGTAGTGTATCGGGGGGTTCCTTATTTGGATTTCGCTTACGAGACGTCCCACGCACGAATACCAGAACTATGTTGTGTGACACCCTACCTAATAAAATATCGGGTGATCAGTCATATATCAAATTAAAATAGGAATCTCATTTGGTTCATTCTTAGCATCACTGTCGAAAACTTTTTAAAACTTACTAACCACCTAATATTAAAAAAGCTGGTGTCAAATTTTATCTTTATTAATCCAAGACAAAATAAGTGCGGAATTAAAATAAATCATCTAGTGCTGATAGAGTCAATCATCACATAGAATAATAAAAGCCTTGGCGAATAAACCACCGACTAAATCCAAAACCAAACCAAACTAAACTAACAGAGAATAATAAATTCCATATAATCAGAAAAGAAACTAAATAAGACTGTGAGCAGCATGCTCGAGATAAACTGATATGAATCCCTACACTAAGAATAGAGAAATAGATGCGTCTAGGCAAATCCTACAACAACTACATGTGCTACAGCTTCATAACCCTGGAATGAACTTAGGCTTGGCATCCCTGCGGCTGGATACCTAAAAGGTTTTGAAAATATTTGATAGCAAGGGTTATAACCCAAAACATTTTGAAAATATTTAGCAAGCGACTCAATTGAAGAAATTTAAAAATGCATGAATGCTCTTCATATTTAGGCTAATGTCTCACTCTCTTAAGGACATACTCACCCCTCAACTAATGTGCACACCTAATGCTTTCTTTATATCCCACCTAGTCTTCTACCCCGTAACTAGATATTTGATATAATTTTCTCCTGACACAATACTCTAATCCGAGTATGTTTAAAATATGATATATAAGTTATTCATAACCTTAACTTAAATAATCATCTTGCCTTTAAGTCCATATAACATTTACACTAGTTATATAACTAATATGATTTACTTCATGTATTTAATTACCCGTATATAACTATTTATCACATTATATACGTAAAACCATATTACAACATTAACACATATTTTGAATATATAATAGCCCATCCTTCTGAGTAATAACTCACCGAATGTATTCTCTAAAGTTATATCAACCTAGGATACTCAGTCCCACTTGGAGTTCTGAGACAACTATGGTCCGCCGAATCGGAACGTAATGGAGGCGGTCATATTTCCCCGAGTATGAGGACATCATCTCAATGCCCCACCTTTGAAATTGGATGCTATGACCTGGGGATATACTCACCCTACTCCTCAAACTAGGGGATTCACCCACATCGTGTAACCTCCCTCGATAGCACTAGAGTATATAAATTAATAAATATCTAATCATTGATATTTAAGCACACACAATATATATACTATCACACTAACGTATATATACTTTAAATAAAATCTCGTCTTTACCGTGTACAATGTCCGTAATACTTAGCCTAAAACATTACCGAGTATATGGTCCAACTCTAATTTAATTAATTTACTCATTGATTAATTTATTACCTTCCCGAGTCTATGGTCTGACTCTAAATTAATCTATTCCTCACAATGGTCAATTAAATACGTTGGCGTCACTCAACCAATATACACGGACTTGATCACTTGGACCGATTAACTATTCAGAATTCAAATGCCCAAATTTCCTTAATAAGTTTGACACACACTTATAAATTAATCCTAATCTTAATGTCTCTCTCACATTAAATATAAAACAACCTTATACTGTTTGTCCTTAAACCCCCAAACAATCCAAGATTTAAGAAACTTCCTTACTGTACATAATTCTCCCTTAAATTTCCACCCAGGTCGATCAATACAGGAAAAATAAAATGGGTTGAATTTTCCATCTCGTTCGAACGAGAAATGGCGTCGTTCGAACGACAGGTGATGTCGTTTGAACGACAATCACTGTCGTTTGAACCAGAGTCCTGGTCGTTCGAACGACCTTCAAAGATTTCCCTCTCTTCGTCCATAATCAGTTCTCTTCCATTAACAAAACCTTAAAACCTTTCTTACCCAGAAACCAACCCAGAATTTACACAGTAGGTTCTACGAATTAACACAAATCCTAATATCTTTAATTCCCAATTTATATCTCCAATTGTAAATAAAGACATGAATCTATATGATTTTTTCACAACCTTTTGCAGTCAATAACATCTCTAATCTTATAATTTCTTCACATTATAATATGAATTCAGAAGCCCTACCATATCAGTCTCAAAACTTGATTCGTAACATCCATAAATTTAAAACCCAATTTGTATGAACCCAACCCAAAATCATGTGTTTAACACCTACCATGATATGAATTGAAATCAACCATTTATATAAAAGCAAGTTTAGCCACTTGCCTTATGATTCGTAGAGTCTGATTATTCCTTTGGTGTAGAGATTTGGTTTGTTGAAGAACATCTCCCTTATTCTTCCTTTTGGCTCCAAAGAGTTCTCCCTTTTTGTTTCTCTACGTTCTTAGATTTCTCTTAATTGTGTTATGTCTGCCCATAACTCCTAAATGTAGGTTTTTATCTCCAAATCCCCTTCTTAGTCATATGGGCCTAATTAAAATGGCTCAAATACCCTCGTGGGGGCCCGATTATGCCCAAAAATACCTCGTGACCCATTTACCACCCCCGAGTACACTTTTTCGACTTTCTTGGCCCATCCGGACTCCACCGAGCACTCAGAATTTATATCCAAATTAGTTTTAAAAAATCCTTATCCCACATCTAAATTAGTCTATACCTGACACCCGGGTGAGATAAATAAATGCCACGTCACTAATACACGTTATGACGTAATTAAATTATTACTATTCACTTATTAATTTAAATTCCCTAAATATTAACCAATCACTCTCCCGATTAATATTTAAATAATTATTAACATAATTAATTCAATTAAATTACGACACACAAGTAATTTAAAATTTACTCGAATTAATTAAGTATATAAATGCACAAAAAATACGAGGTATTATATGTTGGAAGTGGGGAAATGTTTGGTCATCAGTACATGGGGTATTTGATTTTGCATAATAGGGAAATGTCATCAAACTGATAATAGGTTATACTTACGCCCATGGTAGTTAGGAATAAACTTGAGGGGTATGGTTCAAAGATTTAGTGGGGTAGCATAACTATATACTTATGCGTACGTTTAGGTGCGCGCTGTAGCTGAGAGGTGAGGTTGAGTCTCAAGGGAGTGCGACTCCGCATCAATTATGAAATCTTGCATATTTAATTATTACACATTTAATTCACTTGCTACAATTATTTTCAAACCCAGGGATTTGACCCGTATATATATTTTCCTTACTATGTGTATATTGTGTCTATTATAGGTGTTCCTCCACAAGGACGCTGTGACACCCCGCCTAATTAAATACCGGGCGATCACTCCTTTATTAAATTAAAATCAAGGTGAACAGTTGGTTCATTCTTAGCATCACTGTCGTAAAAATAACTTTTCCAAATTTAACACCCTATTTAATTAAGCTAAGTGTCAAAACCATTTTTTTTAACATTTCTTTCCAAATTTTATTTTGAAAATAAAGATTTAATTATCTACAATAATTTAATATTTAAAGAATCACACCACAATAATCCTGGAACATATAATCCAATTAATTTAAACATTCAACAACTAAATCCCAGCATTTAAAACTTAAAGTAAAACATGCATGCTGAATAAATCCCAAAGTAACAGTACTAGAAATAACTGAAATATAATTGTCCCAATAAAACAGGTAAATAGTGGAAAGGGCGACACATGTTCAATAACTGAGAATGATAGAAGTGGAATCAAGTAAATGAAATCGTCTAATCAAGTGGCCTGCAACTCCCACCTAAGCTGCAGCACGTTCCTTCCAAGGGATACTAAGCAAGACGCCCCTGTGGCTAGGCACCTGTAATATATACATATATATACAAGAGAGAAAGAGGAATAGAAACGGGTCAGAGCCTGATAGTGTATATGATTTAAAAATTCGTTTAGCAAGTATTTAAATTGATACAGGCCAATGCAACAACATATTAGTGCGACACTCTCTTGAGAAATTTTCACCTCTCTTCTAATGTGCACTCCTATCGCACTAACCTTCCCAATGATTTATCTCATCATATATCACACTATCTTTCCCCCAGGATTTAACTTATCTTAGGTGACTCTCAAGATTTATGATTTAACAACATCATGGTTTAAAAGGATAATTTCATTTAAAACAAAACGCTCATTTTAACTTTATTGATTCATAAAGTTTTTCAATATCATATTATACTTTTCAAAACAAGTATTTTCAATTTGAGTTATTTCACATGTCTTACTTACCATAATACAGTAGGCAGTTTCCCAAATTTCAGAAGTTCATATATATATATATTAAATACTCGTATAATATATATATTCTAACAGCACCCCGCATAAAAATTATAGTGCGGGCATACTCTGCTATCCAATCCCCGTATCAATCGTACTAAAGGGAATACAAGTTCAGAATCACTCTCGAACTGTATAAATACATACACAAACAATATTGAGGCGAAGCATAGTTTCCAAGTCCAAGAGGTCAGTACATACCCTCACGTCTCTTAGGACCGTGACTACCGATTCGATAGCCTGTACCTAGTATTTCTATCTTCTAGGGTACGAGTCAATAACCCCCATAAGGCACACGAGATAAGATCGTCCCAGAGCGAAAATCTCAGGGATAGCAAGTAGCGCGGGCATGATTTTCACAAGTATATTATATATGCATACACAATCATATAGATATACCACTTTTATTATATCAATTTAGGTTTATCCCATAACCCACATTCACAACATTTATCCTTATTTTCCCATTATTATATATCAAGTATAATGGTTCGTTTCTAACTTTAATTCGAAGGGTTTTTCCAACTTACTACGTGATTGGACATAAATATTGTATATTTATTCCCCTAATTTTTGTGCATTTGTGAACCCGAGTGATGTAACCTATATGGATTTAACGCACATTTATGCTACTAATCTTTGTTGGCAAGTATTTCGTGTTTCTTGCTTCTCTTATTGGTTTTACAGGTTAATTATGCAAGCAGCGCAAAAGAGAAAGCGAGACAATGAAAGTAAAGCTAAGAAGGCAAGTTCAAGGGCATTTTGGTAATTCTGCAGCCAGATCCCGAAGGAGGAGTCAACTGGAAAGTTGAAGAGCTCCGAACAACGAGAACACAAGAAGAAACGACACCCAAATCCGAGCTACAGTTGATGAGTTATGACCCGTTGAAGTTGAAGAAAAATCCAAGGAAGAAAGGAAAGAAAACAAGAAAAAAATTCTAAGTGTTGAATGGAAGAAAAAGCACCCCAGACCACCAAACATTCGCGAACCCAGGGGCGAACCGGTTCAGGGTACATGCGAACCGGTTCGGGGGGCCTGATGCACGAATTTGCCTCCTTTATTCTGATTGACTCTAAGGTTTCATTCTTATACAACATCAAAATTTTGTGGTTTAATCCTCTACATCACAAAAGGTTTCCAGAATATCATTTAAGTCATCACTACATGCAATTTCCTATCTCAAATTGGATTTTTCTTCCATACAATTCATCCTAATCATTCCTAAACCAATATGAAAGATGCATCAACGAAATAAGCAAGATAAACACTTGACTGGGATTTTTAGAAATCTGGTTTGGTGTTGAATTTGGTGTGGTTGCGTTCCCCGTCTCGCGATCTACGCGTTGGCGGTGGCGGCGGTACAAACGGTTGAGTTTTGAGCCTTGGAATGCCTTGAGAGCTCTCTCCTCTCCTCTCCAATGGCCATTATAGTGTTTTGAGTTATCTAACCCTAGGAGATAACCTAAACATCTGATATAACCCCTTTAATTTTCGTGGGTTTAATTATCCAAAAATACAAAATGACTAAAATGCCCTCCCGGGGTACTAATTAGGCCTAAAAACGCCCCGAGACCCA
Source organism: Sambucus nigra (assembly GCA_949130495.1). Lineage (NCBI taxonomy): Eukaryota > Viridiplantae > Streptophyta > Magnoliopsida > Dipsacales > Adoxaceae > Sambucus > Sambucus nigra. The sequence goes on along the minus strand of OX422219.1, from coordinate 378,525,932 downwards.
AATCAAACCCCCGGGTATACTTTTCTGACTATCTCGACCCTTCCGGACGCTTTGGCGCACTCAAAACAATCATACGGGTAACTTATAAAATATTTACTTTTATTTATCAATATTTGGTCCCGACGCGACACGGGCGCGTCCCGACTCAAATTTCTAAAATTTTCATTTTATTCACTCGTGACATTTAATATGACCACTATTATATATTACTTTGCTCATTAGTAATATTCAACAAATTTTCCCATAATTACTAACTTTCATCACGTTAATAATTATAACATAATTAATTTCCAGATTTTTATTAAATAATTAATTCACATTAATATTAATAAATCCCCAAATTAATATAGCATAAAAATACGGGGTATTACATACTTCCTCCCTAATAACGGAATTTGTCCCGAAATTCAAAAAATAAGGCATACCTGGTAAGAACAAATCTGGATATCTCTCGCGCATATCGGCCTCGCGCTCCCAAGTGGATTCCTCCACGTTATGATGCTCCCACTGGACCCGTAGAAGTGGAACTATCTTCGACCTCAATCTCCTCTCACTATAGTCTAGGATAGCCATCGGTCTCTCCTCGTAAGAGTTATCAGGCTGTAAGTCTATCTCATCTATCGCGATGTGAGTATGGGCCATATCATCCCGAAGATACCGTCTCAACGATGAGATGTGGAATACATCGTGAATTCGATGTAAATGCTCTGGTAGTCCCAATTTGTATGCTACCAGCCCAAGCCTCTCGATAATGGGAAATGGTCCTACGTACCTCGGGGCCAATTTCCCTTTCTTCCCGAACCTCATCACTCCTTTCATAGGAGATACACGCAGTAACACTTGGTCCCCCACATTAAACTCCCAGAAGAATCGTTTCGCATCGGCGTAGCTCTTCTGCCTGTCCTGGGCTACTCGAATGCGACTCCTAATCATCTCAATCCTCGCGGAGGTTTCCTGAATTACCTCTGGTCCTAGCAACTTGTTATCCCCCACCTCGAGCCAACAAGTTGGAGAACGACAAGGTCGTCCATACAAAGCCTCAAATGGAGCCATACCAATCGTAAACTGATAAGAGTTATTATAAGCAAACTCTGCCAGTGGAAGATGTGATTCCCAACCTCCTCAAAAATCAAGAACACACATGCGTAGCATATCCTCTAACATCTGATTAGTACGCTCTGTATGTCCATCTGTCTGTGGGTGATAAGCTGAACTCAGCCTCAACTCAGTACCCATAGCCTCCTGAAAGCTTTCCCAGAAACATGACACAAAAATCTTGTCTCTATCTGACACAATATTCAAGGGCACCCCATGTAATCTGACAATCTCAGAAATGAACAACTTAGCATACTGACTCGTGGTATAATCTATCCGCACCGACAGAAAATGAAACACCTTGGTCAACCGGTCTACAATCACCCAGATAGAGTCGTGGCCCCGCTGTGATGTAGGAAACCCTGTAATAAAATCCATGGAAATAATCTCCCACTTCCACGCGGGTACTTCCAATGGATGAAGCAATCCTGACGATTTCTGATGGTCCACCTTCACTAACTGGCAGGTAGAACACTTGGACACGAACTCAGCAATGTCCTTCACAAACTCTAACCATCTGCGCTGACACATATTCACCTCTCACTGAGTGAACAGGTAATGTAGTGATTTGTGGTCTGTGAACAAACGGAACTTCTCCCCCAATAAATAGTGTCTCCATATCCTCAATGCAAAGACGACCGCTGCTAACTCCAGGTCGTGCGTGGGGTAATTCTTCTCTTGCGGCTTAATCTTGCGGGAGGCAAAAGCTATAGCCTTCTCTTTCTGCTGAAGTACTCCCCCAAGTCCCCGTAAAGAAGCATCGGTGTAAACCAGGTACTCCACATCCGGCTTCGGTAAAGCAAGGAGTGGTGCTGAAGTAAGCTTATCGTTCAGCTCATCGAAAGACAATTGACAAGCATCATCCCAAACATATGGTACCCCTTTGCGAGTCAGGTTCATCAATGGACCCGCTATTTTGGAGAATCCCCGAATGAATCTCCTGTAGTATCCGGCTAACCCCAAGAAAGTACGCACTTCCGTCGGTGTCGTGGGATGTCCCCACTCCCTCATCGCTGACACTTTACTCGGGTCAACTGCTATCCCCCGTTCAGAAACAACATGCCCCAAGAACTATACCTCTCGCAACCTGAATCCACACTTCTCGTACTTGGCATACAACTGATGCTCTCGTAAAGTCTGAAGAACCTACCTCAAGTGCTCGGCATGATCCTCCTCGGAGTGTGAATATATCAAAATGTCATCTATGAAGACGATGACAAACTGATCCAAGAACTCTCTGAATACTCGATTCATTAAGTCCATGAATACGGCTGGAGCATTTGTGAGACCAAACGGCATCACTCTGAACTCGTAAGACCCATATCTCGTCAAGAAGACAGTCTTTAAAACATCCTGCTCTCTAATACGTAGCTGATGGTACCCCGACCTCAGGTCTATCTTCGAAAAGAAAGTTGCTCCCCTCAGCTGGTCGAACAGATCATCAATTCGAGGCAACGGATACTTATTCCGTATCGTGACCTTGTTCAACTCCCGGTAGTCCACACATAACCTCAGTGAACCATCTCTCTTCTTCACAAACAAGACTGGAGCGCCCCAAGGTGAGGTACTCCTGCGAATGAAGCCCTGACCTAACAGCTGCTCTATCTGATCTCGTAACTCTCCCATCTCCACCGGAGCCATACGGTATGGAGCGCGTGCTATAGGTCTCGTATCTGGCAATAAATCTATGACAAAGTCTATATCTCGACTGGGGGGTAGGCCTAGTATCTCCTGAAACACATCGGAATACTCACGAACAACTGGAATCGAGTCTAACGGAATCACAACCTCCTTAGAGGTATCCTCCTCTATATAATACAAATGAGCGATCGAGCCTCCCTCTGGGCGAGGCATCGCCACTACAAACATCTCTTGCCCCAGAATGGCAAAAACAATGCTCCCACCGAAGCAATCAATCATGGCTCTATAAGCTGCGAGCCAATCCATACCGATAATAACATCATGCTCATGCATATCTAAGACTAACATGTCTGCAAGTAATACCAAACTACCAATCTCTACCCCCACTCCCTGGCATATAAAGAAGATAAGCGACCCACTCCCCAGTGGTGAGTCTACACACGTCACTGTGCTCTCTGCTGTGTCTAACAACCCTAAGGCCTTCGTAAAATGCGTAGCTATAAAACAATGTGTCTCCCCAGTATCAAACAAAACCCGACCCATAGTACCATGGATAGGAAACATACCCTCAATCGCGGGTGGTGCCTATGGATCTGCTGCCTGGTGGACGTTATAGACACGTTCGTACTGTAACTGCCCCTGCTGCACTGGAGCTGCTGGAATGGCTGGGAGGGCTGGCACCTGGGCTGGAGCTGGGAGGGCAGGTGGAAAAAGTGGTCTCTGTGGCTCATTATGGGCACCCTGCTGCTGTGGGGCCCTATTACCCTCTGGGTAATCCTGGTGCTTATGACCATGCTTGCCGTATACAAAACATCGGCCTCTGAAGTTACCTCCCCTCTGACCCTACTGACTACGGCCCTGCTGGCCGTTACCTCCCCGCCACTGGCCCTGTTGGCCCTAATTAGCACGCTGTTGGCCCTGTTGATTAGGCTGGCCCTGCTGGCCCTGCCTATAACCCCCAAATCCCTGCCTGGAATCACCTGAACGGAATCTCTTAGCAGGGTCCCCCTGATGGGAACTCTGCTCGTGTTGACGAGTCTGTCCCTGAGATGGTGCCCCACTAGCACTACTACCCCCGGTCCTGCCCTGCTGGCTGGACTCTCCTGCTCTCCTGCTTCCCTGCAAATGGAAGCGGTGATCCTAGCAATGTAGTAACGCAGCATTGAGTACATCAGTGAAAGTACTCAGAGATAGATTCCCAAAAAGATGCTGACGGATCCTCCAAGCTAACCCGTCCACAAACAACATTATCTTCTTACTATCAGTAGGTGCCTCATCTGGCACTATGGTGAGAAGTCTCGTGAACTCCTCCTCATACTCAGCAACGGTAGAGTTCTCCTGTTTCAAATTCAGTAATTTCCGCCTCATCTCAGTCTGCACGGCGGGTGGAAAGTACTTGCTGTCAAACCGCTCCCAAAACGATTGAATAGGGACCGTGTCCCTCTCCTCCAAGGTGGTAGTGGACTCCCACCACTGCAAAGTGGCCCCCACCAGCTTAAAGGAAGCCAATAACTGCCTTTGCACTTCGGTGCACTCATACATACGAAGATGCCGCTATATGTCTTTCTTCCATCGGCTGACTGTGACGATATCTGAGCTGCCAGAGAACTCAAGGGGATGCGCCTTCTGAAAAGCATCCCTAACCCTCTCCCATGCAGATGGAAGTTGTGCTGGTACTGGAGCCACTACCTGAATCTGGAGTGGAGCATGCTGAACCACCGCTAGCGTGGCATTCACCCCCTGAGCAACAATGGCGGCTACTTCATTAGCATTCATAGTGCCTTGTCCAGGAGCTGTTGGCTGCTCGGTCTGGGCACGCCTATCCTTCGGTGCATGTCTCGGAGGCATCTGAGACGTGAAGAAGTTTATTAGTCTACAGTCATTATCAAATCCCAAATGGCTGAAGACGTAAACGTAAAAGAAGAAATACAAAAATCCTAAAAATAGGGCTCTATAGCAAAAACGTTAAGCTGAAAGCGAAAATAAGCCGTACAGATCCTATGAAAACTAGAACCTGATGCTCTGATACCACCTGTGACACCCCGCCTAATTAAATACCAGGCGATCACTCCTTTATTAAATTAAAATCAAGGTGAACAGTTGGTTCATTCTTAGCATCACTGCCGTAAAAATAACTTTTTCAAATTTAACACCCTATTTAATTAAGCTAAGTGTCAAAACCATTTTTTTTTTTACATTTCTTTCCAAATTTTATTTTGAAAATAAAGATTTAATTATCTACAACAATTTAATATTTAAAGAATCACACTACAATAATCCTGGAACATATAATCCAATTAATTTAAACATTCAACAACTAAATCCCAGCATTTAAAACTTAAAGTAAAACATGCATACTGAATAAATCCCAAAGTAACAGTACTAGAAATAACTGAAATACAATTGTCCTAATAAAACAGCTAAATAGTGGAAAGGGCGACACATGCCCCAATAACTGAGAATGATAGAAGTGGAATCAAGTAAATAAAATCGTCTAATCAAGTGGCCTGCAACTCCAACCTAAGCTGCAGCACGTTCCTTCCAAGGGATCCTAAGCAAGACGCCCCTGTGGCTGGGCACCTGTAATATATACATATATATACAAGAGAGAAAGAGGAATAGAAACGGGTCAGAGCCCGATAGTGTATATGATTTAAAAATTCGTTTAGCAAGTATTTAAATTGATACAGGCCAATGCAACAACATATTAGTGCGACACTCTCTTGAGAAATTCTCACCTCTCTTCTAATGTGCACTCCTATCGCACTAACCTTCACAATGGTTTATCTCATCATATATCACACTATCTTTCCCCAAGGATTTAACTTATCTTAGGTGACTCTTAAGATTTATGATTTAACAACATCATGGTTTAAAAGGATAATTTCATTTAATACAAAACGCTCATTTTAACTTTATTGATTCATAAAGTTTTTCAATATCATATTATACTTTTCAAAACAAGTATTTCCAATTTGAGTCTTTTCACCTGTCTTACTTACCATAACACAGTAGGCAGTTTCCCAAATTTCAGAAGTTCATATATATATATTAAATACTCATATAATATATATATTCTAACAACACCCCACATAAAAATTATAGTGCGAGCATACTCTGCTATCCAATCCCCGTATCAATCGTACTAAAGGGAATACAAGTTCGAAATCACTCTCGAACTGTATAAATACATACACAAACAATATTGAGGCGAAGCATAGTTTCCAAGTCCAAGAGGTCAGTACATACCCTCACGTCTCTTAGGACCGTGACTACCGATTCGATAGCCTGTACCTAGGATTTCTATATTCTAGGGTACGAGTCAATATCCCCCATAAGGCACACGAGATAAGATCGTCCCAACGCGAAAACCTCGGGGATAGCAAGTAGCGCGGGCATGATTTTCACAAGTATATAATATATGCATACACAATCATATAGATAAACCACCTTTATTATATCAATTTAGGTTTATCCCATAACCCACATTCACAACATTTATCCTTATTTTCCCATTATTATATATCAAGTATAATGGTTCGTTTCTAACTTTAATTCGAAGGGTTTTTCCAACTTACTACGTGATTGGACATAAATATTGTATATTTATTCCCCTAATTTCTGTGCATTTGTGAACCCGAGTGATGTAACCTATATGGATTTAACGCACATTTATGCTACTAATCTTCGTTGGCAAGTATTTCGTGTTTCGTGCTTCTCTTATTGATTTTACAGGTTAATTATGCAAGCAGCGGAAAAGAGAAAGCGAGACAATGAAAGAAAAGCTAAGAAGGAAAGTTCAAGGGCATTTTGGTAATTCAGCAACCAGATCCCGAAGGAGGAGTCAACTGGAAAGTTGAAGAGCTCGGAACAACGAGAACACAGGAAGAAACAGCACCCAAATCCGAGCTACGGTTGATGAGTTATGACCCGTTGAAGTTGAAGAAAAATCCAAGGAAGAAAGGAAAGAAAACAAGAAAAAAATTCTAAGTGTTGAATGGAAGAAAAAGCACCCCAGACCAGCAAACATTCGCGAACCCCGGGGCGAATCGGTTTGGAGGGGCGAACCGGTTCGGGGTACATGCGAACCAGTTTGGGGGGCCTGATGTGCGAATTTGCCTCCTTTATTCTGATTGACTCTAAGGTTTCCTTCTTATACAACATCAAAATTTCGTGGTTTAATCCTCTACATCACAAAAGGTTTCCAGAATATCATTTAAGTCATCAATACATGCAATTTCCTATCTCAAATTGGGTTTTTCTTCCATATAATTCATCTTAATCATTCCTAAACCAATATGAAAGATGCATCAACGAAATAAGAAAGATAAACACTTGCCTGGGATTTTCAGAAATCTGATTTGGTGTTGAATTTGGTGTGGTTGCGTTCCCCGTCTCGCGATCTACGCGTTGGCGGTGGCGGCGGTGCAAACGGTTGAGTTTTGAGCGTTGGAATGCCTTGAGAGCTCTCTCCTCTCCTTTCCAATGGCCGTTCTAGTGTTTTGAGTTATCTAACCCTAGGAGATAACCTAAACATCTGATATAACCCCTTTAATTTTCGTGGGTTTAATTACCCAAAAATACAAAATGACTAAAATGCTCTCTCGGGGTACTAATTAGGCCTAAAAACGCCCCGAGACCCATATCAAACCCCCGGGTATACTTTTATGACTATCTCGACCCTTCCGGACGCATTGGCGCACTCAAAATGACCATACGGACAACTTATAAAATATTTACTTTTATTTATCAATATTTGATCCCGACGCGACACGGGCGCGTCCCGACTCAAATTTCTAAAATTATCATTTTATTCACTCGTGACATTTATTATGACCACTATTATATATTACTTTTCTCATTAGTAATATTCAACAAATTTTCTCATAATTACTAACTCTCATCACGTTAATAATTATAACACAATTAATTTCCAGATTTTTATTAAATAATTAATTCACATTAATATTAATAAATCCCCAAATTAATATAGCATTAAAATACGGGGTATTACAGACGCCAATGATGGTTATCTGTTCCAGAGTTTTTGAGAGTTGTAGCATGTGCGGGATGTTATAGGATTTTTGTTTTAGATGCATCTCTTTTTGTAATCTAGTTAAGAATTCACAGTTGTAAATAGGGTGTGTATACCTAAAGGTCTTATATGTTGATCTCTTTTTTAGTTGTCGTTTGATTGTTGTATGGTATGTTTCCCGATAGCATATTCGGGAATATTCTTTTGTATGACCACTCATAGCATGTATATGATCTAGCCCTTTATTTGTTTATTATTGCTTATGCTTCGTAGTAAGTGAATGTTATATTTTCGGTACTTTTTATAAAAAAAAAATGGCACCTATTCATTTATATATTTAGGGTGGTTACCGATTATATTTATATTCTTCAGTTGATGCTGAGAATGATACACTTGAGATTCATGTTGTATTTTAGTATAGGGCTAGCCACCCGTATATTTGAATAGACGGGATGTCACAAGATGCTCGTAATTTTATTCCATCACCTTATTTGTTCCTAAGAATTAATGGATTTAAATCATATTTGACGCCTATAATTTATCTTCTCTTCACATTTCCTTCCATTTTATACTTTTGGAAACATTGGTAGTGGAGTATTTCGTCTCAAGAAAATTTTGGGGCTATGAACAATGGTTCGTTTGTATATGCATTTTCATCTCAAGGTGTTCGATACATTGATTCAACGATCAACATATGTTTGATATGAGCTTGAGTTTACTTTCTTGCTATGTTTATCACTAACATATTACTTTCCTGTTATTAATCTGACGGATAAGTACATAAATATTTATAAGTGTATGCACAAGATTTTTCACGTATTTATACACATCTATGGACATTTAATTTCTTTTGAAGGACTAATATTGTTTTGAATTTTGTTTTGCAGGACTATTTTATTAAAACAATAGTCAATCTTGTAATTTCAAACTTTCTTATCAAGTGAGGTTTAGTATGCTTTCTTTAATTTCATATAACTTTGTATACATCCTGCAATTTAGGTTGCGTTTGTTTTTTTATCTGAATCTGAACTCTGAATCTGAAATCTGAAGACTGAATCTGAAGTCTGAAATCTGAATGTGAAAAATGTATTTGTTTTTACGTCTGAATATACTTCTGAATGAATGTATTTAGACTGATTCAGACTTCAGATTCAGACTTCAGACCTAACTCTACCTCTTAATCATTAAGAGGCAAATATGACCGTTAACCTCTTAATCATTTAAAAAAAACAAACACTTTTTGATACCTCTTAAGTCTGAATGGTTCAGATTCAGACTTAAGAGATAAAAACAAACGACCCCTTAATTTAAGACGGAAAATTGTGAAGGTTAAATATGATGGTTTATTGGAGAATGGTATGATTCTTAGTATGTGAAGATGTTTTTTGTTCACAAACAACACATGTATGTTGGGATAGATACCAATATTATTTATTTAACCCATACATCCAATGGCCAAAGTTAGTTCAAATTATTGAAGCTTATATGAATTACAAACAGTATAATTCTTTCCCTAGTTAGATTGATGTCGTCTTACTAATTTTAGTTTATTGATATAGATAGTATGAAATTTTTGTATTCTTTTGTTATTTGTGATGATAATATATTTGCGGTTCTTTATCATTAAGGTATTTGGAGATTGTTTTATACAGGACAAAACAAGGTGTCCTCAAGATAGGAGGTGCTTTATATGACTTTCGATTTAAATATATTTTTTGTATTTTGTTGAACATCATCTGTTTGACTTAATGGGAAAGTCACTATTTTCAATATTTTTCAATAATGTTGATATGTACAACGTGATGTAATTATAATTTGGATTCATTTAGGCTTTGTGAACTTATGGTATAGAAGGATCTGGATGAGTTAGTTTGAATGCTACTTGAACATAATTGCTTTTGAATTTTAGTTCACTTTGATATGATATACATTTCTTTTTACTATTTTATTTATTTATGCGAACATTGCATTTTGTGCATTAAAATGCTTCATGAGATATTTTTTTGCTTAATAAAGTGATTTTATTTTAATATTTTTTAGTATGCATAATTTTTGGTTTTGTTATTTTCACTCAAGAATGCATGAATATATGTATCAATCTTTAGTAAGTTGAATGACTTGAAATTTTACATTTTCATAGCGTCTTGATTGGTATTTGATAACATTTTCATAGCGTCTTGTTGAATATTTATACATTAAAGATGTTGATTTATATCTCTAAATGAGAGTGATCTCTTTAATATTGCAATTCACTTTCTTTAATATGTGTTGTCTTAATACTATTTAAATTCCCTCGAACCGTGACCCATCTAATTTAGAGGAAAAAGTGCAAAAGGTCTACGCAGAGTGATCTCATGATAGTACCTGATATTGTCCTGCTCTATTTTAAGATAATCCCTTCAATAAAAAATTTCCCCAAATGTAACAGTGAAAAACCAAATTAATCATTGAGTTTATGTGGTTTGGTTGTTTTACATTTTTTTTGGGTATCTAGACTTTTCTTGACCAATATCACTTGAACTGTTTGTTTACCATTAATTTGGGTATATAGTTTATACTTTTCTAAGTTAGTTACACAATTTAATGCTTTGAGTAATTAAAAAGACATAGACAAAACAAAAGACTTATATATTGCAATCATTACTTCCTTTTGTCGCTTCTCTCAAATACTTTGGTGGTTAAACTCTTAGTTAAAACTTCAACATGTGTTAGTTGCATTATAGGTGTTTGAAGAAACGTTTAAGGATGCTTACTCTTCAATTACAGTGACATCAACTATTATATACAACTACTCTATGATAGAACTACTTTTCAAGAAGTACTGCCATTTACTCTTCAATTACGATGAGTCATAATAACATATTTACTTCTTCCCTTTATTTATGGCCCCATCACTAATTTAATTTTTAATCACATTTTGCTATCAAAGTTCTTCATATGATACATCAGTAAAGTTAAATTTAGATTTGACTTTTACTAAAAAATATTCTCAAGCTGCCTATAGCTTGAGATGTGAGTGAAAGCTACACTTATCACACATACAACCTTTTACACAAATCAACACCATTTGGGGTGAGGTATTAACAAAATTATAAGTTAAGTGACAAGCTTATTGGGTGAGTGTACCTTGTACAAGTTTATTGAATACACAGTGGAGTGGAGATGTTATTTATTTAATTTTCTTTTGTTTGTGGGTGGGGCGGGGATAGTTGGTATAACCCATTTCAGGCTACGAAATTCTCTGAATATGAACTCCACTTCATCTGTAGAAGTTTCAAGGGAGAGCAAAAAACATGATTCCAATTGATTTGATGTATATGACCTCAGTTTTTTAATCTATTATTTTTTCTCTTTATTTTCACACTCTCACTATTATCTTGCCACGTGCAGCCACTAGAATTTGCCTGTCGAAAAACCTCCAGTCAATGTTCTCTAACTTTGATCTCTGATTTGTTGACGTAAGAAAAGAACTCAATCTTAATTTTTTTCAGTTATTTAATCTTCTTAGATGTACAAACTAACTCTTTTTGGCAGACTAATAGGATAGTGTGAGCTTTTTTTATGTTCGGTTTTGAAGATCTATTTGGCACTTTTTTGATAGATCTTATGGATGTGGCCGAAATGCAATCTATGTATATTTAGAAGTGTAGTACTGCAGGGGTTTTGATTTATAGATCTTTTAGTGACTTTGTCCATTTTGAGATGCTCATTTCTAACAATTACATTGGATGAAATTTGTATAGTTTACTCATATTAATATATTTTATGTAAAAAAGTAACATGTTGTGTATTTCACCATGTGTGAGATGGAAATATAACTGAAGAAACCTAGTAGTTGTATGTCTAATGTGTTGTTGTTGAACACTAGGTGTCATTTTTTTTTTCAATCCAAGTAGTATCAATGGAGGGTGTGGAAAAAGAAGGTAATAAAGATTGTTATAAGAACATTTAATTCTCTTGTATTATAAAGTTAGCCTATTCATATCCATTTACATTATTCCTTGAGTTCAATCCCATGGATGTACATTTAGTTATGTTTGTAAGCGTGAAAACAATCGCAAAAGGTGATTTCAACAAAAAATGCATTACCAATTTTAATTATGCGGAAGCGACTTTTAAAATGATTTTATGTTTTTATCCTATGCACGGATCTATGGTGATAAAATAGATAAATCAAATCACACAAATGCAATAAGGCCAAGATTCAGGAAAAAAAACCTTTCGGGTAAAAACCTTTATTCACTTAGAAATTTACAATAGGGTCGACTTACAGACTACTTGATACCCCACAAGCATAACACGCTATTCTTCAAAAATCTCTAACGAATAACTATGACGCTCACAAGAGTCACATGACCGCAATCCTTCGAATTATCCTCAGCCTTCGTCTTCAGCAGTGAATCCTCGCAGGTATCACAAGTCAGTAATGGAGTGCCTCTCCACTAAGATGTGTGCAAGAGATACAAAAATTTCTACGGTTCTAAACTAATTCACAAGAACAAAATTAAAGGATTCTTTGTTATGAGTTAAAACAATGTTTAGAAAACACAAAACTTGAAGAACTTTTGCTTCTGATATGCAGAAATGTCTTTTTCAAAAGTCTTAAGAAATTGAATCACGAAACAAGTATTTATAAAAAACTTGAGTCGGCGGCGGCGTTCGAACGAGATCAGCAGGTCGTTCGAATGATAAGTCCATCTTGTTTGGAAAGACATGTCCATGTCATTTGAGCGACACTGCAATGTTGTTTGAATGACATCAATTGTCGTTTGAACGAAAAAAAATGTAAAAATTCCTTTTTTCTTAAACTCCGCCAACATGACTTCCAAAAACATATTTTCGTGAAGTAAAGAATCATGTTAGTCTTTTTGATAAAAAACAAACATCTCGAATAGGAATCCATAAATTAATTCAAATTCTAAATAGTTTTATACCTCTCGGGATGTCGGGATGTCGGGAAGTCTTCAAACTTGGAGATGCTTGAGTTCGGTTCGTCTTCTCGGTGCGTGACAATTTGTAATGGGATACACCAAACTAGCCTAAAGCTATTCTATGAACAATGACAGAAAAATTGTTATAACAAATCTCCCCCTTTGGCTATTTCGGTAAAAAATAAATAAAATGACCGAACAAAAAATTAAAATCAAAATTTCCTATTATAAGAATACTAATACCCTTCCCAACCCTATAACGGAATGACATAAGTCTATTTATCTTCAAAACTTTTTCTTCTTACCTTTTCCAAACATTGTCTTCATACATGTGTCTTGAAATCCGTAAATGAATACCTACACACATGAGACAACGAACATATACCTTCGTGACGCATCGACTTTGAAAGAAAGTAAATAAATAAATACTCCCCCATAATTCTAACTCATCAAAAACTCCATTTTAATTTTCTCTCCCCCTTTGTTTTTATCGAAAGAAACAAAATAGACAAAGAGGTAGAAACAAAAACATTAAGCACAAAGCATCATGATGAAGAAAAGATATCATCACAAAAGATGTAGATCAAGCATGTGTAATGATCATCTCAAAGGCAAACACACCAACTTTTTTTAAAATTTTTCAATTTTTTTTAAATGTGAATTTCAGAAATACAACGTACATACTGTAATACCCCGTATTTTCATGGCTTTTAAATTTAAGGATTTATTAAATTTAATTGAGATAAATTAATTTAATTTTAATCCGGAATGTTGTTTTAAATATTTACTAACGTGACGAGAGTTAGTAATTATTGGACATTTGTTATTTGTGGCATATTACTGGATGAGTATAGTAAAATATGAGATTTATTTTTATAATATTGTCACGTGTAAATAAAATGACAATTTTGAAAATTTAAGTCAGGACGCGCCTGTGTCGTGTCGGGACTAAATGTGGATTAATAAAAGTGAATATTTTTTAAGTTATTCGTATGGTCGTTTTGAGTGCGCCAACACGTTCGGAAGGGTCGAGATAGTCAGAAAAGTGTACCCGGGGGTTTAGTTTGGGTCTTGGGGCGTTTTTAGGCCTAATTAGTACCCCGGGAGGGCATTTTGGACATTTCACATTTTTGGGTAATTAAACCCACGAATTTTATAGGGTTATATCAGATGGAAAGTTTCATCTTCTAGGGTTAACACAATGAATTACAAATGACGGCCATTGGAGAGGAAGAGGAGAAGCTCTCCAAGGAGTTCTAGGCCACGAACACCTCCGATTGCACCGCCGTCACCACCAACGCGTAGATCACGTGACGGGGAACACAACCACATCAAAATCGTCTGCAAATCAGAACACCAAAAATCCCAGTCAAGTGTTTATCTTGCTTATTTCGTTGATGCATCTTTCATATTAGTGTAGTAATGATTAGGATGAGTTTTATGGAAGAAAACCTAAGATATGAGATAGGAAATCGCATGTAGTGATGGATTAACTGTTATTCTGGAAACTCCTTAATATATAGAGGATTAAACCACGAATTTAAGAGGTGTAGATGAAGAAAATTCTGGAAAAGATGGATTAGAACCATGTTAATGAAATTTTAGGGTTCTTGAAGTTTTATATGAATATGGGGCTTGTTAATCCATGTTTAATAGTAGAAATCTACATGCTTTACGTTGGAATTTCATAATATGATGATATAATGTCAGTAGTATAAACTTTTGGTCGATTGGGTATGAAAAATATGGATTTGGTGAAGGTTAGAAGATGAAACCCGTAACTGCAAAACTGCAGAAATTGAAATACCTGCTTGATCGATCGATCGAGCCCAGAGCTTCGATCTATCGAGCCCCAGACCTCGATCGATCGACCCCTCCTGGCAGACTCCTATTTCCTTTTTAAATGAGTTAAATTCAATTTATTGTGAGATAATTCTTGGGCATCCTTAATAAAATATTTTGGGAGATAGGGAGTAGGACATGTGAATAAATTTTGGGACCCTTGATGACGGGCAAAGATTGTATTTTATGATAATTACATAAGGGTCGGTAAATTTATGACTTAAAGAGAGAGACATGTAAGAGAGTTACTTTGGGACAAACGTGCATACCTACTGAATTCTATAATTTGGAGAATAAAGCCATGAGAGTTGTGTGGTACGTTGGAATAATACCGAATCAAGGTTAGAAATGAACCGTTAAAAGTGTTTACTAAATTATGATAATATGGAAATGTCGTAATTATGGGAATTGAGAATTTACCTAATATTGATATGGTAATATTAGTATAGTTATATGATTGTGTATGCATATACTATCTATGTGTGAAAATCATGCCCACGCTACTTGCTATCCCTGAGGTTTCCGCGCTGGGACAGTCTTATCTCGATGGGACCTTTATGGGGGATATTGACTTGTACCCTAGAAGATAGATATCCTTGGTACAGGCTATCGATGTGATAGTTCAGACGGTCCTAAGAGATCCTCTTAGAGACTTATAATCTATTCTTCGCCTCATCTTGTTTGTGTATAGATATCCTTGGTACAGGCTATCGCAGTGATAGTTCAGACGGTCCTAAGAGACGCAGACATATGCCTTCCTCTTAGAGACTTGGAATCTATGCTTCGCCTCAATATTGTTTGAGTATGTGTTAATACAATTCGAGAGTGATTCCGAATTTGTATTCCCCTTAATGTGAGTGATATGGGGTTTGGATAGTAGAGTATGCCCGCACCATAGTTATTATTTGGGGTGTTGTTTTGATATATATATATTTTACGAGTAGTTAATATATATATGAAATTCTGAAATTTGGAACTACCTATTGTGAATTGATATGTAGGACATGGTTGATGACTCAAATTGTAAATACTTGTTTTGAGAAAGTATAATATGACACTGGAAAACTTTGTTGATTAATAAAGTTAAAATGAGACCTTTGGTTACTAATTGAAATATCCTTTTCAAATAATTGAATCGTTAAATTTTTAATCATGCGAATAACCTAAGATAAGTTAAACCATTGGGAAGGGATAGCGTGGTATATGATGAGATAGACCACTGGGAAGGTTAGTGCGATAGGTGTGCACATTAGAAGAGAGGTGAGAAGTTCTCAAGAGAGTGTCTCACTAATATGTTGTTTCATTGACCTGTATCAATTTAAATACTTGCTAAACAATTTTTAAATCATATACACTATCGGGCTCTGACCCGTTTCTCTCTCTCTCTCTCTCTCTCTCTCTCTCTCTCTCTCTCTCTCTTATATATATATATATATATATATGTACTACAGGTGCCCAGCCACAGGGGCGTCTTGCTTATGATCTCTTGGAAGGAACGTGTTGCAGCTTAGGTGGGAGTTGCAGGCCACTTGCTTAAACGATTTCATTTACTTGATTCCACTCCTATGATTCTCAGTTATTGGGGCATGTGTCGTCCTTTCCACTATTTATCTGTTCTGTTGGGACATTTGTATTTCAGTTATTTCTAGTACGGTTACTTTGGGATTTTATCAGCATGTATGATTTACATTAAGTTTTAATTTTGGGATTTTGGATGTTGAATGTTTAAAGCATTTGGATTATGTTCGAGGTTTATTATTGTATGAATCTTTATTATTGAAAATGTTGTCACTAATTAAATAAATAATTTTCCTTTAAAAATAAAATTGGTTAATAATGTTGAAAAATGGTTTTGACACTTAGCTTAATTAAGTAGGGTGTTAATTTGGAAAGATTTATTTTCACGACAGTGATACTAAGAATGAACCAACTGTTCACCTTGATTTTTAATTTAATAAAGGAGTGATCGCCCGGTATTTAATTAGGCAGGGTGTCACACATACCATATATAATATATGCAAAATATATCAATGCAAATCTGGCACACATATGTAGGTATTAATGACCACAAAACACGATACAAAATACATAAGCTTTACACACTAGCATAATATCGATGTGTCTAAACGTGTTGAATGGCATGAATGGGTGTGAACTAAATACAAAATAATTACAACCCAAACTCTGAAATATGTTCAAGAAGATCTAATTGGCCGCACAACCCATATTTTTAATGACTTTAAAATGGGATTAATTAAAATTAATTGTGAGATAATTGAAAATTAATCTGGATTTAAATATTACTCGGGAGTAAAGTAATATGCGATTTATGTTGAATATTAAATATGCTTGGTGATTAAAAGTAATATATAAGATTATGACTTTACATATGATTATGATTTTATAAAATTATCGCGATTGATATGAATACAACAATTATGGAAATTATTGCCGGGATGCACGTGTGAGTCGTGTCGGGACTATATTTGAGTGAAATGAAAAATAAATTATTTTTATGTCATTCGAATGGTCGTTTTGACTGTGCCAATCTGTCTAGAAAGGTTTATATCATCAAAATTGAGTACCCGGAGGTTATGTACGGGTCTTGAGTGTTTTTGAGTTCAATCGGGACTTATTTAAGTGGCTTTTGGCCTTCTTAATGGTAGGTGAAAAGCCAAAAATGGGGACTTAGGGAAGAGTCTCTTTCACAAACCCAAAGGTTAAGAAAATTATGCAGAGAGTTAGAGAGAAAGTAGAGAGACATGAGGAAGAATTTCAAGAGCCTAAGGGGAGGATTTGAAAATTTTTTGTAAGAACAAACCTAGAGTGAGGGAAATTCGTGGAGGCTATAAGTCTTTTTCAACGGTTCAGACCTATGAATTAGAGGCAAATGATTAACCATTACAAATTCTAGCATGTATATTGCCCATGTTAGGTTGTTTAGAAAATTTTCAAAAGTGATATGAAATAAGATGATTTTTTATGAATCTTTAAGATGAGAAATATATAGAATTGATCTCTTTTTGAGTTTATAATCAATTCCATGAAATGTATGAATTAAATAGTGAAGAAATCTGGGATTTACATGTTTAAATCGATGATAAAGTTACAATTATAATTCTTGAGATCGAATGTGAAATCTGAGTAGAATTATACATATTGGTGATGTTTAATTAATTTGGAGACGTTAGAACTTGCCCATATATGTTAGTATATGATTTGGGATAAATGAATATAATTTTGGAGATGTTTAAATATGATTTTGAGAACGAAAAATGGTTAAACCCATAGGGTATCATAATGCAGAATCTGGGCTAATATCTTATCGATCCATCGATCGACTCTAGAATGGCGATCGATCGACTGATTGATTGATCGATCGACCAGAAATGGTCGATCGATAGACTCCCCCTGAAATGTGATTTAATTCCTTAATATTTCTTTAAATCCCAACTTTGATAAATATTTGATGATGATTAATTGAGCATATTGGGAATTAGAGAAGGGCAGTAGGTAATACTTAAGATCCTAAAAATATTATTTTGTATGGGATTGATTAGGGGGAAATAACAAGTGTGAATATAATTCATTATGGTGAAAATATATATATATATATATTGGGATTTAAATCAGATAAAGGATTATTAAAGGTTAGGAACAGTAGTAAGGACGTTATTATTACCGGAATAACCTTAGGATTATGTGGGATTAACCCTAATAGGTGACAAAAAAGGGTTAAGATGGAATTAGGGATTATCGAGAAATAAACGTAATTGAAGATGATATTAATTCATAGAAATTAGGGAGTTGTGATGACATGGGCTTGTAGGGCATGAGTGTTTACCTACTGAATTGGCATGAGAAATAAATGATTACCCTTCGAGTAATGAGAGAAGCTTTGAAATATTATTTGAGAAGTAAATTCATAATCTGTAGATGCATAGGATATGTGAGATAAAGATACTACGTATGAAAATATTTATATGGGTTGTACGTTTACTCTATTGTTATTATATAGGTGGGATGAATACCTATAGTATTATTTATTGGGTATAATCCTAATTGAGAACCTTAATTAGGGTGATAATAAGGTACGCTAGGCATGCTTACTAGATGAGAGGTGAGAATCCTCAAGCGAGAGCCCGATATACCAACATGTACGTAATAAGTGCTTAATTGTAATTGTTAAGCACTTGCTATTTTTTAAATCTTTTACAATCGGGCTCTGACCCGTTTACTTGCATATGATCTTCTTTATTATATCTTGTACATCAGGTATCTAGTACCAGGGATGCCGGCATAGGAAATGGATATCTCGACGAGTTATAGCTGATATTGGAGAGATATATTTTGTGTAGACTCTTCCATTCTTTTGATTCACATATCCGTAGCATCTCCTTTCATTTAGAGCATGTCGCTCTGGAGTCTAATTATTTCACTTCTATTCCAGAGCTTGTAATCAGTTATGTCGGTACGATTAATATTGGTTTATTTAATGTTAATGAAATGATTTAACTCGAGGGTTATTCCAGTCATACTTATTCTTTTCCAGTTGTGATCTTATGTTGTTTATTATTAGTACGTATTGCGAAAATAGCTTTAGTTAAATTAAAATGGAAAAAGTTTTTGACATTAGCTTAATTAATTATTAGGTGAATTAATAAAGAAATAGTTTTTCAACAGTGATTCTGAGAATGAACCAATTGTATACTCTGGTTTAATTGGGTATAGGACTAATCACCCGGTATTTAATTAGGCGGGGTGTCACATGTGGTATCAGAGCATTAGGTTCTAGTGTCCTTAGGATTTGTATGACTTTTTAGGTTTCAGCGTAGCGTTCTTTGATGTAGAGCCCTATTATTATGATGTTGTATTTCTCTGCGTATTATGACTTACGTACTCCTGTCGGGAAATATAAGTGATGTAATTCTTATACGAGATTGGTCGGACATCGAGGAATAACGAGGGCCATTAGAAGAATAGCAGGAGGAGGACTCAGCTAAAGATTTAGAGCGTTTTGATAAAATGGTAATTGAGATATAACTCACCAAAATTGTTGTTCAGGCTGAAGACAATAAAGGAGTCATTCAGGAGCTGTACTTTCTAAGCACCATCATAGATGACGTTTGTGCTGTTCCAAACTTACCCAACACTGTCAGTGAAGGGTGAGGGAGTCTGAAGGACTTTTGTGGAGGAAGAAATCCAAAGGCAATTATGTAGGGTGAAGTGTAATAATACCCAAGACTTGAAACCTTCGAATGAAATTTTTGCTCGGGGTAGCACTCTAAAGTGATGAGAGTTAGATATCACATATGAAGAAGCCTACGTGAATATAAAATGAGAAATTTGGTTATGATTCGATTGTGAAATCCTCAATTTGATTTTTTAATCGGGGTATGAATGAAAATGTCAAAACTTATTTCATATAGGCAAGAAAGAAAGCCCAATGCGAGAAAGAAGTCAACTCGCTTAATGAATTCCTTACCCAATGACGGAGTGGTAAGTCGAAGATAAGAAGAGTTCATTGTGTTGAAGGAATCATGAGTTAAGTACTCAAATACATATGTGAAATCTGGCAAAGACGACTAGGGTTGATGTCGCCAAGTTCGTATGCTTTCGAATTTAGTAATGCTTCCAGACGACTGTGACACCCCGACTAATTAAATACCGGGTAGCTACTCCTTTATTAAAATAAATCAAAATGCCAAGTTGGCTCAGTTAAAAGCATCACTGTCGAAAACATTTTTATTATTACTAACCACCTAGTATTTAAAAAGTAAGTTGTCAAATTTTAATTAAAGTCTGATTAACATGCATTAAAAGATTTAAAGCAAGAATAACATCACCATTCACCATAACGAAATAATAGAATAACCATCACATGATATAAATAAATCCGGAGGAAAACTCCTCACAACAAATCCCACAACTGAAATAAGTAAAGAAATACTGAATACTGAATTAATACATGCCAAAGTCTGAAAAACTGAAATGGAAATGTCTCTAATAGAATTTGGGCAACATGCCCTACAACTGAGGAATACAGAACATGGAATCCAAATGATAGAAGCGTCTAAAAGCAAATCCATGTAACTTCCACAAACGGCTACAGCTCGTCACCTGTATGAGGATCCTAAGCGTGGTGTCCTTGTGGCTGGGCACCTAAAAATGGTTTTTACAAAAAAATAGATTTGAAAGCAAATGGGTCAGAGCCCGAAAGTGGAGAGTATTTTGAAAACAGCAAGTGCTTTAATAACAATTAAAACAATAAATGCAAAGTACATGTTAGGACGTGCTCTCACATGAGATACTCACCTCTCGTCTAACTGTGCACTCCTAACGTTCCTGTACCCATTCATGTGTTTTCCCCTAACTATCTAGTTCAAAAGGATTTCTAACACTTCTACTCGGTTCACATGTTAATTCCAACCTTAACAATTAAATAGAGAGTTCTACTTTAATTCTCGGATTCCCAATTAGTAATAAAACCATTTATTGATATCTGTCCCCTTTTATCTTTTCATCAAGTTACAATAACTATACACATAATTTAACATAGCAGATTCCTTTTCATTTAACCGTATATTATTCGCATCATAAATATACAATACACGCACCCCGAGACTAAGCTGTGGTGCACACATACTCTGCTATCTATCCCGGTACATCACGTACATAAGGATCACGCATTCCGAATCTCTCAGGAATCGTTCTCAGATAACAACATCACAAACAATGGAGGCGAACACAGTCACATCACATGGGTCACGCACATACCTACGCTCCCACGATCAGCAAACTTATTAACATCCCAATAAGTCCTTCTCTGACCTATGTTCATCGAGGTAACCAATCTAAATCCGGGCAACACAAGGATAAGAAGGCCCTAAGCGAACGTAAACCTCCCGTGATAGCAAGTATGGTAGGTATGTCATACACATAAAATTGTATGCTAAGCATTCACACATCTTAGATATCACAATATTAATAAAGGTATACTCTACATCCTTATACCATTATTCCAAATTATATATTTTAAGTCTCCCGATAATATAAAAGTTAAACTGTCGACCCGTCTCACGTCGTAGTTTCTTATACTTAAAACCTATCTCAAATAGATTATTAAGTTCCTATTATTCCCACATATAACATCTTTATTCCTAAGGTCTCTACTTCTGCCCAAACTTCATTTCATCAAATTATTCAAATTTACACTTTTATCCCAAATATTATCTCACTTATCGAATTTCATTAATTTGGAATAATTCCTCAAATTGAATTCTAATTAAGGTCCAAGTTTCATAATCATGCCTACTGGTCTTCCTTAAGTTTAAGTGTATTCATAAGGTCTACAATAACATTTTCCAAGGTTTACTACCATTAAAATTGAAATAGGGAAAAACTTTACTCATTCTGGGAAGGTCGATCGATCGACCTTTTCCTTCGATCGATCGATGGTGGTCGATCGATCGACTGATGAACATCGATCGATCGAATGCACCAGGTACGGCTACGGACTGCTTCGTTTTGCAGTTTTCAAATCATCCCAAAACATACTTTTAATGCATGGATCTCTAATATAACGTTATAGTATCATCATACAACCATCCTACAACATTAATAACGTTCTAAAACCAATAATTCATCAACCAAGGGCTATATATGGATCAATCTTCATCAAGAACCCTAGTTTTCTAATTCTTTCAAGAACATTCATAAACCTCTTCTTAAATCCGTTTTTAAATCATCAAGGGTCAAAATTTTGAATTCATAATTCGTCCAGATTGTTACTACATGCAGTACCTAACATAATTCATAGTTTTTAACTTCCAATTCATGGGTCTATATCATCTTCCAAGATCAATTTCGATAATTCCTAATCATGGAAAGCATAGCATTAAATCAATTGTAATTAAACCACTTGCCTCTAATCTTTCTCTGGATTTGAGGATGAATTTTGAAGGCTGAATTGCCTTCTCTCTCTCTCTGCAGAATTCTCCTATTTCTCTCCCTCTCTAAGCTTTCTTCTCCAATGGCTATGGTGGCTAGGGTTTGTTTTGGGGAAAATTAGAAACCTAATTCTAATAACCTACGTAGCCTATTAGGTTAAAATGAGTTGGTTAGTGGTTTAGTGGTTCAAATCCATATCAGATATAATTTACTAATTTTCGTCACTTTTAATTCTCAAAAATGCAAAATTACGCAACTACCCCTATATGTTGCCGGTATGGCCTAAAAATACCCCGGGACCCAAACTAAACCCCCGGCTAGTGTTTTCTGACTATCTCGACCCTTCCGGACGCGTTGGCGCACTCAAAACGACCATACGGTTAATATAATTTAATTTTACTTTTATAATTAAAATAATTATATCCTGACGCAACTGTCTCACGCGTCCCAATAAAATGTCCAAATTGTCGTATATCAATCTCACGACAATATTCATATATCATCATATATACTCAATATAGTCAAATACCAACTCACATCTCGCTAGTATTTTATCCGTATTAATTCCCAATTAATTCTCATTTAATTAATTAATCCCAAAAATAAATATCGCCAAAAATACGGGGTATTACATACTTCCCCCCTAATAACGGAATTTCATCCCGAAATTCGGAACTAGAAAGTACCTGATAAAAACAACTCTGGATAACGTTCGCGCATCTCATCCTCGCTTTCCCATGTGGACTCCTCGACATTGTGATGTCGCCACTGAACACGCACTAACGGAACTATCTTTGACCGCTGCTTCCTCTCACTTCGGTCCAAAATAGCAATCGGCCCCTCCTCGTAGGAGCTATTAGGCTGTAAATCAATCTCCTCCAAAGTGATGTGAGAATGAGCCAAATTGTCTCTGAGATATTTCCTTAGCGAGGAAATATGAAACACATCGTGAATCCGGTGTAAGTGCTCCGGTAACCCGAGTCTATGCGCAACTGGTCCAATCCGCTCAATAATAGGAAACGGCCCCCACATACCTCCGTGCCAACTTCCCCTTCTTCCCGAAACGCATAATCCCCTTCATAGGAGATACTCTGAGCAAAACCTGGTCCCCCACTTGGACCTCCCTGAAAGATCTCTTCGCACCAGCATAACTCTTCTGCCGGTCTTGAGCTACCCGAATGCGACTCTGAATCAACTCAATCCTTGCCTAAGTATCCTGAATCACTTCCGGCCCAAGTAGTTTGTTGTCCCCCACCTCCAACCAACATGCTGGGGAACGACAATGCCTACCGTACAACGCCTCAAACGGAGCCATGCCAATAGTGAACTGGTAATAGTTATTATAAGCAAACTCTACCAGTGGAAGGTATTGCTCCCATCCACCTCCAAAGTCAATAATGCACATGCGTAGCATGTCCTCCAACATCTGATTTGTGCGCTCGGTCTGCCCATCGGTCTGCGGATGATAAGCCGTACTCAACCGCAATTCCGTGCCCATGGCCTCCTGGAAACTCTCCCAAAACCGCGAAACAAATATCTTGTCTCTGTCAGACACGATATTTAGGGGCACACCGTGAAGTCTCACAATCTCTGAAATGAAGAGCTGGGCATACTGTCTCGTAGTTTAGTCAGTCCTTACGGGTAAAAAGTGAGCGACTTTGGACAACCTGTCCACAATTACCCAAACGGAGTCGTGACCCCTTTGCGACGTAGGCAACCCCGTGATAAAGTCCATGGATATGCTCTCCCACATCCACCTCGGAACCTCCAATGGCTGTAGAAGTCCTGTCGGTCTCTGATGATCCACTTTTACTAGTTGACAAGTGGCGCATTTCGAAACAAACACAGCGATATCTCTCTTCATACCGCTCCACCAATATTGGCGTCTCATGTCTTGGTACATTTTGTCCCCTCCGGAATGTACCCCGAACCGTGAGCCGTGCGACTCTGCCATCACCTCGTGTCGCAATTCCTCCCCTTCCGGAACCACCAATCTCCCATTGAAGCGTAATCCCCCGTCTGAGCCAACGGTATAGGACTCGGCTCCCTCTGCTAGTAATCGAACTATCTGCTCCTGACAGAACGAGTCATTAGCCTGTGCCCGTATTACCTTCGTGACAATCTGCGGTGTAACGGTCATCACAGACATGAAAGATCGGGCCACTGCATCCTGGTGTCCCAACTCCTTCCACTTTGCCTTCCACACCCCTGCCACCTCATCTGCTGGCCTACGTCTCAACGCGTCTGCTACCACGTTAGCCTTACCCGGGTGATACTGGATATCGAACTGGTAGTCCTTCACAAACTCAAGCCACCTCCTTTGCCGCATGTTCAACTCCTCCTGCGTGAACAGGTACTGTAGGGACTTGTGGTCCGTGAACAATTGGAACTTCTCCCCAAAAGATAGTGCCTCCAAATCCGTAGGGCAAATACCACTGCCGCCAACTCCAAATCATGCGTGGGGTAATTCTTCTCATGAGGCTTAAGCTTACTGGAAGCATAAGCTATGGCATGTCTCTCCTGCTGCAATACACCTCCAAGTCCTTGCAAAGACGCATCGGTGTAAACCAAATACTCAACTCCCGGTCTCGGCAATGCTAACACAGGTGCTGAGGTCAATTTGTCCTTTAACTCATCAAATGCCAACTGACAGGCATCATTCCAAATGAATGGCACACCTTTACGAGTCAGATGTGTCAAAGGACCCGCTATCTTCGAAAATCCCCGAATGAACCTCCTGTAGTATCATACTAGGCCCAAGAAACTACGAATCTCAGTCGGTGTCGTGGGCTATCCCCACTCCCTCACCGCGGATACCTTCCCTGGATCAACAGATATTCCCCGATCGGAAATAATATGTCCCCAAAACTGGACCTCCTTCAGCCAAAACCCGCATTTCTCATATTTTGCATACAACTCGTTCTGACGTAGTGTCTGCAAAACTTGCCTCAAATGTTCGGCGTGCTCATCCTCTGTCTGGGAGTAAACCAGAATATCATCGATGAAGACAATGACAAACTGATCTAGGAAATCCCTGAACACTCGGTTCATCAAGTCCATAAACACTGCTGGAGCGTTGTTCAAACCAAAAGGCATAACACGAAACTCGTAAGAACTATATCTCGAAAAGAACGCAGTCTTCGAGACATCCTCCTCCCTGATACGCAACTGATGGTATCCCGATCTCAAATCAATCTTCGAGAAGAAAGAAGCTCCTCTCAACTGGTCAAATAGGTCATCGATTCGAGGCAACGGATACTTATTCTGTATCGTGACCTTATTCAACTCCCGGTAGTCCACACACAATCTTAGTGAACCGTCCCTCTTCTTCACAAACAAAACTGGAGCGCCCCAAGGTGAGGTACTCCTGTGAATAAAGCCCTGACCTAACAGCTGCTCTATCTGATCTCGTAGCTCTCGCATCTCTACCGGAGCCATACGGTACGGTGCGCGTGCTATAGGTCTCGTATCTGGCAATAGGTCTATAACAAAGTCTATCTCTCGACTGGGGGGTAGGCCTGGTATCTCCTGAAACACATCCGAATACTCCCTGATAACTGGGATCGAATCTAAAGGAATCACAACCTCCTTAGAGGTATCCTCCTCTATGTAATACAGATGATCAGTTGAACCTCCCTCTGGGCGAGGCATCGCCACTACAAACATCTCTTGCCCCGGAATGACAAAAATAATGCTCCCGCTGAAGCAATCAATCATGGCCCTATAAGCTACGAGCCAATCCATACCGATAATCACATCGTTCACATGCATATCTAATACCAACATGTCTGCAGGTAATACCAAACCTCCAATCTCTACCCCCGCTCCCCGGCATATAAAGAATATAAGTGACCCATTCCCCAATGGTGAGTCGACACACGTCACTGTGCTCTCCGCTGTGGCTAACAACCCTAAAGCCTTCGCGAAATGTGTAGCTATAAAACAATGTGTAGCCCCCGTATCAAACAATACCCGACCCATAGTGCCATGGATAGGAAACGTACCCTCAATCGCGGGCGGTGCCTGTGGAACTGCTGCCTGGTGGATGTTATAGACACGTCCATACTGTAGCTTCCCCTGCTGAGCTGGGACTGCTGGAATGGGTGGCAATGCTGCCATCTGTGGCGGTGCGGGGAGAGCGGCGGGAAACATAGGCCTCTGCGGCTCCTGGCGAGCACCCTGCTGCTGCTGCTGTGGGGCCCTGCCCCTATCAGGACAATCCTGTCATTTATGGCCAGTCTTGCCACAAACATAACACTTCCCTGGGAAGTTCCCTCCTCTCTGCCCCTGCTGTCCTCGGCCTTGGTGGCCATTACCATTCCTCCCTTGGCCCTGCTGAAACTGCTGCCCATTCTGCCCCCGTTGGCCCTGATGGCCGTTTGAACCCTGATGGCCCTGACGGAAACCTCCATGTCCGTGCCTGTAATTCCCTGATCTGAACCTCTTCTGATAGCCCTGCTGGGAACCCTGCTCACCCTGTCTCTGGCCCTGAACAGATTGTGCCCCACCGGCACCATGTCCTCCAGTCCTGCCCTGATGGCTAGACTCTCCCGATCTCTTGCCCTCAGCCATATGAAAGCGGTGATCCTGGCAGTGTAACAAAGCAGCGTTAACCACATAAGAATAAGTGGCCAACGAAAGGTTCCCTAACAGATGCTGACGGATCCTCCATGTCAACCCGTCGGTGAATTTCTCAACCTTCTTCTTTTCTGTCGGTATCTCATTCGGAACGATATTCAACAGATTCGTGAACTCGGCCTCATACTCGGCCACGGTCTTACCCTCATGCTTCAGATTCATCAGTTTCCTCCTCATTCTGTGTGAACAGCTGACGGAAAGTACTTGCGGTCGAACCGCACCCAAAAGTCCTGAATAGTGAGAGCATCCCTCTCCTCCACGGTGGTAATAGACTCCCACTACTGCAGTGAAGATCCAACTAGCTTGAAAGTATCTAGCACCTTCTTCTGAACATCCATGCACTCATACATCCTCAAGTTCCTCTGCATATCCTTCCTCCACTGGCTCGAGACTACCACATCTGAGCTACCTGCAAACTCTGGCGGATGCGCTTTCTGAAAAGCATCACGTACACGTTCCCAAGCAGACGGGAATGCATTTGCCTGTACTTGCGCGGCAACCGGCGCCTGAGGCGGTGCCTGCTGAACTACGGTAATTGCGGCATTTACCGCTTGGGCTACAATGCAACCTCAGCGGCGTTCATCATGCCCTGAACTGGAGCGGGTTGGGGTTCTGGCGTTGCATCCCTAGGAACTCGTCGTGCACGTCGTGGAGGCATCTGAAATAAGAATAAAGTTTATAAGTTCACAGTTTATAAACTTAAAATAGCTGAAGAACGAAGTATACACAAAAAGAGTACAACAGTCCTAAAATATAGGGATCTATATCAAAGAAAACTTAGCGGAAACATAATAGCCGTACAGATCCTAAAGGACACTAAAACCTAGCTCTGATACCACCTATGACACCCCGACTAATTAAATACCGGGTAGCTACTCCTTTATTAAATTAAATCAAAATGCCAAGTTGGCTCAGTTAATAGCATCACTGTCGAAAACATTTTTATTATTACTAACCACCTAGTATTTAAAAAGTAAGTTGTCAAATTTTAATTAAAGTCTGATTAACATGCAGTAAAAGATTTAAAGCAAGAATAATATCACCATTCACCATAACGAAATAATAGAATAACCATCACATGATATAAATAAATCCGGAGGAAAACTCCTAACAACAAATCCCACAACTGAAATAAGTAACGAAATACTGAATACTGAATTAATACATGCCAAAGTCTGAAAAACTGAGATGGAAATGTCTCTAATAGAATTTGGGCAACATGCCCTACAACTGAGGAATACTGAACATGGAATCCAAATCATAGAAGCGTCTAAAAGCAAATCCCTGTAACTTCCACAACTAGCTACAACTCGTCACCTGTATGAGGATCCTAAGCGTGGTGTCCTTGTGGCTGGGCACCTAAAAATGGTTTTTACAAAAAAATAGATTTGAAAGCAAACGGGTCAGAGCCCGAAAGTGGAGAGTATTTTGAAAATATCAAGTGCTTTAATAACAATTAAAATAATAAATGCAAAGTACATGTTAGGACGTGCTCTCACATGAGATACTCACCTCTCGTCTAACTGTGCACTCCTAACGTTCCTGTACCCATTCATGTGTTTTCCCCTAACTATCTAGTTCAAAAGGATTTCTAACACTTCTACTCGGTTCACATTTTAATTCCAACCTTAAAAATTAAATAGAGAGTTCTACTTTAATTCTCGGATTCCCAATTAGTAATAAAACCATTTATTGATATCTGTCCCCTTTTATCTTTTCATCAAGTTACAATAACTATACACATAATTTAACATGGCGGATTCCTTTTCATTTAACCGTATATTATTCGCATCATAAATATACAATACACGCACCCCGAGACTAAGCTGTGGTGCACACATACTCTGCTATCTATCCCGGTACATCACGTACATAAGGATCACGCATTCCGAATCTCTCAGGAATCGTTCTCAGATAACAACATCACAAACAATGGAGGCGAACACAGTCACATCACATGGGTCACGCACATACCTACGCTCCCACGATCAGCAAACTTATTAACATCCCAATAATTCCTTCTCTGACCTATGTTCATCGAGGTAACCAATCTAAATCCGGGAAACACAAGGATAAGAAGGCCCTAAGCGAACGTAAACCTCCCGTGATATCAAGTATGGTAGGTATGTCATACACATAAAATTATATGCTAAGCATTCACACATCTTAGATATCACAATATTAATAAAGGTATACTCTACATCCTTATACCATTATTCCAAATTATATATTTTAAGTCTCCCGATAATATAAAAGTTAAACTGTCGACCCGTCTCACGTCGTAGTTTCTTATACTTAAAACCTATCTCAAATAGATTATTAAGTTCCTATTATTCCCACATATAACATCTTTATTCCTAAGGTCTCTACTTCTGCCCAAACTTCATTTCATCAAATTATTCAAATTTACACCTTTATCCCAAATATTATCTCACTTATCGAATTTCATTAATTTGGAATAATTCCTCAAATTGAATTCTAATTAAGGTCCAAGTTTCATAATCATGCCTACTGGTCTTCCTTAAGTTTAAGGGTATTCATAAGGTCTACAATAACATTTTCCAAGGTCTACTACCATTAAAATTTAAATAGGAAAAAACTTTACTCATTCTGGGAAGGTCGATCGATCGACCTTTTCCTTCGATCGATCGATGGTGGTCGATCGATCGACTGATGAACATCGATCGATCGAATGCACCAGGTATGGCTACAGACTGCTTCGCTTTGCAGTTTTCAAGTCATCCCAAAACATACTTTTAATGCATGGATCTCTAATATAACGTTATAGTATCATCATACAACCATCCTACAACATTAATAACGTTCTAAAACCAATAATTCATCAACCAAGGGCTATATATGGATCAATCTTCATCAAGAACCCTAGTTTTCTAATTCTTTCAAGAACATTCATAAACCTCTTCTTAAATCCGTTTTTAAATCATCAAGGGTCAAAATTTGGAATTCATAATTCGTCTAGATTGTTACTACATGCAGTACCTAACATAATTCATAGTTTTTAACTTCCAATTCATGGGTCTATATCATCTTCCAAGATCAATTTAGATAATTCCTAAACATGGAAAGCATAGCATTAAATCAATTGTAATTAAACCACTTGCCTCTAATCTGTAACACCCCGTATTTTTTGTACATTTAATATTTAATTAATTCGGGAATTTTAAATTACTTGTGTGTGGTAATTTTAATTGAATTAATTGTGGCAATATATATATTTAAATATTAATCGGGGAGTGAATGGTTAATGTTTAGGGAAATTTATTTACTAAGTGAATAGTAACAATTTAATTACATCATTTCGGGTATTAATGACAAGGTGTGCACTTATCCCAGCCGGGAGTCGGTATAGACTAAATGGGGTGTGAGATAATGATTTTTATAAATTAATTCGGATGTCAATTCTAACTGCGCGGTTGAGTCCGGATGGGTCGAGATAGTCAGAAAAGAGTACCCGGGGGTAGTAATTGGGTCTCGGGATATTTTTGGGCATAGTCGGGCCCACACGGGGTGAGTTGGGCCACTTTAATTAAGCGGTTAGGTGAAAAACGGGATTAAGGGTTTTTAACCTAATGGGGAGATTAGGAAATCAGCAGCCATCACAATTCTAAGCCTAGGGCTTGAGAGGGAAATTGGGGGAAAGCTTAGCAAGAGCAATTGGAGCTTTTTGGAGCCAAATTGAGGGTCAACAACAACGGATCAGACACTACAAACATTTTGAGGCAAGTGGTTAACTGTTTTGATTCCTAAAGCATGATAATCAATTCATATCATAGTGATGTGTAAACCAAAATTCGTTTTTGGGTGTAAATGGGTACAAAATGGGGTTTTTGTTCATGAAACTATTGAATGAGATTCATAGTAAAAATTGTTGTGTTGAAATATCTGAGTATAGAATAAGAATTCGGAATATAAACTGGGGAAAAATCTGAATTTGGAAATTGGTTGTAGAACAAGATTGATGGATTTTAATGGGAAAACCCATCTTTAAATATAGTGAGATATCGTATGAATCAAAAAGGGTAAAACAATTTTAGATGATTGAGACTTGTTTTGGGAGTAATTGATTGGTTAAAAATCATTATTTAAGGTTGGAAAATGGAGAGGAAAAACCTTGGAAATTCGGCCATGGCTGAAACAGCAAGCCGAGGAAGACAACCACCTTCTCGATCGATCGATCGACCCAGGGGCTCGATCGATCGAGGCTCCCAGGAATTTGACAGTTCGGCCAGTTTGTTTATATGAGGGTTTAATTTAAGATTTAATTCCCTTATTTTTATTTGGTGATAATATTTATATGGGATATATGTTTCCTTAACAATTATAGGGTGATATAATTGGGTTTAGGAGGGTGTGAACGGTATGTCATGAGATGAACGAATTTGGAGAAATAATTCATAATTATGGATAGTGGGCCGAGGAATAATATTTGGGTAATGTAGTTTGGTGGCACTACATTAGTAAAGGAATTTAAGTGAGATATTTAATTATGGACCAAGTGGGCGAGTCCGGGCATGTTGATAATTATAGGTAAATATAATTCGGAAAATTATGGAAATAAATGTGTGACACATTGTGGGCGAAAAATTGTGGGAAAGAAATTATGAGATGTAAATTAGACCAAGTGAGCGAGTCCGGGTATGTTGGTTAAGTGACATCAAGGCATTAAATTAATTATTGAGAGAAAGTAATTAGTTTGGAGTCGGAAGATAGACTCGGGAAATATTAAGATACGGGCCAAATAAATGAGTCCGGGGATAATGGTTGGGTGACACCAAGTTATTAAATTAATAAATGAGTAATTAATTTAGATAGAGTCGGATGGTAGACTCGGGTAGTATTAAATTAATAAGTGTATTAATTAATTTAATTAGAGTCGGATTGTGGACTCGGGTAGGATTTAATTAATTATTGTGTAAATTAATTATATTAGAGTCGGACCACAGACTCGGATTTTTGTTGATTAATTAATGGGTACATTAATTAAATTAGAGTCGGACGATAGACTCGGGGAGGTATTAAATTAATATGTGTGTCAATTAATTTAATTAGGGTCGGGTGATAGACTCGGGAAGAGGATAAATTATTAAGTGAGAAAATTAACAACATTGAGTCGGGCCACAGACTCAGGAAATTTCAGGCAGTGTACGGGACTTGGAGTACACGGTAGAGCCGGGGTTTATATTATATATATATGGTGTAGTGATAGTATATATATATATATATATATATATATATATATATATATATGTGTGTGTGTGTGTGTGTGTGTGTGTGTGTGTGTGTGTGTGTGTGTGTGATATTAAATTACAGGCAGTGTACGGGATTTTGAGTACACGGTAAAGCCGGGGTTTATATTATATATATACGGTGTCGTGATAGTATATATATACGTGTATTTATTGTGCGTGATAGTAAATATCAGTGATTAGATATTTATTAAATTTATATACTCTAATGCTATCAAGGGAGGTTGCGCGATGTGGGTGAATCCCCTAGCTTGAGGAGTAGGGAGAGTATATCCCCAGGTCATAGCGTCCGGTATATATGGGTGAGGGATTTATATCACTTTCAGGGAAGGAATATGACCGCCTCCACTTCGTTTATATTTTGGTCCAAGTTGGTGAGCGATTCTAACTTGGGGAAACTAGGTTTTGTGAGCACACCTAGTGAGATAGCATTTTAGAGTGAATCATCCGGTGAGGGTATACTCGGAAGGATGGATACACTTATGATATATGTGTGGATGTTAGTAAAGGTACGTATAATATGGTAGTAAATATTATATGTAGGTGATAATACAGTGCGTGCTGTATTTATCTTATATAACGCGGGTTACAGTTATATGTTGTTAATTAATGAGAAATTAATTAAGTTAATCATTGGTGGAAATAATATTGTGTGTGATGTATGTACTTTATATAACTTGTGAGATGGTTATATGCTATTATTTAGGAGGAATTAATTAAGTTAATTGTGAAATAACTTATAATTCAAGAAATTTTTATACTCGGGTTAGAGTAGTATGGCAAGGGAAGGTTATACCAGGACTAGTTGCACGGGGTAGTACAACTAGGTGGGGTTAAGGTAACCGATAGGTGTGCACATTAGTGGAGGGGTGAGAATGTCTACAAGGGAGTGCGACACTAACTTAAATATTAAGCGCATTCATGCATTTTAAATTACTGCAGTTAATTCACTTGCTAAATATTTTCAAAATGTTTTGGGTTCTAACCCTTGCTATAAAACTATTTTCAAAACCTTTTAGGTGTCCAGCCACAGGGACGCCAAGATTGATATTCTATTCCAGGGGCACGGAGCTGCGGCATATGTGGATGCTAGCAGGAGTTTGAATTAGACGCATCATTCATTCATTCCTAGAGTAGGAATCTTTTATCAGTCTCAGTTTTATTTAGGGCTTGTAGCCAAGACTTCTCGGTACAGTTTTCAGGTGTTGGACATTTGTATTTGGATTATTTATTTGATGGCCGGTGATTTATTCGGCAAGTTGTGTAATTATTATTCTATTTACTTTCATTCAGTTGTGTGAATGGTTTATATTTTAATTCCGCATGTACTGTTTTGTTAAATCAAAAAGTTAAAATTGGCACCAGTTTTTGGAATACTAGGTGGTTAGTAAGTTTTAAAAAGTTTTCGACAGTGATGCTAAGGATGATCCAACTGGGATTCCTGTTTTAATTTGGTATAGGACTGATCACCCAGTATTTTATTAAGCGGGGTGTCACAGATGGTATCAGAGCATCAGGTTCTAGTGTCCTTAGGATCTATGCGGCTTTTCACGTTTCAGCTTAGCAATCTTTGATATAGAGCCTTATCATAGGATTGTTGTATTCTCATACGTATGCGCATATACGTTCTTCTGCGAAATTTATATTTGAGAGTGAACTCATACCAATTCGGTTCTCATTCCAGATGACGCCAGGAGAGAGCAGCTAGGGCAGCAGGGGGAGATGAGTCGAGGGAGGCTCGTTAAGGGCAAGAGCTACCACAGTAACAGCCAGAGATGATTTTGGCAGCATAGGTCATTGAAATAGTGGCACAGGCAGTTTGAGCAACGGTGGTCGCAACGATAAGATATTTTCCACGGGATCAGCCACAAGTGTTAGTGGCGCCGGATGTTAAGACTCACGCAGGGTCGTCGGGGTGGAAACAAGAATGAGAGGTTATTTTTTTAGTGGGAACCCACCAGAGTTGCGAGGGGGTTCAGGTGTAGTACTAGCATGTCAAGGAAGAGAGGAATCCAGCGTCACCTACGCATGGGAGATTGCGATGGGGTGTGAAAGTAAATGGTAACCACTTTTAGTTAGTGGAAGCGTTGCTACAGCGGTGGGGGTCGATCACCACAGTTGAGGAAAGGGACACACTAGCTACTGCAGAGTTTTAGGTGCGGTTTGACCGCAAGTATTTTTCCTTCAGCAGTCGAGACCGAAATGAGGATAAAATTTTGTGAGGAGACTCAAAGGGAGACCGTTTAGTGATCGATTACGAGGAAGATTTCACTCGTTGGAAAATTTTTATACCGGATGAGGTAAGTGAGGAAAAGAGAAAGAAAGCAACGTTTATGGATGGGTTAGTCTGGAGAATCAGACAACAGTTAATTGATAATTCCGCATTAGTAGATTATACTGATGTCATTAACGCAACACTCCGGCACTGTCGGGAATATCGCTTCCACGCGAAAGGAAACGGGAAGGGAGTGGGGATTAGCCAGTTGGTTGAGGCAGAAGGGAACAATACCAGTGGGGTATCCCAGCAACAGACTGGGGGAGATCAGGGGCAGTATTTATGGCAGGGAAATCATGCCAAACGATCTAGAACTGGAGGCTATCGGCGGGATGGCCAGGAATTCCAACAAGGTTGGCATGGAAGGGATCAGTGGCAGGGTGAACATGTTAGAAAGTGTTTCGTTTGTGCAAAAAGTGAGACACATGAAGAGATATTGCCTTAAGCGAGGCAGGGGTCAACTACAGAACTAGGTCCTGGATGTACAGCCACTAACGCAAGTCACGGGTGCATTCGGGCAGGGAGAAGCTGCTCCGAAAATCGAGAACCAGCCGTTGTAGCTGGAGTATAGAGGTAATTATTTTTACCCTAGGGGCATGGGGTATATTGTTTTTGAGTGATAAAGAGGATGTCACAAAAATAAGACATATTTTTCACTAAAGTTCGCAGGTGAGTCGAAATTAATGGGTGCGTTGGCAGTAGCAGCCATAGTATGTGGAGAAATTTCCGTAGGGTAGCGGAGTTCCTTGGTGTTCTTCACGAGAGGGTGGAGGTGTACGCTGAGTGATTGTTTGAATTTTGTGAAGAATTACTAATTTCGAGAATTATGGGAGTAGGGATGATAATATTTCCTAAATGTCGGCTAGATAGCGATGGAAGTTAACTATTGTGGATAGTAGTGTAAAATTTTGGTGTTTGCGACACCAGGGTAGGGTTGGTACTAGGTATCACCAGAGAGGGCGTATAGCCTGTATATATGTGGATGTATAGATGTTGTATTGCGTGGTGCGATAGCACATAGTGAAGTTTTGTGTTCTCACATTTTATCCCGGTATGTGGGGATGTCTACTGAAGTGAATCAGAGTGGTTAGATTTATTTTCAAGCAAAGAGAGATAGCTCGGGGTTTATTTTGTGCAAGGACTAGTGGTAGTAAGGGCGCAGTATTATGTTGTCTTTGGTAGCATAAGGGTAAGCGTATATTCTTTTGTGTTGAGAGATAAGTATTAATGGAGAGATAGTTGGACGTAACATGGGCTGAGTACCCGGGCAGTAATTATATATATATATATATATATATATATATATATGTGTGTGATATAACTACGGGTTCGAAGTTATATTATGGGTTACGACTAGTATAGTCGGGTAACTTCCGTGTAGTAGGGCACGGGGATAGGGTGTATGGACACCCGGGTTAATTAAGGCAAATTTTATGCGGTAAAGCACGGGAATAGGGTGTATGGGAGCCCTGGGTAAATTTTAAATGCATACTTGTGCAACGTGGTTAGAAACAGATGGGATAGATATAGCGGGCTTGGAAGCACATGACTGGTGAGAAAGATGTGAATATCGGAACACTAGGTTTATCTTAATTTCGAGAGCGAAATTCCTTTGTAAGGGGGGAAGTATGTAACACCCCGTATTTTTTTGTACATTTAATATTTAATTAATTCGGGAATTTTAAATTACTTGTGTGTGGTAATTTTAATTGAATTAATTATGGTAATATATATATTTAAATATTAATCGGGGAGTGAATGGTTAATGTTTAGGGAAATTTATTTACTAAGTGAATAGTAACAATTTAATTACATCATTTCGGGTATTAATGACAAGGTATGCACTTATCCCAGCCGGGAGTCGGTATAGACTAAATGGGGTGTGAGACAAGGATTTTTATAAATTAATTCGGATGTCAGTTCTTACAGCGCGGTTGAGTCCGGATGGGTCGAGATAGTCAGAAAAGAGTACCCGGGGGTAGTAATTGGGTCTCGGGATATTTTTGGGCATAGTCGGGCCCACACGGGGTGAGTTGGGCCACTTTAATTAAGCCCATTAGGTGAAAAACGGGATTAAGGGTTTTTAACCTAATGGGGAGATTAGGAAATCAGCAGCCATCACAATTCTAAGCCTAGGGCTTGAGAGGGAAATTGGGGGAAAGCTTAGCAAGAGCAATTGGAGCTTTTTGGAGCCAAATTGAGGGTCAACAACAACGGATCAGACACTACAAACACTTTGAGGCAAGTGGTTAACTGTTTTGATTCCTAAAGCATGATAATCAATTCATATCATAGTGATGTGTAAACCAAAATTCATTTTTGGGTGTAAATGGGTACAAAATGGGGTTTTTGTTCATTAAACTATTGAATGAGATTCATAGTAAAAATTGTTGTGTTGAAATATCTGAGTATAGAATAAGAATTCGGAATATAAACTGGGGAAAAATCTGAATTTGGAAATTGGTTGTAGAACAAGATTGATGGATTTTAAAGGGAAAAGCCATCTTTAAATATAGTGAGATATCGTATGAATCAAAAAGGGTAAAACAGTTTTAGATGATTGAGACTTGTTTTCGGAGTAATTGATTGGTTAAAAATCATTATTTAAGGTTGGAAAATGGAGAGGAAAAACCTTGGAAATTCGGCCATGGCTGAAACAGCAAGCCGAGGAAGACAACCACCTGCTCGATCGATCGATCGACCCAGGGGCTCGATCGATCGAGGGTCCCAGAAAATTTGACAGTTCGGCCAGTTTGTTTATATGAGGGTTTAATTTAAGATTTAATTCCCTTATTTTTATTTGGTGATAATATTTATATGGGATATATGTTTCCTTAACAATTATAGGGTGATATAATTGGGTTTAGGAGGGTGTGAACGGTATGTCATGAGATGAACGAATTTGGAGAAATAATTCATAATTATGGATAGTGGGCCGAGGAATAATATTCGGGTAATGTAGTTAGGTGGCACTACATTAGTAAAGGAATTTAAGTGAGATATTTAATTATGGACCAAGTGGGCGAGTCTGGGCATGTTGATAATTATAGGTAAATATAATTCGGAAAATTATGGAAATAAAAGTGTGACACATTGTGGGCGAAAAATTGTGGGAAAGAAATTATGAGATGTAAATTAGACCAAGTGAGCGAGTTCGGGTAAGTTGGTTAAGTGACATCAAGGCATTAAATTAATTATTGAGAGAAAGTAATTAGTTTGGAGTCGGAACATAGACTCGGGAAATATTAAGATACGGGCCAAATAAATGAGTCCGGGGATAATGGTTGGGTGACACCAAGTTATTAAATT
This sequence comes from Sambucus nigra, assembly GCA_949130495.1. Classification (NCBI taxonomy): domain Eukaryota; kingdom Viridiplantae; phylum Streptophyta; class Magnoliopsida; order Dipsacales; family Adoxaceae; genus Sambucus; species Sambucus nigra. Next base: position 378,487,949 of record OX422219.1, on the reverse strand, counting down.
AATAAATGAGTAATTAATTTAGATAGAGTCGGATGGTAGACTCGGGTAGTATTAAATTAATAAGTGTATTAATTAATTTAATTAGAGTCGGATTGTGGACTCGGGTAGGATTTAATTAATTATTTTGTAAATTAATTATATTAGAGTCGGACCACAGACTCGAATTTTTGTTGATTAATTAATGGGTACATTAATTAAATTAGAGTCGGACGATAGACTCGGGGAGGTATTAAATTAATATGTGTGTCAATTAATTTAATTAGGGTCGGGTGATAGACTCGGGAAGAGGATAAATTATTAAGTGAGAAAATTTACAACATTGAGTCGGGCCACAGACTCAGGAAATTTCAGGCAGTGTACGGGACTTGGAGTACACGGTAGAGCCGGGGTTTATATTATATATATACGGTGTAGTGATAGTATATATATATATATATATATATATATATATATATATATATATATATATATATATATATATATATATATATATATATATATATATATGTGTGTGTGTGTGTGTGTGTGTGTGTGTGTGTGTGTGTATATTGTGTGTGATATTAAATTACAGGCAGTGTACGGGATTTTGAGTACACGGTAAAGCCGGGGTTTATATTATATATATACGGTGTCGTGATAGTATATATATACGTGTATTTATTGTGCGTGATAGTAAATATCAGTGATTAGATATTTATTAAATTTATATACTCTAATGCTATCAAGGGAGGTTGCGCGATGTGGGTGAATCCCCTAGCTTGAGGAGTAGGGCGAGTATATCCCCAGGTCATAGCGTCCGGTATATATGGGTGAGGGATTTATATCACTTTCAGGGAAGGAATATGACCGCCTCCACTTCGTTTATATTTTGGTCCAAGTTGGTGAGCGATTCTAACTTGGGAAAACTAGGTTTTGTGAGCACACCTAGTGAGATAGCATTTTAGAGTGAATCATCCGGTGAGGGTATACTCGGAAGGATGGATACGCGTATGATATATGTTTGGATGTTAGTAAAGGTACGTATAATATGGTAGTAATTATTATATGTAGGTGATAATACAGTGCGTGATGTATTTATCTTATATAACGCGGGTTACAGTTATATGCTGTTAATTAATGAGAAATTAATTAAGTTAATCATTGGTGGAAATAATATAGTGTGTGATGTATGTACTTTATATAACTTGTGAGATGGTTATATGCTATTATTTAGGAGGAATTAATTAAGTTAATTGTGAAATAACTTATAATTCAAGAAATTTTTATACTCGGGTTAGAGTAGTATGGCAAGGGAAGGTTATACCAGGACTAGTTGCACGGGGTAGTACAACTAGGTGGGGTTAAGGTAACCGATAGGTGTGCACATTAGTGGAGGGGTGAGAATGTCCACAAGGGAGTGCGACACTAACTTAAATATGAAGCGCATTCATGCATTTTAAATTACTGCAGTTAATTCACTTGCTAAATATTTTCAAAATGTTTTGGGTTCTAACCCTTGCTATAAAACTATTTTCAAAACCTTTTAGGTGTCCAGCCACAGGGACGCCAAGATTGATATTCTATTCCAGGGGCACGGAGCTGCGGCATATGTGGATGCTAGCAGGAGTTTGAATTAGACGCATCATTCATTCATTCCTAGAGTAGGAATCTTTTATCAGTCTCAGTTTTATTTAGGGCTTGTAGCCCAGACTTCTCGGTACAGTTTTCAGGTGTAATTTATTCAGGTGTTGGACATTTGTATTTGGATTATTTATTTGGTGGCCGGTGATTTATTCGGCATGTTGTGTAATTATTATTCTATTTACTTTCATTCAGTTGTGTGAATGGTTTATATTTTAATTCCGCATGTACTGTTTTGTTAAATCAAAAAGTTAAAATTGGCACCAATTTTTGGAATACTAGGTGGTTAGTAAGTTTTAAAAAGTTTTCGACAGTGATGCTAAGGATGATCCAACTGGGATTCCTGTTTTAATTTGGTATAGGACTGATCACCCCGTATTTTATTAAGCGGGGTGTCACATAATCTTTCTCTGGATTTGAGGATAAATTTTGAAGGCTGAATTGCCTTCTCTCTCTCTCTGCAGAATTCTCCTCTTTCTCTCCCTCTCTAAGCTTTCTTCTCCAATGGCTATGGTGGCTAGGGTTTGTTTTGGGGAAAATTAGAAACCTAATTCTAATAACCTACGTAGCCTATTAGGTTAAAATGAGTTGGTTAGTGGTTTAGTGGGTCAAATCCACATCTGATATAATTTACTAATTTTCGTCACTTTTACTTCTCAAAAATGCAAAATTACCAAACTACCCCTATATGTTGCCGGTATGGCCTAAAAATACCCCGGGACCCAAACTAAACCCCCGGCTAGTATTTTCTGACTATCTCGACCCTTCCGGACGCGTTGGCGCACTCAAAACGACCATACGGTTAATTGAATTTAATTTCACTTTTATAATTAAAATAATTATATCCTGACGCGACTGTCTCACGCGTCCCAATAAAATGTCCAAATTGCCGTATATCAATCTCACGACAATTTTCATAATTCAATATTCATATATCATCATATATACTCAATATAGTCAAATACCAACTCACATCTCGCTAGTATTTTATCCGGATTAATTCCCAATTAATTCTCATTTAATTAATTAATCCCAAAAATAAATATCGCCAAAAATACGGGGTATTACAACGACGAGGAGCCAGAAGAGTTGAAGAATCTAGTAGAAGGGTAAGATTGAATTCAATAGTGTTGGTGGAACACCGCAGTAAGGTATAGCCAGTGGGGGACCTCTTTAAAATGATTTGAATAAATCCCTACTAAATGACGATGAATGTAGGCAAGACCAGCAGGGTCGAGAAAGTGTTCCATGGGACTAGTGGAGCCAATGGAACAACAAAAATATCAATTGGGAGTTAAGACTGCTAGGTTCGAGAGTATGACATTCCAAAATGGTCAGTAGAACCAGTGATGAGGAAATGGTTCAATAGGTAGAAAGTGGGACTACCAGTGCTGAATGTGTCCACATTGAGAAGTGCGACCGATTAAGAATTGAAATGGTAAACCATGCCAATTAACCACAACAACTCGAGGAGTGAGAATTACAGATAAGGAATTCGGTCGAAAAATTAGACCCATAAAAATTTACTGCATGAGAGTAGAATGTTTAGGTAGGACTAATGGAGTCCTCAATAATAATAGCGTACCATATTTCAGATTCGAAGGGGCCCAAAAAGTAAAAAGGGAGGCCAGTAAGGCCATAGTTTAGGCCTAGAGATTTGGGCCAACATTTCAGTGATGGGTGTGTAAGTCGCATAACAGAATAATTTGCCCAAAATGAGGAGGGGGCAACTATTGGATGAAATCCTATATATATAAAGAGTGAAAGTGATCGTGGGTTGATTTGGCCGCAAGAAACACATGCAAGGACCGTACAATTAGGGGGGGACTGGTGAAGTTTTGTTTCATCCTTGTGAGTAAAGGATTCATTCAAGTTATAGGGGAGTGTCACAATATTTATACATAAATTGTTAACACTAAAGTTCGCGTGTGAGTCGAGTTTAGTGGGTACTTTAATTTTAATAGTCTGGTTATAAACGTATTGATCATAGGTAATGGGGCTTTTTTGGATGTCACCCGTGAGTAAGCCAGGTGGGAACTAAAGGCATTTTTATTGTTATATTATACTATTCCATTGAGTTAGCATGTAGAGCCTATTTTGGTAATGACTAGTGATAATTACTGAATGTTTGAACGATGGTAAATTGAGTGATAAGACTATCGCGCCGGATACTTAGGGTGAGTAATATTACTATTCTGAGGCGCCACCTGAAATAGGGATGGACCTATATATATATATATATATATGAAAATATCATGGTATCATAGGCTTCACTAAGTGTGTTGTCTATTATATATAATCCCGGTGTGTAGGAATTTATTTACTGATGTGACTCGGGATACAATGTGTTCTTTATCGAGCAACGAGATATCGCTCATGATATATATAACGCTGTGAACTTGGGATAGTGAGAGCACCATGTTGCATGTGATTTCTAAATGAAATAAGTAGATTTATGTGTCAACATACGGAGAGTGTGGGAAGGTATATATTATGGTCTGAGGGCCTTACGGATCTCGATAACCAACTATGTTAGGTAGTAGTGTATCGGGGGGTTCCTTGTTTGTATTTCGCTTTGCGAGACATCCCACACATGAAATAAAAAACGTAGGGAGTTGGAGAGAAGTTTGGATGGTAGTTCATGGGATTCTTACCTTAGTTACTCTTCATATACGAGAATATAACGGATAATTGATAATTCCACTATGATGTGGGAATATATTTCATTTATGCAATAATCAGCGAGGCATAGGGTGTATGGGCGCCCTAGGTAATTAAATCTTGATTTTGTTCCCATTTGGGACGCATGGGAAAAGTAAATGAATATAGAAGTTGAGATATCAGGACTTGAGGGTACGATCATTAAAATGGTCTTCTATTAGGCAGTAGATTATGATTGTCATGGGAATTCGACAACATTTATCCAGGGGAGTTGAAATTTATTCCGTAAGATTTGTCAGAGACTTAAGTTTCACCAGAAACTGATTTTAGAGAGAGGAAAAGGTCTGTGGCACGCGGTGAGGCAAGGCCACATGAATCATGGTTAGAGGTACATTTGATAGACTATAAGATGTATCAAGTTATAAATGACAATGTCTATGGAATTTAATGAAGAGAAATAATTGCTAAATTCGTTTTGCAATGGGTCATCTGTTTGTTAGAAAAAGGGTGGACCATCTGAAACAAGTAGAGGTTTCATCAACCGTTTGGTATTTCGAAGTAGTAAGGGGATAGTATTCCCAAGGATATTATTTGCAAAGAGGGGGTTATGATCCTATATGGGTGATAATGGATCGGTTGATAGAAGTAGCTTCTATTATAACAGTTAGGATTGATCATACTACGGGATAGTATGCGAGATATTTATAACTGAGACGGTGAGGTCAAATGGGGTACCGTATAATGTTTTTTCTGATTGGGATGAGATCTAATGTCTTTTAATTTTTGGAAATTGTTCACGACGCCATAGGTATCGAGTTGTGATTGAGTACGACCAATTATCTGCAGACAAATGGGCAAAACAAGCGAACTAATCAGAAGTTGGAGAATAAAGTATATGTGTACCCTAGAATCTTAGGGGAGGATAAGAGCAGTTCCTTCCACTAGTGGAGTTTGTGTATAATAACTCATATAAGTTCACTTTAGGGCATGGTGCCAGTTGAAGTATGGCACAGTAAACCTTGTTGTTCTCCTATTTATTAGTTAAAGGCATGGGGACCTGGTACTATTGTGAAGATCATAGATGAGTTGATACTTATTGTATATCATGTGTGTAAAATACATACTGCACAAATAACTTACATGTGTGCGATCATCGTGAGCCGAGATTGAATGTATCTAAAGAACGATTAATCTACTAAGGTGCGAATAGTAGAAGACTAGATAGTGAATATATAAAATAAGTTTAAGTGGTGAAACTTAAAAGGTAAGCCTTGGGCAAAAACTTATATGGAAGGATAACCTGGAATTTAAAACGAAAATATGTGAGGTGTTCATTATTAAGGGTATTTGATAGCGTACTGTATGGCCGGTACGGAGTAGTTTACTCGTGAGCGCGAGGATGCGATGCACAATATATAGCCGAGTTATTTGTATCTGTTATACTTTTTCCGAATTTCAGGACGAAATTCCATTGTAAGGGGGAAGTATGTAACACCCCGTATTTTTAACGACTTTTAAAGTGGGATTAATTAAAATTAATTGTGAGATAATTGGAAATTAAACAAGAATAAAATATTACTCGAGAGAAAGTAATATGTCATTTATGTTGAATATTAAATATTACTTGGTGATTAAAAGTAATATAAATGATTATAACTTTACATATGATTATGATTTTATAAAATTATCGCGAGTGATGAATACGATAATTATGGAAATTAAGCCGGGACGCACGTGTGAATCGTGTATCGCGAGTGATGAATACAACAATTATGGAAATTAAGCTGGGACGCACGTGTGAGTCGTATCAGGACTATATATTTAGGAGAAATGAAAAATAAAATATTTTTATATCATCTGAATGGTCATTTTGACTGCGCCAATGTGTCTGGAAGGGTTTATATAGTCAAAATTGAGTGCCCGTGGGTTATGTACGAGTCTTGGGAGTTTTTAAGATTAATCGGGACTTATTTAAGTGGCTTTTGGCCTTCTAATGGTAGGTGAAAAGCCAAAAATGGTATGTCACCTTTAAAATCAAATGGTTGGACTAAGTGAAGAGTCACTCTCACAAACCCAAAGGTTAAGAAAGTTATGCGCAGAGTTAGAGAGAAAGTGGAGAGACATGAGAAATAATTTCAAGAGCCGAAGGGGAGGATTTGACAAATTTGTGCAAGAACAAACCTGGAGTGAAGGAAATTCGTGGAGGCTATAATTCTTTTTCAACGGTTTAGACCTACAAATTAGAGGCAAGTGATTAACCATTACAAATTCTAGCATGTATATTGTCTATGTTAGGTTGTTTAGAAAATTTTGAAAAGTGATATGAAATAAGATGATTTTTTTATCAATCTTTAAGATGATAAATATATAGGATTGATCTCTTTTTGAGTTTAGAATCAATTCTATGAAATGTATGAATTAAATGATGGAGAAATGTGGGATTTACGTGTTTAAATTGATGTTAAAGTTAAAATTATAATTCTTGAGATAGAATATGAAATATGAGTAGAATTATACATATTGGTGATGTTTAATTAATTTGGAGACGTTAGAACTTGCCCATACATGTTAGTATATGATTTGGGATAAATGAATATAATTTTGGAGATGTTTAAATATGATTTTGAGGATGAAAAATGGTTAAACCCGTAGGGTATCATAATGCAGAATATGGGCTAATATCTGATCGATCCATCGATCCACTCAAGAATGTCGATCAATCGACTGATCGATCGATCGATCGACCAGAAATAGTCGATAGATCAACTCCCCCTTAAACGTGATTTAATTCCTTAATATTTGTTTACATCCCAACTTTGATAAATATTTGAAAATGATTAATTGAACATAATGGGACCTAGAGAATGGAAGAAGGTAGTACTTAAGACCCTAAAAATATTATTTTGTATGGGATGGGTTGGGGGAAATAACAAGTGTGAATATAATTCATTACGGTGGAAAAAAAAAATATATATATATATATATACATATTGGGATTTAGATCGGAGAAAGGATGATTTAAGGTTAGGACCAGTAGTAAGGAAGTTACTATTACCAGAATAACCTCAGGCTTATGTGGTATTAACCCTAATAGGTGACCTAAAAAGTTTAAGATGGAATTAGGGATTATCGATAAATAAACCTAATTGAAGATGATATTAATTCATAGAAATTCGGGAGTTGTGATGACATGGGCTAGTAGGGCGTGAGTGTTTACCTACTGAATTGATATGAGAAATAAATGATTACCTTTCGAGTAATGAGAGAAGCTTGGGAATATTATTTGAGAAGTAAAGTCATAATCTGTAGATGCCTAGGATATGTGAGATAAAGATACTACGTATGAAAATATTTATATGGGTTGTGCGTGTACTCTATTGTTATTATATAGGTGGGATGAATACCTATAGTATTTTTTATTGTGTGTATGACATACCTACGGTACTTGCTATCGCGGTGGAGGTTTCACTTTGTGTACGGTATTATCTCGATTGGACCTATTTGGGGGGAATTAGATTCGTACAGTGAGCATAGGACCATGGTACGTTCTATCGTTGCCATTGATCATGTCGACAATTGAATGGGATCATAGGTATGTGAGTGAACCATTTAACTTTGGAGTATGCTCACCTCCAATATTTGTGTTATGAGATTGATGGTTCGTGTGAGACGCCGAACCAATAGTTCTTTATATAGAGAGAGATGTATCAGGACATGATAACAGAGTATGCATGCACCGCAGCTGTGTCTGAGAGGTTATATATTAGTATATATAATAGTGTAATGAATATATGTACTGTGATGAAATCTACTATGTGAAATTGTAGATGAAGTTGTATTTACTGTGATGAACTCTGCTGTGTGAAATTGTAGATAGTTATGAATAATAAAATCTGATTGAATTAGGTAAGTGAATACTTACTCTTAAATCCTTGAAAAGCTTTGTTCATATTAAAGAAAAATGAAGATGTTTAATTATATTATACGTATTGCGTCAAAAATATAGGGAAATAATATTGGGTAGAATCCTAATTGAGAACCTTCATTAGGGAGATAATAAGGTACACTAGGCGTGCACACTAGATGAGAGGTGAGAATCCTTAAGAGAGAGCCCGAGATACCAACATGTACATAATAACTTCTTAATTGTAATTCTTAAGCACTTGCTATTTTTAAAATCTTGTACAATCGAGCTCTGACCCGTTTCCTTGCATATTCTCTTCTCTATTGTATCTTGTACATCAGGTATTCAGTATCAGGGATTTCGGCATAGGATATGGATATCTCGAAGAGTTATACCTTCTATGAGAGAGACATATTTTGTGTAGACACTTCCATTCTGTTGATTCCATATCCGTAGTATCTCCTTTCATTTAGAGCATGTCGCTCATGAGTCTAATTATTTCACTTCTATTCCAGAGCTTGTATCAGTTATGTCGTTACAATTAATGTTGGTTTATTTAATGGTAATGAAATGATTTAACTGGAGAGTTATTCCAGTGATACTTATTCTTCTTTAGTTATGGTGTTATGTTGTTTATTATTATGACACATTGTGGAAATAACTTTAGTTAAATTCAAATGGAAAAAGTTTTTGACACTAGCTTAATTAATTATTAGGTGTATTAATAAAGACATTATTTTTCGACAGTGATACTGAGAATGGACCAACTATATACTATAATTTAATTGGGTATAGGACTAATCACCGGGTATTTAATTAGGCAAGGTGTCACAACTTTATCAAACTAAGCGTTAGCCTCAAGTGACAATTAAAGTTGAACTTAATGAACAAAACAAGCAAAATCCTCACAAGCCCAGAATATTAATGATTCTTCAAATCAATAGCATCATGACAAAATAAATAGAATTGGGATACATTGTGATTGTGCAAACCCATTGATATTTCCATCCAAACTTCCTTAAAATATATTTTTTTTCTTTTCTTTTGAGTGAATATATCAAACTAAACTAAATCTTCCCATTTTTGCCATATTATTCTTTTTATTGCCTTATTTTTTTCTTAGGCTCTTTCAAACGGTGGCTTTCATGACATGATTATTATTCACTCACAGCCCTTTCTCGTGCACACTCATCATTTTTTTTAATACTAAATAAATTCCTCACGGGCAACGGTTCTTACATGCACAAATCCTCCATAGTCAAATAACACATGTAGATGACAAGATTGATTAGAGAACATATCACCAAGCTCAAATTTACTCCATGAAGCCAAAATTCAATACGATCGTGCATGTGTGTGTGGAGGCATGTACAAAGTCGAATCCATAAAGCAAGTTAATTTCGAAACAACTCTATAAATATGGTTACGATCAATTTAAGCATCTAAAGTCATAACCAAATATCCTAGCCACATGAAAATTGCGTAGTGAATTGGATTCAAACACACCAAAATGCCACTACAAATGTGTAAAACTAAAATACACAAACAACCGGAAATCATTTTGAATTTTCAAATTATTTTCACAAAAATATTTTTGTATTTTTTAAAAAATATATAAAACCAAAAATTATTTTGTATTTTTCATATATGACTCAATAAGAAAAATATAATACAAAAAGTATAGATATCATAACAGTAGAAAAAATATATCCTGAAGAACAACTAGCGTATGACAAATAAACGAACACGATCATCTATAAGAGGTAGCAAGAGAAGAATCATGTACAAGTAAACAAGAATCAGCTAATCTACCATCCAGTGCTGCTAAAAGTGATTTTCTAATCCAAATAGAAGTGAAACGTCGAATAGGAGTTTTGGGAACCAAAGGGATATTAGACTTCAACTTCCTAGGACCTCTTCCAAGATCAAAACAAAAATGCCTAAGGTGACCTTTCTTACCACAGTGTGAACATGTATAGATACAGGGGTTGGTACCTATGGGTTGACGTTTTCTAACGTCTTTGAATTTAGTTGACCCTCTAAAAGAAACAATGGTCCTGACTTTGACAAGGGAATCGTTAAAACTTGACGAGACATTACCATCACTACATAAACTACTTGAGTCTTTTAAATCATTTTTCAACCACAAAACTTTTTATGAAAGTAAAGAATAAGACTCTTCCAATTTTAGGGATGCCTTTTTCAAATTTTCAACAACTTTCAAAAGGTCATCATGCTCCCCCCCCCCCCCCCCCCAATAGACGCAAACTTATCCCTAAGAGTCTTCTCACGTGCCATAAAATCATCGATTAAAATATTTTTATCCTCTTTTGCACAAACACAAACCATAGAATTTTTAAAGTCCTCCAATTTGTTTTCTAAAAATAAGGTTCTACCATCAATCTCCTTTTTGAACAATTTTAAATCAATAAAGTCAAGATCCAAGGCAACAAATTTCTCACAATAAAATTCTCTTTGATTTTGAAACGTTTGCAAAAGATCCATAGCGGATTTAAAACAACAATTTTCTTTTTCCAAAACTTTAATTCCTTTTTCAAACATCAAATACAAGCGATTTAAATCATCGAAACTAGGAGAATTCATCGGGAGAAAAAAACACTAGTACAGGAGCGATGAAAAAACAACCAATCAAAAAGTAGGTAAATAAGATCAAACACAATAAATTAGTGCAACCTTCTCTGATACCACTTGTAAGCGGGAAAATAATTGCAAAGGGTGATTTAAAAAAAATTGCAATACAAATTTTAATTATGCGGAAACGACTTTTAAATTGATTTTATATTTTTATCTTACACATGCATCTATGGTGAAAAAAACAGATAAATTAAATCACTCCAATAAGATAAGGCCAAGATTCAGGATAAGAACCTTTCGGGTAAAAATATTTATTCACTTAGAAATTTACAAGACAGACGACTTACAAACTACTTGATCCCCCACAAGCATAATGCGCTATTCTTCTAAAATATCTAAGGAACAACTATGACATTCGCAAGAGTCACATCACCGCATTCCTCTGAATTAGCCTCAACCTTCGTCTTCTATAGTGAAGCCACGCAGGTATCACAAGTCAGCAATGGAGTGCTTTCCACCACGGTGTATGCAAGAAATACGAAAAATTATAGGATTCTAAACTAATTCACAAGAACAATATTTAATGATGCTTTGTTGTGAATTAAAATAGTGTTTAGAAAACACAAAACTGAATAACTTTTACTTTTGATATGAAAAAATACCTTAACAAAAGTCTTAAGAAACTGAATTAGGAAACAGGTAATTATAAAAAACTTTAGTCGACGGCGTCATTTCGAACTAGATCAGCAAGTCGTTCGAATGATATGTCCATGTCTCTTGAACGACATGTCCATGTCATTTGAATGACACCGCAATGCCATTTGAACAACATCAAATGTCATTTCAACGACATCAAATGCCGTTTGACCGACAAAAACGTCAAAACTCCTTTTTTCTTAAACTCCGCCCAAAAACATATTTTCGCTAAGTAAAAAATCATGTTCGCATTTTTGATGAAAAATAAACATCCTGAATATGTATCGGTAAATTAATTCAAACTCTAAATCATTTTATACCTTTCGGGATGTCGGAAAGTCTTCAAACTTGGAGATGCTTGAGTTCGGTTCGTCTTCTCAGTGTGTGACGATTTGTAACAGGATACGACAAACTAGCCTAAAGTTATGTTATGAACAATGACAAAAAAATTATTCTTAGAAATCTCCCCGTTTGGCTATTCCGATACAAAACAAACAAAATGACCAAACACAAAATTAAAATCAAAATTTCGAGTTACAAGAATACTAATACCCTTTCCAACCCTAGAACGGAACAACATAAGTCTCTTTGTCTTCAAAACTTTTTCGTCTTCCCTTTTTCAAACAATGTCTTCATACGTGTGTCTTGAAATCCGCAATTGAGTACCTACACATATGAGAAAACAAACATATACCTTTGTGACGTATCGAGTTTGAAATAAAGTAAATAAATTAATACTCCCCCATAATTCAAACTCATCAAAAACTCCAATTTAATTTGCTCTCCCCCTTTGTTTTTATAGAAAATAGACAAAATAGACAAATAAGTATAAATAAAAACATTAAGCTCAAAGCATCACGATGAGGAAAATATATCATCACAAAATATGTAGATCAAGCATGTGTAATGATCATCTCAAAGGCAAACACACCAACTTTTTTTTGAAATTTTGAATTTAAAAAAAAAATACAATATTCAGAAATACAACAAACATGCGATGTATAATATATGCAAAATATATCAATGCAAATTTGGGAGACATATATAGGTATAAACGGCCACAAAATATGACACAAAACATATAAGCTTTACACACTAGCATAGTATCGATGTGTCTAAACGTGTTGAATGGAATGAAGGGGTGTGAACTAGAAACAAAAGAATTATAACCCAAACACTCAAATATGTTCAAGAAGTTCTAATTTACGGCAAAACTTTATCAAACTAAGCTTTAGCCTCAAGTAATAATTAAAGTTGAATTTAATGAACAAAACAAGCACAATGCACACAAGCGTAGAATATTAATGATTGTACAAATCAATAACGTCATGACAAAATAATCATAACTATGATACATTGTGATTGTGCAAGCCCATTATTATTTCCATCAAAACTCCCTCGAAATATCTCTTTTCTTTTCTTTTGAGTGAATATATTAAACTAAACTAAATCTACCCATTTTTGGCATATTATTCGTTTTATTGCCTTAACTTTTTCTCTGGCTCTTTTCAAACGGTGGCTTTCACGACGTGATTATTATTCACTCGTGACCATTTTTCGTGCTAAACAAATTCCTCACGGGAAACGATTCTTACATGCACAAGTCCTCCATAGTCAAATAACACATGTAGATGACAAGGTTGATAAGAAAACATCTCTCCAAGCTCAAATGTACATCATGAAGTCAAAATCCAATAAGCTCGTGCATATGTGTGTGGAGGCATGTACAAAGTCGAATCCATAAAGCAAGTCAATTTCGAAACAACTCCACAAACATGGTTAAGATCAATTAAAGCATCTAAATTCATAACCAAATGTCCTAACCACATGGAAATTATGTAGTTAATTAGATTCAAATACATCAAAATGCCACACCAAATGTGTAAAACTAAAATACACAAAGAACCGAAAATCTTTTTGAAATTTTCAAACTATTTTTCAAAAAAAATTATTGTATTTTTCATATATGATTCAATAAGATAAATATAATACAAAAAGTACACATGTCATAACACTAGTAAAAATATATCACGAAGAACAACTAGCATATGACAAACAAACGAACACGAGCATCTATAAGATATAGCAAGAGAAGAATCATGTGCAGGCAAATAAGAATCAACTAGTCTACCATCTAGTGATGCTAAAAGTGATTTCCCAACCCAAATAGATGTGAAACGTCGAATAGGGGTTTGGGGAACCAGCGGGACACTAGACTTAAACTTCCTAGGACCTCTTCTAAGTTCAAAATAAAAATGCCTAAGGTGACCTTTCCTACCACAGTGTGAACATGTATAGACACGAGGAATGGTACCTATGGGTTGACCTTTTCTAACGTCTTTGGATTTAGTTTTGCCTCTAAAACAAACAACGGTCTTGGCCTTGAAAACGAAATCATTAGAACACGACAAGCCATTACCATCACTACACAAACTACTCGAGTCTTTTAACTAATTTTTCAACCTCAAAATTTTTTATTCAAGCGAAGAATTAGACTCTTCCAATTTTAGGGATGCCATTTTTAAATTTTTAACAATTACCAAAAGGTTATCACGCTTACCTTCAATAGACACAAATTTATCTCTAGGCGTCTTTCCACGTGCCATAAAATCATCAATTAAAATATTTTTCCTTTTGGCACAAACACAAACCCTAGAATTTTTAAAGTCCTCTAATTCTTTTTCTAAAATTAGGACTCTATCATCTCTCTCCTTTTTAGACAGTTTTAAATCGATAAACTCATGGTGTAAGTTTACAAATTTCTCACGATAAAAATCTCTTTGATTTTGAACCGTTTGCAAAAGATCCATAGAGAATTTAAAACGACAATTGTCTTTTTCCAAAACTTTAGTTCTTTTCGCAAACGTCAAATTCAAACAATTTAAATCATTACAACTAGGGGCATTCATCGAGCGAAAAAAATACAAGTACATGAATGATGAAAAAGCAACCACCCAAAAAGCAGGTAAATAAGATAAAACACAATAAATTAGTGCAACCTGCTATGATACCACTTGTAATCGCGAAAACAATCGCAAAGGGTGATTTCAATGAAAAAATGCAATACTAATTTTAATTATGCAGAAGCGACTTTTAAATTGATTTTATCTTTTTATCCTACATATGCAGCTATGGTGATAAAACAGATAAATCAAACCACAAAATACGACAAGGCCAAGATTCGGGAAAAACTTTCTTTCGGGTAAAACCTCTATTCACTTAGAAATTTATAAGAGATTTGACTTACAAACTACTTGATCCCCCATAAGCATAACATGCTATTCTTCGAAAATCTTTAAGGAACAATAATGACGCTGGTAAGAGTCACATGATCGTAGTCCTCCTAATTATCATGATCCTTCATCTTCAGTAGTGAATCCTTACAGGTATCACAAGTCAGCAATGGAGTGCCTATCCACCAAGGAGTATGCAAGAGATACAAAACTTTAGAGGGTTCTGAAATAATTCACAAGAACAATATTCAATGATGATGTGTTGTGAATTAAAATAGTGTTTAGAAAACAAAAAACTTGATTATCATAATTTTTGTTATGAAGGAAGACTAACTAAGAAGGAATTATATGATAAAATTGTCAGTCTCATGTATATGTTGTGTGGCTATGGGTGCGAGTCACCAATTCTTAATTAAAAGGCTGAGAGTTTTTTATGTTGTTTTCTAAAATTTGGGTTTTAATGTTTCTACTCTATTATCTGCCACAATATTGGCTTTGTTATTATGTGATGTTATGAATCCACAAACTTTCCCATCAGCTAAAAAAATGAATTCTATGGGGGTGTCTTCAATTATTTTTACATTTTAATGTTGTACAATTATTTTTTTGTTAGATCCTATGTTAATGTATGATGGGTACAAACTTGAATTATTTTTCACATGTGTATACTATGCACACTTATACAATTACAAGTAAAATGAAAGCTTTAATATAAAAAGAAAAGAGATAAGATTATCCAAAAAGTGTGTATTTAATTTAGTGAAAATGCTTGAAGATTATTCTGCCATGGTGTGGGCACTAAACATTTTTGATAAATTAGTTACACATTTTTTCGGTAATTTTAGTGATGCTCATATGAAATTACATAACATAAAAAATGATATTATAAAATATTAGATATTTGTTGATGCGAGGCAACTAGTGATAGTATTTGCGAGTTAATATATTGTCTGACATGTAAGTTTTATTGGCATCGCGTGCATTGGGGAAGAGACACAAGAGGCATTCTATAAAATGTTGCATGGCCAGTTTAAAGACATACACGAGTTCAATTTTATATCCGTGCCATCGACACGAGTTATAACTAGTATACATATATATATGGAGAGGTTCAAAAGTGAACTTAAAATATTAACATATTAATGAACCTTAATAAGAAATACTTAACAACCCATTAATTTTAATTTCTATATTGTAATTGGTCCGCGCCAGCGGCAACGAACGCGCGTATGAGGTTTGGGGGGGGGGGGGGTAGGGGGTATATTAAAAAATACTCATGTGTGTCATACGCGCGTCCGTTGCCGCTGGTGCGGACCAATTACAATATAGGAATTAAAATTAATAGGTTAAAATGTTCATCTTTTAAGTTCACTTTTGAACTTCTCCCTATATATACAAAATGTCTCCTGTAAGGACTCCTTATGGTGCAAACCCCGGTACATACCGTTTTTTTAAAATAGTAAAAAAATGATTTTTTTAATGAAACTTCATGGATATGTTGTCCATGGTTAGAAGATCATCTCCAATTTTTTTCATCAAAAAATTTAATAAAAAAACCGTTGAAATGAGGTGATATGTAAAAAATGGCATAAAAATTCATTTTCAACCGTTGAAATGTTGGGTCCACCATATAACAGGACAAATAGATTTTATTATTTATCAGCTTATTGTTTGAGATTCTTTGATTCAGATATTACTCGGAATCAGTGTCGGCCCAAGGGGTAGGCCAATGAGGCAACCGCCTTGGGCCCCCAAATTTGACATAAATTTTTAGGCCCAAAATTTTTATAAGTGTGCTGTGTAAATTTTTTGGCCCAAAATTCCTTAAACTAAAAACCCATGAACACCCCTCTATTCCTTATACCAAAAGTAAACCGTACCCTTTTTAATCCCAATAAAACAAAGAAAGCAGTCGTTTCTCTCTTCTCTCATGTTCTTAAGTCCTTTACCCCTTTTTATATTCCAACAAAACAAAGTCTTATATTTAAATACTAACACCCAATACTCTCAAGGTCAACTTTCAATCCAAATAGATTCAAGATTAAGAGGTTTGTTTTTTTCCCATGTAATTTTTTTACGTGTGTAATTTTTTTCGTCCGTGTAATTTTTTTTTATCCGACATTATTTAATAAATCATGTTGTATTCTTTTTTAATGATGTTAATTTTTTATGTGTTTTCTTTTAATAAATCAGGTTGCAATTTTTTTTAATGTTAATTTTTTTTAGTTAACTTAAAAAATGTTACTAATCTAAAAATCTATTATTAATCTGTCATTAACTAAAAAAATATTATTATTTATTTTTTGTTCAAAATGCTGTTATTTTTGTCCTAAATGCTTATATTTTTTGTGTAATAAGTTAATGATGGTAATTTTTTTAATGTATTTTTAGGATTTTTTTAGCGAAGAAAGGTTTTCAAGTTTGATTTACAAATTCAGCAAACCAGGTTCCATTGTTCCTTTATTTGGTTGCGGTTGTAATTTTTTAGATTGATTGTTGGATTATTGTGTATTTATACCATGCCTCATAGAAAGTATGTTTCTGGATGAAAAAAATTAAAGAAGAAGCAAAAGATAGAAAAATTTATGCAATCCCAAACGGGAAATCTTGATAAATTTATTTTTAAATTGAATGAAATGGGAAATGAACATGAGAATGAAAATGAAGAAGCTTTGATTGAAGATGAAAATTTGGTGCATCAAGACGATATTAATGAGAACGATAATGAAGGAGGTTTAAATAAAGAGCATGAAAATTTGGTGAATGAAGAATCTAGTAATGAATACGGACCGTTAAATATTTATGATCCTGGAAATTGGGATAAGATTGGTAGAAACCATAGAGAGCTTTTAGTGGAACGAGGGCCCATAAGAGTTGTTGTTGATTTTCCTAAAGATAATGATGGTAGACATTTCTCTCGAGTGCACTACACTCGACAATGGTTGAATGGACAGAAGCATGATAGAAGATGGTTAGTATATTAACTTTCTTTAATGTAACACCCCGCTTAAAATAATAACGGGTGGCCAGCCCTATACTACCTTAAATCAGGAGTCTCGGATGGCTCAGTCTCAACATCAACAGGCGGTACCAAAATATATAAGACTAACTACCCAATATCATATAAGCAAAATGTTAAAATTAAATAAAACATAGAACAAACAACAAACTAACACTATAAGCTACTAACAAAGAAAAGAAAGATGCATACAAGAACTATGATAAATGAAATGAATAACTGCAAATGAATATGCCACAAAGAAATAAACCCGAATAAGATGTCGGGTCACAGATAATACAATGACTTAAATGGAATGAATATAAACATCTATGAATATCCATTGGGTATAAACCCGATATACAACTTGAATCCTACCTAGATTTTTAAAGAAGTAGGAAGCGACTACAATCTAGGTCCCGCACGAGTCCGCACCTGTCACGGCTCCAAAGACTCTGGATAGAGGGCATCCGGCATCCATGCGGTAAGACACCTGTAATAGTGTATATATGTATACATGCAGGAGAGAAAAGCAAATGGTTCAGAGCCCGAGTTGTGAAAATATTTAGCAAGTGTGTTAACCGTGCATAATAAATATAAATGCACTTATTTCATAATTAAAGTGGAATCGCACACTCGTGAAACCCCAACTCACCTCTCATCTAACGGCGCGCACTTATTCGCGTCCTGAAAACTTAGTTAAGTTACCCCACCTATAAGGACAACCTAACTTACCCAAGGCATAGCCTATACCCACGATATCTGCCTTCCTATCATATCCCAAGAATCCACTCTTTCTAAACACACTTAATTATTTTTACAAACATGTATGTCATACTAGGCTTAATGGATTCCGGTTTATAATTTAATCAATTAAAATTCTTAATACGTTACCCATATACATTTGGGTTGAATCATATGATTTAATTTATAAATAACATGTATCCAAATTATTAATGACAAAACTTCTCTCCAATCTCAACATTGCACTACGTTTTGTGGGTGGGGCGTCTCGCAAAGCGAAATCCAAATAAGGAACCCCCCCGTCACAATAGTCCTTGACAATGTCGATCCTAGAGATCCATTACGCCATACATACAATTCTACTATTAGAACTACTAAATTTAGGTTACCATATAAGAACAACCCAAAATCTCCAATAATATCCTTGGGATGATGTAACTGAAATATTCCTTAAATGCGATACATCAACCCCCAATAATCTTGTACACCATAATGATTTAAGATGTACTCCATAAAATTCCATATCCTTTCACCTATAGGATATATAAATATATATTTAGGCATTTATTCTAACAATATATATATATATATATATATATATATATATATATATATATATATATATATACACGTATACAATCATCCATTCCCATACCCAAGTGTACATACCACGTATGATGTACAATGGCCATGCACATAATATACCCAGTTATATATATCGCCGATAAACTGCACCATGCTATCATCTTCCCGGGCATTACACACATACCATCCTAGGGACCACGGTCGGACTCAATATCACCGACATCGGGGCCAAACACACACACACGACATCCTGAGAAGTGGCCATAGCTCCTAACCGGTCAATGAGACGAGTCATACCCATCACGTCTGACCCCAAAAGAAATGCATATCTCATAATAACACAATGGACGACTATGACATGGGTAATATCCACACCCTGCTTCTTGAGCCAGGATGCTCACCCTCTGCGCGAAAACTTCCCAATGATAGCATGAGCGGGGTATGCTTAACCACATAAGTATATATATCATTCACATGCATAATATATACACATCCATATTATCCCATCGTATGATTAAACCATCACATAAGGTTTAGATATTCACAACATAAATATCTCCATATATATATATATATATATATATATATATATATATATATATATACAAACTATTTCTCGTTCATATGTATAAGATATATAAACTCAGCTATAAGTATACATAATCCTCAATATACTAGCCGTCACCCCAAACACATTTAATTTACCTTGATATGTTACGATCCCGCACTTGAAGCATATTCATCCATTTTTCCTATGATGAATAGTCTCCCAAAAATATATGTTTATATTCAACATTTGGGTTATCACCCAAAGTTTAGTGTAGGAACCCATCACTACCAATCTCCTCTATATTCAAAAGTACATAACTATCTCTAGTACTATTTGACCATTGGCATATACATGACTAATATTCTACAAACCTCACTTATCCCAACTTCATTTCAAGTGTTGGAATCCCAGTGGTTACTTCCACTCAATTATGTATAAATTATCCTGACTAGAATTTATGCTACCACTTGTTCTAGTTGATAGTACAATCCAAATCGTTCCCAATTTCACCTGCGGTTCGATTGATCATATGAACCCCTTACTCCGGTTGCGTTACCGATTGTTCCTTAATTTAAACGTTTCTAAGGATACGTGACCCCTCTCACTCTTCGGTCCCCAAACCTAAATCTCAATAGAATCCTATTTACCATAAGGATTCGGCACCACACTCGGCCTACAATTTCATATCGTACTCTCACCACTCTCTTGAAAGGACCCCAATCCTTACATCATAATTAGGCGCACTTATGACCCCTAATTAGGACTCACATTCTCAATGAGATCCCCCCTATATAGGTATGACCCTCTCCAATTTATATGGATATAAGTCCCCCAAAATAAATTGAAAAGTACCCGCGATCCCATCATGCGAGAAACTTTTACTAAGTCTCCAAAACATCTTTCTTTCATCATAATCATGTCCCAAAACAATAAACCCAACCAAAAAGGGTTTGAAATCATCCTAGGAAAACTCCATAAAATAGCCCTGTTTCCGAATCGATTAGGCCCTATTCCAAATCGATTCGGCCTCCAAGGCGAATCGATTTGGGTCCAAAGACTTGGGCTTCTCTCTCAGGACGAATCGATTCGCCTTGGGTCCGAATCGATTCGATCAATGCAGACCTGCCAATTTTCCTTAGGTCGAATCGATTCGCTTACGAGGCGAATCGATTTAGGTCTGCAGAATTTGAAGAGTTCTTCTTCTTCTTCATTGAAACCCACGAATTCTAAACCCTAAAATTCCTCTTCTTACCCCTAAACCTTCATCACAACATGATTCTAAGCCAACAAATCAACCCAAAGTTACTCCCAACCATTTCTACACCATTAAAACCATTCTTTAAACATAAATTTCAAGATTAAGTCCAAAATCTAGGTTTTGATATTAATACCCAAAATCCATTCCTTTTCCCACACATTATGAAATGAAATACACAAATGACTTATTTAGCAAGATTAAACACTTGCCTCAGATTTGTAGAGGTTGAATCGTCCCCGAGATCGCATTTTGGCCGGAGTTCCCAAGCCTTTTCTTCCTCTCTCTCTTCTTTTCTTCTTCTTTCTCCCTCTAGGGCTTTTTCTCTCTTTCTCTCAAATGAGAAGGCTTGATCCGTAAGCCTCTTAAATCCCTTAAAACATTAAACCCAATTTTAAATGTTAATACACACTTTAAATGACTCGTTTACTCCAATTCAAGTCAAACTGACTTTAAAACATTCTGGAGCCGAAATAAAACCCAAAGACAGTCATTTTGACTATCTCGACCCTTCCGGGATCGGTGATACCCTCAAAATCATCATTCATAATACTTTGAAACGTCCTCTATTTTTGGACCTCAATTCCCAAATTTTAAAATTCTCCAATTTAATTAAATTTTATTTTCCCAAAAATTTAATTTCTCGATCCCAAAATCATGGGGTGTTACACTCTTCCCCCTTATAAAAATTTCGCCTGCGAAATTTTAAGATATGCCCAGGACCTCAATCCCATCTAGTCCTTACATCAACCCTCATGATCACTATATCGATCCTTCCTAGTTCTCATGTCGAACCATATAAATTTTAAAACAAAATAGCTGCCTAATGCGCCCATACACCCCGTACCCGAGCTCCACTCGTAAAATTATAATCAGGCTCCATTAGCCTCAAATCATAATATAACTATCAGCAATATAATCTATAGCAACCTATTAACTATATAAGAGTTTGAAAATTTCCCACGGTTGAACTCTCCTCAATTCCTGACGCTAGCTACCTTCGTGCGGGGGAGGTCTTGCAAGCGAAATCCAAACAAGGAACCCTCCCAATACACTACTGTGTATCTAGGCCAGGGATTGAGATTAGTTGAACCATGGTTAAGGTTTTATAAAAGATTTTCATATTTTAGATATTGCCTGAAGGCCTATACAACAATATAATATAAATAAATTCCGCGTCTTTTGACACGCCAAACAAACACCTTATGTTTAGGACACAAGGCCTCAACAAATACAACACTCTAACCAATACCTAGTTCGCAAAACTAGCACAACTATGAGCTAAATTATCCGCTCAACATAAATCTACCAAAGTCTGAACCTCTCAGTCATACATATCCTTTACATCACCCCAAAGCATTACTTATAAGTAAGTCCTTCCCTCATTGGAACACTATAATTACATGCCCTAACCTATCCATAAGACAATAACCTTATAGTCACTACTCAACAAACCTCAACATTCCGCAGTTCCGGAATTCAATATTATCACTCTCGACTATCTCCTCACAAGACGATTTATTTTCTCAAAAGATTCCATACAAAGGTCGTACTTGCTCACTCCTTCTTGCAAGGAAATTTTATACACCCTAACGGTGTAGCGGCTACTACTCATCATACCTTATGCGCGACATTCCCAATATCTCACAAAGCGTGACTTAAACCCAAAGAAAGGTATTCTACCTTATACTTCCATAATCCAACTGATTTACTTCATCCTTCGACCCTATTTAAAGTCCTCTACTTCTTCCAAGACAATCATTATTCCTAAACTTATTTCTCCATAAGAGAAACATCTTCCTCAAAATCCTTCCTAACCATTTTGAAGGAAAAACGCAATTGCGACTACCGAAAACTCCCTCAGTCCTACTCAACGAACCTGAGTCTCCAAATTTCTTACGCCCTTCTTAAATAAAGATGATACCCCTAACAATTGGTCAATGCCACCTACCTTCCACCGATAAAAGTCAGCATCACCAGGATTCTTAACAAAGGTTGACGGTTTTCAATCTAAACCTCCCAAGGACTTCACTACATGCCTCTCCTCAGACTTACCTTACTAAGTCCAAGATTCGCCATTCGAGTAAATTTCCCTTTCTTACTCAACCACCGATAGAACACCCTGAACCACTACTAGAGTTCTCTTCTATATTTTCGCTAAAATTGGGAAAAACAAATGCCCCCGATCAAAGTGTACCCAAAATCTGTTATATCTCTAATCTTGTCCTTTCCTAGACGGCATAATCTAGGCGACGTCTGAAACGGATGCAACTGTTATCAGAACGTCGATCAAGTGAATACACTTCACAAAAGAAAATAAACGCAGTGAACACAACAATCCTAATCGTAGGGCTTTATATCAAGAATGTTAACGGAAGAACCAAGAAAACCCGCACAGATCCTAAAGACTCTACAACCTGATTCTCTGATACCATCTGTAACACCCCGCTTAAAATAATAACGGGTGGCCAGCCCTATACTACCTTAAATCAGGAGTCTCGGATGGCTCAGTCTCAACATCAACAGGCTGTACCAAAATATATAAGACTAACTACCCAATATCATATAAGCGAGATGTTAAAATTAAATAAAACATAGAACAAACAACAAACTAACACTATAACCTACTAACAAAGAAAAGAAAGATGCATACATGAACTATGATAAATGAAATGAATAACTACAAATGAATAGGCCACAAAGAAATAAACCCGAATAAGCTATCGGGTCACACACAATACAATGACTGAAATGGAATAAATATAAACATTTATGAATATCCCTTGGGTATAAACCCGATATACAACTTGAATACTACCTAGATTTTTAAAGAAGTAGGAAGCGACTACAATCTAAGTTCTGCAACGGTCCGCACCAATCACGGCTCCCAAGACTCCGGATAGAGGGAATCCGGCATCCATGCGGTAGTATATATATATATATATATATATATATATATATATATATATATATATGCAGGAGAGAAAAGTAAACGGGTCAGAGCCCGAGTTGTGGAAATATTTAGCAAGTGTATTAACCATGCATAATAAATATAAATGCACTTATTTCATAATTAAAGTGGAATCGCACTCTCGTGAAACCCCAACTCACCTCTCATCTAACGACGCGCACCTATTCGCGTCCTGAAAACTTAGTTAAGTTACCCCACCTATAAGGACAATCTAACTTACCAAAGGCATAGCCTATACCCACGAGATCTGCCTTCCTATCATATCCCAAGAATCCACTCTTTCTAAACACACTTAATTATTTTTATAAACATGTATGCCATACTAAGCTTAATGGATTCCGGTTTATAATTTAATCAATTAAAATTCTTAATACGTTACCCATATACATTTGGGTTGAATCATATGATTTAATTTCTAAATAACATGCATACAAGTTATTAATGACAAAACTTCTCTCGAATCTCAACATTGCACTACGTTTCGTGCGTGGGGCGTCTCGCAAAGTGAAATCCAAATAAGGAACCCCCCATTACACTACTCCTTGACAATGTCGATCCTAGAGATCCATGATGCCATACATACAATTCTACTATTAAAACTACTAAATTTAGATTACCATATAAGAACAACCCAAAATCTCCAATAATATCCTTGGGATGATGTAACCGAAATATTCTTAAATGCGATATATCAACCCCCAATAATCTAGTACACCATAATCATCCAATATGTAGTCCATAAAATTCCATATCCTTTCACCTATAGGATATATAAATATATATATATATATATATATATATATATATATATATATATATATACAATCATCTATTCCCATAGCCAAGTGTAAATACCACATATGATGTACAATGGCCATGCACATAATATACTCGGCTATATATATCGTCGATAAACTGTACCATGCTATCATCTTCCAGGGCATTACTCACATACCATCCTGGGGACTACGGTCGGACTCAATATCACCGACATAGGGGCCAAAACACACACACGACGTCCCGAGAAGGGGTCATAGCTCCTAACCGATCAATGAGACGAGACATACCCACCACGTCTCACCCCAAAAGAAATGCATATATTATAATAACACAATGGACGACTATGACGTGGGTAATATCCACACCCTGCTCCTTGAGCCAGGATGCTCAAACTCTGTACGAAAACTTCCCAATGATAGCATGAGCGGGGTATGCTTAACCACATAAGTATATATATCGTTCACATGCACAATATATACACATCCATATGATCCCATCATGTAATTAAACCATCACATAAGGTTTAGATATTCACAACATAAATATATCCATATATTCATATCTATACAGATATATATCCACATATCCACATATCCACACACACACACACACACACACACACACACATATATATATATATATATACACACACACACAAACTATTTCTCATTCATATGTATAAGATATATAAACTCGGCTATAAGTATACATAATCCTCAATATACTCGACGTCACCCCAAACTCATTTAATTTACCTCGATATGTGAATACGATCCCGCACTTGAAGCATATTCATCCATTTTTCCTATGATGAATAGTCTCCCAAAAATATATGTTTATATTCAACATTTGGGTTATCACCCAAAGTTTAGTGTAGGAAACCATCACTACCCATCTCCTCTATATTCAAAAGTACATAATTATCTCTAGTACTATTTGACCATTGGCATATACATGACTAATAGTCTAGAAACCTCACTTATCCCAACTTCATTTCAAGTGTTTGAATCCCAGTGGTTACTTCTACTCAATTATGTATAAACTATCATGACTAGATTTTATGTTACCACTTATTCTAGTTGATAGTACAATCCAAATCGTTCCCAATTTCACCTACGGTTCGATTGATTATATGAAACCCTTACTCCGGTTGGGTTACCGATTATTCCTTAATTTAAACATTTCTAAGGATACGTGACCCCTCTCACTCTTCGGTCCCCAAACCTTAATCTCAATAGAATCCTATTTACCGTAAGGATTCGGCACCACACTCGGCCTATAATTTCATATCGTACTCTCACCACTCTCTTGAAAGGACCCCAATCCTTACATCATAATAAGGCCCACTTATGACCCCTAATTAGGACTCCCATTCTCAATGAGATCCCCCCTATATCGGTATGACCCTCTCCAATTTATATGGATATAAGCCCCCCAAAATAACTTGAAAAGTACCCGCAGTTCCACCATGCGAGAAAGTTTTACTAAGTATCCAAAACATCTTTCTTTCATCAAAATCATGTCCCAAAACAATAAACCCAACCAAAAAGGGTTTGAAATCATCCTAGGAAAACTCCATAAAACATCCCTATTTTCGAATCGATTCGGCCCAGCGAATCGATTCGGTCTCCAAGGCGAATTGATTCGAGTCCAAAGACTTGGGCTTCAGTCTCAGGTCGAATCGATTCGCCTTGGGTTCGAATCGATTCGGTCAATGCAGACCTGCCAATTTTGCATAGGCCGAATCGATTCGCTTAAGGGGAGAATCGATTCAGGTCTGCACAATTTGAAGGGTTCTTCTTCATAGAAACCCACGAGTTCTAAACCCTAAAATTCCTCTTCTAACCCCAAAACCTTCATCACAACATGATTCTAAGACAAAAAATCAACCGAAAGTTACTCCCAACCATTTCTATACCATTAAACCCATTCTTTAAACATAAATTTCAAAATTAAACCCCAAACCTTGGTTTTGATATTAATACCCAAAATCCATTCCTTTTACCAACAAATTATGAAATGAAATACACAAATGACTTATTTAGCAAGATTAAACACTTGCCTCAGATTTGTAGAGGTTATATGGTCCCCGAGATCACATTTTGGTCGGAGTTCCCAAGCTTTTTCTTCCTCTCTCTCTTCTTTTCTTCTTCTTTCCTTCTTTTTTCTCCCTCTAGGGCTTTTTCTCTCTTTCTCTCAAATAAGAAGGCTTGATCCATAAGCCTCTTAAATCCCTTAAAACATTAAACCCAATTTAAAATGTTAATACACACTTTAAATGACTCGTTTACTCCAATTCGAGTCAAACTGACTTAAAAACATTCCGGAGCCGAAATAAAACCCAATGACAGTCATTTTGACTATATCGACCCTTCCGGGATCGATGATACCCTCAAAATCATCATCCGAAATACTTTGAAACGTCCCTCTATTTTTGGACCTCAATTCCCAAATTTTAAAATTCTTCAATTTAATTAAATTTTATTTTCCCAAAAATTTAATTTCTCGATCCCAAAATCAGGGGGTGTTACATTTAAATAGGGTATTTTTCTTTTGTTGTAAATTGTTTAGGTCAGATGAGAACAAGACTCAATTGTCTTCCGACGGATTTAATAATTGGAAAAATATTAGTCAGAGGCTTTTAAGTCACGAGGGGGGTAATGAACATATTTCTTGCGTGAAAAGTTGGCTTGATTTAGAAATGAGATCGAAAAAGAATGAAACAATTGATTCAGAGGTACAAAAAATGATAAATAAAGAGAGACATCATTGGAAAGAAGTATTAGTGAGGATAATTTTTGTTGTTAAAGCACTAGCCAAGAACAGTTTGGCTTTTCGAGGAGATAATGAGAAGATATATCAAGAAAATAATGGAAATTTATTAGGTTTAATTGAAATGATTGTGGATTTTGATCAAATAATGAAAGAGAATATTCAACGTTATCAAAGCGGTGAAATCTAGAACCATTATCTTAGCCACAAAATCCAAAATGAAATTATTGAATTGTTAGCGGGTGAGATCAAACGTGAAATCATTAACACAATCAAAGACGCTAAATAGTTCTCTGTCATACTAGATTGTACTCCAGATGCAAGTCACGAGGAATAAATGACTTTAATTATACGTTGAGTTGATATTTCAAAAGGTCAAATTAATGTGGAGGAGTTTTTTCTAGGATTTCTAAAGGTAGATGATACATCGGGATTAGGGCTTTATAATGAGCTTGAAGAAATGTTGGCGACTTTGGGACTTCATATTTGTGATGTAAGAGGACATGATTATGATAATGGATCTAATATGAAAAGAAAAAATAAAGGTGTTCAGAATAGGTTACTCGAAGTAAATCTAAGAGAATTTTACACTCCGTGTGGTTGTTATAGTCTTAACCTTGCACTTTGTGATATGACAAACTCTTGTTCTAAAGCTGTTTCTTTTTTTGGTGTGGTACAACGACTTTATACTTTATATTTTTCTTCTACCAAGAGATGAAATATTTTGAAAGAACATGTTGAAGGTTTAACTCTGAAGTCTTTGTCACAAACACGATGGGAGAGTCACATTGACAGTGTTAAAGCAGTAAAATTTCAAGCCAAAAAATTAAGAGATGCGTTAATTCACTTAGCAAATATGGATCGGGATCCAAAAATAAAAAGCGAAGCCGAATCATTGGAAATTAATGACATGGAGAATTTTGAGTTTTTATTAAGTATGGTTATTTGGCATAATTTGTTGTTTGCTGTCAACACTGTTAGTAAATCTCTACAAAAAGAAGAAATGCAAATTGATATTGCCATTGATCAATTGAAAGGACTTATTAAATACTTTCAGGACTACAGAGAGAATGGGTTCAAAAAAGCCATGATTGAAGAACAACAATTAGCAATGGATACGGAAATTTAAGCGGTGTTTCGTGAAAAACGAGTCATTCAAAGAAATAAGCAATTTGATGAGAGTCTTACTAAAGAGGTGGAACTTTCAGTCGAAGAATAATTTCGAATCAATTACTTTTTACATGTAGTGGATCAAGATATTTCTTCACTCAAGAGTAGGTTTGAACAATTCCAATGTTATGAAGGGTTTTTTGGGTTTTTATTTGATTTGAAGAAGCTTAAGTCCATGGATGATGATAGTTTGAAGACTCAGTGTAACAACCTTGAAGAAAAACTCAAACATTGAAGCCATTATGATATTGATGGTAAGGACTTATTTTTGGAGTTAAAATTGTTGAGAGAATACTTACCAAAAGAAGCGAAAAAAGACGTTGATGTGTTGAATTATTTGCATACAATGGATGAGACTTTTTCAAATGCGTGGATAGCTTACAGAATATTATTGACTATACCAGTTACCGTTGTAACTGCAGAAAGAAGCTTTTCAAAGTTGAAATTGATCAAATCTTACCTTCGATCAATAATGCCACAAGAGAGGTTGAATGGACTAGCATTATTATCCATTGAAAAGGATATGGTGAAAAAACTTGATTATCAAAGCTTGATTAGTGATTTTGCAACAAAAAAGGCGAGAAGATCCTATTTTAATTAATATTTTCAGTTTATTATCATTGCTTTGTTTACTTTTTTTAGGGGGGGGGGGGAGGAAGAGTACTTGAGTGATAATTGTAGGTATTTTGACCAGGGTGGGTTGTTTAAAAATGATACATTATATTTATCATTGGTATTCTGGCAGCTTATATATTTTGTTCATTTCCTATTATATTGTAAAAATACATAAATATATTTTTTGCCCCAAAAAAAATTATTATATAAAAGGCCCCATTTTATAAGTTTACCTTGAGCCCCAAAACCTTCGGGGCAGTCCTGCTCGGAATGGCTTAAGCAAATATTAAATCGAAGCAGCAGAGGCACTACTATAGCAGATATGAACCTTTTCTTCTTTTTTCTTTTTTATTTACTTAGGGAGACATTTATCTCGTTGTCCCCACTTTTTGTTATTATTTTTTAGTGGGGTGGCGAAACCATTATGGTGTGATGCTAAAGTATATCCATACATTTGGATATTTAGGTTCTTACATTTAAAAAAGGTACACTTCTAGCTAGTTTGTCTCCCTACAAGGGCTAAATGTTTAGACTCTTTGGAGTTGTTCTAAATCTATAAAATATAAAAGGATAATGCATTGATTAGATAAGGATAAAGGGAGAAGCTATTGAGTACATAAGACAATGTGTGTTGCTAAAGGCAAATTGCTCTTCAATAATACACATTTCAAATGACACTTTTAGATAACAGCATCTATATTTCTTCATCTATTTTTACAAGTTTGAAAAATGAATATCGAGCCTGTATAAAATCTATTAAATTTAACTTTTTTCCCACCAAGATAAAAATTTTGATTTCATACAAATTTAGCTAAATATAGTGGTTTCTTAAAAGTAGGCAAATAATACTAATCCATAGGGTAAACGAGCATCTACAATTAAACAAATAAACTAAATTTTTATAGGTAATAAATAATCAAATCATACTCGGTAAAATTAGATTTAATCATATGACTCGCCCTTTTGTTTATTGGATAGCAGGCCGGCTTAGTGAGAATAGGGGCCAAGACAAATTTGAAAAAGTGGGCCTTTTTCAAATTATATATATATATAGTCGGGTTCTCCAACATACCTCCTAGTAATATACCTATTTTTTTAAAATACTGAAAAAATAATTTTGAGATGATATTTTTTATATGGGTTCATGATATCTCATTGTACCCCTGTAAAAAAAACAATAGAAAATAATGTTTTTTGTTATTTTTAAAAAATAGGTAAAAAAAACTGACAGTTTTTACCCTATATAACTATGAGATTTTTTATCTATTTTTTAAAAATAACAAAAAAATATTATTTTGAGTTGAATATTTTTACAGGATCACATTGAAATATCATGAACCCATATTAAAAATATTAAGTCAAATTTTTTTTTTACTATTTTAAAAAAATAGGTATGTTCATAAGTATGTTTACTGAGGTATGTTGGAAAGCTCCTCTCTCTCTCTCTCTATCTATCTATCTATCTCTCTCTCTCTCTATATATACTCTCTCTCTCTCTCTCTATCTCTTTCTCTCTATCCCTTTCTCTCTCTCTCTCTATATATATATACTCTCTCTCTCTCTCTCTATATATATATATATATATTAGAGAGAGAGAGAGAGAGAGAGAGAGAGAGAGAGATAAGCAGATTCATGTGCATACGTGCTGGCACACACTAATTTTTTTTAAATATTAAAGAAAATATTTTTGAGTTGATTTTTTTTATGCATTATTTAAATATTTCAACGGACCAATATAAAAAATTCAACTCAATTTGTTTTTTGCTATTTTTAAAAAGCCGGTCAAACTTTCGCAGCTTTTAAAGTGCTTAAAAGCAGCGAAAATTTGATCGATTTTTTAAAAATAGAAAAAAATAGTTTTTTTAAGCTGAATTTTTTTATATGGATTCCTTGAAATGTTTAAATACTACACACAAAAAAATCATCTCAAAAATATTTTTTTTACTATTTTAAAGAAATGATGTGCGAACTTAGTGTGCAAACGAGCGTAACTCTCTCTCTAGAGAGGCAAACTTGTGCACATACCATATATACGTACCACGCGTGTGGATCAAATTTTTTTAAATAGTGAAAAAATCATTTTTGAGTTGATTTTTCTGTCTGTGATATTTAAACGTTTCAGGAACCCTTAAAAAAAATAAGCTAACAGTAATTTTTCTTGCTATTTTAAAAAAAATCAGTTAAAATATCTCAGCTTTTAAGCACCACAGAAACTGATATATTTTGACTGATTTTTTTAAAATAGAAAAAAAGTCATTTTGAGCTGAATTTGTTTTGAGAGGTTTCCTAAATTGTTCGAATACCAGAAAAAAAATTAATTCAAAAATATCTTTTTACTATTTTAAAAAAAAATGTTCTGCATGGGGTGTCCACATTTGAGGAACTCACATGAGACTTTCTAAGGGTATACCGATTTTTAAAAATAGCAAAAAAAAATTATTTTGAGCTGATTTTTTTTATGAATCCCTTAAAATGTTTAAATACCATATACAAAAATTCAAATAAAATAATTTTTTTACTATTTTAAAAATATCAGTATGTAAACTTGGTATGTATGAGAGTCTGACTCTCTCTCTCTCTCTCTCTCTCTCTTTATAAATCTATATAATAAAGTAGGATGGTGTTTTTACTATTCATAAGTTGGGGACATACTTTTTGGTTGAGATTGAAGTCACCTACGCTAGAAATGGGGATTGAAGTCACCTACGCTAGAAATGGAGGGTTGAGATTAATTTACACCTAACACATACACCCAAACCCTACCTCATCCGCCTCCCTTTCTCACTCATTCCCCCAAACCTACACGGCTTCTCATTCTATCCTTAAGCCATGCTTCCCCCAAACCCTACCCCTCTCTCTCTCCTCACTATATCCCTCTCACGAAATAACCTCCCCCCTTCCTCTCCACACCGCCATCTCCCCCTCCTCCCCTTCTCTCCGTCCCACACTCACCATACACCCATATCTCTGGGTAAGGTTTTTATACCCACCTACATCTCTTTTTTTATGTTCATCGTTTTGTCATATGTTTTGTTTTGCAGATTAATTTTTTGAGAGTGTTATTTTATTGATCGAACCCTAATCGCTCTTCAAAATCATAATCACAGACACTCATATGCATGCAAATACACACAATCTGGTTTGATTTGTCAAATTTGTGGTTCGATTTTTGTTTCGACGAAGATCTCTTTATGTTTATTTTCGGGATATAATTGTTTCCTTTGTTTTTGTCATCTTTGTAGCGAGGAATCTGAGTTCGGTTCACATTCCATTGACATGACCTAGCGTTACTCCACTTTAAATATGAATAGAGAGCAAATATCAACAATATAGTTGTGTTTGTTCGTGCAATGTTACTCTCAGTCAATATAAAGGCTATTATATTACATTTTTACCACGTGGACTATTTTTCAGGTGCATTATTAATATGTTTTTTAAATTATTAACATTATATGAGGTGTGATATGTCATTAGTCATATTTCTAGATTACACTCTCATTTCTAGTTCTAATTCAACCACAAATTTATGACCAAGTAGTATGTGCAAGTATATCCCCGAAAACTTTGATGTAATGCCATCAGTACTGACCAAGTAGTACGTGGTGCAACATTAATTTTATTTTATTTATTTCAAATTGAATTTTTAGAACACTAACCAAGTAGTATGTGCAAGTATATCCCCAAAAAATTTGATGTAATGCCATCAGCATGAGTATGTACTAATTACTCAATGATGCTCATTTTATTTCCATTTTAAGACCAGTTTTCGGGATCATATAGTGATAACTTTGAACATTATCACTTTAATATGGACTGGTTGTTTTTTGGGCATATATAATGTGGTGTTATTGAATTGGGAGAAATTAAGGTGTATAGCCGTGTAGCTTTTATTTCTTCAGGTGTAACAGGAAGATTGAGTTGCCAAATTGTGTGCTAAGCAGGAAGATTACTGCAAAGAGTTGCAGTCTCCACCTGAGGAATTTATGTCTATAATTTGCTAGAAGTAATTTGCTAGAATTGATGGCATGTCACATATTTAGAGATAGGGCAGGTAACTATTTTTTCTACCTACACAGGATGATAGGGGCAGCTAACACTACACAGGATCTCAGATTACAGGGAGGGGTGACAGGGGCACCTAACACTACACAGGATCTCAAATTACTCAAAATTTCTACCTTTTAGTCTTTAAATCCACATATTAAATGGTCTTATATTATAACCATTCATTTCCTCATGTCCGTCTAACTATTTTTTTTTTCACTTTCTAAAATTTCAAGTATATGCATTAGTTACATGGCATTTTGGGTTGGTATCCCAAAATCATAGTAACAAGATTGGTATTCCACATATTCAAGTCTATTTATCCTAATCACAGTGTAGGTAGGGGTTTATATGATGGAGACCTCATGGATGTGGGATTCAATAGCAGTAGGTTCACCTTGAATAATGGACCCACCTAGTCTAGATTGGACAAAGTGCGTGTTAACAGCAATATAAAAGTCCCTACACTGTGATTAGGATTCGTTAATTATCTTTTTGGCACATGTCGGTAATAAAGTACTACCCATCTTGGTTTGCCGTATTTGTCTTAAATGTTTCGATGGGACAGTATAAAATGTTATGCATCATTGAGTTGTAAGGTAAAATCAATGTTTAATTATTTTAGTAATAAAGAATCTTTTGATTCAGGTAAAATTATTATTAATTATTCTTCTTGAATTGCAATAGGTGTTCTTAGATATGGTAGTATTGGTGGATGCTGAAGGGCACTTTCTTGACAACATAGAAACACATATTTCAAGTGTCGTAGACCATATGGAATATGGGAATACTGTCCTGCAGAAGGCAAAAAGTTTACAAAAGAACTCAAGGAAATGGATGTGCATCATTATCCTCATCCTCATCCTCATTATAGTTGTAGTCATTATTATAGGTGTGCTCAAGCCATGGAAAATTAACAATGGTACTTAAACTATGAAATATGTATAAACATAACACACACAGGTTATTCTTTTTTAGAAGAAAGTTAATGTTAATTTTTTTTTTCAGCGTTGTGACTCCATGTGTATTGAAGATCTTCAAATGGATGTGCATCGTTATCCTCATCCTCATCCTCATCCTCCTCATTATAGTTGTAGTCATTCTTATAGGTGTGCTCAATCCATGGAAAATTAACAATGGTACTTAAAGTATGAAATATGTATAAACATAACACACAGAGGTTATTCTTTATTAGAAGAAAGTTAATGTTAATTTTTTTTTTCAGTGTTGTGACTCCATGTGTATTGAAGATCTTCAAATGTTTGGTGTGATCAGGCTTTTGTTTCATCTGTTTCATCACCTATGCTCTCTTGGGTTGAAGGTATGTCACGGTAGTTAATTAGTCGGGGATTATTTTATATTGTTTGAAAATTTTAACAATATAAATTTAAACAATATGTCACAACTGAAGGTTATTCTTTATGTTTAAGCTAATGCCTTTTATTTTGAGTCGGGGATTATTTTATGTTGTTTGAAATTTTAAATTCATGTGTTTGTAATTGTTTAGAATTATTGTATATTGGAAGTGACTTTAAGCGCAAATGCAATAGATCTCGGTGCTGCTACTGAGAAGAATGAGAAGAATGAGAGCTGCAAAATGTACCAAAATAAACAGCGCAACAAGTTAACGCAGTCACAGGTGCTGCTGCTGCTCAATAGCTACCGGTGCTACTCAATATCTCAATATCAACCGGTGCTACTTTTGAGAAGAATGAGAGCTTCAAGCGCAATAGCTACCGGTGCTGCTGCTGCTCAATGCGACATGAACAGTGGTTTCACGCAGTCACAGGAGCTGCCTCATCATAAATGCTCTTGATGGAAACAAATAAGTTTTACCTTTTACATTAAGGTATTTCACTTTCTTTACCCTCTTTTATAATTTGTTATTATTAGAATGCGAGTAATGTGAAGCTGAGACGTAGAGAAAACTGTGTTTGGAGGAAAACATGATTAGAAATTCTTATTAGTTTGGATTCAGACATTATAAAATGCTGTTTTAAAAATTCAAAACAGTGACTGTAAAAATCTGAAATAGAGGTTTGTAGATATTCTGAATTCCTATTTTGAATTTCTGACATTTTGAATTCATGTTTGTTTACTATCACTTATTGCATTATGGACAGGCAATGTTGTACTTATGCTGGAAATGATCATGGTAGGATTTGATGTTGGAAATGAGAACTGGGTTATTGCGATTGCAAAGCAACGTGGAATAGATGTTGTATTGAATGATGAATCAAATCGAGAAACACAACATGTGGTATCATTCGGTGAGAAACAAAGGTTCCGTGGTTCTGCTGGGGCTGCCTCAGTCACTATGAACACTAAATTGACTATTTCTCAGGTTAAGAGGTTGATTGGTACCAATTTTAATGAACCGAGTGTACGGGGTGATCTTCAGTTGTTGCTTTTTAAACTTCAGAGGTCTGAATGGTGGCATTTTGATTAATTTACAATACTTGAATGAGAAAAAAACATTTACACCTGATCAAATAATGGCAATATTTGATGACTCGCGGTATTATGAGGCAATGTATGTGAGGAGCAGTAGCAGTAATGTGCATCACTGGCACTTACTAGCGGATTCCTCGACTCTCTTTCTCCATCAGATTTACAAGTTGCTTTGGTGATGATGGGATTTCCAAGAACCCCTCCTCCTGCTTTTCTCCTTCATAAGCTACTGTAATAGATAAGGTATCCTATTGGAACTCACTCTGGTTCAAAAAACGTATGCATTATTGAACGTTTGTCTATGTGTGGAAATGCAAGGGACGGACTATTAGTAGGTGGTGTTATATTATTATTGTTGTATTTTTTATTTTTGAAAAAGGTTGGATGAGGAAATTTGTCGAATTTTTTCATAAGATACTAGATGTATATAAAAATTTATCATCGTGCCTTATATATTATATATGGTTTTGTGAATTTCCTGGTTGAATTTGCTTTTTATAGATGAAGGTCCCGTAGAAGACTTCATAACCATATATATAATTCCTTTGCTCAATATATTATATGCCTTATATGTGACTTCTCCTTAGTTGTTTTCATTCTTATACGCGTCTTCATTCTTTATGGAGATTCTCTTGCACGAAATCCATCAATTGGAGAAAGAAAGGGGTACTCTCTAATGGATTTTAGACCACTTAAGGGTCTGGGAAGTTCCCAAACGCCAAAGAAGAGTTAGAGAAGCTCAAATCAATAGAGGCACCCTCCGTAATGACATTGTTGGATTTCATACGCTGGACATTGAATCAAGGAGAGGCAGAGAAGAAACAAGAATCAGATGAGGATGCGTCAAAAGGTAGCAAGGCAAAGGAAGTGGTAAGACCACCCAATATTGTGACCAACAAAAAACATTCCTATATGGAGAATCTTGAGATCTTAGGGTGTTTAAGAAGTCCAATAGTAAGGCACTAAAGAAATAGATCAATTGAAATCAGAGGAAGAGACTCCCAAAGAGTGACCCCGCAAGCATACATATTGAGACCTGTATAAGTTTTGTCGGACTATGATTCCTTCTTTTATAAAAAGAGCAATTAGATATTTATTGGGTTGGAACATTACAGTTAAACCCTTATTTTTTACAAGATTAGAATTTTTGAAGTTGGGTGCACACAAAATGTTTCTGACATGAATACAAGATTAGAATATTTGAAGTTGGTTTTCTCTCAAGCTTCATTCATTATCTTTAGAAGCCCATTTTTTTTCTATTGAGTTCTAAATTATGAAATAAATATATGAACTTGAACTTCTTAGTTGTGCTGTAATTTTTTTAAGTTAAATTAGGATGTTGTTTATAATAGGTCCAAGATGAATTATTATAATTGTTGTTGAGAGTATTTTTTATTTTTTAAATATTGGATAGTCCTATAATATAAACAAAGGAGACTTTGTCAAAAATTTCTAAAATGTTTACATGGTATTGTAAAATTACTTTAAGACTTGATTGAATTTTTTTATGGATATGATATTTATATGAGGTCCTAGATGGATTATAAGCACGATGAATAATCATATAAATACATGAAAATTTATTCAAAATTTTAAATTGTTTATAATTATAGGTTATAAAAAAAACTTTTTGACTTACTTTGTTTGTACCAAGGTCTATGTAAAAAAATGTTATTTAAAAAATTATTATCTGTTGCGAACTAAACACGACGTATGGCTCTATCAATGATGTATACTTTAAAAAAATAGCGTCGTGCCTTCAGGCACGAGCATACCCTAGTATGTATATATATATATATATATAGTTCTCATCTTGTGTGGATTATCTTGCATTTTAGTAGTGCAAACAGGACATGTGTCACCTAACGGTGAGCCCAGAAGAGAGAGAGAGAGTACTTATAATTTAGCGATTATCTTACATTTTAGTAGTGCAAACAGGACATGTGTCACCTAACGGTGAGCCCAAAAGAGAGAGAGAGAGAGAGTACCTATAATTTAGCCGATAATTTTTGGGTTTATCGTCAGGTGACACATGTCTGGTTCGCATTGTTAAAATGTGAAACAATATGTACAAGAGCAGTACTATATATATATATATATATATATATATATATATATATATATATATATATATATATATATATATATATATATATATATATATATAATCCATTTGTTTAAGGCATATTGTTTTATCTCATATTAACTTGTTTTCTTTTCTCTTTTTACTAT
Source organism: Sambucus nigra (assembly GCA_949130495.1). NCBI lineage: Eukaryota > Viridiplantae > Streptophyta > Magnoliopsida > Dipsacales > Adoxaceae > Sambucus > Sambucus nigra. The sequence goes on along the minus strand of OX422219.1, from coordinate 378,450,073 downwards.
ATTTTTTAATCTACATATAAATTTTCGTGTAACATGTTCATACATAATTGTTAACATATATATCTTATGTGTTCACTTCAATTTTTTGTTTACAAGACAATTAATCAAAATGAAATATTTTAAAGTGATACATTTTTTTGCACGTCATTGTATATATGTTTGATATAAAAATAAACTTCTCGTTTAATATTAAGATTATATGTCACAACATAAATCACAAATATGTTAGCTGAAGTATTAAAAAAAAGTTTGAAATTCTTCTAAAATGATATGTGCAAACAATAATAAAAAGTCTTAACGAAAAATGTAAATGACATTATACAAGTAAAAAAGTTATTATTAACTGAGGGGGAAAAAGGGGGAAAAACAAAAACATTGGTAGAAGAAGTATATACTTATATAGTCACAAGAATGTTAAGTATGTGCAAAGTTAGTATCTTGGAGAAGGAAAGAAAGTGAAGATAGAGTGAGGTAATTCTCTACATGAAGTTGAGAAAAAAGGGGAGGCGCAATTTTCATATAGAGATGTTGGAAATGTAAAAATCGTAAATGCATTACATTTAGGGTGTGTTTGATAACACTAATTTTTCATGAAAAATACAATATATGGAGTCGTTTTCCATTTTTTGAATGTTTGGTAAACAAAATTTTCTATGGAATTGATTTCCTTAAAACAATTCACATAACCACTTTTTTCACAAAAAGGTGGAATTAAAAAACCTCCTCCCACCTTGTTATTCATTTTCCCGGGAAAAGAATTGCCACGCCAAAGAACTTGATAAAAAATTCAGAAAATGAGTAAAAACCCAAAAATAATGAAAAAAAATTCATAATGTGAATAAAAACCCAAAAATAATGAAAAAAATACAGAAAGTGAATAACCTCCCCAAAAAATGAAAAAATAAATCCAGAAAGTGAATAAAAACCTTAAAAAATTGAAATAAATCCAGAAAATGAATAAAACCCCAAAAATAATAATAAAAAATCCAGAAAGTGAATAAAACCACCAAAAACAATGAAAAAAAATACAAAACTGAATAACATCCCAAAAAACAAAAAAAAATCCAGAAAATGAATAAAATTAAAAAATAATGAAAAAAATACATAAAATAAAATTCCCAAAATAATAATAACAAAATCCAGAAACTGAAAAATATCCCAAAAATAATGGAAAAATTACAGAAAGTGATCCCCCCCCCCCCCCTCCCCCAAAGAATGAAAATTTCTAGAATGTGAATAAAACTCAAAAAATAATGAAAAATATTCGGAGAGTGAATAAAACGCCCCAAAAAATGAAAACATTTCTAGAAAGTGAATAAAAAACAAAAAATATTGAAAAAAATTCTAAAAAGTGAATAAATTCTCAAAAATATTTAAAAAAATTCAGAATGTGAAATAAAACCAAAAAATAAAAAAAAAAATTTCCAAATAGTGAATAAAACCCCAAAAATAATTTTAAAAAATATATAGAAAGTGAATAAAACCCCAAAAATAATAATAAAAAATACAGAAAGTGAATAAACCCCAAAAAATAATAAAAAAATTCCAGAAAGTGAATAAAACCCCCCAAAAATATAGAAAGTGAATAAAAAAATAAACATAATGAAAAAATCTAGAAAGTGAATAAAAACGAAAAATAATGAAAAAATATAGAAAGTGAATAAAAAACACCCAAAAATTTATTAAAAAGTCCAAAATTTATTAATTAAGAAAACAAATAACATAAAATTTAAAAAATACAGAGCATGCAAAAAAATACATAAAATAAATATTAGTCCCATAATAATTTAAAAAACACCAGAAAATAAAAAAAAATGAGAAAAAAGAGAGAAATCAATAAAAACACACACAAAAATGAAAAAAATACAGAAAATGAATAAATAATAGAAAACAAATATTAAGCCCTGAATTAATTTTAAAAAACACCTAGAATTTTATTAAAAAGTCAGAAATTTATTAATTCAAAAAATAAAAGAAAATAAAAAAGCGCTCAAAAAATTTAAAAAATGGAAATGAATAAATACCCAAGAAAACAAATAAAAATGCAAATTTTTGAAAAAAATAAAAAAAAGAAGAGAATTAAAAATAAGAACAGACCTGGCTACACGGGGGGACGAAACAGTTGGGGGTTGGGATGGGGGGGTGGGGCGTGGTGGATTTGAGACTGTTTTCCATTTTTTATATTTAATATCGGGTTAGTATTTATTTTTTCTCTTTTATTCATTTTTTGTATGTTTTTTTAAAAAAACTGGTTATTTTTTATTAATATTTTGGAATTTTTATTAATTTTATGCTATTTTTATTAATTTTCTGAGATTTTTATTAATTTTTTGTTTTTTAGATAAATTTTTTACTTTTTTTTCATGAAAAATATTGGAAATCAAACACACAAAAGATGAAAAATAAAACATTTTCACCTGGAAAATAATTGCAATCAAACAACATTAAGAAAATTTTTCCTTGGAAAATATTTTCAAGTTTTCAATTCCATGAAAATTGACTCTTAGGAGTTATTTTCCATCTTATTTATCAAACACACCCTTAGGGTGTGTTTGATAACATTAATTTTCCATGAAAAATACAATATATGGAGTCATTTTCCATCTTTTGGATGTTTGATAAAAAAAAATTCCATGGAATTGATTTCCTTAAAACAAGTCACATAACTACTTTTTCCAGAAAAAGGTGGAATTAAAAAACATCCTCCCATCTTGTTATTCATTTTATAGGGAAAAGAATTGTCAATAAAAAAATTGATAAAAAATCTAAAAATAATGAAAAAATTCCAGAAAGTGAACAAACCCAAAAATAAAGAAAAAAATACAGAAAGTGAATAAAACCCCCAAAATAATGAAAAAAAATCCAAAAAATGAATAAAAACAAAAAAGTAATAAAAAAAATATAGAAAGTGAATAAAAGCCCAAAATAAAGAAAAAAACACAGAAAGTGAATAAAACCCAAAAATAATGAAAACAATTCAAAAATGAATAAAAACCCAAAATTAATAAAAAAAACTAATACATAAAGTGAATAAAACCCAAAAAATAATGAAAAAAATTTAGAAAGTGAATAAAACCCCAAAATAATGAAAAAAAATCCAAAAAGTAAATAAAACCCCAAAAATAATGGAAAAAAAAATTCAAAAAGTGAATAAAAATCCAAAAATAATGAAAAAAATACAGAAAGTGAATGACCCCCCCCCCCCCCCCCCCCAAAATGAAAAAAGATCTAGAAAGTGAATAAAAAATGAAAAAAAAAGAAAAAAAATCCAGAAAGTGAATAAAAACCCAAAAATAATGAAAAAAATATAGAAAGTGGATAAAACCCCCCAAAAATTAAAAAAAATCATGAAATGAATAAAAATCCAAAAAAATGAAAAAAAAACTCCAAAAATAAAAAAAATCCAAAAAGTCAATAAAAGGCCCAAAATAATGGAAAAAAAATCCAAAAAGTGAATAAAAACCCAAAAGTAATTAAAAAAATACAGAAAGTGAATAAAATCGCCAAAAAATGAAAAACAAATCCAAAAAATGAATAAAATCCCCAAAAATATGTAGAAAAAATCCAGAAATTGAATAAAAACCCACAAACGATGAAAAAAAATACAGGAAGTGAATAAAACTCCACAAACGATGAAAAAATTCCAAAAAATGAATAAAACCCCCAAAATAATGAAAAAAATCCAGAAAGGGAATAAAAACCCCAAAATAATGATAAAAGCAGAAAGTGAATAAAACCCCAAAAATAATTAAACAAATCGAGAAAATAAAGAAAAATCCAAAAATATTGGGAAAAATCCAGAAAGTGAATAAAACCCAGAAATAATGAAAGAATACAGAAAGTGAATAAAAACCCCAAAAGAATGAAAAAAATATATAAAAATTGAATAAAACCCTCAAAATAATGAAAAAAATCAGAAAATGAATAAGACCCCAAAAATAATGAAAACAAATACAGAAAGTAGACAAAAAAAAGAAAAGAAATATTAACCTCAAAGTAAATTTAAAAAAACACCCAAAAAATTATTAAAAAGTCAAAAACTTATTAATTAAGAAAAAAATAGTAGAAAATTTAAAAAAAGCTCAAAAAATGTAAAAAATACAGAAAATGAAAAGAAATACATAAAATTGATATTAGTCGCAGAATTAATTTTCAAAACTCCAGAAAATAAAAAAAAAGCTTAGAAAAAAATCAATAAAAGACTAAAATAAAGAAAAAAAATACAAAAAGTGAGTAAAAAAATAAAAAAATAAATATTAACCCCTGAATTAATTTAAAAGATCCCAAAAATTTATTTAAAAGTCAGAAATTTATTAATTAAGAAAAAAATTAAAGAATATATAAAAGCGCTAAAAAATTAAAATATGGAAATGAATAAATACCCTAGAAAACTAATAAAAATGCAAATATTTGAAAAAAAATTAAAAAGAACAGACTTGGCAATAGGGGGAGGGGGCAAAACAGTTGGGGGTTGGGGTTGGGTTGGGTTGGTGGGGATGGATTTGGTTTTTATTCATTTTTTATTTTTTCTTAATAATCTTAATACGTTTTTTCTGTTTTTTTATATTTATTTTTTTTTTAAATTCATTCTGGGGTAAATATTTTTTTATGTTTTTTTATTCATTTTCTGTATTTTTATTTTTTGGATTTTTATTCATTTTTGTGTTTTTTTAAAATTTTTCTGGTTATTTTTTTTATTTTTTTGATATTTTTATTAATTTTTAGGAGTTTTTATTATTTTTCTATTTTTTATATATATTTTCTACTTTTTTTATGGAAAATATTGAAAATCAAACACATAAAAGATGTAAAATAGAACATTTTCCACCTGGAAAATAATTGCAATCAAACAACACCAACAAATATTTTCCATTAAAAATATTTCCAAAATTTCAATTCCATGGAAATTGACTCTTAGCGATTATTTTCTCCATCTAATTTATCAAACACACCCTTACTTCTTTCTAGCAAGGAAAATAATTATCTACTTGCCTCTGTATGATGTCAAATTTAAAGGCTTATTTTGAAAATGAATCATGATGACCCTCTCACTTGATTGGTAAAAACAGTGAAATCTACTGCAACTATTTAATTATAGTTTTAATGTTTCAAATAAGTAATTGAGAAGATCATCATTACCACTTTGAAAGTAGGTCTCCAAATTTGAATTCCCTCTTTATACACGCATACGTCTGTTCACTTGCTATAGAGAAAAGTATGGATGTGAAACTGCAATTTCCAATGTTTTTCATGACTGTAATTTCGAGTGCTGGTATAGATTAGAAGAACTATATCAATATAAAAACCAAAGTTCAGATTTACTCGGTTTTGGTGTGAGAATTACTACTGGATTTTAATTTATTCATTATGTCTGTAGATGGATAACATATATTGATCATTTTTCTATTTTCCTCAGTTTTTTAGAATTTATGTGATATTTTGCAATTGAGAATGGATTAAGCTATAGCAAGGATTTTTCTTGATTTTCTTAATGTTCCTTATTATTTCCATTCTATTAATTCTACAATTTTTCACTAATTTCGAATGAACAAATGTAGATTTGGGTGTGTAAGATGTGAGTGCAAATTTTGAGGAGGCACCGCGTTGAGCGTGTTTTAGACTTGAGCAACGTTGTTGCACCTACGTATCCGTCTTTGCGGAATCAAAGTCTGTGCAATTTATGGGTCCGTACAATACGCCGGAGAGAGCTTGGTTTTTAGTGGTTTTACTGCGTGGGGGGGGGGGGGGGGGTGCCAAATCCGGCTATCCACCTCTCAAACACCCAGTTTTGGTAGTTTTGATGCGTGGGGGTGCCAAATACTGCTAGTCGCCTTTCAAACGCTCATATACTGTATGAAACTATGAAAATCCGCTCGTCACTAATGAACTCGTGACGGAGCTCAAGAGGTTCGTGGGGGATGAGAGTTAGATTTCCTTTCCTTACTTTGCCCCAAAGACCATTATCTATCAAATGAGGGGGGATCCCTCCTTTTATAGCAAAAGTGCCTCAAGTGGGCTTGACACGTGTCATATTCTCTATGGAACCAAGTGTCCAATATTTTTGGTGCCACTTGTCACAATATATGTGGTGGCATATTAAATGAACAAATTAAATCACTACTAGAATATTGTCTATTGTAATTTATCAAATGCAGACTATACGCAATATATTGAATTGCTCGTAATAATATATCAGCCCGTGTAGGGTCTGAATTGTAGTAAAACTTGATAAATCATAGATCAATATTTAATCTAATCTGAGGTTAATTCATTAGAGTGTGGCGGTTAATTTATTTAAACCCACACTGCATTTACCCTCTCGTAGACATAGTTGATGTTTTGATGCTTCGGCTGAGACATATCAACTATGTGTACGAAATAATCGGTTATTCTGCTCCGATAAGAAAATCATCACATAACCATGTTCAGCTGTTATTATGCATGCGTATGCACATATCATTTGCTTATAGTTTTGAGGGCTATTTTTTATGCCTCTTCTTTTCATTTTGGAGGAGTATTTGGGGGTTGCCCCCATTCCTCTCAAATGAGCATGTCTCCATAATTTTATTGTGGCTTTAAACATTTTGAACAACCAACTTGTCAGATGTACTGGTCCGAGCAACTAATTGGTGGTTATCTAAGTATAGTGGGTATTTTTGCAATCATAAGATGAAAACTTATCGAGAGTACTCGGTTGAGCAACCATTAGTGCTTCGAGTGAACTGGGGTTTTTAAACCAACATATTTTATAAGTGCGCCCGAATTTTATTTGGTCGAGCAACCATAAAGGTCCTTTTAAGACTTTAAGCGTTCCCGAAAATCAGGGTCTTTAAGTGTGCCTAGTAATATAGGACTTTAGTCTCCCGTAAATCAGGCTTATGCCTAGTAATGTAGGGCATTATGTTTCCCATAATAGCGTATTGCCTGCTAAGTTATATTGGACTTAAATCTCCTATAACCGAGGGTGGATGCGGCCAAGTTATATTGGTCTTTAAATCTCCCATAACCGAGGGTGGAGTCGGGCGAAGTCATATTGGTCTTAAAATCTCCCATAACCGAGGGTTAGGCGGGCCAAGTCATGATGAACTTTAAATCTCCCATATTCGAGGGTCAGTGGGACAAGTTATATTGGAATTAAAATATCCCATAACCGAGGGTCAGGCGGGCCAAGTCATATTGGACTTTAAATCTCCCATATCCGAGGGTCAGGCGGGCCAAGTTATATTGTCTTAAATCTCACATATCCGAGGGTCAGACAGACCAAGTTATATTGGACTTGAGTCTAATGTATATGAATCCGAGGATTAGGCAGACCGAGTAATGTAGGACTTTACGAGAACTAAATTCATCGCTTTGGGCGACTCACCACAATACTGACAAGGTTTTTGAGGACTATAATGCACTTATGTGGGCTACTTACCACGATACTGATAAGGTTTTTGTGAACTATAATGCACCTTTATGGGCGACTTACCACGAAATTGGTAAGATTTGTGTGGACTATAATGCACCTCCGTGGGCGACTTACCACAATATTGGTAAGGTTTGTGTGAACTATAATGCACCTTTGTGGGTGACTTACCTCAAAACTGGTATGGTTTGTGAGAACTATAATGCACCTCTGTGGGTGACTTATCACAATACTGGTAAGGTTTGTGTGCACTATCATACACCTCTCTGGGCGACTTACCTCGAAACTAGTAAGGTTTGTGAGAACTATAATGCATCTCCATGGGCGACTTACCACAATACTGGTAAGGTTTGTGTGAACTATAATGCACCTCTGTGGGAAACTTACCTCGAAACTGGTAAGGTTTGTGAGAATTATAATGCACCTTCGTGGGCGACTTACCATAATATTGGTAAGGTTTGTATGAACTATAATGCACCTCTGTGGGTGACTTACCTCGAAACTGGTAAGGTTTGTGAGAACTATAATGCACCTCTCTAGGTGACTTACCACAATACTGGTAAGGTTTGTGTGAACTATAATGCAGTTCTGTGGGCGACTTACCTCGAAACTGGTAAGGTTTGTGAGAACTATAATTCATCTTGATGGGTGACTTACCATAATATTGGTAAGGTTTGTGTGAACTATAACGCACCTCTGTGGGAAACTTACCTCGAAACTGGTAAGGTTTGTGAGAACTATAATGCACCTCTTTGGACGACTTACTACAATACTGGTAAGGTTTGTATGCAAACTATCTATCCATGCTCCAGGTTCTGCGGGCAATTTGCTTGCCCATTGTCACTTTGCTAGGAATAATGTCGTGTAACAAGTGGCACATATGAGCCATCTAGTGGCTGTACTTAACAACTATGACATTTATTTTGGGGATGATTTATCAATGATGGCCATTCTGGGACCGAATCTGAGCATTCTTTTCACTTATGTTTATGTCTAACTACAAGTGGTACATTATAAAATACTTTTCCCCCTCTTTACTTTTCTTTTTCTTTTATCTCAAGATAAAGTAAAATAAAGAAAAATACAGCTTCTAGTTACAACACCATCTAAGAGTTGAAAGCATTTAAATAAATTTCACGCGGTATTTGTCCCCAATTTAAATAAAATCTCTTAAGCGTTTGTTTATGATATCTGTAAGGCTTGATGTAATTGCTCAAGCTCTATTTGATCATGTGAGTTCAATATCTGTAAGGATAAGAAATCATATCGAATTATGGCACAAAAATCATTAGTAAGTTGTAAGTCATATTATAATTTCATATATAATCATGCAGGGTATATCTTTCCCCCTTTATTTTACTTTATGTCAATAGAATAAAATAAACTCGAAAACATGCTTCGAGGAATCATAGACATATTGTTCTGTGCAATTTCATGATGAAAATTTGATATGCTACAATATGCAGTCGATAGAGTGTAGATATATCATGTGGTGAGCTAATTATCTTATTCCCCCACTATTTTATCAAAGTTGAGAAAACTCAGGGGTTTTGGGATATGTTTAAGTCATATGCAGAATAATTCAGTCAGTTAAGCATGCTAAGTCACCTCGAGCTGAATAATAAATATCAGACTGAATTTTTTTATGTAACTAACATCACAATGTGAATAAATCATAGTTAAGCATAAATCGAATATAAGGTAGCGCGAAAAAATTGTTCCGGGGGACCATAGATGCGGCTGCTTAGGAGGTTGCTCAGAGCAACCGTGGACGAGGCAGCTCGAGTCATTAGGACGAGGCAACTCGAGTCACTAAGATGAGGCAGCTCGAGTCACTAGAGTGAGGGTGCACGAGGAATTAGGATGAGGCAAAGCGAGGCACTATGACGAGGTTGCTCGAGTCACTTTGGCTGAAGCTACTCGAGGTACTATGATTGAGGCTGCTCGAGGCACATGCTCGAGGTAGTTTTTCGAGAAACTTGCTCAAGTCATGTACTCGAGGTACCATGATTTGAGAAAAATTGCTAAGTTTTCAACCAAAATATTATTTTCCAAGGTCACTCTAAAAAATATCCTTATTTTTTCCCTCCTATTAATTCTACAATGTTCACTAATTTTGAATGAACAAATGGGGATTTGAGTGATTTAGAATAATAGTAGGAAGAATGAATGTATAGGTGTATTCATGTTGTTGTTTGATTGGAAGGTTTGATATATTGCAAAATTAAGGGCTAAGTGTTTGAGATTTGGCTTCAAGTAAAACCATATTTCGTGTATGTACTGCTTTAATTACATGAGACTTGACTTCATTATATGAGATAGAGCTTCTAATAATGTGTCCATGCATAGGGACCTATAAACAAAGTAAATAGGTATGCCATAATTAAAATATGGCATGTCTTATTCAAGTATGATTTATCTGCTTCTATATTTTCAAGACAAATTCTCAAGCAATGTTTATGCACATGGGTCTTTATCAAGGAACTACATGTATTTAGGTTTTAATGTTTCATCCTAGGTATAAAAAAAATTATTTTTTTGTGTGTCGGGTTTATTGGTTAATTTGATGAAACTTATTCATATTTCTTCAATTCTACAAAAATTTCTTATTTGTGTTAGAAAACAAGAACTACAAAGCACATGCATGTGGCACGAGGATTAAAAACTAGTGGTAGACTAAAACGACACCATAAGACCTTAAGTTAATTATTATTCCAAATAATGTGTACCCATCTCTTTATTTTTTAAGGTACATACACACAATAACAGTTATAGCCCTCATCCCCCCTCCTTCCCCCAACAAAAAAAAATTAATAATAATAATAATAATAATAATAATAATAATAATAATAATAATAATAATAATAATAATAATAATAATAATAAAATGTGCTTCATAAAATGTTGCTAGATGTGCCTCTTTTGTTGGGACATAATTAGGGCCGTTGGTGTTATAAAACAACACATAAGAGAGGGGAAGAAATTTTTCATTCAATAATGTGTTAAAAATTAGAGGGCTCATGTATATTTATAGGACAAAGAGGATCTCCACAAAAACTTAATAAACTAATGTGGGACAAATAAAATTATGTGGGAGCACATTGCGTGTATCAACTTAGGCTCCATGACCAACAAACCAACCATACAGAAATATAGCAATCCAAGTAAATAAAACATATAAGAGATGAAAGGATGCGATATTTACATGGTTCACCATTTTGCTTAAGTCAACGGGAGACCATCGTCACTAAATTGAAGAAGATTACAAATTCAAGTACCTTTTGTTCTTTCCTCACATAGAATAATCTCACTTATCACAAATAACCATCACACACAATAATGCAACACTCCTAAATATTAATATCAGCAATGGCACCTAGATTCTACCCAAATCTCAATAGAAAAAAGGTCATACCCAGTGCACTAGGATCCCTCTTAATTTCATGGTCTGGGAGATGCGGATGTTGGCTGGCCTCATCCCTATATGTAGAGAGGCTTATCCTAAGTCTCGAACCTGAGGCCAACTATGCCTTGGGCAAGGGCACTCACCATTGCACCAATTTTTTGAAGAACATGAAAACTTAATTTTCACTCGTGTAATTCCTTTATTATGTCACAAGATGGAGATGTCTTAATTCTCTCATATCCAATTTTCGATGGAGAGTAAGAGATAAAATTCAAGAGTCCAAAAATGATATAATATGCCTCACAAATTTGTAACTAAGTTACCTATCTAACTTAGATACCGAAATCCTACCAGATAATATAAGATAAAGCAAAGAGGAGTTTGAGATAAAATCAGACTCTACCTCTTCTAGAGTCCATAGTTGCATGAGTCCAGATTCTAGACAACTTCTACAAATATAAACCTTGGCTATATCAATAAGAATTCAAAATCGAGTCTTCCAAACCCTACTACCGAAGATTCGCTCAAGCAAACAAAATCCTTCACTATCACGATCCCGTCCTTGGAGCAAAGGCCCACTCTTGATGGTCGTGTTCCAACGTAGAAAATTTTTCCACAAAACCTTTGTTAACGCAAATAATCCTTCATTGCAGCGAATTTAATTTTTTGCCGAGGCAAAACTATGGTCACAAACTCCAATATAATATCCCCCCTCACAAAACATTTCTTCCAGTGAACAATACATCAAAAATATAACGTGAGTGTTATCACCAAAATACATGATTACCATCATCAAAAGACTAATGAAGATTTTTTACTACTTTGAGGCCTCCTTAAACCTAATCCTGATCTCACTCTTCAACCGATGCATATCTTGGACAACCACAAGAAGGCCTCAACCTTCTCTATTAAACCCATAATTATCCATAGAACTCTCATCCTCTTGTTTTAAATCACACTTAAAAGCCTCCCCCAACCACCTCTTAACCACCAATTTGTAATTGAAAGCCATCTTCTACCTCCTTACGAAATATGGGTGCCCCCAACTTTCCCTCGGTCTCCATCATGACCGACTAATTACCTCTCACTCATATTTGTGACTACTTAATGGACTATCCCAATGCCACTTCAAAAACCACAAGATAATGTCATGCATGTCCTCATAAATCCAACTATCTTTAAGGCTACTAAGATTTCGCTTGCCATATCAAATCAGACTTTAATTTCCCAAAATGTTGTGTAGTACACTCATAACCTGAATGAAATTAAAGATCTCCACCTTTGCCATAATGCAAGAACAGTTTGTTCGCTACTCTGTTCTCAAGATTTGACAGAGATATTCCACTCGCCACAGAAGACCCGATAATAGCTTCTTTTGTTACCGTCTTCCATTGGAGAATATATAAATTTCTTACCTTGGTCCCCCTAAACACCATAAAAGAACCTGCCACGATTCTCATAGCTCGACCCGATGTTACCATCTTGAAACCCACAGAATCTAGCACACCCACAGATATAAGGTTCATACAAGGACCCATAACGTGTTGCAAACCCCACCAAGTTCTCACCAACCCATCATATTCCTTTATTTTGATTTATCTAATTCCCTAAATTTTGAAGTTCTCCCATCGAACATCGAAATGTAATTAACTTTTACCTCTTTATAAGAGCAGAAAGAATCACGAGTAGGACAAATATGAATTCAAGAGCTAGAATCAAGAACTCAAATGTCATTAAATGACTAACCAAAATTATTGGTTTCCATGAGAGGAAAATCGTCGATGCATCGTGAGCTTTCTCATTTCTTTTCCCATTCTTTATTTTGAGAGACGAATGAATGATGTGACCAATCTTGTGATACTAGGAACATTCCCGGTCTTTGTGCCCCTTTAATTTGGACTTGAAGCTCCTTAAACATAGTTTCTATAGTCTTCCTTTAATAACTAGGATTGGGGTATCATCGTTAACTTCAATAACTTTCCTCCAATTTTTGTTGGAAAGAAGGGTTTATGTGACCCCATCCAAAATAATACTTTTCTTCTGATACATCATTATAGTCACTAAATGATCACACCTATAGGCAAAATAATCCAACAAGATCACAACCTTGTCTTCTTCCTCCATCTTCATCTCGATGTTTAATTGTTCTTAGAGAATCCTATTAAAATCATTGAGGTGGACTTGCAACAAAGTACTCCGGCCTATAAAAAATCGATAAAATTCCTTCTTAAGATTAATCATATTTCTCAAATACTTCACCAAATAAAGCTTCTCAATCTTTTCCCAAATCACCCTATTAGAAGTCTTTGTCATAACGTTGTGTTCGATCTTCTTAGACAAACACAATTGAATTGTGGAACAAACCTCCATATTGATATTTTTCCACTCATCATCCTTTATTGCCTCGAGTTTTCTTTATTAGGCATGGATCAAACACTAATTGACAAGGATGTCCATCACTTCCCCTTGCTAAAGGCCAAAATTATGATTACCATCAAATTTATCCATGATGTACTTTTAATGGATACCGTAACAAAAGACCATAGTTTTAAACCTAAGCTTTGATACCAATTTTTTGTGCGGGAGCACGGTGCATGTATAAACTATGGCTCCATGACCAATAAACCAACCATACAGAATATAAATATCCAAATAAAGAAATCATAGAAGAGATGAAATAAAATAATATTTACGTGTTTCACCAATTTTTCTTATGTCCACGGGTGATTACTGTTACTAAATAGAAAAAGATTACAAATGGAAGGACCTTATGTTCTTTCCTCACACGTAATAATAACAGTTCTCAAAAATAGCTCTCACACACAATAATGGAATACTCACAAATATTAATCTCACCAAAGGAACCTAGATTTTACCCAAATCTTAATAGAGAATACCCAAAATTGGTCCCCAAAATAAATAATTTTCAGCGAAAAGTGAACCTTTAATTTTCACTCACAAATTTATGTTATTGGGTCACAAGATGGAGAGGGTTAATTCTCTCAAACCCAATTTTTACTCGGGAAGCACCCCTTAAATAGGAGATAATATCCAAGAGTCCCAAATGGTGTAAGACACCACACAAACTAGGTTACTAAGTTACCTATCTAACTTGGATTCCAAAATCCCACCGGATAAGATAAGATAAACTGAAAGGAAGTTTAAGTTAAAATTAAACTCTCCCCCACCCCCACCCCACCCTAGTACATAATCGTAGGTGTCCAAAATCGAGCCAACTTCTACTAAAGTACAATGCAAAACTCCATGTCCCATGTTAACATTCGTTGATATATAATTATATCTACAAACCACAATTCACTTCTAATTATCTCATTAAAACCTATTAAGATACAAAGAGAAGAAAAAAGAACACTTATGCACTCCTAAATTATTATTCATTGTTTGAAAGTCAAATATTTAAGAAAAAAATATTTTTCGAATGTTATCTCATAAAAATGATGAATACCTTTGAATGTAAAAGATGCACTTAAATCGTTGTTCTTCCATGTATTGTTTGAATGTGAAGCTTTTTAATCTAACCTAGTTTTATATAATTTTTTCATAAAACCATGACTACTAATTTGGGACAAACTAAAGATGATAAAAGGACAATTAATTTGTGGTTACGACAATACCATTTTCACTATCATTGAACTTGTATGATCGCACTTGATGTTGCCTCGTTAAAATCTTTAATAGAAAAACCCAATGGAAAAAATCCTATTTAAAGGAAAAATTGTGCAACCATCACCTAGATTGTCACACAAATGCAATTATTGACTAAATCTCATTTTTCATCTAAAGCTCATGGTGAAGAGCAAGTTCAATGAATTATGTTTAGTTATATCTCCTATATTGAAACCCTCTTGAATTTGTGGTAGGTATTTTGAATTATTTTAACATATGTTACTTGAAACATATTTATTAGAAGGTAATTGATTATAACTACAAACATGTTGAATTTATTATCTCATCCATAAACATTGTCAATAAAGCATACATTTAAGAGTGGTTAGAAGAACTAGCTACTAATTTTTTTAGTAGAACATTAAGAACTATAAATATTACCAATAAAATATATAAACATATTTGATACCAACCCTTATCAAGATCCAATCAGTATTTAGGATAGGAATGCCTTACCTACTTGAAATCATTACAATTATAAAAATAAAATAAACAAACGTCAATGGTTTAGCATAAATATCTTAGAATTTTCCCGATACTAACAGAATGCCTTCCAGTTGAATCAAAACTATTTATACCAAGAAAATTCATAGAGAATAAAATATTTGGTCTAGTGCATTGTGCTAACTATAAATGAGAACTGCTTGCACTTAAATATGGTACTTTAGACACAAATATCCATCTTCCTCTTTAGTGAACTATGGATATTTATTTATGTCTAAAGACCATACAACCTTAAGAGTACATAATAGGTTTGGTTTATAAACACCAAAGATATTTAGACCTTTTCGTGTAATTAGAGTGATGAACTAATATCCCATCAAAATTTCTCTAATTTCTCTTCTCAAGGTTTTTCATTTCACATTCGTTCTTCAAATAGTTCATATGTTTCTTGATCTCTACTGGAGCCCGTTAAGATATGTGGTTATTTGGTAAATTTCGAGAAAAGAATAATGTTGATAATGGAAACGATAATGAATAAGGTTATACTTAGAATTGTAAGAAAGATAACCTAATGGAAATAGTTAAAAAATAGAGACTACTGAATAAGGATGTTTAAATAGTCCCTAATTAGGTGAAAAGTTGGTTTATGTTGGTTAAGTGTGGATATGAGCATGTAACTTGGGTTACATTGCATAGTAGTTGCATTTATGCTCATAAAATGATAACGTTTTCAGAATTGCTAAAATAAACGTTATATGTATAGTATTTTCGTATGATGTATTGCTTAGTATTTCCCACCCTGCTGAGAACTTTGCTCACCCCTACTTTTTATGTTAAAACTCCCACCCCCCGGTACTTCTGATAAGGACACAGACAAGGATGTTGGTAAGGCCCCTGATGGAACTAGTTGCCATTAGAGCTCTACCATGACATTTTAAAATTTTTGTTTGAGGACATTTAAATTTATGGCACTTTGAACAACTTTTTGTTCGGGCCTTGGGCCATTGTTGTAATAATACATGGATTTGATATTTATTTATGCTATTATTATTATTATTATTATTATTATTATTATTATTGTGGGATTTAATGGAGTTTTCCTAAATAAATCTTATTAATTAATTCAATTTTTTAAAGTGAAAACCTTTTTCCTAAATTAAGACCTGTTAAGCAACGTCTATTCCTTAAAAAATGATGCAAATTAAAGGCTTTTTCTTAAATAATAAAATTGGACCCCCCCCCCCCAAAACCTTAACTCAAGTGGCGGGTTGATTCAACGGTAGTCCAAATACGGGTCGAGGCATTACATCTACATGCAAGGATAATTTTTTAGTAACGTGTTTCCTTTTGCGAGAATGTCTTTAACCCACTTAAGAATTTCTGTTATGCTATTGCTCGACAAACCAAATTGACTCTTCAAATTATGAAAACCAATCATTGCATATAATACCGATTGATCTCCATCACAAGTTTTATACAATGATCTAGCCACGTTGGCTTTCCACTATATGTATTCTCGTTCTTGTGGTAATTTAGCATCAACTTGTTCATTGACTTTTGTTATAATGCACATTATTTGTATCCATAGGTTGGTGGTTTTGATGGTGGTGGACTCCATACGCATCATCAATTAGGTCAATCAAAGGATGATGTGTTGGTGAATCATGTACCACTTCCACTTACTGGGGTTCCGTTACACAACCGGGTACCGATAATTCTTCTAAAATATAAGGTACATTATTTTAACAATGGTATGTCCATATCTTAGAGTCTTGGACAATTTCCCACTTTAGTAAATGAAACTTAATGTCTTCTGAAAATTTATATTTTTTGTTCATAAAATGGTGCACGGACACAAAATCTTGTCACTTTTAAGATTTTTATATGCATATTTAATAATATCTTGAATGCCCTTGACATGATAATCAGATACTCGGTTACTTTCCCTATCCACTCTTTGTATTGTGAAAAATCCATTAAATAATCTTCAGAATTCAATTCACCTATATTAATAGGTTGTAACAATGGTCATGTTCCATACAAGAACTCACAATTCACAATTCATTCAAATGATTGAACACAACTTAATCTCAAATTAAACAACTTAACATGTTACATACACTAAAATTGTCAAAAAAGACCCGCAAACTTAAAATAATTTAAATAAACAAAATATTACGGTTTGTTCTCAAATCAAACATTGTTTATGCCCTAGTCTTCACCAATAAATAAATTGGCCAAGTGATAAAATAATGATGATAATATTTCAGCATGTTCCCTTCTCTGCTATCAACATGCACAAACATTTCTTCACAACCATTGTATATGTTATCAACCATTATCTGAGCTTCACCCATTTGCAAATGGTGATTGTGAATGGGAGTTTTGATATTCTAGGAAATGAGTGTGCACGTGGTAATAATAATGCTATTGGTTAAGTCCCTAAAATATTATTTCTCGTCGTAGTTACCATGATTGGATGACGATAATCCCATGACTATGGCAATGAAAGGTAGTGGAGATGGGAATGTTGAAGGAGGAGGCATTTGGGAGGGAAAGACCTGAGATGGAGGATATGGGAAACCATGAGAATAAGGGTAGAGGAAATCTTAAGGATGCATTGTTGGCGGAAAACCTTGAGTAACAAAGGGCACAAGGAACTCGATTTCACCCGCCAACATTTCCAAGTTACTCCTAATCTCGTGCAAATTTCCATCTATCTTGGAGTGACTTACCTCTTGGATAAATCTGTAATTATTCACCGAAGATGGATAATCCACGAGAGGTCTAGTGTGTTTTAATTTGGTTTTCTCCATATGTGATTCGACACCTCTCGTCCTCCCTCTTTTGTTAGTTCCAAAGGTTTGGGTCAGAACATCATTGTTCAATGTCATCATAAGGTCTCGAAGCGGACTGACTGCTAATGTTTACAATTGATTCCTGTAACGTGAAATTATATTTAGTCTTATGATTTCAAAATTATTTTATATAATGTGTATATATATAAATAAATAACTGGTCTTACTCACGAGAGTCGGAGCCAAGTGTGGTGAGAATTTATTATATTTTTCTCAATGGGCATGAACATACAAGTTCCCCTGATTAATTGTTTATCGGCATATGGACCACCCTTTGTCCTTTCTGACCATTCACACCTCAAATATTCATACGATTTAGACCCCAACCTGTGGACATCAACTTCCTTCGCTCTGTTTTGTTTATTTTCCCCCCTCCGTAGTAGTTTTTTGTACATCGCCTCATTTTCCAAAAATTTGTTCCATTGATCGATCGACATTTTAATATTCAGAGGGACTCTGTCTTTCAGATCCAAAATGTCGGAGCTCGATTCCCCTTCGAAAACTGTCTCTGCCAAAAGTTTCTCTGATATGTTCTCAGTTATTCAGTAACACGGGAATGAACCTTTTTCTTTGAATGGTCGGGCAATGAAAAATTCTTACAAAGTTGTTCAAAAACATCATCCTTGATGGCTTAATCATCTAAGTTCTTGTTATCTGCTGGACCAACTCCCACATTCAATTTTCCAAGAGATAGACACTGGGATTTAAATATCTGAAGGTCATTTTTATTTCCAGTAGGATTATTCCCAAGAAGGGGGAACCCAATGGGCTTATTCTCATTTGATCAGGAGGTGTCAGGTGCAGGGTGGGGATAGGGGTGTTGGTGTTTGATTAATAAGCATTTGTTTCCTACTCGTAGACGGAGTAGTAGAGTGAACCAAAGTCGGAGATGATTATAAAAAAAATAAGCGAAGAATTCATTTGGTATCTTATGTCCATTGCCGCACAATATTATGTATAATAAAAATAATAATAAGCAACGAATTCATTATACAAACATGTTTACAACAAACTAATCATGTTTATAACTATATATATATATGTATATACCTTCTAATAATATGACTTTAAAATGTGTTCAGTGTGTATGATCTCCATCCATTCGGTATTACTTTATAAAAATCTATGGATTTTTGCACGTGACCAACTAACATAAAGCATATCTATGATTGATTTAACATGCATATGTCGCGAGACATCACAATTTTAGTCAATGCTCTCTTACGTAGTTGTATCAACAAGGGGCGTATGTTTTTTTACCTTCTCTAACAGCGTAAGGAACATCAGGGCTACGTCGGGATTATGTAAGCGAAATATATTCTCTAATGCCTCATCCCAACTTTCTGGTAAGCAAAATAGAATACAATCGAAAATTTGCGCTTCTGAGAGATGAACTCTATGACTTGTTAGGTAGTTAAACTGTTTGATATTTATATTCCCATACTTGTAAATAGGAGTACCCTCTATATGGCGTGAGCACTAATAAAAGAGGTATAATTGAGGTTCAATTAACCTCTCGTACTTTTGTTGCCAGTGATTATCACCGTGCCTCATTTTTCCTAAAAAATTACACGCAGGTGTGAATATGAGTCCTACAAGTAATGCCTCTAATTAATCATTAACTAGTTATTGTTTTTCAATCGATCCAATTTAAGTTTATCTTATTTTATTTAATCCTATCATTGTTATATGTCCTTGTGAGTAGAAAACATGTGTAACTAAGTATATATATATATATATATATATATATATATATATATATATATTCTAAAAAATTTGAGATGTGATCGAGCCCTGGAGGCCAAGCCTTAAGCCTTGGAATCCTAGACGGGCCATAGGTGTGAATGGCTTTTAGGCCTTTTTAATTATTTTTTTAATATTATTTAATTATAACAAGGCTATTAAAAATTATAAAATGGTACATACCTTAAAAATATGTCTGGATATTTATAATTAGGGCCCCTTTTCCATATGCATGCTTCATAAGTCCTCATCATAATATCACCCATTATATGTAATCAAATTAAAAAAAAATCACTACCATAAATTATTTCACATAAAATTAAAAAAATCACTACCCTAAACCAAATTAAATAATCACTGCCCTAAATTAAAAAAATCACTAGCCTAAATTAAGAAATCACAGCCCTAAATAAATTTAACATAAAATTATCTAGAAATTTTTCACATCAGCAAGTTCTGTACAAACACCACTTTCCTAAATTATTTTAGTGCCCCTAAATTAAATGCCATGCTAAAAAAATCCAAACATGTCAAAAAAACTGCACATAGGTAAAAAAAATCCAAACTAAGCAAAAAATTACAAACAATGAAAAAAATTCCAAACTAAACAAAAAATTCCAAAAAAGTCTTAAAATAATTGCAAACATGTCAAAAAAAATTCCAAACAGGTCAAAAAAATTCCCAAACAAGTCAAAGAATTTCCCAAACAATGAAGCAATTACAATAACAGTGATTTGATATTAGAAGTACACAAATAAATACTTGCTAAGTATTTATTTGAAATTGTAGGGAATGATAACAATGAAGAATACCTGATAAGTTCTTACTTATGTTATATTGAAGCACTGAAAAATGTTATCAATAAGTAGAAGATTGGTTCATTTTGGAATGAAGCAATGAGTTCTTACCCTAACGCGTATCAAAAGATTACATGCGAATGAGGTATTTGAGTTCCGGCATTTGGAATTGCTTATGGGTTTGAGTTCTTAACCTTCAGGGTTCCGGTAAACGAGCGAGGGGATCTCCACCAGGGTTTCGAAAATGAGTACTGAATGCGTTTTTTTCTGCTCAGATATTTGGGGCTGAACGGGGCTGAATGAGGGAGTGAGAAATTAGGCTAAACAATTGGGGATGTTTGTTTAAGTTCATTTTTTTTATTAAAGGGGATACAAAACGACTTCGTTTTGTATTCCTTTAATAAAAAAATCATTTTAAGGCGTTTAATTTAGAAAAAAAATGCGTTTTTTAACGCCTCACAACAAAAAACGTTGACGACATTTGACCACGCCTAGGACCCAAACATGGTGTATATAAAAATCTTCACACCTAGGCACATTTTTTAGAATACTGATATATATATATATATATATATATATATATATATATATATATATATATATATATATATATATATATATATGTGTGTGTGTGTGTGTGTGTGTGTGTGTGTGTGTGTGTGTGCGCGCGCGTATGTGTTATACGAGTGTGTGTTTGCTCACTAGTTCTATTAGTATTACTACCATTTTCATTTTTAATTCCCTTTATTTTCCCACTAAAACAAATATTTTCCTTGAACCTTTGTTTCGAAATGAGTCTTAAACTCCTTCTCGTATTAGGTGGTATCTATCTAGGATATTTCTTTTGTTAGGTTTTTGGGTGAAGATTGAGATTTAGCCATCTTGGTTATTTCTCTGGACCTTAAAATTGTCATTTGGTAGACTCATTATAGATTATAATAAGGGTTAATAACAGTTGAAAAAACGGCGGTAAAATGAATAGAGAAATAGAGAGAGATTTACAATGTTACTTGTTAGCAAGATTAGTGTCATGTGTATGGTAATAAACAATCTCTCACCCTCTTTATAACCCACTAGTATATACTCACTCTCTCACACACATACATACACACACACATACACGCTAATTCAACTACATTGGGTCATACTCAATTTTAGTTTGGGTTTGCAAACACCCATAAATACTCACACACTAATTCATACTCGGTTTTAACTTACTTTGCAAATACCCCAAAACACCCATGGTCATGGTCTATGATCGTGACCACATCCATTGGATGTAACCCTTTGGCTTGTTCATGGCCTGTGTCATGCACTTTTTTGTTCTGGTCACAATGGGCCGTGACCCACCTACCGTGACCATATACGCGCATGTGTATGCGTTATACATGTGAGTGTGTGTATGTGTTACACATGTGCACGTGTTTGTGTTATAAATTGAGAACTGATATTGAATTGAAATATATTACTTTGTGATTACACGAACTCATATTCAGATTGCATGAACTCGTGGTGGATTATTTAAATCGGTTCAACATCAAACCTACTCTAGTTCATTACTTTATGATTAAGGCTTAAATATACAATTAATATCATTATGAAAATTAGCTAATGATGTGATTAAAAAAGAATTTCTTGAATTAAGTCCAGATCAAAATGAACTAATATTATTTTAACACAAACTTAATTTATTTGTTAATTAAAGTAAACCTAGCTTAGACCGATAAAAATCGAATCCCATATCCTCAATCTTTTCACAATCCTTTAAAATCTTAAGGTTTAAAATCCAATTACAACGTTTCAGTATTTTCACATTTGGGTTTGTTTAATTTGGGTATTTTCACAATTCAATATTAGGGTTTGTATTATTTGGGTATTTCCATATTTCAGTTTCCTTTGGATATTTAAGCCCACATAAATATAGACAATACATAAACCTACATATAGACAAACACACAGAGTACACATATACAAACACACACACACAGACACACCTACATAATGAGAGAGGTAGCGAGGGAGAGTACCCGAGAGGGAGAGAGGCGGTGGTGGTGGAAATGTCCGGAGAGAGAGAGAGTGTGTGTGAAATGATAAATTCACTTTGAGTAAGATTTTATATACCGATGTTGGTCACGATCCAAGAAAGTGACCAATGGATATGACCATATAATTTTTTTACACGTCACCAACTGGTCACGGACATGGGCTGTGACAATTTCAAAATGGTCATGGACTTGGACTATGACCCCATTTAACTAATCAAATTGTATTTGTGTAAGAACAAAATTCTAACATTGTTCATAACATAGCTTGAGACTCATTTTTCGTATCCCGTTACAAATCATCACGCACTTTTACGACGAACTGAACTCGAGCATCTCTAATTTTGAAGACTTTTTTACATCCCGTCAAGGTATAAAGCAATTTTGAGTTTAAATTGTTTTACAACATTAATGTTTGGGATGTTTATTTTTTATCAAAAACAAACAAGATTTTTTTATTTCGACAAGAAAAATTATTTTATTTTTTTAACTCTCGTTCAAATGAGATGACTTATCGTTAGAAGGTCGTTCAATGAATTTTTTTAAATGAGGGCTTAGTGTCTATGTTTGTTGGAGGTTGTTAGAAGCGAACTAAACTCTCGTTCGAAAGAGATCATCATCGCCAACACCTCAAATTTGTGAATGTCCTATAAATACATGTTTCGTGTTTATTTTTTTTAAGACTTTTACCAGATCCGATTCTTCACATCTTTTACAAAAGTTCTTCACTTTTTGTGTTGGAAAACACTATTTAATTCACAAACAAACATCTAGAATATTTAGTTTTGTGAATTGCTTTAAACCATAGAAAGTTTTATATTCGTTCATACACCTTTATGGAGAAGGCATCTCCATGAATGAATTGTGATACCAGAGGGAACCCATTGCTGAAGACGAAGGCTGAGGTTGACGGAGGATGGTGGTCTTGTAATTCTTACGAGGACCAAACTTGTTCTTTAGAGACTTATGAAGATTAACGAGGCTTGTGGCCGATATCAAGTAGTTTATAAGTCGACTGTCTTGTATATTTCTAAAGTGAATAAAAGGTTTTACCTGGAAGTTTTTTTTTTCCTGAAACTTTGCCTTTGTTGAGTGATGAGTTTATATTATCTGTTTTATCACATAGATGCATGTTTTAGGATAAAAATATAAAATCTGTTTAAAAGTGGTGTTGCATGTTGGGACTGTAAAATTGCAAGAATAATTTTTTATTTGTGACCATCCTTGTCGAGCACATATTATTTGCATTTACAAATTGGTATCATAACATCTTTATCCTTTTATATTGGTATCAGATTGTGTTGCACTAATTTACTGTGTAAATCATGTTTGGTGCTATTTGGGTAGTTGTTTATTTTATTTTTCTGGTATTGATTTTTCTTCGATGGATTCTCATAGTTTTGATGACTTAAATCGTTTGAATTTGAAGTTTTCTAAAAGAATTAAAATTCTTGAAAAAGAAAATTCTCGTTATAAATCGGCTATGGATCTTTTGCAAACAATTCAAAATCAAAGAGATTTCTTTCATGAGAAACTTGTGGACATGGACCGTGATTTTAGAAAATTAGAATTGTCCATGAAAGAGAGTGATGATAGAGTCCGAGTTTTAGAGAAGTAATTGAAGGACTTTAAAAATTCTAAGGTTAATGTTTATGCTGTTGAGGATAGTGTTTTGAATAAAAAAATTAAGTAACGAGAGAAGACTCTTAGGGATAAGTTTTCATTCAGTGAGGTGGAGTAAGATAATCTTATAGGAATAATTGAAATTATGAAGAAGGAGTCCCTAAAATTGGAAGAGTCTAAATATTTGTTTGAGTCCAAAATTTTGAAGTTAAAAAATGATTTAAAATACTCGAGTAGTGTTGGTGCTGATGGTACTAGCTTATATGATTCTAATGCTTTTGTTACCAAAGCCAAGACCATTCCTTGTTGTGTTTACACATGCACGCATCCTAGGGTGTTAGAATAGGTCAACCCAAAAGTCTCATCCCTCGTTGTGTTTACACGTGCAGGCATTGCGATAGGAAATGTCACCTTAGGCGTTTTTGCTATGATATTAGAAAAGACCCTAAAAATTTGAAATTGATTTTCCCGTCGATTCCCAAAACCCCTTGTATTAGGTATACACCTGTTTGGGCTTTGAAATCCATTTTCGGGACACTAAATGTTAGGTTGGTTGATTTTCACATGCTTGTACATGATGCCACACTTACTATATCTTATAGATGATCACTTGCAAGATTTTGTCTGCCAACCTCTAGCTACGCTTCATGATATATGTTTGCTAGTGTTATGGCATGAGTATCTTTTGTACTACATTTTTCTTTTATCGAGTCATATTTGAAAAATAAAAAATATTTTATTTTGATAAATTTTTGAAAAGTACAAAAAGATTTGCAATTTTTGTGTATTTTAGTGTTAGACATTTGGTATACCATACTGGTGTGTTTGAATCCAATTAACTCTGTAGTTTCCATGTGGCTAGGACATTTTCTTATGATTGTAGATAGTTACATTTTTCTTAGACATGTTTACATGAAGTTGTTTCGAACTTGATTTTTTATGGATTCGACTTTATATATGTCTCCACACACACATGCACGAGCTTGTTAGACTTTGACTTCACATGTATATTTGAGCTTCGTGAGATGTTCTCCCGTCAATTTTTTTGTCTACATGTTTATATGATTATGGAGAATTTGTGCATGTAAGAACCATTTTCCGCAAGAGATTTTGTTTATTATTGAAAAAATATGAGTGAACACAAAAAAGGGTTGCAAGAGATAGGTTGGCTCGTTGTGAAAACCACCGTTTGAAAAGAGACCAAGAAAAAATTAAGATAATAAAAAGAGCAAATTATGCCAAAAGGGGTCAACATAGTTTAGTTTGTTTGATCTTGAAAAATAAATCACTTCAGAAGAAAAGAATAGAAAAAAATATGATTTATGTTTATCTTTTGAGGGTGTTTAGTTGAATATCGATGAGTTTTCATAATTAATCCTAGTATGCTTATTTTTTCATGACGCTATTAATTTGTAGCATCGTCAATATTCTAGGCTTATGTGCATTGTGTTTGTTTTGTTCACTGCAGTTCACTTTATTTGTCACTTGAGGCTAAAGCTTAGTTTGATAAAGTTTTATGGTCAGTTAGAACTTATTGAACATATTTGAGTATTTGGGTTGTAATTATTTTGTTTTTAGTTCACGCCCATTCATTCTGTCCCCCACGTCTGGACACATCGACAATATGCTAGTGTGTAAAGCTTATGTGTTTTGTGTCATGTTTTGTGATCGTTTATACCTATACATGTGCGTCGAATTTTCTTTGATATATTTTGTATATATTATATATGGTATTGTATCTTGTATTTGTCAATTTTTTTTTGTTTTGAAAAAAATTGAAAATTTTAAAAATAGTTGGTGTTTGATGGCCTTTGAAATGATCATTACGCATGCTTGATTTATATCCTTTTGTGATGATATCTTATCTTCTGCATGATGCTTCGTATTTCATGTCTATGATTCCACTTCTTTGTCTATTTCTGATAAAAACCAAGGGGGAGAAAATTAAAAGAAGTTTGAGTTATGGGGGACAATTTATTTATGCGTTTTATTTTTTTTATAACTCGATACGTCATGAGGTATATGTTTTTGTCTCATGTGTGTAGGTACTTAAAGCAAAATTCAAGAAACACGAATGAAGACAAATTGAGTGAAAGGGAAGAAGAAGAAATTTAAAGACAAATGGACTTATGCCATTCCGTTCTAGGGCTAGGAAAGGTATTAACATTTTTGTCATAGGAGATTTTTAATTTTAATTTGGTGTTCGGTTATGTTTGTTTGTTTTGTACTGGAATAGCCAAAGGGGAGATTTGTAAGAATAATTTTTTTAAAATTGTTCGTAGCATAGCTTTAGACTAGTTTGGCCTATCCTGTTACAAATCATCACGCACCTTTATGGTGAACCAAAATTGAGCATCTCCAAGTTTGAAGACTTCCCGATATCCCGTAAAGGTATAAAGCAATTTTGAGTTTAAATTAATTTAAAGAATTAATGATTGGGATGTCTATTTTCTACTAAAAATAAACATGAGTTTTTTATTTCGAAAAGAAAAAATATTTTATTTTGTTAACTCTCGTTCAAACGAGATTGACATGTAGTTCAAACGATATGACATGTCGTTAGAAGGTCATTCAATGTGTTTTTTAAAACGAGGTTCAAATGAGGGTTGAATGTCTATGTTTTTAAAGGTCGTTAGAAGCGAATTGACTTCGTTCAAATGAGATCATCATCTCATTAGAATGACACTGCATTATCGTTCGAACGATGCCACCACCTCGAATTTTATGAACATACTATAAATACCGGTTTCGTGTTTATTTTCTTTAAGACTTTTTCCAGTTCTAATTCTGCACATCTTTTACAAAAGTTCTTCACTTTTTGTGTTGGAAAACACTATTGAATTCACAAACATCCTGAATATTTAGTTTTGTCAATTGGTTTAAACCGTAGAAAGTTTTGTATTCTTTCGTACACCTTTGTGGAGAAGGCATCCCCATGGTTTACTTGTGATACCCAAGGGGACTCACTATTGAAGACGAAGGTTGAGGCTGATGGAGGACTGCGGTCTTGTGATTCTTGCACGGATCATAGTTATTCTTTAGAGATTTACGAAGATTAACTCGTTATTCTTGTTGTGAATATCAAGTAGTTTGTATATCGATTGTCTTATTGATTTCTAAAGTGAATAAAAGGTTTTACCCGAAAGGTTTTTTTTCCCAAAAACTTTGCCTTTGTTGAATGCTTAGTTTACTTTATCTGTTTTATCACATAGATGCATTTCTTAGGATAAAAAGAGAAAATATGTTTAAAAGCGGTGTTGTGTGTTTGGATCATAAAATTGCAAGAATAATTTTTTTGTGACCATCCTTGTCGAGCACGTGTTATTTGTGTTTACAAATTGTCACACGTGTGGTCGCAGTAATGGTCTATGACCATATTTGGCAAGAGTTTTGGGGCCTTTTTAATCATGGTCATGGTCACGGACTATGGTCGTGACCCTATCCATTGGATGCACACTTTTCATTTATCATGTACATGGTCACCCCAAAGATGTCTATGGTCACAGTATAGGTTCATGATGACTTGGTCACAATCGAGGTTCGTGACCAACTAGATGTGCCAACACCTGGTCATGATCGAGGTCCATGACCCACTAGATGTGATCATTCTCGAATTGTGGTGTAGTGTTTACTATGGTACTGATTAAGTTTATGTCATCCACATAAACATACTGCTATTATATATTACAAATCCTTTAAGGATTTTTGTATAAATGTAATTAGAAAATAATATTGTTCGGTAATAGGTCTGTAATGATAGAATTTTTTTCAAAAACCTCTTGTTTCTCAAAGGAAGACATATTAAAACCTTTGGATCACATCACGAGCTACTCCAAAGAGTATAATTGTGGTTGTAGAGACCTAGATAGATGTTTATAGAAATGTTTCATTGAATGGAAACATTGTGTAATACCCCCAAATTATAAATAAATAAAAAATTGGGAAAACAATTAAGCAAATAAAAATAATTGGATAGCCTGATGCATCTTAATATAATTTGTTTTCATGTTAATTTAATTACGATTAAACAATTAATTTTGTGTAACGTCTACATTAGTAACTCTTTATGAGGTAGATGGTATAACAAAACTACAAACATGGTTAATAAATTAAAGTGGTGTAATTTAAGTTAAAATTAATTGTTTAAATAATAATATTGTATCATTTAATTTAAATTGAACTTATATAGATTCATGTGTTAAATAGTACTTTTGAGGGTTTTGGGGCGCATTTAGGATCTCAAATATAGTTAAAAGTAGTGGAAGAATGAACCCTTGCTTTGGGTTGACCATTATAGTGAGTTTAGGCATGTTTATAGTGGGTTTAGAGGCCCATAAGCCCAAGTTATCTTAGGGTTAATTAAATTGGCAAAAATTTACTTTCTTATTTAATTAACATATTAACATAACCCTATAATATTAAGTCATCATCTAACCTAAAGCTAAACCCAAAAGACAAAAGACATAATTGAGAGGCAAGCTTGGAATGAGAAAGAAAAAGAGAGGGAATTAGAAGATAAGGGGGAATAAACAAGGAAAGTTAGGTAGTTCATCATTCTCATAATCAAGTCAATCTTAAATCAAAATGGTGACAACTACGTCATATTTTCCCCCTCAGAATCTATATTATAATAATATGATTCGGTTAGACAAGATTAAAAGACTAATTGATTTAATTATATTATATAATTTATGAATATTTATACTAAAGAAGGATTTATATTAGTTATAATAATTAATAAAATGATAATTGTAATATATTCTTCAATGATTCTCTATTATTCTTCTCATTAAAATAATAGAAAACTAATAGGTTATGCTAAAACAAAGAATTTGATAGGGTTCTTGTGAAATTTGGGATAATTGTTGTAGTTGAATTATTATGTCAATTGAGGATAAATTACATATAATATTATTTATTTGTGGTAGGAGTCATGTTAGTATAACGATTTCATCTTATAATTTGATAATTCATTATTATAATCCATGTTCATAGGATATAATTGACTTATAAGAAAATTTGCCAAATTTTGTAGTTAACTTTGTTAAAATTATTAAATTCATTTATTGGGTGATTGCAATTATTGTTAGATGTCCTTAAATCCTTATGTGGACATCCCGAGGGTTTTTCGGGGGGTTTTTATCTCCTGAGGTGGATCCCTCCTTTCTTCCACTTTTTCTGGTGTGCGCGCGGGATTGCGTCATTTATTGGGGCGCTCGATCGTTGTCGATGTGGGGTGATATGTAGAGATAGAGCCACCAGCCTTTTTTACAAAAAAAAGGAAAATGAAATGTTGTCTCCTCGAGAGAATAGCATGAAGGACAACATTAATGCTTGCGAAACCAAGTAGTTCAAGGGTCCGGGGACAAAGTTAGAGAATAGGAAGGTGTTAGGCGCCCATCCCTCCCTTTTGGTCTCTCATGGGCATGTGTTAATCATCCCATGTTAAACTCTATGATGTGTGTGCTTATGTGCATAAGATAAATGGAGGATGGAATCACTCAACTCGCGTCAGGGATAAAGGCGGAGTGAGGTCATCCTTAGGAGTGTTCCAAAAATAGTAATTCAAAGTATGATGTAGGCATTTTTCGATTCACAAGTTGTTATAAGCAAGCAAGAATATAAAATATATATTGCGAATATATCATAAGAACAAGGTGAGAAATGTATGTGGGAGGACTCGAGTCTAGTGATTTACCGAAGACGCCTATGTAGCCCGGGGGCATGAAAGTTCATGTAGTGAAAAGACAATAAGATGTGGGTCTTAACCCATAAATCCAACTGGGGACTTTGATAATATGTGTGTGTGTAGAAAAAGGTGTTTTAGTGTGAGAAATCCCCGTTGGGAATTCATAGGTAAACCCTCTTTTTCTTGTTTTTGGGTTTTTCTTATGAAAATAAAGTATGTGCGAATATGTATAATAAAAAAAAAAGTTTAAAATGAAGATATGTGATGTAATTAAGTAAAGTATTAAAGTGAAAATGAAGTAACTAATGAAAAAATAAGAAAATTTAAACACAAATGGGAAGAATTAGACCTTTTGATGAAGACTTATAGTGGATATTGATTGGAGATGCGCTGATCTCACGATGAGATGATAGTGATTTGAGGAGATGGGTGGGAATTTACTCAAAAGAATATGAAAAGAATGGAAGGAGTGTGGGAAACGGTCTTTTAAGGACCGAACAACTCTAAATCCAAGAGAATTCTCACTGAATTGTTGAGAGGGATGTTCAGGGGTTCCTTTCAAAGTGAGGTTATGGCCTCTATTTATAGCGCCAAGGGGGGTGCTGATCGGTATAGTCCTAGACCTTCCTATCACCATAGAAACCCAAAAACACTACCGATAGGCAGGGGACTGTGGTTGCCATTCGGCACTTTGAGGCAGGTTTTTCGAAAAAATGGTCGTAAAATGTGAATCGTAAGTTAGAATCGCACATGGGAAGGACCGTTGGAAAGGCCATTCAGATATCTTTAAGAAGCGACTCCTAGGTTCGGGTGCTGACAAAAGTCAAATAGGGCCCGAAAGCGCCTATTGGTCACTACACAGGGAATTCTCAGAGGAAAACAGATTGCCCATTCGAATCGTAAGGTCGATTCATGCGCGGGGTGGACCGTTGGAAAGGGTGCTCAGAGACATGTGAGATTTAATTCAGCTTTGTTTGGTTCGAAGAGTTGACCCAGGTCAAATGGGGCCCAAAAGCCCTTAGAAGTAAAATGACTCATTCGTCTATACCGTAAGACTAATTCGTGGACTGCATCTAATTGTGATTGAGAGCAATATGAATTATTTAGCATGAAAACCAAAACAATCAAAAGATGAGTTTGAGGAAAAATCTCCAGTAGGGGCAAAATCTTTTTATTTCTCTATTAACTATAAATCTCCAACTTACAATTACGTAGTAGAAATACACGTTTGTGATGAGAATACTCTCAAGTGTCAGTTCGAAGTCTTCAGCAATAGATTCCGCAGTAGCTCCAATAGTGACCAATGGAGACAACTTTCTTCTCCACGTGTTTTACTCCAGAAAGAGTAATATGAGTAAAAGGATTTAAGAATAATTCACATATATGATTTGGGATGTTTGAGTGAATACAAAAAGGTTTTAAAGCCTAAAAGATGAAGTCTTAAAGTGCAACAGATCTGTAGAGGCGAAGTTGTAAAAGACATATGAAATACCTAATGAAAGAAGGTATTTATAGGCTGAATAAAAAATTGAGGCGACGCTTGTCGTTCGAATGATATCTGCATGTCGTTTGAACGACTTTAGATGTCGTTACTAACGACCGAATAAACGACCATAAAAATGCAAAACAGTACATGGTCATTTTATGCAACAAAGAAATGAACCATTGTGCGACCTATCAAATGACATTGCATGTCGTTAGAAGCAGTCGTTTGAACGATTTATCAATGTCGTTTGAACGACAGGAGCAAAAAAATATTATTTTAAAAAGCCCGCCTATAGGTTTTTAACAATAATTTTGACTTGGAAAAAAATGCCTCATTTTGATAAAAACACTTTATGAAAAATATCCCAAGTAAATACGTGAACATTAATAACTTCAATTAAATGTTATACCTTTTAGCGTAGTGGAGTAAGTGGGAATAGTGGAGAGTAGGTGAAGATGCACGACGCACAACGTCAATGATGGGTGCGTGTAGATGATGCGTGATGCTAAGATTTCGGATGATGAACATAAAGGTTGAACATGTGAAGACGTGCCAAATGTATCTATATACGACATATTAACTATGATCTAGGATAACACAGAAATTCCTAGACTCTAGACTTACATTTATAAAATTATGTCCTCACAAATCTCCCCCTATGTCTATGCCGGTACATTCATAAAAATCCGAATTCTACATCCCCAAAAAACACTAAGACATATAATCTAATATCCTCCCAAACCCATAAATAGAAATATCAAAGAACATGTTTTCAAAATCTTCAACATCTTCAAAACCTAAGTTCTCCAATGTTTGTTTCTCATCATCAAGGTGTGCAAAAAAATATGATCCTCAATTTCTACCTATACTCATGAGATAAGAAATAGATACCTGTGATGTGCACAAGTTTGAAATATAAAGATAATACAAAAAACTCAATATCAATTAAGTATAAGCAGATCATTAGATCAATCATAAAGCTACTCCCCTATAATTCGTTCTCCCACTTTTTATGATGACCCCAAATAGACAAATAAGAAGAAAGGTAGCAATGTATACGGAGAGTGTCAAAAGATAATAAACTTCTCTTTTTCATTTTTCAAAAGTTTTTCTTAAAAATATATAACAAAGAATCACACCATGAAAGTACACAAAGACAACCAAGTTGATGATAACAAACATTCATAACATATTTGCACAATGAATTTTGGACACTCCTAACGAATAAACTCAAAATCATCCTTAGGTGTAAAATTATTGAATTTAAATGACACCGCCTCAATCTAATCAACAAATCAAAGTTTATATGATTTCCACACCAATAACGTCTAAACTATGTAATTCTTTTTCAAGACATTGTCAAGACGAGCAAACTTGTTGATTTATTTCTAGCCAAACTCCTTAAAATATAATAATGATCATATTTTTCAATTCAATTGTTTCTTTTGAATGATCATATCAAACTAAACTAGTTTGGCCTTAGCTACTTTTTACAATGCCACACTTTTTTTGCTCTTTTTAAACTCTTTGGACATTGGCTCCTTTTTACAACGCCACACCACACTTTTTCTGGACCGATTTAAACGGTGGCTTTCTCGTAAAGGATATGTGTTCCTATCGTAGCCCTTTCCCGTGTTCACTCATCATTTTTTCATATTAAACAAATTCCTCACGGACAATGGTCCTTACATGCACTACTTTCATTGTCAAGTTTTATCACACTTGGGTCATTTTAAGGACAAGATTGAGATCAAAACACTTCGACCAACATGTGATAGACAAGTACAATAACAAAAAATATCTGTCCATGTGTGCATTAAAGGAGACTAAGAGTGAAACATGTACAAAGATATCACTAATCACATCTCAATGAATCCAAAACATTATAACGCGTGTGGAATATAGAAATGATGTTGTGACTTTGTCCATCCTAAATGTTCATCCCTAAGTTGTAAATAAAATTACAAAACTCAATTTTGTGTTTTTCAAAAAATTTATAAAAGGAAAATCTTTGTCTTTTTCCAAAAAAATTATCAAAACTAAAATCTTTTTTGATTTTTTTTTCAAAAAAATATAAACTCTTTTTATATTTTTCTAAAAATATGAATTAAAAAAATATAATACACAAAGAATGGTACAAAGGATACAGTCTAACACTAGGAACCATATGACATGAACATGAAAAATGTATCCTATACTAGACATGGTACCCACCCCTCAGTCAACTATGCAGATTCCTAAAGACTTCATAGGACTCTTAAAACCAAGGGCGTCTAAAGGCTTCGTGAAGATATCAAGTAACTAGAGGTCAGTGGACACAAAACTCAAGGGCACGACTTTCTCTTCTACTAACTCTCGAATAAAGTTCTTGCGTATCCTAATGTGCTTTTGTGTGAATGCTGGACTGGATTGCGAGACATGTGCATCGCACTCGTGTTATCATAAAAAATAGTCATGGTGTCCTGTGAAATCCCATACTCCTTCAGCATTCGCTTCATCCACAAGGGTTTTGGCGTAATAACTCCCGGCAGCTATATACTTAACCTCCGCAGTGGACAGAGAGATGGAGTTTTGCTTCTTTCTCAACCAAGAGACAAGAGTGAAACCAAAATAGAAACATCCATCAGAGGTGATCCTACATCCATCTACATCCTCGACCCAATCGGCATTCGAAGAGGTGGATAAACGGTCGTCAGTATCAAAGGAATACCAAATGTCGTACGAGAAAGTCCCACTAATGTATTTGATAATACGTTTAAGGGCGAGTAAGTGGGACTCTTTCGGGGATGCATGATATTGCGCACATACTCAAACACTAAAGGCGATGTCGAAATGACTGGTAGGCAAGTAGAGAAGACTACCTCTCATACTCTGACATAAGGTTTGCTCTACATCCTTGCATGAAGTGTCATTGCGAAGCTTAGTTGAGGTACTCATCGAGGTATGTGCATGATTAGCGAAATCAAAACCAAATTTCTTCACAAGGTCTCTTTCATACTTGCATTGGTAGATGAACAACCCATCCTCTAGCTGATGAACCTGGAGACCAAGGAAGAATGTAAGGTCACTAACCATGCTCATCTCAAACTCACTCTTCATCTCCTTCTCAAAGCTGTGAGCATGGTGGGAGCACGTGGGTCCACAGACTATGTCGTCCACATAGACTTGGTACCAATCATAGTCTTCTCACTAGGTCATGGGACAAGTTTCCAGAGATCATTCTTTCTAAATGGAAGCAATTCATCCTGCATAGTAGATATTCAGTGTTTATCTTTGAGTATTTCTTTGACGTTCTTGGGATTGACCATGAACGTGTAGCACAGAAAGATAACAATGTACTCTAGCTAAGCACGATTCTTGACCCCTAAAGTGATATCTCCTAAAATTTTAGACGTATCATGACTCTTGTGAACCAAAGAAGGTTTGTTCCCTAAATCAGGAGTAGTAACTGCTATGGGTGTGTGAGGGATAATGGGATCATCACATGGAAGTGCGTCATCCTTACACAAAAGGCTAGGATCAAGAAACATCGGCGATTCTTCATCTTACACGGTGATGTTTATTTACTCCATAACCTTAACGTTGCTTAGGTTAAAACCCCAGAATGCTCTACTTGTCAATGAATATCCTAACAAAAATCCCTCGTCACTCTAGGAGTCAAACTTTATTAACAGATCTCTAACCCTGAGGATGTAGCATTTACTCCCAAAGACACGAAAATATGAAAGGTTGGTATTTTTTCCCTGTCCACAATTCATATGGAATACAAACTGTGTTTACTATGTGGCACACGGTAGTCACCGCCTCTGCCCAAAACCTCTTAGAAACTCTACGACCTTGAAGCATAGATCTAGCCATATCCTGAATCATCTTGTTCTTCTCTCATCAATCCCATTTTACTGAGGAGTTTTCACAATCGAAAATTCATATTTAATCCCGAGGCTATCATAAAAAAGATCCACCTTTGCTTCCTTAAATTCAGTGTCGTTATCACTATGCATTCTATTGATAGTGACACCGTGTTGATTTTTCATGACAAGACACTTGGTCATAAGAAACTCTACAGCATTGAATTTCTCTCTCAAGAAACCTACTATGGAATAACATGAGAAATCATTAACCATCACGAGGAAATATCTCTTACCATCTAAACTCTCAATGCGGGTAGGAACCATAAGATCCATGTGAATCAACTTAAGCATACGTGTAGTGATAGTAGAATTTAACTTCTGAGGGAGACTACAAAATTGTTTTCCCAGCTGAAAGAGCCCACAAACCACGGAAGTTGGCTTCCCAAGTGACAGCAATCCACGTACTAGGTACTTCTTTGCT
This sequence comes from Sambucus nigra, assembly GCA_949130495.1. Lineage (NCBI taxonomy): Eukaryota > Viridiplantae > Streptophyta > Magnoliopsida > Dipsacales > Adoxaceae > Sambucus > Sambucus nigra. The sequence continues at coordinate 378,414,555 of OX422219.1, read as the reverse complement.
AAATGCTCGAAATATAAAAAATTAATGTGACCTAGATGTTGATGCCACAGATCCGTATAAGAAATTATGGCGTTGTTACAGACAAATGAGGACTTAGTCACAATCCCATAATAGTTATCTTATGTCCTCACCCAATGAAATAAAACTTTACTGGCTTGATTATAAATGTTACACTCCTTTCGGTCAAAATTTATCGCAAAGTCAGCGTCGCACAACTAGCTAATGTTGAGAAGGTTTGCTTTCAAACCTTTGATGCACAAAAAATTCTCTACCTTAGGGAACCGAGGTATCTCTACTGTACCTCGTCCTATAGTGATAGATTTTTCCCATATCCAAAAGTTACTTTACTTTCCTTTCCATCCTCAATATAGGTATAAAATGAGACGTCACTTGTCATGTGCATGGATCTCCCACTATTAAAATACCACTCTGAGGTATTATGAGCTTTAAGAGAAACATGAACAATAAAGGCTTTTGCATCATGCTTAGGTACCCAAGATGTGGTAACCTTGTGATTGCCCTTGTCATTGTTCATTATAGATGGGATGTTAGAAGTATCCACTAACAAAAAATACATCGTTTGGAACTCATCCATCAAGTCGTGAGAAGTGGTCACTAGAAACTCAACTTTCTCTCTAAGACTAGTAAGATCACTAGCGTTGGGTGATGGAGAATGTGTACGTCGAGTCCGACACAAATTATAGCAATACTCCCTAAGGTGTCCTTTTCTTCTGTAGTAAGTACAAAAGTACACAATCTTAGGCCGACCTTGGTTTTTTTTTCTTGGCCGAACTCTTCTTTGGGGTTTAGGTTGATGGCCATATGGATTCGTTATAAACTCGGGAATCAGTTTCGGTGTAATATGACAAGTGGAAGCACCGTAAAAACATATTCCCTACCTTTCATGAAACCCTAAGGCAGGGTTGAGGAACGTCTTTGCCATCTTTCCAAATCTGTCCTCAATCTTTACCTTGACCTCACGGGCTCTATCAAGATTATGAGTGAGTTGGGCTATAAGGGATTCAAGTTTATCTCGAGCCTCCACAGATGCAAGGAGCTCACTCGTAAGACTAACCACTTGTTTGGTCAAGTCCCCTCTCTCTTTCTCAATACTACCCTCTCTCTCTCTCTCTAAAATCTCTCTCTCTCTCTCTCTCTCTCTCTCTCTCTCTACACAAACTTTCTCTTTCTCTATCAAAGTCATGCTAACTGTGGACTCTCTCTCTCTCTCTCTCTCTCTCTCTCTCTCTCTCTCTCTTTATCTCTATCTCTCTCTCGTCCCTCTCAATCTTTTTCTAGCACGATGATCCTAAGATCTCACCCTTTATTTTTACTTTTAGTCTTAAAGGACTCGTCATATAAATTGACGTATGCCAGTTGTAGGTCACACTCGCTCTCACTTGCAGTATCTTCACCCTCACTCACATCATTTTCACTATCGAGGTGTCCTTGTGAGATATCATCTTCATAATCATGAGATTCACTAGAATTACTCACATGACTAGCCATGAATGCAGTGAAGTTACATTCATGCGGTGATTTGTCTCCTGAGTCCACTGAATCAACCTCACTGTCATCACAAAGGGTGGCGTTTAAAGTAGCTTTTCCTTTGCCTTGACTCTTTAATCTAGTTGCGCACTCAAAGGCTTTATGACCTCTCCTATCGCACTCGTAACACCTCTCCTCCTCCCTCTTAGGGTTGTCCTTTTCATCTTTATCAAATTTCTTTCCATATTTATTTTTCTCAAAACTCTTTTTTTCTTTCAAATTGCCATTATTTTTTAGTTTAAGAAACTTCTTGAATTTTTTTAGTAAACAGGTCTAAATCGTCTAAATCAAAATCATATTTAGAATCTGACATTTCTTCCACTCTTATTTTATACAACTCTTATCTCTTTATAGACGACTTTTAACTTTTCCTAGACTGGAATTTAAGTGCAATCCCTTTCTCTTTAGGTTTTAACTATTTTAGGAAACATATCAATTTCATAGGTCTGGAGGTCTCCTAGAAGTTCTTCTAACCTAAGAAAATCTAATATTCCTAAAGAGTTAAGAACATTGACTTTCGGGATAAAACGGGAAGGCAATGATCTTAAAATCTTTTTAACTACTCCAGTGTTAGGAATTTTTTCACCAAGAGTAAAGCATAAATTAACAATATCTCATAGGTGTGCATAAAACTCATCAAAATATTTAGATTCAAGCATAGTTATAGTTTCAAATTGAGTAGTTAAATTTTGCAATTTTGACTCTTTAACCGCATTAGTTTCTTCAAGAGTAAGTTCTAAAACATCCCATGCCTCTTTAGACGTGTCGCACGTCATAATTTGGCGAAACTCGTCGGGAGTGACGGCTCCAGATATGGCACTTCACAAGTGATCTAGACACTTTCATCAATGGATTTTATCGCAGACTTCATATGGGCTTTCCAATATGCATAGTTAGTCTCATCAAAAACCAACATTCGATTATATAATTTTTCCATTGAACTTTAGATTTTTCAAAAATTATTTTTTTTCAAAAAATTGATATCCAGAAAAAAATTGCGAAGAAATTACAAGGTAGAATTTTGTAATTGGCTCTAATACCAATTTGAGAGTGCGCTTGCGTTCAATGTCCAAACTTATTTAACTATGCTCAGTTTTATCACCAGTTTTAATTAAAACCCTAAAACATGCATCTAATTGTGATTGAAAGCAATATGAATTATCTAGCATGCAAACCAAAACAATCATAAGACAAGTTTGAGGAAAAATCCCCAACAGGGGTAAAACCTTTTTCTCTCTATTAACTATAAATCTTGAACTTACAAGTACATAACAGAAATACATGTTTGTGACGAAGAATACCCCCAGGTGTCGGTTTGAACTCTTCAACAAGAGATCCCACAGGATCTCTAATGGTTAGTAATGGAGATAACTTTCTTTTCCACAAGTTTTACTCTATAAAGGGTAATATGAGTAAAAGGATTTAAGAATGATTCACATATATGATTTGGGGTGCTTGAGTGGATAAAAAAAGGTTTTAAAGCCTAAAAGATGAAGTCTTAAAGTGCAACTGATCTGCAGAGAGAAGTTGTAAAAGACTTATGAAATACCTAATGAAAGAAGGTATTTATAGGTTGAATAAAAAATTGAGGCAGAGCATGTCATTGGAACTACATCTGCATGTCATTTGAATGACTTTAGATGCCATTACTAACGACTAAAGAAACGACCATAAAAATGCAAAACCGTACGTGCTCCTTTAATGCAACAAAGAAACAACCCTTCGCGCGACCTATCAAACAACATTGCATGTCGTTAAAAGCAGTCGTTTTAATGACATTGCTATGTCATTTGAACGACAAGAGCGAAAAAAATTTTATTTTAAAAATCTCTCTTACAGATCTTCAAAACTAATTTTGGCTTAGAAAAAATGCCTCATTTTGACAAAAACATTATATAGAAAATATCCCAAACAAATACGTGAACATTAATAACTCCAATTAAACATTATACCTTTTAGCATAGTGGAGTTAGTGGAAATAGTGGAGACGAATTGAAGATGCACAACACACGATATCAATGATGAGTGCGTGTAGATTATGCGTGATACTAAGAGTTCTGATGATGTACGTCAAGTAATAACGTGTGAAGACGTGCAAAATTTATCGGTATATAACATATTAACTATGATCTAGGACAACATAGAAATTCCCAGAATCTAGACGAACATTTATGAAATCATGTCCTTATAGTAGTCGGAGTATGACCTTGGGTTTATGATGAATGAGTGAGTTATAAGGACCTAAGGAGGTGCTTAGGGGGTCTTAGGATGGGTTGTTTATGGAGAGCCCCCCGACGGGAGAAATTGGAACAAGTGAAGGTTGTCAAATGATGGACAACACATCGACATTGAGAGAGAGGATTTTTGGTCGATTATGTGGACGTAGAGGGCGGGATTGATCGATTCGGAGGGTCGAGGTCAATTTTGAGGACCTAAAGAGACGAGGATGACCAATTCAGTGGGTTTCTGAGGACATAGGGAGACAAGGGTGTGTCAAGATTATTTTTAAGTGGATAGAGTGACCAATTTAGTGGGTCGAGGTTAACTCTTATGTTGTGCTCGGGATGACCAATTCTACAGGCCAGGGCCTGATTCTAAGGACCTTGAGTTGTGGCGACCAATTCTGAGGGTCGAGGTCAATTATGAGGACCTTGATTTGTGATGACCAATTCTGAGGGTCCATGTCAATTCTGAGGACCTAAATTTTTTATAACCAATTCTAAGGGTCAAGGTCAATTCTGAGGGCCTAAAGTTGGGATGATGAATTTAGAGGGTCTAGGCCGATTCTGAGGACCTTAAGTTGTGATGAAAAATTCTTCGGTTCGAGGTTGATTCTAAGGACCTTAAGTTTTGATGACCAATTCTTAGGGTCGAGATCGATTCTGAGTACCTTAAGTTGTGATGACCAATTATGAGTCAATTCTGAGGACCTTAAGTTGTGATGACCAATTCTGAGGGTCGAGGTCCATTTTGAGGACATTAAGTTGTGATGACCAATTCTGAGGGTCGATTTTAATTCTAAGGACCTTAAGTTGTGAAGATCAATTCTGAGCACTGAGTTCAATTCTAAGGACCTTAAGTTATGATGACCAATTTTGAGAGTCGAGGTCAATTCTAAGGACCTTAAGTTGTGATGACCAATTTAAGGGTCGAGGTCAATCCTGAGGAACTTTGTGGTGACCAATTCTGAGGGCCGAGGTCAATTATAAGGATCTTAAGTTGTGACGACCAATTTTGAGGTTCGAGGTCAATTTCGAGGGCCTTAAGTTGTGACCACCAATTATAAAGGCCAAGGTCAATTATGAGGACCTTAAGTTGTATCGAGGGGAATTTAAGTTACATGCGGTTCTGCAGGGAAGTTTAAGCTGGGGAATTATAGTAGACTTGGATGTGGGCGCATCGCTCGTTCTTCTTGTGGAATATGTTATGGATATGATTAATCTGGATGGACATTATACTGGGGATATGGGCCTACGATTAATCCTATTAGGGATTTGAGAGTTTTTAAGGCATTTAGTGTTCCAAAAATTGACTTTATTGATAAAAATGGTATTCCCTATTTTTCATGAATTTTTTGGAATTTTTCAGGCAATTTGTAGATTTTTTTGGAATTTTTGGGAATTTTTTATACAAAATTTAGAAGGGGGTGCCGATAGGCAGTCTTGGGAGGGTGGCATCCTTTGGTAGTTAGTGAATATTTGTTAGGAATTATAGGTGATCTTATACTCTTCGAGTCTTCCTTGGGGCAGTTGAGGCTACAGGTATGCATGTGTAGATAAGGAGGTTGCTGGCGCATGAGGTCGTGCCTAGGTTGACAGGGCTTACGGATGAGGTGATATCCATTTCTGATTCTTTCCTTTTGATATTTTCTTGTAAATCTTTTGTTAACCGGGGAATCATGGCGCTGATCATGATTCATGCTTAATGTAATGGCTTTGCACCTGAAAATAGAGACTCAAGAAGACAAAAATGATGCATTTTTGTTTTATTATCTTGTTTTAGTGGCTTACTCTACGTGCACTATAATTTGTTGCTTAAGTTTTATTTTGAGAAAAAAGTGGGATAAGTTTGTTTTTTGGAATAAAGGGAGGCCATGGAGGCTTGGTTGAAGAGAATTTCCATTTGAAGGGATTTGCATTTTTAGAAATTGATTTTTGGTCAAATGGAGACAATGGGAATTTTCCCTAAAAAGAGGGGTTGTCGATCAACATACCCCTTGACCTTCCTATTAGCATAGGGGTCAAATTAAATCACTCATAATCTTTCATTTCAATTTCCTTCATACTTTTGTACTTCTATAGGGATAGACATTAATCAGGTTTCCAGAGTTCTTGTCTTTTGCCAAAGGTTTTGAGTATAAAAGGAGGGGTATGGGATGGGTTTCTCCACTAATACCCACATTTTTCTTCTTGCTTCATATTTCTCATTCTCAAATGGCTCTTCCCATGTATGAAGAATTTGCTTCTTACCTTGATGGTTTGGAGGCCATGCGCTTATACAATATCGATTACGATGCTTTCCACTCGCGTCAGGTTTCTCTATGGCGTAACAAAGCCATAGAATGGAACCTATTGGCAACAGCGGTACAATTCTAGTACCCTATGGACCATGTCTTCCGTTTTGTCATGGACGAGGTTTTTCCTTCCTATGAGCAGTTCTCGGCCATATTGGGGGTCATCCCTAGTGTGGAGGCGACTATGCTCGATTTTTCTTGTTCTCCCTATATATTCCTGTCAGAGTTGCTTCATATTTCTCCCCTGGCATCTTGACTGTTGGTTACTAGAGGGGATATTTTTCTTCAGGCGGTTATGTATTCAGTGCGCTTGAGGGGTTTTGAGGATTCTGGCTTTTCTGGAGCTATCGTCTTAAGCCTTACTGCGAGGCATTGGTTAGTGACGGGGGACTTGATAGCGGATCCCCATGTGGCTACGATTATGGCCTGGATATCTTATCGTCATAATCCTACAACGCTAGTGCTGGATGAGACCTTGAATGGTCTGGATGCTTGGAAGGAGTGTCTTTTTAACTTTCTAAGGGGGAGCCTAGTAATGTTGTTTATGTATCTTGCAAAGAGGTTTCGTCTGGAAGTCCATCCTCAATATCCCTTGGCGGGTGTGTCCAATTTTATTGTCTGACCTTTCTTCATCTTTGGCCCATCTGTAGAGAGTTGGGTTAACTGGTTTGAATAGCACGATGCCTGGTGTCTTCGCTAGTCAATGTCATGGTGGGAGACTTACTGTCTCTATTATAGCTTGGAGAGTATTGGTATATGCGTTGGTGGGCCTTCAGCAGACTTCCTTCTATTTCCCCTGGAAGCTACTACGCCAATCGCGTGGGAATAAATTTTGCCTCCCCGCATAATAAACTTATTCCCGACAGAGAATTTTACTAAATCTTAGAGGATAATGCTAGGATCTTTGTGGAAACACCATCGGTTATCTATCCATCCGTCACAATATGTTGGAGGATGATGGCATGTGTTTGGGGACTACCTGAAATGGTTATGAAAGAGGGTAGTCGAAAAATTATTACGGGAAAGACCGGTCAAAGGTGGTTCATTGCCTTTGACACCATGGAAGATGGTGTTGTGGTTATGTTCAAGCTTGTCAAGGTGCATAAGAAATGTCAATGTAGAGTTTGCTATATCAGAATAATGGGACTTCTCAAATAAATCCAATTTTAATAAACCTAAATTTTATTTAATCCCTAATAATGCATATAGGTTATTTGATAACATAAAATCAATAAGCATGCAAAGGAAACCAATTTCAAAAAAAAATCCCCAAGGGAATAACCTTTTATTTCAATATAATTGTAAATCGTAACTTACACGGTTACAATGAAATAGATTTAGACACATGAATACCCACAGGCGTAGGTCGGTGTTATCAATAATGAATTACGCGCAGCAATCCACAAGAATCGCAGTTTTGTCTTCAGACCAGGAACACCACAACACTCCCTATGAACCTCAGTCCAAATTAACGAATAATCTTCACACAGTAAGATTCTCAATGACACGTAGTCATATGATGCAGATTTACCCTCACTACAAAAGCAATATTAGCAAGATTGTATTTTGGTTTCCAAAACAATTCACATAAGATTGGGATCTTTTTGTGAATTGGAAGAACAAAGGATTAAACCTCTAAAGTAAGAAGAAAAATTCTTATTCCTGTTTGTAGAAAATGTAGACATTTTTTGCACAGGTCTTCTTATGAAAAACGGAGTTGGAGAGTCCTATTTATAAAATACTTAAGGTGGCGGCTCGTCCAAACGAGATTGGATGTCATTTGAATGAAATTGAATGTCGTTTGATACATCGCGCGACATGTTATGTCGTTTGAACGACGTAGGCTATCGTTTGGTCGACAGTAGTACTAAATATTTTTTTCTTTTTCTTTTTCTCGGTAAATGCACCGCTTTAAAAACTCCAAAAATAAAAACTCCGCTCCAACACTTAAAAAATATTTATGAAAAATAATCCCAATACTCTAAGTGAAATGCTAAGGTACTTAAACACAACCTTACGAAAACTAATCTCGTGGAGACACCTTTGAGGAAGAACTTTGATATTCGGATCCGTCTTGATCCTTGAATGATCTTGAATAATTCTTCGAAGGTTGTAGCGGTATACTACATACTCTAATGTAAACATGACTTGTAAATATGTCCTTACAAATCTCCCACTATGTCTATTCCTGTACAAAAAAACAATATGAATTATCAAATCAAAATGCATATATAAATCTAATACCCTCCCATTAACCCCAAAGTGAAAAGGTACTTGAAAATAAAGTCTTCAATCTTTTCTTCTAAAATCTTCATCAATCTTCATCAATTTTCCTTGCCATCATTAGGGTGTGCAATATGATCTTCGATTGTTCATACACACATGAGAAAAGAAACAAATACCTTCGTGACACATCGAGTTTGTTTCTTATATCATTTCTTATATCATCGAGTTTTACATTAAGATTGAGATGACAACACTCTGACCAATATGTGATGAACAAGTATGGTAGTAAAAAGAAAATCATACAAGTGTGCATTAAAGGTAAATATGAGCCAAATATGTAAGTAGTAATCACAAATTACATCTTAATGACTCCACACATTATAAAGCACAAAATGAGATGATGATGATGCATATCAAAACACTATCAAACAGTCATATGGATATGGAATGAAGTTGTGACTTGGATAACCTAAATGTCCATTCATATATGGTGCAAACAAAATACAAAATGTTTTTGTCTTTTCAAATTTTTTTATCAAAATAAAATCTTTTTGTATTTTTCCAAAATATAATCAAAATAAAAACCATAAATACAAACATGGTACACTCTAGCAATAGGCATAATATCAGCATGAGCATCATCCTATGCTAGAAAATAATAAATCACATAAAGAATCATCAATCTAAGCAGGTGTGATTAAACGATCAATGCAGTATTAGCAATTAAACACAAATACCAAAAGTAACTGCATATAAACTGACAGTGGCAACCCAACAGTACCAAAAACATAAGCATATGAACCCAGGGTACTGAAATAGATGAATGCTGAAAACTAAAAAGGTCGTTCAAACGAAACTCAATGCCGCTCGAACGAAAACGCTTGTCATTAGAACGACAGCTTCGCGGGACATAAGATCTCGCTCGAACAAGAAAACCGAAATACCTCACCCAATATATAATCTTAAACAGTGTTTACCAATAAAAAATTTCCTGAAAAAAATACCTAGAAGGTGCTGACAAAACCAAAATAGTGCTAAAACAGACCTACAACAAAGTGAGTCATAACACTAGTAAGAGTATATCAGGGAGCATAACTAGCGCATGAAAAATATCAAACACAATCAACCAAACGATCTCTCATGAGGAGAATCATGTGCAAGCAGACGTGAGTCGTGAACAATTAGACCATATGCCTCTAAATTCGATTTCCTAACCCAAATCGATGTGTAACGAGGTGTGGGGGTTTTAGGAACCGGTATGAATATCTTTTCAAACTTCCTAGGAGTGTTTTGAAGTTTGTAACAAAAAGGCCTAAGGTGACCTTTTCGACCGCAATGAGTACACGTGTATATGTGGCGGTGAGCGTTACTTAAATATGGCTCTCTCCTCAAATTCCTAGGTGGCTCTCTCCTAAAAATCCTAGGTGGCTCTTTCCTAACATTCCTAGGAGGCTCTCTCACATGTGTGGGGATGGCTTTGGGAATGGTTGCAACCCATTTTTCAAAACCAATCCCACCCCTATCCTTTTTGATTTCGACCGTGCCTAAATCTTATCAAGCTTTTCAGACCTAGATTCCAAATCAAATTTCACTTTACTTGAATCTCTCAAACTTTTCTCAAGTTCACATATCCTAGATTCAAGTACGTGCTAGAAGCCTTAAGCTCAAGAAGCTCCATTTTCATAGCCTTCATTACCCCTCGAAGACTATCTTTCTATTTCCCTATATATATATTCAAGCTTCTCTCTCAAAATTTTCTCACGTGCCCTAAGATCTTCAACTAAAACATCATTATCATTTTTTAAGGTATGCTCTTTCAATTGAGCTTTCAATTTCAAATTTTCTTAATTTATTTTCAAAGCTTCAGCATAATGCTCATTGAAAGTAGTTTTCAAGTCACGCTTATCTACACTTCCATCCTCACTCCCATCACCCTCACTTTCATCACTAGTCACACGGGTGGGAAGCTCTCGCTTGGATGCGTAAAAAACTTCTTCTTTCGAATCACTATCACTAAGAGTAGAAACATGAGATGTTGGTTTTTCCAATTGCTTCCTTAAATTTGTGGGACACTCATCTATCGCGTGACCAATTACCTCACAATCATGACACCTCTCAGAGTTACTTTCAACAGAAGATATAAAGCAAGAATTCGAATGAATTTTACCATTAGCCCTTTCAAAAAGCTGGCATCCAAAATCATCAATAACACCAAAAGGAATTTTTAAGAAAAATAAGATCTAACACAATAACTTAGTGCAACAAGATCTGTTACCAATTTGATGATGTGAGTAGTCAAATTGTATCAGTAAAAATACTTGAAAAATCAGGATCATGTAATAAATTAGCATAACCCGCTCTGATACCAATTTGTAGAGTGTGGTACAACGTAATAATGCGACTTCTCAAATAAATCCAATTTTAATTAACCCAAATTTTAGTCAAACCCTAATACATGTATCTAGGTGATTTGATAACATAAAATCAATAAGCAAGCAAAGGAAACCAATTTCAAGAAAAATCCTCGGAGGGCAAAACCTTTTATTTCACTTTAATTGTAAATCGCAACTTACAGGATTACAATGAAGTAGATTTTGACACACGAATACCCGTAGAAATCAGCCGGTGTCGGCAATAATGAATTACGCACAGTAATCCACAAGAACCGCAGTCCTATCTTCAGCCCAGGAACACCGCATCACTCCCTATGAACCTCGATCAAAATCTACAAATAATCTTCGTGATGCAAGTTCCTCAATGACACACAATCATATGATGTAGATTTATCCTCTCTAAAAGAGCAATATCAGCAAGATCGTATTTTGGGTTCTAAAGCAATTCACTTAAGATTGGGATGTTTTTATGAATTTGAAAAATAAAGGATTAAACCTCTAAAGTGAGAAGACAAATTCTTACTGCTGTTTGCAGAAAACGTAGACAGTTTTTTCACAGGTCTTCTTATGAAAAGAGGAGTTGGAGAGTCCTATTTATAAAAGACTTAAGGCGTCGGTTCGTTTAAATGAGATTGGATGTCATTTGAATGAAATCGAATGTAATTTGATACATCGCGCGACATGCCTTGTCGTTTGAACGACATAAGCTGTCGCTCTAAGGACAATAGTATTAAATATTATTTTCTTTTTCTTTTTTTCAGTAAATACACCGCTTTAAAAACTCCAAAAATAAAAACTCCGCTCCAACAGTAAGAAAATATTTATGAAAAAGAATCCCAATACTCTAAGTGAAATGCTAAGGTACTTAAACACAACCTTACCAAAATTACTCTCGTGGAGACTCCTTTGATGAAGAACTTTGATATTCAGATTCGTCTTGATGCTTCAATGGTCTTGAATAATTCTTTGATGCTTATAGTGGTATACGACGTACTCTAATGTAAACAGGACTTATAAAATATGTCCTTATAGTCAACCAGGAGTGGGAAACTTGGGGACTTCCAGGGTCTGGTAACGATGATGAAGAAGGGCCATCGAGCAGTTGAAGGAAATGTTTTCTGAAGCTCGGTGATTTTTTGTGAAGCTTTGGTGATTTAAGTGTTTTGTGTTTTGGGGGTTTTAGAATAATTTTTATGTAGATTGGTAAGGGTTAGTTTTGTGTAGGAAAAGTCTGGTCAGTGGAGAAGGGTTATTGGTTTAACTCCCTTCATTGATACTTCACGTAACATCGTTGTATTACTTATTAGAAATAAAAATTAAGTTTGATCATATTTTCTTGTGACCCTCGATGTGTTTTGAATTTAAATTAACTATACCCATTGATAAGGCATACACAATCCTTTTGTTCATGTAAATGACAAAATGGACCGTCGTTCTCGCAGGTTATAAACGAATAGAATTTTATGAAAAAGAAGGCAACCGAACCCATGAATGGCATATGGGCTGCCTACATACCTCTAGGGGTTTTGAAAATTTTCATGAGTCTCATTTGAAATGAAAAGGATTTTGAGAGGATCAGATCCCAGGAAACATTGGGTAGGGGAAATGAAGATATTTTTTTATAATATAAGGGAGATGAGGAGAGTCGTAGCGCGACAAGATTTTGGATTAAGGGTAAAAAAATTTGAGATGGTCCATATTGACTGGGTGTACCATCTCTTCTCCATCGAGGTCTGCGAGCAGAGCGACACCTCCTGAGACAATTTTTTTTGTAATGTAGGGGCCGCTCCATTTCTGTTTGAATTTCCCTCTAGGGTCCTAGACGAGTTTTATGATCTCTTTGAGGGAAAGGTCTCCTTCCTGGACACCACGATCTTTGACTTTTCATTTGAATGATCACGCTATCCAATGATGGTATCCTTGTATGTGGTATAGATCCTTCAGCCTTTTTTCATCCAAGAGTGAGAGTTCATCCAATTTTCTCTCATACTATTCTTCTTTTCCAACTTTTCTTTCGAGTAGGATGCGAAGGGAAGGTATTTAAAGCTCGACGAGTTGAACTACTTCCATGTGGTACACTAGAGAATAAGGGGTAGCTCCGGTAGGCGTTCTTATTGAAATGCGATAGACCCAGAGGGCATAAGGGATCTGATCAGACCAATCTCTACAACTCTCAGTCATCTTGCTGATTATGATTTTGAGGCTTTTATTGGCGGCTTCGACAACACCATTGGTTTGGGGTCGGTAGGGAGAACATCTATGCCGTACTCGTCGACTAGTTATGAATCTCGTACTCATCGACTAGTTTTGTGGCCTCAACATCAAAATGGAGACCATGATATGATATTAACTCATGAGGAGCTCTGTATCAGTAGATGATGTTCTTTCTGATAAACTTGGCCACTTTCTTAGCATTTAGTACCACGTATAACTCGGCTTCGACCCACTTGGTGAAGTAATCAATGACAACTAGGATGAATTCGTGACCGTTTAAATATTGGGGACTAACCTTCCCAATGATGTCAATGCCCCAGGTGGACAAGGGTAGGGAGAAGTCATACTGTATAGTTATCGGGGGGTAAGTGTTGGAGATTAGAAAATTGTTGGCATTTAAGGCATCTTCGAACATAGGCTTTGAAATCTTGAACCATGGTGGTCCAATAGTATCCTTGACGACTGATCTTTTTGGTAAGCATGTGCCCATTCATATGGGGCTCACATTCCCCACTGTGGATATTCTTCATCATTTCTTCAGCATCAGCTCCTGCATTGCTTTGCAAATGGGTTCCATTAAAGTTTCTTTTGAACAACACTTTATCGCAGATGATATACTGGGTAGCAAATTTACAAAGGGTCGTACGACATTTCTTAATAGCGTCTTGGGATATCTACCATATTTGAGGAGGTGCCAATTGTCATAGTACCATAACTCAGTCTTATCAGAATCTTCCTCAGGAATGAGTTCAATATGGTAACAATGGGTAGGCTTATCTTGTTTCTGAACCAGGAAAGGGGCCATTGTTATTCCTTCACATATGTCCATCATGGAGGCCACGGTATTAAGGGCATTAGCTATATTATTCTTTGCAAGGGTCTAGTAGTGAAAGGTTGCAATTTTGAATTGGGAAGCCATCTCTTCTAGTTAGGAATCTAAGGGTAGGAGCTTATTGTGTTTGAATTTTCATATATTAAAGATTTGGCCGACGATAAGGGCAGGGTGTATATAGACGTCTAGGTGCCGGATCCCTTTCTCGAGGCATACAATGCATGCCTCATACTTAGTTATGTTATTAGTGTAAGGGAAGTCTAGTTTGATTCCAATAGGGGTGTGAGAGTCATTAGGGGCAATTAGGAGTATTTCAATGTCATATCCTTTCTTGTTGGCAACTCCATCAAAGAACATTTTTCAACCGAGGTCCTCTTAAGAGGTACAGAGAATATCTTCCTCCAGGAATTCAGAGACCCAAACATCGATTTCATCCTTGGGGTAATCAAGAAGGTAGTTACAGATGGCTCTCCCTTTTATAGCTTTCTGTGTGACGTATAAAATATCAAACTCAGCTAAAAACATCAACTAACGGGACATTCGGTTGGATAAAGAGGTCTTATTTAGAAAGTACTTGATGGTATCCCTACATGATAATAGTCTGATGGGGAAGGCAAACATGTAATGCCATAACTACAACGTGACCCAGACCATGGTGACACACACTTTCTCCAAGGAAGTGTAGTTGACTTTATAGCCGGCTAATTTTTGATTGGCGTAATAAATGGCTCTTTCGTTACGAGATTCTTCAATCTATTGGGCTAGCAAAGCCCATATTATAGTTTATTAGGCATAAATTTTTTGTATATATCACCATAAGTTAGCTACTTATGTTATCCTATGTGATGTTAATTCAATGATTTTATCTTATATTATTGCTACTGACCTCTTCCTTCAAGTACATTATTATCCCCTCAAATCGGAATGAGAATGGAAAATCAAACAAGGAAAGTCAAGGGCAAATCTGTAATTGTACGACCATAATCCACATGAAAAATGTAAAGAGAATTCGAAGACATCGAGTTCATGCGTACATAGGAAGAAACGAAAACCAAATTCGAGCTACGGTAAAAAATGATATGAGCATGAGAAGATTCGAAGAATTGAAGAGGGAAAAGCTAAGAAATTCTAAAGCCATAACTGGTTTGTGTTCCAGAGTATAATTGATTCTATCTGTACAAAACGTTGATAACTCTGGAAAATAAAAGTGGTTCGATTACGAATGTAGAACCGGTTTTCTTATGTAATGGACGAATTTTTTTATCGCACTAATTTTGATAGTTTGTTTTTCTTCAAACACTAGTAAAAACATGAGTTATTATTCATTCATTATTCTTAGAGTTGGATAGAGAATTTTTAACCTAGTTTTGAGAGCAAGAAAGCAGGCAAGAACCCTGGGAATTAAATTCATCATCAATTTTTCAATTTAGTGGATGGAATTTCAAGATTCCATCAATAATGTTTGCTTTATATATCTTGTTCTTGAATTCTATTATTCTTTTCATGTTTGATACATTTTCAGGATCTCTAAGAACTTCTTGCATGTTTAGTTAGACGTTCATCATGAATATGATTCCATACAACGTTAGAACATCATTTATTAGTCACATCACTATGTACGGCTAAAAGTTTAGAGGGTTAGGGTACATGAACCCAACCTAGGTATTACGAACAGATTTAAAAGTGATAAAATCTAATTAATTATTCTGAAATCTTATAGAAAAGAATATTGTAGGTCTTTTAATTCCATTTTCCATATGTAATCAGAATGTTTAAGAATATGATATGAGTTTTGATAATTTATCATTCCCATTAAATATGATTTATTTGATTTGATATTTTGAGGAGTAAAAAATATTGGCAAGCCTAATTCCAGACATTGGTTGAGTCTTTACAGAGAAGTTTGAAAATGGGTTCATAGATAGAATTTAGTTGGCTGATAAACTGATTGATATACGATAGTTTACCCAAGAATCCTCAGACTTCCTTCTTCATCCATGGTGGTGGCATATCAAGTATGGCTTTCAGCTTGGAAGGGTCTTATTCAATTCCCTTTTCACTAACCATGAATACCAAGAGTTTTACTTTCATGATGCCGAAAACACATTTTTGTTACTTTAGCCACATCTCATATTGTTGTAGTCACTCGAATAACTTTTAGAGGGTGGAAATATGAACTTATCGAGTTCTAAACTCAATGATCATATCTTCTATATATACCTCTACCTCTTTATGAACAAGGTCATGCATGATGATTGTGGCAGCTCTTTGGTAGGTAGCGCTGACATTCTTGAGTCCAAATGGCATGACATTATAGCAGAAAGTTCCCGTGGGTTGATGAAAGTGGTTTTCTCCTCATGGTCTTGATCTAGTTATATCCGACGAATCCATCGACAAATGACTTGAGGGCATGACTGGTTGTGTTGTCCACGATTATGTCAATGTTAGGTAACGGGCAATCGTCCTTTGGGGATGATTTATTCAAATCCCAATAATCAACGAACATGTGGACTTTTCCTCCTAATTTTGGCATGGGGATGATATTAAGGAGCCATGTAGGGTATTCGACTACGCGAATGAAACCCACATTCAATGACCACTTTCTCCTTGACTTTAAGCGACCATTGGATGCGAAGTTTCCTTAGCTTTTATTTGGTCGATTTGCATTATGGGAATGTTGGGATCTCGTACTGAGCTATTTATGGGTAAATGTCGAGCATGTCATCATAGGACCATGCAAAGATGCCCATAAATTCTTTCAGTAACTCTTCAAATTGTGCACGCTCATGCTCGTTAAGGGTTAACCCTATCTTAATCTCGCATTGATGGATACTAGAACCGAGATTAATAAAAATAGTTCATCACCATTAATTTGAACCCAATTATGTTGTTTGTTATTCTCCTTATTAAGATCCATTAAGAATTGTTCATTTGCAAAATCATCATCATCAAAGGTTTGATTAGAATCAAGACAATTAATGTAAGGCATAACAAGATAGTTAAAATACTTGTTTAATTAATTTTAGAGAAAAACCACATTAAGAACCTCGTCAAAAGAGGTATCAGTTACATTGATATTAGAATAAGGAACAACAACATCAGGTGAAGAGATTTAGATAGGGTAGATAGAAGTGCAAGGTTGAATCTGAGTTGGTTGGAGGGGCACGACATTCCAGTTGAGGAGAGGCATGCCAAAAACTCTGATTTGAGTAGACGAATTCGACGATGAAGCATCTGACCGGATCATGTATGGACTCATCCATAGTGTCTACAGGTTGAATGAGTCTTCGAAGTCACATTCCTCAAAAACCAAGATAACTATCACGACATTCTCAAAAGAGGTTGCACTTCATGTTGGAAGTCTTTGGCCCAAGAGTTGCTATCTTGAAAGAAAAATCTTAGCCTGAATTTCATCTTTTTTGTTGAAATGGTCATACCATGGTTTAGGGAAGCCATAGAAAGGGAAGTTTTCTCCCTCCTTGATAAACCTTTCTGTAGACATCACATTTTAGGACCCCCTAAGTCTCTCCTTAGACTCCAAGCACTTCCCCCTTCCATCGCAAACCTACGTCGCACTACGATTACCAATTTAGATACCATCGAGCACCCCCAATAACTTAAACCCTTTTCTAACGGTCCTCCTCATAAGCAAAATAGCATAACCATTCGGACGAATGATCACTTTTCCCTCAAAAATTGATCCGTAGGACACCGGGCTCTCTCGAACTCCATTTGACCAAAGTAAACTCTTCATCTCGAACGAGATTGAATGAATCTCTCAAGGGCACTGAATAACCTTTGTAAAATCCACCCTGTGCATGATTCTAACCTATGGTACGGACGAACGAGTCGTTTTACTCCGAGAAGTCATCGGGCGCTTTCGGGCCCCAATTGGCCAAGGTAAATCTTCTGAACCAAGTGAAACGATTTGGAACGTTAAAGTACATCTCCTAACCTTTCCAACGATCTGCCCCGTGCATTATTCTGACTTACCACAGGGAAAAATGATCCGTTTGAGTCCGATGATCTCCCATCCAAAGGATCGACATGCGCTTCCGAGCCACATTTGACCAAAAGTCAACTCCTGGACCTGGAAGAGATCTAAAGGACTCTCTAAGACCTCTGAAATACCTTTCTAAAGGTATGCCCTGTGCATAATTCGGATCAACGGTTTGTGCTCTACAGTTATTTTTCCAGAAAAGTCCACGCGGGACTGCCAATTGGCAGGTCCTGAACCCTTCCTATCAACACGGTGTCAACCCTATCGGCACAGTGTCAAGGGTGACCTATCGATAGGCACCCCCTGGGGTAGGATGATCATCACCCCCCTTTTTCCTTATAAATAGGGGCCATGACCTTATTTCCATAACACACAGCAAACCCATCAGCATCAGTGATCTCAACAACATTCTCTCGAAGTCAGCGAAGTTCCATATGAGAAGTTTCATTCAAGAAAAAATACCCATCCTTTTCAAACGCAATTTGGAAAATATCCTTCTCTCTCATCAACATCCATTAACATTCAAAGGAGTTCATCAAAGATCCAAGCCCAAGCACCAAAGAAGGTCCAATTCCTTCTCCATCTCTTTTAAATATTTTATTTTTCGCATAAACTACTTTAGACTCGTAATCTAGTTTCATTCTAGTTCATATACATTAGCATCTACGCTTTTATTAGTATATTTCACATATTTTATTTTTCGTAAAAAACCCCAAAACAAATAAAATAGGGTTACACCCGTAAATTCCGAACGGAATTATCCACCACACTTTTTCAAAACTAAAAACACTTTTTCTACATGCATACACCTAATAAAATTCTGTAAGAATCTATGGGATAAACCCCACCCCTATTCAATATTCGAATTATGTTGACTTTGATGCCTTTATAGGCTACGTAGGCATCTCGGATCAAAATCTGACTCGAGTCCAATTTTTCCATATTTTAATTTCTCTTATTTTCCAAATTTCACAAAATCCCTCATTTTTATCATACATATACAGATATCATGCTTGTTCACGTCTCATCCCACATATATTATTGTTTCCCAAAAATGATCAATATCTCGATGAACGCTTATATTCTATCTTATACATTCATAACTATTTTGGGGATATTCCTATGGATGACCTCACCCTATCTTTTCCATGGTTAGGGTCGAACGATTCCAATATCCATTATATAAACACATGCACCCACTTCATGGGGATAAAGGAAAATATTAACATTTTCCCATGAGAGACCGAAAGGGCGGGATGGGTGCCTAACACCTTCCCATTTCGTAACTTAGCCCCCGGACCTTCAATTTATTGGTTTCGCATGCATCAGTATGTCCTTGATGCCTCTCTCTCGAAGTGGAAACATATTCTTTTACCTATTTTAAGTAAAATAGGATGGAGAATCTATCTCTTCACATTCACCCCACACCAGCGACGGCCGAAGCTTCCTTTTCAAAGAGAAGGGTGCGAGACCGCGATGCAGTTCTTCCTTGGGATAATCCTCGTTCCTTCCCCATTCGGAACGAACACCGCGCCGATCGAGATGGCCACAGTGGCGACTCTATTGGGGACTATTTTTAAGAGGGATAGACTCTGTTTACATGGGTGTTTTGTTTTCTTGTATATTCCCCTACTTGCATGTTCCCCTTATTATTCATATGTACCTCATTCTTATTCTACTATTCACACGCTTGTAGAAGGCTCTCAATGTACACTTCACACCACGTGCACCTAGGATTACATATATCCACATGTTGCACACATCACTTAGAAATCCATGCTTAGGTGTCATTATCACACACCTCCACTTGTATATATCCATGCTCACCTATCACACACTCACTTATAGACAATTACACATCACTCACACATCACTTATCCATGCTTAGTACACTATTGGTATTTATAATTTGCTCCCTATTTGGCATGATCAAGATAACGATACTCTCACTATAAGATACTAATAAGATAATCATGCATGATTCACACGATGTCACCATAGAGCATTCTTATTAACCAAATTTTTTCCTGTAACTGGAGAGTCACTTCGTGATGGGTGCTGATCTGGTAGGGCGCAGTTAGCCTAAGCGATATGACTCTCACCTTCCATTAGCCAAGTACCTTCGACATATATTGTACGTCGAGTATATCAAATTCTCTCTCACACATACCATCTCCATGAGGTATATAGTGAGGCATTTCACGTGCACTCAAGTATATCAAATGGATTTTACACACGTATCTTTTTCCCTCAAAAGCAAGAAGTATATCGTCAAAGTCATGCCAAAGGGGGAAACCCTTTCCAATTCACCCAAACAACTACATACCCACATATAGGTGTCAATCCTAGGACACACATGTTAGATTATCGATTTCGACCCGAAAATCAATCAAAATTTCGGGTCGGCCTACCGCCCAAATTTTTGCGCAATTTCAAAACGGGACCCTGCCCATGAGCCCAATTACAAATCCAACCATAGCTTTACATATGTTGCAAACCCATTTTTTCCAGGCTCAAGTCCCGTTCGACATTTCATTTTTCATTTAGGTAAACTTAATACAAGTGAGAACTTAATAAACATAATAATCACGCTGAGACCCGTCTCTTGTCTCTTCCTATCTCTTTTTCCCAAAAAGCGTCCAAAAACATTTTTCCTCTTTTATTAAAAATACCAAAAACATTTTTGTTCTCATTTTTTCCAAAAATGTCAAAAATATTTTCCTCATTTTTTCCAAAAATAACGAATTTCCCTATTTTCTTTTTGAAAATAAATCCCATTTTGTCTTCTCAGGTCGATCACATGCCCTTGGTCGGGCTTCCTATTAGATTTGATCTTCAGTCGAACATCCCCGAAGTTCTGTAGTCCCTTTACTTCCTCCGAGTCCGAGACTCACCTGCCTTCCATGGAAAATACGAACCAAGTTACGAATATACAATAGAATTTGTTAACTGTCCTGGCTCAGCTCACTGCCAAAATTGACAACCTTCAAATTGAGGTTCATGAGATGCAAAAAAATCGGGTCCCGACACTCGAAGATCCTGAAGTCATTTTCCCTCGTGCTATGGGTCCACCTGCACACGAGCCTATCTGGGCTCTCGAAGAATACCACCACGCTCCACGTTCTCCTCCTGCTAATGGGCCACCACTATCCCAACTTCCCATGGCAAACCTTGCTCATACCGGGGCTAATTTATCCATAATTGTTGATCCGAAAGAGGAAGAACTGAACAAAGTCAAGGAAGACCTCAAGATGCTAACAATTAAATTTGACCAAGTCAGAATCTTTGAGAATACATGGACTACACCCACATGTCTCCTTACCCTAAAGCCACGTTACCGAAAAAATTCAAGATGCCTAATATCGAGAAGTTTGGAGGTAGTAGACCCCCGATCCATGACTCTCATAGGGGCTTTAGAAAAATAATGGCTCAAATATTCCAGCAGACTTTGAAAGATAGCGCCCTCAGTTGGTTCCTATCGCTTGAAGAATACAGAATCCGTATTTGGAAAGATGTTGCCCGTGAGTTCATATCACAGTACAAGTACAACGAGGATCTAGAGGTTACCCGCCGTGACTTAGAGATACTTAAACAGAATCCTAGGGAATCAGTCGGCCATTTCATAGCAAGATGGAGAGAACAAAAATCTACCATGACCAATCGGCCCTCCAAAAAAGAACAAGTCAGCATTATGAAGAAGAACTTTCTACCCTATGTCTGAGCAACCATGGAAGGACAATATTATCCTCACTTTCGAGCCCTCCGAGATGCATGAGTAGAAATCGAAGAAGGTATTGTCAAGATAAAAGTTGAACCGAAGAAAATCCTATTAGTATCGCAGTTTCTACTATCAACAACATCTCTCAGCCTGCCGCTTCGTGGGCACTATAAAGTCGCCCAAACCCAATCTGAAAGGAAAATATCGAGCTTCATGCTCCTCTCTCCAAAGTCTACCAGGCTATCTTAAATCAAAACTTGATAAAACCCTGGGACCCTGGTCTATTACCAAATCCACTTTCGAAGAATTTCAAACCTAATACCCATTGTGACTATCACCAAACTGCTAGGCAAACCACCGACCAATGTTTCCATCTCCAAAACACAATCCAAAGCGTGATTGATCGGGGTATCATTGCCCCACCAGCTAATCCCAAACCAAACACTACCCACAATCTGCTCCCAAATCATACAAACGCCATCTTCCTAGAAAAAGACTTATAACTTGACCCATCTACCAGTTATACCTATATACTCTCCAAAACCTCTTCGTACATGCCCATATTTCCTCTTACACCCTACCAGCCTTTCCGGCCAAACCTTATCACTCCTCACTAGAGCCTGCGTCGCTGTCCGTACCCATTCTGGAGGTAATGATATGGAATTATCAGAAGTGGTGAACCAACTCCTAGAGTTCAAGCTGAAATTGCCCTCCTGAATGACCATCGACTATTAGAAATTCAGTGGGTTATTCTTAGAAGCTCAAAAATGGGCCCGAGAGTCAGATAATTGGGTAGTGTCAGCCAACGAAGTCAGTTTAGAGGACCTAGTCCAGATCATGGCATATTTGTTTTGACAGACTGGTGATGTTTGTAGCATATCTGAGCTACTCGATGCTTTAAAATTACAAGGGCACATGGTCCCCTCAATCTTGCATTTCCCTGTCGAATGGGAGGAATTATATGAAGAAGCCATAGAAGTTGTAGAGTGTATAGACTTTTCATGGAAAGACAATATTATTGGGACCGGATGGAGAGATGATTCTAAAGAATCAGAGGAAGAGGAAGATTCAGGAAAGACTAGTCTGATAGCCAACCTATGCAGAGTGATATCATTCGAGGAGCTGCTAGGAGAGATAAACCAGGCAGCTGAACAACCCGGTATGAATGAAGAAATAGGGTTTATGTTTTTTTTCTCTTTCGTGAACCACATGACTAGGTCGGGGAGACATTACTAGAATCTGAGCTTACAACCATCAGCAAGAGAAAAAGGGAAAGGTGTTGAAAATCTCCCTATGCCAGATATAACTCTTGAAGAAAGTAAGGTCCTTGCTTAAGTGAAGAAGACCCAAGCTAACATCACTCTATGGGGACTTTTCATGTCTTCCCAACTACACCAAAATTACCTAATCAATCTACTCACAGGACCCATAGCTCCTCCCTCAACCACAGCAGAAGAAGCAGTGAACCTAGTTAAATCACTGACCTTTACCCGAATGCTCTCCTTTTCTGAAAAGGAGATCCTAAGATTGGTCCCAACCACAATCATGCTTTTAATATCTCAGTCAAACTTATGGGAAAAAATGTCCCCCTATCACTCGTTGATAATGGATCAACTCTGAATGTGTGCCCGTTAAGAACCCTCAATTACCTGGGATTGAAAGTGAACGACCTTGCATTAACCTCTATTGTCGTGTGTGCATATAACAACATCTGCTGAGAAGTAATGGGATCTATAAAGCTTACAATAGGGGCTGACCCTATAAATCATGTTGTTGAATTCTAGGTCATCGACATCCCAACTTATTTCAATCTACTTCTCAGACGACAGTGACTCTACAACATCAAATAAGTATCTTCTTCCATTCAGCATAAATTGAAGTTATTTGCCAATAAATAAGTTATCACTGTAGGGGGCTTGAAGATAATCGTAAGATTAGAGATAATACCCCCGGCTAATTCAACAAACTCAAGGGATTAAGGCCATTTAGCATGGTAGCTAAAGTGAGGCAGCTCACCGTGGTAGCTTAAGCAAGGCAGCTCACTGTGGCAGCGCAATGAGATCTTCTAGCGAAGAAAATGGACGAGGTTTCTCAACCTTTAGCTTTGTTGTCTTACTTTGTCATGTTGTATCTTTTGTTTATACTGACTACGAGCTGTAACAATTATAATGAGTATTCAGTGTGAGGTCAAATGGTACTCATGAGAGACTAGGCTTGACATGGCCTGGGAGAGATTTCATTCTCTATCGAATGACCTCGCCATAGGAACTTCAGAGGGACTTGGTTTGGAGGATTGAGAAGTTAGGTGCCATTGGGGCTTGTCCTAACCACCCTAGATTTACCTGGTAAAACACCGAAAGACCATTGATCGTGGAACCTTGGGTAGAATAGACTTGAGTTCCATCGTGCGTTGAGTTGTGAACTAAACAACCCTCTACTTAATATCATATCTACTTTAAGTGATGTCACTAGCTAGCTAAACAATTTCAAATCTTCACTTGAGTAAACCGCCGTGGTATTTTGGCTATCAGACGGTTGGTGAGCCACCTCTATGATGACATCCCCCTAATGCACAGTGGTTGGGGAAAAGGCATGTCTTGGCCTTTAATGTTTATGACGTGGAGCTAACTAATCGATCAGACATTTAATATTTGTGACATAAAGTATGAGGGATGTATTTCACAGTTGTTAAGGACTGAGGCATCTCGAGAGTGGTGTGAGGGCTATTTATTGGGCTCAACCACTTCTAAGAGAGAGAGTTCTTTCTAGAGATTATCGGCTAGAGAGAGATTATCATCAGAGAAAAAGAAGTTATTGTAAAACTAGAGCTCTTACTCATCCACCTTTGTTATTTATTACGAAGAATTTAATATCTGGCTGGAGACCTGTGAAGGTTGGTGTGTTTTTGCTTCCTGCCAAGGTGTATCTAGGGTGCTTACCTCTCTCTCCCTCTAAATGAGTTACATCTGAGTTCATTATTATCTTCTAAGTTATATACAAGGGATTTGTGAGTTCAAACTGAGTTTACCTTCACTAGGTTGTGATTGCGTGTCTTGTGATTAATCAAGAGTTATCTCGACTAATTTGTTATTACCGTTCTCAAAAGGGATTACGCCTCCATCTAATCTCAAATAGCGTCTTTCATTTGGCGACTCTGCTGGGGAGGTATTCTTATAGAAAAAGAGTATGGTGCAGGATAACATTAATCGTTGACTCAACTTTGATGATATCCAAAGTAATGAGTAACAAGCGACAAGAGAACTGGAAGCTCCCAGAGGTGGGGTCCCTCCTTAGATAGAGGTTCCCAAAGATCCAATGATGACTAGAGTTCTAACGGTCAACCAAGCCTCTACTAGTGCTGTCCTAGGACGAACACAAATGACCCTTCTCATAGGTAAGTTTTTTGTGTTTTTTCAGACACCTGGGCTGGCACTGTCCTAGGAGGGGGAATACATCCCGACACTTTTGTGACACCACGAGTGGTCCCAGTAGTTGCGATGAACCCTACTCCGACTGTTCCCACGGGGACTAGGCCTATAGTCCCAACGGGCATAGTGGACGTAATAGGCATGATGGGCATCCCACCTACGATGTGTACTCCAAGCGCAACGAACGTCCCTTTAGTGGTCCCTCTGGCTACTCTTTCCACGATTGAGAAATGCCGGCGTCTGCATTAGAAGAGATGAGGAAAGAGATGCAAAGAAAGATTTTAAAAATGATAACAGCCTCCTCGTAGGCAGCCACTGAGGTAGCTTCAGTGTATGATGATTTTTGCACACTCTATCCTCAAGAATACAACGATGAGCCTTACCCTAAGGACTAAATCCCTCCTATCTTTGAGAAACACATTAGGAAAGGGGGTAACCCGAAAGAGCACATCAAACGGTTCATCGAACATCTGGGATGTCACTGCAATAACAAGAAACTAAGGCTGATGGAGTTCTCAAAATCATTAACCGATAAAGCTTATACATGGTACTCTCACTTAACGCCAAAGAGTGTTTGAACGTGGGAAGAGATGCATGTTTTATTTGTCCAGAAGTTCTTTCTGGAAGAAGATGAGTTTGCGTTAACACGGTTAGGTAGGGAGAAGTAACGTACGGGAAAATATGTGGTGGCTTATGTTCAAAGATTTAGGGAGAGGTCCCTCGACGTGAGGGAAAAAGCTAAATAATCCAAACTGTTACAACTCTGTACTGAGAGTTTGCTACTGGAGTATATATGTCACCTAATTAATGAAACTCACAAAGTGACTTTCGCAGCATTTCTGAAAGAAGCAAGAAATATATCATTTGTGGTTCGGCCAAACCCTGTTTTGGTACCACTGGTGTTCAGACAATCGCGACCATCCGTTGCAGCACGTTGATAGCCCCCACGAGTGGGATACGACGATGGAGGTGAATCATGCAAACAATAGAAGAAGGATAACAGGGGAAAGTATGAGAGAGATAGGGAAGACCCACCGCCGCTACCTTACATTGTTCAAGAGGTTGTTATCTGTTACAATACCATGGCTTAATGAGGAACGGTGTATAAACCTATGGGCATCCCTGTTGTCCAGTCAAATGAAACAACGAGAGCGGATCCTAAGTATTGTTAGATCCATCGAAGGGTGGGTCATCCAACGGAGACTTATTTTATGTTGAGAAAGATTATTAGCAAGTACATGAAGATGTGGACTTGGCATATCCCTTAAGAGAACAACGTGAACGTTAACCCCTACCACCGCATGGGGCGAAACTAGTGATTGCCTATGATGAGGAGGAATAACAAGAGACGAGTGAACTTGAGTTCCAACGGGAGGACCTTGAAGATACCTTAGAAGATTGTACAATGGGAATGTCCAATGTGGTAATTGCCTACGATGAAGCAAGTGCCAGGGTCGCGAAGGAGGTATACAACCTAGAAGGGGAGGAAGTGGACCCAAGCATAGAGTGCCAAGTTGTTTCGCGGTCATCCAACTTCTCGTGGTTCTATAACCAAGTAGGGATACCGAAGGAGAGCCATTTGGAGATGACGTAGGAAATCTTGGATATCGCAAAGAGGAACGCAGTACCCTCATTAAGATGGAGGGGGTCCATGGCCAGACTAATGAGAAAATTCTTATCTGAAGTAAATTTTAGTGATACTAATAGGGTCGTGAGATTCCCACACAATAGGCCCCTGTACATGACGGCAAGTATCAACGGGGTAAGCTTTGCGAGGGCACTAATGGATGGAGGTGCATCGATAAATATCACGCCTATTAGTTCCTTCCGGATAGCCAACATTCCCGAGGAAAGACTAATACCAATGCCTGTAATGATTTCTGACTACGATAATCGATCATCCAAATATCTTGGGTACGTGAATATAAGGATCGTAATTGGAAACCTTACCTCGCACATAAAGTTTCATGGGATTGAAAGTACCACTTCCTACAACCTACTGATAGGGAGAGTGTGGGTTCACAACCAGGGTCTAGTCCCTTTGACATATCACCAATGCGCAAAGGCAAACGTTAAAGGGACCGAGATTGTTACACGGGCCACGAAGAAGCCTTTTTCCACCTAAGAAGCTAATTTAGTAGATGCAGCCATTTACACAGAGTAGGAGGAAAATTTTAGGGTGATGACAAGAAGGATAAAAAGAGCAAGAGTTCCCTCTATCAGGGAAATGATGGGGACCTTGAATGGCCGAATCAGCGAAGGAACAAAGGGAAAGGTAGTAACAAAAGAAGTTCACTTAGCTAATCCCAAGAGACAAAATTCGTCGAAGAAACTTAGAGATAGGATGAGACCTAAAATGGATACGATAGATCATGAGACCCAATAGCAGAGTGTGCTGATCGGATTTTTAGGAAATAGGTTGGTTGATGGTTCAAGGGAAAAGAAAAGAAAGGCAGTCGTAATGATGAATAGACAGTTCAAGAAAAAGATTACTGAGGATGGAAGAGTGATTTACCTTTTATAAGGGTGTGAGCGGGCAAACAAAGTAGCTAATTTAGAGGCTAACCCGATATATGAGTGTTTCTTAATATATCAGCAAGGGAAGTGCATGGTCATCGATAACTCAGATATACAAGAGTTTGTGGAGGATGTAGCCCAAGAACCAGACTATATTATGGATCACTTAAAACCCCAGGTGAAAGAGTTGGAGAAGTTGAACCTGACCGAAGATGGAAAAGATGCAAGACCCATCTTCATTTCGAAGGATCCGAGGGCAGTGAAGAGATAAGACTTGATTGGGTTAATTCGGGAATTCAGGGATCTCTTTACGTGAAAATACACGGAGATGGAAGGGTTGGACAAAGAGGTTAGTTTCCATAAACTAAATGTTATGCCTTCAGCCATACCGGTGAAGCAGGCCACAAGGACATATAAGCCAGAGAAGGATTTAAAGAAAAAAGAAGAGTGACAACGGTTGCTGGCAGCTGGGTTTATTGAGTCGATCCCACATCCACTATTGCTTTCAAGCATCGTTCCAATAGGAAAGAAGGATAAAAATAAAATAAGGATATGTGTGGACTTCGGGGACCTGAAGAGATCTTTCTCAAAAAATGAGTTCCCTCTAACCTCCATTGATAGCCTCATCGATGCAATGGCTAGTGATGAAATGTACAGTTTCATGGATTGGTATGTGGGGTACAACCAGATCAAGATGGATCAGACTGAAACATAGAAAATAACATTCAAAACCCCATTGGGCGACTTCCTATATAAGGTAATGATGTTTGGATTAAAGAATGCCGGGGTGACATATCAAAGGACGATGATGGCCCTTTCACGATTTCTTTCACAAATTCTTAGAGTTTTATGTGGATGATTTGGTCATCAAATCGAAGAAGGAGGAGTCCATCTGGACGACCTAAGGAGGGTGTTCGTTCGCTGCAGAAAATACAAGATGAAGATGAATCCACTAAAGTGTGCCTACGGGGTTACAAGTAGGAAGTTTATAGGGTTCGTGGTAGATCGGCAGGGAGTACAGATGGACCCGAACAAGCAACAAGCTATCTTGGAAATGCCGTTCATAAAAATGACGAAAGAGCTCACAAGTTTCCTCGATAAAGTCTCCTATCTCAGGAGATTTGTGCCAAGATTGGCCGAGATAACTCATCCATTGATGGAGCTACTACGAAAGGGCACCAAGTTCAAGTGGGAAGAAGCTCATCAGGAATGTTTAAACAAGTTGAAAAAGCTGCCGACCTCTCTACAAATAATGATCCCTCCAAAGCCTGGAACACCACTGTAACTCTACCTTATGTCTACCACCAGGTCCATAGGATCACTCTTGACGCAGGAGGTCGATGGGCAAGAAAGGCTAGTCTACTACTTGAGCAGAATCATACATGGACCAGAGGCAAGGTACAATAATGTTGATAGACATCGTTTAGTCTTAGTTTTTATTGCACGAAAACTTAGGCATTATATGATATCTTTTACTATTCACATTATGACAAGATGTGATCCGATTAAGTTTTTATTGGCAAGAACTATCTTAATTGGAAGAGCAGCTAGGTGGTTCCTCATCCTCTCATAATATGACTTAAAGTGCGTGGTTCATCGCGCAATCAAAAGCCAGGCATATACAGACTTGTTGGAAATCTTGCCATCTGAAGTATTTGAGCTACCCCGAGAGAACATCCCGGGTGGTGACTTGCAAGTAAACTTTTTAGAAGCTAACCTTGAAGAATGGACGATGCAATTCGATGGTTCTTCTGTAAAAAAGAAAGGAGGGGCAGGGTTTATTCTCTCTAAAGGAAAGGAGGAATTTTTCCTTTCCTATAAATTAGATTTCCCTTGATCCAACAACGAAGCAGAGTATGAGGCATTAATACTTGGGTTACTAGAGGCCCTTCGAAGGGGCATCCGTTCACTATATATCAATGGCGATTAAAACTTGATAGTTTAACAAGAGAATGGGGAGTATGCATTGAAGCATCTTAGCCTAGCGCCTTATATAATGATCATCCAATGGCTGGTTAAGCAGTTCCATCATGTCAATATAAAGATACATTCTAGAACGATGAACCGGGATGATGACGCCTATGCCACCATTGTGCAAAAATTGATTATAAAGATCGATACAACTACGGTGGTGATCCAATGAAGAACGGCCCCATCGGTAATAAAGTTAATTCTACCTATGGAGGGAGATTCAGATTGGAGAGGCAATATCAAAAAATAGTTAGAGTCTGGTAAAGGAAAGATGGAACTGATAGAGATAGCGTAGTACTTCGTCAATTATGTAAACTTATACTTTAAGAATGCAGGAGGACGGTTATCAAGGTGTGTTGGCCCAGAAGAGGCAGAGCAAAGACTGAGGAAGACGAACGAGAGCCACTACAAAACAACACAGATTCCTTTGTATAGGAGAATCCAAAGAGAATGATAATTTTGGCCAATGATGAAACAAGACGCATCTGACTTACAACGGAGGTGTGATAAGTGCCAGCTCTTCTTTCAAGTAACTAGATGTCACTTTGTTGAGCCTCAAATAGACTAGAGGCGGCCTTACACTGTCTTTATCAAAGTCGGAGTTGTTCCCATAAAGAAAATAGATGTAGTGGGACTCAAATGGAGGGCCCCATGATTTTATGTCTAATATGAGCAACTCTATCGAAGAGGATACTTCATCAGGCCGTTGAGATGCATCACGAAAGAGGAGGCAACTGAGGTGTTGAAATAAACTCACGATCCAGCTCATATCAGAGGGGGAAAGCTATATGATCAACAAATTACCTTGGGGTATTATTGACCGACTATGGATAAGGACTCTACTGAGTTTGTGCGAAACTGCAAGGCCTTCTAGTTGCATGGGAATATGATCTATGCTTCTTTGGTCGATCTACATTCTTTGGCAACTCCTAATCAATTCCACACTTGGGCATTTCATCTTGTACGAGTGATGCACCCCTCATCAAGAGGAAAGATCTGGATATTGGTGGCAATGGAGTCCTTTATAAAGTGGGCCGAAGTGATACCTTTTAGAAGAGCAATAGCGAGTGTGGTGGCCAATTCTATCAGAGAATACGTGATTTGTCATTTCAGAATCCTAAAAGTCATCCTCTTTGATAATGGAACCCCCTTAGTCAATAAAGAGGTAATAATGCTCACTAACAGATATTCCATCATCCATCATACTTCAGCGATGGCATATCCTAAGGGAAACGAGCAAGCTGAAGCGACTAACAAGACCTTTGTCAATATTTTGGAAAAAATGGTGGAGGATTTCCCAAGATCATGGGATGACAAGATCCCAGCAGTGTTGTGGGCCTACCGAACGACCAAGAGAAAACCCATAGGATACACGCCATCCTCCCTCGTGTACGGAGACGAAGCAATCCTTCCAGTAGAGTTGGAAGTTCATTTCGCTCGTTATGCCTTACGAAGAAGCATGCTCCCTCAGAGTAGATATGTACAGTTAGAAGCGTTGGATGAACACAAATACAATGCGATGTAACACTTACAAATGTACAGGGGAAATGTATCAAGGACATATAATAACTTGGTGAGACCAAGTAAGTTCGTTAAAGGAGACATCGTTCTAAAAGAAGTGATGAAGCACATTAGAGGGCTTCCTCTACCTAAGTTTACAGTGATTTGGGAGGGACCTTTCATTATGAAGGAGGCTCACAATTCAGGTTACTGTTTAATTTCAAAGATGCAAGAAGATAAACTATTCAAGATTAATAATAAATGGTTGAAGGTCTATCATGTATAAGAGAGTAACCTTAGAAATATGATATATCTAGTTTTCATGAATATATATGACATTTTTGAAGTTGTGTTATTTGATGCAACTAGAGTGTGATGGAAAATTATGAAACTTTATTTTTGCAAGTAGTTATAACACGGATGTAACAATAAAACAAGATAAACTTCTCTTTTATTCATAAAATGGGAAGTGTATTACATAATTGGGAACAACTGCACAAGAATTACATAAGAAAGAAAATAAATAAGAAAAATTTACAAGTGTTGGGGGGAGTCATTGGCCTAGGAGGAACTATAAGTCCATGGCAGAGAAAAAGTCCTCAGGCAAGATCTAAGACGCTGCCAAGCATGCCAACTGGGCACTGATAGAACCCTCCAGTCTCATTTGAACTTGAGGACGCTCGATAATAAGTTTCTCTCGTTTTAACTTTGCTAGACGAAGAGATTCTTCCATATCCTCTAATTCTCAATTTAGAGCTTCCGGTAAAGGTACTAACTTAGCCAGTCTTGCCTCTTCAATTTGTTGAGTTTCTAAGTGCTTCTGCAGCAGCTCCCTCTGACTTTCCAAATACTGACTCTTCAAAGTTTTCAAGTGTTCGATCAGCCAGTTGAATTGGAAGCCATCTCTTCCCAACTCCTTCAAATAGCCCAAGAGTTGATTAAGGAGGTGCCTAGTATCATTTGAAGTGGGGGTATTGACAATCTCAGTAATAATGGTTTCCATATCCTGAAGCCTATGGCTCATCATTGAAATGTTTAAACGAAGGAAATCAACGGTAAAAGTGTGAGGATGGTGAGTAGTAATTTTTCAATCATCAAATGATGGTAGGAAGGTATTTGAGGTGAGTGGCAAAGAACCATGGGGCAAAACTCATGAGGATCCAATGAAGGCAAAATAAGCTCACAACCATACTCCCTATCATCCAGAGAACCCGTCGTGGAACCTTGGTCATTAGGACTTGATTCCTCGAATGCAACTGATTTTGGATAGGGTGAGGCGACAGCCAAAGAAGATGGTCAAGATTGCTCTTTGGCATGAAACGACTCCCTAGTAACCTAAGGGCAGATAAGTGAAATAATGAGTTCAATGGAAAATCTTAACAAGTGGTTTTCATTGTTAAGTCACCATTACTGGTGGAGTTTGATGAAAAGTCTTAACAAGTGGTTTTAATTTTTAAGTCACCGTTACTGGTGGAGTTTGATGAAAAATCTTAACAAGTGGCTTTCATTATTAAGTCATCGTTACTGGTGGAGTTTGATGAAAAATCTTAACAAGTGGTTTTCATTATTAAGTCACCATTTTCGGTGGACTTTGACAAAAAAATCTAAACAAATGGTTTTCATTCTTAAGTCACCATTACTGGTGGAGTTTGACAAAAAAACTTAACAAGTAGTTTTCATTGTTAAGTCACTGTTACTGGTGGAGTTTGACAAAAAATCTTAAAAAGTGGTTTTCATTGTTAAGTCACCGTTATTGGTGGAGTTTGAATGTTTGAAAATGAGATTCTTCTAACAAAGTAATTGCACATTGTAAAGATAAACTGGTGAAATACCTCAGAAACTGGTGGAGTGAGAACGGGAGATATGAAAGAAGCTGCAACAGCAAGCACCGTAGCGGGTAAGTGCATCTCCTCAAGAGCCTCCACATAACCCCCAGTCGGAGGAACCTCAACACTTGATGGAGATTTTATTTTAACAAATGGAACTAAGGCCAAGGTTTGGGGGGGGGGGGGGTTGAGGGGGACGTTCGACCTTCCACATATACATCATTGTTTATAGGGGCAGAAGAAGGACCATAGTGATCAGATAAGACAAAGGTAGTCCTAGTGACGAGTGGAGTCCCGAGGGATGACAACGGAGTTAAACCTGAAGCAAGATGGGAATATAAAGCCAAGTGTTAGAAGCAAGGCACATAAAAAAGGTTGGCAAAGTGAACATTCATCCTACCTTAGTGATGTTGGAAAAAGGGGAAAACTCGGAGATGAACCTTAATAGAGGAAGCTGAAGAAGGTCATTAACCAGCGATGCAACAACTTCAACCTGAAACACAACAAAACACTTAGAAAATACATCAAAGAAGGACAGAAAGAAGAAAGATCTACCAACCACTTAGCACTTATTAGCTCGTGAGGGCTTGGAAAAACTTGAATCACAGCCAGAGGAACCACTGGCAAAGAGGGTGAACCAGAAGAGGACAGGGGAATCTCCTCTGGATGAGGGGAAACCCTCACAGACTCAACGGGCATAGCAGCCCTCGTAGAAGCCCCCCGGTATGAATGGAAGCCGAACGACGCGAATAAGTAAGACCTATCATGGGAGCATGGGGAAGAGATAAATCAGTCACAGAGGCACCAAAGTGTCCTACCAGAAAAGGAATGACTGGATGAGAAGGCCTTTCTTCATCAGCCTCCTAACAGAAGCAAGAAAGAGGGAACAAATGTCAGAAATGAAAGAAAATTAACTCATTGAGCTGTAAATGGTTAAGTATTAAAAGACTCACCTCTTGTTCAGGAGGGGGAGAATGTGAGGATATGACCATTGGCGATGAAGGTGGAAAAGGAACTGAAGAAGCCCTATCGATTTGGCCTTGGTCGATGCATGAGTGTCATTCACAGTTATAGCCTCAGTTGCTCGTTTCTTCTGAGTCTTGGTGCTCAAAGTCTTCTTTCTAGCACTAGAAGCACCAAGGGCTGAGGGAACTCTTGTATTCTTCCTTTGATTTTATCCCCCCTCAGATGGATCTACCAAAATGATAGGAAAAGCAACAGCAGGACGAACGGAAGGAGCGTGACAGTGAAATTCAGTGTTTACTCGTGCCACCTCAGCTTGCACTTTCTTTCTTAATTCCTCACTCACTTAGGAAGACATAGGAGGAGGAACGGAGGCAATGGGGAATACATCCAATGGAGATTGAGGTTGTAGTTGGGACTTATACTTTGAATAAGTCCCACTCTTGGACCTCTTAGTTTTTTTAGTTGGTGGCTTGGAATGTCCTTCGCTAGAAGCTTCATCGGTTAGAATGCCCTCACTAGAAACACCTTCAGTAAGCTGTTTTGGGGTTATAACATTCTTGGGCTTGGGCGTGGAAGTAGGGATCATGGTATAATGAGGAGGTATCTCACTGGGAGGATCTTTAAGAGTCTTGCTTAGAGGGAACTCAACCCGAAGAATAGAGTTCCCCTTGAGTCCTAATTCCAAGGCAGGGAAAGAGAGAACTAGGGGATACTGAGGGGGAATTTGTAAATTCATGAATTCTGGCCAGTTGCATCGGCAAGAATTTGGTGGAAAAAGAACTAGACACGTCCCCTTTCCTGGTGGCACTGGGGATGGTAACCCGACCATCAATAATAGAAGTTACGCCAAGTACATCAGTAGTAAGGTAGAAAGTGCAGGCCTCAACAAAAGTAGCCCTCTCATTCGTTAGGTGAAATACAGGTCGAGATGCCCCTTGATCAAAACCAAAATGACTGCTGCATCGATAAGGTTTGTAAGGTTCAGAAGTATATCCCCACTCAGTGAATGAAGGAAGGAATCTGGGGGTGAACAGAAGCACCACGACTTGTGAAGGATCTTCTACAACGGTAACGAAAGTGACCGATTTAGCTGTAGAAGGGAAAAAATTCCAAGTATGGGCGAAGGTGGATTCCCCATATGGCCTCATAACGAAGGACTCTAAATGATCAAAAATGCCCATTATCTCTTTTCGACGTTGTTTTTCGTGAAAGAAAAGGAGGTGAGGGGGCTTGATTCCTTGGCTAAGGGGATAAGGGATAGATTTGGCGGTAATAACAGGAAAAAGGGTGTAGAGGAAAACTGTTAAAATAATAGTGTTGGAAAAATTGGCTAGGTTATAATCGCCAAGGGACCGTTCCATGTCAATATAGGTCTATTCCAACCAAGTGTAGAGAACTCCAGAGAAATGGAGGCTAGAGGAAGATTGAAACCTCTGGCCAAACGAATGAAGATGTTTATGAGGTCCCTTCTAGCCTGGTCGTTAGGCTTTCCAGTCAAAAAGAAACAGGAGAGCAAAACAAGGATGTAGGTTGGTAATTTTAGGGATGTACCTTTACCCTTGCCTATGACAGAATTAACATCTTTCGCAGTAGGAGATTCAAAATAATAACTAATTAGGGGAGTAAACATAGCTTTATTATAAGACCCAGTGAAGCTATGGTAAATCCAATCCAACTCAGAGTGATCAACAGCTTCTTCGGCATCCAAAGCCCCATCAAGATAAGTAAACTCACCCATGAGTTCAAGCCCAAGAAGCTCGTAGACATCTTCTAAAGAAATGGTGAACTCCCCCAAGGCAGAAAAAAGGTGTGAGTTATGATGTTCCATATAGAGACCAATACTTGGAGTATAGCATTGTGTCTGGAGAGAGTGAAATTCCCAAACTAGTTGGCTCGATGAAGACCAACTTTGGTAAGAGCTACAGCGTGGGAACTCTTCATATGTACGTGTTAGGCGGCGAAGTGAGCTGGAGATCCCCCAGGTGCTTCAAAATAAATCTGGGAGCAAGGAAAGTCACCAAGATCCAATCTAAAACGCAGAGACCCCTCTGGAGGAAGGAAACCCCATTTGGATGATTCTTCATCTTCATCACCCAACCGCAAAGGGTCATACTTGGCTGAAAAATACAAGTCTGGCACGCATCACAGAAGTCATCGTCTTTGCCAAAAAGTAGGGACCAACGGTAGAAACGTAGTTGCTCTTAGAGAGCAACATTCAATGCGGTAGCACTCAGAGTGGCAGTAGCAACAGTGGTAATGACAAAAGATGGTTAGGAACTAGTGTTGGGAGCAATGGAAACTCTTGGAGAAGCCATAGAAGGTGGCAATAAAAGAAAAATCTTAACAAAGAAGAGATAGGGAAGAAAATGGACGAGTATGTCCATAGGTGGCGGTGAAAGAGATGATGAGAGGAAAGAAACTGGGAAAAGCTTAGTAATAATGGCGTTTTGAGGATTTTCTCTCTCTAAATGTGTTGGGAGTTGAAGAAGATGAAGTCAAAGTAAGTGAAAAAATGGCTAAGAATTTCAATAATAGTCGTTTGAAATTCCTTGGCTCGTCTTTTGAGTTTCCCATCACTGCACATGCAAAGCCATCGGTAATCGTTTCAAGTGAATACGTGGCTTCGGGAAGTATCCTGATAGTTGAAAAGACGGCACTACGTCATTAATGAAGTGACGCATGGGGAATATAAAGGGTTTCTTCCAAAATAAGTTTTGGTTTTGGTGCCAAAATGTTTCTTTTTTTTCCAGACATATTCGATATCCCACAACACAGAGGTTGTTACTACGGTATATAAACTACGATGTCCGCTCGCCACAAGTCCAAATGGAGTTTTACTATGACTCAGGTATATCAGGGAGAATTTTATAGTTCAAGAGTTACTTTGAGGAGAATTCCACAAGTTTAAACACTAGGAATGCTTACGAGGGAGATTTCATACCGCTAGGGGCAGTCCTAACTCAAATACCAACTGCTTATAGCTATGCTACACAAATGGCACGAAAGAGCACAAATAGGGGAAAATTTCACTTCCCAAGAGTTAAAATGAATAGTTAAGAGGTTCCCCAGCCATTTTGGAAAATTCCAATAGCTAAGGAAGAAGAGATATAACGGTTGAAGCTCAACGGTTGGAAAAAGTTGCG
Organism: Sambucus nigra; assembly: GCA_949130495.1. Lineage (NCBI taxonomy): Eukaryota > Viridiplantae > Streptophyta > Magnoliopsida > Dipsacales > Adoxaceae > Sambucus > Sambucus nigra. The sequence continues at coordinate 378,377,760 of OX422219.1, read as the reverse complement.
ATGTCTCTTCGCCAATCATCGACATGTTGCAGCGCTTTAGTTTAGGTACATCGGGGGGAATTTTACTTTTTCCTGTAAGTGATAACGATAGAAGTTATAACGAAGACAGAAATGCCAGAATTTTTTCACAAATAGAAGGTTCATCGGATTGAGACGTTTTTGTGCAGACATTTCTTATTCCCACAACAAATTTCTACAGTAAGGGGAAAATGTAGGGGGCATGAAGATAATCGCGAGATTAGAGATAATCCCCCCATCTATTACAACAGACTCAAGGGATTAAGGCCACTCAGCGTGGGAGCTCAAGTGAGGCAGCTCACTATGGCAGCGCAGGGAGATCTTCTAGCGAAGGAATTGGACGAGAGTGCTCATCCTTTAGATTTGTTGTCCTACTTAGTCATGTTTTAAATTTTGTTTATATGGACTATGAGATGTAATGATTATAATGATTATTCAGTGTGAGGTCAAACGGTACTCACGAGAGACCAGGCTTGGCAGGGTCTGGGAGAGCTTTCATGCTCTATTGAATGACTTCGTCGTAGGAACTTCAGAGGGACTTGGTTTGGAGGATTTAGAACTGAGGCGCCATTGGGGCTTGTCCTGACCACCCTAGATACACTTAGTAAAACATCGAAATACATTTGATCATGGAAGATTGTGCAGAGAATACTTGAGTTCCATCATGCATTAAGTTATTAACCAAACATCCCTCTACTTAATGTCACATCTACTTTAAGTGATATCACTAGCCATCTAAGCAATGTCAAATTTGCACTTGAGTAAACCACCGTGGTATTTGGAGCTGTCAAACGGTTGGTGAGCCACCTCTGTAGATACAACCCCATGATGCATAGTGGTTAGGCAAAAGGCATGTCTTGGCATTTAATGTTTACAACGTGGAGATGACTATACCATCAGGCATTTAATGTTTCTGACATAAAGTATGAGGGATGTCTTTCACAATTGTAAAGGACTGAGGCATCTCGGGAGTGGTGTGGGGGATATTTATTGATCTCAACCACTTCTAAGAGAGAGAGAGAGAGAGAGAGTTCTTTCTAGATATTATCGGCTAGAGAGATATATCATCATAGATAAAGAAGTTATTGCAAAACCAGAGCTCTTACTCATCCACCATTGTCATTAATTACGAAGCTTTTAATATCTGACTACAGACCTATGAGGGTTGATATGTTTTTTCTTCCTGCAAAGGTGTATCTAGGGTTCTTACCTCTCTCTCCCTCAAAATGAATTACTTCTGAGTTCATTATTATCTTCTGAGTTATACACGAGGGATTTGTGAGTTCAAACTGAGTTTACCTTCACTAGGTTTTGATTGTGTGTCTTATGATTAATTAAGAGTGATCTCGGTTAATTTGTTATTATCGTGATAAAAAAAGTGTTACGCCTCCATATAATATAAACTAACCTCTTACAATCACCATCTTAGGAGACAGTGACAACACCGAGAATTCAAGAACCAGTAATTCAGTACTCGAGATACTACACGGGGTGAGCGATATCTTGCTATCAGACTTCCAGATCGAATAACTCCTACTTCAGTAGGGGATAACTTCAAAGACAGTATATGATCCTTTTGGATATGTCAATGTAATCCAAATGTTCAAGAACATGCATTTTATGCTCAGACTCGGGCTCGGGTAAAGATAATAAGGGATAACTGAACCTATCGTGTTAAAGGAGGCCTTTCCTCCCTATGCCTTGGGCTATCAACCATCATAAGGAGAATTCATATTTATCTATCACCCTCGACTGAAGAAAAAGTTAGAATGTGCCAGAAATATCTCGAGAGATTCCCAAAATGGAAGATTCATAGGAGAAAGTGACGATTTCCCCTTCTGGAGCTTCCCTGAACTTTGGTATAACCCTGTAGACAAAAATATGAAACCAGGAATGGAGATATTTTTTCAAGACATCTACTCAGGGGCTTAAAGTTCCCTGTAGACAAAAGGATGAAACTAGGAATATAGATCTTTTTTCAAGATAGCTACTCAGGGGTCGAAAGTTTCCAACACTGTGTACAAGCACTCACTGAAGTGACGATAATTAATACTAGGGATTCTGAGGACAGTGAGTCCGAGGACTCTTTTAACATGCAGATACTGGAGCTGAAACTCTGCATGATCCACTCAGGGACTACATCATCCGATCCATCCTACCTCATCCAAGATGTTGATACAACTCTTCTCAACTGGCATGCTGCACCTGTTCCACCTACTGATATTCAACCTAACCCTGATGTTTATCCTCTTTCCCCTTTAGTTTTTTCCTCTCACTATGATGTAATCAATACCTCCTTTATTGAGGTTCTCAATGTTTTTTTTCCTATCAATGAAATAAACGAAGATTTTGAGTATCTTGTTGTGCCTTACATTAATTGCCATGACTATAATCAAACTCTTGATGATGATGACTTTACAAATGAACAATTCTTAACTTATCTAAATAAGGTTAATAACAAACAACATAACCGCGTTCAAGTTAATAAAGATGAAACTGTTGTTATTAATCTCCGTTCTATAAAACCAATTGCGCAAGATTGGGAAAGGGGATACCCTTAATGAGCACGAGCGCATGTAACTCGATGATCTACTGAAGGAATTCGTGGATGAATTTGCATGGTCCTACGATGATATGCCCGACATTGACTCTGAGATAACACAACATAAGATTCTAACTCTCCCAGAATATAAACCAGTCAAACAGAAGCTGCGAAAGCTCCGCGCTGAATGGTCACTCAAAGTGAAACAAGCAGTCAAGAAATTTAACATAGGCTTCATTCGAGTAATTTAATATCCAACATGGCTAGCCAATATCGTACCTATGAGAAAATCAGGAGGAAAGGTCCGCATGTGTGTCGACTATCGAGACTTGAACAAGGCCTCTCCGAATGATGATTACCCGCTAGCCAACATCGATATGATTGTGGAAAATACAACCAGCCATGTTCTCAAGTAATTCATTGACGATTTTATCAGATATAACCATTGGGGAACCTTTTGCTACACTCTCATGCCATTTGGTCTCAAGAATGCAGGGGCCACCAACCAAAAACCCGCCACAACCATTCTTCATGATCTGATACAGAAGGGTGTCAAGGTCTATATAGATGACATGATTATCAAGTCCAAGACAAAAGAAGGTCATGTTCCCGCTCGCCAAAAATTCTTTGAATGACTATGACAGTACCAAATGCGGCTTAACCCACAAAAATGTGTCTTTGGAATTACTAAAGGGAAACTTTTGGGATTTATGGTCAGTTAGAGAGGGAGATAAATAGATCCTTCCAAGGTGAAAGCCATACTTTAGATTCCACCTCCCTGAATGGAGAAATAAGTCTGAGGATTCCTTGGGAAATTAGAGTACATTAGTCAATTCATCATCCAATTGACTTCCATCTGTGAACCCATCTTCAAACTCCTCTGAAAGGATTCAACCAAGGTCTAGAATTAAGGTTTCTAAGAAGCCTTCGACCGGATTAAGCAATACCTAACCCGACCTCCGGTTCTCATGCCACCGCATCCTGGTCTTCCCTTACTCCTATACCTAATCTTGACCGATACTATAGCTAGGGCTCTGGTAGATCAATACATTGAAGACACCGATAAAGAGAAAGCCATCTACTACGCCAGTTGGAAATTGGTCAGTTACGAGATCAACTACACCACCTTGGAAAAAGCACGTGTCGCTCTTGTCTGGGTTATCCAAAAGTTACGACACTTCATGCTCGCCTTCCCCATCAGACTCGTATCCCAAATGGATCCCATCAATTACCTAATCGAGAAGCCTACCCTATCCAGTCGAATTTCTCATTGGTTGATGCTTCTAGCCTTGTTTGATATCACCTATGTCACACAGAAAGTCATGAAAGGAAGATCCATCTCTGACTACCTTATCGACTACCTTATGGAGGAGGCCGACGTTTGGATTTTTGAATTCCCAGATGAGAACATACTTTGCACCTCCCATGAAGATCTTCGATGGAAAATGTTCTTTGACGGTGCTACCAATAAAAAATGATATGGCATTGGAATTCTCCTAATTTTCCATGATGACTCCCATACTCCCATTTCCATCATAGGTAAAGTCACATCGAAGGAATCCAATGGGCATGAGTTCATCATAGTCTCTATTGACTACTTCACTAAATGGATCTAAGCCTAGTCATACATATATCTGAATGCCAAGAATGCGACCAAAAGTGGTCGACGAGTATGGTATTCAAAGACATAAATCCTCTCCATACCGACCTCAAACCAATGGATCAATCGAAGCAGCCAATAAGAATCTCAAATCCATCATCAGCAAGATGACCGAGAGTTGTCGTGATTGGGCCTACAGGATCCCTTACACCCTCTGGGGATACCGCACTTTAGTTCAAACCTTTACTGGGGCTACCCCTTACTCTTTAGTGTACGTCATGGAAGCAGTCCTACCCGTGGAGCTGGAAATATACTCGTTGCGCATTATGCTTGAAATCAAGGTTAATGAAGAATACTAGTACCAAATCTATCATGACGAGCTATCCCTCTTAGACCAATGAAGATTGAAATCTCTCTACAATATACAAGGGTGCCATCGTCGTATAGCATGATCATTCAATAAGAGAGTTAAGGACCACGGTGTCCGAGAGGTGGACTTAGCCCTCAAAGAAATAATAGAGCCTATCTGGGACCCCAGAGGGAAAAACAAGCCCAATTGAAGTGGAGCTTGCATTGTGAAGAAGATCCTATCGGTCCGCGCCGCAGTGCTCACCGACCTCGACGGAGAATAAATGACATGTCCAGTAAACCTAGACCGTCTTAAGAAATTCTACCTCTAGTCTGAAATCTCAGCCCGCTACGACTCTTCTCATCTCCCCTCTATTAAAAAAAACTATCTTCATTTCCCCTTACCCAGAACTATGTGGGCCTGATCCTCTAAAAATATTTTCAAAAAAATGAATTTCAAATTTTTTTAAAACCCTCAGAGGTACATAGGCATCTCGTTCGCTTCACAATAGCGTGACCCCCCTTTTTATCACAAGCTGCAATATTTTTCTTTCCTTATCCACGATCACAACAGTTCATTTTAACATAAACATGAGCAAAAGGATTACGTATGCCTTAGTAATTCATATAGATAATTCAAAATGTAAAAAGCCATTAAAAGGAATAGCTAGATAATTAAAAACTTATTTATTTCATTATCTAAAATTTTCATACGATTACATCTTCGTAAGGAGTCAAACGACTTCCCTTGCCAAAAACCAAGATAATAACAAGCCCCACTACTCCTGAAAATCACCCTAATTATTCCCTCAAAGAAAAACAACACCTATTACAAAGAGCTTCCTAAAGCCCTACCGACAGCTGCTATAGGAACTAGCACCATCATCACCTGCATCATGGGCTCCCCAAACCTCCACTGCCTGAATGGATTATCGCAGACGCTCCATGGAGCAATAATCCCAGACCAGCTTGGGGTAGACCACAACGCCTCCCTCTATAGTGTCAGATATGGCAAACCACATTTGGCCAGTCTCCACAACCAGCATCCTGGCCACTACCTTCTTCCACAACCACTTCATATAGTCCCCAGAGACATACCAGACTCGCTAAGTATACTGAGAAGGATGGGTCGATGAATGACGATTCTCCCATAATGAACCAAGCCGCATGTGCATACGCTCTATCAGGTCCTCCACAGGAAAGAAGTTTGGTGTCTGCGGTGGCACAATTTTCTCCTATCCATATTGTCACAACAACCACCAGGGAAAGTAGAAGGAGGTGTGCCTAAGGCCAACCAGTGTGACATACTTGTACTTTCCAAGCTCTAGAATGGGTAGCAGCTCCCCCCACTAAGGCACAAACCAACTTAGACCTCGAGCACCATGCTCTACAAACCAGTTCCCCCAACTCTCAATGTCCAGGCCTACGCTAATGAAATAGTGCAAGAAAAAATTTGGCACTGCCGATAAAGGATACTCAGGTGGGACCACCATACGAAACCTCTCTGACAGCCATGTAAACAACATTATGAGACTCCCTATTAGAAAGTCAGAGTGACCCTCTTTTCAGGCATCCAGGCTATTCAAGGTATCTGATAGTATCACCGTTCCAGGATTGCTATGGTATGGCATACAAGAAATGTTAGCAGCTAGTTGGGGATCCATCAGTGTCTCCCCAATCATCAATAGAATTTTTAAAACAAGGCCTAGGATAACGACCCCAGCATATCCATCATCGCCCACGTCCTGCAAATGCATGGAATGGAAAATCATCGGAATAGAAATCGTTCCCCCCATAACCAAGGGCGAGGTCGTTGAAGGCAAAATATGAAGAAGCCCAGCCAACAATTCCCTAGGAGAACGAGAAAACTCAGGCAGAGTTGTAGCTACGCTGGGATTTATCCCCAGTATGGAAGAAAATTCCTCGTAGTTAAGACAAATCTCATCCAACTTGAAGTGGCAGACACAATCCTTGGGAAACCAAAACTCAATAGCCACCATGAACATGTTCCACTCAATGGGCCGGTTGTGCCACAAAGAGACTCGTCGCATGTGAAAGGCGGCATAATCACCATTATAAGAACACATTACTTCCAAGTATTTGAGGTAGTTAGAGAACTCAATGCTAACAGGGATAGACATCTTTCAAGACTAAGAGATAGTAAGCTAGTACGAATGTGGAAAAGAAAGAAAGTGAAAGTGTGAGGAGGAAAGCCCCATCCACACCCCCTTTTATACTTGGAAACTCTTAAGCCAAGAAAAGGAACCCTGCAGAAATCAGAGAAAAATTTTCCCCACCAAGTACCAAGCAATTGAAGAAAGTGCAATCAAATCATTGGATTGATTGGATTGGACTGATATGTCGGTAGGCAAGACAGGGGTCATGCCGATCGGCAACCCCCTATTTTGGAAAAATTTCCTTTTTTACTCTTTTTTCAAAATAAAGAAAAATAACTTTTATCTTAAGGAAATTCCAGGTTTTCTTTATATTGTTACTAATCTCTTTTTAAAATAAAGTCCTTCTCAAATTGGTCTCAGCAGCAAAGTAAAAAGAGCATGTGCATTAATAGCTAAACATAGAAAATTAAGAAAAAAATTCATTCTTCATTTGCATATATGTTTCTGTGTTACATTAACATTTTTCAGGAAAAGCAGGAAAAAACAACGGGACTCAGTCCGAACCCAATATCTCTCTCTCTCTCTCTAGGATCCCCCATTCCTGCGGCGCGCCCTTTTTCCCCTACAGCGAGACGATGTGCCCCCAATTCCAAAGCCTGATCCTTCCCCAGACAAGGCAGACGACACCAAGAAAGAAGGGACCTAAACTACCTCATGAATATGAGCAATCTCCAAAGATATACAGTCCCTAATGTCCTTCAGCCAAGTGGTTGAAACACTGATATGTTACAAGGAAGAATGGAAAAGATCAAATCATTAAAGCATGAGGAAACAAAAAAAATCAAGGAAATAAAAAAAATGTACCGCAGACCGAAGGACGTCCTTCGTCAGACCCAATTCCTCCGGGTCCATCGCGTGAGGGAGATGCGATAGATGTGTAGATCCCCCATCAGCTCACCAAAGGTTGTAACTAGGGGAATGCAGCCGCACAAAACAGGCCCTGAAGTCGTCGCCGTCTCCACTGACGTAACCGTACAACATGCGCTATGATAATACCCCACATGCAAACTCGATCCCACCCTAGGGAGAGGCATGACATAACTCGTGACGAAGTTTAGATAGTCGTACATCACCGCTTTATTAGTTTTCAGGAAGTATGGCTCTCCCATCATCACAGCCACATGGGCATCGTCAAATATCTCCTGAACGCGCCTCATGAACATAGGAGGCCTCGTCGACAGCATTCAACCTCATTCTCCATAATTTTTTGGACTACCCTCGCCCCAAGATACCAGGAGTACCCAAACTCATGCGCCAGCAGGCGCTGCATTTGCGCATGTCCCCCAATCACCTCGGTGTGTTGAATAGCCGTCCCCCAGGGATAAAAGGTCACCTAAAAATCCCCAGCGGAAGCGAAGGATTAGTATCAATAAAATATCATCAAAGGAAAAGATAAGTCTCAAGGACAAAAGAATGCTTACCTGCTCGCTCGTTAGGCCATTCAACACCTAACGTACTGCCTCCAGAGAAAGGTCTTCCTCGATTGTCTATTAGACCTCCACCATCAGAACATCCGATAAAAGTCCCCAATGGAGTCATCCTTCAAATAAATCAGTTACGTGTTCAACCCAATCACCTCATAGAACCACATTTACAAAGAACAAGGATCAGCATGCAAGAAATCAAAATAAGTGCATGAATGGAAAGTGCCAATGCATAAATGAAAAAGCGCAAAACAAAGAATACCTACAAGAAGATACGTGGCCCCAGTAAAAGTCATCCGACAGCACCGACTGAATGCATCCAAAGAATAATAAAGAGTAGCCAAAGTCAGGATCCCCAATCATAGAAGCGGATGTTCGAAAACACCCTTAGAAATGCAAGAAACCACAAATGGATGACGTCACCACTCGTCCCAGCAGAAAACCTCCCAACATAAGCAAGATAAACAAAAGGTCCATCTGACACACCTGCTACCCGTCTTTCTCATCAACCCTCCTCCTCAGCAAAATCTCCCTCAAAGAAGATGAGTGAAGAGAATCTCTAGAAACCACCCTCTCCATATCACCGAGAGCCACCGCCACCGCCACCGCCGATCGGTAGTTCCTTACACGCATCGATCAACACTGAGTCTTTCACCTTCTTAAGGAATCCCAAAAGTCCGTATCAATGCCTATTGGAACACCTCCATCAATGCCAGTCATCATGTCCTTTAAAATTTCGTACAAAAAGTCCAAAAAAATTCCAGAAAATCCCAAACAATTCTCAGAAAATTCCTAAAGTTACCAAATCCATTATAGTACCTTGTTCACCAAGGATAACATTTTTTACACGCCTGCAGAATTATAGAGAACTATTCTCCCTAGCAACGTCTCCAAAGTACGCTTTAAATCTTTCCCCAACTACAAATCCTCAAACCATTCACTATTCCCCAATGGAACCTAAAATCTAATCCTCATCCCTAGTGGAATACCCAAATTTCCTAAAGGAAAAGTACATCTCTCTTAAGTCGAAACTGTCCTAGATCTTGGATCGTTACCTTAGTTAGGTCAGAATTGACCTCAAACCTCGATCGTCACCTCTTTTAGGTCAGAATTGACCTCAATCTTGGATCGTCACCTTAGTTATGTCAGAATTGACCTTGATCCTTGGTCAACACCTCTTTTAGGTAATAATTAACCTCGATCATGGATCTTCACCTTAGTTAGGTAAGACTTGACCTCAATCTTGGATCGTCAACTTAGTTAGGTCAGAATTGACCTCGGCCCTCGGTTGTCAACTCTTTTAGGTCAAAATTGACCTCGATCTTGGATCGTCACCTTAGTTAGGTTAGAATTGACCTCAGTCCTCAGTCGTCACTTATTTTAGGTAAAAATAGACCTCAGTCTTGGATCGTCACCTTAGTTAGGTCAGAATTTACCTCGGTCCTTGGTCGTCACCTCTGTTAGGTCAGAATTGACCTCGATCTTGGATCCTCACCTTAGTCAGGTCAGAATTGACCTCGATCCTTGGTCGTCACCTCCTTTATGTTAGAATTAACCTCGGTCTTGGATCGTCACCTTCATTAGGTTAAAATTGACCTCATTCCCCGGTCGTCACCTCTCTTAGGTCAGAATTTACCTGTGTCTTAGATCGTCACCTTTGTTAGGTCAGAATTGACCTCGGTCCTCGGTCGTCACCCTTTTTAGGTCAAAATTGACATCAGTCTTGGATCGTCACCTTAGTTAGGTTAGAATTGACATCGGTCCTGAGTCGTCACCTATCTTAGGTTATAATTGACCCTGATCTTAGATCGTCATCTTAGTTAGGTCAGAATTAACCCCGATCCTCCGCCGTCACCTCTCCTAGGTAAGAATTGACCTCGGTCTTAGATCGTCACCTTTGTTAGGTCAAAATTGACATCGATCCTCAGTCGTCACCTCTCTTATGTCAGAATTGTCCTCGGTCTTGGATCATCACCTTAGTTAGGTCAGAATTGACCTCAGTCCCCAGTCATCACCTCTTTTAGCTCAGAATTGACCTCAATCTTGGATTGTCACCTTAGTTAGGTCAGAATTTACCTCGGTCTTGGATCATCACCTTAGTTAGTACATAATTGTCCTCAGACCTCGGACGTCACCTATTTTAGGCTCGATTTTGGATCATCACCTCAATTAGGTCAGAATTGACCTCGACCCTTGATCATCACCTCTTTTAGGTCAGAATTGACCTCGACCCTCTGAATCGTTCATCCATATCCCTTAGGTCCAGAGAAATGACCTCCCTCTATCATGCGGTGTCTATTCGACAACCATCACTTGTTCCAAGATCGCCCATCGAGGGGCTCAGTAGACATCACATTCTAGGACCCCTGAAGTCTCTCCTTAGATTCCTAGCACTTCCCCCTTCCGCTGCAAACATAGGTCGCACTCTGAGTACCGATCTAGAGACCATCGGGTGCTCTCGGGCCCCATTTGACTTCGGTAAACTCTTTCCTGAGAGAAAAATCTCTTTAAATCATCTAAGGGCACCGAAAACCCTTTCCAATGGTCTGCCCCATGCACAAAACAGCATAACCATTCGGACGAACGATCAGTTTTCCCTTAAAAATTGATCGAGAAGCCACCGAGCACTCCCAGACTCTATTTGACCAAAGTCAACTCTTCACCTCGAACAAGACTGAATGAATCTCCAAAGGTAAATGAATAACCTTTCTAACGATCCGCACATGCGCAATTTTGACCTACGGAGCGGATGCATAAGCCGTTTTAGTTCGAGAGGTCATCGAGTGCTTTCGGGCCCCGATTGACCAATGTCAACTTTCTAAACCAAGCTAAATGCTCTGTAATGTCGAAGTACATCTCCTAACCTTTCCAACGGTCCACCCCGTGCACGATTTTGACTTACCACACGGAGAAATGATCCGTTTGCGTATAACAATCTCCCGTCCAAAGGACTGACGTTCGCTTTCGAGACACATTTGACCCAAAGTCAACTCTCGGACCCAGGATTGTATTAAAGGACTCTCAAAGGAATCTAAAATACTTTTTTAACTCTATTCCCCGTGAATGATTCGGATCAACGATTTTTTCTCTACAGTTGTTTTCTAGAAAAGTCCACAGAGGACTGCCAATTAGCAGGTCCTGAACCCTGCCCATCGGCATAGTGTCAAGGGTGACCTACTGATAGGAACCCCCTAAGGTAGGGAGATCGCCCCCCTTTTCCCTATAAATATGACCCACGACCTCATTCCCAAAATACACAGCAAACCATCGACATCAGTGATCTTAGAAACATTTTCTCGAAGTCAGTAAAATTCCATATTAAAAGTTCCATTCAAGCCTAAATACCCATCCTTTTCACACCTAATTTGTCAAAAATCCTTCTCTGTCATCAACATCCATCAACATTCAAAGGAGTTCATCCAAGATCCTAGCTCAAGCTCCAAAGAAGGTCCAATTCCTTCTGTCTCTCTTTTAAATCTCTTATTTTTAGCATAAATTACTTTAGAGATTCATTCTAGTTCATACACATTAACATCTACGCTTTTATTAGTATATTTCACATACTTTATTTTTTATAAAAAATAAAAAAACAAATAAAATAGGGTTACACCCGTAAATTCCGAACGGAATTATCCACCACACTTTTTCAAAACTAAAAACACCTTTTCTACACTCACACCTAATAAAATTCTATTCGAATCTATGGGATAAACCCCACCCTTAATCTTTATTCAAACTATGTGGACTTTGATGCCTTTATAGGCTACGTAGACGTCTCGGATAAAAATCCATGGCTCGAGTCCAATTTTTCCATTTTCCAATTTCCCTTATTTTCCAAATTTCTTAAAATTCGTCATTTTTATCATACATATACATATATCATGATTGTTCGCATCTCATCCCACATATATTATCGTTTCCCAATAACGATCAATATCTCAATGAATGCTCATATTATATCTTCTACGTTCATTACTATTTTGAGAATATTCCTATCGATAACCTCACCCAATCTTATCCATGGTATGGGTCGAATGATTCCAATCTCCATTATATAAACACATGCACCTACTTCACAGGGGTAAAGGAAAATATTAACATTTTCCCATGAGAGACCGAAAGGGAGGGATGGGTGCCTAACACCTTCCCATTCCGTAACTTAGCCCCCACACATTGGATCCATTTGTTTCGCATGCATCAGTTTTTCCTTAATGCCGCTCTCTCGAAGTGGAAACATATTCTTTTCTTGTTTTGAGCAAAATAGGTCGGTGACTCTATCTCTTCACCTTCACCAAATGCTGACGATGACCGAAGCCTCCTTTTCAAAGACAAGGGTGCAAGATCGTGACGCAGTTCTTCTCGGGGGGATTCTCTTTCCTTCCTCCTCCATAACGAACGCCACGCCGATTGGGATGGCCACACTTTCATTCACAAAGTCTCTCTAAACATTCATTTCTTCTTCTAAGATTTTTTTTGGTCATGGTCACGAGAGTGATTTGAGTTCCTCTAGTGATGGCTAGTAACCCAGGCCACATGGTGGAAAGGCCTCCTTCAGGACTATGGGCTCAAGGGTCCCATGCTGGTGTCTTCCTAGCCCCATTCCAAGCATGAAGTGCATGTTCTTGAACATCTGAATCAGATTGATGTAGCCATGAGGGTTATGTTCTAGAAAAACTTGATCTTTGAAATTATCTCCTCCTAGAAGGGAAATTTAACACCTCGCCTAAGTAAATACGGGTGATCAGTCCTTTATTAAATTAAAAATCAAGGTGAACGGTGTGGTTCATTCTTAGCATCACTGTAGAAAACAAATTCCATTTTAATCACCCTAAATAATTAAGCTAAGTGTCAAAACCTTTTTAAATATAAATAAGTTTATCAATAACATAATTGATAAAGATACCAGATGTCCAGTGAAACATGCCAACTAGATTATTCAAATCCAAATAAATAACCACAATTATCAATAATGTGGTAGATAAAAATAATCCCAAATAAAAACAAAATACTGAATTAATATAAATGTATGAAAGCCCTATCAAGTCTAAATAAGATTCTAAATATGGGCGACACATGACCTAACTAAAGGAACTAAATGGAAATCAGGAGCCAAAAGAGGAAGCGTCTACTGTAAAGACCTGCAACTCCCACATAAATTGCAGCACGTCCAGTCCAATGATTCTACGCCTGACGCCCCTGTGGCTAGGCACCTGTAATATATATATACTAGCGGAATTCCCATGCCTGAAGGCACAATGAAAATTTCCAAAATATGTAATCACGAAATGACAAAAATTCCCAAAGTATGTAACTGCGAAACGACAAAAAAATTCGTTCCCCAAAAAAATAAAGTGTAATTTAAAAAAAAGGTCATAATATATTTTATTTATAGAACTAGCCACTCTGCTTAAAAAATAATAAATAGTCTAGCAATACTATTTTTTTTATAAAATATTGAATTATAAGTAATTTAAGTCAGTTTTCTACAATCCAAAGTGTAAACAATTCAAAAAATTTGGGTAAATTTTTCTTTGTTTATAGGACTATCCACACTATTTAAGAAATAAAAAAATATTCAACAATAATTCATCGAACCATTATAAATCCCCAAAAGCCACAATCTAATAGTTAAAATTACACATCAAAAGTCCAAAACGACTCTATTCTTCCATCTACTTGCTTGGCATAACAACGTATGCAGAAGACAAAAGACTTCATCTATTGACTCCATGCTTTTAAAAGAACTAAACTAAATATCACAATCAACCCCAAAACATAATGATTCCTATTACATTATAAGCCCCCGGTTCTACAATATCATAGTTCTATATTTTTGGAAACTCGAGTTAGAAAAAACACTGAGTGAGAGTGTGTTCTTGGGAAAAGAATGGCATTTTGAATTAAAGACGAATTTTTGAAAGGTTTTGGTTGGACAGTAACCTCGGGATGAATTTGTCCAGGTAACGTCTCTTTGGCTGGATAGTAACATAAGTGAAGTAACACCCCTTTATGATAGGGCTACCGAGGGAGGGATGCATGGAAGTTCATGAAAGTGCTGTGGGGGGAGAGTGATCTTGGAGAGGCGCAGTTCAGAAATGACATCAATGAGTGGCTTTCTTTTCTGAGGAATAACCCATTGACTAAATATCTCAAACCCCTTAGTCAATTTAGGGGATTAGGGGGGGAGGTCCTACCATCTGATGATCAAGTTAGGAATTTTCGGGGCACGTTCAATGCGATTCAAGGGATCTTTGGCTCTATGACAACAACCTCCTACAATTTGTTCAGTCTTTTCATTTCTGATTTTCTTAAGGTAGATGTTCCAGAACCCCCAGGTCATTAGACCTGGGTAAGGGATGTTAGAGAAGAAACAAACACGCCTACCAGAGGCTTCCCACACATTATAACCGCGTTCCAAAACCATAATATTATTTATCCCAACATCTTCTTTCACTTCAGCTAGATAATCTGCAAGCCTGTGTGCACACTTCAGCTAGAAAATCGGCAAGCCTGTAACACATATTCAACAATAATAAACTAAAATTAGACTGAAATAAACTATAATATCGCGTTGCGGTCAACTATAATAAACTAAAATTAAAAACTATAATAAACTGAATCTAGTTATAGTTGATTTCAATTATAAACTCAAGTTTTTGAAACATTTACAAAGCATATTATATAACCAATATTCACGTAAAAAATCATATCCATGAAATAGAGTTCAAAATGAGACTCAAAATTAAAAGCCCATGCTTGGCATACAACTTAGTCCCCAAACATTCAACCACAATTATTTATACAGATACTCATACAACAATAAACCAACCATTAATCCACATCCCTCAGTCATTAAACCAACCATTAATCCATAATTTCATATATGTGTGCAACTTGTTTTGACCTGGAGTTTCAAGCACTATACCTACTTTATTTGAACATTGTTAACTACTAAACGTATAATGGGCCATCCCTTAATGGCATTCAGAAGGCAATAACAACAAACTTGCATAGTCAAACAACAAACTTGGATACCTCGCAACAGTAGCTGGACATAATATTCCATTGACAAATTATAAAAATGCTTGAATACCTCGCAACAGGTTCATGAAAATCCTCCTTCAACGACTTCTTCATATTAAAAATCCCCACACCAACATTTCATAAAACCCTATATTTAGAAGCAAGTTATTTTGGATATCAAAACTGCACTCACCCGAATGAGGACCAAGTTATTTAATAAAAAGATTCAAATAGATAGTTATAAGAAAAATCCATCTAGATTAGTATGAGATGCATACAAATAAAGTGGAAATAAAAAAATCCATCTAGATTTAACGTATCATATTGAAGGCAACAAACCAGTGTCCCTAATTTTCACACATGTAATTAGTAAACTGTGAGAATTAATAGTGAAATTATAAATATGCTCTAGTCTAATCAATAGTGATCATGTAAATTGCTACTGAAATTAGTTCAATAATGGAAGAGATCTATTTAAACATAAACATTGCTCCTATAACTGCAAAACAATAGTATATTGATACTTATTTCTAAATTGGATGAGGCATCACAACACAATGATATTAAATTGGATGAGGCATCACAGCATAATGATACCTTTTTTTGTAGGAAAAAAAATCATTCTTCAAGCATGATCTTCGCAGCATCGACTAATACAGATCGTAAATCAGCTGAAACTAGACCAAGAAAATTGTATCCCTCGTTATTAACTATATCCACATCTGCTACATATCTTAAGCGAAGCCATCTCTTTGTTACAGCAGACCGCTGCACTCAAAAGAGGAGTTTGTACTACCTTGTCAACATCATCGTAATGAAGCACAACATCATAAGCTACCTTTTTTATTCAGACATTACTGAGTTCCCGATGCTTGTTGTACGATGCAATGGAGAGACGCCAACCATTATAGCAGCATAATGAAGAGCAGTTAGACCACCACTATTTTCCAAATTAACGTCACTGAGTCCCCAAATCTAAAATAAATATTGAATTTGTATATGCTAAGATTTGTAATAAAATAAATTAAATATCATAGAAAGAAATAATAAGGTAGCATAGAAAGAAACCGCTTCCTCATATTTGTTTGTTGAAGTGAGTTTCAACATCAGTTCCTAATCCCTAATTCTTTGATATGAACTTCGGCCCCCAATTTTTTTAACCCCCAAATGAAAAACTTACATATATGGAAAAAAATGAAGATATATGGAAAACATACATACATATATGATTAAATAGACATGTGGATGCTATTGTGGGGTTAGGAGTTGCAGATGCTGGTGGTGACAGAACTAGGTCTGTAGTCCCTTAATCATTATAGAAAAATAAGTAAGATACAGTTTCACCAAAAATTTAATAAATTGCAAGGAAACATCCATGGAAACTTACCAACAAAAAACAACTATAAACGCGAGAGCCAAGCATTGATTTGATAACATATGGGTTTCCAGATTGTAGATTTCTTTGAAGCTTCTCCGCACACTTCATAGCCTACATTCTTTCTTCATATGAAGCAGTTTTAACTTCATCCATAGGTCTCGCAGATAATTTGAAAATCCCACATTATTGTAGTTAACCATATAATTTAAACGAATAAGGGAAATATTGATTTAAAAAATAACGAATTTAACCTTGCCCAAATGAATGGAATGTTGATCTCTTTCGAATTGTTGGAAGGCTTATGTTAACCCGTGTATAAAGTAAATTAATATGTAAATGATTATTAGTTGCTCAAGAATAAGACACATAAGAAACAAATTATAATTTACGTGTGATTGAAATAATTTCTCCAGCATGCTTTGTTTAAGAAGAAATAGTAAAAAAGAGATAATGAGAAAGAAAGAGACCAGTAGCACTGCAGTCAAACTATATTTCCCACAGTGTCCATTATCCATTCATTACATAGAACAAATAATAAAGCGAAAATGGAAGGGGATATGAAGGAAGTACCTTGGTCATGTGGACTTCGACACTAGGGGATCTGTTGCATGATTAATTGGAATTGCTTCATGTGATCCTCCTATCTCTGCACCTTCTGATCTTATTTGCATTAATTAACAGAGGTTTCGTTAATTGATGGATCAGACAAACCTAAGATAACACAATCTAAGAAGCATAATTAGGGAATATCTACAAACTAAGAAATTTAAATAAATTCACGGGGTGCAAGGGATTCATTCTGAACGCCTTTTTCTCGTGCTTGAATAGAAGAAATCGAAACCCCGGGGGATATGAGGATCTGGCACAAAGCAGTAGGGAGTGTTGCTTATCAGCTTTACTGCCAAGGTGGTTGTGATAGACAACGAACATGAGTCATTGGTTTGCAACAACTGGTGGTGAGGGGACAACAGGGGGGGGTGGAGAAATGGTGTGTGTAACACCTTTAGGGTACCACGACTCACCATAAAGTGTGGCTCATATCAGATAGTGAGGGTCTCATCCCAAACATCAGATCGGGGTTCAAAATCAAGCATGCAAGCTGTGAACAAAGTATAAGAGGAAAAAATTCATAGGTAGCAAGCTACAAAATAGGAACAAAGGAAAACTCTACAAACTAAGAAAAGAAGTAGGAGCAAACCAACAAACTGGAATAAATAAAGTACACTTGTGATTTATGGGATAAAATAAAATTGCAAACTCGAAACAATCAAAAGGTATTAATTACAGTTACAGTACAAATTAATAATAGTGCATTTTCGTGCGAAACTGAAGTTAGTTGTAGAAAAGAAGGTTGGTGCAGGCAGAGGTATTACATGAGTCATTTTAACATGTTTGTAAGAAACTGATAAATTAAGATCTGAGCATCGATGCTGCATACTGAAGCATGTTTAGCCCCTGTTTCATGATGGATAATCACACCTCAACACATGTTGAGACAGTGCACATGTTCAGCCCCTACCTTTGTAGCATATTATATAGTCACATTTTATGGATCAATGTATCAAATGCAGTGCACATAATTAAGGAAATTTTATTATGAGATAGTTACAAATCACATATAAAGCAACCATCTACCAATTCTTTATTGTCTACATGCATCTTATTTTACTTTTGTAGTACTTAACTAACTGTTTTTACGGGTGGACATTGGGTTATCATCGAATCTATAATATACTTCGGGATGTAGCGGATGTTCATATATGGGATTTGCTTAAAGTCGTAACAATATATTATTTAAGGTTTATTTTATACTGGTTACATGATGAATAATTTGATCACTTGTTGATTTTTATAATTGTTTAAACCCCTAAAACTTATCATACTCACAATTAATGAACACACTCTCATTATTGATCAACACTACTATTTTTTCGTCAAATTTAAAAAACAATGCAAAGTTATAATTAATTAACTTTTCTAATTCACAATCAATAACATTTTATAAAATTATAACGATACCACTCCCCTTCTCATATCTTGTAAAATAATTAATAGATCTAACGCAAGCATATGTTAAAACTACTATGGCTTTGAGAAGAGATAAAATGAATACCTGATACATAAGTTTAATACAACTAGATTTCCATCTCGAATGATTTTGAGCACTTCATTTCCATCAGATTTCATCTAGTACGTGACCATAAGGTTGATATGGCATCTTTTAATGATATCCGGGTTCCTGCTATTTTCTCTGGAAAAGAGTGGGATTTCATTTTGTCCATTATGGGTCCTGTCTATTTAGACATGGTTAGTGAGTTATATTATAGGATGATGATTGGGGGTTGGATCCTTTCTCCTTGGGTGCGGGGTGTTGACATCACAATCACCCTTGATTCTACTGCATCAGCACTGCATCTTCCACGCTTCCCTTCTATTATTAATCGCTCATTATTTTATAGATTTTCCTTCATAGAGTTTTGTTTCCCGATTATAGGATCATGAACTCGATTACCAATTCTACTTTGATGCCTGTACGACATTACAATGAAATCCATATATGTTAATAACACTTGTATAATCAAAATCCATATATGTTATGAATCAAGTATGAGAGCACTAATATCAATTAAGATTAATTTATAGGTCTCGTATAAGGAAATTAGTTGTCACTAAACAAATTTCACAAATTCCTAAACATAAAGCAAGTAGTTTTGATTGGAAATGAGAGACATGATATCATGTGGGGCATGTTCCTATTAGTGAGTATCTATAATTACAAACTTTTATATAATTGACCATGCGTCAACACTGCAGATAATAACAATACAAATGGTTCTCTTATCATCCAATATCTCTATCGTTGTCAACGAATAAAAAAGAAGACAATTAACAATAAAATCGGTATCTATGATTCCAAACTTTTATACCATTGCCAATTAATCAATATATTGTTTAATAGCAATAAAAATGGGTATCTAATCATCCAAACTTTTTACTATTGCCAATGAATCAAAAATGATGATAATAAATAATACAAATGGGTACTAATCACCCAACCTTTCTACCTCTAAACAATAACTACATTTTATCTATTTTGCAAATTCACACCTACTAACAACATCAATGTACCAATAACCACAACAGTTATAAAATGAGAAGGAAAAAATCTTTAAACAAACAAAATGACTAAAAACTATTTATTGAACCTTTTAATTAATCATAATAGTTAAATACAAACTTTATGTAAAAAAATAATTTACTCACTTGCACATTTTATCAAACACCTAGTATTAAACTTTCCTGAAATACAGAAGTGTAGAGCAACATTAAACTCAAATCTTCCCATAAAAAGATACAAAAAGGAAACGGGTCTAAGTAATAGAAAAGGTGGGGAATTTGTTGAAAAAGAAAAAGTAACAGATTAGATTCAAATCTATCAAATAAAACAAAAGTGAGTACCTTTTAAGAGTAACTTATCTCATTTAGGGAATGAGAGCAAAGGGAACTTTCTCCTCAATTGAAAAATATTCCGATGAAAAGCGATAACGTATCATGCTAATGCTTCACTTTATTTAAAAAATGAAGCATTTAAAAATTGACCAATTGATCTCGACAAAAAGAAAAACTTTTATTCGTAAGAAAAACCCATTTTTGCATGCTTGACCTATCTCGAACACCAATGTTTCTATGGACTTAGAGTTCAAAACTAAGTGATCGATGAGTCGGATGCCTTCAGCTTTGATGACAGATAGTTTGGGACGATGTTTAATAGCTTGGAGGGTGTTGTTTAGCGTTTCGTGGAGAGAGAGAGAGAGAGAGAGAGAGAGAGAGAGGATGGTGCAGTTGCATATTGTTGTCCATTAATGGACTTGAGAGATAAGGTAGCGAGTGGGTAAGAGGGAGTGGGTGAGAGATTGGACAGGGGGTGAGAGAGAGGGAGATGTGAGTGATTGAAGGTTATGATAAAATTGGGTAGAATTTTAATTAAAGGTGAAATAAATTTTGAGTGTAGTATAGTACACTCTATTAATGTATGAGTGAAAATCCAACCTTTCATCTAGTTATGGATGGTTTTGATGATTCAATCCTAACCTCTACTTGTGTTATCTTTTTATTGAATAGTGTCAAAACTTCTACTCTTTATTATATATATATACAAGAGAGATAAAAATGATAAGAAACGGGTCAGAGCCCGAGTGTAAAACAGTATTCAAAATGGTTTAGCAAGTATTTTAAATGCTTACTATTTGATATGACAAACATGTTAGTACTCAAAACTCTCTCGAGAATTCTCACCTCTCATCTAGTGTGCATGCCTATTGCACAACTAAAATTACTCATAAGTATAACTCTATACCTTCCCCCATAAGCTCTGATTAACAGGATAATAAATCTATGATTAAATTAAGAAAACATCTTCTTAAGGGTTATTTAAGTCAAGTATGTAATTATGAATACTGTTGTGAAGTT
Source organism: Sambucus nigra (assembly GCA_949130495.1). NCBI lineage: Eukaryota > Viridiplantae > Streptophyta > Magnoliopsida > Dipsacales > Adoxaceae > Sambucus > Sambucus nigra. The sequence continues at coordinate 378,356,780 of OX422219.1, read as the reverse complement.
TCAAACACTTACCATGATTAAGAACATTTATTCAATTACTTATCTACTTATTCGCATTGTAGAAGAATCTCAGGTATAGGTATATATATTAATCACTCGTACAATACATATACTAATCATCACCCTACATAAAATCTATGGTGTTGGAATACTCTTCTATCAAGTCCCCGTATCTCTCGTACCAAGGTAAATACTAGTTCAGAATCACTCTCGAACTGTATTAACACAATACACACATAATGTAGGTGAAGCATAGTTCCAAGTCACTAAGAGGTCAGCACATACCCTCATGTCTCTTAGGAACGTCTGACTATCATTCTTAGATATCCTGTACCAAGGAATCCTATGTTCTAGGGTACGAATCAATATCCCCCATAAAGGTCCCATCGAGATAAGACTGTCCCGACGCGATAACCTCTGTGATAACAAGTAATGCGGGTATGATTATACATAGATACAATATTATATATATATATATATACACACACACACACAAGCACTCGGATATATATATAAATTTTCACATCTTTTAATTAGGTTCGCTCACATCCTACACAATATTTTTAACCGTACGTGGTACAAATTACCCAATTCTTACGCATAATGAATTCATCTCTTTTCATTCTCAGTTATAACCATTTCATAATTACTCCTCGTCCCTAGAAGTGTTTTCTCTTCCTAAAGGTAAATTCAGTAGGTATACCCTCACTCCCATGCTGGTCTAAGTCTTTCTTAAATCTCTCAATACGTTACTTAACGTACACATGATTTCTAATAAAGGTCATACCCCCGTTATCCCATGATTACATCTCGAATAAAATTATATTCACCATAACCTACTTAGAGCCTACTGGTCATCTTCATGACCCAATATGATCTGTAAATGATAACCAAGGGCTCCTATGTATTTTAACCGAATTAATCAAAAAGGGGAAAAATATTAAATTTCTAGGAGGGGTCGATCGATCGATCACCAATCAATCGACATTCTTGATTCTATCAATCGATCAAGAAACTCTTGCCCAAATTCTGCAATTCTAGCTGCGGGTTTCATCCATAAAACTTCTCCAAAACACTAATAACGAATCCCAATCTCCCAACTAATGATAATCAATGTTATATCAACATAAATGGACAATTCTGAACGTAAATTTCCTCTAAATTCATCAACAATCATTCTCAACTGAATCAAAACCCAAAATATGCCCATAACCCTAGTTTCTTTAATGTCTTCAAGAATTCCATTTAATAACAGATTCTTGTTTCTACTGGGTAAAATTTTGTTTTCAAAAACTAAATTTCAACAGAGAATCATTCTAACATATCATATGTTCTACCAGATTCAACAATTTAACCCAAATATCAACTTCTTACATGAAAACTTAAATATTACTATCCTACACTATCATGGATATGATATTAACAAAATTTGTAGCAAGAAAGATACTTGCCTCAGATATGAAGGTTTGATTCTCAGGTGTTGATGGGTATGGTTGCATCCTTTGTTCCTCGATCTACGCGATGGTGATGAAATCCGGCAAAAGTGGTGAGTTGGTGGTACTCCTCCTTGGAAAGTTTATCTATTCTATCTAACTTAGCATCTCTGTAACTTTGTAACTCCTAAACCTCGATGACTCTAATTCCCATCAGATTTAACCCTACAATTTTCGTCAATAATTAATCCTAAAAATTCTAATTACTAAAATGCCCTCTCGGGTTGTCGGTTAGGCCTAAAAACGTCCTGAAACCCAAACTGAACCCTCGGGTATACTTTTCTGACTATCTCGACCCTTTCGAACACATTGTCTCACTCGAAATGACTATACGGGCAACTTATAATTTATTCACTTTATTATAATAATTTAGTCCCAACACGACACATGCGCGTCCTGACTTAATTTTCCATAATTGTCGTATTATTTACTCGCGATGATTTTTAATAAATTCAATTCTATATATTAATTTACTCATTAGGTAATATTCAACCAATTTCCAATAATTAATAACTCTCGTCACGCTAGTAAATATTTAAAATATATTTCGAATTAATGTTAAATTAATTTATCTCAATTAACTTTAATAAATCCCCAATTTTAATGCCATAAAAATATGGGGTATTACAGAGAAGTGGATCAACTCTGAAGCTAGAGAGTAGCATGTCATTCTTCCCATGCCGTGTTTTTGATATCGGGTTGCTAGTGCTACCATTATATGTACTGTTGTCATCCCCCAAAGTTGTGATAACCTAGATTTTTGGGAAGAATTTTAGTTTCTGATGGAGAGAATAAGATACCCCTCGGATGCTGTGGAGCCATCGACAGGATTGATAGGGCCAGCCCCTATTTTATGTTTTATGGAACCCATTACCACTCAACGGATATTGTCGCAAGAACGCACGGTGGCGAAAGTGGGAGTGAGATCACTGACTTTCAATCCCAAATAATTGAGGTTCTAAGAGGACGAACATTGAGAGTAGATCCGTTATCAATAAGTGAGAGAGGGATTGTCTTTTCCAAAACTTCGACGGAGATGTTGAGATCATAATTGTGGTCAGGTCCAATTTTTGATATCTCTGCTTGGGAAAATGAGAAGGACCCAACCCGATTTACAGCTTCTTCGGGAGTGGTAGAAGTAGGGGCTATAGGCTCGGTGAGGAGTTTAATCAGAGAACTCCGGTGAAGTTGGGAGGATATTAAAATCCCCCATAGGGGTGATGTTATCTTGGGTCTTCTTGAGCTGGTCAAGGACATTTGTAATGACCCCATTTTCTTATGCTAATATATAATTGTCTTGTTTCAATTTCGTCACACTTACTATCTAATAATGATATATTATTACATATATGATATTCTGAGTTCTTAATATGACAGATCCCATTTTTCAATTTGAAGAATTAACGGTAAAATGGGTCAGATTGAGATTTTATGGCACATCCTAACCTAAGGATAAGTTTTGGGGTAGAAAATTTAATTTTATGAAACTTTAGGGATTTGGTTTTAATAAAGAAAGTTTCAGGGAGAAAAATGAAAAATAAAAGGGGCCTTTTCATAAATTAAATATTTTAGGGACCTATAAGAAATATTGAAAATATATGGTGTGAAATTACCAAAATTCCCTTTAGGTTCGAAATGACCCAACCTTTTCCCCTCGTGCTCGACACCTCGTGCTTGGTTTTTACACCTCCACCGTACACGTGTCGTCGTTAAAGGAGAAGCCAAAACACGTGTCATCGTTAGAGGAGAAGCTACAACACATGTCGCAGTCTAGTGAAATAAGACTGCAAGATGCCTCCATTACGCGACACGTCAACGTTGACTCCCATTGTAAAAGCTTGGTCAGCATGGACACGTGTCAATGCCGTGATATCTTTGGAAAACTATAAATAGGGCCTTTGGGGATCATTTGAAACTCACACAAATTCCGTGAGAATTATAGAAAGAAATAGTGAGAGAAAGTGTGAGAAAATTTAAAAAGAAGTTCTTAGGGATATTCATCTTAAGGTAATCTTAATGTTATAATGCATCTTTATAGTTTTAATTTATTGTTTTATAGCTTTACTTAGTAGTTATGCAGGTAAAATACAATAAAGAATTCACTAATCAAAACTTAAAATTTAGAACAAATCCAAGTTGATTTTATAAACTTGTTTGAAATTATACGCTTTTAAAAATGATTCTTTTTAATGAAATTGCTCGTTATTATGGAATCCCATTTAAGTAATTCCAAAGTCAGGCCCGGTGAAGTTCTTTCTAGATGAGATGGTATTTAAGTGGTGCCCATGTGACCCTCCATCTCTAGTGGAAATGAATCCGAAAATGTTATGTCTAGATGAGAAGGTATTTAAGTGGTGCCCCTGTGACCCTCCATCTCTAATGGGAACCGAATGATGAGGAAAGACTATGAATTAAATTCTTCAATTACGATCAATGGGTTTTAAAAGTTAACAAATAGGGTTTCAGTAATCCTTTAAAAGAAGAGGTTAGTATAGTATCAACTGGACCTTAGAATGTGTACTTAAATCTTTATCAGATTAACGTGTGATCGAAGACCAATACCAGTAAATTTGACCACCATTTTGGGTGAGTACTGTGACATTCCTTGTGTATTTTGATTGTATGATATTATGCAAACTATATATATTTTGTGAACTGCTTTTATTCTCAAAATTCATGTGATACCGATGACTGATTCAATTGTGATATGTTTATATTTTTCCATATAAACATACCGATTAAAATGATTATTGAAAAGGATATTGAATATTGAAATTATGATTCGGCCTAAGGGACCTCTTTACTGACTGACCTTCCCAGTTGGGTTATCGCTGGTGTGCCCTAAATAAGGCGCGGTGACTAACTAGTTCGATTGACCCTCAACTACCGGGGTATAATACGGTAGAAGAATACGGTATTAGAGTGTACTTGCCCATTAAAATGATATGATTGAAAGAAAAAGATATCACATTTGATTTGTTGCATTCTTCTTATTCTGAGCTAACCAATTGTGATATATATACTATCATTTCAAAATATATATCTATTTACTACAAGTTCCTCTCCATAGAGGTATATGCCTTCTCTTTTGACTTGAATAGGTATCTATTTTCTGAAAACCCTGGAATGTTTAGAGATTGAACCTCATTCGGCTTTTAACTGATGTTGCATAAATAACCATTTTTTCGAAAACGTTTAGGCTCACGGACGGAACGAAAATGGACTATATTGAAGATTTAGCTTTTCGAGCTCTTTTTGTAAAATGTTTATTTAGAGCACGTCTGGCTCTCTTGTAATAAGGTTTAAATTTTCTCTTAAGTTGTAACTCGTTGTTACTTTTAATATATATGAAGTTTCCTTTAGAAAGCTCTGATGACGTAATTCCTTTACTTTCAGTATTTTACGATCCATAAGCATGTGATAATACATCCGTTGCATTTATTTAAGGAAACAATTAAATCGAAATATTTGTTGCCTTGGTGGCATGTCAAGACACTCGTTCCCTAATACTATTTTGGGTCGGGGTCATGACAGAGGTGGTATCAGAGCATAGGTTATGAACCCGTAGACTACTGAACGTAAGTTTCGAACGTTATAGATTTTAAGTTTCCATACATAGGATACATGATTAAATATCCGACTTATATGATAACCCTCCACATGTATTAAAATATATATAATTATTTATATATCACTGTTCTTCATAATTGCAATCTTGGGCTTGTATAATACATCTTACGTTTGGCCATGACTGTAGAAAATGACCAAGGCAAGATCAACTCCAGGAATTAGTGGTTCGAGTATGGAAGGACTGGAAGGTGCATACAAGGCAATTGAAAGTCTAGCAAGAATTGTGGAGCATCAAGTGAATAATGGAGCACCAAGGAATCTTGAACTAAGTAGTTGTACTATTGAACAGTTCAAGAAGTTGAATCCGTCGTCTTTTAAAGGGACTCCTAACCCCACTGAAGCAGAAAACTGGGTGATGCAAATGGAAAAGATATTTGATGTTCTTAAGTATACAGATGAACAACGGGTTTTATTTGGAACATTCATGTTAGAACGTGAAGCCGAACATTAGTGGATAATGACTAAGAGAATGCATGGGGAAAGGAATAATCCCATAGGTTGGAATGACTTTTTAGTGATCTTCTACGAGAAATACTTTCCCGAAATGGTGCAAGACCAAAAAGCAGCTGACTTCATGGGTCTGGTTTAAGAAAATATGATTGTTAGTCAATATGAGGCAAAGTTTACTGAGTTACCCTGTTTTTCACCTCATGTTGTGATAACCGATGTTTTAAGAGCTAAGAAGTTTGAATGTGGGTTAAGGTTGAATATTCGTAGCTGAATTTCCATCCTAAAGTTGACATCATATAATGACGTGGTGGCTAAGGAAACAATAGCTGAGAAGGATAGTGAAGAATATAATCATGTTAGAGAGGGGAAGAGGAAGTTTGGAGAACAAAGAGGAAGGAACCCCAATAACAAACCCTTTAGGACTATACCTAATATAGGATAACCTTTAGTAAAAAAACCCTTTAATGTTGATAAATGCCAACGTTGTGGTAATATTCATAGAGGGCGACCGTGTTACCTAGAGACGGGGAGTTTCTTTGGGTGTGGCCAAAAGGGGCATAAAATGCGAGATTGTCCTAACAAAGGGAAGGCGGCAACAAAGACTTCTAATGAAAATAAGGATCAGGGCAGACAAGGTAGAGTCTTTAATCTTTCCGATGCAAAGGCTTCTAATGCAGTAGTGTCAGGTACACTTTCTATATGCGCACAACCTTTTCAAGTTTTAATTGATCCTGGTTCTACCCATTCATTTGTGTCTGTGCGTTTTGTTAATCGCTTTCCTAATATTCCAGAATCCTTGAATCATATCATACACATTTCTACTCCTTCGGGTGAGTTATTGATGGGAACATTAGTATATAAGTCTTGCCCTATAAATGTCAGTAGTCATAAACTATTCGCTGATTTAATAGTTTTAGACATAAGAGATTTTGAAGTCATTTTGAGGATGGATTGGTTAGCATCATATCATGCTAGGGTGAATTGTTTTGAGAAGAGAGTTATTTTCCAAATTCCTAACCAACCAGAATTCAGTTTTGAATGAACTAGCATCTTATCTCCCATACGTATTATCTCTGCAATGCAAGCTTGTAGTTTTATTAAGAAGGGATGTCAAGGATTCCTTGCCAGTGTTATTGATTTGCAAATAGAAGAGCCTAGTTTAGAAGATATTCCTATAGCTAGGCTTTTTCCAGATGTTTTTCCAGATGATTTGGCTAGTCTACCTCCTAGTAGAGAAGTAGAATTTACCATTGACCTTGTTCCTGGAACCCCACCAATCTCAAAACCACCTTATCGCATGTCACCTTTAGAATTAAGGGAATTAAAAGTTTAATTACAAGATCTAATAGATAGGGGTTTTACTAGACCTAGTATATCCCCTTGGGGTGCTCCAGTGTTATTTGTTAAAAAGAAGGATGGAACGATGAGGTTATGTATAGATTATCGTGAACTACATAAGGTGACCATTAAGAATAAATACCCCTTACCTCGTGTAGATGATTTGTTTGACCAACTGCAAGGTGCGCAAGTATTTTTGAAGATTGACCTTAGGTCAGGCTATCACCAATTGAAGATTAAGGAAGAGGATATTTCAAAATTAGCTTTTCGTACTAGATATGGTCACTATGAATTTCTTGTGATTTCATTTGGATTAACTAATGAACCAGCCACTTTTATGGATATGATGAATAGAGTGTTTAGTGTGACACCCCGACTAATTAAATACCGGGTAGCTACTCCTTTATTAAATTAATTCAAAATGCCAAGTTGGCTCAGCTAATAGCATCACTGTCGAAAACATTTTATTATTACTAACCACCTAGTATTTAAAAAGTAAGTAGCTACCCGGTATTTAATTAGTCGGGGTGTCACAGGTGGTATCAGAGCATCAGGTTCTAGTGTCCTTAGGATTTGTACGGCTATTATGTTTCCGCTAAGTTTATTTGATATAGAGCCCTATATTTTAGGACTGTTGTACTCTTTTTGTGTATGCTTCGTTCTTCATTTATTTTAAGTTTATAAACAGTGAACTTATAAACTTTATTCTTATTTCAGATGCCTCCACGACGTGCACGACGAGTTCCCAGGGATGCAACGCCCGAACCCCAGCCCGCTCCAGTTCAGGGCATGATGAACGCCGCTGAGGTTGCAGCCATTGTATCCCAAGAGGTAAATGCCGCAATTGCCGTAGTTCAGCAGGCACCACCTCAGGCGCCGGTTGCCGCGCCAGTACAGGCAAATGCATTCCCGTCTGCTTGGGAACGTGTACGTGACGCTTTTCAGAAAGCGCATCCGCCAGAGTTTGCAGGTAGCTCATATGTGGTGGTCTCGAGCCAGTGGAGGAAGGATATGCAGAGGAACTTGAGGATGTATGAGTGCACGAACGTTCAGAAGCAGGTGCTAGCTACTTTCAAGATAGTTGGATCTGCACTGCAGTGGTGGGAGTCTATTACCACCGTGGAGGAGAGGGATACTCTCACTATTCAGGACTTTTGGGTGCGGTTCGACCGCAAGTACTTTCCGTCAGCTGTTCACACGGAAATGAGGAGGAAACTGATGAATCTGAACCAAGAGGGTAAGACCGTGGCCGAGTATGAGGCCGAGTTCATGAATCTGTTGAATATCGTTCCGGATGAGATACCGACAGAAAAGAAGAAGATTGAGAAATTCACCGACGGGTTGACATGGAGGATCCGTCAGCATCTGTTAGGGAACCTTTCGTTGGCCACTTATTCTGATGTGGTTAACGCTGCTTTGTTACACTGCCAGGATCACCACTTTCCTATGGCTGAGGGCAAGAGATCGGGAGAGTCTAGCCATCAGGGAAGGACTGGAGGACATGGTGCTGGTGGGGCACAATCTGTTCAGGGGCAGAGACAGGGTGAGCAGGGTTCCCAGCAGGGGGATCAGAAGAGGTTCAGATCAGGGAATTACAGGCACGGACAGGGAGGTTTCCGTCAGGGCCATCAGGGTCCAAACGGCCATCAGAGCCAACAGGGGCAGAATGGGCAACAGTTTTAGCAGGGCCAGCAGGGCCAAGGGAGGAACGGTAACGGCCACCAGGACTGGGGACCGCAGGGGCAGAGAGGAGGGAACTTCCCAGGGAAGTGTTTTGTTCGTGGCAAGACTGGCCATAAACGATAGGATTGTCCTGATAGGGGCAGGGCCCCACAGCAGCAGCAGCAGGGTGCTCGCCAGGAGCCGCAGAGGCCTATGTTTTTTGCCGCTCTCCCCGCACCGCCACAGATGGCAGTATTGCCACCCATTCCAGCAGTTCCAGCTCAGCAGGGGCAGCTACAGTATGGACGTGTCTATAACGTCCACCAGGCAGCAGTTCCGCAGGCACCGCCCACGATTGAGGGTACGTTTCCTATCCATGGCACTATGGGTCGGGTATTGTTTGATACGGGGGATACACATTGTTTTATAGCTACACATTTCGTGAAAGCCTTAGGATTGTTAGCTACGACAGAGAGCACAGTGACGTGTGTAGACTCACCATTGGGGAGTGGGTCACTTATTTTCTTTATATGCCGGGGAGTGGGGGTAGAGATTGGTAGTCTGGTATTACCTGCAGATATGTTGGTATTAGATATGCATGTTCACGATGTGATTATCGGTATGGATTGGCTCGCTGGTTATAGAGCCATGATTGATTGCTTCGGTGGGAACATTATTTTTGCCATTCCAGGGCAAGAGATGTTTGTAGTGGCGATGCCTTGCCCAGAGGGAGGCTCGACCGCTCATTTGTATTACCTAGAGGAGGATACCTCTAAGGAGGTTGTGATTCCTTTAGATTCGATCCCAGTCGTCAGGGAGTAATCGGGTGTGTTTCAGGAGATACCAGGCCTACCCCCCAATCGAGAGATAGATTTTGTTATAGACCTATTGCCAGATACGAGGCCTATAGCACGCGCACCGTACCATATGTCTCCGGAAGAGATGCGAGAGCTACGAGATCAGATAGAGCAACTGTTAGGTCAGGGCTTTATTCGCAGGAGTACCTCACCTTGGGGCGCTCCAGTTTTTTTTGTGAATAAGAGGGACGGTTCACTGAGATTGTGTGTGGACTACCGAGAGTTGAATAAGGTCATGATACGAAATAAGTATCCGTTACCTCGAATCGATGACTTATTCGACCAGTTGAGAGGAGCTTCTTTCTTCTCGAAGATTGATTTGAGATCGGGATACCATCAGTTGCGTATCAGGGAGGAGGATGTCTAGAAGACTGCGTTCTTGTCAAGATATGGTTCTTACGAGTTTCGGGTTATGCCTTTTGGTTTGACCAACGCTCTAGTAGTGTTTATGGACTTGATGAACAGAGTGTTCAGGGATTTCCTAGATCAGTTTGTCATTGTCTTCATCGATGATATTCTGGTTTACTCCCAGACAGAGGAGGAGCATGCCGACATTTGAGGCAAGTTTTACAGACACTACGTCAGAACGAGTTGTATGCAAAATATGAGAAATACGGGTTTTGGCTGAAGGAGGTCCAGTTTTTGGGACATATTATTTCCGACCGGGGAATATCTGTTGATCCGGGGAAGGTATCCGCGGTGAGGGAACGGGGACAGCCCACGACACCGACTGAGATTCGTAGTTTCTTGGGCCTAGCAGGATACTACAGGAGGTTCATTCGGGGATTTTCGAAGATAGCGGGTCCTTTGACACATCTGACACGTAAGGGTGTGCCATTCATCTGGAGTGATGTCTGTCAGTTGGCATTTGATGAGTTAAAGGAAAAATTGACCTCAGCACCTGTGTTAGCATTGCCGAGACCGGGAGTTGAGTATTTGGTTTACACCGATGCGTCTTTGCAAGGACTTGGAGGTGTATTGCAGCAGGAGAGACAGGCCATAGCTTATGCTTCCCGTAAGCTTAAGCCTCGTGAGAAGAATTACCCCACACATGATTTGGAGTTGGCGGCGGTGGTATTTGCCTTACGGATTTGGAGGCACTATCTTTTGGGGGAGAAGTTCCAATTGTTCACGGACCACAAGTCCCTACAGTACCTGTTCACGCAGAAGGAGTTGAACATGCGGCAAAGGAGGTGGCTTGAGTTTGTGAAAGACTACCAGCTCGATATACAGTATCACCCAGGTAAGGCTAACGTGGTAGCAGACACGTTGAGCCGTAGGCCAGCAGATGAGGTGGCAGGGGTGTGGAAGGTAAAGTGGAAGGAGTTGGGACACCAGGATGCAGTGGCCCGATCTTTCATGTCTGTGATAACCGTTACACCGCAGATTGTCACGAAGGTTGTACGGGCACAGGCTAAGGACTCGTTCTGTCAGGAGTAGATAGTTCGATTACTAGCAGAGGGAGCCGAGTCCTATACCGTTAGCTCAAACGGGGGATTACACTTCAATGGGAGATTGGTGGTTCCGGAAGGGGAAGAATTGCGACACGAGGTGATGGCAGAGTCGCAGGGCTCACGGTTCGCGGTACATCCCGGAGGGGACAAAATGTACCAAGACATGAGACGCCAGTATTGGTGGAGCGGTATGAAGAGGGATATCGCGGTGTTTGTTTCAAAATGCGCCACTTGTCAGCTAGTAAAAGTGGATCATCAGAGACCGACAGGACTTCTACAGCCGTTGGAGGTTCCGAGGTGGATGTGGGAGAGCATATCCATGGACTTTATCACGAGGTTGCCTACGTCGGAGAGGGGTCACGACTCCGTTTGGTTAATTGTGGACAGGTTGTCCAAAGTCGCTCACTTTTTACCCGTAAGGACTGACTACACTACGGGACAGTATGCCCATCTCTTCATTTCAGAGATTGTGAGACTTCATGGTGTGCCCCTAAATATCGTGTCTGACAGAGACAAGATATTTGTTTCACGGTTTTGGGAGAGTTTCCAGGAGGCCATGGGCACGGAATTGCGGTTAAGTACGGCTTATCATTCGCAGATCGATGGGCAGACCGAGCGCATAAATTAGATGTTGGAAGACATGCTACGCATGTGCATTATTGACTTTGGGGGTGGATGGGAGCAGTACCTTCCACTGGTGGAGTTTGCTTACAACAACTCCTATCAGTTCACTATTGGCATGGCTCCATTTGAGGCGTTGTACGGTAGGCCTTGTCGTTCCCCAGCATGTTGGTTGGAGGTGGGGGACAACAAACTACTTGGGCCGGAAGTGATTCATGATACTTCGGCAAGGATTGAGTTAATTCGAAGTCGCATTCGGGTAGCTCAAGACCGGCAGAAGAGTTATGCTGATGCGAAGAGGTTTTTCAGGGAGTTCCAAGTGGGGGACCAGGTTTTGCTCAGAGTATCTCCTATGAAGGGGATTATGAGTTTCGGGAAGAAGGGGAAGTTGGCACCAAGGTATGTGGGGTCGTTTCCTATTATTGAGCGGATTGGACCAGTTGCATATAGACTCGGGTTACCGGAGCATTTACATCGGATTCACGATGTGTTTCATATTTCCTCGTTAAGGAAATATCTCAGGGTCGATTTGGCTCATTCTCACATCACTTTGGAGGAGATTGATCTACAGCCTGATAGCTCCTACGAGGAGGGGCCGATTGCTATTTTGGATCAAAGTGAGAGGAAGCTGCGGTCAAAGATAGTTCCGTTAGTGCGTGTTCAGTGGCGACATCACAATGTCGAGGAGTCCACATGGGAACGCGAGGATGAGATGCGCGAACGTTATCCAGAGTTGTTTTTATCAGGTACTTTCTAGTTCCGAATTTTGGGACGAAATTCTGTTATTAGGGGGGAAGTATGTAATACCCCGTATTTTTGGCGATATTTATTTTTGGGATTAATTAATTAAATGAGAATTAATTGGGAATTAATCCGGATAAAATACTAGCGAGATGTGAGTTGGTATTTGACTATATTGAGTATATATGATGATATATGAATATTAAATTATGAAATTTGTCGTGGGATTGATATACGGCAATTTGGATATTTTATTGGGACGCGGGTGACAGTCGCGTCAGGATATAATTATTTTATTTATAAAAGTGAATTTAAATTCTATTAACCGTATGGTCGTTTTGAGTGCGCCAACGCGTCCGGAAGGGTCGAGATAGTCAGAAAACACTAGCCGGGGGTTTAGTTTGGGTCCCGGGGTATTTTTAGGCCATACCGGCATCTTATAAGGGTAGTTTGGTAATATTATATTTTTGGGATTTAATAATGACGAAAATTAGGATTTATAATCTGATTTGGGTAACTAACCACTAAACCCACTACCAACCATATTGACCCATAAGACTACGGGGAGTTTTAAAATTTGGTTTTCTAAGTCTCCTAAACAAACCCTAGCCACCTTTGGAGAAGAAGGCTTGTAGAGAGAGAGAGAGAAGGAATTCTGCAGAAAAAGCTTCATCAAGCCAACACCAAATTCAGAGACACTCGAGGTAAGTGATTTAATTCTATTTAATTCAGAGAATGTTTCTTCCATGTTAGATAAATTGAAAGATTTACATTTGTTCTTGGAAGTTAAATAAAAACCCATTTTAATTGGACTTAGGACTTGAATTTTGAGGACAAATTGCATGTAGAATAGTATGGAGATGATTATTCTGATGTTAATATATGTTGGATGTAACAAAAACGGATCTAGAATGGACTTATTGAGGATTTAAAATTCTAGGGTTTATGTTCTTGAAAATTTGGGGAAAGGGTAGAGATTTGATGAATTAATGATGTTTAGGATGTGTTAATTCCTTAAAAGATGTTAGTATATGACCTTAGTATGTTTTAGGATGATTGGAGACCTTAAAACATTGATTGGACGAATTTTGGTTGAGATTTGAGGTGTAGAAATTGGTGAAAAAACGAGATAGGATTTCTGGGCTTGAATCTGGTCACTCGCTAGAAGACCTACCCAGGTCGTTCGAACGAGCTCGTTCGAACGAGCTTCTAACGAGTTGACAGTTTGGGGTTCTAACGAGAGGGATGTTCATTCGATAATCTCGTTCGAACAAGATCTTGTTAGATAGCCCAGTTCGTTCGAACGAAATCTCGTTCGAACAGCCTCGTTCGAACGAGACTTCTAACGAGCTGGCAGTTTAGGCCTTTTGGCCTGTTTTGATTTTTGGAGTCCCGTAAACTTGTTCGAGGATAGAGATAACATTCCTTTGATGATATATTAGTATACTTGGGACATTTGGGAGATATTGAGGAGTAAATTATATAAGTGTGGATCGAATCATATGAACATTATGGATTGAGACGTGAGTGCCTACTACGACGTGAGAATAAATTATGGCGCGTATAAATATGGACCGGGATTATATAAGTTGTATATATATTAAGTTGGTACGAGAATGCGATAAGTACTACAATTAAACTACGGTGATTACTAAGATGCGTGTTTACTTAGTATTGATATATGATTTGTGTGTATGACATACCTACTATACTTGCTATCACGTGAGGTTTGCATTCGCTTAGGGCCCTCTAATCCTTGTGTTTCCCGGATTTAGACTGGTTACCTCGATGAACATAGGTCAGAGAAGGACTTATTGGGATGTTAATAAGTCTGCTGATCGTGGGAGCGCAGGTATGTGCGTGACCCATGTGATGTGACTGTGTTCGCCTCCATTATTTGTGATGTTGTTATCTGTGAACTATTCCTGAGAGATTCGGAATATGTGATCCTTATGTACGTGATGTACCGGGATGGATAGAAGAGTATGCGTGCATCACAGCTTAGTCTCGGGGTGCTTATATTGTATATTTATGTTGTGGAAAATATACACTTAGTAAAATGAGAACTTTCATTTGGTATTGTGTGTATAACTACGGAATAACATAAAAGGGATAATCAATAACGAGTTGTATTACTTTTATATGAGAACCTGAATTTACGTTAAGCCCCTATTTAATTGAGATCGTTATAATGTTAATGGGAACCAAGTAATAAGGGTAGAACCTATGACCGTTTAGCTAGTTATAATGTCACTTAGCTAGTGGGTTGTGTCATTTTAGATGGGTACTTACGTTAGGAGTGCACATTTAGACGAGAGGTGAGAATTTCATGTGAGTGCACGTCCTAACATGTATTTTGCATTTAATGTTTTAAATGTTTTAAAGCACTTGCAGGTTTTTAAATTATCTCCACATTCGGGATCTGACCCGTTTGCTTTCAAATCTATTTTTCTTGTAAAACCATTTTAGGTGCCCATCCACAAGGACACCATGCATAGGATTCTCATTCAGGTGAAGAGCTGTAGCTGTTTGTGGAAGTTACAGGGATTTTCTTTTAGACGCTTCTATCATTTGGATTCCATGTTCAGTATTCCTCAGTTGTAGGGCATGTTGCCCAAATTCTATTAGAGGCATTTTCCATTTCAGTTTTTCAGAATTTGGCATGTATTAATTCATTATTCAGTATTTCGTTACTTATTTCAGTTGTGGGATTTGTTGTGAGGAGTTTTTCCTCCGGATTTATTCATATCATGTGATGGTTATTCTAGTATTTCGTTATGGTGAATGGTGTTATTATTCTTGCTTTAAATCTTTTACTGCATGTTAATCAGACTTTAATTAAAATTTGGCAACTTACTTTTTAAATACTAGGTGGTTAGTAATAATAAAATGTTTTCGACAGTGATGCTATTAGCTGAGCCAACTTGGCATTTTGAATTAATTTAATAAAGGAGTAGCTACCCAGTATTTAATTAGTCGGGGTGTCACATTTAGGAAATATCTGGATCAGTGTGTGGTTGTTTTCATTGATGACATCCTTATTTATTCCAAAGGTATTGAAGAACACGAGAAGCATTTGGAGATAGTATTACAAATCCTTAGGAAAGAGAAATTATATGCAAAATTAAAGAAGTGTGAATTTTGGTTTCCTAGTGTTTCTTTTCCAAGACATGTCATATCCAAGGAGGGAGTGTCAGTTGATCCTCAAAAGATCGAGGCTATACTAGATTGGCCAAGACCAAATAATGTAACGGAGATTCGTAGTTTCCTAGGATTAGCAGGTTATTATCGAAGATTTGTTGAAGGATTTTCTAGTATTGCCAAACCTCTGTCTAGGTTAACACAAAAGACGGTGAAATATGAATGGTCTGAGGAAGTTGAGAATAGTTTTCGAGAACTTAATAATCGATTAGTAACTGCCCCAATTTTGACTATTCCTTTCGGTACAGGAGGATTTGTGATTTATAGTGATTGTTATTAAAATGGTTTGGGATGTGTGCTAATGCAAAATGGAAAAGTATTAGCTTATGCCTTGAGACAGTTAAAACCCCATGAGCAAAATTATCCAACCCATGACTTAGAATTAGCAGCGGTAATTTTTGCTCTTAAGATTTGGAGACATTATTTGTATGGTGAGACTTGTGAGATTTATACCGATCATAAGAGTTTGAAATATATCTTTACTCAAAAGGAATTAAACATGAGACAAATGAGGTGGTTAGAATTGATGAAGGATTATGATGTAAATATTCACTATCACCCGGGGAAAGCTAATGTCGTTGCCGACGCTTTGAGTAAAAAGTCTACACCAAATTAGCATGCCTTATTACCATCCAGGAAGCTCTATTGAAAGATTTGAGAAGTATGGAAATAGATGTACGTTTTTATAGCGAGGGAGGAATAATCGTAAACTTACAAATACAACTCACGTTGATGGAAAGAATTAAAGTTGCACAAGTAAATGACCCACAACTGAAGAAGATTAAAGAAGAGGTTATTAAAGGGAAGAGAATTGAATTTGCAATACGAGATGACATATTAAGGTTTGGAAATAGAGTTTGTATACCTAGTGATGCCCAACTAAAGAGGTAGATTTTGGAGGAAGGTCATTACTCGAGATTCACAATTCATCCCGAAAATACCAAGATGTACAGAGATCTCCGAGAAGTGTTTTGGTGGAATAACATGAAAAGGGAGATAGCAGAGTTTGTATCTCAGTGTTTGATCTATCAACAAGTAAAAGCTGAACATCAGAAACCATCAGGATTATTACAACGTTTACCAATCCCTGAGTGGAAATGGGAACATATTACCATGGATTTTGTGACAGGGCTACCAAGGAGTTCCAATGGTAATGATTCCATTTGGGTAATTATTGATAGGTTAACCAAATCTGCTCATTTTCTTGCCATTAAGATTACCCATTCCTTAGAAAAGATAGCTAAATTGTATATACGGGAAATTATTAAGCTTCATGGAACCCCAATTTTAATTATTTCTGATCGTGACCCATGATTCGTGTCTCACTTTTGGAAAAGCCAACAAGTAGCCATGGGAACAAAATTGAATTTCAGCACTACTTTTCATCCTCAAATAGACGGACAATTTGAGAGAACTATCCAAACCTTAGAGGATATGCTTAGGGCATGTGTACTTGAATTGAAGGGGAATTGGGACTATCATTTACCGTTAGTGGAATTTGCATATAATAATAGCTATCAAGAAAGTATTCAAATGGCTCTGTATGAGGAACTCTGTGGTAGAAGGTGTCGTTCTCCTGCATGTTGGGCAGAAGTTGGAGAAAGAAAATTATTAGTACTAGAATTGATTCAGGTCACAACAGAGAAAGTGAAATTGATACAAGACCGAATTCAAATCGCTCAAAGACGTCAAAAGAGTTATGCCGACACCGACCGTTAGAATTCCAAAGAGGAGACTATGTTTTCTTATGAGTATCATCGACAAAGGGAGTAATCCGATTTGGGAAGAAAGGAAAGTTGAGTCCAAGATACATAGGACCTTTTGAAATCCTTGAAAGGATAGGTGTTGTTGTGTATCGAATAGCCTTACCCCCTGAACTCTCTAGTGTTCATAATGTGTTTCATGTTTCAATGATGAAGAAATACATCCCTGATCTAGCACATATCTTAAGTCACGAGCCTCTTCAAGTTAGATAAGATTTGTCATACATTGAGCATCCAGTGGAAATCTTGGACCATAAAGATCAAATATTACGAACCAAGGTTAGTCCACTACCCAAAGTATTATGGCGGAATCATTCTGTTGAAGAAGCAACATGGGAGCGGGAAGATGAAATAAAAGAGCGATATCCACACCTTTTCGGAAATTAATGTAAGTAAAGTTTGGGGACCAAACTTTTTATAAGGAGGGTAGGATGTAATGACCCCATTTTCTTATGCCAATATATGATTGTCTTCTTTTAATTTCGTCACACTTACTATGTAATAATGATATATTATTACATATATGATATTCCGAGTTCTTAATATGATAGATCCCATTTTTAAATTTGAAGAATTAACGGTAAAATGGGTCAGATTGAGATTTTATGGCACATCCTAACCTAAGGATAAGTTTTGGGGTAGAAAATTTAATTTTAGGAAACTTTAGGGATTTGGTTTTAATAAAGAAAGTTTCAGGGACAAAAATGAAAAATAAAAAGGGGCCTTTTCGTAAATAAAATATTTTAGGGACCTATAAGAAATATTGAAAATATATGGTGTGAAATTACCAAAATGCCCTTCAGGTTCGAAATGACCCTACCTTTCCCCCTCGTGCTCGACACCTCGTGCTTGGTTTTTACACCTCCACCGTACACGTGTCGTCGTTAGAGGAAAAACCAAAACACATGTCGTCGTTAAAGGAGAAGCTAAAACACGTGTCGCAGTCTAGTGAAATAAGACTACAAGATGCCTCCGTTACGCGACACATCAATGCTGACTCCCATTGTAAAAGCTTGGTCAGCATGGACATGTGTCAATGCCGTG
This sequence comes from Sambucus nigra, assembly GCA_949130495.1. Taxonomy (NCBI): domain Eukaryota; kingdom Viridiplantae; phylum Streptophyta; class Magnoliopsida; order Dipsacales; family Adoxaceae; genus Sambucus; species Sambucus nigra. The sequence goes on along the minus strand of OX422219.1, from coordinate 378,338,526 downwards.
ATATCTTTGGAAAACTATAAATAGGGCCTTTCGGGATCATTTGAAACTCACACCACTTCCTTGAAAATTATAGAAAGAAATAGTGAGAGAAAGTGTGAGAAAGTTTAAAAAGAAATTCTTAGGGATATTCATCTTAAGGTAATCTTAATGTTATAATGCATCTTTATAGTTTTAATTTATTGTTTTATAGCTTTACTTAGTAGTTATGCTGGTAAAATACAATAAAGAATTCACTAATCAAAACATAAAATTTAGAACAAATCCAAGTTGATTTTATAAACTTGTTTGAAATTATACGCTTTTAAAAATGATTCTTTTAAAGAAATTGCTCGTTATTATGGAATCCCATTTAAGTAATTCCAAAGTCAGGACCGGTGAATTTCTGTCTAGATGAGATGGTATTTAAGTGGTGCTCTTGTGACCCTCCATCTCTACTGGGAATGAATCCAGAAATGTTCTGTCTAGATGAGAAGGTATTTAAGTGGTGACCCTGTGACCCTCCATCTCTATTGGGAACCGACTGATGAGGAAAGACTATGAATTGAATTCTTCAATTACGATTAATGAGTTTTAAAAGTTAACAAATAGGGATTAAGTAATCCTTTAAAAGAAGAGGTTAGTATAGTATAAACTGGACCTTAGAATGTGTACTTAAATCTTTATCAGATTAACGTGTGATCGAAGACCAATACCAGTAAATTTGACCTCCATTTTGGGTGAGTACTCTGACATTCCTTGTGTATTTTGATTATATGATATTATGCAAACTATATATATTTTGTGAACTGCTTTTATTCTCAAAATTCATGTGATACTGATGACTGATTCAATTGTGATATGTTTATATTTGTCCATATAAACATACCGATTAAAATGATTATTGAAAAGGATAGTGAATATTGAAATTATGATTCGGCCTAGGGGACCTCTTTACTGACTGACCTTCCCAGCTGGGTTATCGCTGGTGTGCCCTAAATAAGGCATGGTGACGAACTAGTTCGATTGACCCTCAACTACCGGGGTATAATATGGTAGAAGAATACGGTATTAGAGTGTGCTTGGCCATTAAAATGATATGATTGAAAGAAAAATATATCACATTTGATTTGTTGCATTCTTCTTATTCTGAGATGTCCAATTGTGATATATGTACTATCATTTCAAAATATATATCTATTTACTGCAAGTTCCTTTCCATATAGGTATATTCGTTCTCTTTTGACTTGAATAGGTATCTATTTTCTGAAAACCTTGGAATGTTTGGAGATTGAACCTCATTCGGCTTTTAGCTGATGTTGCATAAATAACCATTTTTCAAGAAACGTTTAGGCTAACGGACGGAACAAAAATAGACTATATTGAAGATTTAACTTTTAGAGTTCTTTTTGTAAAATGTTTATTTAGAGCATGTCTGGCTCTCTTGTAATAAGGTTTAAATTTTCTCTTAAGTTGTAACTCGTTGTTACTTTTAATATATATGAAGTTTACTTTAGAAAGCTCTGATGACGTAATTCCTTTACTTTCAGTATTTTACGATTCATAACAACGTGATAATACATCTGTTGCATTTATTTAAGGAAATAATTAAATCAGAATATTTGTTGCCTTGGTGGCATGTCAAGACACTCGTTCCCTAATACTATTTTGGGTCGGGGTCGTGACAACATTACTCTCTTCGATGGCCATTTATGGCACGAAATGTTCTTCGATAATTCCCTTTCCTTTATCTGTCTTGGTCACATGAGGAATAGAATCTTTGTAGTGGCTCTCTAACCTAGTTATCTGATTTATTGAAGTGGTGAAGAAAAAGAACCTTGTATCTTCATCTACCTCTGTCTTAATGGCCACCTTGTTGATTTCTCCGAATATATCTTCGAAAGATATCATTCCACATAGGCTAGTTACAATACTGGCTTCTTCTGGAATGGGTCTGTCATCGAGGTGTCAAAGTTATCCCCCATCCAGTGGCAATTATGTCCTCTTTCCAAGATAAATTAATACATTTAACAACCTTGATGGATTCATCGTTCAAATATTCTCACTCAACGGGGAGGTGGAAGAGTGAAGGGACCAATCATACCTGAAGCTTTAAAGTGGTGAGTAGTTCGTCAATGTTGCAAATTTCACATGTCTATCAAAATGCATCGGCCATTTTCCTTACCACATCATCTAGACTGACATCTTTAATGCGTACCACCTATTCATATTATTCTCGATCCCATTTTTGGGCTTCCATGAACAAGCCACTGAATTTATGACAATCAACAATCATCTCGATGGGTAATTTCATTCGAAACTCCAAGAGTTAGTTCAACACAACTCGTAACTCCATATCTTTCCCTTCAGACTATGGACAGTAATGCAGGCCCTTGTAAGGAGTGACAAAGCTTGATTGGTGAATAATGTATGGTGTAGGAGGAAATATGGGCAAACATTAAGTGGTTTAGGTCAGATTATGGTTATGATGGGTTCTTTATTGGTCACAACTTACGAAGATGGATTAAATTCTTGGTCCTTCTCTAGAAATATGGCATTTATATGAGCTGGAAGTGGGTTATGAGTGGTATGGTCTTCAGGATTGGCTGGTGGAATGATTATACACTAATTAATTGGGATTTGATCACATCCGAAGATGGAAACATTACTTGGTAGTATGACTAGCAGACTGGTGGATATCACAACATGCATCGACTTTGAAATTTTTAGGGAGCAGATTTGGTAGCGGACTACGGTCCAAGGGTTTTATGAGGTTTCGGCTTAACAAGGCCTAGTTGACTTTGGATAGGGGAGCATGGAGCTCAGTGTACTCTTTCTTGGTAGGGTAGGGTGACTTTTTGGTGCCTAAGAGGTAGCAAGTTGGGAAATATTATTGATGATTGAGGCTGTAGCACTGGAGGGCTTCTCATACTTTCGGGGAGTAAATTGTTCGGTCACTTTCTTCGGCTGAGATTCAACTTTGATAATGCCTTCCTTAATTTCTACACCAGTCTCTCGTAGGGCTAGAACGTATGGGTAGTATTGTCCTCCCATGGATGCTTAGATATGATCCAAGAAGATCTTCTTCATGATGCTGACTTGTTCCTCCTCGAATGGTTTGTTGGTTATGGTAACAACTTTCTCTCTTTACCTTCCTATAAAGATATTAACTGTTTCCTCAGGGTTCTTCTTAAGAAGACCTAGATCTCGGCGCATAACCTCTATCGCCTCATTCTACTTATATACTGAGACATAAACTCTCGTACGACATCCTCCCAACTACGGATTCTCAATTTTTTGAGGGACAAAAACCAATGGAGGGCTCTTTCTTTTAAGGTCTGTTGGAAAATATTGACCATTATCTCTTCGAAGTCACCTAGGAGTATCATGGCTCAATGATAGGTTTGAAGGTGAACAATTGGAGGGTCGCTTCCCCCGAACTTCTCGATGTCTAGCATCTTTAACTTCTATAATAGTCCAGATTTGGGATAGGGAGACATATGGGTGTATTCCATGTAGTTATCAGATATCTTAACTTGGTCGAACTTCTTCGATAGAATTTTGAGGTGTTTCTTGATATTGTTTAGTTCCTCTTGCTTAGAGTCCGTGGGTACTGGCAGATTAGCCCCTAGTTGGGCAAGGTTGAGAAAAGGTAATTGAGCTAGAGGTCGCCTATTGGTAGGCAGGGCACGCAGAGCATATTGATACTTTTTTGTGACCCAAATAGGCTCAATAATGGATGGACCCATGGCAAAAGGAAAGAGAGCCTCGAGTTCTTCAAAAATCTGATATCGGTGATGCTAAATTTCGTGGACCTCAGTTTGAAGGTTGTTAATATTAGCACTGAGCTAGGCTAAGATTGTCATCAGATCGAGCTTCACATTTGGTGCTTGGTTAGTGTTCTCCATAAAGAGATCGTGAAGATAAATCCTAAACTCGAATGAGGTAGCAGAAGAATCGGCGGAGCTTCGGGGCGGTTTGACGAAAGATCAAAGCCAATAGGGAGCCAAACTAAAAAATTAGGTATGCAATCGACCTGAGAGGTAAAATGGTTTGAATTTATTTCTGCAATAAGGAGGGAGAAAAGTTTTGGTATTTCAAAAGGACGTTAAAAATATTTGTGGTATTTTTTAAAAAGGAGGGAAAATGGAGAGGAATCTCAGCATGATTATTATTGATGTTCTTATTAGGTTCTCACTTGTATTAGGTTTGCCTAAACGCAGAAAAAATGCCTGAAAGGACTTGAGCTTTGGAAAACAGGGTTTAAAAATATGTAAAATATGGTTGGACTTATTTCCAAGCTCATAGACAGGGTCCGATTTTGAAAAAAGGGTGAAATAGTGCAAATTTGGGTTGTACGTCGACCCAAAATTTTGGCAGAGTTTTGCATGGTAACCGACAAACTAAATACGAGTATCCTAGGTTTGACACCTATATGAGGTTTATAAAATTGTTGGGTTAGTGGGAGTGTTCCCCCGCTTTGGCATGACTTTCACGATATACCTCTTACCTATAAGTTCAATCATTCAATCGTTACGTGTGGACAAGCCAGTTGATATACCTAAGTGTCTATGAATTTCCTCACTATATACCTCGTGGGGATAGTATGCGTGAGAGAAAATTTGATATAATCTACGTATGTGAATGATTTCCCTGCTATATACCTCCCGTTATGAATTCGGTCAAGCGGTACGATGCGAGGGGGAACCTTTCAATATACATGAAATGTACTAGCATAATGTAATGTGAGAATCATATCGCTTAGGCTAACTGCGACCCATAGGTCCAACACCCATCACAAAGTGAACCCACAACACAGAACAAAATTTTGGTCCATATAGCCATGCTCTTGGTGATGTAGTGTGAAAAAATGCATGAGTCTTCATTAACATATTGTGAATAGAGAGTGTGTGTGTTTTTTATCAATTTGTATTAGCATGATGAGTAAAAGGAATACTACAGTAATGGGGGAGCATATAAAAGTATTGCAAAAAGTAAATCTAGCATGGAGACTATACTATGCATGGATACATGTGAGCAATTAAGTGACATGAGAATATCTACAAGTGAGTGTATATGGTAGTGAGCCTATACATGGATCAACTACAAGTGATCTGTGATATATGTAAGTAAGCATATATACAATTGTGGGAAGTGTGGTTGTGTGCTAGTGAAGCCTAAGCATGGATATTCTAAGTGGTGTGTGAAGTATATGAGTGTAAGGTGAAGTTAAGTATAAGTGTGTGAAGTGTACATAGAGAGTATATACAAGTGTGAGAAGTGTATAAGTGAGTGGAAAATGATATATACATGAAAGACAGATATACAAGATAGTAAATAGAGGAGAAAAGGGAACATATAGGTAGGTGCATACGCACACATGAAGAAAAGAATAATGCCCATGAAAAAATAGAGTTTAGCCTCTTAAAAAATTTCCCCAATAGAGTCGCCACTATAGCCATCCGGAGGGTTTTTTAGGGGTCCCGGGGGTTTTATCTCCCAAGGTGGATCCCTCGTTTCTTCCCCTTTTTCTGGCATGCATGCGGGATTACATACTTTATTGGGGTGCTCGACTATCATCGATGTGGAGTGATATGTAGAGATAGAGTTGCTAGCCTATTTTTCACAAAAGAAACAAAAAAAATGTTACCGCCTCAAGAGAATGGCATAAAGGACAATATTGATGCTTGCAAAACCAAGTAGTTCAAGGGTTTGGGGACTATGTTATGGAAAGGGAAGGTGTTAAGCACCCATCCTTCCCGTTAAGTATCTCATGGGCATGTGTTAATCTTCTCATGTTAAAATCCATGATGTGTATTCTTATGTGCATAAGATAAATGGAGGATGAAATCACTCGCCTTGCATTATGGATAAAAGAGGAGTGACATCATCCTTAGGAGTGTTCCCAAAATAGTAATTCAAATTATGATGTAGGTGTTTTCCGATCACAAGTCGTTAGAGAAGAATGATCGCGTATATCGGACAAGACACAAGGAAGCAAGCATATAAAATATATATTAAGAATACATAAACAACAAGGTAACAAATGTATGTAGGAGGAATCATGTCTAGGGATTTACCTAAGATGCCTACGCAGTACGGAGGCATCAAAGTCTAGGTAGTTCAAAGATAAAACGTCGTGGGTTTTAACCCATAAATCCAACTGGGGACTTATATATGTGTGTAGAAAAAGGTGTTTTGGTGTGAGAAAAGGTGATGAGAAATCCCTATTTAGAATTTATAAATAAACCCTCTTTTTCTTATTTTTGGATTTTTCTTATGAAAATAAAGTATGTGTGAATAATAATAATAAAAAGTTTGAAACTAAGTTATGTGATGTAATGAAGTAAAGTACTAAGGTGAAAATGATGTAACTAACGCAAATATAAGAAAATTTAAAGAAAAATAGGAAGAATTAGACCTCCTTATGAAGACTTGAAGTGGATCTTGATTGTAGATGCGATATTCTCATGATGAGATGGTGGTGGTTTTAGGAGATGGGTGGGAATTTACTCAAAAGAGTATGAAAAGGATGGAAGGAATGCGGTCAATAGATTTTTAATAGGGTAACAACTCTGAATTCGAGAAAATTCTCTCTGAATTGCTAATAGGGATGTTCAGGGGTGCTTTTCAAAGTGAAGTCATGGACTTTACTTATAAGGAAAACGGGTGTGTCGATCATCATGGTCCTTGACCTGCCTATCAACATATAACCCCAAACACACTACCGAGGCAGGAACCTGGGTTGCCATTTGAGAGTTTGGGGAAGGTTTTTCAGAAAAATGTCCATAAAATGCAAACTGTAAGTTAGAATCAGGCACAGGGTAGACCATTGGAAAGGGTATTCAGATCTCTTTTAGAATCCTAATCCGCTATCGGGTTCGAGAGTTGACCAAATTCAAATGGGGTCTGAAAGTGCCCGTTGGTCATTAGACAGGAAATTCCTGAAAGAAAACGAATCGTTTGTTCGAAATGTAAAGCGGATTCGATCACGTGATGACTTATTGTAAAGGGTGTTAAGACCCCTTCCATATTTCATTCAACTTTGTAAGGACATATTTTTATAGATGTCCGTCATAATTAATTATGTCGTATACCGTTACATCTATTGAAGAAGTTCAATAACATCAAAATCAAGAGGGATTCGAATGTATCAAGGTTCTTCATCAAAAAGTCTCCGCAAAAGTTTTCTTTGGTAATGGTATCTTTTAAATATCTTAACATTCGACTTAGAGCTTTGGGATATTTTTACAAAATATTTTCTAAGTGCTGGAGCGAACTTTTTCGTCAAATTTTGAGAATGAGTATATTTTTCTAAGTCCTGTAGCATACCTCATTTTTTATGACAGGTCGTTCAAGTGAGATCAGTATCTTGTTCACGCGACATCTGATGTCGCACGATGTCGTTTGAACGACACGCGTATGTCGTTCGCGCGAGACCCTTTCTCATTCGAACGAGCACGTATATCGAGGCGACACGATTTTGTATATATACTCATTAAATGGTTTTGTTTTCATGAAGAAGTCCCAGCATTTTGAAAGACAGAAAATTGCAAAACAGCTGAATCCTTTTGACTTCTTCTTTTCGGGTTTAATCCATTTTTATTTTCAATTCACAAGAATCCCATATGCTTTGGTGAATTTTTTTGGTGTTCAAGAACACACTTTTCTTTTGTTCAACCTTTATGGAGAAGGCATCTCCATATTTGATCGGGGGATACCGAGTGTAGTCATTCTGCGTGTGGACGAACCGAAGACGACGAACCGCCACCTGGAGGGTATTTCGCTGTCTCTCGTATCTTTGAAGGTTTGCTGAAGGCACCGTGCATTACACACTTGTGGGCAATTATCAGGTTATATGTACGTCAAAGGTCTTGTGAATTCTTCAATGTGATATAAAAGGTTTTATCCGAAAGGGGTTTTTTCCTGAATCGGTCGTCTTTGTTTCTCATGTATGATGTGAATGATTTATGACATTTGGATGCATGTTTAGGGCCTGGTTTAATTACATTTAAAAATAGACTCTAATTAAATAAGGTTTAATTGGAAACTTGCGAATTTATTTAAATCGGTATCACACACCGTCGTCGTATTTTTCAAATTGGTATCAGAGCGGGTTACGCTAATTTATCGCATCTTCCTATTTTTCTCAAAATTTGTGTGATATTAATTTTTTTTTAAATCAATTTTGTGAACAATCGTAACTTTTCCTATGGAGCACTTATATAATCAGTTGCCTATTTTTTACGGGTCTAATTATGCCTACTGGAAAGTTCGTATGAAATCTAGTTTAAAATCCATTGACGAGCGTGTTTGGTTTCTTTCTGAAAATGGATGGAATCCTCCCACTGTCGCCGTTGAAAACATCACCTCTTTAATCCCCGTGTCATCTTGGACTGAAGAAGATTTTAAAATGTCTAATTTTAACTCACATGGCTTGAGTGCTATTTTTGGAGCCATCACACCCGACGAGTTTCACCGAATTATGACATGCAACACGTCTAAATAGGGATGGGATGTTTTGAAATTGACTCATGACGGTACGAACGCGGTTAAAGAATCAAAATTACAAAATTTGGCCACCCAATTTGAGACTATCACCCTGTCTGAGTCTGAATGCTTTGATGATTTTTATGCACATTTGTCAGACATTGTAAACACTAGTTTTAATTTGGGTGAGGTGATTGATAACACACGTGTCGTTAAAAAGATTTTGAGATGTCTCCCAAAATGCTTTATTCCTAAAGTCACTGTTTTGAACTCTTTGGGAAATTTGAAATCACTTAAGTTGGAAGAACTTGTAGGAGATCTTCAAACCTGTGAGATTGACATGTTTCCCAAAACCATTAAGGCTAAGGATAATGGCATTGCTTTAAAGAATCATTTTAAGAAAAAGAAAGAAAACGTTTGTGAGTCCGATTCTGAGGGTGAGTTTGATTTTGATGATATGGCCATGCTTGTGAAAAAAGTTTAAAAAATTTATAAAAATGAATAAAGAAAATTTTTCCAATAAAAAAAGATCTTTTGAGTCAAATAAAAAGAAAGTGGAGGCCAAATATAGTGACAAGGAGGATGATATCAGGTGATTTGAGAGTGAGTTCCAAGGTCACATGGATAAAGAGTGTCCTACTAGGATAAGGAGAAAGGTCAAACAAACTGCTATGCCCACCACTCTTATTGATAGTGAGGGTGATGAGGGTGATGTGGGCGATGAGTCCGATAAAGGTTTAGAACATGGTATGTGTGTAGCATTTTCGAGTCGTGTGAGCACACCCACATTGTCTCACATTGATAAAGGTCATGAGAGCACTCGTGATGACTCGAGTGTTTCTAGTGGAGATGAGAACGAATTTGAGAGTGGAGATGAAAGTGAGATCCAAAAATCCTTTAGAGATTTATACACCGAGACCTTACAAACAAAGAAGTATAATAGGGATTTAGGTTGTCATCTGTTAGATTTGGAGAAAGATAAGGAGGTTTAAGAAAGGAAAAATGTGATTTGAGCGACACGGTGTCTAGTCTGACGACACATGTATCCCAATTCGAGAGTGATCTCAATCGTGTCAGGGAGATGAAATTCAATTTTGAGAACGCACCTAAGAAGGTTAAAAAGGTGGTTCTTAATCCGAATAAGGGTAGAGTTAACGGGCTAGGAAAAGGTCATGACGATGCTTTCACTTCTTTTGTCGCACCCGAGTTGATTCCTACTTTAGTGACAGATTCACATGGCCCAAAGATTAACCCACCTAGGCGTCAGTTTCCCGTTAGGAGAGCACGTCCTAGAGTTTTTGAGAGAGGTATTCCTAGGCCTATTTGTGTTTGTTCTCATTGCAAGAGTAGGGTCACCTTAGGGAATTTTGTTTTAATTTGGGTTATGTGTCACGTTTTTATTCTACACGTGTTTCTGCACACATGAACCCACACATGATAGTTTACATGCTCCTGGAGATTACATGAGAGAGTTTGTACATTTAGGTGAGCAAGTTAAGTTTCTTGTCAAATATTCACTAAATTTAATGGAGGTTTTTCATAAGCTGACACCACCTTTGGAAAACCACTCTGTGCCTAACGGTTGAGGTTTGACTTGTTTACTAGCATAGGATGTTTTTCATGATGACATCATTTGCCTATTGCTAGTATGTATCATTTTTGTATGTTTTCCATTTTTTGAAAATTTTGAAAAATACAAAAAGATTTTATTTTAATAAAATTTTGAGAAAATCAAAAAATAGTTTTGTATTTTGTTTTACACCTTTTATGGATAGACACTTAGGATGATCGAGCCACAACATCATTCAATTTTTCATGTGACTATTTGATAGTGTTTTGAGACAATATATCATGTCATCTTTGTGCTTTACAATGTTTGGAGTCATTGAGATGTAATTAAGTGTTACTTCCTACGTGTTTGACTCATGATTTCCTTTGTTGCACACGTGCACAAATTTGTTTGATTATTGTGCTTGTCTTATCACATGTTGGTTGGGTGTTTTCATCTCAATCCTGTCCTTAAAACGATCCAAGTACAATAATACGAGAGTAATAAAAGTGGTGCATGTAAAATCCATTGCCCATGAGGAATTTGTTTACGATAAAAAATGATGAGTGAACACGGGAAAGGGCTGCGAGTGAATAACAATCACGTCGTGAAAGCCACTATTTGAAAAGAGCCCACAAAAAATTAAGGCAATAAAAAGATGAAATATGCCAAAAATTTGGGCCAATAGGTTTTCTCTATATTGATAATTTCGCACCTCTTTAGATATAAAAAAATTGCATTATTTTATATGAGGGAGTTCTGGATGAATATATAAATGGGTTTGCACGTCCTCTGAAAAGTTCTCGAAATGGCACTAAATAGTTTTGGACGTTATTGGTGTCGAAATCATTTAGACTTTGATTTGTTGATTTGATTAAGACGATGTCATCTAAATTCAACAATTTTACACCTAAGGATATTTTTTATGCTCATTCGTTAGGAGTACACGTATGCATCATGCACATATGATTGATTGAGTTGATTTACCTATCGAATGTGTTCACACCCATTCATTCCATTACCATGACTTGGTTGTTTTAGTTTAAATCCATGGTGTGATTGTGTTTGTATCTTATTTTGTACGAAAAAATTTGAAAAATCAAAAATAGTTTATGAAAGTTTTTGAGATACTCCTTTGCAGGCGCATAGTTTGATCCATGTTTTCTATGCTTTTGTCGTGACACTCCATGTTTTGATTATTTCTTCTTATCTATCTATTTGGGGACATTATAAAATAGGGGAGAGAGAATTATCATGTTATGGGGGAGTTTTTTCATTATGGGGGAGATTTGATTATATTGATTGATTTATTCTTATATCATTTCAAACTCGATGCGTCACGAAGGTTGTTGCTTTCTCTCATGTGTGTAGGTACAAAGATTCAAGATCATTATGTTGCACACCCTGATGAGAAAAGCTTTGAGATTTGATGAAGATTTTTGAAGAAAAGTTCAAGCTCTTGTAAATTTGTTCCTCTTCAATTTTAAGATTTATGGGAGGGTAGATTTGTTTAGGCATTTTCGTATTTGAAAATTCAGAGATGTTTTTTATGTATGTTCCGGCATAGACATAGGGGGAGATTTAAAAGGACATATTTTTATAGATGTCCATCATAATTAATTATGTCGTATACCGTTACATCTGTCAAATAAGTTCAATAGCATCTACATCAAGGCGGATCCGAATGTATCAAGGTTATAAATAAAAAAGTCTCCGCAAAATTTTTCTATGGTAAAGGTATGTTTTAAATATCTTAACTTTCCACTTAAAGCTTTGGGATATTTTTAGAAAATATTTTCTAAGTGTTGGAGCGGACTTTTTGGTCAAATTTTGAGAATACGTATATTTTTCTATGTCCTGTAGCATTTCTCATTTTTTATTCCAGGTCATTCAAGTGAGATCATCATCTCGTTTGAGCAACATCTGATGTCGCGCAATGTCATTTGAACGACACGCGTATGTCGTTCGTGCGAGACCCCTTTCTCGTTCGAACGAGAACGTATACCGAGGCGGTACGATTTTGTATAAATACTCATTAAATGGTTTTGTTTTCATGAAGAAGTCCCAGCGTTTTGAAAGACAGAAAACTGCGAAATAGCATAATCCTTTTGGCTTCTTCTTTTAGGGTTTAATCCCTCTTTGTTTTCAATTCATAAAAATCCCATATGCGTTGGTGAATTGTTTTGGTGTTCAAGAACACACTTTGCTTTTGTTCAACTTCTATGGAGAAGGCATCTCCATATTTGATCGGAGGATACCGAGCATAGTCATTCTGTGTGTGGATGAGCTGAAGACGATGAACCGACACCTGGAGGGTATTTTGCTATCTCTCGTATCTTTTAAGGTTTGCTGAAGGCACCGCGCATTACACACTTGTGGGCGATTATGAGGTTGTATGTAAGTCAAAGGTCTTGTGAATTCTTCAATGTGATATAAAAGGTTTTACCCGAAAGGTTTTTTTTCCTGAATCAGTCGTCTTTGTTTTTCATGCATGATGTGAATGATTCATGACATTTAGATGCATGTTTAGGGGTTGATTTAATTGTGTTTAAAAATAGACTCTAATTAAATATAGGTTAATTGGAAAATTGCGAATTTATTTAAATCGGTATCACACACCGTCGTCGTATTTTTCAAACTTCATTCTGTTCGGAGAGTTAACTTAGGTCGAATCGGGCCCAAAAGTCCTAATTACCCTTCGAAATAAAATTGGTCATTTGTCCGTACCGTAAGACTGATTCGTGCAGGGGGTGGACCATTGGAAAGGGTATTTAGAGAACTCATAAGATTAATTTATATTCATTCGATCTGAAGAGTTGAAAGGAGTCAAACAGAGGCTGGGAGGGCCTAGTGGCCTCCAAATATGTTTTCGGGGAAAAATGGATCGTTCGTCCGAACCGTTTGTCCGATTCGTGCACGGGGTGAACCGTTGTAAAGATGATTCAGATCCCTATGAATATTTATTGATCTTTTTCTCATGTGGGAAAGTTAATTGATGTCAAACGGGGCCCGGGAGTGCATAGTGGCCTCCGGATCAGTACTCGAAGTATGACTTAGGTTTTGCAACAAATGAGTGAGTGATAGGGATGTAAGGAGGTGCTTAAGGGGATCCTAAAATGGGGTCTCTACACCTTATTATAACATTAAGAATTGTTATATATTGATTATGATTAATTTGGAGTAGGTTTGTGGCTAAATTAATAATCAAACCAAAACATAAAAAATAACAGAGGTTGGGTATGGGGACCCCTATTGATTGAGGTATGTGTCAGATCAGTTCACCCTAGGTAGTGGGTTATTTCAAATTTTCATGGTTTGAGTGGATAGTTTTGGTTATGGGCTATTTCATGTGGCTTTTGAATTTTGTTAATGCTTATTTTAACCCAACAAATTGGTAAATAAGACTTAATTTCGATCAGGGCCTAAATTACTAAGACAATTAAATTAATGGGAATTTAGGGTATTCCATAATGATAATGATAACATATGAAATGAAACTTATGTTGCAAAACTACTAAAATGAATTAGGAGAAGTAGGCCAATTTAGTGAAGTTAGAAAATAATATTGACCCTTTGATATTATAAGTTGTATTTAAGAGATTGACAGGTGATTAGGGAACAAGGTATGGTTTTCAGTAACTATATATACGTGATGTGTACCTATTATGAATGTTATATGATCTTTCTTAACCTAGATATGATAAGTTAAGGAGTCGTGTTATTACTTCGTGGATTAAGGTATTAGGATAGTTAAGAGCTAGTTGATTACTCTTCTACAATGGTTAAGAGTTCGTTGATTACGTTATTAGGATAGTTAAGAGAGATTGTTTATCGTTTTTTAATATATTGGTTAGGAAGTTACTCAGATTATCGATATTATAATACATAGGTTAATGAGTTGGTTGAATACTATATTGTAAAAGTTTGGCGAGTGAGTTGGAGTTGTGCTCTATATGTAGATAGGACGGTTAGGGCGCTAATTTAGTGCCCTATGATAATAAGATGATTAGGGAAACTATTTTTTAGTTATGTATAGTGGCTAAGATCTTTATCAGGTCATTAAATCTTGACAAAACAACTGGACTAGATAGAAATGTATGGGGGAGTTCCTTTTTTGGAATTTTGTTTTGAAACGTATCACACACAGAGTTTAGTTAGGTTGGGAGTTAGGAGATTATTGGAACTTGGAACAGCAAGGATAGAGCATGGTAGAATTTTAGAGGCTATGCGAGCGTTACTATTGGTATGAACTATCATTTACCAAATTACTTATATAATAAAAAAAGATAAATTAATGGCAATATAATAGTGTCGGTTGCGATAATCACCTAATTAATTCGTTGTAGGAATGACAAGGTTTATTGTAGACACCATATTCTAGGACCCCCTAAGTCTCTTCTTAAGTCACTAGCACCTCTTTATTTCACTACAAACCTTAGGTTTCACCCCGAGTACTGATCTAGAAGCCATTGGGCACTGGAACACTTTCCAACGGTCCAATCCGTGCGCAAAATGACATAACCATTTAGACAAACGATCAATTTCCCCCCTAAAATTGATCTGGAGGCGACTGGGCGCTCTCGATCTCCATTTGAACAAGTCAACTCTTTAACTCAAGAAAAGTCTTTGGAATGTCGAAGTACATCTTTTACACTTTCCAACGATCTGGATCGTGCGCAATTCTGACTTACGATGCGGATGAACGGTTCGTGTTCATCCGACGATCTCCCATCCAAAGGATCGACATGCGCTTTCGAGCCATATTTGACCCAAAGTCAACTCTGGGACCCGGGAGTGGTCCGAAAGACCCTTGAATGAGTCTGAAGTAACTTTCTAACGATATTCCTGCACAATTCAGATCAACGGATTACATTCTACGATCATTTTTCGAGGAAGATCTACACGAGACTACCAATTGGCAGGTCCAGTTCCTTGCATGTCGACACTGTGTCTAGGGTCACCTGTCGATAGGCAGGACTAGGGCAGTGCCAATCAGCAACCCCCTATATCTATAAAAGGAGGGCATAACCTCACTACCAAGGGGACCAACAAAAGAGATCCATCAGCATCAATGATCTCAACAACATTCTCTCGAAATCTGTGATGTTCTTCCATGTGATGTTCCATTCAAGATTCCATTCCCATCCTTTTCATACCCAATTTAGCAAAAACCTCATTCTCTCTCATCCCACATTCATTTCACATTTAAGGGAGTTCATCCAAGATCAAAGATCAAGCTTCAAATAAGGTCCAAATCCTTCCCTCTATCATCAAATTCCCTATTTTTGCATAAATCTCATTAGATTCATAATATAGTTCTTACTTTAGTTCATACACAATAATAGCTGCATTTTTATTAGTATATTGCACATACTTTATTTTCTATAAAAAAACCCAAAATAAATAAAAGGAGGGTTACATCCATAAATTCCAAATGGAATTATCCATCATACTTTTTCAAAACTAAAACATATTTTTTTACTCACACACATATAATAAAATCCCGTTCGGATCTATGGGATAAACCCCACCCTCATGCCACATCAAAACTACGGGGACTTTGATGCCTTTATAGTCTACGTATGCGTTTCAGATTAAAACCCGAGATTCGAGTCCAATTTTCGAATTTTCCTAAATTCCTCATTTTCATCATATTCTTGAATTAATATACACATTATGTTTGTTAGTATTTCATCCAATTCGTATTATCGTTTCATAGTAATGATCTATATCATGATAAATGCATAAATAATATATTTTTTATATATTATTCTCGGTACATTCCTATGGATGACCTCATTCTAACTTTCCCATGGTACGAGTTGAACGATTCTAATCTCCATTATATACACATGCACACACACTTCACGGAGAAATAAAGGAAAACAACAACACAAGCCCATGAGAGATCGAAAGGGCAGGATGGGTGCCTAACACCTTCCCATTCCATAACATAGCCCCTAAACCCTCGAACTATTGGTTTCGTATGCATCAGTTTGTCTTCAATGCCACTCTCTCGAGGCGGCAACATGTTCTTTTACCTGTTTTGTGAAAAATAGGCTGGCCACTCCATATTTTTACATTTACCCCACACCGACGATGGTAGAAGCGTTCCTAAGTTAAAAAGGGGAGCGAGACCTTTCGGAATCCCCACCCCCGAGCGCGCGATCTCGATCGGGATGGCCATAATGGCGACTTCGCTGGTGATTTTTTTATTCATAAGAGGGCTAGAATCCGTTTGCATGGGTGATTTGTTTTCTTGTTTGCGTATGCACTTACCTATATGTACCCTTTCTCTCATCTATTATTTCTTGTACATATATACCTCATGCTTGTATAATTATTCACTCACACACTTGTAGAAATTCTCCATATACACTTCACACCACGTTCACTTAGGATCACTTATATCCACATGTTGCAAACACCACTTAGAAATCCATGCTTAGGTGTTACTAAGACACACCTCCACATATCACACTTGGGGGTGGTGTGATAAGTACCAAAAACTATACATTTTATACCCCGAATAGACGTGCTTTTGTTGCTAATTCTCGACAATATGGGTCTTATGTGCTTAATTGTTTATTTTGTAGACCGAATGCACGTTGCGGAGTTCAAATGCTTAAATCAAGACAATTGCGCGTAAAATGGAGTTAATACCCAAATCCCGTACCCTAACCTAGCCCAAACCTACCCTAAACCATGTGTGTGTTTTGTTTGTCCCTTTTTATTATTTTTTAGATTTTTAGTTTGATTTATTTTATGTTTTAGGATTTATTTTATATTTTTTTAGAATTTTTAGGATTTATTTTAGATTTATTTAATATTTTCTAGGTTTATTTTTCTATTTTATTTTTATTAGTATAATTTTATTTTATTTTTATTTTTATTAATTTTTAGTTTTATTAGGATTAGTTTTTAGGAGCTTATTTTTAGTTTATTAGATTTTATATATTTTTAGGACTTTAATTTTCATTTAGAATTTTATGTTTTTATTTCTTTTATTTTATTTTAATTTTTAATAGCTTAGGATTTTATTTTTAGTTTTAATATTTTATTATTTTTAGTTTGTTTTAGTTTTTTAGTTAGATTTTATTTTTTTTAGTTTAATTTTATTAATTTTATTTGGGTCTTTATTTTATTTTAGAATTAGTTTTTCTTAGGTTTTTATTTTAGTTTATTAGTTTTAATTTAATTTTATTAGTGTTACTTTTAAGGATCCAAATTAAACACACACGCATAAACACAAACACACCAAAATAACTTATCCTACACCAAACACTCCCTCACCCACACTCAACTCCCCTACACCCTACCACACCACATTCCCCCTACTCCATCTTTTTCACCTCTAACCCACACCACACTCTCTCTCCTACCCACCATAACCATACACCTCAAAACCCAATACCCATCTCCCATACAACCTGCAACCCTCTAACCCGACTCAAACCTTTGCCGGAACCCTCCGACCTCCCTTATACCCCCTCAGATCCTAGTCCACATTCTCGACAGAACCCGAAAAAAATGGCATCGTCCATCGCCGAGCCCCTCCGGCGCCGGACCTCCTTCTCCCTCGCCGGCGGCACCTTAGCCTTTGTCGGCGGCGTCGTCCAATCGCCCCTCTTATCACCGGCGACAACCCCTTGCTCACCTGTGACCCACTTCCCTCCAGCCACCGGAAACCCATCGGCCCTATCCCCTGCTCACCCCTACCCATAACCCCCTGCCGGAGCCAGCCGTATCCCACCGTCGACACTACACCCCTTCTCCCCATATCCCGTGAACCCCAGCTCCGACCCATCCCAACCAACCCGGAGCCTCCTTGACCCACTTCGGACTTCCTCCACACCAGTGCCGGAGACAACCCGACTCACCATCTCCAGCGCAACCACCGGAGACCCGGGTAGAGAGATCCGATTAACCCCCCTGCCAAGCCAAGCTCCATGCCCAATTACAAACCCGACAACCCACTAACCCATGTGCAAACCCAAGTTTAACCCCAATCCAACCTTATCCCTCCTTGATTACCAAACCCATTTCTCATGTCTACCCATTTTCCATAGCCACGATTTCCACCTGCCAACTAAAAGCCTAACCCCACATGCCAAATAACCCACTTATCCAATTTTTACCCAAATACCCCCCAACTAACCTCTTCTAACCAAACAACCAAAATACCCCTCAAACCAAATCTGAATTTATTTTCACCTCACACCCCATGCACATGTGCTCTCACCGTTCCCACATGCACACTAATGTCCAATATACCCCTTATCCCCCATGCTCCATGCCTACTATAAATTGAAGAAGAAACCCAAATAAAAGGAAGAGCTTTTAGATAGGAAGAAAATTCTAGAGAGAGAGTTTAGTTTAGAAAATAAATTAGAAAAACACCATTTGTAAATAGTTTTGTTTTATTTTTTTTTAGATATTTGTGAGGTTAAATATTGATTGAGAATTAATTGAGTGTTGATTTTAATTTCATATTACTTGGATTCTCAATTGGAGGGTTGTATGCTTCTCATTCAAGGATTGAAGTTTATTGAATTCAAGATATTTGTTTGATTATTCTTCTCTCTACTCTTTATTATTAAATGCCTATTGATTATTAATTTGTCATGTTTAATATCATGTTAGGATAAATCCCCTTTCAAGGGGTGGGGTAAAACCCTTATTTGATGTTATTTTATTTTTATTAGTTTAATTATTTGAAAAGTCCCTTTGGATGTTAATTTTGATGCCTCACCCTTAGATTTACGCCTCGAGAGAGGGTAAATGATTTTCGAGAGAAAATTGAAATTCTAGTGATAATACCCATTTTTTATTCGAACTAGAGATAGGGGTTTCTTAAGTGGGGTATTATCACTTGAATTTCAACTCTAAATTTATTTTATAAGTTTGACATAAATTCTAATTGATCGATCCTAGCGGGTGATTAATTAAAAGGAGTGTGAATCTGACTCTCTAGAGTTGTGGGGTGTTAAACTTAACTTTCTAAAAGATTACTATTCTAATTACACTTGCGACGAGAGTTGGTTTTTGATTTTGATATTAATTTGGGAGTATTCAAATAATTAAATTAATTAATAAGAATAACTAAATTTTTTGGTGTAATCACATTCCTTGATTGTTCTCACAATTATTTACCTCACTTTATCTTTTATTTTAGCTTAGACTTTAATTTTCATTTTAGTTACTTTCTAGTTAGTTATTTTCATCTTAGTTTAGTTTAGTTTAGACCTCACCTCACCGTATTGTTTTAATATTGAAAACGCTAAAAAAAATTACAAGAAGTGAAAAAGCCCAAAAAGAAAATAAAAAGTGAATTACAATTGAATTTGTCTCTAGCTTACTCCCTAGAATGTGGATTGACTCCCTTACTTACCACTCTACACTTGAGTTTATTATATTTTGTAGGTATTTGAGGATTTTGACTAACTTAGCTTTCAACAACAACGACATACACGCAAAAAGCAAAGTTATCAACTCTCACCTTCCATTGGCCAAGTACCTTCGACGTATATCGAACGGTTCCCCCATAATCGTATCGCTTGACCAAAGTTATGATGGTAGGTATATCGCAGGGAACTCCTTCACACATTTCGAGTATATCGAATTCTCTCTCACATATATTATCCCCACGAGGTATATAGTTAGGAAATTCACGTACACTCAGGTATATCAACCCAACAATTGGATACCCACATATAGGTGTCAAACCTAGGGCACTCATATTCAGTTTTTCGGTTTTAACCTGAAACTCTACCGAAATGTTGGGTCGGCATGTCGCCCAAATTTTTGTGCAGTTTTTAAAATAGGACCCTACCCACGAGCCTGGTAACAAGTCCAACCATAGTTTTTATATATTTTTCAAACCTAATTTTTCCAGGCTCGGGTTCGTCCGACATTTCTTTTTTCATTTAGGTAAACCTAATAAGTGAGAACCTAATAGACATAATAATCATAGTGAGACCCGTCTCACGTTTTTTCCTTCTTTCATTTTCAAAAGTGTTCAAAAACATTTTTACTCTTTTCTCAAAAATACCAAAAATATTTTTCCTAACTTATACCAAAAATATTTTCCTCCCTTTACCCCCCCAAAAAACTCATCCTCATATTTTCCAAAAATGTCAAAAATATTTTTCCTTATTTTCCAAAAATAAATCCTAACTTTTCTCCTTCTCAGCTCGACCACATGCCCTTGGCCTGGCTCCACATTGTCTTCGGTCTTCAATCGAACTGCCCCGAAGCTCCGTCAGTCCGCTCACTTGCTCCCAGTTCGAAATTCATCTGCCCTCCATGGAGAACACATACTAGATGCTAATGTGCATCCATATTTGATGACCCATGTTCTAGCCCAACTTACTGCCAAGATTGACAACCTTTAAACCAAGGTTCATGAGATGCAACAAAATCGGGTTCCTGTCCCCAAAAATCCCAAGGTCCTCTTCCCTCGGGCTATGGGTACACCTGCACCTGAGCCTTTTTGGATTCTCAAGGAATACCAGAATGCTCCCCGTGTTCCTCTTGGTAATGGGCCACCGCTAGCCTAACTTCCTATACCGAATCTTACCCAGCCATGGGATAATTTATCCATGACCATTGATCCAAAGGAGGAAGAGTTGAACAAGGTCAACAAAGATCTCAAGATATTGACCAAGAAATTATACCAAGTAAGACTCTCTAGAAACTACATGTACTACACTCACATGTCTCCCTATCCTAAAGGAAGTTTACCGAAAAAGTTTAAGATGCCCAACATCGAGAAATTTGGGGGTAGCGGACCCCGATTTTTCATCTTCGAAGTTATCACCGCGTCATAACTCTCCTAGGGGCCTCTATGGAAATAATGGACTAAATGTTCCAACAAAATTGAATGAAAGTGCTCTTCACTGGTTCTTATCTCTAAAGGAGTCCAAAATCCACAGTTGGGAGGATGTTGGCCATGAGTTCTAGTAACAATACATGTACAACAAATGTTCCAACAAAACTTGAAGGACAATGCTCTTCACTAGTTCTTATCTCTCGAGGAGTCCAAAATTTGTAGTTGGGAGGATGTTTCCCATGAGTTATTATCACAATACAAGTACAACGAAGAATTAGAGGTCACCCATCGTAGGGAATCAATTAGTAACTTCATAGCAAGGTGGAGAGAAAAAGAAGCCACCATGACCAACCAACCTTTCCAAGAGGAGAAAGTCAGCATTATAAAGAAGAAATTCTTACCCTATATCCGATCAATGATGGGAGGACAGTATTACCCTTATTTTTTAGCCCTTCGAGAAGTAGGAGTGGAGATTGAAGAAGGTCTTGCCAAGAACAAAGTTGAACCAAAGAGAGTATCTGGATAATTTGATCCGAGAAAGTTTAAAAACCCAGTCAGTACCTCAGTTTCATCTCTCAGCCTGCCACTTCATGGGCACCAGAAAGCCTCCTAACCCAGTTTGGAAGGAATACACCGAGCTTTATGCTCCCCTCTCTAAAGTTTATCAATCCCTCTTGAGCCGAAACCTTATCAAACCATTGGACCCTCGTCTATTACCAAATCCACTTCCCATAAATTTCAAAGAAGAGGCCCATTGTGACTTTCACCAAACTGCTAGCCATACCACCAACCAGTGTTTCCACCTCTGAAATGTGATCCAAGGCATGATTGATTGAGATGTCATCTCCCCACCAGCCAATCCTAAACCAAACACTACACACAATCCCCTCTCGAATCATACAAATGCCATCTTCCTAGAAAAAAACCCAAAATTTAATCCATCTACCCTGATCTACGAAGAAAATCACCGATCATACCCATATGGTCTCATTAACCTCTCCAAACCTTCCCATACTTTCTCTTACACCCTACCAAATTTGCCGACCGGACTTTATCACTCCTTAATAGAGCATGCATCGCTATTTACGCTCGTTCTGGAGGTAATGATATGGAATTGTTAGAAGTATTGAACCAACTCCTAGAGTTAGGGCTGAAATTGCCCTCTCAGATGATCGTTGACTATCAGAGATTCAGTGTTTGTTTTTAGAACCTAAAAAATAGGCCCAAGAGTCAGACAATTAGGTGGTACCGACCGATGAAGTCAGTTTAGATGATAGGGTCCAGATTATGGTGAATTTATTTTGATAATATTTGAAGTATATGCGAGTTACTCGATGCATCCAAACTACAAGGGCTTCTTGTCCCTTCACTTTTACATCTCCCCACCAGATGGGAGGACTTATATGAAGAGGCTGTTGAAGTTGTGGAGTGTATTGACTTTTTATGAAAAGATAATGTCGTTCCTACCAGATGGGGGAGAATTTAATGAGTCAGAGGAAATTGTCTGATAGTCAGCATATGTGGGATGATATCATCTGATGTGATACTAGGAGAGATCAACAAAGTGGCTGAATAACCCAAAATCCATGAGGAAACATGGTTTATCTTTTCCCCTCTTTCGTTAACCACATGATCGGGTCAAGGAGACACTACGAAACCCCAAGCCTGTAGCCATCAGCAAACGACAACGGAAAGGGTGTTGAGAATCTTTCGATGCTAGAAATAACCCTCGAGGAAAGTAAGATCCTTGACCAATTGAAGAAAACCCAAGCCAATATGACTCTATGGGGACTCTTTATGTCTTCCTAGTTGTACCGGAATGCCTTAATCAAGATACTGACATGACCCACAGTTCCTCCTTCTACCATGCCAGATGAAGCAGTGAATCTGGTCGGATCTCTAACCTCTACTAGAATGCTCTCCTTCTCTGAAGAAAAAATCCCCAAAATTGGTCCAGGCTATAATTATGCTCTCAACATCTCTGTTAAAGTCATGGGAAAGACTATCCTGCTCTCTCTTGTCGATAAATGATCAACTCTGAATGTCTTCCCGTTAAGAACCCTCAATTACTTGGGACTGAAAGTAAGCGACCTTGCTCCAACCTATGCCGTAGTACATGCCTATGATAATACCCACCGACAAATGATGGTATCTATAAATCTTGCAATAGGGGTTGGCCCTATAAATTTAGTTATTGAATTCCAAGTCATCGATATCCCATCTAGTTTCAATCTACTATTCGGACGACTGTGGATCCATAGCATCAAGGGGGTGTCTTCTTCCCTTCATCAAAAAATAAATTCTTCGCCAATGGGCAGGGCATCACCATCTTAGGCGATGACGACGATGTTGAGAATGCAAGCACCAACAATCCATTACTAGAGATACAACACGGGACAAATGATATGCTTCCATCAGGTTTTTTATTGAACCACTTGTACTCCCAGTAGGGGAAAATTTCAAAGATAGTGTTTGTCTAGAATATAACCCTCATGGAAACATCAGTGTAATCCAGATGTTCAAGAACATGCACTTTATGCTTGGACTGTGGATGGGACAAAAATAGCAAGGGATACTTGAACCCATTATGTTGAAGAACACTTTTCCTCCCTATGTCTTAGGCTATCAACCATTGGCAGAAGAACTCAGAATAATCGGTCATCCTCTACTAAAGAGAAGGTTAGAAAGTGCCAATATTGTCTCAAGAGATTCCTTGAATGGAAGATTTGTCAAACAAGGTGAAGATTTCCCATTCTGTGGCTTTCCTAAATCGTGGTATGATCATGTGGATAAGAAAGCGAAGCCTGGAATGGAAATATTATTCTAAGACAGCGACTCATGGGTCGATTGTTCCCAGCATCAAGTTCAACCCCTCATGGAAAAGACCATAGTTGATACCGTAGATTCCAAGGGAAGTAACTCCGAAGATTCATTCAATTTGCAGACACTGGGGCTAACAGTGTGCATGATCCACTCAGGGTCTACATCATCGGATCCATTCCATCTTATCAAAGCTACTGATGCACCTCTCCTCAACTGACATGCAATTGATATTCAACTTAACCCTAATGTTTATCCTCTTTCTTCTTCCCTAGTTGTTCCTCCTTACTCTGATGCAATCCCAACCTCCTTTGATGATGTTCTCAATTCCATTTTTCCTATTAATGAAATAAATGAAGATTTTGAGTATCTTGTTGTGCGTTACATTAATTTTCTTGATTCTAATCAAACTATTGATGATGATTTTACAAATGAACAATTTTTAACTGATCCAAATAAGGTTAATAGCAAACTACATAACTGCATTTAAGTAATGAAGATGAAATTGTTGTTATTAATCTTGGTTCTAGTAGCCAACTACGTGAGATTAGTATAGGGTCCAACCTTGACGATCATGAGGGTGCATAACTTGAGGAATTACAAAAGGAATTTTTGGATGTATTCACATGGTCTTACAATGACATGCCCAATATTGACCTGAGATAGCTCAGCATGAGATTCCTACTATCCCCGAATGCAAACCAGTCAAACAAAAACTATAAAAGCTCTACAGCGAATGGTTGCTCAAAGTTAGAGAAGAAGTGGTCAAATAGTTGAACATGGGTTTCACTCATGTGATCGAATATCCCACATGGCTAGCCAATATCGTACCCGTGCTGAAATAAGGAAGGAAGGTTCGCATGTGTGACGACTATTGAGACTTGAACAAGGCCTTTTTAAAGGATGATTACCAGCGACCCAATATTGATAGGATTGTGGACAACATGTCTAGTCATGCTATCAAGTCATTCGTTGATGGGTTTGCTATATATAATCAGATCAAGATGCTACATCATCATAAAATTTGGTCTAAAAAATGCAGGGGCTACCTACCAGAGGGCAGCCACAATAATCTTGCACGATTGGTAGACAAAGAATTCGAGGTTTATGTGGATGAAATGATTACTACGTCTAAAACTAGGGAATGCCATGTTCCCTCTCTCAAGATGTTCTTCGAACAACTCTGATAATATCATATGCGACTTAACCCACAAAAATGTGCCTTAGACATTACCAAAGGAAAACTCTTGGGATTTATGGTTAGGGATAAAGGGATCAAAGTAGATCCGACCAAGCTGAAAGCCATACTCAAAATGCCTCCACCCCGAACGGAGAAGGAAATGTGGGGATTCCTTCGAAAATTATAGTATATTAGCCAGTTCATCAGCTAGTTGACTTCCATCCGTGGGCCCATATTCAAACTCCCCCAAAAAGATTCAACCAAAGTCTAGAACAAATATTTCTCAGAAGCCTTTGAACGAATAAAGAAATACCTAACTCGACCTCTGGTACTCATGCCATCGCAGCCTGGTTTTCCCTACTCCTTTACCTAATCATAACAAATACTGCATATGGGGATTTACTATCCCAATACCTTGAAGAAACCTATAAAGAGACAGCTATCTATAATGACAGTCGCAAGTTGGTCAAGTATGAAGTTAACTACACATCTTTCGAGAAAGAATGTGTCACCCTTGTTTGGGTCACCCAAAAGCTACGACGCTACATACTTTCCTTTCCCATCAAACTTCTATCTCAAATGGATGCCATTACATACTTACTCGAGAAGCCCACCTTGTCTCGCCAAATGGCCCATTGGTTGATGATTTTAGCCGAGTTTGATATTGTGTATGTTATGCAGAAAGCCATGAAAGGAAGAGCCATCTCTGATTACCTTGTTGACTACCCTATAGAAGGAGATGATGTCTGGATTTATGAATTCCTAGATGAGAATATCCTCTATACATCCTAAGAAGATCTTCGATGGAAAATGTTCTTTGATGGCACTGCCAACAAGAAGGGGTATCGCATTGGGATCCTCCTAATTTCCCTTGATGACTCTCACAGTCCTATTTCCATCAAATTGGATTTTCCCTTCACCAACAACATAACTGAATACGAGGCATGCACGGTCGTCCTCAAAGATCCCCTCAAGAAAGGAATTTTATACCTCAATGTCCATGGGGATTTATCACTCATCATCTGTCAAGCACTCAGAAAATGGAAAGTTAAGGACGATAAACTCTTACACTTCCATGCCCACCTAGAACAGCTAGATTCCCAATTCTAAGAAATCACCTTCCACTACCTTCCTCAAGCAAAGAATAACCTAGTCGATGCCCTTGCTACCTCAGCGTCCATGATTGACATGACCGAAGGAATACATATGGCCCCTTTACTTGTCCAAAATCAAGATAAACCAACTCATTGCTACCATATCGAGCTCATCATAGAAAAAGTATCTGAGATAGATAACTAGTGGTACTATAATATTTGGTGCCTCCTCAAGCACGGTAAGTATCCCTAAGGCTCTAATAAGAAAGATCGAGAAATCCTCCACAGACTAGCTGCCCAATATATTGTTTGTGATAAAGCACTGTTCAAGAAAACGTTCGATGGCACTTGTGGGTACCCAAAACTAAGGTCATGGGCCTGGATGAGTAACCCAATTCTGGCGGCCCAAAGTCCAGTCCCCCCACCTCTTATTTTGATTGTGATCCGGTATCTTCCCACGTTCCCATCAAAGGAGGTTATAGGGAGAGATGGAAGACGTGGGGGAATCCAACACCCGCACTCACCTAAACGTACGTGTATATATTGAACCCTAGGTTCGGGGTAAAAGGACAAGTTGTATTCTCTGTAACCACTCTCCGGAGTATATAGAAATAATACTGACTGCACCACCGTGGATGTAGGCACATCTTTGCTGAACCACGTACATACTTTATTGTGTGATTGTCATTTTACATTCCTTATTCTTCCTTGGTAATTGCCTCTCTTGTATATATTTGTGTTGCATAATAGTTGTCACCACAATTGGTGCCGTCTGTGGGAAGTGTTCATCTTTCCCTAAGAAGAGCCCACACCAAGAAATAAGTTTAAAATGTCTGGTCACAGCAGCAATGCCCCCCAGGCAGGGGATATTCAAGAACCACCTGCTCCTCGCAGGATTAGGTCTGAAGTTCGACGTTCAGATCAGAGGGCTCGCTTGGAAAGGCCAGCCTCAGAAGAAAGCCAAGGACCAGTGGGGTCCACACAAATCCAGACTGATTGATGCATACGAGGCAAGGCTCCACGAGCAGAGGGAGTCTTCTCACAAATACGAGGCTGAGAATGCTCGCTTGAAAAGAAGACTGGAAAGACTGGAGAGGGAGCTTCATCCTGATAACAGGAGACGTCCATACCGCACTCCTAGCCCTCAGGCGAGCAAGTCTCGCAGTCGTGGAAGGAGACCTAGGCGGGGATCTCAAAAGATTAAAGAAGGCGAATCAGACGACGACCTCCGCGAGCAGCTGCAGAGAGCTCGCCATTACCAGAGCCCTACTCGCAACGATGAAAACATACGAAATCTGATCCGTAGGGAGATAGACTATTATCCTGCCCACCATGGTACCAGATCGACCCGAGAACTCGCTAGACAAGCTCTCAAAACCCAGATGAAGTCACCTTTCACGAGGGAAATAGAAGAAGAAGAAGAAGAAGAAGAAGAAGCCCCCAAGAAATTTTCCATTCCAAGGTTCAAGATTTATGACGGTAAGATTGATCCCACATATCACATCAGGAAGTACCGACAGGCCATGACACTCTGGAACCACCGGGACGCTCTAATGTGCCGAATTTTTCCCTCGAGCTTACATGACGTTGCGCAGAAATGTTTTGAAAGGCTCCCCCACCGATCCATTAGAAGTTTCAAATCCCTGGCCGAACTCTTTACGACTCGCTTCATTACTAGTAGCTCCCATCCTAAAAGGATGGATGCTTTACTAACAATGAAGAAAACGCCTCAAGAGACACTACGAGACTACGCAAAAAGGTACTGGGAATTATTCAATGAGATCGAGGATTGCTCGGGGGGGTGGCAGTGGCCTCTTTCAAAATTGGGCTGCCCAGTTCTTCCCTTCTCTACGAGTCCCTGACAAAGAAGGAGGCTATGACTATTGACGACCTGATTGCCCGCATCGAGAAGTACGCTAAGGTGGAAGATGTCACCCACCTTAGTACAGGAGAAAACGGTTAAGATAAACTCACTACCAAGGGCAGTGACAAAGCTGAGAACCAGAAGAAAGGAGGAAAGAACGGGGGTAAAAATGGCTCAAAGAACAGAGGGAACAATGATGCATCGAAAGCATTCCAGGCGGTCAACACCGTCTTCAAAGAACCAATTTACAAAATTCTCGCGAAGATCAAAGGTGAGACATTCATCAAGTGGCCCAGGAAGATGGGAGGAGATCCCTCGAAGAGGAACAATGCGCTTTTCTCAAAGAGGGATGACATAAGACTGAGCATTGCAAACCTCTTAAGTATCACCTCGAGGAACTATCCCAGTCTGGACATTTGAACGAGTTTGTGGAGAAAAGGACAGAGAAGGTGGTTGCTAATAGAGAAGCGGGACCTGACAACGTGCTCGAAGATGACGCTAGACATGAGTTTGCAGTAATTCACGGGGCATCGGATGCCAAGCAGATCCAAGGAAATTCAGCTCGAATCGAGATGAAGAAACTTACAGCGGTAATGCAGGCTTTTCAGATCGATCCAGTAAAGTCACAGTCAGGAAAGCATCGACGAGCGGATGACGTCGACTGTAACAAACATATTGTTTTCACAGATGAAGATTTGGTGGGAGTGAGAGCCCCACATCACGACGCTCTGATCATTACCCTCAGGATATCTAACTTTGACGTCGAGAAGTTGCTCGTCGACCAAGGAAGCTCGTCCGAGGTAATGTATCTCGACCTATTCAAAAAATTTAAGTTAAGCGTCGTCGACCTAAAGGAAGCTACTGTCCCATTAGTTGGCTTTGCTGGAAAAATAACTATGCCCTTGGGAAAGATAGTATTATCGGTGCACGCGGGAAACGTCTCCAAGATGATCGAGTTTTTGGTAGTTGACATCGACTCGCCATACCAGGCCATCCTCGGCAGAGGATGGATTCATGTGATGAAGGCAGTCTCCTCGACCTACCATCAGAAACTCAAATATGTAACCGAGCGAGGAGTAATGGAGATCCACCGTGACCAAGCAATGGAAAGAAGGTGCTTCATAGCAGCCATCCGACCAAGGCCAGAAAGGAAGGCCGATCAGCCCAGTGAGAAACCAGAAGAAGGTCTGACACCTTCTAAATAGAAATTAAAGTACAGAAGACCTGGAGTGGAGGAAACCAGGCTCCTCCCCTCTGAGCGGGTCGTCGAGGCCCTGGTAGAAGTTACGACTGGAAATGGCGACAGTAGTCGAGTCTTCGTGATTGGAGCATCCCTCATCGACCACGAATATAAGGATTTGATAACTCTACTCAGACGCAACATATATGTTTTCGCATGGGAGCCATATGAGCTACTTGGAATCGATCCTAATTTGGTCTGCCATCAGCTGCACGTCGATCCTACCTTCAAACCCATCACGTAGAAGGAACGGTGAACTGCACCCAAGAAGGCTAAAGCGGTAGAGAAGGAGGTTAAAAAACTGCTGGATGCAGGAACCATACGAGAAGTACAAGTCCCCAAGTGGTTATCCAACCCAGTAGTGGTTCCAAAAAGCAATGGGAAGTGGAGAGTCTGCATCGACTTCACTGACCTCAACAAAGCGTGCCCTAAAGATAGTTTCCCCCTCCTAAAATAGACCAACTAGTGGACGCCACTACAGCTCACGAACGAATGAGTTTTTCTGGATGCATACTCAGGGTATCATTAGATCCCCTTGTATTCCCCTGACCAGGACAAAACAACGTTCATCACGACATTTGGATTATACTGTTACAAGGTAATGCCTTTTGGGCTAAAAAATGCAGGGGCAACCTATCAGCGGCCGGTCACCAAGTTGTTCAAGGACTAGATGGGAAACGCCATGGAGGTCTACATCGATGACGTGCTCGTTAAAAGTAAGAGGAAAGAAAATCACCTCTCAGACCTGTCAAACACCTTTGAAATCCTCAGGAAGTACCGAATGAAACTTAATGCAAGCAAGTGTTCTTTTGGTGTCCAGTCAGGAAAATTTCTTGTGTACTTGATCAGTAAGAGAGGCATAGAGGCTAACCCATACCAAATCGATGCAATTAATAGGGTACAACCACCTCGAACAATCCGGGACGTACAGAAGCTCACTGGTATGCTTGCTACCCTAAATCGCTTCATCTCTAAATCCTCCGAGAAATGCAAGCCTTTCTTCCATCTTCTGAAGGGGAATAAAATGGTAGAATGGAGCCCAGATTGCTCGCAAGCACTTATCGAGCTCAAAGCATACTTAAGATCTCCATAACTGCTCGCCACACCACGGCAAACAGATACTTTGTACCTATACCTCTCTGTTTCCAACCACACTGACAGCTCTGCGCTAATATGCGAGGTTGCAGGAATCCAGCACCCTGTTTATTACGTGAGCAAAACCCTACTCGATGCCGAGGAAAGGTACATACCGTTGGAGAAGCTCCCTACGCACTAGTAGTGTCCTCGAGGAAGCTGAAGCACTATTTCGAAGCCCACACAATCATCGTCCTTACATCGCACCCCCTAAGGCAGTCCTGAGGAAAGCGGATTTATCGGGAAGGCTGTCTAAATGGTCAGTCGAGCTTGGGTGATTTGACATCCAATTTCAACCAAGGACCTCCATCAAGGGACAGATCCTTGCTGATTTGATAGCCGAATTCATGGGCGAGGTACCTTCCAACCAACCTCAACTACCAAGGCCAAAGGAGGACCAAGCGATAGTGGGAACCTGGAAACTGTTTATTGATGGAGCCTCCAATTCAAAGGGGGCAGGAGTAGGTATTGTCCTCATTACCCCAAAAAATACAATCCTTGAACAAGGAATCAGGCTAGGATTTGTAGCCTCCAATAACGAAGCAGAATACGAAGCTATAATATTCGGCCTCCAGAAGGCACACACTTTGGGAGAAAAGCATTTTCATAAGAGATGGCGCGCCCAGTCAACCTGGACCATCTTAAGAAATTCTACCCCTAGATTAAAATCTCGACGCGCTACGATTCTTTTCATCTCCCTTCTATACTAAAAAAAATCATTTCGCTGTATTCAGAACTACGTAGGGCCTGATCCTCTAAAAATATTTTGGCTTTCAAAAATGAATTTTAGAAAATTTTCAAAACCCCTAGAGGTACGTAGGCAGCTCATACCCTTTACATGAGCACATCTCCCTTCTTTTTTACAAAATGCTATTCCCTTCTTCTCTCTGAAAACAACATTTCATTTTAACATATATGCGAACAAAAGGATTATGTATGCCTCAGTGATTGGTATAGATAATTCAAATGCAAAATTGATCAAGAGGCACAACTAGATGATCAAAAACTCCTTTATTTCATTATTCAAAATTTTGGTACGATTAGACCAGTAAAGGGAGTAAAATTACTTCCTTTATCAACCTACTCCTACCTTCCTAAAACTAAATAAAAACAAGTCCCAATAAAACCATAATAACCCACAAATTATTCCCAAACATAGAACCACACCCTTTATAAAATTTTCTCACATCCTACCCGCAGCTCCCAGATGAACCAGCCCCATCATCACCCACATCCTGGGGTCCCCAAACTTTCCCCGCCTGAATAGAGTGTCGCAAACACTCCATAGATAGATAAGCAAAGACTAGCTTGGGCAAAACCATAACACCTCCCTCCATGGTACCAGATATGGCAAACCACATTTGCCCACTCTCCACAGCTAGCATCTTGGCAACTACCCTTCTCCACAACTACTTCATGTAGTACCCTTGGATATGCCAGACTCTTCCAATAGACTGGTATGGACGGGCTGATGGTCGATGACTCTCCTACAAAGGGCCAAGTTTCATGCGCATACACTTTATCAGATCCTCCATAGGAAAGAAGTTCAGTGTCCGCGGTGGCACTATCTGTTCCGAACCAAATTGGCACAGAAGCTTCTAGGAGAGTAAAAATAGGTCTGCCAGAGTCCTACCAACCAAACATACTGGTATTCTCCGAGTTCCATAATGGGAAACAGTTCTCCCCACTAAGGCACTGTCCAGCGCAAGCCTCGAGCTTGTGCTCTACAAAATAGTTTTTCCAGCTCTCTATGCCCAGGCTTATATTGATGAAATAGCGTGAGAAGAAGTTTGTCACACCTGAAAAAGGATACTCAGGTGGGACCACCATAATGAAGCTTTATGAAAGCCACATGAATAGCATTACAGGGCTACCTCTCGAAAAATTTGAATGAGCTTCCCGCCAAGCATCCAGACCATTCAAAGTCTCCACCAGTATCATCGCCGCAGGATTGTGACGGAATGACATTCAGGAAATGACAACTGTAAGTTGGGGGTCCACTAAGATTTCCCTAGTTACCAATAAAAGTTTTGAAACCAAACCCAGAACGACAGATCCAGCATAGCCAGCATCACCAACATCTTGCAAATGTATAGATCGCGGCATCGCAGGAAGAGAAATCATTCCTCTCATGACCAACGACCTAGTTGTCGAAGGTGAAATATAGAGAAGTCCCACCAACAGGTCCCTAGGGGACTGAGAAAACTCAGTCTTAGCTGCTGCAACGTGGGGATTTATCCCCAACATGGAAAAAATGCTTTATAGGTCGGACAAATTTTGTCCAACCCAAAGTAAAAGACATGGTCTTTAGGGTAACATAACTCAATCATCACCATTAGCATATTCCACTCTCTGGGTTGATTATGCCATAAAGAGGCTCGGCGCATGTTTAAAGCGTCATAGTCAATGTTGTAGGATCACATTGCTTCCAAGGTTTATAGGTAGTTGGCAAACTCAACACTACCACAGAGAGCCATATCACAAAATAAGAAGAAAGTGGCAAAGAAGAATGTAAAGGAGAAGGAATGTGGAAGTCTGAAGAAAAATATCAATCCACACCCCTATTTATACTTCGAAACTCTCAAGAAAAGACAAGTAATCCTGTAGAAATCGGAGGAAAACTTACCCCACTAAGTGCCAAGAAATTTTAGAAGGTACAATCAAAGCCTTGGATTGAGTGGACTAGACTGACATGCCGATTGGTAGGATAGGGGTCATGCCGATCGGCAACCTCCTATTTTTGGAAAAATTCCCTTTTTCCCTTTTTGTCAAAATAAAAAAAACTCAATAAAAATAATTTTTATTTTAAGGGAGTTCCGAATTTCCTTATCCTTATGTTTTTACTTATCCCATTTTAAAATAAAACCTTTCTTCAATCATTTTTTTCTTTTTACTGTCTCAATAACAAAGTAAAAAGATCATGGGCATTAGTCACTAAAAAAGAAAATTAACAAAGGAAACTTCATTTCATTTGCATAGATATTTGTTGTGTTACATCAGTTTTGGAGGAAAAATAAAAAAAATAAATGGGGACTCAACCCGAACCCACCTTTCTTCTCTCTCTCTTCACCTATAATCTCTCTCTCTCTCTTCTTTCCCTCTTTTCTCCTTATCTTTCCCTCTAGAAGCCTCATTCCCTGTGGCGCGCTCTCCTTCCTCTATGACAGGACGACGTGCCACCACTCCCCAAGCCAGACCCTTGCTCAGACAAGGCAGACAACAGCAAACAAGAAGGAACTGGAATCGCATCCCAAATATGGGAAGTCATCGAATATATCCAATCCCTAATATCCCTTAGCCAAGTGGTGGAGACCCAAAAGTGCTACAAAAGAAAATGAAAAAGAGAAAATCAGTCAATCTGAAGCAAAGGAAAAAATTAGGTAATCAAAATGACAAAGAGATGGAAAGTATAACTTAGGTCGAAGGACCTCCTCTGTTAAGCTCAACTCCTCTAGATCCATCGTCTTATGACGGTGTAACATACGCACCAACCATCCATATGCTCG
The DNA here is from genome assembly GCA_949130495.1 of Sambucus nigra. Taxonomy (NCBI): domain Eukaryota; kingdom Viridiplantae; phylum Streptophyta; class Magnoliopsida; order Dipsacales; family Adoxaceae; genus Sambucus; species Sambucus nigra. The sequence goes on along the minus strand of OX422219.1, from coordinate 378,304,842 downwards.
TCGAATGTGGTAAGTAAGGGTGTCCAGTTGTAGAAAATGAGCCTCTGAAGTCATAGTCGCTGCTGATGTCGACGCATCGCCTATGCTGTGGGAGGATGTCATTGATCGACTCGAGCCCGCGTGGGTAAGAAGTATCACTTCATCTATGTTGGGCTGTATTAACCATCTCAACACAAAGCCCATATAATCATACATCATCATCGTGTCGGTATATAATGAGTAAGGCTTACCCATCATTGCCGTTACCCATGCATCATCCTACAAATCCTTCACTCACTTCATATACCCCGGGGGCTACATCGATGGCACCGCAACCTCATCCTCTACAATTTATCGAACTATTGTCTCCCCAAGGTACCAAGAGTAGCCAAACTCATGCACAGTAAACACCGCATCTGTGCATGTACCCCAGTCAACCACGTATGATGGATAGCCGTCCCCCAGGGATAGAAGGTCACATGCCAATTCCCGAACAAAAACAAATGATCAATATCAGTAAAAGATCATCAAAGGAAAGACAATTTCAAATGAAAAAATAAAAGGACTTACCAGCTCACTCATCAGACACACCGACTCCAGAGAAAGGAGCTTCTTTGACTGCCGATTGGACTTTCGCCACCGGTAAATCCATCAAAAATCTCCAACAGACTCATCCTTCAAATCCATCAATTGGGTGTTAAACCCAATAACCTCATAGAACTACATTTGCAAAGGGCAAAGGACAACAATTAATAAATCAAGAATAAAATGCATGAAGGAAAAATGTGAATACATAAAGGAAAATGAGCAAGACAAAGAATACCTCAAGAAGATACATGGCCCTAGTAAAATATTACCGACAACACTGGCTGAACGCATAAACAGAATAATAAAGGGTTTTCATGGTCAGGCTTCTCCATTCATAAAGACGGATGTTTGAAAATACCCTCAAGAATGGAAAATACAAAAATGGAAGACGTTGCCACCAAGAAACCCCCTAACACCAACAGAATAAATGAACGGGCCATCTTCCGCACCTACCACCCATTTCTCTCGTCAATCCTCCTTCTCCTCAGTAATAACTCCCTCAAAAGAGACAAATAAAGAGAGTCCCTAGAGACCACCCACTCAACATCACCCAATGCCGCCATCACCGCCTCCCACGTCACCCTCAAAGTAATATCCACCTCAATCTGTACCCCCTTTAGAATTGACTTTGACCCGCATAATTAGTGGCTACAACTTAGGTCCTCGAAATTGACTTTGGCCCGTAGAATTTGTCTCTCTCTACCTTTGACCTCAGTCATCACCCCTTTTAGGTCTTCAGAATTATCCATCCCCAACTTTCCCTTTAGGTCCTCAGAATCGACCTCGACCCTCTAAATCGGTCATCCTCATCCCTTAGGTCCGTAGAGTCGACCTCTTTCCAAACACATCATGCGGTGACTATTTTATGGATTTCGCTTGTTCTAAACTCACAATTGAGGGGCTCTATAGACACCATATTCTAGGACCCCTAAGTCTCTCCTTAGGTCCCTAACACCTCTTCATTTCACTACAAACCCTATGTCGCACCTCGAGTATCGATCTAGAGGCCATCGGGTGCTCCCGGGCCTCGTTTGACTCCGATCAACTCAATCCTCAGAGTTAAATCTCTTTGAATATTCGAATGAAACTGAACCCCCTTTCCAATGGTCAGTCTTGTGCACAAAATGACAAAACTGTTATTTTCCCCTAAAAATTGATTCGGAGGTCACCGGGTGCTCCCGGGCTCCATTTGACCAAAGTCAACACTTCAGATCGAATGAAACTAAATGAATATCCAAATGGCACTAAATATCCTTTCCAATAGTCCACCCCGTGCATGATTCTGACTAAAGGTGCAGACGAACGATCCGTTTTACCTCGAGAGATTGCCGGGCGCTTTCGGGCCCTGGTTGAACAAGGTCATCTTTTCGAACTGAGAGAGGCTCTTTGGGATGTCAAAGTACATCTCCTACACTTTCCAAAGGTCTACTCATGCTCAATTCTGACTTACCATGCGGTCGGACTATCCATTTTCGTCTGGAAATCTCCCGTCCAAAGCCCTGACGTGCGCTTCTGAGCCATATTTAACCCCCTGACCCTATAAAAGGAGGGCATGACCTCACTACCAAGGGGACTAACAGAATAGATCCATAAGCATCAATCCATAAGCGAAGCTCCTCCATGTGAAGTTCCATTCAAGCTTCCATTCCCATCCTTGTCATACCCAATTTAGCAAAAATATCATTCTCTCTCATCCCACATTCATCTCACATTCAAGGGAGATCATCAAAGATCAAATATCAATCTTTAAAGAAGGTCCAAATCCTTCCCTCTATCTTTAAATTCCTTATTTTTGCATAAATCTCATTAGATTTATAATCTAGTTCTTACTTTAGTTCATACACACTAATATCTACATTTTTATTAGTATATTACACATAATTTATTTTCTATAAAAAAACAAAAGAAACAAAAAGAGGGTTACACCCATAAATTCCGAACGGGATTATCCATCACACTTTTTCAAAACTAAAACATATTTTTCTACACACACATGAAATAAAATCCCGTTCAGATCTATGGGATAGACCCCACCCCCATGCCACATCAGAACTACGTGGACTTTAATGCCTTTAAAGGCTACATAGGGTTTTCAGATTAAAACCCGAGATTCGAGTCTAGTTTTCCAATTATCCTAAATTCCTCGCTTTCGTTATATTCTTGCACTAATATACACATTATGTATGCCAGCATTTCATCCACTACATATAACCTCTTCATAATAACGATCAATATCGTGATAAACGCACACATCATATTTTCTATATATATTATTATAGGTACATTCCTAAGGATGACGTCACTCTACCTTTCCCATGATATGAGTTGTACGATTTCAATCTCCATTACATATACACGCACACACACTTCATGGAGAAATAAAGGAAAACAACAACACAAGCCCATGAGAGACGGAAATGATAAGATGGGTACCTACCACCTTCCCATTCCATAACTTAGCCCCAAAACCTTCGAACTATCGGTTTCGTATGCATGAGTTTGTCTTTGTTGCCACTCTCTCGAGCCGACAACTTTTTCTTTTGTCATTTTTGTGCAAAATAGGTTGTCAACACCATCTCTTTACAATTACCCCACGCCAACGATGATCAAAGCGTTCCTAAGTTAAAAAGGGGCACAAGCCTATCGGAATCCTCATCCCTGGGCGCGCCATCTCGATTGGATGGCCACAATTAATATTATTATTATTATTATTATTATTATTATTATTATTATGATGATGATGATGATGATGATGATGATGATGATGATGATGATGATGATGATGATGATGATGATGATGATGATGATGATGATGATGATATTAAGATCACGCAAAAAGTTCTTGCTTGGGCTTGAACCTCTTGACTTGAAAACATTTCAGGTTTTAGGAATCAACATTGGAAAGTCTGAGTTGCAGCAACGTTCAACGTATCTCAGTTTCTTTCCGTTATCTATTACGTATGTGCCAAGGAGTTACATCCCCTATCTGTTTACTTTATGTATTTTCATTTAGATAGGGGTTGTATGTATAGGCCATGTTTGTACTGCATTCGAATTTAATTTTTTTCATTTGAGAATTTATTATTGTTGTTATTGTGGAGTTGATACTTGTGTTAATTATTAGATGATTTAGTTGATGATTTTAATTTATTTAGTGGTTTATGTTTTCATCTATTATTCCTTGTCTCTATTTGTCTCATTTTCTTATAATGGTATTTAATTGTTCAATATACCTTACGGACTACATGTGGGACTCGCTAACCTATTTATGAAATATATAGGGTGTCACACATGGAAAATGCTAATGTAACTCGGGATAAAAATGCTCAAAAGGATCTTGAACTGGGAAGAGGGGATCTATAAATATTTTAGTTGGTAAAAATACCCATTTCCTCTTCAGTTACACAAGTGGATGATTTAATGGGAAAATGATACAATGGTGGAAGATACCCTTGAATGTGTTTCTTAAAATGTCTAAAAGAGTGGTGTGTTAAGAACCTTACTTCCAAGAAATTTATTTTGTGTACTCTAAACAAAAAATAAATGAGACTGTGATTAACAAACACATTGAAATATGGAAAGCTCAATGGAGACAATAAAAATATCCATGTCTTAGATAATTCAAAGAATATCTTTTGGTCAAAATTCAAGGAAGTGGAGAGAGTTTTCTAGTGTATTCAATGGAGGTAAAATGATTAATTTGAATATACGTTCAATGCCTAATTATGTTTGTAAAAAATCGACATTAATTAAAGGGGGCAAAATTGTTACTAAAAAATAAATATTATATTACGATTCCTCAATTTAGATCAAAGCTTAGTATTTTTTTATGAAAAGGTTGGATTTAAGCCATTAAGAATCAATTTAGAAAAAATAATACAAAATTTTCCTAAACTTACCAATTGACACATCTACTAATTTCCAATTCTTTTACATTCATCCGCATTTTTAGATCAAGTCAAGTAGGGCATAAGAGGGTGTATTGAGAATATATATCTAATTTATAGAGAAACAAATGTCTCACACTATTATATATAAGATATTGGAGATCACACATTGTCAATTGTTTTTGTATCAGATTCTCTAATTTAATATACATGAAAATATAAATTATGGAGTTAATTACCTTTTAATACCCTAAAGTTTACCCATTTTATAACTTCCAACACATTAGACTAAGATGTGAAATGACATTTACAATTCTAACCCAAAATCTAATGGATGGTCATGTGCTCTACACATGACCGACTAGTGGAAATTGATCATATTACTCTACCTGACCGACTAGTGGGATACAATTGTCTACCATTAAAAGAAACTAAAAATCATTTTTAAATAAAAGAGGGGAAACTAACTAAAACACGAGAATAAAGAAATTATTTGACAACATTCAACCAAACAAAATATGTCATTACAAAAGTAGGACAATAGTGAAGACTACCTTAGTTTGGTGATAGAGTTAAACTTAGGAAGAATATTTAGATCATGTGAAAATAGTAGGGGTAATGTTTGTACTTTACTTAATTTGTTTCAGAAGTTAATGTGATAAGATGATTTCTTTTTTTCTTGATTTTTTACAAAATAATTTTTGTGGATTTTTTGATGAATTGATCTTCCAATTTATATAAAGATCAAAATATATATTAACTTAAATTTTGATAAGGGCCGGGAAAAACAAAGTGATATGCAAAAGTAAAATAAAAGGGGGAACATTTGACTTGTTGTGGTTTCAGCCTAAGTGTGACCTTAGTCTGAATAATCCTTAACAAATTAGGGGTGGCCATTTCAGGAACAAATTGACAACACAACACAACACGAAATTAAAATTACATAAAATTTACACGACCTTTTATGTTCGGGTCTCCATTTTAGAAATCGTTGGCGGGAAGCCACAAAATAGACCCAATAATGTCCCATTAAGATGTGGTTTTTACCCATTAATCAACACCATTTAGACCTAATTAAAGCCCATTAATCACCCCTATTTTCAACCGATTCAAATACATTAACCGTCCCCATTACAACCGATTCAAACCTATTACCTCATTTGAATCTAAAACTTTAGATTTTTGTCTCCGTTAACCAAAATTCTAAAACTATCTTTCCATGTTGGGTCGGGTTTACTCGTTTCAAATTGGCCCGAAATTACTTATCCAGTTTATCGTGGCATGTCATGTCTTAAACATTTCGTGTTTGTGTTTACAAAAAAACACGATATCAAGTAATGTCGTGTTCATGTTGGTTAAACTATTATCGTGTCGGGTCAACTCGTGTGAAAATACGACCCATTAACTTGAATTGCCACCCATATAAACTACAATGGACCGAGTGTGAATGAAGTTTACAAACTAAAATTAAGTTGTGTAATTAACTTTTAGTATTCGAATGAAAATTTAGGATTTTAAATGTTTAGTGCTACGTTATGCAACAATATATGTTTTATGAGAAAGTTGTGAAATTAGTACAAATTTAGATTTTAGCCCCGCACGATGCGCATGCGATTGGTATTTCCTATTTTGAAATTCACAAATATATACCAACCATATGTATAACACGCATATACATCAATATAAAAAAACACATCTATTATATTCACAAATAAAAAAAATAGTTTCTAGCATGTAAAATTACAATATGTACCTTAATACATTCATGTTTTAGCACATGAAAATCTAATATATATATATATATATATGGTGCCTCCTCATGTGGTTCTGGATGCTAGATGTATAAAAAAAGAAAAAAATACTTTTCTTATCATTCTTCTTTCGCATAAAAAGGATTAGAGAATGTAATTGATAAGTTAAACATTATAATAATTCATTAAAAGACATTGTATGCCTTAAAATCTATGCCTTCATAACTTATTACCCAACATTCATCAAAATTCAAAACTTATGTTTTGACAATAGATATTGTTGGATCAAAATTTGTTGGGTTTTCGATATTCCCAACAAACTTCCACCAAATTTTTGAAGTTTTGATACCATTACTTTTATATGCAAAAATATAACCATGAAATCATGTTATATGGATAGTTATGTTGTGAATTAAAAATCCTTAACAAACAAAATAAAATAGCAAATGTACATATAATGCTTGAGTACTTACAATAATTTTCTTTTCATCAAATTAAGTATTACTTCTCGCTTTTAGGAAAAAAATATTAGCAATATATCCACTCTATGGGAACAACCCTTTATATGTGGATATATTCATAATTAAAAGAGAAGATAAAATAAAATTAACCTTTTATTTTGATTAACAATATGCCCGATCGGGAGAAAGGATTTCAATAGTTTAATATAATTTAACAATCCAACATAATCTTAACCTACAAGCCCATAAAAAGTTCATAATATCTATTCAACGCACCAAATACATGGAAGCCCCTTTTGTCTTGACTACACACCTCTAATCTTTGTGTAGATCAACCTGCTTGCTCATCTCTTCCCAAATGTTTAATAATGTATAATTATGAAGTTTTTTCAATTTTAGTAAGAAAATAAAAAAAGATCGGCATCTTGAGGGTAGTATGCCAGTACAAAGTATAATGCCATTTAATCATAGGAGGAGTACTCGCTTTACTTTATGGGTGTGAAAACTACACTATTAAATGACCTCCCATCCTGCACAAAAAAAATCTGAAAACACAAATTCAATAAATAAGAACCAATAAATGATGTGAAGTCCTAGTCACACGTTTATTAAACAATTGGTGTAAATGGAATTATAAATTTAAAAATAAATCCTATGAGAATTAGAACAATTACAAAAAATATAAATAATACATGAGATAATCAAGAAAATCATGTTCTGTGAATTTACTAATATATGTCAGCTGACCAAATTGGCTAAATACAAAATCATAACACACCTCAAAACATACTATGCACACATAAATATGGTAACTTTCTTCAAGGGGATAATTTACAAGCTCATCCCTTAAATAACGGATAATCCATAATTCAAGAAGATAACCAAGATGGAAAGTGACCCAAATGACATTGACACGAACCTCAGGTGTGCTTATCTCTAGAATCATGGCCATAAGAAAGAGAACTACAGTATGTTTAAGTGATACCTGAAAGATCTAGTCTAGGATGGTCATCGCTAAGAACATTTTGTCATTAATAAGATAAAATCCTATGCACGGGTCAATGAAATACAAAATAAGGCCAACGATAACCTCCCAACATTTGGGATGATCATATCCATGCATGGTTATACTTATCCTTTTCAATGCATAGGTAAAAAGATGAGGGAAAGAGTATGGATTGCAACTAGTGTACAAGAATCTTTCTAGGTGGGAGTGTCAAGTCCATTCCTTTCTAAGAAAAAAATAATGTACATCAATCTTGATTAGGAAATTATGTTCACCTTTGATGATGTAGTTAGTGTTAATCTTACCTCATAAGGATGCCTTGGTACTTACCCTCCGAGTGGTAAACATTGACATAAAGAGAATACAAGTCGATTAATGAAATTCTTTGAAGATTTTAAATGTCAATATGTTGAACAAGATTATATCGAATATACAAGACTTGGATACAAAGGTCAGTTCTCTGATTAGTTTCAACAGAGACGCGAAGTCTCCACTAGGGAATATTAAGTTGCTGGTCAAGGTCATCCTTGTCAATATAGATATTGAATTTCATGTGATCTAGTTGAATATTCCCTACAATTCCATTATATGTATAGGATGACTCCATATCATGAGCATTATACCATTTTAGATCCATCATAATCTCAAGTTTATGAAGCTTAAGTTTGTGGTTGATCAGGGTTTGTTAAAGTTAGATGAGATCAAATAGCAACACATAACTGTTTTATCATTTCCATAAAAGAAAAGTACGATCGTCCTAAGAATAGTCAAGATGATGATGATTTAGAAGGTGACCATTCCAAATAAAAACCAAAGGGAGCTCGACCCAGGGTGGAAGACACCAGGATATCCCCCATCGATAGAGTAATGGAGGAACTCGAAACCATTCCTCTAGAATAATCCTAACTAGAAAAAACTTTCCTGCTCGATATGGAAATACCAGAAGATGAGGCAGAGAAAATAATTTAATTCATTAGGATGAATGCAGACGTGTTTGCTTGGAAGCCCTATGATCTTCCCAGAATTAACCCATATGTTTATTTCCATCATCTATACGTGGATCCTGCGTGACAACTAGTCAAGAAAAATCCAAGAAAATTATCAGTTGAGAAATTCAAAGCAGTGGAGAAGGAAATTGAGATTCTACTTCATCATAACTCCATCAAAGAAGTTCAATTTCTAGACTGGATTTCCAACACAATCGTGGTCACAAAAAGAGATGAAAGGGTTTGTTTTGACATCATAGTCCTCAATAAATATTGACTAAAGGACAACTTTCCTCTCCCTAGGATTTATCAGGTCATTGATTCCATAACATGTCATCATCGAATGAGCTTCATGGACACTTACTCAGGATATTATTATTCTGACCTCATTAAAATAAGACTTCCTTTATCATAACTATGGGAATTTACTATTAAAAAGTGATTCCTTTCGACATCAAGAATATTTGGGAAACAAATCGGTGTCCTAAGACTAAGATGTTTAATAAGAAGATTGGCTCAACCATGGAGGTTTATATTAATGATATTTTCATAAAAAAAATATGTTCATGACCACATTAGAGACCTTTACAACACCTTTAAAGTCCTAAGAGACTATAGAATGAAGTCGAATATCTCCAAATGGGCTAGAACTTTTTTTGGGATACAGGGTAATGAAAAGGGGTATTGAAGCCAATCCAGGCCAGATTAAGACACTTTAAGACATAAATAAAATGACTACTATCAGACACTTTCAAGTCTGGACCGATATGTTTGTTTCCTTTAATGAGTTGATATCACGATCATCCGATAATTTTTGACCAATTTTCTAATCCTTGAAGAATGAAAATGCCATGATATGTACATAGGAATGCGATCAATCATTGAAGAGGATTAATCAGTACTTGGGATCTCCCCCTTGTTTGTAATGTCAATTCGTGTTATCCTTGGGATCTCCCCCTTGTTTATAATCTCCCCCTAGCGGAGCATTAGTTCTTCATTATCACGGAGAGTAAATGTCAATTTATTACATCAATCATGCTATCCTTGAATTAAAAAGGAGATACGTTCCTATTGAAAATTTAGCACTAAAACTCGTTACGTCTTCAAAAAAGTTATGCAACTACTTTGAAGCTCACACTATAGTTGTCCCAACCTATTTTCTTCTCAATGAGGTTTTAAAGAAGGCAAATCTATCCAATAAGATGACCAATTGGTCATTAGAGTTAGATTAGTTTAACATTATTAATAAGATGCAAACATATATAAAGGGCAAGTGTTGGTTGACTTCATCGTCGAATCTTTAACAAGCCTAGAAGGAGATGTTATTCAGTTTATTCCCTACTTGAACTGCTAAACCTATAACAGGAAGATCAAGTACAAAGATGGAGGTTATTTATGGATGGAGCCTCCAACAAATGAGGAATCGACATTGGGATTGTCCTCATAGCCACCACAAGGATGCATTATCAAACAAGTTTTTCGTCTTGAATTCAAGGGATCTAACAACAATTCGAAATATAAGTCCATGATAACTGTCCTATAAAGAATGATCACCACGGGACCATATGAAATTGTCATGCATTGTGATTCCCGTATAATTTCCAATAAACTCAATGAGGAATATGAGGCTAGAGATTTGACGATTCTCGCCTACAGGGATAAAGTAAGGAAAATCGTGAAGACTTTCATATCGGCGTCAATAGAACAGTTGTCGAATCACTTTAGTTATATTGGCATGATTAATTGACACCCATCTGAAAAGATAAATCAAAGTGGAATACATAAGCCTACTAAGTATTAATGAGAAAGATGCATCCCCAAAGATCATGAAAGTTGGGTTGGTCCTATCTTGGTTGGACCCTATCATTACTTACCTAAAATGTGGATATCTTACCAAATACGACAAAGAAGCCCAGAAATTGAAAATATAGTAAGAAATATTTTGCCATAATTCTGAAGGAAAACTTTACAGGTGATCATTCACAAGACCTGTGCTCCAGTGCATCCACCTAAATAAGGTGGAAAAATCCTCATTAAAATGCACGAAGGAAGTTATATAACTCATGAAATAGGAAGATCACTATCTTATAGAGAAATCTCAAAAGGCTATTGCTAGTCATTCATCTAAAAGAATTTTATCCTGTTAACCCGTAACTGCGCTAAATGCAAATAGTTTTCTCCCTTCATCAAGAAGTCAGTTGATGACCAAAACCTTCTCAGAAGCCTGTGTCCTTTTTCTCAATGGGGCGTGGAAATTTTAGGACCTCTACATGTAGCACCTAGGAATTGGAAGTACTTTGATAAGTGATACACACAACTCCACCAAATAGGTAGAAATCGAGCTATTAACTCAAATTAGAGATACCAATACTAAAAAATTTATGTAGAGTAAACCCATAACAAGGCTAGTCATTCCTAGAGATTTGATGAAAGATAATGGAACTCAGTTAGAGAATGATATATTCAAGGAATTTTGTGCAGAATATGGTATCCGAATACACTATGCCTTAATCATCTTCCCACAGTTCAACGGGCAGGCAAAAATTACTAATAAAATTTTAATCTCTAGGATTTAATGACAATTATATAATGCAAAGGGAAGATGGGTTGATTGACTTTCGTCCATCCTATGGGCCTATAAAATAACCCATGAAAGGAAAATAGGAGAAACCCCTTATGCCCTGGCATACGATATGGAAGCGATCAACCCTTTAGAGATTAGCCTACCAACTCTTATAATCGATTTATTTAAGGATGGACACAACAATGATCGCCTCGCTCATGAACTTGACCTAGCAGGAGAATGAAGAGAACAAGCTCTCATTCACCTTGTATCATATAAGTAAGATATTTCCAAACAACAATATAGGAAAGTCAAAGTCAGTGAATTCTAAGTCGATGACTTAGTGCTCAAGAAACTAACTCCAGCCACCAAGAAACCCTCTGATGGGAAATCGGCACCGATTTAGCAAGTATCATATGGATTAGTCTAAAAAAATAAGGGACATTTCATACCACTTAAAAGAATTTAATGTCATATCTATACCTAGGTCATGGACTTCCATGAACCTTATTAACTTTTGTCATTAAGTAGGGTAAAATACTTTTTTGCAAGTGTTTTAGCTTAATTAAGATGATTAATGTAAATAAATGCAATTATTTGATATGACCATACTTCCAAGATGATCTTTGTTAAAAACCCAGTTGAAAAAATTAGTACAATCTAACTTAAGTAGGTTTACCACTATTTTAAGTAGGTTTAGTGATAAATGGGATAATTAATTAGAAATTAATCCGGATTTAAATACTAGCGAGATGAGAGTTGGTATTTGATTATGATAATAATGTTGAATATTACTTGGTGAATGTAGTAATATATGATTATTGAATTTATTAAAATTATCGCGAGTCATAAATACAATAATTCGGGAAATTTAATTGGATTTAAAAGTAAATTATAATTTTATCATTCGTATGGTCATTTTGAGTGCGTCAACGTGTTCGGAGGGGTAGAAATAGTTAGTAAACATTAATCGGGGGTTTAGTTTAGGTCCCGGGGCATTTTTAGGCCAAATCGGCAACCCGGGAGGGTATTTTAGTCATTTTAATTTTTAAGGGATTTTGACTCGCGAATTTTAGGCTTTATTTATCAGCCAATATTAATACCATTAGGGCCATTATCTGTCAAAAAGCAAGGAGTGGGCAACGTGAGAAAGAGGAGCAGTTACAAAGATGGTTTCCAAGCCATAACCACCACATACCACCATTATTCGTCGGATTTGTGACCGAACAAAGAAGGAGAACCAACCATTAACATCACAGACGGATCAGAACATCAAATTCCCAGGGAAGTGATTTGATTCATTAAGTTTGAGCGAATAATTTATCCATGACAGTGTAGGATTTGATGATAGCCATGAACAATGATTGAAACTCGTGAAATTTGGAGAAGAAACCTAAATTTTGGATAGGATTTGCATGTAGTTTAATTATGGAAGTATTCCATTAACAAAATCATAACCCTTGATGAATTAAAAATATATTTAGGGAGAAAAGTTTCAGGATTCTTGAAGAAAATAGAAAAACTAGGGTTTTCATGAAAATATGATCATTTGATCCAAGAGATGTTTAATTGGAGATGATCTAAGAGTTCTGGAACATTAAGAATCACGTAATTAGGTTCTATAATGACCCAATATACTTATTTTAGAATTTAACACCTTGTAATGAAGATTTGAGACAAATCTGGGACTGAAAACGAAGGAAACCTATAGCCTGCACCTTCTTGATCGATCGATCGACATTCATAGGTCGATCGATCGATGGTGCTCAATCGATCAATGCCCATAGGTCGATCGATCGATCTTCCCAAAAACTGTGAACTTTTCCCTTTTTTGAATTTAAGTGTTGCCGACCATCGAATGTTGTAGTTGGGGATTATGTGAATACATTAGGACTTGAGGGAGACCAGTAGGGATATATTTGAAGCCCGGAACATGTTAGAATTTGGTTCGATTGTAGTGTTGAATTTACGAGTGTCCGACGAGTAATTTACAATTGTATAATGCGATAACATGATTTGAATTCTTAGGACTGATAAGATAGGATTTGGGACATAAATAACGACATCGGAGTACAGAATTGACATGTGGAAAAAGTAAGAGACTTAGTAACCTTTTCAGTTAGGATTTTAAGTACTCTAAACTATATGACGTGAGACTTATCGGCTAAATATATTATGTATAATCTGGAATAATATTAGTGTACGAATTAGACTAAGGGTATAGGACTGAGAATATACCTTAAATAAAATAAAAATTATCTAAGTTGTGTGAATGCTTAGTATATGGATTATTATGTGTATAAAATACCTACCATACTTCCTATCAAGGGAGGTCGACTTTCGAATTAGGACCATTTAATCTTTGTGTGCCTACGGGGGGATTTAGATTGGTACCTTAAGGACATAGGGCTGTGAATGGCTTATTTGTGAGTTAATAAGTCAGCTGACCATGGAAGCATAGGTATGTACGTGACCCATGGGTATGTGAACTATGTTCGCCTCCAATATGTGTGATTTTGTTTATTGAACGGTTCCTGAGCAATTCGAAACACGTAGTCCTTATGTAGGTGATATACCGGGATTCGATAGCAGAGTATATGTGCACCGCAACTTATCTTAGGGGTGCCCTATTTGAATATTTGTGCTGAGAATAATATACTTGTATTTATTTCAAACTCTTTGGTATAGTGTGAATATGAATAATTGAGACCTTATAAATGGGATTAAAAATGAGTATTTCCTATTGTAATTGTTATAAATTAATCTAATTAAGAAAAAGGTGAGTCACACGTAGAATGATATGAATAGACCCCCATATTATAATGTAATGACAAGATGAGGTACAAATTAATTAAAACGGCATAACTAGGATGGGTTAAGGATATACGTTAGGCGTGCACATTAGTTGAGGGGTGAGTAACTGATGTGAGAGCACGTAACTAACATGTATATAATATTCATTGTTTAATGAAATTAAACACTTGCTATACTTTTAAACTGTTTTCACCCCGAGCTCTGACCCGTTTACTTTCAAATCTATTTTTCTTATAAAACCTTTTAGGTGCCCAGCCACAGGGACGCCAAGTATAGGAGTTCCATTACATTGACGTGTTGTAGCTGCTATGAAAGTTATAGGATCTCGGTATTAGATGCCTCCACAATATGCATTTGATTCTATTCTGGGTCAATCATCAGTTAGGGCATGCCGCCCCTTTCCATTTAGAGATAGCATTCTTAGACTATCAATTGTACTTCAGTTTTGGATTATTTATTTTATTAAGACTTGTATTGGGATTTATCAGTATTTTGATTATTCAGAGGAGTGTTACTCCAGACTCATTTTATTATTTACATTATTATTCTATTGTGATTGTGATGTGGTTGTGGTATAGTTAACTTAGCATTTAATTGGTTGAATGCTAATTTAATTTAATAAAAATTTGGCAACTCACTTTTTAAATATTAGGTGGCTAGTAATTGTTAAAAAATGTTTTGGACAGTGATGCTATGAACTGAACCAACTTGAGATTTTTTATTAATTTGTATAAAGGAGTAGCTACCCGACATTTAATTAGTCAGGGTGTCACAAGTGGTATCAGAGCATCAAGTTATAGCGTACTTAGAATCGGTACGGCTTGCTATGTTTTCGCGTAACGTTCTTTGATATAGAGCCCTATATTTTAGGATTGTTGTACTCTTGTGTATCTTACGTCTTCAGGTATTTTGAGATATTAACCGTGGACTAATAAAAACTTCTCTCTCATTTCAGATGCCTCTTCGATGTGCACAATGAGTTCCGAGGGATGTTCAGCCCGAGCCTCAGCCTGCACCAGTTCGGATTTCAATGAACGCTACGGAAGTTGCCACCATTTTAGCCCAGGTGGTAAATACTGCGTTAGCAGTTGTGCATCAGTCACTGGTGGTATCCCCAGTCTAGGCTCAGGAATTCCCGTCTTCTTGGGAACGTGTACGTGATGCCTCTCACAAGGCGCATCCTTCGGAGTTCTCAGGGAGATCTGACTTTGTTGTGTCAAGCCAATGGAAGAAGGACAACTAAAGACACTTGAGGATATATGAGTGTAAAGATGTGCAGAGGCAGATACTGGCTACATTTAAGCTTGTAGGAGAAGCATTGCAGTGGTGGGAGTCTATTACCACCACAGAGGAGAGATATCTTCTTTCTATCCAGTAGTTTTGGGTGCGGTTCGACCACAAATATTTCCCCTCAGCAGTTCATACCGAGATGAGGCAGAAATTGATGAACCTTAATAAGGAAGGGAGGACAGTGGCAGAGTATGAGGACGAGTTCACAAATCTTCTGAACATCATTCCCGATGAGATTCCTACTCAAGAGAAGAAAATCCAGAAGTTCTTGAATGGGTTGACGTGGAGGATTCGTCAGTACCTGCTGGGTAATCTCTCATTGGCCACCTATTAAAATGTGGTTAACGCAGCATTACTTCACTCCCAGGACCACCTCTTCCATTTGCCTAAGCGAGCAAGAGAATCCAGCCAGCAGGGCAGGAGAGGGGGTAATGGTGCCAACGGGGCACAATTAACTCAGGGTCAGCACAGGAAGGGAGATCAGAGTTCCCAACAGGGGGGATTCTAAGAGGTTTATATCAGGAGGGTTCAAGCATGGCCAGAGAGGTTTTTGGCATGGTTAGTAGGGCCAGTAGGTCCTGCAGCAGATTCAGCAGGGCCAGGGTAGGGGTGGTAACGGCCATCAAGGCCGTGGGCAGCAAGCTCATAGAGGGGGAAACTTTGCAGGGAAATATTTCATATATGGAAAGATTGTCCATAAATTCTAAGAGTGTCCCGAAAGGGGTAGTGCCACACAGCAGCAGCAGGGTGCTCTACATGAGCCCCAGAGACCGATGTTTCCCGCCACCCTCCCAGCGCCATCGCAGATGCCAACATTGCCACCGATCCCAGCACTCCCAGTCCAGCAGGGATAGTTTTAGTATGGTCGAGTTTACCATATCCAGAAGGCCGTAGTCCCATAGGATCCACCCGCTATTAAGGGTAATTTTTTTATTCAGGGGACTATGGGGAATATTTTATTTGACACAGGAGCCACATACTATTTTATTGCCATGAGATTTGCACATGCTATGGGGTTATTAGATCAATGGAGAGCACAATTACTTGTGTAGATTCTCCGTTGATTAGGGGTTATGTAATTTCTCTCATATGTAGAGGTGTGGGTGTAGAGATTGGGAGGTTTACTTTACCTATCGATATGTTAGTACTAGATATGTCTGAGTACGATGCGATTATTTGTATCGATTGGCTAGTTGCGTATCGAGCCATGATTGATTATTTCAGTAGGAGTATTATTTTTGCCATAATCGGACAGGAGATGTTCCTAGTGGCGATGCCTCGTCCTGAGGGAGGATCGTCCACTCACTTGTACTATATAGAGGAGGAGACCTCTAAGGAGGTGGTGATACCACTTGATTCGATTCCAGTTGTTATGGAGTTCACTGATGTATTCCAGGATATTCCGGGATTACCTACTAGTAGAGATATAGACTTTGTTATAAACTTAACGCCGGGGACACAGTTGATAGCCCGCGCGCCTTAGCGTATGGATCCAACGGATATGAGGGGGCTACAGGATCTGATAGAGCATTTATTGGGTCAGGGGTTTTTCTGTAGGAGTACTTCGTCGTGGGGTGATCCCGTGCTATTCGTTAAGAAGAGGGATGGATCTTTGAGGTTGTGTGTAGATTTCTGAGAATTCAATAAAGTCACGAAACGGAATAAGTATCCGTTGCCCCGAATCAATGACTTATTCGACCAGTTGAGAGGAAATGCCTTCTTCTCCAAGATTGACATGAGATAAGGATAGCATTAGTTACGTATCATGGAGAAGGATGTCTCGAAGCCTGCATTCTTGACGAGATATGGTTCCTACGAGTTCAGGGTTATGCCGTTTGGTCTAACCAACGCCCCAGACTTGTTTATGGACTTGATGAATAGAGTGTTCAGAGAGTTCCTAGACTAGTTCATTATTGTCTTCATTGATGACATCCTGGTTTACTCCCAAACATAGGAGGAGCATGCTGAGTACTTGAGGCAGGTTTTGCGGACACTACACCAGAACGAGTTGTATGCAAAATATAAAGTGTGGGTTTTTGCTAAAAGAGTGTGACACCCCGACTAATTAAATATCGGGTAGCTACTCCATTATTCAAATTAATACAAAATGTCAAGTTGGTTCAGTTCATAGCATCATTGTCGAAAACGTTTATTTAAACAATTACTAGCCACCTAATATTTTAAAAAGTGAGATGTCAATTTTAATTTACTTAGTTTAACATGTAACCAATTAAATTATGAGCTAAAGGTAACACAATCACATCACAGTCACAATAGAATAATAATGGAATAAAAATGCGTCCGGAGTAACACTCCACTGAATAATCCAAATACTGAGTAAAACCAAATGCCAAGTCTGAATAATTAATTAATTAAAATCCGAAACTGAAATGGAACTAGGTATGATAAAACAGTCTCTAAAGAAAAGGGGTGACATTTCCTATAGATGAATAAATCTGAAGTGGAGTCAATGTAGTAAGTAGAGGCGTCTACAATCGAGGTTCTGTAACTTCCTCAACAGCTATAGCACGTCACTGGAATGGAACTCCTAAGCATGGCGTGCCTGTGGGTGAGCACCTAAAGTTTTTTACAAGAAAATAGATTTGAAAGCAAACGGGTCAGAGCCCGATGTGAAAACAGTTTAAAATATAGCAAGTGTTTAATAACATTAAACAGTGAATATAAAATACATGTTAGTTGCATGCACTCACATGAGTTCCTCACCTCTCAACTAATTGAGCACGTCTAACGTATCCGTAACCTGTCTTAGTTACGCCGCTAACTAACTAGTTTAAATCACGACCTGACCTCACGTAATAATATGAGTCAAAACAAGGAATTCTAATATAACCTTTGCACGTCATTCTTTTTATTTCTCAGATTTCCTTACAATAATTATTATGTGAAATTTCCATTTTAACTTTACTAAAATGTCACAAGTCTTTACACTTACACAAGAATAAAGAGTCCATTTCAATTACAAGTATATAAATCTCATCATAAATATACAATTAAGGCACCCCTAGGCTAAGCTGTGGTGTGAACATACTCTACTATCAAATCCCGGTACATCGCGTACATAAGGACAACGTATTTCAAATCTCTCAAGAACCATTTCAATAAGCAACAATCACACATAATGGAAGCGAACATAGTTCACATACCCATGGGTCACGCACATACCTATGCTCCCATGGTCAGCTGACTTATTAACGCACAAATATGTCATTCACAACCCTATGTCCTTAAGGTACCAATCTAAATTCCCCCGTAGGCACACAAGGATTAGATGGCCCAATTCGAAAGCCGACCTGCTTTGATAGCAAGTATGGTAGGTATGTTGTATACATAAGTCTATATACAAAGCAATGACATCACTTAGATATCTTAAAATATTAAATAAGGTATATTCTACATTCCTATACCGTTATTCCAATTTGTATATCTTTAAGTATCCAAACCATACATAATATAGAATGCCGACACATCTCACGTCTTAGTTTCAAGTACTTAAAGTCTAACCCACAAAGGCTACCAAATCTCCTAATATTACCACATTTAATACACTATTCTTAAGGTACTCATTTCTGTCATTAACCTTATAATATCCAACAATCTAAAACTTACTCGTCAATTCTAAATCTCAATTAGTATCACACTCGTCGAGTCTTATTAAGTTTATTATAATTCCCACTTTGTCTTCTAATTATAATTTGAGTCTCACAAATATGTCTACGGGTCTTTCTTGAATCTAAGGGTATTCACAAAAACCCCACAAATAATTCTCTAGGTTCGAAATCGTTGAAATCCAACAAAGGGAAAATATAACTGATTCTGGGAAGGTCGATCGATCGACCTGGGAGTATCGATCGATTGATGGTGGTCGATCGATCAACCTGGGAGTATCGATCAATCGAACGCACTAGATAGGCTACAACCTGCTTCATTTTTCAATCCAAAACTTGTCCCAAAACTTCATTACATGGTATGAAAATCTAATCTAACGTTATAGGCTCATCATGCAACCAGAATACATCATTGTTAATGTTCCAAAACCTTTTAATCATCAATCATTGGCATTATATGGATCAAAACTTCAATAAAAACCCTAGTTTCCTATTTTTTTCAAGAACATTGATAAATCTCTTCTATAATTCGTTTTTAATTCATCAAAAGTTATATTTGGGGTGCTGAATTCGTCCAGAACAGATCTACATCTAATTCCTAACCAAAGTTTAGGGTTTTACATCATATGCATTGGGTTTTTCATTAAATCTTTCAAGGCAATCATAATTTCTACACAAAGCATGAAGGAAATATTCATTGAACTAATGAAACTAAATCACTTGCCTTAAGTTTTGATGTTCTGAGTTTTTGCTGGTGTTCAAGGGCTGGTCCTCTCTTCTTTCCGGTCATAATTCCGTTCAAAACGGTGGTGGTTTTGGTTTGGAACCCTATTTGGAACTTCTCTCTAACTCCCGTAGACCACTCCCTTGTTTTTGGATGATAATGGCCTTAATGTCTATTCTAAAAATATATAATTAAACTCTATAATTCGTGTGTCTTAATTCCTTAATTTTTAAAATTACCAAAATACCCTTCTGGGTTGCCAGGTTGGCCTAAAAATGCCCCGGGACCCAAACTAAACCCCCGACTAGTGTTTTCTGACTATATCGACCCTTTCGGACACATTGGCGCACCCAAAATGACCATACAGTTGATAAAAATATAATTTAATTTTTAAACCAAATTAAATTAATCTCCGACGCGACTGACACGCGCATCCCAACATAATTTCCCAAATTGTCGTGTTTGTATCTCTTGACAATTTTAATACTTTCAATACTCATATATTACCATATATACTCAGTAATATTTAACATTATCATCATAATTAAATACCAACTCACGTCTCGCTAGTATTTAAATCCGGATTAATATCCAATTAATTTCTCATTTAATTAATTAATCCATTAAATAAAAATCAACAAAATTACGGGGTATTACATACTTCCCCTCTAATAATAGAATTTTGTCCCGAAATTCAGAACTAAAGTATACCTGGCAAAAATAGCTCTGCATAACGCTCGCGCATCTCATCCTCACGCTCCCATGGGGACTCCTCAGCATTATGATGCCGCCACTGAACACATACTAACGGTATTATCTTCGATCTCAGTTTCCTCTCGATGTGGTCCAGAATAGAAATTGACTCCTCCTCGTAGGAACTATCAGGCTGAAGAACGATGTCATCTAAAGAAATATGGGTATGGGCCAAATTGTCCCTAAGATACCTCCTTAACGAGGAAATATGGAACACGTCATGAATCCTATGCAAGTGTTTCGGTAACCCAAGTCTATACTCTACTATCCCAATCCGCTTGATGATAGGAAATGGGTCCATGTATCTAGGTGACAATTTCCCTTTCTTCCCGAAACGCATAATCCCCTTCATCGGAGATACTCTGAGTAGCACCTGGTCCCCCACATTGAACTCTCTAAAGAATCTTTTGGCACCGGCATAACTTTTTTATCGGTCTTGAGCCACCCAAATACGGATACGTATCATCTCTATCCTTGTCGAGGTATCCTGAATCACCTTCGGCCCAAGAATCTTGTTATCCCCCACTTCTAACCAACATGATGGGGAACGACAAGGTCGACCGTACAACGCCTCGAATGGAGCCATGCCAATAGGGAATTGGTAGGAGTTATTATAAGCAAACTCCACCAATGGAAGGTACTGCTCCCCACCACCCCCAACGTCTATAATTCACATACGCAACATGTCCTCTAACATTTGATTCGTTCGCTCGGTTTGCCCATCTGTTTGCAGGTGATATGTTGTTCTCAGCCGCAACTCTATACCCATGGATTCCTGGAAACTCTTCCAAAATCATGAAACAAAGATCTTGTCTCTGTCAGACACGATATTGAGAGGAACCCCATAGAGTCTCACTATCTCCGCTATGAAAATGTGGGCATACTGTCCCATAGTGTAGTCTGTCCGGGCTGGTAGAAAATGAGAAACTTTGGTCAATCTATCCACGATTACCCATATGGAGTCGTGACCCCTTTGCGAAGTAGGTAACCCCGTGATAAAGTCCATGGAAATTCTCTCCTATTTCCACATAGGAACCTCTAACGGCTGTAGAAGTCCGACGGGTCTCTAATGGTCCACCTTTACCAGCTGAAAAGTGGCACATTTGTAAACGAACTCGATAATATCTCTCTTCATCCCGCTCCACCAGTATTTTCGCCTCATATCCTGGTACATCTTGTCCCCACTAGGATGTACCGTGAACCGTGCGACTCGGTCATAACTTCGTGTCGCAAGTCTTCCCCTTCAGGAACAACCAGTCTCCCATTGAAGCGTAAGCCCCCATCTGAGCTAACGGTATAGGACTCAGCTCCCTCTGCTAGTAAACAAACTATCTGCTCTTGACAAAACGAGTCTTTTGTCGGGGCCTTTATCACTCTCATAAAAATCTGGGGTGTAATGGTCATTACTGACATGAATAATCGGGCCACTACATCCTGGTGTCCCAATTCTTTCCACTTAGCTTTCCACAGTTCGGCTACCTCACCTACTGGCCTACGGTTCAACGCGTCTGCTAATACGTTAGTCTTCCCTGGGTGATATTGGATATCGAACTGATAATCCTTCACGAACTCAATCCACCTACGTTGACGCATATTTAATTCTATCTGCGTGAAGAGCTATTGTAGGGACTTGTGGTCTATGAACAAACGAAATTTCTCCCCCAGGAGATAATGTCTCCAAATTATAAGAGCAAATACTACTGTCGCTATCTCCAAGTCGTGGGTGGGGTAATTCTTCTCGTGAGGATTAAGCTTACGGGAAGCATAAGCTACGGCCTGACTCTCCTACTGCAGTACACCTCTAATTCCTTGTAAGGATGCATCGGTGTAGACTAGATACTCAACTCCCGGTCTGGGCAAATCTAACATCGGCGATGAGGTCGACTTGTCCTTTAACTCATCGAATGCCAACTGACAGGCATCGCTCCAGATGAATGGCACACCTTTGCGAGTCAGATGTGTCAAAGGACCCGCTATCTTTGAGAAACCTCGAATAAACCTCTTGTAGTATACTGCTAGGCCCAGGAAACTACGTGACTCAGTCAGTGTTGTGGGCTGTCCCCACTCCCTCACCGCTAAGACCTTCCCTGGATTAACAGATATTCCCCTGTCTGAAGTGATGTGCCACAAAAACTGAACCTCCTTTCGCTAAAACCCACACTTCTCATAATTTACATATAACTCGTTATGTCATAGCGTCTGCAAAACTTGTCTTAAGTGCTCGGTGTGTTCCTCCTCTGTCTGGGAGTAAACCAGAATGTCATCAATGAATACGATGACGAACTGGTCTAGGAACTCTCTGAATACTCTATTCATCAAATCCATAAACACGGTTGGGTCATTGGTTAGACCCATAAGGCATAACCCGGAACTCATAGGAACCATATCTCGTCAAGAAGGCAGTCTTCGAGATGTCCTGTTTACCTAATACACAATTGATGGTATCCTGATCTCCAGTCAAACTTTGAGGAGAAGGAGTCCCCTCTCCACTGGTTGAATAAGTCATCGATTCTTGGCAACGGATATTTACTCCGGATCGTGACTTTATTCAACTCTTTGAAATTGACACGCAATCATAAATATCTAACCCTCACAAGTAACATGTGAGCACCCTCAGCGAGATGCTCCAACAGCTGCCCAGTTTGGGCTTGCATCTCCAAAGGTTCGATAGGGTTAGATTAAATCAGCCTAATAATTGTAGCCATAATCCTCCTTATCGCTACGACTCATTCACGAGATAAGACATTTGATAACACTTAAGTTATCATTTCATTTGCGAATGAAAATTTGGGTACTAATCCTTGTACTGAAAGCCAAACCTTCTCATCTCCCGACGTTCACTAGGTTTCATGCGTGGGATGTCTCGCAAAGAGAAATTCAAACAAGGAACCCTCCCGATACACTACTAACTAGTGTTATTGGTCAATGAGCTTTGAGGCCATCGGTATTTGACTAGTACCTATTTTCCTCACTTCTTGCTAAGAACTTAACTTGTCTCCTCTCATGATACATGGGGCTACACTCGACACAGTCCTCCTACTAAATTGGCGTTAGACTCGATTTCATACTACGGAATAGTCCCCACTCTTAGAAACATCTTAACAAATCTCAAATTTTCTTAGTAGACATCCCTATCCACCAGAATTAAATATAACCAGACGATGTCTTTACGAAGTCTTTATATGTCACCATAAGAAATATATAAATATAAATATGCTTCGCCTCCACTCAAGTGACACTTAGTACAACTTTTAATGAATGCCATACTATAACTATATTGGTTTATTAAGACTCAAACCGTTGTAGCTAATTCAAAATATAACAGGATAAGAATGCATTTTACACTCACATTTTTCAATGCATAGGAATAAACTATAACACATCTAAGTTATTCGAGATTTCCCTTTTATCTTAAAGGACATCATTAAAAATGAAGTATCGTACCTCCAAATGCATGTGGTAGTTGCAGTATAAATGGATGTCTTCGATCAACAAGGGGCCAATCCAGAGAAACTCAAGGATTCCAGAGGGTTTACAAAAAATACCCCCGATCAACTCTTAGCAAAAAATTTGACAGAAGGGTTGACAACAGATCAACTAACATCTTCTGATAAAGTACAAGAGATGAAAACACAGTATGAGGAGACGAAGGGCAAGATATTCCATCAAGGAATTTTGTCAGACCAAGGGTTCGATGATAATATTGCCATATGGAATTTGTATACTGATGGTCCTTCATGTGGGACAGGTAGCGGAGATGGAATTATTCTCAATAGTCCAGATGGGATAGACATTGAATACGCTCTGCATTTCTAGTTCCAAGCCTCCAATAATGAAGTTGAGTATGAAGCTATGATTATGGGCCTAAACCTAGCTAAATCACTGAATGTAGAGCAAATGGTGGTATTCAGTGATTCACAATTAGTGGTGAATTAAATGTTAAGTCTTTATGCGGCCAAAGGGGAGTTCATGCCAAGATACTTAGCCAAGGCTTTAGAGATTATAGCTAGTTTAGTAACTGTTTAGATGGTTAGGATTTCAAGATTGGAGAATGTAAGAGCAAATACACTTATTCGATTACCTTCATCCACTCGTACTGAGTTAAGAAGGACAACCCCGATTGAGCTACTTACTAGCAGAAGTATTGATGAAGACCTGATGATGAATTTTATCGCCTTGGATATGGGACCATCTTGAATGGATCCCATTAGGTCTTATATTGAAGAAAGTATTTTACCAACCGACCTACTTATATCTAAGAGGCTGAAGTACAAGGCTGTCAGATATGTTTTGAATAATGGAGTTCTGTACATGAGAGGTTTGATAACTTGTTTGCAAATGTGCGTTCACCCAGTAGAAGTTAAAGACCTAATAGAAGAAATTCATGAAGGATCTTGTGGGGCTCATATAGCAGGAAGAACTCTACTATAGAGAATGATTACCAAAGGTACTACTTGTCAATAATATGCGCTGATTGTACGGCTTATGATAAAAATGTGACAAGTGTCAGAGATTTTCTACTATACGCAGAACTCCTCTGATGCTGAAAACACCAATCACTTCACCTTGGGCATTTGCTATGTGGGGAATAGACTTAGTTAGGCCTCTGCCAACTACAAGAGGACGATTCAAATATTTGGTGGTAGCTATTAATTACTTCACAAACTGGGTGGAAGTTGAACCTCTCATCGATGTGGCCTATAAAAGGGTATACCAATTCATTTGGAAGAATATCATTTGAAAATATAGTCTGCCCCATGCCTTTATCACTGATCATAGTACCCAGTTTGACAATGATGAGTTTACAGTGTGTTGTCTACAGTTCAACATTCAAAATGTCCATTCTGCTCTAGGTCATCCCTAAAGTAACGGACAAACAGATGTGACAAACAAAACTGTACTGAATGGGTTGAAGAAGAGATTAGATGATTCTAAAGGGAATTGGATCAATGAGTTAAAATTACTGTTCTGGGCTTACCCAATAACTCCCCAAACAACAACTCGAGAAACCCCTTAGATGTTGACTTTTAAGAGTGAAGAAGTGATGCCTGATGAACTGGGATTACCTACTCATAGGGTGCTCAATTTCAATTCTCCGATGAGTGATTTGATGAGACGCTTGGATTTGGACATGCTCGAAGAAGTTCGAGAAGATTCAACGATCTGAAATGTAACCTACCAGCAAAGGACTGCTATGTTCTATAACAAAAGGGTAAAGAAATATGATCTAAAAGAAGGTGATTATGTTCTTAAGAAGGTAATTCAAAATCATAATAAGTTGGAGGCCAGTTGGCATGGGCCCTATCGCATCACGTCAGTTGTCCGACCTGGCACTTACAGAATTGAAACTCTCAAAGGGGAAGTATTCAAGAATTCCTAGAATGCAGAGCACCTGCGAAAGTACTACTAGTGATGCCACAGTCAATGTACTCAATTCTTTGAATATGGATGAAAAATATGATTTTCCCATTAGTTTTTTTTTCAGATTACTAGTGCTACACACTACACTCAACAGTTTATAGCATTTGAAAACGCACAACCACCAACTAAAAGTTGTTCGGCATCAACAACCACCAACTAAAAGTTTATCGGCATCAACAAACCACAAACTAAAAGCTGGTCGGTATCAATAACCACCAACTAAAAGTTGGTCAGCATCAGGAAACCACCAACTAAAGGTTGTTCGACATCAACAACCACCAACTAAAGGTCAGCATTAGCAATCGATCAAGGCAAAGTTCTAAACGCTTGGTTAAAACATGGGTGACGAAAGGGTCACCTTAACTAGGCAAGAAGTTGGATAAACGTCCAATGCTTGGAAACCAAGGTAACTAATTGTCTAAATATATAAACATATTAGTGAGATCCATGGTGACAATTGGGTGATCAAAAAGATTACTACAACTAGGCAACAACATGGGATAAATATTCCATTGCCTAGGCATTTATGGGTGATGAACATCACTAAAACTAGATTGGAACATGGCATAAATATTCCTTTATCTAGGCAAAAAAATAAAGTGATAAACTATCCTTTCATATTCATCTATATCTAACAACTGATCAGACTTTGATACAGGATCCATTCCAGCTGGAGGGTCATCTAAAGCATAAGAAGAATTGATAAAATTGAAGTCCTGAAGCATTTTGGTGTTACATGAACTTGGTCGGTCTAGAAAATGAGGAGGTCGGGATATCTCAAATTCTCCATGAAGACTATAATCACCTAAGTATTTGGAAATCAAACAATGAGTAATGGAGCGAACTGGAATCCAATTAACGTCAAGCTGGAAAGGTGGTTTTGGAAGATCATGTAGCCCAGGGTTATACAAATCCCACAGTTCAGTTCCTTGCTCAACTTTCATTACAGTTACAGCGTCCATCCATCCCTGTTTGTATCCTTCAATGTTTAATTGCTTTAATCTCGCATCAAGATGATATAAAGCCTCATTGTATCCCTCCATCCCGAACTCTCTGGATTTCTTATTACACTGATAACTTAGCCGTTCAACATGTTGGTGTAGTCTTGTCCGCACACATTCTTTATTCTGCAATGAAGAACTTTGGGTGAATAGTTTTTCTATAAGAGTTTGAATCTTCTGGGACATCTCTACTAGAGCTTGATTTTTTGCCTTAAATTAAGCATCTTGATTTTCTAATACTTATCGAGTTCTAGTCTCTTTAATGCTACTTCGACCAGCTCTTATTCTACCCAAGAAGTGGATGCAGGTCTAGTTCTTTTCAAAGTTTCCAACTCTTCTCTTAATGAATAATTTTCAGTCTCCAAAAAGAAAATACCATCATCATTAATCGGTACTATAGCTCCAGAAGAAGAAGCATATTTTAAATGTCCCAATTCTTCTCTCAAAACGTTATTTTCCTCCTCCAACAGTTTGGCGATGTTTCTGTTCTCTTTAATTTTGAATTTCAGAATGATTTATCTTTTATTATGGGCAAAAATGAATTTTTCAAAACCCCGATTAGCGCTCAATTGTTGGTATTTCTTCTCATAACTTTCATGAAGAAGGGCACAAGATTCTTTGTGCTGAGCTTGGAGATCCTCAATCATTTAATAATAGGCCGCGTTATTCGCCACAACTCGCTTAAGAAGAAACTTTAAGTATTGATAAGACTCTTTTGCTTGTTCTGAGGCATCAGGGGATTCTATTGATATAAAAATTAATCAACTGAAGTGAACCAATTATATCAAGACAAGCATCATCCAATATGGCACAAGTTCAAATGATGAGCTACTCAGCGTATCGAACTACTCAATGTACCAAGCTACACAGCGTACCGAGCTACCAAGTATACCGAGCTACTTATTGGGAATGGAAAACGACCAGACAGATTCAATGTTTATTGTATTACAGTTATTCGTTACCATATACACATGTACACGCCTATTCGATAAAGGCACACTATTTATTCACATTGGCAGCCCAAGGGTTATAAATACATTATAATACCCTCTTAGCAGGGCAAGCGAGAAAAGTCAAAATAAAGGCAAGACAGCCAGTTATACAAACTAGTGGATGTAGGCCATTTCCTTAAGGTTGACCACTTTAAAAATATCTTTTCTTATTTCTTTACTCATATTTATCTGTGATTAATAAATTAGATCAAATATAATTTTTTACATCAACAGTGAGTTAGTAGAAAATTAACAACACAGACTTAGAAAGGTAAAAAAAATCTAACTTACTAGAACAAAGTGACAAATCCCTTATTTATGAAGGCACTCCAAATAAAAACTTTTCATGGCTAACATGTCCTTAGGTAACAATGAATCCTAAGCTAATGAATAACCAACTTTGACATTATGGAATGCCAAATCCTTAGTAGAAACATGATCTTTTAGCTTCATGAATTTCATCCCTAACAATAAACCCGATACATTAACAATGGTGGTGGCTGCCTTGTGAAATTCACCAAGGGTCAGTTATTTAGAGGAGTTGAGGGAGGAATCTTGTATGTTATACTCTTCTTACCTTCTCATCCTCTCTCTCTCTCTCTCTTTCCCTCTCTATGTTCTTCTCATTATTGTGGTTCTCTTTCTCTTGGGCGGAGATAATCCTCTTCGTGGTGCTAGCTACACCTTGGGCGACTTGGTTACACTGGTCTCCCTTATTCATAAGATTTTCTCGAGTGACATTAAGATTCACCATTCATCTTAGAAGGTTATTCATATGTTAATGGTCATAGGGAACTAAGGGAAATAAAATTATTAATCATCTTCCTCCTTATGTATCTCTACCCAAAGTCGGCCTAATGTGGCGACCTCTTCATACGAGAAAGGGGGAGTGAATTCATCAAAGAATAAGTCTTCTTATTGCTGGATCCATTTGTCCTTCGTTGAGTCGGTAAAGATTACGTACGTCAAAGAAGACATTTCACCACATACACTCAGTTTCCCCTGCATTGAGAATAGAGGAAGGTTTTGGGATTCAAGAGTCACCGACCACTATGTAATCGACTGTGGTGACTTGGGGAACATCAATAAAGTTCTTTTCTAACACAACCACCATTTTATATCTAAGAAGTATACAGGAGGCCCTCTAATGAAACCTAACTCTAGCTAGAGTTTTCTATTCCCAAACCTTTTAAAGATCAGTGAGGTTTATTTCATGGTCTTTAGTTTTTCTCTTGTAATGAGAATCTACACAAAAAGCGTAAGCCTATTATAAACAGATAAAGAAAAATTCTTAATGAAATATAAACATATAGTAAAGAGTCTACCATGATATATTTCCTTCACGACCACGGGAAGACCTGTGTATTTCACACCTAAGAATAGATAATAGACACTAAGAGAACTCTATTAGTGTATTTTTGTGATCAGGGAATCCAAGTCACCAAATTGAGGGACTTGTCCCTAGCATGGAAGTTGTATGTTCTAGACCTAGGATAAGTCCTCAAGTCGCGGAAAAACCTTATCTCATTTCAATAGAGGCTAGTCTCAAAATTATTTTTTATGAAGATTGATCTTATTATAATCTGGAAGAAAATTTTATTTTCTTAGATTGGAAGTATTTCATTAAAAAGGAGTACTTCCATCAGTAATGAGCGAAGGGGCAATGAACCCCCTATTATAACAACTGTTATAAAAGAGACCTCGCCATCAATGTCATAAACATCTTAATCATTTCAAAGGACCATATTTTGACGTTTCCAGGTATGTGGTACTTAGTACGAAATGCCTCACAATCAATATATGAGGTCACTACGTACTTCCTCAAATGCATGTACATAGATAAAGGGGGAGAATAAAAATAAAAAAGGAGGTAAATATTTGCTTCTCTGGAACTCAAAGTTAGAAAAATGAGAGGTCACGTACTTTTGTAATTAAAGTAAATAGGTACAAGGGTTCATTTGTTACCCCTTATACTCTTTACCACCAAAGGAAATTGGAAGTGACGACTCTCTTAGGAAGAGAGGCTCACTCTCACTCTCCCTATGTCACACGATTCACATGTGTAGAGGGGCACTCACTTGGTAGAAGAACTATAAAATCTAGGGCAAGGGAATCCACTTTGAGTGGCCCCCACTTCCATAGATTGATATGAAAATAGCCTGGGGTGAGGGGATCCACTTTGAGTGACCCCCACTACCCAAGATTTCCATATCACAAAAAAAACTTGGGGAGAGGAGATCTATCCCGAGTGGCCCCTCTGCCCAAGGTTGATGCTATAGAAAATGACTCAGGGGGAGGGGATCCACTTCGAGTGTCCCCATCCCCAAATTTCCACATAAAAATTACTTAGGGCAAGGGGGTCCACCACCAGCGGACCCATCCCCAAGATTATTACTCAAAAACTAATAAATTACTAATGATTACTTTCTTGTACAGGTAGCCTTAGTTGAGAAAGTAGGTCTCAATCAGCCAGTTGGGATTTACTGGAAGTTTTTGTTCCGTGGATGAGAGATGAGTTTAAGATAGAGATAATACTAGTAGAGGGACTTTGAAGCACCCATACAACCTACACTTAGAATAAGAAAGTGATTAGCCAAGAGGCTGCTCATAAGAACACTTTTTAAATGACCATCGGTGAGTGGCCCTCAGGTCCACTCATAAGTTTTATAAAAAAATTTACAACAAGTTACTATTTGAAATGATATTTACCAAATCATATATTTTGGCATTATTAGACAACATATTTTCTTTTGGACTTTAGTGTGCACCAGGTGTCTCATTTTAGAGGGGATAGTCGGCGAATAGGCAGATAGGAAAAAAAGTATATTATAGACCTTGTCCCTAAGTTCCCTCTCATTTTTGGTGCCCAAAATGCCAAGTCATCCCTAGTATAGACCTATAAATGGGACCCTTTAATAAGGTCAAGAACAAGACATAAAACTCAAGTTACACTGTTACTCTCCCAAAATAGCACCAAAACTAGTATTCTCTCCCTTCTCTCTCTCTAAGTGTCAAAGTCCTTGTCACTTCACTCTCATTATTACAGCAATTATTTTCGAGAGATCTAGTTCTCCCAAATATCATTGCTTATGAAACTTGTTGTTATCTAGTTTCTTTTCAGGGGGAAGGTCACAACCTTTACTCCATTATTACCAAAAGAGGAAGGTTTCATCTCATAGTTGCACTTGAGACTTTAAAGGCCTTGAAGACAGAGTCAATTGGAGTGGGTTATGCCTCACCTGTTCCAGTTCTTTACAAACCCAATACAACCACCCTCTTACAACATGAAATGATTAGGGGAGGTAAATATACATCGCATGAAACCCTAAACATAGGGATTACGTGCTCCCATTATAATAATTACGCTCCCAATAAGCACAAGTGGTACAACTTATAAATGATTGGTGAGAAAAATCATGTTCCACGTGGACAACTCAACAAGATATAATTGGGCCAACCAGCCCTAAATACCGACCACCCTAGTAATGGGGGCAATCAAAGGGACTATAAGTCATGTATGCCACATGGGATTTGGAGAACTATATCGATCAGGTAATCCGAATATCACAAACTGATTAGAAATGAATCAAAGAAGGTGAAAATGAATATGGATAGATACAAAAATCATTATAATTCAACTACCTTAGGGATAAGACCAAAGGCAATGACCAATCACTATTAAAATACATCTAAAAATCGAGGGCACTTAAATCTATAAGTATGTCACGGCCCTAATGTTCTAGAGTAGCTAAGTTCACAACATTGTACCCACGACTTAGACACTTTGCTACAAACCTTATTAATACAAATCGTCTTCTTCCCCTCTTTTTGAAAGCTAATTATACTTTACTCTCCCTTTCTCATGGATGTAGGGAGGTTAACCTACCAAACCATGTATATATGTGTCAATTTTCAATATCGTACTTACATATCGACTAAAATTAGTATTTACCATTATTGTAGGACAGATATACCTTACAATTTATATATCACATCCCTTTAAAATTGTCCGTTCATGGTATTGCAATTAATTATGTATATAACGTGTTCATCACCGATATGTGCAAGCCTTTGGTTTTTATTACATTTAATCTTTATGCCAACATATGGCGAGTGATTTACATCAATTTGGAGTGTTTTATTTTTTTAGTGTGATCACTAGGGAGATCTAAACTAATATGTTAATATTGAACATTGGGTCGGTAATGCTCAAAATAAATATCATATGTAGTTTTGTACCCTACACATAATGACATCATATGAATCCCATGAAGTATTTGGTATAATGAAGTATTTGGGAAATTTAACTTGTAGGAAAGGCAAATCTCCTACATTCCTTTTGAAAGAATAACCCCTACTCCTCCCTTATTTTTCGCCGAAGATCCATCGAACTTCATCGTCCATTCCTCATCAGCTGCATCCAGATAATTGGCTTGTAAGTCATCCCCTAGAAAAATTGCCAATAGATCGGCATATGCCTGGCTTTTGATCGCGTGAGGGACCGCACACTTCAAGTCATATTAGGAAAGGATGAGGAACCACCTAGCTGCCATGCCAATCAATATAGTTCTTGCCAAAAAATACTTAATAGGATCGCATGTAGTTACAATATGAATTGTAAAAGACAACATATAATGCCTATGTTTCTGTGCTACAAAGACCAAGGCTAAACAATGCCTTTCTAGGTTGCTATATCTAATCTCTGGCCCATGTATGATTCTACTGAGGTAGTAAACTGGTCGTTCTTTCCCATCAAGTTCTTGTTCCAGTAAAGCTCCAACGGACCTCATGGTAGATGTAAGACATAACTTCAATGGTATTCCCCCTCGTGGGGGAACCATGGTCTATGGTGAAACTAGCAGCTTCTTGTCCCCAGCGAAAGACTCCTGGTGACCTTCCTCCCACCTGAACTTCGTGTTCTTTCGCAACAGCTGCATCAATGGGTGTGTCACCTCGGCCAATCCAGGCACAAATATTCTAAGGTAGGAGACTTTATCGAGGAAACTCTTCAGATCATTCGCCATTCTTGGGCATGGCATCTCCAAGATCGCCTGCTGCCTATCCTGGTCCATCTGTACGTCGATCCACTAGGAAGCATAAGAATTTCCCACTTGTTACTCTGAAAACACACTTTAGTGGATTCATCCTCAATTTATACTTCCTGCATCGAGAGAACACCTTCCTCAAATCGCTCAGATGAGACTCCTCCTTCCTCGATTTGATGACTAAATCGTCCACATGGAATTTTATAAATTTGTGGAAGAAGACATGAAAAATGGCCATCATTGTTCTCTGATAAGTAGCCCCAGCATTCTTGAGTCCAAACGTCATTACTCTGTACATGAAGTTTCCCAACGGAGTTCTAAATGCCGTTTTCTCTACATCCGTGGGGTACATTTCGATCTGGTTGTATCCCATATACCCATCCATGAAGCTATACATCTCATGACCAGTCGTGGCATCTATCAAGCTATCGATGGAGGGTAGAGGGAATTCATCCTTGGGGAAAGCCCTATTATAATATATGAAGTCCACACAGATCCTTATTTGGTTCTTGTCTTTCCTTCCCACCGGCACAATGCTAGGCAACCAAAGTGGATGTCGTATCGGTTTGATGAACCCTGCTACTAATAACCGTTGGACCTCTTCCTTGATCTTAAAATCTAGCTCTGGCTTATACGTTCTCGTCGCTTGCTTCACCGGAATGTCCGAAGGCATTACGTTCAACTTGTGGCAACTAACTTCTTTGTCTAGTCCCTTCATCTCTGTGTACTTCCACGTGAAAACATCTATGAATTCCTGAATTAACTCAACCAAGGCTTCTCGCTTCTCTTTGTTTAGGTCTTTCGTGATAAAGATAGTCCGAGGATCCTCCCCTTCTTGATCCAGGTTCAACTGCTCCAACTCTTGTGCTTGCGGCATTAGTTTATCCGTTATGTAATCATGTTCTTCGGCCACATCTTCCACGAATTATTGTATGTTATAGTTATCAAACACCATACATTGCCCTTGTTGATCTACCAAAAAGCATTCATATATTGGGTCAGACTCATTATCGGTCCCTTCGGCCACCCGTTCACACCATCACAACTGATAGACCACCTTTCCTTCTTTGGGGATGACCTTTTTTCACTTGCTGGCCGTTATGACTACCTTCCTTTTCTTTTCCCTGGAAACCTCAGTAATCCTTCCTCCTAAAAATTGCCTCAACACGCTTTGGCATTGGGCATCGTGCAGCATCGGGTCCACTCTAGGTATCATCCTATCTTTGAGCTGCTTCGAAATATTTTAGGGGAGAGGGGCCTCCTTAGCCATCTCCTTTCGCCGTCGGCATCTTCTTTATTTTTCTCATTCAAAGGCCCCATTATTTCTCTAATCGAGGGACCCATGCTCCCTCCATTCTTTTTGTCAGGACCCAAACATCTTCCTCCAGCTCTATGTAAAATGCTGCATCTACCAAATGATCTTCTTCAACCACGAAGGTCCTTCTTGTAGCTCTAATAGTCACCTACGTTCCTTTGATACTTTCCTTGGTGCATTGGTGATACGTGGAGGGAACTAGCCCTCTGTTGTGCATCCACACTCTTCCTATTAATAGATGATAGGAAGTTTCACTTTCTATTATATGGAACTTGATGTGGGAACTCAGGTTTCCCATCACGATCCCAACATTTACGTATCCGATGGACTTAGAAAATTAGTTGTCATATCCCGAAATTACCAAAGGCATGAGGACCAACCTTTCTTCTGGAATATTAGCCCCGGGGAAGGAGTTGATCGAAAAAATATTAATAGAAGCACCCCTATCCATAAGAGTCCTTGCAAAGCTTCCCTCATTGACGCTGGCGGTTACATACAGAGGCCTATTATGAGGGAACCTTACAGCCATGTCTGCATCAGTGAAGGTTACTTCTTATAGAAACCTTTTTACCAACCTAGCCATGGTTCCCCTCCATCTCAGTGAGGGGATTGCGTTCCTCTTCACAATGTCTAAGATCGCCTGCATTATTTCTAGTCTGCTCTCCTTCGGTATCCCTACTTGCTCAAAAAAATAAGTGAACTTTGGGGATTTTGAAACTTCACTGTATTCTATGACCGGGTATATTTCCTCGTCTTCAATGATGTATACATCCTCCGCGTCTTTAGCGCTTGCTTCATCGTAGGCTAAAACTACATTATCCATTCCCGTAGTGCAACTTTTCAGAGCTTCTTCAAACTCCCTCTGCCTCATCGTTAACCCTCCCTTTTCTCTTTCTGCCTCCTCATCATAGGCCATCACTAGATTGGCCCTGTGTGCTGGAAGTGGGTTGTTGTTAATGTTCTGCGAGGGGATTTGCAACGTTCCTGCCTTCATGTACTTGTCAATGATTCTTCTTAGTGTGAAGTAGCTCTCTGTTAGATGCTGAATCTTCCGATGAATCTGACAATATTTAGGATCCTCCCTCATTACAGAATCGGATTCTTCCACCGAAACTCCCTTTGGTTCATAGACTGTTCCACCTTGTACCATTGCATTATAACAACTCATAGCCTCTTCTGTCATGCAAGGCAATGGTGGTGGGTCTTCTCTGTATCTTCCAAACTTCCTCTTGTTGTCTTTCTTCGGTGCCTTGCCCTCATCTACTCCTTCGGTGTACCCCACCCGTGGGGGCTGAGGCCTTTCTCCCCCAGGTTGCATCGGCTGCCTAAACATCATGGGTACCACTACCGGGTTTGGTCATACAACCAATGAGATATTCCTTGCAGCTTTTAGGAATGCTAAAAAAGTTCCCTCGCGCATTTCATTGATGATATGGCAAATGTACTCAGGAAGCAGCCCTTCTCCATAGATCTGTAATAGTTTATACTCTTTGGCCTCCTCTCTTACATAGAGGGATCTTTCCCTGAACCTTCGAACATATGCCACCACGTCTTCCCCAGGTTGTTGCTTCTCTCTCCCCAACTGGGTTAGAGTAAACTCATCCTCCGCTAGAAAGAACTTTTGGATGAACAACACATGCATCTCCTCCCACGTGGAAACACTCTTGGGAGACAAGTGCAAATACCAGGTGTATGCTTTATCGGTTAGGGATTTGGAAAACTCTCACAACCTGACCTTCTTATTATTGTAGTGCGCCCCCAAGTGCTCGACGAAATGTTTAATATGCTCCTTCGAGTTCCCACACTTTCTTGTGTATTTTTCAAATATAGGAGGAATATAATCCTTCGGATAAGGCTCATCGTTGTACTCCTGAGGGTAAGGCATCTGAAAGTCGTCATAGAACGAAGCTACCTCGCTCACAGATTTCGAGGAGGCCTGCATGAACTTTAGCATCTCTTTTCTCATTTCCTCCATGGGTGACAGGGCAATGACCAATGGGGTCACAGGCTGAATGCCCGTTACATCGGGAGCCATCGTTGCCACTGGTGCCATTGATACTCCTGATATTCCCACCGCTGGATTCACAATGGAGGGTATACTTGCTAGGACTTTTCCTGTTGCACCCTCACCTGGTGGGGCCGTTGGGGATGCTCCCGGTGTTACAAAGGAATTGGCTTCAAGTCCTCTCAGCACCGTTGAAGCTACCGGAGTTTGCAAAAATTCATAAAACTTACTCATAAGGAGTGCCACCTGAGTGGGCCCCAACCCTGCACTCATGGAAGCTTGTGTCACCCCTAGAACTCCTGTCGTCGCCTGCACCGGAGGTACCTCTATTCAAGGAGCCCCATCCCTTAGAGCCTTCAGTTCTCTCGCAACTTGTTCTTCATTATGTTGGATGTCATCAAAGTTGAGCCTTCGATTAACATTATCCTGCGCCATGCACCTTGCTTAAAAGAATGCCTCCCCAGTAGAGTCGCCAAATTTAAGAGGGTACTTTAGATAAGATGGACGTGTAACCCCTGTTTGAGTATGGTAATGATAGGTTAATTGGCCAAAGCTTTGGATTAATGATAGGACATACGAACACAAACCCTAATGAAGATAAGACTCAGTTTAAACTCACAAAGCTCTTGTGTATAACTCAGGAAGTAAAAATGAACTTTAGAAGTAACTTAGCTAGAGGGAGAGAGAAGTAAGCACCCTAGATACACCTCGGTAGGCAGTTAGGAACACACCAAACACCCTCAAGAATCTTTGTCAAGTATTAAAATCTTCGTAATAAATAACAATGGTGAGTGAGTAAACCCTTCGCTTTGCAATAACTCTCTCTGATGTGTGTCCTCTCTAGCAATAACTCATGAACTCTCAAAAGATCCCCCTTCCCTTAGAGGTGGTTCGGGCTCTTAAATAGCACTTACACCGCCCTCGATGCAACTCAGTCATTAATGCCTGTGAAAGACATCCCTCATACTTTATGTCTCCAATATTAAATACCTGATGCACTAGCTGCCTCCATGTCATAGACATTAAATGCTAAGATATGTCTTTTACCTAACCACTATGTGTCCGGGGCTGTTGCCGTAGAGGTTGCTTACCAACTCTCTGACAGCCCCAAATACCACGGTGGTTTACTCGAGTGAAGATTTGATATTGTCTAGCTGGATAGTGACATCACCTACAGTATATGGGACATAAAGTAGAGGGATCTTTGGTTCACAACTAAACTCCCGATGGAACTCGAAGCTGCTCCGCTCGAGGTTCCACGGTGAGGGTTCCTCGGTATTTTACCAGGTGTATCTAAGATGGTCAGGACAAGCCCCGATGGTTCCCCACTTCTCAATCCTCCAAACCAAGTCCCTCCAAAGTTCCCACAGAGAGTTCGTTCGATAGAGCATGAAATCTCTCCAAGGCCCTGCCAAGCCTGGTCTCTCGCGAGTACCGTTCGACCTCACACAAATTCATTATTTCTCGTTGCATCATTAAAATCATTATAGCTCATAGCCAATATAAACAACTATACAATCATGACTAAATAACCCAAAAAGCTAAAGTATAAGTTTCCACGCTAAGCTTCCACTCCAAGCTGCCTCGCCTGAGTTGCCACGCTAAGCTGCCTCGCCTGAGTTTCCACGCTTTCTTAATCCCAAACACTGTTGCTAATGGGTGAATTATCCCTAATTTCAGGATTACCTTCAAGCCCCCTCTATAATAATTTAAAAGAGTACTAAAAATTCCTAAGTAACTTAATCACCACAATGCATTTTCTAATATCACCTTGTACATGTTCTTAGTCATGCATCAATTGAACTTAAAATCTATTTATTAAGGTACAAATCATGATTAACATAATCTCTAATCTTCTTACCTTGATCGTTTCAACATTTTTTTCTTCATTATTTTTAGGTGATGACCAAACATATTTTTATTGAACAATAAATATTAATTTATTTATTTGTAATTTCATATATACTCCTAAATTACTCTTTTTATTCTTTCTTTTTAGGAATTTTAAGCCTCCATTAGTTGAAATTAAGGTTTTTTTATGGGGAGAGTTGAAACTCTATAAAGGTTTTGGTTGGAGTGTAGTATTCAATATGTTCTCAAATTGCTCTCATTCTTTAATTTTTCTTTTTAATTCAATCTTTGGTTTGGGAACAAACAATTTTCTTAGAGATGATGTTTACATGAAGGATGTGTTAACTATGTTTAGGTAAGATTTTGAAATGGTTTTAGATGGCCACGATTTTAGGGGTGGTTATAAAGAGGTATGATTATTGAGTTGGTTTGGTTTCCAATGATGGTGATGGGGCAATTTTCAGTGGGATTCTTATCTTGGTTCATTTTTTATAAGTAAATGGATCTATAGAAACATGCCCGCCTAAGGGGGCGGAAACATGTATACAAGAAGTATACAAATAATAAAACAAAGGGACGGAACCCAAACAGAGAGTAGCCTATGACTAGAAACTCCTCTAAGAAATCAAGGAAAAGAGACAATGATGTATCCAACTTTTTCTGATCCCAAGAGAGTAAAAGAATCAAGAAGCAGTACCGAAGATGTGATGCATCCAACTCCACCCCCTCAAAGTATCTACGATTTCCTTCCTGCCAAACGCTCCAAATAATAAAATGTGGGAACATCTTCCAAACTCCCCTCGACCCAAGCCAACCCCTAGGACTCCCTAAATTCGCCAACACCCCACTCATCCCCTGAGGCAAAACCCATGCGATCATGCCGAAATAGAGGATCAATTCCCATAGTCCCCGGGTCACATGACAGGGAAGAAGAAGGTGACTGGTCATCTCATGATCTTTCTTGCACAACCAACATCTACTGGCTAATCACCTCCCATGATTCTACAACCCCTCAATAGTCAAAATGGTCTGTTTGGCCGCAGTCCACACAAAAAATATGACCTTTGGGGGCGCCTGGTTCTTCCAAATAGCCTTCCAAGGAAGGGAGACTCTCCCACTGCCCCTGATATCAAGGTAATATTTCTTAACTGAGAAAAGGCCATCCTGATAAATCGACTAGCTCAACTCATCAGCCACAACAAACGGAATAGGTGTCAAAGAAAACCAATCAAATAAATCCTCTGCCTCCTCTAACTCCCAATCCCTAAGCCCCCATCTGAACTTGGGGTCCCACAATGCATGATACCCTACCCTCCTCTTATGGTCCTCTACTGTCCCCTCCCTAACCCCCGTAATCTGATACATCCCCGAGAAAAGATCCTTAACTGATCCTCCCTCACCCCACCTATCCTTCCAAAACCTAATATGATTCTCTATCCCGAGCTGAAAGGAAGTGGACTTAGAGAAATCATCCCACCCACGAGCAATGCGCTTCCACAAACCCACCCCATGAGTAGCACCCCCACCCTAGGTCTCCACCTAAACTAGACAATCCCAAATTAATAATCATCACATTCCTATAAAGTCTTCCATCCTCCTTATTAAACCTCCATAATTACTTGTCAAGTAAAGCCTGATTGAAGTGTGCTAAACTTCGCACCCCTTCCCCTCCCTCCTTCAGCGGAATGCACACCTCATACCACCTCACCAAACTATATTTAAACTTCTCATCATGCCCTTTCCACAAAAAATTCCTCATCATCTTGTCCAGTCTGTAGCCAATAGAAGCAGGAAGAGGTAGGATAGACATCAAGTACGTTGGTAGACTCAATAAAACACTTCTGATTAGCGTTAGCCTCCCCCCTTTAGAAAGACAACTATATTTCCAACCTACTAACCTCCTTTGAACCCTCTCAATGACCGGATCCCAAATCTCGGTGGACTTAAACTTATCCCCTAAGGGTAAGCGAAGATAAGTGAAGGGGAGTGAACCGACCGAACACCCAAGTACGCCAGCCAAAGTTCCCACATCACTGACATCCCAAATGGAAATCATCTCGCTCTTCCTGACGTTAATTTGAAGCCCAGACACCAGTTCAAAACACGATAGCATCATCCTTAATGTCCTAACCTCATCCACAGTCCACCCAGATAAAATAATAGTATCATCTGCGAACAGCAGGTGAGAGATCACCAACGGCTGGGGAACAGTATTCTAGAACACAAATCCGGATACCAGGCCAACCTTCATCGTACGACTAATCATCCGAGAGAATGCCTCCATAACCATAATGAAGATAAAAGGATACAATGAGTCTCCTTGCCTAATACCCGACGAGATTGAGAAGAAACATTCAGGCACCCCATTCACCAGGACAGAAAATT
Source organism: Sambucus nigra (assembly GCA_949130495.1). Classification (NCBI taxonomy): domain Eukaryota; kingdom Viridiplantae; phylum Streptophyta; class Magnoliopsida; order Dipsacales; family Adoxaceae; genus Sambucus; species Sambucus nigra. Next base: position 378,264,399 of record OX422219.1, on the reverse strand, counting down.
TGACAGATGTGCATCTCTTCATCCTCATGCACCACCGTTCCCCGAAACCAATCATTCTCAGAAGATAGAAGAGAAAATCCCAAATCACATAATTGCAAGCCTTCTCAACATCAAACCTATAAATAATACTTGAGTCCCACTTCTCATCCTTGACTCGATGAACTCATTTTCCACCAGCACCGCATCCAGAATCTGACGGCCACCCACAAAAGCACCTTGGGCATTGAAAATGAAAGGATCAATCACCTTTTTAAGTATAATTAATATGACCTTAGAAATGATCTTATAAACATTGCCGACAAGACTGATGGGTCTGAAGTCTCTAAAATCCGTCGTTCCCCCAATCTTGGGCACCAAAGTAATGAAAATAGTATCCAAAACTCCTCAAAAAATACCCCTTATCATACAACTCATGAAAGATCGCCATCACATCCTCCTTGATAACCCTCCAGCAATACTGGAAGAAATCCATAGTGAACCCATTAGGATCAGGCACCTTCTCCCCCTTCATAGACCTCAAAACCTAGACCACCTCCTCCGTGAAAACACTTTCAAACTGACCCAACTCAACCCCCGCTAAGGTAGCCACCGAAAGCTCATCCATCTTGGGGCGCCAGGACCTCTCCTCTGTATATATTCTCGAATAAAATAGACTGATATCCCTATGGATATCTCTCTCTTTGGTTTATTACACCCTCTCAACTACAACCTTGCCAATATGGTTGAAGCGCCAATGGGAGTTAGCCACTTTATGGAAGAATTTAATATTTATTTCCCCCTACCTAAGCCATAGAGCCCTATATTTTTACCTCCAACAAAGCTCCTCCTGAATAAGTCTCTTCCCCACCTCCCTTTTTTTTCTCTTCCCTAACCCCCATTTCATCCCCTGAAATTCCACCCCAACTGTCTTTCTCCTCAAGGCCTCGAATATCCTCCAACAACTGCGTAAGCACTCCCCCCACATGCCCAAACACATTATGGTTCCACTGAATAATATCCCCTTTGATCCAGAATAGCTTAGAGGCTAATCTAAAGCTAGCATTTCCCTTCACCTCATACCCCCAGTCCTTGACCCTATCAACAAAGTCCTCTTTATTAAGCCATATACTCTCGAATCTAAACAGGGAGTTCGTACCCCTTCTCCCCTCACACTCTATAAGGATAGGGGAATGATCCGAAGTGACCCGCGAAAGGCAAGACTGAGTTGCCCCAAAAAATATTCCTCCCACTCATCAGAAAGAAGAAAACGATCATTCCGAGAAAAAGAAAGGTCATCCCTCTTGTTGGAATAGGTAAATAAACCTCCCTCCTGAGGAAGATCCGCCAAAGAAAGATCATCAATGAAATCATAGAAACCCATCATGAAAGAATTCAATCTCCCGCCCCCACTCCTTTCAGAGGGCAAACGAACAATGTTGTAATCACCCCTCATACATCACGAAACACCCTAAACGCTTTTGGCTCCTGCCAATTCCTCCCACAGTTCCCAACGAACTGAATCCTCCACTGGCCCATACACCCATGAAAAACTCCATGTTAAAATTTTCTATACATTCCTAAATAAACAAGAAAGAGACCAGCAACCCACCGACTCATCCAATTTCTCCACCACTCTATTATCCCACATAATCATGATACCTCCTGACGCCCCCTCCGAATCGAGACATCACCACTCAATACTACGCCCACCCCAAATTGACTTTACCAACTTCCTATCCATAGCTCCCATTTTATTCTCTTAAAGGCACACGATATATGGCCTCCACCGGAAAATTTCACCACCTACCACACCTATTTTCTCATAGCCATTCAAACCTCGCACATTTCATGAAATAATGCGTAGTTTCATTAAAAAAAAGTTAAAACACTCCTTTTCCCCCCTCAAGCACCTCTACCTAGCCCCTCCGCCTCTTCTCTATATCATGGAAAAAAGATAGGGAATCCCTCTCATATGCCACGTAAGTAATCCCTAAAAATTTGCTAAAACCTCCTATCATACTAGTCGCCCATTCCTCCACCTCGGCCTCCTGATCCTTCTCGAGTCTCCTACCCCCGAAAACCCCCCCTCCCCTACCATCCCCCCAAGCTCAACCCATAACTTAGGGGATGATCCCACCATTTCACCCAACATCTTCTTCCCACTTAAATACTCCTTCGAGGTGCAAGAGAGATCCTGCACACATGACTCCTCCTCCAAGATAGTACTTAGAGGACCACCACTAAGTAATCCCACAAGGGGAGAGCCCACAGGAACGTTACCCATGGAAAAACCATCAACTGAACACACAGGAACGTAATGCGATACCCCCAGTCAAATCGAGAGGTCACTTGAGTAACTCCGCATTCCCCTTATTTTTCCTATAAACAACGTCCCTTTTACGTTTAGAATTTTTTCTAAAATCCCCATTTTAATCACTGCACCCGAATTCAATATAGATCCAATCCTAGTAGAGTTGTAGGACTATTTTTTGAACTTCTCTGCAGAAGAAGAATTGATTTTATTCTGACTAATGCTCTCCAAAGAAGTAGCAGCAACCCCTATGGGGGTCCTACCCCTACTGCCCTACCAGTAGACAAATGGTTACTATTTATAGGCCCTCAAAGAACATCTCCACTTTATCATTGCATTTGACACAGCGGTAATTAATGCCACAAGTACTGGCAACCAAACGACCCACTCCCTCAAAGAAGGTAGAAGTAGAAGTGACTACCTGCAAATCCACCCCATCACCAATAGTAGCAACATCGAACAACTGACCACTTTTGGCTCCTAACTCTCCCAAACCCAAGACACTACCAACCTTTGTCTTATCAACCTCCCTATCGGCCAAGAGTCCCTCCTCTACGCCCCTATAGTTTCCCCTTACCAAGCAACATCCCTGACCCACCTATGTACTATCACCGTTAACAAGATGTCCCTATGTGATTCTCACCAGACCCACCTATCTATTATCTTGGTTCATGAGTGCAGTTGATGCTTTGTACTTTGGTTTCATGTTTCATTAACTTGATATATGATATGTTATATTGAGTGAGGGAAGATTTGAGTGATGATATCAGGTGTGCATTACTGGAAGTTCTTTGTTTATGATTCTTGGCCCTATGTGATCATTTATACATATATGTATCATTTCACTTTTTTTTTAAATATTAGATGCCCCTTATAACGTTATCTTTTTAGCATAAAGAAAACATCTACCTTGTGCTCATGGAGTGACTAGTCTAGGAGGATAAAATCTACCTTCGATAAAATAGAAGGAAAGTATTAAATATATTTCATATATTATCAACTATAAATTAGTTTTTCAAACCCATACTGAAAAGAGTCCATATCATGACCACAACTAATATTTAAAGTACCCACCTCTACCATAAGTATACACATCAAAAGAAGGTCAAGGGAACCACTTCCATTTTAATTTAAACAAGCACGATTTAGAAGTCAAATACAAGATAAAAATATTAATTTTCAATTGGAAAACATTTGGAATAGATGGGAAAGATACCATAATTTGAATTATTTGCTAAATGAAAATATAGTATTATATAGCCCTAATTCTTAGTATTGGACTCTAAATTTGGGATATCCAATAAACAAGACGAGAAGGGGGAGTACACAAAAAGGGAGATTAATTGTAATACTAGAAATGGTGCTTTATTGGATCCTGACTATGTGCACCCCATTGCAACTTACAACAAAAACTGTATCAATGGACTTCCTCCCTCTAATACTCATAACACTTTTCAAAGTAAAACTTCAAGATATGCATTCCTCTTTTTAAACATTCCACATTCCCTTTAAAACACAATTTCCCAGAATATCATTAATTACATTATGAGATACCCCCAAATCACCTATAAGGCTACTATGCACACTAACTTTCTCTCTCCACCAACCTCAATTATATTCAACCAATTTAGCCATCCACTCACCAAAATTTGGTCATTCAGCCTATGTTTGCATTTTTTTCACATATAAGGTTTCATGAAAAGTTGATTACGATTTTCAAGATCCAATAATTTGTTTTGATGAATTTGTTTTTTGATTCAATTTTATTTAAAATCATTGATTTTGTGTTTTATGTTACAAATATATGTTTTATTTGTCCAACGTAAGGCAAAAGTCAAAGTTTTTTTCTCATTTCAGATTTTGTAATGCATTTGAATTCATGTTTGAATTCGAAATTCTTATGTATGTTATCCTCTTAAGTTCGAGATCCTTTTTTATTTTATATTTTAGAAATTGTGCGGATTTAAGTTGGCAGAGTCCAAATTAAGTAAGGGGATTGGTGGGTTTTTTTCTTCTTATTCTTCAATATCACGTAATAGTTGTTTTTATTCCCCATTAATTTCTTTTGAAAGATTTTAGATTACAATATATCTATTAATTTCCTCTATGATTCTGTTTTATTTGTATATTTATCCTTACAAATTTAATTTCTTTTGTTTAGTTGAATCATAAATATCAGTATAATGGAATCTTTCAAAAAAATTGATCACCTGGAAAGAGAGGATGAGGGTTGTTTGGTTTAGGATAGAGTGAGAGAGGCATTTGAGAATTGGGTAGAAAATATATGTGAGAGAGAGAGCAATGCAAGGGTATTTATGTGATAATATTTTACTAAAAATCCCATTTTTAAAATGTTAATATCATTCTTTAAATTATTCGAATGTTAAAGTTTCATATATTTGATTTATTGTAGGTTTATGTAGGAATGATACTTTCACATGTAGAATCTATTTTTCTCATTCAACGCAATTATTATGGAAGGCAGAGATAAGGAAAATCCTTGGTATGATGCTTGCAATATCTCTAATAGGAAAGTCACTATAACTAATGATGTTGCAACATGTTCAAATTATACTTGCATAGATGCAAAGTACACCCAAAGAAGAACTCTCACATTTTCAACTTTTTCCTAGAAGATTACTCTAAACTCGAACAAAAAGTAAAAGAAGTCGATGAAATAAGCAAGAGTAATAAACGTTAAAAGGAAAAAAATTGATATCTTCATTCACCTAAACTTTGGGCCACCTTGAAATTTTGTATTTTCTCCATTTTCTATATTCTTAGTTTCCTACTTATTTTTTGGACTTATATCACGTTCAAACTGTATTTTTATTCATCTCCACATGAATTTATTTCTATTATAATAATTTTAATGTATTTAGCAAGAAAAGCATACCATTGGTACGGATTTTTGAGGTGGTAATGAATCTATGTACTGGTAATGCCATTGTAGACTCCCCATCCTAGTAACCTCCTGGGTACCCTCGTATGTCCCTAACACTCCTCCTCCCTCTATAAGCCCAAGGTCATACTCAGATAATTAATGTCAAGGCCACATGTCCCTCTTAGGCCTTATTTGACTCCGATAAACTCTCTAATTAGGTAAGCTCAATGAAACCTTAAAGGTCTCTAAATCCCCTTTCCAACGGTCATGACCGTGTGCAAATTGACCTCATGGTTTGCATGAACGATCCCTTTTATTTTGAGTACTGATACGGAGGCCACCAGAAGCCCTCGGGCCAAATTTAACTCCGTTCTACTCTCCAACCTAACTTAATCTCAATTAAACCTCAAAGGGATCTGAATTTCTTTCCAACCGTCCATACCGTGCGTAAATCGGCATAACGGTCTGCGAGAACGACCATTTTTACTTCGAAAGTCCATTAGGTGCTTTTGGTCCTATTTGACCTTAGTCAAATCTCCAATTAGATCAAAGCTCAATGAATTCTTGAAGGGCAATGAATTCCCTTTCTAACGGTACATATTGTACGCGAATATGCCTCACAGTTCTCTTGAATGACCCGTTTTACTCCAAAGCCCCTCGTCTAGAGACCTCGAGCGCTTCTGAACCCTGTTTGACTTTGTTCAACTCCTGAACTCGAGGTTGTCACAATGTATTCTTGAAGTTATCTAAATACTCTTTTCAACGGTCCCAATCGTGAACGATTCAGACTTATGGTTTGCATTTTATGCCCATTTTTTTTAAAAAAAAAAAAGTTCGTTCTGGACTGCCTATAGGCACCCCAGACCCCCAGCCTATTGGCAGGGTGTACTTTTCCCCAGCAAGACAGGCACTACGCTTATACAAAGGTTAGGGGCCATACCTATCGGTACCCTCTAGGCCTAAAAGACACGATTTAAGGAGTCCATGACCTCACTCCTGGAAGGAGGTCTTTTTCAGCAATCAGCGAATATTCTCCCACCTCGTCTACTACCACATTTGGTCACTTACCTCATCCTATTAGACCACCCGTATACCACTATAAAAACCATCCTGCATACCTTCCAAATTCAGTAGCAAAAGTCTCCTAGAAGGTCTATTCCTAATTCTTTTCTAGTTTACTCAATTAATGTTATTGAATCACTTTATTCCCATTTTGTGACATCTTTAATTCTTATTTTATTATCCCACATCGACTAATATCCATATTTATTATTAGTATCCACACAATTTATTTTCATAAAAACACCAAAAGACAAAAAAGTGGGTATACATGTAAATTCCAAAAGTAAGAGTTCCTCATTTTCTCACACTTTCACACTTGAACACATTTTTCTTTGAAAACAGTCAAAGAGAAGTCCTAAATTTGGTTTTATGGGTTGAACCCCACCCCTATGATATATTCGAACTACGTGGACTTTGATGCCCCTTAGGCTACGTAGGCATCCCGGAACAATCTTAGGATTCGAGTCCTCTCTTTCCATTTTATTCTTTTTATACTATAGTATATCAATTTTATGAGTCTCTAACTCCTACATATTTGTGTCTCGCCTGACATGCACATTAGTTTTTCCGTAGTGACTAGTGACTCGAAAACACAGACATAATATGTTTATGTTATTTTCGAATACAATCCTCCAGATGATTCCTTTTTGTCTTTCCCATGATGCAAGTTGGATGCTTGCTTTCTTCCGTTATTCATATTACACATATGTACAATCATGCTTTGGAGAAAAGGTGAAAATCAACATAGCTCACGAGAGACCGAAATGGCAGAATGTGTGCCTCACACCTTCCCATTCCATAACTTAATCATCGGACTTTCGATTCACTTGGTTTCATATTTATCAGTATCACTTTGAAGGGTTATCTCGAGGCGATTACATTCTTTTCCATGTTTTGAGAAAAATAGGTTGGCGACTCCATTCCTTCATGTTATCCCCTTTTGATGATAACCAAATTTATGTCTGAGGCAGCCTGCAAAGACACCAACGTGAGTGGCTGAAAGAGGACTCTCATATCCTCAAATCATCCGCACGCGCATGGTGGGGAAGAGAAGAAGGCTATAGTACCTTTCCCCTATCTTGATTTTAGGGTTGGCCCGCACCGGAGGATTTCGACCTGGATGGCCATAACCATGTTCCCTACTTTTAATGCTTAAATTGAATACCGGGATTCGATCGCACATGCAACACACGTGTGAACACATATTATAATGAAATAATTCATCACTACCTCTTTGAACATTTTAATATCACTAAAAATCATCCATATCTTAAACATACGGCCTACTATGTCCTTTTTAGGATTAAAAAAGAGGGAGAATTAGACCTTACTATCCACATTCACTTCATCTACATGAAGTGTCACAAAATTATTATTTTCTATATCTTCTTCATCCAACTTATTAACCTCAATTGGATTAGTTTACATATTTGGTTTTGGTGAAATTTGAACCCCGGCATACTCTTCATCCGTGTCAACGTCAACTTTCAAAACACTACAATCATCACTACTATTACCATTCATGTGTTACTCTCCATGACCATCACCATCATACTCACTATCAAATAAGGAACTACATTGAGAATATCAAGACCTACATTTCATCAATTTTCTATTCCAACTACTTTTCATTTTCTGTTTCACTTTCCTTAAATGACTAAGTAAGGAGGGAGAATGAGGTGAAGATTGGGATACACTTTCCATACATATACATACCCATCATTATTCGCTATACTAAATAATTTTAAATGCCCACTATCAGTTTAAACACACACACACACACACACACACACACCCCTTTTTTGTGTCTCATGATGGAACTCAATCACGCGCATATACACCAACTCTTTACTCATTGAAAGAAACTCGTGTACCAGCATCATATCGTACTCACAATTATAATTGTATGAATCCCTCCCACCAACATACAAAATGTGGGGCATAGTTTCCAAAGCACATCCATAGTGCATTTCTATAATTTGTTGTAAATATATATACATATAAAAAAACTATTAGGGTAACACAAATTACACCTATAATATAAAATAACAAAAATTGAGATAGAACCACCAACATTGATAGCATTAACAATAAAGGTGAAAACAATACTTAAAACTCACAGTTTTCAACATGCAACCAAGTTTTACAACACAATCAATCAGGATTTTTAACAAAAAAAATTAAGAAAATTACTTATAGTTGACAGGTATTACACATTGTTCCAAATCTTCCATCCGTATTTGGTAACTCATTTTGTGATATATTGAAGTCAATCAACACTAAACTTCATATTAGCATAATTATTTTAATGAAAACCCTAAAATTTAAATCTAGTTGCTCACATATAAATTTCATTCTGCCCCCCTCCCTATATAGGGAAGGTTTTTAAATAGAGGAAAAATAGTAAATGGGCAGAGGATAGAATAATTTAACTTATTTAATTGACTAATTAATTCCATTAGTTTTGGGGTTAGCAACGGACACCGCTTTAATAATCTTAGTCTAATGTCTTTAGTTGAAAGTTCATGGACCAAAGCAAGCGGAGGATCCTCTTCATCACTTGTTATTGCATTGTTGGGTTGTTAAGGTATTATAGGAGGTCATTTATTCCATATTTAGGGTAAAATGGATTTATGTGACATGTTAGTGAGAATGACTCATTTATGCATTGTTGGACAATTTAAGTTGAGAGTAACTTGAGGTGCATTGAGGGAGAAGTGTCCAAATAAACACAAATCAGACTGAATTAGAAAGTAAGTGCAAATTGGTGACTCTTAAATTTGATCGAGGGGTGAGTATATTTCAAATTCATTTCAAGAATATTTCAAAGAATATGGGATATGACACTTGTTGATAAATGCTTATACCTCATAGAAAAATCGAATAGATGAATGGAAGAATCGCACTATCCTTGAAATAAGGAGATCCATGATTAAAGAGAAAGGATTGCCAAAGCCATTCCGGTAAGAAGTCGTAGCATGTTTAATACATTTTCTAGATAGATGTCTAACCAAGACTGCCATGAACAAGATACCTCAGGAGGCTTGGAGTGTCTACAAACCTAGTATTTCACACCTACGGATTTTTGGGTGTGTTGCATACGATTAAGTTCCTGAAGAAAAAATAAGGAAGCTCAATGATTTGGATAAAAATGTATCTTCATGGGATACAGTGAGGAGTCAAAGGCCCACAGTTAGTGATAAGTAGAGACATTTTCTTCAGTGAAGAAGCATGGAACTAGAGAAGTAAAGAGGCGAATACTAAAAATCTGGTGGCGGATGAATCTGGGAAAATCCCAAAAATTGTAGTATCGTTCACTAGACAAGATCCACCGAGACCTCAATAGTCCACCTAGCGCTCACCAACTCCATTAAGTGCTCGACATAACTCTGATCTCTCAGCATCTCCGCCAAGTTCTCCATCCTCGACTCATAGACCATCCAATCCCAACATTATTTTTTGACTCAGATCAGTATGAGAAGTATCACAGACATCTATGAGTGTGAAGAAGAAGGTAGTATAAACCTTTTTTATTTGTATGCATATCATGAAACTTTATCTTCTCAAGAATCTGTGAAAGAAGATTATTGGAGATCAACAATGGAAGAAGAAATTCATGCCATTCATAAAAATAACACATGGAAGCTGACAACTTTCCCACCAAAATGTAATACCCCATATTTTGATGATTTAAATAATTATGGGAGTAATTATTATCGTGGGATTAATTGAATTAAAATGTGAGAATTTAATTATTTGATTAATCCGGATTTAAAAATAAATATTAACTAGTGTGCCAAGGGTTAATACTTATTGAGCTAATATTACCGTGTGATATGTAATATGGAACTATATACTTTGATAAATTGTCGAGAGTGAATAATACGACAGTTTGGTAATTTAAGTCTGACACACGCGTGAGTCGTGTCGAGACTAATTGAATGGAATCTAAAGATAAATTATTTTTATACACTAGTATGGTGATTTTGAGTGCGCCGTTGAGTACGAGAGGGTCGAGATAGTCAGAAAACTCTAACCGGGTATTTTATTTGGACTCCGGGAGGTTTTAGGCAAAATTGACACCCCGTAGGGGTAGTTTTGTGTAACAACCCTCCTAATGGGATACCGGACGATCACTCCTATATCAAATTAAAACAGGACTCACATATGGATCATTCTTAGCATCACTATCGAAAATCCATTTAATTACTAATATCCTATTAGGCGAGCGTTAAAAACTTTACTTAACTACTCTTTTTAACGATTAAAATAAAACATCCACAATTTAATGCGTAAATGAAATTGAAAGGAAAATGAAATGAACTAAAATAACCGAACACTCGGTTCAAATTATACAACCATATCGAATAACGTGTGAAGAATAAATAAAAACAGTTGGACCATTGTCCCGAATGTTTGTACAATACCTCCTATCTAGAGTACAAGAAAAGAAACGTCTACCGAGAACCCGCAAGCATCCACAGCTGCTGCAGCAGACGTCTGACTCGAAAGAAGTTTCCATCAAGGCGTCCCTGTGTCTGGACACCTATATATATATATATATAATATATCAAGGAAGGAAAGTAGATAAACGGGTCAGAGCCCGATTTTTGAAAATATTTTGCAAGTGCATAAATGCTTTATTTTTAGAAAAATATTTTTATCTCATATTTAAATTGGTATCGCACTCCTATGAGACACCCCTCACCTCTCTTATAATAGTGCACACCTAACGCACCCTAAAAACATACCCTAGTCAAGTTATCCCTGCCTAACTAGTCTATCACCCAACTACTATCTACCCCAGATAGTCCAAGTGCTAAGGGCTAAACTTCCCTCCATTCTCAACACTGCACTAAGTTCGTGCATGGGGTGTCTCGCAAAGCGAAATCCAAACAAGGAACCCCCTCGATACACTACTACTTGGCAGGGTTAATGGTAGATATCCATTAGGCCCATAGCACACATAAATGTATAAATATATACATATATATATATATACATCAACAGTATGCGTCCGGATAATATCTCCCGAACTGAGGTTTACGTAATAAACTATATAATACACATCCGGATCTACCTCCCGGACTGAGGTGTATTCTATACTCATATCAAAACCTTCCATTTCCTTTCTCATATCCAGGAAATGTATTTAAAAGCTAATTCATTAGCATGAATTGCTTTACCATAACATATATCTTTTTAAAAGCCAATTTTATTAACATAAAAATGCTTTTCCATTATATATCATCCCATTTCCCTTTTTATACTCAGGAAATGTACCCAAAGACATTTTCATTATCATAAAAATGCTTTGATCATATCATATGCTTCCAAATCCCTTCTTCCATCCGGGAGTTTTACCCAAGCCAAACCTTTATCCCATTTCCCTTTTTATACTCAGGAAATGTAAATTAAAGCCAATCCATTATCATGAATTGCTTTAATAAATCTAAGACCGCCCCTCCGGGTTTCCCCACTGGACGCGCCCCTAAATGGCTATCATCTTTCAGGGCCTATCTATACAAGATAACGTGGGAACCTACCAACATCGGGAAGTGGCCATATTTCCTGCGGGAAAGTCAGGACCACACCCAGAATCCCCTAACCAGCGCAGTAAACAAATAAACGCCCATATGGCCTAAGGACTATATCCAACCTGCTCAATAGCCAGGAAGGCTTCACCACAACGCGCGCGAGTTCCCTTATGATAGCGATATAGGGAGGTGTGTATAATCCATATTTTATCAATTCTAAAAATTATTTGTCTTTCAATTTTGAAAATATTCATTTTTATATTTTCAAAATCATTTCCATCATATCATATATATATACTTTAGTCACATAGTATATACATATATCTTATATTCCTCCTCGAATATATAACCGGCCATAATGGCCTCTATCATCTAGCGATGACCATAATCCCAAAGATTCCCTCCAGGAATCACAATCATGCATTCATATAAGCATGATACTAAACCCAAATATTTCTTACTACCACAAATAATAATTACCTTAATCATCTCTTAAGGATTTATTAGCTATCTCCAACTATACTAATTCACTCTAAGTGAATATACATACATACATATATATATATATTTCGAAATCCACAAGTCCCTTAGTACATAACCCTCTAATATACTTTAACTTAGAAGGCTCTTAAACTTAAATCTCAAAGAGGAGAAGTATTAATAATCTCCCAAAATCTTGGGCTGAAAACAGGGCATCGGTCGACCGGTCCTGGACCCCCGGTCGACCGCGGGATGTAAATAAGCCTACGAAACAAAGCAGTAGGCTCTTTCTCCTTGACGCGGTCGACTGGCCTTAGGGGCGCGGTCGACCGGTCACACCAGGTCCTCAACACTAATCTCCTCAAATCCTCCATCCAACAACCCAACTTCATTATCGGGGTTTCTAAACTACCCCAAAAATTATCCCAAACATCTACGCAATTAACTCTAGCCGTAATTTTTCCAATTCCCGATTTGATTTCGAGTTGATGATTTTAACCCGGATTTGTCATCTTGTAAAAATCAAATCAAATCTTAGAAAAATCAGAAAAATACGCGGTCAGCGCTCACGCAACCATATCGAAAATATCTACAACTTTCGTGTTTTGACTAAAAGCTAAATAAATTCTCTTCCTAGTCAAAATAACCCCACAAGCTTACGGGTTACTATTTATCACCTTCTTCGAGAAGGTTTCGGCCATTAAAGCTTCTCCCAAAATTTTGTCGCCTCACCCAACGTCCTACAACCTCAACCAACTACAAATACACATATATTAAGGGTTCTAAACATCCTAGAACCCGAAATAACCAATAAATTTCGATTAAAACCTAAGTTTCTCCAATTTACCATTTTTAGGGGTTTATTCGTTTTAACTCCCAAAAACCCGTTTTATCCACGAATACCCAACCCAAAATCATTAGGGTTTGTTAAACCAACAATTATATGAGATATTTATGCTTAAAAATAATTAAAGCAAGTAAACACTTGCCTCGTGGATAAAATCCGACGTCCTCGAGCCGAATCCCGCGGAGGCTGGTCGGAATCTCCCCCTTTTTCTACTTTTCTTCCTCCTCTCTCTCTTCTCTCTCTTTCTCTTCTTTTATTTCTCTTTTTCTCCCTCTCTTCCTCTTTATATAGAGAGAAAAGGGTTTTAACCCCTTAAAACCCAAAAACGACTCGTTTACCCAATTACGAGTTACTTTTACTTCTAAAATTACCCGAAACTCAATTTCGACAATCGGACACTCTTTTCCAACTATCTCAGACATTCTGAGACTCAAGGTGCAATCAAAATTTCCATCCAAGGTACTTGACCGCAAATCACTATTCTAACCCATAAAAGTAAATGCGAGTTTTCTACTCAAAATCTTACCTCTTTTGTCGCTATACTCCACGGCGACATAATTAAATTACTTCGACCTATACAGTCCCGAAAATAATCACGACATCCTTTGAAAATCATTTAATCCTCGAAAATACCAAAAATTACTATTTCGAGAAATTCTCCAAATTCCCAATTTATACCCAAATGTGGGATTTAAGTGTCTCCAAAAGGGCGGGTTGTTACATTTTGTAATTTGGACTTTTGGGGAAAATTAAATGTATGAAAATTAGAAGTTAATTATATCAGCTACGGGAATTCAATTAGGGTTAAGTTACAAAAAAAATCAAGAACGGCCACAGAGGGTGTGAGGGAGAACCAATTTTCAGGAGAGAAGGCTCAATTAGCATCACCTTGCACAATCGTGACTACCAACGCATAGATCGAGAAGAGAGGAACGCGCCTATACTAACATCACCAAAGAATTCAGACCTTAGATTTAAGACAAGTGTTTATTACTTGCTTTCTTTAGCAATAATCATACTCATGTTAGAGTAGGTGTAATTAACCATTGATTTACATGTTAATTTGCTAAAAATTTGAGTTTAAATGATGAATCAATGTTGTGTTAATTAGTTGTTGATATTCCTCCATGTATGTAGAGGTTAAACTACGAAATTGAATCATGTATTAATGAACGAATCTGAGTTGATTAGGTCCTTTAGTTGAAATTCTGGAAACTATAGTTCATGTGAATTAATTTGGGGGTTTTGTATAATTACAACGATTAATGACGAATTAAGGATCCTAGGATGTTAGGAATGACTTATAATCTGATATATGTTTATGAGTATTGATGATGAGGTGATGATAATTGAATTTTAGAGGTTTTTAGGTTCTAAAATGGTGAGAAACGCTGAAAATCTAAGCAGAAAGACGAACAGCGCAATCTCGCGCGAATTCACTCGAATGACACGTGGCAGTCGCTCAAATGACATGCCATCTGGTTCGAGCGACAGAGGAAAGTTTTGGGATTTTTCTTCGAGTTTAAATTTGGCTTTACTAGGTTTCTTGGAGTGAGAGAAAATGACTATTAGTAAACTTAAACAATACAGAATTTCGGCAAAAGTATATGAGACTTAATACTTTAATTATTTTGGTATAGAGGGAATGTCCCTTGGAGAATAAGAGAGAGATAGTAACCTAAATATTTATACTATACATAATGTTGAGATTTAAAATACGTATGAGAAGTATATATGTAGGTTGGAGAAATACCTATAAATTATAATAGGATGTGTGTATGCCTATTATGTGATATAATTATTAAGAGCACTAATGGGTGATAACCCGAGGCTGCAAGAATCTTATTATTAGGTGCACTAATGAGTGATAACTCGGGAGTGAAGGGATTCCATTATTAAGTGTACTAATGGGTGATAACTCAAGGGTACAAGAATATTATTATAAGTGTAATAATTGGTGATAACCAGGGGGTATAAGAATATTATTATAAGTGTACTAATGGTTGTAACCCGGGGGTACAAGATTATTGTTATACGTGCACTAATGGATGATAATCCAAGGGTGCAGTATTATTATGGCTAGTTGCGCTAATGGGTCTTAGCCCGGGGGCATAGTAGTAAAGTATATATGTATAGGGAAGATGTGACTATATGTATATATACGTAAACTTGAGAATCATTCTACTGTGTATAGTTAGTAGAGATGAAAATGTTGATAAATAAAATTATCCTAAGAGTATAATTGATTTGTTATGAAAACGAGAAAATATATTAATTAGCTGTGCGACATAGGCTAATTTGAAGGCGTATTGTATGGGGGATACGGGTATACTACTGGTGAGTATAGGTACCATTAGAATGACTTCAGACTAGTTAGATTGGGTGGTATAACTAGGGGAAGATTAGATGTACGTTAGGCATGCACTATAGATGAGAGGTGAGAAGCTTATGTGAGAATTCGATAACTAACATGCGTATAAGAATTCTTTTAAGAACTAGTTTTAAATACTTGCTAAATCATTTTTTAAACCTCGGTCCCTAACTAGTTTATTGCATATTTTCTCTCTTTTGCTATATAGATATTATTGCAGGTGCTCAGCCGCAGGGGTACCAGAATTAAAGATTGGATGGTTAGACGTGCTGCAGCTATTGTGGGAGAAGTAGGTCCTTGCAGTAGACGCAATCTATTCTTTTCATTCAGTTTCTCTTAGACTTCCTATTTAGGGCATGTGTCGTCCGCTTCTAGTATTTTATCAGAGATATTGTATTTAGTTTCTTTTATGGTTTGGATATTTGAACTGGGAGGTTTTACCCAGTCTTATTTAGTTTCAGTATTAAATATTTGTTCAGTACTTATTATTCCTATGTATGGTGAATGGTTTATAATTTACTTTTGGAATGTTGTGGTTAAATGGCTTTATTAAAAAGGGAAAATGTTTTTACACTTAGCTGAATTATATTATAGGTGATTAATATGGATGATATTATTTTCGACAGTGATGCTAAGTATGAACCAACCGTATATCCTGTTTTAAAATTGGTAAAGGACTGATCACCCTATATTTAATTGGGTGGGATGTCACGGGTAGTATCAGAGCATCTGGTTCTAGAGTCCTTTAGGATCTGTAGGGCTTACTATGTTTTCAGCTTTGCGTCTTTTGATATAGAGCCCTATTTTTAGGATTGTTGTGATCTTAATTTTGCGATTACGTCTTCAGCTATTTAAGATTTAGTAATAACTGTGGACTAATAAAATTCTTTCTCATCTCAGATGCCTCCCCGACCAAGAGACAGACAGGCCTAACCAGAGCAACCGGCAGTACAGGCTCAGGGAACAATAAATGCAATAGAGTTTACCGCAATAGTTGCACAAGCGGTGAATGTATCCCTAGCGATGGTGCAGCAGGCCCCACCCCAGGTTTAGGCAGTAGCACCAGTTCCATTGCATCCATTTCCCATGGGAAAGAGTGAGAGAGTCCTTTCAGGGGGCATGTCCCCCAGAGTTCATGGGCAGTTTGGATATGGTTATTGCTAGTCAATGGAAGAAAGACATACAGCGACTCCTTCGTATGTATGAGTGTACTGAGGTTCAGAGGGAATTTTTGGCTACCTTTAAGCTGAGAGTGGCAGACCTACAGTGGTGGGAGTCCACTAATACTACTGAGGAGAGAGAGTTGATGTCGATCAGTGACTTTTGGGTGCGGTTCAACAGCAAGTACTTTACTTTTGCCGTCAAAACTGAGATGAGGTGGAAACTTTTGGACCTCACCCAGGAAGAGAGAACAGTTGTGGAATACGAGGAGGAGTTCACGTGATTGACAAATATGGTACCGGATGAGGTGCCTAGTGAGGAGAAACGCATTCAGATGTTCATGGATGGATTAACTTGGAGGATACGCCAGCATATCTTGGGTAACCTTTCCCTACACTCATATACAAACGTTCTAAATGCAGCATTATTGCATTGTCAGGACAATCGCTTCCATGCTAAGGGAAGCAAGTGAGGGGGAGAGCCCAACCAGTTGGACAAGACAGGGGGAGGTAGTGCCAGTGGGGCACTAGTTGATCAGAGTTAGAGGCAGGGTTCCCAGTAGGGAGAGTCTACTAAGAGGTTTCAGGCAGGGTCATGGTGCTTAGAGGCAAGGCCACCAGGGCCAACAGCAGGGAGGATAGCAGGGCCAACAGGGCCAAGGTAGGGGTGGTAACGGCCAGTAGGACCGAGGTTATCAGGGAAAGAGCGGAGGAAACTTCATCGAAAAATGTTATACCAGTGGAAAGACTAGCCATAAGAAATAGGAGTGCCCCGATAAGGACAGAGTTCCTCAGCAGCAAGGTGCTCACTAGGAGCCCCAGAGAACTATTTTTCCCGCCTCCCTACCAGCACCAGCTCCAGTTACAGGTTTGCCCGCAGTTCCGATGCAGCAGGGGAAGTTGCAGTATGGACGTGTCTTTAACGTCCAACAAATCGTAGTTCCGCAGGCACCACCACCAGTGAAGGGTAAGTTTTGTATCCATGGTACTTTGGGTCGTATCTTATTTTACACGAGGGCATCACACTCTTTTATAGCCACTATCTTTGCATGGGCCACTGGGATGTTAGGAACAGCAAAGAGTACAGTGACATGTGTAGACTCACCGTTGGGTAGTGGGTCATTGATTTTCTTCATATGCCGGGGAGTAGGCATATAGATTGGCAGTTTGATTTTACCGGCTGATATGCTAGTGTTAGATATGTTTGAGTACGACTCCATTATTGGCATGGATTGGCTAGTAGAGTATAGGGCCATGATTGATTGCTCCAGTAGGAGTATTGTGTTCGCCATTTCTAGACAAGAGATGTTCTTAGTGGCGATGCCTCATTCCGAGGGAGGGTTGTCCACCCACTTGTTTTATATAGAGGATGAGACCTCTGCAGTAGTGGTTCCACTCGATTCAATTCCGATCATCTGCGAGTTTTCTGATGTATTTCAGGATACACCGGGGTTGCCTCCGAGTAGGGAGATCGAGTTTGTGATAGACTTAACATCGGGCACTCATTCGATAGCACGTGCTCCCTACTGTATGGCTTCGAAAGAGATGAGGGAGTTACGGGAGTAGATAGAACAGTTGTTGGGACAGGTTTTCATTCGTAGGAGTACCTCGCCTTGGGGTGCCCCAGTTCTATTTTTAAAGAAGAGGGATGGGTCACTACGACTTTGTATTGATTATCAGGAGCTTAACAAAGTCACGATACAGAATAAGTATTCATTGCCTCGCACTGATGACTTGTTCGACCAACTGATAGGAGCAAACCACTTCTCAAAAATAGACTTGAGGTGCAGGTAGCATCAGGTACGCATCAGGGAGATGGACATGGCTAAGACTGCTTTTCTGATGAGGTATGGATCATATGAATTCAGGGTTATGCCATTTGGGCTAACCAAAGCTCCAGTGGTATTTATGGACTTGATGAAGAGAGTATTCATAGAGTTCCTAGATCAGTTTGTCATTGTCTTCATAGATGACATACTGATTTATTCCCGCATCGAAGAGGAGCATGTTGAGCACTTACGTATGGTTCTGCAGACCTTACAAGAGCATGAGTTGTACGCCAAGTATGAGAAGTGTGAATTTTGGCAGCGGGACGTACAGTTTTTGGGACACATTGTATCAGAGAAAGGGATATATGTGGATCCTAGTAAAGTGTTAGCGGTGAGGGAGTGGGGACAACCCACGACACCGATGGAGGTGCAGAGTTTTCTGGTATTATACGAGTACTACAGACGGTTTATTTGGGGATTCTTAAATATTGTGGGTCCGATGATGAATCTGACTTGTAAGGGTGTGTCGTTTGTTTGGGAAAATGCATGTCAGTTGGCGTTCGATGAGCTGAAGGATAAGCTAACTTCAGCACCGGTACTAGCACTTCCCAGGGAAGGGGTTGAGTACCTAGTTTATACGAATGCCTCCTTACAGGGGCTTGGGTAATTACTCCAATAAGAGGAGCAGGCTATAGATTTTTCTTCCCGTAAGCTTAAGCCTCACGAGAATAATTACCCCACCCATGACTTAGAGCTGGCAGCAGTCGTGTTTGCGCTTCGAATTTGGAGGCATTATTTATTGGGAGAACAGTTTCGCCTATTTACAGACCATAAGTCACTACAGCATTTGTTCACGCAAAAAGAGTTGAATATGCATCAACGCAGGTGGCTTGAGTTTATAAAATATTATCAGTTCGAGATACACTATCACCCGGGGAAGGCTAATATAGTTGCAGATGCATTGAGTCGTAGGCTAGTAGATAAGACAGCTGAGATGTGGAAAGCGAAATGGAAGGAATTAGTGCACCAGGATGTAGTTTCCAGATCCTTCATGTCAGTTATGACCGTCACACCGCAAATAGTGACGAGGGTGGTTCAGGTACATACAACAGATCCTTTTTGCTAGGAAAGGATTAGACAAGTTTTAGCCAGTGGAGCCGAGTCGTATTCGGTAAGCTTCGAGGGCGATTTGCATTATAATGGGAGACTCATTGTTCCAGAGAAGGAGGACCTTCGATGTGCAGTGATAACAGAGTCGCATGGGTCTCGATTTGCCGTACATCCCAGTGGGGACAAAATGTACTAGGATATGAGGAGGTAATATTGGTGGAACGGAATAAAAAAGGATATTATAGAGTTCGTATCTAAGTGTATCACTTGCCATTTAGTGAAAGTGGACCACCAGAGACCACCAGGTTTGCTTCAGCTCTTGGAGATTCCTACATGGAAATGAGAAGGCATTTCCATGGATTTTATTATCGGGTTGCCCACTTCACAAAGAGGGCACGATTCTGTATGGGTTATTGTGGATCGGTTAATAAAAGTAGACCATTTTTTCCCGTCAGGAAAGACTACATAATGGGACAGTATGCTCAGCTATTTATTACAGAGATGGTAAGGCTTCATGGTGTGCCTCTTAATATCGTGTCAGATAGAGACAAGAAATTTGTATCTTGCTTTTGGCAGAGCTTCCAGGAGGCTATGGGCACCGAGTTGCGATTCAGTATGGCGTATCACCCACAGATCGATGGGCAGACTGAGTGCACTAATCAGATGATCGAGGATATGTTGTGCATGTGTGTCCTTAATTTTGGTGGAGGATAGGAGCAGTACCTTCCACTGGTGGAGTTTGCTTATAACAACTCCTATCAGTTTACGATTGGCATGGTCCCGTTCGAGGAATTGTACGATAGACCTTGTCATTCTCCGGCTTGTTGGCTAGATGTGGGGTATAACAAAATACTCGGGCCAGAGGTGATTCAGGACACATCGACCAGAATCGAGATGATTCGGGGTCGCATACGGGTAGCGCAAAACAGGCAGAAAAGCTACGCCGATGCTAAGCGGTCCTTCAGAGAGTTCTCCATAGGGGACCAGGTTTTGCTGAGAGTATCTTCGATGAAGGGGGTAATAAGATTTGGGAAAAAGGGGAAATTGGCTCCGAGATATGTAGGACCACTTCCTATTATCGAGAGGATTGGACCAGTGGCATATAGTCTTGGGTTGCTAGAACACTTGCATCATATCCATGATATGTTCCACATTTTGTCACTGAGGCGGTATCTTTGGGATGAGTTGGCACACACTCACATCGCGATTAAGGAGATTGAGTTACAGCCCAACAGTTCATATGAGGAGCGACCGGTGGCTATCATATATTATAGTAAGAGGAGGCTAATGTTAAAGGTAGTTCCACTTGTACGGGTGCAGTGGTAGCATCACAATGTGGAAGAGTCTACTTGGAAGCGTGAGGCGGATATGCGTGAGAAATATCCAGATTTATTCGTACTAGGTATGCCTTATTTTTCGAATTTCGGGACAAAATTCCATTATTAGGGGGGAAGTATGTAATACTCCATATTTTGATGATTTAAATAATTATGGGAGTAATTATTATCGTGGGATTAATTGAATTAAAATGTGAGAATTTAATTATTAAATTAATCCGGATTTAAAAATAAATATTAACTAGCGTGCTAAGGGTTAATACTTATTGAGTTAATATTACCATGTGATATGTAATATGGAACTATATACTTTGATAAATTATCGAGAGTGAATAATATGACAGTTTGGTAATTTAAGTCCGACAGATGCGTGAGTCGTGTCGGGACTAATTGAATGAAATATAAAGATAAATTATTTTTATGTAACTCGTATGGTTATTTCGAGTGCACCGTTGAGTCCACGAGGGTTGAGATAGTCAGAAAACTCTACCCAAGTATTTTATTTGGACTCCGAGAGGTTTTAGGCCAAACCGACACCCTTTTGGGGTAGTTTTGTAATTTTGACTTTTGGGAAAATTAAATGGACGAAAATTAGAGATTAATTATATCAGCTATGGGAATTCCATTAGGGTTAAGTTTCACAAAAATCAAGAACAGACACAGAGGGTGTGAGGGAGAACCAATTTCCAAGAGAGAAGGCTCAATTAGCATCACCTTGCACAATCGTGACTACCAATGCGTAGATCGAGAAGAGAGGAACGCGCCTATACCAACATCACCAAGGAATTCAGACCTTCGATTTAAGGCTTTATTACTTGATTTCTTTAGAAATAATCATACTCATGTTAGAGTAGGTGTAATTAACCATTTATTTACATGTTAATTGGGTACAAATTTGAGTTTAAATGATGAATCGAGGCTGGGTTAATTAGCTGCTAATATTCCTTCATGTATGTATAGGTTAAACTATGAAATTGAATCATGTATTGATGAAAGAATCTGAGTTGATTAGGTTCTTTAATTGAAATTCTGGAAACTAGGGTTCATGTGAATTAATTTGTGAGTTTTGTATAATTATGATGATTAATGACGAATTCAGGATCCTAAGATGTTAGGAATGACTTATAATCTGATATGTGTTTATGAGTATTGATGATGAGGTGTTGAGAATTAAATTTTAGAGGTTTTTAGGTTCTAAAATGGTGAGAAACGCTGAAAATCTAGGCAGGAAGACGAACAGCACAATCTCACGGGAAGTCACGCGAAGTTGTTCGAGCGAGATGGCATCTCGCGCGAAGTCACTCGAACGACATGTGGCAGTCATTCAAACGACAATGCATCTGGTTCGAGCGACATCGGGAATTTTTGGGATTTTTCTTCGAGTCCAAATTTCGGTTTAGTGGGTTTCTTGGAGTGAGAGAAAATGACCAATAGTAAACTTAAATAATACAAAATTTTGGGAAAAGTATGTGAGACTTAATACTTTAATTATTTTGGTATAGAGAGAATGTCCCTTGGAGATTACAAGAGAGATAGTAATCTAAATGTTTATACTAGACGTAATGTTGAGATTTAAAATACGTATGAGAAGATTATATGTAGGTTGGAGAAATACCTATAAATTATAATAGGATGTGTGTATGCATATTATGTGATATAATTATTAAGAGCAGTAATGGGTGATAACCCGGGGGTGCAAGAATCTTCTTGTTAGGTGCACTAATGAGTGATAACTCGGGGGTGCAGGGATTCCATTATTAAGTGTACTATTGCGTAATAACCCGGGGGTACAAGAATATTATTATAAGTGTACTAATGGGTGATAACCTGGGGGTATAAGAATATTATTATAAGTGTACAAATGGGTGATAACCTGGGGGTACAAGATTATTGTTATAGGTGCACTAATGGATGATAATCCAGGGTTGCATTATTATTATGGTTAGTTGCGCTAATGGGTCTTAGCATGGGAGCGTAGTAGTGGAATATATATGTATAGGGAACATGTGATTATATGTATATATACGTAAACTTGAGAATCATTCTACTGTGTATAGTTAGTAAAGCTAAAAATGTTGATGAATAAAATAATCCTAAGAGTATAATTGATTTATTATGAAAACGAGAAAACATATTAATTAGTTGTGCGACATAGGCTAATTTGAAAGCGTATTGTCTGGGCAATACCGGTATACTACTGGTGAGTATAGGTACCATTAGAATGACTTCAGACGAGCTAGACTGGGTGGTATAACTAGGGGGAAGATTTGATGTACATTAGGCGTGCACTATAGATGAGAGGTGAGAAGCTCATATGAGAATTCGATAACTAACATGCGTATAAGACTTGTTTTAAGAAGCATTTTTAAATACTTGCTAAATCATTTTTTAAACCTCGGGCCCTGACCTGTTTATTACATCTTTTCTCTCTTTTGCTATATATATATATATATATATATATATATATTATTCCAGGTGCTCAGCCGCAGTGGTACCAGAATTAGAGATTGGATTGTCAGACGTGTTGCAGCTATTGTGGGAGCAGTAGGTGCTTGTAGTAGACGCAATCTATTCTTGTCATTCAGTTTCTCTTATACTTCCTATTTAGGGCATGTGTCGCTCGCTTTTAGACTTTTATCAGAGATAAAGTTTCTTTTATGGTTTGGAGATTTTAACTCGGAGGTTTTACCTAGTCTTATTTAGTTTCAGTATTAAATTCTTGTTCAGTACTTTTTATTCCTATGTCTTGTGAATGTTTTATAATTTACTTTGGGAATGTTGTGGTTAAATTGCTTTATTCAAAAGGGAAATTTTTTTGACACTTGGCTTAATTATATTATAGGTGATTAATATGGATGATATTGTTTTCGACGGTGATGCTAAGAATGAACCAACAGTATATCTTGTTTTAAAATTTGGTAAAGGACTGATCACCCTATATTTAATTGGGCGGGGTGTCACACAAAGTTGAAGTTTATTAGTGTCAAATGGCTCTACAAGATCAAACGCATAGTAGATGGTAGTATTGATCGCTACAAGGCAAGACTTGTAGCTAAAGCCTGCAAAAAGAAATATGGAATAGACTGTGAAGAAGTATTTGCACTTGTTGCTCGACATGATACTGTGAGGTTGTTGATCTCACTTGCAACCCATCATAGTTGGAAGATTTACCCACTTGATGTTAAGTCATCTTCTCTCAATGGTATTCTTGAGGAGTATGTTTATGTATAACAACCTGGAGGTTTCGAAATAAAAGGTTTATAAAAAAAGGTTTCTTATTTGAAAAAAGCCCTGTACGGCCTAATGTAAGCCCCACGAGCTTTGAATTAAAGCATCTACGATTATCTTAAAGAAAATGGATTTCTTAAATCCCCATATGAACAATTTGTCAGCATGAATAATGGTGACAATGGATACTTTATTATCCTTCGTCTTTATCTCAATGGTATGCTTTTTACGAGTAATAGAGACATTGTGTTTACTGAATTCAAGAAGTCCATGTTCAAGGAGTTCGAGATGACTGACAATGAACTGATGTCTTATTTTCTTGGGATATAAGTGAAGAAAGATAAAGGTGGAATTTTAATCTCTTAGAAAACATACATGAGAGAGATTTTGAAAAAAATTCCAAATTGACAAATGTAATTATGTCAACACTCCAGCTGCTGCAGGGTTAAAGCTATCAAAAGATGGAGAAGGAAAGTTTGTTGAATCTACTTTGTTCAAAATTTTAGTTGGAAGCTTAAGGTACTTGATAATTACAAGTCCTGACATTGTATATAGGGTTGTACTTATCATTCGCTATATAGAGACACCAAGAGAATCTCACTGGCTAAATTCTAAATGGATACTAAAGTATATTAAAGGTACCCTCAACTCTGGCCTTTTTTTTGCGTATCGAGAAGATGAAAATCTAGTCGAGTATTAAGATAGTGATTGGGTAGGTGATCTAGATGAGGCAAAAATCACTGTAGGGTATGTGTTCTACTTGGTTCAATAGCTTTCTCTTGGACAACGAAGAAATAGTCAATTGTAGCATTGTCATCATAAGAGGCCGAGTACAAGGAAGCTTCTACAACTATTTGTGAAGGAATTTGGTTGAGAAATATATTGAAGTCATTAAATAACTCACGACAAGAATCTACAGTGATTCATGTGGACAACAAGTCTACAATCAAACTTGCAAAAATCTAGTACAACATGGAAATAGTGAGCATATTGACATTAGGTTCCATTTTTTAAGGCATCATGTGAAGGAAAAGACAATTGAACTTGTCTATTATCACACCATGGAGCAAGTAGAAGATATCTTTATGAATCCTCTCTTGACTGATTCTTTTATTAAATTGTTTGGAATGCTTGGTGTGAAGGACTCTTGATCTGAAGGGGGTGAATGTTAGGATAAAGACAAATTAAGTGCCTCTTGCACAGTGATAGGTGGTAAACCTCATTATGCACTACATAATCACCATGTGAAGTGATAAGCCGTAGATACCACTTGCATGATTTTTATGATTTCTTTCTTTTAAGTGGTTTAAGTGTTAATTCGTCTCATCCATTGCTTTCTCTCGTGGTTTATGTTATTTTTTCCATGATCAAATCTGTGGTCTTATTTGTTCCACTTAATTTGTGATTGTGTGTGTTTTGTAAACTCTACATATATAGTTGTAAATGTGTTGTTTGAAATAAGCAATAACAAGAAGAAAAATATTCCCTTTCTAAAAGTACTTTTTCTATTAATTTGTGCTTGTCTTTGAGTGAGTGTAAGTGTGAGGGTGATATAGTTTGAAAACTAATCTCCCAAACAAGAAGGTTGGTATTAATACTAGAATACCAACAAAGTGTTATTAGAGTTATTTCATTCTGGTTTTCATGTCTTCTAATATCGAGCAAATGCAAGTCCCTATATTAAATAAGAAGAACTACAAAAAATTATGTATTAAATTCAAAGATTTCTTTGGATCCCGAGACTTTAGAATGTGGTACATAATGGGTATTTTGAACCCATTGCAAATGAAGAGGTCGCTTACACCGATGAGAATAAGAACACTCTCCGAGACCAAAGGAAGAAATACAAGTATATGTTGTATCTAATCTATCAAGTATTAGAAGATTCGACATTTGATAAGACCGCCGAAGAAATGATGAGCAAGAAAGTGTGGGATATTCTCAAAACCATCTTCAAATGTATTGATCATGTTATGAGAGTATTCCTTTAATCATTAAGGGTTGACTTCGAATCCTCCTATATGAATTACGGAGAAAATGTTTTCAAAAACTATTCACAATTGGTTTCAATTGTGAATCAAATGAAAAAAATGGAGAGAAAGTTGGTGATATTCGATTCATGGAGAATATTCTCCAATCTTTCATACACTACACCAAAATGACAAAATTGTCACCTTTCAGCCGGTCACCCTTGTCAAGGTCATTGACCGTGACAAAAAACACGCGTTTTGTGTCACAATCATTGACCTTGATACGACCGTGACAAAGAATTGTCACGGTCAATGACCTTTACACGACCGTGACAATATTTCCAGCAAAAACCCTTTCCCCCTTCTTTTTCCCTCCCGACATTCCCTCCCTCTCTCTCTCTCTCGACGCTGCTCACTCTCTCTCTCTACTTTCAGGTTTAATTCTCTCTCTCTCTCTCTCTCTCTCTCTCTCCCATTTATATATATGTTTGTGTGTATATATATGTGTGTATGTGTGTATATATGTGCCCACGGAGGTGTCCCCGAGCGTCGCAGTACAAAATCTCTTTTCCATGCAAATAGTTTGTAGATTTGAGATAATTGATGGTGATGTTGTTTCTTCTTAAATAGTTTCTATTTTGAATATATATTTGCATTATCTTTAGTTTGTTTGGATATATGATGTTTGGAACAGGTACAACTTTGCTATAACAGGTACAAATATACTGCAGGCAGTGGCAGTGGCCATACTGCCCAGCAGATTTTTTTAAAATTTTGCCCAGAATTGTCACGGTCATTGACCGTGACAATTTTTTTTAAAAGGGTCACTGCTTTGTCACGGTTATAAACCGTGACAAACGTGTCACGGTCATTGGCCGCGACACGACCGTGACACAAAACGCGAGTTTTGTGTCAAGGTCAATGACCGTGACACGACCGTGACAAAAAAAGTTGTCTCGCCTCAAAATGTCACGGTCATTGACCTTGACAAGTTGGATTTGTCAAGGTCGATGACCTTGACAATTCGGCATATTTGGTGTAGTGATACATAACTTTGAGCATGTGGTGACAACGATTGAGGAATCAAAATATTTAGAGAAGATAAGTGTAGAGGAGTTGCTGAGATATCTCCGAGTTCATGAACAATGCATGTAGAAGAATGCGATATCCACGTCGCTTAACTAAGCTTTAGAGTCAAAGATAATCCTTATAAACCATAGGTAAGTAGTGGTGTATCAATTTCACGGTGTGGAGGTTCTCATAAACGAGGATGGAGACAAGGGCATGGCAACACAGAAAGCCGCAAGGAAAACAAAAAGAAGGTTAAGTGTTATAATGGCATCCAACTTGAACATTATGCCTCAGAATCTTTAAAAAAAAAAAATAAGGACCAAGTGAACCTTGAATAAGTATATAACAATGAGATTATTGATTCTACTCTTTTGTTAGTTCACAATGAATTTAGTGGTCAAGGTAACACTTGGTACCTTGATTCTGGTGCAAAAAACCTTATGTGTGGAAGAACGGAGTTCTTTGTTGGACTTAATGAAGGAGTTCATGGATATGTAAGCCTTGTAGATACTTAAAAGATATATGTTGAAGGAAAGAGAAGAATAAAAATCTTTCAGAAAATGTCAAAGAAGAATATATCTCCAATGATTACTATAATCTAAGCATAAATTTGAATATTCTCAGGATTGGACAATTACTTCAAAAAGGCTTTATTGTTCTCCTGGAGAATAAACTCTCTTCCCCAAATATACAAGTGGGAGAATAATTTCAAATGTTCCAATGATGAATAATCATATGTTCCCATTGAACCTTAATACCAGTAAGGAAGAGTGCTTCCTTGGACTCATGGAGAACGAGTCATGGAAGTGGCATTTCCTCTTTGGCCATCTTCACTTCAATAGATTAAAGTTCTTGTCGATGGGAGTAATAGTGCATGGCCTACAACAAATTGAGTCACCAAATAGTGCTTGTGGATGGTGTGTATTTGGAAAGCAATTAAGAATTTCTTTTCCTATTAGCAAGGCATGGAGAGCGAAGAACCACTACAATTGGTGCCCACGGATATATGTGGACCACTGGAGCCTATATTGTTTGGAGGTAACAAGTACTTTATTACTTTAATAGATGATTATATTACAAAGGTGTGGGTTTACTTTCTTTAAGAAAAACTTCATATTTATACTATTCAAGAATTTTAAGTCTCGCACTGAATTAGAAAGTAAATGCAAACTGGTGACTCTTAAATCTGATCGAGTGGTGAGCACACTTCAAATTCATTTCAAGAATATTTCAAAGAATATGGGATATGACACTAGTTCATAGATGCCTATACCCCACGGCAAAATCGAATAGCTGAAGGAAGAATCTCACTAAAAATCGAATAGTTGAAGGAAGAATCGCACTATCCTTGAAATGAGGACATCCATGATTAAAGAGAAACGATTGTCGAATAAATTATGGTAAGAAGTCATAACATATTCAATACATTTTCTATATAGATGTTCAACCAAGAGTGTCATGAACAGGACACCTTATAAGGCTTAGGGAGTCTACAAATATTTCACACCTACGGATTTTTGGGTGTGTTTCATACTATTAAGTTCTTGAAGTATAAATAAGGAAGCTCGATGAATAGGAGAAAAATGTATCCTCGTGGTCTATAGTAAAGAGTTAAAGGCCTACAAACTTCATAATCGACTATAAAAAAAAGTTAATCATTAGAGGAGACATTATCTTTAGTGAAGAAGAATGGAACTGCAGAAGTAAAGAGGCAAACACAAAAAAATTGGTGGCTAATGAATCTGAGCAAATCCCAAAAATTGTAGTATCGATCACTAGACAAGATCCACCGAAACCTAAATAGTCCACCAAGCGCTCACCAACTCCATTAAATGATCGATAGGACTCTGATATCTCATCATCTCTACCAAGTTCTCCCTACTCGACTCACAAACCATCCAATCCCAACAGTATTTCTCTGACTCCCATCAGGATGAGAAATCTCATAAACATCTATGAGTGTGAATAAGAAGGTAGTATAAACCTATTAGTTTGTGTGTAGATCATGAGCCTTTATCTTTTCAAGGAGTTGCACCAGAAGATTATTGGAGATCAATAATGAAAGAATAAATCCATTCCATTTAGAAGAATGACACTTGGAAGCTGACAACATTGCCACCAAAATAGAAGGTTATTGGTGTCAAATGGGTCTACAAGATCAAACGCACAGTATATTGTAGTGTTGATCGCTATAAGGCAAGACTTGTAGCTAAAGTCTACAAACATATATATGGAATAGGCTATGAAGAAGTCTTTGCACTTATTGCTTGACGTGATACCATGAGGTTATTGATCTCACTTGTTACCCATCATAGATGGAAGATTTACCAACTTGATGTCAAGTCATCTTTCCTCAATGGTATTCTTGAAGAGTAAGTTTATGTATAGAAACCTGAAGGTTTTGAAAGAAAAGGTTTATAAAAAAAGGTTTCTTATTTGAAAAAGGCCTTGTACGGCCTAAAGTAAGCCCCACGAGCTTGGAATTCAAGCATCGATGGTTATCTTAAAGAAAATGGATTTGTTAAATGTCCATATGAGTAATTTGTCAACATGAATAATTGTGACAACGGAGACTTTCTTATCCTTTGTTTTTATGAGAGTGATATGCTTTTTACTGATAATAGAGAATTTATGCTTACTGAATTCAAGCAGTCCATGTGTTAAGGAGTTCGAGATGATTGAAAATGAACTGATGTCTTATTTTCTTGGGATATAAGTGAATAAAGAAAATGGTGTAATTTTTATCTCTTAGAATAAATACATGAGAGAGCTATTGAAAAAAAATCCAAATGGGCAGTTGTAATTTTGTCAACACTCCAACAGCTTCAGGACTAAAGCTATCAAAAGAAGGATAAGGAAAGTTTATTGGATCTACTTTGTTCAAAAGTCTAGTTGGAAGCTTGAGGTACTTGACAATGACAAGTCTTGACATTACATATGTAGTTGGAATTATAATTCATTAAATAAAGACACCAAGAGAATCTCACTAGCTAGTTGATAATAGGATACTAAGGTATATTAAAGGTACCCTCAACTCTAGCCTTTTTTTATGCTTATCAAGAAGATGAAAATCTAGTCGAGTATTCAGATGATGATTGGGGAGGTGATCGAGATGAGGGGTAAACCACTCCAAGGTATGTGTTCTACTTAGTTCAACAGTTTTCTCGTAGACATCACAAAAATAGGCAATTATAGAATTTTCATCATGTGAGGTCGAGTATGTGGAAGATTCTTCAACTGTTTGTGAAGGAATTTGGTTGAGAAATTTGCTGAAGTAATTAAATCGCTCACAGGAAGAATCTATCGTGATTCATGTGGACAACAAGTCTGCAATCAAACTTGAAAAGATCCAGTACAACATGGGAACAACAAGTATATTGACATTAGGTTCCATTTTCTAAGGCATCGTGTGAAGGAAAAGACAATTGAACTTGTCTATTGTCACACCATGGAGCAAGTAGATGATATCTTTACGAAACATAAAACTTTGTGGAATGCTTGGGATGAAGGACACTTGATTTGAACACAAATCAAGTTCCTCTTACACTATGATAAGTGGTAAACCTCATTTTGAACTACATAACCACCATGTGAAGATAAGCCATAAACACCTTATTTTTAATTTCTCTTTCTTTTAAGTGGTTTAAGTGTTAATCCATCCCATCCATTGCTTTCGCTAGTGAGTTAGGTTATTATTTCCATGATCAAATGTGTGATCTTAGTTTTTCCACTTAATGTGTGATTGTGTGTGTTTTGTAAACTCTATAAATAGAGTTGTAAGTGTGCTATTTGAACTAAGCAATAACAAGAAAAGAAAAACATTCTCTCTCTAAAACTACTTGTTCTATTTATTAGTTCTTGTATTTGAGAACGTGTAAGTGTAATTGTGATATAGTTTGAAAACTAATGACCCAAGAAGGATGTTTGGTATCAAGACATGAATACCAACAAAAAGAGCCTGTACCAGTAAGACTTTGATACAATCTTTTGAGCTCTTTGCATGCATAGTTCAAGACGGAGTCACATTCTATGTTATAGATCTTGGTAGATTTTTTGGGTGAGGTGTGGATAGAGAACTTATTGGTAGTTTACTAGTTTTTTTGGTGTTGTGGGAAGGTTGGGAGGGTTTTCATCTCTCCATCCCCATTTTTTGCTTCATGTCTCTTATTAGACCTTTGTATATCTCTTTTATACAAGTTTTCACCCCCTTAGGCAATTTCTTTTTATACACATTGCTTACTATATATATATATATATATATATATATATATAATCAATCACTACAAGAAATGGTACATTTTGCTGCGAAAAAAATCGTAGCCAAATGTTTACATTTCGTTGCTAAAGATATTTACACCAAAATGCGCCTAAATATATTAGTAACAGAATTTTTTCGTTAGAAAAAAAGGTGTGGGGCACGAAATTAGTAGCAGGATTTTACCGTTACTAATAGTAACGGTAAAATTTGGTTGCTAATAGTAATGATAAAATTCAGAATTAGTAATGGTAAAATTATGTTACTAATAGTAACGGTAAATTTTAGAATTAGTAATAGTAAAATTTGGTTACTAATAGTAACGATAAAATTCAAAATTAGTAACGGTAAAATTATATTAGTAATATTAATACATATTTAAAAAAAATAGTTGTCAAGATCCAATATCCTGAATTTAAACAAATTCATCTATTCTTACCACACTATCTAAATCCTAAGAACATATGCAAAAATAGTCCACAAAAACAAGGGCATTATATTCAACATTTACATTTATATAAGCCTCCACTCTTTATTTACAAAAGAAACTTAAACCAAACAAATAAAACATCGGAATACAATCGCCCCAAAAGTTACATTATTTTAATAAAATCAGCCAATATAACATCCTAATACAATCATCCCCAAATGAGATATTTTTATATTATAACCAATCAAATGAAATATAAAAAAGAAGTCTATTGTTATTGGCTATCAACTTTCGTTCTATTATCATCGCCATTAGCGTCGCAACCTGCAACACTGAAAACTTGATGAGGATCCAAAAATAACATTTTGTCAAACAAAATAAAATTATTATATTAGTTATAGTATCAATATTTAGTCATACAAGATTAATTTAGTACCAAAAATTATCCACCAGTAAAATTAATTGCATAAGTATGTGGACTTATAATATCACACTTTCACATCAGCACTTAAAAGTAGGAAATTTCACATATAAACAAGTATGTGAACTTATAATATCACACTTTCACATCAGTACACAACACATATGGTTCCTAACACATTCAATTTTTTTGGTACAACTAACACAATTTCACAAACACGCATTGCGCATACAGTTTCACATGCATACAAACAAATTCACAATACACACCGACCGCCACATATAGTTTCACACACTTTGTATACAAAAATACACACCCATGCTGCACACAAACATTGAAAACACACTTCACACTATTCACACAAACACACTGCGTATATTGCTCGCAGACACCCGCAGTTTCACATACACAATTTCACATACACATTTGGGTGATTAATCCATTATTTGACACCACTTTCTAAAATTTAAATAAAAATAATAATAAACACACGTGAAAGCGAAGAGTACAATGAAATTGAGTGAAATCGGAAAACTTACCACTAAAAGCTATGAAAGACGTAAAAGAGGAAATGGTTCAATAACCAACAAAAAAGTAAGCATCATCAGCAAAATTCACTGTACTAAAAAGTTTATAATGATAATAGTAGTACAAAGTCTAAAAAGAAAAAAATAAGGAGCAAAAGTAGGGCTGCAACGAACCGGCTAGAGTTCAGCTCGTTTGTTAAGCAAATGAACGAGATCGATCACGATTTTGTGCTTGTTTAAAAAATTATGATTATTAGGCTCAGCTCGAACTCGTCTCTTAAGGCATAAACAAGCAAGTCCTTAAAACCGATTTTGGCCCGTTCATTCAAAAAATGAACCGAGCATGATCTCAAGATCGTTTAATAATCGAGTTTAACTAAACTCGCCTTGATTAGTTTGCATCCCTAAGCAAAAGTAAAAAAAATAAAACTCACATGAGTGTCAAAACCTCCCACTGCTTCTACATGGAATGGTGAAGATACAAAAGTGGCATCAGCAAATAAGTCGACCTCTGATGAAGTGTTATTTATATTAAAGGCTTCTGTGGGAATAGTTTATGGCGCATCCAAGAGATCATCAACCAAACTGTGTCCAAATAGATCCACTTGAGGAAAGATTCCATCTCCAGATTCTATCAAATAGCAAGGAAATTCCAAAAACAAATTAAATCATCACAAGCATAAATCAAGTTATCTCCCATACAAATATGTAAAAAAGAAGATGTATTAAGCTTATAAAATAGTATGTGCAACAATTTTACTAATTCATTTGAGTAATTATTCATGACAATGTTATTCTCAAGAACATATGTCACTAAGATAATATTGTGGGTGGTTTTGACTTGGGTAACTCATTAATGGTTAAAATTAGACTTTGGTACCACGATATTATTTTTAGAACTTTTGTACCTTTTCTGTCACTAAATATAAAAGTTACGCAATGAAGGTGACAATCAGCCATGAAAAGTACACAAGTCCAAAAAACAAATATGATGGTACCAAATTCTAGTTCCATTAATGATGTACTTGAACATAATATTGAGAACATTTATTGAAAGGTGTTTAATAGAGGTAAGGATATTAAAATCTAGCAAGGGAAGCGTGATAGATATTGGAGTATGTAAAAATGCAACTATAAGGTCTAATTATGGATCATAAAAAAAAATATATGTACTTCAAATATAACTGAGCAACTAGCATCATTTGGTATAAAAGAAAGTAGTCGGAAGATGCCAACACAAGTCTTTGGATTATATAAAGTTCTAAAACAAGTAGCGATACAAAATTATGAAGTGAATCAATACAATTCTCAATTACAGAGAATTGAGAATTGGGTGGGTTGTGTGTGTATCTATATATATGAATACATATATACATACGCATGTCTAGACTATGTGTGTATATATTTTTGGGAGGGGGCATAAAGGAGGAGAAAATACACAACATCTCTCTTATACCCCTGTTGGCATCTTTATTAAGAGAAATTTTAGTTTTTTGGTGTACCCATTGTGTAATTTTTTTGCATTGGAATACTGTATTATACAAAATAGTAAGGGTATACCCTACCTCCTTGACGAAACAAGCATCAGTTACGAGGTGCTTTTCGAGACTGCCGCCAAACCAAACCTTAAACAAGAGTGCTTTACGACTTATAATGTGTCATAAATGTTATTTCTTTTATAAATGTGAATCACTCAGAGATTTCTCTTTAAAGACCATTGGGATTCATGGATCATAGATCCGTGCAGACAGTGTTAGGATGTTTTATTTAAACCCCATTTTTATTTTTACTACCCATAATTTAATTGAACTTTAAAAAGTTCATAAGGGTATACAAAAAGATATGTTGGCCGAAAACAAATACATATTTTTTATATGGAATTAAAATAGGATCGGTTGGAACAATTAAAAGTAAAAGAAAGAAGATCTTTAAAAACAGACAATCAATTTAAAAAGTGTCCAAAACATCTACATACCAAAGTGAAAAACAAAACAAAAGGCCGAAAATTTATGTGATATGAAAGAATCAAAACATGAAACCTAAAATTCCAAATACATTTTAAAAAGTGAATAGAAAAAAAATAATAAATAAAAATTTATACATACTACTGGAGAGTGTAAATCCTCACTTTCAACCCCGAAGAGACATAATATCCATTTTATGCCATAGAGTAATACCTGAATTTAAAAAAGTACAATAATAATTTAAAAAGGGATTATGAAGAAAGTTGAGAAATTAATTAACTACTTGTTTCATAGGTAGAAATGATAACTTAACAACTAACACAAACTTATAATACTCTTAAAAAATGCAAATATACAAGGTCTAATATGAGTTTTTATTTTTAGCTTTGAGTTACGTTCTATTAAAAATTAAAATGGCCCTTACCAACACCCATATGGAATTTATACATTTGTCAACATTAGGTTGCATTCGAGCACACGTTGTAAACCAATGTCGGTGATCTCAACGCACCACCAAAGACTCAAACATTGTAGAGCACCTTCGGCCGCCCTGCTAGATAATCGAAAAAGAGTGTCATCGGTGATCTTCCGTATCAATGGCCAAACTATTCTGATTGTCCTCCATAAAGTGTGATCGTTTCGCATTGCATCGTGCAAAGATTCAACTGAGTAATTTTCAAAATAGATCTTTATGTGCTCACTTATATATGTGGAATTGTGGAAGACCCAAAACTAAAAAAATTGATTTACATAAAAATGAAAGTTTCCAACACATGTAGTAGTGACTTAAAGAATCTGTTTAAACAGGTGGTTCATTGCAGCAGCACAACCCTGACTTACTTCATTGCAGCAGCACAACCCTTCTGACATCTCCGTATCCACATACAACAATAACTTTTCCAGCAATCATGACATCAGTGGCCCTCATGAGACCATCGGGAAGTGAGTGTCAGCATCGATACAAGTTATCAAACTGGATCAAGAAAATTTAGGCAATGTTAGAAACTGATAAATGCGAATCTTTTGTAACAGAATGCAACCTCAAACAAGATGAAAATAATGAAGCTGAGGATTTTCAAAGAAGCATATTATTCATTCTCATCAGTAATATGAAACTGGAATAGTAGTGTAAATACAAATAAGCAATGACTCAAACAAAATTACACATAATTAGACTACAATACCTGAGATCTACAATATTTTATCATGTTAAATTAGTTTTAATATATCTTAGGTCAACATATTTTTAAAGTACCCGGTAGTGGCAATATCACTCGACGCATTAACTATGTGTCTAGCTAATGTCCCTATCTGTGCAATAATGTCCATACAAAAATAAATAAATTATTTTTAAAAACTATGTTATATTGGACATTAAATGAAACAATTTTAGTAACTATACATCAATTTAAGAGAGCAAAGAATATATATGTGCATGCATTGATAAAAAAAAGTTTAAAAGAGGACTTACATACGCCTGGTCACACTGGTAACTAATACAGAAAACCTAAATACTTAGGTGTGTCAGTAAAACCTTTGGAGACACATAGGTAACTAGCTACAAATTTAAATTTTTATCTAAGTATGATAGTAGAACGTCAACAAATATAAGGATAAAACAAGATCTTTATCCTACTGGAAAAAGTGCAGGAAGAACATTGTGAAGATTCCTCAAGAGGAATATAGGCACATATTCCACATACGCCTGATCACGCCACTGGTAACTAATACATAAAACCTAAACACTTAGGTGTGTTAGTAAAACCTTTGGAGACGCATAGGTAACTTGCTCCAGATTTAGATTTTAATCTAAGTATGCTAGTAGAACCTATGTATTCATTGGTAATTGATATTAAATTTATATTTTAATTTAAGTGTGTCAATAGAACTAATGAAAAAGAAGAAATCATTAACATTAAGAAAATAGTCACATCTAATGATTAACAAGATAAGTTGATCAAATACATTTTATTTCATTTTTCATTAAATAATTGTGTTTACAAAAGAAATACAGGACATTATTCTAAAGGGTGTTTCCCCTCAGCTTTGGAAACTAGATCCATGCCAGCTGGAGGGTCATTTAAAGTGTAAGGAGAATTGAAGAATTGAAGTCTTGTAGAATTATCTTATTGTTGCTTCTTGGACGATCTAGCAGATGAGGAGGTCGGACGATTTTTAGCTCACCATGCAGCAAATAGTCTCCCAGATATTTAGAAATCATGCACTGGGGAACTATATTGACAGGAGTCCAGAAAACATCCAGTTTGAAAGGGGGGTCTGAAAAGTCGAGCAACCCATGATTATACCACTTAAAGAGTTTGTTATATTGGTCCCCCTTTAGCATTGTTAGACAATTGGTCCAACCCCATTTGTAGCCTTCATTCTGGACCTGTTTAAATCTGGCATCAAAATTCCTCAAAGTTTCATTTTACCCTTGCATCCAGATCTCTCTAGGTTGATTGTGACACTGGATGGTCAACCTCTCAACTTGATAATGCAATTTCTTTAACACTTCATCCTTAGCTTGCAGTTGAGAAGACTGAGTGGAAAGTTGCTCGGATTAAGTTTGAAGATTCAGGGACATCTCAGTAAGGGCTTGGTTTTTGGCCTTTAGCTAAAAAGCTTGGTTAGAAAGGGTTTGTTGAGTTGAAATATAATTTTTGGTTCCTCAATCAGGTTTAATCTTTGGTCGGGAAGAAGATACAAACTTGGTATTTTTCCATGCTTCCAATTCTTCCCTTAACTTGTCATTTTTAGCCTCCAAGAAAGAATGTCCTTCGTCGTTAGTAGAAGAAGCAATAGAAGAAGACTTCAAGGCATTTATCTCATCTCTTAAATTATTGTTCTCCTCCTCCAATAGTTTGGCAATGGCTCTAGCTTCCTCCACTTCACGATTGAGAAAAATTCTTGTCTTCGAAAGTGAGAAGCAAATTTTTCCAACTTCTATTTTAAAGCCCCAAACCTCACTTAAGGCCTTGTACTTCTTCTCATAGTTAGCATGAAAAAGAACCTTGGCCTCCTTATGGCCCTCCTGTCGTACTTTAATCATTTTATAGTAGGCAACATTGTTGGTAACTGCTCAATCAAGAAAGAATTTTAGATGAATGTATGCTTCCTTGGCTTTCATAAACACACCTAACCCAAGCAACTTTAATAGCTCTTCCTCGGTTAGAGATAGATGACCTGCTTTAAAAAGTTCATTGCATCCCTTGAGTATCTCGGAGTCAGCAGAGGAGAAATATTCCAGTTTATCCATTAACTATTAAGAGTAAGAAGAATATCCAATCAACAACATTGTGCAAAGTATAGATAAAAAACATGCAAAAGAGGAAGAAGATTTATTTTCATTGATAAATTATTAAGTACAAATGCATCGTCAAAAAGAAAAGAAAAATTATAATTATAGAAGAAAAGAAAAACAAATTCTTCTCGGACATATCTATACCTTCTTCATGTCTTAAGTAGGCTCAGCAGAAGTAGAGGCAGGAGCAGGTAGAGACGGATGGTTATCAGTTGGGGGAGTAGAGGAGTCAACGGCTTGGTGTTAGTCGGAAAAATTCAACACCATAAAGGATTCACTTGAACCCCCATCATCTTTAATCACCTCATACATGTTAGGAGGATCCACTACACCAAATCTTCCGAATTGTCAAGGTCATTGACCTTGACAAATCCAACTTGTCAAGGTCAATGACCGTGGCATTTCGAGGCGAGATAACTTTTTTTGTCACGGTCATGTCACGGTCGTGTCGCGGTCAATGACCGTGACACGTTTGTCACGGTTATAAATCGTGACAAAGCCGTGACCCTTTTTAAAAAAATTGTCACGGTCATTGACTGTGACAATTCTGGGCAGAATTTAAAAAAAAAATTCTGGGTAGTATGGCCACTGCCACTGCCCAGCAGTATATTTGTACCTGTTATAGCAACGTTGTACCTGTTCCAAACATCATATATCCAAACAAACTAAATATAATGCAAATATATATTCAAAACAGAAACTATTTAAGAAGAAACAACATCACCATCAATTATCTCAAATCTACAAACTATTTGCATGGAAAAGAGATTTTGTACTGCGACGCTCGGGGACACCTCCTTATCCTTCCCTTCTCGTCCGAATAGCCACATAAGTATAGAGCATATGTGGCCTACCCTTAGGGCCACTCCCTGTCCCCTGAATTGAAATAAAGTAAAATTAGTATCCGCCCCTCAAATATAGATAAATATAAATCGTAATTGAAATAGAAATCGAAATTTACATATAAATATAAATACATTACATGTAGTGTCACTCAAACAGCTAACTTGAGCTCATATGGCACCTCCTTCCAACTAATGTACCTCGGGCAATCGTGTCAAATATAATTCTCTTCATATCTAAACACTAAGAAATACCATAATCCTATGGAGTTATGCGTTGCAAATTCCTTCCAACCATTGTGTAGTCAAAAATCAGCAGTTGAAGTTGTCGATTCCACCTTTCAATGGTCTCCCATGTTTTACTAGAAGTTCCAAGTGGTGGGGTA
The DNA here is from genome assembly GCA_949130495.1 of Sambucus nigra. Classification (NCBI taxonomy): domain Eukaryota; kingdom Viridiplantae; phylum Streptophyta; class Magnoliopsida; order Dipsacales; family Adoxaceae; genus Sambucus; species Sambucus nigra. Next base: position 378,225,157 of record OX422219.1, on the reverse strand, counting down.
TGGAAAGTGGAATTGACAACTTCAACTGGTGATGTTTGGCTACATAACGGTTGGGAGGAATTTGCAGAGCATCGCTCCATAGGATTATGACATTTCTTAGTGTTCGGATAGACGAAGAGATTCAGTCTCCTCTCCACAAACAGGACACCCCAAATAACTATGTACTAATCACCTATTAAAGGTAAGAAGCGTATATTCATGGATTAGTATAAACAAAACTTAGATGTAGTTGGAATATTTATGTGTTAATCTCCTCTCCACATACGCACACTACACAAGAGTGAAAATGATAAAGTGCAGATCAATTAAAAGCATTAAAAATGGATGTTTTGGTACAAATTGAAATATTTATTACAATTTGAAAAATTGTTTCAAATTCGGGTTATCATAAAAAATGGATTGATATTCGGTAGGAGCAGCCAAGTCATCCACATTACTATTTAGACGCCTTGGCGCGTGTTTGGCTCGTTGTTGATATACTCCGAGTAAAACACTTGCTTAACCTTTTGAAATTCACAAACAAACGGCTCATCGCTCACGTGGTCGTTGCTCTTCAACTTGGACAAGTCAACCATGATCAAATTGGTGACAGGATCAACTTTACAAGAATTTTTATCCTCAACTCTTACCCATTCACAGTAAAATACAACCTCTTTGAAGCTTATATAATCCAATTCAAATAGATTTTCGATTACACCATAGTAAGTCATTTCAACTTCAACGAGGTTTTTATCTTTTGCGCTCGCTCGAAAGAAAGTAAGAGCCTTGTATGAAATTCCCGAGTTCTGTACATTTGTACTTTCCTCGTACACTTTAGCGCCGAAAATGTAACCGTTCAATTGATACTTTTTGTACTCTCGTGCCACGAACAAGGGTCCAGTGGCTAGACGAGCAAGCCTTGATGTCGCATCACCCATCTTTAGGAGCTGAGAATATAGATAAATTAATTATATTAGTGGTAAAATTTGAGTGTAATGTAACGTTATATAACGACTGTTTTCATTATAATTACCTCTTGTGTCAACCATAGACTAAATTCGTTGTCTGATTGTACCATTGTTTTTCGTCTTTTATTGTTCTCACAGGCTTCATATTTATTGTATATTACAAAATTAATCATGTATAAAATAATCTAAAATAATGTTAAACATTATAATATTCGAAACTTACTTTTTCCATTCTTCGACATCTTCATGTGTGTCAAATAGATAACGAGCTACTTGTTCATGTTGCAAACTCGTTAATTTCACTCGTTTTCCCATCACATTACCACCATCATCGAGGAATTCATCCGTGTCATCAACGCTGGTCGAGTCAGGCATATATTCTCGAGTATATATTGATGACTCCACGGTGATGTATTCCTCTGCAATTGATCCTGCAATATATCATGTATTCTTAACGTAATCTTTAAAAACTTTCATCAATCTTTCAAACGGATACATCCACCGATATCAAACTGGACCACAAAGAAGTGCCTCGTCGCATAGGTGTACCAACAAGTGAACACTTATGTCAAAGAATGCTGGGGGAAAGTACTTCTCCAATACACAAATCGCTTCGTTCACAGCCAATTTTGCAGCCACTATGTGTTCTCGATTCACTACCTTCTCACATAAGAGGGAGAAGGTAATACTAATTTGCATAATAGCCCTACGCAAAACCTTGTGCTTGGAGAAACAGTGCTTAAACAATAGAGGAACCAATTGCATGATCACATGCCAATCGTGGGACTTACACTTATGTAAATCATGAGTAGCATAATTCACAATCCTTTGCAAGTTGGACGAAAAAGTAGATGGGCCCTTCAAATTATATATTGTGTCTAGAAGCACCTTCCTTTCCCCACTCGTCAAAGTAAACGCACCAGGGGGAATTATTGTCCTTCCCATACTATCTTCTTTCAACCATAGTTGTGGCTTAAGTTTTAACGTTTTAAGGTCTTTTCGTGCATTTTCTCCATCCTTCGAATGACTCCCCCCAAGGCAAGTACCCACAATATGTTCAACGAAGTTCTTCTCTGCATGCATCACATCCAATACATGGCGGACCGGGTTTTTCTTCCAATAAGGCAAGTCAAATAAAATTGACCTCCGAGACCATGCCTTTCTTATCTCAGTTTCATTCCCAGTTGGGGTCTTCTTATGCTTGACATTCTTAAATTTGGGATTCTTACCTGGCATATTTGGGCCTCATTCAGAAGATTTACTTTCAATTTCTGAACCCGAAAGTTATCTCAGCGGTAGCATATGTTCAACTCCACCAAATAAAAAATTGGAACCTTTCTCAAATCTGAAACTATGAGCTGGGGGTAAAAACCTCATGTGGCAATGGTATACATTTTTTAAGTTAGAGGATAGACGAAGAGATTCAGTCTCCTCTCCACAAATAGGACACCCCAAATAACCATGTACTACACATCCGGATAATGTCCCATAAGCTGGAAAATCATGAATTGCCCACATCAACATAGCTTTCAGCGTAAACTCTTCTTTTCTAAAAGAGTCAAATGATTGCACACCCTTTTCCCACAACTCATTTAATTCTTCTACCAAAGGAGCCAAGTAGATATCAATGTCATCACTTGGTGCCTTTGGCCCAGGTATCAATAAAGCCATCATCGAAAATTCAGGTCTCATACACTGTGAAGGAGGGAGGTTGAGTGGGGCTAGGATCACTGGCCATACACTCTGATTGGTTCTTAGATTTCCAAATGGATTGAAACCATCTGTTGATATAGCCAAACGAATGTTGCGTTGTTCTCGAGAAAAATCGGGATACTCAAAATTCATCCTCCGCCAGGCAGTAGAATCAATAGGATGACGCATGATATTACCCCCTACTTCTGCCCTAGCATGCCAAGTCATTTCCTCTGCAATCCATGGTACTGTGAAAAATCTCTTTAATCTAGACCCAACGGGAAAATATTTCAATACTTTTTTAGGCACTTTTGAGCTTGTGCCTTCCTTACTAGTAGATTGGACATATCTAGGTTCATCGCATACCGGACAACGATTGAGATTTTCATACTCCTTTCGGTATAGTATGCAGTCATACACACAAGCATGAATCGATTTATACTTCATTCCCAAACCTTTCAAACTGTTCTTCATAACATGATAGCTATTTGGGAGTGTATTCACCTTGGGTAATAAGCCCTTCACCCATTTCAGAATTCCAGTCACGCTATTGCCAGACAAATCGTACTGCGTCTTCAAACTGTGCAAACCAACCATGGCATTTAAAGTTGTTTGATCTTTCTCACAGCCAGAGTATAATGGTTGGATCGCCTTAAATTTTAAATTTTGGCAGTCATTGTCAAGTTTTATCGTGTTATCTTCAGAAGCACTTGAATCTTCTACATCATCAGTAACTTCATTCTCCTCAGCTTCATAAACTCCGTACGCGTCATCAACTAAATCCTCTAACATATTATGATCTACGTCGTTTCCTTTTACATCTATTCTACTTGTTGAAGGTTGTTGTGAAGGTTGGTCGGGGATAAAAGGAACTTTTAATTCACCGTGAAAACTCCAAAATCGATAACTATCTTGCATACCCGATCTTAACAAATGTAGTTCAACTGTTTTCTACTCAAACACCTTACCATTCTTACACCTAGCACACGGACACGGAAACTCTTCATCATTACGACATCTCTTTGCATATTTTACAAATTCGTTAGCACCTCTGCGAAACACATCCCCCATTCTATTAGTCTCACCCATCCACTCTTTGTATTTCGGATATCCCATCACAACTACCACAACTAAACACCTATTAAAGGTAAACAAAACTTAGATTTATAGTATGTTTTATTTAATTATCCCATCATTTAATTATCCTATTAAAGGGTAAGTGGTCCTATCCCATTCAAGACTGCATTTTTCTGTAATATACTTAACAGCTCACGCACATTGTTACGATTTGAAAAAAATTCGACAGCATATCCCCTTAGTTCTCCAAGTACACGACGTAGATTGGTAGGTGTGAGTGTTATTTCAATTGGTCAATTGAAATAACAGTCACACTTGTCAATCTAGTATGTACCCAGAGAACATTAAGATACGACTGCAGAACTTCCTCCAAAAGTAACAACTTTAAGCCAATAAGAATATTATACAGAAATTATAAAGTCTCAAACTGTCCAAACGGGACAATTCGAGAGATCTCATTACAGGGGTAATGACTCTCGAATGGGTCTAAGGGCTATTGAATGCGTACGCATAAGAACTAGAAGGCTAGTATCTATGCGCACTATATTTAATTTCAAGTATGTTTCATATAATGGGTTAATTCAAATACAAAAAATAAATTCATGGGTTAATTCAAATACAAAAATAAATTCATGGGTTAATTCAAATACAAAAATAAATTCATGGGTTAATTCAAATACAAAAATACAAATTCATGGGTTAATTCAAATATATACACACACACACACACCTCCCTCCACACCCCCCACTCACCACATACACACACACACCCACCTCCCTCCACATGCCCCACTCACCACATACACACACACCACCACCCCCACTCACCACACACACACACACACACACACACACACAATAGCCCCCCACCCACCACACACACATACACACACACAGTAGTGACTGTCTATTTAAAATAATCTCAATGTTAATTTCATGTATTGAATTTCTACTATTGTTTTGTGCTTTTTATAAATCATATTCAATGTTAGATATGTGTTTTGTTAAGATATCTAAGCTATTCTATAGAATTATTTTTTGTATCTTGAAGTTTAAGTTCTAAAATAATCAACCTAAAGTTGTGGTTTATAAAGTATTATCACAAATATAAACTAAGAGTGATAAAATAACTTTGAGGCATATAAATTAATTGTGACAAAGTAAGATTATGCACCAGAACCTAAAATTTAAAAAAAGTGTTTTTATTTAAACCCCATTTTTCTTTCTATAAGTCCTATTTTATTAAACTTTAAATATAATTAAGGGTGTATAGAAAGAAAAATTAAATAGGAATAAAAACAACATTTTTAAAATATGAAGGGCTCGCCAATTTGATCAAATTTTTCAACAACATAGACTAAATGATATTTTAGTTTTCATGCTTTTAGCAATTTCGGATGCCATTTTAATCCTTATTGTAGTTTTTTGTTGTAATGTCATTTAAAAAAAATCATTTAGGTATGTAAATAGATTGTAATAGATCTTGCCTTCCACAAAATGATATTTTATGGTAAAATTTTATTTGATGGATATAAAGTCATGTGATACCTATATGTGTTATTTTGCATCTAATAAAAATAAAAAACGCCATAATGGTTTTTTTCTCCATTAGTATAAGTATATAGCGATTATTTCACACTTAAGTCACATATTAAGCCGACCTTCATTTTTTTATGAAATTTGTAGAAAATTACTTATTTATTTTGAATGAAAATAAATTGTTATCCAATATTTTTGGATATTATTTATAATTTTGAAACTCATACACAAATTAATGTTGTATCAAAATAATATTACATTTTTAACCCCCTACCCCCACCCTACCCCACCCCCTTCCCCCACTCTGCCCCCACCCTACCCCCACCCCCTACCCCCACCCTGCCCCACCCCCTACCCCGGCACACACACACGCACATATATACACACATACACACATATATATACACACAAACATATATATAAATGGAAGAGAGAGAGAGAGAGAGAGAGAGTGAGAGAGAGAGAGAGAGAGAGGGAGGGAACGGCGGGAGGGAAAAAAGAAGGGGGAAAGGGTTTTTGCTGCAAACATTGTCACGGTCGTGTCAAGGTCATTAACCGTGACAATTATTTAAATAATTGTCACGGTCATTAACCGTGACAAGTTCGTGACAGGTAAATTTGTCACGGACTTGTCACGGTCATTGACCGTGATAATTCTTTGTCACGGTTGTGTCAAGGTCAATGACCGTGACACAAAACGCATGTTTTTTGTCACGGTCAATGACCTTGACAAGGGTGACCGGCTGAAAGGTGACAATTTTTTTCATTTTGGTGTAGTGATCTCTTGGGTCATGTCTAAGGAAGAGTTCAGAATCCTGAGGGGTGCCGACCTCCATCAGGGCTTCTGTCCAACCATCTTGAAGCATTTCTTCTCCAAAAATTCAATTTGTGAAGAAGCAGCCCCAATGACTTTCTCCCAGCCCTTGTTGAAGCCAACCTCCCTGGCCTTAGCTCTTTTGGCCCTCTCTGCAACGACCAGGGCCTTCCCGACGTCCAAATCCTTCTGCAACTTTATAATCTTATCCCTCTCTACAGTGACTAAGGCTTTTTAAGCATCCAAGTCTTTTTTTAGATCAGTAATCAGGCCCCGAACAGCCATTGCATCTTCTTCTACGAGTTTTATTTTCTCATCCCATTTTTTATGTTCATTGGCCAATTCCTATTGGGAGTCAAGCACTAACTTCTTAAGCTCATCAAAAGCTTCTTCAACCTCATGAGAAGAAGAACGCAAGGCATCGTCCTTCTCCAACATATTGTTGAAGTCAACAAGAAACTGCAAAAACAAAAAAGGTGAGTTAATATCAAAAATATCAAACAAAGAAATAAAGAAGGCAAAGGAAATTACTAGAGCTAGGAGCAGACCTTTCAGAACTCTATGATCGGGGCAATGCAACTGCAGCACCCATATGGTTTGGAAATGTAACAGACATTATTAATTATCTAGCCAAACCAGGGACAAGAGCCACCAGTGAGCCAGAAGCAGATAAATCAATAAACTCTTATTAGTCATTGTTGACTGAAGACCCGTCTACCAACCTATGAAGGGAGTCCTGATTTTAGCCTCTTGAGGTGGCTTTCATCACTCTCTCAATTGGGAGGTTCTTCCTAACATCCTCCTTATTAGATATGGGCTTCTTCCCAGTATCCTCCTTATTATATGGGAGCTTCTTCCTAGTATCCTCTTTATTTTTTGCTCCATCAGCAGCTTATTTGGACGATCCAGTAACAGCTACGTCACCCAAAACTTCCTCTTCCCCATGGTAGTAGCAATAGGTAAATCTAAATCTAAAGAAGAGGGGGAAACAACCACAGATTCACCACTGCCAAATACAGTGGCAGAGGATGTGGATATGGAGTCTTGGTCAACGTTGATTAAAGGAGAGGGTGCAACTATAGTTGGGCGAGAAATGAAGGAGGTGATGGTGTTCCTATATTGCAACAAATATGTGGTTGATCTTTTATGCTCCTCACTAACTTTCTGGTGAATACCTCAGATGAACTTTTACTCTCTAAGGTTGATATCACTCTATTTGGGACACTTTCTTTTTCGATCAACTTCAATCAAAGCTAACAAGGTATACATTATTATTGGCATTTAGAAAATATACACAGAAAGATAAATAAGCAAATGCAGCCTATCACATTGCCACTTGGTGGGCACCTAGGCCCCTGGTACTCAGCATTCCCAGTCAAATGAGCATATTGTCAATTTTTAACAATTACTCCATACTCAAAGTAATCTCTATTGGAGTCGGGATGATTAACTACTAATTCTTTGTTCACAACCCTAGTTCTCAAATAGAAAGTGGTATCACTAGTTACCCACTTATAGCAAAACATAATTTTTAGGATCCCTAGATGAGTCCTATAGAGTTGGTTCAATTTATATACCCCATTAACTACTCTCCAGGTATTGGGGGCTACCCTAGCTGGAATGATATCAAAATATTGGCAAAATTCAAGACAAATGGGTTTTGAGGAAAGGTAAACCCACATTCAGCGATAAAAATGGAGGGAAATCGGTGACCCTCAGCTAATGAAAAAAGATCAACGGGAAAATAGGATGTTCTATTTCTACCCATGAAGAGATATTCCATTCATTTCTGAATTCATCAAGAGAAGTAATAGGATAAACCATGATTGATAAAGAAGAAAAGCAGAAGGGAAAATATTCTTACAGAATTTAAGGATTCAGCAAGAACTAAAAAACAGAGAACGATCGCACAATAGAGAGAGAGAGAGCTTGAAGATAAAACGACAGAAAGAACTCTGAAAATTTGAGGTAAGAGACGATCGTGGCTTTTCCCGCCTTTATAGTTTGCCTCAAAAATTGTAAAGGTAATAATTAAAAGGAAACGTTGATTGAACTGTTGGTGGCTAAAGACATAAAAAACATATTTACCCAAAAACGATTTGTCAAATTTGTGGATAATTACAAAAATACCATACATATTATGTGTCGATAGTTAAAGTCATTAAATTTACAAGTATGTGAAGTTGATAACCGACCAAGCCTCAAAATTATTGTCCGAGCAACTTTAAGAGCTAAATGTTCCATACTCTTGTAAAAACCTCAAGCATGTAATATTGGAGGTGTCTGTTGATACCAAAAATTATCCTGCTACATAGACCATTCATGTATGAACACGTGTTATCCATCTGGACATTAATCCAGGTTAGTAAGGGCAAGTCACTGACCAGCTGAAGGAAGGTCGACCAACAGGTTAAAAAAGCCCGGCAAACACCAGGAAGACCAACGAACAATGACAGTAAATCGCCAATAGTTATATACATTACTAACATTATACAGATGTAAATGCCTATATTATAAAGGCATTCCATCCTTTAATATTCCGACTCTAGTACACCCTTAAGGGGATATAAATACATTGTAAACCCTACATCCAAGGGATATAAAAATGCAACAATAAGTAATTGAAAAAGCCCAAGGAAATACACAATAGTGGACATAGGCTTATCCTTTAGCTGAACCACTTTAAAAATCATTTGTCTATGATCAGGCATAAATATCGTATATTTATCCCCTTAATTTTGGTACCTTTGTGAACTCGAGCGGTGCAATTGATATGGATTTAACTCGTAATTATTCTACTAACCTTCGTTGGCAAGTATTTCGTGTTTTGTGTTTCTCTTATGTGTTTTATAGGTGAAGTACGCAAGCGGTGTGAAAGAGAAATCGAAACCATAAAAGAAAGGTTAGGAAGGCAAATTCAAGGGAATTTTCGTAATTCTGTAGCCTGATCCCGAAGGTGGGTCTTGATGGAGAGTTAAAGAGTTTGGAACAATGATAACACTGAAAAAGATGGCACCCAAATCCGAGCTACGGTGAAAGATTTATGACCCCTTTAAGTTGAAGAAAAATCCACACAAGAAAGGAAAAAAACATGAAAAATATTTTAAGTGTTGGAAATGAAAAGAAGAAGTATCAAACCAGCAAGTTTTCCTGAACAACAAGGTGAATCGGTTCGGGGGGTACCTGCGAACCGGTTCGGGGTACCTGCGAACCGGTTCGAGGTGCCTGAGACGCGAAATTCTCCTCAAGTGTTGATTGGTCCAAAGAGTCCTAGTGTGTTACAAACTCTTCTAAAACATATTTGTGTCTTTGTATTGACTTAGAAAACACAGTTTTGAATAGTTTCTATAGAGAGAAAAGTAGGAGATTACTCTAGGAACATAACTTTGATTTGGTGCTTCAAGATTAATTATTCCCGAGTTTGATTGCAAGTTTTAATTTAATTTCCATTCTCTCTACTATTGTTATTGCATGCTTCAGTATATTTTTATCATGACTTCGTTCACATGCAATGTAGTTAATGTATGCATAGTTAGGTTCAACATGTACAACTAGATTTTTTAGGGTTGGGATGCATGAACTCAACCCGATGTGAGCGTTGCATGTGTACAAAATTAATCCTCTAAAATTAAGAATTTATTATACTGTATTGCCTAGTGAACACAACCATTGTACATCTTTGGATCTCATTTTCTTTGGTATAACCGGGATGCTTTAGAATGCAACGCGAGTGTAGCTATCGCGTTAACGCTTTACTCATCCTCTAATTACGTATGGTGCGGTCTTGAACAGCATATATATAATGATTGGGAGTACTAAAGATTGGGTCTGATTAATCACTTAAATTTACAATTAATTTTATACTAGCAATACACTAGGGATGAGGAATTGTATTCCCACCCCATTTCTCTCTTCATACTTATTACTTCATTTTTATTTATTAATCCTTGCTTAATTCATTAGTTCCATTGTCTTAATCTAGTTTCCTTTTACTGAGTAGGATTAATTGCAAACCAATTATCTTTTCGTTCTTCTTGGAGTTGAATTTAGGTTGACCTTCTATCCTTCCGTTGTCACGATTTTCTCGTCCTATTTCCCTGTGGAGACGATCCCGACTTACCGGGTTCATTACTAACTTGACAAGCTTGCACTTGAGCCTAGAGAGAACGCACTTTAGAGACACATTCTTAGTCGCGTCAAGTTTTTTACGCCGTTTTCGGGGATTTAGGTAGACGTGGGTTAGATTCCGTTAATCTAAAAGTTCGACCAAAAAAAATCAAAAATAAATCAAAAATCAAAAAGCACAAAAAAATACTTCATCTCTCAAAAGCCTGTTAATGCAAAATTCTGAACTCACTCTAACTCCCCAAAATACTCCAATCGGCATTCACACTCCAAACCCGGATTGCCCTCACACTCCAAACGCTCCACAATTCTGGGTTCCATCTCCCACACCTCCACACTCAATTGCAAGTAACACTCTGATATCCCTCTTAGGACACACTATAGAGCACGCTCCGAGCATACCAAGTGAGGATACAGAGTCATCAAGTGAGATAGTCATGTCACAACACAGTAGTGTAGCCGCAGGTGAGGAAGAGGTCTCGTACCGCCTTTTGAGAGAAATCTTATATCCCGAGCAAACTGTCACTCCGGGATACATTTTACTCCAGTATAATGCAGGGAAATTTCGCTTTAGGAATGAGATGATCCAGATACTTCCCAACTACCATGGAATGGAATCAGAAAAGCCATATCTCCACATCCAATAATTTGAGGAGGCGTGCGAGACCCTCAGTGATCAAACTTGCACAAAAGATGTGATACGCCTCAAACTCTTCCCATTCTCGCTAAAGGACAAGGCTAATACCTGGCTATGGTCTTTACCTACTAACTCTATTGCATTATGGAACGACTTGCAATCTAAATTCCTCAAGAAATTCTTTCCGAATGGAATCAGAAAAGCCATATCTCCACATCCGATAATTTGAGGAGGCGTGCGAGACGCTCAGTGATCAAACTTGCACAAAAGATGTGATACGCCTCAAAATCTTCCCATTCTCGCTAAAGGACAAGGCTAATACCTGGCTATGGTCTCTACCTACTAACTCTATTGCATTATGGAACGACTTGCAATCTAAATTCCTTAAGAAATTCTTTCCTCCACATCGAACGAACTCCATCAAGGCTCAAATTCAAACCTTTCGACAATCAGAAAATGAGTCGTTTGATCAATGTTACGAGAGTTTTAACGAGTAAATCACTTCCTGCCCTCATCATGTATTTGATAAATTGCAAATCATTTCCTTCTTCCATAATGGGCTGAATATAAATTCTAAACAACTCGTTGAAACCATGTGTGATGGTCCCTTTGTCGACCTTGACGCCAACGATGCTGAGCTTCACCTGAGGTATGTCGTCGAGACTACCCAAGCATGGGATACATCTAACCCTAGTGCTCATAATCGAACGTGCCAAACGACCACCACTCCATCGGCGGCCGACCTATTTCACGTAGAAAATGATACTATGACGGCCAGTCGACTCGATTTACTTGAGAAAGGAATACGAGAAGTACTTGAGATATGTGCAAGAGGACCAACTGACTCCATCCCAAACCCCATTAAGAGGGTGTGTTCTATTTATGAGGCGGGTCATTTAATAGAGGAATGTCCGATGATACCCGCCTACAAAGTTATGCTTCAAGAGAAAGTGAGTGGTGTAGGACTATTTAAGGGTAATTTCGATGCACCGCACGGGAATTCTTACAACCCTTCATGGAAAAACCATCCTAGCTATGGACAAAAAAATGTTGCAATGAATCCTAATTCACATGTTTCCCCTCCCCCACCATCACACTTTCAACAAGCACCACACATGCAGGGACATGGGCAAGCACCACCACCTCCAGGACCATATATCACTCCACCGCGGAGAAATCTCGAGGATACGATAAACCAATTCATCACTGCCCAGAATGCAACCACAGCTAGACATGAGCGCATGATCAACGACATAAATGCGACTATTTCAAAGATACAATCATCGTTGAGTATCCAAGAGAATGGAAAGTTTCCTGCCCAGGGCCAAAGACCTCTCCAAGGTTAAACTAGTGTTAGCTCCACACCCCATGACCATCCTGAGCAATGTAGTGCAAGTACCACTCTACGTAGTGGGAGAGTGGTTGACTTATCACCTCCCCCACAAGACGTAGCTAAAAATAAGGAGGTTTCGCCCGACACGAAAGAGGCCGAAGATGCCCCTTTAATTGAGAGTGATATAAAAGATAGCACTGGTGGACCCAAGGTCATGGTGAAACCACCCACCGCTGCCCCATACCCTCAACAATTGGTCCCGCACTCAAAAAAGACTTCTCGGGACGATGTTTTGGACGTCCTCAAGAAAGTAAAGATTAATTTACCATTTCTTGAGACTATATAGAAAATTCCGCATACGCTAAGTTCATTAAGGACTTAGTCACGGTGAAACGCAAGCTAAAGGTAAATAAGAACGTCTTTTTGGCCCAAAATGTTAGTTCGGTTTTATCAAGTGATCTTCCGTTAAAGTATAAAGATCTGGGTGAACCCACCATCTCGTGTATCATGGGGAAGAACCGAATCGAAAGGGCGCTAATAGATTTAGGAGCGAGTGTTAACATTCTACCCTATTCCATCTATAAGAAACTAGATTTGGGAGCCCTTAAGCCCACGAATATGACTCTCCAGCTCGCGGATCGTTCTGTGAATAAGCCTCGGGGAATCGTTGAGGATGTGATTGTCTAAATAGACACTTTCTACTTCTCCGTGGATTTTGTCATTTGGGACGAGGAGGCCTCCATTCTCCCGAGCAATCATGTTCCCGTTATCCTTTGTCACCCATTCTTTGTTACGGATAATACACTCATCAATACTCAGAGTGGGCAAATGCAATTAACATTTGGGAACATGACACTCGAGATAAATATTTTTAATAATATCAAGAATGAGGGCGACGAAGGAGAACCGCGAGAGACGGGTCGTTTAGAAGCAGCACACGAGCATGGGAGGACCCATGCCTGAGAGTCGATAGGGGTATGCCTTGTTACATCAAGTGAGAGCGACTGTTGCAACATGGAGCAAAGGTAGGGGAGGTATGCGTAGTAACTGAAATGAAGAGTGTGAGTGAGCCCTTGAGTGTGAGAGAGAGCGGAAATTTAATGGGTATGGGGAGAGGTTTGTATAAGTGCTTAGAGGAGAGCGAATGGAGAGCCACGATTGATACTTTTATCCTCGATTACTACCCACCCACACCACCTTATAATTTTGAGATGGAGTGAGGAAGGAAGTATGTGGAAACAAATCAAGAAAGAGAGTTGGAGGAGTTGAGCCTAGCGAAATTTGAGAGAGAATTCGGGCAGGTGGATAAGAGCCCTAACGACGAAGTCCAATCTCTATTGGACTCATGGAGTCATTTAGGAGAGAGCGAGTGGAAAGATAAAATTGAAGAGTTTCTTCGCAATGACCATCCACCCATGCAACTTAAGTCCTCGGAGGTAATTGAAGATAAGACTTAAGTCTCGTCTGACTTAGAGCCCGACCCACGTAGTACGCATCACGAGGATCTTTTTTGATTAATCACGATGAGTCTCCCAGTCTTTCCTTTATTTATGGGCAAGGGACCAACTTATTCCGATCATTGATGTATGACAGGTAGAGGGGAGAGACTAGGAGAGCAACGGATCCCGTGCAAGGGGCTGGGTGATTTGCGGAGAGAAATGAGAGGCCGTCGCTCCCCCGACGCGTATGGGGTGATTTTTGTTGTATTTTTGAGTCATGTATGAGTGACATATAGTGTCTTGGTGAATTTTGATAATTTTCTTATTTTATTTATCGTACTTATTCTTTTTCTTCTTTAGATTTTAGTCCTTTTGATTGAGGACAATGCAAAAGTCTAAGTTAGGGGGGGTGATAAGTGTGTCTTTCTAAAACTTCACAAATTTTTAAAATGCCAAAAAAATTTTGAAAAACCAAAAATATTTTTCTTCAAAATAAATAAAAATTGGAATTTAAATTTTTCAAAAATATCACCTTTATGCTATTTTTTCTCTCTCAAATTATTAAATCTCAGTTGCACTAAGCCGAAATTGACCAAAGATGGAAGTTGTGCGAAATTTGACGACTTAACGAATAAGTGTAGAGATTAACAAAACCCGGTGAGATTTCGGGCCTATCGATCTTTTCGAGTTTTTAAATTAATTTGAGTTAATGGTTAACTCAAAGTTCGAATTCGACGTTTTAAATAAGTCGTTGATGATCTCAATTATTTATTTTGATCGGTTACAACAAACATGTGTGATGTTGCCTCGAAAAGCGCGCTATAAATCTCTAAATTAAATTAATCTCGAGATGCATATGGTAAATTAATAAGTAATTCGGACAATGAAGTAGGCCATCGTTTGTTACCCAAAAATATTAGCCATAAAAAGATGTGAAAAATTATCCTTTTGATAACCCAATTGAGCCGAATGAATATTTTCCTTTTCGTTTGGTAACCCGAAAACCCAAGGATCCAGGAATTGTGAAAATTGGTAATGTCATCAAGTAAGTCCAAATAGTGCAATAAAAAGCGGGAAGAAAAAAAAATATTTATAGAAAAATGCTCAACAAAAATCGCAAGAAAAGAAAAAAAATAGAGAAAAATAATAGAAAATGAGCAAAAGCCCGAAAAAGCACTAAGGGATATCATAAGAAAAAATTTCCAATTCCGAAGTTTCCAACCATTTCCTTGTTACCCAATACACCTTTAACCTGAAAAGTCCTACCGAGTCTGGAATGCTAAATTAATTATCGCGTGGAGAGCTAAGACACTAAAAGATAAATAATCAAGATTGAATGGTGTGTATAAGAGGCAATGTTCCCGTTTTTCAAAAATCGTATTCCGATAAAGAGATCGTTTCACCATATATTTTCATCCTTTCAAAATAGTATGCGTGAATTTCTATTTCAATACATTTATTCTTTATGACACGCATACCGAGAGAATAGACACAATTCGAGTGATTCGTTTGTGAGAGCATCCCATGAGCATTTGAATCAAAATGAATTTTCGGAAAGCAACGTAATGATCAATCGGTGGAAATTTGAGGTTAACTTTCGGCTTCGCACACACACGAGACAAATTAAGACTATTTTGAATATGAATTTATGGTGATTATTTTTTGAAAAGTTTAAATTGTACAATTTTTAAGTAATTTGGTTTTTCATTGAGTCTAAGTCGAATTTTGTGGGTATATTCACTGCAAACCCCCACGAGACAACACTCGTCCTACTAGGGTAATCTAGGGGTTTAACAGTTTGCTGCATACGCTAAATGAAATTGCTTGCCCATGACAAACGTATTTTATCCCAATAAAATGTTTAGAAGAGTTATGACATTATTCTTTTTCTTTTACATTGCTTGGGATGCGCAAAGTTCTAAGTTAGAGGGATTTGATCGGGCATAAATATCGTATATTTATCCCCTTAATTTCGTTACCTTTGTGAACCCGAGCGGTGCAATTGATATGGATTTAACTAGTAATTATGCTACTAACCTTCGTTGGAAAGTATTTCGTGTTTTGTGTTTCTCTTATGTGTTTTAGAGGTGAAGTATGCAAGCGGTGCGAAAGAGAAATCGAAACCATGAAAGAATGGCTAGGAAGACAAGTTCAAGGGAATTTTCGTAATTCTACAGCCTGATCCCGGAGGTGGGGCCAGCAAGAAAGATAAAGAGTTCGGAACAACGATAACACTGGAAAATATGGAACCTAAATCCGAGCTACGGTGAAAGATTTATGACCCCTTGAAGTTGAAGAAAAATCCACAGAAGAAAGGAAAAAAACATGAAAAATATTTTAAGTGTTGGAAATGAAAAGAAGAAGGCTCAAACTAGCAAGTTTTCCCGAACCACGTGGTGAACCGGTTCGGGGGGCGAACCGGTTCGAAGGACCTGCGAACCGGTTCGAGGTGCATGAGACGCGAAATTCTCCTCAAATGCTCGTTGGTCCAAAGAGTCCTATTAAGTTACAAACTCTTCTAAAACATATTTGTGTCTTTGTATTGACTTAGAAAACACAGTTTTGTATAGTTTTTTATAGAGAGAAAAGTAGGAGATTACTCTAGGAACATAACTTTGATTTGGTGCTTCAAGATTAATTATTCTCGGGTTTGATTGCAAGTTTTAATTTAATTTCCATTCTCTCTACTATTGTTCTTGCATGTTTCAGTATATTTTTATCATGAATTCTTTCACATGCAATGTAGTTAATTTATGCATAGTTAGGTTCAACTTGTCCAGCTAGATTTTTAGGGTTAGGATGCATGAACTCAACCCGATGTGAGCGTTGTACGTGTATAAAATTAATTCTCTAAAATTAAGGATTTATTATACCGTATTGCGTAGCGAACAAAAGCATTGTAGATCTTTGAATCTCGTTTGCTTCGAAGTAACCGGGATGCTTTAGAATGCAATGTGAGTGTAGCTATCGCGTTACCGCTTTACCCATCCTCTGGTTACGTATGGTGTAGGCTTGAACATCATATATGTAATGCTTGGGAGTACTAAAGACTGGGTCTGATTAATCACTTAAATTTACGATTAATTTTATACTAGCAATACACTAGAGATGAGGGATTGTATTCCCAACCTGTTTCTCTCTTCATACTTATTACTTCATTCTTAGTTATTAATCCTTGCTTAATTCATTAGTTCCATAGTCTTAATCTAGTTTCCTTTTACTGAGTAGGATTAATTGCAAACCAAATCATCTTTTCGTTCTTCTTAGAGTTGAATTTTAGGTTGACCGTTTGTCCTTCCGTCGTCACGATTTTCTCGTCATATTTCCTTGGGGAGACGATCCCGACTTACCGGATTTATTACTAACGCGACAGGCTTGCACTTGAGCCTAGAGAGAACACACTTTAGAGACACATTCTCAGTCGCGTCAGTCTATTTTTCTTATAGTTATCTGTGATCAATTAATTAGATCAATCTAGTCTTTTGCATCAACAGATATCATTAAAAAACGTTATGAATAAACAAAATGATGATAAAACATAATTAAACAAAATCACAGTAAGTTGAAAACGAACCAGAGTATCGTCGCTCCAAATCCAAAGCACTGAAAACGAACCGGAGTATCGTCGCTTCAAATCGTTGACAGCGTGTCTAAACTAGGGTTTTTCTGATTCAGTGATTAAAATCAAGGTTTGAGTGATGAAGGATGTGAAGGTTAAATAGATGTTGAAAATGGACGATTACGGCTTTTGAGTGTCTAAACCTCCATCTCCAGCATCCAACCCAACTCGATATTGACGGTCGTGACTTTTGTGTGATGGAGGTTTTGAGAGATGGAGGTTTTGAGAAATGTCTCTTGAGAAAATCGATCGTGGCTTTTGAGAGATGGTTGGTCCTGTGTTTTTTTAATAGGTGAATTAGTTTTAGGTAACTTAGGCAAAGAAAGTTTTTTTTTGTTACCCAGTAATTTTATTTATTGCTATGAAAAAGTATTGTGATATGACGGAATTTTATTTTAAGAGGGAAACTTTGGCACCATATTTGTTACCATTGCACAACGAAATTTAGTGGTTAGTGACTAATCATACAGCTACAACTCAAATTTCCTAGTTAAAACTTAACTTTTAAGCACAAATTTAATTTCATTGATAAATAAATTGTTGCTAAAACTAGTAGTGAAAGGCTCATATTGCATTGGTGACCTGTTAAAATATGTACAAGAAAGGCTCATATTGCATTGGTGACCTGTTAAAACATGTACAAAATTCGATCCTAAAACAGTTAACACGTACAAAAATTGTTTTATATGCTTAAAGAACAATGATATTAAGGAGGGAGCCTCTGCTTTGGATTAATCTCCTAAACAAGCAATCTAAGCTAGCCTCAAGACCTTTAATACAAGCTTCTAGAATTTCCAATCTCCTTCGTGTCATTTGTGCATCAAAGTTGTTATCATTGCTCCTAATGCATCCATGGAGTGAGTAAACAGCCGAATCAACACTCCCTACCTCATTCATAATCATCTCCTCTTTATCCCAAGTGGCTGACCTTGCCGGTATTAAATTTCTGGTGACACCATGTTGGATATTATGAATGCAAATACAGAAATGGAACTCTTTATATATCTCAAAAATGTCAACTTCAATACAACAATGTAATTTCTGAATAGTCACTATAAAACTTCAAGGCGTGATGTCACTTTCCTAAATACAGTATTTGCCCCACACGAAGAATTTCGGTATACAAACGGGAATCAGTAAATCCGTACTCAAGATACAATGAAGCACTTGCACTGTCTGCAACTTGTATATTTGAAGACAGCCCTTGGATGTAGCAGCGAAGAACAGTCAATCAAGTTCTTATTCTGTTTATGTGCACAAAACAGAATAAGAGAATTTATATCTCCTGAAAACTGTAAGAGAGTAATAGCAGGGTATGGAAATCTGAAACTGGTTTTTGGTATCAATGTAATTCCGTTTTTAGGCAGCCTTTATTTATAGAAAATGAAAGGCTTTGTCTTCAAGAGTCATGACTGTTGAATTAAGTCATTTCCGAACAGGTATGACTGTTAATTACCAACAGTCTTAAGTCCTTTCCGAACAGGTATAATAATACCGAATCGGTTTTGCACGGGTCAACCAAAAAGTGACCGCGCCCGAACTACCGCGATCCGACCCGGACGAATCCCGGCAACCCGCTACCACTGCGGACACGCGGCGTGCGAAGTGCAAAGTGCGCCACTAGCGCCTCTACAGCCCACTGCCCCGCACCCGCACGCGCGCGCGTGCGCGCGCGCGTGTGCGTGTGCGTACGGTGCTTCGCACCGTATTGAGGTCTCTTGAATAGCCTCTTAAATGCTAGATGAATTAACTCTTCATCTTCCATTTGTACTTATTAAGTGTACAAATTCTTAACATTTTTCCAATGTGGGACTCAAAGGTTGCCCACCCCTTTTATAGCTTAGTGGTGACACTTAGCTTTGTACATTTTCCAATGTGGGACACTATCCCCTTTTATATTTGGGTTAGCTTCCCACCTCTTCCACACACTTCCAATGTGGGACAAGCTTTTAAGGCTTTTACACCCAAAAACTCTTACTCTCTTATTTTAAAAATCTCCAACATTCCTCCACCATTTTCAAAATAAGTTTTGTAAATCTTTGATTGTCTGTAAGACTGTGTATAAGCATTGGTGTCTCACGACTTGAACCAATACCCTGTGAAGGTTCGTCAAGGTTAACCATGAAAGTATAGTAGACTTGTCTTTGAACTATCAATCTATATTGATTATCCGGATTTGTCTTCACACACAAATCTTTTAGTCACTGATTATCCATATAAGCCGACACATGAATTAGGCCTTGTGTCTGTACCTTGATTTCATGAGTGCTTTAGAGTCAAGCCCAATACTCATAGGAAGCGGCACCACTTCCACACTCATATAGGTAGATTATCATAGGTGTCCATGTAACTTAAAACACCATAAATCTATTAAGGTTAAACCCATCCTCTTTCATTATCCATTACATGTTCTAAGCACTTATCCTTGGGATGTTAAATTTCATAGTGCTTACAATCACGTCGTATGATGTACTTTAATCATTGAACTTGAGACTTTAATATATCAAGTTTCAAGTTGAGTTTCCATCAAGAGTGATTATTATTAATGGGCTTTAGTCCCATCCCTATTGATGTCTTAGACACCAGTCCTCTTGCAAAACCTTTGGTAAAAGGATCAGCTAAATTTTGACTTGATTTTACATAATCCACTGTGATTACACTATCTGTAATCATTTGTCTGACATAACTATGTCTCAAGCCAATATGTCTAGACTTTCCATTATACACTTTACTATAAGCTCTGGAAAGTGTAGACTCACTATCACAATGTATAGATATTGAAGGCATTGGTTTTGGCCAAACTGGAATTTCAATTAATGAATTCCTTATCCATTCTGCCTCTTTACTAGTTGCAGCTAATGATACAAACTCAGCTACCATAGTAGAGTCAGCTATACAAGTTTGTTTCTTTGATCCCCAAGAAACAGCTCCTCCACCAAGAGTGAAAATCCATCCACTTGTTGAGGAATGATCCTCCCGCTCAGTTATCCAACTGGCATCAGAAAACCCTTCTAATACTGAAGGATATCCACTATAGTATATACCATAGTCCATAGTTCCTTTCAAATATTTTAATATTCTATTGACAGCATGCCAATGCAATAAACTTGGATTACTAGTATATCTACTTAATTTACCAACAGCATAAGCAATATCAGGTCGAGTACATGTCATGGCATACATTAAACTACCAATTACTCGTGCATATTCCAATTGTGAAATAGCTCTACCATTATTAGGGATCATCTTTAGCTGTGGTTCAAAAGGTGTACTAACAGGTGTGCAATCAAACTGATTAAATTTCTTTAAAATTTTCTCAACATAATGAGATTGAGTGAGAATTATATTTTTATCTTTCCTTATTATTCTCATTCCTAATATGACATCAGCTACACCCATATCTTTCATATCAAATTTAGAAGACAAAAAACTCTTAGTATTATTAATGCTTTCTAAATCAGTACCAAGAATTAACATGTCATCTACATATAAACAAATGATCACACCTTTACCATTAGCAAATTTACTATAAACACACTTATCAGATTCATGAATTTTAAAACCATAAGAAATAATGACTTTATCAAATTTTTCATGCCATTGTTTAGGTGCTTGTTTTAGGCCATATAAGGACTTAATAAGTTTACATACTTTGTTTTCTTGTCCAGGCATAACAAACCCTTCAGGTTGTTCCATGTAAATTTCTTCTTCTAAGTCACCATTTAAAAAGGCAGTTTTCACATCCATTTGATGAATCTCAAAATTATATATAGATGCTAATGCAATTAAAATTCTAATAGTGGCGGTTCTAGCAACAGGTGCATAGGTATCAAAATAATCAATTCCTTCTTTTTGTGTAAAACCTTTAGCAACCAATCTAGCCTTGAATTTATCAATTGTTCCATCTATTTTCATTTTCTTTTTAAAGATCCATCTACACTTAATGGGTTTAGATCCTGGAGGTAAGTCTACTAATTTCCAAGTTTTATTTCCCAAAATTGAATCCATTTCATCATTTATAGCTTCTTTCCAAAATGCTGAATCTACAGACTTAATTGCCTCATTATAAGTTTGTGGGTCTGTTTCAACGCTAAGAGACAAAGTATATTGATTACAAGATGTATTTCTAGTTCCTTCAACAAGATAGACTACAAAGTCGGGACCAAAGCTTTTTTCTTTCCTAGGTCTTTTACTTTTTCTAATCTCTTCTTGTTCTACTAGTGGAGTTTCAGGTAACTGTGAAGGAGTGCTTACTTCTTTTTCATTATTAATTCTAGGAATAGAAGAAAACCTTTGTTCATAAAAAATTGCATCTCTCGATTCAATTATTGTATTTACCTCAACAGAATCATTAGGTTCACTAACCAAAAATCTATAGGCTTTACTATGTTGTGCATAACCTATGAAAATACATTCAACACCTTTGCTTCCTAATTTCTTTCTCTTAGTTTCAGGTAGTCTTACAATAGCTCTACAACCCCAAATTTTAAGATAAGCTAAATTAGGTTTTCTATTCTTCCATAATTCGTAAGGAGTTTTCTTATTATCTTTAACAGGTATTCTATTCAGAATATGACATGCAGTTAAAAGTGCTTCTCCCCAAAAACCTTTACTTAAACCAGAATAAGAAAGCATAGCATTAACCATTTCAGTTAGTGTCCTATTTTTTTTTCTTTCTGCTACTCCATTTTGTTGTGGTGTATAAGGTGCAGTAACTTCATGTATAATTCCCATATCTTCACAAAATTGAGGAAAGTGATATTCACCACCTCTATCAGATCTAAGACATTTTATTTTAGAATCACATTGATTTTCAACTTCATTTTTATATGTCTTAAATCTATTAAGCACATCATCCTTAGAGTTTAAAAGATATACGTAACAATATTTTGAAAAGTCATCAATAAACGTAGCAAAATATTTACTACCACCTCTAGTAGGTGTTCCATGCAAATCACAAACATCACTATGTACTAATTGCAACAAAGATGTAGTTTTTTCTATTTTAGGAAAAGGCAATCTTGTTATTTTTGTTTGCATGCATATTTTACACTTTTCATTCATATCATTCTCATATTTAGGAATTAAATTTAAATTAACCATGAAATGCATTTTCTTTGTATTAACATGTCCTAAACGACTATGCCATAATGAAAGACAATCAACGATATAAGCAGAAGAATCCTTTTCATTGATATTGAGCTTAAACATGCCCTCATACAAATATCCTTTGCCTACAAAGGTACCATTCTTAGTCAGAATAAATTTGTCTGACTCAAATACAAGCTTAAAGCCAAATTTGTTAAGAAGACTTCCAGAAACTAAATTTTTCCTAACATCAGGAACATGAAAAACATTGGTGAGGCTAAGGATTTTCCCGGAAGTGAATTCGAGATCCACTGTCCCTTTGCCTTTAACCGCAGTTGTAGATGAATTTCCCATATAGAGAACATCTCCTTCCACTGTTTCATAGGCAGAGAACAAGTTCTTGTCCTTACAAACATGCCTTGTGGCACCAGAATCAACCCACCAAGAGTTGTCATCTCCAAGCATATTAGCCTCGGATATCATAGCAGCAAATTTTTGCTTTGTGTCTGATCTCCAAGCATGCCTTGTTGGTTGAGTGTAGATTGAATGAACTCTTCCACAAAACTATATAAATCTGCAAGGCCCACAAGACCAGTTTGAATAATCCCTGAGTTGTAATAATCTGCTGCAGAAACGGATGTTTTTAGCTTGTTTAGCTCAACTTCGATGTGGGTAGAATTAGGGTGTATTAACCTGGATGGCAAGCTAATGGATCTCACATGACATTGCAGAGTATTAAGATGTGGTGTTGCCATCTTTACTTTACCTTTTGCTTAAGGTTTAGCGTCTTAGGTGTATGAAAGTTTCAAGTGAAGTTTAGTTTATAATGAATATGGTATTATGGTTTAATGTATTTATAGAGATACTGTGTTAGAGGAGCAGTAGTATGCATGTGATTGCAATGTGGCTCATGAAATTTTTTGGATCATGCTGCTACATTTTCTGATAACAACCGGCAATCACTGATTTTTGTATTTGATGTTTATGGCCGTAACGTTTTTATTTCATTACATTATGGCAGTGATATCTATATTGTAGGATTATTTTGACTTTGACCCTTATTAATATGTGTTAATATAGTTTCACCCCTAATGTTTTTACCTCTTGTTATATGAACCCCAAAATTTACTTTTGTCAAACTTGATTAAACTTTTGGTGTCGCCTAATTTTATTTTTGTCATTAAAAGACAAATGGGAAAACATCAGGGACAAGACCAAGTTAGCAAAAATAAATGAGTAATGTTACATTTATCGGTACTTAGTACCGGACACGCTATATATGCTTGTACTATAGTGTGGCAGGTACCGGACACGCTATATATGCTTGTAATATAGTGTGACAACTGTCACACTATAGTACAAGCATATATAGCGCGTCCGGTACTAAGTACCGGTAAGCCTTCCATTATACAAAATAAATATGAATTAAAGTCAAAATTACACCAAATTTTATCAAAACATCATTTGCAGGGTGTAAGAGCTTTATGAATGCAGCGTTACCTCCCCAATCATCAGGATACCCTGATATCAACCAAAATCCCACTCCATGTCTTTAATAAGGTTATCTTCTCAATAGATTTGAGATTCCAACACAAATGGCTGGCACATCATGAATATCTGCACCTCAAAATTATGAAGACTTACCACACACATAAAACAAAAGTTTAACAGCTTTGGAAAGATATTGCCTTTAGTGAGAAAAAATTTGAGTTTGTTTTGTTGCCATTTTAACTCGGAATCATAATTACTATAATCTCAAAATCGATGGAGCTGGCAGAATTGGTTTTTTGTTTGGGAGACAAGGAAGCATTTATAAGAAGAAGAAAAAAAGATATATTATTGTTTATGTAGGTGTGTTCAGGAATGTTACGAGTATCGAAAATTGAGTTGGGATTAAAAATATGGATGTTGAAAATCAAGTTAGGCTTCAGTTTTATTTATTCAACTTGATTTTAAGTCCGGACGAACCAAATATACTTAGGCTAAGCGGATAAAAAATTTATATCCAAACTTCGTTACAATATCATTTTTAATATAATGAAATATGGTTAAAGAAAATAACAAGTTTCGTGGCCAAATGAATACCTATTTGTCAATATATCATCTCAATATGGGATGAGGGAGCATGATAGTTGATATAAGAGTTTTATATATACTTTCTTCGTACAATATTATTGTGAGAAATGTACGTGATTATATATAGCATTGCTTCACTTCACAAATTTGAGCTATAAAATGCCAAAAAATCATTTCTTCTATAAGTCTTGGCCAACTTTCGTTTGCTCTTTCTTTCTATTTGTCACCCATGTTTACTAGCTGAATTTCATTATCAAAGTTTACAACTTAAACACAATATCAATAACTCTGAACAATAAAAAAATCTAAGTTAACGCAATAACTAGACACATACGCTAAAAGCAATGGGCATTGTGATTTGGCCTCCATTTTCTAGAATACAGAATATAAATATGAAAACATTTTATTACCATTGATGCACATAATTATGTCCACATAATTGTGTGCAGCTTCCTCAAATTGTTCTACCTCTTTAAAATATAATGGATGAAATATGAACATGAATTTGGCTGCGCGATAAACCAGTAACCATCTGAGAAAGAATCCAACACAGTAGATTATGTATTGCTAGAGAGAGACACCATGCTGCCATGGCTATTGGCACCATGTGATTGTCATATTATATATAGCAGGAGAAATGCAACAAAAAACACATGTGGCCCGTACATGCCAATTAGTCATTAATCAAGTCTGTATGCAAATTCATGAAAGGATTGTACTTTATACAATGCAGGACTAATCCGTCCTTTGCACATCATGTGCATCCACCAATTATTTTTAGAAACTAATGCATATGGTGGTGCATTATTATCATTGTACATGCTAAGCCATTAATTGTAGGGACAATTTATTTTATGCTGATTAAATTTTGGGTTAGTATATTCCCACTCCTCTCTTCTCTATCACCCACTCCAACTTTTGTTTAACAATATTAAATGACAATTTTACCCCCAAGACCTTTTGAGTTAAATGTAAATGTAAAATAAAAAAATATATAAAAGCATAAAACTTTCATGAAAAATTCTAAAAATCAAAGAAAAATAATTTCAAAAACTGAAAAATACGAAGAAAAAAAATCTGAAAACAATTAATAGATATTAAAAAATTATATCTAGTAGGGAAAAAAATGTTTCCCACCCAAAAAATGATTTCCAATAATTACAAAAAAAAATAGCAAAAAAGACAATGGATTTTAGAAAGAAAGTAAAAAACTATTTGCACTAAAAAAAATATTCCAACAAATAAAAAAAAGACTGCTTTTTACCCAAAAAGTGATTCCCATCAACAAAAAAATAATCTCAAGATAAAAATAATTTCCAAAAAAAAACTATTTTCCATTATTTGCAAAAGTATAATCATGTGTTTTCCAAAAGTAAAAAGAGCATCGTTTTAAAATAATTTCAAGTAAAAAGAGCATTATTTTTTGTTCAAAACACATGATATATACGAAAATAAAAAATTGAATTCCAAAAAAAAAAAAAACACTCTTTTTTACCCAAAAAGTGATTCCCATCAACAAAAAAAATAATTTCCAAAAAAAAATAAACTATTGTCCACACTCTCTCCATAGGAGATAATAATGCCTATGGAGATTATTTTTCAAGTAAAAAGAGCATTATTTCTGGTTCAAAATGCATGATTATACTTTTGCATAAAAAATGATTATTTTAAATTAATTAAATAATACCTCTTCTTCAAACTAATACTTTGGCATAAAAAGTGATTATTTTAAATTATATATATATATAATGTTATTGTGCGGACTAATCCATATTTTAAGAATGCGGACCGGACATGTGTCACCTAACGGTGCGCCTAGAAATTATCGTCTAAATTATAGGCACGCTCTCTCTCTCTCTCTTCTGGGCTAACCGCCAGGTGACACATGTGTAACAACCCGCCTTTTTGGAGACAATTAAATCCCATAATTAAATATAAATTGGAGATTTGGAGAATTTCTCGAAATAGTGATTTTCGGGATTTTCGAGGATTTAATGAGTTTCGAAAAATGTTGTGATTATTTTTGGGACTATATAGGTCGAAATATTTTAATTATTTGTCGTTGTTGAGTAAAGCGACACGAGGTAAGATTTTAATTGGAAAATCCGCATTTATTTATTTTGGGTTGGAATAGTGATTTGCGGTCAAATACCTCGGATGGGAATTTCGACTGCGCCATGATTCTCGGAATGGCCGAGATAGTCGGAAAAGAGTGTCCGATTGTCGAAAATGAGTTTCGGGAAATTTTAGAATTAAAAGTAACTCGTAATTGGGTAAACGAGTCGTTTTTTTAGTTTTAGAGGGTATAACCCTTTTTCTTCTTATATAAAGAGGGGGATAGGGAGAAAAGAAGAAAGAAAGAAAGAAAGAAAAGAGAGAGAAGAGAGAGAGGAGGAGAGAAAAGAGGAGAGAAATGGAGATCTCGGGCCAAACTCCGCCGGATTCGACTCGAGGTCGTCGGATTTTATCCACGAGGCAAGTGTTTACTTGCTTTATTTCAATTTTTGCATAAATATCTCATACCATAGTTTGGTATAATTAAACCCTAATAATTTTGGGTTGGATTTTCGTGGATAAAACGGGTTTTTGAAAGTTAAAACAAATAAACCCCTAAAATTTTCTAATTGGAGATACCTAGAAATTTATTTGAAATTAATTGGTGGTTTTGGGTTCTAGAATGTTTAGAACCCTTAATATATGTATTTTTGTAGTTGATTGAGGTTGTAGGACGTTGGGTGAGGCGACAAAAGCTTGGGAGAAGCTTTAATGGCCGAAATCATCTCGAATAAGATGATGAATAGTAACCCGTGACTTTAGGGGGCCATTTTGGCCAAAAAAAGAATTGATTTAGCTCTCGTCCAAAACACGAAAGTTGTAGATCTTTTCGATACGGTCGCGTGAGCGCTGACCGCGTATTTTTCTGATTTTTTCTCGATTTGATATGATTTTTACAAGATGGCAGCTCCGGGTTGAAATCATCAACTCGGAAATCAAATCGGGAATTGGAAAAATAAAGGCTAGAATAAATCATGTAGATGTTCGGGATAATTTTCGGTGTAGTTTAGAAACCCCGTAAATGAATTTGGGTTGTTGGATCAAGGAATTGAGGAATTTAGTTTTGGGAGACCTGGTGTGGCCGATCGACCGCGCCCCTATGGTCGGTCGATCGCGTCAAGGAAATAGGGCCTACTGCTTTATTTCGTAAGCTTATTTGCAACCAGCGGTCGATCGGGGGTCCAGGACCGGTCGACCGGTGCCCGGTTTTCAGCGCAAGATTTTGGAGATTATTATTACTTCTCCTTTTTTAGTCTAAAGTTTAAGTGCCCTTTAAATTAGAGTATTTTAGAGGGTTATGTCCGAAAGGACTTGAGGAATTGGAAATATATATATGTGTGTGTATATTCACTTAGAATGAATTAGTATAATTGGAGATATCCAATGAATCCGTAGATGGAATTTTGGTATATATTACTTGTTAAAGTAAGAAAATATATCGGGTTTAGTATCATGCATATATGATTGCATGATTATGATTCTTTGAGAGAATCTTTGGGATTATTGGTCATCGATAGATGGTTTGGCAAATATGGCCATTTTTATATATTCAGGTAGGAATATATGGTGTATATATATATACTATGTGATTATGTATATATGTGATATGATATAAATGATTTTGAAAATATATAGATGAATATTTTCAAAATGAGAAAAAGGTAAATGATTTTCATAATTAATAAATTATGGTTACACACCTCCCTAAATCGCTATCATAAAGGAAGTTGCGTGCGTTATGGTGATTCCCCCGGGCTAATGAATGCAGGGTGAATATAGTCCTATAGGCCATATGGGCGATTATTTGTACTGCGCTAGTTAGGTGATTCTGGGTGTGGTCATGACTATCCCGCAGGCATATGGCCGCTTCCTGACGTTGTTAGGTTCTCAGGTTGTCTTGTTTGATAGGCCCTGGAAGATGATAGCCATTTAGGGGCGCGTCCAGTGGGGAAACCCGGAGGGGCGGTCTTAGTTTTGTTAAAGCAATTTATGATAATAAATTGGCTTTAATTTACATTTCCTGAGTATAAAAAGGGAAATGGGATAAAGGTTTGGCTTCGGTAACATTCCCGGATGGAAGAAGGGATGTGGAAGCATATGATATGATCAAAGCATTTTTATGATAATGAAAATGGCTTTGAATATATTTCCTGAGTGTAAAAAGGGAAATGGGATGATATAAAACGGAAAAGCATTTTTATGATAATAAAACTGGATTTTAAAAGTATATGATTTGTTAAAGCAATTCATGATAATGAATTGGCTTTTATATTTACATTTCCTGAGTATAAAAAGAGAAATGAGAAGTTTTGAGAAAATGAAAAGTATTGATAAATACTTGATATATGAACTCTCAGTCCGGGAGATAGATCCGGATGTTTATGGTAAAATTTATATATATATTTGGATGAGTCGAGGACCGAGGGTCTAATGGATCACGATGATCGACCTTGCCGCATAGTAGTGTATCGGGGGGGTTCCTTGTTTGGATTTCTCTCTGCGAGACACCCCACGCACGAATATGACAATGTGTTGAGACTGGGGAGAAGTTTAATCCTTAGTGTTCTAATATTATTAATTCTTATGGTATATATATTTATATATATATCTTTCTGTACTGAGGGACTGGCGGATTTCGACGATCGACCGCGCCGCGTAGTAGTGTATCGGGGGGGTTCCTTATTTGGATTTCTCTTTGTGAGACACCCCACGCACGAACATGGCATAGCGTTGAGACTGGGGTAAAGTTTAGCCCTTAGTACATTGCTTGGAGTATCTAGGGTTGATAGTGGATTGGGTGATAGACTAGTTTAGCAGGGTAGCTTGACTAGGATGTTTAGAGGGATGCGCTAGGAGTGCACTGTTAGTGGAGAGGTGAGGAGTATCTCATGGGAGTGCGATACCAAACTTAAATATGAGATAAAACCTTTTTCTAAAAATAACGCATTTATGCACTTGCTAAATATTTTCAAAACTCGGGCTCTGACCCATTTATCTACTTTTCCTTTCTTGCTATATTATATATATATATATAGCTGTCCAGACACAGGGACTCCTAGATGGCACTTCTTCCGAGTCAGACGTCTGCTGCAGCAGCTGTGGATGCGTGCAGGATTTTCAGTAGTCGCTTCTATCCTTGTAATATAGATAGGAGGTACTATATACATATTCGGGTCAATGGTCCAATTGCATTTATTTATTCTTTTAGTACATCATTCGATATGATTGTATATTTTGACCGAGTGTTTGGTTATTTTATTTCATTTCAGTTTCATTTTCGCAAAACTTTGTGGATGTTTTATTTATTGTTGTTAATTAGAGTAGTAAAGTTAAAATTTTGACACTGGCCTTATAGGTTATTAGTAATTGAATGAATTTTCAACAGTGATGCGAAAAATGATCCATATGAGACTCCTGTTTTAATTTAATATTGGAGTGATCGCCCGGTATCTTATTAGGCGGGGTGTCACAACATGTCCGGTCCGCATTCCTAAAATGCGAACTAGTCCGCACAAGAGCAGGACTATATATATATATATATATATATATATATATATATATATATATATATATATTTATATATATATATATATATATATATATATATTATTTTCCATATTTTAAATTATTTTACATTTTGTGGAAAATAGTTTTTTTTTTTAATTATTTTTTTTTCTTGAAATTATTTTTTTTGTTGATGGGAATCACTTTTTGTATAAAAACAGCTTTTTTTTTTATTTGTTGGAATTCATTTTTTAGTGGAAATAGTTTTTACCTTATTTCTAAAATCCATTATCTGTTTTGCTATTTTTTTTGTAATTATTGGAAATCATTTTTTGGGTGGAAAACATTTCTTTCTGACTAGATATAATTTTTTAATATCTATTAATAGTTCTCAAATATTTCTTCTTCGTATTTTCCAGTTTTTAAATTTATTTTTCTGGGATTTTTAGAATTTTAATTAAAGTTTTATGTTTTTATATATATTTTATTTTACACTTACATTTAACTCAAAAGGGCTTGGGGGTAACATTGTCATTAAATATTGTTAAACAAAATTTCGAGTGGGAATAGATAAAAGAGGAGTGGGAATAGACTAACCCTTAAATTTTTTTCATGGTATTGTATGTCCGTACTATGTCAGAATCTGTCGGTCAACAAGAATCACAATCATTGGTTCTGATTAGATTCCCATTCATTATTGCTCCCTAAAGAAATCCATATGTATTTGATTTATGATTTTCCTACTAGAGAATTCAACTTTAGTCCGTGTGATTGACAATGAAGAAAAGAGTGGGCATCGCTAGACAAATTTTACCTATGGAAATTTTACCTAATTTTTTTACATGGGGTATCAAATAACCATTAGGCCAAATTAAAATCAATCCAATTAGTTTATTTAAAAATAGTTTTTATATTATATTCAAAATTGTTAAAAATAGTTTTTACAATATTTTTATATTGCGATTTTTTAAAAAAATTGTCAAATATTTTCTTAATAATTTTTTATAATATTTAAAATATTTTTTAAAATATTACAAAACAATTTTTCAATATTCATTAACTATTTAAAATAGTTTTTAAAATTGTTTATTAAAACTTTAAAACTGTTTTTATATTATATTCAAAACAGTTTTTAAAAATATTAAAAACAATTTATAGATAACTATATATTGCCTCCTACTTAAAAGTTTTTATATAACTAAATCCACCTAAAAGTTTAGTGCACATATCGGCCCTTTAGTTGATTCCATATATTTTGCTTTCATTTGTTTGGGTCTTATCGGATCTCACCGAACTATCCAACTCACTAGAGAGATTGACAAAGTACATGAATCATCACATCAAGCCAAAATTGATCAAATGTACCATCCCATTAATCCCTTGAATCCATGAAAGTTATATACCTATTGGTTGTTATCTGAATAACATATATGTACTCGAGTAATAGAGCGTATCTACCTTCTTGAAGAAAAAAAAGAGAGAATAATGCCAATCACAAGAGACTTTCATTGGTAATGCCAATCACAAGTTTTCATTCATATGTAATTTTCTGACGGTTAATGATTGCATGGAGGGTTTAATAATCTAGGAGGTGCAGTGGGTATATATGGGTATCAACAGTTCAATAATCTTACCTTTAGAAGATACCTTTGGTATCTACAATTTGTATTAAGGGGCCACAATATTAAATTGAAATTAACTAGGACTTTAATCTGTATTTAGTATATACCAGGGGTTGATATCTAAAAGCTCATTTTTACAATACTTTTATATTATGGTTTTTTAAAAAATCTGTAAAACATTTTCTTAACATTTTTTTTATAATATTAAAAACAGTTTTTAAAGCATTACAAAATAGTTTTTACATATTCATAACAGTTTTTTAAATTATTTAAAACATTACAAAATAGTTTTTACATATTCATAACAGTTTTTTAATTATTTAAAACATTTTTTAATTTTTTTTAAACATTAAAACTGTTTTTATATTATATTCAAGACAGTTTTTGAAAATGTTAAAAACAGTTTTTACAATATTTTTATATTACGGTTTTTAAAAAAATTTGAAAAACATTATCTTAACAATTTTTTATAATATTAAAAAAGTTTTTAAAACATTAAAAACAATTTCTAAAACATTACAAAACTTTTTTTTAACTATTTAAAATTGTTTTTTAAAACTTTAAAACAGTTTTTATAATATATTAAAAAGAGTATTTAAAAATGATAAAAACATTTTTTACATTACTTTTATATTACGGTTTTTAAAAAAAAATAAAACATTTTCTTAACAATTTTTTATAATATTAAAAACAGATTTTAAGACATTACAAAATAGTTTTTAAATATTCCTAACATTTTTTGTAATTATTTAAAACAGTTTTTAACTTTTTTTTTAAACATTAAAACAGTTTTTTTTTAAATTAAAAACAGTTTTTACAATATTTTTATATTACGGTTTTTAAAAAAAATTGTAAAACATTTTCTTAACAATTTTTTATAATATTAAAAACAGCTTTTAAAACATTAAAAACAGTTTTTAAGACATTACAAAACGTTTTTTAACTATTTAAAACACTTTTTAGAATTATTTTTTAAAACTTTAAAACTGTTTTTATAATATATTAAAAATAGTTTTTAAAAATGTTAAAAACTGTTTTTACAATATGCTTATATGACGGTTTTAAAACAAATTGTAAAACATTTTCTTAACAATTTTTTTATAATATTAAAAACAGTTTTAAAATATTCCTAACGGCTTTTTTAATTATTTAAAACAGTTTTTAAATTATTTCTTAAAATATTAAAAGTGTTTAAGAAGTTAGCAAAATTGTTGACAAATATTTCCCACTCAAATAGGTAAGCAAAATTTGTCAACACCTTATGCATAGGAGGTGTTGTACATTAGCGAATAACTTGTAGGCAAACTTTTGTACCAAACACACCAAATTATAGGCAAATACCACATTTACCAACTTATTTGTCATTTGCCATGGCAAATAAGGGCAACCAAACGGCCCCTTGTATCTACCATGGTAAAGGGTGTCATTTCTTTATTGCAGGGAGACCATGTAGCCAAATATCATACTATAAATGGTCTGATTATTACACTTTACTGCTTCTACTTTGAAGAGAAAATAAAGGAAAGAAATGAAAAATGTATTTTTTTCCTTTGTTTAGGAGTTTAAATATGAAAAAAAAAAGTATACTCTTTCATTTGAGAGTTTAAAAGGTAGAAAAAGAAAGGATTTTTTTTTAAAACTTTTCCTACCTTTTTCTGCAAAACTTTCTTTTCAAATAAAAAAGAAATGGAGAAAAATGATTTTTTTTTAATGAATTGTACCTTCTTTCTCGTAAAAAATTATTTTCCTACCAAACTCTCAAACACACGAAAGAAAGTTATTTTCTTTTCTCTCACAAACTCCTTTCTCATCTATTCTTTTCTTTTCTTCCTTATTAACTTTTTCTTATTTTCTTTTCTCTCCTAATAAAATTTTCACTTCCTTTTTTTTCTCTCTAAAATTCTCAAACGAGCCCTAAAATTGATTAGAATATATTAGCTTTTTAACCGGTCTGATTATTGTCTTTAAACTTACAGAAGGACTACAATAAATGTTTCACAATTCCATTTTGAGATAAAAATAAAAATGAGTACTACACAATATAAAAAAGTTTGTAACGAGAGAAGGAAATGACATATTATAGAGCGTGTGACATGAAGTATAGGCTTCTATTAAGCTAGCTCGAAATTTATTACCATTCGTCTATTGTGTGGGAAGAGTTTAGTTGCAACAAAATCACATCCCTTAAGTGATCGTGGGATTATCATTTATTCTTAGGTTGTGTTTATTTTTTCTTTTGTGTGTAGTTAGAGTACGTTGATGTGAACTAAAGTTTTGAGGCCTGACATGAGTAGTCAGGGATTGCTGAGGGTGTAACCCATGAGGAAAGATAGCTTGGTACGACAATAAGGGAAATTGGTACCTACGAAAGTGAGATCTTTTATAACATAGAGATAATAGAGCCGGTGGGGTATAGACAGAGATGGCAACTCGAGCTAGTCGTGTCATTTTCAGGATCATGTTCGGGTTATTACCATAAACGGGTTATCGTGTCAACAATTGCCATCAATAAGTATAGGCTCATCTTTTGAGACATTGTCATCTAATTCATAGTGTTGCGTATCGGAACTTTGAATCTGAAGTCTAAAATTTGAATCTGAAAAATATTTTTTTTTATGTTTGAATGGATGCATTTAGACAAATTCAGATTCAGAGGTAATTTTACCTCTTAAACATTCAAAGACAAATATAGTCCTTAGCCTCTTAATAATTTAAAAAATACTATTTGGTACCTCTTAAATATGATTGGTTGAGATTCAAACTTAAATGGTAAAAATAAACGAACCCATAAACCTTTTTATCTCACCCTCAAATTATTAACAAGTTTATCTGACCCTCAAATTTATCTCACCCTCAAATTACTATCAAGTTTTAAAAGCTCAAACCATCTTTAGTCATCTAGACCCCTGTAGCGACAAACCATTTGTCCTCAAACAACAAGCCCATCTAAATTGTGGACTGCTTCAGTTTATCAATGGTGACTACCTTTGTTAACATATCTATTGGAGTCTCACTCCCGTGAATCTTCTTAAGTGCCAAAACACCATCTTCCAAATTGATTGTATGGAATGATATCGAACTTGGATATGCTTTGTTCTAGCATAAAAGACTAGATTCTTTGCAAGATGAATAACATTTTGACTGTCATAATGCAAAACACTCTAAATGTGCCTCCAACTCGGTTCCCCTAACAAAACCACTATAAACATACCATATTCTTGATTGTCTTTATAACAACGACATTGTACGCCATAGTAGTTGAGAGTGCAACAATTTTTGCAATTTTTAGACCGAACCAAATCTATATGGATACATATCCATGCTCCTCCCGTATCGATATCACAAGCTATGTATGTATCAACATAACCATGCAAATCATAATCTAGCTTTCTAAAACATATTTTTTAATCCACTTTTCAGCATATCAATTTCATTTAAGCAAACACCAATAATAAGCAAGTCGTCTACATAAATAATAGAAGAATATTGGCTGTTAATTTCTTGACATAATTGTAATACACGGTAATTTGAAATAGTGGGATTAATTTCAAATAGTGGGATTAAGTTAATTATTGTGATTAATTTAAATATTGGGAAAATTTAATTGGAGATTAATTCAGATTTAAATAAAAATTAATTAACGAGATAAGGGTTAATATTGATTTATATTGAATATTAATTAGTGAATGAGTAATAATAATGATATGAGACTATTAAAAAATTATCATGAGTGAAAAATACGGGAGTTATGATAAATTTAGTTAGGATTCGCGTGTCTGTCGTGTCGGGACTTAAATTAGAAAATAAAATATAATTTTATTTTTGATATTTTATATGATCATTTTGTGTGTGCTAGTATGTCCGAAAGGGTGGATATAGTCAGAAAAGTCTACCCGAGGGTTTAGTTTGAATACTGGGGCACTTTTACGCCAAACCGGCACCCCCAGAGTGATATTTTGGTCTTTTAAAATTTTGGGAAAAAGGGACGACGAAAATTGAAAAGTTTTGTATACTGGTACGTAAGAGACATGAGTGTTTACACTTACCAAAACAAAGGGAGAGAACAAGAGGGGGAAGAAGGGAGTTCCTAGGAGTTCTAAGGCCAAAAGTCAACATCTTGCACCAAAACCATTGCCAAAGTGCAGATCCAAGAGAAGAGACTGCACTCATATAATTCTTCTTCAACGGATCAGCCCTACCATAAGAGGTAAGTGTTTATCTTGTTAAATTTTAATGAATATAATATCCATGTTAGAATAGGATATTTGCCAGTTTGGATTTCATGAAAGTTTATGATAAATTTGAGGAATTGAAATTATATTTTTGGGTAGAATCGAAAGAAATATTTAACTCGTATGTTGGAAGATGAAAATTGATGAATGTCTAACAATTAAAATGTGAACAAATCTGAGTTTTATATGTTTTCTTGATGATAAATGGTAAACTAGTGTTTTAGAGAACAATCATGAATTAATCTAATTTATTTTAGGTTCTTTGATGATTTTATCAATACAAAAGGTTAGAAATCATGTATATAGGTTCGTATATTACTGGGAACATTTGTATGGGAGTTTAGAGTTGTGGAATGAAGAGTTAGTATATCAAAAATGGCTAAAACATAGGATCTTAAGGAAGAAGACGAACTGGAAATTTCTTGATTGAACAACCTAAGAATTCGTTCGCATGACAAGGATCAAATGAGAATGCTTCTCGTTTGAACGACCTGGAAATTTCGTTCTAACGAGATTCTAGGTTCATTCGAGCGATATTTCAGAAAAAAGAAATTTTATCTGGACATGTTTAAATTTGACGTAGTATCTTCGAGATAAGGAAAATGACTTATACTGATTTTTGAGTGAATTTTATTATGAGGACGAGTAGTTTGGGATTTGGGTTACCTACTTAGAATTTATTTAAAAGGGGTGAATTATGTTTGATATATACGATAGAGAGAATGATTGTGAGTTACAAAGTATAGTATGTATTATAGATAAATATACTTTGTACATATACTGGTATTCGGGTTGTATGTACACCTACTGATTTTAATAAGTTGTGTGTATACCTATTATATGATATATTATGTGTATGACATACCTAATTTTCTCCTTATCGGGAGGGGCTTTCACGACGTGGACGGTCTTATCCTA
This sequence comes from Sambucus nigra, assembly GCA_949130495.1. Lineage (NCBI taxonomy): Eukaryota > Viridiplantae > Streptophyta > Magnoliopsida > Dipsacales > Adoxaceae > Sambucus > Sambucus nigra. The sequence continues at coordinate 378,188,440 of OX422219.1, read as the reverse complement.
ATGAGCCCGTTGAGGGGGATTTTAGACTTGTATCCAGAACATAGGACCTTGGATACGTGCTATATGAGATTATGATTCTTTTGACGGTTGAGTGGGAGCATAGGTATGTGTGTGACCCATTTGGCTAGGGACTATGTTAGCCTCCATTATGTGTGAATTGAATTTAAGGTTCAAATGAGACATTGAACCAATAGTCCTTCATTTTGTACGTGAGGTACCGGGACATGATAGCAGAGTATGCATGCACCAGGAAGTCTCAACCTAAGGGTGCAATATTGTTATATGTGTGTGTGTTTGTGTGTGTGTGTGTGTGTGTGTGTATGTGTGTGTGTATGTGTGTGTGATAATTATATATATCCTGATGACTTATTCTACTGTGCCCAGTAGAAGAGAAAGAAAATGATATTTAAGATAACTCTAGTATGTGAGTATATAATTATAAAATGAGAAGTAATAATTAACACATAAAAAAGAAGAATGTGATAACGTATAGTATTGGCGATACGGGTGAATGTCGTGAGTTATCGTGTGTAGTAATAGATTTGGTTTGCATTACTAGGACGGGTTAGATATACATGTTAGGCGTGCACATTAGATGAGAGGGGATCATCTCAAGTGAGCGTACGCAAACCTAACATGTATATAATATTTGCAAATTTTGCTTATGAACACTTGCTAAATTTTTTTAATCCGTTTTACCTGTTTTCTCCAAATCTCTTTACTTTTTGTAAAACATTTTAGGTCCCCACCCATAGGGACGCCATGCTTAGCAGGTTCTATCTTTTGGCGTGTTGTAGTTGCTGTGAAAGTTGGAGGACCTTGATATTAGACGCCTCCATATTCTCCATTCCTTACTTGTGATCTACTTGTTTCAGTCGGGCATGTTACCCTTTTATTCGGACTTCATTTAGAGATAAAGAACTTTAATTTTATTTCATCTTTGAGATTGTTGGGTTAGTTTTATTATGGATAATCGTACTATTTTTTCAGACTGGATTGGGTATTCCAAAAACATTTGTATTATTCTGTCACTATATTAATTATGTGTTCCATTATTGAATGTGGAATGTGGTATTACAAATTTATTTGGTTTCATGTTAATTATAAAGATAAAATTTGACACCAATTTTTCAAATACTAGGTGGTTAGAAAATATTCAAAAGTTCTCGACAGTAATTCTAAGAATGAACCAGTTTGATATTTTATTTTAATGTAATAAAGAACTGATCACCCGGTATTTAATTAAGTAGGGTGTTACAGATGGTATCAAAGCATTAGGTTCTAGTGTCTTTAGGATCTATGCGGCTTATTGCATTTCAGTGTAGCATTCTTTTATATAAAGCCCTATTATAGGATTATTGTATTCCTCTTCGTATGCCCATCTACGTTTTCCTGCTACTATGTATAATTGATATGAATCATATGCAAGCTCGGTTGGGTGTCGTAAACCGAACAATATAGGACGATCAGCGAGGGTCGTTTGAAGGACTGCAAGAGGAGGGTCTTAGCAAAAGCCATATAGTATACCAGAATCGAAAATTGTAATAGAAGTCACCATGATTATTACTCAGGCAGATGAAGAGGGTAGCGTAGTTGGAAGCGGGAAGTCGGAGGAGCACTCTTGAAGAGAAACCTGCAAGGATTCGAGTAAAAGAGGAACTGCGATGGACCAACGGACGGAGGTAACTCATAGGCAGTTGCGTATATAGAGGTGCAGAGGCACCCAAGGTTTAAATTTTGGTGTAAACGTTTTGCTCATAGAAGCATGGTGACCATAATAGGAGATAGTTACCACCTATATTGAAGTAGATAAGGAATTAATCGAGAAATTTTGGGCACGATCTAACCACAATTTCTTTCATTTGTTTCTCAGACGGAGGTGCGAAGGAAGTTTATCGGATCTCACCGAACTATCCAACTCACTAGAGAGATTGACAAAGTACATGAATCATCACATCAAGCCAAAATTGATCAAATGTACCATCCCATTAATCCCTTGAATCCATAAAAGTTATATACCTATTAGTTGTTATCTGAATAACATATATGTGCTCGAGTAATAGAGCGTATCTACCTTCTTAAAGAAAAAAAAGAGGGAATAATGCCAACCACAAGAGACTTTCATTGGTAATGCCAATCACAAGTTTTCATTCATATGTAATTTTCTGACGGTTAATGATTGTAAAGGGGGTTTAATAATGTAGGAGGTGCAGTGGGTATATATGGGTATCAACAGTTCAATAATCTTACCTTTAGAAGATACCTTTGGTATCTACAATTTGTATTAAGGGGCCACAATATTAAATTGAAAATAACTAGGACTTTAATCTGTATTTAGTATATACCAGGGGTTGATATCTAAAAGCTCATTTTTACAATACTTTTATATTACGGTTTTTAAAAAAATTTGTAAAACATTTTCTTAACATTTTTTTTATAATATTAAAAACAATTTTTAAAGCATTACAAAATAGTTTTTACATATTCATAACAGTTTTTTAAATTATTTAAAACATTACAAAATAGTTTTTACATATTCATAACAGTTTTTTTAATTATTTAAAACATTTTTTAATTTTTTTTAAACATTAAAACTGTTGTTATATTATATTCAAGACAGTTTTTGAAAATGTTAAAAACAGTTTTTACAATATTTTTATATTACGGTTTTAAAAAAAAATTGACAAACATTATCTTAACAATTTTTTATAATATTAAAAAATGTTTCTAAAACATTGAAAACAGTTTCTAAAACATTAAAAAAAAAATTTTAACTATTTAAAATTGTTTTTTAAAACTTTAAAACAGTTTTTATAATATATTCAAAAGAGTTTTTAAAAATGATAAAAACAATTTTTACATTACTTTTATATTACGGTTTTTAAAAAAAATAAAATATTTTCTTAACAATTTTTTATAATATTGAAAACAGTTTTTAAAACATTACAAAATAGTTTTTAAATATTCATAACAGTTTTTTTAATTATTTAAAACAGTTTTTAACTTGTTTTTTTAAACATTAAAACCGTTTTTTTTTAAATTAAAAACAGTTTTGAAAATATTTTTATATTACGGTTTTTAAAAAAAATTGTAAAACATTTTCTTAACAATTTTTTATAATATTAAAAACAGCTTTTAAATCATTAAAAACAGTTTTCAAAACATTACAAAACGTTTTTTTCACTATTTAAAACACTTTTTAAAATTATTTTTTAAAACTTTAAAACAGTTTTTATAATATATTAAAAATAGTTTTTAAAAATGTTAAAAACTGTTTTTACAATATGCTTATATGACGGTTTTAAAACAAATTGTAAAACATTTTCTTATCAATTTTTTTTATAATATTAAAAACAGTTTTAAAATATTCCTAACGGCTTTTTTAATTATTTAAAACAGTTTTTAAATTATTTTTTAAAATATTAAAAGTGTTTAAGAAGTTAGCAAATTTGTTGACAAATATTTCCCACAAAAATAGGTAAGCAAAATTTGCCAACACCTTATGCATAGGAGGTGTTGTACATTAGCGAATAACTTGTAGGCAAACTTTTGTACCAAACACACCAAATTATAGGCAAATACCACATTTACCAACTTATTTGTCATTTGCCATTTGCCATGGCATATAAGGGCAACCAAACGGCCCCTTATATCTACCATGGTAAAGGGTGTCATTTCTTTATTGCAGGGAGACCATGTAGCCAAATATCATACTATAAATGGTCTGATTATTACACTTTACTGCTTCTACTTTGAAGAGAAAATAAAGGAAAGAAATGAAAAATGTATTTTTTTTCCTTTGTTTAGGAGTTTAAATATGAAAAAAAAAGTATACTCTCTCATTTGAGAGTTTAAAAGGTAGAAAAAGAAAGGAATTTTTTTTTAAAACTTTTCCTTCCTTTTTCTGCAAAACTTTCTTTTCAAATAAAAAAGAAATGGAGAAAAATGATTTTTTTTTAATGAATTGTACCTTCTTTCCCGTAAAACATTATTTTCCTACCAAACTCTCAAACACACGAAAGAAAGTTATTTTATTTTCTATCACAAACTCCTTTCTCATCTATTCTTTTCTTTTCTTCCTTATTAACTTATTCTTATTTTCTTTTCTCTCCTAATAAAATTTTCACTTCCTTTCTTTTCTCTCTAAAATTCTCAAACGAGCCCTAAAATTGATTAAAATATATTATCTTTTTAACCGGTCTCATTATTGTCTTTAAACTTACTGAAAGACTACAATAAATGTTTCACAATTCCATTTTGAGATAAAAATAAAAATGAGTACTACACAATATAAAAAAGTTTTTAACGAGAGAAGGAAATGACATATTATAGAGCATGTGACATGAAGTATAGGCTTCTATTAAGCTAGCTCGAAATTTATTACCATTCGTCTATTGTGTGGGAAGAGTTTAGTTTCAACAAAATTCAATCCCTTAAGTGATCGTGGGATTATCATTTATTCTTAGGTTGTGTTTATTTTTTCATTTGTGTGTAGTTAGAGTACGTTGATGTGAACTAAAGTTTTGAGGCCTGACATGAGTAGTCAGGGATTGCTGAGGGTGTAACCCATGAGGAAAGATAGCTTGGTACGACAATAAGGGAAATTGGTACCTACGGAAGTGAGATCTTTTATAACATAAAGATAATAGAGCCGGTGGGGTATAGACAGAGATGGCAACTCGAGCTAGTCGTGTCATTTTCAGGATCATGTTCGGGTTATTACCATAAACGGGTTATCGTGTCAACAATTGCCATCAATAAGTACAGGCTCATCTTTTGAGACATTGTCATCTAATTTGTAGTGTTGCTTGTCGGAACTTTGAATCTGAAGTCTAAAATTTGAATCTGAAAAATATTTTTTTTATGTTTGAATGGATGCATTTAGACAAATTCAGATTCAGAGGTAATTTTACCTCTTAATCATTCAAAGACAAATATAGTCGTTAGCCTCTTAATAATTTAAAAAATACTATTTGGTACCTCTTAAATATGATTGGTTGAGATTCAAACTTAAATGGTAAAAATAAACGAACCCATGAACCTTTTTATCTCACCCTCAAATTATTAACAAGTTTATCTGACCCTCAAATTTATCTCACCCTCAAATTACTATCAAGTTTTAAAAGCTCAAACCATATTTAGTCATCTAGACCCCTGTAGCGACAAACCATTTGTCCTCAAACAACAAGCCCATCTAAATTTTGGACTTCTTCAGTTTATCAATGGTGACTACCTTTGTTAACATTTCTATTGGAGTCTCACTCCCATGAATCTTCTTAAGTGCCAAAACACCATCTTCCAAATTGATTGTATGGAATGATATCAAACTTGGATATGCTTTGTTCTAGCATAAAAGACTATATTCTTTGCAAGATGAATAACACTTTGACTGTCATAATGCAAAACACTCTAAATGTGCCTCCAACTCGGTTCCCCTAACAAAAACACTATAAACATACCATATTCTTGATTGTCTTTATAACAACGACACTGTACGCCATAGTAGTTGAGAGTGCAACAATTTTTGCAACTTTTAGAACGAACCAAATCTATATGCATACATATCCGTGCTCCTCCCTCTATCGATATCACAAGCTATGTATGTATCAACATAACCATGCAAATCATAATCTAGCTTTCTAAAACATATTGGTTAATCCACTTTTCAGCATATCAATTTCATTTATGCAAACACCAATAATAAGCAAGTCGTCTACATAAATAATAGAAGAATATTGGTTGCTAATTTCTTGACATAATTGTAATACACGGTAATTTGAAATAGTGGGATTAATTTTAAATAGTGGGATTAAGTTAATTATTGTGATTAATTTAAATAGTGGGAAAATTTAATTGGAGATTAATTCAGATTTAAATAAATATTAATTAACGAGATAAGGGTTAATATTGATTTATATTGAATATTACTTAGTGAATGAGTAATAATAATGATATGAGACGATTAAAAAATTATCATGAGTGAAAAATACGGGACTTATGATAAATTTAGTTAGGATGCGCGTGTCTGTCGTGTCGGGACTTAAATTGGAAAATAAAATATAATTTCATTTTTGATATTTTATATGGTCATTTTGTGTGTGCTAGTATGTCCGAAAGGGTGGATATAGTCAGAAAAGTCTACCCGAGGGTTTAGTTTGAATACTGGGGCACTTTTAGGCCAAACCGGCACTCCCAGAGTGATATTTTGGTCTTTTAAAATTTTGGGAAAAAGGGACGACGAAAATTGAAAAGTTTTGTATACTGGTACGTAAGAGACATGAGTGTTTACACTTACCAAAACAAAATGAGAGAACAAGAGGGAGAAGAAGGGAGTTCCTAGGAGTTCTAAGGCTAAAAGTCACCATCTTGCACCAAAACCATTGCCAAAGTGCAGATCCAAGAGAAGAGACTGCACTCATATAATTCTTCTTCAACGGATCAGACCTACCATAAGAGGTAAGTGTTTATATTGAATATAATATCCATGTAAGAATAGGATATTTTCTAGTTTGGATTTTATGAAAGTTTATGATAAATTTGAGGAATTGAAATTATATTTTTGGGTAGAATCGAAAGAAATATTTAACTCGTATGTTGGAAGATGAAAATTGATGAATGTCTAACAATTAAAATGTGAACAAATCTGAGTTTTATATGTTTTCTTGATGATAATTGGTAAACTAGTGTTTTAGAGAACAATCATGAATTAATCCAATTTATTTTAGGTTCTTTGATGATTTTATGAATAAAAAAGGTTAGAAATCATATATATAGGTTCGTATATTACTAGGAACATTTGTATGGGAGTTTAGAGTTGTGGAATGAAGAGTTAGTATATCGAAAATGGGGAAATAGTAGGATCTGAAAGAAGAAGACGAACTGGAAATTTCTCGATCGAACGACCTAAGAAGTCGTTCGAATGACAATGATAAAATGAGAATGCATCTCGTTTGAACGACCTGGAAATTTCGTTCTAACGAGATTCTAGGTTCATTCGAGCGATATTTCAGAAAAAAGAAATTTTATCTGGACATGTTTAAATTTGACGTAGTATCTTCGAGGTAAGGAAAATGACTTATACTAATATTTGAGTGAACTTTATTATGAGGACGAGTAGTTTGGTATTTGGGTTAACTACTTAGAATTTATTTAAAAGGGAAATAAAAAGGCCTTAGATGGGTGAATTATGTTTGATATATACGATAGAGAGAATGATTGTGAGTTACAAAGTATCGTATGTATTATAGATAAATATACTTTGTACATATACTAGTATTCGGGTTGTATGTACACCTACTGATTTTAATAGGTTGTGTGTATACCTATTGTATGATATATTATGTGTATGACATACCTATTTTTCTCGTTATCGGGAGGGGCTTTCACGACGTGGACGGTCTTATCCTAATGAGCCCGTTGAAGGGGATTTTAGACTTGTATCCAGAACATAGGACCTTGGATACGTGCTATATGAGATTATAATTCTTTTGACGGTTGAATGGGAGCATATGTATGTGCGTGACCCATTTGGCTAGGGACTATGTTCGTCTCCATTATGTGTGAATTGAATTTAAGGTTCAAATGAGACACTGAACCAATAGTCCTTCATTTTGTACGTGAGGTACCGGGACATGATAGCAGAGTATGCATGAACCAGGAGGTCTCAACCTAAGGGTGCAATATTGTTATATGTGTGTGTGTGTGTGTGTGTGTGATAATTATATATATCCTGATGACTTATTCTACTGTGCCCAGTAGAAGAGAAAGAAAATGATATTTAAGATAACTCTAGTATGTGAGTATGTAATTATAAAATGAGAAGTAATAATTAACACATAAAAAAGAAGAATGCGATAACGTATAGTATTGGCGATACGGGTGAATGTCGTGAGTTATCGTGTGTAGTAATAGATTTGGTTTGCATTACTAGGACGGGTTAGATATACATGTTAGGCGTGCACATTAGATGAGAGGGGATCATCTCAAGTGAGCATACGCAAACCTAACATGTACATAATATTTGCAAATTTTGCTTATGAACACTTGCTAAATTTTTTTAATCTGTTTTACTTGTTTTCTCCAAATCTCTTTACTTTTTGTAAAACATTTTAGGTCCCCACCCATAGGGACGCCATGCTTAGCAGGTTCTATCTTTTGGCGTGTTGTAGTTGCTGTGAAAGTTGGAGGACCTTGATATTAGACGCCTCCATATTCTCCATTCCTTACTTGTGATCTACTTGTTTCAGTCAGGCATGTTACCCTTTTATTCGGACTTCATTTAGAGATAAAGAACTTTCATTTTATTTCATTTCTGAGATTGTTGGGTTAGTTTTATTATGGATAATCGTACTACTTTTTCAGACTGGATTGTGTATTTCAAAAACATTTGTATTATTCTGTCACTATATTAATTATGTTTTCCATTGTTGAATGTGGAATGTGGTATTACAAATTTATTTGGTTTCATGTTAATTATAAAGATAAAATTTGACACCAGTTTTTCAAATACTAGGTGGTTAGTAAATATTCAAAAGTTCTCGACAGTGATGCTAAGAATGAACCAGTTGGATATTTTATTTTAATGTAATAAAGAACTGATCACCCGGTATTTAATTAAGTAGGGTGTTACAGATGGTATCAAAGCATTAGGTTCTAGTGTCTTTAGGATCTATGAGGCTTATTGCATTTCAATGTAGCATTCTTTGATATAAATCCCTATTATAGGATTATTGTATTCCTCTTCGTATGCCCATCTACGTTCTCTTGCTACTATGTATAATTGATATGAATCATATGCAAGCTCGGTTGGGTGTCGTAAACCGAACAATATAGGACGACCAGCGAGGGTCGTTTGAAGGACTGCAAGAGGAGGGTCTTAGCAAAAGCCATATAGTATACCAGAATCGAAAATAGTAATAGAAGTCACCATGATTATTACTCAGGCAGATGAAGAGGGTAGCGTAGTTGGAAGGGGGAAGTCGGAGGAGCACTCTTGAAGAGAAACCTGCAAGGATTCAAGTAAAAGAGGAACTGCGATGGACCAACGGACGGAGGTTACTCATAGGCAGTTGCGTATATAGAGGTGCAGAGGCACACAAGGTTTAAATTTTGGTGTAAACGTTTTGTTCATGAAAGCATGGTGACCATAATAGGAGATAGTTACCACCTATATTGAAGTAGATAAGGAATTAATCGAGAAATTTTGGGGACGATATAACCATAATCTCTTTCATTTGTTTCTCAGACGGAGGTGCGAAGGAAGTTTATGGACTTTTACCAGAAGGACAAACAGATGTTGATTGTGATGGAAATTTTATTTATGTGAGTGAACTTCATACCGGGGGAGATAGGTAGTGGTGAGGAAGGTTCTAAAAAGTGATAATGGACTTACGAGTACCAGTCCCTAGTATTTATGGGAAGTCGATCTTGGATGACTTATGCACATGGTATCTATGATGCACTTTTACAAATTGATATCAACGCTTCCATGGGAATGGAGCCAAGAGAGTTGGAGACCATAATAATAAGGGCAAGAGTAAAGGTAAATGGTGATATTAATACACCACAGAGGGATGCCCGGTAGGGGATTTATTTACGTGATGTAGATTAATGGAAATTCTATTGAGTGAAGATGGATTAAATTAGGGTTGCCAGGAACAATAGTGTGTTCCACAGACCAACAAAGTCAAAGGAACAACGGGGGTAGAAATCAGGGCCAAGACTACCATGTCCGATAAAAGGGAAATCCTGATATGGCCAGTGAGGCCAAAGATGGTGAAATGACACCAAGAGGCGTCGTATGTGTGGAGTGTAGGGCCAAATGTATCGATCTTGTCCACAACGAGTTAGGGGACAGGAGCGGGATGTCTAGAAGGGAAATAGTTGTGAAAGTTTTTGGGATCGATATGGATGAGAGTGTTATATCCAGAAAGCATTTGGACTGCCAACGCTAATAACACTTAAAAATGTGAGTTATATCCTAGGGTAAAGGGGGTATGTTTGTGTGACACGAGCAAGTCACAATATTTTGTTAGCACTAAATTCGTGCGTAGGAATGGTTTTGTGAATGTATTGTTAGTATTACTATTGTGTGTCTATATTTTTACTATTTAATACGGGATTTTGGTCCTATTTGTAGGAAAGTGAGTATAATCAGTGAGAGCATATATTTTAGTGGGTTATCTCGTTTAGAGAGATGACATTCGAGTATGATGTTGTCCTTGGTACATTTTGGTTAGTGATGGGATGAACGATGGTGGACTTTTATAGCAAGGATATCGTGTTCACTATTCCAGGGTAGGATATGTTGATTACCAATGTGTCAACTGGAAGAAAGTTAAGCTCGCGTTTATATTATATCATGGAGGCGACTCCAAAGGTTATAGTTGTCTCGTTATAATTGATCCCAGTGTGTAGGGATTGTATTGATATGATTCGGGGTGTAATAAACTTACTATCAAGAGGAGAAATTTAGCTCGTTATCGAATTAGCACGGTAAAACTAGTGATAGTGAGGGCACCATGTTGTATAACTCCATTAGTGGTGTAGGAGTCAACAGTTAGACTTATACATTTGGGAATAGGATTTTGGATATTATGATCATCTGTGTGTAGGAACAATGGATCTCAATGACCGACAATGTTAGGTAGTGGTGTATCGAAGGCGTACTTGTTTGGATTTTGCTTGCGAGACGTGCCAGGCATGAATCCCAGCAAATGTCGGGAGTCGAGAGATGTATTGGTCACTAGGGCATGAGTTTATCAATTTAAATTATTACATGTGTATGTGGGTGAAGCATGACCAGAGAGTTATTATATGATATAAGACCAGTGAGTTGAGTATTGTTGTGTGTGGGGAGCACCAGGGAAAAATTATTTGCACAACTAGTTGATGGATGGGGTAGTCTCGAGTGGAATTGAATCATTTTAATAACATAAATGAGGTTAGCCATAGTGTAAAGCCACACTGAGAATGCGGGGTTAAATTTGAGAAAAGTATGTTATTTGGGGAACGTAGAAATGATTGTGCAGTTGTGCACGGGATATAGAGTGTATGGGCGCCCTGGTCTCTTTAAATTTTTGTATTGTCTGTGATAAGGAGGCTTAAAAAATATGTTGTAAATGTGTCTACGGGACAGACATAAAAACAAGTGGAAATATAGGAGAGGCTAAACTACATTTGAGGAAAGGAGATAGTTTGACTGTGTGTATGTCATGAGAAAACTCCCACAATCGAGGTGAGTCGAAAGATGTTGGAATCAAATGCGAAAGGTATCCTTTGACAAAGGAGAACCCCACAACTTTTGGAGGAGGAAAGGATTCTCACGTAATCGAATATGTAGAGTGGTTCGCGTATAGATAGGTTGTTAAGAATTCGAATAGACGAAAAAAGGGCCTAGGAAGTGCACAGTTTTGTAGTAAACGTAACGGTCATTATTTTTGTATATTCCAGAATAAGGGAAGTTAGATGTTTCACGTGATTTGAGATATTGAGTGTGTTGATATTTGGATGAGTGATATATAGTGAAGTTATTTTCAAGTTCACCACTCATAGAAGGAAGAGGTTGGTTCGATACTACCGACCCGAATGTGGTGATAGATTGATGGTTCGTGGGATAGAATAGGTATGGAAATTGATAAAGTCCATTATTAGATTATAAAAATCACAAAGTGGGAAGGATTTTCTTTGGATTGTGAAGTGGATTGTCCAGGAACAAAATAATCGTTATTCATTTGGGGTGTGTTATATTGATGAACATTGTGCTAAATCATAATGGGACCCTTGAGTCCCACCTTAAATAGGGAGTATCAGGAGGCAATGGGGGCAGAGTTGAGCCTTGAGCTAGGTGTGTCAACCATAGGCCGATGTATAGTCAGGAGGAGTGATATAGCATGTGTCAAAATGTCAGAATGCATGTCTTGGACTTTTGGTCATAATTGGGGATGCTAACTGCAACTTGTAGGGCTTCATGTGATTACCCGTAGCAGGGTATAAACTTCTAAGTAACTTTGGAGGCTTAATAGGGAGAAACATGTTGACTTACCCTTTGAATAGTTGCAAAAAAGGGTAAATAACAAGTTTCTTGGACCTGGAGTGATTCATGGTCATCCGACATGGATCGAGTCAATCCGCATCATTTTTGTATAAGTTCATAAATGTAGTGAGAGTACGTTAATGTGAACCAAAGTTTTGAGGCCTGACATGAGTAGTCAGGGATTACTGAGGGTGTAACCTATGAGGAAAGATAGCTTGGTAAAAAAATAAGGGAAATTGGTACCTATAGAAGTGATATCTTTTCTAACATAGAGATGATAGAGCCAGTGGGGTATAGACAGAGATGGCAACTCAAGCTAGTCGTGTCATTTTCAAGGTCATGTTCAGGTTATTACCATAAACGGGTTATCATGTCAATAATTGTCATCAATAAGTATAAGTTTGTCTTTTGAGACATTATCATCTAATTCACGATAGTGTTGTGTGTAATTATATAATTTAGACCTTAAGTATAAGGAAATATATCGGTAGGTAACGGCTTGAATGAATTTGTCGATAAATCGTGGGTTGTAGTAAGTAGACCTTCAGTTGAAACGGTATCATTGGTGTAAGAATAATGGAAATACCAAAATATTATTATGAGTAAATATAGAACACGTTCAAACGCAGTTGTGTATAAAAATTTGAGGTAATATTATGGAGCATCATAATGTCGATGAGTCTACCTAGCAGCACGAGGATGAGATGTACGACACATATCCATAGTTATTCTTACCAAGTATAACTTATCTTCGAATTTCGGGATGAAATTCTGTTATTAGGGGGAAGTATGTAGTACCCCGTAATTTTATATAGTGTGATTAATTTTAAATAGTGAGATTAATTTAATTACTGTGATTAATTTAAATAATGGAAAATTTTAATTGGAGATTAATCCAGATTTAAATAAATATTAATTTGTGAGGTAAGGGTTAGTATTGATTTATATTGAATGTTACTTAGTGAATGAGTAATAATAATGATATGAGACGATTAAAAAATTATCGTGAGTGAAAAATACGACAGTTATGATAAATTTAATCGGGATGTGCGTTTCTATCGTGTCGGGACTTAAATTGGGAAATAAAATATAATTTCATTTTTTATATTTCATATGGTCATTTTGAGTTCACTAGTGTGTTCGAAAGGGTTGAAATAGTCAGAAAAATCTACCTGGGGGTTTAATTTGGATCCCGAGGCACTTTTAGGCCAAACCGGCACCCCAGAGGGGTATTTTGGTCTTTTGAAATTTTGGGGAAAAGGGACAGAAGAAAATTGAAAGGTCTTATATACTCGTACGTAAGATACATAAGAGTTTACACTTACCTAAGCAAAGGGAGAAAATAGGGAAAGAAGAAGAGAGTTCCAAGGAGTTCTAAGGCCAAAAGTCATCATCTTGCACCAAAATCATTGCCAAAGTGTAGATCAAAGAGAGGAGACTACAATAATATAATTCTTCTTCAATGGATCAGACCTACCATAATAGACAAGTGTTTATCTTTCTGAATTTTGTTTAATATAATATCCATGTTAGAATAGGATATTTGCTACTTTGGATTTCATGAAAGTTTATAATAAATTTGAGGAATTAAAATTATATTTTTGGGTAGAATCGAAAGTAGTATTTAACTCGTAAAATTGAGGAATTTATAGCAATTAAAATATGAATAAATCTGAGTTTTATATGTTTTCTTGATGATAAATGGAAACTATTGTTTTAGAAAACAATCATGAATTAATCCAATTTATTTTACGTTCTTTGATGATTTGATGAATACAAAAGGTTAGAAATCATGTATATGGGTTCGTATATTACTGTGAACATTGTATGGGAGTTTAGAGTTATTTAATGAAGAGTTGGAACATCAAAAATAGGGGAAAACGTAGAATCTGAACAAAGAAGACGAACTGGAAGTTTCTCGATCGAACGACCTAAGAAGTCGTTCGAACGACTAGGATCAAACGAGAATGCATCTCGTTTGAACGACCTGAGCATTTCGTTCGAATGAGATTCTAGGTCCGTTCGAGAAATATTTCAAAAAAAGTGAATTTTTTTCGGAAAAGTTTAAATTTTACGTAGTATCTTAGAGAGAAGGAAAATGACTTGTACTCATATTTGAGTGAATTTTATTATGAGAACGAGTAGTGTGGGATTTAGGTTAACTAGTTAGAATTTATTTAGAAGAGAAATACAAAGGCCATAGATGGGTGAGTTATGTTTGATGATATACGATAGAGAGAATGATCGGGAGTTACAAAGTATCGTAAGTATTAAAAAGCAATATACGATGTACAAATACTGGTATTCGGGTTGTGTGTACACCTACTGATTTTAATAAGTTGTGTATATACCTATTGTATGATATATTCTGTGTATGACATACCTACATTGCTTACTGTTGGGAGGTGGTTTTACGATGTTGATGGTCTTATCCTGATGAATCCGTTGGGGGGATTTTAGACTTGTGCCCAGAACATAGGACCTTGGATACGTGCTATCTGAGATTATGATAGTTTCGGTGGTTAAATGGGAGCGTAGGTATGTGCGTGACCCATTTGGCTGGGAACTATATTTGCCTCCATTATGTGTGAATTGAATTTAAGGTTCAAGTGAGACACTAAACCAATAGTCCTTTATTTTATTCATGAGGTACCGGGACATGATAGCAGAGTATGCATGCACTAGGAGGTCTTCGGCCTAAAGGTTCAGTATTTTTACACACACACACACACACACACACACACATATATATATATACACACACTAGCGTATGCTCGTGCCTGAAGGCACGACGAAAATTTTTCAAAGTACGTAATCTTGAAACGGCGACAATTTTTCAAAGTACGTAATAGTGAAACACAAATTTTTTCTAAGTGTGTAATTACAAAACCAAAAAAATTCATTCCTCGACAAAAAAAATGTAATTTTAAAAAAATTGGACATAATATCCTTTATTTAAAGGACTATCCTGCAAAACGGTAATGTTCACAATTGGTAATAAAATCTCATGTCGTGTTTATTTTAGTAAAGTCATTGGGTCGTGTTTGAGATATGTAAACAATAATATTTCATGTCGTGTTTATTTTGTCCGTAATTGCAAAATAAAAAGTACGTAATCGTAAAACGAAAAAAAAATCAATTTACATAATTTTCATAATAATTATGGGACTATCCACCTCGTTAAAGAAAAAATGTTTCAATAACACTAATAGCTTGTCCTAAAACTTGTATAAAGAACATTGCTTTAACTAAAGTCAAGAAGACATATCAACTTCATTAGACCACGTACTTAAACTAATAAAGATAAAACAACTACCATAGCATATTTGGTTGGCACTATAATTAATAAACAACCCAAATCCATTACAACAATATTCGTTTACGTTAAAATTACAAAAAAAAGTAGTAAAAATAAATGTACAATATTAAAGTCGACGAATTTTTACAACAAAAATTATAAACAATTTATAAAATTTGGGCATAGTTCCTTTATTTATAGGACTATCCACCTCGTTTAAAAAAATAAAAATACTCAACAACAACAATACTTCAGTACTAATAGTCCATATTGGACCTCGTTTCAACCACTTCATCGATTTAACAATAATCAAATATAAAACCCAAATATATGTACATAATAAACCACTATTGATAAGTTCCTCCGAATAGAGTCGACCAGGTAACTTGTTGAGTCAAGACCGTAGTGTAATGAACTCAAAGTAGTAACCCCCTGCAGATTCTGATTGAGTATACCTGATTAGAGAAATATCTACAAAACAAAATAGATACACTAAATTAAATAAATGCAAAACGAATGATAAAGATTAGTCGTAAGTCCATAATAATGCGTGTTAAGAATGAGTGGTAAGAATGAGCTATCACGGTACCATTTTGAGGTGCACTTTCGTTGAGGTTTCTTTAAATATTGTACCTGTGTAAATAACAAATCATATATTTACAATAGATAATTTAGAACGTGAAAAAAAATCAGCACAAAGTACCAAATCCACCCAAATAGGCAAATGTAAAAAGGGAATTAGATAAATTCAGAATATTAGGCTAAATTCAACTCAAGTGTGTGATATCAAACCAATAAAAATGTCATCTTTGATTTGAAAATGGTGAAAAAATGATATACACACTTTGAAATATGAGTATATCACAATATAAATTCATAAGGTAAAGGAATTTACCTAAAAATAGAGTTAAGAGGCTGAAATTGAGAAGGAATTTGGATGCATGATGTGACCCATCTGATGCCTGTGGTGACTGAGTTATGATCGAAGCGATGATCTGCTGCGCAACCCATAATCAGCTGCGTTCGCAGCTGCTGAGATGAGTGTTTGAAGGCACGACAAAAATTTCCTAAGTATGTAATTGTAAAACGAAAAAAATTTGTTCCCCAACAAAACATAGTATAATTTAAAAAAAATTGGCTATAATATCTTTTGTTTATAGAACTATCTACCCTGCTTAACAAATAACAAATAATCCAACACCATTTTTTTAAAAATTGACAGTTTGTAACCACTAATCCAACAATATTTATATAATAAAGTAACATCCTCATCAACCCAAATCAATGATCGAAAAATAAAGATTACGATTACAAAGACCCACAATACACTTTTGACCTTGGAACAAAAAAGTCTATAAAAACAGTATACAAAGATGTTCCTAAAACATAGTGTACCAATTAGTCGTAATATAACTGAAGTTGTACAAAGTAATAAAGTAAAATTTCATTCATGATCGTCACCATGGGATAAGAATCAAGTCCCGGCTATTTTCCATAACCGAATCACTTCACTCAGTTGATGCTTGTATTTCCACCATCTTCATGGAGCTTTTTTTCCTAGAAAAATGGTAATAATTTTAAATTTTAACAACAAATGTGTTTATATACACACAAACATAATTAAAATTTTGAATAGTGAGGGATGGAAGATAAAGAGATAGTACCTTTGTGTTTTGGACATTTAGTCCTGTGTCAGTTTGTAGATGCTGATATCGGTTAAAATAATTAGCAAGCTTTATGAGAAACTGTATTTTAAAAGATAATGTAGAGCAGCGACAATTCATAAACATAAATTAATTGAAATGTTAGTATATACTAACAATTGATTTGATATTACACGCAACGGTAAAGTAAGAATCTAAATTTATACTACTTCAGTCATCGATAAAGTAATAATCTAAACAAAATTCATTCCAAAGTCTAAACAACATCAATAGAATGGATCAAGCACTAAGAAAACATGTTTATCTTGCATAACATAAGCAACAACGCCTGAATAACCAAAATACTTCTTGCATAGAATTAATAAAAAACACCATAGCTACTGAATTAATAACAAACACTAATGCAACGGATATGAGAGAAACATTAATCTATGGTAAAGTATTGAGAAAACATATCAGCTCTATAATAGTACATAGAAGCAGTTATGTTATTCAAGCCAAGCCCTGTCTAATTTGAGACAAATTCGCATCGGAAAAAGAAAAGTTAAAGTGTTGCGTGGATATAATTTTTCATGGACAAAGTGTAATCAAGAAATCAAATTTTAGTTGTACGTACAATTTAGACAATAGAGCACGCACCTTTAGATTGTGGGTATGTTCAGATTTTCTCTTTTTGAAGCTCTCTCTCCCTTTATTTTTATCAGCTGCAGCAGCTAGCAGTTCTTGAAATTGATCAACTCATCTCACTACACCAAAAACAGGAATCTGGCACGGTTTAAAACTGTGCCAAATCAAATCTGGCACGATTTTGAACTGTGCTAGAATCAAGTGTTCCAAAATGGCCATTTTTTTCTGGCACAATTTTAAAAGTATGCCAGATTTGACCAAACAGGAACACTTCTGGCATACTTTTAAATCGTGCCAGAATTTGATATTTCTGGCACACTTTTGGCACAGTTTTCAACTGTGCCAGATTGAGCACATTTTGATAAGCTTTTGGCACAGTTCAAAACCGTGCCAAAATTTGATACACTTTTGGCACGGTTTTGAACAGTGCCAAATTTTTGGATAAAAGAAAAAAAAATATTTGAAAACAAGAAAATTCACAAATTGCAAATCTTGCACGTTGTTGATAAACTAATGTACATACAAACTTCTAAATATTACAAGTCTTAAATAGTTTAAAGACAAAAAAAAATTGGACAGAATTTCCTTTATTTTTTGGACATTCTAAAACCTGCTAATATAAAACCTGCGTAATATAAAGCCCACACGGCCAAAAAATATAATAATAAACTTACAAAAGCCCGCACGGCCATAAAAGTTAACAATAAAACTACAAAATCCCGCACGACCATAACACAAAAAAATAGAATCATGAATAAACCCCTTGTTGTAAACCATTGAGTTCTCCGTGTGTTCCACGTGAATAAATGCTAACGATAAAATCTTATCCTGCAAAAAAAATAGCATACAAAAAAAAGACGATATTAGTAACCAAGTAATTTATAAAAAAAAAAGCTTACTCAAGCAAAAAAATTACATATAGGAGTTGAAATTATTATATTCTAGAATTGAAAATCTTACGCAAATTATGACTACCCGATCAATTCCTATAAGTTACATTGGTCTCGTGTGAGGTGTTAGTGCTTCCTACGAGATCGATTAGGGGCTGGTTTGGGTGTTCACCCTTCAACGGCGTGTTTCTAAGCCTAATCTACGTATTTGGAACTTATCATCATATTATCAAATCGGCAGACCCATGACTATGCGATCAGTTAGTACAAGTTACATTTGGCCCGTGTGAGGTGTTCGTCCCTCTTACGGGGCCGTTTGGGGGTTGATTTGGGTTTTCACCCTTTAAGGGCTTTTTTAAGCTTAATCGATATATTTTAAAATTATCATCATATTCTCAAATCGGGAGACCCGCGACTACGCGGTCAGCTCGTACAAGTTACATTGGTCCCGTGCGAGGTGTTCGTGTCTCTTACGGTGTCCTTTGGGGACTGGTTCGGGTTTTTAACCTCAAACGGCTTGTTTTTAAGACTAATCGACATATTTTGAAATTATCATCATATTCTCAAATCGGGAGACCCACGACTACGTGGCCAGTTCGTATAAGTTACATTGGTCCCGTGCGAGGTGTCCGTGCCTCTTACGGGGCCGTTTGGCGTTTGGTTTGGGTTTTCACCCTCAAACGGCTTATTTTTAGGCCTAATCTACATATTTTGAAATTATCATCATATTATCAAACCGAGAGACCCACGACTACACGGTCTATTCGTACAAGTTACATTGGTCCCATGCGAGGTGTTCGTGCTTCTTACGGGGCCGTTTGGGGACTGGTTTGGTTTTTCACCCTCAAACGGCTTATTTTTAAGCCTAATCTACATGTTTTGAAATTATTTGCATATTCTCAAACCAAGAGGCTCGTGACTACACGGTCAGTTCTTGTAACTTGCATTGGTCCCGTGCGAGGTGTTCGTTCCTCTTACAAGGCCGTTTGGGAGCTGGTTTGGGCTTTCACCCTCAAATGGCTTATTTTTAAGCCTAATCTGTATATTTTAAAATTATCATCATATTCCCAAATCAGGAGACACACGACTATGCGGTCAGTTCGTACAAGTTACGTTGGTCCCCTGCGAGGTGATCGTGCCTCTTACGAGGTCGTTTGGAGGATGATTTGGGTTTTCACCCTTTAACGGTTTGTTTTTAAGCCTAATCTAGATATTTTCAAATTATAGTCATATTCTCAAATCGGGAGACCCGCGACTACACGATCTGTTCCTATATGTTACATTGATCCAGTGCGAGGTGTTCGTGCCTCTTACGGGGCCGTTTGGAGGCTGGTTTGGATTTTCAACCTCAAACGGCTTGTTTTGAAGCTAAATCTATATATTTTTAAAATATCGTCATATTCTCAAACCGGAACACCCATGACTACGCGGTCAGTTCGTACAAGTTACATTAGTCCCGTGCGAGGTGTTCGTGCCTCTTACGTGGCTGTTTGGGGGCCGATTTTGATTTTCACCCTCAAACGGCTTATTTTTAAGCCTAATCTATATATTTTGAAATTATCATCGTATTCTCAAACCGGGAGACCCGTGACTACGCGATCAATTCGTTCAAGTTACATTGGTCCCGTGCGAGCTGTTCGTGCCTCTTACGGGGCCGTTTGGGGACTGATTTGGGTTTTCACCCTTAAACGGCTTATTTTTAAGCCTAATCTACATATTTTGAAATTATCGTCATATTCTCAAACCAAGAGTCATGTGACTACACGGTCAGTTCCTATAAGTTATATTGGTCCCGTGTGAGGTGTTTGTGCCTCTTATGGGGCCGTTTGGGGGATGGTTTGGGTTTTCACCCTCAAACGGCTTGTTTTAAGCCTAATCTACATATTTTGAAATTATCATCATATTCTAAAACCGAGAGACCCGTGACTACGCGGTCAGTTCGTACAAGTTACATTTGTCCCGTGAGAGGTGTTCGTGCCTCTTACGGGGCCGTTTGGGGGATGGTTTGGGTTTTCACCCTTTAACGACTTGTTTTTAAGCCTAATCTAGACATTTTCAAATTATCGTCATATTCTCAAATCGAGAGACCCATAACTACGCGATCAGTTACTAAAAGTTACACTGATCCCGTACGAGGTGTTCGTGCCTCTTACGAGACCGTTTTGGGACTGGTTTGGATTTTCATCCTCAAACGACTTATTTTCAAGCCTAATATACATAATTTGAAATTTTTGCCATATTCTCAAACCGGGAGATCCGCGACTCCGCGGTCAGTTCGTACAAGTTACATTAGTCCCATGCGAGGTGTTCGTGCCTCTTACGGGGCCGTGTGGGGGGCTTATTTGAATTTTCACCCTCAAACGGCTTGTTTTTAATCTTAATCTACATATTTTGAAGTTATCATCGAATTCTCAAACCGACAAACCCATTGACTACATGTTCAGTTCCTACAAGTTACATTGGTCCCGTGCGAGGTGTTGGTTCCTCTTACGGGGTCGTTTAGGGACTAGTTTGGGTTTTCACCCTCAAACGACTTTTTTAAGCCTAATGTACATTGTTTGAAATTATCATCATATTCTCAAACCAAGAGGCCTGTGACTACACGGTGAGTTCTTATAAGTTACATTCGTCACGTGCAAGGTGTTCGTGCCTCTTAAGGAGCCGTTTGGGGGCTGGTTTGGGTTTTCACCCTCAAATGGCTTGTTTTTCAGCCTAATCTACATATTTTGAAATTATCATCATATTCTCAAACCGGGAGATATGCGACTACGCGATCAGTTCTTACAAGTTACATTGGTCTTGTGCGAGGTGATCGTGCCACTCACAAGGCCAGTTGAGGGATGGTTTGGGTTTTCACCCTATCACAGCTTATTTTTAAGCCTAATCTAGATGTTTTCAAATTATCGTCATATTCTTAAACTGGGAGACCCGTGACTATGCGATCAGTTCCTACAAGTTACATTGCTCCAGTGCGAGGTGTTCGTTCCTCTTACGGTGCCGTTTGGGGGATGGTTTTGATTTTCACCCTTAAACGACTTATTTTTTAGCCTCATCTACATATTTTGAAATTATCATCATATTCTCAAAACAAGAGGCCCGTGACTACACGGTGAGTTCCTATAAGTTACATTGGTCCTGTGCGAGGTGATCGTGCCTCTTACGGGGCCGTTTCCGGGATGGTTTGGGTTTTAACCCTCAAATAGCTTATTTTTAAGCCTAATCTACATATTTTGAAATTATCATCATATTCTCAAACTGAGAGACACGCGACTACACTGTCAGTTCGTACAAGTTACATTGGTCCCGTGCGAGGTGATCATGCCTCTAACAAGGCCGTTTGGGGGATGGTTTGGGTTTTTGTTCTTTAACGGCTTATTTTTAAGCCTAATCTAGATATATTTAAATTATCGTCATATTCTCAAACTAGGAGATCCGAGACTACGCGATCAGCTCCTACAAGTTACATTGGTCTAGTGCGAGGTGTTCTTCCCTCTTACGAGGCCGTTTGGGGGATGGTTTGGATTTTCACCCTTAAACGGATTGTTTTTAACCCTAATTTACATATTTTGAAATTATCCTCATATTATCAAATCGGGAGACCTGAGACTACAGGATCAGTTCCTACAAGTTACATTGGTCCAGTGCGAAGTGTTCGTGCCTCTTAAGGGGCCGTTTGGGGACTGGATTGGATTTTCACCCTCAAACGGTTTTTTTTAAACCTAATCAACATATTTTGAAATTATCATCATATTTCCAAACCGAGAGACCCATGACTACGCGGTCAGTTCGTACAAGTAACATTAGTCCCGTGCGAGGTATCCGTGCTTCTTATGGGGCCGTTATGGGGCTGATTTTGATTTTCACCCTCAAATGGCTTATTTTTAAGCCTAATCTATATATTTTGAAATTATCCTCGTATTCTCAAACTGGGAGACCCATGACTACGCGGTCAATTCGTACAAGTTACATTGGTCTCGTGCGAGCTATTTGTGCCTCTTACGGGTCCGTTTGGGGGCTAGTTTGGGTTTTTACCCTATATGGGCTTTTTTTAAGCTTAATCGATATATTTTCAAATTATCATCATATTCCCAGACCGAGAGGCCTGTTGACTACATGATCAATTCCTACAAGTTACATTGGTCCCGTGCGAGGTGTTGGTGCCTCTTACGGGGCTGTTTGGGGGCTGGTTTGGATTTTCACCCTGAAAAGGCTTATTTTTATGCCTAATCTACCTATTTTGATATTATCATCATATTCTCAAACCAAGAGGCCCATGACTACACAATCAGTTCCTATAAGTTACATTGGTCACGTGCGAGGTATTCGTGCCTCTTACGGGTCCGGTTGGGGGCTGGTTTGGGTATTCTCTCTCAAACGGCTTATTTTTAACCCTAATCCACATATTTTGAAATTATCGTCAAATTCTCAAACCAGGAGACCCGTGACTATGTGGTCAGTTCGTACAAGTTACATTAGTCCCGTGCGAGGTGTTTGTGCCTCTTACGAGGCCGTTTGGGGGTTAGTTTGGGTTTTCACCCTCAAATGGCCTATTTTTAAGCCTAATCTACATATTTTGAAATTATCACCATATTCTCAAACTGGGAGACACACAACTACGTGGTCAGTTCGTACAAGTTACACTGGTCTCGTACGAGGTGTTTTGCCTCTTACGAGGCCATTTGGGGGATGGTTTGGGTTTTCACCTTTTGACGGCTTATTTTTAAGCCTAATCTAGATATTTTCGAATTATCGTCATATTCTTAAACCGGGAGACCCGCAACTACGCGATCAGTTCCTACAAGTTACATTGGTCCAGTGCGAGGTGTTCGTGCCTCTTACGGGGCCGTTTGGGGGCTGGTTTGGATTTTGACCCTCAAACGGCTTGTTTTTAAGCCTAATCTACATATTTTGAAATTATTATCATATTCTCGAACTGAGAGACCCACGACTACGCGGATCGTTCGTGCAAGTTACATTAGTCCCGTGCGAGGTGTACGTGGCTCTTACGGGGCCGTTTGGGGGCTGATTTTGATTTTCACCCCCAAACGGATTGTTTTTAAGCCTAGTCTATATATTTGTATACTATCATCGTATTCTTAAACTGGGAGGCATGTGACTACGCGATCAATTCGTACAAGTTACATTGGTCCCATGCGAGCTATTGGTGCCTGTTACGGGGCCATTTGGGGACTGGTTTGTGTTTCACCCTCAAATGGCTTGTTTTTAAGCCTAATCTACATATTTTGAAATTATCATCATATTCTCAAACAAAGAGGCCCGTGCCTACACAGTCAGTTCCGATAAGTAACATTGGTCCCGTGCGATGTGTTCGTGCCTCTTATGGGGCCGTTTGGGGGCAGGTTTGGGTTTTCACCCTCAAATGGCTTGTTTTTAAGTCTAATCTACATATTTTGAAATTATCATCATATTCTCAACCCGGGAGACACGCGACTACGCGATCAGTTCGTACTAGTTACATTGGTCCCGTGCGAGGTGATCGTGCCTCTTACGAGGCCATTTGGTGGATAGTTTGGGTTTTCACCCTTTAACGGCTTATTTTTAAGACGAATCTAGATATTTTCAAATTATCATCATATTCTCAAACCGGGAGACCCGTGACTACGCGATCAGTTCCTACAAGTTACATTAGTCCAGTGCGAGGTGTTCGTGCCTCTTACGGGGCCGTTTGGGGGCTGATTTGGATTTTCACCCTTAAACGGCTTATTTTTAAGCCTAATCTATATATTTTGAAATTATTGTCATATTCTCAAACCAAGAGACCCGCGACTACACGATCAGTTCCTACAAGTTACATTGATCCAGTGCAAGGTGTTCGAGCCTCTTACGGGGCCGTTTGGGGGCTAGTTTTGATTTTTACCCTCAAACGGCTTGTTTTTAAACCCAATCTACATATTTTTAAATTATCGTCATATTCTCAAATCGAGAGATCGGCGACTACGCGGTCAGTTCGTACAAGTTACATTAGTCCCGTGCGAGGTGTTCGTGCCTCTTACGGGGCCGCTTGGGGGCTTATTTTGATTTTCACCCTCAAACTTCTTATTTTTTATCCTAATCTATATATATTTTGAAATTATCATCGTATTCTCAAATCGGGAGACCCGTGACTACGCGGTCATTTCGTACAAGTTAATTGGTCCTGTGCAAGCTGTTCGTGTCTTTTACGGGGCCATTTGGGGGCTACTTTGGGTTTTCTCCCTTTATGGGCTTTTTTTAAGCTTAATCGATATATTTTCAAATTATCCTCATATTCCCAGACTGAAAGGCCTGTTGACTACATGGTCAATTCCTACAAGTTACATTGGTCCCGTGCGAGGTGTTGGTGCCTCTTACGAGGCCGTTTGGGGGCTGGTTTGGATTTTCACCCTCAAAAGGCTTATTTTTATGCCTAATCTACATATTTTGAAATTATCGTCATATTCTCAAACAAAGTGGCCCATGACTACATGGTCAGTTCCTACAAGTTACATTGGCCCCGTGCGAGGTGTTCGTGCCTCTTACGGGGCCGTTTGGGGGGCTGGTTTGGGTATTCTCCCTCAGACGGCTTGTTTTTAAGCCTAATCTACATATTTTTAAATTATCAGCATATTCTCAAACCGGGAGACCCGTGACTACGCTGTCAGTTCGTACAAGTTACATTAGTCCCGTGCGAGGTGTCCGTGCCTCTAACGGGGCCGTTTAGGGGATGGTTTTGGTTTTCACCCTTTAACGGCTTGTTTTGAAGCCTAATATAGATATTTTCAAATTATCGTCATTTTCTCAAACCGGGAGACCCGCGACTAAGCGATTAGTTCCTACAAGTTACACTGGCCTCGTACGAGGTGTTCGTGCCTCTTACGGGGTCGTTTGGGGGCTGGTTTTGGTTTTCACCCTTAGACGGCTTGTTTTTAAGCCTAATCTACATATTTTGAAATTATCGTCATATTCTCAAACCAGGAGACCCACGACTACACGGTCATTTCGTACAAGATACATTAGTCCCGTGCGAGATGTTCGTGCCTCTTACGGGGAGCTGTGGGGGGCTGATTTGGATTTTTCCCCTCAAACGGCTTGTTTTAAAGCCTAATCTACATATTTTGAAATTATCGTCGTATTGTCAAATCGGGAGACCCGCGACTACGCGATCAGTTCCTACAAGTTACATTGGTCTAATGCGAGGTGTTCGTGCCTCTTTCGTGGCCGTTTCTAGGCTGGTTTGGATTTTCACCCTCAAACGGCTTGTTTTTAATCCTAATCTATATATTTTAAAATTATCGTCATATTCTCAAACTGGGAGACCCGCGACTACATGATCAGTTCCTACATGTTAGATTGGTCCAGTGTGAGGTGTTCGTGCCTCTTACGGGGCTATTTTGGGCTGGTTTGGGTTTTCACCCTTTAACGGCTTATTTTTAAGCCTAATCTCGATATTTTTAAATTATCATCATATTCTCAAACTAGGAGACCCGAGACTACGCGATCAGTTCCTACAAGTTACATTCGTCTAGTGAGAGGTGTTCTTCCCTCTTACGGGGCCGTTTGGGGGATGGTTTGGATTTTCACCCTCAAACGGATTGTTTTTTACCCTAATCTACATATTTTGAAATTATCGTTATATTCTCAAATCGAGAGACCCGCGACTACACGATCAGTTCCTACAAGTTACATTGGTCCAGTGCGAAGTGTTCGTGCCTCTACGGGGCCGTTTTGGGGATGGTTTTGATTTCACCCTTTAACGGCTTATTTTTAAGCCTAATCTAGATATTTTCAGATTATCATCATATTCACAAACCGAGAGACCCGCGACTACGCGATTAGTTACTACAAGTTGCACTGGTCCCGTACGAGGTGTTCGTGCTTCTTACGGGGCCGTTTTGGGTCTTGTTTGGATTTTCACCCTCAAACGACTTATTTTCAAGCCTAATCAACATATTTTGAAATTATTGCCATATTCTCAAACTGGGAGACCCACGACTACGCGATCAGTTCGTACAAGTTACATTAGTCTCGTGCAAGGTGTTCGTGCCTCTTACGGAGCCGTTTGGGGGTTGGTTTGGATTTTCACCCTAAAATGGCTTGTTTTTAGGCCTAATCGACATATATGGAAATTATCATCATATTCTCAAACCGAGAGACCCACGACTACGCTATCAGTTCATGCAAGTTACATTGGTCCCGTGCGAGGTGTTCGTGCCTCTTATAGGGCATTTGGGGGGTTGGTTTAGGTTTTCACCCTCAAATGGCTTATTTTTAAGCCTAATCTACATATTTTGATATTATTGTCATATTCTCAAATCGAGAGACCCGTGACTATGCGGTCAGTTCGTACATGTTACATTGGTCCCGTGTGAGGTGTTCGTGCCACTAACGGGGCCGTTTGGGGACTGGTTTGGGTTTTTACCCTCAAACGGCTTATTTTTAATCCTAATCTACATATTTTGAAATTATCATCATATTCTCAAACAAAGAGGCCCGTGACTACACGGTCAGTTCCTATAAGTTACATCGGTCCCGTGTGAGGTGTTCGTGCCTTTTACGGGGCCGATTGGAGGTTGGTTTGGGTTTTCACCCTCAAATGATTTTTTTTAAGCCTAATCAATATTTTAATAAATTATCATCATACTCACAAACTGGGAGACACGTGACTTGGCGGCCAGTTCGTACAAGTTACATTTGTCCCGTCCGAAGTGATCGTGCTTCGTACGAGGCCGTTTGGGGGATGGTTTAGGTTTTCACCCTTTAACGGCTTATTTTTAAGCCTAATCTAGATATTTTCAAATTATCGTCATATTGTCAAACCGGGAGACCCGCGACTATGCAATCAGTTCCTACAAGTTACATTAGTCCAGTGCGAGGTGTCCGTGCCTCTAACGGGGCCGTTTGGGGGCTAGTTTGGATTTTCACCCTCAAACGGCTTGTTTTTAAGCCTAATCTACATATTTTGAAATTATCGTCATATTCCCAAACCGAGAGACCCGTGACTACGCGATCAGTTCCTATAAGTTACATTGATCCAGTGCAAGGTGTTCGTGCCTTTTACGGGGCCGTTTGGGGGCTGGTTAGGATTTCACCCCTCAAACGGCTTGTTTTTAAGACTAATCTACATATTTTTAAATTATCGTCATATTCATAAACCGAGAGACCCGCGACTACATGATTAGTTACTACAAGTTGCACTGGTCCCGTACGAGGTTTTCGTGCTTCTTACGGGGCCGTTTTGAGGATTGTTTGGATTTTCACCCTCAAATAGATTGTTTTCAAGTCTAATCAACATATTTTGAAATTATCGTCATATTCTCAAGCCAAGAGACTCGCGACTTCGCGATCAGTTCGAACAAGTTACATTAGTCCCGTGCGAGGTGTTCGTGCCTCTCACGGAGCCGTGGGGGGGCTAGTTCGGATTTTCACCCTCAAACAGCTTGTTTTTAAGACTAATCTACATATTTTTAAATTATCATCATATTCTCAAATCGGGAGACCCGCGACTACGCGATCCGCTTCTACAAGTTACATTGGTCCAGTGCGAGGTGTCCGTGCCTCTTACGGGGCCGTTTGGGGGATGGTTTGAGTTTTCACCCTCAAATGACTTGTTTTTAAGCCTAATATAGATATTTTCAAATTATCATCATATTCTCAAACTGGGAGACACGCGACTATGCAATCAGTTCCTTCAAGTTACATTGGTCCAGTACAAGGTGTCCGTGCCTCTTACTAGCCCGTTTGGGGGCTGGTTTGGATTTTCACCCTCACATGGCTTGTTTTTAAGCCTAATCTACATATTTTAAAATTATCTTCATATTCTCAAACCGGGAGACCCGCAGCTACGCTATCAGTTCGTACAAGTTACATTAGTCCCGTGCTAGGTGTTCGTGCCTCTTAGGGGACCATTTGGGGGCTGATTTTTATTTTTACCCTCAAACGGCTTATTTTTAAGCCTAATCTATATATTTTTAAATTATCATCGTATTCTCAAATCGGGAGACCCGTGACTATGCGGTCAGTTCGTACAAGTTACATTGGTCCCGTGCGAGATGTTCGTACCACTTACGGGGCCGTTTGGGGACTCGTTTGGATTTTTACCCTCAAATGGCTTATTTTTAAGCCTAATCTACATAATTTGAAATTATCGTCGTATTCTCAAACCAAGAGGCCTGTGACTACACGGTCAGTTCCTATAAGTTACATTGGTCCCGTGTGAGGTGTTCGTGCCTCTAACGGGGCCGTTTAGAGGCTGGTTTGGGTTTTCACCCTCAAATGGTTTGTTTTTAATCCTAATCTTCATATTTTTAAATTATCATTATATTCTCAAACCGGGAGACTTGCGACTACGCGGTCAGTTCGCACAAGTTACATTGGTCCCGTTCTAGGTGATCGTGCCTCTTACGAGGCCGTTTGGGGGATGTTTTGGGTTTTCACCCTTTAACTGCATATTTTTAAGCCTTATCTAAATATTTTCAAATTATCATCATATTCTCAAATCGGGAGACCCGCGACTATGCAATCAGTTCCTACAAGTTACATTGGTCCACTGCGAGGTGTTCGTGCCTCTAACGTGGCCGTTTGGGGGCTGGTGTGGATTTTCACCCTCAAAGGGATTGTTTTTAAGCCTAATCTACATATTTTGAAATTGTCGTCATATTCTCAAACCGAGAGACCCGCGACTACGCGATCAGTTCCTACAAGTTATATTCATCCAGTGCAAGGTGTTCGTGCCTCTTACGGGGCCGTTTGGGGGCTAGATTGGATTTTCACCCTCAAACGGCTTATTTTTAATCCTAATCTACATATCTTAAAATTATCGTCATATTCTCAAATCGGGAGACCCGGGACTACGCGATCAGTTCGTACAAGTTACATTAGTCCCGTGCTAGGTGTTCGTACCTCTTATAGGGTCATTTGGGGGATGATTTTTATTTTCACCCTCAAACGGCTTGTTTTTAAGCCTAATCTATATATTTGGAAATTATCATCGTATTCTCAAATCGGGAGACTCATGACTACGCGGTCAATTCATACAAGTTACATTGTCCCGTGCGAGTTGTTCGGGCCTCTTATGGGGCCGTTTAGGGGCTAGTTTGGGTTTTCACCCTTTATGGTTTTTTTTTAAGCTTAACCGATATATTTTCAATTTATCGTCATATTCCCAGATCGGGAGACCCGCAACTACGCGATCAGTTCCTACAAGTTAGATTGGTCCAATGCGAGGTGTTCGTGCCTCTTACGGGGCCGTTTGGGGCTGGTTAGGGGTTTCACCCTCAAATGGCTTGTTTTTAAGTCTAATCAACATATTTTGAAATTATCATCATATTCTCAAATTGGGAGACACGCGACTACGCGGTCAGTTCATACAAGTTACATTGGTCCCGTGCGAGGTGATCGTGCCTCTTACGAGGCCGTTTGGGGGATGGTTTGGGTTTTCACCCTTTAACAGCTTATTTTTAAGCCTAATCTAGATATTTTCAAATTATCGTCATATTTTCAAACCGAGTGACCCACGACTACGCGATCAGTTCCTACAAGTTACATTGGTCAACTGCGAGGTGTTCGTGCCTCTTAAGGCTCCGTTTAGGGGATGATTTGGATTTTCACCCTCAAACGACTTGTTTTTAAGCCTAATCTACATATTTTGAAATTATCGTCATATTCTCAGACTGAGAGACTCGTGACTACGCGATCAGTTCCTAGAAGTTACATTGGTCCTGTGCGAGGTGTTCGTGCCTCTTAAGGGGCCGCTTGGGAGCTGGGTTGGATTGTCACCCTGAAACGGCTTATTTTTAAACCTAATCTACATATTTTGAAATTATTGTCATATTCTCAAACCGGGAGACCCGCGAATACGCGGTCAGTTCGTACAAGTTACACTTATCCCGTGCGAGGTGTTCGTGACTCTTATGGGGTCGTGTGGGGGACTGATTTGAATTTTCACTCTCGAACGATTTTTTTTAAGCCTAATCAACATATTTTAAAATTATCATTGTATTCTCAAACCAGGGGACCCGTGACTACGCGATCAGTTCCTACAAGTTACATTTGTCCAATGCGAGGTGTTTTTTCCTCTCACGTAGCCATTTGGGGGCTAGTTCGGATTTTCACCCTCAAACGGCTTGTTTTTAAGACTAATCTACATATTTTTAAATTATCATCATATTCTCAAATCGGGAGACCCGCGACTACGCGGTCAGTTCGTACAAGTTACATTAGTCCCGTGCGAGGTGTCCGTGCCTCTTACGGGGCCGTTTGGGGGATGGTTTGAGTTTTCACCCTCAAATGACTTGTTTTTAAGCCTAATATAGATATTTTCAAATTATCATCATATTCTCAAACTGGGAGACACGCGACTATGCAATCAGTTCCTTCAAGTTACATTGGTCCAGTACGAGGTGTCCGTGCCTCTAACGGGGCCGTTTGGGGGCTGGTTTGGATTTTCACCCATACATGGCTTGTTTTTAAGCCTAATCTACATATTTTAAAATTATCTTCATATTCTCAAACCGGAAGACCCGCAGCTACGCGATCAGTTCGTACAAGTTACATTAGTCCCGTGCTAGGTGTTCATGCCTCTTAGGGGGCCATTTGGGGGCTGATTTTTATTTTTACCCTCAAACGGCTTATTTTTAAGCCTAATCTATATATTTTTAAATTATCATCGTATTCTCAAACTGGGAGATCCGTGACTACACGGTCAATTCATACAAGTTACATTGGTCCCGTGCGAGTTGTTCGTGCCTCTAACGGGGTCGTTTGGGCAATGGTTTGAGTTTTCACCCATTATGGGCTTTCGGTAAGCTTAATAGATATATTTTCAAATTATCGTCATATTCTCAAACCGAGAGTCCCGTTGACTACACAATTAGTTCCTACAAGTTACATTGGTCTCGTACGAGGTGTTGGTGCCTCTTAAGGGGGCCTTTGGGGGCTGTTTGAATTTTCACCCTCAAACGGTAAGTTTTTAAGCCTACACTACATATTTTGAAATTGTCGTCATATTCTTAAACCAAGAGCACCGTGACTACATGGTCAGTTCCTACAAGTTACATTGGTCCCGTGCGAGGTGTTCGTGCCTCTTACGGGGCCGTTTGGGGGCTGGTTTGGGTTTTCACCCTCAAACGGCTTGTTTTTAAGCCTAATCTACATATTTTAAAATTATCATCATATTCTCAAACTGGGAGACCAGCGACTATGCGGTCAGTTCCTACAAGTTACATTGGTCCCGTGCGAGGTGTTCGTTCCTCTTACGGGCCCGTTTAGGGGCTGGTTTGGGTATTCACCCTCAAACGGCTTGTTTTAATTCCTAATCTACATATTTTGAAATTGTCGTCACATTCTCAAATCGTTAGACCCGCCACTACGCGGTTAGTTCATACAAGTTACATTGGTCTCGTGCGAGGTATTCGTGTCTCTTACGGGGACATTTGGGGCTGGTTCGGATTTGAACCTGCAAACGGCTTATTTTTAAGCTTAATCGACATATATTGAAATTATCGTCATATTCTCAAATCGGGAGACCCACGTCTACGCGGTCGGTTCGTACAAGTTACATTGGTCCCATGCGAGGTGTTCTTGCCTCTTACGGGGCCATTTGGGGGTTGATTTGGATTTTCACCCTCAAAAGGCTTATTTTTAAGGCTACTATACATATTTTGAAAATATCGTTATATTCTCAAAATGAAAGACACACGACTACGCGGTCGGTTCGTGCCAGTTACATTGGTCCCGTGCGAGGTGCTCGTGCCACTTACGGGGCCGTTTAGTGACTGGTTTGGGTTTTCACCCTCAAACGGCTTGTTTTTAAGCCTAATCTACATATTTTGAAATTATTGTCATATTCTCAAATCAAGAGGCCCATGACTACACGTTCCTATAAGTTATATTGGTCCCGTGCGAGGTGTTCGTGCCCCTTATGAGGCCGTTAGGGGGATGGTTTGGGTTTTCAACCTCAAACGACTTGTTTTTAAGCCTAATCTACATATTTTGAAATTATCGTCATATTCTCGAATCGAAACACCCGAGACTACGCGGTTAGTTCGTATAAGTTACATTGGTCCCGTACGAGGTGTTCGTGCCTCTTACGGGGCCGTTTGGGGGATGGGTTGGGTTTTAACCTTTTAACGGCTTATTTTTAAGCCTAATCTAGATATTTTCAAATTATTGTCATATTTTCAAATCGGGAGACCCGCGACTTCGAGATCTGTTCCTACAAGTTACATTGGTCCCGTACGAGGTGTTCCAGCCTCTTACGTGGCCATTTCGGGCTGGTTTGGATTTTCACCCTCAAACAGTTATTTTTAAGCCTAATCTACATATTTTGAAACTATCATCGTATTCTTAAACTAGGAGACCCGCGACTACGCGGTCAGTTCGTAGAAGTTACATTAGTCTCGTGCGAGGTGTTTATGTCTCTTATGGTGCCATTTGGGGGCTGATTTGGATTTTCACCCTCAAACGGATTGTTTTTAAGCCTAATATACATATTTTGAAATTATCATCGTATTCTCAAATCGGGAGACCCGCGACTATTCGTCCAGTTCGTACAAGTTACATTGATCCCATGCGAGGTGTTCGTGCCTCTTACGGGGCCATTTGGGAACTGGTTTTGGCTTTCACCCTTTATGGGATTTTTTTAATCTTAATTGATAAATTTTCAAATTATCGTCATATTCTCAAACCGGGACACCTGTTGACTACACGGCCAGTTCCTACAAGTTACATCGGTCCCGTTCGAGGTTTAGGTGCCTCTTATGAGGCCATTTGGGGGCTGGTTTGGATTTTCACCCTCAAACGGCTTGTTTTTATGCCTACTCGATATATTTTCAAATTAGCATCATATTCTCAAACCAAGAGGCCCGTGAGTACACGATCAGTTCCTACAAGTTACATTGGTCCCATACAAGGTCTTCGTGCCTCTTACAGGGCCGTTTGAGGGATGGTTTGGGTTTTCACCCTTAAACGGCTTGTCTTTAAGCCTAATCTACATATTTTTAAATTATCTTCATATTCTCAAGTCGGGAGACCCGTGACCAAGCGGTCAGTTCCTATAAGTTACATTGGTCCCGTGCGAGGTGTTCGTGCCTCTTACGGGGCCGTTTGGGGGCTGGTTTAGGATTTAACCCTTTAACGGCTTATTTTTAAGTCTAATTTAGATATTTTTAAATTATCGTCATATTCTCAAATCGGTAGACCCGCGACTACGCGATCACTTCCTACAAGTTACATTGGTCCCGTGCGAGTTGTTCGTGCCTCTTACGAAGCCGTTTGGGGGCTAGTTTGGATCTTCACCCTCAAACGACTTATTTTTAAGTCGAATCTTTATATTTTGAAATTATCGTCATATTCTCAAATCGGGAAACCCGTGTCTATGCAGTCAGTTCGTACAAGTTACATTGGTCCCGTGCGAGGTGTTCGTGCCTCTTATGGGGCCGTTTGGGGGATGGTTTGGATTTTCACCCTCAAACGGCTTATTTTTAGGCCTTATCTACATATTTGTAAATTATCGTAGTATTCTCAAATCGGGATTTCCGCGACTACACAGTTAGTTTGTACAAGTTACATTGGTCCCGTGCGAGGTGTTCATGCCTCTTACGGGGCCGTTTGGGGGCTAGTTTAGGTTTTCACCCTCAAACGTCTTGTTTTTAAGCCTGATCTACATATTTTAAAATTATTATCATATTCTGAAATCGGGAGACCCTTGACTACGCGGTCAGTTCCTACATGTTACATTAGTCCCATGTGAGGTGTTTGTGCCTATTACGGGGCCATTTCAGTAGTAAAGGTCTATCCAAATTTACATTACAATTATTAGCATTTTCATTTTTCTAA
This sequence comes from Sambucus nigra, assembly GCA_949130495.1. NCBI lineage: Eukaryota > Viridiplantae > Streptophyta > Magnoliopsida > Dipsacales > Adoxaceae > Sambucus > Sambucus nigra. The sequence continues at coordinate 378,154,114 of OX422219.1, read as the reverse complement.
AAGGAAATTATTTTTATTATTAAACATATATGTTTTCTAATCTTTCTAGCTCCTTTAATCATACTACAATAAGCACAGGATGAATATCAAACATGAAAATAAAGAAATTTACAAACCTGTATAACTAGTGTGTCGATTTCAACAAAGCCTACATATTCCATCGTCTTGCTTATCTCCGATACAATCTACATAAGGAAAACATAGATCAACAAACTAAGCTTTACCACTCAGAGTATAACTTCTGAATTAATTGGTCCACCCACAGTAGACTTGGACTTTTAACAAAATCTTTTATATAATACTAGCATGTAGACCCGCGTGATACGCGAAGGAATACAAAATAATGATAAAATATGTTTAATAAATTGGATATTTTAATCATGAATATATATATACATCAACACTTCTAAACACACAAACAATAATAAGAAAAAGTGCTTTGTGGGGTTTACCAATAAACGGAATCACAACCTGTATAATTAAAGGAAAATTTTAATATTAATACACAAATCCAATCTCACACTGTAAAAAACATGAACTCAAAATCTGCATACCTTCTATTCTCCGATAGTATACTTCTAAAAGCTGTAAAATAACATCTCAAAAAGTTAAGTTAATCTGAGAGCCTATAGTGTTCTAAGTTAAGGTTTTAAAACTCTCAAATTAGGAACCCAAAAAGTTAAAGCCTCAAACATCAATCTGGGAAGTTCCCATCCTTTTTTAGTTAAATGGAAAACTGAGACGTTGAAAAACGTACCTTCACTCACTTGTATGTTTAATGTATATCAATATGGATTTTGTTATAAATAAAAGATAAAAGAGAGGCTCTTATATGAGGTAGTTGTTTCTCTTTTTTGAATGAAAAATTCCAATTGCTTAATCAATGGACGTCATCCATTCTTAATTAAGGTAAAGAATATATATCATTAGTGCTCTTGACAGACGGTTGAACAGTATACACAGGATGCCTTTTGGTCTCCTATACACAATGGTTATTGAACTACCTGGTTAGCTGTATGGGTAGTGGAATTAAGAGAAGGAACACGTGTAAGGTTTGAACGATTCCGGGCTCCTATTTTATATATATACATTGATTTGGCCAAAAGGTAAAACTATGGATGGTTTCCATTTAAAAAATAAATAAATAAAGTGTACGCATATATTCCATTTCGCCCACACCAAGGTCTACTTACACCTCTTTCCGTTTAGATACATTACCTTATTGCATGTTTTTAGTATTTTCTCTGCTTCACTCTCAGGCCTCTCCTTAGTGTGTGATATGACATCAATAATCAATCTTTCACCACTCACCTTATCCAATATTTTCGGCATATACTTTAGTCAACTAGAATGTAGTTGAATTTCCTACATAGTTTGACAACCAAATGACCCACTTTTATTTCTCAAATTACCTCTATATTAGCAACATACTAAGGTATGTTTTGGTCCAGCACATATGCATATTGTCAAGTAATGAGGGTATACAACAAATCCATTATTATAAGAAACTAGTATGCATGCAATTGGATTCAATGACCCTGGCATAATCTAATCAGATAAGTTATGGTACAATTAATTAAAAAATAAATAAATAATTTAGTGAGTCAACAAATTATATAATACCTTCACAGCAGATTCAGAACCAAGAGCAGATCATCAAATTCCATGACCTGCAGCATATCATAACCATATTTTAGTCAGCCTTCTAACCAGATCCATAGAAGTGCCAGAGTCAGAGAGTGAAAGATACGGAAGTACAATTTGGGAGTTATCGACATTTCTAGACTTTAAAATGACTGCACAATTGCTAAGTTTTACCTTAATATGTTTTGGGAAACATGAAACTAAACATATAACCATTTCACTTTGTCAACATAAAGCATTTTACTTTGTCATCTCTTATATACCAAAGTGAGGTGACTAAAAATGCTTATCAATGTTCAGGTATGGAGTCGCTCGGTCTCGACTCCAAAACAACGAAAGGGATTTGGATCTAAAAAATGTATTTAATGTCTACAGTTCTAAAAAGTGAAATCTAAAAACGAAATCTAGAAAATGAAATCGAACTAAAGGTTATTTGTGATTAAAATGAAAAACGAAATAAAAAAAAAATGAAATGAAAAATGAAGGAACTGTTTACCTTACAGTCGGTGATATGGAGTAAGTCGGCGGTCGTTTGCTGGTAAATTCGGTGGTCATTTGTTGGTCGTTTATGGTGCTCGATCTGGTAGTTTGGTCTACGGTCGTTTGTTGGTCATTTTTTGGTCGATCCAATTAACACGGGGATTTTCATGAAAAACGAAAATGGTTTGTTGTTGATGAAGAAAATGGATGAGAGAGAGAGGGGGGCGACCAAAGAGCGGGAACCCATGAAAATGAGAGAGAGGAATGAGCTGGAGACCAAAAGTGAGATTAGTATTTTTTTTGTATTATATATTTTAGTTAAGGCACTGTTTAAAACTGTGTCAGATTGTTATTAAACCGTGCTAGAATTTGGCCCAGTTATAAACTGTGCCAGATTTTTAATATCAAAGTGTGTCAAATTGTTGTTTTTGGTGTGGTGTCAAATTATGCTAAAATCTTATAAAATGACTGAACACTTATCTTGGGTGGATCAATTCGACATGGTTTATTACTTGTAGGCTCAGTTTGCTACAATTTTAGGAAAAACACATTAAATAGTTAACATAATAATGGAACAATTTGTAAGCATCCAAGACAACCAAATACAATTTGTAAGCAGCTGAACTAATAGATAGGAGTATTCTATTAGCTCCCATTTTCTGGAGCATTGTCATTGGCTAAAAAATGAGAACAAGGAGTGTCACATGAGAACTTGGGGTGTCACATGAAGAGTTGAGAACAAACATTTACTTAAGAACATAAGATTTTTAATATAAACTAAATTTTTAAACACACAAAGTGAGATTATCTAATGAAGAGATAAACAAATATTTGAGTAAGTTCCTCTTTATTTTAGTGGACTCCAATCTTAATTCAGTTTTGCCTCTGTTTCAGTAAACTCATTCTTCATTTCGGTAGAAGCTTAGACCCTTGTGTTTATGTTAGAAGCTTAGACCCATCCTTGTTTCTGTTATTTTTGTTGGGCAGGCAATCCCTCTTCTACTTTATTGAATTGCTTAGACCCCCTCATATTCGGTAGAAGCTATTTTGGCATGATTTTTGTGCTTTTTGAACCTCTATTCAATATAAGTAGGGGTTTGAATCAAGCCTTGTCCTACAGTTAGATGCATGGCGATGATTACCCCACGGTTAGATGTTTACCGATGCTTTCCCTGATGTAGTTTTTGAAGCAAGCCTTATCCTGGCCCATCCACATTGTCTCCACATCGCAGCACTGATATAGAAAAAATAATCCAATTCATATATAGAAAAATTAACGATGTGCATGGGTTGGAATATGCTTAGGGAATAATGATGCTAATATAGAAAGCCTCTAATCTTAACGCATATTAAGTTGATGTTTAGTTTTTGTCTCTTAAACATGCAATCCATTCAGAATTCAGAGGGAGTAAATGTTATTTGTGTTTTAAAATGTTATAAACAAAACCTTATAAGTGGGAAAATCTGGATAGAAGCTGCAGCTACAGCTTCCAAGGGTACAAAACCATTGTACAAAACCTTATATAATAAGGCATCACACACCTTTAAAATTATATTTGTACAATGTGATCACACACCTTTATACTAAGTTTTTCTGAATTCAGCAGCTGCAGCTTCCAACTGGGAAAACCTTCCAAGTGGTTTTGTACATAAGTAAATAATTGGTTTTAAAATGTTATAAAGAACGCTAGTATGTCGTAAAATTCCTAATGAGGGTCTTAAAATGGTCCCCTGATTTTCACATTGATTCTGAGTCCTTAACAGTGCCGATATGAGTAACTCTTCCTTCCTTTCTACAGTGAAACAACTAAATAGTAACAACCAAAAATCAAAGGACTAAGTTTCATACATATACTTTATCAAACACTTAATAGGCTAAATTTTATCAAACATGCATGATACATCGTGTGGTTTGGAAAAACATGAAAAATTCAAAAACATATACCAAAGATAAACAACTCACATTTTAAAAAAAAACATATAGAGATTGGCCAGACTTTAGGGCTACCAAAATTAAACTAAGAAAAGTTGAACAAATGCAATGATTGGGGGATTCTTTCAAACACTTGGAGTGCATGGTTAAAAAATTTCTATGGTGGTACAATTCGTTTGAAGGAAGCCCGAGTTTTGTCAGACAAAAACAATGAAACACCAAGCAAAACAAAATCATCAAACACCAATAATAATGAAAGAAATACAGTTACAAAATAATGAACAAACTTGCAAGTGTGGATGGGTTGTAATGATTAATAGAGCCGTAGGCAAGTCGGGGAGTAAACTTGGGGTTTACGGGTTAGTTGGGAGCTGGATGGTAGTCACAGTGGTGGGGTGGTTACGGTTAAAGGGGGATGGGTTGGGGTATATGCGTGTGGAGATGGGTAGCGGGAGGTTGAGGGTTGGATGGAAAAATGGTTACAGGGTTAGCTGCTGCAAGTGAGGTCAGGGAGGGAAGGGGGTGTTATCGGTTTTAGCAGGTGTGTCTGGGGAGTCAGTGGGTTTGGTCTTGTGTGTGTGAGTAGGAGTGAGGTGAAAGTGTGTGTGGCAGCGGTTGGTGTATTGGGTAATGGGTTAGGGGGTTGGAGCAGTTGAGTAATGGGGTTGTGAATTAGGGCATAGAACAGTTGAGTACTTCCATAATTTAAAGTTTATACCAGCCAAATGCAATGACATTGCTTCGATACACGTTTTAACAACCCTATAGTGGCAAAAGCGTCGTGCACTGCACTGTTTTTTATACTTTTTTACAAAATATTGTAAGTATTAAAACATCGAGTAAGTCAAAAGATTCATACCTTTCTTTATGCCCCTTGAAGTAACGAAGACATTGATTATCATAAATAGATAGATACCACAGTGACTCTGAAAAGAGAAATTGAAACAAACTTTTTGTCACCACTTTGTCTAATGAATCAACGGAAAGAAGTTATAAGCTCGAAGAGCCTATAACAGAACTTGGGTGGTGGGTAAAGCATATACGATCAGGTGAAGTCTAGTATGGCATCATGTGGTGAGATTTGCAAAGGCTCTCTTAATCTTTAAGTCCCATGTTAAATGAGTAGATAGAATGACTAACTAATTAATTTACTCATTTTCACAAAATATGAATTCCACATCCTGAGAGGGACAACAATGCAACTCTAAGTGATATACATTTACTCTCAATTGATGATTGACCAAAACAAAGTATTCATAAGTGATGTTGGGATAATCAAACAACAATTAGAATATACATTTACTCTAAATTAAAAAATAAACCCATATAAGAATTATTAAACATAAAGCAATAATTCCAGGTTCAGGACGCGTGTTCAGGATAACTGTTAAATTGTCACATCCTGATCAGATTGGTTTAATCCAAATCTATAATTACCAAATCTGTAATTACTAATTAACTGTAATAATTACATTTACCAAATCTGTAATTACCAAATTTGATCAGACAATTTAACAATTCACTGTGATAACTATAGATTTGGACTAAACTAATTAACCGACACTGTTCAGGATGCATTAGCACAGAATCAACAATTCCAAATATGACCAGGACCATATGTATATGTAGGTTACCATATTTTCGAATCTCGACTCACCAAACACTACAATATCCTGAAAACATAAAGCCTTAACATTCAAATGATGTCCGATAACTGTAATAATAACATTCAAATACTCTCTCGAATCGGTATGAGATACTGGTATTAATGGGACGACTACCAAAAAAGGATGACAAAGATAGTATGATATATCGGTATTAATGTCATGATGATTTTATGGTCAAACTCATTGTTCGTGAGTTTGTGGTCAAACACATTAGTACCTAAAAAATCAGGTAGTTCTTCTAAATGACACACTACTACCTAAAACATATCATACAACCCCAAACAACCAACGAACACATTAATACCTAAAAAAGCACAATGTAATAACAACCCATGCAGCAGATATCCGTTCAACAAATGGGATATAAGATATTTGCTCAGTTGTACAGCAAAGATATTTGCTCAGTGATTCAAACTAATGTGAATGTGATTTAAACTAATGCAATTCAAACTAATTGATTCAAACTAACATAATTCAATATACAACACATCAATCATAAGAAATCATAAATTCGTTAATATGAAACTAAAATATATAAGATTAACAAAATAGGCAATTTCCATCTCAATAGATAACAACAAATTAATTTCATTCCATCATGCGTGTATCATATGGTAAAATCGTGCAAACTCAATGCATATTGTGTGTTTATTTCTATATAAGTAAACTATTTCAAAAAATTACTGATTTATAAACTTTTTATATTAATTTTCTTGAACACACGACACCAATGACATAAAGTAGTGTTTAAGGGCATTCCTGACTTGATCGGATCACTGTAACAGAAAATTCAAACTTGCTTGAGACCATTCTTCAAGTACGACTCGAACTATAGTAGAATTAGAATCAAAACATCCAATAACTTAATTTTAGTTGCACTAAATTAAAATTAGCCATCCAGTTGAAGAGAATTAATGAAAAAAACAATAACGGTTTCATTCAGGTCCTAAATACAAAAAATGAATGGTCTATGCAAAAGTATCAAGCATTAGAAATCATTTCTTGACTAATATGTTTTTGTACAAAATCAAAGGATAAATTAGCGAGACTTTGAATCAAAAGAATGACTAACATGTGAAAAACATGTGTAATGATTGGATAGTGTCAAAACGTTACCAAGATGAATTAATGTCCAGTAATGTGCACCCGTACAAACGAACAAACACCTACAAATTATCAAAATAACAAAAAACAAAGTTAAATCGAGATAGAGCAACCAATAAGTTAATACATCAAGTACTTTATAAACTATAACTCTAGGGAGATTTAATTGAAATCAACTATATTACTGAATAGGTAAAAAATTGAAGAAAAATATTACCCGAACCAAATCCAGCTATAAAAAAACTTTCAGTGTTCAGCGTTGTTTCCGACGCTGTTCAAAATTGACATTAGAATGCAAAACATACATTAGAACCATCCATGAGACTTTTTTAATCACAGGGCATGAGTAAAGTGAACTTTAAAAGTAGCAGCATTCATTTATTTTATTGAGTTTTGTTTGAGAATTTTTAAAGCTGACTCAAACAGGGGGAAATGAGATAATAGTTGTTAACAATGATATGATTTGATAGTAAGAAATTGGAATGTTAAAACAATACCCAAATAAATATTACATCACCAATAATGAATATATAAATTAAAGACCTCAATAAAATCACATTGGGATATCAACACATCAATAATAATGAAAACCCCTCGAATTCCCTAAGAAAGTAATAAAAATGCAAAGTAATCTAACAATACCCAAAGTAATAAACCCTAACTTTAAAGATAAACCTTTAAAAATGCAAATCTAATGGGTATGTATCTACCCAAATCTAATGATAAAAAAACGCAAATCTAACAATACCCAAAATGCATCGTGACAATACCCAAATCTAACCATACCCAAATCTAACAATACCCAAAATGCAAAGTAATCCATTGTAACTTTAAAGATAAACCAAAATGGGTATGTATCTACCCAAGATCCAAACCTTTGAAATTTCAAAACAAACACAATGATAAACCATTGGACAATACAAAGATGCCAGAGATGGAGAGCTTTGTGGACGGCGGGTGAGTGAGAGAGAGAATGAGGGCGCCAAGTGTGAGATATCGAGAAGGAGAGAGGGGATTATGGGGGTAAAGTTGTACTGTGTTACCAAATTACCCTCATTTTTAAAATAAAGTGTAATTTTTATGAGTAAAAAAGGGGGAAACCAAAAATTTGAGGGGTATATTTGTATAAAAAGAAGACATGCGATCTCAAGCATTAAAATATGTAAGGAGGTGGCATCAAGCTGCACCGTTAAAAATATGTATATTTTCAAAAACCAAGCTACTTTATATATATATATATATATATATATATATATATATATATATATCCTGATGACTTATTCTATTGTGTGTGCCTAGTCGAACAGAAAGATAATGATCTTTAAGATAACTCTAGTATGTGAGTATTTAATTATAAAATGAGAAGTTATAATTGACACATAGAAAAGAAGAATGCGATAACGTATGGTATAGGCGATACGGGTGAATGTCACGAGTTACCGTGTGTAGTAATAGATTTAGTTTGGACTAGTTAGGTGGGGTAGCATAACTAGGATGGGTTATATATACACGTTAGGCTTGCACATTAGATGAGAGTGGAGCATCTTAAGTGAGGGTACGCAAACCTAACATGTATATAATATTTGTAAATTTTTCATTTAAACACTTACTAAATTTTTTTAAACTGTTTTACTCGGGCTCTGTCCCATTTTCTCCAAATCTCTTTTCTTTTTTGTAAAAAAGTTTAGGTGCCCATCCACTGGGACACCATGCTTAGAAGGTTTTATCTTTTGGCATGTTGCAACTGTTGTGGAAGTTATATGACCTTGATATTAGATGCCTCCATATTCTTCATTTCTTACTTGTGAGCTACTTGTTTCAGTCTGTCATGTTACCATTTTATTCGGACTTCATTTAGAGATAGAGAACTTCATTTTATTTTATCTCTCAGATTGTTGGGTTAGTTTTATTATGGATTAATGTATTGTTATTTTAGACTGGATTGTGTATTCCAAACACCTTTGTATTATTCTGTCAATATATTCATTATGTTTTTTATTGTTGAATATGGAATGTGGTATTACAAATTTATTTGGTTGCATGCTAATTATAAAGATAAAATTTGACACCAGTTTTTCAAATACTAGATGGTTTGTAAATATTCAAAAGTTCTCGACATTGATGCTAAGAATGAACCAACTGGATATTCTGTTTTAATGTAATAAAGGACTGATCACCCGATATTTAATTAAGCGGGGTGTTACAATAACAACAATGGACACCCTTATATCATTGCTAGACGTAAACCATCAAAAATTTTATACCACTGCTTGGAGCCTATCTTAGATCATGCATAGTCTTTTATTGTTTGCACACTTTTTTGTCATTTACATGTGTTTCGAAACCGTATGGTTGTTGCATGTCAATGTCTTCATCCAAATCTCCACAAAGTAATGTTATTTTCACATTTAGTTTCTCTAAATGAAAGTATTTTGCCACATTTTATCGAATTAAGTTTATTTCAACACTATAGGCAATGCTTTAGTGTACTTTATAAGTCCCTTGTGCTGAAATTATTTTACAACCAGCTTCGCTTTGTATTGTTTGCTTCCATCATTTTTTCGTTCACCAAGTAAACTCGTGTATTATGCATGGTCTTCTTACCTTTTGGTAGCTCAGTCAATCACATTATATATATGGGCCTCAATGTGTCCATATCCCATTTCCTCATAATTAGATCATACTTGGAAGATTCATCAATTTTCCTAGCTTCCATATAACTTTCCAGTTCACCACTTTTAGTTGATAAGATATAGTATAAAGATGGTGGGATCATGTATGTGGATTTGTAGAAGTCCTAAAAGACAATCTTGGTTAATTAGTAGGGGTGTTAAGTTTTCTACAAGAAATCTATTTTCTTGATAGTTTTAAATTATGCTCTGCAAATCACTTTTTGCAATATCTTCCGAGACAAAAGCATTTGGTTCTTTCAAGGACATATATCATCAGTATCTACGCTCAACCTATTCTCGTACCACACCTTGTAATTGAAAATTATTGGTTGATATGAGATGTATATTGTATTACTAGAAAAAGAAGTGGGGAAGAAATAGGAGATAATTTTAAGAAGACAAGCTTTTGCATAGAGAGAGAAGTGATGTTTTACTCAGTTGGGTATATTAGAAAAAATGGGGGAGATTAAACATTAAATGCCATACAATAATAGGTACAACGACCATACCAAAGTATATAAAAGTAAGTGTAATAAATAACAAAATAGCATTAATTTAACACCCCCCCCCCCCCCCTATTTCCTTTTCTTCACCCATCATTTCTCTAAGAAATTAAAAATTGTCCTTGGGTAGAGCTTTGGTGAAGATATTTGCAACTTGCTATTCGGTCTTGATATATCTGAGTTGAATCTCTTTATGCTCCACTGCCTCTCTAACGAAATGAAGATTAATTGCAATGTGCTTGGTTAGGCTATTATAGATGAGATTCATCGTCGTGGCAATCACGGATTGTTGTCATAAAGTATTGGAGTAGTCTCTCCTTGATTTTCTCCAACATCATGTATTTTTTACCCTTTGCATGAACACAACCTACTTAAAACATGACAGATTAGCTTATTTTATAACTTTCTCCCAAACACAAGACACGGTTAAGGAAACAAAAATATTACATGACACAAATAATTAACACGATTAAAATGATTAAAAATATTTATCGAATAACGCGACCAAGATAAATTCATATTTTGAAACGAGCACAAAAATATTATGTCAATTTCATGTTTTTTTGTATAGTAAGTTTAATTATTCGGGTTCTTATATTTTGGTCTGATTTAAAATAGTTTTCATCATATAAATATTGTTCACTAGTTAACTTTTAAACAAGTTATATTAGCATCAAAAGGTAAATTTTTTTTAAATAATAGGCCACGTTAACATTTGACGGCACCATAATAACGTAAAGAGAATTTTTTAAATAGGTCATATTTGCCTACTAGAGGAACTTGTAAATAAGTCCTATTAGTATATTAATATGACTTATATAGTTAAATATAAGTCAATAGAACTTAAATAAGGATTCATTAAAATAGGATTAAAGTATAATTAACCCTTAATTATTCTTTCCAGGGGCGAATGCCTATGGGAACCAGGAGGGGCCAAGGTTCCCTCTAATTTTTCCAAAAAAAAAAAAATTAGGGGTGCTATATGTAAAGATAGAAAATTAAAGACATAAATAGTGAGTTTTTTGCAACTTTTACAGTAAAAAAGTGTAATAAATTTGTATAAAACTAGAAATTAAAGATATAATTTGTATAAAACTCGATTTAACCATAACAAATTCGTTTCGGGGGTTCCCACCCACGAACCTCCGGCTTTTAACCCATCCCGTCTGTAAATCCCGAATCCGCCACTGATATCTGGTGTTAAATAACTTCCTTCTTTTATCTCCTATCACTTTAGAATGCTTCAAATTGACAATAAAAAGAACGAAAATATTATACTTATGTTGGCAAATTACAATATGCATAAAATAGGTTATACCATGATAGGGTCACCATGGTACAACCCATTCTATGCATGTTGGTAAATTTACCACCACACACCTATTTACGGTTAAGTTTACATCACTCTAAAAGGAAATGCTAAGAAAAAATAATTAAACTCTAGTAGAATAATATTTCAAAAGCTCACACGTGCAAATTTATCACTACAAATTCATCATACTCCCCTCAATAATCTTTTCCATTGTAATCATACTTATAGATAAACTTTATTTTAATTTTATTTAGAGAGAGAGAGAGAAATAACTTTCCAAGCCCAAAGAGAAAATAATGACTCAAAATAAAAGCCATAAATAGATTTTTTAGAACATAAAGCATCATCAATAACTACCAAGCAACATTCTTTTCTTATAATTAGCCTTGAAGCAAGCTCGCCTCAACTTCTTTGTTCTCTTTCTTAACTCCAATTGTGGTACCCTCTCCAACATGCTTTTATTCTCTTCTAGCAACTTCACCTCATTGATTAATCCTAACTTCTGATATTAAAATTAAAAAACATGTATATATAATTATACCAGCAAGACATAACGGAAAAAAATAATTGTATATTTAATTCACTTCCAATATCCTTTAATAAAATGGCTTGCTATTTTTTAGGTTATTTTAAAGTTAGTAGAAAATAATTATCCAAATATTTAACAATAAATTAACCCTAAAATATAGATACTTATTATATTTTCATTCCGCTGTTAAAATTTCTATTCATTAATTAACAAATCCAATCATAATACACTTCACAATAAATTAACAATTTAACATCCGAATAAGTTTCTATCAATCTATAACATTTCAACTTGTAAATAAAGATTTCATCCAGCGATTACATTTAAATATCTAAATTAACCAATCAAAATATACATAACTATTAACATTTCAACCAACATTAACTCCATAAATAACCCTACAATTAGGGCCTTAAATTCATTAACATTAATATAACAGATAATCAACATTAATATAACACGATAAAATTGGGGAGTCAAATTTAATTCAATATTTGAATAAAAATTTGTACAATTAAAATCTTAAAATTAAATAAATATCTAAAAGTATATATTAAAGAGAAAGACGAGAGAATCAAAGAAGTGCTAAACTTTTAGTTTTCATTCAGCTAAGCTTTAGTATTTTTAAACAAAGAGATTATATGGTTTTGACTATTTTCATTCTACACTTCTTAAAAAAATTATTTTAGACCCTTCCACTTTTCTAGTGGCACACGTATAATTTATTTTTATTTTTTTTACGGGACTCAATCGCGCACTAGGCCCCATGTGTATATTTATAGTGGCAAATACGAGAATTTTCTTCGATTACGGCAAGTGTATACTAGATAATTTTTCTATTTTTAGATTGATTGCATAGATAATGAATACACGTACCTTAACATTGTCTATGACTAACTCCAAACTCTTAATCTTTATGTGAGGCCACCTCTTGATTTTGAGTTCTCTGCATCTTTTCTTCAACACTGATAACCCTACCTTTAACTCCTTGGTCGCTTTAGTTATTGGAACACTAAAGTATTTTTTACTCTCATTTAATTCTAATGGAGTAAATCTAAATCGACAACATCGACGATCTTGATTCTTGTATGAGTTTGAAATGATCAACTATTTGTTCTCTATTGCACTTGAATATTCGCTTGGGACAACTTCAGAACTGGATTCGTAATCATAATTAACAATTGGAATATCACCTTTGATAATTTCTAGATTGGCTCCATGATCCAAATTTTGAACAGTACTAATTTGGAAATTATCATTAAAAGGTGGAAAATTAGCATTAACATCCCATGAAGGGCATAAAATATCACTCTCAATATTCAAAAAATTACCAAATTCTAAGAGGGGCATGCGATTATTCGGTTGTGACAATAGTATGTCATCAAAATTGAAGTGATCACCTTGTGAAGAAACTAGGTACGAATCATACTCAAATGTTGAGTATTGATCTATATATCTGCATTTGAAGTACAAATAAAAAGTAAGTATACATATCGTAAATATTAAGATATTTTGCATGAAACTAAAACAAAAATATAGTTTGTTATTACCCAGGAGTTTTTTCTTCAAAGAGTAGCCAATCAACCTTATTCTGGTTTTCCAACATGGAAAGTTGATCCCCAAAATCCATTCTAAGATTGTTAGAGCAAAATATAGGGAGAGAGTTTTGAGCGAAAAATAAGGAATATGCAAAGGGTTTATATTAAGGTTTGGAGAGAGTGAAATTTGATATCGTGGGCTGAATTATGGGAGTTACAAAACTTAATATGGCATTTCTTACTAAAATGAATTAGGCGAGAAAATAGCGATTGTATCATGCTTTATCTGATTTACATGAACATACTGTAATCCGCATAAAAAAACTTTTTTTTATCAAATATAAGCATAAAAGTTTATAAGCCCGTTTTCGATAATATCTTTTCATATTACCAGCTAAAAAGAAGTAATAACTGTATGTTTAATTAACTAAATGCCTTTTCATATCCACCTTTACAAATAGTTATGACTATATCACGTGAACATTTGTTACAATTGGCATTTGTTCCTCATATATTTTGAGTTCAATTACATGTGCCGACTTATCATTCATAAAGTACTAAGATGTCTCATATAAAAAGTCATAGTTTCTCAACCTTAACCTTACTAATTTGTGGTTGATAACATGCCCCCTTTCCTTTTGAATATATATATAAAAAATGTTATAACTTTATAATTTGAACTTAGAAGTTAGTCTTTGTTTTCCTTATATTTTTTAATTTTAATGAAAACTTTAACAAATATTCAAATCATATAGTGGCATTTGTTAGATATTTCATTTGCAACCCATATTAATATGGATTTTTTTGTAACATTTTCTTATTAGTCATATTATAATGGCATTGTTTCACTCGAATATTAGACTTTCTTGTTGTTCAAAATTTCAAAGTTATTATTTTTTTGTATAGATATTTTAAAAGGAAATGGAACATTTTATCAACTTGAAAATTAGTATGTCTAAGGTTTGTACAAGACTATCATTGCATACTGATTTTTATTATGTTTGAATCTTGTCCTTACAATACTTAGATTGTTATCAGGGCCCATTTGAAAAACTATGAGTTATTATATGAGACATCTCGCTAATAACATAAGATTCCCAATTTGAAATGGATAATTTTTTGTCTAGGTCTAAATTTGAGTGATATATTTTATAGTACCAATCAATACTTTTCGAATACATTGACAATAATATTTATCCTTTGGAAAAGTAAAATTTCCCCAATAAGCTGAAAAATATAAAATATTGGTTGTCAGAATTTAAATTTATTTGAAGACAAAATGTTGAATCTTAGTAAACCTTCATTTGAATTTTGTGTTACTATTATTGTTAAATGAAAATAGTTTAAAAAATAAGTATTATTGGTAAGTTAGTCAAAAATGAGATTCCCAGTTTTGTGTAGCTATATTTGTAAACAATTTACTCTACAATTTTATCAACAATTTTTTGGGACAAATTCCTGAGAAGCTATAGTTTATATCATAAGCGCCTTAAAAATATCAGAATTAAATAATATAGAGACATTTAATATTTAGGTTCTCTATTTTTTCAAACTTTTTGTAGGGTTTTGTTTTTCTAAACATTTAGGGTGTTTTTTTAAGGTTAGAGTTTATTGTTACGATAAAAGAATATAATGTATTTGTGAGTGTTTAATATTGTAAGGGATTTTTCGAACAAAAATAATATCTTGGAGTATATGTAAAATAAAAAATATGAGAGACATTTTGTCAAATACCAAAAAATATACAACCTTTGTTTCATAATTTATATCCATTACACACTTTCAATGCGTAGCCATTCCATTTGTTTCTCTATACATAACCAATATGAGAGGATTACAAAAGCACGCCGAGTAGTATCAGATTTACAATATTATCGTATATTAAACCTTTGCATGCATAACCATTACATATGTATCATTAATTAATGTGCCATGCATCATGATGTATCCATGCATGCATCCCAAAATATTTAAATATTCTTTTCTTGATGAAGAATTAACTGGCGCAATTTAATTGATATAAATGCGTACCTTCCATTAATCCCTTAGAAATCCATTACTAATTCAAGCTAATTATTTATGTTAATTTCTTTGGAGGAGGAGGGGGGAAATAAAAGTTTAAAGCATTTTATTTAGTCACTTGTATCATCTCTAGTCCATTTATAATTTGTTCGTGCATTACCATCCTCTATTCGTTGATTTGTAGTTTATAAGTTGTGGAATACGTAAACTCAACTTGTGTAGTTTCCAAATAATTGTGTGTGCATTATAAAATAACAATTTATTTCAAAATAGTCATCTATGCATTATATAATTCAAAGTAAAATTATTGAAAAATTAGGTATACATTAAAGGTGTCCTTAACCAAAAATATTGGCAGACCTAATATATATATATATATATATATATATATATATACACACAAAAAAAAATTGGCTCTATTCTTTTGTAGATATTATGTTTTTGAGTGTAGGGCGCGTGAAATGATTTAAAAAAGAGGTCCAAAGGTAATGTGCGTCTTTTCAATGCAGTTCATTCTTTGTAATGTAAAAATGATTTTTTCTTATGCATGATTTTTGTTAATGTGTGGGTGATTTTTTTAACATATACGTGAAATTTTGAAATGCATGTGGGTAAAATATTTTGACATACACATAAAATTTAGAAATGTATATGTGAGTTTTTGTATTTTATACATATTAGGATTGTGTATACGCTAAAATAAAACATTTAAACTAAGGGAAAAGGGTCTATTGCCCAAAAACAAGTATTGTAATGAATTAAAATAAAACAATATTGTTAGTTAGGTAATAAATAAATCATGTTCGTACTTTTTATTCACAAACAAAGAAAAATATATTTCTATCGATTATGTGGCTAGACCAAAGTACTTATTATCTTACTTAAAGTTTATAATAAGAGATAACGTTCTATTGTACCCATTAATAATTTGCTATTTTTTTTAGAGTTAATGAGAGATCCTAATGACACCTTATTTCATCCAACAAGTCCTTTTAAATAGTGTTAACCTACCAAGTTCCTTTTCCCGATCTCAGCATAATTGAATGACTAATTAGCTCTGCAAATTTGATGTTGTTCGTTAAATTATTTTTTTGTATTCCCAAACTCTAAAAATTCATAACTTCATATTTACATACCCAATTTTCGTAAAAACTTTATTTTTAAAAAATACTCTTCAAGATTTATCAAAAAAGATCCGTATTAAATATTTAATTATGTCGAAAGAAATTGAAAAAGATAAATTAACTATTTGAGTGTTTCTAACAAATAAATAGATAAAATTTGTTATTTACATACCTTCAAAAAAATGTTTTGAATAACACACCCAACAGTTTTTCAGAACTACATTATTTTTTTTGCAAAGAAAAATCATTCAATCTTTAAAAGTTCATAACTACAACTGTGAAGATTGTCAAGTAAGTGTCGTGGTTGGAGCATCGTCGTAATTGTGAGATTTTCATCAACACAAGTATTTCATGTTCCTTGCATCATGACAACTTTGAGACAGAATAAGGTTGGATTTTTTATGGAACCAATTATAAGTTTTGGGTTCTACGTATAATCATTACAACAAAAAACATTATTTATTTCAGTTTAAAAAGTGACGTTATGTCAGACAAATGAAACTGATATAAATGACATTTATTTATGTCAATTTGACTTTAAAGGTACATTTTTATTTTAATTTAAGTAACATTGAGATAAAAAAAAAACATTTATCTCATTTTTATATATAAATGGCATAAATATAATGTTAATTATTTTAGCCTTCGAGTCAAAACTGAGTTAAATGGAAAAAGGAGTGGGGTTTTTTTTCACACTCCCGCTCCAAAATTTGTTCCTCAAAATTATTTGGCGGGTCTCTCATGGAGGGCTATCTCTCTCTACAACTCTCTCTCTCTCTCTCTCTCTCTCTCTCTCTCTCTCTCTCGCACGTATAGATTCTTTGCTCACCTCTGGCGTCGGTGAGGCTCCATTACGCAGGTACAAAAAGCTCTTGATTTCTTGATTCGATTAGTGTATATGTGTTTGTGTGTGTGCGATTTGTGCATATGCTATTTGTTCTTGATTTTGTGTATGCTATTTGTGTATATGTGTTTGTGTGTTCTTGATTTGTTTATATGGGATTTGTTCTTGATTTGTTTATACGGGATTTGTTCTTGATTTGTTTATATGGGATTTGTTCTTGATCTGTGTGTGTGAAATTTGTGTATATATGATGTGTGTGTATGTCTCATGAATTAAATAAAAGTATTGTTCAACCACTATTTCCCATCATTTAACTTATCATTTCAACAAGAAGATGAACACGAACTATACTAAGAAGGTACTGTAAGTTTGTAGGAGCAGCAATGGTTTTACTCTTTGCCAAACTTCTGGTGTTATATCTGCCACTGCTATTAATGGTGTCCTTTGCTCCATCTTTACAAGAAAGGTACACTGTTTTTTCTTTAAGTTTTCTCCAGACAACTTTTCAATTTATGGGTGAACGTTTCTTGCACAAGTTTATGTTCTGCTGTGTTACGTCTTATTTTACTATTGATGTCGCTACGACAGTACTTGCAATGACAATTTAATTCTCTGCGGGCACTTAATGCATGATATTTAACAATCATGTGGGTTTGTAATCACCCAAACACTGATAATCAGAAAGTACATTTTTTTAGCATTGTGTCATGTTTGTGGAGATAGGGGTTAACTAATCACCTATGTTTAATATGTATGTTAAGATTTTTTTTAGAATCGTGTACCAATTAACTTTTACCCCCTGGATTATTGATGATAATCATATCCTCCATTAGAGGAGCTATGTTTTGTAGTATCTTCCAAAATTACGTCGCTATATCTATTTCTCTATGATGTTTTGGGGCAACTCGCAAATATAAAAAAGATAATGAAATTAGGAAATTGTGTAAAGTATATTAAAATTGTTGGTTAAGCCGTATTCTTAGTTTTAGAAAGAAGAATTCCATATATTTGTGGGCGTGGAATTGCTATTGAAATGAAGTGAATGGTACCATATATTGAAATTCTAAATAAGATAATTGACATTAGGGAATCGGTAATTGCTATGAATGATGAAGTGAGAGAGCACTAAAATTAGCAATGATTTGTAACTCATTTACACTAACTGATCAATATTACAGATTCACAATATTTTTATTATTATGCTGTCACTTATAAGAAGTTTCAGTGCCCTTGTTTACTTTTATAGGTGTTAAAAGATGCTCAATACTTAATTCCAATACAATATAACACATCTTATTAAAATCCAGTTTTGGTGCTTGTACATGAAATTTTGAACCCCAATTACACTGTCATTCGACATTTGCCCACTATTGTTTTGACGTAGAAATGGTATACAAACATTTAGATAAAAGTTGTATTGGAAAAATGAATAATGTACAAAGCCTATTGATGACAAAGTGATAATAACCAAGTAGAGAGTTGAAATAAGATTCAAACATCATGTTTTTATAGTATCCCCATTAAACTCACATATTCATTGGATACCAGAAGATTTCCATTACTCTGTGAATGTACTCATGACTCACAATTATATTGCCTGACCCATTTATTGAATATTGAACATGTGGCATTTCTTGTGTACAAGTATTAGTTATTTCCAAACACTTCGCTATCTCTTAATGAGGTATAACAAGGGTTTCTTTAATCAATTTGCTTCCGTTCATGTTTGAGTAAAAACTTCTCAATTTTCTAAAGCAAATATTGATGATATATTTAAAAACTTGAAATTTATGATAGATTCATAAAAGTGGGTTCTTTTCATTATATTTATTTGTTCATTATATGGTGTATTGCCATATAGACTTATTTTTATATTTGAATTTTTCACTTTTATGTGTTTGTTTCTTTCTTATTTTTCTTGTATGTATATCTTCTCATTGGCAACCTTAATAGAGCAATGATCCTTGATGAACTATCGTAATAATTCACTAGGTCGTTTAATAGGTAATAACTCATCCAAGTCTATATTTTAGAATACTTTCTTAACAGTTATTTATCATAGTCGCCAAGAAGCCTTATCCAAGTCTATATATACCTTATACCTGCTTGCACCTGCTTTTATATATATGGTAAAAGAATTGGGATTGCTGATGTACTGTCCGACCAAGGCAGTGAAATGGTTCTACACGCCCTGCTATATATATAACAGTCCTATATATTTTGTTGGTGTATTTTGTATTATTTTTAAATAGGGTGGATAGTCCTGTATATAGAGGGAACTCTGCCCAATTTTTTTTTGAAGTTTTTATAATTGTTTGTGTTATATAAAAAATCTTCTCGACTTGTACTCTTTTGTTATTTATAATGTTTTGTGTTAACTAGTGCCCAATGCATAATCTTCATTGCGGATATTTTTTATTGAAGTTCATGAAGCATTCAATGGAGGATCCTTCCATACCTTTTGAAACAAAGGTATGTTACCAATGTTCTCTTTTTTTCTTATTATATAAAATATTTCTTAGTTATTAAATATTATATACCGTAATAATAAATTCAATTCCATCTTCAATTTTTTTAGATGAGAAGATTTCCTGATAAATCTATGTACACGTTGAATGAGCTAAATGAAGTTCAATTGAAGTTCATTATGGATTATATACATTAGGTACTTCTGAATAACTGTATTTTGTTATGTCATAATGACAATTTATTTAGATGAACATGTTATGATGACAATTATGTTGATTATATTTTATTGTAGGGTTACTCATTTGGGTTGGATAGCATTGAGAACAAACTTGATCGAGTATTACGTTCGACACATCCTAGCTTGAGTATTGTGGATCTTATGATGTAGCTTACAATGCTAGTTTTTGGATATTGTGATGTATCATCACTATTTTTAGGATATTATAACGTAGATAACTAGACGTTAGCTAATTTTTGGATATCATCACGTAGCTCACATACTAGCCAGTTTTTGGATATGATGTAGCTCACATCAATATTTATTGATTGTAAGTATCTTGACGTATATATCAAGTTCGTGATATTTATGACCTTGATTACTATCTATTTACAAGGGTTGATTTAACCTCAAATAATAGTTATTTATTAATGGAATAATGATTTTTTTTTAATTTTTATATTAACATTTATGCCAGTTTTAAAAAAACTCACATAAAATTGCTAAAACTGAGGTAAATGTGATGTTATTTATGTCAATTTTTCATGAAAATGTGATTAAAAATATGTTAAATACTGTAGTTTTTGTGTGTGTTCTTAAAAACTGTGATCTTATTTATGTCAGTTTTATGAACATTTATGTTAGGGATTTATATGTCAGTTATGAAAAATTCTAAAACCGACATAAATGGTCATTTATGTCAGTTTTTTACTGACATAAATGACCATTTTTCTTGTAGTGCTCTTTCACTAAAGTATGCATCAATCTCACTATACCATGCCCAGAAAGCTTGATTCAAGCCACACAATGTCTTTTTCAACTTGTATACCCTCTCTTCATCACCCTTAATCATAAATCCTTTGGGTTTGTCAACGTACACCGCTTCATTCAACAAACTATTCAAGAATGTTGATTTTACATTAAGTTGATATAAAAACCAACCTTTTTGGGTGGCCATGGAAATAAGTGCTCTAATTGTGCCAAACATTATCAAAGGTGCCATTTTCACTTGAAAATCAATTACGGATTCTTAAGAATGCCCCTTTGCTACAAGTCTTGCTTTGTTCATATGGATTGAGTTATCCAAATTGACCTTCCTTTTGTAAATTCAAATCACACCAATGACCTCTATGTTTTTAGTCCTCTCCCCCAATTTCTAAGTCGTGTTCTTATAAATAACATAAATTTCTTCTTTAATTAAAAGTTTCTAGACTTCTTTATTTTTATCTTCTTCAAAGGTCTTCGAATCAGATACGCCAAAATTACAACTAGCAAACACATCATTTAGACTTATTACTTTTCTTGGAGTTGAACTTAGAGATGAGGAGTTTGAGATTGATGGCGAACTTGAGGATGATTATAGACATACATTTGGAGAGGAGCTTGTACATCTTAATCTTCATCTTCTTCAACACTTTGTGATTCTTTATTAAGGGGTGATAACTTGATTTTGAGATTGTTTTCTTTCCAATCCAAAAAGATTTTCTCATCAAAGATCACATATCTACAAATAATCACGTTATTATTCTTTAAGATAAAAAGTCTATAGCCTTTTAATTTTGAGTTATACCCCAGAAAGATGCATTTTTACTACTTTCATCAAGCTTATGTCTCACTTCGTTAAGTATATGAGAAAAGAAAATACATCCAAACACCCTAAGGTAGTTTATCGGTGGTTTTCTTTCACTTCATGTATCAAATGGAGTTTGGTTTTATATGGATTTTTTGGACATCTATCTATTAGGTAAATTGTCATATACACTGTTTTGCCCAAAAAGTATATGGTAGCCCTTTCTCATGTAACATAGATTTTTCCATTTCCTCAATGGTTATATTCTTACTTTTTGCCACTCCATTTTTCATGTAATGTACCCATTCGTTAGTTGTCTTTCTATGCCAATATCATCACAAAATTTATCAAAACTCTATCACTTTTCAAAATTTTCAAGTATTGAGCATTTTGTTTCTCAACTAGTTTGTATTTTTTTTTAAATGGCATAAACATATGATGTTTGCCTCATAAAGTACACCCAATTCGTTCTTGTAAAATTATTAATAAAGGTAATGAGGTATTTGTTACCAGACTGAGAAGGGTTCTCCATTGGTCCACACACATCGGTATGAATAAGCTCTAACGATGATTTAGCTCACCATGCTTTCTCCTTTGGAAAACGATCTCGATGGTGTTTTTCAAGAGTGCATCCTTCACAAACTTCATTTACTTCTTGGATGCTCGGCAACCCATAAACCATGCTCTTTTATTGCAAATTCTTCATGCTTTGAAAATTCAAGTGTCAATATCTTCTATGCCATAGCCATGTATCATCAACCACATTCATCTTCAAGGACACATTCTTTGAGTATCAAAAAATGAGAGGAAAAATTATATTCTTCTCTGTCTTGATTTTTGCAACAACTTGGGTTCTACCCCTTTTGTCAAAAATTATGCACGAGTATTCTTCAAAGAGAATAGTGTACCCATGCTTCGCAAGCTATTCAACACGTAATAAATTATGCTCAAAATCTGTAACTAAAAACACATCTTGGGTATACTTTGTTAATTTCTACATATTAATAGCTATAGGACCCTTGCCCTTTGTTTGGACTATGGCACCATTACCCATCCTCACTTGAGAATTAGAAGAAGCATCCATAGTAACAAAATATATTGATCTCCGATCATGTGATTACCACACCCATTATAAAGAAACCCACAAATCATGTTTTTTTCTCCGATGCACTTTGACAAGTAAAAACATATTCCCCTTACATTCTTATTCTTCGATGAAGTTATCTTATTGGTTGTTCTTAAATTTATGATCTTTTTTAGCGTGCCTAAATTTCTTGCAATTGTAACATTGTGGATTTCCCCAGAACCAACAATCTTTATTTGTATGGGTACTTCTCTTGAAAATACTACAATATTATTGATCAAAACATTCATTACGACCTCTTTAGAAATTATTTCTACCACTTCCTCGATTGTTTCTTCCTCTTCCATGTCTTCCACATCTTGAAGATTCACCTTTGGGTTGATCAAAATATGGCTTGGCCCCAAAATTGAGCTTATATTGAATTGCACTCTTAAGAGACTTTTCAAAGTGTCTACTCAACCTTTTCTCATATGTTTTAATGGAACCCATCAAATTTTTAACACTCAAAGAGGCTATTTCTTTGGTTTCTTCAACAATTGCAATAATGGGGTCATATATTTTTTTATAAATAATCAAAATCTTTTCAACAATTATTTGATCAGAAAGTTTTTACCCACATGTTTTCAATTTATTCATAACCTCCATTAATCTAGAGAAATATGCCTTCAATAATTTTACATCTTTCATCTTCATATTCTCAAAATCTCTTCTTAAGGACTAAACTTCAATAGCCATTACCTTCAAGGTACCCCTGAACTCATTTTGTAAAATATCCCAATCCTTCTTTGCTTTGTTTGCATTGATGATTCTTGGAAATATTATTTCAGATATCCCCTTTTGGATGTACTTAGGACTTTTTCATCATTCTTCTTGTAATCCTTCAATGTTTCCTTTTTAGCATTCGATAAAGCCATGATATCCTTCAGGTATCAAACCTATCTTCAACATACTCCTATAAATCAAATGAAAGGAAGATGGTTTTCATTTTTACAGATCAGAAATCATAGTTCTCTTCCATATGGTTGTTGAAACTTACAAATAAATCTTATATCACTTTTCGTCAGATTTGTTTTCTAGTAAAGAGATCACACCCAGCTTTTTATCTTAACAGAGCTCTGATACCACTATTGGTTTATATAAGAATTATATTGTATTAAAAGAAGAAGACGTGGGAAAGAAAGTATGAGATACTTTGAAGAAGATAAGCTTTTGCATAGATAGAGAAGTGTTGTTTTTACTCAGTTGGATACATAAGAAAAACATGGGAGATTGTTTTCTTAAATTGGAAGCTTGTCACTTCTTTAGATTACAAAGTGGGACTAGAATTAAACATCATTAAATGGAAATTAAATTCCATGCAAAAGTAGGTTCAATTACAGTACAAAAGTAGATAGAAGTATATGTAATAAAAAACAATATTCATACAAAAGTAGATAGAAGTAGATGTAATAAATAACAATGCATCATTAACTTTAACAAAAATAGCATCCATATTTCTCATGATCTTTAAGTTTTGATCATCATAAGAGATAATGAAGATAATATAACTATAGCCAATGGAATAACACTTGTTATCCTTAGGATGAAGTTCACTTATAGCATCAAAATCAATACAAACATTATAAACATAATCGAGTACTTTCATATCTGAAAGGTTTACCACTTTACATTTCAAAACATCCTTTGGTATGTTACAATTCAAAAGTACGCAGGATCTTCTATTGACCATATAAGTTGTAGTCTTAACTATTTCATCCCAAAACATCTTAGGTAGTGATGAATAAAAATTTCATGCCCGTATCACGTTCATTGAGGGTCATGTCCATACGTCCCGTGACATCATTTTGTTGCGATGTCCCTCGAATAGTTTTATCATTTTGATCTCGTCTTATGCATAATAATATTTTAATCAGTCATCAATATACTCTCCAACATTATTTGACCAAAACTTTACTTTTAAACTTGTCTTTATTTGAACCATGCCACTTTACATTTGAAAGTGTCAAATTCATCAGAATTATTTCTTAATAAATAAACTCATAATTTTTTCTCGAATCACCAGTATAACTTACATAGTAAACAGATCCTCCAATGGATCTAAAAGTATAATGCCCCCATACATTTGTAAGCTCTTTTAATTGACTCCAGCATTTTATAAACTAGCCCTCTTTTATTTGTTGAAAATACAAGTTCTATAAAGTGACAATTAACAGATTTCCACTCTTAAGTAGTTTTCCCATTTACATAAGAAGTTTCATCCCCTTGTAGCTCTTATGCCCAAGTCTACAAATCCATAGACTCGAATTAACATTAGCATCAACAATCATAACCACATACCTACAACTAGGATTCATGAAAATGGTGCCCTTTAATTTCCTCTAGAAATAACCATGGATCTTGTGCTGACTTTCCACACACGAATAATAAAGGTAATTTAATGTTCAAAGGGTGAAAGTAAAGGAATTTATAACACCTTTAGTTACAACTTTCGCATAATCAATATTTTCCTTCTTTTCTGCCTTACAATTCTTCTTTATTAGGCTAGGTTTTCCACATTTCCAGCAATCATCTACTTTGTGCCAAATTTTATATTCTTCTTCCATTATTTAATATTGATCTATTGTAACTCCGATTATAATTTATCTTGTAGACTTTACCCCTAGTCCTAAGATTTAAGTAAAAAATGGATGTTGATGTCTTGTCTGAATCTTGCCTCGAAACTTCCTCATAAAGAAGTCGATCCCTAGCACCATTGAATTAAACATCCCACTAGTGGTGGAATTACTTGTTGTAGGTCTCATGGTCTTCCACCTATTGGGTAGAGAGGACAAAAGGATCAGGGACTAAACTTCATCATCAAAATTGATTTCAAAACAGGGATAATAATTAACAAGTCCCATTCACTTGGTCAATGATGCAAGAGATGTCAATAGTATCAAAGGTCCTATTTTGCTAACTCAGCATATTAAAATGAAAAATACACCCTCAAAATAATTTTGATAGTTGTTACCTTATTTTTTGCAAAAAAATCTAGCGTCCTCCGACGAGTCTCCGAGGGGGTGGGTGGGGGTTGAGTTAGGGTTGCTAGAGAGAGAAATAGTGGGATTATGTGTTTGTTTTTAGAGAGAGAGGGAGAGAGAGTAGGTGGGTTTAAAATAGGGGTATGTGAGGGTATATTTGTCTAAATATACGTAATCTATAATTTAAAAGGACTTGGTGCATGTAATACCTCGTATTTTTACGAGTAATTATTTTTATGGAAAATGGGGATTAATTAAATTAACGCATAATTATTTTTATGGAAAATGTGGATTAATTAAATTAAAGAAAGAAAAAATTTTAATTGAAATTAATTCGATTTTATGATAATAATCACTAGCGGGATGAGATTTAGTAATTATTGAAATAATAGTATAGCCGGGAATGAGATACACGGCAGTTATGTTATAAATAATTGGGGCGCGTATGAGTCCCGTCATTTGTAAATATTTGGAGGGTCAAAAGATAAATTTATTTTTGTTTAACTCGGACGACTATTTTGAGTATGCCAGAGTGTCCGGAAAGGTCCAAATAGTCAGAAAACACTAATTGGGTATTTTATTTGGAGTTACCAAAACGGCACCCCGAAGGGGTATTTAGGAATTTTAGGGTAATTAAATGGACGAAAATTGGGTTTAATTAAAAGACATTTGGGGTTAGTGGCAGTCAGTTTCAAACTGCGTGAGAAGAGAGGAAACGAGAGATAACTAAGGAAGAAGAAGGAGACTCCATTAGAGCCTTACCGAAGAACTCAACCTTTCACAACGAAAAGTATACCAGCGCGTAGATCGTGTCAAAAGGATCCTTCCTATACCAAATTCAACCCGCGAATCAGAAGTTCATTTTAAGGCAAGTGATTATCTTGTTCTTCTTTTAGCAATTATTACTCTTGTTAATGGACGTTGAGGTTTTAGGAAAACAAATACAAAATTTGGATCTACCTATGTTGAGATTGTGTAGGAAAGTTAGAAAATCTTATGGGGGTTTGCATGTAGAGGAATTGTCCCTTAATAGGAATGAGAAATTGGTAAATTAGATGTAAATCACGAAATAAAAATGGAGTTTTTATGGGCAAATAATTCTAGGTCTATGTTACTATGGTTGATGGCAGAAATTTAGGGATTTATTCAAATTGAGTGATGATTAGAATGTTATGACCTCAAAACTATGCTAAGAAATGTTCTAGGGTGACATAGAGTAGTTTGGGAACCTTAAATTGGGTTGGAATGGATTTAGAGTGAGTTTGGAGAGGAGAAAATTTGGAAAAATGGACTTTGGGAATAAACTGGGCGACTTCGGAAATTTCGTTAGAAGTCCAGCCCAAGTCGTTCAAACGATCTCGTTCTAAGGAGACTTCTAATGAGATTCCAGTAGCCCTTCAAACGAGTTTGGTGGTTCGTTCGAACGACCTCATTCGAACGAGATTTTTGGGTCTTCTAACGAGATTCCAGAATAACCTTTTTAAGCCTGAATTTTGTTTCGAACTTTTCGTAGGCTTATTCAAGTGAGTGTTAAACCAGTATGATCATTTAGTGACCTATATTAATAATTAATAGTGAGTGGAGAATATGTTGACCCCCGGGAGGTATAAAATCCATAGAATTAAGGAGCTGCAAAAATACAAGGACGAGTACACACGAATAAAGTATGGGTTATAATAAGAGATATAATATACGTACTACAAATACTAGACTGTGGCAAAGCTAATGAATTTTATATAAGTTGTGTGCATGCTTATTGGTAAACGTATTATGTGCATGACATACCTAGCTACTGGCTATCGAACGGAGGTTAACGCGTTGTGGACGACCGGATCATGTGTGCCTTAGGGGGATTTAGAGTCGTACCACTAGAGCATGGAATCTAGGTACGGGCTATCAGTGAGAAGGATAGTGTTGATGGTCTTATGGGTGCGTAGGTATGTTCTTAGCCCATCGCCTTGGGACTATGTTCGCCTATAATAGGTGTTTATGTTTTAATTGGTTCTCGAGAGATTGAACCTTTTGTCCTCTATGCGTGAGCTTTGCAAATGGACTAGATAGTCGAGTATGCGCAGCACCAAGGGTTTCTCAACCAAGGGTGAATATTTCTATATTTGTATAATTTAATATGTATACATTAAGTGAATAATGTGTGTAGACCGAAAATCATGTTTGGTGTCTTATGATGTTGACGTTATTTTTATATGTACACTTATGGTACTATCAGTTAGGCATTTAGAAGAATACGAGAATAAACTAAAGAAATACTAATTCTTTGTCAAAATCATAAGTACGTCGGTCTTGAGTTATTTAGGAAGACTTTCAAACATCATATCATACACTTAGGAGTCAGACAGGGTATCATGACTAGTATGGGTAGTTAGGCTTGTTAGACGTGCACACTAGATCGAGGGGTGAGTATCTCAAGTGAGTACGCTAAGTTAACTCGATTAATAATTGTGCTAATTGAATCAATTTAACCACTTGCTATTTTAAACTGTTTTCAACTCGGTCTCTAACCCTTTTTTATGTATATCTTTCTATTGCTCCATTATTTTAGGTGCCCAGCCATAGGGACACCAGCCTTAGGAGACTCTTTTCAGTTGACGTGCACGAAGGGTTCCCAGGGAAGCCCAGCCAGAGGCTCAGCTCGCACCTGCTCAGGGTGTGATGAATGCCGCTGAAGTGGCAGTCATTGTAGCTCAGGCGGTTAACGCTGCTTTGGCTGTGGTGCAACAGGCACCACCTCAGGCACCGGTGGTGGCTCCAGTTCAGGCCCATGTTTTCTCGTCTGTTTGGGAACGTGTTAGGGATGCTTTCCAGAAGGCGCATCCTCCGGAGTTTTCAGGGAGCTCTGACGCAGTTATGGAAAGCCAATGGAAAAAGGAAATCCAAATGCATTTGAGGAAGCACGAGTGCACAAAAGTATAGAGTCGGATTTTGGCCACATTCAAACTAGTGGGGGCAGCACTACAGTGGTGGGAGTCCATCACCACCACTGAGGAGAGAGACACACTCAGTATTCGAGACTTTTGAGTGAAGTTCGATCGTAAGTATTTCCCTTCGGCTGTCCATATAGAGATGAGTCGAAAGTTAGCAAATCTGAAGCAGGAGGAAAGGACCGTGTCATAATACGAGGTAGATTTTAGTAATCTGCTTAACATTGTGCCGAGTGAGATTCCGATCGAAGAGAAAAAGATTCAGCGCTTCATGGATGGGTTGACATAGAGGATCCTCAAGCATTTAATAGGCAATATCTCCCTGACTACCTATTCAGATGTGGTTAATGCAGCACTACTCCAGTGCCAGGACCACCTCTTCCACTTATTCGAGGTTAAGAAGGTGGGAGAGCCCAGCTAGCAGGGCAGGGCAGGAGGTAATGGTGCCGGTGGGGCATAGACAGTTCAGGGACAACATAGGCATAGTGATCAAGGTTCCCACCAAGGGGATCATAAGAGGTTCAAGTTAGGAGGTTTTAGGCATCGATAGGGAGGCTTTCGACATGGCCATCAGGGCTAACATGGCCATCAGGGCCAACAGGGCCATCAACAGTTCCAGCAGGGCAAGAATAGCCAAGGGAGGGGTGGTAACGGCCATCAGGTTCGGGGACAGTAGCAGGGACAGAGGGGAGGACCTTTCTCAGAGAGATGTTTCACGTGTGGCAACACTAGCCACAAATGCCAGGACTGCCCTCATAAGGGTAGGGGCCAGTAGCAGCAGCAGGGTGTCCGTTAGGAACCCCAAAGACCGTTATTTCCCGCAGCCCTCCCAGCACCTCCATAGATGGCAGCACTGCAACCCATTCCAGTCGCCCCAGTTCAGCAAGGGCAGCTTCAGTATGGACGAGTTTATAATTTACACCAGGCCGCAGTCCCACAAGACCCACCAGCGATTGAGGGTATGTTTTCTATCCAGGGGACTTTGGGGCTCATTTTATTTGACACGGGAGCCACACACTATTTCATTACCACGGGGTTTGCAAGTATGACGGGGTTATTGGATACAGCAGAGGGTACGACCACTTGTGTGGATTTTCCGTTGAGCAGGGGCTCTGTTATCTCTTTTATTTGTCGGGGAGTAGGTATAGAGATTGGGAGGTTTATCTTACCCGCTAACATGCTCATATTAGACATGTTCGAGTACGACGTGATTGTGGGTATGGATTGTCTTGTCAGATATAGGGCCATGATTGACTATTATAGTAAGAGTATATTTTTTGCCATACTCGGGCAGGAGATGTTTCTGGTGGTGATGCCTCGTTTTGAGGGAGGATCGTCCACGCGTTTATACTATATAGAGGAGGAGACCTCTACGGAGGTTTTGGTAATGCTTGATTCGATCCCTGTAGTTTGAGATTTTGCCGATGTATTTCAGGAGATTCTGGGGTTACCACCGAGTAGAGAGATAGACTTCGTTATTGATTTAGCACAATATACTCAACCGATAGCACGCGCACCTTACTGTATGGCTCCAGCAGAGATAAGGGAGTTGCGTGACCAACTTGAGCAGTTGTTGGGGCAAGGATTTATTCATCGGAGTACTTCGCCGTGGGGTGCTCCCGTATTATTTGTTAAGAAGAGGGATGGATCGTTGAGATTATGTGTTGATTACAGGGAATTGAATAAAGTCACGATATGGAAAAAATATCCGTTGCCTCAAATCGATGACTTGTTCGACCAGTTGAGAGGAACGGCTTTCTTCTCAAAGATTGATTTGATATCGGGGTACCATCAGCTACGTATCAGGGAACAGTACGTATTAAAGACTGCTTTCCTAACGAGATATGGTTCCTATTAATTCAAGGTTATGCCCTTCGGGCTAAACAACGCCCCACCCGTGTTCATGGACTTGATAAATAGGGTGTTCAGAGAGTTCATGGACCAATTCGTCATCGTATTCATAGATGACATTCTGGTTTACTCACAGACTGGGGAGGACCATGTCGAGCACTTGAGGCAAGTTTTGCAGACACTGCACCAGCATCAGTTGTACATAAAATACGAGAAATGTGGGTTTTGGCTAAAGGAGGTACAGTTTTTGGGGCATATCATCTCCGATAGAGGGATATCCATGGATCCGGGGAAGGTGTCAGCGGTGAGGGAGTGGGAGCAGTCCACGACACCGACTGAGATACGCAGTTTCTTGGGTTTAGATGGATACTACAAGAGGTTCATTCGAGTGTTTTAAAAGATAGAAGGTCCGTTGACGCACTTGACTCGCAAAGGAGTGCCATTTATCTGAAGTGATGCCTGTCAGCTAGCTTTCGATGAGTTGAAAGATAAGTTAACCTCAGCACTAGTGTTAGCATTACCCAAGTCGGGAGTGGAGTATCTAGTCTACACTGATGCGTCCTTATTAGGACTTGGAGGTGTACTTCAGCAAGAAGATCAGGCTATAGCTTATGTCTCCCGTAATCTTAAGCCTCACAAGTGGAATTACCCCACCCATGACTTGGAGTTAGCAGCGGTCGTGTTCGCACTTCGGATTTGGAGACACTACCTCCTAGGGGAGAAATTTTGCTTATTCACGGACCATAAATCGCTAGAGTACCTCTTTATGCAAAAGGAATTAAATATGCGTCAACGTCAGTGGCTTGAGTTCGTGAAGGATTATCAATTTGATATTCAATACCACCCAGGGAAGGCTAACGTGGTAGCAGACGCGTTGAGCCGTAGGCCAGTTGGTGAGGTGGCCGATGTGTGGAAAGCAAAATGGAATGAGTTAGGGAACCAGGATGCAGTGGCTCGATCGTTTATGTCTGTAATGACGATCACGCCCCAGATTATTACGGGAGTAGTACAGGCTCAGGCAGATGATCCGTTCTGCCAAAGTCAGATAGTGAAGCTTCTAGCCGAGGGGGATGAGTCTTAGACCGTGGGTTCAGACGAGAGCCTACGTTTTAATGGGAGATTGGTTGTTCCCGAGGGTGAAGATCTGCGATACAAGATTATGACAGGGTCGCACGGTTCCCGGTTTGCAGTGCATCCCGACGGGGATAAGATGTACCAGGATATGCGTAGACAGTACTGGTGGAGAGGAATGAAGAAGGATATTACCGAGTTGGTCTCGAAATGTGCCACTGTTCAGCTAGTATAGGTGGACCATCAGAGACCGGAGGTACTTCTACAGCCATTAGAGGTTCCTATGTGGAAATGGGAAAGCATTTCTATGGATTTCACCACAGGATTACCTACATCGCAGAGGGGTCACGATTCGATATGGGTGATAGTGGATCGGCTGACCAAGGTATCCCACTTCCTACCAGCCAAGACAAACTACACCGCGGGATAGTACGCCCAGTTATTCATAGCAGAGATAGTTAGACTCCACGGAGTGCCTCTCAATATCGTGTCTGACAGAGACAAGGTATTTGTTTCTCGATTTTGGGAGTGTTTTTAGGAGGCGTTGGGTACGGAGTTGCAACTGAGCACAACCTATCACCCACAGATGGTTAGTCAGACAGAGCGGACAAACCAGATGTTGGAGGATATTTTATGGATGTGCATCATTGATTTTGGCGGGGGTTGGAAGCAGTACCTTCCACTGGTGGAATTTGCCTATAACAACTCCTACCAGTTTACTATCGGCATGGCTCCATTTGAAGCCCTATACGGCAGACCGTGTCGTTCCCCGGCATGTTGGCTAGAGGTGGGGGACAACAAGTTGTTGGGTTCGAAAGTAATTTAGGATACTTCGGCAAGGGTAGAGTTGATACGGAGCCGTATTCGAGTTGCTCAGGATCGACAGAAGAGTTATGCTGATGCAAAATGCTATTTTCGATAGTTCAACATTGGAGATCAGGTATTACTTCGGGTGTCTTCTATGAAGGGAATTATGCATTTTGGGAAGAAGTGAAAGTTGGCGCCTAGGTATGTAGGGCCATTTCCCATCATCGAGAGAATTGGGCCAGTTTCTTATAGACTTGGGTTACCAGAGAACTTGCATAAAGTCCATGACGTGTTTCATATCTCTTCGCTGAGTAGATTTCTTCGAGATGAATTGGCCCATACTCATATTGCGTTGGAGGAGATAGACTTAAAGCCTGATAGCTCATACGAGGAGGGCCTGGTTGCTATCTTAGACCGTAGCGAGAGGAAGTTGAGGTTGAAAGTAGTACCACTAATACGTGTCCAATGGCGACACCACAATGTTGAGGAGTCAACTTGGGAGCGCGAGGATGACATGCGTGAACGTTATCCAGAGCTATTTTTTCAGGTATATATATACATTCTTTTTCAAATTTCGGGACGAAATTCTCTTATTAGGGGGAAAGTATGTAATACCACGTATTTTTACGGATAATTATTTTTATCTAAAATGAGGATTAATTAAATTAACGCATAATTATTTTTATGGAAAATGGGGATTAATTAAATTAAAGGGAGAAAAAATTTTAATTGAAATTAATCCGATTTTATGATAATAATCACTAGCGGGATGAGACTTAGTAATTATTGAAATAATAGTATTGTCAGGAATGAGATACACGACATTTATGTTATAAATAATTGAGACGCGTATGAGTCGCGTCATTTGTATATATTTGGAGGGTCAAAAGATAAATTTATTTTTGTATAACTCAGACGACTATTTTGAGTGCGCCAGACTATCCGGATCCAAATAGTCAGAAAATACTATTCGGGTATTTTATTTGGAGATCGGGGCATTTTAACCCAAAACGACACCCCGGAGGGGTATTTTGGTATTTAGGAATTTCAGGGTAAATAAAAGGAAGAAAATTGGGTTTAATTAAAAGACATTTGGGGTTAGTGGCAGTCAGTTTCAAACTACGTGAGAAGAGAGGAAAAGAGGGAGAGAACCAAGGAAGAAGAAGGAGACTCAATTAGAGCCTTACCCAAGAACTCAACCTTTCACAATGAAAAGTATACCAGCGCGTAGATCCTGTTAGAAAGATTTTTTCCTATACCAAATTCAACCCGCAAATCAGAAGTTCATTTTAAGGCAAGTGATTATCTTTCTCTTCTTTTAGCAATTATTACTCTTGTTAATGTATGTTGAGGTTTTAGAAAAATAAATACAAATTTTGGATCTACCTATGTTGAGATTGTGTAGGAAAGTTAGAAAATCTGATGGGGTTTTGCATGTAGAGGAATTTCCCCTTAATAGGAATGAGAAATTGGTAAATTAGATGTAAATCACGAAATAAAAATGGAGTTTTTAGGGG
The DNA here is from genome assembly GCA_949130495.1 of Sambucus nigra. Classification (NCBI taxonomy): domain Eukaryota; kingdom Viridiplantae; phylum Streptophyta; class Magnoliopsida; order Dipsacales; family Adoxaceae; genus Sambucus; species Sambucus nigra. Next base: position 378,120,197 of record OX422219.1, on the reverse strand, counting down.
TAAATAATTCTAGGCCTATGTTAATATGGTTGATGGTAGAAATTTAGGGATTTATTGAAATTGATTGATGATTAGAATGTTATGACCCCAAAACTATGCTAAGAAATGTTTTAGGGTGACTTAGAGTAGTTTGGGAACCTTGAAATTGGGTTGGAATGGATTTAGAGTGAGTCTAGAGAGGATAAAATCTGGAAAAACGGACTTTGGGAATAAACTGGGCGACTTCGGAAATTTCGTTAGAAGTCCAGCCCAGGTCATTCGAACGACCTCGTTCGAATAAGACTTCTAACAAGATTCTAGTAGCCCTTCTAATGAGTTTGGTGGTTCATTCGAAGTACCTTCGTTCGAACGACCTCGTTTGAACGAGATTTCTAGGTCTTCTAACGAGATTCCATAATGGCCTTTTTAAGCCCGAATTTTGTTTCGAACATTCCATAGGCTTATTCAAGTGAGTGTCAAACTAGTATGATCGTTGAGTGACTTATATTAATAATTTATATTGAGCGGAGAATGTTGACCCTCGGGAGGTATAAAATCCATAGAATTAAGGAGGTGCGAAAATACAAGGTAGATTACACACGAATAAAGTATGGGTTATAATAAGAGATATAATATACGCACTACAAATACTAGATTGTGGGAAAGCTAATGAATTTTATATAAGTTGTGTGCATGATTATTGTTAAACGTATTATGTGTATGACATACCTAGCTACTGGCTATCAAACTGAGGTTAACGCGTTGTGGACGATCAGATCCTGTGTGCCTTCGGGGGATTTAAAGTTGTACCACTAGATCATGGAATCTAGGTACGGGCTATCAGTGAGAACGATAGTGTTCACGGTCGTGTGGGTCCGTAGGTATGTGCGGAGCCCATCGGCTTGGGACTATGTTCGCCTCCATTTGGTGTTTATGTTTTTATTGGTTCTCGAGAGATTGAACCTGTTGGCCTCTATGCGTGAGCTTTGCAAATGGACTAGATAGCCGAGTATGCGCAGCACCAAGGATTTATCAACCAAGGGTGAATATTGCTATATTTATATAATTTAATATGTATACATTAAATGAATAATGTGTGTAGACCGGAAATCATGTTTGGTGTCTTATGAAGTTGACGCTATTTTTATATGTACACTTAAAGTACTATCCGTTGGGATTTAGAAGAATACGAGAATAAACTAAAGAAATCCTAATTCTTTGTCGAAATCATAAGTACGTCGGTATTGAGTTATTTAGGAAGACTTTCAAACATCATATCATACACTTATGAGTCAGACAAGGTATCATGACTAGTATGGGTAGTTAGGCTCGTTAGACGTGCACACTAGATCGAGGGGTGAGTATCTCAAGTGAGTACACTAAGTTAACTTGATTAATAATTGTGTTAATTGAATCAATTTAAGTACTTGCTATTTTAAACTGTTTTCAACTCGGGCTCTAACCCGTTTTTCTGTATATCTTTCTATTGCTCCATCATTTTAGGTTCCCATCCACAGGGACACCAGTCTTAGGAGACTCTTTTCAGTTACCGTGTTGCAGCTGTTGTGGAAGCTGCAGGATTATTGCTAGTAGACGACTCAGCTCATACTTTCCTTTTTAGTTATCCATTATGTTGGACATGTCGTCCTTACCTATGTTTACTTTCAGAGATTTAGTCATCTATTTGATTTTTTTTCTCTCACTGGATTTATTGTATGGGATTGTACCTGGAGATGTTTACTCCAGACATTTATTTTATTTCAGACAGACTTTACTTATGTTCCTATGATGCATGGTATTTATTGGTATTCTTTTAGTACTATTTAATGACAAGATAAAAGTTGGACATCACCCTTTTTAAATTCTAGGTGGTTAGTTTTATTAAAATAAAATCTAAGTTTTCCGACAGTGGTGCATTATCTGAACCAACTTGATATTCTGAAATTGATTAATTAAGGACTGATCACCCGGTAATTAATTAGGCGGGGTGTCACAGTGCGTTAAAAAAATCAATGGAATTTTATGCATCTTTGACCCAATAAACAAGACTAGCCTAGAGTTATCCCTTCAAAATATGACCGTACAAATAGACAATTAGTTATTAAATATATTTCACATATATTTATGAATATTTAGTAAAGAAGAGTGATTAACTAGTTGAATGCAATTTGTTTAAATTACAACCAACTAGCATGCAACCCGCGCAATGCTCGGGCGTATTATAATATTTGGAATCAAAAGCATGTATTGATAAAATTATTTATACATATCCAGTCATATACTATTTTTCAACATAAACAATTTGTGAAAACGTACACCATAGACAAAATAGCAAAAACTGCACATCCTCCTTCGCTGGCTTCAAAATCACCATATCTACAAACATTTCATGAAGAAGAAGAAACCTTTAGATTTAAAGGCTCAAAGTATATAATCACACAGAACTTACATTTATATTATAAACACACATTAGCTAGAAAAGGAATGAGGACAAAAGTACATCATGTAATCATGAACCTTGACTGTCCTAAATAATTATTAAGAAAAATATAAGATTATTTTGCAAAAGGCACATCAGAATCATTAAAGAATAGATCAAATCTATTCATAATGATGGCACTAACACGAAAATTCTCCAAAAATAATTGAAAATAAACCCCATTGATTAAATGTCTCAAAATTAATTTTTACAAACATTAAATGAAAATAGACTCATTTTAGGGGGAAAAATACCACTTCATAAAAACACTTAAACATACCTGGGTGAAACTGGGTAGAATGTGATACCTGGAACCCATAGATAAAATAAAGTTACAAATGTAAAAAATTAAGTGACTATCAAGAAAATATATTACCAGATAAACAAAAATATAACCATAATTTACTTGTAAAGAGAACCGTCACATTTAGTTCTCCCAATACCAAAGCCAATCATTTTGAAGATCACTCCACTAAAATAGCAACCAAATTGCATGTTTAATATACGTCATAGTGAAACTCAATAAAAAAAACGATTGTTTTATGGAAAAACACCAAGTTTAGAAAACCTATGCTCTACTTAAGATATCTAGATCTGAATGTTTAGAAACTAATTAATTTCATATAGCATGCCAATTTTATAATTGTGGTAACAAAGATCCCAAGTTTCGTTATTAATATCAATCAAAGAGTTCACGTGAAACAAATTTCAAAATGTGTATTGTAGGTTAAGGTAGTAGTTGAGGTTAAATCAACTGACATTTTATATAACTCAACTATATGTTGAATGATATTAAATATATAATTTATTTTGCAAAATAATGCTCTCACGTACATCTTCTTTGAGGAATTTAACCAAACAGTGTATATACCACATAACTTAAATAATAAAAAAAGGAAATCTAAGTATTTCAAAGAAAAAACATTGACGATTTATCAGGCGAACAGTGGACCAAATTTGGGAGAAAGAAGAAAATTAGATATGTATAGTCACTCCTTGTTACTGTAGAACTCAAAACTTATACGCAAACAATTCTGATATTTACTTTCAATAAATCTTGTACCAAAAAATGCATTAATCCTTGTAACTGTTGGAATCAAAGCTTATACACAAACAATTCTAATATTTACTTCTAATAAAGCTTAAACCAAAAACGTTTTAATGGAAAGAATGTTAGACATTAATAATGTGAAATAAAATATAGATCATGCCTCATTGCAGCAACAATACAAACCTTGCCTAAATCCCTTGATTGCAAATCCAATAGAGGAAATTGTGGGAATGTTGACAGAGATTCCCGACAGGTCATGTGTATTGGGTAGAGAAACAAACCTAATGAGTTTGATTTATATTTGACAAATTGGGTAGAGAAATTGACTTAAGGAGTAGAAAACAAAAGGACTAATTTTAATAAAGTCGTTTGTTTTCGTGAGGAATAGGACCTTAGTCACACTGTTCGCCAAAAATGGCTCCCGCTCCTGCTTTAGAATCGCGATCTGACGATTTAGGGTCGAAATCGTGGTGAGTTCGTGGATTAAAAAATTTCAGAGCGCGTTCTTAGTTTTTTGAGTTTGTTCATCTGTTTGAAATGAAGTTGTTTTGTTTGGTCGATTTATCTGTGAAACTGATGGGTTGGTTTTGTTGGTTTTGGTTTATGTTGTACTAGTTTACATGTGTCTTCGTTTGGGGTTATGGGAAGTTTTGGCTCTGTCAGCTGGGTGTAATCTCGACTAGTTGCTAAAATCTATTCTAGATATGCTTGATAAGATATATGTCATCTATTATATAGAAACTGTCTCCAGGTATTGCTTATGAAGGTCATGTTAGGAAATGATTTTTGGTTAACTACAGGGCGATATATTATTATTTTTTGCTTATTGTATAAGTACTAAATCGTAGTGAATATACTAGTTAGTTTGTGAGATAAATAATTTTTTTTGGTGAATGTGATGAAATTGAAATCTAATTTTTGGAATAGATATTTATGAGTAATACTAGGAAACTCTTTTTAATATAAGGCTCATGAATTAAACACACATTGGATGGTGTTTCTAATATACTTATGTGAATTACAAGCATCACTTAATATATATTTGACACATGAACAGGATCACAAAAAGGATTTCCTTGTGTTACTTTATATTTATATATCCTTTAATATTATTATAAAATTTTAAATTAATAGCCGCTCTTGCGCCGCTCCCGTATTTATAACTTTTTGAAAAATGATGCACTCGCGCATTCGCGCATCTGCTTCCCTCCGCTTATTTGTGACTTAGAACCAGACATGTTTGTAGACAGAGAAACGAAAAGTGTATGTGAAGACGGCAAGGGAATTTGAAGGTTTTATGAAACAGCGGATAGAGAGAGGAAATAGTTAAAATAAAAAATAGCTAGCAATAAATACTCATTAATCACTCTTTCTATCACATTAGACATATTCTAAAGATATTCGTCGTGAACGATAACTCCGTGTGCTTTGTATGTGTAGACTTAAATATTAAAAATGTGCGCATCTTCAACATATCCAACAAAAATAAGAATGAGAAAAAATCTCAGATTGCATTCGTATACTAGGGCTCACATATTACATGTACAACATTTGATTCTGCAACAGTTTTACATGTACAAAACTTGTTTTTGTATCCTTAATGAGCAAGGATATTAAGAAGTAAGACTCTGGTTTGGATTAATTTCCTAAACAAGCAATTTAATCCAGCCTCAAAACCTTCAATACTAGCTTCAAGCATCTCCGATCCCCCTCTTGCCATTTGTATATCAGCCTTGTTATCATTCCACCTAACGCTTTGTAGTGAGTAAACGGCCAAATCAACTCTACCTACTTCATTCATAGTCATCTCTTGTCTCTCATAAGCCAATGATTTTGTACGCATCAAACTTCTTATCATTGACCACCCACTAGGCTTCTTTAAATCTGGCACTAACAAAAACAACAAGAGTGATCGAAACACAGAAATTGTAATGATAGTGGCTTCTCTCATCACCCTAATCACCATTGACAAGTGATAATTAACGTTCAAGAGAGAAGACGGTGTTTCGTTTTTGTTTTCCAAATGTTTCAGTGTCCTTAAATTCTTGCCAATATCCTTCTTCACTCTCTTTCTATAGCAAATGTAAGGCTTCATGTTATTTTTAATGCTTGAATCTCCACCCTTCCTACGTAAGGCCGATTGAATGTCTTGCATGTGTGACTTCATCGTTGAGAGTAGATCCCGCATGGCCCCGAACCCAATAGAAGCCTCTAGTGCCTCTTCGACTAGTGTTCCACGTTGGTGTTGGATAAGAACTTGTTGGGTAAGTGGTGATTGAAGGAGTTCTTCCACATAACAATATAAATCTCCAAGCCCCATGAGACCAGTTTGAATAATTCCCGATGTTTTTAGCTTGTTTATCTCGACTTCGATCTTGGTAGAAAGAGGGTGTATTAACCTAGAAGGCAAGCTAATGGATCTAGCATGACATTGTAGAGTAAGTGGTGATGATTCCATCTTTACTCTTTTGCTTAGGATTTTAGGTCTCCTAGTAATTCAATTGAAGTCTGGTTGCTAATGAGTGTGTTATTATGCTTCAATGTATTTATATAGATACCAGGTTTTAGTGGAGACGCAGTAGCCAATGTGGGTCATGAAATTTTTTGAATCATGCTGGTGCATTTTCTGTCAGCAACCGGCAATCTTATATTCTGTTTCTATTAAATGTTTATGGTCATGAGAGAGGCAACGTTTTGGTCTCATTATTTGCAGGGCGTAAGAGCCGTATGTGCTGTTGAATTGCCTCCTCAACATAGGCAGATTTAGGAATTTATTATGGGTGGAACCCCAAATTTTTTTTGAGTTAAAAAATTTTTAGGGGTAAAATTTTGATTTTTTTTTTTTGGGTGGGACACAACTCTAAATTTATATTTTTCTAATGGAAAATTTTTGAATATCAGATTTAGAGTGGGTCACTTGCCCCACCTTCCTTCCACGTGGATCCACCCGTGCTCCTCAATTATTGGTTGTACCTTCTCTAAACCAGAATCCGTCCTTAGGCCTTCTCCAATGTTCTATTTCCAAAAGCTATTCTTATTTAACGGTTAAAAGCCATTCTATTTCTTGTTGGCAGATTTCAGAAATTATGGACCAATTTATCTTCAAGAGTTATTTCTCTCTTAGTGATGTGTTAACTTTGTAAAGATGGAGCATCTATAAATAAGCAACGTGGGTTTTCATATTTGTTCCACCTCATATAAAATAACTGTTTTAAGATTTCTACATGTAGAAATGGTGATCGAAATTTTCATGTGACTCACTATCCACATCAGATTTATTCTTCTATAGAAAGTCTCATTGAAGTTGTATTTTACCTTTCTCTATTTCTAAGGAAGAAAAACTAACGGATAGAAACAAAGATTGGAGATGGCCTTACATGTTTAATTAGTTTATCTTATTAAATAGAGTTGAAATTCCAATACCAATATTGAACATATCATGCATGTGGAACAGTTAATCATCATAGTAATTTGTGTGTTTAAGAGAGAGACAGAGAGAGAGAGAAATTATGTTGAAATGCTTCCAAATGGCCCGAGAGTCATGAAAATTCTAAAATCTCAAAAATGGTTTGTGGTGGCAAAATCTGTTGTATTTTGAGGAGACAAGGAAGCATCTTGGAGTTAAATATATCACTTTATTGGTACGAATATTAACTAAATCACAAGAAGATAGTAAAGAACAGATTTGGCATGGGAGAGGTGCAGGGCATAGTTTGGCGCTAAGCGTACATATATAGTTGAATAAAGTAGGACGCCCCGGTTTGCACGCATCGTGCGAAAGAATAAAGACATGTTCAAGTGAGGCCCTCGGTTCTTCTCGACTCAGATTATTACCAATGCGCAATGAGATATTTTGAAAAGAGTAATGAGGTTAAAAGATCCTATTTGTTTCGTAATTATAATATTATTTTTAATATTTAAATATAATTCTAATGAAAATTTACGTTTTATAATTTACTTTTGAATATTGAATTATAATATTTCCGTGTCATAATCAAATTTTTCAGAAAACAGCAAAAAGATGTTTCTTAGCTTCAATTTTTTATTTTTCAACTCACAATTATTCATTCTTAATATTTTAATACATTTATACATTAATATATAATATTCATACATAATACATTAATATGTATACAATTCTTTTACATAAAATATATATATGTACATGTACACAAAATTACTTATATTTATATTATTAAATTAAATAATATACTACGATCCATATTTAAATAATATTACTTATAGATACATGATACTTATATATGATTTTATACATGTATTATTAATGTATGGAACAATATAACATATACATATAGTACATATGTATTAAAAAATATTATCAATTCATGTATGTGTATAATTTTACTGTGACTTATACATGCAATATATATATATATATATAGACACACACACACACACACTCACACATATATGCATAACATAATATACATAATTTTGGCAAATTTTTTAAAAATTATATTTAAAAACAAGTTTACCAAACGTGCACCAATAATTATAAACACAAAAAACTGAATTTTGAAAATATAATTAAAGACAGTGTTTAAATCGAGTTTTCTGAATACATAATCAAACGGGTCCAAGTGTTATACCTATATTGTAGTATAATATTTTAATGCATTTGGTACATAAAATTTATATAAAATTTGGTGCACATAACATTTTGTTTTTAAAAATACTGATTGATCCCATATATATGTCATATAATAAAAAACATTTTTACTATAACGTAGATGTAAAGAAATATAATGTGAATCCTCAACCTCACACTTGTCTGTCCAACACCCACAGTTCTCAAATTAATCATGACCGTGTCAATCACCCTGTCAATGGTACTATTTTTTTATAAGTAAATGATTCATTCAACTAACCCGCCTAAGGGGGAGGAACCGAGTATACAGGGAGTATACACAACAAAAGATATGGGACTGTAACCAAAAGAATCTAGCCCAACATTTGTAACTCTTCCATAAAATCTACGAACAATGAAAGTGACGAATTATGCCTTTTCTTATGCTGGATTAAAAGTGAACTTAAGAAGTTGATCCTAAATGGATCAAGCTCGACCCCCCTCGAAATACCCCTGATTCCTCTCCTGCCAAACCGTCCAAAAGATATAATGAGGAACCATCCCCCAAACCTTCCTCACTCCTTCCAACCTCTAGAGCTCCTCCATACCACCATTACCTCGCTCACTGTTTGAGGCATAATCCATTGATCATTGAATAAGGATAAGAAGATAGTTCATAATCCCCTTGTCACCTGGCAATGCAGAAGAAAATGATTAGTGAACTCTTCCGCTTCCTTACACAACCAATATCAATTATTAATCTTTATCATCAAAATAACATGTCTAGCAGTGATCCAAATGAAGAAAATAACCTTAGGAGTCATTTTTTACTTTCCTACAACCTTCTACCGTCGAGAAGAGTTACCATGCCCCCATAACACTTTATAATAATTCTAAATAGTGAATCGTCTATCATGTATGTTCGCCCATCTCAGCCTGCCATCCCCTCCTACCGGAATCGGCACCAAATCCAACCAATTAAAGAACACCTTTGCCTATACTAATTCCCAATCATGGAGCCCCCTTCTAAATTTTGGATTCCACACCACACGATCCCCTGCCCTGCACCTGTGGTCCTCCATTAAACCCTTCCTATCCCTACCAAGACGAAACATCCTCGGGAAAAGCTCCTTAAAAGTATCATAATTTTTTTTACTTATCCCTCTCGAATCTAATCATATTCCCTCTCCCTAACTGGAAGGTCATGAGCCGTGAGAATTTTTCCATCCTTGACCTATGTTCCTCTACAACGCCACCCATGAGCTAAGCGCCCCATTATAGGGCCCCACTCCGGGCCACCACTATTTTCTTCAATAATCTTTTATCCTCTCAATTAAATCTCCATAGCCATTTGCCAAACAAGGCTTTATTAAAATGATTTAAACTCCTTACTCCCCCCCCCCCCCCCCCCCCCCCGCCTTCAACGGCTTACATAGCTCCACCAAACTCACCAAGTAGTATTTGAATTTATACTCATTTCCTCTCCACAAGATATCCCGCGTCATTTTATCCATCAACTTATGTACATAGACCGGCAAAGGGAGGACTGACATAAAGTAAGTTGAAGGACATAATAATATGCTTTTGATCAATGCCAATCTTCCCCCTTTTGAAAGGTAACTATTCTTTCATCTTGTGAGTCTCCTTTTGACCCTCTTGAGAAGTGAATCTCAAATCGATGTAAACCTAAATTTGTCCCCTAAAGGGAGGCCAAGATAAGTAGACGGGAACTGACTTGTAGCCTAGCACATTTTCCAAATAACCCATGTATTCCACAACCCCTACCATAATCATCTCCTAACATTGATTTGCAACCCTGACATAGCCTTGCGGCACAGCAGCAACAACCTCAACGATATCATTTGTTCCTCGACCGCATCATAAAATATGATAGTGTCATCCATGATTAAGAGATGAGAAATCATGACCGAGTGAGAATTTGAATTTCCTATCATAAATCAAGTAATCTTACTTTCCTCGATCGTACGGCCCATCCGCGTAAGAGCCTCCATTAACAATGTGAATAGGAATGATGACAATAAGTCTCCTTGACAAAGCCTACGAGAACTATGGAAAAATCCTTCTGGTACCCCATTCACCAGAATGGAGAATCTAACAAAAGATATACAACTTTTCACCCACCTACATCACCGTTGCCCAAACCCCATCCTCTTTAAAAGATATAACCTAGTTCACGTGATTATATTCCTTCTCAATGTCAAGTTTACAGATAATACCCTGCTCCCCACTTCTCATCATGGACTCGACATATTTATTCGCCACCAGAACTGCGCCAAGTATATTCATTCTACCCATAAAAGCATTCCAATCTTCATAAATAAGAGGCTCAGCCACCCTTCTAAATCTTATCAACAATACCTTCGAAACCAGCTTATACACACTACCTACTAAACTGATTAGTCTAAAGTCTCTTACATCCACCTATCCCCCTTTATTGGGAACCAGAGTTAAGAAAGTTATGTTTAAACTCCTTAAAAAGTAGTCCATGTCGTAAAACTCACAAAAAACGGTCATCACGTCCTCCCGGATCACTATCCAGTATTGTTGAAAGAATGAAACCACATGGATCTGGTGCCTTATCTCCAATCATCAACTTTCACACACAACCTCTCCACTATCCACTTTACACTCCCAAAATCCTTCTCCTTCATCTTTTAGAAAATGGCACGCCATCCTCAAACACCATTTTCGACCCTATCCAACCTCAGTCAACAATCACCAGACACCCACCTCTTTAATAACCACTCACCATAACTTTACCCATATATCCATCACCAACAAACTATGATCCACCATAATAGTCAGGTTTTGAATTCAATGTAACCAGAACCTCTAACCTTTCCACCCATCATAAACCAAACACAAGATGAGCTAACAAATCGTCCATATTTTCATCCAAGGCACCTGCATGCACTAAGAAACTGGGACAAGGTTTTCCAACGCGGTCCACATGATACGCTAGTACAACTATTCTAAACAATGTCGATGGTATTTCATTACCAGCTCACATATTACACGGTTCATCTCAAAGCCACACAAGACAAATATTATCTATTCGACGATCAGCAATCAATCACAAATTTATCGTAATATAAAAATTGAAAAGGTTAAGGGTTTACCCACACAAAATGCTAAGCTTAGGGGGTTATAAGGGGACTCCCGTTAGAAAATATGATTTACATTTGTGTAATATAGGTCATGGTTTGGATTGAGAGGATGAGTTATCATGAAGTCTTGAAAAAATATTTAAGTTGGTGATGGGTGGTTTTCATACAATGGGGGGAAAGAATAATTGGGTGCTAAGAAATTCCAAATGTTATTTCACATTTTTTTTTCAAATGCAATGGAGTTGGGCCACATATTAGTGAAAACCCTGTATGAAAAGCATCACGAGTAAGCATTCATTTATAAGCATTGGAACAAAATCAACAAGACTTTCGTCCAAATCTTGTGGTACTTCTAATTGTTGGGGAACAGTGATTGAAATTGGGGAGGAAACATATTCTACAACCTCAATAGAATTTCAATAATTAAGCATAGTTTGTATTGGAAAATATTAAGAATTACTCTTAATGAGTTGGTTTTCCACATATGATTAAGGTTAATTGAAAGTTTCAACCTCGCTACACTAAAAATGCCAAACTAATATGCTTACACACGAATAATTTGACATGATTTTAAATCGTACCAAATTTTGGAACGACTATATAACAATTTGGCATGATTTAAAATCGTGCCAAAATCAGGCACTATTTTAAACATTGCCAAACTATGTCACGTTTCATCAAATCACGCACCCAAAAAAAATTTTAAACCTTGCCAAACTATGTCACGTTTCATCAAATCACGCACCCAAAAAAAATTCCAGTATCCCGAACTCCTTTCACTCTTTTATCTCAAACACTTATCCAACCCTCCCTCTCTCTTTTGCATTCAGCGAACGCAAACCCACGACCACAAACACCTCTCTGCAAACCGAATACCATAAACACCTCCACCATCTTCGCAAATCCACTACCACAAACCCATAAATCCATTGTGGCATCTTGAGAAATGGGGAAAAAAAGCGGCTGAGGCTACTAAGAAAGTCAAGGATAATGCTGATACCGTCTGAAAACACTGTAAGTTTCAACTCTATCTCAAATTTCCATCAATTTATGGGATGGACAATCCTCATCAATATATGTATATACTATACAGAATAAAAAATTTATCATCAGTTTTTATTCTTTTAGCTTTTCTAGACTTATTGATGTTGGTATAGAAATTATCAATACTAATGGTTAAATTATGATTCTTCATCAAAATATTCAAATTATATAAGAATCCAAGAAGAATTTGTTAAATTATTTATTAAGAACAAAGGATGCACAGTGGGTGAGAATAATGATTACATATGATGGGAACAATAAAGTAGTAATTCTAATAGTAGTATGTTTTCTTTTCTTTTCGGTAATCTTTCACTAACCAAACTAAAACTTTCATGAACATAAGTTATTTTATTGGATGTATCCATGTCTACAGTTCTAACTCTCACTCACAAATGTACACGCACCTTGTTTGATCGTCAAACATGAGGCTCTATAATGAGTGTAAAGAAATTTTAAAGATCTAAAAGTTTAGGAGAATGGTATCGTATACTGGACTTTATTGCTTTACAGCACTCATTAGATATGCCTACACGAGAAATACCTAAGTCTGATATTCCACTCAGTTTTCATATGGACTCTAGAAAAAAAATAGGGTTTCAATCATTTTAGTTATTTGGATTTTGCCGGACTGGAGTTGGGTTCTCTAGAGGTGACCAATACTGTGCGTCTTACCCAGCTCGAACTGAGATTTTAACCAATATTGTTAAGGTCAGTTGATTTTCATAATTGGAAAGGTGTACTCTATCTAATTTTGGGTATACATTTCAATATTGATTTTGTTCAAGAATTTAATATGAGAGCTATTTTCTTGATTTTTAGATATTTATATAAAGTTGCCCTTGCATTTGCTTTGAAGAAGAGGAGTTGGGACCAATTGAATGGCGTATTTTGGCTAAATATTTCGAGCGTCACGGGAAATCTCCATATGCATTGTTAAATAGTACTGTTTTGTTAATCATAAATTCGAATATGAATCATAAGATTGCATCATGAATAAAATAATTTTGACATGAATCCAGGATGTTTATCTTCATGCAATCACAGAACCGAAAATTCTATAACTACGATTTAAAAACTGGCATTTGTCCATCGTTGTTGAACGGATTAAAATGACTTGAATGCTCCTTTCTTGACAGCCCGGAATATGAGAAAAATGAATTTCGGATTTTCTCTCCCTCCTTAAAAACAGTGTGTATTGAGATGACTCTAGATGGTATAGAGGTCTCTATTTATAAGGGGAAGAGGGTCAGAATCCTAGTGGTGGTGGGACTCTTTCCAAGTCTCCCACTAATGCCACTAACAATCATGTGACTAACGGATAAGGTTTACCCAAATCTTTTAATATCTTTATTTATCACATTCCTAATTAATTATTTGACATTTATTAAAACTACATAAATGGAAAATTCGAAATTTAATACAATTGAAATTAAATAATTAATTTCATCACTGAACATTAATTTCTAACAGTCTCCCACTTGGTTTTAATAATTCGTATAATTAAATTAGCTATCATAAGATGCAGAATTATTGATAAATTTTGCTAAATCAAATGATTCACGGATGCGAGTCATGGTGGTTCCATGCTATTCCAGAGCATGGTTCCTTCCATGTACCACAACACCAATGTTTCATTCAACTAACCTTTAATATTGGGTATCATAAGGGCCTCATAATGTCCTTTTGAGTAAGGACTATTTCTGTCAACAATAATTCATAATAATATGCATGCATTCACAGAAGACAGAAATAATAGAAATCAGAAACACTTTTATTGAATTCAAGTAATAGTGTCAAACAACTAAGTTAAAATAGCAATCATAATCTAACTAATCGAGACCCATCTCTTTGACATGTTCCATAAAGGTCTTCGGAGATAGTCCTTTCGTAAGAGGATCTGCTATGTTACCACGCGTACTAATGTGATTAATTGACACTCTTTGTTTCTAAACTTCTTCTTTAACTGATAGGTATTTCTTCTCAATATGCTTAGCAACCTTAGTATACATATCGTTCTTCGAGAAGGAGACTGCTGCGACATTATCATAATAAATTTTCAACGACTTAGATATTGATCCCATAATTCTAAGTCCTGAAATAAAGTTTCGTAGCCATAATCCATGATTTGTAGCTTCGAAGCAAGCTACGTACTCAGCCTCCATAGTAGATGATGCAATGACGCTTTGCTTAGCACTTTTCCATGAAACGGCTCCTCCATCCATAAGGAAGACATAACTCGAAGTGCTCTTCCCACTATCAAGGCATCCCCCAAAATTTGAGTCTGAATAACAAATCACCTCAAGGTGATCAGTCTTCCGATATGTGAGCATGTAATCCTTGGTCCCTTGTAGGTACCTCAGTACTTTCTTTGCATCTTTCCAATTGTGAATCCCCGGATTGCTTTGATATCTGCCTAGCATCCCAACGGCAAAACTGATATATGGTCTAGTGCAGACTTGTGCATATAACAAGCTCCCTACGAGCGAAGCATAAGTCATGCCTTTTATGTGCTACCTTTCTAAATCACTTCTGGGGCATTGACTTAAGCTGAACTTATCCCCTTTCTGAAGTGGAACATTAATGGGATTGCAACTTTGCATGCTAAATCTTTCTAAAACTTTGTTAATGTAAGATTTCTGAGAAAATCCTAACATTCCTCGTGATCTATCCCGAGATATTTCTATCCCGATCACGAAGGATGCCTCACCTAAATCTTTCATCTCAAAGTTTTTAGAAAGGTACTTCTTGGTTTCACTTAATAACCCAAAATCACTGTTGGTGATAAGTAAGTCATCAACATATAGTACTAAAAACACAAACTTACTCCCACTAATATTCAGGTATATACACCGATCAACAGTGTTTTCCTTAAATGCAAAGGTGTAACACCCCGTATTTTTGTGATATTTATTTTATGGGACTAATTAAATTAAATGCGTATTAATTGGAAATTAATCCGGATTAAAAATACTAGCGAGATGTGAGTTGGTATTTGATTATATGTGCATATATGATTATATATGAATATTGAATTATGAAATTTGTTGTGAGATTGAAATACGACAATTTGGAAATTTTGTTGAGACGCGTGTGACAGTCGCGTCATGGTATATAATTATGATAATTAAAAAGTGAATTTTATTTCTATTATCCGTATGGCCGTTTTGAGGGTCGAAATAGTCAGAAAACACTAGCCGGGGGTTAAGTTTGGGTCCCGGGGTATTTTTAGGCCATACCGGCAACCAAAAAGGGCAGTTTGGTAATTTTAGAATTTTGGGATTTTTTATTAACGAATTTTAGGAGTTTTAATTGAAAAATTAAAACACCCACTAACCCATTACCAGCCATTATCTAATTAGAGGGCTACGGGGGTTATTAGAACTAGCCCCAAAAGTTACTTAGGCAAAAACCCTAGCCACCATTGTTACTTGGAGAAGAAAGCTTGTAGAAGGAGAGATAGAAGGATTCTGCAGAGAGAGAGAGAACCATTCATCAAATTCGTCATCAAATCCAGAGTTACCATTAAGGCAAGTGATTTAATTTCGTTTTTATAGAGAATGTTTCTTCCATGTGTAGGAATTGATAAAAATTTGATTTGTTCTTAGGAGTTAATGAAAAACCCATTAAATTGGAAATAGAAATTGCATTCTTGATGAGGAAATTGCATGTAGATTTGTAGTTGATGATTATTCTGATGATATTACAATTAGTATGAAACCAAAAACGGATTTAATTAGACTTCTAGATGATTTATAAATTCTAGGGTTCATGTGTTTGAAATTGGGGAAAAAATGTAGAGATTTGATATTTGAATGATGTTAGGATGAATTAACACCCCCAAACATGTTAATATGTGACCTAAGGATGTTTAGGGACGATTAGGAACCTTAAACAATCGTTGGAGTAATGTTTGGATGAGATTTGAGGTGTAGAGAGATGGGAAAAACGAAAATAAGAAATCTGGGCTCGAATCTGGTCGCTCGTTAGAAGACATGCCCAGGTCGTTCGAACGAACTCGTTTGAACGAGCTTCTAACGAGTTGACCATTGACTTCTAACGAGGGTGAAGTTCATTCGATAACTTCGTTCGAACGAGACCTCGTTAGATAGGCCAGTTCGTTCGAACGAACTCTCGTTCGAACAGCCTCGTTCGAACGAGACTTCGAACGAGTTGACAGTTTAGGCTTTTTAGCCTGTTTTGATCCCGAGTGCCCCGTAACCTTGTGTATAGGTAGAGATAGCTTTCCCTTGATGTTAAATTGATATATTTGGGATGTTTGGGATATAATGAGGAGTTAAACCTAGAAGTGTAGTTTGAACCTAAAGGAAAATATGAGTAGGACGTGAGTGTCTATTACGATGCGAGAACTATTGACGGCCTAGCTTATTATGTTAACCGGGAACATATAAATGGTGTAGTATTATATGTCAGTACGAGAAGAGATATGTACCTATATATTATGGTGATTACTAAGACGTGTGCATACTTAGTATATATGTATTGATTTTATGTGTATGACATACCTACCATACTTGCTATCACGGGAGGTTCGTGTTCGCTTAGGGCCCTCTAATCCTTGTGTTGCCCGGATTTAGACTGGTTACCTCGATGAACATAGGTCAGAGAAGGACTTATTGGGATGTTAATAAGTCTGCTGATCGTGGGAGCGTAGGTATGTGCGTGACCTATGTGATGTGACTGTGTTCGCCTCCATTATTTGTGATGTTGTTATCTGAACGATTCCTGAGAGATTCGGAATGCGTGATCCTTATGTACGTGATGTACCAGGATGGATAGCAGAGTATGTGTGCACCACAGCTTAGTCTCGGGGTGCTTGTATTGTATATTTATGATGTGAATAATATACACTTAATTAATGGGAACTTTCATGTTAACATTGTGAATAAAATTATGGTATTGTTTTGAGAAAACATAACGGGTTAACCGATAGTGAAATGTATTACATATTGAGAATCTAAGTTTAAGTAAAGCCCTCTATTTATTTGATAAAGTTAGAATGTAATATGGGAATCGAGTAGTAAGGAGTAGAACTTATTACGTTTTGGTTAGATATATGTGTCATTTAGATGGGTAATGTACGTTAGGAGTGCACATGTAGTCGAGAGGTGAGAATTTCATGTGAGTGCACGTCCTAACATGTATTTTGCATTTAATGTTTTAATGTTATTAAAACACTTGCTGTTTTCAAAATGTTTTACACTTTCGGGCTCTGAGCCATTTGCTTTCAAATCTATTTTTGTAAAAACCATTTTAGGTGCCCAGCCACAAGGACACCATGCATAGGATTCTCATTCCGGTGACGAGCTGTAGCTGATTGTGGAAGTTACAGGACTTTGCTTGTAGACGCTTCATCTACTTTGACTCTATATTCAGCAGTTATCAGTTGTAGGGCATGTTGCCCACTCCTTTTAGAGACATTTCATTTATTTCAGTTATTCAAACTTTTGGCATGTAATTATTCAGGATTCAGACTTGTAGTATTATTTCCATTTGTTGGGATTGTTGTGAGGAGTTTTCCTCCGAATTTCTTATTAGTATTGTTGGTTATTTCATTACTTCGTATGGTGAATGGATTATGTTGACTCTTCTATTATTCTTTTATTGCATGTTATCCAGACTTAACTTAAAATTTGGCAACTTACTTTTTAAATACTAGGTGGTTAGTAATTATTAAAATGTTTTCGACAGTGATGCTATTAACTGAGCCAACTTGGCATTTTGTATTAATTTAATAAAGGAGTAGCTACCCGGTATTTAATTAGTCGGGGTGTCACAGGTGGTATCAGAGCATCAGGTTCTAGTGTCCTTTAGGATCTGAACGGCTTATTATGTTTCCCGCTGAGCTTTCTTTGATGTAGAGCCCTATATTTTAGGACTGTTGTATTCTTTTGTATATGCTACGTTCTTCAGCTATTTTAAGTTTATAACTGCGAACTTATAAACTTCATTCCTATTTCAGATGCCTCCACGACGTGCGCAACGGGTTCCCAGGAATGCAACGCCAGAACCACAGCCCGCACCAGTTCAGGGCACGATGAATGCCGCCGAGGTTGCAGCCATTGTGGCCCAGGCGGTAAATGCCGCACTAGCAGTAGTTCAGCAGGCACCAGCTCAGGCGCCAGTAGCCGCGCCAGTTCAGGCTCATGCATTCCCGTCTGCTTGGGAACGTGTACGTGATGCTTTTCAGAAAGCACACCCTCTGGAGTTCGCAGGTAGCTCCGATGTGGTAGTTTCGAGTCAGTGGAGGAAGGACATACAGCGACACTTGAGGATGTATGAGTGCACAGATGTCCAGAAGCAGATACTAACGACCTTTAAGCTAGTAGGGTCTGCACTGCAGTGGTGGGAGTCTATTACCACCGTAGAGGAGAGGGATACTCTCACTATTCAGGAGTTCTAGGTGCGGTTCGACCGCAAGTACTTTCCGTCAGCTGTTGACACGGAAATGAGGAGGAATTGATGAGCCTTCGACAGGAGGGTAAGACTGTGGCTGAGTATGAGGCCGAATTCACTGATCTTCTGAACATTGTTTCAGATGAGATACCAACGGAGGAAAAGAAGATACAAAAATTTACTGACGGGTTGACCTGGAGGATTCGTCAGCACTTGTTAGGGAACCTCTCGTTAGCCACTTATTCTGATGTGGTTAACGCTGCATTGCTCCATTGTCAGGATCACCACTTTCACATGGCTGAGGGCAAGCGATCGGGAGAGTCTAGCCATCAGGACAGGACTGGAGGAAATGGTGCCAGTGGGGCACAATCTGTTCAGGGCAGAGGCAGGGTGATCAGGGTACCCAGCAGGGAGATCACAAGAGGTTCAGGTCAGGAAATTTCAGGCACGGACAGGGAGGTTTTCGGCAGGACCATCAGGGTCCGAACGACCATCAGCACCAGCAGGGTCAGAATGGTCAACAGCAGTTTCAGCAGGGCCAGTGGAGGAATGGTAACGGCCACCAGGGCCGGGGGCAGCAGGGACAGAGAGGGGGGAACTTCCCGGGGAAGTTTTTTATTTGTGGAAAGACTGGCCATAAACGCCAGGACTGTCCTGATAGGGGCAGGGCCCCGCAGCAGCAGCAGGGTGCTCGACATGAGCCACAAAGGCCACTTTTTCCGCCAGCCCTCCCAGCTCCAGCCCAGGTGCCAGCTCTTCCAGCCATTCCAGCAGTTCCTGTGCAGCAGGGACAGTTACAGTATGGACGTGTCTATAACGTCCACCAGGCAGCGGCTCCGCAGACACCACCCGCTATTGAGGTTACGTTTCTTATCCATGGTACTATGGGTCGGGTTTTGTTTGATACGGGGGCAACACATTGTTTTATAGCTACACATTTTGCGAAAGCCTTAGGGTTGTTAGCCACAGCAGAGAGCACAGTGACGTGTGTAGACTCACCATTGGGGAGTGGGTCACTTATTTTCTTTATATGCCGGGGAGTAGGGGTAGATATTGGTAGTCTGGTGTTACCTGCAGATATGGTAGTATTAGAGATGACCGAGTATGATGCCATTATTGGTATGGATTGGCTTGTTGCGTACCGATCCATGATTGACTGTTTCAGTAGGAGTATTATCTTTGCCATTCCCGGGCAGGAGATGTTTTTGGTGGCGATGCCTCATTCCGAGGGAGGATCGTGTGACACCCCGACTAATTAAACACGGGGTAGCTACTCCTTTATAAAATTAATTCAAAATGCCAAGTTGGCTCAGTTAATAGCATCACTGTCGAAAACGTTTTATTATTACTAACCACCTAGTATTTAAAAAGTAAGTGCCAAATTTTATTAAATCTGATTATCATGCAACAAGAGTAATGAATAACTAAATAACACCATTCACCATAATGAAGTAAAACAAATAACCATCATAAAATGTAAATAAACTCTGGAGGAAAAACTCCTCAATACAAATCCCACAACTGATAAGTAAACTGAAATAAATAACTAAAACTGAATACTGAGCATTACATGATAGAGTCTGAAAACTGAAATGTAAAAATGTCTAATAGAATTGGGCAACATGCCCTACAACTGATAGATGCTGAGACTGGAATCCAAATGAGAGAAGCGTCTACATGCAAATCCCTGTAGCTTCCACAAACAGCTACAGCTCGTCACCTGAATGAGAATCCTATGCTTGGTGTCCTTGTGGCTGGGCACCTAAAATGGTTTTACAAGAAAATATATTTGAAAGCAAATGGGTCAGAGCCCGAAAGTGGAAATCATTTTAAAAACCTGCAAGTGCTTTAAAACATTTAAAACATTAAATGCAAAGTACATGTTAGGACGTGCACTCACATTAAATTCTCACCTCTCGACTAACTGTGCACTCCTAACGTAAGTACCCATCTATAACTGCCCTTATTACTAGCTAACTGACAACATAACTAGCTAAACTGCCAAAGGTTCTACCCATATGCTTGGTTCCATAACATAATAACGCTCGTAATTAAAATAGGGATTTAACGTAAACTCAGTTAATAAATATGCCATATATATAAGTATCAGTTAACTCCTTATATAACTCGAAACAATACCGTAATATTTTTACAACATTAACATGAGGATTCCCATTAATTTAATGTATATTATTCACATCATAAATATACAATACAAGCACCCCGCAATCTAAGCTGTAGTGCACACATACTCTGCTATCCATCCCGTTACATCACGTACATAAGGATTACATATTCCGAATCTCTCAGGAATAGTTTACCGATAACAACATCACAAATAATGGAGGCGAACACAGTCACCATCACATGGGTCACGCACATACCTACGCTCCCATGGTCATGCAGACTTATTAATATCACAATAAGTCCTTCTATGATCTATGTTCATCAAGGTACCAGTCTAAATCCCCCCCGTAGGCACACAAGGATTAGAGGGTCCTAAGCGAACGCAAACCTCCAGTGATAGCAAGTATGGTAGGTATGTCATACACACAAATACTATATCAATACTAAGTATACACGCATCTTAGTAATCACCGTAGTATAATTGTAATACTCTAAATCATTATACCATTTCCAAATTTATATATTTTTCAAGTCTCCCATTAATATAAAGTTAAATTGCCGACACGTCTCACGCCGTAGTCCCTTATCCTTAAAACCTATCTTGAATAGACTATTAAGTTCCCATAATTCCCACATATGACATCTATATACCTAAGGTCTTTACTTCTGCCCTAAACCTTATTTCATCGAATTACACAATTTTACACTATTAACCTAAACGTTATCTCGCTTCACGAATTTCAATAATCTAGAATAATTCCTCGAATTGTATTCTAATTAAAGTCCACTATAATAATCACTCCTACTGGTCTCCTTAAGGTTGAGGGTATTCATAAGTTCTCCAAACATATTCTCCGAGGGTTTCCACCGTTAAAATCAAATTAAGGAAAATTTTACTCATTCTGGGAAGGTCGATCGATCGACCTAAGAATATCAATCGATCGATCTAGTCGATCGATCGACTGATGAATGTCGATCGATCGATCGAACAGGTATGGCTACGGACTGCTTCGTTCTGCAGATTTGAAAACGTCCCAAAACTTATTTCTAACGTGTGATTCTCAAATATAACGTTATAGTAATGTCATATAACAATCCTACAATATTACTAACGTCCATAAATCAATATTTCAACAACTATAGGCTACATATGGATCAATCTTCATCAAAAACCTAGTTTTTCTGATTTTTCTCAAGAACAGTCATGAACCTCATCTTAAATCCGTTTTTGGTATTACAAAAGGCAGTAATTCACATAATATGATCGTCCAGTAACATTCTACATGCAACCTATATCCCAAAATTCAAACTAATAACTCCAATCTTATGGGTTTTTCATTATCTTCCAAGAACATACAAAGTTTATGAATAATCTAACATGGAAGAAGCATTCTCTGAAATTTAAATGGAATAAATCACTTGCCTTGGTTTGATTTCGGATTTGGTGTTGGTTTGGTGAAGAATCTCTGCAGAATTCCTCTCTCTCTCTCCTTCTCCAAGCTTTCTTCTCCAAAAAGGCTATGGTGGCTAGGGTTTGCTTTGGGAGAGTTGGAAGACTAAATGATAACCTACGTAGCTTATGGGGTTAATAAAGGGTTGGTTAGGTCAATCCCTTATCAGATTACAACTCTCAATTTTCGTCACTTTTAATTACCCAAAAATACCAAATTACTAAAATACCCTTTAAGTTACCGGTATGGCCTAAAAATACCCCGGGACCCAAACTATACCCCCGGCTAGTGTTTTCTGACTATCTCGACCCTTCCGGACGCGTTGGCGCACTCAAAACGACCATACGGATTATAGATTTTAAATTCACTTTTATTATCAAAATATTATACCGTGACGCGGCGGTCCCACGCGTCTCAACAAAATTTCTAAAATGCCGTATATAAATCCCACGACAAATTTTATAGTACCAGATACATACATAATCATGTGTGCACATAATCAAATACCAATTCGTCTCACATTAGTATTTTTAACCCGGATTAATTTCCAATTAATACGCTAATTAATTAATTAATCCCAAAAATAAATATAGTCAAAAATACGGGGTATTACATACTCCCCCCCTAATAACTGAATTTCGTCCCGAAATTCGAAACTAGAAAGTACCTGCTAAAAACAGCTCTGGATAACGTTCGCGCATCTCATCCTCGCGCTCCCATGTGGACTCCTCAACATTGTGATGTCGCCACTGAACACGCACTAACGGGACTATCTTTGACCGCAGTTTCCTCTCGCTTCGGTCCAAAATAGCAATTGGCCCCTCCTCGTAAGAGCTATCCGGCTGGAGATCGATGTCCTCCACAGCAATGTGAGAATGAGCCAAATTGTCCCTAAGGTATTTCCTCAGCGAGGAAATATGGAACACATCGTGAATCCGATGCAAGTGCTCCGGTAGTCCAAGTCTATATGCAACCGGTCCTATCCGCTCAATAATAGGAAACGGCCCCACATACCTCGGTGCCAACTTCCCCTTCTTCCCGAATCGCATAATCCCCTTCATCGGAGATACCCTGAGCAAAACCTGGTCCCCCACTTGGAACTCCCTGAAAAATCTCTTCGCATCAGCATAACTCTTTTGCCTGTCTTGAGCTACCCGAATGCGACTCCGAATCAACTCAATCCTTGCCGAAGTATCCTGGATCACTTCCGGCCCAAGTAGTTTGTTGTCCCCCACCTCCAACCAACATGCTGGGGAACGACAAGGTCTACCGTACAATGCCTCAAACGGAGCCATGCCAATCGTGAACTGATAGGAGTTGTTGTAAGCAAACTCCACCAGTGGAAGGTACTGCTCCCATCCGCCCCCGAAGTCAATAATACACATGCGTAGCATGTCCTCCAACATCTGATTGGTGCGCTCTGTCTGCCCATCGGTCTGTGGGTGATAAGCCGTACTCAACCGCAATTCCGTGCCCATGGCCTCCTGGAAACTCTCCCAAAACCTCGAAACAAATATCTTGTCTCTGTCAGACACGATATTTAGGGGCACACCGTGAAGTCGCACAATCTCTGAAATGAAGAGCTGGGCATACTGTCCCGTAGTGTAGTCAGTCCTTACGGGTAAGAAGTGAGCGACCTTGGACAACCTGTCCACAATTACCCAAACGGAGTCGTGACCCCTCTGCGACGTAGGCAACCCCGTGATAAAGTCCATGGATATGCTCTCCCACATCCACACCGGGACCTCCAACGGCTGTAGCAATCCTGCTGGTCTCTGATGATTCACTTTTACAAGCTGACAAGTGGCGCATTTCGAGACAAACTCAGCGATATCTCTCTTCATACCGCTCCACCAATATTGCCGCCTCATGTCTTGGTACATTTTGTCCCCTCCGGGATGTACCGCGAACCGTGAGCCGTGCGACTCAGTCATAACATCGTGCAGCAATTCTTCTCCTTCCGGAACTACCAACCTCCCATTGAAGCGCAATCCCCCGTCTGAGCTAACGGTATAGGACTCGGCTCCCTCTGCAAGTAATCGAACTATCTACTCCTGACAGAACGAGTCATCGGCCTGTGCCCGTACTACCTTCGTGACAATCTGCGGTGTAACGGTCATCACAGACATGAACGATCGGGCCACTGCATCTTGGTGTCCCAATTCCTTCCACTTAGCCTTCCACACCTCTGCCACCTCATCTGCTGGCCTGCGGCTCAACGCGTCTGCTACCACGTTAGCCTTACCCGGGTGGTACTGGATGTCGAACTGGTAGTCCTTCACAAACTCAAGCCACCTACGTTGCCGCATGTTCAACTCCTTCCGCGTGAACAGATACTGTAGGGACTTGTGGTCCGTGAACAGCTGAAACTTCTCCCCCAAAAGATAGTGCTTCCAAATCCGTAAGGCAAATACCACTGCTGCCAACTCCAAATCATGCGTGGGGTAATTCTTCTCATGAGGCTTAAGCTTACGGGAAGCATAAGCTATGGCCTGTCTCTCCTGCTGCAAAACACCTCCAAGCCCTTGCAAGGACGCATCGGTGTAAACCAAATACTCAACTCCCGGTCTCGGCAATGCTAACACAGGTCCTGAGGTCAATTTGTCCTTCAATTGATCGAATGCCAACTGACAGGCATCACTCCAGATATATGGCACACCCTTACGAGTAAGATGTGTCAAAGGACCTGTTATCTCCGAGAAACCCCGAATAAACCTCCTGTAGTATCCTGCTAAGCCCAAGAAACTACGAATCTCTGTTGGTGTCGTGGGCTGTCCCCACTCCCTTACCGCTGACACCTTCCCCGGATCGACAGATATTCCCTGGTCGGAAATAATGTGACCCAAGAACTGGACCTCCTTCAGCCAAAACCCGCACTTCTCATATTTTGCATACAACTTGTTCTGACGAAGTGTCTGCAAAACCTGCCTCAAATGCTCGGCGTGCTCCTCCTCTGTCTGAGAGTAAACCAGAATGTCATCAATGAAGACAATGACAAACTGATCTAGGAAATCTCTGAACACCCTGTTCATCAAGTCCATAAACACTGCTGGAGCGTTGGTCAAGCCGAAAGGCATAACCCGAAACTCGTAAGAACCATATCTCGACAAGAACGCAGTCTTCGAGACATCCTCCTCCCTGATACGCAACTGATGGTATCCCGATCTCAAATCAATCTTCGAGAAGAAAGAAGCTCCTCTCAACTGGTCGAATAAGTCATCGATTCGAGGCAACGGATACTTATTCCGTATCGTGACCTTATTCAACTCTCGGTAGTCCACGCACAAACGCAGGAAACCATCCCTCTTCTTCACAAACAAAACTGGAGCGCCCCAAGGTGAGGTACTCCTGCGAATAAAGCCCTGCCCTAACAGCTGCTCTATCTGATCCCGTAACTCTCGCATTTCAGCCGGAGCCATACGGTACGGTGCACGTGCTATAGGTCTCGTACCCGGTAGCAAATCTATAACGAAGTCTATTCTCGACTGGGTGGTAAGCCTGGTATCTCCTGAAACACATCTGAATACTCCCTGACAACCGGGATCGAATCCAAAGGAATCACAACCTCCTTAGAGGTATCCTCCTATATGTAATACAGATGAGTGGTCGATCCTCCCTCTAGGCGAGGCATCGCCACTATAAACATCTCCTGCCCCGGAATGGCAAAAACAATGCTCCCGCTGAAGCAGTCAATCATGGCCCTATTTGCTACGAGCCAATCCATACCGATGATCACATCGTGAACATGCATGTCTAACACTAACATGTCCGCAGGCAATACCAAACCACCAACCTCTACCCCCACTCCCCGGCATATAAAGAAAATAAGTGACCCACTCCCTAATGGTGAGTCGACACACGTCACTGTGCTCTCCGTCGTAGCTAACAATCCTAAAGCTTTCGCGAAGTGTGTAGCAATAAAACAGTGTGTAGCACCGTATCAAATAACACCCGACCCATAGTGCCATGGATAGGAAACGTACCCTCGATCGCGGGCGGTGCCTGTGGAACTGTAGCCTGGTGAACGTTGTAGACACGTCCATACTGTAGCTGCCCTTGCTGTACCGGAAAAGCTGGAATAGCTGGTAATTCTGCCATCTGGGCTGAAGTTGGAAGAGCAGGTGGGAAAGGCGGCCTCTGCGGCTCATGTCGGGCACCCTGCTGCTGCTGCGGGGGTATTCTGCTCTTATTAGGACAATCCTGACGTTTGTGGCCAATCTTATTACATTTGAAACACTTCCCTTGGAAGTTTCCTCCTCGCTGCCCATGATGACCACGGCCTCGGTGAGCGTTATCATTTCTGCCCTGGCATTGCTGACCCTGTTGAAACCATTGTTGACCATTCTGCCCCTGTTGTACTGGAGCTACTGGAAAGGTTGGTAGGGCTAGTACCTGAGCTGGTGCTGGGAGAGCGATTGTAAACAGTGGCCTCGGTGGATCATTACGGGCACCCAGCTGCTGCTGCTGTGGGGCCTTGCCCTTATCCGAACAATCTTGGCGTTTATGGCCATACTTGCCACACACAAAACATAGGCCCTTGAAGTTACTCGGGACTTTATTCCTCTTTCGAAACTACTTCTTTTCACCACGTTGTTGGCCAGAACTGACTCGGTCTTGGGTAGTTTGTTGTCGCAATTTCGGGGTCTTCGCACATTTTTCAGCTTTAGTCACTTGTATATGGCTAACCTCTCTAGGTCTTTTGCCTCCTCTAAGTCGTATGTTGCGTTCTTGGTATTGTAAAATTGCAGTGGTGACTGCTTGTGCCACGATACCTGCTAACTCGGAGGTTGACATTCTCTCTGGTGATACCGGAGGTGTGACTCGATCTTGCTCGCTGGTTCCCCTAACCGTTTTAGCCAATTCTCCATGACGACCCATCTGAAAATTTAAGTAAATTTGGATGAGTTCATCATTCAAATAAACAAATCGCAGAAGTACGAATTCCCAATGTATAGAGATAGACACAGCATTCCTAGGAATCCGTGGTACCCCTTTATGAAGACATCTCTGAAATAAGAGTAAGGTCTTATAAGTTCGCAGTTATAAACCTTAAAATAGCTGAAGAACGAAACGTACACACAAAGAGTACAACAGTCCTAAAATATAGGGCTCTATATCAAAGAAAACGTAGCGGAAACAAAATAGTCGTACAGATCCTAAAGGACACTAGAACCTGATGCTCTGATACCACATGTGACACCCCGACTAATTAAACACCGGGTAGCTACTCCTTTATAAAATTAATTCAAAATGCTAAGTTGGCTCAGTTAATAGCATCACTGTCGAAAACGTTTTATTATTACTAACCACCTAGTATTTAAAAAGTAAGTGCCAAATTTTATTAAATCTGATTATCATGCAACAAGAGTAATGAATAACTAAATAACACCATTCACCATAATGAAGTAAAACAAATAACCATCACAAAATGTAAATAAACTCTGGAGGAAAAACTCCTCAATACAAATCCCACAACTGATAAGTAAACTGAAATAAATAACTAAAACTGAATACTGAGCAATACATGATAGAGTCTGAAAACTGAAATGTAAAAATGTCTAATAGAATTGGGCAACATGCCCTACAACTGATAGATGCTGAGACTGGAATCCAAATGAGAGAAGCGTCTACATGCAAATCCCTGTAGCTTCCACAAACAGCTACAGCTCGTCACCTGAATGAGAATCCTATGCTTGGTGTCCTTGTGGCTGGGCACCTAAAATGGTTTTACAAGAAAATATATTTGAAAGCAAATGGGTCAGAGCCCGAAAGTGGAAATCATTTTAAAAACCTGCAAGTGCTTTAAAACATTTAAAACATTAAATGCAAAGTACATGTTAGGACGTGCACTCACATTAAATTCTCACCTCTCGACTAACTGTGCACTCCTAACGTAAGTACCCATCTATAACTGCCCTTATTACTAGCTAACTGACAACATAACTAGCTAAACTGCCAAAGGTTCTACCCATATGCTTGGTTCCATAACATAATAACGCTCGTAATTAAAATAGGGATTTAACGTAAACTCAGTTAATAAATATGCCATATATATAAGTATCAGTTAACTCCTTATATAACTCGAAACAATACCGTAATATTTTTACAACATTAACATGAGGATTCCCATTAATTTAATGTATATTATTCACATCATAAATATACAATACAAGCACCCCGCAATCTAAGCTGTAGTGCACACATACTCTGCTATCCATCCCGGTACATCACGTACATAAGGATTACATATTCCGAATCTCTCAGGAATAGTTTACCGATAACAACATCACAAATAATGGAGGCGAACACAGTCACCATCACATGGGTCACGCACATACCTACGCTCCCATGGTCATGCAGACTTATTAATATCACAATAAGTCCTTCTATGATCTATGTTCATCAAGGTACCAGTCTAAATCCCCCCCGTAGGCACACAAGGATTAGAGGGTCCTAAGCAAACGCAAACCTCCAGTGATAGCAAGTATGGTAGGTATGTCATACACACAAATACTATATCAATACTAAGTATACACGCATCTTAGTAATCACCGTAGTATAATTGTAATACTCTAAATCATTATACCATTTCCAAATTTATATATTTTTCAAGTCTCCCATTAATATAAAGTTAAATTGCCGACACGTCTCACGCCGTAGTCCCTTATCCTTAAAACCTATCTTGAATAGACTATTAAGTTCCCATAATTCCCACATATGACATCTATATACCTAAGGTCTTTACTTCTGCCCTAAACCTTATTTCATCGAATTACACAATTTTACACTATTAACCTAAACGTTATCTCGCTTCACGAATTTCAATAATCTAGAATAATTCCTCGAATTGTATTCTAATTAAAGTCCACTATAATAATCACTCCTACTGGTCTCCTTAAGGTTGAGGGTATTCATAAGTTCTCCAAACATATTCTCCGAGGGTTTCCACCGTTAAAATCAAATTAAGGAAAATTTTACTCATTCTGGGAAGGTCGATCGATCGACCTAAGAATATCGATCGATCGATCTAGTCGATCGATCGACTGATGAATGTCGATCGATCGATCGAACAGGTATGGCTACGGACTGCTTCGTTCTGCAGATTTGAAAACGTCCCAAAACTTATTTCTAACGTGTGATTCTCAAATATAACGTTATAGTAATGTCATATAACAATCCTACAATATTACTAACGTCCATAAATCAATATTTCAACAACTATAGGCTACATATGGATCAATCTTCATCAAAAACCTAGTTTTTCTGATTTTTCTCAAGAACAGTCATGAACCTCATCTTAAATCCGTTTTTGGTATTACAAAAGGCAGTAATTCACATAATATGATCGTCCAGTAACATTCTACATGCAACCTATATCCCAAAATTCAAACTAATAACTCCAATCTTATGGGTTTTTCATTATCTTCCAAGAACATACAAAGTTTATGAATAATCTAACATGGAAGAAGCATTCTCTGAAATTTAAATGGAATAAATCACTTGCCTTGGTTTGATTTCGGATTTGGTGTTGGTTTGGTGAAGAATCTCTGCAGAATTCCTCTCTCTCTCTCCTTCTCCGAGCTTTCTTCTCCAAAAAGGCTATGGTGGCTAGGGTTTGCTTTGGGAGAGTTGGAAGACTAAATGATAACCTACGTAGCTTATGGGGTTAATAAAGGGTTGGTTGGGTCAATCCCTTATCAGATTACAACTCTCAATTTTCGTCACTTTTAATTACCCAAAAATACCAAATTACTAAAATACCCTTTAAGTTACCGGTATGGCCTAAAAATACCCCGGGACCCAAACTATACCCCCGGCTAGTGTTTTCGGACTATCTCGACCCTTCCGGACGCGTTGGCGCACTCAAAACGACCATACAGATTATAGATTTTAAATTCACTTTTATTATCAAAATATTATACCGTGACGCGGCGGTCCCACGCGTCTCAACAAAATTTCTAAAATGCCGTATATAAATCCCACGACAAATTTTATAGTACCAGATACATACATAATCATGTGTGCACATAATCAAATACCAATTCTTCTCACATTAGTATTTTTAACCCGGATTAATTTCCAATTCATACGCTAATTAATTAATTAATCCCAAAAATAAATATAGTCAAAAATACGGGGTATTACAGATCGTCCACCCATTTGTACTATATAGAGGAGGAGACCTCTAAGGAGGTGGTGATACCACTTGATTCGATTCCGATTGTTAGAGAGTTTGCCGATGTATTTCAGGATATACCTAGATTACCCCCTAGTCGAGAGATAGACTTTGTCATAGACTTATTGCCAGATACGAGACCTATAGCACGCGCATCGTACCGTATGGCTCCAGCTGAGATGAGGGAGTTACGGGATCAGATTGAGCAGTTGTTGGGTCAGGGGTTTATACGGAGGAGTACTTCGTCGTGGGGTGCCCCTGTGTTGTTCGTGAACAAGAGAGATGGTTCACTGAGATTGTGTGTGGACTACCGAGAGTTGAATAAGGTCACGATACGGAATAAGTATCCGTTGCCTCGAATCGATGACTTATTCGACCAGTTGAGAGGAGCTTCTTTCTTCTCAAAGATTGATTTGAGATCAAGATACCATCAGTTGTGTATCAGGGAGGAGGATGTCTCGAAGACTGCGTTCTTGTCGAGATATGGTTCTTACGAGTTTCGGGTTATGCCTTTTGGTTTGACCAACGCTCCAGCAGTGTTTATGGACTTGATGAACAGAGTGTTCAGGGATTTCCTAGATCAGTTTGTCATTGTCTTCATCGATGATATTCTGGTTTACTCCCAGATATAGGAGGAGCACGCCGAGCATTTGAGGCAAGTTTTACAGACACTACGTCAGAACGAGTTGTATGCAAAATATGAGAAATGCGGGTTTTGGCTGAAGGAGGTCCACTTTTTGGGACATATTATTTCCGATCGGGGAATATCTGTTGATCCGGGGAAGGTATCCGCGGTGAGGGAGTGGGGACAGCCCACGACACCGACAGAGATTCGTAGCTTCTTGGGCCTAGCAGGATACTACAGGAGGTTCATTCGGGGATTCTCGAAGATAGCAGGTCCTTTGACACATCTGACTCGTAAGGGTGTGCCATTCATCTGGAGTGATGCCTGTCAGTTGGCATTCGATGAATTGAAGGATTAGTTGACCTCAGCACCTGTGTTAGCATTACCGAGACCGGGAGTTGAGTATCTAGTATACACCGATGCGTCCTTACAAGGACTTGGAGGTGTATTGCAGCAGGAGAGTCAGGCCATAGCTTATGATTCCCGTAAGCTAAAGCCTCATGAGAAGAATTACCCCACTCATGACTTGGAGTTCGCGGAAGTTGTATTTGCCCTTCGGATATGGAGACATTATCTTTTGGAGGAGAAGTTTCGATTGTTCACAGACCACAAGTCTCTACAGTACCTATTCACGCAGAAGGAGTTGAATATGCGGCAGCGAAGGTGGCTTGAGTTTGTGAAGGACTACCAGTTTGATATCCAGTATCACCCGGGGAAGGCTAACGTGGTAGGAGACGCGTTGAGCCGTAGGCCAGCAGATGAAGTGGCAGAGGTGTGGAAGGCCAAGTGGAAGGAATTGGGACACCAGGATGCAGTGGCCCGATCGTTCATGTCAGTGATGACCGTTACACCGCAGATTGTCACGAAGGTAGTAAGGGCACAGGCAAATGACTTGTTCTATCAGGAGCTGATAGTTCAATTATTAGTAGAGGGAGCTGATTCCTATACCGTTAGCTCAGACGGGGGATTACGCTTCAATGGGAGATTGGTATTTCCGAAAGGGGAGGAATTGCGGCACGAGGTGATGGCAGAGTCGCACGACTCACGGTTCGCGGTACATCCCGGTGGGGACAAAATGTACCAAGACATGAGACGACAGTATTGGTGGAGCGGGATGAAGAGAGATATTGCCGAGTTTGTCTCTAAATGCGCCACTTGTCAGCTAGTAAAAGTGGATCATCAGAGACCGGCAGGACTGCTACAGCCGTTGGAGGTCCCGATGTGGATGTGGGAGAGCATATCCATGGACTTTATCACGGGATTGCCTACGTCACAGAGAGGTCACGACTCCATTTGGGTAATTGTGGACAGGTTGACCAAAGTCGCTCATTTTCTACCCGTAAGGACGGATTACACTGCGGGACAGTATGCCCAGCTCTTTATTGCAGAGATAGTGAGACTTCACGGCGTGCCCTTAAATATCGTGTCTGATCGAGACAAGATATTTGTTTCACGGTTTTGGGAGAGTTTTCAGGAGGCCATGGGCACGGAATTGCGGTTGAGTACGGCGTATCACCCGCAGACTGATGGGCAAACGGAGCGTACAAACCAGATGTTGGAGGACATGCTACGTATGAGTATCATTGATTTTAGGGGTGGATGGGAGCAGTATCTTCCACTGGTAGAGTTTGTTTACAACAACTCCTACCAGCTCACCATTGGCATGGCTCCATTTGAGGCGTTGTACGGTAGACCTTGTCGTTCCCTAGCATGTTGGTTAGAGGTAGGGGACAACAAACTACTAGGGCCGGAAGTGATTCAGGATACTTCGGCAAGGATAGAATTAATTCGGAGTCGCATTCGGGTAGCTCAGGACAGGCAGAAGAGCTATGCTGATGCGAAGAGGTTCTTCAGAGAGTTACAAGTGGGGGACCAGGTTTTGCTCAGAGTATCTCCTATGAAGGGGATTATGCGTTTCGGGAAGAAAGGCAAGTTGGCACCGAGATATGTGGGACCATTTCCTATTATTGAGCGGATTGGACCGGTTGCGTATAGGCTTGGATTACCGGAGCATTTACATCGGATTCACGATGTGTTTCATATTTCCTCGCTAAGGAAATATCTTAGAGATGATTTGGCTCATTCTCACATTGCTTTGGAGGACATCGATCTCCAGCCTGATAGCTCCTACGAGGAGGGGCCGATTGCGATTTTGGACCGAAGTGAGCGGAAACTGCGGTCAAAGATAGTCCCGTTAGTGCGTGTCCAGTGGCGACATCATAATATTGAGGAGTCCACATGGGAGCGCGAGGATGAGATGCGCGAACGTTATCCAGAGTTGTTCTTACCAGGTACTTTCTAGTTCCGAATTTCGGGACGAAATTCAGTTATTAGGGGGGAAGTATGTAACACCCCGTATTTTTGTGATATTTATTTTATGGGATTAATTAAATTAAATGCGTATTAATTAGAAATTAATCCGGATTAAAAATACTAGCGAGATGCGAGTTGTTATTTGATTATATGTGCATATATGATTATATATGAATATTGAATTATGAAATTTGTCGTGAGATTGAAATACGGCAATTTGGAAATTTTGTTGAGACGCGTGTGACAGTCGCGTCATGGTATATAATTATGATAATTGAAAAGTGAATTTTATTTCTATTATCCGTATGGCCGTTTTGAGGGTCGAAATAGTCAGAAAATACTAGCCGGGGGTTAAGTTTGGGTCCCGGGGTATTTTTAGGCCATACCGGCAACCAAAAATGGCAGTTTGGTAATTTTAGAATTTTGGGATTTTTGATTAACGAATTTTAGGAGTTTTAATTGAAAAATTAAAACACCCACTAACCCATTACCAGCCATTATCTAATTAGAGGGCTACGGGGGTTATTAGAACTAGCCCCAAAAGTTACTTAGGCAAAAACCCTAGCCACCATTGTTACTTGGAGAAGAAAGCTTGTAGAAGGAGAGATAGAAGGATTCTGCAGAGAGAGAGAGAACCATTCATCAAATTCGTCATCAAATCCAGAGTTACCATTAAGGCAAGTGATTTAATTTCGTTTTTATAGAGAATGTTTCTTCCATGTGTAGGAATTGATAAAAAATTGATTTGTTCTTAGGAGTTAATGAAAAACCCATTAAATTGGAAATAGAAATTGCATTCTTGATGAGGAAATTGCATGTAGATTTGTAGTTGATGATTATTCTGATGATATTACAATTAGTATGAAACCAAAAACGGATTTAATTAGACTTCTAGATGATTTATAAATTCTAGGGTTCATGTGTTTGAAATTGGGGAAAAATGTAGAGATTTGATATTTGAATGATGTTAGGATGAATTAACACCCCCAAACATGTTAATATGTGACCTAAGGATGTTTAGGGACGATTAGGAACCTTAAACAATCGTTGGAGTAATGTTTGGATGAGATTTGAGGTGTAGAGAGATGGGAAAAACGAAAATAAGAAATCTGGGCTCGAATCTGGTCGCTCGTTAGAAGACATGCCCAGGTCGTTCGAACGAACTCGTTTGAACGAGCTTCTAACGAGTTGACCATTGACTTCTAACGAGGGTGAAGTTCGTTCGATAACTTCGTTCGAACGAGACCTCGTTAGATAGGCCAGTTCGTTCGAACGAACTCTCGTTCGAACAGCCTCGTTCGAACGAGACTTCGAACGAGTTGACAGTTTAGGCTTTTTAGCCTGTTTTGATCCCGAGTGCCCCGTAACCTTGTGTATAGGTAGAGATAGCTTTCCCTTGATGTTAAATTGATATATTTGGGATGTTTGGGATATAATGAGGAGTTAAACCTAGAAGTGTAGTTTGAACCTAAAGGAAAATATGAGTAGGACGTGAGTGTCTATTACGATGCGAGAACTATTGACAGCCTAGCTTATTATATTAACCGGGAACATATAAATGGTGTAGTATTATATGTCAGTACGAGAAGAGATATGTACCAATATATTATGGTGATTACTAAGACGTGTGCATACTTAGTATATATGTATTGATTTTATGTGTATGACATACCTACCATACTTGCTATCACGGGAGGTTCGCGTTCGCTTAGGGCCCTCTAACCCTTGTGTTGCCCGGATTTAGACTGGTTACCTCGATGAACATAGGTCAGAGAAGGACTTATTGGGATGTTAATAAGTCTGCTGATCGTGGGAGCGTAGGTATGTGCGTGACCCATGTGATGTGACTGTGTTCGCCTCCATTATTTGGGATGTTGTTATCTGAACGATTCCTGAGAGATTCGGAATGCGTGATCCTTATGTACGTGATGTACCGGGATGGATAGCAGAGTATGTGTGCACCGTAGCTTAGTCTCGGGGTGCTTGTATTGCATATTTATGATGTGAATAATATACACTTAATTAATGGGAACTTTCATGTTAACATTGTGAATAAAATTATGGTATTGTTTTGAGAAAACATAACGGGTTAACCAATACTGAAATGTATTACATATTGAGAATTTGAGTTTAAGTAAAGCCCTCTATTTATTTGATAAAGTTAGAATGTAATATGGGAATCGAGTAGTAAGGGGTAGAACTTATTACGTTTTGGTTAGATATATGTGTCATTTAGATGGGTAATGTACGTTAGGAGTGCACATGTAGTCGAGAGGTGATAATTTCATGTGAGTGCACGTCCTAACATGTATTTTGCATTTAATATTTTAATGTTATTAAAACACTTGCTGTTTTCAAAATGTTTTACACTTTCGGGCTCTGACCCATTTGCTTTCAAATCTATTTTTGTAAAAACCATTTTAGGTTCCCAGTCACAAGGACACCATGCATAGAATTCTCATTCAGGTGACGAGCTGTAGCTGATTGTGGAAGCTACAGGACTTTGCTTGTAGACGCTTCATCTACTTTGACTCTATATTCAGCAGTTATCAGTTGTAGGGCATGTCGCCCACTCCTTTTAGAGACATTTCATTTATTTCAATTATTCAGACTTTTGGCATGTAATTATTCAGGATTCGGACTTGTAGTATTATTTTCATTTGTTGGGATTGTTGTGAGGAGTTTTCCTCTGGATTTCTTATTAGTATTGTTAGTTATTTCATTAGTTCGTATGGTGAATGGATTATGTTGACTCTTCCATTATTATTTTATTGCATGTTATCCAGACTTAACTTAAAATTTGGCAACTTACTTTTTAAATACTAGGTGGTTAGTAATTATTAAAATGTTTTCGACAGTGATGCTATTAACTGAACCAACTTGGCATTTTGTATTAATTTAATAAAGGAGTAGCTACCCGGTATTTAATTAGTCGGGGTGTCACAAAAGGATGTAATGGTATCGTGGAACTTAATGTACCATTGACGAGAAGCTTTCTTTAGACCATATATTGACTTCTTTAACATACAAACCATGTCTTCCGTTTCTTCCTTTATGAAGCCTTGTGGTTGTGCCATGTAGACTTCTTCTTCTAAACTCCCATTTAAAAAAGCTGTTTTTACGTCCATTTGGTGCAACTCCAAATCAGAATGAGCCACCAACGTTAATATGATTCTCAATGAGTCCTTCTTTGAAACTGGAGAGAATGTCTCATTATAATCAATGCCTTCTCGTTGATTAAAACCTTTGGCAACAAGTCTTGCTTTATGTCATTCGATATTGCCTTTTGAGTCAAGTTTGGTCTTAAAGATCCACTTGCACCCAACTCATTTTTGTCCTTCTAGCAATTCGATCAACTCCCAAACTTTATTGTCATTCATAGATTTTATTTCTTTATTCATGGCATCAATCCATTTATCGGAATCATCAATATTTACATCTTTTTCATAAGAAACTGGATCATTAATATTACCTATGTTAAATTCGGTCTCTTGAAGGTATACCATATAATCATCCGAAATTGCCGATCTCCTTTCTCTTTGAGATCTTCTTAATGGCACTTCTTGTTGTGCTTCAAAAGTTTCATCGGTTATAGTTTCATTATGTGGTTTTTCAGTTGGTTGATCATTCACGTGTTGTTCATTGTTATTGATTGGGTCAATGACCGGTTCAACAACTACATTAGGAACAACAGGTATGTTATGAACTCTGGGTATAGGAATTTTTACCCTGACTTCTTGAATGATTATCTCCCTTTCTTTTATACTCCCACTTACTTCACCTTCTTCAATGAATTTAGCATTTCCAGTTTCTATGATTCTAGTTGTATGATTTGGATAGTAGATTCTATATCCCTTCGACTTTTCTGGATACCCGATGAAATGACAAGATAATGTCCTACGATCCAATTTCTTTTCATGAGGGTTATAGATTATATCTTTCGCTCGGCATCCCCACACATGTAAATACCTTAAATCGGGTTTCCATTCTTTCCAAAGTTCAAAAGAGGTTTTTGAAACTGACTTACTAGGAACCCTATTTAAGATGTGTACAACGTTTTTTAATGCATGTGTCCACAAAAATGTATGCAATTGAGTCCTACTTATCATACTTCTTACCATTTCTATAAGGGTACGATTACGCCTTTCAGTTACACCATTCTACCAAGGTGATCCTGGCATTGTGTATTGGGCACAAATACCTAATTTTTAAAGGAGTTTAGCAAATGGGCCAGGGCGTTTCCCTGACTCGTCATATCTACCATAATATTCGCCACCTCTATCAGACCTAATAATTTTCACCTTTTTGCCTAGTTTCCTCTCAACCTCATTAATGTATATTTCAACGACCTTCACAGACTGAGATTTATTATGCAACATGTACAAAATGCAGTAACGTGAAAAATCATCTATAAAGGTGATGAAGTATTTTTCTCCACCAATGGATGGAATATCAAAAGGTCCACATATGTCTGTATGTATTATTTCAAGTAGTTGGGTGCTTCTTGTGGCTCCTTTCTTTGTATGTTTGGTATGTTTTCCTTTAATACAGTCCACACATACATCATAATTGGCCCAATCCAGGTTATGGAGTATTCCATCTTTAATGAGCCTCTCAATTCTCGACCTGGATATGTGCCCTAATCTTTTATGCCACAAATAAGAAGATTTTTCATCATTAAGTGTACGTTTCGTACCAATATTAGGATGCAGGGTCACAAGGGTTTCAGAAAAATCCTTTTCAAGATTCAATCGATATAAACCATCTAATAAAAATCCAGAACCAACATTATTAGAATTTTTAATCAAACCAAAACCATTGTTCTTAAATTCAATTGCAAAACCATCTAAAGCAAGTTTAGAAACAGAAATTAAATTCCTAGAAACTGTGGGAACATAAAAAATTTCTTGCAAATCTAAAATAAATCAAGTGCTTAAAATCAAGCGAAAGACTCCAACAGCTTCTATTTTAGCCTTTGCCTTATTGCCCATGTAGAGAAAATGCTCATTTGGATTTGTTTTGCGGATCGAAATGAAGCCCTGTATCGAATTAGAAACATGACACATAGAACCAGAATCAATCCACCAAGTGTTAGAAGGAGCGTTAATGAAGTTTGATTCGAAACAAACATAAATAAAGGGATTACCCTTTTTCTCGAACCATGCCTTTCGTTTATGACAATCCCTCTGGAAATGGCCCTTCTTTTTACAGAAGTGACACTTGTAATTATTTTCCTTCTTCACAGCAGCAGTTGATGGTTCAGCTTGATGAGATGGCCCAGGACCTTTCTTAATGCCCTTGTCGAACTTCTTCTTAAAACTAGCTCCTTTGACTATAAGGTTTGCCACCTGTCCCTTAGTCACATGGACATTCTGTTGCTTGAGCCTTCCTTCCTCCTGTACCAACATGCTTTGCAAATCATTTACATTCCACTTATCTTTTATAGTGTTGTAATTGATTTGGAAAGGCCCATACTCAGGAGGTAGGGAGTTTAGGACGAATTGGATGAGAAAAGACTCATCCACTGTCATGCCAAAAACTCTAAGTCTAGCAGCCAGATTGGTCATTTCTATAATGTTCTCATTCATGGTCCGAGTACCATCAAACCTTATAGTGGTCAGGTCATCCATCAGTTTCCCAACAAGGGATTTATCAGTAGTGCGAAAGCGTTCCTTAATGTTGTTCAAATACTCTCTCGATTTCGTAGTTTCAGGTAGGGAGGTCTTAATGTTAGTAGCAACACACATTTGCATAAACATTAGGGCCAACCTATTGGATCGAGACCATGCTTCATGGACAGCAATTTCATCCTCGCTACTGGTATCAGTAATAGCAGCGGGTTCATCACACATAATTGCCATGTCCAGGTCAAGAACCCCTAGGCTGAACTCAATTTTCTCATTCCATTCAGAAAAATTAGTTCCATCAAATTTGGAATAGGATTGAGCTTGCGAATACAGGTTAAGGGGAACTGCAATTAATAACTATGTCCACGAATTAAATTTTCACACACAACAAAAATTGCAAGGGTCGAATATTGAATTGTTGACTAAAGATTTTGGCATATTTCATTTACAATCTGAATATCACGGAATCTATGTTAATCATCACATAATGTTCAGATTTGTAAAGATATATTACCCTATAATTCATTTATCATGGTCCCATAATTTTGGCATCTCTGTTTGTTGCCTAAACATTTAATACCATGATTAATGGACTTAATGTCAACTATTCTGTTTCTACAAAAACTAGTTCTAATGTTGTTCAATTCAGATATTAGCATGTGTTGCGCCTCAATCCAATTTTATAACTGACATTAGAATAAATCTTTAATGAATGTAAGTATAGTATTCGTACACGCAGTCTCAGCCTGTGTTTGGCCTTTGACTTAACTCAAATGAATTATTGTTTACATGTTTCAACTTAAATATAGTTAATCATGCCTTAATATTAACTATAATATGTAATCTATCAATAATTACAAAGATACCAATAGTAGCTTAAATGCCTTAAAAACAGAATTGCCCAGGTATAGAAAAAACACAAAATACATGAATTTCGCCAAAAATGACAAAAATGAGTTTTCGCCATAGAATTGAAGTAAAACATGCCAGAAAACCAAAACTTTTTGCAGAACGTTAATATCAATTTTCTGCAAAGATTTAGAAGCCCGAGATTATTTCCTAAAATGGCAAAAACGGGGTTTTGAGGGCCTTAACGGACTCGGATTACCGAAAAACTTTGAAAAATACTATTCACTGCGCAAAAAAAATCGCTCGAAATATGTTTTGCGCCAAA
This sequence comes from Sambucus nigra, assembly GCA_949130495.1. Classification (NCBI taxonomy): domain Eukaryota; kingdom Viridiplantae; phylum Streptophyta; class Magnoliopsida; order Dipsacales; family Adoxaceae; genus Sambucus; species Sambucus nigra. The sequence continues at coordinate 378,080,021 of OX422219.1, read as the reverse complement.
TTACAGTTTTCTCTAAATTAATCCTAAAAATAGATTCGTTTTCTTATCATGATTAATAAACGTGTTTTTCATAATGTTTACATAACTTGAAACAATAAAATCATGTTAACGGCATATTATGGTTCTTATAACACGAAAAGGGGTTGAACAATAATGGGACAGTTTTCACAAGATAAGGACTGTAGCAGCAATTTCGTTCTTAATATCATAACACAAATTCGAATTACCATATATACGATTATCATATTGCTTAAAAATTCCAGATTTCCACAAAAACAAAATTTTCAGATTTCTAGGAAAAACAAAATTTTCAGATTTCCCCAAAAAAAAATCCAGATTTCTAGATTTTTAAAACAACATAAATCAGAATTGTTAAAAAGGAGTTTTCATTAACGAAAAACATGAGATTATAAACCGCAAGCTCTGATACCACATGTTAAATAATACTGTTTCGTTAATCATAAATTCGAATATGAATCATAAGGTTGCATCATGAATAAAATAATTTTGACATGAATCCAGGATGTTTATCTTCATGCAATCACAGAACCGAAAATTCCTTATAACTACGATTTAAAAACTGATATTTGTCCATCGTTGTTGAACGGATTAAAATGCCTTGAATGCTCCTTTCTTGAAAAGCCCGGAATATGAAAAAAAATGAATTTCAGATTTTCTCTCCCTCCTTAGAAACAGTGTGTATTGAGATGACTCTAGATAGTATAGAGGTCTCTATTTATAAGGGAAAGAGAGCTGGAATCCTAGTGGTGGTGGGACTCTTTCCAAGTCTTCCACTAATGTCACTAACCATCATGTGAATAACGGATAAGGTTTACCCAAATCTTTTAATATCTTTATTTATCACATTCCTAATTAATTATCTGACATCTATTAAAACCACATAAATGGGAAATTCGGAATTTAATACAATTGAAATTAAATAATTAATTTTGTCACTTAACATTAATTTCCAACATGCATATCACGTAGTACGTTTTGACAACACTAATATTTCTAGTGCTTATGAGCATATTCTATTCCAATTTATTTTAAGGCTCTATATGTTTCTTCTTGCAAAAGATTATGAAATATGTGGATGTTGAAACTGAGAGTTATTAGTGAAATGTCATTGTGCCATTTAAAATTGTGTCCATAAATTGCATCCGTATTAAAATACTCTTAAGAACTGAAGGCTTTATTCTATTTCATTGATCACATTGCAATATTTAACATTTATTGAATATGAAGCTTATAAAAATTATGGATGTTCTTGTCGCTAATAGTATTTCAAAATAAAAAAAAATATTGCTCGTGTATTGATTCCTAAAACTATGTATATCAATGATGAGACGAATTCTATTTCCCACACTAACTATACCTAATAAGTGCTTTTTCAGAAGACATTCAATGACAAATAGAAAGTAAATTTCTTACATTTTCAATATGAACAAATAGACTAGGATTAAGCTGCATAATTCTCAATGTACCCAGAATTGCCACATTAAAGTGAACAAAGGTTCTTAAAGCACCATAAACATGATTTCCCTTAGGCTTTTGAAGGTTGTTAAGGTTGTGGTTTGTAATACTGGTTTTTTACAAGGAAGAGTTGAAGTTGAGGGTTCCCACAAATCTCTCTCTTTACTCCCCCCCCCCCCCCCCCCTCCTAATAATTTATTCTCGCCTTTGTATTTTACTTTTTCAGTTAACCTGTTCACCATTTAAAGTTCCATATGATTCTTAATTATTTAAATCTTGATTGTTGTATATTGTGGATAATTTCTTTGAGTTCAGAGTTTTTGTATTGCACTTCTAACATATATTCTACTTACTTTACTAGTTTTTTAAAATTGTAATCTAAAACAAATTATAATAAATAAAATTGTAATATGGTAGTAAAAAGAAGAATTGGTCATTTATCTTTACAAACTATCATGTTGACATTTGAGCTTTGAGGAAACCTAGGCACTCTTAATGCCAAATGTTGAATTTTAACAATTTTTAGCATTAAAAGGAAAGAACAAATAAATAGTAATATTACATCTTAATGGAACCAAATTCAAAATTAAGATGTAAAAACAAACACCCAATGAGTGGAGGTGTTATTAGAGAGACTTCCATAATATTGAAGGTCCACTATTATTAATCTTGTGCATTTTCCCGCTTAATTATACTTGCAACAATATAAGGCGTACCTTGTCTCCCATGGACAACCTGATGGTAGTGGGCAATGGGAGGTGAATATGGATCCCACACTAGAGGTAGAGTATAAAAAGGTTATTTAATTTAATATCAAAATTATATTAAAATCAAGGAATTTGTGTTCATCTAGATGGGGAAGTTTTTATTCCTTAATTAGAAGTAGATAACATGAAAACAAAATATTTCAATGTCCAAGTACTTATGCTAAAGACGAGAATATGTTGCGTACTGCTAAAGACTAGAATTTGCGGTGTATTGACTAGAAGCTATTATGTATTACTAATAAATTATTCTTATTTCTTTTGAGGTATATACCGACGGGTAGGACGGATAAGGATAAGCACTAATGTTGATCTTTATATTAAAAGTAATATCTATTTTAATTCCCTGTTGATTTTATGCTTAATATATTTTAGTTCCCTCTTTATATTATGCTCGTCTTTATGGCCTATGTTAAAATCCGATTACCTAATTACCCGTTTATTAAATGGAACGGATTTGGATTCATATACTCTGATACGTTAGTAATCCGATCCGATTATATATAATATTTTTAATTAATATATATTATATTTAATAATATTTTAAATATATAATATAATAGTTATAATATTATATATAAAAAAACCTCCTTCATATAAAAGGAAAAAGACACACACACACACGGCTTCTAAGAGTTGAAAATTAAAATGTTGCAAATCAAGTGGTCAAAAGTATATGTTTTGACATATTATTATTTATTTTTTTAATGAAAAATATTATAAAAATAACAATTTGTCGGATAATCGGATCGGATCCGATTCCGTTTAACATGAACGAATATGGATTTCGAACCCTAACATATAATTCGATGGACAATCGAATCGGATCTGAATCCTTTCAACATAAACGGATATGGATTTAAATTTGCCTGATCCGGTCCAAATTCTATCCGTTTACAGGCCTAGACGATTCTTGTGTGTTTGAACTAATTGGATCCTTATCGGACTCCCAGTTTAACAAAATGACAATTATAGCAAGTTTTAGGCTAAAATGGGGGGCGTTGGGGTTAAAAAATCAAAACATCAACCAAATGGCCCAAAAAAAGGAACAAGCACTTCTAAAGGTACCATTCGAACATGTATCAACTGACCTTATCCTTATCGGACCCTCAATTTATCAAAATAATAAAATCGAAGTCTGGTTCAATATATAGTGTCTTTATTAGGAAACTATCAAGGCTCATCATTTTTCGGATTTGGGTATAATAATAATAAATAGTCTGTCTCCAGAATTATACTAAACGGGTTGATCCTTCAGTCCCCCATTTGCTTTATTAACTTATACTAAGGGCTCCCCGGCATGCGCTAAGGGCTCCCCAGCATGTGGCTTTCTAAGATTATGGATCCAGTCATCTTAACTCCATTAAACTCCTTGATAAATATAATATGTCCTTCGAAGATTCATTGTCTTTTCCCATAACGTCCTAAAAGAAAGAAATGTCGTTGGTGGAACGGGGAAGGTCTAGATGCTAGACATCCCAAAAAATTCTTTCTAGGTTTTATGTGTCTCTATAACAAATCGTCCATTTATCGATGGGAGAATGATGGGGATTGAACCCGTGCGTGGTGGATTCATAATCAACTACCTTAATCCACTTGGTTATATCCGCCCCTACCCTTGCACGGATTTCAGGGCTAGCATAAAAGATTTTATCGAATGAATGCTAACTTTGTTATTTTCAAATAAATTTAATGATGGGATAAGCGTAGACAAGCAGTAATAGCCGAAATCAGAAAAAGAGGAGATAGGTAATAGGAGATTTTATTAAGAAAGAAGAGAGGCTAATCATCAGACTGCTCTGGAATAGGTTAATCGCTGGAGACAAGAATGAGTTAATCTAGTTTCGAAATCATGCATTACTCTAATAAGGGTGCAAAATTTCTGAGTGAAGGGAAGCATAACCACTTATTTCATATCCTCCATGTTAGCAAGGCAGGTCCGCTATAAAGCCTATCGGGTAGAAAGTCCTCAAGAATGAGAAAGTCGACCAAAATACTATTCCATAATCGACTTTTATTTTTGAATCAAGGGGGCTTGGCTTGTACCAATCTCTAAAAGAGTTTTCTTTGAGCGAGCAGTATTTCTATCTTTTAAGGTTGCATATACGCAAGTTTTAGGTTAAATTGAGGCATTGGGAGCGAAATATCAAAAAAATCACTAAATGTCCAGGAAAGAGGCATGAACACCTCGATATGGACAATTTTAATGTATTTGAGCTAGTCGTATTTTTATCGGACTCCCGGTTTACTAAAATGACAATTGTAGTAAGTTTTAAGTGAAAAAAATGGAGCGTTCGGGAATGAAATATTATAACAACAACCAAATGGCCCGAAAAGAGGTAAAAGAACCCCGAGAAGGACCATTGCAACGTGTGTGAACTGACTGTGTCCTTATTGGACTGCTAGCTTAACAAAATGACAAGTATATGTAAATTTTAGGTTAAATTGGGGCATTGGGGGTGAAATATAAAAAAAATAACCAAATGACCTAGAAAGTGGTAAGAAGACCTCGAGATGGACACTTGTAATATATTTGAACTAGTTGTGTCCTTATCGAACTCCTGGTTTAACAAAATGGCAATTATAGCAAGTTTTAGTTTAAAAAATACGACGTTCGGTACTGAAATATAAATAGCAACCAAATGGCCCAAAAAGAGGCACTAGCACCTCGAGAGGGACCATTACAATCTGTGTGAACTATAACCTTGTCCTTATAACATCCTTAGTTTATCAAAATGACAAGTATACACAAATTTTTGGTTAAAATTGGGTGTTGGGGGTGAAATATTATAATAATAACCAAATGACTCGGAAAGAGGCATTAACACCTCGAGATGAATGATTATAATGTGTTTGAACTATTCGGGTTCTTACCAGACTCTAGGTTTTACAAAATAACAATTATAGTAGATCTTAGGTTAAAAACGGAGCATTAGGTGGTGAAATATTAAAGCAACAACAAAATTTCCCGAAAAGAGGCATAAGCACCTCGAGGGGGACCATTGCAATGTGTATGAATTGACCTTGTTCATACCGAACCCTCAGTTTATTATAATGATAAGTATACGCAATATTTAGGTTAAATTGAGGCGTTGGAGGTGAAATATTAAAATATGAAACAAATAACTCGAAAAGAGGCACGAACGGCTCGAAATGGACAATTATAACGTGTTTGAACTAATCGTGTCCTTATCGGACTCTCGGTTTAACAAAATGACAAGTATATGCAAGAATAATTTTTTTGAATTTTGTATGCTTGAATACATATTTTTAAACATTATTTGATTACTTGAATCTTCTCTTTTTTATAGGATAGTATTTAAGCTCTAGATTTTACTAATGTGGAACACACGAACAAGTCAATAATTTTCTTGAGCGACGTATTGAGCTACCATTACACGTGAACAAGTTCATATTTTACTTCAGGGGTCACTACACCAAATCTGTACTATTGTCACGGTTATTGACCTTGACAAGTTGGACTTGTCAAGGTCAATGACCGTGACAATTCGGGGCGAGACATTTTTTTTTGTCACGGACGTGTCACGGTCATTGACCTTGACAAGTTCGTTAGAATTGTCACGGTCGCATCAAGGTCATGGACCGTGACAAGTTTAGTCACGGTTAATAACCGTGACAAACCCGTGATAATATTTAAAAAAAAATCACGATCAATGACCGTGACAAGTCCGTGACAATTCTTTGTCACGGTCGTGTCAAGGCCAATGACCGTGACACAAAACGCGTGTTTTTTGTCACGGTCAATGACCTTGACAAGGGTGGCCGACTGAAAGGTGACAATTTTGTCATTTTGGTGTAGTGGTTTGCTTATTTATTGTTGTTGATTACATTCGGGGTTGTTTACATGATGTGTTATGGACGTTCGGGCTTCTATGATATTGTTGTTAACTTTTATGTTTATGTTTAAGCGATTTTTCTATTAAGAAGTTTCTAGAATGTCTAAAAAACAGAGTAAACTCTATCAATTTTTTTCCTGTGAAATATCACAATTTGTAGTATTTTAAATTTTAATATGTAGAGTAGGCTATTATTAAAATTAGTATGTTCGCAATTGTTGATTCTCCTGATTGTTTGTAAATAATAAATAGTTTTTTTGTTTCCTGAAAAATCTGGAACGATTTTAAACCGTGCTAGAAATGTCCGACATAATTTTTATAATAATTATAATATAATTTAGTATTCTTTAGAAGCGTTCCAAAAACGTGCCGAAAATGACACATGGATTTTTTTGGCATGGTTTTAAATCGTGCCAGATTGTCAAATATCAATATGCTTAGGTCAAAATCTGACATGGTTTAAAATCGTGCTAAAAATGATAATTTGGCACGCTTAATTTTAGCATGGTTTTAAATCGTGCCAGATTGGGTGTATCATGGTTTAAAACCTTATCCGATTGGCATTTTTGGTTTAGTACCTCCTTTAAAATGGCTACTAATATTCTTAAAGCATTGAACTTATTTCATAATTTTAATCAACTAATTTTTAAGAAGCGACTAATATTCTTAGGGATGCATATAATTCATCTTCCCAAAAGTCATCGTGCTCATTATTTGTTAATTTTCTCTTTTGAGTGATTTGCTCAAAATTAAGTTACCCAATAATAATTATTGCACATCTCAATGGAAGCATTCAATGTATTTTTCCAACCATGATATTCATCACAACGATAATCACTGAATTTTTCATGCTCAAGAATGTTCATGCAATCACCAATGGTCTTAGGTGTAGATTTAATTCTTTCATTTTCAAGAATTTCAATGTAGTCACTCGTGATCTTGGGTGCTAAATTATTTCATTTTGGGGAAGTTTTATGTAGTCACCCATTGTCTTGGGTGTTGAATAAATTCTTTTATTTTCACCCATGGTCTTGGGTGCTAATTCAATTATTTTTGTTATAAGAATTTTCATGTTGTAACCCATTGTGTTGGGTGTTGGGTCAAATCTTTCATTTTCAAGAACTTGTTGGTAATCATACATTGTCTAAGGTGTTGACGAACTTTGAAATTTTTCAGCATAAAAAATATCAGCACCCAAAGAGTTAAAATGGTACATTCGAAACAAAAGGACTCTCTCTGAATATTAAGCAAACATTTGGCAACCACCACTACACCAAAATAGGCGAATGGTCATGGCCAAAATCCCTGACCAAGACTGTCGGTCGCGGACTTAGGTCGTGATCATTTCGGACATGACCAATTATTTGGGCCGCGGCCCAAATTCGTGACCAATCTGGAGTCATGACCCTGAGGGGGTACAGCGGATGGTCACGAACTTAGGTCGCGAAGGGAAAAAAATGGTCGTGGCCAAAGCCCGTGACCCCTAACTGTGAGGAAAAATGGTGGTGGCCAAAGTCCGTGACACATACCGCGATAATTTTTTATATTTGTTCGTTGTAGTGTGGGTCACGGACTTTGGCCTCGACCATTTTTTTCGTCGCGGTATGGGTCACGAACTTTGGCCGCGACCATTTTTATATGCAACGGAAGAAATAAAAATGATCATGGACAAAGTCCATGACCATATTTAACTAAAATATAAAAAAAATGGGTTTTTTTGTCCAATCCTAAAATTGGGGGTCCCATGACTGCGCGTCCCGTTGCTATGCATAACGTTGGACGTGCACGAGGTGTTACAAATATTTATTATTAGGAAAATAATAAAAAAATACAAATTGCGAATCAGGAACGTTGTTAATAAACTAATATACATACAAACTTAAAAATATTATAAATCTTAATAATTCGCGGACCAAAAAAAGTTGGGCATAGTCTCCTCTATTTTTTGGACATTCCAAACCCTGTTAATATAAAACTTGCTTATTATAAAGCCTGCACGGCCATAAAATTTAACAATCAAATTATAAAAGCTCGCACGGCCACAAAACTAAACAATAAACTACAAAATCGCGCACGGCCGTTCCACATAAGAAATATAATCCTGAATGTCAACAACATTATATAAACAATCTTCATGTTGTAAACCATTTCCTTCTTCATGTGTTCCACGTGCAAAAAAGCAAACGATATAATGTTATCCAGCAAAACTAGGATACAAAAAAAATGATATCAGTAACCAAGTTGTTTTAAAAAAATCGTATTCAAGCTAAAAAATTACATATACGAGTTATAATTATCATCATATCAGTTCCTACGAGTTACATTTGTCCCGTGCGAGGTGTCGGTGCCTCTCATGGGGCAGTTTGGGGGCTATTTCTGGGTTTCCCCCACTAGCGCCTTGTTAATAAGCCTAAGTATAGATATTTTCAAATTATCGTTGTATTCTCAAACCGATAGTCTAGTGACCACGCGGTCAGTTCCTACGAGTTACATTGGTTTCGTGTGAGGTATCGGTGCCTCTCATGGGGCCATTTAGGGGTTGTTTCTAGGTTTCCCCCTCTAGCACCTTGTTAATAAGCCTAAGTCTAGATATTTTCAAATTATCGTTGTATTCTCAAATCGAGAGTCTAGTGACCACGCGGTTAGTTCCTACGAGTTACATTGGTCCCGTGTGAGGTGTCGGTGCCTCTCATGGGGACATTTGGGGGTTGTGTCTAGGTTTCCCCCTCTAGCACCTTGTCATTAAGCCTAAGTATAGATATTTTCAAATTATCATCGTATTCTCAAATCGGGAGTCACATGACCACGCGGTCAGTTCCTATGAGTTGCATTGGTCCCGTGCGAGGTGGTAATGCCTCTCACAGGTTCGTTTCAAGGTTCCCCCTCTAGCACTATGTTTTTAAGCGTAAGTCTACATATTCTCAAATTACCATCGTATTCGCAAACCAGGAGTCCGGTGACCACGCGGTCACTTCCTACGAGTTACATTGGTCCTATGCGAGGTGTCGGTGCCTGTCACTGGGCCGTTTGAGGGTTGTCTCTGGGTTTCCCCCTCTAGCGCCATATTTTTAAGTCTAGGTACAAATATTTTCAAATTATCATCGTATTCTCAAATCAGGAGTCACATCATCACGCAGTCAGTTTCTACCGTGCGAGGTGTCGGTGCCTCTTAGGAGACCAGTTGGGGGTTATTTTGGGGGTTTTCCCTCTAGCACCATGTTTTAAGCCAAAGTCTAGATATTTTTAAATTATCATCGTATTCTCAAACTGGAAGTCTAGTGACCACACGATCAGTTCCTACTAGTTACATTGGTCTCGTGCGAGGTGTCGGTACCTCTCACGGGGCCATTTGGGGGTTGTTTTAGGGTTTCCCCCTCTAGTGCCATGTTTTTAAGCTTAAGTCTAGATATTTTTAAATCATCATCGTATTCTTAAGTCGAAAGTCCGGTGATCACGCGATCAATTCCTACGAGCTACATTGGTCACATGCGGGGTGTCGGAGCCTCTCACTGGGCTGTTTGGTGGCTGTTTTGGGGTTTCCCCCTTAAGCGTCATGTTTTTAAGTATAAGTCTAGATATTTTTAAATTATCGTTGTATTCTCAAACTAGGAGTCACATGACCACTCGGCCAGTTCCTACGAGTTACATTGGTCCCGTGCGAGGTGTCGGTGCCTCTCACAGGGCCGTTTGGGGGATGTTTTGAAGTTCCCCCTCTAGCACCATATTTCTATAACTACGTCTAGATACTTTCAAATTATCATCATATTCTTAAATCGGGAGATCGACGACTACGCGAACAGTTCCTACGAGTTACATTGATCCCGTGCAAGGTGTCGGTGCCCCTCACGAGGCCATTTGGGGGCTGATCTGGGTTTCCCCCTCTAGCGACATGTATTTAAGCCTAAGTTTAGATATTTTCACATTATTTTCGTATTCTCAAATTGGGAGTCACATGACCACACAGTTAGTTTCTACGAGCTACATTGGTCCCTTGTAAGGTGCCATTGCCTCTCACGGGGCTGTTTGGGGCGGTTTTTTAGTTTCCCCCTCTAGCGCAATATATTTAAGGCTAAGTCTAGATATTTTCTAACTATCATCGTATTCTCAAATCGGGAGTCCGATGACCACGCGATCAGTTTCTACGAGTTATATTGGTCCCATGCAAGGTGTCGGTGCCTCTCACAAGGCTGTTTGCGGGCTAATGGCATGCTTTTAAGCCTTAGTCTAGATATTTTCAAATTATCATCGTATTCTCAAACCGGGAGTCTGGTGACCATGTGGTCAGTTCCTATGAGATACATTGGTTTCGTTCGAGAAGTTGGTGCCTCTCACGATGCCTTTTGGGGGCTATTTCTAGGTTTCCCCCTCTAGCGCCATGTTTTTAAGCCTAAGTCTATATATTTTCAAATTATCATTGAATTCTCCAATTGGGAGTCACGTGACCACACGATCAGTTTTTACGAGTTACATTGGTCCCGTGCGAGGTGTTGGTGCCTCTCACAGGGCCGTTTGGGGGTTGTTTCGGGGTTCCCCCTCTAGCACTATGTTTTTAAGCCTAACTCTAGATCATTTCAAATTAGCATCGTATTCTCAAATCGGGAGTCCGATGACCATGCGGTCAGTTCCTACGAGTTACATTGGCCCCGTGCGAGTTGTTAGTACCTCTCATGGGGCCGTTTGGGGGCTATATCTGGGTTTTCCCCTCAAGCGCAATATTTTTAAGCCTAAGTCTAGATATTTTTAAATTATCATCATATCCTCAAATTGGGAGTCGTGTGACCATTCGATCAGTTCCTACGAGTTACATTGGTCCTGTGCGAGGTGTCGGTGCCTCTCACAGGGCCATTTGGGGGTTGTTTCTTGGTTTCCCCCTCTAGCTCCATGTTTTTAAGCCTAATTAGAGATATTTTCAAAAAATTTGTATTCTCAAACCGGGAGTCATGTGACCACGTGGTCAGTTCCTACGAGTTACATTGGTCCCGTACGAGGTGTCGGTGCCTCTTATGGGGCCGTTTGGGGCTGTTTCTGGGTTTCCCCTCTAATGACATGCTTTTAAGCCTAAGTCTATATATTTTAAAATTATAGTCATATTCTCAAACCAGGAGTTCGGAGACCACGCGATGAGTTTTTACAAGTTATATTGGCCCCGTGTGAAGTGTCGGTGCCTCTCACGGGGCCATTTGGGGGCTTTTATGGGTTTCCCCCTCAAAGATAATGTGTTTAAACCTAAGTATAGATATTTTCAAATTATTTTCGTATTCTCAAGCCGGGAGTCCAGTGACCAGGCGATCAGTTCCCTAGAGTTACATTGGTCACGTGCGAGGTGTCGGAGCCTCTCATAGGGCTGTTTGGGGGTTGTTTCTGGGTTTCCACCTCTAGTGCGATGTTTTTAAGCCTAATCTAGATGTTTTCAAATTATCATTTTATTCTCAAACTCGAAGTCATGTGACCACACGATCAGTTCCTACGAGTTATATTGGTCCTGTGAGAGGTGTCGGTGCCTCTCATGGGGCTGTTTGGGGGTTGTTTTGGGGCTCCCCCTCTAGCGCCATGTTTTTATGCCTAAGTAAAGATATTTTCAAATTATCATCATATTCTCAAACCAGGAGTCTGATGACCACGCGGTCAGTTCCTACGAGTTACATTGGTCCCGTGCGAGGTGTCGGTGCCTCTCACGGGGCTGTTTTGGGGTTATTTCTGAGTTTCCCCCTCTAGCGCCATGTTTTTAAGCCTAAGTTTAGATATTTTTAAATTATCATCGTATTCTCAAATCGAGAGTCACATGACCATGTGGTCAGTTCCTAAGAGTTACATTGGTCCCTTCAAGGAGTCGGTGCCTCTCACGGGGCCGTTTTGGGGGTTGGTTCTAGGTTTCCCCTTATAACGCCATATTTTTAAGCTTAAGTCTCAATATTTTTGAATTATCATCGCATTCTCAAACTCAGAGTCCAATGATCATGCGGTTAGCTCCTATTAGTTACATTGGTCCCGTACAAGCTGTCGATGCCTCTCACGGGGCCGTTTGGGGCATGTTTATGGGTTTTCCGTCTAATGACATGCTTTTAAGCCTAAGTGTAGATATTTTGAAAATATTGTCATATTCTCAAATCGGGAGTCCGGTGACCAAATGATCAGTTCTAACGAGTTACATTGGCCCCGTGAGAGGTGACGGTGCCTCTTAAGGGGCCGTTTGGGGGCTGTTTCTAGGATTCCCCCTCTAGCACCATGTTTTTAAGCGTAAGTCTAGATAATTTTAAATTATAATCGTAGTTTCAAATTGGTAGTCAAGCGATCAGCTTCTACGAGTTACATTGGTTCCGTGCGAGGTGTTGTTACCTCTCACGGGGTTGCTTGGGGGCTGTTTCGGGATTCCCCCTTTAGCGCTATGTTTTTAAGCCTAAGTGTAGATCATTTAAAATTATCATCGTATTCTCAAATCAAGAGTTTGGTGACCACACGATTAGTTCTTACGAGTTACATTAGTCCCGTGCGAGTTGTCGGTGCCTCTCACGGGGCCATTTGGGGGATGTTTCTGGGTTTCCACATCTAACGCCTTATTTTTAAGCCTAAGTTTGGATATTTTTAAATTACCATCATATCCTCAAACAGGGAGTCTGGTGACCACGTGTTCAGTTCCTACGAGTTATATTGGTCCTCAGCGAGGTGTCGGTGCCTCTCATAGGGCCGTTTGGGGGCTATTTTGGGGTTTCCCCCTCTAGCGTCATGTTTTTAAGTCTAAGCCGAGATATTTTTAAATTATCATCATATTCTCAAACCGGGAGTCCCACTACACCAAATCTGCCCATTTGTCAAGGTCATTGACCTTGACAAATCCAACTTGTCAAGGTCAATGACTGTGACATTTCGAGGCGAGACAACTTTTTTTGTCACGGTCGTGTCACGATCATTGACCTTGACACAACTCACGTTTTGTGTCACGGTCGTGTCGCGGTCAATGACCGTGACAAAGCCGTGACCCTTTTTAAAAATATTGTCACGGTCAATGACCGTGACACGACCGTGATAACTTTTTTCCACGGACGTGTCACGGTCAATGACCGTGACAATTATGGGCAGAATTTAAAAAAAATCTGTTGGGCAGTATGGCCACTGCCACTGCCCAGCAGTATATTTGTACATGTTATAGCAACGTTGTAACTGTTCCAAACATCATATATCCGAACAAACAAAAGATAATGCAAATATATATTCAAATAAGAAACTATTTAAGAAGAAACAACATCACCATCAATTATCTCAAATCTACAAATTATTTGCATGGAAAAGAGATTTTGTACCGCGACGCTCGGGAACACCTCCTTATGCTTCCCTTCTCATCCGAATAGCCACATAAGTATAGAGCATATGTGGCCTACCCTTAGGGCCACTCCCTGTCCCCTGAATTGAAATAAAGTAAAATTAGTATCCACCCCTCAAATATAGATAAATATAAGTCGTAATTGAAATCGAAATCGAAATTGACATATAAATATAAATACATTACCTGTAGTGTCACTCAAACAGCTAACTTGAGCTCATATGGCACCTCCTTCCAACTAATGTACCCCGGGCAATCGTGTCAAATATAATTCTCTTCATATCTAAACACTAAGAAATACCATAATCCTATGGAGTTATGCGTTGCAAATTCCTTCCAACCGTTGTGTAGCCAAAAATCAGCAGTTGAAGTTGTCAATTCCACCTTTCAATGGTCTCCCATGTTTTGTTAGAAGTTCCAAGTGGTGGGGTATGGAAAGTGGAATTGACAACTTCAACTGGTGATGTTTGGCTACATAACGGTTGGGAGGTTTGCAGAGCATTGCTCCATAGGATTATGGCATTTCTTAGTGTTCGGATATACGAAGAGATTCAGTCTCCTCTCCACAAATAGGACACCCCAAATAACTATGTACTAATCACCTATTAAAGGTAAGAAGCGTATATTCATGGATTAGTATAAACAAAACTTAGATGTAGTTGGAATATTTATGTATTAATCTCCTCTCCACACACGCACACTACACAAGAGTGAAAATGATAAAGTGCATATCAAGTAAAAGCATTAAAAATGGATGTTTCGGTAGAAATTGAAATATTTATTACAAATTGAAAAATTATTTCAAATTCGGGTTATCATCAAAAATGGATTGATATTCGGTAGGAGCAGCCAAGTCATCCACACTACTATTTAGACGCCTTGGCGCGTGTTGGACAATTGGCCATGGCTCGTTGTTGATATACTCCGAGTAAAACACTTGCTTAACCTTTTGAAATGCACAAACAAACGGCTCATCGCTCACGTGGTCGTTGTTCTTTAACTTGGACAAGTCAATCATAGCTGTGGCTTAAGTTTTAACGTTTTAAGGTCTTTTCGTGCATTTTCTCCATCCTTCGAATGACTCCCCCCAAGGCAAGTACCCACAATATGTTCAGCGAAGTTCTTCTCTGCATGCATCACATCCAATACATGGCGCACCGGGTTTTTCTTCCAATAAGGCAAGTCAAATAAAATTGACCTCTGAGACTATGCCTTTCTTATCTCAGTTTCATTCCCAGTTGGGGTCTTCTTATGCTTGACATTCTTAAATTTGGGATTCTTACCTTGCATATTTGGGCCACATTCATAAGATTTACTTTCAATTTCTGAACCCGAAAGTTGTCTCGGCAGTAGCCTATGTTCAACTTCGCCCAATAAAAAATTGGAACCTTTCTCAAATCTGAAACTATGAGCTGGAGGTAAAAACCTCCTGTGGCAATGGTATACATTTTTTTAAGCTAGAGGATAGACGAAGAGATTCAGTCTCCTCTCCACAAATAGGACACCCCAAATAACCATGTACTACACATCCGGATAATGTCCCATAAGCTGGAAAATCATGAATTGCCCACATCAACATAGCTTTCAGCGTAAACTCTTCTTTTCTAAAAGAGTCAAATGATTGCACACCCTCTTCCCAAAACTCATTTAATTCTTCTACCAAAGGAGCCATGTAGATATCAATGTCATCACTTGGTGCCTTTGGCCCAGGTATCAATAAAGCCATCATCGAAAATTCAGGTCTCATACACTGTGAAGGAGGGAGGTTGAGTGGGGCTAGGATCACTGGCCATACACTCTGATTGGTGCTTAGATTTCAAAATGGATTGAAACCATCTGTTGATATAGCCAAACGATTGTTGCGTTGTTCTCGATCAAAATCGGGATACTCAAAATTCATCCTCCGCGAGGCAGTAGAATCAATAGGATGACGTATGATATTACCCCTACTTCTTCCCTAGCATGCCAAGTCATTACCTCTGAAATCCATGGTACTGTGAAAAATCGCTTTAATCTAGGCCCAACGGGAAAATATTTCAATACTTTTTGAGGCACTTTTGAGCTTGTGCCTTCCTTACTAGTAGATTGGACATATCTAGGTTCATCGCATACCGGACAACGATCAAGATTTTCATACTCCTTTCGGTATAGTATGCAGTCATACACACAAGCATGAATCGATTTATACTTCATTCCCAAACCTTTCAAACTGTTCTTCATAACATGATAGCTATTTAGAAATGTATTCACCTTGGTTAATAAGCGCTTCACCCATTTCAGAATTCCCGTCACACTATTGCCAGACAAACCGTACTGCGTCTTCAAACTGTGCAAACCAACCATGGCATGTAAAGTTGTTTGATCTTTCTCACATCCAGAGTATAACGGTTGGGTCGCCTTAAATTTTAAACTTTGGTAGTCATCGTCAAGTTTTATCGTGTTATCTTCACGAGAACTTGAATCTTCTACATCATCAGTAACCTCATTCTCCTCAGCTTCATAAACGCCGTACTCATCATCAACTAAATCCTCTAACATATTATGATCTACGTCGTCCCCTTCTACATCTATTCTACTTATTGAAGGTTGTTGTGAAGGTTGGTCGGGGACAAAAGGAACTTTCAATTCACCGTGAAAACTCCAAAATCGATAACTATCTTGCATACCCGATCTTAACAAATGTAGTTCAACTGTTTTCCACTCAAACACCTTACCATTATTACACCTAGCACACGGACACAGAAACTCTTCATCATTACGACATCTCTTTGCATATTTCACAAATTCGTTAGCACCTCTGCGAAACACATCCCCCATTCTATTAGTCTCACCCATCCACTCTTTGTATTTCGGATATCCCATCACAGCTACCACAACTAAACACCTATTAAAGGTAAACAAAACTTAGATTTATAGTATGTTTTATTTAATTATCCTATCATTTAATTATCCTATTAAAGGGTAAGTGGTCCTATCCTATTCAAGACTGCATTTTTCTGTAATATACTTAATAGCTCATGCACATTGTTACGATTTGAAAAAAAATTCGACAGCATATCCCCTTAGTTCTCCAAGTACACGACGTAGATTGGAAGGTGTGAGTGTTATTTCAATTGGTAAATTGAAATAACAGTCACACTTGTCAATCTAGTATGTACCCAGAGAACATTAAGATACGACTGCAAAACTTCCTCCAAAAGTAACAACTTTAAGCCAATAAGAATATTATACAGAAATTATACAGTCTCAAACTGTCCAAACGGGACAATTCGAGAGATCTCATTACAGGGGTAATGACTCTCGAACGGGTCTAAGGGCTATTGAATGCGTACGCATAAGAACTAGAATGCTAGTATCTATGCGCACTATATTTAATTTCAAGTATGTTTCATATAATGGGTTAATTCAAATACAAAAATAAATTCATGGGTTAAGTTCTAAAATAATCAACCTAAAGTTGTGGTTCATAAAGTATTATCACAAATATAAACTAAGAGTGATAAAATAACTTTGAGGCATATAAATTAATTGTGACAAAGTAAGATTATGCACCAGAAACTAAAATTTAAAAAAAGTGTTTTTATTTAAACCCCACTTTTCTTTCTATAACTCCTATTTTATTAAACTTTAAATATAATTAAGGGTGTATAGAAAGAAAAGTTAAATAGGAATAAAAACAACATTTTTAAAATATGAAGGCCTCACCAATTTGATCAAAATTTTCAACAACATAGACTAATTGATCTTTATTATAAGACAATTACTACAAATTTACTCGCATCGCCCGAATTCAAAAAGTAATTTAATGACTAAAGTAATACTTTTTTTAACTTTAGTTATTCACCACAAATCTTAAAAAATATTTTATTTTTCATGCTTTTTTAACTTCGGATGCTTTTAGCAACTTCGGATGACAATTAGTACAAATTTACATTTTTGGATATTATTTTTTAATATTATTTACATTTACATTTTTGGATATTATTTTTGGAAATTTATAGAAAATTACTTATTTATTTACATTTTTAACCCCCTACCCCCACCCTTCCCCACCCCCTACCCCCCATCCAGCCCCCACCCTGCCCCACCCCCCACACACGCACACACACACGCACATATATACACACATACACACATATATATACACACAAACATATATATAAATGGAAGAGAGAGAGAGAGAGAGAGAGAGAGAGCGTCGAGAGAGAGAGAGAGAGGGAGGGAACGACGCGGGAGGGAAAAAAGAAGGGGGAAAGGGTTTTTGCTGTAAACATTGTCACGGTCGTGTCAAGGTCATTGACTGTGACAATTATTTAAAGAATTGTCACGGTCATTGACCGTGACAAGTCCGTGACAAGTAAATTTGTCACGGGCTTGTCACGGTCAATGACCGCGACAATTTCTTATCACGATCGTGTCAAGGTCAATGACCGTGACACAAAACGCGTGTTTGTTGTCACGGTCAATGACCTTGACAAGTCTGGTCGGCTGAAAGGTGACAATTTGCCCATTTTGGTGTAGTGTCCGATGACAACGCGGTCAGTTCCTACGAGTTACATTAGTACTGTGTGATATGTCGGTGCCTCTCATGGGGCCGTTTGTAGGCTGTTTCTGTATTTCCCCTCTAATGACATGCTTTTCAGTGTAAGTCTAGATATTTTTAAATTATAGTCGTATTCTAAAACCGGAAGTCCGATGACCACGCGATCAGTTCTTACGAGTTATATTGGTCTCGTACGAACTGTTGGTGCCTCTCACGGGGGCGTTTGGAGCCTGTTTTTAGGTTTCCTCCTCTAGCGCCATGTTTTTAAGCCTAATTCTAGATATTTTCAAATTATTGTTTTATTCTCAAATTGGGAGTCCAGTGATCAGGCGATCAGTTCCTAAGAGTTATATTGGTCCCGTGCGAGGTGTCGGTGCCTCTCACGAGGCCGTTTAAGGGTTGTTTATGGAATTCCCACTCTAGCATCATGTTTTTAAGCCTGATTTTAGATGTTTTAAAATTTTCAGCGTATTCTCTAATCGGGAGTCACGTGACCAGGCGGTCAGTTCCTACAAGTTACATTGGTCTCGTGCGAGGTGTCAGTGCCTCTCACGGGGCCGTTTGGGGGTTGTTTCTTGGTTTTACCCTCTAGCGCCATGTTTTTAAGCCTAAGTCTAAATATTTTTGAATTATTGTTGTATTCTCAAACCGAGAGTCCGGTGATCATGCGGTTAGCTCCTACGTGTTACATTGGTCCGGTGCAAGATATCGGTGCCTCTCAGGGGGCCGTTTGGGGGCAGTTTATGGGTTCCCCTATAATGACATGCTTTTAAGCCTAAGTATAGATATTTTCAAATTATCATGATATTCTCAAACCGGGAGTCCAGTGACTAAGCGGTCAGTTTCGATGAGTTATATTGATCCCGTGTAATGTGTCGGTGCCTCTCACAGGGCCATTTGGGGGTTGTTTAGGGGTTTCCCCTCTAGCGCCATGTTTTTAAGCCTAAGTCTAGATTTTTTGAATAATTATCGTATTCTCAAATCGAGAGTCCGATGACCAGGCGATCAGTTTCTATGAGTTACATTGGTCCTGTGCGAGGTGTTAGTGACTCTCACAGGGCAGTTTGGGGGTTGTTTCTGGGTTTCCCACTCTAGCGCCATGTTTTTAAGCTTAAGTTTAGATGTTTTTAAATTATTTTCATATTCTCAAATCGGGAGTTACGTGAGCACTCGGTCAGTTCCTATGAGTTACATTGGTCCCGTGTAAGGTGTCGGTGCCTATCACGGGGCCATTTGTGGGTTGTTTTAAGTTTCCCCCTCTAGCACCATGTTTTTAAGCCTAAGTCTAGATATTTTCAAATTATCAATGTATTCTCAAACCGGGAGACTCGTGAACACGCGGTCAGTTCCTACGAGTTACAATGGTCCTGTGCGAGGTGTCGGTGCATATAATTTGTTAGGATGCATAGGTGAGATGATAGAGCTCAAATTGAAACTCAAATCCAAAGAATAAAATAGTAGGAGTCCAAGTTGGGGTCAATAGGATAGTAGAACTATCACGGTAAAATAAAATAATAGTATTCAACAGAACTATCACGGTAGAGTGCAAAACTTTTCACAACTTTAACCCCTTGCTTGTTATCAAAGATATGAAGTAATACAAACTAAGTATTCCAAAGCATTAAATAACATATTTATTGGGGATGGTAGGGGATAATAGCAAGATTTAACACAGGTGGAAAATACACATATTCTTGATTAATCAAATTTCTGAAATTTAAAATACACATAGTAAGGATGGATCACCCCCACTTTAGCTTGCTCAAAAATTCCATAGCTACATAAATATTAATACTAAGTAAATATTTGTTTCAAATCATACAATAGTGTTTTCACATTAAATTCTAACAAAACCCTTGTTTTCATATTAAAGAAAGTACCTCACAAAACCCTTGAAGAATATGTAATGAAGAACTACTATGTAAGGAAGAACTACTATGCAATTGGTTAGATCTGCAATATGTGAACAATGTGTAATGAAGAACCGGTATATAAAATTAAAAAAAGTACCTCACAAAACCCCTGAAGAACTAGATCTGCTGCCTATAATACGTCGCAGATTTACATATATCGCAGATTTATTCCCCCATTTTAACACCTCAATTTGAACAAACATGAGAAACCTACTGCCTATAATATCTAAAGAAAAGTACACAAAGGCAAAGAAGAACAAAATTATATAATATCAACATGTTTCCTATAATATCAATGAAGTTGGGATTATTTTAGTCCATTTCAAGGCTTTAAAATACATATCCAAGTGAGTTGATCACAACAAATCTCACATTAAAACATAATTGTATGAAATCAACAGAATTATGGCATACATGTCAAGTTAAAATATAAATGAATAGAATCAAGTTGCATTTGTTCCATGGAATCTCCTAATATCTTGATGTAAACGTCAAAAAATGCACATTAATCGCAAGATATGTGATATACTTTTTCATCCATTAGGCAAATCAAGAACATGCCCAACAAATTTAATAACATGTACACTTATCGACACGATCGTAACAAATTTACTAACATCTGCAGAAACACTTGCTTGGCTTGTTCACTCATCGATACGATCATAACTTTGTTCCATGTATGCTCATGTCATATGCCCAACAGAACTTCCGTAAACCATTCCTAAGGCATCCTACACACACTGTGTAATTGAAACCATGTAATTTGTCATCACGCCCATCATCATTGGGTAGTAAATGGAAATTTAAATTAAGAACACAATATAAATGAAATAATAAATATAAACGAACCATGGGAAACATCCCAACATCATTATATTTGTCTACATCAAGCATACAACCATAATGCCTTTATCACTATTTTACACATCTTTCATAATGCCTACTGCCACAACACTGGCTTGAGTTTGGTTACTGATATTGTACAAAAGGTGAAGTTCATACATAAATGAGAACAATAAAATGAAATTTTGAACAAATTGTATTTACATTTTTCTAATACGAGCGTAGATAAGGACTTAAAATCAGTGGAATTTTTTATGGTTTCCACTTCTCATGAAGATAACTTACAAATCAGTAAGCCAAGTGTAATAGTAAAATAAATAAATGAAAACATATCTATTATGAACAAAACAATCGATTAATCACCAACCATTTGCACAAATCACATGACATTACACTTAAAACAGATGATATTGTACAACAAGATAGCCTAATACTACGTTCATAAGAAATTATTGTAAATACAGATCTTACCATGATCAAATTATTGCAAATCAGTAGGCCGAGTGTAATAGTCTAATTTTTGAAAAATGCAATTCTAAAAACACCCTATTTGCAACTCAAAAAATATTAGAATACAATAAACAAAAGAGAAAATTGTTAAAGCCCAACATCAAATATGATCCCCCCCCCCCCCCCCACACACACACACACTCACACACAAAAGAGAGAATTGTTAGAGTCGAATAGGCCATGTTTTTAAGCCTAAGTCTAGATATTTTCAAGTTATCGTCGTATTCTCAAATTGGGAGACCCGTAACAACGTGGCCAGTTTCTATGAGTTACGTTGGTCCCGTGTGAGGTGTAAGTACTTCTCACGGGGTTGTTTGGGGTTTCCTCCCTCTAACGCCATATTTTTAAGCCAAAGTCTAGATATTTTCAAGTTATCATTGTATTCTCAAATCGAGAGTCCTGTGACCATAAGATCAGCTCCTACGAGTTATATTGGTCCCGTGTGAGGTATTGGTGCCCCTCACGGAGCCGTTTGGGGGTTATTTTGAGTTTCTCCCCTCTAACGCCATGTTTCTAGCCTAAGTCTAGATATTTTCAAGTTATTGTCGTATTCTCAAATCGGGAGTCCCGTGACCTTGCAATTAGTTCCTACGAGTTACATTAGTCCCCTTCGAGGTGTTGGTGCCTCTCACAGGGCCGTTTGGGGGATGTTTCCAGCTTTTTCCGTCTAACACCATATTTTTAAGCCTAAGTCTAGACATTTTCAAGTTATCGTCGTATTCTCAAATCGGGAGTCTAAAATACTTTCAACATATTATCCAACAATCAAACCAATAATTATCTCGTACTCCTTCTAATTATCCCATACTCCTTCTAACATACTATCCTATAACTCTCCAACAACAAGCTAACAACAAATAATTATCCAATAGCCAAAGCAAACAAAACCAATAATTATCTCGTACTCCTTCTATCATCTAAAAGATTTAATAGATAATGCATATCAATTATATAACTACTTTAGTTAAATTAAAGAGTACCTGATAGGATACAAATAAGATTGACGAGGATAAACATTTGTAAAAGTAACTAAGCATTCATACATCAAAGTAAAGTGCTAATACAATGTCAATATCAGAATAAGATACAAATAAGATTAACAAGGATAAAATAAAACTTTGATAATCAATATTCCTCTAAATCAACTAAAAGATCCCTCAAATTAGGGTTGTCATCAAGAGCTGACTGGAACTATTTTGGAGCCTTTAATGCATCTACATGAGTAGTCATACCCTTTGGTGCATGCATAACAATAGATCAATTGCCAGTGTTTATGCACTTCGATTAGAATACCTTCTTTACAAACCAAAAGGCACAAATAAAAGGCTCGTCGATCATGCGATCTTTACTCGTCAGGTTTGATAAATCTACCATAGTAAGTTTGGAGTCAGGATAAACTTTGCAAGAATTCGTTGTATCCTCCACCTTTACCTAATCACAATAGAATACGGTTTCTATGAAATCTAAGTAATCAAGTTTTAGGATTTTTTGGATTATCCCATAATAAGTTAGCACCGTATTCTTTGAATTTTTATCACTTCTACTAGCGATATATCTAGTCAAGGCAGAAATTGATATTCCACTATTTTGCGGTAAAAGATTTTCCTCATATGGATATGAATTGAAATCAAAACCATTGGTGAGGAATTTCTTAAACTCTTTCACACGAAAACTAGAACCTTTTGTTAGGTATGCAAGTCTAGTAGAGACATCACCTCATTTTAGAAGCTGTATTTATTAATGAATTTGTATTTGGGCATATTTTTACCACACATAAATAACTAACCGCACACATAAGATGTGAAAATTACCTCTTTTGACACCCATGCCCTAAAATCAGTTGTCGTGCAATTTCTCTTTTCATTTTGGTCCATTTCATTCTCGTACTTCCTGCATGTAAATTGTTGAGTTTAGATCATAAAATATAAAATACATATAATCAAAGAAGAAGAATTCAGTAACAACTCACTCTCTCTAGTCGTCGATTTACCTTGCGATTCGAAGACATAACGAGTTGCTTGCTCGTATTATAAATTTACGAGTTTCACCTCTTTAGGGTTACCAAACGGAAATTCATCCTCAGACTCATCAGGTTCCTCTATCAATCATTCTCCACGATGATTGAACCTCCTCACCTCTTATTCTGGCATATGTTCCCTAGAGTATAGCGATGATTCCACCGTTACGTATTCTTCAGCAATTGACCCTCCAATATGTTGTGTATTCTTTATGTAATCTTTGAAGGTTTTCATCAAGCTCTCAAAAGGATACATTCAACGATACCTAACGGGGCCATATAATAAATCTTCATCGCATAAATGCAAAAGCATGTGGATGCTGATATCGAAGAATGACTGAGGAAATTATTTCTCTAATACACAAATTTCCTCGACTAAAGTTGATTTCGTAGCTTTAATGTGCCTTCTTTTTACCACTTTTGCACAAAGTAGGGTAAAACACAAACTGATTTGCGTCATTTCTTAACATAGATTTTTGTGTTCGGAGAAACAATGCCGAAATAACAGAGGGATTAATTGGATGATTATGTGCCAGTCGTGAGACTTACCTTATTTCAATCATTTACTTGCTAGCTTACTACCCTATGTAAATTACCAGAATAATCGATTAGAGTCTTCAAGTTAAATAGCATGTCTAAGAGGATCTTCTTTTCACTAGTAGTCAAAGTGAAAGTAGTTGGGGGGTAAGAGTTCATCCTCTTGTAGTGTCATTTTTTAACCATGGTTTCTTCTTTATTTTCATATACTGTAGTTCTCGACGGGCACGCTCTCTATCTTTCGAATGAGATCCACACAGACATGTTCCTATAAGATGTTTTGAAACATTCTTCTCTGTGTGCATCACATCAATTATATATTCCTTACACAATAATCTTTCCAATACGAAAAATTAAAAAATATTGATCGCCTACACCATGGCTTCGCTTTACTAGGGTCGTTAGGATCCCCCCTAGATTTACGCTTTAGGTTTATAAATTGGGGGCGTTTACCTACGTACCTATTCCCCATAGTCTCATCCGCTACCTTCTCATCAATTTACTAACCAGAAAGCCGAACATGTTGTGTTCTATTCTCGTGATCGACAGGTAAAAAGTTAGACTTGTCATTCCCAAAAGGGTGACTGGTCGCCAGAAATCTACGATGACTCGTGTAACTCATCTTACCACTATGTTTTAACCGACAGGCTTCAGTCTTCTCCCCACATATGGTAATCCATAATAACCATGAACATTACAACCAAGCAAGGTTCCATAAGTAGGAAGGTCGTGGATTGCCTACATCCCCATTACTTTAAGTGTGAACTCTTCACCCTTATAAGAGTCAAACGTCATCACGCCTTTATCCCACAACTCTTTAGGTTCATCGATTAGTGGCACTAACAATATATCAATGTCATCACTGGGAGCCTTCGGCCCGATTATCAACAAAGATAATAATGTGAACTCCTTTCACACGCGTAGTATCGTAGGGAGACTTAAAGGCACTGTGAGAACTGACCAATAACTCTGACTAGTACTTAAATTTCCAAAAGGGTTAAACCCATCGGTTGAGATTGCAAGACGAACCTTGCGCGGTACCTTTGTAAATTCATGGTGTTGTGCATTTGATATTTTCTAGATGGGTTAATCAACTAGATGATGCATCAAATTCCCACCCACCTCACATCGAGCGTGCCATGTCATGGCCTCCACTATCCACGGTACAGTAAAAAATAGTTTTAACCCTAGCCCAAGTGGAAAATACTTCAAAATGTTTTGTGGGACTTATGAGCACTTGCGATTTTTTGCAGCTTTGTCCTATTCATTCTCACAAACCACATATCTAGGCTCACTGCATATAGGACATTCATCATTTTCTTCGTGCTCATTCCGGTACAATATGCAATCATACTTGCAAGCATGAATAGATTTGTATTTCAAACCCAAACCCTTCAAGCTCTTCTTCATGGTAGGATAATTATTTGGTAACGTGTTCTTTTTTGGGATAATTTCTTTAACCCACTTAAAAATTTCGTTTACGCTGTTCCCAGACAAACCAAATTGACTCTTAAAATTATGCAAACTAATCATCGCATATAATATTGAGTGATCTTCATCGCAATATTTATACAACGATCTAGCCGCATCAACATTCAATCGTATGTATTCCCGATCTCCTAGTAGTTCAGCATCAAATAGTTCATTTACTTGGTCATAATGTGCATTATCAATATCCATAAGTCGGTGGTTTTGATGGTTATGGAGTCCATAATCATTATCAATTAATTCGGTCAATGGACGATGTGTTGGTGAATCATGTACCACTTTCACTCATTGGGGTTTCGTTTTGTGGTCGAGTAGCGATAATTCTTTCGGAACATAAGGTATATTTTTTTCACCATGGTATGTCCATATTTTATAGTCGTGACAGATTCCCCACTTTATTAAATACAACTCAACATATTCTAATGACTTATATTTTCCATTCATACAACGGGTGAAGGGACAAAGAATCTTATCACTTTTAAGATTTTTGGAAGCGTAATTAACAAATTCATAGATGCCCTTTACATGATTATTTGTTATCTGGTTAGTCTATCCCATCCACTCTTTGTATTGTGGGGAAATCCATGTAATAATCTTCAAATTCTAGTCATGTGGTAATAGGTTGAAAATTATTATTACAACTGAAACAAAAAAAAATATCATTGCAATTGAAACAAAACCAATATTCTTACAACTGAAACAAAAAAAATATCATTGCAACTGAAGCGAAACCAATATTCTTACAACTTAAACAAAAAAAATAATTACAACTGAAACGAAAGAAAGTACTATTATAACTTGGCCAATAGATAAACTAGCAAAGCAATAAAAGATTATGCATAATTCCTCAATTCCATCCCTTCCCCACTATCAACGTACACAGGTATATCTCCGCAATCATTGTATATTTCTTCAACCATTACTTCATATTCACCCCTATCCACGGGTATATCTTGTACTAGAGTTCTGGTAGCTATGGAGATGAGTGTGCACATGCTAACAAACCTCGTATTTCCTAGGTCCCTGATAAAATACTGTTGGACATAGTCACCATGAGTTGTTGACAATGATCCAAGTCCTGTGACAGGCGCATGGAAGGGGAATATTGGAGGAGTCAGCATTTGGGAGGGGAATGTTGGAGGTTAAGTATAGGTGAAACCTTGAGGAGTAGAGTAAGGGTAACCTTGAGGAGTCATTGGGGGCATATAGCTTTCAAAAAAGTTCACAAGTTTCCCAATTTGATTTGTCAATAATCCAAGTGTATTTTTAATCTTATGGACGTCCCTATCATTCTTGAACTGGTGTTCCTTTTGGTACCAGATACAATTCTTAATCGAAAGAAAGCTCGTTTATAAGAGGTGCGGTGTGTTGAAGTTTTATTTTTGGCATATGTGAGCCAACACCTCTCATCCTCCTTCTTTTGTCCTTTCCAAAAGTTTGGCCCAAGGCATCATTTTCAAGGTCAAAGTCATCATTAGGGCTCGAATCGAATTAACTTCTAATGGCCTTCATTTATTCTAGCATCTTAGCCAAGTACAGTGGGAATTTATTATCTTTGTCCCATCGAGTATGAATGAATAAGTTGGACCGATTAGGGTTTTTACCAGCATCTCGACTATCCTTTGTCCTACTCCCCCAATCATTCTTCAAATCCTCATATGATTTGGATCCCAGCCTGTGGATATCAGTTTTTTGTGCTCTAAGGATACAAATTTCCAATTGAGTCCTTTGTAGTGTTGGCTCAATTCCGAACAAAAATATTTGAGTCATATGATAGTGTTCTTGTGTATCCTTCATAACTATGACAAGTTTAAGTTGAAGACGTTGCGGCCTACTTATTAAGAGAACATCATTGCCGAGTTTCGGTGTCACGTTTCACGTCAACAACATCATATTTCAAGTCTCCAAAGGTATTAATTCTTTTATATATTGGTAAGAGACTTGAATAATTTATAATGGCTGTAATTTTACTTTAAAATGAATTTTATTTTCATAAAGTAATTTTAGAACTTTGAATAAAAAGTTTTTGGGCTTAAAATTGAAAAATGAACTTCTGACATTTCGTTCAAAATTGTCGTTCGAACGAGAATTTCGTTCAGACGAGTTTGCCAACGACTTTTCCCATTTGTACACTAGAACATCGTTAGATGGTCGTTCGAACAAGACTTCGTTCGAACAAAAATCTCGTTCCAAACGAGATTTATAGCGGGAAATTTTTTGTCAGTTTTTCTCCATGTTCCCACTTTCTTTTTCCCACTAACTCTTGACATAATTAATATGTGTGGGAACCAACTTTGAAAAACTAACTTTTGATAACTTCTAAACACATTTTTGAGAGAACACTTTAGAGAGAGAAATTTCTTAGTTCAAAAGTTCATTGTTTAGTGTTTTTGTGTAACCATGATCTAATCTCTACAAAAACACTTACACCCATAGTTTAGTGTTTTTATCCAAGTATCTGTACACATATATCCATTGCATGTAGCTTGTTGTTTGGGACCATTGGTTTATATCTACCAATAAAAGGAGAAGTTTAGGTTTACCTCTATATCCCATAAAGAAGAAGACATTTAGTTTTTGGTGCGGCGTTCTCATACAGTGAAAGGCATCGTGTGTGGTTGACGGGTTCCAAAAGCTTCATTGGAGGATTCCAAGGTTCTGGTGGAGTCTGGGATTATCGACTAAGTAAAGTTTGGTACAAGAAGGCGCGTCAGGGGCTTGAAAGGAGTCGAGTCTAGTTGAGTAAGTCATTTGTCTTGTACTTGTAAAAATTCGTACTTAGTGGACTTAAGGCTAGGGTGGTCCGAGGTTTTTTTCATTTGGGTTTTCCTCATACATCGCGGCGTAGTGGTTGTGAATTTATTTTATCTTGCAAAATCACCTAGAATGCATGCTTAAGTTAAAAAGATAAAGTTGGGTATAATTTACAATCTTGCTTAATTTGGTGCAAGTTTTATATTTGGGTAAGTTTAAATTAGTTAATTCAAGTTGGAATATTTAAATGGCCAATGATTCTATTCCCGGTAGTTTTTTTTTTAACAAAGAGGGACGGAACCCCCACACGTTTTATAAATGTAATATGTAGAAAAAGCCTCTCCGAAGCTTACAAACCCAAGAAAACTTAAAATCTAGAGGTTGGGCCCAATACTCTATAAAGAAAGCGATAAATATGGGATTTTATTATAACCCCATTACATAGAGAAAGCTTGAAAGAAAATATGGTGATTTATCTTAACCACATTTACATCTTATTAATTCTATGTCTTATTTAGGGAGTATATGCAGTCTATCGAGCTTAAGTAAACCTTTAACCAACCTAGGGAGAGAGCTATGAGTCCAATACATTGAATCCGTGTTGACAATAGAAGTCCGCGAGGCGAAATGATCAGCGACTGAGTTTGATTGTCTCCATATATGATTGAAAATCACTTCATCAGAGCCTTGGAAATCTTGAAGAATCTTTCTAGATTGCTAAGGAGGTTTAGCCTTTTTCAATATCACATCTATTAAGAGCTTCCAATCAGATTCCACTATCACTTTTTGAATATTTAATTGAGAGACCAATTTCATTCCTTCAACCAAGGCCAAACTTTCTGCAAAAAATGAGGATTGTACTCCTATAGATTTTTCAAACCCTGCAATGAAGTTCCCGTTGGAGTCTCTAATCACCCCTCCAATACCACTATTTCCAGGATTTCCTTTAGAAGCTCCATCAATATTTAATTTTAAAAAAAACACTTGGGGGATTAGACCAAAATCATTTTATAATCTGCACAACTTTAGGTCTAATGTGAACTTGAAATTGGCTAATGATTTGAAAATCTTCAGAGCTAGGAGTATCAGATAATTTTAAATTTCGGAGAATGGAAAAAGCTAAAAAAATAATTTGATTAATTATATAATTAACAGAAGACTTAAAGTTTTCAAAAACCAATCTATTTCTAGCCTTCCATAATTCCCAAAAAATAATTTTTGGAATTATGGAGAAAAGAGTTTTAAGAAAATATTTGTTATTTTTAATCATCCACCAAGATAAAATCATAGCCCTGCAAGAAATATTTTTAGGAATAACTTTGAAAAGATGACAAAAGTATTTCCATACTTCTTTAGCTAGATTGCAGTCTAGCAAGGCATATTTGTCGCTGTCTTCAATAGTTAAACATTCCCTGCAAACCGGAGCAAGTCTTATAACAATTTTTTGAATTTCAGTCTCAAAAGGCACAGAATTATTCAATAATTTCCAAATGAAATTAGAAATTTTAATGGGACAATCTTTAGACCAGTTTATTTTCCAAGTGAGAGAAGTTAGATTATTTTTTCTACATATTTGGAATGCTTCTTTCAAAGAGAAATCAACAGAATAGGATGGAATACATATTTGATTTTCAAATTCAATATGATCATCAGCCATGCTAGATATAGCTTTAATTCTTCTAATAGTTGAGGATCCAGACTTCGAAAACATTCTAATCTGATATTTAGATCTCATAAAAGAGGCCCAAATACCTTTATCAAATAAACATTTACAATACAATTTCATGCTAAAAGAATTAATGATATCTTCCATTCTTCTAAAATTTAATCCTCCTTCTTCAAACGAAAAACACATATCATGCCACTCAGACCATTGGTAAGGTTTGTCTTTATTAACACCACCCCAGTAAAATTTAGAAAAAATATTATGCAATCTTTTAATAATAATTTTATGGGGTATAATAATAGAGATGATGTGAATAGGGACTGATAAAAGGACACTTCTAATCAGAGTGGCCCTACTAGCTTGAGTAATTAACTTAGACGACCAATAATTTAGCTTCTCTCTAATAGAGTTCATCAAATCAGGAAATTGAGATAACTTATTTCTCCCTTTATTAATATTGCAACCTAAATATTTCATGGGCAAAGTTTTAATAGATTAACCAGAATTGGTTCCAATCTTAGTTCTTATAGACAGGGAAAGATTTTTATCAATAAAAATAGAGCTTTTAGAGATGTTTATAGACTGACTTGAGGTTTTTCATAGGTTTTAAGCAATTTAGTAATAGCTAGTAAACTTTTCTTATTCCCATTAGAAAATATTATAATATCATCATCATAAGCCAAGTGAGATATCAAATTACAATTACTTGGATGGGAAAAAGGAGTAGCTTTATCATTTATGAATAAATTGTCAATATTCCTACTTAAATAAATAAGCTTGGAGACAGGGGGTCACCTTGCCTAAGCCCTCTAAAAGATTGAAAAAAAACCTTTACTTTTCCCATTTATGGAAATAGAAAACCAATTATTAGAAATTAATCTCCAAATCATGTCTATGAACATTTTATTAAACCCAAATTTTCTCAAAACTTGACATAGAAAAGGCTAGTACACTTTATCATAAGCCTTTTCCATGTCTAATTTAATAATAACATTATGCCCACAAACTTTTTTTCCTATAGTTTGAGTTAATTCATGAGCAAGCAGAATGTTATCATTTATACTTCTCCCTTTGACAAAACTAGATTGATTAGGGGATATAATACTAGGGAGAACAGAGGCTAATCTCTCATTAAGAATCTTAGAGATAATTTTATTAGAGAAGTTACATAAACTTATAGGTCTGAATTGCAAGCAATTTATAGGAATATCTACTTTGGGAATAAGAGCAATGTTGGTAGCTGACCAACTTTTGGAAATTTCTTCTCCAGCAAAGAAGGAGTGAATAGCCTTTATTAAATCATGTTTGATGATGTCCCAGAGCTTATAATAGAATTCTCCCCTATAACCATCAGGGCCAGGAGAACTAGAAGGATCCATATTTTTTATGGCATTAAAAATCTCTTCTTCAGAGGGGAATTCAGTAAGATTTTTATTGTTCTCTTCACTAATATATTTATCAATAACATTTAAGAAAGAGTTATTAATATTAATATTAATAAGATCAGATTTCCAGATGTTTTGAAAGTGGGATACAAAAAAACTATCAATGTCCTCTTGTTTGTCAATCCAGTTATTTTGGGAATCTTTAATCTTAGTTATATTCAATTTGGCTCTAGTTTCAAATAACTCAGATCTAGAAGATTCAGAAGGGTTATGTTCAAAAGCCTGTTCCTTAATCAAAAATTCATCTTCTAGATTACTGACAGGTTGAAATACATTTTTAAACTCTTCTTTATTCCAAACTTTAAGTTTTTCTTTAAGCATTTTAAGTTTAATAGAAAAAAGTTTCATAGGAGGGGCATGAATATCACAGTTCCAAGATCGCTGAATGATATCTTTCACATTAGATTGAATACACCACATAGATAAGAATTTGAATGGTTTAGGCAGGTCATCAAACTTACTTTTGATAGACAGAAGAAGAGGACTATGGTCAGAGCATGTCTTATGTAAATGAGAAATGGTAGATGATGGAAATTTATTGAGCCAATGCATATTGACCAGACCTCTGTCTAGTCTACAAAATATAATTAAATTAATTTAGTTTAAGTGAAATTTTAAGTGTGCATGTGTAAGTTTACTTTAATTCACTTTGTTGTGTTTAATTTTAATTTGTTTTAAGAAATTAAAATTTTTCATTTGTGTGTGTTTTGTTTGTAACCATCTTTATTCCGTATTTCTACGGTCTATCAGATTGGTATCAGAGCAGGAGCGTTAATTTATTGCGTTAAGGTCCTTTTAAATATTTTTGATTAAAAATAGAATTTTCCCCATTTTCTAAACTTCTTATTTTCGATTGTTCTGGTTACGCGTATTGTAAAGCGCGTATGAAATCATCACTAAAATCCATCGACGAGAGAGTTTGGTTATCTGTTGTTAATGGGTGGTCTCCACCTACACATTTGGTAGAAAATGAGCGTGTTCCCAAACCCGTAGATAGATGGAGTGAGAACAAATTTAAACTTTTTAATTTTAATTTTCGAGGTCTAAATGCCTTGTTTAGTGCGGTCACACTGGATGAATTCCGACGTATCATGACGTGTGAATTCGCTAAGGAAGCTTGGGATATATTACAACTCACTCACGAGGGAACTAGTGTCGTTAAAGCTTCTAAACTCCAAAACCTCACCACTCAATTTGAAACCATCAAAATGAATGAAAAAGAAACATTTAATAAATTTTATGCTAGACTTTCCAATATAGTATTTTATCTTTTAAATTGGGAGAGAAAATACCCAACGATCGAGTAGTAAAGAAAATTTTAAGGTCCCTACCCGAGAGATTTATCCCCAAAGTGACCGTTTTAAATTCTTTACCCACCTTGAACTCTACCAAACTTTAGGAACTAGTATGTGATTTACAAACTTATGAACAAGATATGTTCCCCTCCAAAAATGAAAAGAAAATTGATAAGGGAATTGCTTTGAAAGCCCAAAAGGAGGACAAATAAGTTGTGGATAATGAGAGTGATAGTGACTCGGAGGATATGGCTATGTTTTCTAGGAAGTTTCTTAAATTTCTTAAATTTAACAAAGATAAATTTAAAAATGATTTAAAGAAATTTGAAAATTCTAAGCATGATAAAGCCGAAAACATCCCTAAAACTTTTAATGAAAATTTAAATAGGGACGAATCTAATAAGTGTTTCGGTTGTGAGGGTTAGGGCCATAGGGCTTTTGAATGCCCCACTAAACTAAGGAAAGAACGTAAACAACCAATTTCATATAATGCTACCACTAGTGATAGTGATAAGGAAGAGGTACCCGCTTCCCCCATTGAGTGCAACTTTGTCGCGTGCAAGGCAAGTCATGTGAGCACCGATAATGAATCTTCCCATGAAGATACATAAATACATGACACTTTCGAGGTTAAATTTTATGATTCCCTTATTTTTTTATGGTTGTGATAGTGAATAAGAGAGAGAAAGTGAAAATGAAGAATAAGTTGATGTGAGTGAACTTCAATTTGCATTTCAATAACTATACGATGAATCTATCAAATTAAAAAGAGAAAATTTGAAGTTAGAAGCTAGTTTAAAAGAGAGTGCCACGATCATTGATGAGAGTGCGTTAGTTGATGACCTTAGGACACGAGAGAGATGTCTTCGAGAGAAGATTGAATATGTAGAAGGCAAGAGAGACAGCCTTAGAGGTTTGATGGAATCAATGAAAAGGAGCTTCTTGAGTTTGAAGACACGAAGAGTTTGATTGAGTCTAGGATTATAGAACTTGAGAAGAAAGTGAGAGACTCAAGTAGAGTCAAAATTGATTTGGAGAGTCGTTCGGAGAAATTAGATAAAATCTTAGGAACGGTCCAAATTAAAAATGACATGTATGGTTTAGGCTTCGATACTTGTAATGAATCAACTATTAAAGCCAAAACCAATATTTTAGGAGAATCCTCTAGGAACAATGTTATAGATCATTCCTTAGGTAAGTCTTTTCACCAAGTATTTAGGTGCTTGCATTATGGTCGAAAAGGTCATCTTAGGAGTTTTGTTTTCATCTTAAACGAGGTCCTAGAAAATTCCAACGTAAGGCAATCGAGGTAGCCAAGATTCCTATATCCCATGATTGTCATTCATTATTAGTTTGGGTTAGGAGATCCGACTTGGTATCTTTACAACATAGGATTTTCTATTCTCATTTACTTTCACACGATACCTATCTTGCTAAATCCAAAGGTTGAACGTGTTAGTTGTTTGCATACTTTAGCTTTTTTAATTTATGCTATATTATCATGCTAATTGTATGCTCGTTTATCATTTTCTAGTCATTGCTTTATCACATATCTCATGCTAGAATTATAATTCTTGCTTATCTTTTGTATTATAGTTCTTTCATTTTAGTTTGCATTATATGAAAAATACAAATGATTTTTGTTTGTCTTTTGAGTAAATATTTTTGTTTGGTTGGTTAAAAATTTCAAAAACTCAAAAAGAATTTTTTTTGTGTGTATTTTAGTTTAACACACTCAATGTGGAATATACTTGTGTTCGAATCCTTTTCTTTTCCCTTCCATGTGGCTAGAACTTTTGGTTAAGATTATCAATCCTTAAAATTTTCATTGTCATATATGCATGGAGTAGTTGGATTTTTTGTTGCTTAATGGATTCTATTTTTATATGCCTCAATTCACACATGCACGAGCTAACTTGAAATTTTAACTTCACATGTATATTTGAGCTTTATGAGGTATTCTCCTACCAATATAGTCATATACATATCTTTGACCCAGGAGGACTTTTGCATGATAAATCCGTTGCACGTGAGATTTGTGTGATATAAAAAATTTGTTATATGAATGTGCACGGGGAAGGGCTCCGAAAGGAAATTTATCCTTTGCGAGTAAGCCACCGTTTATAATGGACCTAAAAGAAATACGTGGTTCAAAGGCCTTAAAGAAAATGGCATTAAAAGAAAAATATTTACCAAGTCCTATTTTGTTTAGTTGATATAGTCATTCCATAACTATATGCATATTTTGAGGGAGTTTGGATGGTATATCAACGATTTTGCACAATGTCTGTTTGTTCTAGTTGTATTTTCATTGTCATAACTCTATTAGTTTGTAGAATCATTAAAATTCTAGGCTTATGTTCATTGTGTATGTTTGTTCATTTAGTTCAATTTATATTGCCACATGAGGCTATATCTAAATGTTATAAGGTTTTGCAATCAAATGAGAACTTTGTGAACATGTGTTAAGTGATTGGGTTGAAATTTAATTGTTACCAATTCACACCCCCTACACTTCTGTTTTCCACATGTATTTGGACACATTTTTACCATACAAGTTTGAAAAACTTAATGTATTTTTGTGTCATGTGTGGTGTATATTCCTATATATATGTGCGTGTGTGTTAGTGAAATTCATTATGTATACATATATATGGTATTTTTTATTTTTTTAGCTTTGCTTGCTAGTCCCTCTATGCTTTTACTTCATAATTGGTATCTATCTCGTTGCGTATATTATTTGATATCACATTCGTAGTATCTTATTTGTCAAATTGATATCGTTTTTATTCGCCTCATAGTTAGCATCCATTATTCTTGCTTGGACTAGTTATTGTTATTGTTGACATATACTTTCATGTTCTTATCACCTTCTGCATCATATTTTATCCTTTGTCTATTCCTGAACAAAAATGCGGAGAATGATAGGGCGAGAAATGGTATCTAATCCTATTATAATCATATCTTAGTTTAGGAGATCAATCTTAGGGGGAGAATTAATTTAGAGGGAGTATTTATTTTAATTGCATTTAAACTTTTGATATTCCCTATGCATTTAATGTTTTGCTTAAGTGTGCAGGAATTATTCTAACAGAAATTTTCATCGGCAAAGATAGTATTCATCCTTGGGTTTTTGAGTCAAGCTTGTATTTTTATTTTTGGGTGGGAAGTTTTTGAGTCTAGTAGAGCTTGACGGCCCTTTAGGATTTTGTTTTTGTTTTTGTCCCGGAATAGCCAAAGGGGGGAGATTTATAAGGACACAAATTTCCAATTGAGTCCTTTGTAGTGTTGGCTCAATTCTGGAGAAAAATATTTGAGTCATAGGATAGCTTTCTTGTGCATCCTTCAAGCCTATGACAAGTTTGAGTTGAAGACGTTGTGTCCTACATATCAAGAGAACATCATTGCCGAGTTTCAGTGCCACGTTTCACGTCATCAACATCATATTTCAAGTCTCCAAAGGTATGAATGCTTTTATATATTTGTAGGAGACTTGGAATAATTTATAATGGGTGTAATTTTACTTTAAAATGAATTTTATGTTCAGAAAGTTATTTTAGAACTTTGAAAAAAAAGATTTTGGGCTTAAAATTGTAAAATGAACTTCTGACATTTCGTTCGAAATTATCATTCGAACGAGTTTGTCGTTCGAATGAGAATTTCGTTCAAATGAGTTTTCCAACGAATTTTCCCATTTGGCCACTGGAACATCATTAGATGGTTGTTCGAACAAGACTTCGTTCGAACGAAAATCTCGTTCGAACGAAAATCTCGTTCGAACGAGATTTATGGCGGGAAATTTTTTGGCAGTTTTTCTCCATGTTCCCACTTTCTTTTCCCCACTAACTCTTGACGGAATTAATATGTACGGGAACCAACTTTGAAAAACTAACTTTTGATAACTTCTAAACACATTTTTGAGAGAACACTTTAGAGAGAAAACTTTCTTAGTTCAAAATTCATTGTTTAGTGTTTTTGTGTAACCATGATCTAATCTCTACAAAACCACTTACACCCATAGTTTAGTGTTTTGATCCAAGTATCTCTACACATATATCCTTGTTGTTTCGCACCATTAGTTTATTTCTACCAACAAAAGGAGAAGTTTAGGTTTACTTCTAT
Source organism: Sambucus nigra (assembly GCA_949130495.1). NCBI lineage: Eukaryota > Viridiplantae > Streptophyta > Magnoliopsida > Dipsacales > Adoxaceae > Sambucus > Sambucus nigra. The sequence continues at coordinate 378,043,473 of OX422219.1, read as the reverse complement.
ATTCCACAAAGAAGAAGACGTTTGATTTTTTCTGCGACGTTCTCATACGGTGAAAGGCACCGTGTGTGGTTGACGAGTTCCAAAAACTTCATTGGTAGATTCCAAGGTTCCAGTGGAGCCCGAGATTGTCGAATAAGCAGAGGTTGGTACAAGAAGACGCGTTAGGGTCTTGAAGGGAGTCGAGTCGATTTGAGTAAGTCATTTTTCTTGTACTTGAAAAAATTTCGTACTTAGTGGACTTAAGGCTAGGGTCGTCCGAGGTTTTTCCCATTTGGGTTTTCCTCGTACATCGTGGCGTAGTGGTTGTGAATTTATTTTATCTTGTAAAATCGCCTAGAACGCATGCTTAGGTTAAAAAGATAAATTTGGGTTTAATTTATAATTTTGCTTAATTTGGTGCAAGTTTATATTTGGATAAGTTTAAATTAATTAATTCAAGTTGGAATATTTTAATGGCCAATGTTTCTATTCCGGGTAGTTTAACTTGATAATTAAATTAATTTGGTTTAAGTAAAATTTTAAGTGTGCATGTGTAAGTTTACTTTAATTCACTTTGTTGTGTTTAATTTTAATTTGTTTTAAGAAATTAAAATTTCTCATTTATCTGTGTTTTGTTTATAACCATCTTTATTCCACATTTAAAAGGAAATTCATTTTGAAAATTTTAAAATTGGGGGTCTACGGTCTATCATGTGCCTTATTTTTTTATTTTCTCCCTATGGACCAACTTTTTCTCTTTCGCCTCATTCTCCAAAAATTTATTCTAATGTTCCACTAGCATTTCAACATTGGGAGGTACTGTCTCTTTCAAAGAAAAAAAATCGGATAGATCGTACCTCACGGTCAGGTTCCAATTGTCTGCTCCACCGACTCCCACATTCATTTTTCCTAGCGATAAACACCAGGCTTCAAAGTTCATTGCGTCATTCCTAATACCGATCGGGTTATTTTCGAGAATGGAGAACCCAATGGGCTTTTCTTATTTGAGCGAGAGGTGTTGGGAGTGTTGGATGGGGGAGATGGAGCAACGGGAGTGCTGGATGGGGTGTTGGAGCATTTGGAGTTTGACTTAGTGAGAAGTGAACCATTGCTCAGCCATTGGTGTTGAGAATTCGGGTTGTGCACTAGATGGTGAACCTCATTGTGGTGTCACCATGGCACTTGGTACCATTGGGTTGTTTCCTCTCGATATTATCTACAAAATTAAAAAACCATAAGTGACTAAATAATTATAATAATATGAAATTATAACTAATTAATCAGGCTTATGACTATATATATATATATATATATACCCTTTCAGAGTAAGATTTTAGAATATGTTCAATGTGTCTGATCTCCATCCATTTGGTGTTAGTTTTTAAGAACCTGTGATTTTTTGCACGTCGACAACTAGGAGGAAGGTTATCTATGATTGATGTGTACATATCCGTGACATGAACTCGGAATCCCATCTTTCTCAACTTGTTGGCAAGATTCAATTGTACATGCATGTGGTGTGAGACATCACAGTCTCTGTCAATGCTCTCTGTACGCAGTTGTATCCATAACGGGTGGATTTTTTTTTTGACTTATCCAATAATGTAACCAAGGTCAGGGATACGTCGGGATTATGTGTGTTAAATATATTTTGTATAACGTCATCCCAATTTTCTGGTAGAGAAAATAGAATGCGATGGAACAAGTAATCTTGTTGGAGATCAACTCCACGATTTACAAGGTAGTTAAATTATTCGATCTTTTCATTTCCATACCTATAAATTGGAGTACCCTCTATATGGCACACACTAATAAAAGAGTTATGTGTGCGGTCTAATTGCAACCTCTCCCACTCTTGCTGCTAGTGATTATCATCGTGCCTCATTTTTCCTGAGAAAAGTATACGAGGGTGTGAATACGAGCCCTATAATTAATGGCTCTAATTAATTAATAACTATTAATTCAAATATATGACGTATAAGGGTATATTAGTTTGATTAAGGTTTTGATTCATCACTAACCTTCTCTTAACCCCTTGCATTTTGGATCTCATTGATGTGAAATCCCAAGAACAACCCACCGTAATTGTTTGTAACACGTTTTGTTACGGTTTATTATGAGAGATTTTAAGAGTCTATGTATATTATCAATCCAAAAAACCAACAAAGTATCCAACAACTAAACCAACAATATCTCACTATAGTAATGTGCACACGTGTTTGCGAGTCGTATGTCAAAAAAATCCATTTAATTATATTTTGTCAAAAAAAATATCACGACACGCTTATAACCCCCAATATAATATGATAACATGCACATAACCCATAACAAGGTGGATGTAATTTTTTTTTACTTGCTAAAAATCCATTTTATTATATTTTTTCAAAAAAAATATAATGTCTAGGGTTTTGAATAATATTTTGTTAAAAAATACACACACGTACAATCTAGAGTTTATTGACATAATCTATACATACACACACATGCGATCTAGGGTTTATTGACATAAAAAATAATGTATTTTTTCATAGCTACACACATAAACACACACATAACATAAATATATGCATATACACACATATAAACATAAATCTATACATACACACACACATACACACATATACACACATACAAATATAAATATATACATACACACACAAAAATTAGGGCTTTAGATATAAATGAGGAAATGAGGATATGTAAATTGTGAAATCGAAATGAGGGCACAATAACTTTAGACGAATAGAAATGAAATTGCACAAATCGAACAAATCGCCGAAAACCTCACAAATCGTACAAAGCTTTAGACAGTGAAATCATTCGATAGAAATGAGGATGCATGTGGTCTTTTTTTAAGTTTTGAACCTGGTTACGGCCTAGAGTCGTGACCCACCATAAGCAATCAATAAATGAAGGTAAGGGTGTTACTGGATTGAATCTGGTCACGGCCTAGAGCCGTGACCCACCATGCGCGACCATATTTTCATCACAACCACTGCTCGAATGAGGGATGGTCACAGCCCATAGACGTTACCTACACTAAAAATGGTAACAACCCCCAGCCGTTACCCAATATATGTATGTTTTTCTCATACTCATGCCTATGGTCACAGTCACAGTCCGTGACCCATCGGCATCCAGCTGGTCGCAGACTTGGGCCGTGATCAATGGGGAGCGACCATTTGCAGGATTTGGTGTACTGCACCTTGTTTCAAGTTTCTTAAAACTCAAAGGTACAAGTATCTACCAAAAATTAAAACAAAATGAAAATATACAATGTTATAAATATATAAATCTGTAAAGTACATCGTTCCCCAGTAATGATGCCATTTTTTATGAGCGATAGACTTTGTAAATGAATTTAATTGCTGGGTGTTTACGGACAAACAAAAAAAACTTTCCAATTTACGGAGTATGTCAAAAAATAGGGATCGAATCCACATGGAATTTAACATAGGCTAAAATTTATTTATCACTTAAAAAGGGAAAATAAAATATGGCATGTTTTTGGAGCTTTGAGAATTATAGATACATTTAAAACTAAGTAAGAATTAAAAATTAATAATTAATGACATGTTTAATTAATAAAGATTATCTAAAGGAGTTAAGGATCACTCATATCCCCCACCATGGAATATCAATAATAATTAAGGTATATGTTTCAAATCACATTGACCAGTAAAAACTTATTTAAACCAAAAATCAAACATGTCGGATGCAAACCCAATATTTAGGATAAAGTTTTCAATGATATATAGTGGCATGTGAATTGAATTTGTAATAAATATTCAAACTCTACTATTGCAGGACGAGGATGTTAAGAGTCTTATATACTCTAAACTCAACACGCATGTATCGATTAAATTGATTCAAACATTAACCTAGCAAGTAGAGCTCAAGAATTCATGGTGGATTTATGAACATTAACCCATTAATCTACCTACCCATTTAGAATAAAATAAAAACTACCATTAAAGAAAAGAGAAAGAATAAAAAACATATTAAGATACTTTAATTGAAATGGGTAACAAAGTATTACAAAGCATTAACCATTAACTGTAAAGTTGTAATAAGTGAAAGAAGAAATAATATACCAACAATCCAATAGGACAAAAACTATTTTTATGTAATAATTGAAAGAAAGATATCTTCTATGTAAGAAAACCCTAGGAGGGAGAGGGAGAGAGAGGTGATATAATATACCAACAATCAAATAGGACAAAAACTCCATAAAATAAGAATTAATCTATAAAACAATTGATTAACTATATATAGCACTAAATAGGATAAAAAAAAATGCACCCCTGGGCAGGACCGGATAGATCAAGATCTTAAAAATGAGAAAATATTATGTCAGTGTTGGACCCGATCGATCCATGGGATACCCCAATCGATAGGGGGACTGATACTTTCAACTTTAGAATACTAGACTTGAAATGACCATAAATTCTTTTTTTGGACTCGGATTGACGTATGGTCAAAAGCCACATGAAGATGATTCAATGATATATATATATATATATATATATATGTGTGTGTGTGTGTGTGTGTGTGTGTGTGTGTGTGTGTGTTGGAATTTTGATAATTATAACCTTTACATGGAGTGAGAAATGATCAGATTTCCCTTGGAGATAAATCATCTCCTAAAAAATTCCTATAACACATCTAAAGTTCACATCTTGTATCCCTAACATCTATAAAGGCGCAAATAAACCTTCAACAAGATATGGAAATTAAAAATAGAGGTTAACATATATAAGATCATAAAAGTGATGATAAATAGGTTTGGGAATGAAAAAAATGCAAAAGCAAACTGGGTACTAAATTGAATATTTATGACTTATCAGTAGTCATAGCTAGCATTTATCTAGTGATATCAATGAACGATGTCAAGCTTCCTACTTTAGATAATCACAATTGATCGTCAGCCTATTATTAAGATATTCTGAAGCCAAGGAAAATAATATGGAAGCATACCTAAAGATTTCAGATAACGACCTAGATTATTCGGAAAATCTCAGGGGATGGAAATGCGAACATCGATCGCTTGGATCATCTAGCATCTTTAGACCAGGACCACTCGATGAATTAATTTCGTGTACTAGTAATGAACAGAGTGAGGTTAACTAAATATACATCATTTGGATCAAAGTCAAGGTTGGATTTACCCCAATGTCCGGTATTGAAGGGATGTCACCCCATTTAAAGACGAAGTCAACGTCAAGATGTTTAAACACAAAGGTTCAAAATACATTTTGTGCTATGGTTTATTGTACAATATAGGTTTATAAGGTAAAAAAGTCATGTTAAGGAAAACTTTGTGATAAAGAATTTTAGTGAAGGTGTTTGTGGAGGGGACCTTACAAAAGGGTTTTATCTCAAACATTTTTACTACATCTACCATTTTATCCAATCTCAAACGATTTTACTACATCTACCATTTTATCCAACTTCTTCTATCAATTCCTACTCTCCCTCATAGAACACACCATATGTTGTTTAATTATCAATCGACCCTCTTGGATCTTATACACATATAGTTATAACCATGAAATTATTGGGAGTGGGGGTGATTTTCCATAAATAAAGTCTAAAAGAAACGGGGCGTGCCTTTGGGAAAACTATGATAACCCATAATGACCGACTTTATGGCAACAAGTATTGAATACTACATGTGTCATGTAATATAGTCTCACTAGGTGTCAACTCGCGCGATGCGCGAGCGTATTTAAAAACATCAGATTTTACATACTTGTGCATTGTTAAATATTGCAGGGATAAATATATAATAAACAATAAATATTGTGTAGAAAATGTTACAAGTATGGTGCTTTTTCAAGATATTTTCTTTTGGAACATTTAAATAACTCATAACGGAATAAAATATTAGGTAGAACTAAAATACCAAAACCAAGTACACTAAGAAAGCCAGAGAAGCCCAAACAATTAACCTAACTCATTAAATACAATAAACAACATACAAAATATTGGAACAATAATATTGATTTATTGTATGCAACAACTGAAAAATGTTATTATATAATCTTAATATTTAGGACACTTATACAAATTCCATATCCCCCCCCCCCCCCCCCCCCCACCCTCCATATCCCATTGTAAATTTTCTGCATTTTGTTGCTCAATTTCCTCATTATCAATTTTAAACAAAACCTAGAAATAAAAAAAAAAAATATATTATTTATTTTCAACCACCCAAAAAATATAACAAATTAAGCAATTTAATGATTTCAGGAACATAAAAACAACAAAATAAAGTTTTCAAGCATACAAAAAATCATCAATAAACAATTTTAACTTTGGGAGGTAAAAAATCAGCAATAAACATTTTTTCAAGCATATTCATTCATTTGTTGTATTTAAAAAAAAACACAACCCAGATCAAACCTAAACAACCCGTATCATGTATATCATAAAGTAAACCAAATCCTAAGTATAAATATAAAAAAATCAGAGTGTATAAAAAAGGAGACCAAATAACCCAACCGTGTCAATTTGCCCCAATTTCACAGTACAGTGAAGACCGATAATGCACTGAGAGATTTCATATTTAAAATGTAGAAGAAACGTGAAAAAATTGATGCAAGGGAGTAAAAAGATAACAAACTTATGATGTGTAAATAATGAAATATGTTTGCAGCAAATGAACATGTAAATATAAATTAAATAAAGATTTTCAAGTAATTATGTGAAGGAGTATAGATCATTGAACACCAGTATAAGTGGATATAAAATAAAAGAAAATATGGCCTTTAATGTTAATACATATAAACTAAAAAGAACCAAAGTTAAGCAAATAGTATATAACAAAACATAGAACATAAACAGATAGTAATTAGATGATGAAACTATGGAGAAGAGATCAATAATATTTCTAATAATGAAGGTTTCATACCATATGAGAAACCGAAAAAAAAAAGGTTTACCACACACTTTGTACAGTATAGTGTTTGATCACAAAGCAAATGAATCAATTTTATTTAACGGGGTCAAGTGCTCAATCAACTATGTCTTAACAATTGAAATTTGATGGAGAAAAATAACATAATTTCATGTTCAAAGTAAGTTTTGCAATCAAATGCAAAGCTATAGTTCACAAAATGTGGTACGAACACTACTAACAACTCTTTGTAATATCTTTATGTCACAAGGCTGTAAATATTGAAGATTGGTTCATTTATTTGCTTGAAGTTAAGTGTCGTATGTTTATAAATTCGGGGGGAAAGACGTTTGTATAAAGTAAAGAAGAAGTGACAAACTTGGGTGACTTAAATCGACGTGAAGATGGCGTTTTCTACTCCTTATAGAACTATTTCATGTATTGACATTATTGTAAACCAACAATATGTTGATGTTTTTTTACAGTGATTTTGTTAATATGATTTGGTCTATGTAGATGCCTTTAGGAGTTTTTCGTTGGCAGCACACAATGACACAAATGGTCAAGTAATAATGAACTTCCCCATGTGAACCGAGTTGAATGTAAAATCAGAAAAAGTTGTTGCAAAGAAAGTCCTACATATCAGCTAAACTAACGACACATGACACAATTAATCTGAGCTAAACAGTACAGTGAGGCCCAAGAATGCAATGAAAGATTTGATATTTAAAATGTATAAGAAAGGTGAAAAAATTAATGTAGGGGAGTAAAAAGATTACATAGTTATGATGTGTAAATAATGATGATTGAACACAATATAAGATAAAAAAATCAAAGTTAAGCAAATAGTATATAAAAAAAAAATATAGACCATAAACATCCAGTAATTAGATGATGAAACTATGGAGAAGAGAGCAGTACTATTTATACAACTATTGATGGTTTCCTCACATAAGGGTTACCACACAAACTATGTACAGTATAGGGATAGAGGCCAAAACAAATGAATCCCTTTTATTTTACGAAATCAAGTGCTCAATCAACTCTGTCTTAACAATTGAAATTTAATGGAGAAAAGCAGCATATTTTCCTATTCAAAGTAAGAAATGCAATCAACTACAAAGCTATAGTTCAAAAAATTTGGTAAGAATAGTAATATAAACCGTTTTAATATATTTATGTCATAAGGCAACATTTATTGAAGATTAGTTCATTCATTTGATTCTAAATGAATAGAAATGAAGATTAGAAAGCATATGTTTTAGTGGAACTATACTGATATATATATCTGTAGGAAATAGTTAGAAGAGTAAATCATTTAAGAGTTACTAAGAATTAAAATTTTATAGTCTTTTGATAGAGTCGAATATACATATGTTATCAACCGAATGATATGTGTATTGTATTTGTTGTGTGAATGATTGCGATATTGTATTTTCAGTTTAGTTGCAGATTATGTGTATGACGAAATTAAAGAATTTTATAACAATTGTGGAGAGATTCCTCCAAATCTCAATCTCGAAGGGAACATCGTGATAGTATTATATTGGAGAATAGAATAAAAAGATCATACTAAAAAATTTAACACTTAGACCCATAGCCTTTCCAGGTCATATACCAATTGGAGAAATAGCTAACATACCCCTCACTTAAAACCTAATTTTTCACAAACGAACGCCCATTCACTGCAGCGAACCCAGGCCTTCGCTGGTCACAAATTTTCAACATGAAAAAACTCAAAACTCTGGTCCGATCTGCACCCCGTGAAACCTCCCTTTATTATAGCATGAATATATCAAAGTACCTCTTATTGGGGTGTTTTAAAAGAGTTATTTAAGTCGTTTTACAAATATCATCTTTTATATACAGAAAACTACTATCTACTAAATAGGGTAGGTAGAAAGTTAAATAGGATTTATATAAAAGCACCCTTTATTAAAGAAACGTGATGAATTTTACAATGCTGGTTATTTTTCTCAATTTAAAACTACTCATAAAATTCTGACATTACAATCTTTATACATATTATGCTTGTAAGACATACTAATACATGGTAGCTATGTATCAAAATGTTAATATGGCCATCCCCGATCTTCACGGCGGGCGGGCAGAGTGAAGATCCTAGGTCCTGCGCGTCCCTCTCGGGAGCGCTTTGGCCGGCGTCATTGGGTGAGGTGAAAAATGAAGAGAGATGGATTCGCCAATATATTTTACTCAAAGAAGACAAAAGAAAGGGAGCCATCCCGAAGGACAGCATCCAAAGACATACTGATGCATACGAAACCAAAATGATTCGAAAAGGGTTCGAAGGCTAAGTTACGAAATGGTAAGGTGTTAGGCACCCATTCCGCCCTTACGGTCTCTCATGGGTTTTTGTTATTTTCCTTCATTTTCCCCTTGATATGTGTGAATGTATATATATAATGGAGATAGGAGTCATCGACGTGTACCATGGGAAAGGTAAAGCGAGTCATCCGTAGGAATGCAAGAATAATATTAGAAAATAGGATTTACGCGATTATCCTTACATAGATCGTTATGAGGGAATGATAACGCATATGGGATAATACGCTACTAAGAACAAGTATATAGAATATAAGAGAATTGGGTTTAGATAAAAATAGAAAATAAGAGAAAAAGTAAAAATAGGACTCGAGTCTCGTATTTTACCCCGAGACGCCTACATAGCCTATAGAGGCATCAAAGTCCATGTAGTTCACATGCAAAATGAGGGGTGGGGTTTATCCCATAAATCCAATTGGGGGATTCTCTTATTTGTGTGTGTGTGTGTGTGTGTGTAGAAAAAGTGTTTTAGTTGTGAGAGAAGTGTAAGAAAAGTGTGAGAATTCCCTTTTGGAATTTATGAGCAAACCCTCTTTTTCTTATTTTTGGGGGTTTTTATTTATATGAAAATAAGATATGTGAAATAATACTAAATAAAAAAGTATATTAAGATGTGTGAGATGAGGGAATAAAAGTGCTAAGTAATAAAACAAAGTAATGCGAATTTATGAGAATTTAAGGAGAGAATGGAGAAAATTGGACCTTCTTAAAGATCTCGAGCTTGATCTTGTATGTTGGATAGTAGCCCTTGAACTTGGATGATGATGGAGGGTGGTGAATTCACCAAGTTTGATGAAAAGGATGATGAAAAGTGAAGGCTGGAAAGGGTTTTAGATGTGGAAATCACGCTAACTTTGAGAGAGGTTTTCTGGATGTGCTGAGAGTGATATCTATCAGATCTGGGGCCCCCTTCAAGTGAGGTCAAGGCCTCCTTTTTATAGGCCCATGGCATTGCCGATCGGCAGGTGTGTTTAGACACACTGCCAATAGGCAGGGTCTGGGACCTGCCGTTTGGCAATGTCTTTCAGGCCTTTTTGGAAAATTGACCACAGAGCGCAAACCGTTGATCCGAATCGTGCATGGGGTGGACCATTGGAAAGGTAATTCAAAGACCTTATAAAGTCCTTTGGACCACTCCAGGGTTAGGGAGTTGTCTTTGGGTCAAATGTGGCTCAGAAATGCTCGTCGGTCCATTGGACGGGGAATCGTCGGACGCAAACGGATCGTTCGTCCGCATGGTAAGTCTGAATCCCGCACGAGGAGGACCGTTGGAAAGGTTAGGATATGTACTTCGACATTACAAATAATTTGATCCGGTTCAGAGAGTTGACTTTGGTCAACCAGGCCCTGAAAGCATTCGATGACCTCTCGGAGTCAAACGGATCGTTCGTCCGTACTGTAAGTCAGAATCACGCACTGGGTAGACCGTTAGAAAGGGGTTTCCGTGACCTTCAAAGATTCATTTAGTTCTGATTGATATAAAGAGTTTACTTGGATGAAACAGAGCCCGGGAGCGCCCAGTGGCCTCCTGATCGAGTTTCGGGGGAAAATGGGTCGTTCGTCCGCATGGTAAGTCGAAATCGCACACAGGACGGACCGTTGGAAAGGGTATTCAGTGACCTTCGAGGATTCATTTAGTCTCATTCGAGATAAAGACTTTGACTTTTAGTCAAATGAAGCCTGGGAGTGCCTTATGGCTTCTAGGTCAGTACTCGGGGTACGACCTAGGTTTATGGTGGTGAAGGGAGGTGCTAGGGACCTAAGGAGAGTTTAAGGGGTGACAGAATGGGGTGTCTACAAAGCCCCTCGACGGATTAGTTTGGAATGAACGATAGTCGTCCAATAGACACCGCGTGATGATTTGAAATAGGATGACCAATTCAGGGGGTCGAGGCCGATTCTGAGGACCTAAGGGAGCGAGGATGACCAATTCAGAGGGTCGAGGCCAATCCTGAGGACTTAAGGGGGAATACTAGGGATGATTTGGAGGAAAAATTTAGGTCAATTCCTAAAGAGGTGCTGGGGATGACCGATTCTGCGGGTCGAAGCCAATTCTAGGGGCTTGAGGGTGAGGGTGACCGATTCTGTGGGTCGAAGCCAATTCTGCGGACTTAAGTTGGGGGTGACCGATTCTGCGGGTCGAAGCCAATTCTGTAGGCTTAGGTTGTGATGACCAATTTTGCGGGTCGAAGCCAATTCTGCGGGCTTAAGTTGTGATCACTAATTCTGCGGATCAAAGACAATTCTGCGGGTCAAAGACAATTCTGCGGGCGTAAGTTGTGATGACCAATTTTGCAAGTCAAAGCAAATTCTGCGGGCTTAAGTTGTGATGACCAATTCTGCAGGTCGAAGCCAATTCTGTGGGCTTTAAGTTATGATGATCAATTCTGCGGGCTTAAGTTGAGGGTGACCAATTCTGCGGGTCGAAGCCAATTCTGCGGGCTTAAGTTGTGATGACCAATTCTGCGGGTCGAAGCCAATTCTTTGGGCTTAAGTTGTGATGACCAATTCTGCGAGCTTAAGTTGTGATGACAAATTCTACGTGGCGAAGCCAATTCTGTGGTCTTGAGTTATGATGACCAATTTTGTGGATCGAAGCCAATCCTGTGAGTTTAAGTTGTGATGACCAATTCTACGGGTCGAAGCCAATTTTATGGGCTTAAGTTGTGATGACCAATTTTGCGGGTCGAAGCCAATTCTGTGGGATTAAGTGACGATCTAAGACCGAGGTCAATTCTGACCTAAGAGAGGTGACGACCAAGGACCGAGGTCAATTCTGACCTAAGAGAGGTGACGTTCGAGGATCGAGATTAATTCTGACCTAACTAAGGTGACGATCCAAGACCGAGGTCAATTCTGTCTTAAGAGAGGTGACGACCGAGGACCGAGGTCAATTCTGACCTAACTAAGGTTAAGATCCAAGACCGAGGTCAATTTTGACCTAAGGGAGGTGACGACCAAGGACCGAGGTCAATTCTGACTTAACTAAGGTGACGATCTAAGACCGAGGTTAATTCTGACCTAAGAGAGGTGACGACCGAGGACCGAGGTCAAGTCTGAACTAAATAAGGTGACGATCCAAGACTGAGGTCAATTCTGACCTAAGAGAGGATAAAGATTGGATTTTAGGTTCCGCTGAGGAATAATGAATGAGCTGGGGAAAATTTAGAATGTCCTTTGGAGATATTGCCTGAGGATAATGATTCTTTGGAATTCCGTTGGGGAAAATTTAAAGCATCCTTTAGAGATATTGCCTGAGGAGAATGATTCTTTGGAATTCCGTTGGGGAAAATTACCTCGTGATGTTGTTTTTGAGCTGGGGAGCCGATTGCTGGGGAAATCCTTGTGATCTTGGAGACTTTGCGGAGGAAAGGAAAATTTGATGCTGTAAACTTCACTGGGGAAGTGATTAGGTGGTCCAAGTATTGGACGTATTGTTCGGGGAGGTTTCATACCTTTGGGGTATAGGAGGTGATCCTTAGAGATTCTCCGTGAACGTTACCGGGAAGGGATTTACTTGCCTCTTGAGAGTTTCGCTGGGAAAATAGGAGTTTCACATGCGGGAATGCAAAATTTTCTTGGTAAAAATGTTTTAAATCCTTCCGGGGATTTTTAGGAATTTTCTGAGGATTTTTTAGTATTTTTTGGGAATTTTTGTACAAAATTATAAGGGGGGTGTCGGTCGGCATGGTATGAGGGGTGCCATTTGACAGTGGCACGGACTTTTGAACTGCCTCCGGAAGGCAAAGGGGCAGTGAGAGAAGGTGGTTGCGGGGTTAGTGCCGATTTTTTTGCTTTTCTTTATTTCCTATAAAATTTGATGTAACACAGAGGAATATATATATGCAATGCAAAAGGAATTTTTTATTATCTTTTGTTAATGATGAATGAATGCACATGCACTTTTTACTTTGCTGCTGAGACCGTAAAAAGAGATATTTTTAGGATTTTGGAGGAAGGTTTGAGAAATTATATAGGGGTGGAAGAGGATTTTTGAAATTCTATTGAGAATATCACTTTAGTTTTAATGAGTTTCTAATTTTGATAAAAGAGGAAAAATGAAAATTTTCCAAAAATGGGGGGTTGCCGATCGGTAAGTCCCTTGTCCTACCTGTCGGCAGTAAAGTTCAGTCCCATTAATTCAAAGCTTTGATTAGTGCCCTCTTCAACCTTTTGTACTTTGTGGGGCAGGATTTCCTCCGATTTTTACAGGGGTCATGTTTTTTGTGAGGGTTTTCAAGTATAAAAAGGGGTAAGGGTGGAGTGTTTCCATCACACCCTCACATTCTTACTTACTTGCCTACTATTTCTTAGTCTTGCAAGATGGCTCTCCCTGATAGCATTGAGTTTACTAACTACCTTGAAACCTTGGAAGCAATGTGCTCTTATAATGTCAACTACGATGATTTCAGTATGCGTTGGGTTCCTTTATGACGCAACCGGCCCATTGAGTGGAACATGTTGATGGCGGCGGTGAAATTTTGGTACCCCAAAGACCATGTATTCGGTTTTAGGTTGGATAAAGTTTGTCCTACCTACGAGGAATTTTCTACCATGCTGGGCATAAATCCCAGTGTTGCTTCAGCTCTTCCTGAGTTTTCCCATTCTCCCAGGGAGTTTTTGGCTAGGTTTCTTTGAATTTCACCTTCGACGGCCAGACCATTAGTTGCTGGGGGAATGATCTCCCTTTTAACGGTGTTACAGTCCATGCATTTACAGGAGGTTGGTGATGCTGGGTACGTCGGAGCTCTTATTCTGGGCTTAGTATCAAAATTATTACTAGTGACTGGGGAATTACTGGTGGACCCACAACTTGCAGCTATTACTTCATGGATGTCATACCATTGTAATCCTACGACGGTGATACTGGCGGAGACTTTGAATGTCCTGGATGCTTGGCGAGAGGGTCGTTCTGACTTCCTGAGGGGTAGCCCCGTGATGCTGTTCATATGGTTATCTGAAAGACTCCGCCTGGTGACTCCTCCAGAATATCCTTTGTCGGATGTACCCAACTTATTTTCATGCTATTTCATTAGCATTAGCTTAGATATTGAGAGCTGGGAAAACTGGTTTGTGGAGCACAAGGCTCTAAATCTGTGTTGGTCAGTGCCTTGGTGGGGATAGTTGCTGCCTATTCTGGAGCTGGGGGAATACTCGTATGTCCGGTTGGTTTGTCTCAGACAGACCTCTTTCTATTTCCCTTAGCGGCTTCTGCATCAATTTGGCAGGTCGTGCCACCTTGGACACTAGACTTCTTCCCGGTAGAAGATTTTACTGAGCGTCTGCACATGCGGCGTGGCTCTATGTGGGAGAATAGGCGTCCGTCGACCCGTCCCTCTCAGTCTGGTGGGAGAGTTTAGCATACCTCGGGGGATTATATGAAGTGGTTATGGAGTAGAGTGGTCAGCAAGATGTTGGCAGTGGAGACTGGACAAAGGTGGCTCGTCTTATTTAATACCATGGAGGGAGGTGCTGTGGTTTTTTCAAAACTAGTTCGGGCTTATCGATCCATGGAGCGCCTGCTGCACTTTGTTCAGGCATGGGAAGCTTGGGGACCCCAGGATGCAGATGATGATGACAGAGCGGCCTCCTCTGGTAGCTGCGAATAGGACTCTTTGAGAGTTTATAATGGGGAATAAATGTGGGGGTTTAATTTGGCTTTTTAGGAAAGTAAGGGGAAGGGAGTTATCTGTTCCTTTTCTTATGTAATCTGTACCAAAATTTCTTATTAGTGAAATAAACAAGTTTTCGATCATTCAGTTGTGCCTTTTAATGAGTTTTGTGTTTTTGAATTATCTATACCAATCGCTAAGGCATACATGATCCTTTTGTTCAAGTATATGTTAGAATGGACTGTCGTTCTCGGAGATAAGAAAAGAATAGTATTTTGTGAAAAAGAAAGGGTCATGCTCATGTAAGGTGTATGAGATGCCTACGTACCTCTCGGGTTTTGAAAAAAAATTTATTTTTATTTTTTTTTAAAAATTATTTTTGTAGAGGATCAGGCCCACGTAGTTCTGCGTGGAGGGAAATGAAGAGATTTTTTTTTTAGAATAGAAAGGAGATGAGAAGAGTCGTAGCGTGTCGAGACTAGGGGTAAAGTTCTTGAGACGGTCCAGGTTGACTGGACGAGCCGTCTCTTCTCCATCTAAGTCAGTGAGTATGGCGGCACCGCCGGACAGGATCTTCTTTACAATGTAGGGTTCGCTCCAATTGGGCTTGAATTTCCCTCTGGGATCCCAGATTAGTTCTAGGATATCTTTGAGGGCTAGATCCCATTCTCGGACACCGCAGTCTATGACTCTTTTATTGAATGATCGCGCTATTCGGCGATGGTACCCTTGTTTGTGGTATAGAGCTTTTAATCTCCTTTCATCTAAGAGGGTCAGCTCATCAAGACGGCTTTGGCACCAGTCTTCTTCACTGACCTTGCTCTCAAGCATGACGCGCAATGAGGATATTTCCTGCTCCACGGGTAGGACTGCTTTCATGTTGTAAACTAGAGAGTAAGGGGTATCCCCAGTAGAGGTTCGAATTGAGGTTCGATAGCCCCAGAGGGCATACGGGATCTGATCGGCCTAATCTCGATAGCTTTCGGTCATCTTGTTGATGATGGCTTTAAGGTTCTTATTGGCGGCTTCAACTGCGTAGTTGGTTTGAGGTCGATAAAGAGAAGATTTGTGTCTTTGAACCCCATACTCGTTGACCACTTTTGTAACTTCTACCTTAAAATGCAAGCTGTTATCTGATACTAGCTCGTACGGGACCCCATATCAGAAAATGATATTTTTCTTGATGAATTTGGCCACCTTCTTGGCGTTCAGCACTGCGTATGACTCAGCTTCGACCCATTTAGTGAAGTAATCGATAGAAACTAGGATTAACTCATGCCCATTGGAAGCCTTCGGTGTAACCTTCCCTATGATGTCGATGCCCCGGGTGGAGAATGGCCAGGGAAAGGTCATGTTGTATAATTCACGCGAAGGCAGATGCTGAAGATTGGAGAACTGTTGGCATTTGAGGCATCTCTAGACATAGGCGGTGCAATCCTGGGTCATAATGGTCCAGTAGTAGCCTTCTCGGATGATCTTTTTAGCAAGTATGTGACCATTCATGTGGGGTTCGCATTCCCCACTGTGGATCTTCTGCATTATCTTTTCAATGTCAGCCCCTGCGATACATTACAGATGAGTTCCATCGAAGTTCCTTTTGAGCAGTGCTTTGTGACAGATGATGTACTGGGCAGCTAGTCTTCGAAAGGTTGCTCGATCTTTCTTGTTGGAACCCTCGGGATACTTACCATACTTGAGGAGGTTCCAGATATCATAATATCAGCAATTTGCTAGCTCAGGATCTTCTGTGGTGACGAGCTCAATGTGGTAGCAGTGGGTTGGTTTGTTTTGCTTTTGAACCAGGAAGGGGGTCATTATTATTCCTTCGAGCATGTCGATCATGGAGGCTAAGTTATCAAGGGAGTCGGCTAGGTTATTCTTGGCTCGAGGTAGGTAATGGAAGGTGATGTCTTGGAATTGGGAGGCTAGCTCTTCTAAGTGGGCATGGAAGGGTTGGAGCTTCTCGTCCTTAACTCTCCACTTTCTGAGCACTTGACCGATGATGAGGGTGGAATCCCCGTAGATGTCTAGGCATTGGATACCTTTCTAGAGAGAAACTTTGAGGCCTACCGTGCATGCCTCATACTCAGTCATGTTATTGGTGCAGGGGAAATCCAATTTGACGACGATGGGAGTGTGGGAGTCATCTGGGGCGATCAGAAGTATCCCAATGCCATATCCTTTTTTGTTGGCAGCGCCGTTAAAGAACATTTTCCATCAGAGATTATCATAGGCAATGGAGAGGATGTTTTCATCTGGGAATTCAGAGATCCATACATCAGCTTCATCTATGGGGTAATCATCGAGGTAGTTAGATATGGCTCTTCCTTTTATGGGTTTTTGAGTGACGTACATGATATCAAACTCGATTAGGAGCATCAACCATCGGGCCATTTGGATAGACAAGGCGGGTTTATCAAGCAGGTATTTGATGGGGTCCATTCAGGATACAAGTTTGATAGGGAAGGCAAGCATGTAGTGCCGTAACTTTTGGGTGACCCAGACAAGTACGACACACACCTTTTCCAAAGCAGTGTAGTTGACCTCCTATCTGGCCAATTTGTGGTTGGCATAATAAATGGCTTTTTCTTTACGGGAATCTTCAAGGTATTGGGCTAGCAAAGCCCTATATGCAGTGTCAGTTATGGTTAGGTATAGGTGCAAAGGGAGACCAGGCTGTGGTGGCATGAGCACCGAGGGTTGGGTCAGATATTGTTTGATTTGGTCAAAAGATTCTTGTCAGTCCTCATTCCAAACTTTAGTTGAATCCTTCCGGAGGAGTTTAAAGATAGGTTCGTAGATGGATGTTAACAGACTGATGAACTGGCTGATGTATTGCAATTTTCCAAGGAAACCTCAGACTTCTTTCTCTATTCGGGGAGGTGGCATCTCAAGTATGGCTTTCATCTTGGCAGGACCTGCTTCTATCCCCTTCTCACTGACCATGAATCCCAATAGTTTCCCCTTTGTAATGCCAAAGACGCATTTCTGCGGATTGAGTCTCATCTAATACTGTTGCAGTCGTTCAAAGAACTTTCGAGAGTGGGAACATGACCTTCTATAGTCTTGGATTTGGTAATCATATCATCCATATAGACCTCAACTTCTTTATGAATCAGATCGTGCAGGATGGTTGTGGCAGCCCTCTGGTAGGTAACCCCAGTGTTCTTGAGACCAAATGGCATAACCATGTAAAAAAAGGTTCCCCATGGGGTGATGAATGCAGTTTTTTCTTGGTGGTCTGGGTGCATTTTGATTTGGTTGTATCTGGCAAATCCGTCGAAGAATGACTTGAGAGCATGACTCGCTGTGTTGTCAATGATCATGTCGATATTGCATAACGAATAATCATCCTTTGGAGAGGCTTTGTTCAACTCCTAGTAGTCTACACACATTCGAACCTTCCCTCCTAATTTTGGCACAGGCACTATGTTGGCTAGCCATATGGGATATTCGATCACACGAATAAAGCCCACGTTCAACTATTTGACCACCTCTTATTTGACTTTGAGCGACCATTCAGTTCGGAGCTTTCTCAACTTTTATTTAATCGACTTCTAATCTCGGAGAGTGGGAATCTCATGATGAGCTATTTTAGGATCAATGTCGGGCATATCGTTATAGGACCATGCGAAGACATCCACAAATTCCTTTAGTAATTCTTCAAGTTGTGCGCGCTCATGCTCGTCAAGAGTAGCCCCTATCCTAATCTCGCGCAGTTGGCTACTAGAAATGAGGTTAATAACAACAGTCTCTTCTTCATTAATTTGAATGCGATTATGTTGTTTATTATTAACCTTATTTAGATCAGTTAAGAATTGTTCATTTTTAAAATCATCATCATCAAAAGTGTTATTAGAATCCAAACAGTTAATGTAAGGCACAGCAAGATACTCAAAATCTTCGTTTATTTCATTGATAGGAAAAACAGTATTGAGAACCTCGTCAAAGGAGGACTCGATTACATTTGAGCAAGGATAGATAACAGAAGAAGAAATAGGGTACACATTAGGATTAGGGGGGATTTCAACAGGTAGAACTGGCGCAGCATGCCAGTTGAGGAGAGGTGTATCAGCAGCTTTGATCAAATAGGATGGATCCAGTGATGTAGTGCCTGAATGAACCATGCAAAGTGTCATCCCCATTGTCTGTATCTTCAGAGTCACTTTTCTCAATCTCTTCGGTATCTTTGATGAGAAGCTTTACATGGTGTTGGGAACTCTCGACCCATGGGTAGCTATCTTGGAAAAAGATCTCCCTTCCAGGCTTCATCTTCTTGTCTGTATGGTCATACCATTATTTCGGAAAGCCGCAAAAGGGGAAGTCTTTTCCCTCTTTGATGAATCATCCATTCAAGGAATCACCTGGGATAGTCTGGATGTAGTCTAGTCCTCTCTTTGATCGAGACTGGCGGATCATTCTGAGCTCTTGTTCTGACGGTTGATACCCCAAACCATAAGGGGGAAAAGCCTTCTTCAGTTCAATCGGCTCAAGTATTCCTTTGTCTTTATCTTAGCCCCAGTCTGAGCATGAAGTGCATGTTTATGAACATCATAATCACATTGACGTTTCCATGAGGGTCATATTCTGGACAAACCCTTTCTTTGAAGTCGTCCCCTGCCGGGAGTAGGAGTGGTTTAACTCGACATCCTAATAGGAGCATATCATTTGACCTGTGGTGTATAACAAGAATTGGAGTGCTGGTACTTGCACCCTCGGCAGTATCGTTGTCACCCAAAATGGTGATGACTCGTCCGTTGGAGAAGAACTTCAATTTCTGATGGAGTGAGGATAACACACCCTTGATACTGTGGAGCCAAGGTCGTCTTAGCAACAGATTGAAATAATCTGGGATGTTAATAACATGGAATTCGATGATAGGGTTTATAGGGCCAGCCCCTATTACAAGCTTTATGGATCCCATCACCTTTTGACGGGTATTATTGTAAGCACGTACAGCAGTAGAGGTTGGAGCGAGGTCGCTTTATTTCAGTCCTAAACATTTGAAGGTCCTCAGTGGGTAGACATTCAAGGCGGATCCATTATCGATAAGAGAGAGCGGTACAACCTTCCCCATAACTTCGATGTAGATGTTGAGTGCATGATTGTGGTTTAGCCCAATCTTGGGTATTTCTTCTTCGAAAAAGGATAGCATTCGGGTAGAGGTCAAGGATCAGACCAAATTTACTGCTACTTCTGGTGTGGTAGAGGGAGGAACTATGGGTCCCGTGAGCAGCTTGATCAAAGCATTTTTGTGTAGATGGGAAGACATGAAAAGCCCCCATAGAGTGATGTTAGCTTGAGTTTTCTTCAGTTAATCGAGGATCTTGCTCTCCTCGAGGGTCATCTCTGGAATAGGAAGGTTTTCAACGCCCTTCCCTTTGTCATTTGTCAGTAGTAAGTTTGGGATCTGGTAATGCCTCCCTGATATGGTCATGTGATTTACTAAATAAGGGAAGAACATGAATCCCATGTCCTCATCGACCTCAAGTCATTCTTCAAATGATATCATCCCACACATATCGACTATCGGGACAGTTCTTTCTGAAGCTTGCTCTTCGAATTCTTCCCCCCATTCGGTGGCAATAATTATGTCTTTCCATATAAAGTCGATGCATTCCACAACTTCAACGGCTTCTTCATACAGGTCTTCCCAATCGGCGGGGATATGTAAGGGTGAAGGGACCAGGCGCCCTTGCAATTTCAAAGTATCAAGTAACTCGGTCATACTGCAGATGTCGTTGGTTTGCCTGAATAATTCTTCCATAATCTGGAAAACATCATCCAGACTGACTTCATCGGTCGTTACTACCCAACTTTCTGACTCTCGAGCCCATTTTTGTGCTTCCAAGAATAGCGTACTGAATCTCTGGTAGTTAATGATCAACTGTGAGGGAAATTTCATCCCGAACTCTAGGAGTTTATTTAAGACTTCTGATAATTCCATGCTTCCATTTTTAGAACGGGTATGATCAGCGATGCATGCCTAGGTAAGGAGTGACAGTGCCTGATCAGTGAGGCTAACAGGGTGTAGGAGGAAATATGGGCAAATTTGGAGAGGTTTAGGAGAGTATATGGGTGTGATTTGAGTTAAGGGATCAAATTCTGGGTTATCTTCTAGAAAGATGGCATTGGCATGATTTGGGAGTGGGTTGTGAGTATTTTTTGGTTTAGGATTGGCTGGTGGGGTGATGGTACACCAATCAATTAGACCTTGGATTATGTTTCGGAGGTGAAAGCATTGGTCAGTGCTATGGCTAGAGGTTTGGTGAAAGCCGCAATGGGCATCTGCCATGAAATTTCTTAGGAGTGGATTTGGCAATGGACGGGGATCCAAGGGTTTGATAAGGTTTCGGCTTAGCAGGGCTTGATAAACTTTGGAGAGGGGAGCATGGAGCTAGATGTATTCTTTTCGAACAGGGACAGGGTGACTTTTTGGTGCCCATGAGGTGGTTGGTTGAGACTGCGGTACTGGAAAGTCTGTCATATTTTCTGGGGGTGAACTGTCCAGACACTTTCTTTAGTTCAACATCTGTTTTGGCAAGACCCTCCTCGATTTTTACTCCTTCTTATTTGAGAGATCGAAAGTGGGAATAGTATTATCCTCCCATCGTTGACCGGACATGGGGTAAGAAGTTCTTCTTCACTATGCTGACTTGTTCTTCCTCGGATGGCCGATTGGTCATGGTTGTTGCTTTTTCCCTCCATCGGGCTATGAAGTTACTGACTGATTCCCCAGAGTTCTATTTGAGCAGCTCTAAATCACAGCGGGTGACCTCAATCTCTTCATTGTATTTGTACTATGACATGAATTCTCGGGCTACATCCTCCCAACTACGAATTCTGAACTCATCGAGAGACAAAAACCATTGGAGGGCACTATCCTTCAGAGTTTACTGAAACAATTGGGCCATCACTTCTTCAAAAGCCCCTAGTAGAGTCATAGAACGGTGATAGCTGCGGAGATTAACAATCGGGGGTCCACTTCCTCTGAATTTCTTTATATTTGGCATCTTGAACTTCTCAGGTAACCTCGCTTTAGGATAAGGAGACATGTGGGTGTAGTCCATATAATTCCCCGAGATTCTGACTTGGTTTAACTTCTTAGTGAGCATCTTGAGGTCCTCTTTAACCTTGTTCAGCTCCTCCTCCTTCGAATCAATGATCACATGTAAATTATCCCCATGCTGGGTGAGGTTCGGCATCAGAAACTGGGCAGGTGGCGGCCCATTAGCAAAAGGGGCACGTGGAGCATACTGATACTCTTCGAGAACCCAGATAGGTTCAGGTGGATCCATAGCACGAGGGAATAGGGCCTCGAGCTCTTGAGGAATGGGAACCTGGTTTCATTGCATCTCTTGGACCTCAGTTTGGAGGTTGTCAATCTTGGACACAAGCTGAGCTAGGACTACCGTCAGATCCAGCTGCACAATTGGTATGTGATCTGTGTTCTCCATGGAAGGCGAATGGATTTCGAACTCGGAAGGAGTAGCAGAAGAAGGTCGAAACTCCGGGGTGATTTGATTGAAGACCGGAGCCAGGTCAAGGGCTTGCGATCGACCTAAGAAGGCATAAAATGGGATTTATTTTTGAGAAAAAAGGATGAAAGTTTTTTTCTTTTTCTTTTTGAGAGGGAAAGACAAAATATTTTTGGATTTTTGATAAAGAGAGGAGAAATGTTTTTGCCTTTTTTTTATAAAGAGAGGAGAAATGTTTTTGGATTTTTTTTCGGGAGACGGGTCTCAGCATGATTATTATAATTATTATGTTATCACTTGTATTTAATTATCCTAAATGCAAAAAATGGAATACCGGACGGGATCCGAGCGTGGAAAAGTTGGGTTTGTAATATATGCAAAGCTATGGCTGGACTTGTGACCAGGCTCACAGACAGGGTCCCGTTTTGAAAATACGCAAAAATTCAGGTGGCAGGACGACGGGGAATTTCGATAGAGTTTCGGGTAGAAACCGACAATCTAACATGTGTGTCCTAGGCTTGACACCTATATGCGGGTATGCAGTTTGGTTGGGTGAATCGGAAAGGGTTCCCCCCTTTGGCGTGACTTCCACAATATACGTCTTGCTCTTGCGGGTAATCGGTACGTGTGGACAAGCCATTTGATATACCTGAGTGTACATGAATTGCCTCACCATATACCTCGTGGGGACGGTACGTGTGAGAGAGAATTCTATATACTGGGCGTATGTGAACAAATTCCCTGCGATATACCTCCCGTCATGACTTAGGTTAAGCGGTACGATGCGGGGGAACCGTTTGATATACGTCGAAGGTACTTGGCCAATGGAAGGTGAGATTCATATCGCTTAGGCTAACTACGCCCTGTCAGACCAGTGCCCATCATGAAGTGACCCTCCAGTTACTGGATAAAATTTGGTCAATAACAATGCTCTTTGGTGATGTTGTGTGAATCATGCATGATTCTCTTATTAGTATCTTATGAAAATGTCTTTTTCGATCATGCCAAACAGGGAGAAAAGTACGAGCACCAATGGTACACTAAGTATGGATGGGTGATGCGTGCAACAAGTGGATATATGTGATCCTAGGTCCATGTGGTGCGAAGTGTACATGGAGAATTTTCTACAAGTGTGTGAATAGAAGCATAAGCATGGGGGACACATGGAAAAGGGGAACATGCAAAAATAGGGGAAAATATAAACAAACATAACACCCATGTAAATAGAGTCTAGCCCTCAAATGAAAATCCCCAGTGGAGTTGCCACTGTGGCCATCCCCGATCCTCGCAATGGGCGGGCGGAGTGAGGATCCTAGGTCCCGCGCGTCACTCTCGGGAGCACTTCGGCCGGCATCATTGGGTGAGGTGAAAAATGTAGAGAGATGGAGTCGCCAGTCTATTTTTCTCAAAACAGACTAAAGAAAGGGATCCATCCCGAAGGACAACATCCAAAGACATACTGATGCATACGAAAAGGGTTCGGAGGCTAAGTTACAAAATGGGACGGTGTTAGGCACCCATTCCGCCCTTACGGTCTCTCATGGGTTTTTGCTATTTTCCTTTATTTTCCCCGTGATATGTGTGCATGTATATATATAATGGAGATAAGAGTCGTCGACTTGTACCATGAAAGAGGTAAAGAGAGTCATCCGTAGGAATGCAAAAATAATATTATAAAATAGGATTTACGTGATTATCCTTACGTTGATCGTTATGAGGGAATGATAACGCATATGGGATAATACGCTACTAAAAACAAGTATATAGAATATAAGAGAATTGAGTTTAGAGAAAAATAAATAATAAGAAAAAAAGTAAAAATAGGACTCGAGTCTCGGATTTTACCCCGAGACGCCAACGTAGCCTATAGAGGCATCAAAGTCCACGTAGTTCGCATGCAAAACAAGGGGTGGGATTTATCCCATAAATCCAATCAGGGGATTCTCTTATTTGTGTGTGTGTGTGTGTATATGTAGAAAAAGTGTTTTAGTTGTGAGATAAGTGTAAGAAAAGTGTGAGAATTCCCATTTGGAATTTATGAGCAAACCCTCTTTTTCTTGTTTTTTGGGATTTTTATTTACATGAAAATAAGAGATGTGAAATAATACTGAATAAAAAAGTATATTAAGATGTGTGAGATGAGGGAATAAAAGTGCTAAGTAATAAAATAAATTAATGTGAATTTATGAGAATTTAAGGAGAGAATGGAGAAAATTGGACCTTCTTGAAGATCTCGAGCTTGATCTTGTATGTTGGAGAGCAGCCCTTGCACTTGGATGATGATAGAGGGTAGTGAATTCACCAAGTTTAATGAAAAGGATGATGAAAAGTGAAGGTTGGAAAAGGTTTTGGATGTGGAAATCACGCTGACTTCGAGAGAGGTTTTATGGATGTGCTGAGAGTGATATCTATCAGATCTGGGGGGCCCTTCAAGTGAGGTCAAGGCCTCCTTTTTATAGGCCCGGGGAATTTTCGATCGGCATAGCCTTGGTCCTACCAATCAGCAAGTGTGTTTAGGCACACTGCCGATCGGCAGGGTCTGGGACCTGTTGTTTGGTAGTGTCTTTCAGGCCTTTTCAGAAAATCAGTCGCAGAGCGCAAACCGTTGATCCGAATTATGCACGGGGTGGACCATTAGAAAGTTAATTCAGAGACCTTTAAAAGTACTTTGGACCACTCCCGGGTTCGAAAGTCGACTTTGGGTCAAATGTAGCTCAGAAACGCTCGTCGGTCCATTAGATGGGGAATCATTGGAAGCAAACGGATCATTCGTCCGCATGGTAAGTCCGAATCGCGCATGAGGTGGACTATTCAAAAGGTTAGGAGATGTCCTTAGACATTTCAAAGAATTTGATCCGATTTGGAGAGTTGACTTTTGTTAACCGAGCCCTGGAAGCATTCGATGACCTCTCAGCGTCAAATGGATCGTTCGTTCGTACCGTAAGTCAGAATCGTACATGGGGCGGACCGTTGGAAAGGGGTTTTAGTGCCCTTTGAAGATTCATTCATTCTTGATCGATCTGAAGAGTTTACTTAGATCAAACGGAGCTCGGGAGCACCTAGTGGCCTCCTGATCGAGTTTTGGAGGAAAATAGGTCGTTCGTCCGCATGGTATGTCGAAATCGCGCACGGGATGGACCGTTGGAAAGAGGATTCAGTGCCCTTCGAGGATTCATTCAGTCTCAATCGAGCTAAAGACTTTGAATTTTGGTCAAACGGAGCCTGGGAGTGTCCGATGGATTCTAGGTCAGTACTCGGGGTACGGCCTGGGTTTGTAGTGGTGAAGGGAGGTGGTAGGGACCTAAGGAGAGTTTAAGGGGTGACAGAATGGGGTGTCTACAATTAATTCTTCTATCTAATAGAATAACTGGCCAGAAAGTCCATTATTAAGCATCAAAGACAACATAACTCGACCTTTGGCCCCTTCTTCAACTATGAACCTCCCATTATTAAAGCTCATATATGTTTTAACATAAGCAAGTCTAACTTCATTTATGCAAAGAGATGGAAATATTTTGACCAAAAAACTTGAGTAGGCATTAAGAACAGCTTTGGAGACTTCGTATGCATAGAGTTTAACTGGCCACCCTTTATTCTCAATGCCCATTTGTGCTAACAAATGTTGTATATACATTATAAAGTATAGAAAAGAGTTGATGGTGAAATGGGGTTATGCATGATATACGAATGATTTTATGCCATTTGTTCGGTGAACAACACAGCTTCGATTGATTTAGGAATTAAATAGTGTTTTTTCTACTTTTTTATCTTATTTTTCCTAATTGATATACTATTATTACAGGGTAAATCTTTATAGATATTATTCACTCACCATTCATAGTCAGTTAACCCCACACTTAGCGGTTATTTTTTAACAAATTTATATGATATAATGCTAAAACCTTTTAGTTTAAGATACACACTGTGTTTTTCCCTTAAATATTTTAATATTCCTTTCATATACGTATATAATCTTTTTATGATATTTATACATGTTATAGATTCAAAAAACATACATATATCTACATATTAGGACTTATGTTCAAATTAACAAAAATTAAACTCAAAATTTCCATTACACATTTCATCATACATTTGGTGTGCACTTCTTCTACAAACATACATAAAAACATACATACATCTACATATTAGAACCTATGTTCAAATTAACAAAAATTAAACTCAACATTCGATTACACATTTCATCATAAATTTGGTGTGGATTAAGATTTGAGCAACTCACTTGATTTGATGCCTGAGCTAATTGGGAATGGGTAAACTGTGAGAACTCCTTTGACTCTCTCGTCAATATATATAATTCCAAATAAAAATTTGCAAATATCATTTGCATTTACTTCTATAGACTAAACACGTAGATGGAGATGAATATGTTGTCACATTAATGGTTGTACACAGATTTTTGACAGTTCGTGTGAGAGATTTCTTAGATGGCTGAGTAAATTGCGATAGATATTGGTCGATTGGATAACTGGGTTTGTAAATCATGATAGTTATTCATTGATTGGATAGCTCGGTGTGTAAGTCTTTGAGATTACCAATTTCTACATCAATCGACGTGGACATGTTGTTTGATTAGGAACACTAAATGCTTGTAAAGCATTTTAGATTAGTATAGAGATTCTAAGCATGAAAATTTAATACATGAGGACAAAAATAACATCTACAAGTAACAATAGGTACAAGTTTGGCATCTTAAAAACAACGTAAATAATCATAAATGGAGATATACCTCATACCATTAGTACATAACTCAATTTTGAAATTAAAGATAGAGCCATACATGGTAATAAAACCAGAAAGAGAAAAATGCTATCAAGCTATATCGGATTGAGCCTTCCTCTACACTCTATTTGTGAGAAGAAGAACACTAGAATCTGAAATATCAACAGAATGTGGGTCAAGCCCTCAATAAGTATTATCTACGTAAAACCAAATAGAAATGAAATAAAGTGAATAGAAAATTATTAGGCTAATTTATATTTAAACATAGTTATATATTTAATGTCACTATAAGTACAACGGGGATAAAAAACAACCCAACACTATCACAGGGTAATACATGTACTATATAATGTGTAATACACAACACTGGTCTCTCACTCAACCCATCACAATACTCACACACGAATGACAACCTATAGGGATCACTTAAATGTATACTAGAATTATATTGTATAATATCCCCTATCATATGACCCTAAATCACACAAATAGAATGAAAACTCTTATAACAATCCAACTGGTAATCACATACCAACACCTACCCAGTAAGAGAATTAGTATGACATTATAATACTAGAGTAGTCAAGAACATAGGGTCAGAAGTAATTATCTATGCAACTTTTCTCATTAACTAACTTGCACTACGTAATCTGCCATAAACTCTCTCATATACCCTATAGTAGGATACTCCCCAATCCAAACTCACCCGCACTTATTATTCTCAAGAAATATCAGTCATCAACATGTAGTGTTTAATACACAAATCATGGAAATCTATAGAACACAACAATCACCAAAGATTACTTCAAGTGAAAACAAAAGACATAGGCTACCCCACATGATTTTAAGGTAGCTAACCGATTTACGCTAATTGTTACCACATTACTTTGGTAGAAATATTACTAATTAGATAATACCAAGGTTCTAAAAAATGCGGAGCGTGATCGAGGCGTGGAGGACAAGCCTTAAGCCTTAGAAGCCTAGGCAGGCCTTAGGCGTAAAAAGGTGTGAAAAGGCATTTAGGCCTTCTTAATATATTTTAATATTTTTTTAACCATAACAAGGCTATTAAAATACTAAAATTGTACATATCATAAAAATATGTTTGAATATATTCAAATTAAAATACTATTTGATTATTTTCGATGAGATAATGGTTCTGTTTGTAGAAAAATTCTTTAACAGGCGATATTGTTTCACTAAAGCATTGTTATTTTTAGAAAAAAGTGCGCCTTAAGGATTTTACCAAAAATAAGGGGTAAAAATCTTAAGGCGGGGCGTTTCTCCCAAGCCCTAAGCCTAGGCGGGTTTTTTAGAATAGTTAATACTACTCGTTCTTATAGATTAACGGATACAAATTTGGAAATTTCTTATGAAATCTAAATGTATTCACGAATAATTAATAATATATATGTTTTTGATTAAAAAAAGTCATTAGAATTGTTACTGATTAGATAATACTACTCGTTTTAATAAATTAACGGACACAAAATTAGAAATTTCTTATGAAATCTAAATGTATTCACAAATAATTCAT
The DNA here is from genome assembly GCA_949130495.1 of Sambucus nigra. Classification (NCBI taxonomy): domain Eukaryota; kingdom Viridiplantae; phylum Streptophyta; class Magnoliopsida; order Dipsacales; family Adoxaceae; genus Sambucus; species Sambucus nigra. The sequence continues at coordinate 378,014,883 of OX422219.1, read as the reverse complement.
AGTATGTATGTTTCTGTTTATAAAAGTTCATATGAGTAAGAATTTTATAAATCTGTCATGAAAGTATAAATTAATGTTTCATGACCAATATACAATTAGGATATTTTATAGAATTTCCAATGTTAAATAGTTTAAATCCATATAAGAACATAGAAAATTTATACAATTAACACATATTTGTTCATCTCTTACATGGATTCTTTAAATATGCAATCATACAGCCAATTGAAACATCTCTTATATAATCATCTACATAAAAACTGTTACTATCAAAAAACAAATTCAATCTCTCATGATACATCTGCATTCCATTTTAAATACCGTTTGGTTTCTAATTAATTTCTAATTTATATTCAAGGGGGGAATTGGAATATTTACTAGCCTCAAATAGTAAAGAGAATGATCATATCTCGTCGCCTTGATTTCTTCTTCATGAATCATATTATTCCTTTTTTATGTTGTCTAAAAGTTTCAAGGATATCAAATGGTTGAATGTAAGCTTAGTTACCTTCTATAGATATATCAAGGGTATTATTATTGAGAATCGGTGATCTAAAATCGTCAAAATAGGTTTTAAATGTGAAATCCCATGAAAAGTTATGTTGTTCCGTGATGAGTCGATGAAACAACCGTATAGAAGCTTGTAACCGATATACCAGCCAATGGCAGGCCAGAAGGATTCACATAATAAAAAAACTTTATTTCCCTAAGAACTGTGGTTAATAATGATTTAGAAAGTAAGAAAAAAGAAATGGATTCAATAAATGAATCTAGGAGTCGGATCACGATATCTTTGTGCATCTTGTAGGTAATTCGAATGAGGAAAAATATTTAATTAAGAGGATGACAGGGTTTCTTTTCTTCCTCCTATAAATCCTTGTTATAATTATCTAAATGCCTTGAATCTTCTAATATAGGATCCACCCAAAGTAAGCCTTGTGTGAGGAAAACCCCGGAGATAAAAACTTGGGAGAAATATCTTTCTCACTCCTCACCCATTCATAAAAACATGAATTATGTTTTTCCTCTCTATCAATATCTAGCCATAGAGAATGTCTCTTGTAGATTAAACCCCTTCCATTGGACTATTTAAACAGGCACATGGAGTGGGTGTGGGATAATTACGGTTTTCATAGAGTTTGGGCCTACTATATAGTTAATTGACTATACTAGTGTAATACCCCATAACTTATAGTAAATTAAATAAATTATATCCATGAATTATTACGTGTGTGTGTGTGTGTCTATTTTTTTGTTGTAACTGGTGACCTCACTACAAGTTGTATTTTATTTTAAATTTAATTGAATTTGAAATACGCTAATGAAATAATATTTATAACGAATAAAAATAATTAAGTTGAGGGAATAATTCTAAGGATTTTCACGATGGGTATAAGGTATGTTTACACTTTAAAATATTGGGTTTTAAGGCCCATGTGTTAGTATAGACCTTAGATTAGAGTTTGGACTAACTGGATTGGGTTTGCTAATGAATGGGTTATGGTCCATGAAGGGACTAAGCCTAATTTTATGGGTAATTAGTATAAAATGTAGATTAAGTTTAGACTAAACCATGTTACACATTTGGAGTCAACCCTAGAGCTAAGAAGGAAGGCTAAGGAAAGGAAAAACGAAATTTGGGTCTTTTCATCTAAGAGGTTTCAATTTAATTAAGAATTAAGGCAAGTTTAATTAGGATTTGGTTCTAATTGGATTTGTTTGTTATATTCAAATTCATGTGAATCTAAATTTAACCACATGTAAATCTAAATTAGAGATTATAATTGGTAGGATTGTAAATTGATTAATTAAAATAAGAAACTAGAATAATGAAATAGTTGATAATTGAGGAATGAAACATGATTTGTGTGGTGACAAAAATCACAACACAAATAATAATGAAAGAAAACAGTCACCAAGAAAATAAGAACATCAAATAATTACAATCACAACACGAGAATTTGCGTGGTTCGACAACTTGCCTACATCCACGGAGAGGTCTACTGTCTTCTTATCAAGTAACTCTTGAGATAGTTTTTGCTACATGCCCCTATGCCATAGGCCAGGGATACAATATATATTCAGTTAAGAGAAAGTGTTGGTAACTAACACATTGGCCCTGTATCCCTTGAATATCTCTCAGAGATTTTTGGGGATAGACTCGGTCACATGTTTTATTCTAATTGTTATTCAAGACTCATAATTTTGGCCAAGTGCCTGATTCATTTATTTGGACTTGTCCAGATACTCTTATGGGCTTGGTCGACAATAGATACCCATAATTTCCCCTAAAAATTTTGGGGTCACAATTTAGGCTCACACATTTTAAAAAGTAGCTCCTCGTCCCTCAATAATGGAACAGTTGTACTTCATGCGATTAGAGGGTATGTATCATCATTTAGCAGGGAGTTTAAGCATCAAATCTTCTTTGATCAGTGTGCGCCATCATTGAGGAGTTTAAAATGAAGTGTTGGACGATTCTATCGTCACTTCAACTATTTGCTTCCTCCACTTACAAACTATCTCTTGCTCCCAAGCTGTCGTTTGCTCTTCATCTTCTAAATTTATGGTTTTCCATCATTTCAATCTCCATTCTTTCCTCATAAGTTCTCACTCTCTTCTCTTTCTGTATTTCCTTTTGTCATTTTTCTTTCTGTTGTAGCTAGTGTTTTCTCATGGCAAGGATAGACAACAAATCTCTGGTAGAATTTAATAAATATTATAGTATCCCCGACTGGGTGGATATTGAATGTGCCCTTATTCCTCGTAAAGTCCGTGACATTGAGGATGACCATTAGATTCATGTTCTTCTCTTGTCTCAAGGTGGTTTAACCTTTCCCCTAAATCGCATGTTCTTGCATTTATTTCAATATTTTGATATAGTCCCAGCTTAGTGTTCTCCAAATATTTGGAAAATTATAAATGGCGTCCATAGAATAAACTAACTTTGTGGTACTAACTTAGGACTGGTTGAAATTTGCTTTTGTTATACCTTTTCTCATACGATCTCTAGTCTTCTTTATTTGAAAGCGAGCAGTCCACACAGGGTATTGATAGTAAACCTACCTGATTTCCATAAGGTCTACTGGTCTGAAGTATCTATTGCTAGGAACTGGCAATTCCCTACAAAAGTAGGGGGATCAAGGTACAGGGGACCTCAGATCCCTACATATGGGGAGGAATACATAGGTTTTTGTCCAATCTTGTTGTTTTGTTATTGTTTCTCTTGTGTGTTCTTCCTCTAATATTTTTTCTCTTTTTTAACAAAATCTAAAAATCAAGATCCTACTCCACACGAGATTCGTGTTGCTGAGTTGATCAAAGCTTGGAAGATAAGGGACTTTATTGTAGAAGGTCAGCATCCCAGGTCGGCTTCCTTCTTATTGAACTACCACCAGCTTCATCTCCCGCCCAGTTGACTTCATTCCCTATCTTGATATCCCAGAGGAGGAATAAGAGGAAGAAGGTTCTCTCGAACCCATCGAGCTTGATGACGAGGAGGAGAGTAGCTCAAATTCTGGTGTTTTTATAGGTGACAGAGGTGGTAGTGTTGAGACAGGATCCAGTGAAGAGGGGTCCAGCAAGGTAGAATCTGGTGGAGAGAGGTCCAGTGAGGAAGGTTCTAGTTCGGGAGATTCGAGGTCTAAAAGCTCTAGCATGGAAGATATGGCTCCCCTAGAAGAAAGAACCTGATCTGTTATGATGATGATGTCCTGATGTCCAACAAGCTGAAGATCCAGAAGACAAGGTCTAGGGATACTGCTAGTGGTTCCTAGACAGCAGCTCGTGAGAAGGAGGTATAGATAAAGAGGAAATAAGGAGAGAAGAGAGAGAAAGAAAAAGGAAGAGGGAAGAGGAGAATAAGAAGAAAGAAGAGGAGAAGAATGAGAAGAAATAAGAGAAGAGAAGGAAAGGAGAGGAGAGGAGAGGACGAAGAAAGCACAGGCTCCCCACATTAAAAACAACGACCCATCGTATTTTCCTGATTACGGCCCCTATTATTTCTAAATTGCCCAAAGCCTTGGTCCGGCTGGCCTCGACCCCCATTATTAACCCGACCTACCTGTTGCGGTTGTGGGGCACCTTGACCGTGCCTGAGACCACCAATATTGAAATTAGATCCACCGAAATGTTGTCTTTTGGACAAATCCCCTTGTTGGGCGTCCCTTTATTTTTGCTTACCTCCCGATAAATGGGACAAGGGTAATGCTCCTCCTCCAGCACCATTGCCTCCTGGTTTACTTGCTTGCCCCGCAACTGAAGCTTTCTTACTACCTTGAACATACAACCGATGTTCTTGACAATGGAGTAATGCGGCATTCATCACATCCCCCAAAGTTTATAAAGTTGGATTACCCAGCAAATGTTGTCGTAAGCCTCCAATGAACTTGGACATTCTCCGTTCCTCCGGAGTTACCTCATCCGGAACAAAACTGGCCGAATGAGTGAATTCCTCCTCATATTCTGCCATCAAACGTTCACCTTAAACTACATCTTGAAGCTTTGTCCTCATTTCCCTTTGGACTGCCGGAGGGAAATATTTTCAATCAAATAAGACCCAAAAGTCAGTGATAGTCATGATATTTCTTTGCTCTGACGTGGTCATAGACTCCCACCAATGTAAGGCTGTTCCAACTAGTTTAAAAGTAGCAAGGATTTGCTTCTGTTCCTCACTACATTCCACCATGCGAAGATGGTGTTGCATATCCTTTTTCCACTGATTAGCTACTATCACGTCGGAACCACCCTGAAATTCTGGAGGATGACCCTTTAAGAAAGATTCTCAGACTCTTTCCCATGGAGAAGGTCCTGTGGGGGCTTGCACCTTCTGAACCCTCGGTTGTTGGGCTTGGGGAAATTGCTGAACCACGGCAGTCATCACAGCATTGACCGCCTGAGCCACAATATTGGCTACTTTAGTGGCATTTATAGTCCCTTGTTGTGGCGGTGGAGGACCTACATCGTCCTTTACTACTCTATTTCTTCTCGCAGGGCGGCCTCTCTTGGGCAGTATCTGTGACGAAGAAACAACTGAATTAGAATACTGTAAGAACAATTTATTTTACAGAAGATCGTAAGTATAGACAAACAAAACAGTCCTAATATTTAGGCTCTATACTAAAGAATGTTGCGGTAGAATGTGACAAGTCTGCATAGATCCTAAAGACTCTATAAGAGGTGGCCAGCCCAATACTCCAATAATTCCAGGAATCAGAGATGGTCCATTCTTAGCATCAACATATAACCATAAGTATACGAGATAACCACCAATTATTTTTGAAAACGGATTGTCAAAAAAAATTGTAAGTTTAATGGAAAACATTTAAACAATCCAATTAAAAATGAAGTGGATAAACGTACGGATGGCAATGAATCAGCAACCATATTCAACAAAATAATCGAATAAGTTGTCGGTTAATAGACACATACAAATTGAGTTACACTGAGTATTACCGTACAATATCACATAATATAATACAAGTACAAAACATGGGCAACACGGCCGAACGTGTAACCGATCATAACTAGAATACACAAAATGGAAGCGATTATAACAAAATATCCCGCCACATCCGCAAGGTGTTACGGCTCCAAAACACTGGAATGGAAAAGTCAATATGGGCATCCTTGCGGCGGAGCACCTGGGTGAATATAAGATTTATGCAAAACAAAGATATATAAACGGTTCAGGTCCCAGTTTGATATAATCACCAAGTGAATAAAATGCATGATAGTTATGGACAACTTAATTATCATGAATTGAGTAATTACGATCCTGAAGAATAATGATAAAGAATCTAACTTCTCAATTTAAAGGCATAACCTACGTAATTATAATGACAATGATCAGAATTCAATTTTTCTAGGGAATATGAATAATATCGTACTTATTAAGATTCCGTTTCAATTTTACATAATTTCATTTCACCTTTCCTTATCTCATTCGGAAATGTATTCAAGGAAATTTATTTCATAAAGTGTCGTATGATCAATAGGATTCCACTTTACCAAGAATAGTTATATTACACAACATATAACGATTCTAAGACCGTCCTTCAGAGTTTCCCCACTGGACGCGCCCCTAAATAGTTATCATCTTCTAGGATCTATCACATAAGACAACCTGGGCATCCTATATCGCGTGACGTCGGGAAGTGGCCATATACCTGCGACAGTGAGTCATAACCACAGCCGTAATTAACTCACTTCGCACAATAATCAAAAAATATATAATAACTGGTCCTATGGCAGAGGACTATATTCACCTTACATTCACTAGCCAGGGGACTTCACCTCATACGCGTAACTTCCCCTATGATAGCATTTAGAGAGGTGTGTATATACAAATTTTCATTCACAATTTATTTACTTTATCAAGTATGCATTTCATTATGTCCGGAGCTATAAGCGTTTAATATCTTTATTATAAGTCTCCATCTATAATTATCTCTCAATATAAGTCTCCATGAATTAACATTCCATCAATAGCCCCTCATGAATGATATTCTTCAATACGATTTTAAGGTCGATGTTTTACTCCCTTTACTTCTCCTTAGATATGGACTAGTTCCTACAAGAAAAGAATCATTCGTCTTCCTCTAATCTAACTAGCTAAATTGATTTCCGAATTAATCCCCAACTCTCATTTCCACTTAGCTTCTTAAATACCTTATCATTAGACTCTAATACACTAGTTTTTTCTTCATTCAAGAAGGTTCCTAAGTCCCTATCTTAAAAGAAAGAAGCTAAGAAGAAAATAGGATTTTAAGAGTGAAAAACAGGGGACCGATCGACCGGTCATGGGACCGCGATCGACCGGGTCTCAAGGTTTTAGCCTAGGAAGAAATGCATAATGTTCATTTCAGAGGGTCCGATCGATCGGTCCTGGGACCACGGTCGACCGCGCTCAAAATTTATACTTATGTGGGAAAGCAGTAGGCTCTCCCCCGAAGGCCCGGTCGACCGGTCCTAGGACCGCGGTCGACCGCGCTTAGCAGACCCAAGATTAACTCTTCTTCTAAAATGCTAAAACCAAATACCTAAAGCCTTATTCTTACTTTTCATCCATTTTCATCAATTAAGAACACAACCACAATCTCTCCAAACCACAACCAACTCTCATAACCAACTTAAATCATATGAACCATAAGATCCAAGGGTTAAACATCAATATATATATATATCAAACCTTACAATTGCTCAATTCTTACAAATACACAACTACCATTGCAATTTATCCACAAGAAATCATATATTTGCAAGTAAAAACTTTCCTTAGGTTTGTAGTCTCGAATTTCCTTCCAGTAGCAATAAATCCAAAGCCCAAATCTTCTATTTTTCTTCCTTTTTCTCTCTTTTCTCCACACTTTTGTTTCTCTCTATTTCTCTCTAGGGTTTAGAATGTGTAAGGGAGAAATATAAGGTTGGAAGACTTTAAAAGTGCCTTAGCATTTGTTTTCATCTTTTAATTGTTAATACACCCTTTAAATGACTCGTAACTACAGAATTAAGTTATAACCTGTCAAAAGTGCCTGGAACCTAAAAATACAACATGGCACTTATTTTGACTATCTTGACCATTTCGGGACTAATCGCGCCCTCTAAATTGGCATCTGGAATAATATAATTCATTTCGAGTTCCAACTTCATTTAAACCATAAATGTCATTTAAAGCACAAATTAATATAAAATCAATTGCTCAAAAGTAAGGGTTATTACACTTAGTTGTTGTTGATTCTTCCCTATTCGACGAGCACAATCCTGATCCCAAGTTGGTCATTAATGAAGAAGTCCCTGCTGCTTGAACTACTCTGGATCCTGCTGCTCCTGCTATTGATGCCCCTGCTAGCGGCCAAGGAGTGAATCTTACCTCGACCAAGGGAGGTGCCCTTGGGGCAGAGACGAGCGAAGTTTTCGCTAACGAGGGCAAGGAGCCATCCCCCACAGAGCAGGTTAAGGTCACCCAATAGACTTCTAGGCTTTTTCCCTTTACTTGTGTATTGTTTGTTCTTTTTTTTTTATTATTCCATGTATCTTTACCTGGCTAGTGCAATTTTTTAATGAAATAAAGGAATTATGTTTTTGCATTCACTCATATATCTGTCATTTGTGTTCCTTGTCTTGTAGTTTGTTGATCTTGATGATTACATTCCTGCCACCTCTCATCTAGGCCAAATCCTTGGTTCAAATATAAGCGACAAAGTTCGTCGAGCATTTATCAAGATTTGAAAATCCCTTAGGGCAAGGAATTAGGACTATAAAGATCAATCCAAAGTAGTTTACAGGATTAAGGATAGGCTTATAGAGATGGAGGAGGTTGGTGCCTCCGTTCAAGAGGAGATCGATGCTCTGAAGGCTAAGTGGGTGCCTTAAGAAGGGAAATTGTGCGTCTTAAGGAAAATGCTCAAAGAAGTGATTCTCAAGTTATTCAAGGCTCCTTGTCATCATCCATGTGGTGAGCTAGGAGAGATAATGGTAGTTCCAAGAGGGAGATTATCGAGCTGAAGGGGGACGTTCGGTGATCATATGTAATCGTTGTTGGACTACAAAGGGATGTCACAAATCTATGACATTTATTCGAAAGGTTCCTCAACTTGACCATTGCTCTGGGGGTATTCTACAAAGCTAAAATAATGCCTAATTACATGATCATTGTAAAAACTTTTGAAAGGGCCACTCTCGAACTGGGTCATGTTGTCAGTAATGATCGTTCTGGGTATGCCAAAGCAGATCATGATGTTTTTTCATATAAACCCCATCATGTCTGTATCTCTGATGTTCACCAGTGGTTATTCCTCTATCCACTTAGTGAAGTAGTCTGTGGAAACCAATAGATACTTCTGATAACCTACCGCAATAGGCAAAGGACCTACGATGTCCAAACCCCACTGAACGAAGGGCCACGATATGGTTAATTACTTTTGGTCGCTGGTGGACCATGGGTGAGTGTTTTTGGCATTTTTCACACTTTCGAACATAGACTCCAGCGTCCTTCTGCATGTATGGCCACTAATACCCTTCCTTCATTGCGTGAAAGGATAGCGACTTTCCTCCTGCGTGACTTACACAAATTCCCTCATGAAGTTCATACAGAACTTTCTCGATGGCTTATGGATAAATGCACTAGAGGTAGGGGCCAGTGAAGGATCTCTTATATAACTTCCCATCAGGAGATAAGTTAAAGAGAGTAGCTTTGACACTTATCTATCACTTGGAAGTATGTCACTTCGTAAGTAGTCTACGATGGGGTCCATTCATCTCGAAGCCTTTTTAATGTGGAGAACCTGCTCGGGATTCAGCGACTCAGTAGTCTGATCAATACTGGGTTGCGCGAGGTAATCTATTTGGATTATTCTTCTCAAGTCAGAGTCTATTGCTAAAATCACAGCTGCTAGGGCATCTGTATGGTTGTTCTGTCCTCTGGGGAACTACTGAACATCCACGTGATCGAAGTTGGCTATTAGTCCCTTCATAATGACGAGGTAAGATGCCATTCTTTCATCTTTTGCATTAAAATCACCATTTATCTGGTTGGATACTAGCTAAGAGTAGCCGAATACTTGAAGGTGCCTTGGCCCTAGCAGTTGTGCTCAGCGTAATCTAGCGATCAGTGCCTCGTATTTGTCTTCATTGTTAGAGGCTTCAAATCCTAGTCTGATGCCTTACTCGAGCACTATATTTTTGGGAGTTACTAGTACGATACCTACTCCTTCCCCCTTGAGTTGGAGTCTACATCAACATACAATGTCCAAATGCTTGATTCCCGTAAGCTCTCCCTTAATCGACTAGTTTTTTACTAATCGACAGGTTGTTCTCCTATGAACTCAGCAATGAAATTAGCTAGGATCTCCCCCTTGACAGTTTTTCTTAGTTAAAAGTGAATATCAAAACTTTTGATCTTGAGTGGCCACTTCGACAATCGGCCAGAGAGGTCTACTTCTCTTAGAACAGCCTTTAAATAGTGCAAAGTAACTAGAAGATGGAGTGGGCCTCAAAATAATGCTTCAGTTTCCTCGAGGGTATCACCAATTCATAGGCAAGCTTCTCAAGGTACCGCTGCTCGACTTCCACAGGAGTCTTACTTGTGTAGTAGACTGGGTGCTGGCTTCCATATTTTTCACATACTAAGGGGGAGCTCACAGCATGGTCTGACACAGTGAGGTAGAGGTATAAAGAATCACCCTCCCTAGGAATCACTAGCAAAGGGGGTTTGCTAATATAGGCTTTAAGTTCCTCTAAATTTGTGGAGCAGTCCTCATTCCATGTTATGCCTTTATTTCTTGTCAACAACTGAAAGAAGGGTTGATATCCTTCTAAGGATTTTGAAATGAACCGGTTGAGCGCGGTGAGCATTCCGATGAGCTTTTTGTACATCCCTTACTGTTTGAGGGGCGGAAATTTGTTTATTGCATCAATCTGGTCAGGGTCTGCCTCTATTCCTCTCTTACTGACCAAGTATTTGAGTAATTTTCCTAGCTGGACACCAAAAGGTCACTTACTTGTGTTAAGTTTCATTTGATATTTCCTGAGGATATCGAAAGTCCTCACTAGGTCAGATAGGTGATCGTACTTAAACTTTCTCTTGACAAGCATGTCTTCAATGTAAACTTCCATAGTATCCCCCATTTTCTCTTTAAACATCTTTGTAACTAGTCACTGATAAGTCGCTCCTGCATTCTTAAGACCAAAGGGCATAACTTTATAATAATACAAACCAACAGTAGTTATAAAGGAGGTCTTATCTTGATGTATCATGTGAAGGGTGATCTAATGGTATCCAGAGTAGGCATCTAAAAAGATCATCCTCTCATGAGCTATTGTAGCGTCGACTAGTTGATCAATCTTCGGAAGAGGGAAGTTATTTTTGGGATAGGCCATGTTGAGGTTGGTGAAGTCGATACAAACTCTCCATTTTCCATTACTCTTAGGAACTACTACCGGGTTAGATAACCATTTAGGGAAATGAACTTCCCGTATGGAACCTGCATCGAGTAGTTTTTTGACCTCTTTCTCTACTACTTTATCTTTCTTTGGGGCTATTCGACAAGCTTTATATGTGACTGGCTTGAAGGATGGGTCAACATGAAATCAATAACAAGCAATGGTGCGATCAATCCTAGGCAACTCGTAGGGTTCCCATGCGAAAACATCAAAATTTCTTCAGAGGAGGATGAATAATTCTTTCTTCTCATGATCGATCAAAGATGTACCAATCAAAAACTTTTTCTCAATGGAGCTATTTTCAGCAGTGACTTCTTCTAGGTCTTCAACGATCCTTTCGAAGGGATGGATTCTGGTCTCCTCCACTCCTGGTCAACTATGCCTTAACTACTATTTGGAGGGTATCAACCCCTCCTGGGCTTCTTCCTTACTTTTTGATTCATTAGTTTTCCTTTCCTACTTAGGTCGAATGGCCGCGATGAAATATTTCCTAGCCATAGCTTGGTTTACACGTATCTCGAACACTCCCCGATCTGTTATGCATTTCAAATTTTGATGATACGTTGAGGGTACTACCTTCATTGCATGGAGCCACCCCCTACCGAGGATAGAGTGGTACGGAGATTCAATGTCAAATACTAGGAACTCGATCATTTTTTAAATGCTTCTTACCCTAACTGGAAGGATAATATTTTCTAAAGGACCTGTAATCTTTCTAGCGGAACCAACCAATGGAACTGTGTCTTCCTTCAGGTCGGCTATGCTTAGTTTGATCTTTCTAAACAACTCTAGGTACATTACTAAGGACGAGCTACCTTGGTCGATCAGTAACTTTTCGACGTCCCAGTTAGCTGTCCTGAGTGTTATAACCAGTGTATCCTGGTGAGGGTTTCTCACCCCAATCAAGTCATCATCAGTGAACATAATGTGTCTATTATAATTGACATGCTTCGGTCATCGGCGCTTCCTGACTTGTGTTTTGGTTGGGTCAATTTGAAAGACTTACATGACTGCAGTAAGTTTCTTCACTCCCATCCGAGCTGCATTTCCTTGAATTTACTTGAGGACTGACGCCCTATGTATTACCGCGAGCTCGTGGACGATATCCTTCTCAAGGATATTGTTGGGCCTTTGATCGTCATTCGCTTCTACCTTATCTACTTTTTTTCCACAAACTCCTTAAAATGACCAGCTTGGGCCAATTCCTTGAGATGAGATTTGAGGTCTTTACAATGCTCAATTTTGGGGCCACCCTCCTTATGAAAGGCGCACCTTAGAGCGTTATTCCGCTTGTAGGGATATCCTCCCATCTTCCTCGGCCACTTAATAAATGGCTCATCTTTGATCTTAGCAAGAATCTTGTATATTGGCTCCTTGAAGACTGTATTCACAGCCTGAAATGCCTTCGAGGCGTCATGTTTGCTTCCATTCTTGGAGCCATTTTTGCGCTTGTTCTTGTTATATTTCTTCTGAGGTTTCTTCTTCTCCACTTCTTTACTAGCCTTTGTGGGACCATTATCCCCTGCATTAAGATGGGTCACATCCTAGACTTTGGCGTACTTCTCAATATGATCCATCAAGTTGTTGATAGATGCAGCCTCCTTCTTAGTTACGGACTGATGCAGGAGGCAGGATCTCTGCTAACCAATTTTGAAGGATGTTACACCGACCTGCTCTGAGGAATCCTCAATTTCATTAAATACTTCCCAATACCTCTTCTCTTACTCTCTGAGGTTCTGCTGTAGCCTCTTTTTCATAGTAAGCAGTTTATCCATCTTTTTGGAGTGGGAGTTGCTTGTTATGAAGTGAGGTGTAAATTGCTCTGCCAAGGATTTAAAATTTCGAATGGACCTATGAGATATCTTTTCAAACCACTTATGGGTCACGTCGTGCAAGCTTGAATGGAAGATTTGACATATGAGCGCATCATTGTGACTCCATAGAGTCATATCTTGTTGGTATTGCCTGACATGGTCAATGGGATCAGTCTTCCGATCGTAAATCCTAAACCTAGGAATCATGAACTTCTTAGGGGCCTCTTATTCTTATATTTCCCTTAAAAAAGGGGACTTCATCTTAGTTTTAGGAGCTCGCCTGGATAGCTCTCTCATAGATCTGTCACCACGATGATCTGGGTGCTGGTCTATCTCCCTCCGGACCAAACTTCATATATCATCATTTTGCCGACTAAGACTCCTGTAACGGTGAGCTGGTTGTAGTCGTTCAGAATGGTCATCATTTGACCAGTGATTTTTAGTTCTTCCTGGCCCACACCTCGGGCTCCTTCCTCAGCTTTGAGACTTTCTCTCCTGAGGTCTAGGAGTCTAGTTGTGGCACCGCCTTATGCTTTGATGGAGTTCTCTCTCCACCCTTTCCAGGTGCCTCTTGAGTCAAGCATTTTCATCTTGTTGCTGGTGAGTAGCCTCCTCCTAATCATGGAGTCTAGCCTCATAGGCGTCTATCAACCTAGAGATCTGCGTGGACCTGGATGGCCCCTGGCTTTCTTCAGAGACTTGCCTCTCCTAGAGAAGTCTTGGGTTTGGATGAAGAATATCAAACCTTACACTTGGAGGGTTAGTCTGCTGCTATCTATCTCCTGCTTGAGAGACGTTACTGCAATGATGGGACATCACTGGCTCTTATTGATGAAGATTTTCGTAGGAATAAAAATTGATTTCCACAGACGGCGCCAATTGTGTTGACAAAAATCACAACAAAAATAATAATAAAAGAAAACAATCACCAAGAAAATAAGAACAGCAAACAATCACAATCACAACATAAGAATTTACGTGGTTCAGCAACTTGCCTACGTTTATGGAGAGGTCTACTATTTTCTTATTAAGTAACTCTTGAGATAGTTTTTGCTACATGCACCTACACCCCGGGATAGGGGTATAATATATATTCAGTTAAGAGAAAGTGTTGGTAACTAACACGTTGGCCCTATATCCCTTGAATATCTCTCCTAGATTTTTGGGGATAGACTTGCTCACATCTTTTATTCTAACTGTTATTCGAGACTCATAATTTGGACTGAGTGCCTGATTCATTTATTTGGGCTTGTCCGGCTACTCTTATGTGCTTGGTCGACAATAGGTACCCACAATTTGTAACACAAATTGTTCTAGGAAGAGTAGGGATGGATTATATGTTGTTTAATCTTCAAAAGCCTGTTGTTAATAATTCGAATTGATGGACAATTGAATCAATTGGTGAGATTATTTTTACACTAGGGTTCTTAATTAAAATTAGAAATTTACCCTTTAAATCCTTTTAAAATTGTGTGAAATGATTAGATATAGGTTCGGATTTATCTTTTATATATATATATATATATATATATATGTGTGTGTGTGTGTGTGTGTGTGTGTGTGTGTGTGTGTGTGTGTGTGAAGGAGTTTTAATTAAAATCTGATTTGAGGATCTTGAGCTATGTTAATGGAGGTTTAAGGGTTTCAATCGCGTAACTAGGAGGAAGATGAACATTGGTACCATCAATCGATTGATGGCAGTCGATCGATCGACCCGACCTTCTTGTATCAAAGTTGGTTTATATTTTGTTTAGAGTTAATTTTCGAAATGGGGGATAGTTTGTAGTGACCTTAAGGATGCGTTATCCGTGTAGCAGTCTATGAATCGTAGAGATTAAAAACTTTGAAATTGATGTTGGAACCAAATAATTAACATTATGGAATTTGGTAAAGTAATAGATGTGATAAAGACATAGTAACCTTGTATGCTATAGTTTACTATTCTTTTAATTTATGTGCAACTTACCTAGTCTTGAGTCCTCATGGTACTACATACTAGAGGGGATATCCTTATGGGCGTATGCGACGTTGATTCATACTCCCGTTATGAGATGTTCTTTACCTATATTATATTACCCCTGACACTACGTGACTGTTATACATGTATTATCCCAAGATGATAATATGAAATGAACTCTTTCATATGTCCTTGGGTATGGGATTATATGATTGATGTTGACGTTTAATGATTATCCCTAGTTGACATGTTGGAGTTATATGGGTGGGAGAACCTATAACTCTACCTAATATGACTCGAGATTTCCCAAAGGCATTATGTAGGCTATCCTTATGTGTAGGCCAGAATGGAGCCATTATATGTTAAAGTATGTGTCTGGGACCATACTGATGTTAAAAGTACACTTATATGTTGTTTTTACTTAGGTTCTTATACACTGGTGATATTGAGTGTAGAATTATTTTAGATACATTGGTTACATTCAATCGAGAGGAAAAATACATAATCATGGGATCACTTAGGCTTGGGCTTGGGCGTTGACACATGAGATATCTAGAATTGTTTGGGTTGCGGAAAGAACTTAAAAACAACTAACATGTGATAGGAAGATTCGTACTAATATGTTATCCAAATTTAATTAAAATCTTCTTCTAATTAGGCTTCTTGTTAATGTCATTATTGACTTTACTTTTCATGAACTTGATCGGTGTTCCCACCTCAACCTTGATCTTCCTCTTTGAATTTCATCCTTGTTATTGATATTAGAATGTAGGTGTTGGGGTCTACATACGGATTACCTTTATTTCTATTTACTTCATGTTGAGTTGAATATACATAGTAGTTTTATTATTGGATGTTGGGTTGTGTGGAGATAGTTTCATTATTTTCGTCATACGTTGATTATGTTAAGGATGGTATCAGATGTTGTTGATCTTCCAGTTGAGTATTAATTCAGTTATTTACTTTATGAAATTTATTTTATTTCTAGTTGCTTAAGATGTTATTCAATTATATTGACTCCTGTATTATTTAATTTAGATTCGATCAACCTATTATTAGATTTTATGGGGTGTCACAACAAAGAACCGAAGACTAACAATTAAGTTGGCTTCCAAATAGAAATATGAAAAACTCATATTACTTCATGTAATGTATTTTATTTCTCATTTAATTGTAATTTATTCTACTAAATAATTATAATTGCACTCCAATTTAATTATCTCATAATTACATGAATAATTACATCTTGTTTGTAAAGTTAGATAGTGCATAATATAATTCTCCGCATAAAGCATACAATCCCCTCTTTGTGAAAATCAATTTGTTGCTAATTGATTTTAACCAACTTCTTATGTATTCCTTGATATTAAATCTAACTTATTTTATACTCTATTGGATTATAAAATCCACCTACCAAGTTTACTTCTCCTAGATAAAAATTCCTCTGGAAAATTATCTTAAACATATTCTCATAGCGATTTCCCAGCTTGCGAAGATTTAGTTCCAATAATTTAAATCCCACCCATAACAATCAAAGCAATAACTGTGTGGATATTTCAATATTCATAGTCCTTGTGATTGAGAATCTATATACCCTTTGCAAACTTTGTGAGTTTGCTCAAGTCTAATATAGTCATCACCAGGACTTGAATCTCACAAGTGATCATATTTAATAAAATCTTATGTACCATTATGATCCTATTTGGCCTATCAAACAAGGTCCTGAACCATCATACAGCTTTTCGTAGTCGATCGTACATATAGCTTTACCGATGGTATGTCAATTTCTTACCTAGGTTGTGAATTATTCCATTGAACTAGAACTGGAATTCCAACCTTCCCTGATCCAGCCAAACCCAACTCACTAAAATTACCACTAACTTCAATTGATCAACATATGTATACAATATATTCAAATAAATATAAGTCATTCTCACAAATATGATTCTTATTTCAAAATGAACCTGACACATATTTATTGAAAAATAAACATTATACATGGTTTTAAGAACAAAACCCCTACAATCTACCACTTATTCTTAAAGGAATGGGTCAATGCATCAAATACCCAATCCATCTACTTTGGTAGTTTATAGCCCTAGTTGCAAAAGGATTAACCAGTTGTTATCCGATGTAACGGTGGTCACTGACTTTTCACTTACCTTGTTCGATCTATTGAACTAGGTGAAACCTACGCTCAATGTGCTTAAACCTCTTATGGGTTTTGGGTTATCTCAAACTTGAATTCTTTCCTTGATTAACATAATACTTCATAATATCAAATTATACACAATCACCCTCACCCAAGTTACTTAGGAAGTTCCTGATCCATATAGTCTCTATAGTTGCTTCTGAATTTGAAACAACTTCGTCCTTGAAGGTGTAGTCAGCATTACCTGGTTGCTCCTCACTCCTCTAATTTATATCTTTAACTTCTAGACTAAGCACATATCCTAAGGTAGAAACCTTAGAATCCTTGTTTGACTCAAAACTAAGTCATTGTACCTATAATATATGAGACCGTCTACTGAGTAACCTATCACATAATCTCTAATCAATTCAGGTACTTGAGAATGCACTTTACTACAGTCTAATGTTCCTAACCTAGGTTAGACTAAAATATGCTAACCATGCCAATGGCAAATAACATATTTGGCCTTATACACAACATAGCATTCATGAGGATGCCCACCCCTAAAGCATAAGGTATATTCATCATTCTACCTACCTCATCAAGTGCTTAAGGACACTCATCCTTAGATAGGCTAATCCCATGCCTGGAAGGGACATATCCTTTCATGGAGTCTCGGAGGACAAACTTGTTATCACACTATTAATATAAGTGACTTGGGATAAGCCTAACATTCTAATTATCTGCTCTAGCAAAAACTTTATCCCAATGATATGTTTATCTTATCCTAAGTTCTTTATATCGAATTACGCAGACAACCACACTACTATGTAAGATAATTCACCCACATTATTCCTGTTAGGAGAACATCATCAATATATTATAACAGAAGTACCACCACATTTTTGTGATGCTTCTTACACAAACAACTATTATTCGGTATTTGATTAAAATTTAAAACTTCAATACCTAATCAAACCAAATGTTATAAGACCGTAGTGCTAGCTTAAGTCCATAAATGGACTTCTTAAGCTCAAACACTTTTATTTCCTAACCTCTTACTATGAGTCCAATGGATTGCATCATAAAGACACACTCATCAATGTAATCATTAAATTACACGGTCTTGATATTAAAAGAATCCCAATAGACTTTAACACAGATATTGGCAAGAAAGTTTTACCATAGTGAATCCATTATTTTCTGAGTAAACCCTTTCATAGTAAGACTTACCGTAAGGGTTTCCTCCTTTCCATATATCCATATTTTAACTTCTTTTAGATACACTTGCACCCGATGGGTTTTATCCCATCAGCAAGATCCCCAAAAAAAATTTAATTCGAATCAATTGAATCCATCTTGGTATTCATAGCCATAAGTCGATGCCAAAAGTCCTTGTCTTAGAATGACTCATTATAGTTACTAGGAGATGATTAGTTTTACCTTGGGATGTTAACAAAACGTTCACTGGAGAAAACTAACTTGTCAAGATATCTCTTGATGCTCAAACCATAATGTGGCACCAGTTGTGATCTAGTATAAATAACATGTATCTTCTGATTGTCGGTAATATTCGTACTACCTCTAGGTATTGTATTATCGATATCGATTTGTATTTCTTCCTATACAGGTGGTATAGCAACTCTCATAATATGATTTTCCATTTTAAAATCTTTTAAGTTTAGCTTACTCATGTGTCGTAGTTGATTACATAGTCCTCTTTCAGGAATTGTACATTGAGATAATCAATGAACTTATTCTTATTATGACTATGAAATAAAATACCATTATAACTTTTTGGGATAACCAACAAAGATACATATTTTTTCCCTGATTCCAACTACCTAGGCTCTTCCCGCGGCACTAGTATCGGGTAACCCAAAAGACGAACATGTCCTAGAATGAGCTTGTACTCTCTCCACGGTTTCATGGGAGTTGAAGAATTCAATTTGTATGGAACTAAATTCAGAACGTGTATATATATACACACACATATATCTTAATGAAAAATACCATTAAGAATGTCCAAGTCCTGAGTAACTAACCATTGATCGTATCATGTCTAAAAGAATCTTATTCCTTCTTTTTGCTGTACCATTCAATAGTGGAGTACCCAGCGCAGACAATTGGGATCTCGCAGCTCTGATAAAGGATTCATAAGGTACCCCGGGAGGTATACATACCCTCGATAAAATTATAGGATTTTAATTAGTTTACCTCGCCTATGCTACACCTTGGACTTACACACTTTGAACTAATCAAAGGTTTCGGACTTGTGGTGAAAAGGTAAACACATCCATACCCTGAGTGATCATCAATAAAATTGATGGAGCAATCAAAACCACCATTTGTCCTGATATACATAGAACCGTACAAATCAAAATGAACCATTTCCAACACATATTTAATTCTTTAACTTTGGGGTTGTTAAGGACCCATTCATCAATCTACCTTCTAAATGGAATTTATAGACTAGAATTACCTCCACTTTCAATGAACTCAATTTTTCATTCTAAACTAGTCTTTGAATTCCAATTAAAATAAAGTAACGTAAGCGTAAGTGCCAAAATTGTATTTTTTTCAACTATAAAAAGGAAAAATTCTCGTTAATGATTTGTCAATTAATTTTTTTATTTCAGCATTTAGCAGTATTGGTGATACGAACCTTATAACGTATAAATTATTCTCCAATATACTACAACATATAAAAGATATCCCAATTTCAATAAAACAATTTTATTTAAATAATCGAATATATGTTCAAAACCAAATTAGAAATCGAAAATAACTTTTCTTCTACAATCAGGTACATAAAATAATTTACTAACATTATCTTTATGTATCCACCACAATCTAAAATAGATAACCTACTACTAAAATTTATGCCTTATTCTTATTATCCTTATTAGAACGATATCTCTTTTAATTAGCTTGTCAGCTACCTGGAACCTTTGTAAAGAGTTGTAGACCTGCTTTGTGGTTCCTAAGTCTACACGCTTGGTTAATGTAATGGACCACAAATCTTGCATTTACTTTTGAAGAAAAAAATCATGACCTTGTCCTATTCCTTATAGTGATAGAAAAATTGGGCAAGTTTCTATCAATGTTACAATTAGTTTTATTGAAAACACTTGCCTTTAGGCTTTTTCCTACTTCCCGTGGAATATGAACTTTCTTAACCTTGTATCGTTGCACTTGAGGGTTATCCTTTTCCTTTTGAGTTTCTTTTAGGAAATAAGTCGAACTCTTTTTTACAACTAACACCATGCATTGGCTTTCGATGATCCTTATAGTTGTATAACGAAATGGATTAAGATTTCCCCATCTATTTCAAATCCAAAGAATCACTCATTCACTTAATGATGAAAATCATTCTATAACATGGTTCATATTTGAGCTTCACCATCCAATATCGATGTTTACAAATTCCCATCGATCTATTCTTTAAATTTAAACATCTGCATATGGAATTTCCCTTTGGGGGGACCAAACTTACATAACATTTAAATTAAAATAATTACTATAGATTTTAGAATGTCGTGATACCGTGATTTATTCCCTCGGTAGTCACCCATTCTAACACCCTTACATGCCTTTGCAGGGTCAAAATAAAGTCACTTTAATTTTGA
Organism: Sambucus nigra; assembly: GCA_949130495.1. Lineage (NCBI taxonomy): Eukaryota > Viridiplantae > Streptophyta > Magnoliopsida > Dipsacales > Adoxaceae > Sambucus > Sambucus nigra. Next base: position 377,994,411 of record OX422219.1, on the reverse strand, counting down.
GCCCTCAGTTCTCCTTCAAACCATAGCCAGAGAAGAAATTTCTCTCTCCAAGACCAATTTGACTTTGATCAACTCTCAAACCCTGGAGTCCCCATTCACAAAATCATATATCTCTTAATCAACTTTCTAATGGTCCCATTCGTGCATGAATCGGACTTACATTTTTGCATTTTATGGATAAAAAACCTCATTTGCCTGCTGACAGGTTGAGCTTTACTTGGCCAACAAGTTTGACCACCCTCCTGGCAAGCAGGACTTGGACCAAGATGACCGTTAGGTCCCTGGACTATAATGGTCTTTTTATTAATTTAGGGTTTTTCTATATAAGGAAACACATACCTCATTTGAGGAGGACCTTAATTTCAGTGCGGTAGCTTTCTCCAAACTAGCATTCATCACTTTCATCACATTACCTCCAACATACGCTTACATCACCTTCAACCACGACTACACCGCCATTATCCAGCATCAAAATTCAACACATAAAAGTGATCAAAAAAGAATTCAAAATTATTTAAAGGACTAAAGTCCCTTTTACCTTAAGAATTCAATAATGCCATTTTCCATATTTTACTGTTCTTATTATATATCTATTTTTTTCTACTCATTTTCACACCAATCCTTCTATTTTTATAGCATATATATCTTCAAGTATACTTTTGTAAACCAAAAAACCCAAATGGAGGGTATACTTCATAATTCCCAATTTAGAGTTCTCACATATATTTTTTAATTGCACTCATTTTTTCATAAATAAAAGAGATAATCAAGATTCGGAGTATGGGTTAGACCTTAAGATTGTTCTTATTACAAACTACATGGACTTTGATGTCATTTTTGTCTATGTAGGCATCCAGAATTCAGTTTTTGATTCAATTCCTTATTTGTTTTATTCAGCTTACTTTCGTAGTTTAGAATTTTACTCATGTAGTTAGGAAGTTCTAACCATATAGTTAGTTTTCTCAGATTCATTATCTCTTTAGGAGTCCCATATATTTAAGTTCACTTTTCCATAATGATATTATGATTTTAGGACGTCGCTCACATTCTATCTACATATTCTTTTAGTGTTCTACTCATGATTAGTTAGTTTATCTCCTTAGAATAATTCATTTACATATCTCCCATGATGTGGATATGATGATTTTACCCCTCACACACTTACACAAACTTCCACATTCATGATGATTTCCTCATTTGTACCTTTTGTAGACATGACACATTTTACACAAATATAAATGTTTCATTTATTTCGGATAAGCAGGTCATTTTTTAGCCTATGAGAGACCAAAAGGTCCGAGTTGGTTCCTAACACCTTCCCAATCTATAACATAGTCTTTGATCTATGTCTCGTTTGATTTCACATGCACTAGTTATCTTTTTTCTATCTCTTTGGATGTGGCTACCTATTTTTCTTATTTGAGTAAAATAGGATTGTGAATTTGATCTTTACGCATTCACACACCTTACATCACTGATGACGGCCATGATCCTTTTCAGCCCGCTATCTGTATGAGTAGTGGAAAAAAGGGGGTCGAGGATGTCCATAGTGGCAACTCTATTGGGACCATATTTTGAGGATTAGACTATATTTACATGGGCTTTGTTTTTATTTCCCCTACATTTTCTACATGTGTATATATTTTTTCACTTGTACAATTACTTCTCATATCTTTGTATACTCTCACATGTTCCATATCACATGCTCACACTATGTTACCCGTGTATATTTAACTCCATATCATGTATATATTTATTCCTTCATCACATATATATCCCATTTTTATATCACATACTTCACCTCCACTTGTATGTATTTCATGTTTTACTCCGCTTGTATATTCACATGCTCAATTTCATTTGCATAGTAGCTCTTTATCAAATGTCACTTGCATATGTTTGCTCTTTACTTCATGCGTAGTAGTTTTACATGTCTCTTTTCACATACATAATACTTAGCATAATGATACTAATAAGACTAGTGCATTTGCACACTACATTAAACGAGCACTGAGTACTGACCTTATATTTTGTCGTACCGGGGAGTTACTTTATGATAGGTTATCGTTCCAAGAGGCGCAGTTAACCTAAGAAATAGGCTCCCACCTACCATTGGCCAAGTACATAAAACGTATATCGAACAGTTCCCTCTCATCATAGCACTTGATCGAACTCACGCCAGAAGGTAAATAGAAGGAACTCATTCACGTACGTTGAGTATATCAAATTATCTCTCATGCGTACCATCACCATGAGGTATATCATGGGTAAATTCACGTACACTCATGTATATAAAATGGTTTCTCCATGCGTACTGATAAATGATTACCCTAATTGGCAAGAGGTATATCGTGGAAGTCATTCCGTAAGGGCCCTGCATAGACATCATATAGATGTATGCCTTAGGACACTATTATCTAGATTGTTGGTTCCAATGTGAAACTTTGCCAAAATTCTAGGTCGTCTTACCGCCTAATTTCGTGCTCTTTCGCCTATTTTTAAAATAGGACCTCGTACATTATTCTATAAATAAGTTAAACTTTGTATTGAACTATGCACCCCATTTTCTCCCAGACTCGGGTCTTGTTCTATATTTCACCTGCACTATAGGAGGACATAATACAAGTGGAACCTAATAATAACATCTACACTAAGGGAATTTTTTTCTCCTTCCCTATTTCCCAAAAATACCAAAAATATGTTCTCTTTTTAAAAAAATACCTTTTTACCTCTCACTTATGAATTTCGTTCCCCTAGCTTAGTATAGCTCCCTAGGGGTAATAATCTGCCATCCAACCACATAGGGGCTCTTCATCACCATTATCACCCAATTTAGAAGGAAAAGAATAGTCTTACTACATCTACTCATGGAGAACTCTGATTAAGAAGTCAATCTTTTGCCAGATTTGATGACCATGCTCAATTCAGCACTAAATTTGAGAACTTGTAGTTGGATGTCAACGAGTTACATAGGAACAAGGCTCATATCCCATAAATCCTCTAGATATGTATAATTCCAAACCAGAATGCCTCTTTCCCTCCTATTATGGGTCAAGGAATGCCTGAGCTAATGTCATCCCTTGAAGAGTATCGACATAATCAGAATACCGGAATGCCTCAGTGTGTCCTACACGTCAACGAGCCTCCTCCTAGATCATCTTCCCATGTGTAATCTTCCTCAACCAGGGGCTAACCTTCCTATGCCTATGACATTATATCCTAATGAGGAAGAACTCAGTAGGGTGTAAAAAGACCTCAAGGTGATCTCTCTCAAGTTTTATTATGTATAACAAATCGGTAATAATGTGGATTACACCCATGTGTCTACCTATCATAAGGCTCATCGTCTTGAGAAATTAAAAACATTACATTAAGAAGTTCAGAGGATTTAGACCTCTCATTGTGCATATGCACAACTATCATCGAATTATAAGTCTGTTAGGTGCCACCGAGAAAATAATGGCCCAAATGTTTCATCAAACCTTCAAGGAAAGAGATGTCCATTGGTTCTTGTCTCTTAAAGAATTTTGAATCCGAAGTTGGAAGGATGTCTTTGAGGAATTATTGGATCAATACAAATATAATAAGGATCTAGAAATAACCATCCATGACCTTAAGCTACTCAAACAAGGACCCGAAGAATTTTCCAACACTTCATAGTCAGGTGGAGAGAGAAAACTGCTACAACGACCAATCGCCCATTAGAGGAAACCCAAGTTAGTATTTTAAAAAAAGAACTTATTGTGATATATCAAAAATACCGTGGTAATCAGTATAATCCTTATTCCATAGCACTCCGAGAGGCTAGGGTAGAGATTAAAGAAAGTGCCTCTAGTCATAATGTGAAGACATAATTAGAGGAAAATAAATCAATCAATCATTTTGTTCCTCTAAAGTTTGAGAAGCCATTTGATTCCATCAGTAACCTATCATCAAATCCAACCGTTTTATGGGAACCAAAATCCTGCCTTACTGTTAACAAAAGAGATTACACCGAGATCCATACCCCCATTTCCAAAGTTTTTCAACCCTTCTATACTATAATCTCATCAAATCGATGGGCCCTCATCCATTACCTGACCCTCTTATAAGATACTTCAAGAATGACACCCACTTCTATTTCCATCAGACCGTTGGGCTTACCACTAATTAGTGACATCGTCTAAAGAATGTTATGCAAGGACTTATTGTCAAAGGCATTATCACTCCTTTTGCAGGCCCAAATCCAAATACCACCCAAAATCCTCTACCTCCACACCAAGTCGGTGTGAATGCCAAACTCATTAATGAAGAATATTATTTGACCCAAAGCCATAAACAAATATGTTTCACCAATTCCTTCATAAACTTCTTTAACTCCCCTCCAAATACGCATTGCCTATGTGTTTCATCCAAAAATAGCCTATGATTAGGCCCTTGGCCTTATTATAAGAGCTTGCATACCTACCCGAACAAAGTCTAATACACAAAGAATGGATTTCCCCACCTTCCTTGAATAACTAAAAGAATTCAGAATGAAATTTGTGCCAAGATTGACCCCTAAAGAGGAATAATGTGCGAGGATAAGTGATCTTTCTATGAAAGGTCAAAAATGGGTCCTTCAATCCCGTGATTGGTTTGTGTCTCTAGAAGAGTTCATTATGGATAACATAGTTCAATTTATAATAGAGGAAAATATTAGGAAAGGAAGAATATGTGAAGCTCCTAATCTTCTCATTGCGATGAAACTTGAGGGAGACTTGGTCATATCTCAAAACCACTTTTCTTGGGCATGGGAAGATTTTTATTATAAAGCACTTAAATTTGTCAAATTTATAGACTTTTTAGGGAATAATTAGATAGCCACCACTCGATGGGGTGATGACTTCAATAAATCAGGCGATTAAAAAAGTTAACATAAACATGAAGCCACCAATATACCTGCCTCTTTTATGTGGGATATTCTATTTTGAACGGGGTTCCTCTTTTACCCCTCGTCGGTGAATAACATGACCCAATCGGGCCAATAGTACAAATATCTAGTTACTCCCACAAATAGTATGCCCTCAAATAAAGGGAAAAGAGTTATTGAAGAGATGCAAATGCCAAAAATGACTACTAAATAGAGAAAAATCCTAGAGCCACTAAAAACTACCCAAGAAAATATCAACTTTTAGGGGATATTCATTTTCTCTTAGCTTCACAGAATTCCCCTTATCTAAATATTCACACAAACTATGGCTCCTCCTTCTGCGTCTTTCATTGAGCCTATCCACATAATTGGAAACCTGACTGCCAAGATACTCATCTCTTTTACGGATTAAGTGATCTCTAAGTTTGGTCCTGACCATAATTATTCTCTTAATATCTTAGTTTATGTCCTGTAGAAAATGGTTCCATTGGTACTTGTTAACAATGGTTTTTCCTTGAATGTTTGTCTTCTCCGAACGCTTCGATTGTTTGGGGTTGCATATCAATAATCCAACTCCCACATCAGTCGTTGTGAGTGCCTATGACAACATTCATAGAGAGTTTATAAGATAAATTCTTCTCACACTGTGGGCTGGTCTAATTTTCCCTCAAGTGGATTTTCAAGTGATCAATATTCCAGTCTATTTCAACCTACTTCTTGGTCGCTCATGGATCCACACTTTTACAAGTTTTTCTTCCTCTCTCCATCAAATTCTTAAGTTCTTTACAGATAATCAAATCATTATGATCATTGGAGATAACGATAAATCAGACGGTATTTGGAACCAGTAATCCGATCTTATAAATCTGGCAAAACACTAATGACATTTTTCTCTCAGATTTCAAAGTTGACTCACTCCCTCTCTCGATAAGAATTGATTATAAATAAAGAGTCATTCTCGATCAAAGCCACACAAAAATGTCTATGTGATTCATATTTTAAAAAATATGCACTTCATGCCTAGAATGGAGCTCGATCGTAGACATCATGGGATCGCTGGGACAATTGTTCTATAAACTCCTTATCCACCGCATGGTCTGGGGTGTCAACCTTCCTTATCTAAACTCGTGGCATATCTAAAGACTCCTTAAACGTTCGTTTCATTAAAGTGGGAAAAGAATTCTCCTACTGTGGTTTCCTTGAGCCAAAGTATGATGAAGTTCAAAAAATGAAATTGAGATTCGAGATATTTTATAAGAAAATAATATTTGGACTGTGGGATCACATCCTATGAATCAATATCTTTTGATAGTGAAATCACTAAAAGAACCTAAAGAACCAACAATGATGAATATTTCATCCTTACTAAATTGGGGATGGATATTTTCATGCTCCGCACTAAATCTGAGTCATTTGACCCCATTGAGAAGATGTCTCTTATTGGAAAACCTCTCCTCAATTTATAGAGCATCTCGACCAGTCTGACCCACCATCTTGAGACCGAACCTATTAATGCTTTTCTTATTCCTTATGTTGGTGTAAACGATGCCTCCTTTGAGGAGGTACACACTACTATTTTTCCTAAAAATAATATTATTGAAATAAATGTGGATTTTGAGCATCTTTTTTTCGCCTTATTAATTGCATTGATTCTACTACTCAAACAACTGATGAAGATGATTTAACAAATTAACAAATCTTAAATGATCTCAATAAGGAAAAAATAAATAGCATAACCACGTTCAAACTAATGTTGAGGAAACTATTGTCATTAATATTGATTCTAGTAATAATCCGTGTGACATCAGGATAGGATCAACCCTCACTGATCAAGAGATATCCCAATTTGAAGAGTTTTTAAAGGAGTTTGTTGGAGATCTTAGCATGGTCTTACAATGAGATGCTCGACATTAATCCAAAAATTGTGCAACCCGAGATCCCTACATACCCTGAATGCAGGCATGTCAAAAAAATTGAGAAAGCTTTGATCCTAATGGTCCCACAAGGTCAAAGATGAAGTATTGAAGCAGATGAACATGGGTTTTATTCGCATGGTTGAGTATCCAACTTCGCTCTCCAATATAGTTCCTATGACAAAATCTAAGGGAAATTCCGCATGCGTGTCAACTATCCAAACTTGAATAAATCTTCCTCAAAGGATGACTATACTCTACCCAACTTCGATATGATCATCGATAACACTGCCCATGCTCTTAAGTCATTCGTCAATAGGTTCATTGGGTAAAATTAGATAAAAAACACCATAAACATTAAGAGAACCCCATTTTCACTACCCCATGGGAAACCTTTTGCTACACTATCATGCCTTTCGATCTCAAATGTGTTGGGGATATTTACCAAAGGGCAACCACAACCATCCTTTCTGATCTGATCCATAATAAAGTTGAATTATATGTTGAAGACATGATCATTAAATACAAAACTCGATAAGGTCACATTCCTGCCTTGAGGAAGTTCTTCGAACAGCTGCAATAGTGCTAAATGTGCCTCATTATGCAAAAATGCTTCATCGGCATCACAAAGGAAAAATCGTAGGCGTCATGGCGAACGAGAAGGGAATTGAAGTAAACCCTGTCAAAATCAAAGAGCCCTATAAATGCCACCACCTCGAACTGAAAAAGAAGTGGGAGGCTTCTTGAGAAAGCTTCAGTACATCAACAAATTCATTAGCTAGATCACTTCCATCTGTGAACCCATCTTCACACTCCTTCATAAAGATTTAACCAATATTTGGAATGTTTCATGTTAAGAGGACTTTAAAAAAATCTAGAGGTACCTTACCCAACCATGGGTGCCCATGCTACCACAACCTAGTCTACCTCTCATCTTATATCTAACTTTCACTAATACTATTATTGGGGCTTTACTAGCCTAATACATAGAAGAGTGGTGCAAAGATAGAGCCATTTAATACGTTAGTCGAAAGACGTAAGGATACGAAGTTGGATACACTACATTATAAAAGGCTTGCATCGTCTTAGTTTGGGTAACTCGGAAACACTGACACTACATGTTTGCATTCCCCTATCAAACGGGTGTTCTGAATGGATCCCATGAAGTATCTGCTATAGAAACATGCTTTGTCAAGTCGCATGGCCCGATTGTTGCTCATGGTAGACAAATTATACATTGTCTATGTTACAAAAAAGGCTATTAAAGGAAGGGTTATTTATGATTACCTTGTAAATCACCCCTTAGAAGAAATATTTCTATGAATCTCAAAATTTCCAAATGAAGAGATTATTTGCACTACCCCTGAGGAACTAAGGTCGCAGATTATATTTAATGGAGCCTCCAATAAGAAAGGATATGTCATTATTACTTTAAATCACACTTTATGATTCACATACTCCCATCACCATCAAATTGTACTTACCTTGAATAAACAACATGACAAAATATAAGGCATGTACTTTGGGCCTCAAAATTGCTGCTGAAAAAGGAATTCAATAACTCGATGTCTATAGAGAATGGAAAGTTAAAGACAAAAATCTTTTACCCTTCCACATTTCTCTAGAAGAGCTCGCCTCAGAATTTAAAAAAAGTCACCTTCCTCGCTGTCGGTTCTCTGACGCCCTGATGAAGACATATCCTGCAAAAATTATTACTAGTAGAAACGTATATATAAGAAGATGATTTAAAAATATAAATAATGAATTAGTTTGACATATTCACTAAACCAAACTAAGAATTGTTTCAAATAATTGGAATACTTATTACAAATCTAAGAATTATTTCAAATCCAAATGAATAATGCATTAAATTGTCATCTAATAATAATAAATCATTAGAAGAATACGAATTAACAACGACATTAGAACAATACAAATCCATATCATAAACCAAACTAAGAATTGTTTCAAATAATTAGAATAATTATTATAAATCTAAGAATTGCTTCAAATTCAGGTTATGTCACGGACTTTGAAATAATACTTCAACTGATTAAAATCCAAATTAACATATTCAATAACTAACTAATAAAGATTGATTCAAATTCTCAAAAAATGATAAAATCCAAATGAATAAAGCATTAAATTATCATCCAATAATAATAAAGCATCAGAAGAATACAAATTAACAACGACATTAGAAAAATACAAATCCATATCATAAACCAAACTAATAATTATTTCAAATAATTAGAATATTTATTACAAATCTAAGAATTGTTTCAAATTTGGGTTATCATCCAAAATGAATTGATATTCGGTAGGAGTAGCGAAGTCATCCACGCTATTGGTTAGATGCTTTGGCATGTGGAAGACGATTGACCACGGCTCGTTGTCGATATACTTCGAGCAAAACACTTACTTGACCTTTTGAAAAGCACAAACAAATGGCTCATCGCTCACATGATTGTTTCTCTTAATATTGGACAAGTAAACTATGATAAAATTGGTACCTGAATCAAATTTATAAGAATTTATGTCCTCAACTCTTACCCAATCACAATAAACCACTACCTCTTTGAACACTACACCAAAAAGGCCAAATTATCACCTTTGAGCCGGCCGACCTTGTCATGGTCATTGATCGTGACAAAAAAATACGCGTTTTTTTCTCACGGTCAATGATCGTGACAAGGTCGTGACAACAAGTTGTCACAATCAAAGATCGTGACAGGTCCGTGACAATTTTCCCAGTAAAAAAACCCTACCCTTTCTTTTTTTCCCACTATTTCCATTCTCTCCTTTTTTCCCTCTCTCACGTGGATGCTCTCTCTTTCCATCATATGTGTGTATATGTGTATATATGTGTGTATATGTGTATGTAGATGTACATTTTTCTCTCTCTCTCTCTTTCCATTAGTTTTTTGTGTGCAGGTGTGTGTCTGTGGTGGGGGGGGGGGGGGGGGGGAGTGTGTGTGGATGTGTGTGTGTGTGTGTGTGTGAATGTGTGTGTGCATGTGGGGGGGAGGGGTGGGGGTGGCACGGGTGGGGGAATTAGGGGGTGGGGCGTGTGTGTGGGAGGGAGGCAGGGGGTGGGGGTCAGGGGGGCCTTAATTTATTAATTCACAAAAATAAATCCTTAAATAATTATATTGCCTTAATTTCCAAATATTGTTTGTGTATTCTTATTTAGGTTTGAAATTGGTTAGAAATTGTTAATGTTGATTGGGTGTTATTATTTATGGCTTGAAGCTAATTAGTCATATGTATTTAATTTCTTATGTTGTTGGAAATGAATTAATTGAATAGCTGAATTAGAAGGAGTACGGGATACACATTTGTTGGTTTGTTGTTGCTGTTGGATTATATTGGACGGATGTGGTTAGATATGAAAGTTGATTGTTTAATTTTTTTAAATCCTTAATTTATTAATTCACACTAATAAATCCTTAAATATTTATATTGGTTAATTTTGGATGTGGCACGACCACTGGATTATTGTCCAAATGGGGGGGGGGGAGAGTTTTTAATTTCTTTCTAAAATTACTTTGTGTCACGACCCATTCGAGAGTTGCACGACCACGGACTTATGATAATTAAATGAAACATACTTGAAATTACATATAGTGAGCATAGATACTAGCCTTTTAGTTCTTATGCGTACACCTTCAATAGACCTTAGACCCATTCAAGAGTCATTACCCCTGTAATGAGATCTCCTGAATTGTCCCGTTTGGACAGTTTGGGACTGCATAGTTTCTGTATAATAATATTCTTATTGGCTTAAACATGTTACTTTTGGAGGAAGTTCTGTAGCCGTATCTTAATGTTCTCTGGGTACATACTAGATGATGCGATGTTAAGTGTTATTTCAATTTATAAATTGAAATAACACTCACACTTGCGAATCTATGCCGTGTACTTGGAGAACGATGGGGATATGCTATCGAATTTTTCTCAAATTGGAACAATGTGCATGAGGTGTTAAGTATATTATAGAAATATGTGGTCTTGAAAGGGATAGGACCACTCACCCTTTAGAGGAGATGGAGGAAATAGGAATTAATATTATAAATTGAATTTTAATTTCAATTTCAAATTAAAATTAAAATTGAATTTGAATTTGAATTTGAATGCACGAATAAATTTACCCATCGAACCTAGCCTTCTAGTTGTTATGCATACGCATTCAATAGGTGTTTATACTAATGGGAACTAAATATTCGCCCTTTTGTTTATGTTATTTTACCCATAATAGGTGATTATTTTTAGTAGCTGTGATGGGATATCCAAAATACAAAGAGTGGATGGATGAGACAAATAGATTAGGGGATGTGTTTCGCAAAGGTGCTAATGAATTTGTGAAATACGCAAAGAGATGTTATGATAATGAAGATTTGTCATGTTCGTGTGCTAGGTATAAGAATGTAAGATGTTTGAGTGGAAAACAGTTGAACTACATTTGTTAAGATCAGGTATGCAAGATAGTTATCGAAGTTGGGTTTTTCACTAGGAACCGAAAGTTCCTTTTGTCCTCGAGCAACCTTCATAACAACCTTCAATAAGTAGGATAGATGAACAAGGGTGATAATGTAGATCATAATATTCTAGAGGATTTAGTTGACGACGCGTATGGAGTTCATGAAGTGAAAGAGAATGAGGTCACTGACGATGTACAAGGTTCAGGTGCTCATGAAGATATCGGGATAAACCTTGATGATAACTACCAAAGTTTAAAATTTAAGGCAAGCCAGCTGTTATACTCTGGTTGTGAGAAAGATCAAACAAATTTACATGCCATGGTTGGTTTGTATAATTTTAAGACGTAATATTATTTGTCTGGCACCAGCGTGACAGGAACTTTGAATTGGGTGAAGGGATTTCTACCTAAGCAGAATACGCTTCCAAACAGCTATCCTACTATGAAAAATAGTTTGAAAGATTTGGGAATGAAGTATAAATAAATTCATTCTTGTGTATATGATTGCATACTATACCGAAAGGAGTATGAAAATCTCGATCGGTGTCCGGTATGCGATAAACCTAGATATGTCCAATCTACTGGCAAAGAAGGCACAAACTCAAAAGTGCGTGTTGAAATATTTTCCCATTGGGCCTAGATTAAAGAGATTTTTCACAGTACCATGGATAGTGGAGGCAATGACTTGGCATACTAGGGAAGAAGCAGGAGAAAATCTCATGCGCCATCCTATTATTTCCACAGTTTAGAAGAGGATGCATTTTGAGTATCCTGATTTTGCTCGAGAACAACGTAACATTCGTTTGGCAATATCAACCGATGGTTTCAATCCATTTGGAAATTTAAGTGCCAATCAGAGTTTATGGCCAGTGATCCTAGCCCCACTAAACCTCCCTCCTTCACAGTGTATGAGACCTAAATTTTTGATGTTGTCTTTGTTGATCTCTGGGCCAAAGGCACCAAGTGAGGACATCGATGTCTACTTGGTTCCTTTGATAGAAGAATTAAATAAGTTGTAGGAAGAGAGTGTGCAAGCATTTGACTCTTTTATAAAAGAAGAGTTTACACTGAAAACTATGTTGATGTGGGCAATTCATGATTTTCCAGCTTATGGGATATTATCCGGTTGTGTAGTACATAGTTATTTGGGGTGTCCTATTTATGGAGAAGGGACTGAATCTCTTCGTATTCCCTTTAGCTCAAAAAATGTATACCATTTCCATAGGAGGTTTTTACCCCCCCCCCCCCCCTCATGGTTTTAGATTTGAGAAAGGTTCCCGGGCGGAGTTGAACATAGGATACGACCGAGAATACTTTTTGGCTCAGAAATTCAAAGTAAATCTTCTGAATGTGGCCCTAATATGCCAGGTAAGAATCCTAATTTTAAAAATGTCAAGAATAAGAAGACCCCAACTGGGAATGAAACTGAGACAAGAAAGGCATGGTCTAGGAGGTCAATTTTATTTGACTTGCCTTATTGGAATAATAACTCGGTGCGCCATGTATTGGATGTGATGCATGCAGAGAAGAACATCGTTGAACATATTGTAGGAACATGCCTTGGGGGAGTCATTCGAAGGATGGAGAAAATGCATGAAAAGACCTTAAAGAATTGAAACTTAAGCCACAACTATGGTTGAAAGAAGAAGGTAAGGGAAGGACAATAATTCCCCCTGGTGCATTTACTTTGACGTGTGAGGAAAGGAAGGTGCTTTTAGACACAATATATAATTTGAAAGTTTCATCTAATTTTTCTTCCAACTTGGAAAGGGTTGTGAATTATGCTACCCATGATTTACATAAGTGTAAGTACCACGATTGGCATGTGATCATGCAATTAGTTCCTCTATTGTTTAAGCATTATTTCTCCAAGCACAAGGATTTGCGGAGGGCTATTATGCAAATTAGTATCTGCTTCTCACTTTTATGTGAGAAGGTAGTCAATCGATATAACATAGTGGCCCCAAAATTAGCGGTGAACGAAGCAGTTTTTATTTTTGAGAAGTATTTCCCCCCATCTTTCTTTGACATAAGTGTTCACTTGTTGGTACACCTATGCAACGAGGCACTTCTTTATGGCCCAGTAAGATATCGGCGGATGTATCCGGTTGAAAGATTGATAGAAGTTTTCAAAGATTCCCTCAAGAATACACGATACATTGAAGGATCAATTGCAGAGGAATACATCACCGTGGAGTCATGAATATACACTCGGGAATATATGCCTGACTTGACCAGCGTGGATGAAAATGATGAGTCCATCGATGAGGGTGGCCATGTGATGGGTAACGAGTGAAATTAACGAGTTTTCAATATGAACAAGTAGCTCGTTATCTTCTTGACACACATGAAGATGTCAAAGAATGGAAAAATTAAGTTTAAATTAGTTTAACTTTTAAATTATTTTATTTTTACTTGATTAATTTTGTAATACTTTCGTCACGATCTATGCAGAAAATATGAAGCCTGTAAGAATAATAAAAGACGAAAAATAATAGCGCAATCAGACAGCAAGTTTACGTTATGGTTGTCACACGAGGTAATTATAATTAATATAGACTGTTATCATATATCACATTACAAGAAAGATTTACAACTAACCTAATTGGTTTATTTATATTCTTAGCTCTTAAAGACGGGTGATGCGACATCAAGGCATTCTCATCTAGCCACTACACCCTTGTTCATGGCACAAGAGTACAAAAAGTATCGATTGAATGGTTATGTATTTGTTGCAAGGGTGTACGAGGAAAATACAAATGTACAGAATTCGAGCATTTCATACAAGGCTCTTACTTTTTTTCGAGCGAGCGCGAAAGATAAAAATCTTGTTGAAGATAAAATGACTTACTATGGTGTAATTTGAAATATATTTGAATTGGACTGCGTAAACTTCAAAGAGGTTATATTTTACTATGATTGGGTAAGAGTTGAGGATAAAAAATCCTATAAAGTTGATCCTGACACCAATTTGATCATGGTTGACTTGTCCAAGTTAAAAAACAACAAACACGTGATCGATGAGCCGTTTGTTTATTCTTTTCAAAAGGTCAGGCAAGTGTTTTACTCGAAGTATATCAAAAACGAGTCGTGGTCAATAGTCCTACATGCGCCAAAGCGTCTAAACAGTAGTGTCGATGACTTGAATGCACTACCGAATAGCAATCCATTTTTTATGATAACCCGAATCTGAAAGAATTTTTTTATTTGTAATAAGTATTCAAATTATTTATAATGACCAGTGGTTGTATTATTCTATCGCTCTATTATTATCGGACGATAATTTAATGTTAATTATAATTTTCATCAATTTAAGCACAAATAACATTTTAATGCTAAGTAGGTATTGGAATAAATTGAAATTGGTATTGGTATTGAAATTGGTATAAATTGATATTGGTATTGATATAAATTGAAATTGGTATAAATTGAAATTAGTATAAATTGTATTAGTATTGGTATAAATTGATATTGGTATTGGTATAGATTGATATTGGTATTGGTATAAATTGAAATTGGTAGGTATTGGTATTGGAATGTATTGTTATTATCGGATTTGAGCATTAATTCATTTTTCATATACATCTTTGTACTAATAATAAAAAAATTTGTAGAAAATGACTTCATCAGGACGCGATAACGGAGGCGGTGAGGACTCCTCGAACAGGAGGCCCCCAAAATGGAGGAAATTAGGGGTCGTCGTCGAGAATAAGATGGCATTATTAGCTAGAGAGCTAGAGTTGTTGAAGGTGATTGTCGTCCCGAGCTACACTGATTGGAGGGTTTTCCCTATTGACCTCAAGATGAACATCGGGGGGGGGGGGGCTACTGGTTGAATATTTAATATTTCTATTTCTATTTCTATTTATATTTATATTTATATTTATATTTATATTTATAGGATGGTTTGTATTTGTTTGATAGGAATAATTTGGCCAACCCGCATATCTCCGCGACCCCACATTAGAGAAATTAAGGGATCAATATAAGACATGGAAGAAGAATTTACGGGCACAGTACTTTGGGAAGACCCGGGAGTCCATTCTGAAACACCGTGATACCGTCCCCCCCAAGGAGCCATTCTCATTGGCACAGTGGAAAAATTTTATTGACAATGAGACCAATGAGCAGCAATTGGCATCTCGCCAATCGGGGAGGGAGAACCGGGAAAACACTTGGATGTGCACTACTCTGGGCGGACGTATTACGCTGAGGTGGAGCACAGGATGGTAAGTTTTTAATTTTCTTTAATTTTAGTTATTATAATTTATCATTAATTTGCCTTACTAATTCTGTATTATTTTATTTTAGGAGATGTTGAGTGGCCCTGGGGGTAGGCCACATAGGCTCGATGCCTATGTGGCAACTCAGACGAAAAAGGGGGAGGACAAGGAGGTGGCCCCGAGTGTCGCAGCCACCATTGTAAGTTATAAATGTTTAATTTTTTCAATTATGTTATAATTTTTTTATTTAAGTAATTAACTAATCATGTACTTTTTATTTTTTCAGGAAAAGCTTAAGGAAATGCATGGGTCGTAGTCTAATGTCGATAAAGTATCTTTGGCTACAGACGAACTCAGTCAAGTGCTCGGCCCGGATCACAAGGGGAGGATCACGGGTGGGGAAGTCTAGGATTATCGTCATGGAGACGAGTAACAGCGGGTTGGCCCATAAGGTGGACTACCATGATGATAAGCTATCAAGGTTAGAGGCGACAGTCCTAGATATGTACACCTTCATAAAGCGTCAGTTAGGCAAGGACAAGGGAAAGAAGAAAGTGGTAGAGGAGAAGGACGAGGACGAGAAGAACGAGGATGCCGACGTTGACGACATTACTTCATCGCCGATACGCACGAACTCGGTGACATATGATGATCCATTTCCCATCATGACCCCCGTCAAGTGGCCTATGTCAACAGTTAGTTGGTCGAGCGTGCATTTACTCGAAAAATATTGTGGTATGCTGATAGCGAGGGGGTTAAGGGATTAAAACTTTCATTCGGGTATACCGGTCCATGGACGTCCCCTCCAAGACATTGAGTCAAGAGTGCGCATCATGAATGTGGTGGAGGGAAAGGAGAACTCACTTGTGTGGTTGCGCGAATAATGCAGTGTTCATCATATTGGGAAAGTGTGAATTCACATGTTGTGTGTCCTTCCTTCCTCCTCTAACCTGCTGAAGATTGACATTATTTCTATCTCTTTTGATTTTGAAAATTGGATTGTATTTATATTCTTTTGATTTTGGTACAAATTGGTTTGGATATGATAGATATTTACATTTCTATTCTATTTGGATATGGATTATAAATGCCTTGATTTGGTATATGATTTGTATTTTATGTGGATATGTATGTTGTTTGAACAGGTACAATTTTGTTATAACGGGTACAAATGTACTGTTGGGCCATGGCAGTGGTCATACTTCCCAGCAGTTGTTTTTTTAATTCTGCCAAGAATTGACACATTCAAAAACCTGACAAGTCCGTGACAAAGAAACTTGTCACGGTCTTTGACCATGACAATTTTTTTAATTTTTCAAGCGTTTGTCGCAATCTTTGACCGTGACAAAAACTTATCATGATCAAAGACCATGACAAGTCCGTGACAACAGAAGTTGTCACCCCCATACTTGTCACGGTCAATGACCGTGACAAGTCAACAACTTTGGTGTAGTGGAATCTTATATAACCTAATTCAAATATATTCCGAATGACACCATATAAGTCATTTTATCCTAAAGAAGATTTTTATCTTTCGCACCCTCTCGAAAATAAGTAAGAGCCTTATATAAAATGCTCGAGTTCTGTAAATTTGTATTTTTCTTGTACACTGTAGCACCGAATACATAACCATTCAATCGATAATTTTTTTACTCATGTGACATAAAATTGGGTACATTGGATAGACGACCAACCCTTGAAGTCGCATCACCAATCTTTAAGAGTTGAGATTATAGAAAATTTTATTAGGTTAGTTTAAATCTTTCTTATAATATGTCATTTAGTAAGAGACATTCTCATAATGATTACCTTGTGTGACACCCATAGCCTAAATTCGTTGTCTGATGGTGCCATCATTCTTCGTCTTTTATTGTTCCCAAATGCATCATATTTCCTAAATTGATAGTGACGAACATATTATGAAGTTGATCAAGTATAAAAGTTAAAATAATGTAAAAAGAGAACATAAACTTACTTTTTCCATTCTTTGACATCTTCATGAGTTTCAAATAGATAAACGAGCTACTTGTGCATATTGTAAACTTGTTAATGTCACTATGTGTCCATGACATGACCACCCTCATCGACAAACTCATCACTTTTGTCTACAATGCTTGGGTCGAGAATATATTCTCGAGCAAATATTGATGACATCACGGTGATGTATTCGACTGTAATTGGTTCTTCAATGTATCATGTATTCTTGATGTAATCTTTGAAAACCTTCATCAACCTTTTTAAATGGGTACATCCATCGATATCTAATTAGGACGTAAAGAATTCCTCATCACATAAGTGTACCAACAAGTGAATATTTATATAAAAAAATGATGGGGGAAAATGCTTCTCTACTACACAAATCGCTTCAGGTATAGTAACGTTTGTAGCCACGATGTTCTTTGGGTTGACTACTTTTTCACATAAAAGTGTGAAATAAATACGAATTTGCATAAAAGCCCCCCGCAAATCCTTTTTCTTAGAGAAATAGTGCTTAAACAACAAAGGAACCAATTCCATGATCACATGCCAATCGTGAGACTTACACTTATGTAAATCGTGGGTGGCATAATTAATAATCCTTTGCAAGTTGGATAAAATATTAGAGGAAACTTTAAAAGTATATATTATGTCTAAAAGCACCTTTCTTTCCTCAGTCGTCAAAGTAAACGCACCAGGGGGAATTATTTTCCTTCTACTATTATCTTCGTTCAACCATAGTTATGGCTTAAGTTTCAATGATTTAAGGTCATATCGTGCATTTTCTCCATCCTTCGAATGACTCCCCCCAAGTCATGTTCCCACAAGACTTTCAGTGATGTTTTTTTCTCTGCATGCGTTACATTTAATACATGATTCACTGAGTTACCCTTCCAATAAGGCAACTCAAATAAAATTAACCTCCTAGACCATGCCTTTCTAATCGCGATTTTATTCCCAGTTGAGGTCTTCTTATGCTTGGAATTCTTAAATTTAGGATTCTTTTCTAGAATATTAGGTCCATAATTAGAAGATTTACTCTCAATTTCTGAACTTGAAAGTTTTCACAGAGGTAGAAAATGTTAACCCCCACCTAGTAAAAAATTATAACCTCTCTCAAATCTAAAACTATGATCGAGGGGTAAAAACCTCTTATAGGAATGGTATATAATTTTTCCACTAGCATTAAGATTTAGTCTCCTCTCCACAAATTAGACACCCCAAATAACCATGTACTACACAACCAGATAATGTCCCCTAAGCTAGGAAACCATGAATTACCTAAATTAATATAGCTTTCAGTGTAAACTCATCTTTTTTACAAGAGTCAAACTCTTTCACACCCTCTACCCACAACTCATTAATTTTTCTACCAAAGGAACCAAATAGATTTTGATGTCTTCACTTGGTACCTTTGGTCCAGGTATCGACAAAGATAACATCAAAAATTCAGGTCTCACACACTCAAGGAGGGAGGTTGAGTGGTGCTAGGATCATGGGCCATACACTCTATTTGGTGCTTAGATTTCCAAATGAATTAAAACCATATGTTAATATTGCCCAACAAATGTTACACTGTTCCGGAGAAAAATCAAGATAATCGTAATTTATCCTCTTTCAAACTCTAGAATCAATAGGATGACGCATGAGATTATCCCCTACTTTTTCCCTAGCATGCCAAGTCACGGACTCTGCAATCCATGGTACTGTAAAATACCGTTCAATCTAGGCCTAATGGAAAAATATTTCAATACTTTTTTAGGCACTTTTAAGAGTGTGCCTTCTTTGCCAGTAGATTGCACATATCTAGGTTCCCCGCATATCGAACATTGATCAATATTTTCATACTCCCTTTGGTATAATATGCAGTCATACCTACAAGTATGAATTGATTTATACTTTATTCCCAAACCTTTCAAATTGTTCATCATATGAGGATAACTATTTGAAAGAGTATTCTACTTGGGTAGCAAGCCCTTCACCCAATTGAGAATTCCTGTCACATTATTTCTAAACAAACCATATTAGGTCTTCAAACTATGAAAACTAACCATGGCATGCAAAGTTATTTTATCTTTGCCACAGCTATGATACAACGGTTGGTTAGCCTTAAAATTCAAACTTTGATAATCATCGTCAAGGTTGATCCCAATATCTTCATGAGCACCTGAACCTTATACATTGTTAGTGGCCTCATTTTATTCAACTTCATGAACTCCATAGGCATAGTCAACTAAATCCTCTAACATATTATGATCTACGTTATTCTCCTAGCCGTGTACATATATCCTACATGATGATTGTTGTGAAGGTTTTACAGGGACAAAGGGAACATCCATTTCCTGGTAAAAAACCGTGATCGATAACAATCTTGGATACCCCATCTAAGCAAATGTAGTTCAACTACTTTCCACTAAAACACCTTACCATTCCTACAACGTGCACACGAACACGGGAACTCCTCATTATTAATACATCTCTTTTCGAATTTTACAAACTCATTAGCACCTCTACAATACTCATTCCCTATTCTATTGTCTCACCCATCCACTCATTGTATAGAGGATATCCCATCACAACTACTACGAACAATAATCTATTATGGTAAGAAGAATATATTCATGGATTAATATCAACAAAAGTGTGAAAAATTCAATAACTCGGGTTAAATACTAAAATACCTAGTGCGTTTGAACAAAAAAATGAATTTAAGTAGTGCGCTTGAACAAAAAAATGAATTTAATTAGTGCGTTCAGTTTCAATATTTCAAGTTTTAAATTAAATAGTGCGTTTGAATAAAAAAAAACTAGTGCATGAGATTTGAATCCACACAAAAAACATATCACCAAAAAGATATGAATATGTCCTAAAAACCCTAAAAATCGCTTGAAGAATCTGCCTTCTACTTATCACAGAAACTAGTGTATGAGATTGTGCAAAAGTCTCTCCTAAAGGTTTGCTAATTTGGGGTCAATAAAACTCTTAACAAATTGATTTAATTAAACAATCTATGTATACATGTTAGTGTGTATATACGTATGTACGTGTTACCTTGTATGAAACAGTGAAGAATTGGAGTCTTGCTTGAGGAGACAAAACATCAGTGGTGGTTGTGGTGGTGCAGCGGTGCGAAGCAGCGGTGGTGGTGGTGGTGGTGCAGCGAAGCGGAGAGGCGAATTGAAACTCTATTAATTTGTCAGTCTATAAATAGTAAATTACCTTATGGATTTTGTCAAACTAAGGAAGTATGTTAAATTTGAACTATTCAGCACATGCAAACTATAGATGGACCATGAATAAATAAACATATCGGGAACAACAAAACTTTTATAAACAGTGTTTATCATTTTTATAAAAATCATACAAGCGACAAATATAATATTAAACCCAAAAATTTCATATTTACAAAAATCAACATAAATACAAGGGCAAATAATATGATTTGAGACTCGCCAATCCATAAACAAACAAGAAGAGTTAACATAGTAAACCTCCATATCCAAGCTCTATTCATAAATTAATGTTATTATTCTTGGGAATTCAAAGTTCGAATAGTAAATAATCCATGTAAATTGAAGGAAAATTTTTTTAACCAAGATTGAAAATAATTTTAACCTATATTGAAAACTTCATTCTGGGTTATTTCAATATAAACTACAACCCCGAATTGAAATAGGTGCCAGAGACCTCCCTATAAAAAATTCTTCACTATAGTCTAAATCTCACCCTAACCCACCCTTACGTAATTTTACTAAATACTTATGTTAATTTGGTGTGAATTTATGTAAATTGGTGTCAACAATTTTTCACAAATACTTTTGCCATAATTAATTTTACTAAATAAATCTTTTAGATAATATACTGTAAATTTGTGTGTGGGGCATTGCAAACCATAAGTTCAATCAATTTGGTGAATAATTATTAATTTACAACAATAACCCTAACAAAATGAGATATTTAGAATTTCATACTAATAACCTCAAATTCCATGTAACTACAAATAATATATAACAATAACAACAATTTCATGAATATCCCTAAATTCTATATAACTATAACCCCAAATTCCATGTAACTAACAAGAACAAGAACAATTTGGTGAATATCCCCAAATTCCATGTAACTATAACCCTAAATTTTATGTAACTACAGATAATATACAACAACAACAATAATTAGGTGAATATCCCCAAATTTTATGTAACTATAACCCGAAATTGAAGTTAGGAATCTAAACACTTGAGTTGAAACTTATATACACTAACTTAAAAGAAATTAGTACCTTGTGGTTATGGAAATAATGAAGAACCGGTGGTGGTGTGAGGCAGAGAACCAGTAGTGGAGCGAAGTAGAGAACCAGTTGAGCGAGCTGAGGGAGAGGTAGGAAGTGTCGATGGTTGAGGGAGAGGAGCGAGACTGAGAGAGAGAGAAAGAGAGTGTGTGTTTTTTTGTTAACATTGGCTGAGAAAAAGAACCTGGGTTGAATTAAAATTCCTTTTGTTTTCACGATTGTTGATGTAAAAAATTAGATTATCTCTAATTATTTAATCACAGATAAAATGAATAAGATAAAAGAATTTTTAAAGTGGTTCAGCCTTAAAAGAATGGCCTATGTCCACTGTTTTTGTTATTGCTGGGAGTTTGGGAATTCTCGATAACAGGTTTTTACCAAGAAATTCTGAGTCCCCTTACAATGAGGATGATACAATGTGGTGTTGTACATGTGAAAGGATAATACATAGTTGTCCAATAAGCGAATCAGTATTTAATGTGCATTTAATCATCTTAATTGTTTGGTAATAAATGCTCTGATCGAGGTGCATCTCAGATCGCCTAAGCTGCTCGGACCACCTAAGTATCTCGGTATCCATGAGTTGCTCGGTGCAGTAAAGTTCCTCGGAGAGCACCTACTGCTCGGAGTATCTGAGTTGGTCGGGGAAATTGAGTTCCTCGAAGTCAAGGTGTTGTTCAGAAGTGTTTGTTATTGCCATGTAGATTGCCATGTGTCTCCACTTAATTGAGCCATGCCAGCAAACTAAATTTGGTATTAACAGAAGCCCCCAATGTTTCACAATTCGAGACTGAGGAGTGTAGAACATTCTTCTTGAAATATGGCGGGATTAAATGGTCATCCTGAATTTTAGGAGTGTTTTCTTTGCATTTTTTTTTTTTCGAATTCATAGAATCAGACTTTTCAAATTTTTCTAACTGCTTCGGTCTTTGCGCCCTTTTTGTCCTTTTAGCCGCCAGTAGCATAAACGTCTCCCTTTGTAATCATTATTTTTACCCCTTCCCAAGGTAAGGTATTTAAGCGTTGTAGAAAATCCTATCGTCTCTTCACTTTTCAAATCTGTATCTTTGAGTTCTCCATTTCTTCTCTATCTTGTGCGTTCATTCCTTCCATCGTTCGTTGTCAACTAATCCATCCTTTTTCTGTAAGATTTTCTTCCTTCTTTTTTATTTCCTTTATTCATCATGGTTTACCTTGTTGAGTCGCTTGATAAGTTTCGTTCTGATTTCTCTATTCCTTCATGGGTTGTTTTGGAGGAACTTTCTGAACCTTCAGATTATTTTCATTTGGCTGAGGGACATTGGTTCCCCAGTCTCTTTGTAGCTGAATGTGGCTTTTCTTTTCCCCCAAACCCTTTGTGTTTGGAATTCTGTCAATAGTTTGACGTGGTTCCTGCAAAAATAGCCCCCAATACATGGAGAATAGTTAATGGAGTTCATAGATTAAATCAGATTCATGGAACTCGTATAGGAATTTTAGAAATTATGTTTTGCTATAGATGGGCTATCAGCGACAGTACTTTTTACTTGAAAACTAAGTTTTTAAATAGGGCTTTAGTGGTCAATCTCCCAGATGCCAATAGGGATTATTTCTAGCATGGTGTTGTTATGAAAAATTGGAAACATGCTCCACTAACTGGAAATGATGTGTATTAGGGTCCCAGATGCCCTCCCTATGGAAATGGGATAGGTTGTTTTTACTTTACTTTATTTTTGAAATTATGCTTTATTTGTGTTTAATAAAATGTGTCACTGATATTTTAATTTTCATTTATTTGCAATTAACAGCAAAAGAAGGTCTCCAAAAGAGACAAAAGTTAACTTAAAACATCTGAAACCTATCTGGGGTTTGCATCAGACTGTTGTCGACGAGCATATCAGATCATCTTCATACTTACTGCAGTATAAAAGTTACACCTCGTCTTTTACTGCTCGTCCAGTGATAGGTGAAGTAGAACTAGCACCAGCCTCTGAAGGTTCTTCTCCTGAGTCACACATTCCTCTTAGTGACAGGATGAAGAGAAGAAGAGCTCCTGCCCTCTTCGAGAAATCTGCCTCTATTGCTGGAGAGGTGAAGAAAAGCAAGCATTATGTCCCAGAAGAAGGGACAAGAAAAATCGATGCACCCCCTCCGACTGCTACTATGAAGGTTGTCGAGAAGCCCTCAGTGGCTCCGAGCAAGGTCGCTACTCCAAGCGAGATTATAGTCATATCCCCGACTAAGATTACATCCTTGGTCGAAATAGTTGCTGCTCCTCCGAGGAAGCTGAAGAAGAGCTCCTTGATCAATTTGGCTGAATCCATCTCTCAACCTCTAACTACCGGAAGTGGTGTTCCTACTTTCGTTGCTCCGAGCTCTGCCATGAGCTCGGTGAAGTCTTGGATCATTCCCGAGATCCAAGGTATTGAAGAAAATCTTTCCCGGGATAGGGTTACCACTTTGGCAGCTCAGCACATTGCCTCAATAAGTTTTGCAAATCTAAAGTTTCATTTTTCATGTTATGTGATTGCACTGAATTACAGTTATTTTCTTTTCCAGTTGGTAACGTGTTTCAATACAAACTTGAAGAAGGACGAAGCCATCAAGGCATCCATCTCCTCTGGGTGTAGAGGAGGCTTTTGTAGGTTTGACGCAGTCTTTATAATATTCTCGTCAGAAGTATGTGATGATAAAGATGCCTGGGAGAAGCAGCTCAGTTCGACCGAGCAAGAGAGGGATCGGGTTGTTGAAGTCTCCAAGGGGTTGGAGAAGAAAATAAAAGACTTGGAGGAGAAGAACAAAGAGCTCGAGGAGAAACTCCAACATGATGGAGAGTTTGAAAATAACCTCAAATCTGCCGAGGAAGAGCTAAGCAGACTTCGTGACGTTGGTCGTCAGAAGGAGGAGGCAAAAAAGAAATTGAAAGCTACCGAGGAACTTTTATCTGAGAAGCTTTCCTCGGAGAAGGTGAAAAGGAAATTGGCTGTGAAAAAGTCTTTCAGCACTGGCTGGGACAAAGGTTGGAATAAGAGTTTGGCTGCCATGGTCTCACAAATGGAGTATGGCAGCCTCAAATACTTCAGGGATGGTTGGGTGGCTGCTCTGACAGAGATGAATGTCGATGAGAAATTTGACCTGTTTCAGCGACAAATTCCTGGCCCCCCTCCTACTCCCGGGGAAGAAGAAAAAGACGAAGCTGCCTCCGAAGAATCTTCTATGATGGTTGGGGATCAAGTAACTACTGTTGAACTTCGCTATGAACAGCCCCAACCAACTATTACTCCTATCGAGCAGCTCCAATTAACCAACATTTCAGCCGAGCAGCTTTCAGCACCCACCGAGCAACCTTCTGTGCCATCCGAGCAACCTTCCTCTTCGTCCCAACCTCCCGAGAAAGTTTTGGGAGACAAGGAGAAGGTGTAGAGTTGTTTGGACTTTTCTCTCTATTTTATTTTCTTTGTCAAATGTAACTCTAAACTATGTACTTCTCTTTTATGATGCAATAAAATTTGAAATTTTGATTGTTCATACTGTTGATTTTCTTCTTCTCGCTCTATCTGCATTTTATTGATTCTTTCCATCTCTTTTCTTTACTAGTTTATGGCTAGAATGTAACTCTTGTCAGCTTATGATATAAAATTATTGAGACAATGCAATGAATACTTCATAGTTGGTCATACAGATATGACTGAAGCTCAAATCGTTGATATCCTAGGTCAAGATGCTTCAGAGCAAGCAGTTGAAGCCTACCAGTACTTAACGTGTTTGCTCGACCGGGAAGTGGCTAATAATGTAGCGTATTATAAGATGATTGAAGACCTCTAGGGCACTCTCGAGGAGCTTCAACAATAATACAAAGAGTCTATAGCCCTTTTGCACCAGGGATATGAGAAGAAGTATCAGCAACTAAATGCTGATAAGGGATATGATAAGTTGTTCGCTGCTTACGATGTGAGGGAGAGAACTTTGAAGGCTGAGGTTAAAGATCACAGGCAGATAGCTGAGTTGCTGGAGTAGGAAAATAATAACCTGCAAGGAGAGGTATCTCAGTTGAAATCTGCAGCGTCTTCCTCGAACGCTTTGGTCCCTATCAACGATGAGGGTTTCTCTTTCTTGGAGGTTGAAAATGCCAATATGAGAGACGAATTGGAAACCTTGAAGAGAGCTGGTCCTTCTACCTCTGCTCGTGGATGAGCAAGAGATTCTCGGGGATGAGTTAGGCCTGCTCAACTTACTATTAAAGAAGCTCGAACGCAGGCATCCTTGGAGAATCAAGCGTTCCAGTTGGTGGCAAAGAATCAAGCATTAGCTGAGATGTCCAAGAAGATTCTGAATCTGTACGAGCAGCTCTCTGCTCAAAAGTCTGCCTTGGAGAGTAAAGAACTTTTAGCGAAGAACCTCCTCGAGCAATTGGAGAGGTTAACCTATCAATTCCACAAGCAGCCCAGGGAGTTTTGAATGGCTGGTTATAATGAAGCCCTCTACCATCTAGATGATCGGATCCAAAATGCAAATAATGTGGGTTACAAGCAAGGATGGCTAAATGCCTTGGGCGTGCTGCAGTTGGAATAAGGTCATTACTTGTGGGATTACCACAATCCTGGGTTGCTCAACCTACCAGTGCCACCTTTCAAGATTGATATGAGCTGGATTCCTGCTCGGGCCATTCCACAATGCCTAATTTCAAAGTATCTCGGCGACTACAGTCTTCACTCCAACTTTGAGATATCTCGCCCAGAGCACCTTCTTGATCGGCCATCAATTATAAACATCAGGATGCTTAAAGATTTGAACTTCATAAACTCCCCTTATGCCTTAGACGATCCTCCTGCTGGTGAAGAACCTGTTTCAAAGGCAGAGGGGAAGAAACCCATAGAATAGGATTCCTGATGTAATATTTTTTTATGTATTTTATTCTCAATGTATTTTGTTTTGGATTTAATGAAAAACTTCTATTTTTCTTTGCAATATTGATTGCCATTGTCTTGTAGGTATTTTGTAAAACATTTTACTTATTTACTAATGAATGTGCATGTATATCTGTTAAAAAGATAACAATATTGTGTTATTTGCCGATCAACTAAAGTTGGTGAAAATTTATTGTCGACTATACTGAATTTGTGGTAATCATTTGACGACTAACCAAAATGGATGATATTTTGTTTCTCGACCAACTTGGTGGTAATTTGAAATGTTACAAGTATTAAAATTTTACTTGATCACTTTTTAATTCTAAGCCATTAGTTGAATTTTATCACATAATCCTTCTTTGTTTAATATAAATGTTCTCGACCAACCGTAGTTGGCAGATTTTCATTCCCGACCAGCCTTAGCTAGTGGATTTTTATTCCCGACCAACCTGAATGGGTGAATCTTCTTCCCAACCAACCGGAGTTGGTATTTCTAGGAAATGTTTCTATTCCCGACCAAACGGAGTTGGTGGATTTTCTACCCAACCAACCGTAGTTGGTATTTCTGGGGAATATTTTTTATTCCCGACCAACCGGAGTTGGTGGATTTTCTTCCCAACCAACCGGAGTTGGTATTTCTGGGAAATATTTTTTATTCCCGACCAACCAGAGTTGGTGGATTTTCTTCCCAACTAACTGGAGTTGGTATTTCAAGGAAATATTTTTATACCCGACCAACCGGAGTTGGTGGATTTTCTTCCCAACCAACCGGAGTTGGTATTTCTGGGAAATATTTTTTTCTTCCCGACCAACCGGAGTTGGTGGATTTTCTTCCCAACCAACCGTAGTTGGTATTTCTGGGGAATATTTTTTATTCCCGACCAACCGGAGTTGGTGGATTTTCTTCCCAACCAACCGTAGTTGGTATTTCTGGGAAACATTTTTTATTCCCGACCAACCAGAGTTGGTGGATTTTCTTCCCAACTAACCGGAGTTGATATTTCTGGGAAATATTTTTTATTCCCGACCAACCGAAGTTGATGGATTTTCTTCCCAACCAATCGGAGTTGGTATTTCTAGGAAATATTTTTATTCTTGACCAACCGGGGTTGGTGGATTTTGCTGAGTAGTGTGCCCCGACCAACTTTAGTGTGTAGCACTAGTACTCCGCGAAAAATTTCAACAACAGGAGAGAATTGGGTAGAATATTCACATTTTATTCATACTGAAGAAACTGCATTACATGAGGATGTACATTACTGGTAATATTTGCGCAGATGCTCTGCATTCCATGAATTTTTAAACTCGTCTCCTTCTAATGTTTCTATTCTGTAGGTTCCTGGTCGAACAACTTCTGTAACTCGGTAAGGTCCATGTCAGTTTGCTTCCAGTTTGTTGTGCTTTGAATCACTTTATTTAGCACATAGTCTCCTTCTTTCAGGTCGCACTTCTTCACTCTCTTGTTGTAGAACAAAGTTGTTCATTACTGGTAAGCAGCATTCATGATGGCTGCTTCTTCTCTAACTTCCTCAAGCATGTCCAAGTCTAACCTTCTCATTAAATCGCTGACAGGGGAATTAAAATTTAGTACTCTGTGTGTTGGGAGGCCCAACTCGGTAGGTATAACAGCTTCACTTCCAAATGCCAGCATATATAGAGATTCTCCAGTTGCTGCTCGTGGAGTAGTATGATAAGCCCACAGTACTGAATGTAGCTCGTTGATCCAGTTTGCTTTCGCGTCATTCAGTCTTTTCTTCAAGACATTTAGCACCGTTCTGTTTGTCACTTCAGTTTGTCCATTTCTTTGGGGATGGCCTGGTGTCGAGTGGGTCTTCAAGATATTTGACTGATGACAATAAGAAACGAACTCCTCGTTGTCAAATTGGGTTCCATGATCAGTAATGAATGCATGGGGAAGACCATATCTACAAATGATATTCTTCCAAATAAATTGATACACCTTGTCATATGTCATATCAATGAGGGGCTCAGCTTCCACCCATTTAGTAAAGTAATCCACCGCGACCACAAGATATTTATATCTTCCCTTGGTAGTTGGAAGTGGTCCGACCAAATCTATTCCCCACATGGCAAACGGCCAAGGGGAAGTAATGGGTGTTAGCAATGCCTGGGGAGTTCTTCGGATAGAGGAGAAGCGTTGACACTTGTCACATTTCTTGGCATAGGCTATACAATCAGCCCTCATCGTTGGCCAGTAGTATCCTTGCGTCATTATTCTTTGCAAAAGCATTCATCCTGCTATATGGGCTCCACAGGATCCTTCATGGACCTCTTTGATCAAGTCTTTCACCTCGGAGGGATGCACACATCTTTGCAAACCTGCCATAATTCCTCATCTGTATAGAATACCATTAGTCAGTACATAACGAGCAACTTTAAACTTCAATTTCTTGGCTGCAAGTTTGTCAATCGGTAATTCCCCTTCCTCAATATATGCCTTGATGGGATCCATCCAAGATGGCTCTAAATCGAGAGTAATAAAGTTCATCGTTAGATCTTCATCTATGCTCCGACCAGATAGAACTTCAATTGGGATTGTTCTTCGTAGCTCGGTACGAGTAGATTATGCTAATCGAGCTAAGGCGTCTGCTTTTGCATTCTCCATTCTTGGTATTCTAACCAGCTGAACAGCAACAAATTTCGATACCAATTCTATTGCCTTTGCATGGTACTTAATCATCAACTCTCCCTTTGCTGCATATACACCAAGCATTTGGTTTACAATCAATTGCGAGTCACTGCATACGATTACCTGTTCTGCCTTCATGGTTTTTTGCCAAACTAAGACCTACAATCATCGCTTCATATTCGGCCTCATTATTAGAAGCTTGAAATTGAAAGCACAGAGCATATTCTATATCGACCTCGTCTGGACTTTTCCATACAATCCCAGCTCCACTACCTGAGGTGCATGATGAGCCATCCACATATAGGTTCCATATAGGTATCTCGTCCTCAAACCTTTTATTGGACAAAGTTCCTCGATGGAATATTTGTTGCTCCTTTATCTCCATTTCTACCACACCTCGCTGCTCATCGACCATCTTCTCTTGCTCTCCGACCAACTTAAGTTGATCGGGGTTTAAATTTGATGATCCTGTAACATCCACAGGTTGGTCGGTGTTCAGCTTTTGCTCCCCGGGGGTATCAGGATAAGTGAATTCTGCTATAAAATTTGCTACTGCTTTCCCTTTTAGTGACAATCTAGGCTCATAAATTATATCATATTCACCGAGTTCTATTGCCCAATACATCAATCTCCCTGATTTTTCTAGTTTATGAAGATCTTGCCTTAACGGCATATCGGTATACACGATTATGGTATGAGCCTGGAAGTATGGCCTCATTCTTCTACTTGCTTCGATCAGCGCCAGTGCCAACTTTTCCAGTCTTGGATACCTCATCTCTGCTCCTCGGAAGGCCTTACTAGTGTAATAAATTAGTTTTTATACTCCGTCCTCCACTCTTATTAATGCCGAGCTAACTGCATTTTCTGAAACTGCCAGATATAAGTACAATATTTCTCCCATCACTGGTCTGTACAACAGTGGAGGTGCTTCCAGAATTTTCTTCAACTCTTGAAAGGATTTTCTCGTTCTTCATTCCATTCGAATTTTTTTCAGAGTGTTTTGAAGAATGGAAGGCACCTATCAGTTGCTCGTGATACAAATCTGTTAAGTGCTGCAACTCGCCCTGTGAGACTTTGTACTTCCTTCTTCGTCGTTGGAGATCGCAGCCCTAATAGAGCTTTGATCTTTTCAGGGTTTGCTTTAATACCTCGTTGGTTGACAATATACCCGAGGAACATGCCTTCTCGTACTCCAAATATGCACTTTGTGGGATTCAACTTCATTTGATATTTATCTAGTTGATCAAAGGTCTGGCCTAAGTCAATTAGATGATCAGCAGCTCTCTTGCTCTTTGTCAACATATCATCAACATAGACTTCCATATTACAACTGATTTGCTCTGCAAACACCTTGTTCATCAGTCGCTGATATGTTGCACCTGCATTTTTCAAACCAAAAGGCATAACATTTTAACAATAAGTTCCTCTAGGGGTAATGAAAGAAGTACTCTCCCTATCTTCAGGTCTCATTTTAATCTGGTTATAACCAGAATAAGCATCCATGAAGCTCAGCAGATCGTGTCCCGAGGTAGCATCCACTAATTGATCAATTCGGGGCAAGGGAAAATGATTCTTTGGACATGCCTTGTTGAGGTCGGTGAAGTCTACACACATCCTCCATTTTTTGTTCTTCTTTTTCACCATCACTACATTTTCTAACCAGTCTGGATATTTAACATCTTCAATAAAGCAAGCTTTATGGAGCTTCTCGACCTCCTCCTGTATAGCTTGGTTCTTCTTGGGGCTGAACACTCTTCTTCTCTGCTTCACTGTCTTGATCTCCTTATTCACATTGAGCTCGTGACATAAGAAATTTGGGTCCATTCCGGGCATATCCTCATGACTCCAAGCAAAAGTTTGTTTTCTGATTTTTAGGAAAACTATTAATTCCTATTTCAGTGAGGCATCTAGCGACGAACCTATCTGAGTTGCTCGTTCAGTGTGCTCGTCGTCCAGAATGATGTTTTCAGTAGCTTCCACCACCTGACCTTTCACGAGTTGCGACTCGTCTCTAGGACCCAATGTTTCAATTTCTGCACCTTCATCCACCTGATAGGTAGTAGTCTTTTTCCTAAATTCCTCCAGTTCCTCCTGCTCGACAGATGAATAGTAGCATTTTCGAGCTACTTTTTGATCACCCTTCACAACTTCTACTCCAAAATTGGTTGGAAATTTTAGGCATTGATGTACCGTAGATGGTACTGCTTCAAACTTCTTCAATCCTACCATTCCCATGATGATATTGTAGGCTGATTGAACATTCTTATCCATCACAAAGAATCTTACTCTTTCTGTTTGACAAGCAGGCCATGTACCAATGAACATATCCAACTTGATCGTCCCAAGTGGAAAAACTTTCTCGCCAGCAAAACCAAGGAGGGGCCTATGATAAGGCTCCAACTGAGACAACTTTAGATTTAATTTGTCAAAGCACGAGTAGAACATAATATCAGCCGAGCTACCATTATCAACTAGTACTCTCGAGATCATCACTTCCTTTATTCTCATTTTTATCACCAATGGGTCATCATGAGGATACAGCACACCTGCGAGGTCGTTCTTTGAGAAACCGATGACCAGTTTTTCTTTGTTGACCTTCCTCGGGCGATCATCTTCAGCCAAGTTTATTCGTTGAATATATGAATAGGCTTGAGCCTCATTGAGGTAAGCTTTTTTTTCTGCAGTAAGGTCTCCACGTCCTGCATCTCCACCTGTAATAACATTACAATCAAATGATCCAAAACGTATTGAAAATACCTCACGTTCTGACTGCCTTGGTCTTTTAGGAAGATCGGGGTCGTCTTTTGGATCATCTTCATAGTCTCTTTTCTTGTTCTCCTCTGGTCGACGAGGAGATCTAGACCTCTCTCTTGATCGGTCGCTGCTTCTTCTTTCATTTCTACGATCAACATACTTTGCCAGTTTTCCTCATCTAATGAGTGCTTCGATCTCATTCTGAAGAGCTATGCAATTTTTGGTCGTGTGGCTATGATCTTTATGGAACTCGCAATATTTGGCCTTATTCCTCCTGTCAGGGTCTGACTTCATTTTCTCTGGCCAGTTGAACTCCTCGTTGTTCTTGATTTCTTCTAGAGCGTGGTTGATGTCTACCTTTAAAGGAGTATAATTTTCAAATTTCTTCAATACCTCCCATGATGGCTTTGTTTTTGACTGCTTGTCACCACCATTGTTCTTATGCTCTTTCTTTTTAGCCTTATCAACCTCCACCTTGGTCTCTTTGGTATCCATATTCTTCTTCGCAGCCATAGCCTCCTCGGTATTCATGATCTTGGCCACTTTTTCCATCAGTTCTGACATGGTTCTGGGTGGATCTTTGGCCAAAGTGTAGTATAACTTGTTGGGCAACAGCCCACTCATCAGAGCAGTAATCGCTGTCTTTTCCTCATAATCAATAACTTCGAGTTTCTCGTTATTGAAATGAGTTATATAATCCCTGGTGCTCTCACCTGCTTTTTGTCTAACACTTAACAAGTGTGCTACTTGTTTAACCGGTTTTTCTCCAAAATGGAAGTTTCCAATAAAGAGCTCGACCAGTTAAAAGAAAGTTGAAATCTTACCCCGAGGAAGATTATTGTACCATATTTGAGCAGATCTTGTAAGAGTTCCCGAGAATTCCCTGCATCTCATCTCATCTGGCACAGCATAGATATTAGCAGCAGCTTGGTATTGCTCTATATGAAGGACAGGGTCAGTTTTTCCATCATATTTAGGAGTCACAACAGGTGCTTTAAACTTTGATGGTGTGGGAAAATCCACAATTGCTTGGACAAAAGGTGTCCCTTAGACAAAAGTTCTTTGTAGAGGATTCTTGGCCTTAGCCATTTCCCCTAATCTATCCTCCAACCTCTGAATAGAGCCTTTCCACGCATTATTTCCCTCCTCGGGCCTACTGGTTCGAGCAATTGATCGTGTTGAAGTTGCTTCCTGGGATCTATCTTGTCGAGCAACTGGTTGTGATTGGGCATAACCCTCTCTTAGATCAAATGGTCGTCGAAAGTTTCTCGACATAGCCTCCTAGGGCCCAATCGATCAAAAGGAGAGGCCCTACTTAATCTGTCCAGTGCACTAGTCCTTTCTGGAGAGAGAGTGATGTGTTGTGCAGTATCTGTGGCTCGTACTGACGAAGTTCGACCCGGTTGATAAGAAAAATCATCAGATTTCTCAATGCGATATGAATCGCTTTGCCTAATGCGTGAAGAAACTAAACGGGTATTTATTTGAACACTTCGTTGTCCTGAATGGGTTGACGCTCCACCCTGGATAGTTTTCATGAGTTGTAGCATAGTTTCTTACATGGTCGTCTGGCCTTGAGCCAAACTGGCCATAATTTCAGCCAGATCTTGAACGTTTGGAGGAGCGGATGGATTGGGGGGTTTCCAGCGTTTCAATTGTTGGATTCAGGATTGTCAGCCATTGGTGATGAATTGTTTTTGGTGAAAAACGAAAATTACAGTCATTTCCCACAGACGGCGCCAATCTGTTGATGTAAAAAATCATATTATCTCTAATTATTTAATCACAGATAAAATGAATAAGACAAAAGAATTTTTAAAGTGGTTCAGCCTTAAAAGAATGGCCTACGTCCACTGTTTTTGTTATTGCTAGTGTTTGGGAATTCTCGATAACAGGTTTTTACCAAGAAAATCTGAGTCCCCTTACAATGAGGATGATACAATGTATTTATAGCCCTGAGGCTGTACATGTGAAAGGATAATACATAGCTGTCCAATAAGTGAATCATCATTTAATGTGCATTTAATCCTCTTAATTGTGTGGTAATAAATGCTCTGATCGAGGTGCAGCTCAGACCGCCTAAGCTGCTCGGACCGCCTAAGTATCTCGGTATCCATGAGTTGCTCGGTGCAGTAAAGTTCCTCGGAGAGCACCTACTGCTCGGAGTATCTGAGTTGGTCGGGGAAATTGAGTTCCTCAAAGTCAAGGTGTTGTTCAGAAGTGTTTGTTACTGCCATGTAGATTGCCATGTGTCTCCACTTAATTGAGCCATGTCAGCAGACTAAATTTGGTATTAACAACGATCTTTTATCCTGACATGACAATGACAACAAACAACTATTCTCATGGTCTTTGACACTGACACGACCGTTACAATAGTTTTGTCAAAGTTTTTGACCGTGAAAAAATCAGTTGTTATGGTTGTGTCAGGCTCAAAGATCGTGACAAGATCTCCATACTATTTTGTCAAGATTTTTTACTGTGATAACTCCTTACGGGTGAAAGGAGACAAAAACCCCATTTTTGGTGTAGTAGTAGGCAACCCATAAATTGACTTTGGGTGTGGTCCTTTATTTTTCGCAAAAGGATCTTATTTTCTCCAATAAAGAGTCACAAGTCTCACTCATCATTTTAACTGAACAAAGGGATTTGGGATGCCTTATCGATTGGTATAGACAATTAAAACAAATTTATCTCTCATTTTTTGGGTTTGGTCTCTTCATGAGTTATGTTTATAATTAATTGAATATATGATAAGTTAATTATGATTCAAACCAATTTCCTTGATGCGTTTTGTATACCCATGGTGGAGAAATGATCCTAATCCATTTTTGTAAATTAATTAAGTTTACTTAATGCCTAGTGTTAATTCTATTCTCACCATATCATCTTTTATTTTTCCTCCTATTTAAGTATTAAAGCAATTTAATCCCAAATATTGTTCCATGTGGACTCGATCCCTATTTCTCGCTACGCTTCCATACAAGTGTGCCAAGTTATGGTATTTGTTTAGAATAGGGCATAAACATCCAATGACACATATTTTACATACAAAGTTTAAACGTCTCATCAAAAATGGCGTTGTTATCGAGGAGTGGTCCATTCTAGGATTTTAGTATTTTATCACTTTGTGTATAAATTGTATATTCATAAACACCTAATGACACATATTTTATATACAAAGTTTAAACGTCATATCAAAAATGGCATCGTTGCCGAGGAGTGGTACATTCTAGGATTTTAGTGTTTTAGCACTTTGTGTATATACTGTATATTCTTTTTACTTAATTTGTGACTTGTACTAAATTATTTCATGTAAATTGAAATTTGGGTGCTCGCCATGTATTTGAGTTTTCCACTTTAAAATGTCTCAATCTTACTTCTTTGATAATTTTAATTATTGTGATAGTGGTTCTCAAAGTTCCACTCCTAAGACTATGCACGAATCCCTTAAAATTCTTGAAAATGGAAGAATTGAACGTGAAAATCAATAATTTTCATGTAATCACTCATCGTCTTGGAAAACTTTGTGAAATAGGGAATCCTCTAACTATGAGAAAACCCCCAAAGGAGATATTATGGCTTCTTATTGGTTTAATCAAGAGTTAGACGATAAGTAATTGAATGACCAAGTCAAGAGTTTTAAAGCTTGGACCTTAGAAATAAATTTTCAACTCAATGAGATCATTTCTCTTTAAAAAGCTCGATTATGGTTACAACTTATGTTTCAACTCCACCCATTGTTTAATAAGAAATCATTAAGAGTGATCCAATTACTTTTGAATTTTAACCTCTTATCAATATTTCAAATTCTATTAAGGTTGAAGCTTCGTCATTTCATGTGTTTTCGACCGTTGTCCAACCATTACAACTATCACAAGACTCGAATGAAAGTCTTGGGTACTTTGATCCGATTCATGAAAGAGAGTATTTTTTTTAGATGCTTTCTTATATGGTCTATTCACTCACACTTAACCCACCTCCCACTCCAATTGAAAAATCATTGGGAGGTAATTTTCATTTTCTTGGGACAAATTTGGTCTTGTCCCCTATTCTATCCAAACCTCCCATCATTCTCTGAAAAAATTTAATTGGTGATGGTTCATTTCGTCCGTCTTATACATGCCTTATGTTTCATAAATGGAATCCATTTTTTTGGAAGTCGTGAACTCCAATAAGGGTACGCCAATTCTCAAACATGGTCAAATGGAATTTTGGGTGGACCCTTAGAACTTTTGACTTCTAGTTTATAGTTAGTTAGAAGTTAAAATTATAGGTTGTACATATTAGGTTGATTTTAATTTTTACTTATTGACTAGTGTAATTAGTTAAGCATTTGTTATGCTTGGGGATAACATGTTTTGTAGAATCTCTGGATTTGTACTTACCGGATCGCTCCATTTTGGGTAATATCGTTATCTTCCTCTCTTTAACTTGTGTTCTTAATTAGCATTGAGGATAATGAAACCTTTAGGTTATGGGTTGTGGGTTATTCTTACCATTCATTGGTAGTTTCATTGATTTGATTACATGTTCTTTCCAAGCATGATTTTGTTGAAAAAATTCAAAAATATTCAAAAATATTTTCCCTATTTTTCCCCTTTATTGGGCATTTTTCCCTTGTTTACGATGATCTTTAAAATAAATGCCCAAACCAATAGATAATTTAATGATGCATGTTCTCGATTTTAGAAGTTATTATACTTTAGTCCTCGAATCATTGATGTTATAAAAAATATCATGAACTAAACTTTAAACCCATGAGTACATGCGTTTTTCTTGTTTAATTAATTTGGTTTGAGATTTTTATAACTCGGTAATCTTGTTCAATTGTATATACTTACACCAAGTGAGTGTTGTGCTTTTTTTTTATTTGTGAGTTTTTATGCATCACTCGTTTCTCCTAGAAAATATTAAAATCGTCGGTAATCTGACTATTCTTTCATTTATTGCTCATTAATTGAGTTCGTATTGAAATTTGTTGCTTGTGCATGATTTTCAACATTATTTTGACTCGATATTTGCATAAAAGTTAGGAAAGGATCATAAAACCTCTTTGTATACATCCATATTAACTTTTACTTCACCTTATATATTTTCCTAGTCAACCCCTTTGAGCTTAAATATTTTCCTTTCGATTCAAAACCCAAAATCCCTTAACCTACTCCACATTAGAGTTGTACACTATATATACACCTTCCATAATTTTATTTGGAATTGTACTTTCGAATTTAATGATGTATTTTTCATGGTTGTAATTAACCATATGAATTGACTTTTTTTCTCAAGAAAAAGAAGTGTAAAAGAAAATAAACAAAAGAAAAAGGAAAAGGAAATAAAAGAAAAAGAAAACAAAAGAAAAGAAAGGAAGAAAAATAAAGGAATTGAAAAAAGTAAGAATCATATAGCTATTAGAGAAGTAAGACATACTCTATTGTTATATCCATTGCTTTTTATGGAAATCATCTTTCAATTTTGAAATTGCCCACAATTTTTCATTATCCTAAGTGTTTCATCCCCAAACACATTGAATCCGTAAATACCCCCTTCATTTCATAATCTTAACCCCAAACCTACATTAGTCCTATGTGATCCTAGGATGAAATTGATTCGAAAATCATAATAGTTGCGATAATATGTGAAAATGCATTTCACCTCATTTGATGAACGGTGTCCTTTCACTGAGATTACATATTTTGCATTTTATATACAGTGCTCTTCAATTGATGACATTTGTGTGGCCTAGTTTCTATTTACATTTACTCTTTAGGTTTGCATGTCCCGTATATGTTACACATTTTTTCATAGTCATTTCATTTGTTGAGTGTAAACACCGGAGATGATTGATATCTATGCATGCTTTAATATTTATTCAATTTATAAAAGTTTTTCCAAATCAAACTATTTTCATGCGCTCGCTCTTCCTCTAACTTTTGAGGTTTTAATTCTATGAAGTTATTCTACTAATGTTAATGCTAAATGACTTGTTAAAATCCTCTTTCGTTATTTTCTAGTTTGTTGCATTGATTGTTTGGGAATACTTTTGAGGAAACTTGATGTTTGTGGGTTTCATCCCTGAAAACCCTTACGAGACAACACTCGTCCACTAAGGTAACCTAAGGGTTTAATGATTTATTGCATATACTAAATGCAATCTCTCACCAGCAAAAGTGGCATTTATCTCGTTTGTAAATATTTTTCTTATTATGATGCCACTTGTAATCTTATTTCTTTGCATTTCATTGCTAGGGACCAGCAACATCTAAGTTAGGGGTGTGATTTGTCTCGAATATTGCATTTATTTACCCTTTATACTTATGCATTTTAGCTCCCTTGGGTACCTTCATTCCTATACTTATGTTCATTAACCAAAAAACCTTTATTATTGATTTTTATGTGCTTTGTGAGGTATAATTAAGCTTTTATAGGTTATAAGGTGCTAAGCGTGAAGTTTGATTTCATTTCAAGAAAGTTCCGTCGCAAAATGCAATCTCAAAGTCAATTTGGTAGTTTCAAACTCTATATTTTGGATGGTATAAAAATACCTATATGTACATCTCATGGATGCCAACAATGCATTATTTCTATCCCGAATGAGGAAGTTATGGTCGATTCTGGAAATTTTCATGATTTACTTCAACTCCAAAGGTAATTTGGTACTTCCACACTTCAGAATTTGGAGGATTTCAAAAGACCAAAATTTATTTTATTTAATTATCCTCACGTGGCGTCTGACCATGCATCTTTCCAAGTTCGTATGAGGATTTTATATTCGTTCTTGTATCAATGCGCAAAATTGGTCATGATGTAGACCATGGCAGCAGGATCTAAAATTTGTAAAGTTGGCCCAAGTCGATCCTGGGTGGCTCGATCCGGACCTATTAATCTACGATTGTTCCCTTTTTTATTTATTCTTTATTTTTGTTTTCCTTTTTACCCACTTACTATAAATAGTAAATGGGATTTATTTGAAAAATATCTCATTTTTAGGTTTAGTTAGGGTTTTGATTTGGGAGTTTTTCCTTTCTCCCTCTTTGGGTTTCATCCCATCTTTTGTATGTAATTATTATTATTCATCATCTTACTCATTAATATAAGTTGTATTTCTTGTTTTAAAGATGTAGTAATTAGTTTTCTTTCTGTGTTAATTAGGTTTATTACTTTCTTTATAATTTTCTTTCCCTAATTGTTGTAGTTAACCATTTATGATGCTTTCTTGTTTGTTTAAGGACTAATATCACTTTTTCACCATTGATTGGTTTTTGAATTTAAAATCTAGTTTTTGGTTTGAAACACCTTTAATTGAAATTTAGTGTATTAATGTTGAAATATTATGTGTTTACCTTCCTTTGTCAAGCAACGGTAGTGTTTATAGCGATATTACGTTGTTAATCCATTTGTGACCATATTCAATTGAAAGTTTTATCTCTCATTTTTGGGTTTGGTCTCTTCATAAGTTATGCTTATAATTAATTTATATCATTGGTTAATTGTGATTCAAAAAAATTTCCTTCATGCATTTTATATACCCATGGTGTAAAAATAATCCTAATCCATTTTTTCAATTAATTTTATTTACTTATTGCCTAGTGTTTAATTATATTCTCATCATATCATATTCTATTTTCTTCCTTTTTAAGTACTAAATCAATTTAATCCTAAATATTGTTCCCTATGGATTCGATTCCTACTTGCCGCTACACTTTTATTTATAGTGTGCCAAGTTGTGGTGTTTGATTGGCATAGGGCGTAAACACCCAACTACACATATTTTACATAAAAAGTTTGTATGCCTAATCATTCGACATCAAGAAGACCTATAGTGTTTCTACAGACTCCCTAAAGGCATTCTCGTAGAATTATCTAGGTCCTCTACAGGGAAGAAATTACTTGTACGGTGAAAGATGATATTCTCCCAGCCCACTTTGTGTAAAAGTCTCAAGGAGAGATAGAAGGAAGATCGATAAAGGCCTACAAGTTAGACTTATCGATAATCATCCAACTGCATCATGAGTATAGATTCACACCACCATGTCATAGACTAATGCAAAGAACTGGCACCACTAGCTATCATCCAGTCAGACCAGTCATTCACAAATGCACTGAAGTCTATGCAAGGCCAAGGGAACATATTGTGAGTACTATGTGAACGAAATTGAGGAGGCACTACCAAACGGAACCTCTTTACTAACCTAATGTATAATATCACAATGATCCCCAAGAGAAAAGCATAAGGGACCTCTTTCTGGTCATGAAAGATATTTATTATATCCTTCAGGATAATGGTAGCAGGATTGCAATGATAGCGCATCCACCAGACTACAGGAGCAACTTGGATGTCCTCGCTCATGTTTCCAATCACCAAAAGTAATTTTCCAGTCAAGCTTAACACTATAGCACGTTATATCCTATGGATTCAACACCCTGATATCATATAGACTCAAGTACCGTAGGTAGGATATTTCTCCCATACCACCAATGGTCGAGTAGAAGAAGGAGAAATATGCAACAGTCAACCAAAACCTCCCTTGGGGAATGATAAAACTCATGCATTTTGGCCAGAACGTGGGGATAAATACTAAGCATGACAGAAAACTCCTCATAGGCTTGATACACCTCATCCCGAACCGGAACACATGGTCCATAGGGTACCATAAATTTCAAAGCCTCCTGCAGAAGGCCCCATTTGATTTGATGATCATACCATAAAGTAATGGGGTGCGGGTCAAAAGGTGCGTAATTTATTTCTTAGATGTACATGGCCTCTAAGCTATTAAGGTAAACAAGGTACTCTTCAGGCATACAAATCCTCATTTGAAGAAATATTTCTAAATGTAAAAAGAGAAGAAGTGGAGGAGATTGGTGATTCTAAAACCCATCTTACGCCCCCTTTTACAGCCAAAGTCTTCTTTAAAAAAAACGCAATTGAGCAGACGGAGTTAATGAAAGAATTAGTGTACCAATGTTGCAACAGGACAGTACCAAAGGCTAAAAATTGTCAACACCTACCCCATTTTAGTGAATT
Source organism: Sambucus nigra (assembly GCA_949130495.1). NCBI lineage: Eukaryota > Viridiplantae > Streptophyta > Magnoliopsida > Dipsacales > Adoxaceae > Sambucus > Sambucus nigra. The sequence continues at coordinate 377,953,318 of OX422219.1, read as the reverse complement.
TCCCATCTTCCATTTTATTCCCCTTTCGTCCAAATAAGTCCTTCAGCTAAATTATTCCCAGACTTCTCTTTATTAAAATTATTCAATAATATTCAAAAAAATACATTGCACACTTTTTTATATCATAAAAACCCTTAGTGAAAAATTAAAATTGATATAGAATTAGCCATTTAATCAAGATAATCAATAAAAATGTATCATCTTATATATATTGCTTTTGAGTTTTCGGGTACAAAGAAAAGAAAAGACAAAAAGAGAAATAAAATTATCGGGATGCAGCCCCGACTTTTTTCTTAAATCCTAGAGAAACTACCAAGGCATTACTAACCACAACGAGGGTTCTTCCCATAACGGCAAGAGGTTGAAGCCACGCTCCTAGAGATGGAGGATGGAACATAGTCATCCGAGGCTGCTAGAGCGGTCCACGGTCAAGTGAGTACCCGCATCTGTTCAGTCATATAAGCCATCCAATCTTGGAGATATCACACCCAAGAAGTTTGCATGGATATAGTCCTTAAAAAATAAAAAAAAATGATAATTGGTGTACAAATAAAGAACAGAAGTAAGAGTGCAGAAATTAAAAGAAGAAGGTGAGAGTATTTACCCCTAATCGGCAATCATCTGCTGACAAAGGAGGGAAACCCTCTAACACCACACGACGACGGTGATGAATCTCTATTATATCCCCCTATCGACCTGTAGATACCCATTGGGAAACCTATACTCGCGTAGAGAAGGAGGATCATCTACCTCAACACCATTACCCATGTTGAGGTCCTAAAATGCAAATAAGAATCGATAAGGAAAAAACAAAAATAAAAAAATAGTAATAAAAACAAACCCGATTTCCCGTGAGGGCATTTAGGACCCTACGCACATCTTTAAAAGATGTCAAGGTCTTAGAGACCCCCTTCTCCTTCCTCCACCACATCATCCTAGGCTATTCCTTGACCTCCAACTCCTTTAGACACAACATTCTAGTGTTGTACCCGACTACCTCGTAGAACAATACCTACAAAATAAAAATAATCAAAATTTACAAGAATAAAATAAAATTCAAAAGCACAAAATAATGTTACCTCCAACAGGTACGACGCCCCCATGAAGGTAGGCCGACAGCAGTGGATGAAGGCATCCAAGGTATCATGTTAGACTCCCCCAATCATAGTAGCAAATCCGTATAAAGTCCCGTAAAAATGAAATAAACAACAGATGGACACCATCGTTGCTCTTTGCCAACAACGTACTCCCTAGCAAAAATATAATAAATAGGCATACCATATGACACATGTGTTACACATCCATCACAACCACCACCCATCCCATCTGATGCTCCTTCAGATAAGCCACACTCACGGACTCCCCTAAGCTGACTCGTTCCACTGAACCCCACGCCACCTCTATTGCCGCATTCATCGGGCAGTGGGACCGATCGAATACTACATACGTCCCCTCGTATGGCAAGCCTAGAATCTAATATCCATCTATTTAGCATCACCATCACCCCCCCCCCCCCCCCAACATAAAAATGGAAGGTGTGGATGGAATGCCACCATCTCTCCCCCAAAGCAAATCAAACTACCAAGGATCACGACGTATCGTCTAGCACGCTCACCAAGTCTCGGATGTTTGTACCTCATACCAGGCTCCATACCTACTCAAGAAGATGATCCCAAACACTTTTTATCCTGGTCAACCCCTGAGATCGGATGGTCGAAGAAGATACCCTGCCTGCAAAGCACACAGCCCCAAATAACTTTCAAAAATAATTTTACAAAACTCAAAAATAATGAATAATAAATTTAATCAAAAAGGAAAAGAAAAAAAATCAATCAAATAAAAACATAAAAATAAACACTTACATAGATGCTAGGGTTCTACACAAAATCCTACTAGTGCATCTCAGGCTCCCTCAAAAGGAATTGATCATCATCAACCAGTCTAGCACAGTGGTACACATCATCTGCTCCCACCGGCATCGCCCCACGAGTCATCAACTCGATGTTAGCTCAGTCATCAATATACGATGCATTCTAAAAGGCTATTTGTTCTTAAAACCTCACACGAATGCTTAGAGAAACTTTTTCTAGAGAAAAAGAGTTGTTTTGTAAGAGAGAGGTGTGAAATAAAGACTGCCCTCGCTCCTTTTTATAAAGGGCTAAAGGGCCTACCAGCCGACACCCCCGGGTCACCCTCTATGAAGTGCTCCTTAAAAACCCGTTCAATCCCTTAAACTATGTGCTCTTGCCAGTAGGCAGAGGCTCGCCCCTATCGGCAGGCACCATCCTTCAAATTTCATTATAAAAATACTCAAAATTTTCAAAAAGCAATCCAAAAAATCCAAATGATCCAAAAAAATCATAAAAGTAAAAAATCTACAAAAAAATGAGCATATGTCATAAAAATCATCAAAATTTAAGATTACATGAACATTCAAAAAATCATTAAAAATAGAAAAATATCTCAAAAAAATTCGAAACTTTTTAAAAAAAAATTCACTTCATTACACATCATTTTCAAAGCCATCAAACACTCTTTAGATCCTCGGAATAGACCTTGGCCCTCAAAATTAGGTAGCGATTCTCGTATTGGTCGCATACACTCATTAGGTCCTCAAAATAGACCCTGGCCTCAAAATTATGTCGTGAACCCCGTATTGGTCGCATACTCTCCTTTGGTCCTCAGAATAGACCTTTGCCCTCAGAATTAGGATGCGGTCCCCATAATGGTAGCATCCACTCCTTAGGTCCTAAAAATAGACCTTGACCCTCATAATTAGGTTGTGATTCCCGTATTGGTCGCATATAATCCTTAATTCCTCATAATAAACCTTGCCCCTTAGATTTAGGCCATAAACACTCGATCCCTCATAATAAGGCCCCAATCACTGTAAAACGTTCTCTAGGCCGTAAAAATTGTGGCACATTTCAAAAACATTATAGGCCCTCAAAATAAGGACTTTATCCCTGAAAAAGACCTTCTGGGCCCTTAAAATTAGGTCATAACTCACACTCTTTAGCCCTCGGACTCAGGCTAAGTTACGCATATACCCTCTAAAATCCCCATAATCAGGTTATAACCCTTGCATATGTCACCTAGGTATTCATAATCAAACCTCAAACCAAAAAATTAGGCCTTAATTCTCAATAGAGCCTCAATTCCCACCAAAGTTCTGACAAGTAGGGACCCAAAACCTCCATGGGGTGTCTATCGTTTGATGGCCTTTCACTTGTCCTAAGCATGTCCATTGAGGGGATATATATACACCCCATCACAACACACTTACACTTATCCATATTGTCCTAAGAAAGTCCTTTCAATTACAGACCCCTGGTCCTCCTTCAAACCCTAAACGATGATATGCTCTCTCCGGACCCCCTTTGACTTTAATCAACGCTCAAACTTGGGATTCCCCCATCACAATATCATGGATCTCTTATTCATCTTTCCAATGGTTTCGATCATGCTTAAATCGGACTGGTCCATTTTTATGCCCAAAAAAACAATTATACCTGCTTATAGGTAGGACACCTCACTTGCATGCTGTGAGGCTAAGCTTTATTTGGATAGCAAGTATGAATACCCTACCGATAGGTACCCTAGGGCATAATGGCCTTTTTATTCATTCAGTGTTTTTCTATATAAGGAAACTCGAACCTAATTTGAGGGGGACCTCATTTTAATGCGGAAGCTTTCTCAAAATTAGCATTCATCACTTTCATTACATTCCCTCCAAAATTCCCTTACATAACCTTATCCCAACTTCAACCAGCATTCCACCACCATCATCCACCATCAATATTCATCCCACAAAAGTGCTAAAAACATAATTAAAAAGTACTTGAAGGCCCAAACCCTATTTTATTTTATTAGTTCAATAAATCTTATTATATTTCTAGTTCATTATACTCATTTTCACACTAATCCTACTCTTTTTATTACATATATATATCTCTTCAAGTTTATTCTTATAAACTAAAAAACCCAAAAGGGGGGTATACATCATTATTTATAATTTAGAGTTTTCACATATTTTCTACACTTCCATCATATCACCCTCACTTTTTCATAAATCAAAAGAGATACTCTATATTTGGATTATTGGTTAGACCTCAATCTTGTTATTATTGCGAGTTACGTGGACTTTGATGCCATATTTGGCGCATCCCAAATTCATTTTGGGATGCAAGTCCTTATTTATTTATTTATTTTGTTTAGTTTACTTTCGTACATTATCATTTTACTCATGTAGTTAGCTTGTTCTACCCATATAGTTAGCTTTTTCTTATTCATTATCTCTTTAGAGGTCCTATATACGCGTATTCACTTTTCCATAATGCTATTACGATTTCGGGGTGTCGATTATAATTTAGCCACTTTTACATATTCTTTTAGTATTCTACTCGTGATTAGTTAGTTTATATCCATATAAGGATTCATTGCCATATCTTCCATGATGTGGATATGATGATTTCACTCCTCACACACATACAAAAACTTCCCGATTCATGTTCTTTTCCACATTACTCATTTTTCACACGACGCATTTTACACATATACACATGTTTCATGCATTTAGAAGAATGAGAATATTTTTTAAGCCCATGAAAGACCAAAAGCACGGAGTGGGTGACTAACCCCCCCCCATCCCCCCCCCCCCCCCCCCCCCCCCCCCCCCCCCCCCCCCCCCACACACACACACAACTCTGTAACATCATGTCTGAAACCATGTCTTGTATAGTTGATCATGCACTAGTTATCTCTTCGGAAGTGGCTACCTCTTCTACCTATTTTGAGTAAAATAGGTTGGTGACACTAATATCTACACATTCACACACCTCACATTACCGAGCATGGCCATTTATATTCCTTTCTATTAGCGATCCAAACGAGGTAAGGAATAAAGGGGATCAGGGATAGCCACAACCTATGTTAGGGGGAGATGAAACTTACACGGGGAATTAATCAGTTCACTATTTTAAAACACTAATAAGAATTGTGGGTTAAATAAATTTATTATCATCCTTAGTTAGAACAATGTCCAATTTAATTTTGAGTCCTTGAAATTAATTCCAATTAAAACTTTATACTTTAAGACTTAAATAGTGAGTGATAATTGTATCCAATTTTTAAAATCTTAGAATCATCATTGATAAAATTAATTTCCAATTCAAAATGTGAGAATTAACTTCTAATTAAATTTTAATTTGGCATCCCTCTACCTCCAATTAGAACTAATCCCGTCAAGCATCCTAGTTTCCTTGTGATGTGAGATTTCTCGTTGAGAGGCTATATTGCCCCATCTTAAACTAGATAGACTTTTCATCTTTCAACTATATTATCAGGACAATCCAAGAAACATTTGTCCAACATAATTGAATAACTAGCATCTTTTGGTCCATGATTAATGACAATGATTCTGTTGGGTAGGATATCATTAATTATGCTTAAGTGTATACCATTGGTTCATTTCTCAAAATTGAATTTGCTCGTGAATAATTTCTCGTTGGGGGGGCAATCATATTCAAATAATTATCACTGTAAGTATTTTAAGAATATTTCGGTTAGTGATTAATTCCCTCTAGTGGGGAGGAAAGACAAATCTCACACGAAGAGATAATCACAGAACATTCTTAAAACACCAATGGAGACCATGGAATTTATGTTGAAACTCCTTTCCCACTTAATATTTTGAACATGAGGGTAATTCTAGAAAATATTTATTCAATTCTAAACACCTGAATTAAATCACCAACAATTTTTCAATTACTTATATAAAATAAATTATTTGGTCTCTCTATTTTATTTTTCAAAAAATAAAACCATTTTTAATCAAAATAAAATCTGGAGAACATAATTTAATTTATACCTATAATTAATTACTTGATATAATTCAATTTTTATAATAGAATAAATAAACTTAATTTTCCAAAAAAAATCATGATCTAGACTCGTCTCCAAATTAAATCCATGTTGTCGATGAAATTGGGTGTCCCTAATTAATTAATTAATCATCACAAAAAATTATCCAACAATTAATGAAGAGATGGAAAAGTTATAATTAACACAAACACAATCATACAAAGTCCCTATCCATCATGGCTAATAATACTTCCTTGAGTAGAGTCCTTTTGGATTAAAACTCGTTTGAAGAAGAGTCCATCACGAAACTATCACTGGAAGAGTTAGAAGAAAAAAGAAGTAAAAAAACTCCTGCCCCAAGTGGAAGAATATGTGCTCGCATGCATAGAACCCGCGCCCACACTAAGGCAAGTCGTGATTGTGCCTAAAAGGCCCGTGATCGCACTTTTTCTCACTATGGTCATGGCCAGAATGGCTTGCAGTCATGCCCTTGTTTGTTTCATCATGTTCCTCTAGTACTTAGGGTTCTTGAATCTTTATTAAAACTACATCGATTTAACCTTCTAGGAGCCTTGAAAACTCCATTAAAGGACATTTGTTCTTTATTAGAACCTACCGAAATCTATTTTTCTTCCACAATGATCAAAACTAATACAAATGTAGGGTTAACAAAAAAAAAGTTATTACATCCCCTCATAAAACTCCTCCATTACTTCATTATTTTCAATAATTAAAATTAACCTAATTATTACAACCAAATTGAATTTAGAAAAAATAACTACAGATATACCACTCTAAGATCCATTCACGTATCATAAATATCATATGACCATAATGGAAGGAGTAATAAAAACCTACAAAACCATGTTAATAGAAAAACATGTACATCCATGCATATATTTTCTAACATGCAACCTAGGGTTTTTATAGTGAACAACATGGACCTTTCTAAAACATGATCAATCTATACTCATGGTTATAATACCCGTTGTTGTGGAATGACATAAAAAACAAAAAATTATTTACCAAAGAACTTTAATTGGTCACGATTTTGAAAGTAATCAAAAAGAACTAAATTCAAATAATGAATCTAGGGTATAGATCATAATACATTTGTGAATCGTTTAGGTACTTTGAATGAGTAGAATTATTTAATAAAGATGATGACGGAGTTACTTTTCTTCCTCCTACAAATCCTTAATAAAATTCTCTAAATGTCTTGAATTTTCTAGTATATGATCCCCCTAAAGTAAATCTTGTATGTTATCACTGCGTGAGATGAAAACTGGGTGATTTTTTAGGAAAATTAATTTCTCTCTCCTCACCCGTTCACAAATATTGAATAATGTTTTCTCCCTCCCTCTATACCCAAGATAATGTCTCTTTCAGCTTAAACCCCTTCTCTTAACCTATATAAATAGGTGTATGAAATGGGCTTGGGCTAACTAGGGTTTTTCAAGAGTTTGAGCCTACTACTTGGGTGATGAACTATACTAGGGATCCAATAGTAATATTTAAATTGGCTTCCAAACAGAAATATGAAAATCACATATTACTTCCCGTAACATAATTTATTTCCCATTTAATTGTAATCAATTCCACTAAATAATTTGTCAAGATTTCTCTATACGTAGGTGACTGATTGGACCTATTGTAACTGATTCAGTTAGGAAGTTATAGTTTAGTTAGTTAGGAATTAGTTACAAATACAGTTGTACCTATTCATTGTTTTATATGTAAGCCAAGGCTAATCATATGTAAGGCATTCAAGAATTGAAATAATTTTTATCATTCTATTTATCTTTCTCTCGTAGTTATGTTCTTCTCTTCTCTTTCTAATTCTGTTTGTATCAAATCCTCACTTGAATGTCATAATTGAGATGGCATGATAAAAATTAGTATCAAAGTTGTTATGATCCATTAATGGTGAAAAGTTTCAATATGGATGAAACTAGATGGAAAGATAATGAAGTAAGATTAGTGGAAGACAAGATCTCATTGATGGGAAATTAGAGCAATTAAAATCTGAGTTTAAGTCTGAGTTGAAAAAAGCCACGGAAGTCATGGATAACAATATGAATCAGCAATTTGAAATATTGGGACAACAAAAAGAAACCAGAAGCATCCTTGGTATCCCCCAACCAATGAGTGTCTCCCTTATTCATGTTGAATCTGATAAACTAAAGGGCAATCCTTCGTCTTCAACCTCATTCCTTGGCTATAATGTTCCTGAGGTTAAATGCTCTAAATTCAATGGTGATAAATTTTACGATTGGTTGTAAGCACTGCAATGGTACTTCATGTTCAATCCGGTGCAAGATGATTATAAGGACCTATTTGTTTCCCTACACATAGAGGGTAGAGACAAAAGTTGGTTTCAATCTGAATTCACTGATCGAAGGAGATTCAAATAAAGGGATTCAAAAACTTTATGTGTGAAAGGTTTTCGGAGGAAGTTATAGAAGATGTAATTGTAGAATTCAACACACTAAGCCAAACCAACACTATGGAGAAATATCACTAAAAGTTTGAAGAGATGAAACCATTTATGATGGCTTAGGTACTTAGTTTAACGGAAGCTTACTTTGTATCTAGTTTTCTCAGTGGCTTGAAGGAAGAAATCAGGGTTGTTGTTCATATGTTCTTACCAAAAACCCTGAACCATGCCATTTTGTTAGCCAAATTTCAAGAAACTCAATTGTCTTTCAAGAAAACTACAAACAACCCAGTTTTAACCTATTCCAATACCAACACATATCAACACAAACCATCTTATCCAACTTCTCCTAACCCATTCTAAGAAAATCCCATCAAATTAAACCACCACCACCCCTTCACTTACCTATTAAGAAACTCCATGAACCAAGCATTAAAACGAGTCACACCCACTGAGAGGCAAATTAGGAGAGACAAGGGTTTATGTTATTTTTGTGATGGCCCCTACTATCAAGGACAAAAATGCCAAAAAATGAATATACACATGTTGATACAACTGAAAATAATTAGGAAGAGACCCAGATGAAGTTAGAAGTTCCCTAAGAAGATAATAATGAAACGACATCTAAAAATATAGAAGATATGTCCATTTCAATCCATGCCATAGGTGGTTCATCATCACCTAGGACTACGATCATTAAGGGGATGGAAAATGGTCAACCTCTCACTATATTGGTGGATACTGGAAGTTCTCATAACTTCATTAACTTTAAGACCGCAAAGCATATTGGGTGTGAGTTTACACTAACTAATAAGATGGGAGTCATAGTAGCAGATGGGAGTCAAATAGTCAATAATTATATATGCCCAAAGTTTTATTGGAAAATGCAAGGCAGAGAATTCCAAACAGAAGTCAGAACATTATATTTGGGAAGATGCAACATGGTGTTAGAAGCACATTGGCTCATGCATATCAATCCAATGTGGTTGGATTTCAAGCAATTAAAACTCAAATTCCAGCAAGATGGAAAGTGGATATCTCTCTAAGGAACCAAGAGAGGTTTACAGCTGCATATAATCACTGAAAAGAAGTTCATAAGAAAGTGTAGGAGACATGATTGCAATATCATGGTCTTTTTATATGCCATTTCCAGCCCTCACACATAGGTAACGTTACCATCACAACTACAAACCTTACTTGATTCATACAAAGATGTTTTCTAATAACCTAAAGGCCTACCCTAAAAAGGAGAACAAGACCACTTCATTCCCCTCAAACCTGCAAGCAACCCTATCAATCGCTAACCATACAGATATCCCCACATCCAAAAGATAAAAATAGAGAAAAGCATTGATAAACTGTTGAAATCTGGTATGATAAGACCATACAGTAGACCTTTTGCCTCCCCATCTCTATTAGTCAAGAAGAAGTATAACACATAGAGAATGTGCATTGATTATAGAGACATCAATAATATAACCATAAAAAACAAATTTCCAATACCTATGATTGATGAACTTTTAGATGAATTACATGGTGCCACTATATTCTACAAATTGGACCTAAGGTCAGGTTACCACAAAATTACAGTCCATGACCAAGGCATACACAAAATTGCCTTCAAAACACATGAAGGACATTACCAATTTTTAGTAATGCCCTTTGGATTCACAAATTCTCCTACTTTCTTCCAATTTTTGATGAATTCAGTCCTTAAAACTTATATAAGGAAGTTTATCCTAGTGTTCTTTGATGACATGTTGATGCATAGAAAAAACTGGGAGGATCATGTGAACCATGTCACAATCACTCTCCAACTCCTCAAATAACATCAACTATATGAAAAATGTTCTTTTGGTCCAGACCAATTAGAATATCTTGGACATATCATATCGAAGGAGGGTATTTCAGTTGATAAGAGCAAGATAGAGGCAATGATTAATTGGCCTTTACTAAAAAATAGTGAAGGAATTGAGAGGATTTCTAGGATTAACGGGATATAATAGAAAATTTATTCAAGGATATGGATTAATCAGTAGACATCTTACAAAGATGTTGAGGAAAAATCAATTTAAATGGGAGGAAACACCTATGCAAGCCTTTCAAGATCTCAAGATGGTAATGAAAACCACTCCAGTCCTTGTTCTCCCAGATTTTAATAAACCATTCACACTAGAAACAGATGCAAGTAATGAGGGTGTTGGAGTAATTTTGATGTAAATCATAGACCAATAGCATTCTCTAGTGAAACCCTACCACGAAGAAAATAAGGTCTCTCTACTTATGAAAAAGAGTTGTGGGCTATTGTTTCCACTGTCACCAAGTGAAGATCATATCTTTTGGGGCACCATTTTATCATCAAAATTGACCATCGATGCCTTAAATACCTCCTAGAACAATTAGTCTCTACCATGTTTCAACATAAATGGCTCACTAAACTTTTGGGGCTTGATTATGAAATTCAATGTAAGAAGGGTATCAAGAATAAAGTTGTTGATGCCCTCTTCAAGGTTTTTGGAAGAGCAAGGAAGCTGTAAGGAAATAGCCATTGTACAATATGGACGGTAAGAAGAAATTCATGATAGTTTGGATGGGGATGCTTGGGCTCAAGAAATTTTGGCACGGCTTATAAGTGATCCTACAAGTCTATCAGACTTCTCCCATGCCAATAGAATTTTGAGGTTCAAAGATAAATTATGTATTGTCAATCAAGGAGCACTTAGGACCAAGGTTATTGAAGAATTGCATAGCTCAAACAGTGGAGGTCACTCGAGGATTAAAGCAACTATTAAAAGAATATAAAGCTTTTTTTATTGGCCTACATTGAAGAAGGATGTCACTTAAGATAGATAGATAGATAGATAGATAGATAGATAGATAGATAGATAGATAGATAGATAGATAGATAGATAGATAGATAGATAGATAGATAGATAGATAGATAGATAGATAGATAGATAGATAGATAGATAGATAGATAGATAGATAGATAGATAGATAGATAGATAGATAGATAGATAGATAGGTAGGTAGGTAGGTAGGTAGGTAGGTAGGTAGGTAGGTAGGTAGGTAGGTAGGTAGGTAGGTAGGTAGGTAGATAGATAGATAGATAGATAGATAGATAGATAGATAGATAGATAGATAGATAGATAGATAGATAGATAGATAGATAGATAGATAGATAGATAGATAGATAGATAGATAGATAGATAGATAGATAGATAGATAGATAGATAGATAGATAGATAGATAGATAGATAGATAGATAGATAGATAGATAGGTAGATAGATAGATAGATAGATAGATAGATAGATAGATAGATAGATAGATAGATAGATAGATAGATAGATAGATAGATAGATAGATAGATAGATAGATAGATAGATAGATAGATAGATAGATAGATAGATAGATAGATAGATAGATAGATAGATAGATAGATAGATAGATAGATAGATAGGAGCACTTAGGACCAAGGTTATTGAAGAATTGCATAGCTCAAACAGTGGAGGTCACTCGAGGATTAAAGCAACTATTAAAAGAATATAAAGCTTTTTCTATTGGCCTACATTGAAGAAGGATGTCACTTAAGATAGATAGATAGATAGATAGATAGATAGATAGATAGATAGATAGATAGATAGATAGATAGATAGATAGATAGATAGATAGATAGATAGATAGATAGATAGATAGATAGATAGATAGATAGATAGATAGATAGATAGATAGATAGATAGATAGATAGATAGATAGATAGATAGATAGATAGATAGATAGATAGATAGATAGGTAGGTAGGTAGGTAGGTAGGTAGGTAGGTAGATATATAGATAGATAGATAGATAGATAGATAGATAGATAGATAGATAGATAGATAGATCGATCGATCGATCGATCAATAGATAGATAGATAGATAGATAGATAGATAGATAGATAGATAGATAGATAGATAGATAGATAGATAGATAGATAGATAGATGTGACACCCCGCCTAGTTAAATACCGGGCGATCACTCCTTTATTAAATTAAATCAAGGTAAACAGTTGGTTCATTCTCAGCATCACTGTCGATAAAAATAATTTTTCCAATTTAACACCCTAAATAATTAAGCTAAGTGTCAAAACATTTCATACATAACTTTCCAAATTTTATTTAAAGAAAAAGATTTATTTATTTTATTAACAACATACCAACAATTGAGAATCACATCACAATAACCTGTAACACAAAATTCAATGAATATAGTACATTCGTCAATCGAATGTCCACATACGAAAACTAAAGTCACGAATCCAAACTGAATAAAACCCATAGTAACAATACTGGAATTAACTGAAATACAAATATCCCAACAGTAATGAAATAATGGAAAGGGCAACACATGCCCAATAAATGAAAATGCTAGAAATGGAGTCAATAAAGGAAGCCGTCTACGCAAGTGACCTACAACTCCCACCTAAGCTGCAGTATGTTCCTCTCAAGGGATCCTAAGCAAGACGCTCCTGTGGCTGGGCACCTGAAATATATACATATATATACAAGAGAGAGAGAGAAGAAGAAACGGGTCACAGCCCGAAAGTGTGTTTGATTTTAAAATACGTTTAGCAAGTATTTAAATTGATACAGGCCAATGCAACAACATATTAGAGCATCACTCTCTTGAGAAATACTTACCTCTCTTCTAATGTGCACACCTATCGCACTAACCTTACCAAGGGTTTATCTTATCATTTTTATCATGCTAACCTTCCCAATAATTTAACGTATCTTAACTTACTCATAAGATTTCAAAACCGAACAATATTATTGTTTAGAAAGAATATGTAACACCCCGCCCGCCCGGGGAAAGCAAACGGAGTGCTAATGCGATAAAATAAATCCAAATCCACAAGTGACAAGGTATAGAGCATCTAAATAAACCCACAACAATATAAATCCACTAATCTCAATCTCTTCAATTACAACAAGTCTCTCGAATAAATACAACATCTAACTCGAATAAAAATACAAATCTCCAAAGCTCTATACATCAAAATAATACAAATCTTTTCCCAAACAATCCTCGCTAAAATCAATCTCCATAGCGCCCCAAAATTCGCGTTAACCTGCCACTAAAAGAAAATATGGGAAAGTACACAATACGACAAGAAAGATGCTCAACAATTATATTAACGATGAACAAAGCGTAACAACACGAGTACGAATATTCAAATCAAATGCAAATCTCAATAGCATTTTATCAATAAATTTCTCAACAACACTTTAACTGGGTCACCAGGCCTCACCACATCCGTATATGCTTTATCAAGCCATAGCCCGGGAAACAGGAATTTTGGCGGGTGCCCAACATCCGTGCCATATTAAAATCTCATGACAACGTGCTCATCAACAATATAATGATACCACATGAATCAAAATAATTTCAACAATTATTTTCCAGATTTCAATGAATTTATTAATTCAAATATGAGTTCAATTAACATGAATTCAAAGAGAATGACACTCGCGAGATTTAAGGAGCATATTGTGTAAAACCCCATACCTCAAACCATGATGATAAACCAACAATCACATCCTCAAGATCAACTCAAAAGATCTACAAAATCTCCTCCAAGAACATCCTCAAAAATAGCTCAAGAACACCTCTAATCTAAGGTTGGAACTCACAAATCTCAAGGGCCAATGTGTATATAAAAAGAAGAGGAATATAAAATATATTTGCTGCCAAAAAAGTTAAGCCAAGATGATGTTAAAAGGTTTGCCCACGACTTCCTTTTATAATGCAAAGAAATGAAGAGTTGGAATCCAAAAGACTCCTTTAAATAAGGCAAATAAATGAAGAGTTGGAAGCCAAAACAACTTTAAGAGTTAAAAACATTTAAAAATCCGTTTTAACTCCAATTTCGAAACCGTTTGAAATTATCGCCTTTAAAAATAATAACCAACATATTTGAGCAATAAAAATAATTTTATCAAAAACTTTATTTTCCTCCATTTTCCAAAATTAATTAAAATAGCCCAAAATTACGCGGGTTGTTACACTTCCCCACTAACAATGGAATTTCGCCCTCGAAATTCGCCGAATGCCTAACTCTCAAAATCAAACCAACAATCTCCAAAATAATCTCGTCTCCAAAAATAAATTCCTCACATCTAATCTCGAAACCTAACACAAATATCACCTAAAATTTGCTATCTCCAAAAATTGATAACCACGCAATGAACCCAAAACCCAAGCCCCGAGGGTTGCCGTATATCTAAGCTCTGATACCATTTGTAACACCCCGCCCGCTCGGGGAGAGCAAACGGAGTGCTAATGAGATAAAATAAATCCAAATCCACAAGTGACAAGGTATAGAGCATCTAAATAAACCCACAACAATATAAATCCACTAATCTCAATCTCTTCAATTACAACAAGTCTCTCGAATAAATACAACATCTAACTCGAATAAAAATACAAATCTCCAAAGCTCTATACATCAAAATAATACAAATCTTTTCCCAAACAATCCTCGCTAAAATCAATCTCCATAGCGCCCCAAAATTCGCGCTAACCTGCCACTAAAAGAAAATATGGGGAAGTACACAATACGACAAGAAAGATGCTCAACAATTATATTAACGATGAACAAAGCGTAACAACACGAGTAAGAATATTCAAATCAAATGCAAATATCAATAGCATTTTATCAATAAATTTCTCAACAACACTTTAACTGGGTCACCAGGCCTCACCACATCCGTATATGCTTTATCAAGCCATAGCCCAGGAAACAGGAATTTTGGCGGGTGCCCAACATCCGTGCCATATTAAAATCTCATGACAACGTGCTCATCAACAATATAATGATACCACATGAATCAAAATAATTTCAACAATTATTTTCCAGATTTCAATGAATTTATCAATTCAAATATGAGTTCAATTAACATGAATTCAAAGAGAATGACACTCGCGAGATTTAAGGAGCATATTGTGTAAAACCTCATACCTCAAACCATGATGAGAAACTAACAATCACATACTCAAGATCAACTCAAAAGATCTACAAAATCTCCTCCAAGAACATCCTCAAAAATAGCCCCAAGAATACCTCTAATCTAAGGTTGGAACTCACAAATCTCAAGGGCCAATGTGTATATAAAAAGAAGAGGAATATAAAATATATTTGCTGCCAAAAAAGTTAAGCCAAGATGATGTTAAAAGGTTTGCCCAAGACTTCCTTTTATAATGCAAAGAAATGAGGAGTTGGAATCCAAAAGACTCCTTTAAATAAGGCAAATAAATGAAGAGTTGGAAGCCAAAACAACTCCAAGAGTTAAAAACATTTAAAAATCCGTTTTAACTCCAATTTCGAAACCGTTTGAAATTATCGCCTTTAAAAATAATAACCAACATATTTGAGCAATAAAAATAATTTTATCAAAAACTTTATTTTCCTCCATTTTCCAAAATTAATTAAAATAGCCCAAAATTACGCGGGTTGTTACAGAATACTTCCAATTAGCAGCACAACTCTCGTTTTAACTTTTATTAATTTATAAAGTTTTCCAGTGACATTTTATACTTTCACAAAACAAGTATTTACTATACGAGTCATCAACC
The DNA here is from genome assembly GCA_949130495.1 of Sambucus nigra. Taxonomy (NCBI): domain Eukaryota; kingdom Viridiplantae; phylum Streptophyta; class Magnoliopsida; order Dipsacales; family Adoxaceae; genus Sambucus; species Sambucus nigra. Next base: position 377,937,405 of record OX422219.1, on the reverse strand, counting down.
ATGTCCTACTTATCAAATCACAGTAGGCAGTTTCAAATTTCCAATTTTATATATATATTAACTACTCGCATAATATATATAAAATAACAGCACCCCATATAAAACTATGGTGCGTGCATACTTCTACTATACAAACCCCATACCACTCATATCAAGGGGAATACAAGTTCGGAATCACTCTCGAACTGTATTAACACATACACAAACAATATCGAGGCGAAGCATAGATTCCAAGTCTCTAAGAGGATGGCACATACTCGGGTCTCTTAGGATCGTCTGAACTATCAATTCGATAGCCTGTACCAAGGATATCTATCTTCTAGGGTACAAGTCAATATCCCCCATAAAGGTCCCATCGAGATAAGACTGTCCCAGCGCGGTAACCTCAAGGATAGCAAGTAGCGCGATATGTTTTTCACATGTATATAATATATGTACACACAATCATATAAATATACCACTTTATTATATTAATATAGGTTCTTCTCGTCACCCATAATTATACCATTTATCCTTAAATTCACATTTATAGAATTACGTATAAAGTTTCATTCCTACCCTTAACTCGAAGGGTTTTCTCACTCATTTCCTGACACTCGTGGACTATATCCTCACAAATTTGAAATTCAGTAAGTGTCTTTATTAGGTTCCAACGTAACTCTCTTACGCACCTCACCCTTTAGATTTATAAATTCACCAACCCTAAAGTAAATGTCCCATAAGTACCATTCTCGTTGAAGATTAAAGGTCCCAACATTTATTCATATGCCCTACTGGTCCTCAATGTCTCCCAAATCATTTTATCAAGAATGCCCAAGAATTATATCACGACAATTTGAATTTAACTCATTTAAAGAGCGAATTAGGAGTCTGCCAGGAGGGGTCGATCGATCGAAGCTTGGGGCTCAATCGATCGAACCTTCGATCGATCGAAGCTCTAGGCTCGATCGATCGATCAAGCAGGTCTGCGAAAAATTCTGCAGAATGCAGTTACGGGTTTCATCACCAAAATTACACCAAATCCATATTTTCAAGTTCCAATCGTCCCAGAATTCTACTACTAACATTATAACAATATACCAGATGATTCTAACGTAAGGCATGTACATATTCATCATTTAAACACGGATTTTCAACCTAAAATTATATCCAATTATCAAGAACCCTAGAATTTTCTTAAACAGTTTTCTAACAGATCTTTCTCCAGACTTAAGATCATCAAAATTTTGTGGTTTATTTCCTCTACATGGCAAGGGTTTCCAGAATCAACATATAAATCAATACTATATGGATTCTCCTATCATAAATTGGGTTTTCTTCCATAGTTTTCATCACAAATCAATCCTAAACTAATATGAAGATTGCACCAACGAAAATAGCAAGTTAAACACTTGCCTGGGATTTTTGGTATTCTGATTCACGGCTGATTTTGGTATGGCTGCGTTCCTCGTCTCGCGATCTACGCGGTGGTGGTGGTGGCGGTGCAAACCGGTGACTTTTTGGCCTTGAATTACCTTGGAGCTCTCTCCTCTCTTCTCCAATGGCCGTCACTTGATTTCTGGATATTCTAACCCTAAAGCACTAACCTAGATGGCTGATATAGGTTGCTAAATTTCGTGGGTTTAATTACCCAAAAAGGTGAAATGACTAAATTGCCCTCCCGGGGTACCAATTAGGCCTAAAAATGCCCCGAGACCCAAACTAAACCCCCGGGTACACTTTTCTGACTATCTCGACCCTACCGGACGCGTTGGCGCACTCAAAATGACCATATGGGCAACTTATAAAATATTCACTTTTTATTTAACAAAATTAGTCCCGACGTGACACGAGCACGTTCCGACTTTGAAGAAATTCATAAATACTATGGCCTCCCCAACACCACGATTTCAGACAGAGATCCTATTTTTATCAGTAAGTTTTGGACTCAATTATTTTCCCTTATAGACACTAAGATCCATCACTCGTCCTCCTACCACCCTCGATTTGATGGTCAGATTGAGAGGCTCAACTAGTGTCTCAAAAATTACCTAAGATGTATGACTACTGACAGACCTAAAAGGTGGAATAAATGCCTAGCTACTACACAACTGTGGTACAATTATACATATCATACTTCCTTAGGCATTACACTCTTTAACCCTTTATATGGCTACCCCCTCCTTAATCATCTTTTCCCCATAATCTTGCTTCTAGAGACTCAGATGTCAATGCATTTTTACTGGAGAGACTTGCTAATATGCAAATCCTCAAAGATCGACTCTCTTAAGCACAATAGAGGATGAAACTTTATGCGGAAAGATCTTTTGAAATTGGGGAATGGGCCTACCTCAAGTTATAGCCTTATCGACAAACCACCCTAGCAATGAGAGGGAACTTAAAACTATCGCCAAAGTACTATTGACCCTATGAAGTGATCCAGAATATAAGCATTATTGCTTACAAATTCTCTTTTCCTAATACCTCAAAAATTCATCCCATCTTTCATGTATCTTTATTAAAAGAGAAAATTAGTGATAAGGTTGTGCATGTGACTATACTTCCCCAAACTAATCCGCAAGGACAATTCATGATTGAGCCATTAGCCATTTTGGCTCACTGAATGATTCATAAAGGGAACAAACCAGTGGTCCAAGATTTAGTTCATTGGTACAATACTTCTACATATGATGCTATGTAGGAGGATTATGACAGTTTGATTGCACAATTTCCTTATTTGGATCCTTGAGGACAAGGATCATTTTAAGCAGAGGCCATTTTCAAGATTACTTTGTATGCAGGTGACTAATTAGAACTACTGTAACTCATTCAGTTAGGCAGTTATAGTTTAGTTAGTTAGGAATTAGTTACAAATACAACTGTCATAGATTCGTTGTTGTATAAATAAGCCAAGGCTAATCAGATGTAAGTCATTCAAGAATTGAAATAATATTTTCCCATTCTCTCTATCTTTCTCTCGTAATTATGTTCTTCCTCTTCTCTTTCTATTTATGTTTCTATCAAATCCTCACTTGAATGTTTTAATTGAGATGGCATGACATAATTATAATTGCCCACTAAATAATTATAATTACACTTCAATTTAATTATCTCATAATTACTTGAAGTCTTGTTTGTAAAGCTAGATAGTTCATAATATCATTGCCTACGTAAAGCATATAATACCCACTTTGTGAAATTCAATTTATTGCTAATTGATTTTAACCAACCTCTTATGTATTCCTTGGTCTCAAAATTAACTTATTTGATACTCTACGTGATTATTAAATTCATCGGTCGGGTTTACTTGTAGAATCAAAATTTTTCAGTTTATCAAGGGGTAACACAATCTAGAATATCTCCCAGACATGGATTTCTCCTAAAATATGATCTTGGACATATCCACATAATGAATGCCTAACTTGCTAATATTTAGTCCTAACAAATTGAATCTCACCCGTAATAATCAAAGCATTAACTGTATGGATAATCTAATCCTTATTTTTCTCGTGATTGAGAATTTATGTACCTTTTACAAATGTTGTGAGATTGTGTAAGTCTAATCTAGTCAGTACCAAGACTTGAATCTCACTCATGGTCATATTTAATATAATTCTAATGTACCGGTACGATCCTCTTTGAACTATCAGACAATTTCGCAAATCATTAGATATGTGCTCGTAGTTAAGATAAACTATTAAGTTCGTACTCATAACTTAACTGATAAGATGCCACTCCTTATGTAGGTTGTGAACTGTTTAAGTGAAATAGAACTAGAATTTTGATCTTTTATGATCAGGTCGAACCCAACTCACCAAAATTCATACCAAGTTCAATTGATTGACATATATATATGATATATATAAATAAATATAAAGAAACATGATTCTTATTTCAAAACGAACCTCGCACATCTTTATTGAAAAATAAATGCCATACAATATTTTAAGAATAAAACCCCAACATGGACCACTCCCATACTACGTATGGACCAGTCGTGGTATCATTATAAGTGGTCCTGTTATTAAAGAGAAATCATCCTCAAACCTTTAAGTTCATGTAATACCCATTAGCCCACACAATGTCAAAGCTAAATCAATTACTCTCGATTTAACACCCTCTCATGACAAAGTACCCAAAAATAAATACTAAACATGAATCAACATCTCATAACGTGAATAAATTATACCATAAAAAAACGAGAACCATGGGTCATTAAGATTAACTTCTAATCGTGGCAGGACCTAACACGTTAAGAATATAATCAAAATAAGAAACCCTGGTCTCTATAGTGTTAGTCCCATGTAGTTGTCTGTTAATCAAATTAATATATGAAACGTCTCTTTTAGACACACATGTTGCTACAAGTACAAAAATTAAATAAAAACATGAATTTAAATACTTGAAAATCCTCTTACATTAGGGGGATTACAAAAATGCTCAATGTGCCCACAGACTCTCGTAAAGTGAAATGAAAACCCTAATCCAGGAATGCTAGAACTTATAGTTTTAAATCTTAAGTTAACGTAAGAAAACGTTATAGAAAAAAAGTGAACTAATAGGGAGAAAAAGGGAGATGATTAAGGTTCAAATGATAAGACAAATGGATCTTTGGAAACAGTAAGTAGAGATAATGGAAGAAATCTAGCGATCTACTTTATAATAGATAAAGGAAAGATAAGGTGAATCAATAGAGTTTGGAAAGTCATTAGAATGGGTGGAGTAGATTGAAACCATCTCGACAGCTGAAATATCACATTCTCGTGTGAGAAATGTCACTTTCCACATGCGTTATTTCATTATGGATGAACTAGTTTTAAGGGTGGATCCAAGGGTGGGGCGACTAGGGTTGTAGCCCACCCCTCCCAAAATGAGAAAAATAAACAAATATGCAAACTATCCCAATTCACCATAGTTTACCTCAACCCATTAAAGTGCTCCACTAATCAAAAATAAATTGTAGCCCAACTAAACAACCAAATACCAATCCAACCTAAATATTCAAAACTCTTTTTCATTGTCTCCCAAACTCCCTCCCTCTCCCAATTACTCAAAGAGAGGCGGAGAAAGGTGAGTGTGATGATACTTTCTTGTGAGTCTTTTGCTCATGGAGGTGATTTATTTCATTAGAGCTTAATTAATAAAATCTTCATTCTATTTCCAAGTAAATTTAACATTATTTAATTATTGTTTTGTCTTTTGTCTTTTGAGAAATTTTAAGAAAGTAACAAAATAATTTTTTTTTATTCATTTCTTGTCATGTAGTTTTGGTATTGAACTGAAAAGATTGTTCGTTGGGTGGGGTCATAAGTAAAGAGAAAATTATTTTTTGTCAAGTCTAATATAAATTACATTGATTATATTATTACACATACTTATTTTGGGTTTAATTTATTTTTGGAGACTTTTTATTATCGATTATCCTACTTAGAGCTAAAATGTTATTGATAAATAACCCTTGCCTTTGTTAGGGTTAAACTTGCTGAAAATAAAAAATTAATTTTTTTATATAAATTTCTCATTGGGGATTTCGCCTTCGAACTCCAGATATTGGCCAAGACTTTTTCTCCTGCTAACAAAAATCCTCGAGTCCACCACTATTGTCACGCCTAAAAACTTAAAAATTTTAAAATTATAATGTGATGATTCAGTTGCATTTCAAAATTATGAGGAAATCCAAAGGTCTTGGGGGATAGCTGATGAGGGATACATTTACTCATTTGTTGGTTGACCGAAAAGCAATGGTCGGAGGGATCCAACCTATTCGAGTACGAATGGCCCAATACATTGGAACTTTTGAGTTATCTAGAAATCTGGATTCAGTACCCACCACGCATTATTGCACTCTCAGCATGAATCTCAGTTAAACTCTACACGATCCTCATCCATACTCACATGTCCAGGGACCAACATCTTCGCACTATGTGAATTTTTGGACTTATTCTTGCCACATGACATCTTCATCCTACGAGTTAGTTAAAAGCCAACTCTTGATAAGACTCTTATAAATAGTGGGGATTTAGGATTTTTGTTCATGAGAGTCTAATTTTCGAGTTGTGCCGAGGGTTCTAGGGTGGAAGTCCCCGAGACGATTTTTTTGGGTTAATTGGAGTTTTATACAAATTTTTGGTCAGTTTAGCTAATTTTAACAGTTACTTTAATTAATTTGAGTTTAATTCGAGTTTTATACACATTTAACATATTCTGCTTAAAAATTAAAATAATAACATTTAATTCGAGTTTAATTCTTCGCTCTTGTGTGTATGGCTCCACCCCATCTTTATGGTCAAGCCCCACCATTCTCGATCGATATCTACTTCTATTGTGCTTCATGTCAGACCGGATCTGGGGTATGGCTCCTCTTTGAGGTTGGGTTTTAATTTCTCTTGGTATAGTTTTGTTTTAACGATGGATCCCACCCATCTCACTTGGTGGCCATCTCCTCTATGTGCTTCAAGTCATACCAAATTGGGTGGGAGATCCATTTATTAGACATGTCTATGCTCTTGTTGGAATGGTTAGATTTATTTATGATCCGGTGATGTTATATATCTTGAGACCCATTTACCATCTATCGTCCCCATCTCCTTGCTGTTGATATCCACTTGTGATCGCTAACTTTTTGATGGGATTCATGTCAGGTCAGAGGTTGGATTTCTTCGGCGTTTCGTAGATCTAGGCGTTGGAAGTTTCCTAGCGATGGATATGGGTGTTTAGATCTTGGTTTACGTACAGGTTTGTGTGGGTTCAGGGGGTCGAACTTCGTTTCTGACCCGGGAGATTCCATACAGAGTCAAAGATTGTTTATCTTGTACATTTGATTGGTTAGGGTGACAGTGCCTTATGGTGATAAATTGGTTGGTTGGGCTATATCTTGGATGATGTTAGTAGCCAACTAGTTTGTTTGTTGCTTTGTTGTTTGTTCGATGTGATTTTCGAGTGGCACTTCCGCTATGTGATTTTGGTGTCCAATTGTTGGTCGAGTGATGCCTTGGTGGTCGTCATATTTTGGTGCTGCTTGGTTTCATAATTGTTTATTCCGCCAACCTTTCATTCCCTCCTCTCCAATGTTTCCCCCACCCTCCAAGAGATTGAACCTCTTTCCCTATCTTGTCGTAATTTTTGTGTGCGGGCTTCAGGTCAGATGACGTTTAGACCGAGCTTCCTTATTGTGGTGGTTGCGCCACCTCATCATGTGGATGGTTCTCCAATTTTGGATCTCGCCTCTGCTCTCGGTCTCCATCTTATGGTTGAGCCTCATGTCAGATCGAGTGGTGTTTTTCGATACTCGGGATTTGTTTGGAATTTGAGTAGTCGGGGTTGTTTTTATGTCCTTTCTTTGGAGGTCTCACTTGGTGTTGGAGCTACTGGTACGGCATTTGGCAGTGTATGATGAGTTGTCATTTTATTGCAATATTTTCTATGGTGAGTATTGCAGTCTACAATTTAGATTGAATATCCAACTTGCAGTTGTATATGTTTGTGTCCTACATGACCTGTTGGTTTTAGATTGTGTTGATATGTTTATTGAGTTGTTGTAGAGTTTTTGTCCAGTTTGTTTTGGACGTCAGTCGTTCGAGCCTTTGTGCTCTTGTTTTTGTGCCTTGGGCTTAATTGTATATATGTAGCAGTTCACCCTTTTGGTTTAATATAATTATATTTTACCAAAAAAAACATTTACAATTATTAATATTAACAGGGGAGGATTAATATGTTTAATATTAACCTTTAACATATTCTGCCTAAAATAAAAATTAATATATTCTGCCTAAAAATTGAAAACATTACTAACATATTCTGTATAAAAATTAAAATATGCTGCCCAAATATTAACATTTAACAATATTAACAAGAACATACCTTTAACAATATGAACAAAAAATTTAGCAATACTAATACAACATTATGTCCTTATTATGTAACATATAAAAAAAAGAATGAAATTACCTTGAGCCGGATGGGAGCCATAGTCGAAGGCTGAGTCTCTACCCATTGTCGTTGAGAAGAGGAGAGGTCAGATCGGAGGGAGACAACGACAGGTCACCGGAGGCAGAGAAGAGGAGAGGCTAGAGGGAGGAGACAACAGGATCAGAGAGACAGAGAGAGAGGAGAGATACACCGGAGATAGGAGAGAGGCTCTAGAGAGGAGTCGTAAAAAGAGGAGAGAGGAGCCGGAAAGAGAGAAGAAGAGAGGCGTGAGAAAATAAATTAACAAAAAGAAAGCCCACTCATCTTAAACTAAGAGGGGATTGAAATTTATTTACGCTTTTTCACTTTAAACTTTCAAAACTATTAAAAAATCACCTTTAACTTACTATTTTCACACAAAATACCCCTGGACTTTTTCTCGGTAATTTTTTTTCAAAATCTCAGGAGGAGCCTTCGGCCCGATACAAATCTGCTCCTGCTTACAAAGTTACTATATATAGTTGGTAGGATTATTACAAAGGCGGACATGCTACTTTCAAAAAAAAAAGAGCGAGCTAAAGAGTTTTGTATTATATACTTAGTCTTTACATTGATATGCGTTATAATCACTCATTCTTGTGGACGTAGGTCAACACTAGAGTGAAACATGTAATTTCTCTTGTTATGTGTTTGTTTAATCGTCCAACTTCATATAGTAAATGCGTTAACTATAAATGTAACATATTATCTCAAGTAGTACTGGAATGTTTTTTTCTCAGGTGGATTTTGGAAAAGGAGTTGTTTGAAAAAACACAATTAATCTTTCATAATCTTCTTTTGTATTTGTTTCACCTATTTATATTTGAGAAATGCTTTGAGTTTCAAAAAAATCCCCAAAATCGTCCTCAAACAATAATAATTGTTGTACGTTGTGGTATAGATCCCGCTAGGACAAAATACTTTATTGTTGTTTGGGGATAATTTAGATAATTTTTGGGGACTCAGGGACTCATAGCAGTGCTCATTTATATTTCAATCATCTTGTATATATATTTGGAAAATGATAACATGTACGGCACATGTTTTGAGCCTCAAAATAGTAAGTATGAGAGCTCTACATGAGTATTTATGTCCTATTACATGTATGTCGGAACTCTGTGCCTACTAATTTTTTGTTGTTAATGTGTGCCCTATATATTTTCCTGAAAAATTCTATTGTGACCGAATTTTAGACAAACTTTTTCCAGACACACTGACGTGGCTGCTTGCTATTGGTTGGTTTTTGGGGTCCACGCCAGTGGGACCTACAAACCAACCAATAACACGCCGCCACGTTAGTGTGTCTGGAAAAAATTTGTCTAAAATTCGATCACAGTAGAATTACTCATATTTTCCTAGTCTGGTTGCGTGTGGTACCTTTTATGCACAACATTTAAAACCGCACCCAATATTCATAGGAATTATAACTCCTAGTTATTTCTTTATGCAGACTTCAATATCAAAAGTGTGGAAATCTTGAACATATGTGCCAAACAAAAATCTGAACGAAAAGAATGAGAAAAAATCTCAGATTGCATTGTCATACTGCGGCTCACATATTACAACATTTACAAAATTTGTTTATGCGACATATTTACATGTACAAAACTTGTTTTGATATCCTTAATGAGCAAGGATATTGAGAAGGGAGACTCTGCTTTGGATTAATTTCTTAAACAAGCGATCTAATCCAACCTCAAGACCTTCAATACTAGTTTCAAGCATCTGTAATCTCTTTCTTGTCATTTGTACATCAGCCTTGTTATCATTGTTCCTAGTGCATCCATGGAGTGAGTAAACAGCCATATCAACTCTGCCCACTTCATTCATAACCATCTCCCATCTCTCAGAAGCCAATGATTTTGTAGGCATCAAACTTTTTATCATTGACCACCCACTAGGCTTCTTCAAATCCGACACCGAAAAAAACATCAAGAGAGATCGAAACACGGAAATCGTAATGACCGTAACTTCACTCGTCACCCTAATCACAATTGACAAATGATGATTTATGTCTAAGAGAGAAGATGATAATTCCAGTTTGTTTTCCATATCTTTCAATGTCCTTAAACTCTTGGCAATATCTTTCTTCACTCTCTTTCTAAAGCATATGTAAGCCTTAATGTTACTTTCAATGCTTAAATCTCCACCCTTCCTACGTAAGGCCGATTGAAGGTCTTGCACATGTGCCTTCATAGTCGAGAGCAGGTCCTGCATGGCCCCACATAAGTCTAGCAATCCTATGGAACTCTCCAGTCCCTCTTCGATTAGAATTCCTTGGTGGTGTTGGACAAGAGCTGTTTGGGTAACTGGAGATTGAATGAGTTCTTCAACAAAACTATATAAATCTGCAAGCCCCACTAGACCAGTTTGAATAGTTCCTGTATTGGAATAATTTGTTGTTGAAAGTGATGTCTTTAGCTTATTTAGCTCTGCTTCGATCTTGATAGAAAGCGGGTGTATTAACCTAGAAGGCAAGCTAACGGATCTAACATGACATTGTAGAGTAAGTGGTGATGATGCCATCTTTACTCTTTTGCTTAGGTTTTTAGGTATTTCCAGTTTGGTTGATAATGAATATAGTATTATGCTTCAATGAATTTATACGGACACCGGGTTTTAGAGGAGGAGGAGTAGGCAATGTGGGTCATGAAATTTTTTGGATCATGCTAGTGCATTTCTGCCAGCAACCGGCAATCTCTGATTCTGTTTCTATTAAATGTTTATGGTCATGAGAGAGGCAACGTTTTGGTTTCATTATTTGCAGGTGGAATGTAAGAGCTTGATAAATTGCTGCATTGCTTTCTCAATTATCAGCTGTACCTTCTCTAAACCAGAATCCGTCCTTAGATGTATGATTAGTTTATTTTCCTAAAGAGTTGAAATTCCAACACCAATGGCTGGCATATCATGCATGTCTGGAACAGAATCAGAGAGCAGAGACGATATTTCTTATTAGCCCACGAATCATAAGGAAATATTATAATCTCAAAAATGGTTTTGTTGTAGTGAGACAAGGAAGCATTTCGGAGTAAATAATACAACTTTTATTTCCAAGAATTTCAACCAAGCCACGAGAAAATAATAAACAACAGATTTGGCATGGAAGAGAAGCAGGGCTATTTTTTTGGCGCTAGGTGAGCACAATAAAAATAAAATAGGATGCCAACAATACTAAACAACAAATTTGCATGATTGCATTGCATTCTCATTACTAAAGAATAAAGACACCACTCCCAGTGACGCCCAATGATTACTACAAATGTACCACTAATGAAGGGGTGGTACAACACTGAAGCCGTTGAAACGTTACGTTAAAGAAATAACTAATTGCTCCCATTTGTATATGTCACATAACTAGACATTTTTATTGCTCTATAGATGTAAAGAAAATTTTGGTGTACTAATGGGCTCTAACTTACATGATGAGACTACAAGTTTGTAAAGAATAGTTTCACCACTCTTTTAGAGTTGGATATAAAATAACAATAATTTTTAGGCGAACTCTCATCCGGCATTCAATGAGTGTGACTAGCTGACGTGTCGCATCCGTATTGGCTCGTGTTTGGACCTCATTAGTGTTGGGCCCGAACAAGAGCTAATACAAATACAACATGTCAACGAGTCGCACCAATTGAGTTCCAAACGAGAGTCCACGTAGAACTACTCATAAAATAAAGAGGGATATTCACTAGCACTCAGAGGCGGGGCCTAAGCTTCCACAAGGTCAACGACCAAGGTTTTAGAATTTATGGGTTTTCTTAAGTTGGCAAAATTAAATTTTGGTTAATTTTGGGATCAATTCATTATGGGACCCACACGTACTTCAAGACAACTCAAAGTGGTAACTCGTTACCTCCATAAGGAGTATAACGTGGTATACTCACATATGAAAAACTATAAATTATTGAATGAGAAATTGTAGCGCAAAGTACTCACTTGGAACATGAAAAATGGTTGAAATGTCTTGTCCCATATAGAAAGAATGTATAAAATGGGTGTAGCATAATATAACATAATTTGGCTTAAAGGCTTGGTGCCCTTGAGGTATCACAACTCTTTGAAGGCGGGAGGACTTACAAGGGCTTGGTTTGGCTTCTAAGCCCGCGCGCGCCGCCACCCGTTGGCTCGGGGCCGTGGGCCAAAATTTTTTGGGCCAAATTCATTGGGCTTTTTTATTTAATTTCAGGTTTCTTTTTTTTATTTCGGCCCAGTTTTATTTTGTCCCAGTTCAGTCCATTTTTTTTTCTTTGACAGTTAAATTCGTTTATTCCCAACAGTTGACTGTTGTGATTTCCAGCCATTTTTAACTGCCACTTCTTTTTGTATAAATAAGTGGTATAGGGTCTCATCTAAAAGTTGCGAAATTCAGACAGTCCGGTCCATATATTCAGTGTGTTCATATGAGAGTTCTCAATATTTGGTTCAAACAGACTTGCAAATTGGGGTGTTACTTTTGCAAATGAAGATTATTGTATTCTGGGAGATGATTGCCACTGCGTCCGAGAAGCACTAGTTCGCGGCAAAATTCGTCTTAAGGTCAATGTGTTTGACACTTGCCTCAATCTAATTTTTTTGTGCCAGTGCGTTAAGTTCTGTAATTTTTTTTGTAAACATTCTGTAATTACAAATTTCGTAATATGTGTAATATTATAAAAATTCATTCTGGATAACAATCTTAAGACGAATTTTATTATATATATTTTAATTCCAGAATGGTTTTTTGTGTTACTTAATTACAGAAATATTTTATAATACATGGTGTGTTAAGAATTTATTTTCAGTATTACAAAATATTATTTTTACATTCTGTAAAGGTTTTTTATAAAAGAAAAAATTTATGTTATACAGAAAATATAATATATTTATTGCATGTATTTTTATTACTCAGAAAATTAGTTTTCGTTAGATTCGTGACATTATATTAATATAATTTTTTCACTCACCTATCCTGTTATAAACATATATTTATTTCTATTTAAAACAGAAATGGCATCTACTTCTGCTTTACCCGTTGCAGTAGTACCAACTAATATTGGACATGGTGAAAAACTCAAAAAGCTCAAAGGAACTGATTTCAAACGATGGCAACAACAAATGTAATTTTATTTAACAACTTTGAACTTGGCAAAATTCCTTAATGAAGAGGAACCAACTTTTAAAGAAGGTGAAACTGACAGGCAAATAATTGTCGTTGTGGATGCATGGAAACATGCTGATTTCCTATGTAAAAATTATATCCTCAACAATCTGAAAAACACGTTATATAATGTGTACAACCATCTTAAAAATGCTAAAGAGGTGTGGGAGTCTTTGAATAAAAAATACAAAACAGAAGATGTCGTAATGAAGAAATTCGTTGTCGATAGATTCTTGCATTTTAAAATGGTTGATTCAAAGACTGTCATTAGTCAAGTCCAAGAGCTCTAATTGATTTATCATGAAATCTTTTCTAAAAAAATGGAAATAAGTGAGTCTTTTCAAGTGGCTCTTATGATTGAAAAATTAGTACCATCTTGGAAAGATTTCAAAAATTATTTGAAACATAAACGTAAAGAAATGGGGCTTGAGGACTTGATTGTGAGGTTAAGGATTGAAGAGGATAATCGGGTGTCAGAAAAGAAAACTGGAAATCCTATGGAATCCAAAGCACATATAGTGGAAGAAGGGAAAAGTAGCAAGAACAATAAAAGGAAGCGTGTGAACCCAGGGGGCCAAACAAAGGGCTTAAAAGTGAAAACTTTAAAAAGCTCAATGGAAAATATTTTGTGTGTGACAAGTCGGGACATCGTGCTAAAGATTGTCGTAATCGGAAAAATTAAGGAAAAAAGAAACATAAGCAAGCACAAGACAATGTCACTGAAGTTGAGAACATTTCTGAAAATATTAATGATTTGAGTCTCTCGACCGTGGTTTCTGAAGTCAACATGGTGAAAAACACTAGGAAATGGTGGGTGGACGCTGGGGCCACTCGTCACATATGTTCTGAAAAGAATATGTTTACTTCCTACCAACACTCTGATCACGAGGAGCAACTTTTATGGGAAATTCTTCTACTTCAAAGGTCGAAGGAAAAGGGAAAGTTATACACAAGATGACTTCGGGAAAGGAACTTTCTCTCAACAACGTGCTTCATGTTCCCGATATTCGAAAGAACTTGGTTTCAAGATCATTGCTTAGCAAGAAGGGATTTAAACTTGTATTTGAGTATGATAAATTTGTACTCACTAAGAGTGGCAAGTATGTGGGTAAAGGATATTTGAGCAATGGGCTCTTCAAACTCAATGTAATGACTGTAATGCCTAATAATAATAATAATAATAATAATAATAATAATAATAATAATAATAATAATAATAAGAAGAAGAAGAAGAAGAAGAAGAAGAAGAAGAAGAAGAAGAAGAAGAAGAAGAAGAACGTATCTTCTGCTTATTTGCTTGAGTCTTGTAATATTTGGCATGGTAGATTAGGTCATGTTAATCATGATATTATTCATAGATTAATTAATTTAGACTTAATACTAAAATTTAGTATTGACTCAAGTCACAAGTGTGAAACGTGTGTGGAATCAAAGTTAACTAAATCTCCTTTTAAAAATGTTGAAAGAAGTACAAACCCTCTTGAGTTAATTCATAGTGATATATGTGATTTAAAATTTGTACAAACAAGAGGCGAGAAAAAGTATTTTATTACTTTTATTGATGATTGCACAAGATATTGCTATGTATATTTGCTTTGAAGCAAGGATAAGGCGGTAAATATTTTTTAACATTATAAAAATGAAGTTGAGAATCAACTTAGCAAAAAGATTAAAGTAGTTAAGAGTGATAGAGGAGGTGAATAAGATTCCCCTTTTGAACAATTTTGTTCAAAATACGAAATTATTCTTCAAACTACCGCTCCTTACTGACCTGAATCTAACGGGATTACGGAACGCAAAAACTGAACTCTAAAAGAAATGATAAATGTTATGTTGATAAGTTCGAGTTTACCTCAGAACTTATGGGGGGGATAGGACCAAAAACTATTGATTGCATATTTATTGGATATGCGATTAATAGTAGTGCATATCGATTTCTTGTACATAAATCTGAGATTCCTGATATACACGTAAATACTATAATTGAGTCTAGGAATTCATATTTCTTTGAAGATATATTTCCTAATAAAAATAAAGTGGTCGATTCAAGTCCTTATAAAAGAAATTATGATATTGCATCTAGTAGTCATCAAAATAATATGGAAAATGAATATATTGAGAAAGATGATGACCTCGAACCTAGACGCGGCAAAAGGAAAAAGTCTTCAAAATCTTTTGGTACAGATTTTCTAACATATATGTTAAAAAGTGAGCCTAGAAACTTCGCAGAAGCGATGTCAACTCCAGAAGCGCCTTTTTGAAAAAAGGCTATCAATAGTGAAATTGAATCCATCAAGCAAAATCATACGTGGGAACTGGTTGACCTTCCACACGGATGTAAACCTCTTGGGTGCAAGTGGATATTCAAGAGGAAATTGAAAGTTTATGGATCAATTGATAAATACAAAGCTAGACTTGTAGCTAAAGGCTATAGAAAAAAGGAAGGACTGGATTACTTTGACACTTACTCACTTGTTACGAGAATAACATCCATTCGAATGTTAATAGCTATTGTAGCAATATACAATCTTGAAATACATCAAATGGATGTAAAAATTGTCTTCTTAAATGGAGAGTTAAATGAAGAGATATACATGGAACAACCAAAAGGATTTAAAGTTTCGGGTAAAGAAAAGAAAGTGTGTAAACTTGTCAAATCCCTTTACGGATTAAAACAAGCACCTAAACAATGGCATGAGAAATTTGACAATGTAATGATGTCAAATGGATTTAAAATAAATGAGTGTGATAAATGTGTATACATTCAAAACACTACAAGTGGATATGTCATTGTGTGTCTCTATGTAGATGATATACTTATTATTGGAAATAATAAGGATATTATTAAATTGGCTAAGAAAATATTGTCCAGTAAATTTGATATGAAAGATATGGGTATTGCCGATGTTATATTAGCAATTAAAATTTCTAAAACATCGGAAGGACTTGTTTTGTCTCAATCTCATTATATTGAGAAGATATTTGATAAGTTCGATAAAGGTAGTGATAGCATTTCTAAAACACCTATTGACCCAAATCTTTATTTATATAAAAATACTGGAAATGGTATATCTCAATTAGAATACACTATACCAAAATAGGTAAATTGGCACCCTTCCAGCGGCTAGCCTTGTCAGGGTCAATGACCGTGGCAAAAAATATGTGTTTTGTGTCACGGTCATTGACCGTGACAATTCTTATAATATTATCACGGTCAAGGATCGTGACACGTCCGTGACAAATTTCCCAGCAAAAAATCCTTTCCCCTCCTTTTTTTCCCCCACCGATTTCTTCCCCCCTTTTTTCTCTCTCTCTCTCTTCCATTTATATATATTTGTGTGTGTACATATATATATATATGTGTGTGTGTGTATATATATGTGTGCATGTGTGTGTGCGCGCATGTGTGTGGTGGGTGGGGCTGGGTGTGTGTGTGTGTGTGTGGTGGGGGAAGGGGGTAGGGCAGGGTGGGGGGAGGGGCAGGTATGGGTGGGTGGGGAGTAGGGGGGCTGTGTGTGTGTGTGTAGTGTGCATGTTTGTGCGTAGTGTCCATTGTAAACGAATTGATTGATTATTAAGTTTTTTAATAAATTAATATATGATTGCCCCTCATTGTAAATTAGTAAATTAATATATGATTAATTATGAAAGTAGGATTGCCCCTCATTGTAAATTAGTAAATTAATAATTGTATACTTTAATTATTAGTTTAATTGATGAAAATAATTAATTGAGTAGATGAATTGGAAGGAATACGGGATGCACATTTGTTGTTGACGTGGCTTATAGTGGATCAATGTTGGGTTGGTTAATTTTAAAAGTGGCATGACCACTGGATTATTGTCCATATGGGAGTGGAATTTTTTAACTTTTTTTGAAAATTACTTTGTATATCGAACAATATATATATAGTATGATAATTAAATGAAAATACTTGAAATTACATATAGTGCACATAGATACTAGCCTTCTAGTTCTTATGCGTACGCATTCAATAGCCCTTAGACCCGTTCGAGAGTCATTACCCCTATAATGAGATCTCTCGAATTGTCCCATTTGGACAGTTTGGGATTGCATAATTTCTGTATATTATTCTTAGTGGCTTAAAGTTGTTACTTTTGGAGGAAGTTCTGCAGTCGTATCCTAATGTTCTCTGGGTACATACTAGATTAACAAGTGTGACTGTTATTTCAATTGAGCTATTGAAATAACAATCACACTTGTCAATCTACGTCGTGTACTTGGAGAACTATGGGGATATGCTGTCGATTTTTTCTCAAATCGTAACAATGTGCATGAGCTGTTAAGTATATTACAGAAAAATGCGGTCTTGAATGGAATAGGACCGCTCACCCTTTAGAGGAGATAGAGGAAATAGAAATTTCTATTATAAATTGAATTTGAATTTGATATTTAAAAATCGAATATAAATAAGACATAATTAAATGAAACATACTATAAATCTAAGTTTTGTATTTTATTAGGACTGGGTAAGAGTTGAGGATAAAAATGTTTACCAATTTGATCATGGCTGACTTGTCCAAGTTGAAGAGCAACGACCACGTGAGCGATGAGTTGTTTGTTTGTGCATTTCAAAAGGTTAACCAAGTGTTTTACTCGGAGTATATCAACAACGAGCCGTGGTTGTCCAACACGCGCCAAAGCGTCTAAATAGTAGTGTGGATGACTTGGCTGCTCCTACCGAATATCAATCCATTTTTTATGATAACCCGAATTTTAAACAATTTTTCAATTTGTAATAAATATTCCAATTTGTACTGAAACATCCATTTTTAATGCTTTTAATTGATTTGCACTTTATCATTTTCACTTTATCATGTCTCGCCTTAAGACAAGCAAACATATTATGAGCTAAATGTTGTTGTTTTGAAATTCAGAATTGAGGTGTTTAACAGTAACAATTCATTTCTATTTGTAGTGATTGTACATATTTGCATGTCTTCTTCTAATTCATTTTGATTTGTACTAATAACATTTTTTATAGCAAATGTCTCCTTCAGGTACTAAGGCGGGGATGATGATACTGGT
This sequence comes from Sambucus nigra, assembly GCA_949130495.1. Taxonomy (NCBI): domain Eukaryota; kingdom Viridiplantae; phylum Streptophyta; class Magnoliopsida; order Dipsacales; family Adoxaceae; genus Sambucus; species Sambucus nigra. The sequence continues at coordinate 377,919,290 of OX422219.1, read as the reverse complement.
TATGATGATGTCGTCTGGGCTCGATGGTAGCGGAGGTGACGAGGGCTCCTCGGCCCCTAGGCTCCCCAAATATGGCAACTTGGGGATGGCCATCGAGAACAAGTCCGGGCTATTATCAAGATCCCTCGAGCTGGTGAAGACGATCATCGGCCCGGGGTACATTAGTTGGAAGGAGGTGCCATATGAGCTCAAGTTAGCTATTTGGGTGGCATTACAGGTAATGTATTTATATTTATATTTATATTTATATTTATATTTATATGAATATCTCAATTTCGATTTCGATTTCAATTTCATTTTATATTTATGTTTATATTTATTCGCAACTAACATTGTATTTGTTGGACGGGAACAATTCAGCCTGGATCCAAAGCTACGCGATTCCGTCTTGGAGCAGTTGAGGGAGCAACACAAGAAGTGGAAAAAAAATATGCGGACCCGGTACTTTGAAAAGATACGAGAGTCCATTATCCGAATGCATGAATCCATCTCGTCGAAGAAGCCGATCTCATTGGCAAAATGGCAACAGTTCGTTGACAATGAGATCGGGGAGTGACAATTGGCATCTCGATAATCGTGGAGGGAAAATCGGGCAAAAAAGACGAACGTGCACTACTCCGGTCGGATGTCTTACGCCAAGGTGGAGCATAGGATGATGGTAAGATTTAATTTTTCTATAACTACAGAAATATATTATTCTGCATTATTTTACTTTGCGGGACCGATACTAATTTTACTTTATTTTATTTCAGAGGACAAGGAGTGGCCCTGGGGGTAGGCCACATAGGCTCGATACTTATGTGGCTCTTCGAATGAAGAAGGGGAAGGACAATGAGGTGTCCCCGAGCGTCGCGGAAACGATTGTAAGTAATCCGACAGTTTACTTTTTGTTAATTACGTTATAATTTTTTAATTTACTTATTTTACTAATCATGTGCTTTTTGTCGTTTCAGGCAAAGCTTAAGGAAGTGCATGAGTCGCAGTCTGATGCCGACAAGGCATCTTTGTCCACAGACAAGTGCTTGGCTCTGATCGCAAGGGGAGGACAAGGGGGTGAGATCACGGGTGGTCAAGTCTAGGATCATCGGATTGGAGACGACCGACACCGGGTTGGCTCGAACGGTGGACTCGCATGACGCGAAGCTGTCCCGTTTGGAGGCGACGGTCCAAGATATGTTCTCATTCATGAAGCGTTCGTTGGGTGAAAAACGCAAGGGGAAAGGGAAGGAGAAGGTGGTGGAGGAGGAGGAGGTGCGGGAGGATGAGGTGCAAGATGGCGAGGATGTGGACCTCGTTGCTTCATCGCCGACACGTGCGGACTTTGATGATCCACTTTCCTATTTGGCTCCATTTGACAGACCGATGTCGACACTTGGTTGGCCGAGCGTGTTTATACTGGACATATTTGATGGACAGCGGATAGGGAGGGGATTGAGGGACCCGAATATCATCCAGGGTGGACTAGTTCATGGTGTGAGCTTCAAGACATCGAGTCCAAGGTGCTCGTCATGCATGTGATACTCGGGAAGGAGAACTCCCCATTGTGGTTGCGCGAACAATGCGGCACGATGTATATCAGTGGGTGTGTCAATTCGTATATCGTGTGGCCTACTCACCTCCTCAGATTTAACCTTACCCAAGACATGTAGTGACATTATTTGAATTGAATTATTTTTAAGTTGGTACATTTGAATTATATTTGGTTTATATCGTGATGTATATTGTCTCTATTTTGAATGTATATTTACATTATCTCTATTTTATTTGGATATATGATGCTTGAACAGGTACAACGTTGCTATAACAGGTACAAATATACTACTGGATAGTGGTTGTAGCCAAACTGCCCAGCTGATTTTTTTTCAATTCTGTCCAGAATTGTCACGATCATTGACCGTGATAATTTTTTAAACATTATTACGGGTTTATCACGATCCTTAACCATGACAAAACTTATCAAGGTCAAGGACCGTGATAAGTCTGTGACAACAAAAGTTGTCACCCCCAGAATTGTCTTGACAAGTCCAATTTGTCAAGGTCAATGACCGTGACAATTCGACATATTTGGTGTAGTGATATTCTCGTATCATAGGTAGTTTAATGTATGTCATGAACTGTACTCGTCCAGATATTGCCTACTCAGTTAGTAAATTGAGTCGATATACAAGTAATCCAGGTGAAGACCCTTGGAAAGCGATAATAAGAGTTCTTAGATATCTAAGATATACTCTTAATAATGGATTGCACTACACGAGATATCCAGTTGTACTTGAAGGATAAAGTGATGCTAATTGGATATCTGATTCAAAGGATTCTAGTGCAGAGGTGTCTTGGAAATCCTCCAAACAGACTTGTATTGCTAGGTTAACAATGGAGTCTGAATTCATTGCTTTAGATAAAACTGGAGAAGAAGAAGAATGACTTAGAAATTATTTAGAGGATATTCCAATGTGGGCAAAATATGTGCCTGCAATTTGCATACATTGTGATAGTCAATCGGCAATTGTCAAAGCACATAGTCATATGTATAATGGTAAGTCTCGACATATACGTCGAAGACATAATACTATTAAACAACTTCTCTCTATTGGAATAATTTCCATTAATTATATTAAGTCTAAAGGCAATATAGCGGATCCGTTAACCAAATGGTTAAATAGAAAGTAAGTGTATAATATATCGAGGGGAATGGGACTAAAGCCACTGGAGATCCCAAGATCTAGGTTCAAAGAGACAACCAAATCTTGACTGACTATTTGAAAAGAACACTGATGAGTTTCAAACTCATACCTATTCCTATGATAAAACAGTGATGCCTACAAAGTAAGTAAGGATAAGCTTAACTTTTAATGACTCCTATACTTTGGAAATTCAAGTGGGGTATAGTAGGATACTCTAAATGGAAAGTCACATATGTGAGTGTGAAGGGACTTCTTCCATGAGAATTCGAAAGGCTCAAATTCTCTAAAGCACTCATGAAACCTGGAATGTTCTGGGCCAAAATGAACACAACTGAAAGAACCAACTTTGTTTATAAAATTATTGTGTGAAGTCTATTGACTTGATTTATATAAAACACTGAATAGTTCAAGACATCACGTTCACTAATCAGTTAGTAAATCCGATAGTCTCTCACTATGAAAGATTCAAAGCCAAAAGCTATCTCTCCCGATACAAGAATTTTTTATATAACTCTCTTAGTGTCTCCATAGTCGTTTATGTTGATCCAACCAATTTTCATTCATGTGGGGGATTGTGAGAATTTAAGGGTTTTCTTAAGTTGACAAAATCAATTTTTGTTCAATTTTGGGGTCAAATTATTATGAGACCCACACGTCTTTCGAGACAATTCAAAGTGGTAACTCGTTTACCTCCGTAAGGAGTATAACAGTATACTCACATACAAAAAATCATAAATTATTGAATGAGAAATTGTAGCTCAAAGTAAGTGTTTAAGTTAAAGCTTGTCCCACATAGGAAGAATGTGTAAAATGGGTGCAGTATAATATAACCCAATTTGACTTAAAGGCTTGGTGCCCTTGGGGTATCTTAACTCTTTGAAGGAGAGAGGACTTACATGGGCTTGGTTTGGCTTCCAAGCCCACGCTCGTCGCCGCTCGCTCGCCTGGCCGGGCTCGGGCCGTGGGGCTTTAACTTAGCTTAAGTATAAACGTTTTGGGCCAAATTCTATTGGGCTTTTTTATTTAATTTTGGATTTCTTTTCTTTTATTTCAGCGCAGTTTTATTCTGGCCCACTCTAGTTCATTTTTTGTTTTTTTGTTTTTTTGTTTTTTTTTTACAGTTAAATTCGGTTATTCCCAACAGTTGACTGTTGGGATTTCCAACCGTTTTTAACTGCTACTTATTTTTGTATAAATAAGTGGCCTGGGGTCTCATCTAAAGGTTACGAAATTCAGACAGTCTAGTCCATATATTCAGTGTGTTCATATGAGAGTTCTCAACGGTTGGTTCAAACAGACTTGCAAATTGGGGTGCTACTTTTGCAAGTGGAGATTGTTGTATCCTGGGAGATGATTGTCACTGCGTCCGAGAAGCACTAGTTCTGGGCAAAATTCGTCTTAAGGTCAGAGTATTTAACACTTGCCTCAATCTAATTTTTTGTGTCAGTGCGTTAAGTTCTGTAATTTTTTCTGTAAACATTCTGTAATTACAAATTTCGTAATATTTGTAATATTATAAAAATTCATTCTGGATAACAACAGGGTCTATCTGATATAAATATATAAGTTGAGAACCCAAATTTTTATATAAGTGGGGATATTTATAATTTATGCTCATTTTTTTATAATTTCAGGGTCGGAGCTCATCTGAATAGTATATAGCTCTATTTGAGAATTGTTCTCATCTGAGAATTGTACTAATCGACAGTTCTTTTTTTTTTTAAGTTGGTATGTATTTGCAGCTCCAAAATTAAACTTAGGGGTGTGGAATGCAAAAAGCTACATTAGTAGGCGAAAATTTATTATATTCGAGCTGCGTTTTAAGTCCTTCAAGCCAAATACATTTGGAACTTTCATTTATTTCATCATTTAATGACATGATGCTAGTGAAGGAGTATATATTTGGCATAGCTAGAAGCGTCAAATCGATGAAGCATTGGTTGGGATTAGACCTGCAATGGGGGCTGAGAGATTTTAATTAAGAAAAATGTATATAATCTGAATTGAATTTTTAACCTAAAGCTTGCGTTAAATTGTGCAACTATTGCACTCAATATTTCTTTTTTAGCAGGGTGATTTAACATCGAAGCAGTGTAACTAGAGATGATGGTGATTTAACATCGAAGCAGTGTAACTAGATATGATGGTGATGATATTTTCATTTATAAAAGAATTATGCTTTAGTTTGAATTTACTTTCTAATTCGTTGTGGCCATGATGTTTGCCACTTCCTTCCCAGCTGCCTTACATTTAGAGATGTTAGTAAAGATATACCACTAACTAGTACTCAAAATTTGGTGACACTATAGTACAATACATGTGAAGTACTTTTAGTTAATTTTCAGTGCACCATAGTATAACACCCTAAAGCTTTTCGATGATGTTTTAAGTATAGCTTTATTCGAGATGTTTTGTGATTTTCTGACAATACCTGGTGGTTTTTAGGTGTCAACTTCATGTGGAAGGGAGAAGTACTGCTACGAGTCCCAAAAACATCTCAGAGTGCATTAAGTGATTGTATCATGTGTGGGTCCCATCTCAATTTGCAAACACTTAATGCAGTGTAAATCGTGGCATATTACGTAAATGGTTTAAATAAAAACAAATCCAACAATGCATGTATCGCATTAATGCATATTTAATCTCTAATAGTATTGGCTAGCATGTCCATTAAGTTTGAGGAAAAAATATCAAGGAACGGATGCGACATGGACAAGGTTAATACGACGCCACAGTTAAATGGTACGAAAAGCAAAATATCGCAATATGTGTTAAACGAGATAGTTTTATGTTTCATGGTTCACACGAGTTTTATTTTGAGTTTATATAATTATTTTAAGCACTTTGGTTAAGTTTGGTACGATTTGGACAAGCAACGAATGTTACGCAAGCATGTGTACTAATTGTCTTATGACGCGCGACACAGCGAAAGTCCAGTCTTGTGCAAATTGTTTAGGACGTCTCGGGAGGTCAAAAAAATATTGTGAATATGTTTTTTGACTCACAAAAATATAAGGAATATTATTATGAAGAGAAAAATCGAAAAAAAAATACTTTTGTACGGAGGTCCCGATTCTTGCGCGCCTTGTATAGGACAATCCGGGAGACCAAACGACTATTGTAAATATGATTTTTTAGCCAAAAAAATGCAAGGAATATGATTCTTCAGTTAAAAATTTCAAAAAAAAAAAAGAATTTTTTTTTGGGCTGGTACCAAAAGTGACGCAAATCAACTTTTGTGGGTGTTTTTGGGCATTTTTCAAATGAATCTTGGGGATCACATGTTTGGTGTATGTGTAGTCACTTTCAAGACATATTATACAGATCTTGGGAAACCAAATTACACCCATTGGGGCATTCAAAACCTTGGATTTGTTGGTCAAGGGTGGAAAGCTTCCATTGTAAGATAAATGGGAGGTAAATACTTGGAGCCAAAACTCTCAAATATTTTCAGATTATATCTCCATCTTCTAGCTCTTGCAAGAGTTGTTCTTCCTTCCAAATTCGCGGTCCTCCTTTGCCACCACTTTTCCACCATCAAAACACCACATTGGAGGTCCCCAAACTCCATTAAAACACCTCTCAAAGTTGGGACAGCTCATGGGAGATTTTGAGATAAGTTTTTGGAGCTCCAAGGAAGTCTTGTTAGGTGATTTTAAAAGGATTTTATCATAGTAGAAGAAAGAGTAGTTCATAGAGCTTGAAGATTAATTGGGATCTTGAAGAGGGGACTATTGTGACTCCCTTTAGGGCCACCTTTGGAGGTGGGGGAGTCACCCACCTTCTCTACCATTATTTAAGGACATTTTGAGGTGGGATTCTTTAACCTTGGTGTAGGTTTATTATTTAGCATAATGTCATATTGCTATTTACATATATTAGTTTTAATATATGAAGGATTTGTGTTGATTTGCATCCATGGAGTTCATTGGGTGGGTTTCTATGATTTCTTGGACAAGTGGGTTTTCAAAGAAGTGATTTAAATGGGTTTTGAATTTGACAAAATTTCAGAATAGTATTTTCCACCATTTGGGTGTAAATTGTGTGAGAAAATGGTTAAAACCAATTCATGGGTTTATTAGTTACACTATTGGTATTTTGTGTAAGGATGAGTATTTTTATGAAATAATAATGAGGTTTGAATGTACTAATAGACTTATTAGTATCATGATTACTATTTTCTATGAAACTGGGTACTTACAACAAGAGGTTTAATGGGTTTTTAAAATAGATAAATTTCAGCCCCAAATCACAACATTTTATGGAGTAAAATGTTTAAATTTCAAGTTTTAAGGTGAATAAATGATTTCTTTGATAAAGAAACATTTGAAGCTTGTGTACCCTTTTTGTTAGATTGGTATAGTGAGTTTATGTTGATAAATCATTATAAAGTGCACAAATAAACTTTCATTTATAAAGTGTACTATTTAGTTTGTTTAAACTAAGTTTTGGGGTTAAAAGCGTAAATATGCAAAAGTGTAGTCTTTGTGAGAACTTTGGGTAAAAATATAAATAATGAGAATATAGGAGACTAAGTATGGAAGAAATGATTAGGTATGGGTTTTTATGCAATTAATCATGATGAAAGTGTGTGACACCAAGTTTGAAATTATAAAGTGTCAAATGTGTAAATGTTGGTTAAAATGAAGTTTTAGTGTTAAACTCACAAAATCAAGTGCGGGGACTTTAATATGTGAAAGGCATGATTTTATATATTTTAGAGGCTAAAATGCAAAATGTGTAAAATTTGATAAAGTGAGAAGTTAAACAAGTGTTTTAATGACGAAAATGCCTACGTGTCGAGAACGGAACTCAAAAAGGGTGTTTTAGTGAATAACACTTGAAAAAGAATAAGGTTGCGAGTTTTGATGAAAAGAAGGGTAAATCGATAACTTACTTAAAGTGGGACATTTTTATGAAATAAAAATGTAAGTGCATGTTTTTATCCAAGCACGATGAAATTGAATTAAGTCCTAAAATGTGAATCATTTTTTGTGTAATATTAACACGTGCGTGAACAAAGGACTTAAAGAGAAGTAATGATTTTCCAAGTATAATGGGAAAATGGACGGTTAAGTCCAAGTCTTTGGCTTCGGCCCAAAGGAATGAAAATTGAAGCACAACTGTGAAAATGTTGAAAACATTGACAAGATAATGATAGTCGGATGATGCCGAGAGAAAATAATTAAGGAGGGCATGACGTCCCTAGTGGTGAAAGACCCCAAACCAACTGCAATAGTATATGGCGGCGGAGACCGGTGGTGTGAGGCCACGAAGTCCGTGAGTGTTTGTTGGCAGATCCCAAAGAGAAATAATGCTAAGTAATGAATCGAATATTCATGAAAGAGGCATAAATGAATGGCACTAATTCATTGATTTACTAATGCAAGAATAACGCATTAAATGCTTAAAACTCATGTGTCAACATGGAATGGTTTAATAAGGTGACTTAATGAAATTAAGCTATCTAAGAACAGTTGAATTAAAGTAAACATAAGCGTGTGTTACATGAGGTTTACAATGGAAAAGAGTATTTTTCTAAACACGGGATGTGTGTGTGTTGAATGGAAGTCCTGAAATGGTTAAGTAACTTTGAAAGTAAGAAGAATGTTTTCCAAACAAATGCCGTTTATTTAAACTGTTTGAGTTAATGGAAAACACGTATAAGTCCTAAGCATGATAATGCAAATGACTATTTTGTAATGTCAGGGAAGTTAAATGGTATTAAAAGATGTTTTTGAAATAAACAGTTAAATACATTGGCATGTGTATTTTTCAAAGGTATATATGTAGAAATATACATATTTTCACATGCATGTAGTGTAGCGTGTGAGTACTTATTTCTGTCGCTCGTTTCTATACTGCATTTATATATGATCCCACTGAGCATTCGGCTCACATCCCTTCTTTTGTTGCGGCAGGTTTTATGATATTCCGTACTTTGAGAGCGCTATACAGGTAAGTAACTATCTGCATTTACGATTAGTAGCTCTGTTTACTTGGCCCTGGGAGCACTTCCCTTGGGTCATATCACTTAGTGATTGTAATTCGGACTTGCATGCTAATAAGTGTAACGTTAAATACTAATAAGAATGGATTAGAAACATTAATTAGGATGTTTCATTGCACTTCACTATTAACGTATGATTCGGATCGGGTTAATCCTTAATTGACCTTTAAATCCGGGTCGGGGCGTTACAACTTGGTATCAGAGCTTTAGGTTCAATGTTTCTTTCGGGTGTGACGTGGTGAGGTCGATAGTGGATCTTTCAACGTCGATGTATGTTTGGGTCGGTCATGCTAGTTTGGTGACAGTTTGTATCCTCGTCAATAAAGTCATAGAGGTTAGCATGACAAGTAAGTTGGTGTCAAGTGGCACACGATAAGGTTGATAGTTATAAATCGCTTATGCATTTTTGATATAAATATGTTAGTAATTACAGGCGTCAGCATAAGCTAATGTAGCCAACATCGTAATTCCATTGTATAAGAGATATAATGTGTGTTGATTTTAATAGTACCAAAGAATATGAGAAGTTAATGCACCAAATAGTGTGAGCTAAATTGTCTCTAGAAAGATTAGTTGAGTTTAACTTTGGAGGTAGGTGAGTTAAATTTTATTTAATTCTCAACCATTATGTGGTAACACCTTAGTCTTGTGCGATGTACATCACATGGAAGTTCGATGATTAGCAAGACTTAATGATTTTAGTTGAATTTAGCTAGTATGCTTGTAGTTTCATCTATGGAAATCAGAATGACTATGTAACTTAATTATGTTTTGGGTTTAGATAACCTTGACGATTTCAAATGATTTAAGAACAAATCCATATAGTCCTTGGGACTTAGTGTTAGAAATGATGATGTTAAATAATGATCTTAGAAAAATAAGGTGGTATTGAGGAATAGGATCTTTTGTGTCATCAAAGGAATTGGCCTAAAAGTTTTATAGGTAGTACCTGATGCCTAGTATCCTACCAAAAGTTTTATAATGATGATAACTTGCGATCTGGAAAATGAGTGTGATGGCTACGTAGTGAGGCACGTTAGTTGTCATGGCCGAATAATCACAGAGGTTAAATAATAGGATATAATGAGTTTGATCTTGGGTTAGCATTATGGATAAGAAGGTGAACTCATGATTGCTACTTGCATATATGTACTAAGGTTAATCTAATGAAGTGTTAGTGCAAGTAATATGATTTCCCTAATAATGGTGAAATTAAGGTTGTACCACGTAGTACGGTACTGTCGACGTCTCTCGTTGATATTATGGAATCCCTTATGACTTCAGGAATATAGAGTTATGACTGGTATGACACATAGTGATTGGGATTAGTGTTTGGCCTTTGAGAAAATAATTTAGCGGCCATTCTCGAGTGTTATACTTGAAAGGATTTTTTTTTCGTGATAACTACCAGGCTAGGATATGTGTGTTCAATTGGAGTCAGTTGACGTGGTGACTCTTCCATGAAGCATTGGGAAAAGTTATCATATTGAGGAATGCATAAGCTATCGGTGATTGTAATACAATTTAGTCATGTTATTTGTGGCGGTACCTTAGAGTTAGTGCCATGGTTTTGTTTATAAGCTTTCATTATGGTATGACTTGGGGAGAATATCAAGAATAGGTTGATACATGCTAGGTTTTACAATCGGGAGACTTATGACACAATGATGTTCACCATGGTTTTAGAAATAACACTCGGAGTCGAGTGTTAGGCTTAATTATAACACCTGTGTGTGCTACCCGTATGGATTAGTATGACACTGGTGAGGAAAATCATTGGGTATTAGGCATGAGTCATACTTAAAAAAAAAATCGAGTTGACGTTGTAACTAGTCTGATAGTTATGATTTGGGACTATATAAGACGCTGCAAAGAATTGTAGCGATGATCCCTAAGGATGAATTTATGTAATTATTGTGTTTCACTAAATGAGAAGGATCTCGAGGTTTGAAAGTTAGCACCTGCATGTTGAAATTGTGGAGACTTGAGTATATTAGGTCAATAACTAACGTTAAGAAATGAGAAATGTAACTTCGCTTTGGTATGAAGGATAACGAGTAACCTCAGTCTTAAGGAGGGAAGCCTAGCGTTTTAGCTTCCCAAGTGAATCAATCCCCAAGTCCTTGTCTTTAAAAATGGATAGCCGTGATTAATGATTCAAGCTAGGGCACATGGCTCAGCAAATACTTTACCGTACGGATGGGTCAGTGAAAATTTTAAACTTTAAGTGTACGTGGTTCGTACTTCATGTAGCATGGTTCGTTCTCCGAATTCAATTGTTTCATCCTGGCGTGGTAGCCGCCTGATCCATTGCATATTATTGTGCCTTCTTTGATCTCAGTAATGGAAAGTTGTTTCAATTATGGGTTGGTAGTCAGGTGTAGCGTTGCGTAGCTCAGTAGTGGTGCGGAATAAGCCGGTTAGAGGTTGTTGTGTCACGGTACATTAGTACGCTCTTCTTCGGAAGCACTTTTATTTTACATTGGTTGGAGTGTACGCATGGTATCGCAATTTGTTACATGTAGTTTGCATGGGTACTTAATATCTTTAGGTTAATACAGTCGTCAGTTAACCAGTATAGTTGATTATAACGTATATCATGGATTTGAGTTCACGACTCTAAGATATAAATATTAGAACTTGATGGAACATTAAATGCTAGGGTTTCACCCCGTTTGGAAATTACGAATTGAGAATGTAGTTTCTAGTGTGCATTTGGGTTGTCATAGCTAGGGTTACTCTAGGCTAATGCTTAGTCTCGTAGGAGATACCGGTCGGATCGACCATTGGGATTAAATTACTGTCTTGAAATTTTTAATGTGAATAGTTATTGATGTTGAGGATGTATCTACCTAAGCTAGACAAGACTCAATCGTTTGATGAAACGTAGGCTTGTAAATCCCGATGTTCTGTATAATACATGATAATGAGTTCATTGGGTGTTATGATGATACTTGCTCACTATTAGTTACTTTGAGGAGTTGTCTATATGGACATGTTAGGCATACTTGGGAGTTAACAATAATATCTTAGGATCCACCGTAGTTGTAACTGATTAATGGTATGAAATCTTTTGGTTAGACTATAGTGTTAAAGACACCTAGTATTGGAATTAATTTGTTGGATGATGTATGAGCATGATGATAACAAATTTCGGAGACGAAATTTCCTAAGGAGGGAAGAATGTAATACCCCGCCCTAGAAAATAGGTATTTAACGTTATTTGAAGTGTTTTCTCCCAAAAAAAATTGGAGGAATAAATAATTGAAGTGTAATACGTAAGGTGGCATATTACGTAAATAGTTTAAACAAAAACAAATCCAACAATGCATGTATCGCATTAATGCATATTTAATCTCTAATAGTATTGGCTAGTATGTCCATTAAGTTTGAGGAAAAAATATCAAGGAACGGATGCGACACGGACAAGGTTAATACGACGCCAAATTTAAATGGTACGAAAAGCAAAATATCGCAATATGTGTTAAACGAGATAGTTTTATGTTTCATGGTTCACACGAGTTTTATTTTGAGTTTATATAATTATTTTAAGCACTTTGGTTAAGTTTGGTACGATTCGGACAAGCAACGAATGTTACGCAAGCATGTGTACTAATTGTCTTATGACGCGCGACACAGCGAAAGTCCAGTCTTGTGCAAATTGTTTAGGACGTCTCGGGAGGTCAAAAAAATATTGTGAATATGTTTTTTGACTCACAAAAATATAAGGAATATTATTATGAAGAGAAAAATCGGAAAAAAAATACTTTTGTACGGAGGTCCCGATTCTTGCGCCCCTTGTATAGGACAATCCGGGAGACCAAACGACTATTGTAAATATGATTTTTTAGCCAAAAAAATGCAAGGAATATGATTCTTCAGTTAAAAATTTCAAAAAAAAAAAAAAAAGAATTTTTTTTTGGGCTGGTACCAAAAGTGACGCAAATCAACTTTTGTGGGTGTTTTTGGGCATTTTTCAAATGAATCTTGGGGATCACATGTTTGGTGTATGTGTAGTCACTTTCAAGACATATTATACAGATCTTGGGAAACCAAATTACACCCATTGGGGCATTCAAAACCTTGGATTTGTTGGTCAAGGGTGGAAAGCTTCCATTGTAAGATAAATGGGAGGTAAATACTTGGAGCCAAAACTCTCAAATATTTTCAGATTATATCTCCATCTTCTAGCTCTTGCAAGAGTTGTTCTTCCTTCCAAATTCGTGGTCCTCCTTTGCCACCACTTTTCCACCATCAAAACACCACATTGGAGGTCCCCAAACTCCATTAAAACACCTCTCAAAGTTGGGACAGCTCATGGGAGATTTTGAGATAAGTTTTTGAAGCTCAAAGGAAGTCTTGTTAGGTGATTTTAAAAGGATTTTATCATAGTAGAAGAAAGAGTAGTTCATAGAGCTTGAAGATTAATTGGGATCTTGAAGAGGGGACTATTGTGACTCCCTTTAGGGCACCTTTGGAGGTGGGGGAGTCACCCACCTTCTCTACCATTATTTAAGGACATTTTGAGGTGGGATTCTTTAACCTTGGTGTAGGTTTATTATTTAGCATAATGTCATATTGCTATTTACATATATTAGTTTTAATATATGAAGGAGTTGTGTTGATTTGCATCCATGGAGTTCATTGGGTGGGTTTCTATGATTTCTTGGACAAGTGGGTTTTCAAAGAAGTGATTTAAATGGGTTTTGAATTTGACAAAATTTCAGAATAGTATTTTCCACCATTTGGGTGTAAATTGTGTGAGAAAATGGTTAAAACCAATTCATGGGTTTATTAGTTACACTATTGGTATTTTGTGTAAGGATGAGTATTTTTATGAAATAATAATGAGGTTTGAATGTACTAATAGACTTATTAGTATCATGATTACTATTTTCTATGAAACTGGGTACTTACAACAAGAGGTTTAATGGGTTTTTAAAATAGATAAATTTCAGCCCCAAATCACAACATTTTATGGAGTAAAATGTTTAAATTTCAAGTTTTAAGGTGAATAAATGATTTCTTTGATAAAGAAACATTTGAAGCTTGTGTACCCTTTTTGTTAGATTGGTATAGTGAGTTTATGTTGATAAATCATTATAAAGTGCACAAATAAACTTTCATTTATAAAGTGTACTATTTAGTTTGTTTAAACTAAGTTTTGGGGTTAAAAGCGTAAATATGCAAAAGTGTAGTCTTTGTGAGAACTTTGGGTAAAAATATAAATAATGAGAATATAGGAGACTAAGTATGGAAGAAATGATTAAGTATGGGTTTTTATGCAATTAATCATGATGAAAGTGTGTGACACCAAGTTTGAAATTATAAAGTGTCAAATGTGTAAATTTTGGTTAAAATGGAGTTTTAGTGTTAAACTCACAAAATCAAGTGCGGGGACTTTAATATGTGAAAGGCATGATTTTATATATTTTAGAGGCTAAAATGCAAAATGTGTAAAATTTGATAAAGTGAGAAGTTAAACAAGTGTTTTAATGACGAAAATGCCTACGTGTCGAGAACGGAACTCAAAAAGGGTGTTTTAGTGAATATCACTTGAAAAAGAATAAGGTTGCGAGTTTTGATGAAAATAAGGGTAAATCGATAACTTACTTAAAGCGGGACATTTTTATGAAATAAAAATGTAAGTGCATGTTTTTATCCAAGCCCGATGAAATTGAATTAAGTCCTAAAATGTGAATCATTTTTTGTGTAATATTAACACGTGCGTGAACAAAGGACTTAAAGAGAAGTAATGATTTTCCAAGTATAATGGGAAAATGGACGGTTAAGTCCAAGTCTTTGGCTTCGGCCCAAAGGAATGAAAATTGAAGCACAACTGTGAAAATGTTGAAAACATTGACAAGATAATGATAGTCGGATGATGCCGAGAGAAAATAATTAAGGAGGGCATGACGTCCCTAGTGGTGAAAGACCCCAAACCAACTGCAGTAGTAATGGCGGCAGAGACCGGTGGTGTGAGGCCACGAAGTCCGTGAGTGTTTGTTGGCAGATCCCAAAGAGAAATAATGCTAAGTAATGAATCGAATATTCATGAAAGAGGCATAAATGAATGGCACTAATTCATTGATTTACTAATGGAAGAATAACGCATTAAATGCTTAAAACTCATGTGTCAACATGGAATGGTTTAATAAGGTGACTTAATGAAATTAAGCTATCTAAGAACAGTTGAATTAAAGTAAACATAAGCGTGTGTTACATGAGGTTTACAATGGAAAAGAGTATTTTTCTAAACACGGCATGTGCGTGTGTTGAATGGAAGTCCTAAAATGGTTAAGTAACTTTGGCGTGAGTTAATGAATATTAAGGAGTAAATTTCCTTGAAAGTAAGAAGAATGTTTTCCAAACAAATGCCGTTTATTTAAACTGTTTGAGTTAATGGAAAACATGTATAAGTCCTAAGCATGATAATGCAAATTATTGTTTTGTAATGTCAGGGAAGTTAAATGGTATTAAAAGATGTTTTTGAAATAAACAGTTAAATACATTGGCATGTGTATTTTTCAAAGGTATATATGTAGAAATATACATATTTTCACATGCATGTAGTGTAGCGTGTGAGTAGTTATTTCTGCCGCTCGTTTCTATACTGCATTTGTATACGATCCCACTGAGCATTCGGCTCACATCCCTTCTTTTGTTGCGGCAGGTTTTATGATATTCCGTACTTTGAGAGCGCTATACAGGTAAGTAACTATCTGCATTTACTATTAGTAGCTCTATTTACTTGGCCCTGGGAGCACTTCCCTTGGGTCATATCACTTAGTGATTGTAATTCGGACTTGCATGCTGATAAGTGTAACGTTAAATACTAATAAGAATGGATTAGAAACATTAATTAGGATGTTTCATTGCACTTCACTATTAACATATGATTCGGATCGGGTTAATCCTTAATTGACCTTTAAATCCGGGTCGGGGCGTTACACGTTTGGGGTACATATCATATTCCAGAAGGGAAAAGAGCATCGCTACATTCCAACTAATGGTGGTACCGAATGTGCATAAGAAGCATTTGTAGTGTTGTAGCATCGTACTGGGAGTCACGATTGTACAACACTTTCGATATACACAATTTTAGCGCATGTATTTTTATTTGGAAAATTTTATGTGTACCAGGAATTTACACCAAGGTTGTGCACCAAGAGCATTGAAGTGTTGTACTTTGAGTGTATGTACAATACTTTAATGCAATTGTTGCACTCTTTGTATAAATCCCTGGTACACATAACATTTTTCTTTTAATTTTATAGTTTTTGGTTGGGGCCTTAAGAGATTGAGGAGGAAGGGGAAAAACTATTAGGTGAAGGTTAATCTCACGCCATCAATGACAACACTCAATTATGCTAAAGCAAATGTTAAGGATATAATGTTAAATGACAATAATCAAGAAAGAGAGAAAAGGCTTTAAGAAATTCAGGATTGACTAGAGTTTCACTTGTTTTTTAGATGCACATATTTGTATAAACATTTTTAGAGCCAAAAGTTAGCGAACATTTTTCTTATCGGAATATTTGGATCCTGCATATGCAGTATGCACGCCCTCGTTGGCCCGTGCTATCAATAATCTTTGTACGAACATTAGAATTTGGATATATGGTTTCCTTGTATTCTCAAGGCTTTACCATTTACTTTCCATTTTGTAATGGTTTAATCATTTTCAAGTCAATTCGTTATTTTCTCTCCAAATTGTCACGGTGATCACTTTCTTATTGACTTTACAATTTTCTTGCAGATATTTTGTCATCTTATCTAGGATAGGTTAGGGTTGGTTCCATGCAGAAGCCTAAACCAAAACCTACGTAGTTCAAAACTATGATTTTGGAACCATAACCAAATCAATCATGTAACAAAATCAAACCATGATGGTTTGGTTTGCAGTATAGTTTTTCTTTGGGTTGCTTCACGATTTTAGCTTCTTTTTTAAAACAGGATGTAATGATACTAAACCAACATTATTGCCCAAGAAGTCCCATTATTTTGGTATTGACATAAACACTTAATACATTTTATTTAGGGTTAATTATACTTTTGTTTTTTTAGTAGCATACCATGAGGTGTCCGGGCAAGCTTACGCGCACCTCGACTAATCCCCATTCGCGATTCGTGGCTTCCGCTGGCCAAGCATTATTTTGACAGTACCGAGAATCGAACTAGGAACCAAACCCAATCCACCCAACACTGTCCCAGTGACAACCTTATACCATTGGACCAAGAGGCTTGGTTGGGTTAATTATACTTTGCCCCTCGAACTTTACCCTCATTTTCACTTCACCGCATCTACTTTCATTTTCTACACTAAACCCCCTGAACTTTTTTAAAATTGTCAAATTACTCTAGAACCCTAACGATGTTATGTTATAGAACGAAAACTAATCATTTGTTTGGTACATGAGGATAGTTTTGTATAAAAATATAAGCACGTGCTATGCAAATTACCAATTTCCCATCCTGCGCATAACACCTTTAGAATTTTGGGTAATTCAATCATTTTAAAAAGTTCAAGGGGTTAGAAAATAAAAGTATTGATGGTGAAGTGAAAATAGGGCAAAGTTCTAGGGGTCAAAGCGTAATTAACCCATTTATGCATTACTTCAAAAGTTCCATAATCAAATTATATTATGATTGTGTAAAATATATATTTTTTATTCTAACGGTTTTATATCGGTTCTACATCGATTTGGTCAATATGGTATAGTATGGTATGGTATGGTTTGGTTTGATTTTGTTTTTGGCTAGGTATAAAACCAAGAACTATACATATCTAATCAGTTTTTCAATTTTAAGAACCATAACCTACGCAAGGGTGGAAAAAAATATATGTTTGATTTGGTTTAGTTCGAAAAGAGATTAGCGAATTGGAAGTTGTCTAATAGGCCATTATAGAGTGGGGTCAAGTCAAAAAACCTCATGAAACAACCGAAAGGCGATGGATGCCCCCTTAGTCCACTGGTCACATGAAACCAATAGTGATAAATAAAAAAGGACACAAAATAAAAATAAAAATAAAAATAAAAAATTCCTTTTAACCTTCCCATGGGAGATAAAGTTCAATAGCTTATAAGAACTAAAGTCTTTAGGTAGAAGTGGGGGCGGGGAAGGGGGAAAGCTTGATAGCCAAATTTGATTCACATAGTACACTCCAATAAAAGAATAGGGCCAAATGCTGAGGCTAGCAAAAGATGAAAGATAGGGATGGATTGAATCATTAAAACATCCTCCAGAAACATTTTTCTCTAAAAGAGCTCCAATTCTTAGGGTCCCAATCAATAAAGAATTTACCTTAGCACACACGGAGGTCCATTTCCAAGTGCTTTCACTATCAGTGAACATATCCCCAAATGCTGCAATTTAAAAAAGAGTGATGCTCCAGGGATACAAGACACGTTTGGGGACATTGGACACTTATTTGCCTGTCGTTTGTGGACAATTTGAGTGGGACACACTCCACTTGAGGAGTCCACCAATGACACACGAACACGTATCAAGTGTCCCCAAATCCCAAATCATGTCTCCGGAGCATTTTCCTTTAAAAAATAGAAGCTAGAATCCAAAATTTCCAGCAGTTAGTGGCAAGCATAGCCAACCTTGCTTGGTGTCTGCTTTTAGCAGCAGTGGATGGCAAGCAACAGGGCAACGCCAACCTTGGCGGCAGGATTCGGCAGGTTCAACCCTGGTGGGGGCATATGGCAACCTGGCGACTTGCGCTGAATTTGCATCAGCTTTGTATGCAATTTTATCATAAAATCTTTCTGTACCAAATTGGATTTCCTTGTTTTCCCCATTGTTACCTAATTGATGAAAGGATTGGTTACCCACTTAAATTTGTACTTATATAAATGTACGCCTTATAATGCCTAACAAACATAAGAGACGAATTCTAAAAGATAGTGAATAAAAGACAAATTCTAAAAGATAGTGTTTTCCCCATTGTTACCTAATTGATGAATGTATTTATAGGAATGTATGCCTTACAATGCCTAACAAACATAAGAGACAAGTTCTAAAAGATAGTGAACAAGAGAAATTCTGAAAGATAGTGAAAGTATTTTCCCCATTGTTACCTAGTTGATCAAAATAAAAGTAACCGACTTAAATTTGTATTTATAGAAATGTACTTCTTATAATGCCTAACAAACATAGGAGACAAATTATAAAAGATAATGAAAGCAGCGCGTTCCGTGGACGTAGATATTTACTATCAAGCCACATAATAACCTTGTGTGATCTTTCTGCCATTGTGTGATTGTTTTCTTCCTATTTCTGCCTTTATTCCCCAACAACCAGGGTCACAGTCGTCTTAGATGTAGATAAGAGCTGCAATTTTTAATAAGTTTCTTTTCTGTCAAAGGTTTCCACAAGGCTAGTAAACTCGTAACAAAAGGGGGGACAATTAAAATAATTGCATAAAGTAATTGGGGTGGTTTGAATAACTTCATAAGCATTCCCTTACCTACATTATTTAGAAAGGCAAATGCTAGGGAAACCTAGTTTTTGGACACAATAATGTGTCATTATCATATCGGGTGTTGTTTTCAGTGGACCCCGTATAACCCACGCATACCACCCAATATTGTGATGACACGTCACTGTGTCTCAAAATTGTGTCCTCCCTAGCATTACTCATTTACAAATAGCTTCCTGGCCAGAGCACTTGTTACTCTCTCCCCTTCACCCAAGGGTTTCTTTCATAGACATTTCCCGGTCAGAAATGAGCCTAAAAATCCCATCTAAGAGCCGCCCAGGCGGGCAACTAGTTGGTACCCACGGTGTCAACCAAGTCCAAACATATATATATATATATATATATATGACTAATGTTTTAGTGAATATAATACCGTAACTGACTAGAGGGAATTTACTTAGAATTGTTAAATTTGTGTTAGCATTTCATTTATTGTAGTATTATATTAAAAAAAGGTCATTTTGACAAAATCTCAATTTGATAATACGATATTTCACTTCACCCCAATATTTTCTAATAATTAGACATGACACCAATTTCATGAAGAAAAATAAAAATTAAATTAAAAAATTGTTTATTTGCATGGAAAAAAGCGTCGATTTACATTCAATGTGTAGTTTTTCAATGAAATATGCTTATTGTTGTTGATTTGCATGAAATTGGTGTTATGTCTAATTATTTGCTAAAACTGGGATTAAGTTAAATATCGTATTATCAAATTGGATTTTCGTCAATAGAATCCTATTAAAAATAAACCAAAATCCACCTAGATGGCCATTTTGCAGTCTCCCATCATCCGCCTATTGAGTTGTAGAACATTGGGTATTTTCCCATTCTGTCCATCCATTGAACTCCAAATACACTAGCCACCCTTATTTCATGCTTGCCCAGCAAAGGCAATGGCTCAAATCTCCCAATCAAGCTAAGTGCTATGTGTACTTCTCTCAAGTATGCTCATAAAGGGTTTCAGTTTATCTAAATGTGTGTCCCATATAATGTGGAAAACAACATGATTAGTAAAAAAGCTCATAAACACCACAATATTCTATATGACACATTATTAAAGGAGAAAAATGAACTTACCTTAGAAATCTAATCAAAATGTAGAAAACAAATGGTTTAGGGTGCAGTTCTAAAGTAACTGCCAAGTGTGAGGTAGATTATTATATGGTTATTTGTGAGTGATGCCAAAACATAAAAATAGCGACTGGCCATCCCGTTTAATCCAAGGAAGCTTATTGAAGATTATATAGAGCAATTCACAGTCAGACTCGAATAGTACATGGTGGCAACAGAGTTTCTGATATTTCTTAAAACGTCCCTGATGGTACTAAATTCTTCAATCGTTGTACTTGATTTCCCAAATGTAAAAGTTGATTGTATTTCGGTCCGCTTGGCTTGGGGTGAAAAGTAAAATGGTGAAAAGAATTTTCACCTGTTTGAAATTCTAATTTTGTCCAGCACCACATAATTATAGTCCGTGCACTAATTTAAGATTTCCTAAGAACAATGATTTTAACTCCAAGTAGGGAAAAAAAGTTTTTCACAAAATCACTTTTCACTCTTAAAAATATTTTACCGCGAACATAAGTGGGCCTTAGATGTTGCAGTTTCTCCAGTAGTAATTTGGTCCTGTGAGGCTGTGGTAAACTGATTTGGACCCACAACAAATGCATTCACTCTTGTTTTACATTTGCAGCATCTGAACAGAGAAAGAAGCACAAAGCCTTCACCTTGGGGAAGACCTAGCAAACAGAGAATGGTGCAATATTTAATCGGAGCAACTTAATTAAAAATTCATATTTACGTACCTACGGAAAGAGAGAAGAGAAAACGGGCGGGAAAACACGAATATTATAAAGAAGAGCTGACCGTCATGATTACATCCATGTACAAATTACAAAAATTAATGAAAAAGGTCAGATCAGAATTGTCAAACATGAGCAACTCTTTCTACCACATTAAGTTTGCCATTAGAGCCAAAAAGGGCAATTTTAAAAGTATACAACTATCAAGTAAGAAAATAAGATTTGACTATTTTTCATGAGAAAATCAAACAGATAAAGATCGTAAAAAAGAACTTTATGTGCAAATATAATGCAAAGAAACTAATACAATATTTTCCAATAAATAAATGGATAAGGGGAAGAACGCAAGTGTTCCCATCTTTGAAAAAGTGAAGCTTCTATTAGTGGCAGGGCCTAACCTACTGCAATTCTATAC
The DNA here is from genome assembly GCA_949130495.1 of Sambucus nigra. Classification (NCBI taxonomy): domain Eukaryota; kingdom Viridiplantae; phylum Streptophyta; class Magnoliopsida; order Dipsacales; family Adoxaceae; genus Sambucus; species Sambucus nigra. Next base: position 377,897,887 of record OX422219.1, on the reverse strand, counting down.
CAATTGGGAATGAAAATATTCATATGCTATTTATAGCACAATCAATGCAAAGTAGAGCTTTCTTAAATTTTTCAGTTCATATGAATTGGGATCATATTGACATAACTTTATCACCACCTTGATTTCTGAATTAGACGACTTATAATCCCTTTATATTTTACTTATTTTATCATTTGGTATAGATTAAGTATTATAATTTGTATAAATAAATTGAAGGTGAAGCATAGTTTCCTTATTAAATTGTGTAAAACTCGAAAGGATAAATTTAGAAACGAATACATTCGTGAACCGATAAAAGTAGCTCCTATAGACGAATATTGAAAGATAATTGGCTTTAGAAGGTTTGGACACGTCAAACGTAGACCAATAGATGCCCCCGTAAGGAAGAGTGATTTAGTTAGTATTGATAGTAACGCTAGGGGTAGAGGTAGGACTAAATTGACTTGGTGGGATATTATAAAAAAGGTCATGATATCATGTGGTTTAACCGAGGATATTGCACTGAAAGGATTCATGTAGCCGGTCCCATATAATTGGGAAAAGGCTTTGTTTTGTTGATTGGAGTGGAGTAACCAGTCAATAGGTAAAAGCATAGAATGATCTGCCCACTTCTCCGACTAAAAGAGTTGGGGACATAAGGTTATGGTTCAAAGTATTGACCAAATTGACTCAATTTCGAAGGCGGCTGATACGATATCAAGTCACACATCAATTAGATGTCATTGACTCGCAGAGTTTTTGGGTAAAACAGGTGAAATTGCCGAAGAACGCCAACAAGATTGCGGAAGGCTAGTGATGAAGGGCCTAAGATTTGTAGGACTTCACCTGCCGGTGATTTGTTGAGGTTCGACGCTGACAGACTGATGAGATTGCAAACAACTCGAGGCGAAGGCAGTGGCAGATTTACAGCGAGCCTACTTTGGGCAGCTGCCCACCTTAATTTATGGGAGGAAATTAATAAGGTATAAAGGTGGGGTTGAGTTCTTATTTGCGTAACTTGGACCACCTTAAGTTACGGTGGAAAGTGTAAATACTGGAGTATTTGAGCAAAAAAAACTACAAACTTATAAAGCCATACACCAAATGATAAAGCATAGCAGAAATCGCGGACTAACGGTTGTGATGTCCATTTTGAGTGTGAATAAAAAAATTCTACTTTAGATTGGGAATAGAAACAACTGCATTCACTATTCAGGTTAGATAAGATTTTAAATTTTAGATTGTGAACTAAAATTGAATACTTTTTATTTAAGTGGTAAAGACCTATTGGGGTCTTTAATAATACTAGCTATTTTCTTTTTTAGGTGTACTTACATACTTCAAAAAAGAAGGTTCTTCGGCGATATTTATTGTAATGCTTTTGTAATAAGAATTGAACTTTGATTTACTATTTTCTCTACCATTTGCTAAAATGTATTTTTCACGCCATTAATGGGGAAAAATCTAATGTGTTATATTTTCCGCCCACCTTAATAAAAGTTTCTAGATCCGGCCCTAGGCAAAGGACCTGCGATTTGCTGGACTCTGCCTGCTGGAAATTTACGACTTCAACGAACTCAATTATAGGGTTTTAAATGGGTTTTTGATTTGATGGTTTGGTTTGGTTGGTGAGGAACGTGATTTTGTATTACTGTTTTTTGACCATCTTTTTCCTTTTCTTTAGATTTTTCTTCCTGTTTACAGTTTACAGTGCAGTAAGTTTGGTTTATTGCTTTTTTTTTTTTGGGTAGCATACCATGAGGTGTCCGGGCCTGCTTACGCGCACCTCGACTAATCCCCATTCGCGATTTGTGGCTTCCGCTGGCCAAGCATTATTTTGACAGTGTCAGGGATCGAACTAGGGACCAAACCCAATCCACCCCCAAGACTGTCCCAGAGGCTTGGTTGTTTGGTTTATTGCTGAAGTTCAACTTTCTAACAGTTTACCAATTTTCAAATACAACTCTGATTTGAAATAAAAATATTAGGTCCTAGCTAGTAGAACTGTTTTAGAGACTATGATAAATGATCAATGAGTCAAGTGTTTATTTATTTTCTTTTTTTACTATTGTAAGTTACGACTATACTCAATAACACATTTATGCTATAAAATTTAAACCATTATCTACTATTGCTCAAGGGAGTAGCTCGTGCCAGAATAATTGATTAAACAAGGTTGTGTATCGTAAATTGTTGTTTTGTGAGTATATAATTTATCCATAATGTTATTTGATTTTATAAATATTTGTATAGCCCTCTAAACAGCATATCAGTGCGTAAGTTAGTTGAAAATTAAGCAGCTGACCTAGTGGCCAACACCGTGAGTTTGAACCATGAATGCCAGTGTAGGGAAGGATCACCTTCAAATAGACTACCTAAAAAAGGGTGTAAAAAGATTTTTTTTTTTTTTTCCTTATTTTCTTTTCTTTTTTTTTTTTTGGTTGGGGGGGAGGTCTAGCCCACCCTTTAGCATGATGGACTAATACGAACTTCTCTTATATACAACTGTACACTGCAATGGTGCGAGATAATGTGTTGTCTGGGAAAGAGAAATTCTCAATGAAAGGAATAGCCAAAAGTAAGTTCTCCAAACATCTTGACAGAGACAGGATCGACCAGAAGAGGCTTTTCTTATGGATTTATGATAGTGGATCGTTTATTTGTATCAAAGAGAAGGCACCCAGCAACTCGTTCCACCTCATTAATGACTTTGAAGGCTGTAAGTAAGTGGGAACATCCTAGAAAAGGCAATGAAGGGTGATGGAAACAGTCTTTTTTCACATATACCAAACGATTTGCATGGTTTCTGGCTTCAGAAGTTCAACAACGATAATAAGAGTTTCGTTAAAATGGTGCAGTTAGAAGCTGTATCAATTTTCCAGAAGGCAAGCAAGTTTTCGAGGGAAATGGTTTTGGGAGGAAGTAACAAAAGAGAAGAGGTCTCATCCAACGATCGCAATGAAAATAGAGTTGGAAATTACTACAAAAGGTATAATGGAAGTAAAAAGACAGGGTGGCTAGACAAACAGAGAATAACAGAGCATTTTTGTATAAAGCACAAGGAAATACCTACGAGGGGATTCCAAAGACAATAGAGTCATGAAACAAGATAGCTACAGCTAAAGACTTACATTCTATTGACTGGGAAAAGTTGTAGTGTGCAAAAGAGAAAATGCATGGGATCCATCGAGAGAGATCCAAAACTCATTCAACAAATTTGTAAATTTGTTGTATGCATCCTAACTTTTACAGCCAATATGGCGTGGTTTAAATGCAAAGATGAAGAGGAAGCTACCTGTTTTGGAGAAAAGAAATTTCTTTCTGACATTTCACCATGAAATTGTAGAAGAGGCACCATGATATCTTCTTAAACACAGGATCTATAACTGAAAGACATCTTATTAACACTTGGACCAAGGAAATGGTTGAAAAAAAATGGAAGGAATGTGGGGTGAACATGTTCTACTGCAAAAATTAAAATCAAAGGCAACCGAAATGGTTTCATTCCAACAGAAATTGAGTGGGTCGGGGAAGATGTGCACATCGTGATTTAGTTGAGATAAGCCTCGAGACAGATTTTGGCCAAATTAAAGGACACCAATATCCCGCCAGATATTGCAGAGTTGGCTGTCCCGGTAGAATGGAACAGAGAAGTTATAGCTGCATGGAAAGGAAGTGCAAGGAAAATCAAACCAAGGCTCCAGAGAAAGACAAAAATGAAACGCATGGTAGTGAGGAAGATGTATTGGAGAGTAGGCATACGGCTGGTGATGATAGCTCTCCACTCAGATGATTATTGGTATTAGTATAACAAAATATCAGACAGGTGTATTAATGTATTTCCCAACATTGTATAGAGATTTGGGATTTCCTGCAAAGAATGTGAATTATGGATCTTTGACATAAGAGAGGCCTAATACTTATTTGAAAGCTTCAGGTCTTGTGTATTTCAAGCAATCAGAGAGATTCATTAGACGCAAATGAGCGGGACACAGTAAAGAAGAAGGGCAGGAATAAATAGGGCTTCAATCTCAAACAGTTGGCTGAACTTTCGATGTGTAAATGATGAAGACAACAGTACTGAAAAAGTTTCCCCCAATAATGGGTACTCCATTTCAGAGGCTGAAAGAAGCCAGTGAAAAGGTTAACAATGCCAGTTCTATAGACGACTGAGAAGTTTTTTATGATGATGTATCGCTGCCAGAGAGCATGGTAGCAGATACAGAATTTTCTGGAGATGATGAAGACGAAGATTCAGAAGATAACAATGTAGCAACCAAGTATAAGGTGGACGTTTTTTTAGATGTTATCAGCAAACTGTTTGAGAGGCTTCTACGGTCAGTGATAAAGCATCCGTAGATGATAGCTAAGATTCCTTAGCAATTTGGAGCAGGTCGAGGGGGGAGGGGGTAGCAACATCTTCGAGCAGAGGGAGGCATTTTCATCAAAAGTCAATGAACATGAGTCGCTTTATGTGCATGCCCAGTCTGTGTGGGCACTGAAGGTGACAATTAATCTCCTTCGTATATTTTTTGGAATTCATTAAGGTTGGATGGGATCCCTCTTCTTTGTTTGTCCTTGTCTGGCTCGTTTCCCCAAGAGGTATGATCATTTTTTTCCTGAAAGGTGTGACCATAGGGTTGGACAACCATAATTTTCTCACCCAAGTCTTTAAACAAAAGTTTTGGTTGAAATCCTTTTCTCAAACTGGTAAATCAAATTTGTTGAGGCTGGTATCTGATGGTGGGGATGCTGGAATGCAACCAGAAATATTGGAAGGGAGGCACTTTTGTTCCATGATAGTAGCCCATATATTTTGGATGAGAACTTGTGTGAGGTTGTAGTAATTTCAGCCAATAGTGAAGGGGATAAAGAGATCATTAAAAATTGTAGAAATTACCCGTTGGGTGACATGTCTGATTTAGAAGGGGATGATTGGAATAAAAATCAGATGTTGGAGAAACCAAAAATGCAAGTTATGTTAAAGCTCCTTGAAACATGTTCCCTAAAACATGCCATACTTTATGAAAATTATTGGTGTAATTATTTTAATATCTTAGGCTTAATTTTAGGCATAAATCATGCTTGTATATTCCCTTTATACACATTGTAAGAGCTATATATATAGGTCTCCAATTAGAGACGATAACAAGGAAATTCAATTATCCTCATGGTATCTGCCTAAATCCCGATCCTCACCTTCTTTCCATTTCTTTTCCGATGAGTTTGTCCTCTTTTCGGCGTCCCTCTGCCAGTGGCAAGCTCATACCTATGCCGTCTCTTCTACTGTACCTTTCCCTTTGCACGAGCATTGTTTATCGTTGGAGTTATGTTCACTGTCGAAATCATTATTCACCGTCAAGTTACTATTCAAAAACAAACTACCCTCTTCACTTCTGCCCTTCCAAACCTTTAATACCCATACCCTCCACTGCACTCACCATGTCTTCCTCCGACGCCGCTAACTCTTCCACCAATATTACAGAAATCTCCTATGCCCAAAACCCTCCTACTCGTATTCAAATCCCCAACATTACCCATCTTGTCACAGTTAAACTAATCGATGACAATTTTCTTTTGTGGTCTCACCAAATTGAAGCCTTTCTCTATGGGCAAGATTATTTTTGGTTTGTTGATGGCTATTATCCTCGCCCCACCTCTAAACAAGAATGATGCGCCATGCTCGTGCTGACAAAACTCTAGTCAATATCATCTCCGCTACTTTTTATCACTACTGACGACTGTGATTGTATGCTCAACCTCTGCCGAACTTTGAACTATTATCAAGACTCAATTCTCTCAGAAGTCAATTGTTAATGCCTCTCTCTACCGAAAAAGGCTCACAAGTCTCATTCGCGGCACCCGCTCCATTACGGACGACCTTCAGGAAGCCAAGTCCATTAATGATGCTCTTGCCACTATTGGTCAACCTGTCTCCAACATGGATTTTGTCAACTCTATTATAAATAGTCTGCGCCTGAGTTTGAGATTCTTGTCACTGCCATTGAGAGCTTTAACACTCTCCCTGATTTTTTCGAACTCCGATCTTGTTTGCTGAACTACCAAGCCCGCCACAAGTCCACTTCCATCACCCCACCTATTGACCTCCTAACCTCTCAGCATGCCCCTCCTTCTCATACCACCTATCGGAACAACAAATATCATCAAAAAGGACGATGGACCCCAAACCGCTCCTATACCAACAACAGTCATTACCCTCAGCCTGGCGTTCTTGGATCTGGTCCTACACAGCAACCCATGATCCAATGCCAACTCTGCTCTGGCCGCTATGGTCACTCGGCCCGCACTTGCTCCCGTCTCTCCAGCTTTACCCAACTATCAGTGCCCCACTCCCTCAACTCTGCATTTATTGGACTTCAAATAGCCCAACCTCTACCGCCCTCCTATGACCCCAACTGAAATTCTGACACCGGAGCCTCCACCCACATGATCGGCAATCGTGCGCCCCTTCAGCAACGTCATCCTTATTCTCGACAAAACACCATTCAACTTGAAAATGGTGATCATTTCCCCATCACTTATACGGGTAACATGGAACTTCCTCTTAGTTCTTCCTCTTTTCATCTTAACAACGTATATGTTGTTCCTTCCATGCGCAAGAATATATTATCTATTGCTCAATTATGTAAAGATAATAAAATTCTTTGTGCTTTTAATACCCATCATTTCTATATCTTTGATCTCACTATTGGGTCTTTTCTTTATGAGGACCTATGTAAGGATAGTCTCTACAAGCTTCCTGCTCTTCCATCCTGTGTTCAAACTAAATCCATCTCCCACAGTTCCTCTACATTGTGACATCACAAACTTGGCCATCCCTCTGCGAAAATCATCTCTTATTTAGGCTCGCATAAATTTTTATCTCCTACATTTAAGACTTATTCTTCCTTTTGTCAAGGTTGTGCCTTGGAAAAATACACACACCTCTTTCCCAAATCAAATAAAATAAAAAGTCCAGCTCAATTTTCCTTAATACATGCTAATGTTTGGCAATCTCCTAATCTCTCTAACTCTGGTTACAAATAGTATGTGCTTTTTACTAACAATTATACACGTTTTTTCTAGTTATATTTTATGAAACGTAAATCAGAAGTTCTTATGCACTTTAAGAATTTCGTCACTGGCACACAAACACAATTCTCCGCCTCTATCAAACAATTTCAAAGTGACGGCGGTGGAGAATTCGAGGGCCTTTTTCAGGAACTTTGCACATTCATCGACATTCATCGTCGTATTTCTTGCCCTCACACACCCGCACAGAATGGTCTTGTTGAACGAAAGCATCATCAAATTGGGGACATGTTCCGCACTCTCCTTCTCTTTAGTCACATTCCCCTCTGACACTGGCCTGAAGTTGTCTCCACCTTTGTCCATCTTATCAATCGTCTCCCCTCTCTCGTTCTTAATTGGGCTTCCCCCTTCTTCCATCTCTATGGGTGTTCCCCCTCGTACTCCAACCTCCGTGTTTTTAGTTGTGCCTCTTATCCGCATTTGGGTGCTTATTTTACTAACAAATTATTGGCAAGAACAGTTGAATGTGTGTTTTTAGGTTACAGGTCACAACACAAAGGGTATCGTTGCTTGAATCACTCAACCGGCTATGTCTATATATCCCACCTTTTTCGTTTCAACGAACACCATTTTCCCTTCTCTACTACTACCCCAACCTCCAACCCTTCTCCCTGGATATCCATACCCCCTATCCCTCCTGCCCCCTCCTTACCCCTACCCACTCCTTGGCCCTCTTCTCATGAACCCTATCTTCTATATTATCACCGCGCTCCGCCCAACCACCTCCAGATACAAATGCCCCTCCCTCCAACTCCGCAGACATTCCCTCATCTGCCCCCACCCGACATCCTATGATCACCCGACAACAAGTCGGTACCCATAAGCCCTTCCACCAAACAAGTGGCACCATCAGATATCCCCTTCCCAAAGCTCTACTAGCTCACCCACCCTCCACTACCTCCGAACCCACCAGATACTCTCAGGCCTCCCGCATTCCCTAATGGCGTCTGGTCATGACTACGGAGTTCAATGACTCACTTAAGAACTCTATTTGGGTTCTTGTTCCTCCAAATCCTGCTCAACATGTAGGTGGCTGCAAATGGGTGTTTAAGCTAAAGCGTCGTGTTGATGGTTCCATTAAGCCCCACAAGGCTCGTCTGGTTGTAAAGGGATTCCACTAACAGGCCGGTATTGATGTCGAGGAAACATTCAGCCCAGTCAGCAAGCTCAACACAGTCAACAAATTCTGCACATGCTGATCATGTCTGCCTTCTCAAAAAGGCCATTTATGGCCTCAAACAAGCCCCCCGTGCCTGGTTCCAACGACTCAGCAGTTTTCTTCTCCAGTATGAATTCATTATAGTCGTGTCGATCACTCTCTGTTCATCTACAAATCTGAGTGTGCGATTCTCTACCTTCTACTTTACGTGGATGATATCAGTCTTACTAGCAACACCCTACACCTACTTCATTCATTACCATCTTGGGCAACGAATTTGAGTTAAGTGACCTTGGGCCCCTCTCCTACTTCCTTGGCCCCCTCTCCGGATCAAATTGTCGATATTTTTACCAAAGGGCTCCACAAGCATCGTTCCACTCTGCTACAATCGAACCTCGTCTCCCCAGGACAGTCGAGTTTGCAAGGGAGTGTTAAAGCTCCTTGAAACATGCTCCTTAAAACATGCTCCTTGAAACATGTTCCCTAAAATATGCCATACTTTATGGGAATTATTAGTGTAATTATTTTAATATCTTAGTCTTAATTTAGGCATAAATCATACTTATATGTTTCCTTTATACACATTGTAAGAGCTATATATATAGTCCTCCAATTGGAAAAGAATAACAAGGAAATTCATTTCACTTCAAGTTATTACTATTAAAAAAACAAATATCTTTTCAAAAGTCATGGAAAACGAATGAGTGGTCAAATTAGGGCATGGGAGCTAAGATTATTTTACTTTGTTGTGAACTACAAGTCAGGTAAAATTGGGTCCGTCAAAGGTGGGAAGAACAATGTGTCTTAGTGGAGATTTTAAGTAGGAGATATGAGTGAGGTGAAATCGCAATGACAATGTTTTCTTAACACAATAAATACTATCTCTAGTAATATATAACATATTCTCAAATATATCTTCATTCAATCCCTTCTAATTTCCCATCATTTCACTGAAACGAACTTGACTCCAACGAGTTAAGATAACGAAGAATACTCCCAGTTGTCAATCAACATATTAAAAGATTCAAACGGGGCAAATTCATGTCATTGACCACCACAAAATGCGCAATATGGCTCACATGCAAGTACATTGGGGACTAATCAGTGCAGTGACTAGTGCTAGAAAAGTGGAAACTCCATAAAGTAATCTGTCCTCAGAAAATTTTGTACCAAAAGTTAGATTTGAACATAAATCAGTAAAATATGCACTAGCTCTCAAAGAATAGCAAGAATAAGTCCATTAAATGTTAACGTGAAATATGTTGACAGAGTGACTCTTCTGACAACGAAGTAATAACAATACCCCGAGGATGAAAATAGCCAAGAACATCCCCAATAGAACTTGTTATAAAAGAAAGACACGGGTAATGAGACGAACTTAATGCACTATGTGGAAGTTTAACAATAGTATCAACCAAACCCTCGTCGGAAGGCAAAGTGGGAAGAGGGTGATGAGAGAAATTCATCAGAATAAAGTGAGATATTATTCAAAGAACCTATAGTAGTAAACTGAGAATCTACGTATGTTTATATATATCAAGATCTTCAACATATACCAAATTATTCTTCAGTTACCACAACGGCTAGCCTTCAACTTAGAATTTTTTAGCCAATTTAAGATGACAAAAATGTGTAGAAATAACAACAATACCATTCAAGAAGTAGTCATGATACTCATAAGTGAAAGTATTGAGATGGTGACTAGTTGACATGAGTGTCTCTTTCTCTAAGAGGTATCAATTTTTGCTCAAAATAGCTTGGCTTTGACCACTAAAACCCAGAGGGGATGGCCTACTAGTGGTATGTTCAATCGTTACATTAAAACACTCAAAAGTGAGGGTGGTCATGACCCTTTTAGAGTAGTCTTTCAATACAACTTTTATTGAGAAAGTCATGTAATCTAGCTATGGCATGTTGAAGGTCTTGAATGTCTAGCTATGAGGAAGATGAGGTTTTTAAAGGTTATAACTAGTGGTGCGAGCTGTTTGACTGCAGTTGTGGACATAATAACGACTATTTATGATGTAAATTAACAACACACACAAATACTCAAAATGAATAAAAGATTCTCCAATATACTTCATCTCCCCAATGGACGCTATTACATCACTATATATAGCCTTGGAATGAACGGGAAAAAAAAAGTACATAAAAGGACAAATGAAGGGAATATTTTCCTAACTAGCCCATACGAGCATATGTAATAAAAATAAAATGACAAATAAAGCTCTTGCTTACTATATGCATCAATTTGTATCACTAACAACAGATGGTGTCACTCGCTAGATTTCTCAGTCGAGATATCCCATAATGTGACAATGCAATCTACCTACCATTAGAACAGACTTTTCAACCTATAAGCCTTAAAATTAGACCTAGCAAAATGAGGCACGACACAAACCGACACGAAGTTATAAGTTAATGGGTGGACCCTTAATGGGTTCGGGTCATATCAGTGCCAACACGATAAGACACGATAGTTAACGGGTCGGGTTAGGATTGACCCCCTTCACCCGTTAATACCCGATAAAACCCGTTGTGACCCATTAATTTAAGTAAATAAGATATACTTTTGGAACTTATAAACATTTTATATAGCATAATGTTAATTTAATCATAATAAATTTTACTAAATGAGAGATTTAGTAATGTCAATGAATTAATGGGTCTATTTGGGTTCAAAAATGAGATAATATGTCAACTTGTATACAATTCAAAATAATTCATCATCTTAATGGGTATTAACGAGTGAACACGACACGACACGACACGATAACATAACGGGTCGGGTTTGGATATGATTTTTTCACATGATAAAAAAGTCACCCGTTTAGACACGAATCCAATAAGACCCGAACACGATAAAAAACGACACGACCCGACACGACCCATTGACAGGTCTACTCAAAATAGACTTCATTTAAATTTATAGGCTAGCGTTGTTTAAATTTCATTATAATATTTGCAGTAATAAATGTAGCAATAGTATCCCGAGTACTCTCTCTTATGTCATATGAAGCACCGACACTCTGGGACACGTTTGGACACGTGTCGACACGATGGGGCACGTTTGGACGCGTTGCCGACACGCTAGGACACGTAAAAGGACTTTTTTTTCTTATGTGATGATGATTCTTCCTTGTTTATGATTTTTAATGTTAAAGTGTGTTTGAATTTTGTTTTGTATGGTCCATTTTCATAATTTCATGTTAAGAATGCTCTAATAATGTATTTTATGGAAAAAACTGTTTTATTTCATTAATATATATATATATATATATATATATATATATATATATATATATATATATATATATATATTAACGTATCCTACCATGTCGTATCCTAGTTTTTTGAAAAAATCACGTGTCGTGTGTCGCGTCAAAACACGTATTACGTGTCGAGTCCATGCTTCATAGCTTATGTCGCGGAATTGCATGAGATATTTCAATTGTGAAAATAATGAGACATTTCAAAATTGCGTGTAAATTTAAAACCATTGAACATGCAAAGGATCATTATAAGAAGTGGGTAGATATTTATCTCATCTATAAGTGATTTTCATTTCATAGATGGTTTGACCAAGCATTCTTTATTCCATCAAAGTGTGTGCTATGTGTAGTTGGGAGCGGAAGAAATTTAATCTAAAAATTACACAACAACAACAATTTTTAGAGGCCAAAGGCCCAACTTCGAATTCTCATTCATCTCTCAAAATAAATTAGTTCCTTTATAAGGAAGAGGAGCAACCTACATAAAGAGTATAAGAGAATAAAGAAGAGAGCCCTAGAAGCATGATGTCACGAGATAGTGGTGCCCATAGGTGACATCATCAATCTGGAAGCCTCTCAAAATATCTTATGAAAAAAAGATGAAAATATCCTTTAGGGGTTATGCTTCTTGATGCCAGTAACATTTTGGCAAAATTTAATAATTGTTCAAGGGAAATACAAGTGAATTGGGAGTTAGTCCAACCTAACCAAGAGATTTAATTGTCCGCATCCTCAAGCCAAACTAGAATCACATTAGGGTCAGGTGATTCCTTAAATGTAGAACGGATGAGGAGTGAGTTACTCCCGTTTGTCAAGTCATTATAAGTATAACCATGATGGTTTGGACAGCAATGATGGAGAGATAATGTATGGTATTGATCATTTGAGGCGAATGTGATGGTATAAGCATATGGATCATAAAAACTCATGGTCGAATCTTGAACAAGTGATAACAAATAAGTACTTAGGAAGAAAATGACCTGAAGAGAGGAGTAAATTTTTGTTGACGTTGAAAACACTACGATGAGCACGAGATTATGGACCCTTTGCAAATTCTAGTAACTTATCGATGAAAAATGTATCAATCACAATTTTAATTAAAAATATCAAGGATATGAGTTCCAATTGATGTGACAGGATGCCGAATGACTTTTGTAAAAGTATATGTTGAAATTGGAAAAACTCTAGTAGCATTGCTCACAATTAGTTAACCTGAAAAAGATAGGTTTTTGTATACTCTTTTCCAGCCTTCTGGTTGTTTTCCTCCAATACCAGAGCAGGCGGTTTAGTTCAATGCAGTGATTTGGAGAAATGAATTTGTAGATGGGTTTAGGTTAGACTGTGCTAGGTTGATGGGCTGATAGACTAAGATATGGTTCGAACTATCATAAAAAAAGGGTCAAATAAAAATTTGGTTTATTTTAAACCCAAGAAAGCTGCAGCTAAATATAAAACTGCATGTAGTTTAAAGAAACAAAGTCCAGCAAACAGGGTTGGGTCCAACTGGAATTGGGTTTCAGAATACTAGGTTGTAACTGCAAAGATTATGGGCTGATTTTTAAAGACGAGAAAGGTTATGGACGGAATATAAGGGTTGGGCTTAGTAGTACCTGGATCGGACCATCTCTTTTGTTGTACTTCCTTTATATGAGCTAAGGCTTTCAAATTAAGGCTTCTTCAAGCCCAGCAAACAAGTGCTACAGTGAGTACACGTGATGGTTGTGGTGCTGGGCTGAGTACAGTCAACTTTGACGGATGAAAAAGGCGTCCAGAATCTATTTTTTCATCTTCTATTTCTTCTTTCTAATTTTAATTCTTCTTTTTAGATGATGTTGACGAATGACGAGGTTGTTGATGCAGGGTTCCCAGTGGGGACAGTTGCAGACGAAGGTGGTTTCTGGCAATGCTGTAAGGTGGCTCAGAAATGAACGGTGATCGATTGTTGGGGTTGTGGGTAGATGAAGGCACATATGGTGGAATCGGCGATTTGGAGTTTCAAGCGATCAATTGGGTTCTAAGGTTTAGAGGTTTTGATGCCGGATTCAGGATGAGCAATACAGGAAGGTGGTGATGACATTTCCGATGGTGGTGATGGATGGAGGTCGGTCGGTCATACAGTGGGGTTGTGGGTCGATGGTTATGGTCGTGGTTGCTAATAGGTAGGTAGGTGATGATGGTTTTCCAGCAAAGGGTTATTTGCGTTTGCTTTGAAATGATGATAACTGGTGGGAGTTTAAGGCTTAGGGTAGCGGAGGTTCTAGAGGGTTGGACGAACCGTGGCGAGATGTTTGACCGGTGGCAGAAAGCCCGGAGATTGAGGTTACAGCTATGATACCAAAATGGAGCAATACAACCATAAACAGACTTACCCTACACTTAATTGATGAAAAGAAAGACAATGTGCTGCAAAGAAAAGAGCAATAACCAGAAATGAGAATCAAGAAGGACTAATGACTAAACATAAATCTGTACTAATCAATATTTATTCATCCAAAATTGTCATAATCCTAATAGTACTCAAATATTTAAGATAAATACGATTCAGAGGTCAAGGAGGAGCGAATAGAGGAAGAGATGAGAAAAACAACAAGGAATCTCCAACTGAAACTTGAGGATTTACTTATCAAGGAAGAGATCTTGTGGAATCAAAAAGAAATAGTCAAAGGCATCAAGGAATGGGACAACAATACAAAATTGTTCTATAGAATAGCATGTTGAAAAATAGGATTCATGTAGCCGACCCCAAATAATTAGGAAAAGGTTTTGTTGAGTTGAGTTGAGAATAGCATGTTGAAGGAAAAACACCAAAGTCATTTCCAGCTTAGAGGTGAACTATGAAGCACAGATATTTTGTTAGTGGTAACCGTACCGATATACTTCGACACACGGATCGGATAATACATATCCAAATTAAAAAAAAAAAAAAAAAGCCCCCATGACATATGGACATGAACCTATGTATCCTGGTTTATTTTATGTTTTTCACATATGCCGATAGGAGTTCGGGTGAGACTAGAGAGACACCGTGGGGGCACTTTTTCCCTTTAACATTTGAACGAGGCCAATTGATAATTCTAAAACATATCTAATATAAAAATGATTAGGGAAAAATGCAAATTTAACCTTGTAGTTTGGCGTGATTTTCGATTTTGGAACCAATGTTTCAAAAATTGCAATGTTAACCCTGAATTTTGAAAGATGCTTAAATTAAACCCACTATTAGAATGCCATTAAAAAAATGTAACAGAATTGTCGACTCAATGTCTTATGTGGCAAAAAAATTACATGGTCAAATAAAAGTTTAACACGTAGCACCTACTTTAAGTCTTAAATACTCCCTTTTAACATTAAAAACATTTAATAAATAAAAATAAAATAACAAATGTTCTCATGTGAATCAAGAATGCGAAAGCGTTACTATTACACTACATACCAAATACGAACTACAATACACCAATTAAATACACCAAATACGACTAAACTAAGAAAACGAGTTCATTCCTCTCTCTATATTCTTTTTTCAATATTCAAGTCTAATTACAAATGAAGACCAAGGGCCTATTTATAGGAGAGATTAGCTTGCTAACCAAGCTAAGATTCAAAAAGACTAAAAAGGGCAACTAATAACTAAAATTGACTAATTAGCCCCAATCATATTTGGAAACTAATTAAAGACTAAAAATAAAATAAAATGACAATAATACCCTAAACTAAAAATAGAAAAAAAGATAGTCTTCTCCCGGAAGCATAACCACGCGCCACATGTCACTAATATGCATCATGTTCTCTCTCACCTCTCCTTCACCCTTAGTACTTCGACCCTCCCCACCCCTCTCCCTCCCTCCCCCGCCCCCTACACCGGCCCCTCCCTTTGTAATACCCCCTATTTTCGACACCGGTTTATGAGAATTATTCGCTCATTTTTTGGAATTTAATTGCATTAGTTCGAATTTATTTGGAAATACATTGGAAGGCAGGGGCATTTTGGTCTTTTGGTTTTGGCTTGGGGAGCACGCAAAAGAGTGTTGTACATGAGGTGGATTTTGTAGTGGAGAAATCCTAAAAGGATTAGGAGATGAGAAATTGAAGAGAAGAAGAAGGATCCGGAGAAGAGAAGAGAAGAGAGAGAGAGGCTCACGATTTTGAACCGCTACAGCGGGAAATACCCACCCGCTATAGTGGGTGGGTGCGAAGAGGTGGGTTGGCTTGGTTTTTTGCCTGGGATTCAAGGCAGTTGGTTTTTCCTTGTTTAAGAAGACTCTAAACCTATATTCTTTATATATTCGTTTACACACTGGGCCTTATTTTTATTCCATACGCACATTGTGATCAAATGCAAACACTACAGTACCTAAACACAAACCCTAAAATGCCATTATTAATATCGTTAAACCTTATTATAAAGACCTTCTGCTTGGAGTGCTGCTTGGAGTGCGAAGATAATGCAAGAATGAACGTTGTTCAATTTTTGGCATAAATTACAGATTCGAGATTGGTTTTGTAGACGGATTATGGAAGAATTTCATAATCCAAATTTTACGTGGATTTTATCCGTTTGAGGTGGGCGTCGTCCTCCCGTGGTTATTTTGTATACTATACATGTTCACCTTGTTTGTATACATATATTCCATGCTATGTGTTGCATTTTATATATCATACTTGTATATATTATTCTTGTTGCACACATGATTATGTGATATTATTTTCATGCCAAGTGGATGGAAAAATTGTAATTAGATGATATTATGCATGTGATTGGGTGTAGAATCGAGTAGAGAATAATTACCTAATTTGTGGAAATCTTGATAAAGATGTATTACGAGATTGATATTATTGTTGTTGGATGATGCTAAGGCATACCTTAGCCAAACCACCAACTAGACAAGGTGTGCTTTCGAGCTAGTTTCTTGTCTCTTATCTCGCGTGCCATGCCATGAACCCGTTGGGCTATTAAGTCAGTTTTATTGTGGGCTCTTAAGCCAGTGGTAGGACGATGAGAAGAGTACCCTATTGTGCCTTGTGAGTGTGTTTATGTTGATTTGGGGGTCATGGAGTGTTGGGAGGATAATTGACAAGATAGGTGATCGAGAGTCCACACCGTACTGAGGGAAGTGCGGTAGAGATTTCATTTATGGGGGACTTGGGTTGGGTAGTGATACGCAGTGCGATCCTAGGTTGCAATAATTATTCTTGGGATGAAAATGAGTGTTCATATGCATACACTCTATATACTGTGCATGCACAAGTATGTGTAGTTCACTTGAGTATTTATACGAGCCTACTGAGTTATTCGCTTACCCCTTATAGTTTGATTTGAGCAGCGATTTATATGTTGATTGATGCGGCGCGATCGGATTTGGGTTACGGGAAAGAATTGACAGCTTTGTACTTCATTTCGAAAGAATTGTACATTTTATTGTAAAAACAATTGTAGAAAGGACTTTTAAGATTAAATGAGAATAAAGAGTTTATTTTATTCATTTATGCTTCTGCAAATGTTTTATTTAATCATTGGGCATTGTTAAATAGTTTTAAAAATGGTTTGAAATTGGGCATTTTTACTTTTTAGTGGCACTTTGAGAATTTATTTTCTCGGTGTGTTATACCCCCACCCACTACAACTCACTGTTACCGACAATCTCTCTCTCAACATCATACCTCTCTCTCTACACACACACACACACACACACACACATATATACACCGTCTATGTAAATATACATATATCTATGTATATACACAGATCATCTATATAGGTGTATATGTGGGTATGTACGTAGGTGTATGTGGGTGTTTATGTGCATGTATGTGTGTATATATGTGGGGGGGGAGGGGGGGACATTTTTATATTTATTTTGATTTTTTAAAATAAATGTGTTTAATAAAAAAAATTCAAATAATTATTGCATTAAAAACAATTGTTTTAATTTTTGGAAATTTATAATTTTATTTTTCATTATTTATATTGTAATCCACATGTCATTATTTGATTGGTCACTCTAATAAATAAAGAGTCTAAGTGGCTTGCCAAATTAGAACCTCTTTAATTATCATGGTTATCGTTGCAACTTTTGAAACATCAAGTCCAAAATTAAAAATCACCCCTAACTCGAGGGTTAAACTAAACCCAAATTAGTCATTTGCCTTACCACAAAATTACACATGAAGTCACAAACTACAGCAAGTAGCCTCGCTCTTCCATTGACGCTGTCCTCATGCATTGTCAGCAAGCATCATCTGCACATTTATGATGAGTGTTGAATTGTTCTTATTACCTTTTACACATTTTTCTGACTTAAATGTTTTTCTAATCATACTCTTCATAAAGTTTTTAAATTACTAAACTTTTAAAGTATTATTTTATTATCATATTCCAGTCGTATTGTATCCTCATTATTTAAGTTTTGTCAAATCCCATGTTCGAATCGTATCTAATACGCATTTTTGTACCCGGGAAGTGAATGACAAACTAATTTTGGAAGTTGAAGTAGGGTTTGTGTTAAATACCATGGATTTTTCATTGATGATAAATGGAAGATTAGAAGTAAATATAGGGCTTAGACAGGGATACTCCTCTCCTCCTTCATAGTTAATCTTGTGGCGGAGGTGTTCAGTTGAACCATGGAAAGGGAAAATGAAAACCTTTTTATAAACGGTTTCGAGATAGGGAAAGAAATATAATACGTCACATTTGCAATTTATGGATGACATAACCTTTTTAGTGGACGGTGAGGAGAACAAATTTGTAAATCTTGTTGGAATGATTAAAATTTCCGGTAAACTATCGGATCTAGATACGAACATGTCTAAAAGTGTCTTAGTGAAAATTATTGTTGAAGACAACAAATTTATTGATTGGCTAATGAGGTGGGGTGTATAATTGGGTCTTGGCCTATAATATTTTTTAGCATGCCTTGGGGAAGTAAAAGATCCTACTCTTTTCAGGAAGAGGAACCAATTACAGCAAAATAAAAAGAGTACAATTCGATGACATTACAATTAAGCCAATTACACTTCTTATCACGGATAGTATACAACAATATGTTTGTGTAGTTTTATGTGTTTTATACAATGGAATGATGGATGCCAATGCGATGCAAGCAATGAATTCTATAGGATTGGTATATTATTAGGGTTGGCAAATGCTATGAGTCCCAACTACATCCTCAATTCATCCGTCAACTGATATGGTATTGCAACAAGTGTTGTACACTACACTATTCTGTAATAATTATAGAGTAAGGATCTTCCTCTTAACAGGGCTTCTCGAGGCTCCACTCTCCCCCCGAATGAGTAAGGCCACGTTAACCTTGGCAAAGATGGGGATAAAGAGTAAGAATTGAAGCCGCCTTAGCATTTCCAGTACAACACTTTATTGATATAACATATTTGTTGGGGGATGTAGTTGGGACTCATAGCATTACTCATTAGGGTTTCTTTCGTAAAGTCATTTCTGTGAAACCTAACTGTGATATTTCATAGCCATCTCGCCTTGTATTCAAAAGATCGGCATTCAAAAACCTGTGAATACATTCAGCCAGACAAATACTCTAGTGGTACCTAAATGATAAGCCTTTACATCTATTTGTATCAATTTATGCATGTAGGATAAAAAAAAGCAAACAAATTAGGAGGAGCGAATTAATTAAAAAACAAACAAGTAACAAAGTATCAATTTCAAATACATGAGTGGTTTAATTACCAGCTAAAACAGGTTATAAAGCAAGGCCTTGTTCCCTAGCTTTCTTCAGCCACTTAAGAGTACTCTCCAATGTCGAGTACGCAGCAACCTCTGTCAAACTCTCACTCTCCACTGCATAATCAAACACCTCATACGCCTCCGAAACCTTACCATTCCTACAAAGCGCCCTCACAAACGTCCCATACGAACCCGCCTCGAGCTCCATCCCCGCAGCCTTCATTACCCCATACAACTCAACCCCCTTCCCCAAAAACCTAGACTTACACAACCCATGTAACAACGTATTATAAGTACACGAATTCGGACTACACCCTTTCGCTTCCATCTCTTCCAACAAACTCAGTGCCCCCAATGCATTCCCCTCTCTACACATCCCATTCATCAATGAAGTATAAGTAACAGCATCCGGAAAATGCCCCATCTCTGCCATCACACCCAAAAACTTCCTCGCATCCTTAACCCTCCCCGATTTGGACAATCCATAAACCAAAGTATTATATGTCACAAGATCCGGCTCCACCCCATCCTCCTGCATTTTCTTGTAAACCCTTAAAACCTCCCCTCCTTGGCTCAGCATACAATAACCCTTCATGATTGTATTATAAACGTAACAATCGGGCTTAAACCCTTCCTCCCCCAACACATCCAACAACCTTGTCGCCTCACGAAGATTCTTGGTGTTACAAACATTATCAATCAAGATTGTGTATGTGACCAAATCAGGCTTTATATTAAAGGAATCTCTCATTTCATTAATGAAGGAGTGAACAGTCGTCAAAGCTCTCGTCTTGCATAAATGCCTAGTAAGGAAATTGTAAGTGTAGGTATCAGGGTGTGTGTGTTTGAGGGAGAATTCTTTGAAAATGGCAACTGCGTCTTCTTGGCGATCAGCGGAGCAGAGTCCGCGGACAGCGATGTCGGCAGTGACTTTATCAGGAGGGAGGTTGTGGGTGAGCATGAGGTTGAGGATTTGGTGGGGGGAATGAGGGGGTTGGCAGGATTTGGTGAGGAGAATGTGGAAGGTGGATTTTTGAGGGGAGAAGGGAGGGTGGGTATTGATGATGTGGTTGAGGAAAAAGATGGAGTCTTGGAGGGTGGAGATGGAGGAGAAGGATTGGAGGATGGAGTTGCAGAGTTTGGGGTCAAGTGGGGTAGAGGTGGATTTGGTGGTGAGGGAGTTAAAGAGGTTTTTGGCTTCGGAGAGGTTGGGGGAGTGGAAGGTGATTGTTGGGGGTTGGGGGGTAAGGGTTTTGGGGGGTTTTTTGTTGGGATGGCGATGGGGGGGTTGAGTTTGAGTTTGAGTTTGAGTTAGAGGAGATGGGGAGTGTTTCTGTTGGAGAAGGGTGGGAAGAGGGAATCGTGCTGTTCTCAGTCCTGGTGGTATCTTCCCCATTTTATCCCTTCTTCTTATTCTTCTTCTACTTCACCTCATACATTCTTGACACAGCTAATTCGATTTAGGGTGTTGCAGAGTGTAACAGGAAGTGAGTGAACTCAATTTTTCTGGTCAGTGGAGGAGGGTGGACTCATCGGCCAACTACAACTTTGTGTCCATACCCCCGGGTCGGGTGTGCTACAACTTGGTCTCGGCTCAAAAGAACGCAAATCCGAAAGGTCCAACTCGTTATTTTATAGGATTTGGTCCTGGCAAGTCCGTTCGTATGTCGGGCTTGATAATTTTTTCTAGGCCCGATAAAAATTTAGAACGGCCTTGGGCATATACTTTCAACCCGAATAGGCTTGGCCCGACTAGAGGCGTGAATATAAAAAATGTATTTGAATAAGTTAAAGACTTAATTATTAATATATATATAAAATAAATTAATAATTTTTTTATTCAAATATTACATGATTTTTATCATGCAAAATTGTTTTAATATCATTTTTATACATATGATTTTTTATTCAAATATTACATGATTTTTATCATGCAAAATTATTTTAATATCATTTTTATAACTATATATATATATATATATATGTAATATTTTTTTAAATGTATTTTCCTAAAAATAATTTCTTTAATAAATTTAGTATAAATATGTCAGTGGGATTGGGTTTTATAGCTTTACAGGCATGCGGACTTGGGCAAACATTTTCAAGCCTGACGTGATCTTGAGCAAGCATATTACTACTTATTATATGGTGCAAGCCCGTCTTGAGCCTGCCCAGATCCGGTCTATGTCCACCCTCACTGAAAAGTATAAGGTTTTTTAGGGGGGTTTAATGTTCACGCGTGAGATAATGACAAAATTAAACGTAGAGCATTCTCGACGCGATGGGCAAAAGGCTAAATTTGGGGTAAATAATTCACAACGCACTACGCAAACGGGTAAAAATAGGGGTTGGTATGGTATTGGGTGAGCAAATAAACCCACTTACTAATTTTTACCGGCACAGAAAATCATGGCAAAAGTAGTCAAAATGGCGTTGCATGTAACCCATAATTATCCCACGAATGACATTGTTCCGTTTGAGAATGTGGATTTAATCCTCCCACGGAATATTATTTTTCGTGTGAGATTTAAGAGGCTTTACATTGAAATCTCATAAGAAACATTGTGTTCCATCTGAGATTTCAACCTTTAAACGTCACCGTTTCACCCAATTATACCATTTGCGCACTGTAAATTTGTTGGAGTTGGTATCCCAAATACACTGTACCAATGAATATATATACCATATGCTTTGGGTACAACCTTTTATGCTCTCGTAATGATCTTAGAGGTTATTTGTTATTGCCTCTTCAGACTTAAAAGGTATTAAATAGTGTTTGACTTTTTAAGTGGTTAATAGGCTAACGATTATATTTGTCTCTGAATGGTTAAGAGGTAAAGTTACCTCTGAACACTGAATCTAAACTCTAAATCTGACTAAATACATCCATTCAGAGGTTTATTCAGACATAAAAATAAATAAAATTTTTAAATTTAGATTAAGACTTCAGATTTCAAATTCAAACAAAAAACAATTGCAGCCTTGACGTCCGATTTTATAATTTATCAGACTTACCCCTATTTCCAAACAAATGTTTTACACCGTTAGCCAATCTTAATAATTAATAATTAGACTAAACCCCCTTATAGTTCAAAGACAAAAATAGCCCTCCCTCTTCTTCTTCCCTTTTGTTTCTTCTCCAAACCCTACCCTAATTATTTAAAATAGCTCTACTTCTTCACATCTCCATCTTCTTCTTTTTCTTCTCTTCTATTACTCCAACTCTAGCTACCACCAACTCATGGAACATAATCTTATGAAGGTTCGTTTTATCGTCGAACCCATTCTGCCAACCATCGTCGGTGATGGATTTCTTAGAGCAATAGTCACGTCTAGATTATTTTTTTGAATGTTTATCATATCTTTATCACAAACATCTTCAATACAAGTCAAAAGTGATTTCACATATACATGCGGCATTAAAGAAGTTAAAAATAGTTGACCTATTATCAAGGGATTCAGTGTTGTTTGAGATGTCATTTATAGGTCAATTCAAGTTTTTTAGATTAAAAAACTATTTTTTCTCTCTCTAAAAATGCTCTCTAGAATCCTCTTGAAACGTTATACTATATCTTATTTATTCTTATGAAAATATCATTCAGTCTTCTTTATTTTGGTTGATGGGTTGTATTCGATATGAGGAAATCTACTAGGGTTCGTGGCCTTCATGTAGATAGTTTTGTGAATGATTTTATTAGATATCAATGGAGTATCATAAAGAGAACTAATGTAGAGGTAGGAAGAGCTTTTGATGAGAATCTAGAGAAAATTCATTTGGCCATTGTTATAAATCATGGATCTAGTAAACTGAATAGTGGTAGTACTATTAGTCAAGGGGAAGAGATGAAAATAAGTTTGGGGGAAGTCAAAATTATGGATAATACAATAGGCCTTAAGGTGGTGCAAATGAGGAAAATGAAAATGGTCATAAATCTATGAGAATCGGGATGAGGAATAAGAGGGCGAAAATTAGTAGAGTGAGAGAATTTCATATATATAAGAATGCATATAATGTATATTTTTGAGATCTGAATTATGTTATGGAATATAAGGGAGGAATACAATGAATTATGGTTGAAAGATCAAAATCATGATAATAAGACTAAAGTGTGATCTAAAATTATTGCTCCTAATAGAGATAAAATAGTCGGTAACAAATTTAAGTTTATTCCATCTGATGAGGATGAAGAGGGGAGGCAGTGTGTTAAAATTAATTATGAAGAAATAAATGATAAAGCCTATATATGGAGAAATGTTGTGTAGCTTATGTTCTAGGATCAAGGGTGACATTTGGATCTATGAAGGGTTATGCTTTGAGGAAGTGGAGTAGATTTGGAAAGTTTAAAGTGTATATGTTAAAATTTACTTTTTATTATTATTGATTTTGAAGATTGTGAAGCTCAAGCTAAAGTGTTTGATTTGGAGCCATAGTTGTTTGATAGTAGACCTTTATTTATCAAACTTTGGATCCCTGAGGCGAGTCTTAAAAAATAAGGATCAGCTCAATTGTCTATCTGGGTACGCCTTCCAAGTTTGAAACTCCATTTGTGGGCTGATGGTGTTTTAAATAGAATTAATAATGTGATTGTGAAGCCTTTATTCACATATCGTATGACATTTAGAAGGGAGAGATTAACATATGGAAGAATATGTGTTGAAATAGATATAGATAATGAGTTGCCTGATGTGATTCCTTTATATGAACCAGATGGTATAATGATGAGGCAAGTGATTGAGTATGAATGGGTCCCAACAAACTGTAAATAGTGCAAAAAATTTGGACATATAGATGATAATTGTAAAATTATGTATACAAACTAAATAAGAATGGGAGAAGGTTAATGGAGCTAGCAGTAAGGGGAAGGATAAAGATATTACATGTCTCAGTAATGTTCATATGGAAGATAAGGGAAGAAAATGGGGTATAGCCGGCCTTAGCAATGTTAACTTGGAGGATAAGAATGATAATGTTAATACACATAGTGAAGATGGCAGTAAATAAACTATACGAGTGGATAATTAGATAAGTTTGAAGGATGAAACTAAATATGAAAAGAAATAAAATATTATTCTAAAAGAGGAGAATACAATAAATAAGGGTAGAAGTCTGATTGTTATTGAAAGTGATGGAATTATAGTGGGAAATAATTTTGAAGAGATTGAAGAGATTAAAGATGATCTTTATATTAATGATAGATGTGGTAATGAGGGGGAATATAA
Source organism: Sambucus nigra (assembly GCA_949130495.1). Classification (NCBI taxonomy): domain Eukaryota; kingdom Viridiplantae; phylum Streptophyta; class Magnoliopsida; order Dipsacales; family Adoxaceae; genus Sambucus; species Sambucus nigra. The sequence continues at coordinate 377,873,466 of OX422219.1, read as the reverse complement.
GAATAGAATGGAGTCTCAAGAAAATTATGTAACTATTACTCCTCAGAAGAATATGAAAGGTAGGTCCACAAATAGGACTAAGAATGGAGAAGGGAAAAATGGGTAAAAGCAAAACATGATCAAAATTGTTATATGGAACATAAGGGGCTGTAATTCCCCTCATACACAACTGGATGTGAAGAAGTTTATTAGAGGCAATAATATTAATATGATTGGTTTAGTTGAAGTTAAAGTGAGAAGGGATAATATAGAGAAAGTTAGAGTAGGATTTTTTTTCAATTGGGAGTTAATTCATAATACTCCTGTTAGTGATCCTCGAATGGTGGGGATTGCTTGGGATCCTAATATGTTGTATGTTGAAGATTTAGTAGTAACCAAACTCTTTCTTCTATAATTAGTGTTAAAATACTAGTAAATATTTTCTTTTTATTGGTATTTATGTTGCGAATGATAGAAATTTGATAAATCTCTTATGAAGATACCTTAAAGGTGTCGTTCCTCTTTATATTTTGTAACCTTAGATTATTGAATGAGATTTCAATGTCGTTAGAAATGATAAATAAAGGTTAGGAGGAGTTGGAATTAATTGGGATGAAGTAAAGGAGTTTAATAGTTGTATTAATAATACCATGGTGGAAAAGTTTATTGCTAGAGGAAGATGGTTTACTTGGGATAGTGGTAGGGAAGGTAATGTTAATATCCAAAGTAAAATTGATGAGATTCTTCATAATGAGAATTAGTCTCAATCCTATATGGAATGTGAAGTTAGGGCATATTTTCTAGGTATTTTTTAATCATATTCCTCTTGTTATGGTTATTCAAATGGAAAGGGAAAAAGTGAATAGACCTTTTCTATTTTTTAATTTCTGGATATAACATAAATCTTTTATGTAGATCTTGGAGAAGGGTTGGGATACTCGTATTGAGGGGAGTCGTGTATTTTATGTTATTAAAAGACTTAAGTTGATGAAGAAATATTTTAGGAAGCTCGATAAAAAAATGGTTTACTAATATCTCTCTAAGGATGAAAGAAAAAAGGAAGAATTTAGTTCAATCCAGCTGAATTTGATAAATAATAAAAGGCTTAAAGACTTAATTCTTATAAGGAAGAAATGTCAGATTGATTATCCGGAGTCAAGGAATATGGAGGAGGAGTTTTATAGACATAAATCTAGAGTTTAGTGGTTAGAGTCAGGGGATAAGAATACGACTTATTTTCATAAAAAGGTCAGGATTCACACTTACAGAAATAAATTTTTGACTACTAAGGATGAGGATGAAATTATTTATTCAAGACATAATGAAGTTCATAATAAAGTTATGAGTCTTTGATCCATATTATTAGGATATGGTAGTGGGAATAATAGGAGTTTTAAAGAAAGTTTAGATAGTATTAAACATAAATGGTTAAATGATGAGCATCAAGCAAAGTTGCAGGCCCATATATATACTAAAGAAGTTAAAGAAGACCTCTTTTACATGAACCCTAAAAAGGCTCCATGCCCTGATGGTTATGATGCTAGATTTTTTCAACACAATTAGGAAGTTATTGGTGAGGATCTTACTAGAGCAGTGTTATCATTTTTCAAGAATGGGAGGATGTTAAAAGAATGAAATGTCACCATAATAAATCTTAAACCTAAGTGTAATACCCCTACCACTATGAAAGATTTCAGATAAATTTCATGTTGCAATATTACCTATAAGATAATCTTTAAGGTAATGGTGAAAAGTATTGAAAATATTATCCTTTGTCTTGTTAATAATAGACAGTTTGATTTTGTGCATAGGAGGAATATATATGATAATGTGTTATTGATGCAAAAGATTATTAGAGGTAATCATAAGAATAATGATTCTCCTAGATGTGATATAAAGATTGATATTATGAAAGCTTATGATTTTGTGAAGTGGTGTTATATCAGAGATGTTTTAGAGGTCGTGTAATGGGAATTTTATGGGAACTAATGGGTTAAGAAGGGTAATCCTCTATCTCTTTATCTATTTCTTCTTGTTATGGAAAATTTCTCATGGATTCTTAATGATGAAGTTAGAAAAGGGGTGTTTTCTTTTCATCCTAACTGCTAACATCTAAATTTAACCCATGTTATATTTGTTGATGATTTTGTGGTTGCTAAAGATGATGATAGTCCCCTAAGGATAATTATTAAGGTGATGAAAAAGCTTAGGGATATGTCTAGTTTGGGGCCTAGTAAAACCAAATGTGAAATGTTTACTAATTAATGTTGATAAAGATACTAAAGGTAGATTAAGTGAGATGATATATATGAAGTTGGGATCCCTCCTTGTCAAATATTTAGAGGATCCTTTAATCTCTACTAGACTTTAATCCCAAGATTGTAAAAGTTTGGTGGATAAGTTGATTAACAAGATGAAGGAATTGACTAATAGGTGGATTTCTTATAATGGAAGAGTCGAATTGGTTATCTCTATGATTGGGAGTATTCAGATGTACTGGATTAATATCTTTATTCTTCCGAAAAGGATTGTTAAGGAAATTGATGAAATTCTTAGAAGTTTTATATGGAAAAAGGTGTATTAAAGAAAACATGAGCTAAAGTTTCTTAGAAAGATGTCTGTTACCCAGTTGAGAAGGAGATCTTTATATCAAAAGGTTAGAGGTTCCAAATAAAGCTTGTATGCTTAAACATTTATAAACTTGGGAAGGAAAAAGGATTCTCTATGGGTTAAATGGATTCATTATATGGTGATTAAGGATGAGTCTATATGAACTATTAAAGTGGGAAGTGACAGTTATTAAAAATGGAGGTACTTAAGTAAATTGAGGGACGTTGCCAGGATAAAAATTAAATATCATATAGCAAATGGGAAAAATACTCATTTTTGGATTGATGATTCGCATGAGTAATGTACCCTAATGGAGGCATATGGATTGAGAATTGTATATGATGCAATGAGGAATCTTAAAGCTAAGGATAATGAGTTTGTACCCTTGTATTTCAACCTTAAATACATCCAAATTACTCATCATATAATCCAATTAATCATAAATCTAAGATGAAACTTCAAACCTAAAATATCAATTTACTATTCATGGTTCAATATTTAATTTATCACATTAATTAGGGCTAAAACTCAATATAAAATATAATAGGATAACTAGTTTCACCTAATTATGATAATAGACTAGGAAGTCTCAAATCCCTAAAGTCTTTTAACTCATTTTAATCATATAATTATGGATTTAGGCGAAATTTAACCTAATTTTATATAAAAGGAGAAAAGTAGATAACTTGTCTTAAAAGATGAATTAAGCTTGGTTTGAGATTAAGAGATGTAGTCTTGAAAATTCTAAGCTTGATATATTTTTGAAATCCTTTTGAAAAACATGTTTTTGATTGATTAAAAAACCTCCCTGGAACTCTTATTTGAAAACCTTGAAAGCTTATTGTTCTGATTAATGGACAAAAATAGTTTGAAGGAGAATGTAGAGGGATCTAAGTTTTTCTTGGTGAAGAAGGCAATTAGAAATAAGGGGTGATGTGAAAAATAAAATAATGCTTAAACCATAAAAGGGGTTTGAAGTTGCTTACAAATAACAAAATAAAGGGTTGAAACCCCTTTAAAATGTACTAGCCTACTATAGTGGCTACCTAGGCCCGCTATAGCGACCTCAAGCCCATAAACGCAACACAGTCTTTTTTGTTTTCCCTCCTTTATAATAACCCTAAACCTAAAACTTAAGCAATGCTCAAAAGACCCTTACACCCTTGACCTTAAAGCAATATCCACTATAACTCCAACCCATTTAATATCTTATAATAAATACCATATTAGCACCAACATTTATAGAAATTAAACTTAATTTGTAATACCATGTATATTCTTTTCATTATTTAAATTGTGTAATTTATTATTTTTGTCTACGGGACATGTGATGTCACTTATTATATTTGTATAAGTGTTGTTTATTTATTATGTGAATCAACGCCATTTAGAAATCGAACATAATACATGGTAATATACTAATTAAATATTTGAAGTGACTTATTATTATGGATGACTATGGAATGGTCAGGGATTTGGTATCAGGGATTTTATTATTTAGATTATTCCATCGGTGTCGCGTTCCACCGATCGTAAAGTAGTTTCTTATAATGCTGATTCGCACGTAACTATTGAATAATTAAATTTTAATTTAACTGGCTCAGACTGGCTTATAAGTTAAAATAATGGAATAATTAATTTATTAAAATTTGTCATATTTTGTGTTAACCTTGGGATGTTTAGAATGTTTATTTTTCACTTAAAGTACGAGAATTTAAGCCCATTGGGTTAGTATATGGTTTGGGTAGAGTTTTGGGTTGGAATGTTATTTGGGCTCATTGACACACCCCAACCCAATTACTTATAATTAATTTTGAAAGTCAAAGTGAGTCAAACCATAATTAATTTAACCAAAAGATAAACACGAATTTTAGCTATAAAGCCATCAGTGAAATTCCATAGAGCTAAAAACTTTTTTTTACAACATTAAAGTAGTCATACTTATACAAACTTGCTTGAAGGATAAGTTAACTTAATTACATCATTTATATTGAACCAAATCTTTGTTTCTCCTGTTCCTAGATAACCCAACTCGACTTCCTAGATTTGGCAGTGACCTCGTATTACCTGAAAAACATAAATATTGGAATCGTGAGCAACACAGCTCAGTGAATGCACCACGACTACACTATTGCATAATTTTAAATGCAATAAATCATATTCCTGTAATAATTGATGTATATATTTATCCGGCTCATTCATAAGAATGACCAACTTTTCCTAATTATCATTCACGTATCATGTCTGTCATAGACAATTCTTCCCCATTCCTGGTTGAGGAGTAACCCATTGCCATTAGTAGACAAATCTCTCCCATTCCGGGTTGGGGAGTAACCTCCTATTTCGATAAACTAAAATGAACAATTTTATATTCATAACATTATGATCATATTCGTAACAGTATACAAATACATCATTCTAGTGAGTACACTCACCTTGGGTTGTCAAATATGTATTTATGTTTACTTCGGGTGGAGTTGAACTGGGTTGATTAGACCTTACACCTATCAATCCAACTAAATCAGTATTGAATCTCAATCATAAGTATTATCCTAACACACTTATGTAAATTTCAATGACTATATAACAACAATATACTTCCACTTAAGTCAAATTCCATGAAACATGAGTAAAGACAAAACAATGGTATACATGTTGATAAAGTTATGGACATTCAACCATAGGAAATACCTCATAAGGAATTTATAACTAAACCCAAGTAAATATGAAAGCATACTTCTCAATATATATATACACATGAAACATGTACTCAAAATACTCTTTGGAAAGAGGAGATAACAATATTCTTTTATGTGTTATCCAGTATGGCCTCAAATTATTGTCCTCTATACTCAACCATCCTATATTCCTAAATTGTATAAACACAGGTGTCAAACCTTATCAATATGAAAACATATATGAATATAATTTCCAGTACAAGTGACGGTGTAATTTTTCAAGCTTCCTAGAGGAAGTTATGACCATTTTTTTACAACACAAGAAATCTGCCCTACAAGCTCCTCTATTGTTCCTTCAACTTCCAAGAATTTTCATAATTTTTCTACAACATAAATTCCCATGATTTTCAACCCATTTTCCGTAAACATACTTAATAGTATATAATTAAAGTTTCATAATTTTTTGACTTCATTTTCTATCTCAAAAGCTTGATTACCAAAATGAAATATACAAACATCAACTATATACCAACTTGCAATCATCACTAAGGCCTAACCACAAGGAATTAAATTCTAATTTTAGGATATGATATGAATATATGAGTCTAGTTTCATATCAAATTGGAGTTTCTCAATTCCAGTAAGCACACAATAATATATTCAAGTTTGAATACAAGGGGTTTCAATACAAAGCAATTTTAAGGGTTTATACCTTCAACTTAACTTAAACTTTCATCTAACCATACATATATATAAAGGGATGAAATTTTATTAAACAGATGATGATTTCTATCATCTAAATCAGTAATATAATAAAAATAACAATATTTGCGATTAGGAATACCTTTGGGACTTTTACGTAATTTCTACGGATTTTTCTACACTTTGTCTCTTCATTTTTTCTTCCTAAACTTCTACTTTCTCTTTCCTCAATCTAACAACACTTCAAAATGAACCTAGGGCTTAATTTGCTGAAGAAATAAGTTAGAGGGAGAGTTTTGAGTCGGTCAAGGCTGCCTCCCATGCCAACCAATCAAATTAAACCACTTGGTTTAATAAAAGACAACTTACCACTTAAAGGGAATGGACAGATTTGCCCCTTGTTCATAAATTCGGCCTAACTTCTTACTTGTACATCCGTTTGATGCACTGTTTGTTGTGTAGAAAACCTAACTCAGATATCTAAAACTATATAGTTTTCACCTTGAGTCAATTATTACATTATAAGGGTCAAAACTAGTCTCCAACAGGAACATTTCTACCGAAAATAACAAAATTTTGTGTTTATAAATAATTCGACATTTCATGATTTATGAAAGTAGGATTAGACTAAACATAATCATTTAAAATTAGATATACTAATAACACATTATTCATATCACATAAGATAATCATGATTTAATTATAATTCATCATAATTATATCCTGGTTGTCACTTCTTTATAGCACTTCATATGATCCAATGTATCTTGGACTTAGTTTCTCCTTTTTGCCAAATCTCATAACGCCTTTCCATGGTGAAGTACGTAGGAATACAAAATCCCCCTTTTGAAATTCCAATGGATGCTTCCTCTTATCTGCATAAAATTTATGCCTGCTTTGCACTATCTTTATCCGTTCCCGAATCATTTTGATATATTCCGTTGCCATATCTATCAATTCAGGACCCAAAATTTTCCTTTCACCTACTTCATTCCAACACAAAGACGTTCTACATCTCCTTTCATATAAAGCTTCATATGGAGCCATACCAGTGGTGGACTGATAACTATTATTATACGAGAATTATATCAATGGAAAATGATCATCCCAACTACCTTTGAAGTCAAATACACAAGCTCGTAACATGTCTTCTAATATTTGAATCGTCCTTTCTATTTGCCCGTCAGTTTGTGAATGAATGCAGTGCTGAACTTCAAACTTGTGCCCATGGCATTCTGTAGACGAGGCCAAAACTTATAAGTGAACATTGGATCTCTATCTGATACAATTAACATTGGTGCCCCATGTGAACGGATAATCTCATCAACGAACATACATGCATACTTGTCCACAGTGTAGGTGGTCTTAACTGGAAGAAAATGGGTCGACTTTGTCAATCGGTCTACAATCACCCAAATAGAATCATGCCCCTTTGGTGACCATGGTAATCCTGTAACAAAGTCCATCGTTATATGCTTCGACTTCCATTCTAGAATAGGCAATGACTGTAATAATCCCGTCGGCTTTTGATGCTCTGCCTTTACTTGCTGGCATACTAAACATTTAGCTACAAATTCTGCGATTTCACGTTTCATATTGTTCCACCAGTAATACGCCTTCAAATCTCTGTACATTTTGGTACCTCCCAGATGTATAGAGTAAATAGAATTATGTGACTCTTCTAATATATCCTTCTTTAAGGATGGATCATTCGGTACACATATTCTATTTTTATAACACAACGATTCATTATTATTAATCTCAAAGTCACTCTCTCTACCATCCTGAACTTTTTATTGCTTCTTCTCAAGGAATGAATCATTGATTTGTAAATTTCGTATGCGTTCTGTCAATAAAGGTCTCACTGTGACATGTGCTAACAATCCTCCCCTTTTTGAAAACTTTAATTTAATCCCCATCGATGCCAAGTCACGAATATTTCCAACACGTGCACACTGTATGCAATCAAGAATCCCTGATGATTTTCGACTCAAAGCATCTGCTACTACAGTGGCCTTCCCAGAATGATGATGAATGGTACAATCATAGTCTTTAATCATCTTTATCCAACGCCTCTGTCTCAAATTCAATTATCTTTGTGTAAACAAGTATTTTAAACTTTGATGATCCGTAAATATCTCATAAGTTTCTCCATACAGGTAATATCTCCATAACTTCAAAGCAAAAACAATGGCTGCTAGCTCCAAATCGTGTGTAAAGTAGTTTCATTCATGCATCTTTAATTGTCTAGAAGCATATGCTATTACCTTCCCATTCTGCATAAGAACACATCCTAACCCCTAAAATGAAGCATCTGCATAAATTACGAAAGACTCATTCCCACACAGAATAATAAGTATAGGAGCTGAAACCAACCACTTCTTTAATTCTTTAAAACTCCTTTCGCATTCTTCATCCCACACAAACTTCACTTCTTTACGGTTCATAATCACATTTTCTTTCTTTTTAGAGTCGAGATAGGATTCTCATTCTATCCAATGTCGTTACATTTATTCGTCCTATTTCCCTGTGGAAAAGATCCCGACTTACCAGTTTTATTACTAACATGGCAGGCTTTCACTTGAGCCTATATCAGCACGAACACTAGATACACATTTGTGGTCGCGTCAAGTTTTTGGCGCCGTTGTCGAGGAATTAGGTAGACTTACGTTAGATCGAGTCAATCTAAAAGCTTTGACCAAAACTAAAAAAATAAAAAAAATAATCTCTCACAAAATTTTAAAGAAAAATCCTAAACATACTCAGACTCCTCAAAATACTCCAACCAGAATCCACGAAAATCCAATTGTTGAGTAAAACACTGACGGTCCCCACACGCCTCGTGTTCCATAGTTTTGGGTTCCACTTCCTACTCTTGAGCACTATATCGGTAGTTATACCCTGAGCCAATCCTCGAGTCACACATCTAGGACACCGATTGAGTATTCCAAGACATTTGAAGAAGGAGCGAGGTCTAGCGCTGCTAGTTTCGGCACTAGAGAGGGACATCCACCCAATCGTCCCATGAAAGACTTACTCTTTCCAGAACGAATTGTCACCCCTAGTTGCATTTTACTCTCATATAATTCCGGTTAGTTCCACTTCCGCAATGGGATGATACAGATTCTCCCCACTTTTCATGGCATGGATTCGGAGAAACCATTCCTTCATATAAGCGAGTTTGAAGAGACGTGCGACACATGTAGTGACCAAGCTTGTACACAGGATGCCATTCGCTTAAAGCTTTTCCCCTTTTCCCCTTTTCCTTAAAGGATAAAACTAAGACCTGGCTATGGTCTCTACCCCCGAACTCCATTATTTCCTAGAGGGATATGCAATCAAAATTATCTCAAAATTTTACCCACCGCACAAGACCAACTCTATCAAGACTCAAATCCAAGGTTTTTGACAACTTGATAATGAGCCTTTTCACAAGTGTTAGGAACGTTTCCAAGAGTTTCTAAGATCATGCCAACATCATTATTTCGAAAAATACCACTTGATCTCTTTCTTCCATAATGGGTTGCAAGTGACTTCCAAACAACTTGTGCAAACTATGTGTGAACGTCCATTCTGGGAATTAGACACTAGTGATGGTGAGGCCCATCTTAAGTATGTTGTAGAGCCTACTCAAGCATGGGACACATCTGATCCTAATACCCAAGTCCATCCTAGACAAGCATCGACCACGCATAATGCATCCGGTCTATTCCAATTGGATATTAATAGCATAATAGACCATCGATTTGATCAGTTTTAGAGAGATATGAAAGATTTTCTTGATAGCCGATTGAAAGATATCTTCGGATCCAGCCGTGTCGCGAAAGAAAAGGTGTGTGTTATCTGTGAGGCGGGTCTTTACACAAAGGCGTGCCCGACGATTTCTGCCTAAAAATCCATGAACACCGAGCAGATGGATGCTATAGGAGGGTTCAAGGGAAATTTTAACGCCCCGTATGGGAACTCGTACAACCCTTCGTGGAGAAATCATCCTGGTCTGAACTACGGGAAACCACAAGCTGCGATGAACCCACATTCACAAGTTATCCCACCTCCACCCCCTCCTCAATTCCAGCAAGCACCACCTCCTCCAGCTCCATACATTACTCCACCGTGAAGGAACCCCGAGGACACAATAAACCAGTTTATCAACTCCCAGAGTGCAACCAATGCTAGATATGATCACAAGCTCGCTGACATGAATGCGAACATATCCAGCTTGAAATCGGCGTTAAGTATCTAAGAGAAAGGTCGGTTCCCGTCCTAAGGTCAAAGACCACCCCAAGATCAATCAAGTGTAATCTCTACATCCCAGGCACATCTTGAACAATGTAGTGCAATTACCACTCTACGTAGTGGGAAAGTAGTTGACCTTTCACCCGGCACGAAAGAGGCCGAAGATGTATCCAAGAAAAAGCGTAGTAACAATGACACAAGAGAGCCTAAAATGGTGGTGAAACCTCCGAGTGGAGCGCCATATCCTCAAAGGTTGATCGCTAAATCCAAAAGACCTCCCGGGATAATGTCTTAGACGTTCTTAAGCAAGTTCGGTTAAATTTACCTTTCCTTGATGCCATTAAGTAGATTCCAGCTTATGCACAAGTCATTAAGGACTTATTGACAGTGAAGAGGAGGCTAGAGGCAAAGAAGAATGTGTGTCTAACACAGAACGTTAGATCCGTGTTGTTGAGTGATATTCAACTAAAATATAAAAATTCGGGTGAACCCACCATCTCATGCACCATGGGGAAGAATCGAATAGAAATAGAGCTAATAGATTTAGGGGCAAGTGTTAACATTCTTCTCTATTCAATCTATAAGCCACTTGATATGGGGGCCCTCAGGCCCACAACCATGACCTTCCAACTTGTGGATCGCTCCGTGAAGATGCCTTGCGTATTTGTTGAGGATGTAATCGTTAAAATTGAATCATTTTACTTCTGGATAGATTTTGTCATTTGGGACGAGAAGCCATCCATTGTCCCAAGAAATCATGTCCCCATCATCCTTCGTCGTCCATTCATAGCTAAGACCACTTATTAATACTAGGAGTGGATGAATGCAATTCACATTTGGGAACACGACCCTCAAAACTAACATCTTAATAACGTTAAGAACAAGGGTGATGAGGGAAAATCGCAAGAGACGGATTTTTGGAAGATACGGTACACAAGCATGAGAGGCCCCACAAGGGAGAGCCATTAGGGGTGTGCCTTATTTCATCAAGTGAGAGTGGTAGTTTTGACGATGAGAGAAAAGTGGGCAGGTGTGTGTAATGACCACGATTGAGAGGGAGGGAGATTGGTTAGAGGAGAGAAAAATAGTGGAATTAGAGATCGAGCAAGCAAGCAAGAACGTAGGCATTACTCGAGAGAGAGAGAATTAAGGGATGTGAGCATGGAAGATTTTGAGAAAGAATTCGAGCATATGGATGAAAGCCTTACTGTTGAAGTCCAATCCCTATTGGACTCTTATAGTCACTTAGACGAAAGTTAATGGAAAGAAAAAATTAATGATTTCCTTTTTTGTGACCATCCACCCATACCACTTGAGGTCCCAAAACCGATTGATGAGAAAAGTTGTGTTTCGTTTGACTTAAAGCCCGACCCATGCCTCCTAAAAATTTATTGAAACCTAGGTGTTCCCTCGGAGTCAGCGCATGCAGGCCACGCTTTGAGTCAACATCACGAGGATCCCTTTTCGATTAGTCACGACGAGTCTCCCCATCTTTCCTTTATCTATGGGCCAAGTCCCAACTTGTTCCGATTGTTAGTCTATAATCCTAGGACGAGAGAAACAAAGAGAGCATCGGATCCGTGAGTGGGATGGGTTGAGTTAGTAGGAGAGAGAGATAGGTCGTCGCACCCCTGACGCGTATGGGGTGGTTTTTGTATTTTTGAGTTATGTGTTGGTGTCATTTAGTGTCTTTTTGCATTTTAAATATTTGCGTATTTTATTTATCGCACTTATTTTGCCTTATTTAGATTTGAGTCCTTTTTATTGGGGACAATGAAAAAGTCTAAGTTAGGGGGACGTTCACAAGTGCGTCTTTCTAAAACTTCACAAATTTTCAAAAATGCCCAGATATTTCAAAAAAATTAAAATTTTTTGAAAAATCCAAAAATATTTTTCTTCAAAATAAATTAAAATTGGAATTTTAAAGCTTCAAAAAATGTCACAAATATTTTGCCTCAAGTTGTAAAAATCAAATGCACAAAGCCAAAATTGACCAAAGATGGAATTTGAAAGAAAATTGACGACTTTACGAATAAGTGCGGAGATTGACAAACCCGGTGAGATTTCGAGCCTATCCTTTTTTTGAGTTTCTAAATCAATCAGAGTTAATGGAACTCAAAGTTCTTTTCATCATGTTAAAAAGTCGTTGATGATCTCTATTTTATTATTTTGATCGGTTACGGAAAACGTGTGAGGTGTTGTCTTGAAATAACATATCTCTAAACTTAATTAATCTCGAGACGCATATGGTAAAACAACTCACATTTGGACAATGAAGTAGGCCCTCGTTTGCCACCCAAAAATATTGGCCAGAACAAGTTGTGAAAAATTATCCCTTTTGTAACCCAAATTTGAGCCGAATAATTTTTTTCTTTCGTTTGACAACCCGAAGAACCCACATTGACCCAGAATTGTGAAAGTTGAAAATCCCAGAAATTAAGTCCAAAAAGTGCATAAAAAGGGGCAAGAAAAAATAGAAGAATGCTCAACAAAAATAGCAAGAAAAAGAAAAAAAAGACAAAAAAATAGAAAAAAAGAGAAAATGAGAAAAAGCCCGAAAAAGCACTAACGCACATCATAAGAAAATTTTCCAATTCCAGATTTCCAAACCATTTCCATGTTACCCAATTACACCTTAAACCCAGGAAAGTCCAAACTGAGTTCGAATTTTGAAATTGTCTATCGCGTGGAGAGTTAAGGAATAAAAGAGATTAAATGTGTGAGTACGAGGCGATGTCTCCACTTCCCTATGACCATATTCTGATGAAGAGATCTTTTCACAAAAAAAAATTCGTCTTTCAAAATGGTGTGCGTGAATTTGTGTCGATCATATGTACTCCTTTTATCACGCACATCGAGAGAATAGACACACTTCCAAGTGATTCGTTTGTGAGAGTATTCGGTGAGATTTTGAAATCGAAGCGAATTTTTGGAAAGTAACGTAATGATCAATCAGTTGAAATTAGTGATTCGATTTTTGGTTTCTCACACACACACTATGGCTTGAGACTCGTGAATATCATTTTAAAGTGAACAGTTTTGGGGGAGTTTAAATTATAAAATTTTTAAGTATTTTGATTTTTCTTGAGTCGAAAATGAATTTTGTGGGTATATTCACTGCAAACCCTCACGAGACACAACTTGTCCTACTAGGGTAACCTAGATGTTTAAAGGCTTGTTGCATACGCTAAATGAAATAGCTCGCCCGCGAAAGAGGTATTCTATCCCATTTTAGAGTTGGACCATGTTTTAATTTTTTCACATTGCTAAGGACGCGCAAAGCTCTAAGTTAAGGGAGTTTGATCAGGCATAAATTATTCACATTTATCCCTATAATTTCTGTATTTTAATGTTCTCGTGCATTGTAAATAGCTTGGATTTATCTCATATTTATGATACTAACCCTTTTTGGCAAGTATTTCATGTTTTGTGTATATCTTATGTGTTTTACAGGTATTTCATGCAAGTTAGTGCGAAAGAGAACTCAGAACAGTGAAATAAACTAAGAAATGGAGAGTTGAAGGGAATTTTTGTAATTTTGAAACCTTAGTCAGGAGGTGGGGCCAACTGGAAAGTTGTAGATCTTTTAATTACAAGAACACTGGAAAAACGTCACCTCAATCCGAGCTACAGTGAAGAAGTTATGGTCATTCGAAGTTGAGGAGAAAATGAAGAGAATTTGAGTCAGAAAAAACGGATCGATCCATTTTCTACCATAAAAGGATCGATCCGGTCTCAGGCAGACCAATCCGATTGGAATTTAAAAAGGATCAATCCGGCCTCTACATTTCACTTAATCAGGCATATTTAGAGGATTGATCCGATTGAAATAAAAGAAGGATCGATCCGGTCATCAGGCAGATAGATCCAAAATTTTTAGGCATATCGATCCGGGATTCAAAATTTGTAATTATCCTGTTCAAGATAGAGTCTTGCATGACTCCAAATCTTGCAAATTTCGTAGTGTATATATTTCAATATCCTCCCAGACATTAAGAGGGCTTCTAATCCATTTTAGAGGAGCTTTTTACTTAGTTTTGAAGAGAGAACAATAAAAAACCCTAGTTTTCATTGAAAGAGTTTGCTGTAAGGATTTGATTCAAGCTTCTGCAAGTCAAGTAAATTCATTCCATTTTTGCTTTCATAATTTCTTCAGTTAATTGATTATTTAATAATTTCGTTCTTTATAATTCTAAGTTACTAGTTAAGATGTCTTCTTTTATTACAATCATGCTTTCTTCTTATTTTACTATGTTCGACTAATTTTCTAGAGGCTGGGATGCATAAATCCAACCCGATGTTCTTGATGAATGCATAAAATTTGATTTTGAATTAAATAACTGAGTTAATCGTGTATTATGGTGATCACAACCGTTGTAAGACTTTTGATCTTGTTTGCCCTAGGTAACCGGGATGGTTAAGAGTGTAACGCGCGTGTAGCTACGATGACACTGCTTTACTCGTTTCTTGATTATGTATGATGCGGGCTACGATCCCTCATATATGTCGTGCTTGGGAGTACTAAAGACTGGTTTTACCCAGATATTTCAATTCTGAATTAAGTTTTAACATTGATAAATGAACTAGGGTTGGAGGAGTGTATCCTGACTCGTCTTCCTCACTTGCACTTTTCACTACGGTTTTAATTTTATTAAGTAGGTCAAAAAGCTTTTAATTTATTTATAAATTATGTAGGTAATTTTCTTATTATTTTTGTGTACAGTCAGTCCATCTCCCATAATCACCTTTTTCATTCTTTTTAGAGTCGAGCTAGGATTCTTATTCTATCCAGTGTCGTTACGTTTATTCGTCATATTTCCCCGTGGAGATGATCCCGACTTACCGGGTTTATTACTAATGTGAAAAGCTTGCACTTGAGATTATATCATCACGAACACTAGATACACATTTGTCGTCGCATCAGCTATACCCTTAATAACATAGCTCTTG
The DNA here is from genome assembly GCA_949130495.1 of Sambucus nigra. Lineage (NCBI taxonomy): Eukaryota > Viridiplantae > Streptophyta > Magnoliopsida > Dipsacales > Adoxaceae > Sambucus > Sambucus nigra. The sequence continues at coordinate 377,858,311 of OX422219.1, read as the reverse complement.
TGTTGCCAAAGGTATTGCTTTTAGCAACACAAGACCATTGTTGCGAAAAGATAACTTTTGGCAACACAATAGTTGTGTTGCCAAAGGTATATATTTTGGCAACACGATAGTTATGCTGTTGAACGTTATATTTATATCATTTACCTTACTTCTTAGGTCATTGGGAGAGACTCAACATAATCCAATGCAGAGGCCATGAAAGGATCTTCCATGTCAGGAGCCACTACAAAAAAGTAACTTTTGAGACGGTGGCTTAATAGTTCCAAAAGTTGGTTTATCAGTCTCAAAAGCTTTTTGGGACGCTATTTGGGACGGCTAGGGGGGGTCTTTTTGATAGAGGGTTATAAATACTTTTTGTGACGCCGTAGCCGTCTCAAAAGAGTTTTTTGAGACAGGAACAAATTTGTCTCAAAATGTCCTCATTTTATATGACCCTTTTGAGACGGCACGACAACTATCACAAAAGAGTGCTTTTGAGGTGAGAATTAATTTGTCTTAAAAGGTTTCAATTTTATAAGACCTTTTTGAGACAACAACATAACCGTCTTTGATAGATTTGTTAGGACAGTTTTAACCATCCCAAAAGAAGTAAAGGAATCTTAAAATTTTTGCACCAATATTTTGTGAACAATAAAATCTATCGCCTATAAATTGGAACTCGGGTTCACCTGACAGATGAAACGTAACTTCTTTTCGAAAACAATCAATGGAAGCATGATATGATTATAACCAATCCATCTCCAATATAATATCAAAATCCCGAATGGCCAACGGTATCAAATTAAGATAGAAATCTCGCTCACCCATTCGTAAGACACAATCTTTATAAACATGCTCCACCAGAATTACACTTTCCATTGGGGTAGAAATATATAAGTCACAATTAAGAAATGAATATGGTCTACTCAAATATGAAATAATAGGTAATGCTACAAATGAATGCGTAGATCCAGGATCAATGAGTGCATATAAATATTTGTTTGCAATGGAAAGTTTACCTTTAACCACTTTTGACGTAGCTTGGGCATCTTGCAGCGTCATCGCAAACACTCTTCCTCCTACCTTCGATCCAGTTTCTTGTTCTGTACCTCTTCCCCTGGTTGCACTTCCTGGAGAGGATCCTTTATAAGGCCCCATACTACTGATTGACACCGCTCTTGATAACATAGGACAATTCTTTCTCAGATGGCCCTTCTGATGATAGTTAAAACATTCTATATTCAATAACTTTGGGAAATTTCTTTTTATATGACCTGATGTCCCTACAAAAGAAACAAACATTTGGATCTCCTTGTGCTGAAACTCCTAAACCTCTCCCATCACTAGCTTCACCCTTTTACGAACTACCTCCCATACCTCTACCATGCTGAAATTTTTTCCCTCCAAGTCTCGAATATTCTGTACCACTACCTTTTTTATAATTCGTATCAAGTTTGATTCTCTTTACACCTCGTTATCGATTCCCTCTCGCTTTATTCACGTCCTTTTCTACTAGCATGGATTTGTTCACCAAGGCTGAATAATTAATAGTCTCTAAAGCCGACAACCGCGATTTAATGACTAATTCAAGTCCACTGAGAAATTGGCTACACATGTCTTCCTCATTTTGTATAAACCTCGAAGAAAACCGAGATAAGGCTGTCAGTTTAGCTTCATATTCTCTAATAGTCATGCTTCCCTGATTCAACATGAAATATTCTTTCTCCTTTTGTTTTCGATACATTGGGGGAAAATACTTATCATACAAAGCTTTGACAAAAGCATCCCATCAGATCACATTCCCACCTCCTGGAGTAATTAACAAATATTTTGTGGTATCCCACCAATACTTAGCTTCTCCTTTCAGCATATACGTCGCCAAGGTCACTCATTGATTTTCAGGCATTCTCATCACCCCAAAAATAAGTTCAATCTCTTTAATCCATACTTCTGCCTCTGTTGGATCAACTGCTCCTTCAAATGAGGGTAGATTCATTTTAATAAATTTCTCGTGTGAAGTACTCGTTTCTTCTCGGTGTACCACCTCCTCAGCCCTGGCCAATGCTTGTGCCTCCAGTTGCCTGGTCTTTTGTTCCTCCATCTGATCCATAAATCTAGCTTGCTGCTCTGTCATTAAAGTCATATCACATGCCATTTTTTGCATGTCTGTAAATTATTTCGGGTCAGGTTCTACATTTACATGAATAGGTTGCTCAACCTCCGTGTTGAGTTGGGGATTATGTTATGCCTAAGTCTAATTTTGCGGTAAGCTTGATTATTAGAATAATTAGATCAACGTAAAACATACTTGTTACTTTGGAAAAAAACTCTAAAGGCTAAGGAGAGTAGAGGCCACAATAATTGGGACGGTTAGAAGATTGAAGGCTTGAATTTATCCAATTGTGTAAGGCAATTTTACATAGATTAAGACTTTGATTTGAATTTTTATTAGATTAATAATAATCCATTTGATTATGAAACTCTATATTTGTAATCTGATTTTAATAAATTAAACAACCTAATTTTTTAGATTTATTAATTGTTAAATTATTATTTAATCCCATATAAATGAATTAGGTTAATTTGACATTAACTCCATGAATCAATCTTGTAATATAGAGGAATTGGTTATACTTTAAATCATTATAGTGAATCTTATAAAAGCCATCTTGTATATTTCAGAATGAAACTAAATTTTAGATGAATTTGGTTAAAATTGTGAACTTCGGGTTACAAAACCCATAGTCTTATATTAGGTTTAAATTCTTGGCTAAAACACTAAAAAAAACTTATAATTATAGGTGGGATTTTGATATATAAGGGTTTAGATATCAAAAATGGGTGCTCTTAGGGTATTAAGAACCTTGGTTGGTTCGTTTATGGTGGATTAGGATTTATAGGCTCGTAACTTGGGGTTTAGGGAAGAAGAAATCCATAAATTTGTAAGTTTAGATACGTGAGTTGTGCGCACAGTTATATATCCCCATACGAGTGATAGCGTGAAAACGGTTAAATACCTCGTGCGAACTGGCGTGTGTGCACTACTTAGATTATTACTATGCACACGATCTAGATAGGAAACCTTGATAGTTGGTTTTATGGTTTGTTTGGTGAGAGTTTCTGGAAAGTCTTAAAATAATATTATAGGCCTTTCGATATAATGAATTAAGGATTTAAAATATTTATATTATGATTTGATAATTGGATTACAAATTAATTAGAGTTAATTAATATGAGAATGTGGATATTATTTTAGTAATTTGTGAGTAAATTGGATTACTGTAATTTGACTTTATATGTAAGCATACCATGTGTGAGTGCTCGTAAAGGACATACTAGGATGAATCTTTATGGGGTGATTATGACGTCGACAACACTAGAATTTTGGTGATAGCAACGGGTTTACCGTGGTTATCTTACCCCAAGTGTACTGTAGATGTACATGTGTCTTGATGGGGAATAAACGGGAGTGCTCTTCGTATAGTCTTGGGTGTGGAGGTCTATACGAATAATGGTAAGGCGTAGTAACTTATCCCTTGTTGTGTTTTGAGGTTATAGGAATGGGATGTCTTATAATCACACCTAGTATGCACGAGTGATCCCCAAAGGTAATAGACATAATCCTTCGTATCTAATGTGTGGGCTTGTGCATAGCCCACATATTTGTATGTGTTGGGAACATACTCACTTGATTATTAGACTTATACGATTTTCTTTCTTTTATGGTATTTATATTAGAGATGTATGTACTTGAAATTAGTTATTGGTCACTGTTAATTATAATCAATTGAGAAAGACTTATTATTATTATTATTATTATTATTATTATTATTATTATTATTATTATTATTATTATTATTATTATTATTATTATTATTATTATTATTATTATTATTATTATTATTATTATTATTATTATATATTGTTGGGTTCATTTGGGATTGGGATTAGACCTGAATGCAATATTTAGATTATTTAGGTTGAGTTAATATAAAAATAACCAAATATGGGATGAATATGTATTATTATTATTAATGTATCCTAAATTCAGTTAAATTATTACTCTTTATATACTTGCTAGGTTTAATCATGTTGTTGAAATTTGTTTTCATGTCCTAGGCCACAATTGCTCCCACAACCCTGATCTCATCTCATTCATTTCAGCTACTGGTTCATATATAAGATATAGGCGTTGAGCTTGCTTTGTCATTCTTATTTCTTCCAATTACTTTTCCAGCACTAGTCAGTGTCGAATTACTGTATCGGGGTTTACTTTAGTAAACTTTTATGTCCATATTTGGATTTATATTTGAGACAGTTTTGTATTCCACTGATGGAGATTTTTATCATGTAGGTTTTAGTATTAGAGTTGTGTTAGTTTATACATGTTTATTATAATTAATTCACTATTTTTACATTTATTGTTTTAGGTTTTCTTAGAATGGTACCTATTATACAGACCCATGTTTTTTTACACTTAGACTTGTTCAGTTTATTTATGAATTTTATGGGGTGTCACTGTTGATGCCGTGGCTGATTTGGTAGATAGAGAGTTACATCCATCGTCATCTAAGGGAGGGAAAGTAACGTCTTATATATGTATATTTACACTCTTCTATCACTGAGGCCTTTTCGTCTCCACAAGTAAGGAATGTAATTTATGACACCATATGTCAGGGGTTGAAACCCCGTTGGCTCCAGTTTATGGATATAAGCTGGAATAAAACCCCATATCATTATGAGCGGTGGTTAAATTGGGGACAATATTAATGGTGGTAGAGTGGGTATTACAGAATGGTATCAGAGCTAGTTCCCAGCCAAAATGAGTGTGCCATCATGTTGGGTGATGGTCTATTTCATCCTAACGAGGATGTTAGTCTCCCTAATGGGGGTGGATTGTAACAGACTGGTGCCATGGTTAATTTAATAGACAAAGAGTTACATCTCACATCACCAGGGTGGGGGAAAGTAATGGTTCATTTATGTATATTTGCACTCTTCTAACACCAAGGAATTTTTAGCACTACTAATAAGGTATGTGGTTTATGACACCACATGTCAGGGACACCGACTCACCTCAACTGAAAGGGTGTACTACTTGTTTGGAGCTCAAATTATAAAAGAGCATTTGAGGAGCTCAAGGATAGACTCACAATAACACCCGTACTTGCTTTCCCATGAGGTGGAGTGGAGTACCCAGTTTATACATATGCATCACTTTAGTGGATTAGAGGAGTTTTGATGTAGAAGGATATGCCCATATCTTACGCCTCTTGTAAGCTTAAGCCTCACAAGGGCAACTACCCTACCATGATTTATAGTTAGCTGCGGTAGTCTTTGCTCGTCATATTTGGAGACATTAGTCATCGGATGAGAGGTTTATATTATTTTCTGATCACAAGAGTCTTCAGTTTTTGTTCGCTCAACAGAAGTTGAACATGAGATGGTGGAGATGGTTGAAGTTTATTAAGGATCACCACTTCTTTATTCAGTATCATTCGGGGAAGGAGATTGTAGTAGTAGATTCTTTGAGTTGTAGACTGACAGTTTCCCTGACAGCTTTGTGGGAAGAGTATGAGTTACCCGATTTATGGGTGGATATATGTGATACTTTATGCTCGATGGATTTGTTCATTTTGTGTAGTTGTGGACATTTCAACGCTATTATGTTACGGGTGATTAATGACCAAATTTTAGACTCTTTTTGTCTGGATAATGTGCGAGATCTTCAATCTGGATGTCTTTTTCAATCGATCGACTCGGATGGAGGATTGAGATTTCAGGGGCATTTAGTTATGTCGGAGCTTTCGCAGTTATAAAGGGTTATTTTGGCTGAGGCACATTATTTTCGATTCACTATGTATCCCGAAGGTAACAAGATGTACTATTATATGAGGAAATAATATTGGTGGGACGGTATGAAGAGATAAGTTATCGAGTTGAGTCTAGGTGTTCAATCTGTCAGATAATAAAATGATGCACCAAAAAAGGGGAGTAACAATTATTGGATATTCCCGTGTAGAAGTGGGAGAGAATCTTCATGGATTCAATTGTGGGATTATCGATGTCCTAAAAAGGACATGATTCTATTTGGGTAATTGTCGATAGATTGAAGAATGTGGTTTATTTCTTTCAGTGAGGACAGATTACACAAGAGATCAGTACATCAGGCTCTTTATTTTAAGGATTGTGCGTCTTCATGGGGTACCGCTCGACATTTTGTTCAATAAGGACAATACCTTTATTTCTCGATTTTAGAGGAGCTTTTAGGAGGAAATGGAGGTACAACTGAATATGAGTACCTATTTCACCCTCAGACATATGGTTAGACTGGGTGGGTAAACCAAATTTAGGAGGATATTCTCCGGGCTTACATGTTGAATTTTAAGGGAAGTTGGGATCAACACTTGCCTCTCTTGGAGTTTGTATATAATAACAGTCGTCGACGGACTGTTGGGATGGCACCTTATGAGGCTTTTTACGGATGACCATGTCGTTCAATGACTTATTGGTTAGAGTCGGGGGAGAGTAGTTATTAGGCCAGATGTCATTCAGGACACGTAAGATAAGGTGGAACTCATTAGGACGCATATAAATATTGCTCAAGATCGACGAAAGAGTTATGCTGATAAGACAAATCATAAGTTAGAGTTTCTTTTTTTTGGGGGGTAGGTGCTTCTGAAGATCTCCCAAATGAAAGGAGTTCTGAGATTCACATCCAAGTGGAAGTTGGCACCCCAATATGTAGGTCCCTTTATGATCTTGGATAGGGTTGTCCCGATGGCATATCATTTGGCCTTACCGGATCATCTTCAGTTGATAAACAATGTCTTTCATGTGTCCATGTTGAGAAAGTTCTTAAGGGATGAGTTAGCCTATCAGTACATCGACCCTGGTGGGATTGAGTTATAGCCTGATGCGATTTATGAGGAGAGACCGCAGCGTAATCTTAATCAGAGATAACAAACTCTGCGATTGAAGGTCATTCCATTAGTTAGAGTCCAGTGGGGACATTATAGTGAGGCTTAGTCAACTTGGAAAAAAAAGGAAAGGCATGCATGCGAGATATCAAGAGATTTTCGAGTCAGATATATAAATTCGAATTTCGAGGATGAAATTCCTTATTTATGGGGCGAGGAATGTAATTTCCTATATTTTCTATGCATTATTAAGTTGTGTAATTTATTATTTGTGTTTGTGTGACATGTGATGTCACTAATTATATTTGTATAAATTTTATTTGTGTGTTATGTTAATCAACAACTTCTAGACATCAGACATAATACATGGTAATATACTATTTAAATATTTGAAGTAACTTTGTATTATGAGGGATTATGGAATGGTCAGGTATTTGGTATCCGGGTTTTCCTTGTTTGGATTATTCCCTAGGTGTCGGGTTCCACCGATCGTGAAATAGTTTCTTATAATATCGAGTCACACGTAACTAATTAATAATTAAATTTTAATTTAATTGGCTTGTACAAGGTTATAAGTTAAATTAATGAAAGAATTAATTTATTAGCATTTTTCATATTTTGAGCTGACTTTTGGGACGTTTAGAATGTCCATTTTTTACTTAAAGTGGTAGGATTTAAGTTTATTGGGTTAGTATATGGATTGGGTAGAGTTTTGGTCCATTTAAAGTGTTATTTGGGCTCATTGGATTAGGCTTATGTTAGGACTAAGCCCAATTTATTGGGAAGCTTGATTATTAGCTAATCGGGTCAACATAAAATATACTTGTTACATTGAAAGACACATTAAAGGTTAAGGAGAATAGAAGCAACAAGAATTGGGAAGATTAGAATATTGAAGGCTTGAATTAACTCAATTGTCTCAGGAAAGTTTATATAAATTAATACTTTGATTTGAATTTGTGTTAGAATAATAATAATCCATTTGATTATTAAATTCTACACTTTTTAACCTAATTTTAATCAATTAAAAACCCTAAATTTTTTGATTTGCTATTGGTTAAATTATGACTTATTCCTATGTTAATGAACTAGGTTAATTTGATGTTAAATCCATGAATTAATCTTATAATTTGGACGAATTTATTATATTTTGAATCATTATAGTGAATCTTAAAAAAGCCCTCCTGTATATTTCGTAATGGAACTATATTATAGATGAATTTGGTTAGAATTATGAACCTAGGGTTCTAAACCCTATAATCTTACATTGGGTTTAAATTCTTCGTTAAAACACTTAAAAACTTGTAATTATATGTGGTATTTTGATATATAAGGGTTTAGATATAAGAAATGTGTGTCTTTGAGATATTAGGAACCTTGGTTGGTTTATACATGGTGACTTTAAGGTTTATGGGTTCATAATTAAGGGCTTGGGGAAGAAGAAACTCGTAACTTTGAAAGTTTAGATACGTGCTCCATACACACGGTTATATAGTCCCATACGGATGGCAGCGTGCACATAGTTAATTAAATTGTGTGAACGGTAGCGTGCGCGTGACTTAGATTAGCCCCGTGCGCACGGTCTGGACAGGAAACTTGATAGTTGGTTTTATGGTTGATTGTTTGGTGAGAGTTTCTGGAAAGTCTTAAGCTGATATTATAAGTTTTTCGATATAATGAATTAAGGATTTAAAATGTTTATAGTATGATTTGATAATTGGATTCAAAATTAATTAGAGTTAATTAATAAGAGAATATGGATATTATTTTAGTAATCCGTGAGTAGATTGAATTATTGTACTTTGACTTTATGCGTAAGAATATTGTGTGAATGTGATACCCCGTAAAATCCATATATATATATTGATCAGGCCTAATACAAAAATCATTGGAATAAAAAATATTCAGTAACATTCTCAGCATAACGAAATAAATAAAATAAAGTAAAGTAAATACAATACAAGATAAATAAATTGTTAAATCAAATACAACACCTCTGATACCAATCACTGCCATGGGAACTAAATCCAACTCTGGAATATAAACTCTCAACAATATAATAACCATCTCGGAATACAAGTTCATCATGTACTCAGGGTAAACTGAAATAAAACTAATTGTCTGGACTGAAATAAAGAAAAGAACAGATATGTAAAGAAAAGACTACACTCGACACCTATATTCTAAAAATCTCCAATGAATTATCCAAGTTTACGGCAACAATGGTGGCCTAAGACACATCGAAAAATAATTCAACAACGAGAGTTAGAATAGGACCAAAATTTGTAAATAGGCATACTTAGGCTTGAAAATATGCGGTTAGTGAACAAAAACACCAAACAACCCAAAAATGGCCCCGTAAGGGGCACGAACACCTCGCTGGTGACCAACGTAACTCGTAAAAACCGATCGCATAGTCACGGGACTCCTGGTTTGAGAACAGGATCGAAATTCACAAACAGGCATACCTAGTCCTAAAAACGTGCCGCTTGTGGGCGAAACCTCGAACAGCCTCCAAACAGCAATGCAATGAGCGCGAACACCTCTCACGTGATAAAAGAGACTCGTAGCAATCGATCGCGTAGTGGCAAGATTCACGATTTGAGAACATGATCGAAATTTACAAATAGGCACACCTAGGCTTGAAAACATACCGCTCGCGGGCAAAAAACCCGAACATCGTCCAAAAAGCCTCGCAAGGGGCACAAACATATCGCACGTGACCAATGTAACTCGTAGCAACTGACCACGTAGTCGTAGGACTCTCGGTCTGAGAACGGAATTAAAATTGGGAAATAGGCACACTTAGGCTTGAAAATGTGTTGCTCGTGGCCCATACGGTCCCGTAAGGGTCACAAACACCTCGCACGTGATCAACGTAACTCGTAGCAACCGATAGCGTAGTTACGAGACTCTCAGTTCAAGAACATGATAAAAAAATTGCAAATATTAACACTTAGGCTTGAAACGTGTTGCTCGTGGGTTTAAGCCCCGAACAACCCCCAAACTATTTCGTAAGGGAACGAACACCTAAAACATGACCAAGGTAACTCGTAGAACTAAACACGTGGTCGAATAACTCCCGATTTAAGAACAGGACCGAAATTGGCAAATAGTCACACTTAGGCTTAAAAACGTGCCACTAGTGGGAGAAAACTCTAAACAACCCCCAAACAGCCCCACAAGGGGCATGGACACTTCACATGTGACAATTGTAACTTGTATAACTGACCGCGTAGTCAGAGGACTCCAAATTTAAGAACAGTACCGAAATTTGAAAATAGGGACACTTAGGCCTAAAAAAGTGTCGTTATAGGGCGAAAACCCCGTACAACCCCCAAACGACCTCACAATGGGAACAACACCTTGCACGTGGCCGATGTAACTCGTAGCAACCGATCGCATAGTTGTGGGCCACTCGATTTGAGAACATGATCAAAATTTGCAAATAGGCACACTTAGGCTTGAAAACGTATCGCGTGAGTGAAAACTTTGGACAACCCCCATACAGCCCCGGAAGGGGCACAAACACCTCGCATGTGACAGACACAACATGTAGCAACCAACCGCGTAGTTGCGGGACTCTTAGTTTGAGAACAGGATAAAAAATTACAAATAGGAACACTTAGGCTTGAAACGTGCCGCTTATGGGCAAAAGCCCCAAATAGTCCCAAAAATGGCCCCTCAAGGGCACACACACCTCGCACGTGACCAACGTAACTTGTACAACTGACTACATAGTCGCAGGACTCTCACTTTAAGAGCAGGACCAAAATTTACAAATAGGCACACTTAGGCTTGGAAATGTGTCGCTAGTAGGAGAAAGTCCTGAACATCCTCTAAATAGTCTTACAAGGGGATCAAACACCTCGTACGTGGCCAATGTAACTCGTAGCAACTGATCGCGTAGTTACGGGACTCTTAATTTGAGAACATGATCGAAATTTGCAAATAGGCACACTCAGGCTTAAAAACGTGTCGCTAGTGAGCCAAAACCCCAAACATCCCTTAGAGGGACACAAACACTTCGCACGTGATTAACGTAACTCGTGGAAATCGATCGCATACCCGTGGGACCCTTGATTTGATAACGGGTCTAAAATTTGCAAATAGGCACACTTAGGCTTGAAAACGTGCCACTCGTGGGGGGGAACCCCGAACATTCCCCAAAAGGCCCTATATGGGGCACGAACACCTCGTACATGACCAATATAACTTGTATCAACTGACCATATAGTCGCGGGACTCTCGGTTTGAGAATAAGATTAGAATTTGTAAATAGGCACACTTAGGCTTGAAAACATGCCCCTAGTGGGCCAAGACCTCGAACAATCCCCAAACGGCCCCACAAGGGCCAGTAAGAAATTGCACGTGACCAACGTAACTCACACAATCGACCATGTAGTCGTGGGACTCCCAATTTAAGAACATGACCAAAATTTGCAGATAGGCACACTTATGCTTGAAAACGTGTCGTTAGTGGAAAAAAAACCTGAAAAGCCTCTAAATAGCCCTGCAATGGTCTCGAACACCTCACATGTGACCAACGTAACTCATGACAACCGACCGCAGAGTAACGAGATTTCCAATTTGTGAACATGATCGAAATTTACAAATAGGCACATTTAGACTTGAAAATGTGTCACCAGACGACCCTTAAAGGGGCACGAACACCTCGCACGTGATCAACGTAAATCCTAGCTATTGACCGCATAATCGTCAGACTCTCAATTTGAGAACAAAACAGGAATTTACATATAGCCATACTTAGGCTTGAAACATATGCCGCTCATGGGTGAAAACCTCGAACCAAATGGGGGTAAGGGGAGAACACCTCACACGTGTCCAACGTAACTTGTAGCAACCGATCGTATAGTCGCGAGACTCTCGGTTTGAAAACAGGATTGAAATTTGCAAATTGGCACACTTATTCTTAAAAATGAGTCGCTCGTGGGAGAAAACCTTGAACAACCCCTAAATGACCCGCATGGGTTACGAACACCTCGCACATGACCAATGTAACTCGTAGCGACTCACCGCATAGTCATGGGACTCCCGCTTAGAGAATACAACTGAAATTTGCAAATAGGCATACTTAGGCTTAAAAAAGTGCCACTGGTGGACGAAAACCCCAATCATCCCCCAAACTGCCTCGTAAGGGGCACGAACACCTCGCACATTACCAAGTAACTCGTAAAAATTGAAAGCATAGCTGCGAGACTCTCGGTTTGAGAATAAGACCTAAATTTACAAATAGGAACACATAGGCTTAAAAACGTGTCGCTGGTGGGCAAAAACCCTGAACAACCCCCAAACGGCCCCCAAGGGGCAGGAATACCTCGCATGTGACCAGCGTAACTCATAACAACTGATCGCATATTCACAAGAATCTTAGTTTGATAACAGGTTCGAAATTTACAAATAGTCACACTTAGGCTTGAAAATGTACCGCTCGTGAGTAAAAACCCCCAAAGCCCCCAAACACCCCCGCACATGACCAACCTAACTCATAGCAACCGACCACGTAGTCGCGAGACTTACGATTTGACAACAGGATTGGAACACGCAAATAAGCACACTTAGGCTTGAAAATGTGCTGCTAGTGGGCGAAAATCCTGAACAATCCTCAAACAGTCCCGCAAAGGGCACGGACACCTCGCATGTGACCAACGTAACTCATAGCAACTGACCGTATAGTCGTTGAATTCACGGTTTGAAAACATGTTCAAAATTTGCAAATAGGCACACTTAGGCTTAAAACGTGTCATTAGTGGGCGAAAGTCCCGAACAACCCCCAAACGGCCCCGTAAGGGACATAAACACCTCGTGCATGACCGACCTAACTTGTTGCAACCGACTGCATAGTCGGGGGAATCTCAGTTTGAGAACATGATCGGAATTTTTAAATAGACACGCTTAGGCTTGAAACGTGTTGCTCCTGGGCAAAAACCTCGAATAGCCCCTGAACATCCCCATAAGGGGCACGAACACCTTGCACATGACCAACGTAACTCATATAACCAATCGTGTTGTCACAAGACTCCCTATTTTAAAACATGATTGAAATTTTCAAATAGGCACACTTTGGCTTGAAAATGTGGCGCTAGTGGGAAGAATCCCGAACAACCTCTAAACAGTCCCACAAGGAGCTCGAACACCTCACACGTGACAAACGTAACTCATAGCAACAAACCACGTAATCATGGGACTCCCGATTTAAGGCATGATCAGAATTTGAAAATAGGCACACTTAGGCTTAAAAATGTGTCGCTAGTGGTACAAAACCTCGAACAACTCTTAAACGACCCTTAAAAGAACATGAACACCTCACAGATGACCAATGTAACTCATGACAACTGACCGTGTAACTGCGGGACTCTCGGTTTGAGAAAAGGATCGAAATTTATAAATAGGTACACTTAGGCTTGAAAATGTGCTGCTAGTAGGAAAAAACCCTGAACAACACCCAAACGTCCCTGTAAGGGGCACGAAAACCTCACATGTGATCAATGTAACTCGTAGCAACCGATCGCGTAGTCGTGGTATTCCCATTTTGATAACACATTACGAAATTCACAAATGGGTAAACTTAGGCTTGGAAGCATGTTTCTCATAAATGAAAACCCTAAACAACCCGTAAATGGCCCTGCAAGGGGCACGGACACCTCGCACGTGACCAATGTAACTCGTAACAACTGATCATGTAGTCACTAGATTCCCGATTTTAGAATATGACTGATATATGCAAATAGGCACACTTAGGCTTGAAAATGTGCCGCTCATGGGCGAAAATTGTGAACAACCCTCAAACGGCCTCGTAAAGCGCATGGACACCTCACACATGACCAACGTAACTCGTAGAAACTCACCACGTAGTTATAGGACTCCCGATTTGAGAACAAGACCAAAATTTACAAATAGGCACACTTAGACTTTAAAATGTGCCGCTGGTGGGCAAAAATCTCGATCAGCCCCCAAATTGCCCTGCAAGGGGCACAAACCCCCTACAAATGACCAAGTAACTCGTACAATCGAACGCATAGTTGCGGGACTCTCGGTTTAATAATAGGACCAAAATTTACAAATAGGAACACTTAGGCTTGAAAACGTGTTGCTAGTGGGAGAAAATCCGGAATAGCCTCTAAATAACCTGTGACACCCAGACTAATTAAATACTGGGTAGCTACTCCTTTATTTAAATTAATACAAAATGTCAAGTTGGTTCAGTTCATAGCATCACTGTCGAAAACAGTTAATTAATTACTAACCACCTAATATTTAAAATAGTGAAGTGACAAATTTTAATATTAGAATTAACCATCAACTAAATAATTTAAATCATCATCCAACAATCACATGAACAATCTCATAAGGTAATCAACGGAATGAAATAACTGATGTCTGGAGTAAACTCTCCAATAATAGTAGTAATGTAAATAAACCCAATACAAATGTCTAAATGAAATCAATAAATCCCAAGACTAAAATAAAATGAATGTCTAAACTGCTGTCTCTGAATAAGAGTGGGCAACAGGCCCTAACTGGAATAAATAACTCCGAAAGAATCAAGGATAGATGTGGAGGCGTCTAGTAACGCGATCCTGTAACTTCCATAGTAGTTACAACACGTCAATGTAATGGAACTCCTATGCTTGGCGTCCCTGCGGCTGAGCACCTAAAATGTTTTTACAAAAAAAATAGATTTGGAAGCAAAATGGGTCAGAGCCCGAGGTGAAAATATTTTAAAAACAACAAGTGTTTAAATTACAATATTAAACAACACATATATTAAACATGTTAGTCACGTGCCCTCACTTGAGATCCTCACCCCTCAACTATTGTGAACGCCCAACGCATCCTCTAAATTACATCTAGTTATACTACTGCCTGACTAATGTGTTCTAATCCTAATCAAGACGGTCTTATTTTAGATGCTACCAGTATTATTCAAATAAATTATATTCATAAGTCACATGTTCATTATCTAATTTACTTATCTCAAGTAGTAGTTAAGTTCACATTATTCTTAACCCGATTGAATCTCTTAGTCATTCACATCTACTAAGTAACAGTAAATTAGTCAAAAGTACATATATAAGTCACTCTCATTACATATGTACATATATGGCACCCCTAGGCTAAGCTGCGGTGCACGCAAACTCTGCTAACGAATCATGGTACATCACGTACAAAAGGATCACATGTTCTGAATCGCTCGGGAATTGTTTCAATAAAAGTCACACATATTGGAGGCGAACAAAGTTCACATACCCATGGGTCACCCACATACCTACGCTCCCACGGTCAGCTGACTTATAAACTCACAGATAAGTCATTCACAGTCCTATGTCCTTAAGGTACCAGCCTAAATCCCCCCAAAGGCACACAAAGATAAGATGGTCCTTTCCCGAAAATCAACCTCCCATGATAGCAAGTATGGTAGGTATGTCATACACAAAAATAATCCATATACTAAGTAATCACACACTTAGGTAATTATTATATTAATATGGGTGTATCCCAGCCCTATATCATAAGTCTCATACGTATTATAGTATCATCCCGTTTATCCCACATAATAAGTTTAGCGCAATAACTCTCTTCGTATAAATTCCGGGTACTTGCCCCTAACCCAAAAGTTTACTAAGTTTACCTCTAATCTCTAAGGTTATTCTAGTAATTAAGGTCCCCCTAATACAGTCTCTAACCTTAAGTTGTTATTTGTGCGAATTACTTTCAAGTTCTCACAACTTTCAAACGTAACCCACTAGTCAGACATTCGTAAGTTTAACACTAAATCCTAAACTAACCTAATATCTTCCGGGCTTCAAATACATCCCTACTGTTCTTCCCTAAGTACCAATATGTTCAATCAATCATCACTAAAGGGTTTTAAAGGTTGGGAGTCAATCAATTATGTAAGGGAAAAATAATCACAATTTCCAGAGGGATCGATCGATTGAAGAAATGGGTCGATCGATCATACAATGGATCGATCGACATTCTTGGGTCGATCGATCGATCAAGCAGTTATCTGCCCAGAATTCCTTTAGCAGTTACGGTTTATCCCATTTTTACACCTCCAATTGTCCATTACAACGTCCCAAACTCCCAAATAATTATACTAAACATTAAACCAACATATCTACACTAGTTTTAACGTTTAAGATTCATCAAACCATCACAGAATATCGATTTCTTGGATAAAAAGTCATGAATATTACTACATCCCTAATTCTTCAATAATCATCATAAATCTCAATTTAAATTTCATGATTTACTAACTCTTAGTTTATAAATTCTTTCGTTTTATATTTCCAGAAGATCCACTACATGCAAACCTATCCAAGTTCAGTAATTTAGTCTCCAATTTCACATCATTACAGTTTTTCATAATTTGTCTTCAAATCTAAACTATCATGTAAAATATATGCCTTAAATCATTGCAATATAAATCATTTGCCTCTGATTAGAAGTTTCTAATCCTTTGATGATGATATCAGTTGGTTCTCCCTCTCTTTCCGGTCATAGATCCGGTGATGGTCTGGTGTATGGCAGTTGTTTGGCCTTGGAACTCTCTTGAAACCCTTGCTTTCTTCTCACGTTGCTCTCTCTATTGTGTTTAACATCTAATATCCCTAATAACCCTAAGGTTTACTGATATATAAAACCTAAATTTTGTAGGTTACTACTCACGGAAATTAGAAATGACTAATATACCCTCTCAGGTTGTCAGTTTGGTTTAAAATGCTCCTGGACCCAAACTAAACCCCCGACTAATGTTTTCTGACTATTTTGACCCTTCTGGACACGTTGGTGCGCTCAAAATGACCATACAAATGATATAAAAATAAGTTACTTTTAAATCCATTAAATTATCTTCTGACACGGCTGACACGCGCATCCTAACTTAGTTACCGGAACTGCCGGATTTTCAACTCACGACAATTTTAATAATTTCAAAATCATATATTTCTATATTCACTTAGTAATATTAAACATAGTTATCATAATCAAATACTAAGTCTCGTCCCGCTAGTATTTAAATTCGGATTAATTTTCAATTAATTATCCCATTTAATTCAATTAATCTCAATAAATAAAATTAATAAAAAATACAGGGTATTACATACTTCCCCCTAATAACATAATTTCGTCCCGAAATTTGGGAATATGACATACCTGTGAAAAATAACTCTGGATAACGCTCGCGCATCTCTTTCTCGCGCTCCCAGGTAGACACCTCGGCATTATGATGCCGCCACTAAACATGTACTAGCGGTACTACTTTCGACCTCAACTTCCTCTCGCTACGGTCTAGGATAGAAATCGGCCCCTCCTCGTAGGAACTATCAGGCTATAGATCAATCTCCTCTAAAGCAATATGATTATGAGCCAACTCATCTCGAAGATATCTCCTTAGCGAAGAAATATGGAACACGTCCTGGATCCTATGCAACTGTTCCAGTAACCCAAGTCTATAAGCAACTGACCCAATCCGCTCGATGATAGGGAATGGCCCCACATATCTAGGCGCCAATTTCCCTTTTTTCGTAAAATACATAACCCCCTTCACAGGAGACACTCGGAGTATCACTTGGTCCCCCACATTAAACTCTCGAAAGAACCTCTTGGCATCGACGTAACTCTTCTGTCAATCCCGAGCAACCAAAATATGGCTCTGTATCATCTCTATCCTCGTCGAAGTATCCTGAATCACTTCTGGCCCAAGTAGTTTGTTGTCCCCAACCTCTAACCAACATGCTGGGGAGAAACAAGGCCTACCATACAACGCCTCGAATGGATCCACACCAATAGTAAACTAGTAGGAGTTATTATAAGCAAATTCCACCAGTGGGAGATACTGCTCCCAACCTTCGCCAAAATTAAGGATGCACATACGCAACATGTCCTCTAACATTTGATTTATCCGCTCGGTCAGTCCATCTGTCTGCTGGTGATACGTTGTACTCAACCACAACTCCGTACCCGTAGTTTCCTGGAAACTCTCCTAAAACTGAGGTACAAATATCATATCTTTGTCAGACATGATATTGAGAGGTACGCCGTGAAGTCTCACTATCTCGGCTATGAAGATCTGTGCATACTGTTTCGTGGTGTAATCTGTTCGGGCTGGCAGAAAGTGAGCAACCTTGGTTAATCGATCCATAATCACCTATATGGAATTGTGAACCCTCTACGATGTAGGAAACCCCGTGATAAAGTCCATGAAAATGCTCTCCCATTTCCATCCAGGGACCTCTAATGGTTGTAGGAGTCCAGCCGTTCTGAGATGGTCCACCTTTACTAGCTGACAAGTGGCACATTTTTACACAAACCCAGTAATATCCTTCTTCATCCCGCCCCACCAGTACTGTCACCTCATATCCTGGTACATCTTATCTCCATCGGGATGTACCGTGAATCGTGAACCATGCGACTCTGTCATTACCTCATGTCGTAAGTCCTCTCCCTCAGAAATAACCAATCTCCTATTGAAGTGTAAGCCCCCATCTCAACTAATAGTATACGACTCGACCCATCTTCTAGTAACTACATTATTCCCTCCTGACAGAACAGGTTCGCTGCCTGAGCCTGTACTACTCTCGTAATAATCTAGGGCGTAACTGTCATCACGAACATGAATGATCGGGCCACTTCATCCTGGTGTCCCAACTCCTTCTACTTCGCTTTCCACACCTCGGCCACCTCACCTACTAGCCTACGGCTCAACGCGTCTGCTACCACGTTAGCCTTCCCTGGGTGGTATTGGATATCGAACTGATAATCCTTCATAAACTCGAGCCACCGACGTTGACTCATATTCAGCTCCTTCTGCGTGAAGAGGTACTGTAATGACTTGTGGTATGTGAATAAACGAAATTTCTCCCCCAGGAGATAGTGTCTCCAAATCCAAAGTGTAAACACGATGGCCGCTAACTCCAAGTCGTGGGTGGGGTAATTCCTCTCGTGAGGCTTAAGCTTGCGGGAAGCATAAGCTATAACCTGACTCTCCTCTTGTAGTACACCCCCAAGTCCTAGTAAGGATGCATCTGTGTAGACTAGATACTCCACTCCCGGCCTGGGCAAGGCTAAAACTAATGCAGAGGTCAGTTTGTCCTTCAACTCATCAAAAGCCAACTAGTAGGCATAAATCCAGAAAAATGGCCCCCCTTGCGGGTCAGATGCGTCAATGGACCCGCTATCTTTGAAAACCCCCAAATGAACCTCCTGTAGTATCCTGCTAGGCCTAAGAAACTACGTATCTATGTCGGTGTCATGGGCTGTCCCCACTCCCTCACTGCTGATACCTTCCCCGGGTCTACAGATATCCCCCTGTCAGAAATGGTGTGTTCCAAAAACTGTACCTCCTTCAGCTAAAAACCGTATTTCTCATATTTTCCATATAATTTGTGCTGACGCAGTGTTTACAAAACCTGCCTCAAGTGCTCGGCATGCTCCTCCTCGGCCTGGGAGTAAACCAGAATGTCATCTATGAAGATAATGGCGAACTGGTCCAAGAACTCTCTGAACACCCTGTTCATCAAGTCTATACACATAGCTGGGGCATTTGTTAGACCAAAAGGCATAACCCTGAACTTGTAGAAACCATATCTCATAAAGAAGGCAGTCTTCGAGACCTCTTGCTTCATGATACGTAACTAATGGTATCCTGATCTCAGGTCAATCTTTGAGAAGAAGGCATCTCCTGTCAACTTGTCGAATAAGTCATCGATTCGGGTTAACGGATACTTATTCCGTATCATGACTTTATTCAACTCACGGTTGTCGACACATAACCTCAAAGATCCATCCCTCTTCTTAACGAACAACACGGGAGCACCCTACGGAGAAGTACTCCTATGGATAAACCCCTGACCCAACAACTGCTCTATCTGATCCCGTAGCTCCCTCATTTTCATTGGAGCCATTCAGTAAGGTGCGCGGGCTGTCGAATGAGTGCCTGGCTACAAATTTATAACAAAGTCTATCTTTCTACTCGGTAATAATCCCAAAATATCCTGAAACACATCAACAAACTCTCGAACAATAGGAATCAAACCAAGTGATATCACCACCTCCGTAGAGGTCTCCTCCTCTATATAGTATAAGTGAGTGGACGATCCTCCCTCGGGATGAGACATCGCCACTAGGAACATCTCCTGACCGGGTATGGTAAAAATAATACTCCTACTAAAACAATCGATCATGGCTCTATATGTAAGACAATCCATACCAATAATCGCATCATACTCGAACATATCTAATACGAGCATGTTAGCAGGTAAAGTAAATCTACCAATCTCTATACCTATACCTCTACATATAAAGGAAATCATAGAACTCTTACTCAACGGCGAATCTACACAAGTAACAGTGTTCTCCGCTGTATCTAATAATCCCATAGTGCGTGAAAATCTGGTGGCAATAAAATAGTGTTTAGCCCCGTGTCAAATAAAATATGCCCCATAGTCCCCTAAATAGAAAACATACCCTCAATCGTGAGTGGATCCTATGGGGCTATGGTCTGATGAATGTTATAAACTTGACTATACTAAAGTTTCCCCTGTTGAACTGGGACTATTAAAATAGTTGGCAGTGATGGCATCTGTGGTGGTGATGGGAGGGCGGAAGGAAACATTGATCTCTAGGGCTCCTGTCGAGTACCCTGCTGCTGCTACTGCGAGACCCTGCCCCTCTCAGGACACTCCTATAATTTGTGGCCAATCTTACCACATATGAAGCATTTCCTTGCAAAATTTCCCCCTCTCTAACCCTGTTTCCCACGACCCTGATGGCCATTACCACCTCTACATTGGCCATACTGGCCCTGCTAAAACTACTGCTGGCCCTGCTGGCGGTGCTGACCCTGTTGGCCAGGCCTAAAACCTCCCTAGCCATGTCGTAAGCCTCTTGATCTGAATCTCTTAGTTACCCCTTACTGGGAACTCTGATCACCCTGCCTATGCTGACCCTGAGCTAGTTGTGCCCCACTAGCACCTTTACTTCCTGTCCTGCCCTCCTGGCTAGACTCTCCTACACGCTTACCCTTTGACATATGAAAGTGGTGGTCCTAGCAGTGAAGTAGCACTGCGTTAACCACATCTGAATCGGTGGCCAATGAAAGATTCCCTAGCAGGTGCTAGCTAATCCTCCACGTCAACCCATCCATGAACTTTTGGATCTTCTTCTCTTTAGTTGGGATCTCATCAGGTACTATGTTCAGAAGATTGGTGAACTCGACCTCATACTCTGCCACTGTACTCCCTTCCTGCTTAAGATTCATCAATTTCCACCTCATCTCTGTCTGAACTGCAGAGGGGAAATATTTGCGATCGAACCGCACCTAAAACTTCTGAATAGTAAGGACATCTCTCTCCTCGACGGTGGTAATGGACTTCCACCACTGCAATGCTGCTCCCACCAGCTTAAACGTAGCCAGTATCTACCTCTGTACATATGTGCACTCAATACATACTCAAATGCGTTTGGATGTCATTCTTCCATTGGCTCGCCACTACAACGTCGGAGCTTCATGTAAACTCCGGAGGATGTGCCTTCTGAAAGGCATCACGAACACGTTCCCAAGCAGACGGGAATGCATGAATTTGGACTAGGGCCACCACCGGTGCCTGAGGTGGTGCCTGTTGTACAACTGCTAACGCTGTATTTACCACCTGGTCTCTTTGATACATCACGAATATTGCATATTTGCACCCTTTATCTTTATGCATTCTAGAACTTTTATGTTCTTAATGCCTATATTTATGCTCATTAACTAGACAACCTCGGATTTGGACATATATATGTTTTGTAGGGGTTAATTGTGCTTTTGTAGGTATTGGAACGCTGAAAATTAGGTTCGGTTGCATTTCGGAGAAGTTTTGTCATCTAAAGCTACTTCAAGGTCAATTTGGTCTATTCAAACTCACTATTTTTTATGTAATGAAGTTACCAACATGTATATCATCAAATTACCTTTTTGTGGCCACTGACCGTGCTTCATTCTGACTCCGTATGAGGAAGTTATGGCCATTTTCGAAAGGTTTCGGTATTTTCTTCTACTTCAAGGCCATTTTTCTAATTTTATACTGCATAATTTGGAGGGTTTCAAAACATAATCATGTAGAGAATTGAATTATCTTCGCGTACGTTCTGATCACGCATCATTTCGATTCCGTATGAGGGAGTTATGGTCATTTCCGTGCAACGCGTCAAAATTGGTTTGGAGAGGAAAAGGGGTCTGTCAAAAGCGAGGTCGACCGAGCCCATCAGATATGGACGAAAAATGACTTATTTTGGGTTTTTTGACGTGGTTTTGTTGGGGTTTATTTTGGGGTATTAATAGAATGTTGTACGCTTTTATTTGAAGATATATTTCATTTTAGGTTGGAGATTGGGGATTTTTGGGTGGAGCTTCTCTTCCTAGGGTTTGAACACATTTGGGTATTGTAAGCACTATTCATTATCTCCTCCATTGTTATTAATTGTTGCTTCTTTGTTTGAGCTTTGTGTTGTTCATTTCTTGCTTTCTAATTTAGGTTTATTGCTTTATTTACTTGCTTTCCATTTATTGCCTTCTAGTGTAGATTTACTTTCTTTGATTTATTTCTTGCTATTTACCATGCTTTGTAGCTAGGTTAAGTTAGGTTGTGTCGGATTGAACTCACCTAGGGTTGACGTGTTGCTTTGCTTTCGTGATGGAGTTTACGGGTCTATTTCGAGTGCGTTGTCCTAGTTATTACGCCTAGGGGATTTGACGGGGTATATCATGTATGCTCCATGCTTACAACCTTGCGTGCGTAATTTTTGGGGTATTTGTTGATGCCAAAATCGTATTAGGATTTTATGCGAATTTAGGGGCGTGACAACTTTTGATTCAATTAACTGTCGAAACAAGATGCATTTGTAATAACTTGTCGACCCATGTAACCATTTTATACTAATTAACTCGGGTGAGGGATATTCGACGCAACCTATAGTTTTCACTCGCTTTATTAGTCTAGCTTTATTTACACTCTCCTAGATTAATCATTTCCCTTTTTTCATCTTTTCCTTTTTGTTCATACTTATCTTTTAAACTTTTATTTCTGAAGTATTAAATCCTATAAATTTTAGCAACTCGTCTCTGTGAATTTTCTATACCCGACTTACCGCTATATTCACCCGTTGAGTGTAGTCGTAGTTTAGGTTTTTGTATAGTTCAGGTGAGCCGAATTCAAAACGACCGGTGAGTAGGTGACTCTCGCATCGCGACAAAACCCTGTCTATCAAATGGCGTCGTTGCCGGGGACTAGTTTGTTTTAGAATTTATTTGATTTAGTATTTCATAGTATTTTCTTTCTATTTGTATTTTTTGGCTAACCTTTTTGTAGGACTTCTACATTTGAGCACTTAGAAACGCTCAAATTTCTAGCGCGCGCATTTACTTTGTGGAATTCGTCACTTCGAGCCATTTTTGGGGTAAGCATGTTTTATTCCAATTCTTTCGGTAATCACTATGATAATTCTCAAAATTCTCGCAAAACTTTAACTTTTGGTAAATACTTAGAATCCCAAAAAATTGCAACATCTAAAATGACTTTGGGCGATTATTACAAAAGTCAAGCTTTGGAGTGCGTGTATTTTGATGATGATGATGATTTTGGGCCTTTACCTCCTTATAATAGGAATTTTGAAACGAATTTCAATAGTCTTCAAAATTTCTATAATAATGAGTTTAAGTTTAAGTTCGATAATAATTTTCAAAGTTCCCATTTTCAAGAATTCTCTCCTCGACCTATGACATTCAATGAGGGCTTGCGTATGCTTGAGAATGAGAAACTTGAAAATCGTTATCGAGAAGAAAATCGTCTGTGGGAACATGAGTTGGATTTATTATTTGAGTCCGACGATGATTTTACTTCTGAGACTTTTGAAGTCGAGGAATGCTTTGAACCAAATGAGGACTTTGTGCCTACTTTGGAACAAATCATTGTCGACTTTGCCCATTGCATAAGAGTTATTGAAAGTGAGGATGAAAATGACATAATATCTATTTGCAATGAAATGATTTCTTCTTTGGCTCCCAAAGAAGAACATCTAATTGAAAATGATCTTATTTCCTTCGAAACTCAATTTTCAAGCGATGATGATTCATCTCTTGAGTTTGAATTTCTTTCCTCCCCATTTTCATTTTCTATTATCACACCGTCACAAGTATCCGATGATTAGGTTTCAAACTTTAATGTTTTAAACCTTTTCACCAATGAGGAGTACTTGCTCGAGTCGCCTTCCATGAAGGCATTTGTGCCTTTGTGTGCGCCCCCTCCCATTCCAATTTCAAAATCCTTAGGAGGATATTCTTCTTTTCTCGGTCCCCACACATTTTTGTCACCTGTTTTATCCAAATCCCCCATCGTCCCTCCAAAACTTTTAATTTGAGATGGTTCATTTCTTCCGCCTTACACATGCCTTCCGTTTTTCAAACGGAATATATATTTTTCGGAAGGTATGCTTGAGTGTGAGGGTACACCGGTTATCGTGCAAAGTCAAATCATTTTTGCGGTGAACCCTCAGCTATTTAGACTTCTAGTGTATAGTTAGTGTGAAGCCTAAATAGTAGGTTGTATATAGTTAGCTTTTTATTCTTTCATTCTCTTTATTTTACTCCCTTTTTAATTTAGTCTAGTGTAATTAGTTAACTCTTTGTTATTTGTTTTTGCTATGCTCAATACTAACATATTTTGTGGATTCTTTGGACTTGTTCTTATGGGGATTGCTCTAATTTTGGGTAATATCGCTATTTTCCTCTCTTTAACTTGGTTCTTAATTCACATTGAGGACAATGTCAAGTTTTAAGTTAGGGGGTGTGGGATATTCTATCCATTTCTTTATTAAGTCCATGTTTTGGCTCATATATTAGTTACTTAGGATGCCTTTCTTAGAAAAATTGAAATATATAAAAAAGATTTTCCTTCTTTTTCCTTCTTTATTGGGCATTTTGCCTTTGTTTCCGATGATAAATTTCAATAATTGACCGATCCAATAGACAAATCAATGATGCATGTCTCGACTTTAGAAGTTATTAAACTTTAGTCCTCGATCATTGATATTACGAATAACTTCATGAATTAAACTTTAACCCCATGAGCACATGCTCTTTTATTGTTCTATCGATTTGGTTTAAGAATTTTATAACTCGGTAATCTTTTGTTGCATTGTATATACTTACACCGAGTAAGCTTTATACCTTTCTTCGTTTGTGAGTGTATTCACTATTCTTTCCTCTTTGAAAACGTTACAATCATTGGTAATCTCTCTATTCTTTCATTTGATCGTTTATTAATTGAGTAGTTTTATGAAATGTGTTACTTGAGCATGATTTTCAAAGTTTGTTTTGACTCGAGAATTGCGTAAACTTTATGAAATGATCATAGGTCATATTTGTATATCACCAATATGACCTTGACCTCACCTTATATGTTTACCCTCGTCAACCCCTCTGAGCCTAAATATAGCCTTTCGTTTCATAACCCAAAATCCCATAACCAACTCCGAATTGGAGCTATAACCCATACATACACCTTCCATACCTTTGTTTGGATTGTTACTTAGGATTGAATGTTGTTGTTGTGTTGTGGTTGCAATTTAGGCTTGTGAGAGTGTGAAAAGTAAAGAAAGAATGGTGAAAGAAAATAAAAATAAAAAGAGAAAGTAGAAAATAAAAGAAAACAAAAGAAAAAGTGAGAAAAAGAAGAAAAGAAAAAGAAAGAGAAAGTTATAAATGTCGTGTATATAGTTCAATAAGCTTTGATTGCTTTCCCCATTGTTATATTTATTGCTTGTTGCCCGTATTTCCCCATTATCCCGAGTTTTCATTCCGAACACTTTGAATCCGTACATACATATATCCTTCCTTTCGTACGCTAGCCAAACCAATATTATAACCCTATTACAAGTCCTATGTGATCTTAGGGTGAATTTAATTTACAAGTTGAAATAGTTTTGATAATCTGTGAAAATGCATTTCGCCTCCTTTAATGAGCAGTATCTTTCATTGAGATTACAATTTTTCATTTTATATATAGCGTTCTTCATTTATGACATGTGTGCGACCTAGTTTCCACTTACATTTACTCTTTATGCCCGCATGTTCCGTGTGTTAAATTCCTATTTCGAGTGAATTCACTTGATGAGTGTAATTCCCGTGAGGATTTAATATATGCTTGCTTTATTTAGTATTCGATTTATTTAAGTTTTTGCCAAATCACACTTTACATGTGCTCGCTCCCCTCCCACATTTTAAGGTTTCAATTCTATGAGGTACATTCTCTAATGTTAATGATTTCGGACCTTTGTTTGATTTTGTTCATTGTGATAATAATGCGTATGAAATATTTTTCATTGTTGTTGGGCTTGTCGCATGTTCGTTTGGGCATATTTCGAGGAAACCATATGATGTTTGTGGGTTTCATCCCTGAAAACCCTCACGAGATGATACTCGTCCACTAGGGTAACCTAGGGGTTTAACGGCTTATTGCATATGCTAAATGCGATCGTGTTCCCAATGAAAGTGGCAATTATATTTTGACGCATATATACGTTTTGTATTTCCTTCTATGGATTGGTTTTGTTTGTTTCATCACTAGGGACTAGCAATGTCTAAGTTAGGGGGTGTGATACATCACGAATATTGCATATTTGCGCCCTTTATCTTTATGCATTCCATTACTTTTACGTTCTTAATGCCTATATTTATGCTCGTTAACCAGAAAACTTCGGATTTGGACATATATATATTTTGCAGGGGTTAATTGTGCTTTTGTAGGTATTGGAACGCTAAAAGTGAGGTTCGGTTGCATTTCGGAGAAGCTCCATCGTCTAAAGATAATTCAAGGGCAATTTGATCTTTTTAAACTCACTATTTTTTATTCAATGAAGTTACCAACATGTAGATCATCAAATTATCTTTTCGTGGCCACTTACCGTGTGTCATTCTGACTCCGTATGAGGAAGTTATGGCCATTTTCGAAAGGTTTTGATATTTTCTTCTACTTTAAGAGCATTTTGGTAATTTCATACTGTATAATTTGGAGGGTTTCAAAACCGAATCATGTAGATAATTGAATTAGCTTCGCGACGGTTCCCACCACGCATCATTTTGATTTCGTATGAGGGCGTTATGGCCATTTCCGTGCAACGCGTCAAAATTAGTTCGGAGAGGAAAAGGGGGCTGTAAAAAATGAGGTCGATCGGGCCCATCAGATATGGACGAAAAATGACTTATTTTGGGTTTTTTGACTTGCTTTTGTTGGGGGTTTATTTTGGGGTATTAATAGAATGTTGTAGGCTTTTATTTGAAGATATATTTCATTTTAGGTTGGAGATAGGGGATTTTTGGGTATAGCTTCTCTTCCTAGGGTTTGCACCAATTTGGGTATTGTAAGCACTATTCATTATCTCCTCCATTGTTATTAATTGTTGTTTCTTTGTTTAAGCTTTGTGCTGTTCATTTCTTGCTTTCTAATTTAGGTTTATTGCTTTATTTACTTGCTTTCCATTTATTGCCTTCTAGTGTAGATTTACTTTCTTTGATTTATTTCTTGATATTTACCATACTTTGTAGCTAGGTAAATTAGGTTGTGTCGGATTGAACTCACCTAGGGTTGACGTGTTGCTTTGCTTTCGTGATGGAGTTTACGGGTCTATTTCGAGTGCGTTTACCTAGTTATTATACTTAGGGGATTTGACGGGGTATATCATGTATGCTCGGTGATTATGACCTTGCGTGCATAATTTCTGGGGTATTTATTGACACCAAAATCGGATTAGGCTTTTATGCAAATTTAGGGGTGTGATAACTCTTGATTCAATTAACTGTCGAAACGCGATGCATTTGTAATAACTCGTAGACCCATGTAATCATTTTATACTAATTAACTCGGGTGAGGGATATTCGATGCAACCTATAGTTTTCACTCACTTTATTAGTCTAGCTTTATTTACACTCGCCTAGATTAATCATTTCCCTTTTTGCATCTTTTCCTTTTTGTTCATACTTATCTTTTACACTTTTAATTTTGATGTATTAAATCCTATAAATTCTAGCAACTCGTCTCTGTGGATTTTCGATACCCGACTTACCGCTATACTCACTCGTTGAGTGTAGTCGTAGTTTAGGTTTTTGTATAGTTCAGGTGAGCCGAATTCAAAATGACCGGCGCGTAGGTGACTCTCGCGTCGCGGTAAAACTCTGTCTATCAAATGGCGCTGTTGCCGGGGACTAGTTTGCTTTAGAATTTATTTGATTTAGTATTTTCTTTCTATTTGTATTTTTTGGCTAACCTTTTTACAGGACTTCTACATTTGAGCACTTAGAAATGCTCTAATTTCTCCCGCGCGCATTTACCTTGTGGAATTCGCCACTTCGAGCCATTTTGTGGTAAGCATGTCTTATTCCAATTGTTTCGGTAATCATTATGATAATTGTCAAAATTCTCGCAAAACTTTAACTTTTGGTTAATACTTAGAATCCCAAAAAATTACAACATCTAAAATGACTTTGGGCGAGTATTACAAAAGTTAAGCTTTAGAGTGCGTGTATTTTGATGATGATGATAATGATTTTGGTCCATTACCTCCTTATAATAGGAATTTTAAAACGAATTGCAATAGTTTTCAAAATTCCTATAATAATGAGTTTAAGTTTAAGTCCGATGATAATTTTCAAAGTTCCCATTTTCAAGAATCCATTCCTCGACCTATGGCATTCGGTGAGGGCTTGCGTATGCTTGAGAATGATAAACTTGAAAATCGTTATCGGGAAGAAAATCGTCTGTGGGAACATGAGTTGGATTTATTATTTGAGCCCGACGACGATTTTGCTTCCGAGACTTTTGAAGTCGAGGAATGTTTTGAACCAAATGAGCACTTTGTGCCTACTTTGGAACAAATCATTATCGACTTTGCCCATTGCGTAAGAGATATTGAAAGTGAGGATGAAAATGACGTAATATCTATTTACAATGAAATGATTTCTTCTTTAGCCCCCAAAGAAGAACATTTCATTGAAAATGATCTTATTTCCTTCGAAACTCAATGTTCAAGCGATGATGATTCATCTCTTGAGTTTGAATTTCTTTTCTCCCCATTTTCATTTTCTGTTATCACACCGTCTTAAGTAACCGATGAATCGGTTTCAAACTTTTATGTTTTAAACCTTTTCGCCGATGAGGATTACTTGCTCGAGTTGCCTTCCATGAAGGCATTTGTGCCTTTGTGTGCGCCCCCTCCCATTCCAATTTCAAAATCTTTGGGAGGATATTCATCTTTTCTCGGTCCCCACATGTTTTTGTCACCCATTTTATCGAAATCCCCCATCATCCCTCCAAAACTTTTAATTGGCGATGGTTCATTTCTTCCGCCTTACACATACCTTCCGTTTTTCAAACGAAATTCATATTTTTTGGAAAGTATGCTTGAGTGTGAGGGTACACAGATTATCGTCCAAAGTCAAATTGTTTTTACGGTGGACCCTCAATTATTTAGACTTCTAGTGAATAGTTAGTGTGAAGCCTAAATAGTAGGTTGTATATAGTTAATTTTTATTCTTTCTTTCTTTTTATTTTACTCCCTTTTTAATTTAGTCTAGTGTAATTAGTTAACTCTTTGTTATTTGTTTTTTCTATGCTCAGTACTAACTTGTTTTGTAGATTCTTTGGACTTGTTCTTATGGGGATTGCTCCAATTTTGGGTAATATCGCTCTTTTCCTCTCTTTAACTTGGTTCTTAATTCACACTGAGGACAATGTCAAGTTTTAAGTTAGGGGGCGTGGGATATTCTATCCATTTCTTTATTAAGTCCATGTTTTTGCTCACATGTTATTTACTTAGTATGCCTTTCTTAGAAAAATTGAAAAATTTCAAAAAAAATTTCTTTCTTTTTTCTCCTTTATTGGGCATTTTGCCTTTGTTTCCGATGATAAATTTCAATAATTGATCGATCCAATAGACAAATCAATGATGCATGTTCTCGATTTTAGAAGTTATTAGACTTTAGTCCTCGATCATTGATATTATGAATAAGTTCATGAATTAAACTTTAACCCCATGGGCACATGCACTTTTGTTGTTCTATTGATTTGTTTTAAGATTTTTATAAATCGGTAATCTTTTATTGCATTGTATATACTTACACCGAGTAAGCTTTATACCTTTCTTCGTTTGTGAGTGTATACGCTATTCTTTCCTCTTTGAAAATGTTACATCGTTGGTAATCTCTCTATTCTTTCATTTGATCGTTCATTAATTGAGTTATTTTATGAAATGTGTTACTTGAGCATGATTTTCAAAGTTTGTTTTGACTCTAGAATTGCGTAAACTTTATGAAATGATCATAGGCCATCTTTGTATATCACCCATATGACCTTGACCTCACCTTATATGTTCACCCTCCTCAACCCCTCTAAGCCTAAATATAGCCTTTCGTTTCATAATCCAAAATCCCATAACCAACTCCGAATTGGAGTTATAACCCATACATACACCTTCCATACCTTTGTTTGGATTGTCACTTGGGATTGAATGTTGTTATTGTGTTGTGGTTGCAATTTGGGCTTGTGAGAGTGTGAAAAGTAAAGAAAGAATGGGGAAAGAAAATAAAAATAAAAATAAAAATAAAAAGAGAAAGTAGAAAACAAAAGAAAACAAAAGAAAAAGTGAGAAACAAAAGAAATGAAAAAGAAAGAGAAAGTTGTAAATGTCGTGTATATAGTTCAATAAGCTTTGATTGCTCTCCCCATTGTTATATTTATTGCTTGTTGCCCGCATTTTCCCACTATCTCGAGTTTTCATTCCGAACACTTTGAATCCATACATACATATTTCCTTCCTTTTGTACTCTAGCCAAACCAATATTATAACCCTATTACAAGTCCTATGTGATCTTAGGGTGAATTTAATTTAAAAGTTGAAATAGTTTTGATAATCTGTGAAAATGCATTTCGCCTCCTTTAATGAGCAGTATCTTTCATTGAGATTACAATTTTTCATTTTATATATAGCGTTCTTCATTTATGACATGTGTGCGACCTAGTTTCCACTTACATTTACTCTTTATGCCCGCATGTTCCGTGTGTTAAATTCCTATTTCGAGTGAATTCACTTGATGAGTGTAATGCCCGTGAGGATTTAATATATGCTTGCTTTATTTAGTATTCGATTTATTTAAGTTTTTTCCAAATCACACTTTGCATGTGTGTAATACCCCGTAATTTTAAATGACTTTTAAAATGGGTTATATTTTAATTTAATGGATTAATTAGATTTTAGTATTAATTAATTCATTCGGGTTTATTCGGACGATGGATATTAAAATGTATGGTTCTGAATATTACTTAAAGATATTTAGGTAATATGTGAAATGTGATGTCATTGATATGACTGTATGATATAAATTCGGTAATTTATATTTTTAGTCAGACGCGGTATGGGACGTGTCGGGACTAGTTTATTAAATTAAAAAGGAAATTTATTTTCTATCAATCTAATAGTCATTTCGACTGCGTCGTTGCGACCGGAAGGTTCGAAATAGTCAGAAAAGTCTATTTGGATGTCAATTTTGAGTCTCGGGTCATTCGGGAATGAATAGACAACCCGAAAGGGCATTTTGGTCATTTTCTAGGGGGGATGAATAGTGATTACGGATTTGGCACTATTATAAGTATTGGTAGATTAAGTGAATGGGAGTTATTCATCTCCTCTTCACAAATAAGAGCAGCCATCTTCTTAGAGTGAGAGTGAGAGTGCTTGGGAAGGGAAAAGTCACTTGGGAAGGAGAAGAACTAGAACCAAGGTTCACCACCACCAACCACCACCAGCCACCACCGGAGTTTGACCGGAGAAGGGACAACCAACTGAGATAAACTACACCAAAGGATCATACCTACACTAAAGGCAAGTGTTTAATAATGGCAAATTCAGTTTGTATATTGTCCATGTTAGAATAATATGAAAAGAGAAGATTATTAGTGTTTGGAAGAAATAATGGATCATTAAATGGATTTCTGGAAAACTGAAATGATTTGGGAATTTAACTCATGTGTTAGGATGTTAATAATCCACGAATTTGTCATGAATCTGTTGAAGAAATGATGGAAACCATTGTTATGTTCTTGAAGAGGTTATGTTAATAAATTTCTGGGAATAAGGATATAAACAAGCTTTTTAATCCAATCCTTTGATGATTCTAGGATGTTTAGAGTATTGGAAATCGTTCATATATGTTGTTATATCATGAAGTAAAGTTTATAAGACATTTGGGATGTTTAGATGAAGGTTTAAATGATCAAAAGTTGTTAAACCCGTAGTTGCAGAAAATGCAGAAAATGCAGGCCTGGACCTGAGGGATCGATCGATTGACCCCTGCCTTCGATCGATCGACCTCCCCAGTTTAGGTAAAGTTGTTTCTTTTTAAATAATGATTCTTATCCCAAACCTTTTTTGGATCTTTGGTGATTATTATTTGGAGATTATGGGACCTAGAAAATATCAGTAAACCCTTGATAATAGTTGAATTAAATTTGATTTGGATTCGGGTGATTTAAATGTTGGAAATTATATTGAATGTTATTTCGGTTGCTAGATTCATTTGTTAAATTCTAAATGGAGATGTATGAGGATTAAAGTTAGGACCAGTAGGGGTGATTGAATATAATACCTGGGTATCCTTAAGTTTACAAGAGGGTTTAATCCTAAGTGAAAGAATATGTGTTTATAAGAGATTTGAAACTATCGATTTTAACCTTATTAAAAAGGAGAAATAAACTCGTAGTAGTTCGGGGGAATGATGTTATGGACCAGTAGGATATTAGTGATTTCTTACTGAATATATGTTGAGGAAAATCCTATTTGAATCTTATGAGACGGGAGCTTAGAATACATTTGGTTGAAAGAGGTTATGAGGTTATCCCGATCGCATAGTTTAAGATTTCGGACCTCCTCGATTGACAAAGTTAAGTAGTAGTGTATTGGAGGGGTTCCTTGTTTGGATTTCACTTTGCGAGACGCTCCGCGCATGAACCTTAACGACATCGGTAGTGGAGAGATGTTATAGGATGCGAGGATAATTAATTTATGAAGTTAAGTTATGATATTTTAAAAGAAATAAAATTCTACGTATGGGAAATATCTTAGGGTAGTGATAATTACCTTATTGATATTATATTATAGGTATGATAATACCTAAGTGATTAATTGATGATTATGTGTATGACATACCTAGCTTACTTGCTATCGGTGGGAGGTTTACGCGTGAGGGCAGTCATATCCTGATGAATCCATGGGATCTTTGATTTGTCGCTCGAGAACATAGGTCTATGAAAGACTTATCGGGGAGTTGATAAGTCCGCTGACTGTGGGTACGTAGGTATGTGCGTGACCCATGGATACGAGAACTATGTTCGCCTCCAATTTGTTTGTTGTTTGTGGTTCGTGGAATCTTACCGAACCTGTAGTTCCCTATTCAGCGACATATGATGATGGGACATGATAGCAGAGTAATGCATTGCACCACAGCTGTGACTCGGGGTGCTGTATTATATATGAATATATATATAATGGATTAATTGGTTACATAATTATTTATTATGGTTAAATCTATCTACGGTGTTAATTGTAGATAACGGTGAGTAGAGAAAGATAATGGAATTAAGTTAATAAATGTTTATTCTTAAAGAATTGAAAAGCTTAACTCATATTAATGAGTAATGATTCATGTTAATGAGGAATTAATCATAAAGGATATTTGTAAATAATAATGTGACGTATGGTATGGGACATACGGGGATTATGATATGGGAATGGAATTATAATATGGAGACTAGAAAAGAGGAACCATTAACTAGGAGGTTAATAGGAAACGTTAAGTGTGCACTCTAGTTGAGAGGTGAGAATAGCAAGTGAGAGTTGGATCTAACATGTACATAATAAATGCTTTATTGCACTTGTTAAATACTTGCTGTTTTAAAAATACTTTACACATTCGGGCTCTGACCCGTTTTCTTGCATATTTTCTCTTCTATTGTATCTCTATGTCAGGTGTACAACAACAGGGACGCCAACCATAGTTGATTTCGTCGAGCTAAGGAGCTATGGAGGTTTTGCTTAGACGCTTGTTATCTTTTTGATTCACAGTATTCTTACATAGGGCATGTCGCCCAAAGGATTTCAGTTATCATTTTCTGTCGGAGTTAAACTATTGTATTTGTGTCGTTTTAATACATTTAACATTGTTGGGATTGTTGTAAAGGATTTATATTATTTGGGAATGTTTATTCCAGTTGCATTTAAATTCTTTTGAGTTATTTATATAGTGATCTGTGTTGTAGAATAAGATGTGTTGTGTTATTCTTAAATTGTAAAAATGGTTTTTGTTAATTTAAAATTTGGAAAGTTTTTAACACCAGCTTAATTGGGTATTGGGTGAGTTGTAAATGTTTTCGACAGTGATGCTAAGAATGAGCCAACTATATATTCTATTTTAATTTGGTATGGGACTGGCCACCCGGTATTTAATTAGGCGGGGTGTTACAGGTGGTATCAGAGCATCAGGTTCTAGTGTCCTTTAGGATCTGTACGGCTTATTGTGTCTTCAGCTTAGCGTTCTTTGATGTAGAGCCCTATGAGTAGGATTATTGCTTTTCTATTTACGCTTACGATCTTCAGCTATTTTGAGATATCAAATACTGATTGTGTTTTCTCGTTTCAGATGCCTCCTCGACGTGCACCTCAGCCCGCCCCAGCTCAGGGAACAATGACTGCAGCCGAAGTCGCTGCAATTGTCGCTCAGGCAGTCAATGCTGCTGTAGCTGCTATTCAGCAGGCTCCCGCACTGGCACCGGTTGTGCCACCCGCGCAAGGGCAAGTGTTTCCTACTGCATGGGAACGATCGAGGGATGCCTTTCAGAAAGCGCACCCACCCGAGTTTCAGGGAGGATCAGATGTTGTGACTGCTAGCCAATGGAAGAAAGATATCCAACGGCACTTGAGAATGATCGAATGCACTGAGGTTCAACGTCAGATACTAGCCACATTCAAGCTAGTAGGGGCATCTTTGTAATGGTGGGAAGCTACGACCACTATGGAGGAGAGGGACACAATGACTATCCAAGACTTTTGGATACGGTTTGATGGGAAGTATTTTCCTTCCGCTATCCAGACAGAGATGAGGCGGAAGCTACTTGATTTGAAACAGGGAGAGAAAACAGTGGCGGAATATGAGGAAGAGTTTACTAGATTAACTAATTTGGTACCAGCTGAAGTACCTACTGAGGAGAGGAGAGTCTTAATGTTCACTGATGGGTTGAACTATAAAATTCGCCAACATTTATTGGGGAATATTTCACTACGTACGTATGCAGATGTTCTTAATGCTGCAATGCTCCACTGTCAAGATAAACGCTTCCATAATCAAGGTGTCAAGTGGGGATTTGGGTCAGGCCTGCAAGGCAAGACTTTTGGGGGCAGTTCTAGTGGGACTCAGCCGGGGCAGAGTCATCAGCGTCAGAGTGAGAAGGGTTCCCAGACAGGGGACTATGCTAAGCGTTTGCGATCTGGAGATTCTCGATTTGAGGATAAAGGTATTGGGCAAGGACAACAGGGCCATCAGGGCCAGAAGCAGGCTCATCAGGGTCAAGGGAAGGGAGGTAATGGCCAGCAGGTTCGGGGTCAACAGGGACAAGGTGGTGGAAAGTTTGCGGGAAAATGTTTCGTGTGTGGCAAGTATGGCCACAAACGTCAAGATTGTCCTGAGAAAGACAAATTCCCTCAGCAACAACAAGCTCGGCAGGAGCCACAGGTACTAGTGTTTCCACCAGCTGTTCTTCCAGCTCCAGCTCCGGTGCTAGCACTACCGCCCATTCCAGTAGCACCCGCGCAGCAGGGTCAGTACGGGCGTGTATACAACATCCATCAGGCTGTAAATCAACAACCACCACCCGCGAATGAGGGTATGTTTTCTATCTAAGGAATTATGAAGCGCATAGTGATTTTGTTACGATTAATGTTGTGTGGGCAATAGGGTTGCTAAACTTAGCCTATAGCACTGTTATTTATGTAGACTCACTGAGGGGTATGGGACACCTTTATATTACATGTTATCACGTGGGTTTGATTTGTATCATGGGATTACTTACCTAGAGCATGTCCGAGTGCGATTCGACTATCAGCGTGCATTGACTTGTGGTATATGAGAGCATATGTCTACATCTTGTCTTCTATAAAAGAGTATATGCGTAGACCCTATTTGAAATCGATAAACCTGATAAAAATTTTTAAAACCAAAATTTTTTATATATTATTGACTAAGGACCTTAGTAGTTTCGATGACCGACTACTTTAGGAAGTAGTGTATCGAGGTGGTTCCTTGTTTGGATTTCGCTTGCGAGACACCCCACGCACGAAACTAATAACCGTTGGGAGTCAAAATAAGTTAGGTCTTTAGTATATGAGATTATAACCTTTGCGAAACTTTTAATATTGAAAGCGGTACGAGAGGGTGTATGGGCGCCCTGGTCGATTGAATTGTCGTATTTTTCATAATTGTGAATAAGGTAAGTAATTGAGACTTCGGGATTTATTTGTTCACTACGAGAGGATCATTTTTCCCAAGTTTGTTACGAGGACGGTATAGGGAAGATTAGGTAAAGTCTAAATTTGATTCAGTTGAAACGATATGGTGAGGCTTGGCGTATAACATCGATAGGGACTTTGTTAATGTATTGTATGGGCGGTACATCTTGGATTTCTTGCGATGTGAGATTTATGCTCGGAGTTGACCTTACCGTTATGACTTATATTCCTGAATTTCGGGACGAAATTCTGTTATAAAGGGGGAAGTATGTAATACCCCGTAATTTTAAATGACTTTTAAAATGGGTTATATTTTAATTTAATGGATTAATTAGATTTTAGTATTAATTAATTCATTCGGGTTTATCCGGACGGTGGATATTAAAATGTTTGGTTCTGAATATTACTTAAAGATATTTAGGTAATATGTGAAATGTGATGTCATTGATATGACTGTATGATATAAATTCGGTAATTTATATTTTTAGTCAGACGCGGTATGGGACGTGTCGGGACTAGTTTATTAAATTAAAAAGGAAATTTATTTTCTATCGATCTAATAGTCATTTCGACTGCGTCGTTGCGACCGGAAGGTTCGAAATAGTCAGAAAAGTCTATTTGGATGTCAATTTTGAGTCTCGGGTCATTCGGGAATGAATAGACAACCCGAAAGGGCATTTTGGTCATTTTTTAGGGGGGATGAATAGTGATTACGGATTTGGCACTATTATAAGTATTGGTAGATTAAGTGAATGGGAGTTATTCATCTCCTCTTCACAAATAAGAGCAGCCATCTTCTTAGAGTGAGAGTGAGAGTGCTTGGGAAGGGAAAAGTCACTTGGGAAGGAGAAGAACTAGAACCAAGGTTCACCACCACCAACCACCACCAGCCACCACCGGAGTTTGACCGGAGAAGGGACAACCAACTGAGATAAACTACACCAAAGGATCATACCTACACTAAAGGCAAGTGTTTAATAATGGCAAATTCAGTTTGTATATTGTCCATGTTAGAATAATATGAAAAGATAAGATTATTATTGTTTGGAAGAAATAATGGATCATTAAATGGATTTCTGGAAAACTAAAATGATTTAGGAATTTAACTCATGTGTTAGGATGTTAATAATCCACGAATTTGTCATGAATCTGTTGAAGAAATGATGGAAACCATTGTTATGTTCTTGAAGAGGTTATGTTAATAAATTTCTGGGAATAAGGATATAAACAAGCTTTTTAATCCAATCCTTTGATGATTCTAGGATGTTTAGAGTATTGGAAATCGTTCATATATGTTGTTATATCATGAAGTAAAGTTTATAAGACATTTGGGATGTTTAGATGAAGGTTTAAATGATCAAAAGTTGTTAAACCCGTAGTTGCAGAAAATGCAGAAAATGCAGGCCTGGACCTGAGGGATCAATCGATCGACCCCTGCCTTCGATCGATCGACCTCCCCAGTTTAGGTAAAGTTGTTTCTTTTTAAATAATGATTCTTATCCCAAACCTTTTTTGGATCTTTGGTGATTATTATTTGGAGATTATGGGACCTAGAAAATATCAGTAAACCCTTGATAATAGTTGAATTAAATTTGATTTGGATTCGGGTGATTTAAATGTTGGAAATTATATTGAATGTTATTTCGGTTGCTAGATTCATTTGTTAAATTCTAAATGGAGATGTATGAGGATTAAAGTTAGGACCAGTAGGGGTGATTGAATATAATACCTGGGTATCCTTAAGTTTACAAGAGGGTTTAATCCTAAGTGAAAGAATATGTGTTTATAAGAGATTTGAAACTATCGATTTTAACCTTATTAAAAAGGAGAAATAAACTCGTAGTAGTTCGGGGGAATGATGTTATGGACCAGTAGGATATTAGTGATTTCTTACTGAATATATGTTGAGGAAAATCCTATTTGAATCTTATGAGATGGGATCTTAGAATACATTTGGTTGAAAGAGGTTATGAGGTTATCCCGATCGCATAGTTTAAGATTTCGGACCTCCTCGATTGACAAAGTTAAGTAGTAGTGTATTGGAGGGGTTCCTTGTTTGGATTTCGCTTTGCGAGACGCTCCGCGCATGAACCTTAACGACGTCGGTAGTGGAGAGATGTTATAGGATGCGAGGATAATTAATTTATGAAGTTAAGTTATGATATTTTAAAAGAAATAAAATTCTACGTATGGGAAATATCTTAGGGTAGTGATAATTACCTTATTGATATTATATTATAGGTATGATAATACCTAAGTGATTAATTGATGATTATGTGTATGACATACCTAGCTTACTTGCTATCGGTGGGAGGTTTACGCGTGAGGGCAGTCATATCCTGATGAATCCATGGGATCTTTGATTTGTCGCTCGAGAACATAGGTCTATGAAAGACTTATCGGGGAGTTGATAAGTCCGCTAACTGTGGGTACGTAGGTATGTGCGTGACCCATGGATACGAGAACTATGTTTGCCTCCAATTTGTTTGTTGTTTGTGGTTCGTGGAATCTTACCGAACCTGTAGTTCCCTATTCAGCGACATGCGATGATGGGACATGATAGCAGAGTAATGCATTGCACCACAGCTGTGACTCGGGGTGCTGTATTATATATGAATATATATATAATGGATTAATTGGTTACATAATTATTTATTATGGTTAAATCTATCTACGGTGTTAATTGTAGATAACGGTGAGTAGAGAAAGATAATGGAATTAAGTTAATAAATGTTTATTCTTAAAGAATTGAAAAGCTTAACTCATATTAATGAGTAATGATTCATGTTAATGAGGAATTAATCATAAAGGAGATATGTAAATAATAATGTGACGTATGGTATGGGACATACGGGGATTATGATATGGGAATGGAATTATAATATGGAGAGTAGAAAAGAGGAACCATTAACTAGGAGGTTAATAGGAAACGTTAAGTGTGCACTCTAGTTGAGAGGTGAGAATAGCAAGTGAGAGTTGGATCTAACATGTACATAATAAATGCTTTATTGCACTTGTTAAATACTTGCTGTTTTAAAAATACTCTACACATTCGGGCTCTGACCCGTTTCCTTGCATATTTTCTCTTCTATTGTATCTCTATATCAGGTGTACAGCAACAGGGACGCCAACCATAGTTGATTTCGTCGAGCTAAGGAGCTATGGAGGTTTTGCTTAGACGCTTGTTATCTTTTTGATTCACAGTATTCTTACATAGGGCATGTCGCCCAAAGGATTTCAGTTATCATTTTCTGTCGGAGTTAAACTATTGTATTTGTGTCGTTTTAATACATTTAACATTGTTGGGATTGTTGTAAAGGATTTATATTATTTGGGAATGTTTATTCCAGTTGCATTTAAATTCTTTTGAGTTATTTATATAGTGATCTGTGTTGTAGAATAAGATGTGTTGTGTTATTCTTAAATTGTAAAAATGGTTTTTGTTAATTTAAAATTTGGAAAGTTTTTAACACCAGCTTAATTGGGTATTGGGTGAGTTGTAAATGTTTTCGACAGTGATGCTAAGAATGAGCCAACTGTATATTCTGTTTTAATTTGGTTTGGGACTGGCCACCCGGTATTTAATTAGGCGGGGTGTTACAATGTGCTCGTTCCCCTCCCACATTTTAAGGTTTCAATTCTATGAGGTACATTCTATAATGTTACTGATTTCGGACCTTTGTTTGATTTTGTTCATTGTGTTAATAATGCATATGAAATATTTTTCGTTGTTGTTGGGCTTGTCGCATGTTGGTTTGGGAACATTTTGAGGAAACCATATGATGTTTGTGGGTTTCATCCTTGAAAACCCTCACGAGACGACACTTGTCCACTAGGGTAACCTAGGGGTTTAACGGCTTATTGAATATGCTAAATGCGATCGTGTTCCCTACGAAAGTGGCAATTATATTTCGATGCATATATACATTTTGTATTTCCTTCTATGGATTAATTTTGTTTGTTTCATCACTAGGGACTAGCAATGTCTAAGTTAGGGGGTGTGATACATCACGAATATTGCATATTTGCACCCTTTATCTTTATGCATTCTAGCACTTTTACGTTCTTAATGCCTATATTTATGCTCGTTAACCAGAAAACCTTGGATTTGGACATATATATATATATTTTTCAGGGGTTAATTGTGCTTTTGTAGGTATTGGAACGCTAAAAGTGAGGTTCGGTTGCATTTCGGAGAAGTTTCGTCATCTAAAGCTACTTAAAGGGCAATTTGGAATTTTCAAACTCACTATTTTTATGTAATGAAGTTACCAACATGTATATCATCAAATTATATTTTCGTGGCCACTGACCATGCGTCATTCTGACTCCGCATTAGGAAGTTATGGCCATTTTTGAAAGGTTTCGATATTTTCTTCTACTTCAAGGGAATTTTGGTAATTTCACACTGTATAATTTGGAGGGTTTCAAAACAAAATCATGTAGAGAATTGAATTAGCTTCGCGTCGGTTCGACCACGCATAATTTGGATTCCGTATGAGGGAGTTATGGCTAATTCCGTGCAACGCGTTAAAATTGGGTCGGAGAGGAAAAGGGGGCTGTCAAAAGCGAGGTCGATCGGCCCAAAAGCGAGGTCGACCGGTCCCCTCAGATATGGATGAAAAATGATTTATTTTGGGTTTTTTGACTTGGTTTTGTTGGGGGTTTATTTTGGGGTAATAATAGAATGTTGTAGGCTTTTATTTGAAGATATATTTCATTTTAGGTTGGAGATAGGGGATTTTTGGGTGGAGCTTCTCTTCCTTGGGTTTGCACCCATTTGGGTATTGTAAGTACTGTTCATTATCTCCTCCATTGTTATTAATTGTTGTTTCTTTGTTTAAGCTTTGTGTTGTTCATTTTTTGCTTTCTAATTTAGGTTTATTGCTTTATTTACTTGCTTTCCATTTATTGCCTTCTAGTGTAGATTTAGTTTCTTTGATTTATTTCTTGATATTTACTATGCTTTGTAGCTAGGTTAAATTAGGTTGTGTTGGATTGAACTCACCTAGGGTTGACGTGTTGCTTTGCTTTCGTGATGGAGTTTACGGGTCTATTTCGAGTGCGTTTACCTAGTTATTACGCCTAGGGGATTTGACGGGGTATATCATGTATGCTC
This sequence comes from Sambucus nigra, assembly GCA_949130495.1. Lineage (NCBI taxonomy): Eukaryota > Viridiplantae > Streptophyta > Magnoliopsida > Dipsacales > Adoxaceae > Sambucus > Sambucus nigra. The sequence continues at coordinate 377,816,683 of OX422219.1, read as the reverse complement.
CATGCTTACGACCTTGCGTGCGTAATTTTTGGGGTATTTGTTGACGCTAAAATCGTATTAGTATTTTTTGCGAATTTAGGGGCGTGGCAACTCTTGATTCAATTAACTGTCAAAACGAGACGCATTTGTAATAGCTCGTCGACCCATGTAACTATTTTACACTAATTAACTCGGGTAAGGGATATTCGACGCAACCTATAGTTTTCACTCGAGTTATTAGTCTAGCTTTATTTACACTCGCCTAGATTAATCATTTCCCTTTTTACATCTTTTCTTTTTTGTTCATACTTATCTTTTACACTTTTATTTCTGAAGTATTTAATCCTATAAATTCTAGCAACTCGTCTATGTGGATTTTCGATAGCCGACTTACCGCTATACTCACCCGTTGAGTGTATTCATAGTTTAAGTTTTCGTATAGTTCAGGTTAGCCGAATTCAAAATGACCGGCGCATAGGTGACTCTCGTGTCGCGACAAAACCATATCAATCGCGGCAAAACCCTGTTTGGAAATTATTTTCCAATTTTGAAATTGTCCGCTATTTTCCATTATCCTAAGTTTTTCATCTCCGAACATCTTTTGTATCCATAAATACATCCTTTCATTTTATACCCCTAACCCCAAACCCAATAAAGTCTTATTTGATCCTAGGATAATGTGATTCAAAGGTCGAACATTAGTGATAATCTGTTCAAGTGCTTTTCATATCGGTCAATATGCGATATCCTTTCATGAGATTGTATTTTTCCCTTTTATATATCGTTCTTCATTAATGACATGTGTGCGGCCTTGTTTCCTTTCACAATTACTCTTTTTGCCCGCATGTCCCATATGTTACACCCTATTCCGAGTGCTTCTATTTGTTGAGTGTTATATCCTGAGAGGATTGAGTGGAAGCATGCTTTAATTGTTATCCGGGCTATAGGCATTTTTACCGAATCAAATCTTTTCGCATGTGCATACACCCCACTCACATTTGAGGTTTCAATTCCATATAGTTATTCTTTTAATATTTGATAGTTTCGGATTATTGAGCAAAATTCTCTTTTGCTTTGTTGAAAATATGTTGAAATACCTAATTGTTGTTAAGTTTGGCATATCGGTTGTTTGGGCATGCTTTGAGGAAAAAATTTGATGTTTGTGGGTTTCATCCCTGAAAACCCTCACGAGACGACACTCGTCTACTAGGGTATCCTAGGGGTTATTGCATATGTTAAATGCAATCGTTCGGCCGCGAAAGTGGCCTTATCCTTTTTATCGCTTTTGTATATATCTCCTATTTTTCGGCTTTCTTATAGTTCTTCTTGCGCTGAATTTCATTACTAGGGACTAGCAATGTGTAAGTTAGGGGGTGTGATTCGTATCGAATCTTGCACATTTATGCCCTCGAACTTAGGCATTTTAGCCCCCTCGGGTACTTTAATGTCTATAATTATGCTCGTTAATCAGACAGACTCCGTTTTATGTGCTAAAATACTATTTGGGGTATAATTGAGCTTTTATAGGTATTAAAGTGCTTAGCGTGAAGTTTGAGCACGTTCTGGTGAAGTTTCGTCGCGATTCGCACGTTCGGGGGTATTTTCATAATTTTACACTTCGGGATTTTTGCCCGAAGTCTTCACGGAATTTGTAGCCCTCGGGACAAGCTTCGCGTGGCCATTAAAGGTGCTTGAATCGGAGTCCGAACGAAGGAAACACAGACCTTTAATTAGAGAAGAATTATAAGGATTTAATTTAATATTATTATAATAATATATTAACAATTCAATTAATGACAACCATGTCCTTTTCTCTTTCAATTTGTAGGAGACCCAATTCAGTCGTGGGCGATTTTTGGCGAAGCTCGGGTTTGTGCTCGGGTTTTGGGTTTGTCCAAAATTGGTGATTTTCGTCCGAAATTGAAGTCGGGGTCGCGTGCGGACATTGTTGCGGGTCAGTTGGCTCGAGTTTTTGGGATCTTGAAATACCCATTTTGGGCACTTCCAAGCTTTGTCCATTAATGGTGGTTCTTGTTTTTTTATCCATGGTGAATGGTAGGTCTCGGCTTGGATGGTGGGTAATTGCGTATTGGGCTTTGTCCGATTTTGGTCCCCTTTTTGTTGATGCTGCTGTGTGCGATCCTGGGGAGTGTTGGTGCACACGGCCGACCGGCTATTATCGGCGGTCGATCGATTATTCAATTTTGTGCCTACAACATTGACAGTATCCACCATCACTGTTCCGGCGGTCTACCGGTTTGGGCCCCGGTCGACTGGTGCTCAGTATTTTTTTTGCCACGATTTTTGCTGTAGCCATCTTTTTCCTTTATTTTATTTTATTTTCTTTTTCTATTTTCTTTTTATCCCTTTAATCGAGAGTTATCCCTTTTTTTATTTTCTTTTATCTTTTTTTTTTATTCCTTTTATCCCACTTGGTATAAAAGGAAGCTTTGGTTTATTTTTGTAGAAAATTAATTTTTAGATAGTTTTAGGTAAGGGTTAGGGTTTTTGGGAGATCACTTCTTTCTCCACATTGGGTGTTCCTCATTTGTGGATTGTAAGTGCACTTTTAATTATCCCAACCAATTAATGTAGTTGTTCTTCCTTTTATTTCCAAACTTTGTATTAATTTAATTTCCATGCTTATTTATTTCATGCCTAGTTAAAATTTGTGTATTTATTTATTTCTTGTCTAAATTATTAATTAGTTTAATCATGTGTGCTGAGTCGTTAAATAAGGTTTGGGTCGTGTGTCTGCCATTGATGGGCTTCGAGCTCCGACAATTAGTTTTTGTGTAAAATCTCATTTAATTGAAAGCTCACGTATTAAAATGGGATTGTTATGCGTTTAACTTTCTTTGTCACGCAACGTTAGTATTTAAAGCGATAATCCAATTTTAAGACGCGTGTCACCATTTTTTATTAAATATTTAATCTTGCATCGTTGACTTAAATTCCTTCATGTGTGATGTTTATGATTAATTAAAAATGCTAGATTAAATGTTTTCGAACCGAAATTCTAATTTTGCTTATTTAGCCCATGGCGAGTTCGTACCCGACCCTCGTTTTATTAATTATTGTTTAGACTTAACTTCTTATTTTTTTCCTTTTATTTACAACCATCCATCGCCTTTTACATTTTTATTCCTGAAGTGATAAATCGATTACGAGCTATACTAACATTCCCTATGGATTCTCGATACCCAACTTACCGCTATACTTATATCGCAAGTGCAGTCGTAATTTAGGTTTTTGTATTAATGCGGTGAAATGAATTCAACGATTAGCGTTTTGATGCGGCGTTACTTTTCATGCTTAATCACTATAATAGCGGCAACTTCATCGGCATTCATAGTACCCTGAACTGGTCCAGGCTAAGGCTCGGGTTGGGCATCCCTAGGAACTCGCTGTGCATGTCGAGGAAGCATCTGAAATGGGAGAGAAGTTTTATAAGTCTAAAATTAATATCTTAAAATAGCTGAAGAACGTAAAATGCACAAAAGAATACAACAATACTAGAATATAGGGCTCTATATCAAAGGACGCTACGTGAAAAACATAATAAGCCATACATATCCTAAGGCCTCTAGAACTTGATGCTCTGATACCACCTGTGACACCCCGACTAATTAAATACCGAGTAGCTACTCCTTTATTTAAATTAATACAAAATGTCAAGTTTGTTCAGTTCATTGCATCACTATTGAAAATATTTAATTAATTACTAACCACGTAATATTTAAAATAATGAAGTGTCAAATTTTAATATTAGAATTAACCATCAACTAAATAATTTAAATCATAATCCAACAATCACATGAACTATCTCATAAGATAATCAACAGAATGAAATAACATATGTTTGGAGTAAACTCTCCAATAATAGTAGCAATGTAAATAAACCCAATACAAATGTCTACAAGAAATCAATAAATCCCAAGACTGAAATAAAATGAATGTCTAAACTGCTGTCTCTGAATAAGAGTGGGCAACATGCCCTAACTGGAATAAATGACTCCGAAAGAAGAAAGGATAGATGTGAAGGAGTCTAGTAACGAGATCCTGTAACTTCCACAGTAGCTACATCACGTCAATGGAATGGAACTCCTATGCTTGGCGTCCCTATGGATGGGCACCTAAAATGTTTGTACAAAAAAATAGATTTGGAATTAATGGGTCAGAGCCCGAGGTGAAAATATTTTAAAAACAACAAGTATTTAAATTACAATATTAAACAACACATATATTAAAAATGTTAGTCACGTTTCCTCAGTAGAGATCCTCACACCTCAACTATTGTGCACGCCTAACGCATCCTCTAAATTCCATCTAAGTATACTACTGCCTGACTAGTATGTTCTAATCTTAATCAAGACGGTCTTATTTTAGATGCCACCCATATTATTCAAATAAATTATATTCACAAGTCACACGTTCATTAGCTAATTTACTTATCTCAAGTATTAGTTAAGTTCACATTATTATTAACCCGATTGAATCTCTTAGTCATTCGCATCTACTAAGTAACAGTGAACCAGTCAAAAGTACATATATAAGTCACTTTCATTACATATATACATATATGGCACCCCTAGGATAAGCTGTGGTGCATGCATACTCTGCTATCAAATCTCGGTACATCACGTACATAAGGATCACGTGTTCCGAATCGCTCAGGAAGCATTTCAATAAAAGTCACACATATTGGAGGTGAACATAGTTCGCATACCCATGGGTAACCCACATACCTACGCTCCCAGGGTCAGCTGACTTATAAACTCACAGAGAAGTCATTCACAGTCCTATGTCCTAAAGGTCCCATCCTAAATCGCCCCGAAGGCACACAAAGATAAAACGGTCCTTTCCTGAAAATCAACCTCCCGTGATAGCAAGTATGGTAGGTATGTCATACACAAAAATAATCCATATACTAAGTAATCACACACTAAGGTAATTATCATATTAATATGGGTGTATCCCAGCCCTATATCATAAGTCTCATACGTATTATAGTATCATCCCGTTTAACCCACATAATAAGTTTAGCTCAATAACTCTCTTCGTATAAATTATGGGTACTTGACCCTAACCCAAAAGGTTACTAAGTTTCACTCTAATATCTAAGGTTATTCCAGTAATAAAGGTCCCCCTAATACAGTCTCTAACCTCTAATATCTTCCGGGATTCAAATACATCCCCACTGGTCTTCCCGAAGTACCAATATGTTCAATCAATCATCACTAAAGGGTTTTAAAGGTTGGCAGTCAATCAATTATTTAAGGGAATAATAATAATAATTTCCAGAGGGATCGATCGATCGAAGAAATGGGTCGATCGATCGAACAATGGATCGATCGACATTCTTGGGTCGATCGATCGATCGAGCAATTATCCGCCCGAAATTCCTTTAACAGTTACGGTTTCTCCCATTTTTACACCTCTAATTATCCATTACAACGTCCCAAACTCCCAAATAATTATACTAAACATTAATCCAACATATCTACACTAGTTTTAATGTTTAAGATTCATCAAACCATCATAGCATATCGATTTCTTGGATAAAAAGTCATGAATATTACTGCAACCCTAATTCTTCAATATCTCTTCAATAATCATCATAAATTTCAATTTAAATTTCATGATTTCCTAACTCTTAGTTTATAAATTTGTTCATTTTATATTTCCAGAAGATCCACTACATGCAAACCAATTCAAGTTCAGTAATTTAGTCTTCAATTTCACATCATTACAATTTTTCATATTTTGTCTAGAAATCTAAACTATCAAGTAAAATATATGCCTTACATCAATGTAAGATAAATCACTTACCACTGATTAGAAGTTTCTGATCCTTTGATGACTATATCAGTTGGTTCTCCCTCTCTTTTCGGTCACAGATTCGACGATGGTATGGTATGGTGTATGGCTGTTGTTTGGCCTTGGAACTCTCTTGAGACCCTTGCTTTCTTCTCACATTGCTCTCTCTATTGTGTTTAACATCTAATAGACCTAATAACCCTAGGGCTTGCTGATATATAAAACCTAAATTCCGTAGGTTACTGTTCACAGATATTAGAAATGACTAAATACCCTCCCAGATTGTCGATTTGACTTAAAATGCCCCAAACCTAAACTAAACCTCCGACTAGTGTTTTCTGACGATTTTGACCCTTCCGGACACGTTGATGCACTCAAAATGACCATACGGATGATATAAAAATAAGTTATTTTTAAATCCATTAAATTGGCTCCTGACACGGATGACACGCGCGTCCTAACTTAATTATCAAAACTGTTGCATTTTCAACTCGTGATAATTTTAATAATTTCAAAATCATATATTACTATATTTTCTCAGTAATATTAAACATAATTATAATAATCAAATACTAAGTCTCGTCCCGCTAGTATTTAAATCCGGATTAATTTTCAATTAATTATCCCATTTAATTTAATTAATCCCAATAAATAAAATCAATAAAAATACGGGGTATTACACATTATTGCAAGGAGCTCGAACACCTCGCACGTGACAAACGTAACTCGTAGCAAAAAAATTGTGTAGTCGTAGGACTCTCGGTTTAAGACATGATCGAAATTTTAAAATATGCACACTTAAGCTTGAAACATGGCGCTAGTGGGCCAAAACCCCGAGAAGCCCCTAAAGGGACACAAACACCTCACACGTGACCAACATAACTCGCAACAACTCATCGCATAGTCGCCGGGCTCCCGATTTGTGAACAGGACCAAAATTTACAAATAGGTACACTTAGACTTAAAAACGTGTCGCTAGTGGGCAAAAATCCCAGTCAACCCCCTAACGGCCCTGCAAGGGGCATGGACACCTCGCACGTGACCAAGTAACTCATAGAAACCTAATGCATAGTCTTGGAACTCTTAGTTTGAGAATATGATCGAAATTTATAAATAGGCACACTTAAGCTTGGCGACATTCCCATGTAGGTTAAAACCCTGAACAACCCCTAAACGGCCCCACAAAGGGTACGAACACATCATATATGACCAACGTAACTCGTAGTAACTGAGCCGTAGTCGCGGGACTCCCGATTTGAGATTAGGATTAGAATTTGGAATGAACACACTTAGGCTTAAAAATGTACCTCTCATTGGCAAAAACCCCGAATAACCCCCAAACACCCCACACCAGACGAACGTAACTCTTAGCAATTGATCGCGTAGTCGCTGGACTCTCGATTTGAGAACGGGACCAAAATTTGCAAATAGGAACACATAGGCTTGAAAGCATATTGCTAGTGGGAAAAAACCCCTAATTGCACCCAAACTGTCCCGAAAGGGGCACGGACACCTCACACATGACCAACGTAACTTGTAGCAACCGACCGCGTAGTCGCGAGATTCCTAGTTTGAGAATGGGATCGTAATTTACAAATAGGCATACTTAGGCTTGAAAACGTGTCGCTCGTGGGTGAAAACCCCAAATATCCCCCAAACAGCCACGCAAGGGGCACGAACACCTCACACGTGACTGATGTAACTCGTAGTAACTAATCAAGTTGTCGTGGGATTTTTAGTTTGAAAATAGGGCCAGAATTTGCAAATAGGCACACTTAGCTTAAAAAAGTGTCGCTAGTGAGCGAAAATCTCGAACATCCTCGCAACGGGAACGAACACCTCGCGCATGACTAATGTTACTCGTAGTAACCGATCATGTAAAAATAGGACTCCCGGTTTGAGAATAGGACTAAAATTTGTAAATAGGCATACTTAGGCTTGAACACGTGTCGTTAGTGTGTCAAAACCCCAAACAGACCCAAACGGCCTCGTAAGGGGCACGACTACCTCGCACGTGATTAACGTAACTCATATCTACTGACCACATAGTTATGAGACTCTTAATTTGAAAACATGACCGAAATTTGCAAATACGCACACTTAGGCTTAAAAACATGTCGCTTTTGGGCGAACACACCAAACAACCCCCAAATGACCCATAAGGGGCACGAACACCTCGCACATGATCAACGTAACTCGTAGAAACTGATAGTGTAGTCGTGGGGCTCTCGGTTTGAGAATAGAATCGAAATTTTCAAGTAGGCATACTTAGGCTTGATAACATGCCGTTAGTGGGTGATGAACAACCCCCAAATGACCCCTAATGGGGAAGAACACCTCGCACTTGACGAATGTAACTCGTAGCAATCGACCACATAGTCATGGAACTATCGGTGTGAGAATAGGAGTGAATTCTACAAATAGGCACACTTAGGCTTAAAAATGTGCTGTTAGTGGGCAAAAATCCTAAACAACCCTCAAATGGCCCCGCAAGGGCCACAGACACCTCGTACGTGACCAACGTAACTCATAAAAACTGACCGCGTAATCGTGGGACTCCTGGTTAGAGAACATGGATGGAATTGGAAAATGGTCACACTTAGGCTTGAGAACATGCCGCTCGTGGGAAAAAATCCCTAAAAGCCCCCAAAAGGCCCTGTAAAGGGCACGAACACCTCGCACGTGACCAACGTAACTTGTAGAAACTAACCGTGAACAAAATTTGAAAATAGGCACGCTTAGGTTTGAAAACATGTCGCTAGTGGATGAAAACCCCGATCAACCCCCAAATAACCCCGTAAAGGGCACAAGAACCTCGTAGGTGATCATCGTAACTCATAGCAATCGACCGCGTAGTCACGGGACTCCTGATTTAAGAATAAGATTAGAATTTACAAACAGACACATTTAGATTTGAAAACGTACTATTTATGGGCGAAAAACCTGAATAACCTCCAAATGACACCGCAAGGGGAACTAACACCTCGCACGTGACCAATATAACTCGTAGCAACTAATCACATAGTGTCAGGGCTCTCGGTTTGAAAATAGGACCGAAATTTGAAAATAGGCACACATAGGCTTCAAAACGTGTCGCTTATGGGTAAAAACACTGGAGAACCCCCATACGGCCTAGTAAGGGGTACATACACCTTACACGTGACCAATATAACTCGTAGAAATCGATTTCATAGTTAAGAGACTCCTGATTTGAGAACAAGATCAAAATTTGCAAATAGTCACAAGGCTTGAACGTGCCCTCATGAGCAAAAACCAATAATAACCCCCAAACGGTCCCACAAGGGTCCTAAACACCTAACACATGACCAACATAACTCATAGTAACTCACTACATATTCGCATGAGTCCTGATTTGAGAACACGACCGAAATTTTCCAATAAGCACACTTAGGGTTGAAAATGTGCCTCTAGTAGGAAAAAACTCTGATTAGCCCCCAAAAGGCCCAGAAAGGGGCACGAACACCTCACACATGACCAAATAACTCGTAGTAACCAAAGGCATAGTCGCGGGACTCTCGATTTGAGAACAAGATCGAAATTTACAAATTGGCACACTTAGGCTTAACTGCGTTTAACAATGTGTAGAAGGTAGGTCATGGATTTAGTCCGTGACTACATTTTCAAACCTGGCTATAGATGGGATCCGTGAATAAATGGTCATGGCCCTTGTTCGTGACCAGCGTGCCTTATACTGGCCCATGATCTGGTCCACGAGTGCTCCTCTTGGTTAGGGATGAAATTCATGGCCAATAATTTTGGTCACGCCATTTTTTGTCACGGATGGGATCCGTGACCCGAGGGCCTGTCACCGATCGAATCCATGACCATTCGTATATTTTGGTGTAATGTCCCTTCATTCACATCCTCAATGGAGTTGAACATGAATGCAAAGAAATTATCTTCAGTGCTCGTGGTTTAGTCTTTCATACCAACTTTAATGAGACCTGAGGTTGGGGATTTAGAGGGTTCTGATAAGTATGTGATCAATAGATTTTCCACCATTAAATGATGCCCTTAGACTAATACTTCTCCCATCCGTAACTGAAAACCTACCAGACAACCATTGGATTTTCTTCTACTCAACCTTGGATTGCTAAATCTGACATCACCAATCATATATCCTCTGATCTGCATAACTTATCCATTCAATCCACTTATGATGAACCCAACAATATTTTCATTGGTGATGATTCAGTTTTGATATCAATCATAACATATCCACGACTCTTTCTACTCCATTTAAATCCTTTATTTTATTCTATACCTTATGTATCTCTTCCATGGAAAAATATAAATGCAGTTTAACAATTTTGTAAACCCAATCTTACATATAAAAAAAACTCCTCTCATTTTTATGAAGGATCTTCACACGGGGGTGATCCTCATCTGCGGCATGAAAAGAAATGATGTGTATTAATGGCCCACATGTGTGAAAGAATATTGTGTACAACCTTCTTCCCGGATTGATATTAAAGCTCCCATGAAAGACTGGAAAAAATGTTTCAGCCATACGTCAACTCGCACTCTTGAATATATCGTCAATCAATTCCCCTTACCATTGTCTTTTATCTCAATCAGATCTACATTATGTCCCTCTGGTAAATATGATAAGAATCATAAGATTCCATTTTATTAGTCTATAAGAGAGAGTTGTAGTATGCATGAAGTAATTTACATTAATGTAGGGAACCATTCCCAATGGAATCAATAATTTTTTTTACATATTATGTTATTTGCATTAATCATTTCACCATATATGAATGGCTTTATCCTCTCGAGAAATATCGAATATTTATTCTTTTTTTCTGAAATTAAAAACTATGGTTCAAAATTACTTTAAGACTTTAATTGTCTTCGGTTATTCTGATGGCAGTGGAGAGTATCATAAACTAACTACCCTTTTTCTTAAGTCATGGTATTACTCATTTTAGTACCCCACCTTACATGCGTTGTCAAGCATCGATATTTCCAGCTTGTCAAAACTAATACCACCCTCCTTACCCCTTTCCTCTTGGTCCCATGCTTTTCAAGTCGTGGATTATCTAATAAATCACCTTCCCACATCTATCCTTTATAATATATCTCTTTTTGTTTCTCTATTTGTTGACTCTCGAAATTAACTTAAGTTGTGTGTTTGATTGTCAATGTTACACGTGGATGTGCCCCTACAATTTCCATCATATTGATCCCCGTTCTCTCCCTTGTGTGCTCCTTGGGTATTCTCATTCTATCCTATCTCTCATTGAATATTTATAAATAAACAAAATAAATCGGTGACCTTTTTATCTGGTTTCATATTGATGGCGCTAATGAGGTTAGCACCCTGCTTCGCACCACCTGTTCCCTTTTCATTAGTGATGTTCTCCACCAACCAACGAAGCCGTATATCATAGTGTCATTAGATATTTATCCTACCTCACTCTAAGACACAGTACACCACAATAAAATATTTGTCATTGTCATAAACCTTGACAAGTGGCCCTTGTCATGGTCAAATACCGTGATAGAAATAAGGGTGATAACTATTTTTGTCACGGTCAAAGTCCGCAGCAAGTTTCATTTTCCACGGATTTATCACGGTCAAATTCTGAGAAAAGTTCTTTGTCATAGATTTGACCGTGAGAATCCCGTGACAATGGATAACTTGTCATGAACTTTGACCGTGACAAGTCCTTGACAAGTATTCCTTATCATGGACTTGTTACAGTCAAAGTCTGTGACAATATTGGGCAGCAAAATAAAAAAAATGTTGTGCAGTATAGCCACTGGGCAGTATGGTCACTGCCACTTCCTAGTAGTATATTATTTAGCCTGTAATAGCAATCAACAATATATTTTACCAATAAATAACAACAATAAACATTAATATTAATAATAACAAATCACTAACCAAATATAAATAAGAAACACTATATATAAACCCAAATTTGAATGTTAAGTACAAATTATTACATAAAAAGTGAATGTTCATTGATTTTCAGGTTGGAGTAGAAAGGTAGGCCATACAATATAAGAACCAATACAACCCTCAATATGTCGCACCCCGCCTTGTTCATTCAACCACAAGGCTTCATTATCTTTCCCCACCAAAACGTTAGTGATGCGAAACCGAACCTCGTAAAACTACAACGGACGGTTATACACTAAGGAACCTGTGCATATACTCGGGTCCCTCACCCCTGGCAATCCTATCACCTCCCATAAGTCTAGTAAATAGACTTTATCCCAACTAATTGTGAATTGAGTTTGAACAAGTGAGACTTGGGGGGGGGGGGGGGGGAGGGCAAATAAGTCATACGGAGATAAGGGGTCTATCGGTGAGGGTGAGAAAGGCGAAGTAGTGGTATTTCATCTACTACTTTCTCCTTACTCTTCTATAAGCTTCTCCCGGCTCGACTGTGAAGATATGTCCTAACCATCGAAAACATTTTATTCAATGCTTTTTCGATGTTGTCAAACTTTTGGTCTGGACTAGTCTTCAACTCGTTAACCTTGCATTGGCAATCCACTGTTGCTGGACATAATCCCGAGGAGCCTTATCCCCACCCGATAGTTAGAACCCCAAATACGACCTTTATGATCCCTCCCAAGCAATTGTCTAAGCGCACCCGTACTCAAATATGCCTTGTCAGCATCACTCTGCAAGTTGTGGACTTCTGTAATCTTTTCCTGAAATAACAAAAAGTACACAATTAGATGAAATAGAAAAAAGTATGTGATTATAAATAATTAATTAATAACATAAATACAAGTGTAAATTACAATAGTGGAGGCCACGATCGGATTAACCTCCTTGTCCTTTCCTTTCTTCGTTTGAATTGATACATAGGCATCGAGCCTATGTGGCTTAGCCCCAGGACCACTTCCCGTCTCCTAAAATAAAATAACGAAAAATTAGTGAATTAGTATATAATTACCACAGAATAGAATAAAATAAAAGTTAAATGAAATAACATTCAAAACTTACCATCCTATGCTCTGCCTCGACATAAGACGTACGCCTTGAGTAGTTCACGTCAACCTTCTTTGCCTAATTTTCCCTCTCTGATTCACGAGAGGACAATTGCCTATCTGATATCTCATTATAAAAAAACAATTTCCAGTTTGCCAATAAGATTGTCTCCTTCTTAGGTACTGCATCCATATGCCGTAAGATGGACTCTCGGTCCCTGCCAAAATACCGTGCACACATATTTTTTTTCCAAGTTTTCCATTACTTGCTTAGTTGTTCCAACGTCTTCTGGGGGTAAGTCAAATTGTTCTTGTCAAACAAATACAAAAAAATGATTTAGTAGTATTTAAATTATTAAACAAAATGTAAATATTATTGCGTCAAGAATGTACCTCTAATGTCCCCCAAATGGTCCTCTTAAGCTCAACGGGCACCCTCCTCCAATAAGTGTACCTAGGGCCAATAATCAATTTGAGAAATTCCAAGGGCCTAACTTGTAAGGAACTCTTGTTCTCCACTACGCTCCCCAACTTGCCCCACTTTAAGGGCCTATTGCTAGACGAGCCTTCTTTGCCGCCTCTTCCTAGATGGCCTGATGAAGACATATCTTGCAAAATTGTTATTAGTAGAAACATATATATAAGAAGATGATTTCGAAATATAGATAATGCATTAGTTTGACATTTTTAGATAATATTCATGATAAATTAATGACGTCATTTATCATAAACCATACCAAGAATTGTTTCAAATAATACTTAAACCGATTAAAATCCAAATTAACATATTCACTAACTAACCAACAAAGATTGATTCAAATATGTAAAAATTGATCAAATTTAAATGAAGCATTAAACCGTCATCCAATAATAATATATCCAACAAAGCATTAAACTATGATAAATTAATGACGACATTAGAAGAATACAAATTAATAATGACATTAGAAGAATACAAATCCATATCATAAACCAAACTAAGAATTATTTCAAATAATTAGGATCCTTATTACAAATATAAGAATTATTTCAAATTCTGGCTATCATTGAGAATGAATGGATATTCGGAAGGAGAAACCAAGTCATCCACACTACTGATTGGACGCTTTGGCGTATGTAAGATGATTGGACCACGACTTGTTGTTGATATATGATGAGGCGTAAACTTCGTATGTAAAATATGTTGTTGAGTATTTACGCCCTATACAAAAAGATACCACAACATGCACACTATAAATGGAAGTATAGAGACAAGTAGGGATCGAAGCCACATGGAACCGTATTTAGGATTAAATTTTTTAGCACTTAGAAACGGGGGAAAATAAAAGATGATAGAATTAACAATAGTCAATAGGAAACTAAATTAAATTACAAAAATGAGATTATGATGACATCCCCACCATGGGCTAATAACACGTCATAAGGCATTTGATTCGAAAACATTTAACAGAGCATACTCAATTGATTATAAACGTCAAACATGAAGAAATTTCAATTCAACAGTGAAAGATTAAACTTTCAATCGAATATGGTCGCAAATGAATTAATGTACCGTTGTGAGACAAAGAAAGTTAAACGCATAATATTCCAACATTAATACACAAAGTTTCAACTAAAAGTGTTTCAAACAAAAACCTAGCTTTTGAGATCAAGAACCCATTAATGGTGGAAATATAAACCCAACCTTAAAACTAGCAACTACGCATAATTAAAACAATATATAAAACAACAAATAAACTAACAAAAACTAATTATATTGAATCAACACTAGTTACAAACCAAAGAAAACAAGTCAAAAGCAATGATTACAAGGTAGGAGATGATGAATAGTAACTTACAATCCAAACTATAGGAGAGAGAATGGAGAAAAATCTCACAAAACCAACTGCCAAACCCCAACTCAACTAAAAATGAAGTCCTACACTTGAAATGATGGTTAAATGTAAATTCCAAACCAAAAAACCCTTAAAAAATAGATATTTGCAGACTTATATAGCACCCAAATCGATTCTAGTTAATTCTGAATGGATTATGACCCTGGCAGTCCCATTTCTCAATTCGATCTAATTTTGACACGTCATACGAAAAAAGCCATAAAATCTTCATACAGACTCTGAAATATGCATGGTTGGAAGCCACACGAAGATAATTCAATGATCTACATGAAGATATTTTTAAACCCTCTAAATTGTGTAGTATGAAATTACCAAATTTCCCTTTAAGTAAAAAACATGTCGAAACTTTTTAAAAATGTCCATAACTTCCTCAGTTGGGATTGGAAAGATGCTTGGTCAGTGACCGCACAAAGATATTTTTATGATCTAAATATTGATACTTTTATACCATCCAAAGTATGGTAAAAATATCAAAATTCTCTTAAAGTAGTGTCTTGCGACGAAACATTTTCGAAATGCATCCAATTTCTCACTATGCACGCACAACACCTACAAAATCTCAATTATACCTCAAAAAGAATATAAACATCAATAATAGAGGTTCCAGTTAACGAGAATAAATATAGGAATTAATGTACATGAGGGGGTTAAAAAGCACAAGAATAAAGGGGGTGTAAAATACAATGTTCAAGACGAATCGCACCCCCTAACTTACACTTTGCTAGTCCCTAGCGATGAAGTGAAAAGAAACCATATATGATGAAATAACAAACAAGGAGGAAATAGATAAATTCCACTTTCACGGAAGAACAATTACATTTAGGATACACAATAGGCCGTTAAACCCCTAGGTTACCCTAGTGAACGAGTGTTATCTAATGAGGATTTTCAAGGATGAAATCAACAAACATCAAAGTTTGCTCAAAATATGACCAGTCAATTAAAAAGACAAATTCAATAATAACAAAAAGTATTTAAAACATGTTATTAGTATAGTGAATGAATTCGCTCAAAAGTCCGTAGTTATTAACATTATGATAACTTCATTCACAATTGAAACCTTATAAAGTGGGAGGAAGAGCAAGCACGTAAAAATGTATTAATTTGGAAAAATGTTTATAAACCGAATAAGTGTTAAAGCGTAGCATGATATCAATCCTCTCCGGATATTATACTCAACAAATGAAATCACTAAGAACGGGAGGTAATATACGAGACATGAGGGCATAAAGAGTAAATGTACTTAGAAACTAGGTCGTGCACATGTCATCAATTGAAGAACGCTATATATAAAGTGCAAAATATGTAATCTCAATGAAAGGATATCATCATTAAAGAGGTGAAATGCAATTTTATAGACTATCACAACTATTTAAACTTTTGAAATACATTCACCTTAGAATCACATAGGACTTGTATGGGTTATAATGTAGGCTAGACCGGGGTTATGAAATGAAGGGAATATATACGGATTCAAAGTTGTTTGGGGAAGAAAAAATTGGGATAATGGAAAATTCTGAGAAATTTTAAAATTGGAATATAGTTTCTATAACAAGCATTGGATATAACGATGGAGAGAGTGAAAAAAGCTTATTGAGCACTATTTATATAAATAAAATACTTTTTCTCTTTTCTTTATTTTTTCTCATCCGTTTCTTTTGTTTTTCACTTCTTTATTTTGTCACAGTCTGATATGCCTAATTGCAAGCACATAATAAATGACATCATTCAATCCCAAGTATCATTCCAAATAAAGTTATGGAAAGTAATACATATGGTTTATAACTCAAATTTGGAGTTGGTTATGGGATTTAGGGATATGAAACGAAAGGCTATATTTTGTCTCAAAGGGGTATACATGGGGAAATATTTAAGGTGAGATCAAGGTCAATATGAGTGATATAACAAGAGGGCCTATGATCCTTTCCCGAGGTTTGCACAGTTCTTGAGTCAAACTAACTTTGAAAATAATGATAGAGTAACACATTGTATAAATGAATTCAATAATGAATGATCAAATGAAGTAATAATGAGAAACCAACGAATTTAACATTTTCAAGGAGAAAAGATTAATGTATAAACACTCGCAAACGAAGAAAAGCCCAAGGCTCACTTGCTGTAAGTATATACCATGCAACAATAGATTACAGAACTATAAAGGCTTCAAACCAAATCAACTAAACAATAAAACGGATGTGCTCATGAGTTTAAAATTAAATTCATGATTTTTTCCCAAAATATCAATGATTTGAGGACCAAGTCTAATAACTTCTAAAATCAAGATAAAGGAGAAAAAAGAACAAAAATATTATTGAAAATTTTCAATTTTGAAACAAAAGCATGCATGGAACGAACATAAGATCAAATCAATAAAACTCAAAAAGCAATGGGAAGAATAACCCATACACCTAACTTAAATGTTGCATTATTTACAATGTGAATCAAGAACGCAACATAAAGCGAGGAAAAGAAAGATATTACCCAAAATAGGGCGATCTCCGGATAACACACATCCAAAGATTCTACAAAACATATTAGCACCAAGCATAACAAAAAGAATAATAAAAACATAAACTAATTACATTAGATTATAAGTAAAAAGAAAAATCAAACTAACTATGTACTACCTATAATTTAAAATTCTAACTAACTATACACAAGAAGTTAAAATTTTTGAGGGTCTACGCAAAAAATTATGTGACTTTGAGGGATAATTAGTGTACCCTCTTTTAAGTGCATACCTTTCGAAGAATAAGAATTCCATTTGAATAACGGAAGGCATGTATAAGGCGTAAGAAATTAACCATCACCCATTAAAAAATTTAGGTAGATGATGGGGGTTTGGATAAAATTGGGGACAAGACTAAATCGATCTCAAGAAAATCAAAATCACCTCCCGATGTGTTTTTATTTGGACTAAGAGGTGGGACAATTGTGAATGAATAACCCTTCAAATGAAGCATCTCAAATTAACATTCTCGTTTAAGAATTGGGTCAAAGTCCTCAAAACTTTGATATAAGTCTTGCGAATGTTGCAATAATTTGATAACCGTAGGAAACAAAGGAAATGAAGAATACTTAACCTCCAAAGAATTTGAAATATTGATAAGTGGTTGAAATTCAAATGTGCTTGGATCACTCTTAATGGTTTTTTCTTCAAAAGTGGGCGGAGGTGAAACGCAAGTTTCAACTTCATTCTAGGTTTTGGAAGAAAAAGTCATTTCATTGAGATGGACATCTTTTTATTTGTCAAAGCTTCATAACTCTCGAATTTATTGTTCAATTCCTTATTACCACTTTGCAATGTATACCAAACGCTTTTTTGAATTTTCTCATTTTCAAGAATTTTCACGTAATCACCCATCGTCATAGGTGGTGGAGAAGGTTTTTCACGTTGAATTATTTTATTTTCAACAATTTGAAAGCATTCACGCATAGTTTAGGGAGTGTAACTTTGAAAAGTGTTATCATAACAATTACTACTAGCTAAGGAGTTAAGATGAGACATTTTTAGAACAAAATTTTAAATTTCTCAAAATAATTTAGTACAAGTCACAAATCAACTACAAAGAATATATAATATATGCAAAAAGTGATAAAAGACTAAAATCCTAGAATAAACATTTCCCTAGCAATGATGCCATTTTTTTATTAGGCGTAAACTTCGTATGGAAAATATGTCGTTGGGTGTTTACGCCTTATGCAAAAAGATACCACAACTTAGCACTTATAAATGGAAGTATAGCGAAAAGTAGGGTTATAATCCACATGTAACGATATTTAGGATTAAATTGATTTAGCACTTAGAAAAGGGGGAGAATAAAAAATGATGAGGCGAGAGTATAATTAACACTAGTTAATAATTAAACTATATCAAGTTACAAAAACGAGATTAGGATCACATCACCACCATGGGCTAACAACACGTAATAAGGAATTTGATTCGAAAAAATTTAACGGAACATACTCAATTGATTATAAACTTCAAACATGAAGAAATTCAATTCAACAACGAAAGATTATACTTTCAATTGAATATGGTCACAAATGGATTAATGTCATAATATCGCTATAAACACTTGCGTGGCAAAGGAAGTTAAACGCATAATATTCTAACATTAATACACAAAGTTTCAATTAGAAGTTTTTCAAACAAAAACCTAGTTTTTGAGTTCAAGAATTCATTAATGGTGGAAATATGAACCCAACCTTAAAACTAACAACTACACATAATTAAAACAATGCATATTACTAATTAACAGATAAAAACAACAAATAAACTAACAAAAACTAATTATATTGAATCAAAACAAGTTATAAAGGAAAGAAAACAAGTAAAAAGTAATAAGCACAATATAGGAGATGATGAATAGTAACTTACAATCCAAACTATAGGAGAGAGAATGGAGAAAAAGCTGCCAAAAACAAACTCCCAAACCCTAACTCAACTAAAAATGAAGTCATACACATGAAATAATGTTTATATATAAATACTAAACCAACCCCACAAAAAATATATTTTTGCAGAATTTTATAGTATTCGAATTGATTCGGGTAAATTTTGACTCTGATAGTCCTATTTCTCACTTCGATTCGATTCTGACACGTCATACGAAAAAATCACAAAATCTTCATGCGAACTCAGAATGATGCACAATTGGAAGCCACACAAAGATAATTCAATGAGCTACGCGATGGTATTTTGAAATACTCCAAATTGTGTATTATGAAATTATCAAATTGCTCTTGAAGTAAAAGAAAATGCCAAAACTTTCTAAAAATGTCCATAACTTCTTCATTCGGGATTGGAACGACACATGGTCAGCGACCATGCGAAGATAATTTGATGATTTAAATATTGATACCTTTATATCATCCAAAATATAGTGTTTGAAAATACCACAGTGCCCTTGAAGCAACGTCTTGTGATGAAGCTTTCCCGAAACATATCCAATTTCACGTTATGCACATATAACATCTACAAAAGCTCAATTATACCTCAAAATCCATACAAACATCAATAATAGAGGTTATCTAGTTAACGAGCATAAATATAGGAATTAATATACAAGGGGGCGCTAAAATGCGCAAGAATAAAAGGGTATAAAATACAATATTCCGGACGAATCAATATACTTCGAATAAAACACTTGCTTGACCTTTTGAAAAGCACAAACAAATGAATCATCACTCACATGAACGTTGTTCTTCATCTTGGACGAGTCAACCATGATCAAATTGTTATCTGAGCTAACTTTACAGGCATTTTTATCCTTAACTCTTGCCCAATTACAATAAAACATAACCTCTTTGAAGCTTACATAGTCTACTTTAAATATATTCTGAATGACACCATAGTAAGTCATTTCAACTTCAACAAGGTTTTTATTATTTGTAGTCATTTGGAGTCCCACTACTAGACACGTGCTCCAATCATAGATCCAATCTAATCACTAACAATTATTTGGCGTCGGAATCCCTTTTTCTTCATTTCTTCATAGTGAAATAAGATTATACCAGATCTGATTTGGTATTACATATCTGATTTGATTTCATAACGATCTTAATAAGTTTGAATTTTTAGTTAATTTGATTATTTTTACGATCTTAAAATTTATCAATCGTCCTGATCCACTCGATAATGTTTACAATCGGGTAGCAATTTTATTCGACTAAAATAGTTGTAATTGCCCGATCTACAATATTAAAGATAAGATTTAAGCACCATAGTTGTGATTTATCTCTCTCGATCTTTCTGTTATTCTGGATTACACTATTAAAGATCAGATCTGAGCACCATAGCATTTTATAGATCGGACCTGTGTTGCTTTTTTTTTTCTTTTGATCAGACTGTTATTTTTTACCGGATATTTAACAGGATAGTTAACTGGGGTATTTACTAACTGGAGTTGTATCTGTTGTTTAGTCATATTTATTTTTTGGCTCGAGATAACACATCTGATTTTGGTCCAGTTACCTTAGATCGGACATTTCAGATCCATTTTTGCTTAGACTGATTTCTTTATTATACCGGTGAAGCAATATGATTTTGGTTTTATCATTTGTTGATTGAATAATGATCCGAAAAGATTATTTTATAAGATATTAAGGTAATGAAAATTCTCTCCGCCAAAATCAAATGGCACATATTCGTTACACATATTGGATGATTAATCAAGAACTTTGTTAGTGCATACTTTTGTTTATTTTCCTTGTTATTATTTGGCTTGCATTCAATGTTACATATTTTTTTATTACGAGCATAGAATATTTAGCTGAGTTTTCTTCTTTAATAGATTATATTTAGTAAATTTATGGGTTAGTGTTATTATTATGTTATCATACGTTGATGTGCATCTCTAGTATTTAAAGCATATTTGTGACTTTAGTTTTAGCACTGTTATTTTAGTAAATTTATTTGTATGATTACTCTTGGTTTAGTTGTTAGCACATTTATTTTGTATCTTAATCTATACGAGTTTTTAATTAATTAATTATATCTTTTGGATCTATCATTGCCGGTGCCTAAGTCCGAATGTGAAACGAGGTGGGTTAGTGTTAGGTTGACAGCCAACTGTAAAAATTTATGTCAAATATTGTGATAGATTTTCTAATTAATAAGAAGAAACATAAATAAGTATAACATACATAAAAATAGATTTGGTATGTGGAATTTAGGAACACTAACTGACAAGTGTAAAGAACTTATGAATACCTTAAAACGGAGGAAAATCAACATAGCGTGCCTGTAAGAAACTAAATGGAAGGGTGAAAAGGCTAGAGAAATAGGAGAAAGTTAAAAATTATTTTACTCGGGAGGGATAGATAATCGTAGAAATGGGGTGGGTATTGTTGTTGATCACTATATGAAATATAAAGTCGTGGATGTTAAACGATGGGGAGATAGTTTAATGAGTAATAAGATCGTCTTAGATAATTAAATATTGAATATTATAAGTGCTTACGCGCTCCAAGGAGCTTTAGATGAGAAAGTTAAGAAATCATTTTGGGAATTATTGGATGAAGTATTACATCAAATTCCTACGCATGAAAACATATTTTTGGGAGGTGACTTAAATGGACATGTAGGAGTAGAACGATATGGTTATCCAAGGATACACGGAGGTTGTGGTTTTGGTGAGAGAAATGAAGACGGGGAAGCTATCTTAGAATTTTCTAAGGCATATGATCTAGCGTTAACAAACAAATTTTTTTAAAAAAGGGAAGAAGATTTAATAACATTTAAAAGTGGAGAGAATGAAACTCAAATCGACTATTGCTTACTTAGAAGAAGAGACTTATACACATGAAAAGACTTTAAAGTTATACTAGGTGAAAGAATAACAAATAAACATCGTCTATTAATAATAGATATAGAAATTAATGGATTTAAGTACCAAAAAAGAAAATAAGTTATCAAAATATAAAATGGAAGGATTTAAAAGGATGCAATGAGATAAAATTAGACAGAAGTTCCTGTTAAACATGAAGTGGAATTGGAATGATAATGTTAACAACATTTGGTAAAGAATAAATAATGATATCGAGAAAATAGGTAAGCAAGTTTTAGGTGAGACTAAAGGAAAAAGATTCATAAAAAAGAGACTTGATGGTGGAATGAGTAAGTGAAAAAAATAATGCAAAAGAAACGAGTAAGTTTTAAAGAGTGGTGAAAGAATAAAAATCAAGAAGATTTTGAAAAAAATATAAGAAGTTAAATAGTGAAGTAAAGCATATTATTATAAATGTGCAACAAAAATCACTAGATAATCTTTATAATAAATTAGGTAACAAGGAATGTGAAAAGAAAATATTTAAATTGACAAAGAATAGAGATAGATTGACAAGGGATATGGGTCTAGTTAAGTGTATTAAAGACATAAATCAAAATACATTAATTAACGATAAAGAAATTCTAGATAGATGGGAAGAGTATTTTCAAGGACTATTGAATGAATAATATCCGAAAAAAGATGTCGAGAACATTGAACAGAATATAGGAATGGTAAGCTCGCTTACTGAAAAAGAAGTGGATATATTAATAAGAAAAATGAGAAAGAATAAAGCGACTGTCCTGGATAAAATACCCATAGAGGTGTGGAGAACCCTTAGAAGTTTAGGGGTAGAATGGTTAACAGGATTATTTAATAAAATTTTAAGAGAAGGAAATATGTCAGATTAGTGGAGGAAAAGCACCATAATACCTTTGTATCAAAATAAAAGGGATATACAAAATTGCAAAAATTATAGAGGAATCAAAATGATGAATCACACTATGAAATTATGGGAAAAGGTTATAGAACAAAGATTAAGAAATGAGTCAACTATTTCGAACATTAAATTTTGGATTTATGTCAGGGCGATCTACCACAGAAGCTATTTACTTATTAAGACAGTTAATGGATAAATGTAGAAGTAATAATAAAAATTTATGTATGGTCTTTATAGATTTAGAAAAGGCTTATGATATTTTACCCAGGGATATAATTTGGTGGGCTTTAAGGAGGAAAAGAATCCCTATGAGTTATATTAAAATTATTGAAGATATGTATGATAATGACTTTACGATTAAAGTGGGTTTACATCAAGGATCGACCTTAAGTCCTTATTTATTTCCCTTAGTTTTAGATGAGATTACTAAGGATATACAAGAAGATGTCCCATGGTGTATGTTGTTTGCGGATGCTATAGTTTTAGTAGACACTTGAAAGGAAAGCTTAGCGATGAGGGTAGATACTTGGAGAAAAGCTTTAGAGTCTAAGGGACTAAAAATCAGTAAAAATAAAATGAAATTTATGGAATGTAAATTTAATAATGGGACGTCAAGTAACATAATGTTAAAGATGGAAGAAATGTGATAAACGAACTAATAAATTTCATTATCTAGGTTTAATGTTACAAAGTAATGGGGATATTGATGAGGATGTTACGAGTAGAATATCAACTGTTTGGATGAAATGAAGACAAGTGAGTGGGGTGTTATGCGATAAGAGGATAACTAATAAATTAAAAGGAAAATTTTATGAAAAATTGTTAGGCCAGTGACCCTGTATGTAACAGAGTGTTGGGCGTTAGAGAAAAAATATGAACAAAGTCTCCATGTGAGTGAGATGAGGATGCTCCGGTGGATGATATGATTTACTAGAATTGATAAAATTAAAACCAATACGTGAGAGAAAAGTTAGGAATAGCTCCCATTAGCGATAAATTAAGAGAAAGTAGACTTATGTGGTATGAACATGTGTTGCATAGACCAGTAGACGGCCCTATAACAAGAGGAAGATTATTGGAAATAGAGGGTAAAAAAAGAGGTTGCCCTAAGCTATCGTGGGAGGAAATTATTAGAAGAGACCTTAAGGAATTAAACTTGAATGATACTAATGCATATAATATATTAGAATGGAAAAAGAGAATCCATGTGGCCGACCCATATGATGGGATTAAGGCAAGGATGATGATGATGATGATGAATCCCTCAAAAATAAGTAAGAGCCTTATATAAAATGCCCGAGTTGTATACATTTTTATTTTCCTTATACACCCTTGCATCGAATACATAACCATTCGATCGATACTTTTATACTCACGTTCCATGAAATTAAGTCCAATGACTAGATGAGCAAGCCTTAATGTTGCATCACTCATCTTTAACCATCTTTCTACAGCTTCATTCATAAAGTTATATTGGAATATCTCCACTGAGAAATATCTATGGTAAGACTACATGACGAACAGGTATAAAAATTGCAGGCAGGGTTCAATCGTGGCTTCTCATATCTAGAGGAACATAGCCAAGGTGAAAGATATATGTACAGAAAATATGGTTAAAAAAAAGATCAGTGGTTTTGGGCTCCTGAAGTTACTGGGAAATTCTCTCTTAGTTCTACTTATGTCTGTTGCAGAACTCATTACCCCTCTTCAACTATCAGCACCATCATTTGGGACAGTAGTATCCCAAAGAAATTCTCAATTAATCTATGGAAAATAATTAATAATTATCTTCCTATAGACTCTAATATTCAGTCAGTTAGGGTTAAGCTTTGTTCCAGATGTTTGGCTTGTCAGGCTTACATAGAAACACTAGATCACTTGTTCATTCATTATCCTTCAATTAGACCGGTGTGGTAATTTTTCTCAAAATTAATGGGGATTGATATGAATACGTCAAATTTCTCTTCTCTTCTTCACAACTGGTGGATCAAATCTGGGCCTCAAGACTATTTTAGATTCCTCGGTAAATGTATCCTAAATATTGTTTGCTGGGAAATATGGATAAGTAGGAATCAATCCCTCTTCGAGAATGTTAAGGTTGGTAACAAAGATATTATTCATCAATCAATCTCATTCATCTATGATATTTGCAAGGGAATTAGATTCAAAAACCATATCTCTTTGTTTGATCAAGGGGTTCACAAAGTTTCCAATCTTCTAATTGGTCAGAATCTGCACTCTGTTAATTTAATCAAGTGGAGACATCCTACTCCATCTTGGTTCAAGATAAATACGGACGGGGCTTCGAGAGGGAATCCGGGGAAAAGTGGTATAGGAGGGATTGTTTGAAATGCTAGAGGTGATCTTATTTTTGCATATGATAAACCTGAAGGAATTGCCTCAAACACTTGTGTGGAAATTAAAAGCATCTGGTTAGGGGTCAAGATATGCCTGGACTATAACCTAAAAGATGTGGAAATAGAGTCTGATTCATTGTTTGTGGTGAACCTAATCAACAAAAATTGGAAACCTCCTTGGCAATTGATAGAATATGTTGAAGAAATCCATAATATCCTTGAGAAGAACAATTTCAAATTATGTCATTGTTATAGGGAATCAAATATGGTTGCTGATTCACTTGCGAATCATGGGATCAATCTCCCTTCTCTTTCACTTTTTCACCAATTTTTGGACCTTCCACCTATGGCTAGAGGAGCTGTCAAGCTGGACAAATTGGGATGCCATTATATTAGGACTAGGTTAAATTCTCTGAGTTGATGTAATGGGGCTTTTATAAAGCACCATATTTACTTTTCAGTTTCCATGGATCTCTTGTAAGCTTGTTTTGATTTGGGGGAGTTTGTCCTCTCATTAATAAATTTCATGGGGGTTATATCCCTCTTTCTAAAAAAAATAATAAAAAAATAGACATTCTCATAATAATTACCTCATATGAAACCCATAACCTAAATTCGTTGTCTGATTATGCCATTGTTCTTTGTTTTTTATTGTTCCCACATGCATCATATTTCCTACATTGACCGTGATGTATATATAATGAACATGCAAAAAGACAATATAAACTTACTTTTTCCATTCTTCGACATCTTCATGAGTTTGAAATAGATAACGAGCTACTTGTTCATAATGTAAACTTGTTAATTTCACTCGTGTGCCCATTATATGACCACCCTCATCGACGAACTCATCACTATTATCTACAATGCTTGGTTTGGGAATATAATCTCGATAGAAAATTGACGACTCCACGGTGACATATTCCTCTAAAATTGATCCTTTAGTGTATCATGTATTATTGACATAATCTTTGAAAACTTTCATGAACCTTTCAAATAGGTACATCCATCGAAATCTAAATAGGCCGTAAAAATGTGCCTCGACGCATAAGTGTACCAAAAAGTGAATACTTATGTAAAAAATAATGGGGGAAAGTACCTCTCTAACACACAAAACGCTTCAGCTATAGCTACTTTTGCATCCACGATGAGCTTTCAATTGATAACTTTTTCACATAAAAGTGTGAAGCAGATGCTAATTTGCATAATGGCCCTCCGTAAATCCTTATGCTTAGAGAAACAATGCTTAAACAATAAAGGAACCAATTGCATGATCACATGCTAATTTTGAAACTTGCACTTCTGTAAACCGTGTGTGGATAATGAATAATCCTTTGCAAGTTGGATGAAAAATTAGAGGGAACTTTCAAATTAAATATTGTGTCTAAAAGAACATTTCTTTCCTCACTCATCAAAGTAAATGCACCAGGGGGAATTATTTTCCTTCCACTACTGTCTTATTTCGACCATATTTGTGGCTTAAGTTTCAACGATTTAAGGTCATGTCATGCATTTTTTCCATCCTTCGAATGACTCCCACCAAGGAATACACCCACAAGATGTTCGGTGATGTTCTTTTCTGCATGCATCACATCTAATACATGATGCACATGGTTAACCTTAAAATAATTCAAGTCAAATAAAATTAACCTCGTAGACCATGCCTTTTTTGTCTCAGTTTCATTCTCAATTGGGGTCTTCTTATGTTTGGCATTCTTTAATTTAGGATTCTTGCGGCATATTAGGTCCATAATTTGATGATTTACTCTTAATTTTTGAACCTGAAAGTTTTCTCGAAGGAATCCTATGTCCAACCCTGCCCGATAAAAAATTTGAACCTCTCTCAAATCTAAAACTATGATCAGGGGTAAAAACTTCCTATGGGAATGGTATATAATTTTTCCACTATCCTTGAGACATTAAGATTCAATCTCCTATCCATGAATAGGATACCCCAAATAACTACGAAAAACACAGCCAAATAATGTCCCATAAGCTAGAAAATCATTAATTGCCCCCCAAATCAATATAACTTTCAGCGTAAACTCTTATTTTTTACAAGAGTCAAACGCTTTCACATCCTCTACGCATAACTCATTTAATTCTTCTACCAAAGGATCCAAATAGACATCGATGTCTCCACTTAGTGCTTTGGCCCAGGAATCTACAAAGACAACATCAAAAATTCAGGTCTCATACACTTTGAAGGAGGGAGGTGGAGTGGTGCTAGAATCACGGGCCATACACTCTGATTGGTGCTTATACTTACAGCTGGATTGAAACCATCTGTTGATACTTCCAAACGAATGTTACACTGTTCTCGATCAAAATAAGATAATCATAATTTATCCTCATCCAAACTATAAAATCAATAGGATGATGCATGAGATTATCTCCTAAGTCTTACCTAGCATGCCAAGTCATTACCTACGCTATCCATGGTACTATGAAAAACTGCTTCAATCTAGGCCCAATAGGAAAATCTTTCAATACTTTTTTATGAAATTTTGAGAGTGTGCCTTCCTTTCCAGTAGATATCACATATCTAGGTTGCTCGCATACCGAACAACGATCGAGATTTTCATACTCCTTTTGGTATAGTATGCAATCATACCTACAAGCATGGATTGATTTATACTTCATTCCCAAACCTTTTAATCTGTTCTTCATACTAGGATACATATTTATAAGCATATTCTTCTTGAGTATCAATTCCTTCACCCAATTCATAATTCTTATCACGTTATTGCCTAACAAACCAAATTGGGTCTTCAAACTATGCAAGCCAGCTATGCCATGCAAAGTTGTTTATTCTTTGCCCTAGCGAGGGTACAATGGTTAGCTCACCTTAAATTCAAACTTTAATAGTCATCATCAAGGTTTATCCCAACATATTTATGAGCACATGAACCTTCTATATTATCAGTGACCTCGTTTTCTTCCATTTCATCAACTCCATAAGCATCATCAACTAAATTCTCTAACATATTATGATCTACATTATCCTCTTAGCCTATTACATGTATCTTACTTGATGATCATTGTGAAGGTTGCTCGGGGATAAAAGAAACATTCATTTCCCTGTAAAAACACACATGACCGATAGCTATCTTGCATACCCTATTTATGCAGATGTAATTCAACTATTTTACACTAAAACACCTTACCATTCCTATATTATGAACATGGACATAGGAACTCTTCATCATTAAGATATCTCTTTCCAATTTTATAAACTCATTAGCACCTCCACGATACTCATCCCCTAGTCTATTTTTCTCACCCATCCACTATTTATATAGAGGATATCCCATCACAACTACTATGAAAAATCACTTATTATGGGTAAGAAGCATATATTCATGGATTGATATTAACAAAAGTGTGAAAAATTGAAGAACCCTTAGTTAGAAACTACAGTTCTAATGTGTTTGAATAAAAAATATGGTTGGACATTTCAGTTTTGATATTTCAAATGTTGAATTAAGTAGTGCGTTTGAAAAACATAAAAACACATCAACTAAATGATTTGAATTTTCCCTAAAAAAACTTAAAAACCGCTTAAAGACCTACCTTAAAAAACTTAAAAAATGCTTGAAATTGATAATAACAAATATAACATTGAAATTGAAACAACATATTAGTGGATTTTTCTCTTTTTAGTACACATAAATATTTAAAAGGTAACATTTAATACATCAATACAAATGAGTGTTTAACATATTATGCATATTTACGTTAAGTTACACACATATTTCTCCTTTTATTATATGTGTATATTCAATGGTAACCTTTTTATGTAAGTGAACTCCAATGGTTCATATACTTGGGTTGAGATGGATGCATGGGACACGAAAGTATTTAATGGTACATGTTAAACCATACATAGTAAACTTGTTTCATGTATACTACACTCAAATTAAATTATAGTATACACAATTGTTATTAGATTTAAATTATTAATTGCCAACGAAGAACATAACAATGCACCGAGATTCTCGTTGAACATATCACAGATGTCCCCACAATAATATCAAAATAGACACTAAAAAAATGAACAAATTGGAACAACACCTTCCCTCCCTCAACCGAAATAAAGGGCTCTACAACAACCAATCAAATGAATTTACAAACAACAAAAACAGTCTTTTTTCTTCACCCTGAAATCAATACACCAAAATCCCAAGAAAAAAAGACATGTAAACCAGGAATTACAGATAAACATTAATATAAATTACGAAAATATACAATTTACGTGGAAGATCAAGAAAATCACACCAATTGAGTGGATAATTTCTTCAAAAGTGACTAATTGGAGCAGATGGTGATATTAAGTTGTGTAAATTTTCTTATTAAACATGTAAATATACTTCAAAGAAATAAGAGAATATGGTGCAAACAACTCTATAAAAAAAACCATATCATCGCGAGAGTATTAAATCCCAAGGCCCAAATTTTCATCCCTAATTGTAGCACAAATTCAAAATCCTAATTGAAAATTACCAAATTCAAAGTCCTAAATCAAATATTTTCCACTGCACATACATATACATATACATATACACACAAAAAGCACATACACATACACACACACACACACACACACACACACACACACACACACACACACACACACACATATACACACACACACAGACACACACACACACACACATACATATACATACATATATTCACATATAAAGAGAGAAAGAAAGATTTTACCTCGGTGAGAGAGTGAGACAGGGCTGGTGTTAGTGGTGGAGGAAGTCCGTGCTTTATGCTGTTACTTTCTTAGATGGGATATTGTCTGTGTATCATTCACTGCAAATTTCTGTTTTGCTACTTACTCCTCTTGAAATTTTTGTCAATTTAATTCTATTGCACATGATAGTGTTAGTAAGTTCCTCATATGACTTGTTAACAATGATGCATCAAAATAGGATTTTGTCTTTATATATTTATCAACTCAACGAATTCTACTAAAATTTTGCAAGTAAAGATTAAGTTATAACTCTTATATTGTTATAAATTGTTATTATCTTTTAAATTCCGATTAATAAAAATTTATTTTGTATTTTATGAAGAATGATGATGGATTTTCTTAGAATAGTTATTTTTGCGGGAGATTGGAGTTTGATGATGGATTTTTTGACATCATTTAATCTAATAGGATGGATTGTCATTTGATGTAGTTTTTGGACATCATTTGATGTAATATGATTTTTGGTTGACTTTCTTTTGTACTTCATACTTGAATTGGGAGAATGTATTATTTTGCATGATATATATGTGTGGAGTTGAGCAATGGGCAATATAATTTTGGATTATAAATATTTATATCGTGTTGACTTTAAATCATTTTTAATGATTATTGCATGAAAAACAATTGGAAAAATTATGATAATGGTTTGAAAAAATAATATAAAATAAATAAATTGAAGTACTTATGGAAATAAATTTTTTGGTTTCCAATAGTCATTTTATATCTCCTTTGAATCTAATATGGCAACCTAATTTGTGTTGCTGAATGCTATTCTTTGGAGACAATGTCAACTTTGTTGCTGAACGGTATACATTTGGCATAAAAAGAAAGTTGCGATGAGAAAAGTACTTTTTGGCGAGACAAATAATTTGTGGCCGAAGATCAACCCATATGATCTTTGGCAACATAGATAACATTTTTAGTTAAAAAGTTTAAAAATAAATAATATACATTTGGCAACACATTTTTGTGTAGCCAAAAGTATAATTTCGGCAAGAGAATTTGTTTTGTTGCCAAAGACTTTCCCAGACATACTTGGGGCAACAAGCTGGCAACAAAATGGATTTTATTGCCAATATCTATCAGCGACACATTTGTAACTATTATCAACATACATTATATGATGCCTATGATTCTTTTTCTTATAGTGGAGGCTGAAAGAGATAGATAGAGAGAGAGAGAGAGAGAGAGAGAGAGAGAGAGAGAGAGAGAGAGAGGAGCGCGAGAGAGAGAACGTGGGTGAGAAAGAAGTTAGGGATAAATCAATCTCGTTTTGTTGTAATAGTATTTGACCCCGACACGTTGTGAAACGTCTCTGACAATAGTGTTTTTGTTATCATGGTCATGTCAGGGTCAAAGACCGTTACAATAACTCCATGTTTTTTTGTCATGGTTTTTAACTATGACAACTCCTTGTGGTGAAAGGTGAGAAATACTCCTTTTTCGTCTAGTTACAACTAAACATCTCACTTATATTGAATAAACTCTCATAATTCATGAACAATCCTATGAAGATACATTAAATAAAATCTAAGTTTCTCCTTTGTTATCTCAAAGGAACCATCTTCCATTGATTATTTCTTCGTAGGAGGAATATACCATTATCTCTCCATTCCTAGTCTAATGCATGGTAGTATAGAAACTAAATGATCACACATCCACCACAACTTATATCATGTATCTTGGTGTCAATGTTATAGCTTGGGGATTCCTCAAACAACATTTGATTTCTTTCTCCTCAATCAAAGTATGGTATCATGTAATCGCCTCTACCGCTGCTAAAATCTTTGGGATTCATTTGTTACTCAATAAAGTCATCATTCCCATTTCTCAACCACCAGTAATCTACTCTGGAAATACGGGGGAAAATTATGTGTGCACCAATTTTGTCTTTTACTCCCATATGAAAAACATTTCCATTAACTTAGACTTTGTCCATGACTAATTTTCTTAAGGCTTACTTTGAGCGGATCATGTTTCCACTATTGACCATCCTGTCGAAGCCCTAACCATGACCCTGTACATAGAATGTATATCCCTCTAACAATCTAAGATTAGTGTATCCAATAGGAACACCATCTTGTTGGGGTGTAGAGACTAAAGTGTCCAAGCCACTAACATACGCTGATCAGTCACCCTACACCTATCGGATCCCAATTACTTTCCTTTAATCAAGTGCCTACTTTCATATTTGTTTACAATAATTTTTTATTGGTATAATATTCAATTTATTCAAATTTATTATGTAGAGATATTGAAACATTTTAAAAAGTTATCAACACTCCCACAAATATGCTCCTCGAACATGTAAAGATATTGAATAAATTGAATAATATTTAATTTATTCAGGATGACTGCACTAAACATGCTCCTCGAAGTCAAATTTGTAATCAGGATCCACCAAGACCATAGTACCCCCAATTCTTGCTATTGTCCTTTGGAAGATCAAACAATAAAAAGTAGTGAATCTTTGTGGTCCTCTCTAATATCACAACTTATAGATTCTTACGAGCAGCATCTTAGTGAGCAAGAGGCATCCACATGCCACCAACAAGAAGAAAATTCTCACCTCCAGTTCCTCCTAGACAAGATGGATCAAGTGAACCAGATGGATAAGAGTAAATATGGGGAGATCACCCTCACTCCCCACCCTCCGACGAGCAATATTCAAGGAAGGAACTCATGGGGCGATCTAGACCTTTCTGCTAAGGAAGATCATGAGAAAGGAAGGAGCGACCTAACAATCGTCATGGAAAATATGACACGAGTAATCTAATACATAGAAAGATGGATGATCACCCTGATTAATAAGGAACCCGAGCCATTAAAGAGACGTCCAAGAGGGACATTTTCTTCCAGATGAAATCACCATTTATTTGATCGATTAAAGACTTCAAATGACTAAAGAAATTCATTACACGAAGTTTTAAAATATATGAACGAAAAATAAATGTGTTGGATATTTCCTTCAAGTTTGGGGATATAGTGAAAAAGTGGTTTGGGAAGTTTCCTTGTATATCCATTTATTTTTTCAAGAAACTCGATGAGGATTTTACCACCACATTATTCCCTAGTAGTATCCACCAAAAGAGTATGGACTGTGTCCTTATGATGAAGAAAAATCCACAAAAGAGAAATCTGCACTAGAAAATTTGCGATGGCCTCATTTAAGATTAGTATAAATGAAGGATAACTCCATGTTATTCTAGTCCCTTGCTAAGAAGGAATCAACCACTACCGATGACCTACTATTGAGAATTAAAAACTATGCTAAGGTTAAAGATCTAGTCACGAGAACAAAATAGGAAAATGGTCGACCAAAGGCGAGTAACCATGGAGACAGAGATATCACCTTCTAAAAGGGCCTAATGAAGGATCGAAGGGGGACAAGAATTCATATTCTTGCAAATCTCATTGCCCTCTCAACATAGTCTTCAAGGAAAAATATACAAGATATTTTCCAAGATTAAGGAGTAATAATAATTTAAGTGAACAAAAAATATATTAGGACATCTTTCTGAAAGAAAAACTTGCCTAAGGCGTTCCTACCATAAATAACACGAGAACAAAATGGAGACTTATAAATAATTGAAATCACATCGGGAGGATCTATCCTAGGCAGGGCATACAGATAATTTCGTAAAAAAGACAAACGGAAAAAGTAAAATCAAGAGCGACCATAAACTAAACAAAATTCTTGAAGACAACGAATTGGGGCATGAATTTGTGGTGATACATGGAGTCTCAAATAAAAGGGAACATTGTGAGAATGGAGACTAAGAAGATCATTGTGGTAGTGGAGGCTTTCCAAATTGATCTAGATAATCCCACTTATAACAGAAGTCATCGATAAGAAGAGATAGGCTATGACAAGAATATAATTTCTATTGAGATATACCAGGTTAGATCACGACTCCACACCATAACGCATTAGTAATCACTCTCAAACTTGCTAAGCATGATTTGGATAAGCTACTAGTCAATTAGGGAATTTCCTAAAAGGTTTTATATGTTAAGTTATTCATCCAGATCAAAAAATGGATATAATATTTGAAAGAGTCATCCATCCTTTTAGTTGGGTTTGCAGGAAAAATGATAATGTCTTTAGGAAAGGTGGTACCGTTGGTATGAACGGGTAGAATTTTAAACCTAATCGAATTTGATATTAATTCCACCATGAAACGTGATTCTTAGAAGGGGATGGATGCAGAATATGAAGGTAGTCCCATCAAAAGGTCAGATGTATTACTGACTAGGGGTTCATGTAGATAAGTTGAAATTAGGCTTCTTCTCAGCAATTATTTATCACGAACATCAGACCAAAATAAGAGAAAAAAGAAAAAAAATTTAAAAGCACAAAAGTTTTAGTTCCAACTAAATCATGGACGATTGGGGATAGACGATACAAGGGAAACCTCCACAGACAGGGTTTCGTTTGCCGATTCCCATCCGTATAAAAATTATCATCGACAGCTCTCTCACCGGGGAGTAAAAATATTAATTGGTCACCTTTATCAAAGAAAATGAGGATGTATTTTCATATTATATGTATTATATGCAGGGTAAATTCGAAAGTTATGTGTCACAAGATTCACATCAACTTGACATTCTCTTTAGTAACCCAAAAACTTTCCAAATAACTCCTAAGAAGGCAATGGTAGTATAACAAGACGCTTAGAGATTTCTGAAGGTAAGGTCCATAAAAGAGGTTCAATTCGATTAATGACTTTCAAATTCAGCTATGGTAAAGAAGAGTAATATAAGACGAAGGGTTTTCACCTACTTCACCAAAATAAACAAGGCATGGGCCAAGGATAGTTTTCCCTAACAAAGATTCATTAGTTGGTTAATGCCACATCTATACATGAGTGAATGATTTTTCTAAAAGCTTACTCTGGCTACCATCAGATACCTTTCTTCAGTCCCTAACAAGGAAAAACTTCTTTTATCACCACCGTTGGACTTTACTATTATATGTCCATAACGATTGGTCACTAAAATGTTCAGTAAATAATTATGAAACACCACAGAGGGATAGATCGACGATATTGTTGTGAAAAGAAATTGAAATGATTATCTCTCAGACCTAATTAAAGTGTTTGAAGTCCTTCGACACTATAACATAAGTCTGTGACACACCGCCTAATAAAATAACAGGTGATCAATCCTATACCAAATTAAAACAGGAGTCTCATATGGTTCATTCTCAGCATCACTGTCGAAAACCAATTTAATTACTATAACCTATTAGGCTGGCGTCAAAATTTTATTTAACTAATCTTTTTATCCAAACCAACCAAGTAA
Organism: Sambucus nigra; assembly: GCA_949130495.1. Taxonomy (NCBI): domain Eukaryota; kingdom Viridiplantae; phylum Streptophyta; class Magnoliopsida; order Dipsacales; family Adoxaceae; genus Sambucus; species Sambucus nigra. The sequence continues at coordinate 377,781,380 of OX422219.1, read as the reverse complement.
AACAATCACACAGTTTATATACAACAACTAAAATGAAACGAAATAACTGAATACTCGGTATAACATAATACAACCAAATCGAATACCGCACTAAAAGGCAGTAAAATAATAAATGAATATAGTTGGGTTATCGGCTCAAATGTTACTACAATGCTTCCTATCTAGATCACAAGAATAGATACATCTAAAATAAACCTGCATGCATCCACATCTATTACTCGAAAGAATCATCATCCAGGCGTCCCTGTGTCTGGACACCTAATATATATACATATATAGAAAAAGAGGAAAAAAATAGAGTAACGGGTCAAATCCCCAATTTTGAAAATATTTTAGCAAGTGCATAAATGCCATATTTTAAAATATGAAAATCTCTCATCTTTAAGTTGGTATCGCACTCTCATGAGATACCCCTCACCCCACTTCTAATAGTGCACACCTATCGCATATCTTTTAAACCATCTAGTTAGGCTACCCTGCCTAACTAATCTATAACACCCCTCCTCTAAGTCCTCATAACTATCACCTACCCTGCGTGATATAATATAGGCTATACAGTAAGCTATCACACGAGCTTAAAATTAATATAATCCTCGATTAGATTTATATATATATATATATATATATATATATATATATATATATATATATATATATATATATATATATAGGCATACCGTTCATATTCCAAAAATTTCACGAGTTTAAAATACCCTTTTTCACTTTAGTATATAAATCCTCGTATATATAATTCTCATTTTAATATACGAATCACAATTTAAATCCGGATATAATCTCTCCAAAATGAGAATAAAACCTTATACATTTTACTCTTTACACCAGTTAAAGCTATATGATGTCTCGTCTTCATATACAAGCAATATACTATACGCAACAAGTATAATTATACCTATCACAATCATAAATATAATAACCATTCCACCGAGCTATAACTCGAGGATACAGTCTCATAGTGCCTATCCGAATTCGTGTTTACTCACTCAATCACGGTAACAAGCTAGACTCACTCGTAGTCATGGTAAAAATACACAACGGTGGAGGCAGTCATGTTCCCTCCTGCAAGTGGAATACACTCATCGCACTTGTATATGGGACAAGATGACCTGGGGATATACCCCCCTGCTCCTCAAGCCAAGGGATTCACCCACATCGCGCAACCTCCCTGGATCGCACTAGAGAAAATATAACCTGGCTATCCATCCCTACGCCCAGGGAAGCCTGTGGAACCAGCCTCTAAGATACAAATATACCAATTACACACAGATATATATGTATTTCCGTATCATATTATATATACTATAATAAAGTCGTATATATTATATCACTTCTCAATATATATGGCTATAATTGCCAAACTCTCATAGCGATACCCAATAACCCCAAATTTCCCCCATTCGTAACAACATATAAGTATTCGTACACTTACAATACTAAACTTATAAGTATTTTCTTCCTTAATATATAACTCGCACCTTAATCACATTTAAGGATTTTTATATAATCCCGAATATACCAATTCATAAAAATCAAATAAGTCTACTATCAACTTATATTAATTCCATAGGTATCGCATCACCTATAATAATAGTCGTCAATAGACGTACTGGATAACTGTACGATTCTCTTGAGCCCGTATATTATATTCCATCCTAATCGCATCCTAGTATTTACTCAATTACAATCGGCCCATATTTATTCTAACCACATAAATATATCTACATATGCTTGCCGAATACTTCCCATGAATGTTATTCATGCATTCATTAAATCCATATCTCGGATTGTACACCAAATTAACCCCAGGTTCTCTCTTTCGATCCAAGGTTTACTCACCCTCAATACCATTATCTAGGAATCCTAATATCACTTCTAGAATCCCCTAAAATAATCTCCAAACAATTTTATCCTTAATTCTCCCAATATCAGGTTTGATTTTTAGCTAACAATTTCGATCTCGGACAACCTTTCGTAGAAAAATACGTGACCGTAATAGAAAAATATAAATCCAAAATAAATCAGAAAAATACGCGATCGGCACCCACGCGACCGTATCAAAAAGATCTACAAATTTCATTTTTGAACAAGAGCCGAATCGATTCGTCTCATGGTCGAATAGATTCGGAAAGGACGCTGAATTACTATTCATCATCTTCTCCAAAATCCCAAATATCAACCTAACCTCCATTTTAATGGTTTTTAATCTCAACCAACATCACCACAATCATCCTAGCACTGATTTATTACTAACACATCAATTTATTTGTGGTATTAAACCATTTTTCTTAGATTTAAATCCTAAAACCATTAAAGCCATAGTTTTATCATTTCTCCAATTTCAATCCATATATATACACCATTAACATGGGTTTAACACTAGAAATCATTAAGAGTTTACCATACATAGATTTGTAAACTTAAACTCAAATTTCCCAAATTTATTTTAAGGGTTCTAACCCAAAATTATATAGTTTACCAACTATAATTTGAGATACACACACTCATTTAAATAAAACAAGTAAACACTTGCCTCGTGGATAAAATCCGACGACCTTGAGTCGAATCTCGCGGAGTTTGGGCCGAAATACCCTTTTTATTCCTCTTTTTCCTTCCTCTCTTCTCTTTCTCTCTTTTCCTTTGTTTCTCTACCTCACTCTTGCCTTATAAGAGGGAAAATAAGGGCTTGTCCCTTATAAACCCAAAAAATGACTCATTTACTCAATTGCGAGTCCCTACTAGTCCAAAAGTCCCCGAAACTCCAACACTACCCTCGGGTACTCTATTCTGACTATCTCGACCATTTTGAAACCAACCGTGCACTCGAGACTTCCATCCGAGTCACTTAACTAAAATTCACTAATTAAACCTAACACATCTCCCTACGCATTTTCCAATTAAAATATTATACTTTGTCGCTTTACCCAACTGCGACATGTAATTAAAATAATCCAACTCGTATAGTTAGTCCCATTAAAAAATATAAGCCTTGTAAATATTAATTCGACACTTGCAAACTAATATTTGCTACTCACTTTAAATTCTCAATTCATCAAATTATACTCATAAATATCAAAATGACTATTTACAATAATTCCTCATATTTCCAAATTACGCCCACTTATGTATTTAATTATCCCAAAAAGTACGGGGTATTACATTCTCCCCCCTACAACGGAATTTGGTCCTCTAAATTCAGATACAACCGGTACTACCAACCAAGGATCGCTAATCACATTTCATCCTGTACACATAAGTCGAAAGGTACTGACCCAAATGGTACCCTACCATATACTCATTCATGGTAACCACCTATTTCAAGGATTATTTTTTCTAACGCAGTAGCTTAACAACAAGCTTAAATAAACCTCTATATGCTACAACACTACCTCGATCGTAAGATTAACTATAACCGCATATAAAGAAAATGAGCCTTTAATCGCCGCTCTAACGTATAGATCCCACCAGAGAGCCACTACTCTAAGCGTTCGCTCATCTACAACAGGACATCGAATTCCCCTCAAAAGGAAACTAAACTAACACCTGACTATTCCCGTTAGTCTTCTCGCTTAACTTAGGTGTACTAACTCTTGTTGCACCTACATCATTGGGTTATCACGTGCCTCCTACGACGTTCAATCCAACCCATAACTGCTCCAAAGCATATTCTTCATCTTTATATACGACGCCGCTTCTATTTCTGGCGGCATATAAAACCAACTTATTCTCTCTAAATTGGGCCTCATTTCCTCGGCTTGGTACTAACACCTGGGTATTCCTAATCTGAGTAATTCAAAATTCAATCCTTCCTATACCTGGAAATCCAATCCTTCATAAAGTTAATCCACCACTTGACCCATTGGCCTTACTTCATGGTAGTCCTAAGATCAATGTGTTTCCTACACACGTGAAATGAGTACTATCCTAACCATGTCCCTAGTGCCCACGACCACTCTCAAATTTCAACATTTGCTCGGTTTCATACGTGGGACATCTCGAAAAGCAAAATCCAAACAAGGAACTCTCCTGTTACACTACTCCCTCGCATCGTCGGTCATCGAGATATAATGGCCTACAACACACCATCAGGACGTTCTAAATCCTACCTCGCTAACCTACTTACGTACTTCTACCACTATGTCCTTCCATCTTGGCTAAATGGACAGTCTAACTAATTGGGGCGCCTACTCTCTGCAAAAGTGTTATGAACATCATACCCAAAACATATTTCCTCTGAATTTTCCTTATATTCAAGGCCTGCTATAAGCCTCAAATCAATTTCCTTTTGCTTGCCTCACCCACATACTTGCGGTAAGAGAAACATTTCCAGTGCTTTTCCACAGTACATCTACTTTCATTAGCCTTTAATTGTCACACGAACCTCAACTAATTTATCATCAAAACCGACATCCTAACATAAAATAACATCTCTCCACTTCCAACATCGTTAAGGTTCATGCGTGGAGTGTCCCGCAAGAGAAATCCAAATAAGGAACCCATCCTATTCACTACAACTTAACTTTAACGGTCATGGAGGTATGTCAACGTAAAACATGAAAAATTATAAATCCTGCATATCCCCATGCACTTAAATCATGATAGTTAAATATCTACTCACCAAATTTCCATCTAAACATGTAATAAAGGCGAGCTCGACCTGTATCCAGTGAGATACCGCAACAATAACCCGTTCCACCCTGAAACTGCAGATACGATTGTCTTGCAATCATTAGCCTGCTATCGCTCCGATAGTCCACAATACATTATATTCAGAATAGTACTATACTCGTATAACACACACAAAACGAGCGATACAAACCAGATATAAACTCAAAATATCAACACCCACTTTTCACAGCGAATGAAGGAAACCTCTCTACCGCGGAAAAAAATATATACACATACACTATATAATGTTATCGATACCACCAAAAAGCTCGAATTTCACACACGAATCCATGGATAATAAAATATTGTGACTCAATCTTACCACACAGAACATACCTCCTTTATCCGAGGTGAAACTCATAAAAATAACTTTGACACTCACCTTGGCTTCTCCAAATGGTTCCCAGACGTAGCATACTTGTCTTAACCGAAGCAAAACTACTTTAATCAATGCCCCATCTAGGCACCCTACTCCCATCCTTTAACTCCTAACGCGCAAGGACTAACTGTGAGGTTTTACATGCCACATCACAATTATTCCCTATCTCTGGACACCCTGACCATGTTAAAGTTATCAGAACCTTGGGCTCTATAGCCTCGATCCTGACAATCGCCTTCATAATTCCCTTAACTTCTTCATTAAAAGGAAACTCCACTACCGGCCTTAACAACCCTGTTTCAATAAATCCCCCGGTGGATTTCCACCTGTGGGGTCTCATGAACACCAACAATTCCACTCTTTTCCCTTAGACTTAATTCTTCAACTCATCCAGTTCCATTCTCATGGAAGCGTTAAGATTACCAATATAAGAGGCATAACATGGCCCTTATGTTCACCAGAAATTCGAGTTAAATCTCCATAAGTGTTAGCAACACTTACTAGGGAGCCTATCATTCCACTGAAGGACTCTCTCTTCATTGTACCTACCTTAATTCAGTACAAAATTCACTTATCCATATAAGTGTTTATTCACTATCGGCCTCTGACCGACCCTCATAAGAATAATTCAGAAACTGAGTTCTCCTCATTTCGGACAAATCAAAGGAACTAACGGTTAAAACCATCCGTACTATTCCTCTATGAGTGAGCCAAAACATCCTTCTCCCCCCAAATATGGTGACTACCATTTCCACTAATTCGACATTGCTCCAAAGAGTGAAAATTTTTCCTCAAATTTTCACATCTGGTTATTTCCATTCCCTGCTCTAAGCCCAAGATTCTGAGCCTCCTACTTCCACTGAGTAATGCTACACTTCCTTCGCATGACTTAAATTTAACATATGGTTCTTATCAAAGACCCTTTTAACTTTTCCCAATTTACTTCATTCTGTAGGTCAAGTTTAGCACCACTCTCTATACTATAGCGGTACGTGAATAATTATAACTACTATAGTATAGTAGTCGTTGTAGCAATCCATAAAAATACCATAAAGGGAGTGGCCTCTGCTGCGGTCCTCATCCCCAACTTTAACTTACAACTCCTACTATGCCCCGCCTCCTGCTGCCCTCATCACGGCCTTCCCTGGTTGCCTTCCTCAATCAGCACACGAATCTCGAATGAGTGGGCAAAAGATTTACTATAATCTTACATAATGGCAGGAGAACGAAATCTCACAAGAGGAATCAACAATCCTAATCATAAGACTCTATATCAAGTCGAAAGCAACGCTGAAAGCGTAGTACGCCCGCACAGATTCCTAAGGACACTAGAACCTGATGCTCTGATACCATCTGTGACACCCCGTCTGATAAAATGCCGGGTGATCAATCTTATACCAAATTAAAACAGGAGTCTCCTATGGTTCACTCTCAGCATCACTGTTGAAAACCAATTTAATTACTAATAACCTATTGGGCTGGCATCAAAATTTCATTTAACTAATATTTTTATCTAAACCAACCAAGTTAAATAATCACACAGTTTATATACAACAGTTGAAATGAAACGAAATAACCAAACACTCGGTATACCATAATACAACCAAATCGAATGCCGCACTAAAAGGCGATAAAAGAATAAATGAATATAGTTGGGTTATCGGCCCGAATGTTACTACAATGCTTCCTATCTAGATCACAGGAATAAAAGCGTCTAAAATAAAACTGCATGCATCCACAGCTGCTGCAGCGAACTTCTGACTCAAAAGAATCATCATCCAGGCGTCCCTGTGTCTGGACACCTAATATATATACATATATAGAAAAAGAGGGGAAAAATAGAGAAACGGGTTAGAGCCCAAGTTTTGAAAATATTTTAGCAAGTGCATAAGTTCCATATTTTAAAATATGAAAATCTTTCATATTTAAATTGGTATCGAACTCTCATGAGATACCCCTCACCCCTCTTCTAATAGTGCACACCTATCATATATCTTTTGAACCATCTAGTTAAGCTACCCTGCCTAACTAATCTATAACACCCCTTCTCTAAGTCCTCATAATTGTCACCTAACCTGGGTGATATAATATTGACTATACAGTAAGCTATCACACGAGCTTAAAATTAAAATAATCCTTGATTAGATTATATATTTCTCATATTTATATAGGCATACCGTTCATATTCCAAAACATTCACTAGTTTAAAATACCCTTTTTCACTTTAGTATATAAATCCTCATATATATAATTCTCATTTTAATATACGAATCACAATTTAAATTCGGATATAATCTCCCGGAATGAGAATAAAACCTTATTCATTTTCTTTTTACACCAGTTAAAGCTATATGATGTCTCGTCTTCATATACAAGCAATATACTATACACAACAAGTATAATTATACCTATCACAATCATAAGTATAATAACCATCCCACCGCGCTATAACTCGAGGATACAATCTCATAGTGCCTATCCGAATTCGGGTTTACTCACTCAACCACGGTACCAAGCCAGACTCACTCATGGTCATGGTAAAAATACACAACGATGGAAGCGGTCATGTCCCTTCATGCAAGTGGAATACACACATCGCACTCGTATACGGGATGAGATGACTTGGGGATATACTCTCCCTGCTCCTCAAGCTAGGGGATTCACCCACATCGCGCAACCTTCCTGGATCGCACTAGAGAAAATATAACCTGTCTGTTTAACCCTACTCCCGGGGAAGCCTGTGGAACCAGCCTCTAAGATGCAAATATACCAATTACACACATATATATATATATATATATATATATGTATTTCCGTATCATATTATATATACTATAACAACGTCGTATATATTATATCACTTCTCAATATATATGGCTATAATTGCCAAACTCTCATAGCGATACCCAATAACCCCGAATGCCCCCGTTCGTAACAGTATATAAGTATTCGCACACTTACAATACTAAACTTATAAGTATTTTCTTACTTAATATATAACTCGCACCTTATCACTTTTAAGGATTTCTATATAATTCCTAATATACCAATTCGTAATAATCAAATAAGTATACTATCAACTTATATTAATTCCATATGTATCACATCACCTATAATAATAGTCGTCAATAGATCTACCGTATAACCGCACAATTCTCTTGAGCCCGTATCCTAAATTCCATCCTAATCGCATCCTAGGATTGACTCAATTACAATCGGCCCATATTTATTGTAACCACATAAATATATCTACATATGCTTGCTGAATACTTCTCGTGAATGTTATTCATACATTTATTAAATCCATATCTCGGATTGTACACCAAATTAACCCGAGGTTCCTTCTTTCGATCCAAGGTTTACTCACCCTTAATACCATTATCTAGGAGTCCCAATATCACTTCTATAATCCCCTAAAATAATCTCCAAACAATTTTAGCCTTAATTCTCCCAATATCAGGTTTGATTTTTAGCTAACTGATTAGGCACGTATTCTTCATATTTATCCCCTTAATTTCGGTATTTTTATGATCCCGTGCAGAGTAAATAGCTTGTATTTGTCTCATATTTATGCTACTAACCTCTTTTGTCAAGTATTTCATGTTTTGTGTATTTCTCATGTGCTTTATAGGTATTTCATGCAAGTTAGTGCAAAGGAGAACTCAAAATAGTGAAAAAAAGCAATAAATGGAGAGTTGAAGGGCATTTTCGTAATTTTTCAGCCTTAGTCCATAGATGGGGCCAACTAGAAAGTTGAATATATCTAAATTACAAGAACACTAGAAAAAACGGCACCTCAATCCGAGCTACGATGAAGAAGTTACGATGTTTTTAAGTTGCGCGATAATGAAGAGAAATGGACTAGAAACCAAACCAATCCGGATGGAACCAAACCGGTCCGGTCAGAAAAAATGAACCAATCCGGTACCAAATGGATGCGGTTCGGACCGGTCCGACTGCTGAAATTTCTGGCAATTAATTATGCAGCTAAAGCGGTGCAACTCTTAGAATATCTTGCACAACTCATCGATATTAGCTGTCAAATTCGTGCTAGTTGGTGCTATAAAAGACCAAGCCCTACATCCTTCCAAGGAGACTCGAATTAGGGAGAGAAAGTCATTTTTTAGAAAGCCTTTTTAGTTTTTCATATTCTTAGAAAAACCCTAGTTTATAAGTTTGAAGAACAAGTAATATTCTGGATTCAAGTTCATCTAGTGCAGATTTCAAGTATCAATTCTTCAATTCAATTCAAGTATCAAATTCCATTCTCTTATTTAGACTCAATTCTATTTTCAATTCTCACTAGTATTGTAATTTGTTAAGAATGTTTCTTAGATTCATAATTACATACATTGTTATGAAATTGCTTTCTCATAAAACCATGTCTAGGTAAATTTTCAAGGGTTGGGGTACATGAACTCATTCCGAGGTAAATTACCCATGTAGAAAATAGAGGGTAAATTAAATATTGACCGAATCATGGAGGGAAATTACATGAACATGGCCAATTTTTTAATCTCTCTTGCCCTAGGTACTTGAGATGTTTAAGAACGATATGCAAGTGTAATTGACCATTCACCGCTTTGTATTTACCTTTGATTTCATATGATGCGGGTTAGATCCTTCATATATGTAATGCTTAGGATCTATAAAGATTGGATTTAGTCAAAAATTTCAATTTACAAGTCTAGGATTCTCTACGGTAATTTTCTAAGGTTTGAGGGATTGTACTCCACCCTATTTTCTCATTCATCTTAATTAATTTAATTTCTTTATTTACCTATTTTTTCCCTTTTCAACCATCATCATTTTTTCACTTTTTCTTTAGAAGTAATAAATCAATTAAATTCTATCAACCATTCCTTGTGGATTCGATACCCAGACTCGCCACTATACTCCTTAAGAAGTGTAGTTACAAGTTTAGGTTTTTTGTATTGAGGTTGGAAGCCGATAACAACGACTAGCGTATTACCCGGACGCTCGGTTTTTCCACTCGATCACTAACGATTTCGATCTCGGACAACCTTTCATAGAAAAATAATTATAAATCCAAAAAAAAATCAAAAAAATACGCGTTCAACTCCCACGCGACCGTATCGAAAAGATTTTTTTTGACCAAGAGCCGAATCGATTCGTCTCATGGCCGAATAGATTCGGAAAGGACGTAAATTACTATTCATCATCTTCTCCAAAATCCCAAATATCAACCTAAACTCCATTCTTATGGTTTCTAATCTCAACCAACAGCACCACAATTATCCTAGCACTGATTTATAACTAACACATCAATTTATTTATGGTATTAAACCATTTTTCTTAGATTTAAACCCTAAAACCATTAAGGCCCTAGTTTTATCATTTCTCCAATTTCAATCCATATATATACACCATTAACATGGGTTTAACAGTAGAAATCATTAAGAGTTTATCATACATCAATTTGTAAACTTAAACTCAAATTTACCAAATTTCTTGTAAGGGTTTTAACCCAAAATTATATAGTTTACCAACTATAATATGAGATACACACACTCAATTAAATAAAGCAAGTAAACACTTGCCTCGTGGATAAAATTCGACGATCTCGAGTCGAATCTGGCGGAGTTTGGGCCGGAATATCCTTTTTCTTCCTCTCTTCTCTTTCTATCTTTTTCTTTGTTTCTCTCCCTCTCTCTTTCTTATAAGAGAGAAAATAAGGGTTTGTCCCTTATAAACCCAAAAATGACTCATTTACTCAATTGCGACTCCCTACTAGTCCAAAAGTCCCCGAAACTCAAACGCTATCCACGAGTACTCTATTCTGACTGTCTCGACCATTTCGAAACCAGCCGTGCACTCAAAATTTCCATCTGAGTCACTTAAATAAAATTCACTAATTAAACCCAGCACATCTCTCTACGCCTTTTCCAATTAAAATATTATCCTTTGTCGCTTTACCCAACTACGACATGTAATTAAAACAATCCAACTCGTATACTTAGTCCTGTAAAAAAATATAACCCATGTAAATATTAACCCAACACTTGCAAACTAATATTTACTACTCACTTTAAATTCTCAATTCATCAAATTATACTCGTAAATTCCAAAATGACTATTTACAATAATTCCTCAAATTTTCAAGTACGCCCACTTATGTAATCTAATTATTCATAAAAGTACGAGGTATTGCAGCTCAGTGCTACAAAATTCTCCTTTGGGGTAAAGTTCAGTAAATTCCTCGGCTACTTGGTCAATCAAAGAGGAATCGAAGCTAATCTCGATCAAATCAATGCAAAAAGTAAAATTAAACCCCTCAAAACCAGAAGAGAGGTTCAAAGGCTAATCGAGATGCTAGTTGCCCTTAATCAAGTCATTTCAATGTCTTTCAAGAGATGGTAACCTTTGTTTTAATTACTGATAAAGGAAAAATGGGATATGGAATGAGAAATTTTCAAAGTTATTGGAAGAAATAGATTCCTAAGTTTGATCTGATAATGTCATCTAATTCTGCTAAAGCTCGAGCTTTTTTTCTGGACTTGGTTGAGAGAAACTATGGTAAAAATAAAACTCAAATTAATCCAATTAGTAATTCGTTTGAGGTTCTAGGGAACATAGAAGCCTCCTATAAATCAGTTGAGGTAAAAGGATTTAATCCAAAGAGAAATAAGGAAAAAGATTATTTTTCGTATTCGACCTTTAAGGAGAAATTGACTCTTAAATATAATTTAAGGCCAGCTGCTACTCGTTTGATGTTTCATAAACGATCTTAATTTTAATTTTGATTTAGCGCTTGTAAGAGCCCCTAGAGAAGCTTTTTCTCGTATTTATTAATAAATTTTTCGTTTGAAAAAAATAATAAGAATTACCTGAGTCGACCACCTCTGCTCATATTTCTTGATCCAAGGGATTCACTTAAATTATATTTGCTAATATTGGATCATGCAGTTAGTTTGGCTTTAGTCTGCAAGAAGGAAGGATGACAAGCCGTAATTTACAATGTTAGTAAAACACTATTAAACTACAGACTGCAATATCACGTATTATAAAATTTGGTATGGTGCAAGTTAACACTAATTAGAAGCACATTTCATCATAGTCATAACCTCTTTTCCACTATAGGAAGTCATCTGAAAGGATGAACTTTCTAGACAAATGTCCAAATCGTGTGTAGAATTAGGGAAGTTTGATATCCATTATCAACCTAAAATGGCGTTGAAAGGATCAATGCAAAAAATTTAGAAAACAATAACCTTGGAGAAATCCCGAGCTTAATAATCAAGCAGTTGAAGATAAAAATTCGACTTTTTACGTGCATGGAGCCTCCAAAATAATAGGGGGTTGGAGTAGGAATAATCTTAGTCATACTACATCATATCGCCCTAGAGAAATCTATACAACTTGGCCTTGTAGCATCAAATAATGAAACAGAATATGAGGCTGTAATCGTGGGTGGGTGGGTGGGGGTGGGGGTGGGTGGGTGGGTAAAGAAGGACTTATCCCTGGGATATAATCACATCAAAATGTTATACAACTTAATGACGGTATCAAATTTAATATCATAAGACTATAATGCTATAAATGAACGTATTTCGGATCACCTTGAAAAGGCTCAGATTTGGTCACCCAATTTTAGTACATCCAAGTGTAATAATTCATAAGAGGAAACAATAACCATGTAGAGGCCTTACCCACATTGTCTTTGGTTGTCAAGTATGACCTCAAAAGAGTCATACAACTTAAATACATAGAACGACCAAGCATCTAGCAAAAGTTGATACACCGACCAAGTACTGGTTGTGGAGAAAACTCATGATTAGATGGATCCAATAATAAGGTACCTCAAGGAAGACGTGTTTCTCCCAGATAAAATGGGGTAACATCAAATCATGGTAAAATTATCTTAGTTTTATTTATCCCTTGAGGGAAAACTCTATAAGAGGCAATTCACTAGACCAAACTTGCAATGCGTCCACCCTAAAGACATCAATTAGGTATTCAATAAGCTACATGAGAGAATCTATACAAGTCATGTCGATGGAAGATCTTTAACATTTGGAGAGATTAAGGAAAGGTATTGGTGGTTTTACATGCTAAAGGATGTCATTTCCTATGATATGAAGTGAAATAATTTCCAATTGTTGTATCCATTGCTCCACTAACTAACCAACAACCTTAAGTCCTTGAAAAGTCTCTGGACTTTTCTTGGTGGAGACTAGATATCATGGATTCTTGCCTACTAAACTTGGTAAGAAAAAGTAGCTTATGTGTGGAAACGATTACTTTACTAAGTGGAGAGAAGAAAATCCACTAGTGAACATCGCAGATGCAACATGATGAGTCCATTTGGAGAAACATTGTGACCTATTTTGGTGTGCAAATAACACTCATCATCAATAACAGAACACAATTTAAAAGTAATCCTATATAATATTTCTTTAGTCATCATGTGATAAGGCATTATTATAGTTATATGGAAAATCCCCAAAGCAATGGACAAGCAAAAACTTCCAAAAAAATGGTCATCTATGTAATGAGAAAAAATTTGGAAAAGGAAAAATTTGGATGGGTTGACGAGCTCCACCATGTCATTTGGGCCTACCGAATAACTCTGAGAAGGTTAATCGGGGAAACTCCCTTAGACTTATCCTATGATATGGAGGCCATTATACCTCTAAAGCCAGGATTTTCTACATGAAAATAATTATAGCTGACCAAAACTTGAATAAAAATATGATCACTACCGAGCTTGACTTCGCAGACAAAAAAGAGAACAAACACTATTCAGGTTGGAAACCTACCAGCATCAGTTGTCAAGGCTATACAACAAAGGCCTACATTACGCCCTAAGGAAGAACGTTAGGAGTTCTAAAAAGTTATCACACGAATTGTTAGGACAAAATTGGGAAGGTCCATTCAGATTTACCATAGACGACCTAAAAGGGGACTATCACCTAGAAATAATAAAGGATATGAAAATACCCTGGGCATGGGACAAATCCAGCCTCAATAAACTTTATTTTTAATCATGAATTTTAATTTCATTCCTTTGTAGTGGTCATTTATTTTAAGTTGGTATTTAAATATTGCACGTTACTTAATAAAATTAGTTTTCATTGTTCTAAGTTACATGAAATTGATAAGGTAAGTTATTTTTATACATCTAAAATGAATTAACTTGTTCATTCATTTTAAATAATGCCTCCTTGGGACTATGCTTATAGTTTCCCCCTAAGATCATATGTTTCATCAATGCAACACGAAATATAAAGATGTTGCCAATGTAAACAAAAAATAACCGGGGATCCCTATCCACTTAGAATTCCAATAACGTTGAGCGGATAAACTCGTAAACGGGTGGATAGCCCCACAAACAAGTGCTTTCTCACCCAAAACTAGTGTTAGGCCTAAGAATGAGTATGACGGTACCTCCTAAAAGGTAACACCAAGGACCCACACAAAGAAATGGAAAGGGTAATAAAGAAAGTTATCGTTTATTTCATTTAAATATTTAATAATTAAATTACAATCATAAATTTTTCATCACCAACTAAAACGACCAATTGGGTGTGCCCCTGACACCATGCATGTATTTTCTGGGATGCTATAAAGATCCTCGTCATCATTGCTATGGTCAACTAAGTACTTTCCAATCAGATGAAGAGGAAACACATCAATTGGAACCCATGAGTCCTTGCTTTCGAAAGGAGAAATCTTGAAATAAGGTGAGTCCACAACATACCAATACCACAACTCGGAGTCACTGGGAACCTGAGAATGAGCATTAATCTAGCCATTGTTATAGGTTAAACACTTTTACTTGTTCAAATCGACTGGTTCATTCAATATACCTTTATCGCATCCTTCCATCCAAACTTGGCGAGGTTGCTATAAAAACTTTTATCATAACCTCATGATCATTTGGCTTAAGCCTCTTCTAGTCTCCTCATTCTCGCGAATATCATGTTCATATTTGTTGATATCGTTCCTTAAGTTATTATTCTCTTTGTCTAAAAATATGGCGATAATCATAGCCTATTCAAGCTCGGCTTGAAGACATACAACCTTCCCGTACTAGTCATCGTAAATTGACATTATTCTATGCTGAGCTTGGCTAACAACTGAGAATGACATTATAATGCCCCATATTTGTATGATGTTTATTTACTATTTATTAATTATGAAAATAAATTATTAAATGAAATTAATTATTACTTATGTGAAATGGTAATAATAAAATACATAACTCAAATGATGATTAATTTTTTCATTTTATGTGATTTTTGTGTAGTATGTTATAAATAATTAATTTATGATATTAATTATATAAGATTTGACTACGTGCGGTTACATGTAAAATCATTAAGTTGTGTATTTTTTTACGTTTTGAGGTATTAATATTAGTTATGAGGTATTACCATTTAGACCCAACTCTAGAGTCATATTGAGACCGAGATGTATTTTTTATGCTTTGGATTGGTCCGAGGGGATAGAGATACCTCTTGGATAAGTTTTGGACTAATTTGTGCAGTGTTTTGGGTTCATATATAGGTAAAAAGTTTGGCCTTTTAAGTATGGATGGCAATGTGTCGAGCATGGGGTGAGTTTGTCAAAACCCTAAATCAACTTGTGAAAAAAATAAACCCGCCCCTCCATACGACCCATGACGGGTTTAGTTTTTAAGCCCTAAATCCGATTAAATGTAAACCCTATAAACCCGGACCCGCCCCGCCTTGTTTACATTACACAAAGCAAAAACTCGCCCGGGGAGGGTAAAAACCTGTAGTTTTTCACTTTGTGAAACTCAGCAAAACCCAAATCAAGCCCTTCTTTAAAAAACCCATATCAAACTGTAAGGACACAAATTTCTAATTGAGTCCATATATAGTTTTGGCTCAATTCCGGACAAAAACATTTATTCATAGGATAGTATTTAATTGTAATACTCTCAAGCCTATGAAGTGTTTGTTGAAGACGTAGCGGCAAAGAGTATAAAGCTTCATCAACTATGCCGGTTTGCGTGCCTCGTTTCTACGTCATCAATCATGGTTCCATGCTCCCAAGTTATGAATGCAATTATATATATATATAGGAGCTTGGAACAAGTTTATTGGGTGCTAGGTTTTATAAAAACTGTGTTTTGTTTTAAGAAAGAATTAATTAAAACTTTAAATAAATGTCTATAAAGTTTTCTAGGCTAAAAATGAATTTTTCAAACTTTCTGGTTGTTCGTTAGATATGTCGTTCGAACGAGTTTTTTCGTTCGAACCAGATGTCATTCGAACGAACCTGCCA
This sequence comes from Sambucus nigra, assembly GCA_949130495.1. Lineage (NCBI taxonomy): Eukaryota > Viridiplantae > Streptophyta > Magnoliopsida > Dipsacales > Adoxaceae > Sambucus > Sambucus nigra. The sequence continues at coordinate 377,765,044 of OX422219.1, read as the reverse complement.
ACGAGTTTCCATATTAGGCCACTGACATGTCGTTCGATATGTCGTTCGAACGAACCTTCTGTTCGAACGAGATATCTAACGAGTTCAATCTGGAACATTGTTATAAGTCTCGTTCGAACGAGATTTCGTTCGAACGAAATGTCGTTCGAACGAGATGCCAAGCGGGAACAGTTTTTGGCAGTTTTTTTTTGGCAGTTTTGCACCCACTTCCCCACTTGTTTTTTAACCAACTTTTTTAGACTTTAATATGTGCGGGAACAACATTTTCCAATCTAACTTTTCCATCCTATGTTCATCTCTTAGAGAGAGTTTGAGAACAAATTGTTTTAAGGAAAATGTTCATGTTTTGAGTGAAATTTTTAGAGAAAAATATCCATCACTCTAGTGTTTACACCCAAATAAGTTTATTCCAAGTTATCATATACATATCAATTGCTTGGAGTTTGGCACCGGTTTATCTCTACCGAATTCAAGAAGAGAAGTTTTGGGTTTTGCTTCTACCTCCCACGAAGAAAGAAGAAGTGTTTATATGTTGATTTACCCACACGGAGAAAGGCTCCATGCTCGGGTGACGGTGACCATATAAAGTCCTATCGGTGGATTCCGAGACCGCGGGGGTGTTCCAAGGTTATCCGCTAGGAAGAGGTGTCTACAAGAAGAAGCGTCGAGGCTTGAGAGGGATCGAGTCGTGGGTTGTAAGTCTATCTGTCTTGTACTTGTAATTTCGTATCTAGTGGATTTGTGGCTAGGGCCGTCCGAGGTTGTTTCCCGTCTTGGGTTTTTCCTCGTACATCGCGGCGTAGTGTGATTGATTTATTTTATCTTGCAAAATAACGTAGAACGCATGTTTAGAATAATTCAAGATAAAATTTGGTTTAAATCATCACACTCATTTAATTTGGTGCTAAATTAAATATTAGGTAAAGTTTATTTAATTCAAGTCACATGCTAAAATTTGGTTTCGCCTAATTTGCTAATATCGATTAACATGACTTAGGTAAATTCTAGGACTTGGATTAATTAATTGGTTTAAGTGAATATATTAATTGATTAATTTTACTTCACTTTGTTTAATTTTAATTTGTTTGAGAAATTAAAATTTGTTGTGTTTATTTTGTGAACCATCTTTCAACGCTTCCGCATCGAGTTTGTTTTTAACTATATAAAAGGAAATTATAACCTTTTCAATTTGGTATCAGAGCCAAAAACGATAAATTATTTCATTAAAGATCCTTAAATTTTTTTTTGGCTAAAATGGATTTTTCCCCATTTTCAAAATTTCCTATTTTCGATGGTTCAAACTACGCGTATTGGAAAGCGCGTATGATATCGGCACTAAAGTCTATCAACGAGAGAGTTTGGATGTCTGTTGCTAATGGGTGGTCCCCACCAACTTATTTAGTTGAAAATGAACGTGTTATCAAACCCGCCGATAGATGGACTGAAAATGAGTTTAAACTTGCTAATTTCAATTCCCGTGGTTTAAATGCCTTGTTTAGCGCTGTCACACCGGATGAATTCCGACGTATTATGACGTGTGAAACCGCTAAAGAAGCTTGGGATATTTTACAATTAACTCATGAAGGAACTAATGTCGTTAAAGCTTCAAAACTCCATAACCTCACCACTCAATTTGAAACTATCAAAATGAATGAAAAAGAAACTTTTGATGAATTCTATGCTAGACTTTCTGATATTTTTAATTCATCTTTTAACTTGGGAGAGAAAATACCTGACGACCGTGTTGTAAAGAAAATTTTAAGGTCCCTACCCGATAGATTTATTCCAAAGGTGACCGTTTTAAATTCTTTACCAACTTTAGCCTCTACGAAATTAGAAGAGCTTGTAGGTGATTTACAAACCTATGAACTAGATATGTTTCCCTCTAAAACTGAAAAGAAAATCGAAAAGGGTGTGGCTTTAAGAGCCCGAAAAGAGGTCAAACAAGTAGTAGAGAGCGAGAGTGATAGTGACTCGGAAGACATGGATTTATTTGCTCGCAAATTTAGAAAATTTCTTAAAATTAACAAAGATAAATTTAAAAACGACTTTAAGAAATTTGAATCTTCTAAGCATGACAAGAACGAGAAGATTTCTAAAGCGGAGAAGATTCCTAAAGCCGAAAAGATCCCTAAACCCAGTAATGAAAATTTAGATAGGGACGAGTCTAATAAGTGTTTTGTTTGTGAAGGTTATGTCCATAGGGCTTATGAGTGCCCCACTAAACTAAGGAAAGAGGGTAAGCGACCCATTTCATATAATGCGACCCTTAGTGATAGTGATAAGGAAGAGAAGCCCGATTCCCCCACTAAGAAAAATTTTGTGGCTTTTATGGCTAGTCATGTGAGTGATAGTGAGAACTCATCGATTGATGAAACTTTAACTCATGACACTTCCAAGGTCATTGTTTATGATTCTCTTGTTTTTGATGATAGTGAGAGTGGAGAAGAAAGAGAGAGTGAGAATGAAGAAGTGGTTAATGTGAGTGAACTTCAAAATGCTTTTCAAGAACTTTATAAAGAATCTATTAAATTGAAAAGAGCTAATTTGAAGTTAGAAGCTAGTTTAAGAGAGAGTGTCAAGGTCGTTGATGAAAATGCTTTAATAGAAGACCTTAGGACACGTGAGAGGACTCTTCGAGAGAAGCTAGAATATGTAGAAGGCGAAAGAGATAGCCTTAAGGGTTTAATGGAATCCTTGAAAAAGGAGCTTCTTGCTTTCGAAGAGCGAAATGTTTTATTAGAGTCTAACATTTTAGATTTACAAAATAAATTAAAAGACTCTAGTTATGTCAAATTTGATTTGGAGTGTCGTTCGGAAAAATTAGATAAAATTGTAGGAACGGTCCAAATAAAAAATGACACTTGTGGTTTAGGATTCAATACTTGTAATGAATTTACTCATAATGCCCAAACCAATGTTTTAGGAGAATCTACTAGGAATACATTTAAAGATCACTCCTTAAGTAAATCTTTTCGACATGTTTTCACTTGTACACATTGTGGTCGAAAAGGTCATCTTAGGAAATTTTGTTTTGATCTTAAACCCATTCCTAGAAAATCCCAACGCAATGCATCAAATGTTTTTAAAATTCCTATACCCCAAGATAATCATTCTTCATTAATTTGGGTTAGGAAATCCGACTTAGTTGCCTTACAAAATAGGGTTTTTGATTCTCATTTACTTTCACATGCTTCCTCCCTTGCTAAAACTAAAGGATGAATGTGTTAGTGTTTTTTGCATACTTTAGCGTTTTTACTTCATGCTATATTCACATGCTAAATGTATGCTTGTTTAGTCATTTTCTAGTCATTGCCTTATTTCATATCACATGCTAGAAATTATGACTTCTTTATCTTTTTGTATTATATTTTGTGTTTGAATTAATTGAAAAATATAAAAAGATTTTTGTTTATCATTTGTGTTTTATTTATTTCATTTAAGCTTAATGAAAAATACAAATGATTTTTGGTTATTCTTTTGAGTATATACCTTTATTTTTGGTTAAAAATGTCAAAAACTCAAAAAGATTTTATTTTGTGTGTATTTTAGTTTGACACACCTTATGTGGCATATACTTGTGTTTGAATCCCTCCATTAACGCTCCCACGTGGCTAGAACTTTTGGTTTAGATTTTCAATCCTTAAAATGTTCTTTACCATATTTTATATGGAGTAGTTGGATTTTGTATTGTTTAAATGGATTCTATTTTTATATTCCTCTATTCATACATGCACGAGCTCTTTTGAAATCTTAATGTCACATGTTATATTTGAGCTTTTTGAGGTGTTCTCCTACCAATCTAGTCATCTACATACCTATGACCTAGGAGGACTAGTGCATGTCAAAATCCGTTGCACGTGAGCTTTGTGAGATAAAAAATTATATATGTAAATGTGCACGGGGAAGGGCTCCGAAAGGATGAATTAAATACTTTGCGATAGTAAGCCACCGTTTATTGGATCTAAAAGAAATACGTGATCCAAAGGCCTAAAAACAGAATATTTGAAGCAAAAGAATATATATGCTTATTGAGGGAGAATTGGATGGTATATCAACGGTTTGCACAATGTTCGTTTATCCTAGTTGTCTTTAATGTCATGACTCTATTTGGTTTGTAGAATCATCATCATTCTAGGCTTGTATGCATTGTGTATGTTTGTTCATTGAGTTCAATCGATATTGTCACATGAGGTTATATTTAACTGTGATGAAGTTTGCAATCAAATGAGAACTCCGTGAACGTTTATTAAGTGTTTGGGTCTAAATTTAATTGTTGCTAGTTCACACCCCTACACTTTCATTTTCATATGACACATTTTTGCCATACGAGTGTGCAAACTAATTGTATTTTGTGTCATGTGTGTGTTTATATCTATATATATATGCAAGTACTCTATTGGTATATTTCTAATATATATATATATATATATATATATATATATATGATATTTGTTTGTCTTTGCTTTGCTTTTAAATGCCCATATGCTTTCATATCTTATCACTTTCAGCTTCAACATGCTGTTTATTAATTCTTTATCCTTTGCCTATTCCTGAACACAAAGGGGGAGAAAAATGATAGGGGGAGATGGTATCTAATCCTATTATCGTATCTTAGTTTGGGGGAGATTTATCTTAGGGGGAGACGTCTTTCTAAGTATGTCATTTGTTTGATAAAGGGGAGAATTAATTTAGGGGGAGTAATTAGTTAATTGCATTTAATATTTTGATATTCCCTATGCATTTGATGAGTTTCTTAAGTGTGCAGGATAATGGCAAAGTGTTTGATCCTTGGGTTGAGTCAAGTTATGGGTGGGTTATGTTTTGAGTCTAGTGAGCTTGACGGCCCTTTAGGATTTTTGTTTGGTTTTTGTCCCGGAATAGCCAAAGGGGGAGATCTGTAAGGACACAAATTTCTAATTGAGTCCATATATAGTTTTGGCTCAATTCCGGATAAAAACATTTATTCATAGGATAGTAGTTAATTGTAATACTCTCAAGCCTATGAAGTGTTTGTTGAAGACGTAGCGGCAAAGAGTATAAAGCTTCATCAACTATGCCAATTTGCGTGCCTCGTTTCTACGTCATCAATCATGGTTCCATGCTCCCAAGGTATGAATGCAATTATATATATATAGGAGCTTGGAACAAGTTTATTGGGTGTTAGGTTTTATAAAATTTGTGTTTTGTTTTAAGAAAGAATTAATTAAAACTTTAAATAAATGTCTATAAAGTTTTCTGGGCTAAAAATGAATTTTTCAAACTTTCTGGTCGTTCGTTAGATATGTCGTTCGAACGAGTTTTTTCGTTCGAACCAGATGTCGTTCGAACGAACCTGCCAACGAGTTCCCATATTAGGCCATTGACATGTCGTTCGATATGTCGTTCGAACGAACCTTCTGTTCGAACGAGATATCTAACGAGATTCTAACGAGTTCAATCTGGAACGTCGTTAGAAGTCTCGTTCGAACGAGATTTTGTTCGAACGAAATGTCGTTCGAACGAGATGCCAGGCGGGAACAGTTTTTGGCAGTTTTGCACCCACTTCCCCACTTGTTTTTTAACCAACTTTTTCAGACTTTAATATGTGCGGGAACAACATTTTCCAATCTAACTTTTCCATCCTATGTTCATCTCTTAGAGAGAGTTTGAGAACAAATTGTTTTAAGGAAAATGTTCATGTTTTGAGTGAAATTTTTAGAGAAAAATATCCATCACTCTAGTGTTTACACCCAAATAAGTTTATTCCAAGTTCTCATATACATATCAATTGCTTGGAGTTTGGCACCGATTTATCTCTACCGAATTCAAGAAGAGAAGTTTCGAGTTTTTCTTCTACCTCCCACGAAGAAAGAAGTAGTGTTTCTATGTTGATTTACCCACACGGAGAAAGGCTCCATGCTCGGGTGACGGTGACCATATAAAGTCCTATCAGTGGATTCCGAGACCGCGGGGGTGTTCCTAGGTTATCTGCTAGGAAGAGGTGTCTACAAGAAGAAGCGTCGAGGCCTGAGAGGGATCGACTCGTGGGATGTAAGTCTATCTGTCTTGTACTTGTAATTCTGTATCTAGTGGATTTGTGGCTAGGACCGTCCGAGGTTGTTTCTCGTCTTGGGTTTTTCCTCGTACATCGCGGCGTAGTGTGATTGATTTATTTTATCTTGCAAAATAACGTAGAACGCATGTTTAGAATAATTAAAGATAAAATTTGGTTTAAATCATCACACTCATTTAATTTGGTGCTAAATTAAATATTGGGTAAAGTTTATTTAATTCAAGTCACATGCTAAAATTTGGTTTCGCCTAATTTGCTAATATCGATTAACATGACTTAGGCAAATTCTAGGACTTGGATTAATTAATTGGTTTAAGTGAATATATTAATTGATTAATTTTACTTCACTTGGTTTAATTTTAATTTGTTTGAGAAATTAAAATTTGTTGTGTTTATTTTGTGAACCATCTTTCAACGCTTCCGCATCGAGTCTGTTTTACAATATCAAAGGAAATTTACAGCTTTTACACAAACCCGTTTATTCATGTTACAAAACCCAAATCAAACCCTTCTTTGATGAAATCAATTTAGTTTTCAAAACAAAAATCAAAAGAAAGTCGATTGGGTGTAAGGTCAATGTTGTAAGGTTGCCACTATGGAAGGGAGGTCGATGCGATGAGTTTGATTTTGCAAATCCCAGCTTTGTGAGGCTGGCACACCAAATTAGAATGTTATCATAAGAGTTTCGCAATCATTAGGTCGCAAAGATAGAAGAAATCAGTTCATTACTTAATTGAACAAAATATGCAATCAACAAACACAATATTTTAGGTGCCGAAGTGGTCAACTAATACAAAATAATAAGAAAAAAGAATTATTTTGCATTACAATGGTGTTTATATATTGGGACAAGGACTTAAATTAATTGGGGGTAAAAAGCAAGGAAGAACATATAAGAAAAATACAAAAAGTCCCTAAAAAGACACCAAATTGCAGTAGTCTTGTCTTGAAGATCCTCATTGGGATTGAATTGCTTGGTCATTGCCACTTCTTTCTCTTCCTCTTCTTCTTATTAGTTTTGGGTATTATCGAGGTTAGGCTACATAAATTTCTCAGAACATTTGGAGACATCGGCTTTTACTAAGGCTCCGTCTCTGTCCTTCTGGACAAACTCCGACTGATTTTAGACAGACTTTTGGTTAGCCTTCTCCAAGTTTGACATATTGATCTCCAATCAAAGGATCACATTGGCCAAGGCCGGGCCTTCAGTTTGACATCCCCTTCAATCACCTTGCCATTGGCTGACTCAACGTCTTTCTGGGCGTGATTTAGAGTGGTCCCCAAGTCGTAAACCTCCTTCTTCTAATCGATAATCAGGTCAAGTAGATTGATGAAGTCCATAATGAACTACACTGAAAGAGAAATATAATGAGAGTAACGTGAGTTATGAGGCTAAATTTATGAAAAAAATAAAAGAGAATTTCATAATTTATGAGAAAGGGAGCCTCGGTAGAGAGCATAGCCAACCTCTTTGAGGTGAGTGAATCAACCAAGGTTTGGTCACTATGGAGGAAAACTCACTTTAAGATCCCAAGATCGAACTTTGTCTACTTCACAACAGATCCATCAACATTAGCTTTCCCCCGTCGAGAATAACTGCCCCTGACCTAGAAGAGGGGGTGGATAAAAATGTCTTTGGTCTGCTTATTCTTCTTTGCATGAGGGTCTTACGTCTTGCCTAATGAATCCTTCACCCCACGGTATCAGAGGCTCTCCCCACTACACCAAAATTGGTGGATGGTCACTGCCAAAATCCCTGACCAAGACTGTGGGTCGTGGACTTGGGCCCTGACCATTTTGGGCATGAACAATTTCGTGGGTCGTGGCCCAAGTCCGTGACCAATCTGTGGTCACGGCCCTGAAAGGTCACGGAAGATGGTCGTGGACTTGGGCCGTGACCCACACCGTGATGAGGAAAAAAATGGTCGGGGTCAAAGTCCGTGACCCATAACCGTGACTAAAAATGGTAGCGTCCAAAGTCCGTGATCCACACCGCGATGAAAAAAAAGTGAAAAAAATGGTCGTGGTCAAAGTCCATGACCCCCTACCGTGACTAAAAATGGTCACGGCCAAAGTCTGTGACCCACACCGCGATGAATAAAAAAGAAAAAAAATGGTCACGGCCAAAGTCCGTGACCCATTTTTATGTGCGAAGGAAAAAATAAAAATGGTCATGGACTTTGTCCATGACCATATTTAACTATAATAAAAAAATGTTTTTTTTTTCAATACTAAAATTGCAAGTCCCATGACTGCGCGCGAGGTGTTACAAATATTTATTATTGGAAAAACAATTAAAAAAAATCACAAATTGCGAATCAGGAATGTTATTAGTAAACTAATATACATACAAACTTAAAAATATTATAAGTCTTAATAGTTCACGGACAAAAAAAAATTGTTCAGAGTTTCCTCTATTTTTTGGACATTCCAAACCCTGTTAATATAAAACCTGCTTGTTATAAAGCCCGCACGGCTATAAAATTTAACAATCAAATATAAAAGCCTTCACGGCCGTAAAACTAAATAATAAAACTATTATGGCCTACACGACCGTAACACATAAAAATATAATCCTGAATGTAAACAATATTATATAAACAATCTTCCTGTTGTAAACCATGGGCTTCTTCATGTGTTCCACGTGCATAAAATCAAATGATACAGGTCATCCTGCCAAAAAATAGGATACAAAAAAGAAATGATATCAGTAACATAGTCGTTTTAAAAAAATCGTATTCAAGTTGTAAAAAATTGCATATACGAGTTAAAATTATCACCATATTCTCAAATCGAGTGTCCCGTGACTGCACGATCAGTTCCTACGAGTTACATTGGTCCCGTGTGAGGTGTTGGTGCCTCTCACGAGGCCGTTCGGGGGTTGTTTTGAGTTTTTTCCCTCTAACGCCACGTTTTTAAGCCTAAGTCTAGAAATTTGTGAATTATTGTCTTATTCTCAAACTGAGAGTCCCGTGATAGGGTGGTCAGTTCCTACGAGTTACATTGGTCCCATGTAAGGTGTTTGTACCTCTCACGGGGTCGTTCGGGGTCTGTTTTGGGTTTTTACCTTCTAACGCCTTGTTGTTAAGCTTAAGTCCTCATATTTTCAAATTACAATCGTATTCTCAAACTGAGAGTCCGGTGACTGCGTGGTCAGTTCCTACGAGTTACATTGGTCCCGTGTGAGGTGTTAATGCCTCTCACGAGGCCGTATGGGGGCTGTTTTATATTTTCACCCTCTAATGCCTTACTTTTAAGCTCAAGTCCACATATTTTCAAATTATCATTATATTCTCAAACTGGAGTCACGTATCTCGCGGTCAGTTCCAATGTGTCACATTGGTCCCGTGAGAGGTGTTGGTGCCTCTCACGGGACGGGACAGAGGCTATTTCGTATTTTCACCCTCTAACGCCTTATTTTTAAGCTCAAGTCCTCAAATTTTCAAATTATCATCGTATTCTCAAATCGGGAGTCCCGTGATCGCGCGATCAGTTTCTACGAGTTACATTGGTCCCGTATCAGGTGTTGGTGTCTCTAACGGGGTCGTTCGGGGGCTGTTTTGAGTTTTTGCCTTCTAACATAATGTTTTTAAGCCTAAGTATAGAAATTTACAAATTATCATCGTATTATCAAAGTGAGAGTCCCGTGATAGGGTGGTCAGTTTCTACGAGTTACATAGGTCCCGTATAAGGTGTTGGTGCCTCTCAAGAGGCCGTTCAGGGGATGTTTCGGGTTTTTACCTTCTAAAGCCTTATTTTTCGGCTTAAGTCCTCATATTTTTAAATTATAGTAGTATTTTCAAACCGGGAGTCCCGTGATTGTGCGATCAGTTCCTTCGAGTTACATTGATCCCGTGTGAGGTCTTGGTGCCTCTCAAGGGGCCATACGTGGGCTGTTTCATGTTTTCACCATCTAATGCCTTATTTTTAAGCTCAAGTCCTCATATTTTTTAATTATCGTCGTATTCCCAAATTAGGAGTTCTGTGATCGCGCGATTAGTTTCTATGTATTACATTGGTCTCGTGAGAGGTGTTGGTGCTTCTAACGAGATGGTACGATGGCTATTTCGTGTTTTCACCCTCTAACGCCTTATTTTTTAAGCTTAAGTCCTCATATTTTCAAATTATCATCATATTTTAAAATCGGGAGTCCCGAGATCGCGTGATCAGTTCTTACGAGTTACATTAGTTCCGTGTGAGGTGTTGGTACCTCTCACGGGGCCGTTCGGGGGCTATTTCAGGTTTTTACTTTCTAACAGCTTATTTTTAAGCTCAAGTCCTCATATTTTCAAATTATTGTCATATTCTCAAACCGAGAATTCCGTGATTGCGCGGTCACTTCCTATGAGTTATATTGGTCCCGTGTGAGTTGTTGGTACCTCTCACGGGACCGTATGACGGATGTTTCATATTTTCATCCTCTAATGCCTTATTTTTAAGCTCAAGTCCTCTTATTTTCAAATTATCATCGTATTCTCATGCCAGAAGTCCCGTGATCACACGAACAGTTCCTACATGTTACATTGGTCCCGTGAGAGGTGTTGGTGCCTCTCATGGGACTGTACGAGGGCTATTTCGTGTTTTCACCCTCTAACGCCTTATTTTTAAGCTTAAGTCCTCATATTTTCAAATTATCATTGTATTCTCAAATGGGGAGTCCTGTGAGTGGGCAATCAGTTCCTACGAGTTACAATGGTCCCGTGTAAGGTGTTGGTGCCTCTCACGGGGTAGTTCGGGGGCTGTTTCGTGTTTGTACCTTCAAACTCGTTGTTTTAAGCTTAAGTCCTCCTATTTTCAAAAATATAGTTGTGTTATCAAATTGGGAGTCCCGTGATTACACAGTCAGTTCCAAGGAGTTACATTGGTCCCGTTTGAGGTGTTGGTGCCTCTCATTGGGCTGTACGGGGACTGTTTCATGTTTTCACCCTCTAATACCTTGTTTTCAAGCTCAAGTCCTCATATTTTAAAATTATAGTTGTATTCTCAAATCGGAAGTCCCGTGTTCATGCGGTCAGTTCCTACTTGTTACATTGGTCCCGTGTGAGGTGTTAGTGCCTCTCACGGGACCGTACGGGGGCAATTTCATGTTTTCACCCTCTAACACCTTATTTTTAAGGTTAAGTCCTCATATTTTCAAATTATCATCGTATTCTCAAATTGGGAGTCCCGTGATCGGGCGGTCAGTTCCAACGAGTTATGTTGGTCCCGTGTGAGATGTTATTTCCTCTCACGGGGCCGTTCGGGGGGCTATTTTGGGTTTTTACCTTCTAATGCCTTTTTTTTAAGCTTAAGTCCTCATATTCTCAAATTATAATCGTATTCTCAAACCGGGAGTCCTGTGATCACGTGGTCAGTTCCTACGTGTTACATTAGTCCCGTGAGAGGTGTTGGCACCTCTCACGGGGCTGTACGTGGGCTACTTGTTATTTTCACCCTATAATGCCTTATTTTTAAGCTCAAGTCCTCATATTTCCAAATTATCACCGTATTCTCAAATCAGAAGTCACGTGATCATGCGCTCTGTTCCTACGAGTTACATTGGTCCCGTGTGAGGTGTAGGTGGCTCTCACGGGGACGTTTGGGGCTATTTTGGATTTTTACGTTCGATTGCCTTATTTTTGAGCTTAAGTCCTCATATTTTCAACTTATAGTCGTATTCTCAAACCGGGAGCCCCATGAATGCACGGTCAATTCCTATGAGTTACATTGGTCCCGTGTGAGGTGTCGGTGCCACTCACGGGGCCGTACGGGGGCTGTTTCATGTTTTCACCCTCTAATGTCTTGTTTTTAAGTTCAATTTCTCATATTTTTAAATTATCATCGTATTGTCAAACCGGAAGTCCCTTGATCGAGCGGTCAGTTCTTGTGTGTTACATTGGTCCCGTGAGAGGTGTTGAAGCCTCTCACGGGACCGTACGGGGGCTATTTCATGTTTTCACCCTATAACGCCTTGTTTTTAAGCTTAACTCATCATATTTTCTAATTATCGTCGTATTCTCAAATAGTGAGTCCCGTGATCCGGCGGTTAGTTCCTACGAGTTACAATGGCCCCGTGTGAGGTGTTGGTGCCTCTCACAGGCCGTTCGGGGGCTGTTTCGGGTTTTCACCTTCTAACGCCTTGTTTTTAAGCTTAAGTCCTCATATTTTCAAATTATAGGTGTATTCTCATATTGGGAGTCCTGTGATTGCGCGGTCAGTTTCTATGACTTACATTGGTCCCGTGAGAGGTGTTGGTGCCCCTCACGGGATCGTCCGGGGGCTTTTTCGAGATTTCACCCTCTAACGTCTTATTTTTAAGCTTAAGTCCTCATATTTTCAAATTATCGTCGTATTCTCAAATTGGGAGTCCCTTGATTGGGCGGTCAGTTCCTATGACTTACAATGGTCCCGTGTAAGGTGTTGATGCCTCTCACGGGGCCCCTTATTTTTAAGCTTAAGTCCTCCTATTTTAAAAATGTTGTCGTGTTCTCAAATCGGGAGCCTCGTGATTGCGCGATCAGTTCCTAGGAGTTACATTGGTCCCGTGTGAGGTGTTGTTGCCCCTCATGGGGCCGTACGAGGGCTGTTTCATGTTTTCACCCTCTAATGCCTAATTTTTAAGCTCAAGTCCTTATATTTTCAAATTATCGTCGCATTCTCAAACCGAAAGTCCCGTGATCGCGCGGTCAGTTCCTACGTGTTACATTGTACCCGTGAGAGGTGTTGATGCCTCTCACGGGACCGTACGGGGTTATTTCATATTTTCACCCTCTAACGCCTTGTTTTTAAGCTTAAGTCCTCATATTTTCAAATTATAGTCGTATTCTCAAACTGGGAGTCCCGTGACAGCGCGGTTAGTTCCTATGAGTTACATTGGTCCCGTGTGAGGTGTTGTTGCCTCTCACGGGCCTGTACGGGGGCTGTTTCATGGTTTCATCCTCTAATGCCTTGTTTTTAAGCTCAAGTCCTAATATTTGAAAATTATTATCGTATTCTCAAATCGAAAGTCCCTTGATCAAGTGGTCAGTTCCTATATATTACATTGGTCCCGTGAGAGGTGTAGATGCCTCTCACGGGACCGCAAGGGGGCTATTTCATGCTTTCACCCTTTAACCGCACGCTTAAGTCCTCATATTTTCAAATTATCATCGTATTCTCAAATAGTGACTCCTGTAATCCGGCGGTTAGTTCCTACGAGTTACAACGGTCCTGTGTAAGGTGTTGGTGCCTCTCATGGGGCTGTTCAGAGGCTATTTCGTATTTTTACCTTCTAACGCCTTGTTTTTAAGATTAAGTCTTCATATTTTCAAATTATAGTCGTATTCTCAAACCGAGAGTCCAATGATTACACGGTCAGTTCTTATGAGTTACATTGGTCCCGTGAGAGGTGTTGGTGCCTCTCACGGGACCGAACGAGGGCTATTTCGAGCTTTCACCCTTCAATGCCTTGTTTTTAAGCTTAAGTCCTCATATTTTCAAATTATCATCGTATTCTCAAATTGGGAGTCCCGTGATCAGGCGACCAGTTCCTACGATTCGCATTGGTCCCGTGCAAGGTGTTGGTGCCTCTCACGGGGCCGTTCGGGGGCTATTTTGGGTTTGTACCTTCTAATGCCTTATTTTTAAGCTTAAGTCCTCTTATTTTCAAAATATAGTTATGTTCCAAAACCGGGAGTCCCGTGATTGCACGGCCAGTTCCTAGGAGTAACATTGGTCCCATGTGAGGTGTTGGTGCCCCTCACGGGGCCGTACGGGGGCTGTTTCATATTTTCACCCTCTAATGCCTTATTTTTAAGCTCAAGTCCTCATATTTTAAAATTATTATCGTATTCTCAAACCGAAAGTCCCGTGATCGCGCGATCAGTTCTTATGTGTTACATTGGTCCCGTGAGAGGTGTTGGTGCCTCTCACGGGACCGTAAGGGGGCTATTTCATGTTGTCCCCCTCAAACGCCTTATTTTTAAGCTTAAGTCCTCATATTTTCAAATTATCATCATATTCTCAAATCAGGAGTCCTATGATCAGGAGGTCAGTTTCTACGAGTTACATTGGTCCCGTGTGAGGCGTTAGTCCCTCTCACGGGGCCATTCGGGGGCTGTTTCGTGTTTTCACCCTCTTCCGCCTTATTTTTAAGCTTAAGTCCTCATATTTTCAAATTATAGTCATATCCTCAGAGCGGGAGTCCCGTGATGGCACGGTTAGTTCCAATGAGTTACATTGGTCCCGTGTGAGGTGTTGGTGCCTCTCATGGGGCCGTACGGGGGCTGTTTCATATTTTCACCCTCTAATGCCTTGTTTTTTTAGCTCAAGTCCTCATATTTTCAAATTATCATCGTATTCTCAAACCAGAAGTCCCTTAATCGAGCGGTCAGTTCCTATGTGTTACATTATTCCAGTGAGAGGTGTCGATGCCTCTCACTGGACCGTGTGGGGGCTATTTCGTGTTTTCTACCTCTAACGCCTTATTTTTAAGCCCAAGTCCTCATATTTTCAAATTATCATCATATTCTCAAATAGTTAGTCCTGTGATCCGGCATTTATTTCCAATGAGTTACAATGGTCCCGTGTAAGGAGTTGGTGCCTCTCACGGGGTTGTTCGGGGCTATTTCGTGTTTTTACCTTCTAACGCCTTGTTTTTAAGATTAAGTCCTCATATTTTCTAATTATAGTCGTATTCTCAAACTAGGAGTCCCGTGATTGCGCAGTCAGTTCCTATGAGTTTCATTGGTCCCGTGAAAGGTGTTGGTGCCTCTCACGGGACCGTACGGGGGTTATTTCGAGCTTTCACCCTCTAATGCCTTATTTTTAAGCTTAAGTCCTCATATTTTCAAATTATCATCGTATTCTCAAATCGGGAGTCCCGTGATCGGGTGGTCAATTCCTACTAGTTACATTGGTCCCGTATGAGGTGTTGGTGCCTCTCACGAGGCCGTTCGAGGGCTGTTTTGGGTTTTCACCTTCTAACACATTTTTTTAAGCTTAAGTCGTCATATTTTCAAATTATAGTCTTATTCTCAAATCGGGAGTCTCGTGATTGAGCGGTCAGTTCCTACGAGTTAAATTTGTCCCGTGTGAGGTGTTGGTTCCTCTCACGCGGCCGTACGTGGGCTGTTTCTTATTTTCACCCTCTATTGCCTTGTTTTTAGGCTCAAGTCCTCATATTTTCAAATTATTTATGTATTATCAAGCTGGAAGTCCCGTGATCGTGTGGTCTGTTCCAACGTGTTACATTGGTCCCCTGAGAGGTGATGATGCCTCTCATGGGACCGTACGGGGGCTATTTCATGTTTTCACCCTCTGACGCTTTGTTTTTAGGGTTAAGTCCTCATATTTTCATATTATCATCGTATTCTTAAATCGGGAGTCCTGTGATCGGGCGATTAGTTCCTACGAGTTACATTGGTCCCGTGTGAGGTGTTGGTGCCTCTCACGGGGCCATTCGGGGGATGTTTCGGGTTTTTACCTTATAACGTCTTGTTTTTATGCTTAAGTCCTCATATTTTCAAATTATAGTCATATTCTAAAACTAGGAGTCCCGTGACTGCACGGTCAGTTCCAACGAGTTATATTAGTCCTGTGTGAGGTGTTGGTGCCTCTCACGGGGCCATACGGGGGTTGTTTCATGTTTTGACCCTCTAATTCATTATTTTTAAGCTCAAGTCCTCATATTTTAAAATTATAGTCATATTCTCAAATCAGAAGTCCCATGATCGCGCGATCAGTTCCTACGTGTTACATTGGTCCCCTAAGAGGTGTTGGTGCTTCTCATGGGACGATACAGGGGCTATTTCATGTTCTTACCCTCTAACACCTTGTTTTTTAGCTAAAGTCCTCATATATTTAAATTATCATCGTATTATCAAATTAGGAGTGGCGTGATCGGGCAGTCAGTTCTTACGAGTTACATTGGTCCCGTGTGAGGTGTTAGAGCCTCTCATGGGGCCGTTCGGGGGCTACTTCGAGTTTTTCCCTTCTAACCCCTTTTTTTTAGGCTTAACTCCTCATATTTTCAAATTATAGTTGTATTCTCAAACTGGGAGTCCCGTGATCGCGCAATCAGTTCCTACATGTTACATTGGTCCCGTGAGAGGTGTTGGCGCCTCTCACGAGGCCGTATGGGAACTGTTACGTATTTTCACCCTCTAATGCCTTGTTTATAAGCTCAAGTCCTTATATTTTAAAAATATCGTCTTATTTTCAAATCGAAAGTCTCCGATTGTGCGATCAATTCCTGCATCTTACATTGGTCCCGTGAGAGATGTTGGTGCCTCTCACGGGACCGTACGGGGGCTATTTCGTGTTTTCACCCTTTAATGCCTTCTTTTTAAGCTCAAGTCCTCATATTTTTAAATTATCTTCGTATTTTAAAATCGAGAGTCCCGTGATCATGCGCTCTGTTCGTACGAGTTACATTGGTCCCGTGTGAGGTTTAGCTGCCTCTCACGGGGCCGTTCGAGGCCTATTTCAGGTTTTTACCTTCTAACGCCTTATTTTTAAGCTTAATTAGTCATATTTTCAAATTATAGTTGTATCCTTAAATTGGGAATCCCGTGATTGTGTGGTCAGTTCTTATGAGTTACATTGGTCACACGTGAGGTGTTGGTTCCTCTCACGAGGCCGTACGGGGGCTGTTTCATATTTTCATCCTCTAATGCATTGTTTTTAGGCTTAAGTCCTCATATTTTCAAATTATCGTCGTATTCTCAAATCGGGAGTCCCGTGATCTGGCAATCAGTTCCTACGAGTTACATTTGTCCCGTGTGAGGTGTTGGTGCCTCTCACGGGGCCGTTCGAGGGGTGTTTCGAGTTTTTACCTTCTAACGCCTTATTTTTGAGCTTAAGTCCTCATATTTTCAAATTATAGTCGTATTCTAAAACCGAGAGTCCCGTAATTGCGCAGTCAGTTCCGATGAGTTACATTGGTCCCATGTGAGGTGTTGGTGTCTCTCACGGGGCTGTACGGGGGCTTTTTCATGATTTCACCCTCTAATGCCTTGTTTTTAAGCTCAAGTCCTCATATTTTAAAATTATCATCGTATTCTCAAATTGGAAGTTCCTTGGTCTAGAGGTCGGTTCTTATATATTACATTGGTCCCGTGAGAGGTGTTGATGCCTCTCACGGGACCGTACGGAGGCTATTTCGTGCTTTCACCCTCTAACGCCTTGTTTTTAAGCTTAAGTCCTCATATTTTCAAATTATCGTCATATTCTCAAATAGTGAGTCCTGTTATTTGGTGGTTAGTTCCTACGAGTTACAATGGTCCCGTGTAAGGTGTTGGAGCCTCTCACGGGGCCGTTCGGGGGTTGTTCCATATTTTTACCTTCAAACGCCTTATTTTTAATCTTAAGTCCTCATATTTTCAAATTATAGTCTTATTCTCAAACTGGGAGTCCTGTGATTGCATGGTCAGTTCCTACGAGTTACATTGGTCTCGTGAGAGGTGTCGGTGCCTCTCACGGGGCCGTTCGGGGGTGGTTTTGAGTTTGTATCTTCGAACGCCTTATTTTTAAGCTTAACTCCTCCTATTTTTAAAATATAGTTGTGTTCTCAAACTGGGAGTCCCGTTAATCTGCGGTTAGTTCCTAAGAGTTACATTGGTCCCGTGTGAGGTGTTGGTGCCCGTCACGGGGTCGTAGGGTGATGTTTCATATTTTCACCCTCTAATGCCTTGTTTTTAAGCTCAAGTCCTCATATTTTAAAATTATTGCCATATTCTCAAACCGAAAGTCCCGTGATAGCGCAGTCAGTTTCTACGTGTTACATTGGTCCCATGAGAGGTGTTGGTGCCTCTCACGGGACCGTACGGTGGATATTTCGTATTTTCCCCCTCAAACGCCTTATTTTTAAACTTAAGTCCTCATATTTTCAAATTATTGTCGTATTCTAAAATCGGGAGTCCCGTGATCGGGCAGTCAGTTCCTACGAGTTACATTGGTCCCGTGTGAGGTGTTGTTGCCTCTCACGGAGCCATTCAGAGGATGTTTCGAGTTTTCTCCTTCTAACACCTTGTTTTTAAGCTTAAGTCCTCATATTTTCAAATTATAGTCGTACTCTCAAATCGGGATTCTCGTGATTGCGCGGTTAGTTCTAATGAGTTACATTGGTCCCGTGTGAGGTGTTGGTGCCTCTCACTAGGCCATACGGGGACTATTTCATGTTTTCACCCTCTAATGCCCGATTTTTAGCTCAAGTTCTCATATCTTGAAATTATCATCATATTCTCAAATCGAAAGTCCCTTGATCGAGCGGTCAGTTCCTATGTGTTATATTTGTCCCGTGAGAGGAATTGATGCCTCTCATGGGACGGTACGGGGACTATTTCGTGTTTTCACCCTCTAACGCCTTGTTCTTAAGCTTAAGTCCTCATATTTTTAAATTATCATCGTATTCTCAAATAGTGAGTCCTGTGATCCAACATCTAGTTCCTACGAGTTACAATGGTCCCGTGTAAGGTGTTGGTGCCTATCACGGGGCCGTTCGGGGGCTGTTTGGAGTTTTCACCTTCTAACGCCTTGTTTTTAAGCTTAAGTCCTCATATTTTCAAATTAAAGTCGTATTCTCAAATCGAGAGTCCCGGGTTGCACGGTTAGTTCCAATGAGTTACATTGGTCCCATGTGAGTTGTTGGTGCCTCTCACTAGGCCGTATGGGGGCAGTTTCATGTTTTCACTCTCTAATGCCTTGTTTTGAAGCTCATGTCCTCATATTTTTAAATTATAGTCGTATTCTCAAATCGGGAGTCCTGTGATTGTGCGGTCAGTTCCTATGAGTTACGTTGGTCCCGTGAGAGGTATTGGTGCCTTTTACGGGACCGTATGGGAGTTGTTTCGAGCTTTTACCCTCTAATGCCTTGTTTTTAAGCTTAAGTCCTCATATTTTCAAATTATCATCGTATTCTCAAATCGGAAGTCCCGTGATCGGGTAATCAGTTCCTATGAGTTACATTGGTCCCGTGTGAGGTGTTGGTGCCTCTCACGGGGCCGTTCGAGGGCTGTTTTGGGTTTTCACCTTCTAACGCCATTTTTTTAAGCTTTAGTCCTCATATTTTCAAATTATAGTCTTATTCTCAAACCGAGAGTCTCATGACTGCGCGGTCAGTTCCTACGAGTTACATTTTTCCCGTGTGAGGTGTTGGTGCCTCTCATGGGGCGTACGTGGGCTGTTTCTTATTTTCACCCTCTAATGCCTTGTTTTTAGGCTCAAGTCTACATATTTTCAAATTATTTCCATATTATCAAGCTGGAAGTCCCGTGATTGTGTGGTATATTCCTATGTGTTACATTGGTCCCCTGAGCGGTGTTGGTGCCTCTCACGGGATCGTACAGGGGCTACTTCGTGTTTTCACCCTGTAACGCTTTATTTTTAAGGTTAAGTCCTCATATTCTCAAATTATTGTCGTATTCTCAAATCGAGAGTCCCGTGATCGGGCGGTCAGTTCGTACGAGTTACATTGGTCCCGTGTGAGGTGTTGGTGCCTCTCACGGGGCCATTCGGGGGATGTTTCGAGTTTTTACCTTCTAATGTCTTATTTTTATGCTTAACCCTCATATTTTCAAATTATAGTCATATTCTCAAACCGAGAGTTCCGTGGCTGCACGGTCAGTTCTAATGAGTTACATTAGTCCCGTGTGAGGTGTTGGTGCCTCTCACGGGGCCATACGGGGGCTATTTCATCTTTTCACCCTCTAATTCCTTATTTTTAAGCTCAAGTCCTCATATTTTAAAATTATAGTCGTATTCTCAAACCAGAAGTCCCATGATTGCGCGATCAGTTCTTACGTGTTACATTGGTCCCCTAAGAGGTATTGGTGCCTCTCATGGGACGATACGTAGGCTATTTCGTGTTCTTACCCTCTAACACCTTATTTTTTAGCTAAAGTCCTCATATTTTGAAATTATCATCGTATTCTCAAATCGGGAGTGCCATGATCGGGTAGTCAGTTCCTACGAGGTACATTGGTCCCGTGTGAGGTGTTAGTGCCTCTCATGGGGCTGTTCGGGGTCTATTTCGAGTTTTTACCTTCTAATGCCTTGTTTTTAGGCTTAAGTCCTCATATTTTCAAATTATAGTAGTATTCTCAAATCGGGAGTCCCATGATCGCGTAGTCAGTTCCTCCATGTTACATTTGTCCCGTGAGAGGTGTTGGTGCCTCTCACGGGGCCGTATGGGGATTATTACATGTTTTCACCCTATACTGCCTTGTTTATAAGCTCAAGTCCTTATATTTTAAAATTATTGTCATATTTTCAAATCGAAAGTCCCGGATTACGAGATCAATTCCTACGTCTTATATTGGTCCTGTGAGAGGTGTTGGTGCCTTTCACGGGACCGTATGGGGGCTATTTATGTTTTCACCCTTTAATGCCTTGTTGTTAAGCTCAAGTCCTCATATTTTCAAATTATCTTCATATTCTTAAATCGAGAGTTCCGTGATTACTTGCTCTATTCCTACGAGTTACATTCGTCCCGTGTGAGGTGTAGCTGCCTTTCACGGGGCCGTTCGGGGGTTGTTTCGGGTTTTTACCTTCTAATGCCTAGTTTTTAAGCTTATGTCCTCATATTTTCAAATTATAGTCGTATCCTCAAATCGGGAGTCCCGCGATTGCACGGTCAGTTCCTATGAGTTACATTGGTCTCGCGTGAGGTGTTGGTTCCTCTCACGGGGCCGTACGGGGGCTGTTTCATGTTTTCACCCTCTAATGCCTTATTTTTAAGCTCAAGTCCTCATATTTTCAAATTATCGTCGTATTCTCAAATCGGAAGTCCCGTGATCGTTCGGTCACTTCTTATGTGTTATATTGGTCCTATGAGAGGTGTTGATGCCTCTCACGGGACCGTACGGGGGCTATTCCGTGTTTTCACACTCTAACGCCTTATTTTCAAGCTTAAGTCCTCGTATTTTCAAATTATCATCGTATTCTCAAATAGTGTGTCTCGTGATCAGACGGACAGTTCCTACGAGTTGCAATGGTCCCATATAAGGTGTTGGTACCTCTCACGGGACCGTTCGGGGGCTGTTATGGGTTTTTACCTTCTAACACCTTGTTTTTAAGCTTAACTGCTCATATTATCAAATTATAGTCATAATATCACACCAGGAGTCCTGTGATTACGATCAGTTCCTATGAGTTACCTTGGTCCCATGTGAGGTGTTGGTACCTCTCACAGGGTCGTACGGGGGCTGTTTCATGTTTTCACCCGCTAATGCCTTGTTTTTAATCTCAAGTCCTAATATTTTCAAATTATCGTCGTATTCTCAAATCGGAAGTCCCATGATAGTGCGGCCAGTTCCTACGTGTTACATTTGTCCCGTCAGACGTCTTGGTGCCTCTCACGGGACCGTACGGGGCTATTTCTTATTTTCACGGTCTAACGCCTTGTTTTTAAGCTCAAGTCCTAATATTTTAAAATTATCATCGTATTCTCAAACCGGAAGTCCCGTGTTCACTCAGTCAGTTCCTATGTGTTACATTGGTCCCGTGTGAGGTGTTGGTGCCTCTCACGGGGCCGTTCGGGGGCTGTTTCAGGTTTTTACCTTCTAACGCCTTTTTTTAAGCTTAAGTCCTCATAATTTTAAATTATAGTCGTATTCTCAAACCAGAAGTCCCGTGACTGCGTTGTTAGTTCCTACGACTTATATTGGTCCCGTATGAGGTGTTAGTGCCTCTCACGGGACCGTACGGGGACTGTTTCTTATTTTCACCTTCTAATGCCTTGTTGTTAAGCTCAAGTCCTCATATTTTCAAATTATCGCCGTATTCTCAAACCAAAAGTCCTGTGATTGCGTGGTCTATTCCTACGTGTTACATTGGTCCTGTGAGAGGTGTTGGTACCTCTCACCAGTTCGTATGGGGGATATTTCATGTTTTCACCCTCTGATGCCCTGTTTTTAAGGTCAAGTCCTCATATTTTCAAATTATCTTCATATTTTCAAATCGGGAGTCCCACGATCGGGCGGTCAGTTCCTACGAGTTACATTGGTCCCGTGTGAGGTGTTGGTGCCTCTCACGGGGCCGTTCAAGGGCGATTTTGGAATTTTACCTTCGAATGCCTTTTTTTAAGATTAAGTCCTCATATTTTCAAATTATAGTCGTATTCTCAAACCGAGAGTCCCGTGACTACGCGATCAGTTCCAACGAGTTAGATTGGTCCCGTGTGAGGTGTTGGTACCTCTCATGGGGACGTACAAGGACTATTTCATGTTTTCACCCTCTAATGACTTATTTTTAAGCTCAAGTCCTCATATTTTTAGATTATCGTGGTATTCTCAAACCGAAAGTCCCATGATCACGTGGTTCGTTCCTACGTGTTACATTGGTCCCGTGAGAGGTGTTAGTGCCTCTCACGGGGCCGTATGGGGAAATTTTGTGTTTTCACCCTATAACACCTTGTTTTTAAGGTTAAGTCCTCATATTTTAAAATTATTATCGTATTCTAAAATTAGGAGTCCCGTGATCGGGCGGTCAATTCCTACGAGTTACATTGGTCCCGTGTGAGGTGTTCGTGCCTCTCACGGGGCCGTTCGGGGGCTGTTTTGGGTTTTTACCTTCTAACGCCTTATTTTTAAGCTTAAGTCCTCATATTTTAAAATTATAGTCATATTTTCAAACCGGGAGTCCTGTGATCACGTGGTCAGTTCCTACGTGTTACATTGGTCCCGTGAGAGGTGTTGGTGCCTCTCACGGGGCCGAATGATGACTGTTTTGTGTTTTAACCCTCTAATCCCTTATTTATAAGCTCAAGTCCTTATATTTTCAAATTATCGTCGTATTTTCAAATCGAAAGTCCCGTGATTGCACAATCAGTTCCTACATCTTACATTGGTCCCGTGAGAGGTGTTGGTGCCTCTCACGGGACCGTATGGGGCCTCTATCATTTTTTCACCCTCTAACGTCTAGTTTTTAAGGTCAAGTCCTCATATTTTCAAATTATCGTCGTATTCTCAAATTGGGAGTCCCGTGAGAGCGCGCTCTGTTCCTACGAGTTATATTGGTCCCGTGTGAGGTGTAGCTGCCTTTCACGAGGACATTCGGTGCTTTTTCGAGTTTTTACGTTTCTAACGCCTTGATTTTAAGCTTAAGTTCTCATATTTTCAAATTATAGTTATATTCTCAAACTGGGAGTCCCGTGATTGCGCGGTCAGTTCTTATGAGTTACATTGGTCCCGTGTGAGGTGTTGGTGCCTCTCACGGGGCCGTACGGAGGCCGTTTCATGTTTTCACCCTCTAGTGCCTTGTTTTTAAGCTCAAGTCCTCATATTTTAAAATTATCATTGTATTCTCAAACCTGAAGTCCCGTGATCGATCGGTCAGTTCCTATGTGTTACATTGGTCCCGTGAGAGGTATTAATGCCTATCACGGGACCGTACAGGGGCTATTCTCAAATTGGGAGTCTCGTGATCGGGCGGTCAGTTTTTACGAGTTACATTGGTCCCATATAAGGTGTTGGTGCCTCTCACGGGGCCATTCGGGGGATGTTTCGAGTTTTCACCTTCTAACGCTTTATTTTTAAGCTTAAGTCCTCTTATTTTCAAGTTATAGTCGTATTCTCAAACCGGGAGTCCCGTGATTGTGCGTTTAGTTCCAATGAGTTACATTGGTCCCGAGTGAGGTGTTGGTGCCTCTCACGGGGCCGTACGGGGGCTGTTTCATATTTTCACCCTCTAATGCCTTATTTTTCAGCCGAAGTCGTTATATTTTCAAATTATCATCGTATTCTCAAACCGGAAGTCCCTTAATTGAGAGGTCAGTTCCTATGTGTTACATTGGTCCCGTGAGAGGTGTTGGTGCCTATCACGGGACCGTACATGGGCTATTTTGTGTTTTCACCCTCTAACGCCTTATTTTTAAGCTTAAGTCCTCATATTTTCAAATTCTCATCGTATTCTCAAATAGTGAGTCTTGTGATACGGCATTTAGTTCCTACGAGTTACAATGGTCCCGTGCACCTCTCACGGGGCCGTTCAGGGGTTGTTTTCTATTTTTACCTTCTAACGCCTTATTTTTAAGCTTAGGTTCTCATATTTTCAAATTATAGTCGTATTCTCATACTGGGAGTCCTGTAATTATGCGTCAGTTCCTATAAGTTACATTGGTCTCGTGAGAGGTGTTGGTGCCTCTCACGGGACCGTACGGGGGCTATTTCCTATTTTCCCACTCAAATGCCTTGTTTTTAAGCTTAAGTCCTCATATTTTCAAATTATCACTGTATTCTCAAATCAGAAGCTCGTGATCGGGCGGTCAGTTCCTACGAGTTACATTGGTTCCGTATGAGGTGTTGGTACCTCTCACGGGGCCATTCGGGGGCGGTTTCGAGTTTTCACCTTCTAATGCCTTGTTTTTAAGCTGAAGTCCTCTTATTTTCAAACTTTAGTCGTATTCTCAAATCGAGAGTCCTGTGATTGTGCGTCAATTCCTATTAGTTACATTGGTCCCGTGAGAGGTGTTGGTGCCTCTCACGGGACCGTACGGGGGCTATATCCTGTTTTCCCCCTCAAACGCCTTATTTTTAAGCTTAAGTCCTCATATTTTCAAATTATCGTCGTATTCTCAAATCGGGAGTCTCATGATCGGGCGATCAGTTCTTACGAGTTACATTGATGCTGTGTGAGGTGTTGGTACCTCTCACGGGACCGTACGGGGGCTGTTTCATATTTGCACTCTCTAATGCCGTGTTTATAACTTTAAGTCCTTATATTTTAAAATTATGGTCGTATTTTCAAATTGAAGGTCACGTGATCACGCAGTCAGTTCCTATGAGTTACATTTGTCCCGTGAGATGTGTTGGTGCGTCTCACGAGACCGTACGGGGGGCTATTTCATGTTTTCACCCTCTAACGCCTTGTTCTTAAGCTTAAGTCATCATATTTTCAAATGATCATCGTATTCTCAAATCGGGAGTCCCGTGATCGCGCGGTCTATTTCTATGAGTTACATTGGTCCCATGTGAGGTGTAACTACCTCTCACGGGGCCGTTGTGGGGATGGTTCCTATTTTTACCCTCTAATGCCTTATTTTTAAGCTCAAGTCCTCATATTTTCAAATTATCGTTGTATTCCTAAACCGAAAGTCTCGTGATTGCGCGGTCAGTTCTTACGTGTTACATTGGTCCCGTGAGAGGTTTTGGTGCCTCTCACGGGACCCTATGGGGGATCTTCCATATTTTCACCCTCGAATGCCTAGTTTTTAAGCTCAAGTCCAAATATTTTCAAATTATTATCGTATTCTCAAATCTGGAGTCTCGTGTTCGCACGGAACGTGAGAGGTGTTGGTGCCTGTCACGAGACCGTACGAGTGATCTTTCATGTTTTCACCCTCTAACGCCTTGTTTTTAAGGTTAAGTCCTCATATTTTCAAATTAATGTCGTATTATCAAATCGGGAGTCCCATGATCGCGCGATTAGTTCCTCCGAGTTACATTGGTCCCGTATGAGGTGTTAGTGCCTCTCACGGGGGGGGGGTTGTTTCATGTTTTTACCTTTCAAAGCCTTGTTTTTAAACTTAAGTCCTCATATTTTATAATTATAGTTGTATTCGCAAATTAGGAGTCACATGACTGCGCGGTCAGTTCCTAAGCGTTACAATGGACCCACGTGAGGTGTTGGTGCCTCTCACGAGGCCGTTCAGCGCCTGTTTTGAGTTTTTTCCTTCTAATGCCAAGTTTTTAAGCCTAAATCTAGAAATTTGTGAATTATCATCGTATTCTCAAATCGATAGTCCCGTGATAGGGTGGTCAGTGTCTACGAGTTACATTGGTCCCGTGTAAGGTATTGGAGCCCCTCACGGGGCCGTTCGGGGGCTATTTCGAGTTTTTACCTTTTAACGCCTTGTTTTTAAGCTTAAGTCCTTATATTTTCAAATTATAGTCGTATTCTCAAATCGGGAGTCCCGTGACTGCGCGGTCAATTCCTTAGAGTTACATTAATCCCGTGTGAGGTGTTAGTGCCTCTCACAGGGCCGTACGGGGGCTGTGCCATGTTTACACCCTCTAATTCCTTAGTTTTAAGCTCAAGTCCTCATATTTTCAAATTAGCTTTGTATTCTCAAATCGAGAGTTCCGTGATTGCGCGATCAGTTCCTACGTGTTACTTTGGTCCCATGAGAGGTGTTGGTGCTTCTCATGGGACGATATCGGGGCTATTTCGTGTTTTCACCCTCTAACACCTTATTTTTAAGCTGAAGACCTCATATTTTGAAATTATCATCGTATTCTCAAATTAGGAGGGCTGTGATCGGGTGATCAGTTCCTACGAGTTACATTGTTCCCATGTGAGGTGTTAGTGCCTCTCACGGGGCCGTTCGGGGGTTGTGACGAGTTTTTACCTTCCAACGCCTTATTTTTAAGCTTAAGTCCTCATATTTTCAAATTATAGTCATATTCTCAAATAGGGAGTCCCGTGACTGCGCGACCACTTCCTACGAGTTACATTGGTCCCGTGTGAGGTGTTGGTGACTCTCACGGGGCCGTACGGGGGCTATTTCATGTTTCACCCTCTAATGCCTTGTTTTTAAGCTTAAGTCCTTTTATTTTCAAATTATAGTTGTATTCTCAAATCGAGAGTCCTGTGATCTCGCGATCAGTTCCTACGTGTTACATTGGTTCCGTGAGTGGTGTTGGTGCCTCTCACGGGAGCGCACTGGGGCTATTTCATGTTTTCACCCTCTAACGCCTTGTTTTAAGCTAAAGTCCTCATATTTTCAAGTTATCATCGTATTATCAAATCAATAGTCCCGTGATTGGGCTTTCCGTTCTTAAGAGTTACATTGGTTCCGTGTGAGGTGTTAGTGCCTCTCACGGGGCCGTTCGGGGACTGTTTTGGTTTTTTACGTTCTAACGCCTTGTTTTTGAGCTTAAGTCCTCATATTTTCAAATTATAGTCGTATTCTCATACTAAGAGTCCCGTGATCATGCGGTCAGTTCCTTCGTGTTACATTGGTCCCGTAAGAGGTGTTGATGCCACTCACGGGGCCGTACGGGGGATATTTCGTGTTTTCACCCTCTAATGCCTCATTTTTATGCTCAAGTCCTCATATTTTAAAATTGTCATCATATTCTCAACTAAAAGTCCCCTGATCGCGCGGTAAGTTCTTACGTGTTACATTGGTCCCGTGAGAGGTGTTGGTGCCTATCATGGGACTGTACGTGGCCTCTTTCATGTTTTCACCCTCTAGCGCCTTGTTTTTAAGGTTAAGGCCTCATTTTTTCAAATTATAATCATATTATCAAATTGGGAGTCCCGTGATTGCGCGGTCAGTTCCTCCGAGTTACATTGGTCCCGTGTGATGTATTAGTGCCTCTCATGGGGCTGTTCGGGGGCTATTTTGTGATTTTATCTTCTAATTCCTTGTTTTTATGCTTAAGTACTCATATTTTCAAATTATAGTTGTATTCTCAAATCGGGAGTCCCGTATTCTCACGGTCAGTTCCAACGTGTTACATTGGTCCCGTGAGAGGTGTTTGTGCTTGTCACGGGACCGTACGGGGGATCTTTCATCTTTTCACCCTCTAACGCCTTGTTTTTTAGGTTAAGTCCTCCTATTTTCAAATTATCATCGTATTATCAATTCGGGAGTCTCGTGATCGTGCGATCAGTTCCTCTGAGTAACATTGGTCCCGTGTCACGGGGCCGTTCGGGGACTGTTTCTTATTTTTACCTTCAAAAGCCTTGTTTTTAAGCTTAAGTCCTCATATTTTCAAATTATAGTTGTATTATCAAACTAGGAGTCCCGTGACTACGCGATCAGTACCTACGAGTTACAATGGTCCCGTGTGAGGTGTTGGTGCCTCTCACGGGGCTGTTTGGGGGCTATTTTGAGTTTTTGACTTCTAACGCCATGTTTTGAAGACTAAGTCTAGAAATTTGCAAATTATCATTGTATTCTCAAACCGAGAGTCCCATGATAGGGTGGTCAGTTCCTACGAGTTACATTGGTCCTGTGTAAGGTGTTGATGCCTCTCTTGGGGCCGTTCGGGGGCTGTTTCGAGTTTTTACCTTTTAACGCCTTGTTTTTAAGCTTAAGTCCTCATATTTTTAAATTATATTCGTATTCTCAAATCGGGAGTCCTGTGACTACGCAGTCTATTTATTCGAGTTACATTGATCCCGTGTGAGGTGTTGATGCCTCTCACGGGGGCGTACGGTGGCTGTTTCATGTTTTCACCCTCTAATGCCTTATTTTTAAGCTCAAGTCCTCTTATTTTCAAATTATCATCGTATTCTCAAACATAGAGTTTCTTGATCGCGCGGTCAGTTCCTATGTGTTACATTGGTCCCGTGAGAGGTGTTGGTGCTTCTCACGGGGCGATATGGGGGATATTTCGTGTTTTCACCCTCTAACGCTTTGTTTTTAAGCCTAAGTCCTCATACTTTTAAATTATCGTCATATTATCAAATCGGGAGTCCCGTGATTCTGCGATAAGTTCCTACGAGTTACATTATTCTCGTGTGATGTGTTGGTGCCTCTCACGGGGCCTTTCGGGGGCTGCTTCGGGTTTTTACCTTCTAACGCCACTATAAGAAAAATGAATATTAGGGACAGGAGTATTTGGGAAGACCGTGTCATTTTGTCCCTTACGCTAGACCAAAAGGGAGGGTTTTAATTACCGTCCTTTTTTATAGTAGCAAAAGGGACGATTTTTAAAAACCGTCCTTTACGGTATGTATAAAAAAGGATGGTAATTAAAACCGTCCCTTAAAGAATATGAGATTTTTTGGCGCTAATTTTTCCCGGGCTAATATAAGGGACGGATTTTTAAACCGTCTCCTTTAATATACCAAATGGGACGGATTTTAAAAATCCATCCCATTTGGTATAGTAAAAGAGACGATTTAAAAATCTGTCCCTTTTGGTATATCTCAAATTTTTAGTTTTTTTCCAAACAAATATAAGGGACGGATTTTAAAACCGTCCCTTTTGGTATAGCAAAAGGGACGGTTTTTAAAATCCGTCCTTTTTGATACATAAAAGGGATGGTTTTAAAATCCGTCCCTTTTGCTATATTAAAAGGGACGGATGTTTCTGACCCTTTTGATTATTTTTCCCTCACATAGTTTCACTTCTCCAAATTCAAACCACGACCTAACATCTCACTCCCGCTCTGTTCTCTCTCTCTCTCTCTCTCCCTCACAGCTCTCAAACCCGTCTCTCCCGATCTCTCTTTCCCCTCTCTCTTCGCCGCCCCATGTTCCTCCCCCTGCGCCGCCCCACCCCTATGTCACCCCACCTTTCTGCACCCTGCGCCCACCCCGCTGCACCTCTGCACCGCCCCACCCCGCTGCACCCCTGCGCCTCCCCATCCCCCTCTCCTTGCGCCGCCTTCTGGGAGTTACCCTAATTGTAGATCTACTTTGGGCATCATCTTCATCTTCTTACAAATCCGTTACATCTAATTGGCCCATTATCGAATAATCTCATACCTAAAGTGCACCAAGCTTTCATAACTTCAAACCAGGTACTCTCTCTCTCTCTCTCTCTCTCTCTCTATATATATATATATATATATATATATATATATATATATAAATGAATGTATTTACTACAAAGTTTAGATTTTATTTTTGAATTGTGCATTTTGTTTTGTTTAAGATATCAGGTAGCTGCTAGGGCTAAATTGAGTTGCTATGAGACACTGGCTAATTTTAGTCCAAGTTATTGTCCTGTAATTATTGATAGTGCAAAACATACTACATAACAAAAATGATATAAAATTAAAGAGAAAATGGAGGACTTGTTTAGAGTGTTGTTTATGTTTTTGTGTGTTTTGTGAGGCGCAATAGTCTATAGGACGGTAAAATGAACCAAGCTAGTCGAGTTTCTAGACAGAGTCATAAAATACACGAGCCAAGCTTGAACAAAATTTTAAGCTCAGCTCGACTCGATCACCAATATCCATACTAAACTAGTGTAAAATAACCAAATTATTGGAGCTCGTCTTGTATTCATTTGCTTAGAAGCTCGTTCGATCTCAAATTGTAAGACAAATGAACCAAGCTTGAACATACATTTACGTTCGTTTATATTTACGAATCAAGATTGAGCAACCTTAAACTCGTCTCGACTCACCTTATTTGACATATATTTTTTACTATGATGCGTTTGTGATGTTATATAACAATGTCATAATATTACATAGGGACAACGCACATTATGTTTTGAATAAATTCCACGCTAACTTGGGATTTTGACTCATCTTATGCGAATGGTGTCTGCAATGGTTCATGTCTAGGCTAAACTGACTAGCTGATAATAGTTTAGGGGACAAAATTCATTATTTACTCACCTCCTTCGACGTCTTGCTGTTGTGGCTCCACTCTCAGCCGATAAGTTCTTGTTCAATTCATTATTTACTGTTGAGAATTTGTGTTATTTTTTGCTGTTGAGAACTTGTTTTCATTTCATTCACTTTTTTATAATTTTTATAATTTTATTCATTCATTAATGTACTCATTGTTATTTGTTAATTTTTTATTTTTTATTTGTTAATCTATGCTTTGTGTTAATAAATTGAAAATATATTAGTGCTAAGGTAAATGTATCAAATGCATTTTAGGGGTCATGGAAAAAAACTATAAGTTTGTATAGTGTAACAACCTTCCTAATTAAATACCGGGTGGCCAGTCCCATACCAAATTAAAACAGAATATACAGTTGGATCATTCTTAGCATCACTGTCGAAAACATTAACTAATCACCCAATATCCAATTAAGCTGGTGTTAAAAACTTTCCAAATTTTAATATAACAAAAAATCATTTTTAGTTTACAAATACCACAACACATATTATTCTTCATCACTAATAACCGAACAAATAACACAAAAGAAATTAAATGTAATTGAAATAAACATTCCCAAATAATAATCCAATACAGTAATCCCAACAATAATAAATGCATGAAAATGACACGAGTATTTGACTCAGATGGAAAGAGATAACTGAATTCCTTTGGGAAACATGCCCTAGACAAAAGAATACTGTGAATCAAATGAAGATAGGCGTCTAAGAAATATTCCATCACTCATCATAATCCTCTAAGGTTGGCATCCCTGCTGCTGGACACCTGATATAGAAGGTACAATAGAAAAGAGAATATGCAAGGAAACGGGTCAGAGCCCGATGTAAAAATAATTTTGAAAACAGCAAGTATTTAACAAGTGCAATTAAGCATTTATTATGCACATGTTAGTATCCCACTCTCACTTGCTATTCTCACCTCTCATCTAGAGTGCACACTTAACGTTTCCTAGTAACCTCCTAGTTAATGGTTCCCCTTAACTAGTTTCCATAATATGATTCCATTCCAAATCCTAACCCCGTATGTCCCATACCATACGTAATATAATCATTCATATACGTTTTTCATTTATATGAATCGTTTCTTATTAATATGAATTAAGCTCTTCAATAAATATTCATTGACTTATTTCACTTCTTTTTCTCAATTCACCGTTATCTACAATTATCACACAGTAGATTGATTTAACCACTATATACATTCATTTAATTCATTATATATATATATATATATATATATATAATACGACACCCCGTGTCACAACTGCGGTGCATGCATTACTCTGCTATCATCCCAATATCACTGGTCACCGAATAGGGGACTAAAGGTTCGGTAAGGATTCCTCGAACCACAAAAGACAACACACAAATTGGAGGCGAACATAGTTCTCGTATCCATGGGTCACTCACATACCTACGTACCCACAGTCAGTGGACTTATCAACTCCCCGATAAGTCTTTCATAGACCTATGTTCTCGAGCGACAAATAAAAAATTCCATGGATTCATCACGATATGACTGCCCTCAAGCGCAAATCTCTCGTCGATAGCAAGTAACCTAGGTATGTCATACACACAAATTATCAATCAATCAAATAGGCATTATCATCTACCTATAGATATAATATCAACAAGGTAATCACGCTACCATAAGATAGTTCTCATACGTAGCAATATATCTCTTACATCCTACGTATTAAAATATTAAAATATTATGACTTTACTTCTTTAATTTAATTATCCCCGAGCCTCACTCATTACCCAAGGTTCAAATAAGTTTTTCCTCAACATTTTATTCAGTAAGAAATCACTAATATCCTACCGGTCCATATCATCTTATCTCCCAAATTACCACGAATTAAACTCTCCTTTAATTAGGGTTATAACTGATATTTTCTAATCACTTATAAACACATCTTCGATCAACTAGGATTGAATACCATAATCACATGGATCATAGTCTATAGTCTTTCATTCACACTATATGACTTATCAATAAAACCAAGATCCTCGCATCCTATAACATCTCTCCACTCCCGACGTCGTTAAGGTTCATGCGCGGAGCGACTCGCAAAGAGAAATCCAAATAAGGAACCCCTCCTATACACTACTACTTAACCTTGACGATCGTGGACGTCCGTCAACTTCAAATACGCAACCGGGATAACCTCATCCCCTCTTTCAACCAAATGTGGTTTGAACTCCCATCTCTATCCAGGAGCCATACCACTAAGCGCTTGTACTACACTCAGTCCTTGCACAATCAATAATGAGCTTAAACTCAGTCCTGGATGTTCAAATTGTAACCCTAAGGCTACCCAGGTGTTATATAAAATCTCTACTACTGGACCTATCCTTAATCCTCATGCATACAAATTAGAATCCAACACATGAATCTAGCAACCAAAATTTCATTCAATTATTCTAATCAATTAAAACCCAATCAAATCAATTCGATTCTTAACTAGGGCTTAAAGATCTTCCCTAAGTCCCATTATATCCAATTAATAATGACCAAAGATTTAGAAAAGGTTTGGGATAAGAACAAGCATTAAAAAGAAACAACTTCAAGGATTCTGGGGAGGTCGATCGATCGAAGTCAAGGGGTCGATCGATCGATCGATCGCCCAGATATCAGCCCAGTTTTCTGCATTTCTTCTACTACGGGTTTCATCACTTTTAATCATTCAAACCTTCATATTAACTTCCAAAATTCCTTATAAAACTTACTACATGATATAGAAACATATTTGAATGATTTCTAATGCTCTAAACATCCTAGAATCATGAAGGGTTTGAATTAAAATCCTATGTTTATCCTCTTTTTCCAGAAAATTATATACATGATATCTTCAAGAACACAACAATGATTTTCAGAATTTCTTCAACAGATTGATGAATATTTCGTGGATTACTAACTACCTACAACATGAGTTTGATTCCCATATATTTTCAGTTTCTAGAAATCCATTAACAACTCTATCTTTTCATCTTCCAAACATGTAAAATCTCATTTTTATAACTATCCTAACATGGACAATATACAAACTTAGATTGCAATTATCAAACACTTGGCTCTAATGAAGATCTGATCCTTTGGAGTTGAATAACACAAGTGGTTCTCCCCTTTCTCCGGCCAACTTCCGGTGGTGACCTTTGGTCTTTGGTTCTCCTCCTTTTCAAGCAAGCTTCTCTTCCCAAGCTCCCTTTCACTCTCTCTAAAAGATGACTTATCAATTCTGTGTAGAAGAGATGAATGAACCCACGTACAATTAATCTCCAAATACTTATAATAAGACAAAATCCAAAATCACTATTCATCCCCCTTGTAAAAATGACCAAAATGCCCTTTTGGGTTGTCTTTTCATTTCCAAATGACCTGAGACCCAAAACCAACATCCAAATAGACTTTCTGACTATTTCAATTCTTTCGGATGCAATGACGCAGTCAAAATGACTATAAGGTTGATGTAAAAATAAGTTTCCTTTTTAATTTAACAAATTTGTCCCGACACGTCCCATACCGCATTCGACTAAAAATTCAAATTACGGAATTAATAACTCACAGCAATATCAATAACATCCCATTCATATATTACCTAAATATCTTTAAGTAATATACAAAATCATACATTTTAATATCAACAATTTGGATAAAACTCAAATGACTTAATTTATAATAAAATCCAATTAATCCATTAATATAAAATATAACTCATTTTAAAAGTCATTAAAATCACGGGGTATTACATATAGTTTGAAATTATTTATTATATGTGCATACATATTCTGTGTTAATGAATTGAAAATATATTAGTGCTAAGGTAAATGTATCAAATGCATTTTAGGGGTCATGGAAAAAATTATTTATTATATGTGCATACATGTTCTTTTTATGTTGATATTAAGGCTTACAAAATTTTATAGGCTTTCTTCACATATCCCAAACTTTTTAATCCATATATACTTGAGACTTGAACTTATTTTGACAGTTAAATGTCTTAGCTATCACATAAACCAATATCTCTCTAGGTTAAATGTCTTAGCTATACCCATTTTTTTGAATGCACGATGCTATATATGGGGTTTTCGGGTTAAAATAAACTATCATGATACAAAAATTAGTTTAACCTCAAAATTTGTGTGTTTTATTTGTCGAAGAGAATAGTAATCCTAGCTCTAGATTCAATTCTATAAATGTGGTAGTGACGTGGAAGGAATTTAATTTATTGGCATCTACTGAATGGTTTAGATGTTTAAGATACTACAATTTTTTTAATATTGTTTCAAGTTCACCCTTTCTAGCGCTATATCAAGAAGTTAGGTGTGTGTGTGCCCCTTTTGAACAAGCTCTGGTTTTGTTCCTTTGGTTTTGAATTTTTTTTGGTTCTACCATTTTTTTAATTGAACAAAACTGTTCGCATAAAATTCATTATTTTTTCACTGTCATAAGGATACATTGATGTTGGGGGCGAATTACTATCAAACATAATCTGAAATTGCATCACTGCGGGCATAGGGAAGGTTCTGATTGGCATTGGGTGTAACAAAATATTCAGGTAATGGACAGACCTATGATGAACTTTATTTTAAGGTTAAATATGAATTGATTCAATTTTTTAATTATTTTGGGTTTGGATCCTATTTATTTCTAAACCACGTAATTTTAATTCTTTTGTGCCCCCTAATGCCTCAAATATATTTTTTGAATATTTTTTTCGTATACTATGCCCAATATGTTTGAGATGTGCTAATTTGCAAGTAGAACCTAATTGGAGTAAAGGTACGAAAGAATAGGTAATGGACATCAACTAATCAATTAAATACCTTCCAACCCTCTGCTTTTGGATATCACGATGAAATTTCTTAGTTTCTACTACAATGTGTGGATCCATTTATTCTGAATTTTAGTGTTCATAGTAAAGTAAGTTATGCTTGGAGATTTAAAACCAACTTTTCCTTCGAATAACAATTGTTTCTTCCATTATTTGCTTTGCAGCTAGTTACTACACCAAATTTATTGTCTTGATATTCTATAATGCTCCATCATGGAAATAATCAATAGGTTTGTGGACACGACACTCAATGGTACTATGTATAGCATGCGTAGCATTTTCTTATATCTCTAATCAACTAGGGTAAGCCTGTGCCGATGATACGATGATAATTTTCTTAGGTGTTCATGCTTATAATAGGAGATTTCCTAGAACAACCCCAAAATGGTCTTTAATGATGATAACATCGAGAATACGACGAGAATTTGCAAATAGTTAGACTTAGGAATAAAAACAAGCCATATAATGGTGAAAATGTAAAATAACCACAAAACAGTCCCGTAAGAGGCACTCGCACCTCGCACGGGGGCAATGTAACTTGTACGAACTGAACGCGTAGTCTCGAGATTCCCGGTTTGAGTATACGAGGAGAATTTGTAAACAGTTAGACTTAGGTTTAAAAACATTGCGTCAATGGGTGAAAAAAATTAAAAAACAGCAGCAAAGCAGTCCCATAAGAGGCTCGTGCACCTCGCACGGGACTAATGTAACTCATACGAACCGACAGCGTAGTCATCAGACTCCCCGTTTGAGTATACGATAAGAATTTGCAATCGGTTAGACTTATGCTTAAAAACATGCCGTCAAAGGGAGAAAATAAAACACCTCCATAAAACGGTCCCGTAAGAGGCATGAGAACCTCGTACGGGACCAATATAACTCATACGAACCGATTGGTGTCAAGGGGTGAAAACATAAAACAACCACAAAATGGTCTCGTAAGAGGCACAGACACCTCGTACGGGACCAATGTAACTCGTACGAATCGATCGCGTAGTCAGCAGCCTCCCGATTTAAGTATACGAAGAGAAATTACGAAACCTTAAACTTGGTCTTAAAACATGACATCAAGGGGTGAAAATGTAAAACAGCCACAAAATGGTCCCGTAAAAAGCATGAAAACCTAGACACAGGAGCAATGTAACTCATACGAACCGACCGCACAGTCATCGATCTCCTGGTTTGAGTGTATGACGAGAATTTGCAAAAAATTAGACTTAGGCCTAAAATCATGGCGTCAAGGGTGAAAATGTGAAACAGTCACAAAACGGTCCCGTAAGAGGTGCGGGCACCTCGTACGGGACCAAAGTAACTCGTACGAACCGATTGCGTAGTCATGGGGCTCTCGGTTTGAGTATACGATGGGAATTTATAAAAATTAAAACTTGGGCTTAAAAACATGGCGTCAATGGGTGAAAACATAAAATAAC
Organism: Sambucus nigra; assembly: GCA_949130495.1. Classification (NCBI taxonomy): domain Eukaryota; kingdom Viridiplantae; phylum Streptophyta; class Magnoliopsida; order Dipsacales; family Adoxaceae; genus Sambucus; species Sambucus nigra. The sequence goes on along the minus strand of OX422219.1, from coordinate 377,728,452 downwards.
CACAAAATGGTCCCGTGAGAGGCAACAGCACCTCGTACGGGACTAATGTAACTCGTACGAACCGACCGCATAGTCCCCAGCCTACTCGTTTGAGTATACGATGAGAATTTGTAAAATTTAGACTTAGGGTAAAAAACATGGCGTTAAAGAGTGAAAACCTAAAACAACTACGAAATGGTCCCGTTAGAGGCATGATCACCTCGCACGGGACTAATGTAACTCATATGAACCGAACCCATAGTCATCGATCTCCCGGTTTGAGTATACAACGAGAATTTGTAAAAATTTAGACTTAGTTTAAAAACATGACATAAAAGTGTCAAAACATAAAATAGTCACAAAACGGTCCTGTAAGAGGCACGATCACCTCGCATGGGACCAATGTAACTCGTACGAACCGACCGCGTAGTCCCCGACCTCTCGTTTTGAGTACATGATGAGAATTTGCAAAATTTAGACCTGGGGTTAAAACATGGCGTTAAAGGGTGAAAACCTAAGGCAACCAACAAATGGTTCCGTTGGAGGCACGATCACCTCGCACTGGACCAATGTAACTCGTACAAATCGACCCCCTAGTCATCGGCCTCCCGGCTTGAGTATACTACGAGAGTTTGCAAAAATTTAGACTTAGGCTTGAAAACATGGCGTCAATGAGTGAAAATGTAAAACAACCATAAAACGGTACCGTGAGAGGTAAGAGCACCTCGCAAGGGACCAATGTATCCTGTACGAACCGACCGCGTAGTCCCCGACCTCCCGGTTTGAGTATACGACGAAAATTTATAAAATTTAGACTTTTAGGCCTAAAACATGGCGTCAATGGGTGAAAATGTAAAACAGCCGCAAAACGGTCCCGTGAAAGGCAAGAGCACCTTGCACGGGACCAATGTAACTCGTACGAATCGACCGTGTGGTCCCCGGCCTCCTGGTTTGAGTAAATGACGAGAATTTGCAAAATATAGAATTAGGCTTAAAAACACGGCGTCAAAGGGTGAAAACCTAAAACCACCAAAAAATGGTCCCGTGTGAGGCACGAGCACCTTGCATGGGACTAATGTAACTCGTATGAATCAACCACATAGTCCCCGGCCTCTCGGTTTGAGTATACGACGAGAATTTGAAAAAAATTAGACTTAGGCCTAAAAACATAACATAAAAGTGTACAAACATAAAATAGCGCTAAAACGGTCCCGTTAGCAGCACAATCACCTCGCACGGGACCAATGTAACTCGTACGAACCGACCGCATAGCCCTCAGCCTCCCGATTTGAGTATAAGACTAGAATTTGTAAAATTTAGACTTTTAGGCCTAAAACCATGGCATCAACGGGCGTAAATGTAAACCAGCCACAAAACGGTCCCGTGAGAGGCAAGAGCACCTCGTACGGGGAAAATGTCACATGTACGAACCGACCGCATAGTCCCTGGCCTCTTAGTTTGAGTATACGATGAGAATTTACAAAATTTAGACTTGGGCTTAAAAACATGGCGTCAAGGGGTGAAAACCTAAAACCACCCAAAAATGGTCCCTTGAGAGGCACGAGCACCTCGCACGGGACCAATGTAATTTGTACGAACTGACCGCATAGTCCATGGCCTCCTGGTTTGAGTATACGATGAGAGTTTCTAAATTAAGAATTTTTGGCCTAAAAACATGACGTCAAAGGGAGAAAAGGTAAACCATCAGCAGAATGGTCCCGTGAGAGGCAAGAGCACCTCGCAGGAGACCAATGTAATTCGTACGAACTGACCGCGTAGTCCCCGGACACCCGGTTTGAGTATACGACGAGAATTTGCAAAATTTAAACTTGGGGTTAAAAACATGGCGTTAGAGGGTGCAAACCTAAAAGAACCACAAAATGGTTCCGTTAGAGGTATGATCACCTCGCACCGGACCAATGTAATCCATACGAATCGATCCTGTAGTCATCGGCCTCCTGATTTGAGTATACGACGAGAGTTTGCAAAAATTTAGACTTGGGCTTAAAACCATGTTGTCAACGGGTGAAAACGTAAAATAGACACAAAACGGTACCCTAAGAGGTAAGAGCACCTCGTACGGGGCCAATGTAACTCGTACGAACGGACCGCATAGTCCCCGGCCTCCCGATTTCAGTATATGATGAGAATTTATTAAATTTTGACTTTTAGGCCTAAAACATGGCGTCAACGGGTGAAAATGTAAAACAGCCGCAAAACAGTCTCGTGAGAGGCAAGAGCACCTCGCACAGGACCAATATAACTTGTACGAATCGATCGTGTGGTCCCCGGCCTCCCGATTTGATTAAATGGCGAGAATTCGCAAAATTTAGACATAGGCTTAAAAACATGGCATCAAAAGGTGAAAACCTAAAACCACAACAAAATGGTTCCGTGTGAGGCACGAGCACCTCGCACGGGACCAATGTAACTCATACGAACCTACCACATAGTCCCCGACCTCTCAGTTTGAGTATATGACGAGAATTTGCAAAAAATTAGACTTAGGCCAAAAAACATATAATAAAAGTGTAAAAATGTAAAATAATCACAAAATGGTCCTATAAGAGGCACGATCACCTGGCACAGTACCAATGTAACTTGTACGAACCGAGTTCATAGTCATTGGTCTCTAAGTGTGAGGACACGAAGAAAATTTGTAAAACTTAGACTTAGGCTTGAAAACAAGACGTCAAAGGGTGAAAACGTAAAACAACCACAAAGCGGCCCCGTTAGAGGCACAATCACCTCATATGGGACCAATGCCACTCGTACGAACTGAACGCGTAGTTCCCGCCTCCCGGTTTTAGTATACGATGAGAACTTGAAAAATTTAGACTTTTAGGCCTAAAAACATGGCATCAACAGGTGAAAAAGTAAAATTGCCACAAAACGCTCCTATGAGAGGTAAGACCACCTCGCACGGGGCCAATGTAACACGTAGGAACCGACCGCGTAGTCCCCAGAATCTCGGTTTGACTATATGATGAGAATTTGTAAAATTTAGACTTGGGCTTAAAAACATGGCGTCAAGGGGTGAAAACCTAAAACCACCACAAAATCGTCCCGTGAGAGGCACGAGCACCTCGCATGGGACCAATGTAACTCGTACAAACTAACCGCGTAATCCTCGGCCACCCGGGGTTAGTATATGATGAGAGTTCTAAATTAAGACTTTTTGGCCTAAAAACATGGCGTCAAAGGGTGAAAAGGTAAAATATCCGCAAAATGGTCTTGTGAGAGGCAAGAGCACCTCGCACGGGATCAATGTAACTCATAAGAACCGATCGCGTAGTCCCAGGACTCCTGGTTTGATTATACGATGAGAATTTACAAAATTTAGACTTGGGGTTAAAAAGATGGCGTTAAACAGCTAAAACCTAAAACAACCACAAAATGGTTCCGTTAGAGGCACGATCACCTCGCACGGGACCAATGTAACCCGTACGAATCGACCCCGTAGTCATCGGTCTCCCAGTTTGAGTATACGTCGAGAGTTTGCAAAAATTTAGACTTGGGCTTAAAAACATGGTGTCAACGGGTGAAAAAGTAAAACAACCACAAAACGGTACCGTGAGAGGTAAGAGCACCTCGCACGGGATCAATGTAACTCGTACGAACCGATTGCGTAGTCCCCGGACTTCTAGTTTGAGTATACGACGAGAATTTACAAAATTTAGACTTGGGGTTAAAAAGATGGCGTTAAACGGCTAAAACCTAAAACAACCACAAAATGGTTCCGTTATAGGCACGATCACCTCGCACGGGACCTATGTAACCCGTACGAATCGACCCCGTAGTCATCAGCCTCCCAATTTGAGTATACGACGAGAGTTTGCAAAAATTTAGACTTGGGCTTAAAAACATGGTGTCAACGGGTGAAAAAGTAAAACAACCACAAAACGGTACCGTGAGAGGTAAGAGCACCTCTCACGGGACCAATGTAACTCATACGAACCGATCGCATAGTCCCTGGCCTCACGGTTTAAGTATATGACGGAAATTTATAAAATTTAGACTTTTAGGCTTAAAAACATGGCGTCAATGGGTTAAAATGTAAAATAGCAGCAAAACGGTCCCGTCAGAGGCAAGAGAACCTCGCACGGGACCAATGTAACTCGTATAAACCGATCGTGTGGTCCCCAACCTCCCGATTTGAGTAAACGATGAGAATTCGCAAAATTTAGACTTGGGCTTAAAAACATGGCATCAATGGGTGAAAACCTAAAACCACAACAAAATGGTCTCGTGTGAGGCACGATCACCTCGCACAGGACCAATGTAACTCGTACGAACTGACCACGTAGTCCCCGACCTCCCGGTTTGATTATACGACAAGAATTTGCAAAATTTAGACTTTTAGGCCTAAAAACATGGCGTTAACGCGTGAAAATGTAAAATAGACACAAAACGGTTCCGTGAGAGGCAAGAGCACCTCGTACGGGGCCAATGTAACATGTACGAACCAACCGCATAGTCCCCGATCTCTCGGTTTTAATATACGACGAGAATTTATAAAATTTTGACTTGGGTGTAAAAACATGGCATCAAGGATTAAAAACCTAAAACCACTACAAAATGGTCCCGTGAGAGGTACGAACACCTCACACGGGCTAATGTAACTCGTACGAACTGACCGAGTAGTCCCCGGCCTCCCAGTTTGAGTATACGATGATAGTTTCTAAATCAAGACTTTTTAGCCTAAAAACATTGCGTCAAAGGGTGAAATGGAAAAATATCTTCAAAACGGTCCCGTGAGAGGGAAGAGAACCTCGCACGGGACCAATCTAACTCATACAAACCGATCGCGTAGTCCCCGGACTCCCAATATGAGTATACGATGAGAATTTGTAAAATTTAGACTTAGGCTTGAAAACATGGCATCAAACGTTGATAATGTAAAACAACCATAAAACGGTCCCGTGAGAGGCAAGAGCACCTCGCACGGGACCAAGGTAATTCGTACGAATCGATCGCGTAGTCCCCAGACTCTCGGGTTGAGTATACGACGAGAATTTGCAAAATTTAGACTTGGGGTTAAAAACATGGCGTTAAAGGGTGAAAACCTAAAACAACCACAAAATGGTTTCGTTAGAGGCATGATCACCTCACACGGGACCAATGTAACCCGTACGAACCAATCCCGTAGTCATCGGCCTCCCGGTTTGAGTATACGACGAGAGTTTGCAAAAATTTAGACGTGGGCTTAAAAACATGTCGTTAACGGGTGAAAACATAAAGCTGTCACAAAACGGTACCGTGAGAGGTAAGAGCACCTCGTAAGGGTGCAACGTAACTTGTACGAACTGACCGCGTAGTCCCCGACCTCCCGATTTGAGTACAAAAGAATTTATAAAATTTAGACTTTTAGGCCTAAATACATGGCGTCAACGGTTGAAAATATAAAACAGCCGCAAAACGGTCTCGTGAGAGGTAAGAGCACCTCGCATGGGACCAATATAACTTGTACGAACCGATCGTGTGGTCCCCAGCCTCCCGATTTGAGTAAATGACGTGAATTCGCAAAATTTAGACATAGGCTTAAAAACATGGCATCAAAGGGTGAAAACCTAAAACGACAACAAAATGGTCCTGTGTGAGGCACGAGTACCTCGCACGGGACCTATGTAACTCGTACGAACCAACCACATAGTCCCCGACCTCTCAGTTTGAGTATACGACGATAATTTGCAAACATTTAGACTTAGGCCAAAAAACATAACATAAAAGTGTAAAAATGTAAAATAGTCACAAAATGGTCCTATAAGTGGCACGATCACCTCGCACAGGACCAATGTAACTTGTATGAACCGACTTCGCAGTCCTAGGCCTCTAAGTTTGAGTACACGATGAGAATTTGTAAAACTTAGACTTAGGCTTGAAAACATGACGTCAAAGGGTGAAAACGTAAAACAACCACAAAACAGTCCTGTTAGAGGCACAATCACCTCGCATGGGACTAATCTAACTCATACGAACTGATCGCGTAGTTCCCCGCCTCCCGGTTTTAGTATACGATGAGAATTTGAAAAATTTAGACTTTTAGGCCTAACAACATGGTGTCAATAGGTGAAAACGTAAAATAGCCACAAAATGGTACCGTGGGAGGTAAGAGCACCTCGGACGGGGCCAATGTAACACGTACGAACTGACCGCATAGACCCTGGAATCTCGGTTTGAGTATATGATAAGAATTTACAAAATTTAGACTTGGGCTTAAAAATATGACGTCAAGGGGTGAAAACCTAAAACCACCACAAAATGGTCCCATGAGAGGCTCGAGCACCTCTCACGGGACCAATGTAACTCGTACGAACTAACCGTGTAGTCCCCGGCCACCCGGTGTGAGTACACAAAGAGAGTTTCTAAATTAAGACTTTTTGGCCTAAAAAATGGCGTCAAAGGGTGAAAAGGTAAAACATCTGCAAAATGGTCCTGTGATAGGCAAGAGCACCTTGCACGGGACCAATGTAACTCGTACGAACCGATCGCGTAGTCCCCGAACTCCCGATTTGAGTATACAACAAGAATTTGCAAAATTTAGAGTTGGGGTTAAAAATATGGCATTAAACGGTGAAAACCTAAAACAACCAAGTAATGGTTCCGTTAGAGGCACGATAACCTCGCACGGGATCAATGTAACCCGTACGAACCGACCCCGTAGTCATCGACCTCCCGGTTTGAGAATACGATGAGAGTTCGCAAAAATTTAGACTTGGGCTTAAAAACATGGTATCAATGGGTGAAAACATAAAACATCCACAAAACGTTATCGTGAGAGGTAAGATCACCTCGTATGGGACGAATGTAACTCGTACGAACCGACCACGTAGTCCTCGGCCTCTCGGTTTGAGTATATGATGACAATTTATCAAATTTAGACTTTTAGGCCTAAAAACATGGCGTCAATGGGTCAAAATGTAAAACAATCGCAAAATAGTCCCGTCAGAGGCAAGAGCACCTCGCACGGGACCAATATAACTCGTATGAATCGATCATGTGGTCCCCGACCTCCCAATTTGAGTAAACGATGAGAATACGCAAAATTTAGAATTAAGCTTAAAAACATGGCATCAAAGGGTGAAAACCTAACACCACAACAAAATGGTCTCATGTGAGGCACGAGCACCTCGCACGGGACCAATGTAACTCGTACGAACCAACCACATAGTCCCCGGCCTCTCAGTTTGAGTATACGATGAGAATTTGCAAAACTTTTGACTTAGGACTAAAAACATAACATAAAAGTGTAAAAACATAAAACAGTCACAAAATGGTCCTGCAAGAGGCACGATCACCTCACACATGACCAATGCAAGTTGTATGAACCGACCGCGTAGTCCTCAGCCTCTCGGTTTGAGTATACGATGAGAATTTGTAAAATTCAGACTTAGGCTTGAAAAACATGACGTCAAAGGGTGAAAACGTAATACAACCACAAAATGGTCCCGTTATAGGAACAATCACCTCGCACGGGACCAATGTAACTCGTACGAGCCGACTGCGTAGTCCCCGGCCTCCCGATTTGAGTATACGATGAGAATTTGTAAAATTTAGACTTTTAGGCCTAAAAATATGGCGTCAACGGGTGAAAACATAAAATAGCCACAAAACGGTCCCGTGAGAGGTAAGAGAACCTCGTACGGGGCCAATGGAATATGTACGAATCGACCGCATAGTCCTCGGCCTCTCGATTTGAGTATACGACGAGAATATATAAAATTTAAACTCGGGCTTAAAAACACGGCGTCAAGGGTTGAAAACCAAAAACCACCACAAAATGGTCCCGTGAGAGGCACGAGCACCTCACACGGGCCAATATAACTCGCACGAACTGACCGCGTAGTCCCCGGCCTCCCGGCTTGAGTATATGATGATAGTTTCTAAATTAAGACTTTTTGGTCTAAAAACATCGCGTCAAAGGGTGAAAAGGAAAAACATCTGCAAAACAGTCCCGTGAGAGGGAAGAGCACCTCGCACGGGACCAATGTAACTCGTACGAACCGATCGCGTAGTCCCCGGACTCCCGGCATGAGTATACGACGAGAATTTGTAAAATTTAGACTTGGGCTTGAAAACATGGTGTTAAAGGGTGAAAATGTAAAATAGCCATAAAATAGTCCCGTTAGAGGCACGATCACCTCGTACGAGACCAATGTAACTCGTACGAACCGACCGCGTAGTCCTTGGCCTCTCGGTTTTAGTATACGATGAGAATTTGATATTTTTTTACTTTTTGGCCTAAAAACATGGCAACAACGGGTAAAAATGTAAAACAGCCACAAAATGGTCCCGTGACAGGCAAGAGCCCCTTAAATGGCGCCAATGTAACAAGTACAAACTGAGCGCGTAGTCCCCAAAATCTCGGTTTGAGTATACGATGAGAATTTGTAAAATTTAGACTTGGGCTGACAAACATGGCGTCAAGGGGTGAAAATTGAAAACCACCACAAAATGGTCCCGTGAGAGGCACGAGCACCTCACACGGGACTAATGTAACTCGTATGAACTGGTCGCGTAGTCCCAGGCCACCCGGTTTGAGTATACGTTGAGAGTTTCTAAATCAAGACTTTTTGTCTTGAAAATATGGCGTCAAAGGGTGAAAAAGGTAAAACATCCAAAAAACGGTCCTGTGAGAGGCAAGAGCACCTCGCACGGGATCAATATAACTCTTACGAACCGATCGCGTCCCCAGACTCCCAGTTTGAGTATACGACGAGAATTTGCAAAATTTAGACTTTTAGGCCTAAAAACATGGCGTCAACGAGTGAAAACCTAAAACCACCACAAAATGGTTCCGTTAGAGGCACGATCACCTCGCAAGGGACCAATGTAACTCGTACGAACCGACCCCGTAGTCATCGACCTCCCAGTTTGAGTATACGATGAGAGTTTGCAAATATTTAGACTCGGGCTTAAAAACATGGTGTCAATGGGTGAAAGCGTAAAACAGCCACAAACGGTACCGTGAGAGGTAAGAGCACCTCGCACGGGGCCAATGTAACACGTACGAACCGACCGCGTAGTCCCGAGAATCTCGATTTGAGTATATGATGAGAATTTGTAAATTTAGACTTGGGCTTAAAAATATGGCATCAAGGGGTAAAAACCTAAAACCACCACAAAATGGTCCCGTGAGAGGCACGAGCACCTCTCACGGGACTAATGTAACTCGTACGAACTAATCGGGTAGTCCCCGGCCACCTGGTGTAAGTATACGATGAGAGTTTCTAAATTAAGACTTTTTCGCCTAAAAAATGGCGTTAAAGGGTGAAAAGGTAAAACATCAGCAAAATGATCCTGTGATAGGCAAGGGCACCTCGTACGGGAGCAATGTAACTCGTACGAACCGATCGCGTAGTCGCCGGACTCCCGATTTGAGTATACAACGAGAATTTGCAAAATTTAGACTTATGGTTAAAAGCATGGTATTAAACGGTGAAAACCTAAAACAGCCACAAAATGGTTTTGTTAGAGGCACGATAACCTCGCACGGGACCAATGTAACCCGTATGAACCGACCCCATAGTCATCGGCCTCCCGGTATGAGAGATTACAAAAATTTAGACTTAGGCTTAAAAACATGGCGTCAACGGGTGAAAACATATAATAGCCACAAAATGGTACCGTGAGAGGTAAGAGGACCTCGCATGGGACCAATGTAACTCGTACGAACCAACCACGTAGTCTCCGGCCTCTTGGTTTGAGTATAATACGACAATTTATAAAATTTAGACTTTTAGGCCTAAAAACATGGCATCAATGGGTCAAAATGTAAAACAGTCGCAAAAAGGTCCAGTCCGAGGCAAGAGCACCTCGTACGGGACAAATGTAACTCGTATGAACCGATCGTGTGGTCCCCGACCTCCCGATTTGAGTAAACGACAAGAATTTGCAAAATTTACATTTAAGCTTAAAAACATTGCATCAAAGGGTGAAAACCTAAAACCACAACAAAATGGTCTCGTGTGAGGCACGAGCACCTCGCAAGGGACTAATGTAACTCGTACGAACCAACCACATAGTCCCTGGCCTCTTAATTTGAGTATACAATGATAATTTGCAAAACTTTTGACTTAGGACTAAAAACATAACATAAAAGTGTAAAAACATAAAACAGTCACAAAGCGGTCCTGTAAGAGGCACGATCACCTCGCACAGGACCAATGTAAGTTGTATGAACCGACCCCGTAGTCCTCGGCTTCTCGATTTGAGTATACGATGAGAATTTGTAAAATTCAGACTTATGCTTAAAAAATTTGATGTCAAAGGGTGAAAACGTAATACAACCACAAAACGGTCCCGTCAGAGGCACAATCACCTTGCACAGAACCAATGTAACTCGTACGAACCACCCGCGTAGTCCCCAGCCTCCCGATTTTAGTATACGATGAGAATTTGTGAAAATTAGACTTTTAGGCCTAAAAATATGGCGTCAACGGGTGAAAACATAAAATAGCCACAAAACGGTCCCATGGGAGGTAAGAGCACCTCGTACGGGGCCAATGGAATATGTACGAATCGACCGCATAGTCCCCGACCTCTCTGTTTGGGTATACGACGAGAATTTATAAAATTTAGACTTGGGCTTAAAAGCATGGCGTCAAGGGTTGAAAACCTAAAACCACCACAAAATGGTCCCTTGAGAGGCACGAGCACCTCACACGGGCCAATGTAACTCGTACGAGTTGACCGCGTAGTCCTCAGCCTCCCAGTTTGAGTATACGATCATGGCGTCAAAGGGTGAAAAGGAAAAACATCTTCAAAACGGTCCCGTGAGAGGGAAGAGCACCTCGCACGAGACAAATGTAACTCGTACGAACCGACCGCGTAGTCCCCGAACTTCCGGTATGAGTATACCACGAGAATTTGTAAAATTTAGACTTGGTCTTGAAAACATGGCGTTAAAGGGTGAAAACATAAAATAGCCATAAAACGGTCCCGTTAGAGGCACGATCACCTCGCACGAGACGAATGTAACTCGTACGAATCGACCGCGTATTCCTTGGCCTCCCGGTTTTAGTATACGATGAGAATTTGAATTTTATTGACTTTTAGGCCTAAAAACATGGTGTCAACGGGTAAAAATGTAAAACAACCACAAAATGGTCCAGGGAGAGGCAAGAGCACCTCGCACGGGGCCAATGTAATATGTACGAACCGATCGCGTAGTCCCCGGAATCTCAGTTTGAGTATACGATGAGAATTTGTAAAATTTAGACTTGGGCTTAAAAACATGGCATCAAGGGGTAAAAACCTAAAACCACCACAAAATGGTCCCATGAGAGGCACGAGCACCTCGTACGGGACTAATGTAACTCGTACGAACTGGTCGCGTAGTCCCCGACCACCCGGTTTGAGTATAAGATGAGAGTTTCTAAATTAAGACTTTTTGGCCAAAAAACATGGCGTCAAAAGGTGAAAAAGGTAAGACATCTGCAAAACGGTCCTGTGAGAGGAAAGAGAACCTTGCACGGGACCAATGTAACTCATACGAACCGATCGCATAGTCCCCGGACTCCCGGTTTGAGTATATGACAAGAATTTGAAAAATTTATACTTTTAGGCCTAAAAACATGGCGTCAACGGGTGAAAACCTAAAACCACCACAAAATGGTTCCGTTTGAGGCACGATTACCTCACACTGGACCAATGTAACTCGTACAAACCGACCCCATAGTCATCAGCCTCCCAGTTTGAGTATATGGCGAGAGTTTGCAAAAATTTAGACTTGGGCTTAAAAACATGGCGTCAACGGGTGAAAACGTAAAACATCCACAAAACGGTATCGTGAGAGGTAAGAGCACCTCGCACGGGACCAATGTAACTCATACGAACCGATCGTGTAGTCCCCAACCTCCCAATTTGAGTATAAAACAAAAATTTATAAAACTTAGACTTTTAGGCCTAAAGACATGGCATCAACTGGTCAAAAAGTAAAACAGTCACAAAACGGTCCCGTGAGAGGCAATATCACCTCGCACGGGACCAATGTAACTCGTACAGACCGATGATGTGGTCCCCGGCCTCCCAGTTTGATTAAACGATGAGAATTCGCAAAATTTAGACATAGGCTTAAAAAATGGCATCAAAGGGTGAAAACCTAAAACCACAACAAAATGGTCCTGTGTGAGGAACGAGCACCTCGCACCGGACTAATGTAACTCGTACAAACCAATCACATAGTCCCCGACCTCTCAGTTTGAGTGTACGATGAGAATTTACAAAATTTTTAACTTAGGTCTAAAAACATAACATAAAAGTGTAAAAACATAAAACATCCACAAAATGGTCCTGTAAGAGGCACGATCACCTCGCACAGGACCAATGTAAGTTGTATGAACCGACCGCGTAGTCCTCGGCCTCTCGGTTTGAGAACAAAATGAGAATTTGTAAAATTCAGACTTAGGCTTGAAAAACATGACGTCAAAGGGTGAAAACGTAATACAGCCACAAAATGGTCCCATTAGAGGCACAATCACCTCGCACGGGACCAATGTAACTCGTACGAACCGATCGCGTCGTCCCCGACCTCCCGGTTTGAGTATATGATGAAAATTTGCAAAATTTAGACTTTTAAGCCTAAAAACATGGTGTCAACGGGTGAAAATGTAAAATAGCCACAAAACGATCCCGTGAGAGGTAAGAGTACCTCGCACGAGTCCAATAGAATATCTACGAATCGACCGCATAGTCCCCGGCCTCTCGGTTTAAGTATAAGATGAGAATTTATAAAATTTAGACTTAGGCTTAAAAACATGGCGTCAAGGGTTGAAAACCTAAAACCACCACAAAATGGTCCAGTGAGAGGCACGAGCACCTCACACGGGCAAATGTAACTCGTACGAATTGACCGCGTAGTCCCCGGCCTCCCGATTTGAGTATACGATGATAGTTTCTAAATTAAGACTTTTTGGCCTAAAACATGGCGTCAAAGGGTGAAAAGGAAAAATATCTGCAAAACGGTCCCGTGTGAGGGAAGAGCACCTCGCATGGGAACAATATAACTCATACGAACCGACCGCGTCGTCCCCGGACTCCCGGTATGAGCATATGACGAGAATTTGTAAAATTTAGACTTGGGATTAAAAATATGGCGTTAAAGGGTGAAAACGAAAAATAGCCATAAAACGGTCCCGTTAGAGGCACGATCACCTCGCACGAGACTAATGTAACTCGTATGAACCGACTGCGTAGTCCCTGGCCTCCCGATTTTAATATACGATGATAATTTGAATTTTTTAGACTTTTAGGACTAAAAACATGGCGTCAACGGGTAAAAAGATAAAACAGACACAAAACGGTCCCGTGAGAGGCAAGAGCACCTTGCATGGGACCAATGTAAGTCGTATGAACCAACTGCGTAGTTCCTGGAATCTTGGTTTGAGTATACGACGAGAATTTGTAAAATTTAGACTTGGGCTTAAAAACATGGCGTCAAGGGGTGAAAACCTAAAACCACCACAAAATGGTCCGGTGAGAGTTACGAGCACCTCGCACGGGACTAATGTAACTCATACGAACTGGTCGCGTAGTCCTCGGCCACCTGGTTTGAGTATACGATGAGAGTTTTTAAATTAAGACTTTCTGGCCTAAAAATATGGCGTCAAAGGGTGAAAATGTAAAACATCCGCAAAACGGTCCTGTGAAAGGCAAGAGCACCTCACAGGGACCAACGTAACTCATACGAACCGATCGCGTAGTCCCCGGACTCTCAATTTGAGTATACGACGAGAATTTGCAAAATTTAGACTTTTAGGCCTAAAAACTTGGCGTCAATGGGTGAAAACCTAAAACCACCACAAAATGGTTCCGTTAGAGAAACGATCACCTCGTACGGGACCAATGTAACTCATACCAACCGATCCCGTAGTCATCGGCCTCCCAGTTTGAGTATACGGCGAGAGTTTGCAAAAATTTAGACTTGGGATTAAAAATATGGCGTCAACGGGTGAAAACGTAAAATAGCCACAAAACGGTACCGTAAGAGGTAAGAGCACCTCACACGGGACCAATGTAAGTCGTATGAACCAACTGCGTAGTTCCCTGAATCTTGGTTTGAGTATATGACGAGAATTTGTAAAATTTAGACTTGGGCTTAAAAACATGGCATCAAGGGGTGAAAACCCAAATCCACCACAAAATGGTCCCGTGAGAGTTACGAGCACCTCGCACGGGACTAATGTAACTCGTACGAACTGGTCGCATAGTCCCCGGCCACCCGGTTTGAGTATACGATGAGAGTTTTTAAATTGAGACTTTCTGGCCTAAAAACATGGCGTCAAAGGGTGAAAATGTAAAACATTCGAAAAATGGTCCTGTGAAAGGCAAGAGAACCTCGCAGGGACCAACGTAACTCATACGAACCGATCGCGTAGTCCCCGGACTCTCGGTTTGAGTACACGATGAGAATTTGCAAAATTTAGACTTTTAGGCCTAAAAACATGGCGTCAACGGGTGAAACCCTAAAACCACCACAAAATGGTTCCGTTAGAGGCACAATCACCTCGTACGGGACCAATGTAACTCGTACGAACTGACCCCGTAGTCATCAACCTCCCAGTTTGAGTATACGACGAGAGTTTGCAAAAATTTAGACTTGGGATTAAAAATATGGCGTCAACGGGTGAAAACGTAAAACAACCACAAAACGGTACCATAAGAGGTAAGAGCACCTCGCACGGGAACAATGTAATTCGTACAAACCAAATGCGTAGTCTCCAGCATCCCGGTTTGAGTATACAACAAAAATTTATAAAATTTAGACTTTTAGGACTAAAAACATGGCGTCAACGGGTCAAAATGTAAAACAGTCACAAAACGGTCCCGTGAGAGGCAAGACCACCTTGCACGGGACCAATGTAACTTGTACGAACCGATCGTTTGGTCCCGGGCCTCCCAGTTTGAGTAAACGATGAGAATTCACAAAATTTAGACTTAGGCTTAAAAACATGGCATCAAAGGGTGAAAACCAAAAACCACAATAAAATGGTCCCGTGTGAGGCACGAGCACCTCGCACCGGACTAATGTAACTCGTACGAACCAATCACATAGTCCCCGGCCTCTTAGTTTGAGTATACGATGAGAATTTGCAAATTTTTTAACTTAGGTCTAAAAACATAACATAAAAGTGTAATAACGTAAAACATCCACAAAATGGTCCTGTAAGAGGCACGATCACCTCGCACAGGACCAATGTAAGTTGTATGAACCGACCGCGTAGTACTCGGCCTCTCGGTTTGAGTATAAAATGAGAATTTGTAAAATTCAGACTTAGGCTTGAAAAACATGACGTCAAAGGGTGAAAACGTAATATAGCCACAAAACAGTCCCATTAGAGGCACAATCACCTCGCACGGGGACCAATGTAACTCGTACGAACCGACCGTGTCGTCCCCGACCTCCCAGTTTGAGTATACGATGAGAATTTGCAAAATTTAGACTTTTAGGCCTAAAAACATGGCGTCAACGGGTGAGAATGTAAAATAACCACAAAACGGTCCCGTGAGAGGTAAGAGAACCTCGCACGGGTCCAATGGAATATGTACGAATCGATCGCATAGTCCCCGGCATCTCGATTTGAGTATAAGATGAGAATTTATAAAATTTAGACTTGGGCTTAAAAACATGGCGTCAAGGGTTGAAAAACTAAAACCACCACAAAATGGTCCCGTGAGAGGCACGAGCACCTCACACGGGCAAATGTAACTCGTACGAACTTACCGCGTAGTCCCCGGACTCCCGATTTGAGTATACGATGATAGTTTCTAAATTAAGACTTTTTGGCCTAAAAACATGGCGTCAAAGGGTGAAAAGGAGAAACATCTGCAAAACGGTCCCGTGTGAGGTAAGAGCACCTCGCACGGGACCAATGTAACTCATACGAACCGACCGCGTAGTCCCCGGACTCCCGGTATGAGGATATGACTAGAATTTGTAAAATTTAGACTTAGGCTTGAATACATGGCGTTAAAGGGTGAAAACATAAAATAGCCATAAAATGGTCCCATTAGAGGCACGATCACCTTGCACGAGATCAATGTAACTCGTATGAACGACTGCGTAGTCCCTGGCCTCCCGGTTTTAGTATACGATGAGAATTTGATTTTTTTTGACTTTCAGGACTAAAAACATGGCGTTAACGGGTAAAAATATAAAATAGCCATAAAATGGTCCCGTGAGAGGCAAGAGCACCTAGCACGGGGCCAATGTAACACATACGATACGACCGCGTAGTCCCCGGAATCTCGGTTTGAGTATACGACGAGAATTTGTAAAATTTAGACTTGGGCTTAAAAATATGGCGTTAAGGGGTGAAAACCTAAAACCACCATAAAATGGTCCCGTGAGAGTTACAAGCACCTCACACGAGACTAATGTAACTCGTACAAACTGGTCGCGTAGTCCCCGACCATCCAGTTTGAGTATACGATGAGAGTTTTTAAATTAAGACTTTCTGGCTTAAAAACATGGCGTCAAAGGGTGAAAAGGTAAAACATCCGCAAAACGATCCTGTGAGAGGTAAGAGCACCTCGCAGGGACCAACTTAACTCATACGAACTGATCGTGTAGTCCCCGAACTCTCAGTTTGAGTATACGACGAGAATTTGCAAAATTTAGACTTTTAGGCCTAAAAACATGGCGTCAATGGGTGAAAACCTAAAACCACCACAAAATGGTTCCATTAGAGGCACGATCACCTCCCACGGGACCAATGTAACTCGTACGAACCGACCCCGTAGTCATCAGCCTCCCAGTTTCAGTATACGGCGAGAGTTTGCAAAAATTTAGATTTGGGATTAAAAACATGGTGTCAACGGGTGAAAACCTAAAACAACCACAAAACAGTATCGTAAGAGGTAAGAGCACCTCGCACGGGACCAATGTAAGTCATACGAACCAACTGCGTAGTATCCAGCATCCCGGTTTGAGTATACAATGAAAATTTATAAGATTTAGACTTTTAGGACTAAAAACATGGCGTCAACGGGTCAAAATGTAAAACAGTCACAAAACGGTCCCGTGAGAGGCAAGAGCACCTCGCACGAGACCAATGTAACTTGTACGAACCGATCGTGTGGTCCCGGGCCTCCCAGTTTGAGTAAATGACGAGAATTCACAAAATTTAGACTTAGGCTTAAAAACATGGCATCAAAGGGTGAAAACCAAAAACCACAATAAAATGGTCCCGTGTGAGGCACGAGCACCTCGCACCGGACTAGTGTAACTCGTACGAACCAATCACATAGTCCCCGGCCTCTTAGTTTGAGTATACGATGAGAATTTGCAAATTTTTTAACTTAGGTCTAAAAACATAACATAAAAGTGTAATAACGTAAAACATCCACAAAATGGTCCTGTAAGAGGCACGATCACCTCGCACAGGACCAATGTAAGTTGTATGAACCGACCGCATAGTACTCGGCCTCTCGGTTTGAGTATAAAATGAGAATTTGTAAAATTCAGACTTAGGCTTGAAAAACATGACGTCAAAGGGTGAAAACATAATATAGCCACAAAAAAGTCCCATTAGAGGCACAATCACCTCGCACGGGGACCAATGTAACTCGTACGAACCGACCGCGTCGTCCCCGACCTCCCAGTTTGAGTATACGATGAGAATTTGCAAAATTTAGACTTTTAGGCCTAAAAACATGACGTCAACGGGTGAGAATGTAAAATAACCACAAAACGGTCCCGTGAGAGGTAAGAGAACCTCGCACGGGTCCAATGGAATATGTACGAATCGATCGCATCGTCCCCGGCATCTCGATTTGAGTATAAGATGAGAATTTATAAAATTTAGACTTGGGATTAAAAACATGACGTCAAAGGGTGAAAACATAAAACAGCCACAAAACGGTCCCGTTAGAGGCACAATCACCTTGCACAAACCAATATAACTCGTGCGAATTGATCGCATAGTCCCCGGCCTCCCGGTTTGAGTATACGAAGAGAATTTGCAAAATTTAGACTTTTAGGACTAAAAACATGGCGTCAACGGGTGATAACATAAAACAGCCACAAAATGGTCCCGTGAGAGGCAAGCGCACCTCGCACGGGGCTAATGTAACATGTACGAACTGATCGCATAGTCCCCGACCTCTTGATTTGAGTATACGACGAGAATTTGTAAAATTTAGACATGGGATTGAAAACATGGCGTTAAGGGGTGAAAACCCAAAACCACCACAAAATGGTGCCGTGAGAGACACGAGCACGTCACTGGGGATCAATGTAACTCGTACGAACTGATCGCGTAGTGCCCGACCTCCCGGTTTGAGTATACGATGAGAGTTTCTAAATTAAGAGTTTTTGGCCTAAAAACATGGCGTCAAAGGGTGAAAAGGAAAAACATCCTCAAAACAGCCTCGTGAGAGGCAAGAGCACCTCGCACGGGACCAATGTAACTCGTAAGAACCGATCGCATAGTCCCCGGACTCCCGATATGAGTATACGACGAGAATTTGAAAAATTTAGACTTGGGGTTAAACCATGGATTTAAAGGGTGAAAACCTAAAACAACCACAAAACGGTTCCATTAGAGGCACGATCACCTTGCACGGGATGAATGTAACTCGTAGAAACCGACTGCATAGTCCCCGGCCTCCCAGTTTTAGTATACCATGAGAATTTGAAATATTTAGACTTAGGCCTAAAAATGTGGCGTCAATGGGAGAAAATGTAAAACAGCCTCAAAACGATCCCATGAGAGGGAAGAGCACCTCGCAGGGGGCCAATGTAGAACGTACGAATCGACCACGTAATCCTCGAAATATCGATTTGAGTATATGACGAGAATTGGTAAAATTTAGACTTGGGCTTAAAAATACGGCGTCAAGGGGTGTAAACCTAAAACCACCACAAAATGGTCCCGTGAGAGGCACGAGCACCTCGCACGGGATCAATGTAACTCGTATAAACTGACCGTGCAGTCCCCGACCACCCGGTTTGAGTATACGATGAGAGTTTCTAAATTAAGACTTTTTGCCCTAAAAACATGGCATCAAAGGGTGAAAAGATAAAACATCCACAAAACGGTCCCGTAAGAGGCAAGATCACTTCGCACGGGACCAATGTAACTAGTACGAACCGACCGCGTAGTCCCCGGACTCCCGATTTGAGTATACGATGAGAATTTGCAAAAGTTAGGCTTGGGGTTAAAAACATGGCGTTAAAGGGTGAAAACCTAAAACAACCACAAAATGGTTCCATTAGAGGCATGATCACCTCGCACGGGACCAATGTAACTCGTACGAACCGACCCCATAGTCATCGGCCTCCCGGTTTGAGTATACGATGAGAGTTTTCCAAAAATTTAGACTTGGGTTTAAAAACATGGCTTCAACGGGTGAAAATATAAAACCACCATAAGACGGTACCATGAGAGGTAAGAGCACCTCGCACGGGACAAATGTAACTCATACGAACCGACCGCGTAGTCCCCGACCTCCCGGTTTCAGTATAAGACTAGAATTTTTAAAATTTAGACTTTTAGGCCTAAAAATATGGCTTCAACATGTAAAAATGTAAAACAGGCACAAAATGGTCCCGTGAGGGGCAAAAGCACCTCGCACGGGACCAATGTAACTCGTATGAACCGACTATGTAGTCCCCGGCCTCCCAGTTTGAGTAAATGATGAGAATTCGAAAAATTTAGACTTAGGCTTACAAACATGGCATCAAAGATTGAAAACCTAAAACCATAACAAAATGGTCCCGTGGGAGGCACGAGACCTCGCACGGGACCAAAGCAACTCGTATGAACCAACCACATAGTCCCCGACCTCTCAGTTTGAGTATACGATGAGAATTTGTAAATTTTTTGACTTAGGGCTAAAAACATAACATATAAGTGTAAAAATGTAAAACAGTCACAAAACGGTCCTGTAAGAGGCACGATCACCTTGCGCAGGACCAATGTAACTTGAATGAATCGACCGCGTAGTAGTCGGCCTCTCGGTTTGAGTATACGACGAGAATTTGTAAAATTCTAACTTAGGCTTGATAATATGACGTCAAAGGGTGAAAAAGCAAAACAACCATAAAACGGTCTCGTTAGAGGCACAATCACCTCGCATAGGACCAATGTAACTCGTAAGAACTAACGGCGTAGTCCCCGGCCTCTCGATTTGAGTATACGACTAGAATTTGCAGAATTTAGACTTTTATGCTTAAAAACATGGCGTCAACGGGTGAAAATGTAAAACAGCCACAAAACGGTCCCGTGAGATGCAAGAGCACCTCACAGGGTCCAATGTAACACATATGAACTGACCGCGTAGTCCCCAACCTCCCGATTTACGTATACGATGAGAGTAAAAATTAAGACTTTTTGGCCTAAAAACATGTCGTCAAATGGTGAAAAGGTAAAACATCCGCAAAACGGTCCCGTGAGAGGCAAAAGCACCTCGCACGGGACCAATGTAACTCGTATGAACCGACCGCATAGTCCCCGAACTCCCAATTCGAGTATATGATGAGAATTTGCAAAATTTAGACTTGGGGTTAAAAACATGGCATTAAAGGGTGAAAACCTAAAACAACCACAAAATGGTTCTATTAGAGGCACGATCACCTCGCAGGGGACCAACGTATCCCGAACGAACCGATCCCATAGTCATCGGCCTCCCGATTTGAGTATATGACGACAGTTTGCAAAAATTTAGACATGGGCTTAAAAACATGGCGTCAATGGGTGAAAACGTTAAACAACCACAAAATGGTACCGTGAGAGGTAAGAGCACCTTGAAAAAGACAAATATAACTCGTACGAACCGATCGCGTAGTCCTCGGCCTCCCGATTTGAGTATATGACGAGAATTTATAAAATTTAGACTTTTAAGCCTAAAAACATGTCGTCAACGGGTGAAAATGTAAAACAGTCGCAAAAAGGTCTCGTGAGAGGCAAGAGCACCTCACACGGGACCATTGTAACTCGTACGAACTGACCGCATAGTCCCTGGCCTCCCGATTTGAGTATACGATGAGAGTTTCTAAATTAAGACTTTTGGCCTAAAATCAAGGCGTCAAAGGGTGAAAAGGTAAAACATTTGCAAAACGGTCCCGTGAGAGGCAATAACACCTCGCACGGGACCATTGTAACTCGTACGAACTGACCGCGTAGTCCCCGAACTCTCGGTTTGAGTATACGATGGGAATTTGCAAAATTTAGATTTGGGGTTAAAAACATGGCATTAAAGGGTGAAAACCTAAAACAACCACAAAATGGCTCCGTTAGAGTCACGATCACCTTGCACGGGACCAATGTAACTCGTATGAATCAACCCCGTAGTCATCAGCCTCCCGGTTTGACTATACCACGAGAGTTTGCAAAAATTTAGACTTGGGCTTAAAAACATGGCGTTAGTGGGTGAAAACATAAAACAGCCACAAAACGGTATTATGAGATGTAAGAGCACCTCGCATGGGACCAATGTAACTCTTACGAAATAAGCACGTAGTCCCCGTCATCCCGGTTTGAGTATACGATGGGAATTTATAAAATTTAGACTTTTAGGCCTAAAAACATGGCGTCAACGGGTGAAAACATAAAATAGCCTCAAAATGGTCCCGTGAGAGGCAAGAGCACCTCACACGGGACCAATGTAACTCGTACGGACCGACTGTGTAGTCCCCAGCCTCCCGATTTGAGTAAATGATGAGAATTCATAAGATTTAGACTTAGGATTAAAAACATGGCATCAAAGGGCGAAAACCTAAAACCACTACAAAATTTTCTCGTGTGAGGCACGAACACCTCGTATGGGACCAATGTAACTCGTACGAATCGACCACGTAGTCCCCGACCTCTCGATTTGAGTATACGATGCAAATTTGTAAAAATTTAGACTTAGGCTTTAAAACATAACATAAAAGTGTAAAAACGTAAAACAGTCACAAAACGGTCCTGTAAGAGGCACGATCACCTCACACGGGACGAATGTAACTTGTATGAACTGACCACGTAGTCCTCGGCCTCTCGGTTTGAGTATACGATGAGAATTTATAAAATTTGGACTTTGGCTTGAAAACATAACATCGAAGGGTGAAAACATAAAACAGCCACAAAACGGTCCCGTTGGAGGCATAATCATCTCTCACGGGACCAATGTAACTCGTACGAACTGATCGCGTAGTGCTTGGCCTCCCGGTTTGATTATACGACGAGAATTTACAAAATTTAAACATTTAGGCCTAAGATAGGGCATAAACGGGTGAAAATGTAAAATAGCCACAAAATGGTCCCGTGAGAGGTAAGAGCAGCTCGCACGGGATCAATCTAACTCGTACGAATAAATCGCTTAGTCCTCAGCCTCTCAGTTTGAGTATACAACGAGAATTTGTTAAATTTAGACTTTGGCTTAAAAACATGGTGTCAAGGGGTGAAAATGTAAAATGACCACAAAACAGTCCCGTTGGAGGCACAATCACCTCGCACGGGACCAATGTAACTCGTATGAACTGACCGCGTAGTCCCCGGCCTCCCGATTTGAGTATACGATGAGATTTTGAAAAGTTAAGACTTTTTGGCCTAAAAACATGGCGTCAACGGGTGAAAAGGTAAAACATATGCAAAACGGTCCCATGAGAGGTAAGACCACCTTGCACAGGACCAATGTAACTCATACGAACCGACCGCCTAGTCCCCAACCTCCTAGTTTGAGTATACGATGAGAATTTGCAAAAATTAGAGTTGGGTTAAAAATATGGCGTTAAAGGGTGAAAACCTAACAAAACCACAAAATGGTTCCGTTAGAGGCACGATCACCTCGCACGAGACCAATGTAACTCGTATAAACCGACCCCGTAGTCATCGGCCTCCCGATTTGAATATACGATGAGAGTTTTCAAAAATTTAGACATAGGCTTAAAAACATGACATAAAAGTGTAAAAATGTAAAATAGTCGCAAAATGGTCCTGTAAGAGGCACGATCACCTCGCACGAGACCAATGTAACTTGTACGAACCGACCATGTAGTCCTCGACCTCTCAGTTTGAGTATACGATGAGAATTTGTAAAATTTAGACTTAGGCTTGAAAACATGATGTCAAAGGGTGAAAGCGTAAAATAACCACAAAACGGTCCCGTTAGAGGCACAATCACCTCACACGGGACCAATGTAACTCGTACGAACCAAACGCGTAGTCCCCGGCCTCTCGGTTTGAGTATACGACAAGAATTTGCAAAAATTAAACTTTTAGGCCTAAAAACATAGCGTCAACGGGTGAAGACGTAAAACAACCACAAAACGGTCTTGTGAGAGGCAAGAGCACCTCCCACGGGGATGAAGTAACACGTACGAACCGACCGTGTAGTCCTCAGCCTCTCGGTTTGAGTATTCGATGAGAATTTTTAAATTTAGACATAGGCTTAAAAACATGGCATGAAGGGGTGAAAACCTAAAACCACCACAAAATTGTCCCGTTGAGAGGAACAAGCACTTCGCACGGGACCAATGTAACTTGTACAAACAGATTTAGTAGTCCCTGGCCTCTCGATTTGAGTATACGATGAGAGTTTCTAAATTAAGACTTTTTGGCCTAAAAACATGGTGTTAAAAAGGAAAAACATCTATAAAACGGTCCCGTGACAGGCAAGGGCACCTTGCACGGGACCAATGTAACTCGTACAAATCGACCGTGTAGTCCCCGGACTCCCGATTTGAGTATACGATGAGAATTTGCAAAATTTAGACTTGGGGTTAAAAACATGGAATTTAAGGGTGAAAACCTAAATCAACAACAAAATGGTTCCGTTAGAGGAACGATCACCTCGCACGGGACCAATGTAACTCGTATGAACCGATCCCGTAATCATCGGCCTCTCGATTTGAGTATACGATGATAGTTTGCAAAAATTTAGACTTCGGCTTAAAAACATGGCGTCAACGGGTGAAAACATTAAATAGCCACAAAACGGTTTTGTGAGAGGTAAGAGCACCTCACACATGACCAATGTAACTCATATGAATCGACCGCGTAGTCCCCGGCCTCCCGGTTTGAGTATACGACGAAAATTTATAAAATTTAGAGTTTTAGACCTAAAAACATGGCATCGACGGGTGAAAATGTAAAATAGCCACAAAACGGTCCCGTGAGAGGCAAGAGCACCTCACACGGGTCCATTGTAACTCGTTCGAACCGATCGCGTAGTCCTCGGCCTCTCAATTTAAATATACGACGAGAATTTATAAAATTTAAAATTTGGCTTGAAAACATGACGTCGAAGGGTGAAAACATAAAACAACCACAAAACGGTCCCGTTAGTTTCAGAATCACCTCGCACGGGACCAATGTAACTCGTCCGAACCGATCGCATAGTCCCCGATCTCCCGATTTGAGTATACGATGAGAATTTGCAAAATTTAGACTTTTAGTCCTAAAACCACGGCGTCGATGGTGAAAACGTAAAATAACCACAAAATGATCCCGTGAGAGGTAAAAGCAGCTCGCACAGGACCAATGTAACTCGTACGAAACGATCGCGTAGTCCCCGACCTCTCGATTTGAGTATACGACGAGAATATGTTAAATTGAGACTTGGGCTTAAAAATAAGGCGTCATGGGATGAAAACCTAAAACCATTGCAAAATGGTCCCGTGAGAGGCACGGGCACCTCGTACGGGACCAATGTAACTCGTACGAACTGACCGCATAGTCCTCGGCCTCTCGGTTTGAGTATACGATGAGAATTTGTAAATTTTGGACTAAAAACATGATGTCAATGGGTGAAAAGGTAAAACATACACAAAATCGTCTCGTGAGAGGCAAGAGCACCTCTCACGGGACCAATATAACTCGTACGAACCGATCGTGTAGTCCTCGACCTCCCGGTTCGAGTATACGACCAGAATTTGCAAAATTTAGACTTGGGGTTAAAAACATGGCGTTAAAGGGTGAAAACCTAAAAAAACCACAAAATGGTTCCGTTAGAGGCATGATCACTTCGCACAGGACCAATGTAACTCGTACAAACTGACCCCGTAGTCATCAGCCTCCCGGTTTGAGCATACGACGAGAGTTTGCAAAAATTTAGACATAGGCTTAAAAACATGGCATAAAAGTGTAAAAACGTAAAACAGTCACAAAATAGTCCTATAAGAGGCACGATCAGCTCGCACAAGACCAATGTAACTTATACGAATTGACCGCGTAGTCCTCGACCTATCGGTTTAAGTATAAGATGAGAATTTATAAAATTTAGGCTTAGGCTCGAAAACATGGCGTCAAGGGGCGAAAAACTAAACCACCACAAAATGGTCTTGTGAGAGGCACGAGCACCTCGCACGTGACCAATGTAACTCATACGAACCGACCACGTAGTCCCCGACTTGAGTATACAATGAGAATTTGTAAAATTAAGACTTTTAGGCCTAAAAACATAGCGTCAACGGGTGAAAACATAAAACAGCCACAAAACGGTCCCATGAGAGGCAAGAGCACCTCGTACGGGACCAATGTAACTCATACGAACTGATCGCGTAGTCCCCAGCCTCCCAATTCGAGTATATGACAAGAAGTTTCAAAATTTAGACTTAGGGTTAAAAACATGGCATTAAAGGGTGAAAACATGAAATAACCACGAAATGGTCCCGTTAGAGGCATGATCACCTCGCACGGGACCAATGTAACTTGTACGAACCGACCCCGTAGTCATCGGCCTCCCAGTTTGAGTATACGATGAGAGTTTGAAAATATTTAGACATAGGCTTAAAAAGATGACATAAAAGTGTAAAAACATAAAATAATCACAAAACAGTCCTGTAAGAGGCATGATAACCTCGTACGGGACCAATGTAACTCGTACGAACCTATCACGTAGTCCCCGACCTTTCGGTTTAAGTATTCGATGAGAATTAAAAAAAATTAGACTTAGGTTTAAAAACTTGGCGTCAAGGGTTGAAAACCCAAAACCACCCCAAAATGGTCCCGTGAGAAGCACAAGCAACTTGCGCGGGACCAATTATCTTGTACAAACTGATCGCATAGTCCTCGGCCTCCCGGTTTGAGTATACGATGAGAGTTTCTAAATTAAGTCTTTTTTGCCTAAAAACATGGTCAAAGGGTGAAAAGGAAAAACATCCACAAAACGGTCTCGTCAGAGGCAAGAGCACCTCGCACGGGACTAATGTAACTCGTAAAATCGATCGCATTATCCCCGGACTCCCGGTTTGAGTATACGATGAGAATTTGTAAAATTTAGACTTGGGGTTAAAAATATGGTATTAAAGAGTGAAAACCTAAAACAACAACAAAATGGTTCCGTTAGAGGCACGATCACCTCGCACGGGACCAATGTAACTCGTACGAACCAACCCCGTACTCATCGTCCTCCCGGTTTGAGTATACGGCGAGAGTACAAAAATTTAGACTTCGGCTTAAAAACATGGCATCAACAAGTGAAGACATTAAATAGCCATAAAACGGTTCTGTGAGAGGCAAGAGCACCTCGCACGGGTCCAACGTAACTCATACGAACCGACCGCGTAGTCCTCGGCCTCTCGATTTAAGTATACGATGAGAATTTATAAAATTTAGACTTCGGCTTGAAAACATGACGTCGAATGGTGAAAATATAAAACAACCACAAAACGGTACCGTTAGAGGCACAATCACCTCGGACGGGACCAATGTAACTCGTTCGAATCGATCGCATAGTCCCCGAACTCCTGGTTTGAGTATACGACGAGAATTTGCAAAATTTAGACTTTTAGTCCTAAAAACATCGCGTCAACGGGTGAAAACATAAAATATCCACAAAACGATCCCATGAGAGGTAAAAGCAGCTCCCACAGGACCAATGTAACTCGTATGAATTGACCGCGTAGTCCCCGACCTCTCAATTTGAGTATACGATGAGAATATGTTAAATTTAGACTCTGGCTTAAAAATATGGCGTCAAGGGATGAAAATTTAAAACCACCACAAAATGGTCCTGTGAGAGGCACGATCACCTCGCACGGGACCAATGTAACTCATACGAACTAACCGTGTAGTCCTAGGTCTCCCGATTTGAGTATACGATGAGAATTTGTAAATTTAAGACTTTTTGGCCTAAAAACATGACATCAACGGGTGAAAAGGTAAAACATATGCAAAACGGTTGCAAGAGCACCTCGCACGGGATCAATGTAACTCGTACGAACCGAGCGCGTAGTCCCTGACCTCCCGATTTGAGTATACAACCAGAATTTGCAAAATTTAGACTTGAGGTTAAAAACATGGCGTTAAAGGGTGAAAACCTAAAAAACCCACAAAATGGTTCCGTTAGAGGCACGATCACCTCACATGGGACCTATGTAAGTCGTACAAACCGACCCCATAGTCATCGGCCTCCCGATTTGAGTATACGATGAGAGTTTACAAAAACTTAGACATAGGCTTAAAAACATGGCATAAAAGTGTAAAAAGGTAAAACAGTCACAAAATAGTCCTGTAAGAGGCACGATCAGCTCGCACGAGACCAATGTAACTTATACGAATTGATCACGTAGTCCTCGGCCTATCGGTTTGAGTATACGATGAGAATTTATAAAATTTAGACTTAGGCTCGAAAACATGGTGTCAAGGGGTGAAAAACTAAAACCACCACAAAATGGTCCCGTGGCAGGCACGAGCACCTCGCACGGGACCAATGTAACTCATACGAACCGACAACGTAGTCCCCGGCCTGCCGGCTTGAGTATACACCGAGAATTTGTAAAATTAAGACTTTTAGGCCTAAAAACATGGCGTCAATGGGTGAAAACATAAAAGAGACACAAAACGGTCCTATGAGAGGAAAGAGCACCTCGTACGGGACCAATGTAACTCGTACGAACCGATCGCGTAGTCCCCGGTCTCCCAATTCTAGTATATCATAAGAAGTTTCAAAATTTAGACTTAGGGTTACAAACATGGCATTAAAGGGTGAAAACCTGAAACAACCATGAAATGGTCCCGTTAGAGGCATGATCACCTCGCACGGGACCAATGTAACTCGTACGAACCGACCTCATAGTAATCAGCCTCCCAGTTTGAGTATACGATGAGAGTTTGCAAATATTTAGACATAGGCTTAAAAAGATGACATAAAAGTGTAAAAACATAAAATAATCACAAAATGGTCCTGTAAGAGTCATGATCACCTCGCACGGGACCAATGTAACTCATACGAACTGACCGCGTAGTCCTCAGCCTCTCGATTTGAGAATTCGATGAGAATTTAAAAAATTTAGACTCAGGGTTAAAAACTTGGCGTTAAGGGGTGAAACCTAAAACCACCACAAAATGGTCTCATGAGAGGCACGAGCACCTCGCACGGGACCTATGTAACCCGTACGAACTGATCGCATAGTCCTCGGCCTCCTGGCTTGAGTATACGCCGAGAATTTTTAAAATTAAGACTTTTTGGCCTAAAAACATGGCGTCAACGAGTGGAAATGTAAAACATCCACAAAACAGTCCCGTGAGAGGCACGAGCACCTCGCACGTGGCCATTGTAACTCACACGAACAGACCACGTAGTCCCCGACCTCCCGATTTGAGTATACGATGAGAATTTGCAAAATTTAGACTTGGGGTTAAAAACATGGTGTTAAAGGGAAAAAACCTAAAACAACCACAAAATGGTTCCGTTAGAGGCATGATCACCTTGCACGGGACCAATGTAACTCGTATGAACCGACCCGTAGTCATAGGACTCCCGATTTGAGTATACGATGAGAATTTGCAAAAAATAGACTTAGGCTTAAAAACATAACATAAAAGTGTAAAAACATAAAACAATCACAAAATGGTCCTGTAAGAGGCACGATCACCTCGCACGGGACCAATGCAACTTGTATGAACCAAGCACGTTGTCCTCGGCCTTTGGGTTTGAGTATATGATAAGAATTTTTAAAATTTATACTTAGGCTTGAAAACATGACGTCAAAGGGTGAAAACATAAAGCAGTCGCAAAACGGTCCTGTGAGAGGCTCGAGCACCTCACATGGGAGAAATGTAACTCGTACGAACCGACCGGGTTGTCAAGTGACTCCCGATTTGAGTATACGATGAGAAATTGCAACGTTTAGACTCTTAGGTTTAAACATTATTTGATTACTGATGTCTTTTTTCTCCTGTTTCTTATATTTTTTGTAGGATAACATTTAAGGGTTATATTTTATTCACGTGGAACACATGAACAAAGCAATGGTTTGCGACAAGTAGATTTGTTTTAATTTTTTTTCTTGCCGTGCTGGTTTTGTGTTGATTAAACTGGTTGGTTTTCATGTATAAATAAAAAAGGAGATTCTGTTGAATTTTTTTAAAATTGTAAAGAATTGTTGATATGGGAGATTTTTCAATTTTTTAATGGTCGTGCGTGCTTTTGTGTTGATTAAACAGGTTGATTTTCATGTATAAACAAAGGAGACTCTGTCGAATTTTTTTAAAAATTTTAAAGAATTTTTGATGTGCGAGATTCTTATTTTCAATTTTTTGTATGGCCGTGTGGGCTTTTGTATTGATTAAACAGGTTGGTTTTCATGTATAAACAAAGGAGACTCTGTCAAATTTTTCTAAAAATTGTATAAAGTTGATGATACGATTGACTAATATATTTGGATATTTTATTTTACTATAATATTATTTTGATAAAATTATTATTTATTGATTACAGGTTGTGCAGAAGAAGTTAAAGTGACATGTTTTTTAGTGTGTCTACTATATACGACACGAAGAACAGTTTTTCAAATGTGACAACCATATTTATCATCTTAATTTAGGGATGATATTTTTTTTGACAATTGTATATCTTATTAATTAGTATGATTAGGTACTCATTTAAATATTTCGACTTGAATGTAGTTTAATGGAAGAAATTGTTATTGGATACGTGCTTAAATGAATGTGGTTGATATATTGCGTTTATGATCGGATGATTTGATTTATAATGCAAATTAGACGTCATTTATTATTGCAACATAAAACATATAATAATATAACTATTTATAATAATTTTTTATTTATCAATTGGGACGGTTATAAACCGTCCCTAATACTTATTTGTATTAATTGAGAATACCTTTTGGAACGGTTTTTACCATCCGTAATACCCATTTTTATATCAATTGAAATTACATTTTGGGACGGTTTTTACCATCCTAATTGTGTTGCCAGAGTCTGAGTAGAATTAGGGACGATTTATCCATCCCTAAAACTATTGGCGGGAGCGAGCATTTTTTCGCGGGAACACAATTTGGGACGAAAAAATCCGTCCCTAAAGCAAAATGTAGAGCGTCCATGAATTAACATTTAGGACGGTAAAATTCATCTCTAAACTATTTGCGATGCCTAGTATAAGGGACGAATTTTTGCCGTTGCAAAATTCGTCCCTAATACTCTTTGGGGACGGTTTTTGTACTTTTAGGGACGGATTTTTACCGTCCTTAATACTCATTTTTCTTATGGTGCGCCTTGTTTTTCAGCTTAACTCCTCATCTTTTCAAATTATAGACGTATTTGCTAACCGGGTGTCCCGTGACTACGCGGTCAGTTTCTATGAGTTACATTAGTCCTGTGTGAGGTGTTGGTGCCTCTCATGGGGCCGAACGGGGGTTGTTTCATGTTTTCACGCTCTAATGCCTTGTTTTTAAGCTCAAGTCCTCATAATTTAAAATTATCATCGTATTCTCAAACCGGAAGTCCCGTGGTCACGCGGTCAGTTCCTACATGTTACATTGGTCCTGTGAGTGGCGTTGGTGACTCTAACGGGACCGTACGGGGGCTATTTCATGTTATTAACATCTAACGCCTTGTTTTTAAGCTTAAGTCCTCATATTTTAAAATTATCATTGTATTCTCAAATTGGGAGTCGCATAATCGCGCAATCAGTTCCTACATGTTACATTGGTCACCCGAGAGGTGTTGGTGCCTCTCACGGGACCGAACGGGGGCTGTTTTATGTTTTCACCCTCTAACGCCTTCCTTTTAAGATAAAGTCCTCATATTTTCAAATTATCATCATATTCTGAAATCGACAGTCCGTGATCACGCGGTCTGTTCTTACGAGTTGCATTGGTCCCGTGTGAGGTGTAGCTGCCTCTCACGGGGTCGTTCGGGGGCTGTTTTGAGTTTTTACCTTCTAACGCCTTGTTTTTAAGCTTAAGTCCTCATATATTCAAATTATCACCATATTCTCAAATCGGGAGTCCCATGATCGGGCATTCAGTTCAACCGAGTTACATTTGTCCCGTATGAGAGGTTGGTACCTCTCCTGGGGCCGTTCGGGGGCTGTTTTGGGTTTTTACCTTCTAACACCTTGTTTTTAAGCTTAAGTCTTCATATTTTCAAATTATAACCGTATTCTCAAACGGGAAGTCCTGTGACTGCGCAATCAGTTCCTACATGTTACATTTGTTCAGTGTGAGGTGTTGGTGCCTCTCACGGGGTCGTACGAGGAGTGTTTCATGTTTTCACCCTCTAATGCCTTATATTTAATCTCATGTCCTCATATTTTCAAATTATCATCGTATTTTCAAATCGGGAGTCACATGATCGCGCGGTGAGTTCCTATGTATTACATTGGTCTCGTGATAGGTGTTGCTGCCTCTCACGGGACGATACGGGGGCTATTTCGTGTTTTCACCCTCTAACGACTTCTTTTTAAGCTAGTGTCCTGATATTTTCAAATTATCGTCATATTCTCAAATTGGGAGTCTTGTGATCGGGCAGTCAGTTCCTATGAGTTACATTGTTCCTGTGTGAGGTGTTAGCGCCTATCACGTGGCCGTTCGGGGGCTATTCGAGTTTTTACCATCTAACACCATGTTTTTAAGCTTAAGTCCTCATATTTTCAAATTATAGTCGTATTCTCAAATCGGGAGTCCCATGATCGCGCGATCAGTTCCTACGTGTTACATTGGTCCCATGAGAGGTGTTGTTGCCTCTCACGGGGCTGTACGGGGTTTTTTCGTGTTTTCACCCTCTAATGCCTTGTTTTTAAACTCAAGTCATCATATTTTCAAATATCGTCGTATTCTCAAACTAGAAGTCCCGTTATAGCGCATTCAATTCCTACGTGTTACATTTGTCCCACAAGAGGTGTTGGTTCCTCTCACGGGACCGTACGCGGGGTCTTTCATGTTTTCATCCTCTAACGCTTTTTGTTTTTAAGCTAAAATCATCATATTTTCAAATTATCATCGAATTCTCAAATCGTGAGTTTCGTTATCGGGCGGTCAGTTCCTACGAGTTACATTGCTCCCCTGTGAGGTGTTAGTGCCTCTCACGGGGCTGTTCGGGGGCTATTTCTTATTTTTACCTTTTAATGCCTTATTTTTATGCTTAAGTCCTCATATTTTCAAATTATAGTTGTATTCTCGAACTGGGAGTCCCGTGATCATGCTGTCAGTCCCTAGATGTTACATTGGTTCCTTAAGATGAGTTGGTGCCATTCACGGGGCCGTACAAGGGATATTTCGTGTTTTCATCCTCTAATGCCTTATTTTTCAGCTCAAGTCGTCATATTTTCAAATTATCATCATATTTTAATTGGAAGTCCCATGATCGCGTGGTCAATTCCTAAGTGTTACATTGGTTCCGTGAGAGGTGTTGGTGTCTCTTACGGGACCGTACGCGGACTCTTTCATGTTTTCACCTTCTAACGCTCTGTTTTTAAGCTTAAGTCCTCATATTTTCAAATTTTAATTGAATTATTAAATCGGGAGTCCCGTGATCGCACGGTCAGTTCCTCCGAGTTACATTGGTCACGTGTGTGGTGTTAGTGTCTCTCACGGGGACGTTTTGGGGCTGTTTCATGTTTTTACCTTTTAACGCCTTGTTTTAAAGCTTAAGTCCTCATATTTTCAAATTATTGTCGTATTCTCAACCGGGAGTCCCGTGACTGCGCAGTCAGTTCCAACGAGTTACATTGGTCCCGTGTGAGGTGTTTATGCCTCTTACGGGGCCGTACAAGGTTTTTTTCCCTATTTTCACTCTCTAATGCCTTATTTTTAAGCTCAAGTCCTCATATTTTTAAATTATTGTCATTTTCTCAAATCGGAAGTCCCTTGATCGCGCGGTCAGTTCCTACGTGTTACATTGGTCCCCTAAGAGGTGTTGGTGCCTCTCACGAACCATACGGGGGCTCTTTCGTAGTTTCACCCTCTAACGCCTTATTTTTAAGCGAAAGTCCTCATATTTTCAAATTATCGTTGTATTCTCAAATTGGGAGTCCCGTGATTACGTGGTTAGTTTCTACATGTTATGTTGGTTCCGTGAGAGGTGTTGGTGCCACTCATGGGGCCGTACGGGGGCTATATCATGTTTCACCCTCTAATGCCTTGTTTTTAAGCTCAAGTCATCATATTTTCAAATTATCTTGGTATTATCAATCGGAAGTCCCATGATCATGTCATCCATTCCTACGTTTAACATTGGTTCCGTGAGAGGTGTTAGTGCCTCTCTCGGGACCGTGCGCGGTCTCTTTTGTGTTTTCACCCTCCAACACCTTATTTTTAAGAATAAGTCCTCATATTTTCAAATTATCATCGTATTATCAAATCGGGAGTCCCGTGATCGTGCGGTCAGTTCCTTCAAGTTACATTGGTCTCGTGTGAGGTGTTAGTGCCTCTCACGGGGCCGTTCGGGGTCTGTTTCGTGTTATAATTTCTAATGCCTTGTTGTTACTCTTAAGTCTTCATATTTTCAAATTATAGTCATATTCTCAATCGGGAGTCCGTGACAGCGCGATAAGTTCCTACGAGTTACATTGGTGCTGTGTGAGGTGTTGGTGGCTGTCACGGGGTCGTAGGGGGTTGTTTTCAATTTTCACACTCTAATGCTTTATTTTTAAGCTCAAGTCCTCATATTTTTAAATTATCATCGTTTTCTCAAATCGGATGTCCCATGATCGCGCAGTTAGTTCCTCCAAGTTACATTGGTCCCGTGTGTGGTGTTAGTGCCTCTCACGGGGCTGTTCGGAGGCTATTTCGTATTTTTACCTTCTAATGCCTTGTTTTAAAGCTTAAGTCCATATATTTTCAAATTATAGTCGTATTCTCAAACTTGGAGTCTCGTGATTGCGCGGTTAGTTCTTACATGTTACATTGGTCCCGTGAGAGGTGTTGGTGCCTCGCACGGGGCCGTACGGGGGCTATTTCGTGTTTTCATCATTTAAAGCCTTATTGTTAAGATCAAGTCATCATATTTTCAAATTATCATCGTATTCTCAAAAGAAAGTCTCGTGATCACGCGGTTAGTTCCTATGTGGTATATTGGTCCCGTGAGAGGTGTTGGTGCCTCTCACGGGACTGCACACAAGATTTTTCATGTTTTCACCCTCTAACGCCTTGTTTCTAAGATTAAGTCCTTGTATTTTCAAATTATGGTCGTATTCTCAAATCGGGAGTCCCGTGATCGCGCGGTCAGCTCCTGCGGGTTACAATGGTCCCGTGAGAGGTGTTTGTGCCTCTTGTGGGGCTGTACGGGGCTGTTTCGTGTTTTCACCCTCTAATGCCTTATTTTTAAGCTCAAGTCGTCATATTTTCAAATATTGTCATATTCTCAAATTAGAAGTCCCATGATTGCGCGATCAGTTCCTATGTGTTACATTTGTCCCGTGAGAGTTGTTGGTGCCTCTCACGAGACCATACGCGAACTCTTTCATGTTTTTCCCCTCTAATGCCTTTGTTTTTAAGCTAAAGTCCTTATATTTTCAAATTATTGTCGAATTATGAAATTAGGAGTCCCGTGATCGGGCGGTCAGTTCCTGTGAGTTACATTGGTCCTGTGTGAGGAGTTAGTGCCTCTTATAGGGCCGTTCAGGGGCTGTTTCGGGTATTTACCTTTTAACTCCTTGCTTTTAAGATTAAGTCCTCATATTTTCAAATTATAGTCGTATTGTCAAACCGAGAGTCCCGTGATCGCGCGGTCAGTTTCTACGTATTACATTGGTCCCTAGAGAGGTGTTGGTGCCACTCAAGGGGCCGTACGGGGGCTATTTCGTGTTTTCACCCTCTAATGCCTTGTTTTTAAGCTCAAGTCGTCATATTTTCAAGTTATTATCATATTCTAAACGGAAGTCTCGTCATCGTGTGGTCAGTTCCTACGTGTTAAAATGGTCCCGTGAGAGGTGTGGGTGTCTCTCACGGGACCGTACACGGTCTGTTTTATGTTTTCATCCTCTAACGCCTTGTTGTTACGCTTAAGTCTTCATATTTTCAAATTATTGTCGTATTATCAAATCGAGAGTCCCGTGATCCCGCGGTCAGTTCCTACACGTTACATTGGTCCCCTGAGAGGTGTTGGTGCCTCTCACGGGACCATACAGGGGCTGTTTCTTGTTTTTACCATCAAACACCTTGTTTTAAAGATTAATCCCTCATATTTTCAAATTACAGTCGTATTCTCAACTGGGAGTCCCGTGACTGCGTGATCAGTTCCTATAAGTTACATTGGTCACGCGTGAGGTGTTGGTTCCTCTCACGGGGCCGTACGAGGGATGTTTCGTGTTTTTACTTTCTAACGCCATGTTTTAAAGCTTAAGTCCTCATATTTTAAAATTATATTCTTATTCTTAACTGGGAGTCCCGTGACTGCGCGGTCAGTTCCAACGTGTTACATTGGTCCCCTACGAGGTGTTGGTGCCTCTCAAGGGACCGTATGGGGGATCTTTCGTATTTTCACCCTCTAACGCCTTGTTTTTATGCTAAAGTCCACATATTTTCAAATATAGTCGTATTCTCAAATAAGAAGTCTCGTGATCACGCAGTTAGTTCCTACGTGTTACGTTGGCCCCGTGAGAGGTGTTGGTGCCACACATAGGGCGTACGGGGGTTGTTTTCTATTTTCACCCTCTAATGCCTTATTTTTAATCTCAAGTCGTCATATTTTCAAATTATCTTCGTATTCCCAACCAAAAGTCCCGTGATCGCGCGATTAGTTCCTACATGTTATATTTGTCCCCTGTGAGGTGTTGGTGCCTCTCATGGGACCGTACACAGGCTCTTTCGTGTTGTCACCCTCTAACGCCTTATTTTTAAGCTTAAGTCGTCATATTTTAGAATTATCATCGTATTATAAAATTGGAAGTCCCGTGATCGCGCGATTAGTTCCTCCAAGTTACATTGGTCTCGTGTGTGGTGTTAGTACCTCTCACAGGGCCGTTCGGGGGCTGTTTCGTGTTTTTACCTTCTACCGCCTTGTTTTAAAGCTTAAGACCTCATATTTTCAAATTAGAGTCGTATTCTTTACTGGGAGTCCCGTGACCGAGCGGTCAGTTCCTACGAGTTACATTGGTCACGTGTGAGGTGTTGGTTCCTCTCACGAGGCCATACGGGGGTTGTTTCTTGTTTTCTCCCTCTAAAGATTTATTTTTAAGCTTAGGTCCTCATATTTTCAAATTATCATCGTATTCTCAAACCAAAATTTTCGTGATTGCGCGATCAATTCCTACGTCTTACATTGGTCCTCTAAGAGGTGTTGGTGCCTCCAATGGGACCGTACAGGGGCTATTTTGTGTTTTCACCCTCTAATGTCGTGTTTTTAAGCTCAAGTCGTCATATTTTCAAATTATATTCATATTCTCAATCAGAAGTCCCGTGATCGTGCGGTCAGTTCGTTCAAGTTACATTGGTCCCGTGTGAGGTGTTAGTGCCTCTCACGGGATCGTACGCGGGCTCTTTCGTGTTTTCACCCTCTAACGCCTTTGTTTTTAAGATAAAGTCCTCATATTTTCAAATTATCATCGAATTCTCAAATCGGAAGTCCCATGATCGGGCGGTCAGTTCCTACGAGTTACATTGGTCCCGTGTGAGGTGTTAGTGCCTCTCATGGGGCCGTTCGGCGGCTGTTTTGAGTTTTTACCTTTCAACGCCTTGTTTTTAAGCTTAAGTCCTTATATTTTCAAATATAGTCGTATTGTCAAACTGGGAGTCTCGTGATCACGCGGTCAGTTCCTACGTGTTAAATTATTCCCGTGAAAGGTGTTGGTGCCACTCCCGGGGCCGTACAGGGGCTATTTCGGGTTTTCGCCATCTAATGCCTTATTTTTAAGCTCAAGTTGTCATATTTTCAAATTATCGTCATATTCTAAATGGAAGTCCCGTGATCGCGCGGTCAGTTTCTACGTGTTATATTGGTCCTGTGAGAGGTGTGGGTGTCTTTCACGAGACCATACACAGGCTCTTTCGTGTTTTCGCCCACTAACGCCTCATTTTTAAGCTTAAGTCCTCATATTTTCAAATTATTGTCGTATTATAAAATCGGGAGTCCCGTGATCACGCAATCCCATGTTACATTGAGCCTAGAGAGTACTTACTTCTGAGACACATTCTTAGCCGCGTCAAGTTTTTGGCGCCGTTGCCGGGGACTTAGGTAGACTTAGGATTAGATCAAGTCAATTTAAAACTTTGACAAAAAAAAAATAAAAATAAAAAAGCACAAAAATATTCCTCATAATCTCTCATAAGCCAGTTAATACAAAATTCTGAACTCATTCCAACTCCCCATAATACTCCAACCCACATTCACGAAAATCCAATAGTTGAGTACGACCCTGATAGCCCCTGCACTCCAAACGCTCCACAATTCTGGGTTCCACATCCCACACCGGCACACTCAGTCGCAAATAAACCTCCGTTTTCCCTCTTAGAACACACTTCAGAGCGCGCTCCGAGTATACCAAGTGAGGACACAGAGTCTTTAAGTGAGAGACATATGTCACAACACGATAGTGCAGCCATCGGTGAGGGAGGGCCCCTGTATCACCCTTTGAGAGACATCTTATATCCCGAGCGCACTGTCACTCCGGGATGCATTTTACTCCCGTATAATGCAGGGCAATTTCTCTTTAGGAATGGGATGATCCTGATACTTCCCAATTACCATGGAATGGATTCATAAAAGACATATGCCCACATCATGGAATTTGAGGAGGCGTGCGAGACTCTCAGTGATCAAACTTGCACAAAAGATGTGCTCCGCCTTAAACTCTTCCCATTCTCTCTAAAGGATAAGGCTAAGAACTGACTATGGTCTTTACCTCCAAATTCGATTTCATCATGGAATGAGCTACAATATAAATTTCGCAAGAAATTCTTTCCTCCACATCTAACGAACTCCTTAAGGCTCAAATTCAAACTTTTTGACAATTAGAAAATGAGTCGTTCGATAGATACTACGAGTGTTTTAATGAGTTAATTACTTCGTGTCCCCATCATGGTTTTGATAAAATGCAAATCATTTCCTTCATCCATAATGGGCTGAACATTAATTCCAAGAAACTCATTTAAACCATGTACGATGGTCCATTTGTTGACTTAGACGCCAATGATGTTGAGCTTCACCTGACTACCCAATCTTGGGATATATCTGACCCAAATGTTCAAAATCAAAATCGCTAAGTGACCATCACTTCATCGGCGTCCGACCTATTTCATGTGGAAAAGAATTCTATGACGGACTGTCGACTCGATGTAATTGAGAACGGAATGCGAGACCTACTTAAAGTATATGGAAGAGGATTAACGGGATCCAACCCAAACTCCATCGAAAAGGTGTGTGCGATTTATGAGGCGGGTTATTCAACTGAGGAATGCCCGACTATACCCGCCTACAAAGTTATGCTTCAAGAACAAGTAAGTGGTATAGGAGGATTCAAGGGTAATTTCGGTGCACCACACGGGAATTCTTACAACTTTTGATGGAAAAACCATCCTGGTTTTAGCTGTGGGCAACAACATGCTGCGATGAATCCTAATTCACATGTTGCCCCTCCTCCACCACCGCACTTTCAACAAGCTCCACACATGCAAGGACATGTGCAATAACCACCACCTCAAGGAGCATATATCACTCCACCACGAAGAAATATCGAGGATACGATCAACCACTTTATCAATACCTAGAATGCAACTAATGCTAGGCATGAGCGCATGATCAACGACATGAATGTGAACATTTCAAAGTTGCAATCATCGTTGAGTATCCAAGAGAAAGGCAAGTTTCCTGCCCAGGGCAAAAGACTTCCCCAAGGTCAAACTAGTGTTAGCTCCACCTCGACAGAATATCAGGAGCTATGTCAAGTTGTGACCACTCTTCGTAGTGGGAGAGTCGTTGATTTATCACCTCCCCCACACGACGCAACCAAAGACAAGGAGATTTATCCCCACACGAAAGAGGCCGAAGATGTCCCCTTGAATGAGAGTGATAAAGAGGACACTAGTGAGTCCGAGGTAGTAGAAAAACCACCTACTGCAACACCATTTCCTCAAAGGTTGGTTCCTTCCCACAAAGGAAACCCTCGTGATGAAGTGCTAGACGTTCTTAAGCAAGTAAAGTTAAATTTACCTTTCCTCGATGACATTAAGAAAATTCCAGCTTATACGAAAGTCCTCAAGGACTTGTTAACAGTGAAGAGGAAGATGAAGGTAAATAAAAATGTCTTTCTAGCACAGAACGTGAGTTCCATCCTACTCAATGATCTCCCGCCCAAATTCAAAGATCCCGGTGCACCCACCATTTCCTGCATCATTGGAGAAAATAAAATTGAAAAATCCGTACTTGATTTGGGAGCAAGTGTCAATATCCTCCCTTAAGATATCTATAGGAAACTTGATATGGACGACCTCAAGCCCATAAAGATCACTCTCCAGTTAGCGAATCGAACCGTGAAGATACCAAGAGGTATAGTTGAGGATGTGATCGTCCAAGTTGACACTTTCTACTTCCCGATAGACTTTGTCATTTGGTATACAGAGCCCTCCTTCACTTTGAGCAATCATGTTCCCATCATTCTTGGGCGCCCATTCTTAGCTACAGCAAACGTAATCATCAATACTTAAAATAGGCAAATTCAACTCACTTTTGGGAACATGACTTTAGAGACTAACATCATCCATATCGGCCAATATATGGGGGAAGAAGATGATCTTCACGAGGTGAGCTTAATAGACGAGATTGTAGAGGAGCACATTGAGGAAAATTTATGTGGAGACGCCTTAAAAGCTTGCTTAGGGTATAGTCATGAGAGCGAGGGAACTTATACCGAGTTTGAGAGAGACATGAGCATGGAAGATTTTGAAAAAGAGTTTAGACAGGTGGATGAAAGCCTTACTGTTGAAGTCCAATCCCTATTGGACTCTTGTAGTCATTTAGATGAAAGTGAATGGAAAGAAAAAATTGATGAATTCCTTCGTTGTGACCATCCACCCATACCACTTGAGGTCCCGGAACCGATTGATGAGAAAATTTGTGTGTCGTTCGAATTAGATCCCGATCGATGCATCCTAAAAATTGAAAGAAACCTAGGTGTTCCCTCCGAGTCAGCGCACGCAGGCCACGCTTTGAGTCAATATCATGAGGATCCCTTTCCGATTAGTCACGATGAGCCTCCCGGCCTTTCCTTTATCTATGGGCAAGGTCCCAACTTATTCCGATTGTTGCTTTATAATCCTAAGACAGGAGAAATAAGGAGAGCATCGGATCCCGTGAGTGGGATCGGTTAAGTTGGTAGGAGCGAGAGATAGGTCGTTGCACCCCCGACGCGTATGGGGGTGATTTTTGTATTTTTGAGTCATGTGTTGGTGTCATTTAGTGCATTTTCAGTATTTGTTCATTTTATTTCTTCGCACTTTCAATTCGCTTTGAGTTAGATTTTAGTCCTTTTTGCTTGAGGACAATGCAAAAGTCTAAGTTAGGGGGACCGACAAGTGCGTATTTCTAAAACTTCACAAATTTTCAAAAATGCCCAGAAATTTAAAAAAAAAATCATAAAATTTTGAAAAATCAAAAAATATTTTTCTTCAAAATAAATAAAAATTGGAATTCAAATGTTTCGAAAATATCATTAAAAGTCAATTTAAAGTCTCAAATTGTAAAAACACAATACACAAAGCCGGAATTGACCAAAGATAGAAATTGAGCGAACGTAGGCGACTTAACGAATAAATGTGGAGATTAACAACCCCGGTGAGATTCGAGCCTTTCATCTTTGTGAAAATTATAAATCAATTCGAGTTAATTGTTAACTCAAAGTCCTTTTCAGCGTCTAAAAAGTCATCGAGGATCTCATGTCTTTCACTTTGATCGGTTTTGAGAAATGTGTGTGATATTTCCTTAAAGAACGTTCCGAAGAAATCTCTAAATTAAATTCATCTCGAAACGCATATGGTAATGCAATTAGTATTTTGGACAATGAAGTAGGCCCTCGTTTGTCACCCAAAAAAATATTGGCCAGAAAATGTCGTGAAAAATTCTTCCCTTTGCAACCCAATTTGAGCCTAATAATTTTTTTTTTCTTTTCGTTTGATAACCCCAAAAACCCAAATAGCCCGGAATTGTGAAAAATGGAAAAAGTCAGAATTTAAGTCCGGAAAGTGCATAAAAAAGGACGTGAAAAAAATAGCTATGCTCAACAAAAATAGCAAGAAAAGAAAAGCGTAAAAAAATAGAAAAAGAAGAAAAAAAATGAGCAAAAGCCCGAAAACGCACTAACGAACATCATAAGCAAAATCTCCCAATTCTGAAATTCCCAACCATTCCCCTATTACCCAATACGACTTCAATCCGTAAAAGTCCTAACCGAGTCCAAATTACGAAATTGGTTACTGCATGGAGAGCTAAGACACCAAAAGATAATAAAAGAGATTGAATGCGTGAAAAAGAGGCGATGTTCCCGTTTCCCAATGATCGTATTCCGTTGATGAGATCCAATCAATATAAAATTTACGTCTTTCTACTTGTGTGCATGAACTTGGTTCCAATATATATACTCTTTATATCACGCACATCGAGAGAAGAGCCACATTCTGAGTGATTCGTTTGAGAGAGCATCCTGTGAGAATTTGAAATCAAAAAGAATTTTTGGATAAGTAACGTAATGGTCAATCGGTGGAAATCTGCGGTTAAATTTCGGGCTCCGCACACATGCACTATGATTTGAGACTCTTGAACATGGCTTGATGATGATTATTTTCTGGGAAAGTTTGAATTATACAATTTTTGCATATTTTGATTTTTCTTTGAGTCGAATTTTGTAGGTATATTCTTTGCAAACCCTCACGAGACACAACTCGTCCTACTAGGGTGACCTAGGGGTTTAAAGGCTTGTTGCATACGTTAAATGCAATCACTTGCCCGTGAAAAAGGTATTCTATCCCAATAAAATGATTTTAAAGAGTTGAGCCTTGCTAGGATTCTTTTACATTGCTCGGGATGCGCAAAGTTCTAAGTTAGGGGGATTTGATTAGGCATAAATTCTTCCAAATTTATCCCTTTAATTTAGTTGATTTTAGGACCTCGAACAACGTAATCAATTTGAGTTTATCTCATAGTACTTCTACTGACTTAATCTAATGAGTGCCTCGAGTTTCTGGTATTTTGTACTAATTTTACAGGTATTTGATGTCAATAAAGAAAGAAAGAAAACAGAAGAATCGAGAAAGAAAAGAAGGAAAG
The DNA here is from genome assembly GCA_949130495.1 of Sambucus nigra. Classification (NCBI taxonomy): domain Eukaryota; kingdom Viridiplantae; phylum Streptophyta; class Magnoliopsida; order Dipsacales; family Adoxaceae; genus Sambucus; species Sambucus nigra. Next base: position 377,686,045 of record OX422219.1, on the reverse strand, counting down.
TCAAAAGGGAAAATTTGTTATTTTTATTTGGAATTCGGATGAGGCATATAAAGAAAAGTTGAAGATATCAGTTTATGAGTACATAGGAAGAAATGGTACCTCAATCGGAGTCCCGGTGTGAAAGTTATGAGCAGTCAAAGATAGAAGAAAAAGTCAAAGAAGAATCAGAACGATCCGAAATGCAAAGTTCCAGTGAACCCAGAACTGAAGACTGATCGAAGCTGAGGGAAATTAAATGAACCGATCCATACCGGACCGATCCGGCTAGAAAATAAAAGAACCGATCCAAATCCCAGCCGAACCGAACCGAAGGAGGATCGGACCGGTCCGACTGTCACAATTTTGATTTTTTACTCTTCCTCCAACTGAGAGTCCTTGTTAAGCTAAAACTCTTGGAGTCTTGTAGGGTATTTAAACTCGATTTATTATCATTTTAGGGGGCAGAAAAATTCATCTAATTTTTCCCTTTTCAGTTAAAACTTTTAGAGGTAGTTAGAGAGAAAAGGTTGCTACAAAAACCCTAGTTTGAAGATTTATTGCAATTTTAATTCCAAGATTGAAGTTTATTCAGATTTTTGTGATTACAAGTAATTTTAGTTGATGCTTTTAGTGCTTTGGTAAGTTAGTGTATTACTTTCTTCTGTCTAATCTTCCTTCTACATCATTCTTCAATTCTCCCTTAGTTTAATCATGATTTCCTGCAATTCAATAATCGTTTTCATTAATTTCATCATGTTAGGCTAGATTTCAAAGGTCGGGATGCATGAACTCAACCTGATGTGGTAGTTGCATGGGTATAAAATTAGTCCTCTAAATTTAATGGTTTATTACGACCGTATTGCGTAGAAATGCGATAATTATAGATCTTTGGATCTCGTTTGCTTCAGGGTAACCGGGATGCTTCAGAATGCAATTCGAGTGTAACTATCACAATACCGATTTACTCATCCTCTGATTTAGTATGGTGCGGGCTTGAACCTCATATACGTAATTCTTGGGAGTACTAAATTCTGGGTCTAATTAATCACTTAAATTTACAATTAGTATTATACCAACAATACACCAGGGTTGAGGGATTATATTCTCGTCCTGTTTTCTTCATCATATAGTTCGAGTTTTAAATCATTCATCATTTGTATTTTACGTAATTTAGAATATTTGCATTTATTTCATAATTTTACAATTGCATTTAGTTGTAGCCAATTCTCAAAACAAATCATATTTTCCTTTCTTTTTAGAGTCAGAGTTAGGATTTCTTCATCTATCAAACGTCGTTACAATTCCATTGTCCTATTTCCCTGAGGATCGAACCCTGACTTATCGGATTATTACTTGAGTGACAGGCTTGCACTTGAGCCTAGAGAGTACGCACTTCTGAGACACATTCTTAGTCACGTCAGTGTCTCTCACGGGACTGTACGGGGGCTATTTCATGTTTTAACCCTCTAACACCTTATTTTAAAGCTTAAGTGCTCATATCTTCAAATTAATGTCGTATTCTCAAACAAGAGTCCCGTGATCAGGCGATCAGTTTCTACTAGTTACATTGGTCCCGTGTGAGGTGTTGGTCCCTCTGACGCGGTCGTTCGAGGGCTGTTTTGGGTTTTTACCTTCTAACGCCTTATTTTTAAGCTTAAGTCCTCATATTTTCAAATTATAGTCGTATTCTCAAACGGGGAGTCCCGTGACTGAGCGGTTAGTTCCTACGAGTTACATTAGTTCTTTGTGAGGTTTTGGTGCCTCTCACGGGGTCATACGGGGGTTGTTTCATATTTTCACCCTCAAATGCCTTGTTTTTATGCTCATGTCCTCATATTTTAAAATTTTCATCGTATTCTAAAATTGGGAGTCCCGTTATCGTACGGTGAGTTCCTACGTGTTACATTGGTCCCGTGAGAGGTGTTGCTGCCTATCACGGGATAATACGGGACTATTTCGTGTTTGCACTCTCTAACGCCTTATTTTTAAGCTAAAGTCCTAATATTTTTAAATTATCTTGGTATTCTCAAATTGGGAGACCTGTGATCGGGCGGTCAGTTTCTACAAGTTACATTGGTCCCGTGTGAGATGTTAGTGCCTCTCATGGGGCCATTCGGGGGATTTTTTGGGTTTTTACCTTCTAACTCCTTGTTTTTATGCTTAAGTCCTCACATTTTCAAATTATAGTCGTATTCTCAAATCGGAAGTCCCGTGATCGCGCGGTCAGTTTCTACATGTTACATTGGTCCCGTGAGATGTGTTGGTGCCTCTCACGGGGTCGTACGGGGGTTGTTTTGTGTTTTCACCCTCTAACACGTTATATTTAAGCTCAAGTCATCATATTTTCAAATATCGGCGTATTATAAAACTCAAAGTCCTGTGATCGCAATTCCAGTGCCTACGTGTTACATTGCACCTGTGAGTTGTGTTGGTGCCTCTCACGGGACCGTACGCGAGCTCTTTCGTGTTTTCAACCTCTAACGCCTTTATTTTTAAGCTTAAGTCCTCATATTTTTGTATTATAGTTGTATTCTCAAACTAGGAGTCCCGTGATCGTGCGGTCAGTACTTACGTGTCACATTGGTCCTATGTGTGGTGTTAGTGCCTCTCACGGGGCCGTACGGGGGTTATTTCTTCTTTTCACCCTCTAATGCCTTATATTTATGCTCAAGTAATCATATTTTCAAATAAACATTGTATTCTCAAATTGGAATAACCGGGTTCACTCGGTCAGTTCCTATGTGTTACATTGGTACCCTGAGAGTTGTTGGTGTCTCCCACGGGACCGTACGGGGGATCTTTCGTATTTTCACCCTCTAATGCCTTATTTTTAAGCTAAAGTCCTCATATTTTGAAAATTATCATCGTATTCTGGAATCAGGAGTTCCATGATCGAGCGATCAGTTCATACGAGTTACATTTGTTTCGTGTGAGGTGTTAGTGCCTCTCACGAGGCCGTTCGAGCGCTGTTTCGGGTTTTTACCTTCTAACGCCTTGTTTTAAGCTTAAGTCCTCATTTTTCAAATTATAGTCGTATTCTCAAACTGGGAGTTTTGTGATCACGCGGTCATTTCATACATGTTACATTGGTCCCGTGAGAGGTGTTGGTGCCACTCACAGGGCCATACGTGGGCTATTTCGTGTTTTCACCCTCTAATGCCTTCTTTTTAAGCTCAAGTCCTCGTATTTTCAAATTATCATCGTATTATCAACCTCAAGTCCAGTGATCACGCGGTTAGTTCCTTCGCATTATATTGGTCCCGTGAGAGGTGTTGGTGCCTCTCACGGGACCGTATGAGAGCTCTTTCATGTTTTCACCCTCTAATGGCTTATTTTGAGCTTAAGTCCTCATATTTTCAAATTATCATCATATTATCAAATCGGGAGTCTCGTGATCGCGCGGTCAGTGCCTCCGAGTTACATTGGTCCCGTGTGAGGTGTTAGTGCCTCTCAGGGGGCCATTTGGGGACTGTTTTGTATTTTTACCTTTTAATGCCTTGTTTTTAAGCTTAAGTCCTCATATTTTCAAATTATAGTCGTTTTCTCAACCGGGAGTCCCATGACTGCGCGATCTGTTCTAACGAGTTACATTGGTTCCGTGTGAGGTGTTGGTGCCTCTCACGGGGATGTACGGGTGTTGTTTCCTATTTTCACCCTCTAATGCCTTGTTTTTAAGCTCAATTCCTCATATTTTCAAATTTTCGTCGTATTCTCAAATCGGAAGTCTCGTGATCACGCGGTCAATTCCTACGTGTTACACTGGTCCCTTGAGAGGTGTTGCTGCCTCTCACGGGACCGTACGGGGGTTCTTTTGTATTTTTAACCTCTAATGCCTTGTTTTTAAGTTTAAGCCCTCATATTTTCAAATTATCATCGCATTCTCAAATCAAGAGACCCGTGATCACGCGATCTGTTCCTACTAGTTACAATGGTCTCGTGTGAGGTGCAGTTTCCGCTCACGGGTCCGTTCGGTCAATGTTTCGTGTTTTGACCCTCTAACGCCTTCTTTTTAAGCTTAAGTCCTCATATTTTCAGATTATAGTCGTATTCTCAATCGGGAGTCCCGTGACTGTGCGGTCAGTTCCTACGAGTTACATTGGTCCCGTGTGAGGTGTTGGTGCCTCTCAGGGGGCCGTATGAGGGTTGTTTTAGGTTTTCACTCTCTAATGCCATATTCTAACAACGGAAGTCCCGTGATCGCGCGATCAGTTTCCACGTGTTACATTGATCCCTTGAGAGGTGTTGGTGCCTCTCATGGGATTGTACGGGGGGTCTTTCGTATTTTCACCCTCTAAGGCCTTGTTTTTATGCTAAATCCCTCATATTTTCAAATTATCATCGTATTCTCAAATCGGGAGTCCCGTGATTGGGCAGTCAATTCCTAGGAGTTACATTGGTCCCGTGTGAGGTGTTAGTGCTTCTCACAGGGCCGTTCGAGCGTTGTTTTTGGGTTTTTACCTTCTAATGCCATATTTTTAAGCTTAAGTCCTCGTATTTTCAAATTACAGTCGTATTCTCAAACTGGGTGTCCCGTGATCGCGCGGTCAGTTCCTACGTGTTACATTGGTCTCGTGAGAGGTGTTGGTGCCACTCACGGGTCGTACGGGGGTTATTTCGTGTTTTCACCCTCCAATGCCATATTTTTAAGCTCAAATACTCATATTTTCAAATTATCATCGTATTCTCAACCAAAAGTCCAGTGATCGCGCGGTTAGTTCCTATATGTTATATTCATCCCGTGAGAGGTGTTGGTGCCTCTCACGGGACCGTACGCGGGCTCTTTCGTGTTTTCACCCTGTAACGGCTTGTTTTTTAAGCTTAAGTCCTCATATTTTCAAATTATCATCGTATTATCAAATTGGGAGTCCCTTCATCGCACGGTCAGTGCCTCAGAGTTACATTAGTCTCGTGTGAGTTCTTAGTGCCTCTCACGAGGCCGTTCGGGGGCTATTTCGTGTTTTTACCTTCTAACGCCTTATTTTTAAGCTTAAGTCCTCATATTTTCAAATTATAGTCGTATTCTCAATCGGGAGCCTCGTGATAGCGCGGTCAGTTCCTACGAGTTACATTGGTGCCGTGTGAGGTGTAGGTGCCTCTCACTGAGCCGTACGGGGGTTGTCTCTTATTTTCACCCTCTAATGCCTTATTTTTAAGATCAAGTCCTCATATTTTCAAATTATCATCGTATTCTCTCACCGGAAGTCCCGTGATCGCGCAGTCAGTTCCTACATGTTACATTGGTCCCATGAGAAGTTTTGGTGCCTCTCATGGGATCGTACGAGGGCTATTTCGAGTTTTCACCCTCTAATGCCTTGTTTTTAAGCTTAAGTCCTCATATTTTCAAATTATCATCGTATTCTCAATCGGAAGTCCCGTGATCGCGTGGTCAGTTCCTACGTGTTAAATTGGTCATGTTAGAGGTGTTAGTGCCTCTCACGGGACGATACGGGGGTTAATTCGTGTTTTCCCCTTCTATTGCATATTTTGAAGCTAAAGTCCTCATATTTTCAAATTATCATCATATTCCCAAAATTCTTCTTAGGATTGAAAATGAGAAGGATACTCAAGTGAATAGAATTTGTAGTGATAGAGGTGGTGAATTCAAAGACACAGGTATTATAGGATACTGTGACTATAATGGTTATAAACACGAGTTCAGTGCTCCTAAGGCCCCTCAACAGAATGGTATTGCGGAGAAAAAGAATCGTACCCTTCAAGAGATGGCACGTGTTATGTTACATGCCAAGAATTTACCTAAATATTTTTGGGTAGAGTCCATTCGTACTGCTTGTCACATTATAAATAGGGTCTATCTTAGAAAGAATTCCAAACAAACCCCTTACGAACTTTGGTACAATAAAAAGCCTAATCTCAAATATCTTAGAACCGTTGACAGTACTTGTTATGTATGCAAAGATAGGGAACACTTATCCAAATTTGAGAGCTGGGGAAATAAAGCCATATTCCTAGGATATTCGCCTAACAGTAGAGCTTATCGAGTGTATAATCTTCGAACTAAAACCTTGATGGAATCCATAAATGTAATTGTTAGTGACACTACTGTAGAAAGCAAGACTGGTAGGAAGAGTCTACAAATATTTTAGAAAATGACTCCTCTGCAATGGATAATTCATTACCTATTGAGACACCTGAGGTACCTAACTGGGTTTCTAAAGATCATCCCATAAATAACGTAGTTAGTAACCCTAGTGAGCCAGTGCGTACAAGATCCCAACTCAGAAATTATGCACATTATGCATGTTTTCTTTCCCTTGTCGAACCAAAGAATGTAAATGAGGCATTGAATGACTCTAACTGGATTTCTGCTATGCAGGAAGAACTTTTACAATTTGTCATTCATGATGTTTCGTATCTTGTTCCACGTCCTGATCACAAAAAGTTTGTTGACACACGTTGGATTTTCAAAAATAAGACTGATGGAAATGGGATAGTAATTAGAAATAAAGCTAGATTAGTTGCTCAAGGATACTCTCAAATAAAAGGAATAGATTTTAACGAGACCTTTGCTCCTGTTACTCATTTAGAATCTATTCGTCTGCTTTTTGCTATAGCTTGCCACATGCACTTTACACTGTACCAAATGGATGTCAAATCTGCGTTCCTTAATGAAATATTGGCTGAAGAAACCTATGTAGAACAACCTAAAGGGTTCATTGACCCTAAACATCCAAATCATGTATTTCGTCTAAAAAAGGCTTTGTATGGACTTAAACAAGCTCCTAGAGCTTGGTATGAGCGTCTTTCCAGTTTTCCTTTAGATAAAGGTTTCAAAAAAGGCGGAAATGGACAAACTCTTTTTGTCAAACATTTTGACAAACACATCACTATTTCTCAAGTTTATGTTGACGATATTATATTTGGATCAACTTCTCCCTCAGAAGTCAAATCCTTCTCTGAAACTATGCATAAGGAATTTCAAATGTCCCTTATGGGGGAGCTACAATTCTGCTTAGGCCTTCAAGTCAAACAAAATTCAGAAGGATTATTTGTATCGCAATCCAAGTACGCTTTAGAGATAGTAAAGAAATTTGGCCTCGAGAGTGCTAAAGATGCTAAAACGCCCATGAGTACTACGCTAAAACTTTTCAAAGATGAAAATGGAAAATCTGTAGATCCTAGTCTGTATCGTAGTATGATAGGCACCTTACTATATCTTACTGCCTCGCGCCCTGATATTATGTATGCTGTGTGTGTATGTGCTCGATATCAAAGTAACCCTAAAGAGAGCCACTTGAATGCTGTTAAACGTATCATTAAATATGTAAAAGTCACTCTAAATCTAGGACTTTGGTACACTAATGACACACCAAGCACTATAATTGGGTACACTGATGCTGACTGGGCTGGGTATACTGATGATAGTAAAAGAACATTAGGAGCATGTTATTATATAGGTAATAACTTGGTGGGATGGAGTAGTAAAAAAACAAAACTGCACATCACTCTCGACAACTGAATCTGAATACATTGTCGCTGGCAGCTGTTGTGCTAAATTAATGTGGCTTAAATAAATGCTAAGTGATTATGGTATTCAAGAAAACCTATTGCATCTCTATTGTGATAATCAAAGTGCGATTAATATTTCTAAAAACCCTATTCAACACTCGCGAACAAAGCATATTAAAATAAGACATCATTTTATACGCGAATTGGTTGAATCTAAGGAATTAGAAATCAATTATCTTCCTACTGATCTACAACTCGCAGATATGTTTACCAAAACCTCTAGATTATAATAGATTCATTTCATTACGAAAATATATTGGTATGGTTTATACTGACTAATAACTTTGTTGTTTATCCAAGTTTTTCCCTTTGTCCATTTGAGACAAAATGGGGGAGAAATTTGAGTCTATTCAAATCTTACGTATGCTAAACAACTTGATCTTAGTGCTTTATTGGAGGTTCTTATTGTTCAGTTACTCTCAACAGTTGTAATAGGGTATTCAAATGTACTTAGTTGAGTTATGTATTTTTTGATTTCTAGGTATCGGGTAGATAGAATTTTGATAGGAATAAGTTTTTCTTATTTTCTTGTTGCCCTACGAGTCCTAGATGACTCAAAGGAGATTTTGTCTCATATTTCCAAAGGGGGAGATTTAAGTCCTTATACTTTTGACTCACTTGAGTCTATATTGTATAAGTGCTCATCTAGTTTGGAAATTGTGAAAAAATTATGTCCTCCCTAGAATCCAAAGAACCTCAGAAGTTGGTTTTCTACTTCATCTCTCTATCTTGTAGTGATCAAAGAACAAATTGACAACACTCACATACAGTAGAATTTATTTTTTGCATATCATACTGCATAATAATGTGTGTACATATGTTGAGTGTGTTTAAATCCCTAAGTTGGAATTTTAATAATTTTTTGGGATTTTTAATTTTTTTTTTAAATAAGGTTTTCTTAATTAAAACTTGATTTAAAAGTTTTTGTTTTCAATTTGTAAATATAATTTGTTGGGTTTATTGGCCTAATGTTACCTTGGGTAGAATCCGAAAGCGGAGTAAACTTTAGGGTGTGGTTTTAATTAGTTTAAGACGCACGTTTCATATCCTGTTATTGACCAACACCTGTCTTCATCTGATTGGCTGAGATTGTGTATCTTTACTGAGTTAAAAACGCGTATGGTTTTAGCCCATGGATCATTAGCTATCGACGATCTGCATGTTGTCTTGGTGAATCCCAGTATAACTTTTTAAACCAATCAGGAATTGTTTAAGCACCGTGTTATTAGAACCCTTCGATCTAAGTCAATTTGACTTGACTTAATCCTGGCCCTTGGTTTTGATCCAGTCTCTCGAACCTTCTCATCACCCTATAAAAGAAATCCTATTCTCAGACTTCGAAAACTTTTGCCATTTTCATTTTTCTGAGAAATAAAGAGAGTATAGAGAGAAGAGAGAGAAGAGAGAAACAGAGAGAAGAGAGAGAGTTAGAAACCCTAACCCTGTTCGTCAAATCCTCTTCCATCCAAACTCAAAACACTTCTTCAAAACACCTTCATATCCAAAACACTACTCTGAGTGTTCTTGAGTGTTTGAGAGTTTGGGTTGAGTTTGTAATTGTTGCTGTAACCTCTTGTTCGTTAAATCTTTTTCTCAACTTAAACGTTTACTCAGATCTACTTTCTGAGTTCATAGAAATTTCAGATCTGAGTTATTCATATTACATTACACTTAGTTTCATTCTTTATTTCTCATCTTGAGAAATATATTGTTGATTATTTTCTATAAAACGTTTGCTTGCTTTGAAACCAACAATAAATGATTTCTGTTTCTAGTTCTTATGAAACTAAACCTTTGACCTAGTTTGGAATCTCACTTGGAGGTTTTCAATCTCAAAAAACTTTTCTAAATTCTGAGATTGATTAAGACCTTGTCTGTCTTCCTAGCAAGGTATCAGTGGATTCTGGGAATGATTTAAAGGTCAAATAAGGTGCAAAGTTTTGTAATAAGAAAGAAAAAGAAAAGATCACAACATATAGTGTTACTGTAATTTGTTAGGACTGTTTGTAATTAATAAGTGTGTGTGTGTGCATGCATGTGTTAGAAAGCACCTCCATAAAAAATTTGACCCTACAACACGAAAAGTGTTGGTAATAAGATCTTGTGAACAAAGAGTCGACGTAAAGTGCTGGAACAAATCAGAAGTTAACAAACTGGGAGAACTACATCTACAATCAGAACTGCAGAGAAGTTTTAAGGACACCAGAGGGTACATTCCTAAACTTATATAGGTCTGAGTTGTTTGCATGTTAGTTATATAGTTTGTAACTCATATATTTGTTTTAGTGGATTTTTCATTTTACTCCGTAGAGGGAGTCGTGGATGTTTCCTCAATTGGTGAGGTTTTACCACGTAAAAAACATTGTGAACATAATCTTTCTACATCTCCTCATCTCACTCTTGGTTGTGCTGAGTTTAAGTTTTTTAAACTACTTTATAAACTGTTATTCAAAACTTGAATAGATCTCTTACATACTGATTTATTAAACACATCTTGTGTTCAAATAGTTTGGTTTTTACGAAAAGAGTTTCTTAAAAAAACAGATCGGAGTTACTTTAATAGTTTATTTTTAATAAACGGCTTTAGTAACATTTTTCACCTCTCACGGGATGATACGGGGGCTATTTCGTGTTTTCCCCTTCTAACGCCTTGTTTTGAAGCTAAAGTCCTCATATTTTCAAATTATCATCGTATTCCTAAATCGGGAGTCCCAGGATTGGGCGGTCAGTTCCTACGAGTTACATTGGTCCCGCGTAAGTTGTTAGTGCCTCTCACGGGGCCGTTCGGGGGCTATTTCGTGTTTTTACCTTTTAACCCCTTGTTTTTAATCTTAAGTCCTTCTATTTTCAAATTATAGTCATTTTCCAAAACCAAAACTACCATGATCGCGCGGTAAGTTCCTACATGTTACATTGGTCCCGTGAGAGGTGTTGGTGCCTCTCACGGGGCCATAGGGGATGTTTCTTGTTTTCACCCTCTAATGCCTTATTTTTAAGCTCAAGTCGTCTTGTTTTCACTTTATCGTCGTATTCTCAAATCAGAAGTCTCATGATGGTGTTGTCAGTTTCGACGTGTTACATTAGTCCCGTGAGAGGTGTCAGTGCCTCTCACGGGACCGTACGTGGGCTCTTTCTTCTTTTCGCCCTGTAATGGCTTATTTTTAAGCTTAAGTCCTCATATTTTCACATTATCATCATATTATCAAATCGGGAGTCCCATCATAACGCGGTCAGTGCCTCAGAGTTACATTGGTCTCGTGTGAGTTGTTAGTGCCTCTCACGGGGCCGTTCGGCGGTCGTTTCATGTTTTTACCTTTTAACGCCTTGTTTTTAAGCTTAAGTCCTCATATTTTAAAATTATAGTCATATTATCAACCGAGATTCCTGTGACTGCGCGGTCAGTTCGTACGAGTTACATTGGTGCCATGTGAGGTGTTGGTGCCTCTCACGGGACCGTATGGGGGTTGTCTTTTGTTTTCACCCGCTAATGCCTTATTTTTAAGCACAAGTCAAATTATCATTGTAATCTCAAACCGGAAGTCCCATGATCACGCGGTAAGTTCCTACGTGTTACATTGGTCCCATGAGATGTATTGGTGCCTCTCATGGGATCGTACGGGGGCTATTTCGAGTTTTCACCCTCTAACGCCTTGTTTTTAAGCTTAAGTCCTCATATTTTCAAATTATCATCATATTCTCAAACCGGAAGTTACGCGATTGCGCGGTCAGTTCCTACGTGTTACATTGGTCCTGTGAGAGATGTTAGTGCCTCTCACGGGAAGATACGGGGGCTATTTCGTGTTTTCCCCTTCTAACGCCTTGTTTTGAAGCTAAAGTCCTCATATTTTCAAATTATCATCATATTCCCAAATCGGGAGTCTCGGGATTGGGCAGTCAGTTCGTACGAGTAACATTGGTCCCGCGTAAGTTGTTAGTGCCTCTCACGGGGCCTATCTGGGGCTATTTCGGGTTTTTACCTTCTAACGCCTTGGTTTTAAGCTTAAGTCCTTATATTTTCAAATTATAGTCATTTTTTAAAACTGGGACTCCCATGATCGCGCGGTAAGTTCCTACCTGTTACATTGGTCCCGTGAGAGGTTTTGGTGCCTCTCACGGGGCCGAAGGGGGGCTGTTTTGTGTTTTCACCCTCTAATGCCTTATTTTTACGCTCAAGTTATCTTATTTTCACATTAGCATTGTATTCTCAAATTGAAAGTCCCGTGATCGCGCAGTCAGTTCTGACGTGTTACATTGTTCCCGTGAGAGGTGTCGATGCTTCTCACAGGACCGTACGTGGGCTCTTTCATGTTTTCACCTTTTAACGCCTTGTTTTCAAGCTTAAGTCCTCATACTTTCAAACTATGGTTGTATTCTCAATCGGGAGTCCCGTGATTGGGTGGTCATTTCCTAGGAGTTACATTGGTCCCGTGTGAGGTGTTAGTACCTCTCACGGGGCCGTTCGAGCGTTGTTTCGGGTTTGTACCTTCTAATGCTTTATTTTTAAGCTTAAGTACTCATATTTTCGAATTATAGTCATTTTCTCAAACTGGGAGTCCCGTGATCACACGATCAGTTCCTACGTGTTACATTGGTCCCGCGAGAGGTGTTGGTGCCACTCACGGGGCCGTACGGGGACTATTTCGTGTTTTCCCCCTCTAATGCCTTCTTTTTAAGCTCAAGTCCTCATAATTTCAAATTATCGTCGTATTCTCAACCGAAAGTCCAGAGATCACGCGGTTAGTTCCTACATGTTATATTTGTAACTGGAGAGGTGTTGGAGCCTCTTACGGGACCGTACACGAGCTTTTTTAGTTTTTACCATGTAACGGCTTATTTTTAAGCTTAAGTCCTCATATTTTCAAATTATCATCGTGTTATCAAATCAGGAGTCCCATCATCGCGTGGTCAGTGCCTCAGAGTTACATTGGTCCCGTATGAGGTGTTAATGCCTCCCATAGGGCCGTTCGGGGGTTGTTTCTTGTTTTTACCTTCTAATGCCTTGTTTTTAAGCTTAAGTCCTCATATTTTCAAATTATAGTCATTTTCTCAATCGGGAGTCCCATGACTGCGTGGTCTGTTCCAACGAGTTACATTGGTACTGTGTGAGGTGTTGGTGCCTCTCACAGGGACGTACGAGGGTTGTTTCCTATTTTCACCCTCTAATGCCTTGTTTTTAAGATCAAGTCCTCATATTTTCAAATTTTTGTCGTATTCTCAAATCGAAAGACTCGTGGTTGTGCGTTCAATTCGTACGTGTTACAATGGTCCCTTGAGAGGTGTTGGTGCCTCTCACGGGACCGTACGGGGGCTCTTTTGTATTTTCAACCTCTAATGCCTTGTTTTTAAGTATAAGCCCTCATATTTTCAAATTATCGTCGTATTCTCAAATCAAGAGTCCCTTGATCGCGCGATTTGTTCCTACGAGTTACATTGGTCCCGTGTGAGGTGTAGTTTCCTCTCACGGTGCCGTTCGGGGGATGTTTTGTGTTTTGACCCTCTAGCGTCTTATTTTTAAGCTTAAGTCCTCATATTTTTAAATTATAGTCATATTCTCAACTGGGAGTCCCGTGACTTTGCAATCAGTTCCTACGAGTTACATTGGTCCCGTGTGAGGTGTTGGTACCTCTCACGGGGCCGTATGAGGGTTCTTTCCGACTTTCACTCTCTAATGCCTTATTTTTATGCACAAGTCCTCCTAGTTTCAAATTATTGCCGTATTCTAAAACCTGAAGTCCTGTGATCGCGCGGTCAGTTCCTACATGTTACATTGGTCCCCTGAGAGGTGTTGGTGCCTCTAACGGGACCGTATGGGGGCTCTTTCATATTTTCACCCTCTAATGCCTTGTTTTTAAAAATAAAGTCCTCATATTTTCAAAGTATCAACGTATTCTCAAATCGGGAGTCCCGTGATTGGGCGATCAGTTCCTAGGAGTTACATTGGTCCCGTGAGAGGTCTTGGTGCCACTCACGGGGCCGTACGGGGACTATTTCGTATTTTTACCCTCTAATGCCTTATTTTTAAGCTCAAGTCCTCATATTTTCAAATTATCATCGTATTCTCAACCGAAAGTCCAGTGATCATGCGGTTAGTTCCTATATTTTATATTCATCCCTTGAGAGGTGTTGGTGCCTCTCACAGGACCGTACGAGAGCTCTTTTGTGTTTTCACCCTGTAACGACTTGTTTTTAAGCTTAAGTCCTCATATTTTCAAATTATCATCGTATTATCAAATCGGGAGTCCCGTCATCGCACAGTCAATGCCTCAGAGTTACATTAGTCTCGTGTGAGTTGTTAGTGCCTCTCACGAGGTCGTTCGGGGGCTATTTCAAATTTTTACCTTCTAACGCATTGTTTTTAAGCTTAAGTCCTCATATTTTCAAATTATAGTTGTATTCTCAATCGGAAGTCCCATGATTGCGCGGTCAATTCCTACGAGTTACATTGGTGCCGTCTGAGGTGTAGGTGCCTCTCACGGGGCCGTACGGGGGTTGTCTCTTGTTTTCACCCTCTGATGACTTATTTTTAAGCTCAAGTCCTCATATTTTCAAATTATCATCATATTCTCACACCGAAAGTCCCTTGATCGCGCAGTCAGTTCCTAAATGTTATAATTGTAATTTGAGAGGTGTTGGTGCCTCTTACGGGACCGTACACGAGCCCTTTCATGTTTCACCCTGTAACGGCTTATTTTTAAGCTTAAGTCCTCATATTTTCAAATTATGATCATATTATCAAATCGGGAGTCCCGTCATCGCACGGTAAGTGCCTCAGAGTTACACTAGTCTCGTGTGAGTTGTTAGTGCCTCTCATGAGGCCGTTCGGGGGCTATTTCGTGTTTTTACCTTCTAATGCCTTATTTTTAAGCTTAAATCTTCATATTTTCAAATTATAGTCATTTTCTCAACTGGGAGTCCCATGACTACGCGGTCTGTTCCAACGAGTTACATTGGTGCTGTGTGAGGTGTTGGTGCCTCTCATGGGGACGTACGGGGGTTGTTTCCTATTTTCACCCTCTAATGACTTGTTTTTAAGCTCAAGTCCACATATTTTCAAATTTTTGTTGTATTATCAAACTAAAAGTCTCGTGATCGCGCGGTCAATTCCTATGTGTTACACTGGTCCTTTTAGAGGTGTTGGTGCCTCTCACGGGACCGTACGGGGTCTCTTTTGTATTTTCAACCTCTAATGCCTTATTTTTAAGTTAAGCCCTCATATTTTCAAATTATCGTCGTATTCTCAAATCAAGAGTCCCGTGATCACGTGATCTGTTCTTACGAGTTACATTGGTCCCGTGTGAGGTGTAGTTTCCTCTCACGGTGCCGTTCGGGGGCTGTTTCATGTTTTGACCCTCTAACGCCTTATTTTTAAGCTTAAGTCATCATATTTTCAAATTATAGTCATATTCTCAATCGGGAGTCCCGTGACTGTTTGGTCAATTCCTATGTGTTACATTGGTCCTGTGTGAGGTGTTGGTGCCTCTCACAGGGCCGTATGAGGGTTGTTTTTGGTTTTCACTCTCTACTGCCTTATTTTTATGCACAAGTCCTCATATTTTCAAATTATCACATTATTCTAAAACCAGAAGTTCCGTGATCGCGCGGTCAGTTCCTACGTGTTACATTGGTCCCCTGAGAGGTGTTGGTGCCTCTCACGGGACCGTACGGGGGCTCTTTCATATTTTCACCGTCGAACGCCTTGTTTTTAAGCTAAAGTTCTCATATTTTCAAATTATCAACGTATTCTCAAATCGGGAGTCCCGTGATTGGGCGATCAGTTCCTAGGAGTTACATTGGTCCCGTGTGAGGTGTTAGTGCTTCTCACGGGACCGTTCGAGCGGTGTTTCGGGTTTTTACCTTCCAACGACATATTTTTAAGCTTTAGTCCTCATATTTTAAAATTATAGTCGTATTCTCAAATCGGGAGTCCTGCGATAGTGCGGTCAGAAACTACGTGTTACATTGGTCCCGTGAGAGGTGTTGGTGCCACTCACGGGGCCGTACGGGGGCTATTTCGTGTTTTTACCCTCTAATGCCCTATTTTTAAGCTCAAGTTCTCATATTTTCAAATTATCGTCGTATTCTCAACCGAAAGTCCAGTGATCACGCGGTTAATTCCTACATGTTAGATTCATCACGTGAGAGGTGTTGGTGCCTCTCACGGGACCGTACGCGAGCTCTTTAGTGTTTTCACCCTGAAACGACTTCTTTTTAAGCTTAAGTCCTCATACTTTCAAATTATCATCGTATTATCAAATTGGGAGTCCCGTCATCGCACGATCAGTGCCTCAGAGTTACATTAGTCTCGTGTGAGTTGTTAGTACCTCTCACGAGGCCGTTCGCCTTCTAACGCCTTATTTTGTATCTTAAGTCCTCATATTTTCAAATTATAGTCGTATTCTTAACTGGGAGTTCCGTGATTACGTCGTCAGTTCCTACGAGTTACATTGGTGCCGTGTGAGGTATAGGTGCCTCTCACGGGGCCGTACGGGTGTTGTCTCTTGTTTTCACCCTCTAATGCTTTATTTTTAAGCTCAAGTACTCATATTTTCAAATTATCATCGTATTCTCACACCAGAAGTCCCGTGATCGCGCAGTTAGTTCCTACGTGTTACATTGGTCCCATGAGATATTTTGGTGCCTCTCACGGGATCGTACGGGGGATTTTCGAGTTTTCACCCTCTAATGCCTTGTTTTTATGCTTAAGTCCTCATATTTTTGAATTATCATCGTATTCTCAAACCAGAAGTCCCGTGATCGTGCGATCAGTTCCTATGTGTTACATTGGTCCCGTGAGAGGTCTTAGTGCCTCTCACAGGACGATACGGGGGCTATTTCGTGTTTTCCCTTTCTAACTCCTTGTTTTGAAGCTAAAGTCCTCATATTTTCAAATTATCGTCGTATTCCCAAATCGGGAGTCCAAGGATTGGGCGGTCAATTCCTACGAGTTACATTGATCCCGCGTAAGTTGTTAGTGCCTCGTACGGGGCTGTTCGGGGGCTATTTCGGGTTTTTAACTTCTAAAGCCTTGTTTTTAATCTTAAGACCTTATACTTTCAAATTATAGTCATTTTCTAAAACCGAGGCTGGCATGATCGCGCGGTAAGTTCCTACATGTTACATTGGTCCCGTGAGAGGTGTTGGTGCCTCTTATAGGGCCATAGGGGGCTGTTTCGTGTTTTCACCCTCTAATGCCTTATTTTTAAGCTCAAGTCATCTTAATTTCAGTTTATCATTGTATTTTAAAATCGGAAGTGCTGTGATCGCACGGTCAGTTCCGACGTGTTACATTGGTCCCGTGAGAGGTGTCGGTGCCTCTCCCGGGTCCGTACATAGGCTCTTTCGTGTTTTCACCCTATGACGACTTGTTTTTAAGCTTAAGTCCTCGTATTTTAAAATTATCATCGTATTATCAAATCGGGAGTCCCATCATCGCGTGGTCAGTGCCTCAGAGTTACATTAGTCTCGTGTGAGTTGTTAGTGCCTCTCACGGGGTCGTTTGGGGGCTGTTTCGTATTTTTACCAGTTAATGTCTTTTTTTAATGCTTAAGTCCACATATTTTTAAATTATTGTTGTATTCTCAATCGGGAGTCCCGTGACTGTGCGGTCAAATCCTATGAGTTACATTGGTGCCGTGTGAGGTGTTGGTGCCTCTCACGGGGCCGTACGGGGGTTATCTCTTATTTTCACCCGCTAATGCCTTATTTTTAAGCACAAGTCAAATTATCATTGTAATCTCAAACCGGAAGTCCCATGATCACGCGGTAAGTTCCTACGTCTTACATTGGTCCCATGAGATGTATTGGTGCCTCTCATGGGATCGTACGAGGGCTATTTCGAGTTTTCACCCTCTAATGCCTTGTTTTTAAGCTTAAGTCCTCATATTTTCAAATTATCATCATATTCTCAAATCGGAAGTCCCGTGATCGCGCGATCAGTTCCTACATGTTACATTGGTCCCGTGAGAGCTGTTAGTGCCTCTCACGGGACGATACGGGGGCTATTTCATGTTTTTCCCTTCTAACGCCTTGTTTTGAAGCTAAAGTCCTTATATTTTCAAATTATCGTCGTATTCCCAAATCGGGAGTCCTAGGATTGGGCGGTCAGTTCCTACAAGTTACATTGGTCCCGCGTAAGTTGTTAGTTCCTCTCAAGGAGCCATTCGGGGGCTATTTAGGATTTTTACCTTCAAACACATTGTTTTTAATCTTAAGTCCTTGTATTTTCAAATTATAGAGATTTTCTAAAATCGGAACTGCCATGATCGTGCGTTAAGTTCCTACATGTTACATTGGTTCCGTGAGAGGTGTTGGTGCCTCTCACAGGGGCATAAGGGGCTGTTTCGTGTTTTCACCCTCTAATGCCTTATTTTTAAGCTCAAGTCATCTTATTTTCACTTTCTCAATGTATTCTCAAATCGGTAGTCCTGTGATCGCGAGGTCAGCTCCTAGGAGTTACATTGGTCCCGTGTGAGGTGTTAGTACCTCTCACGGGGCCGTTCGAGCGCTGTTTCAGGTTTGCTCCTTCTAATGTCTTATTTTTAAGCTTAAGTACTCATATTTTCAAATTATAATCGTATTCTCAAACTGGGAGTCTCGTGATCGCGCGATCAGTTCTTACGTGTTACATTGGTCCCGCGAGAGGTGTTGGTGCCTCTCACGGGACCGTACGGGGGATTTTTTGTATTTTCACCCTCTAACGCCTTGTTTTTAAACTCAAGTCCTCATATTTTGAAATTATTATCGTATTCTGAAATCCAGATTCTTGTGATCGTGCGATCTGTTCCTACGAGTTAAATTGGTCCCGTGTGAGTTGTAGCTTCCTGTCACGGGGTCATTAGGGGGATGTTTTGGGTTTCATCCATATAACGCCTTGTTTTTAAGCTTAAGTTCTCATATTTTTAAATTATAGTCGTATTATCAAACCGGGAGTCCCGTGACTGTGTGGTCCATTCCTACGAGTTCATGGGTCCCGTGTGAAGTGTTTGTGCCTCTCACTGGGCCGTACGGGGGTTGTTTCATGTTTTCACCCTCTTATGCCTTGTTTTTAAGCTCAAGTCCTCATAATTTCAAATTATCATCGTATTCTCAACCGAAAGTCCAGAGATCGCGCGGTTAGTTCCTACATGTTATAATTGTAATTTGAGAGGTGTTGGTGCCTCTTACGGGACCGTACACGAGCCTTTTCATGTTTTCATTCTGTAACGGCTTATTTTTAAGCTTAAGTCCTCATATTTTCAAATTATCATCGTATTATCAAATCGGGAGTCCCGTCATCGCACGGTAAGTGTCTCAGAGTTACACTAGTCTCGTGTGAGTTGTTAGTGCCTCTCATGAGGCCGTTCGGGGGCTATTTCGTGTTTTTACCTTCTAATGCCTTATTTTTAAACTTAAATCCTCATATTTTCAAATTATAGTCATTTTCTCAACTGGGAGTCCCATGACTACGCGGTCTGTTCCAACGAGTTACATTGGTGCTGTGTGAGGTGTTGGTGCCTCTCACGGGGACGTACGGGGGTTGTTTCCTATTTTCACCCTCTAATGACTTGTTTTTAAGCTCAAGTCCACATATTTTCAATTTTTTGTTGTATTATCAAACCGAAAGTCTCGTGATCGCGCGATCAATTCCTACGTGTTACACTGGTCCTTTTAGAGGTGTTGGTGCCTCTCACGGGACCGTACGGGGTCTCTTTTGTATTTTCACCCTCTAATGCCTTATTTTTAAGTTAAGCCCTCATATTTTCAAATTATCGACGTATTCTCAAATCAAGAGTCCCGTGATCGCGTGATCTGTTCTTACGAGTTACATTGGTCCCGTGTGAGGTGTAGTTTCCTCTCACGGTGCCGTTCGGGGGCTGTTTCGTGTTTTGACCCTCTAACGCCTTATTTTTAAGCTTAAGTCATCATATTTTCAAATTATAGTCGTATTCTCAATCGGGAGTCCCGTGACTGTGCGGTCAATTCCTACGTGTTACATTGGTCCTGTGTGAGGTGTTGGTGCCTCTCACGGGGCCGTATGAGGGTTGTTTTTGGTTTTCACTCTCTAATTCCTTATTTATATGCACAAGTCCTCATATTTTCAAATTATCACCGTATTCTAAAACCAGAAGTTCCATGATCGCGCGGTCAGTTCCTACGTGTTACATTGGTCCCCTGAGAGGTGTTGGTGCCTCTCACGGGACCGTACGGGGGCTCTTTCATATTTTCACCGTCTAACACCTTGTGTTTAAGCTAAAGTCCTCATATTTTCAAATTATCAATGTATTCTCAAATCGGGAGTCCCGTGATTGGGCGATCAGTTCCTAGGAGTCACATTGGTCCAGTGTGAGGTGTTAGTGCTTCTCACGGGACCGTTCGAGCGGTGTTTCGGGTTTTTACCTTCTAACGACATATTTTTAAGCTTTAGTCCTCATATTTTAAAATTATAGTCGTATTCTCAAACCGGGAGTCCTGTGATAGTGCGGTCAGAAACTACGTGTTACATTGGTCCCGTGAGAGGTGTTGGTGCCACTCACAGGGCCGTACGGGGGCTATTTCGTGTTTTTACCCTCTAATGCCCTATTTTTAAGCTCAAGTTCTCATATTTTCAAATTATCGTCATATTCTCAACCGAAAGTCCAGTGATCGCGCGGTTAGTTCCTACATGTTAGACTCATCACGTGAGAGGTGTTGGTGCCTCTCACGGGACCGTACGCGAGATCTTTAGTGTTTTCACCCTGAAACGGCTTGTTTTTAAGCTTAAGTCCTCATATTTTCAAATTATCATCGTATTATCAAATCGGGAGTCCCGTCATCACACGATCAGTGCCTCAGAGTTACATTAGTCTCGTGTAAGTTGTTAGTGCCTCTCACGAGGCCGTTCGCCTTCTAACGCCTTGTTTTTAGCTTAAGTCATCATATTTTCAAATTATAGTCGTATTCTTAATCGAGAGTCCCGTGATTACACCGTCAGTTCCTACGAGTTACATTGGTGCCGTGTGAGGTGTAGGTGCCTCTCACGGGACCGTACGGGTGTTGTCTCTTTTTTTCACCCTCTAATGCCTTATTTTTAAGCTCAAGTACTCATATTTTCAAATTATCATCGTATTCTCACACCGGAAGTCCCGTGATCGCGCAGCCAGTTCCTACGTGTTACATTGGTCCCATGAGATATTTTGGTGCCTCTCATGGGATCATACGGAGGGATTTTCGAGTTTTCACCCTCTAATGCCTTATTTTTATGCTTAAGTCCTCATATTTTCGAATTATCATCGTATTCTCAAACCGAAAGTCCCGTGATCATGCGATCAGTTCTTATGTGTTACATTAGTCCCGTGAGAGGTCTTAGTGCCTCTCACGGGACGATACGGGGGCTATTTCATGTTTTCCCCTTCTAACTCCTTATTTTGAAGCTAAAGTCCTCATATTTTCAAATTATCGTCGTATTCCCAAATCGGGAGTCCAAGGATTGGGCGGTCAGTTCCTACGAGTTACATTGGTCCCGCTTAAGTTGTTAGTGCCTCTTACGGGGCTGTTCGGGGGCTATTTCGGGTTTTTAACTTCTAACGCCTTGTTTTTAATCTTAAGACCTTATACTTTCAAATTATAGTCATTTTCTAAAAACGGGACTGCCATGATCGCGCGGTAAGTTCCTACATGTTACATTGGTCCCGTGAGAGGTGTTGGTGCCTCTTATAGGGCCATAGGGGGCTGTTTCGTGTTTTCACCCTCTAATGCCTTATTTTTAAGCTCAATTCATCTTAATTTCAGTTTATCATTGTATTTTAAAATCGGAAGTGCTGTGATCGCGCGGTCAGTTCCGACGTGTTACATTGGTCCCGTGAGAGGTGTCGGTGCCTCTCCCGGGTCCGTACATAGGCTCTTTCGTGTTTTCACCCTATGACGACTTGTTTTTAAGCTTAAGTCCTCGTATTTTAAAATTATCATCGTATTATCAAATCGGGAGTCCCATCATCGCGTGGTCAGTGCCTCAGAGTTACATTGGTCTTGTGTGAGTTGTTAGTGCCTCTCATGGGGCCGTTTGGGGGCTGTTTCGTATTTTTACCAGTTAATGTCTTTTTTTAATGCTTAAGTCCACATATTTTTAAATTATTGTTGTATTCTCAATCGGGAGTCCCGTGACTGTGCGGTCAAATCCTATGAGTTACATTGGTGCCGTGTGAGGTGTTGGTGCCTCTCACGGGGCCGTACGGGGGTTATCTCTTATTTTCACCCGCTAATGCCTTATTTTTAAGCACAAGTCAAATTATCATTGTAATCTCAAACCGGAAGTCCCATGATCACGAGGTAAGTTCCTACGTGTTACATTGGTCCCATGAGATGTATTGGTGCTTCTCATGGGATCGTACGGGGGCTATTTCGAGTTTTCACCCTCTAACGCCTTGTTTTTAAGCTTAAGTCCTCATATTTTCAAATTATCATCATATTCTCAAACCGGAAGTTGCGTGATCGCGCGGTCAGTTCCTACATGTTACATTGGTCCCGTGAGAGGTGTTAGTGCCTCTCACGGGACGATACAGGGGCTATTTCGTGTTTTCCCCTTCTAACGCCTTATTTTGAAGCTAAAGTCCTCATATTTTCAAATTATCGTCGTATTCCCAAATCAGGAGTCCCGGGATTGGGTGGTCAGTTCCTACGAGTTACATTGGTCCCGCGTAAGTTGTTAGTGCCTCTCACGGAGCCATTCGGGGTCTATTTCGGGTTTTTACCTTCTAACACCTTTTTTTTAAGCTTAAGTCCTTATATTTTCAAATTAGAGTCATTTTTTAAAATCGGGACTCCCATGATTGCGCAGTAAGTTCCTACAAGTTACAATTGTCCAGTGAGAGGTGTTGGTGCCTCTCACAGGGATGTAGGAGGGCTGTTTCGTATTTTCACCCTCTAATGCCTTATTTTTACGCTCAAGTTGTCTTATTTTCACTTTAGAATTGTATTCTCAAATTGAAAGTCCCATGATCGCGCAGTCAGTTCTGACATGTTACATTGGTCCCGTGAGAGGTGTCGGTACCTCTCACGGGACCGTACGCGGGCTCTTTAAGATTTTCACCCTCTAACGCCTTGTTTTTAAGCTAAAGTCCTTATATTTTCAAATTATCGTAGTATTCTCAAATCGGGGGTACTGTGATCGGGCGGTCAGTTACTATGAGTTACATTGGTCCCGTGTGCGGTGTTAGTGCCTCTCACAGGGCCTTTCGTGGGCTGTTTCGGGTTTTTACCTTTTAACGCCTTGTTTTCAAGCTTAAGTCCTCATACTTTCAAATTATGGTCGTATTCTCAATCGGGAGTCCCGTGATTGGGTGGTCAGTTCCTAGTTTTTAAGCTCTAATGCCTTGTTTTTAAGCTCAAGTCCTCTTAACTTCAAATTGTTGTCGTATTCTCAACCGAAAGTCCAGAGATCGCGCAGTTAATTCCCAAATGTTATATTGGTCCTTTGAGACGTGTTGGTGCCTCTTACGGGACCGTACACGAGCTTTTTCGGTTTTTACCCTGTAACGGCTTATTTTTAAGCTTAAGTCCTCATATTTTCAAATTACCATCGTATTATGAAATCGGGAGTGCCATCATCGCGTGGTCAGTGCCTCAGAGTTACATTAGTCTCGTGTGAGTTATTAGTGCCTCTCACGGGGCCGTTCGGGGGCTGTTTCATGTTTTTACCTTGTAACTCCTTGTTTTTTAAGCTTAAGTCCTCATATTTTAAAATTATAGTCTTATTCGCAACCGAGAGTCCCGTGACTGCGCGGTCAGTTCCTACGAGTTACATTGGTGCCGTGTGAGGTGTTTGGTGCCTCTCACGGGGCCGTACGAGGGTTGTCTCTTGTTTTCACCCTCTAATGCCTTATTTTTACGATCAAGTCCTCGTATTTTCAAATTATCCTCGTATTCTCAAATCGAAAGTCCCGTGATCACGCGGTTAGTTCCTACGTCTTACATTAGTCCTGTGAGATGTGTTGGAGCCTCTCATGGGATCGTGTGGGGACTATTTTGAGTTTTCACCCTCTAACGCCTTATCTTGAAGTTTAAGTCCTCATATTTTCAAATTATTGTCATATTCTCAACCGAAAGTCTCGCGATTGCGTGGTCATTTCCTACGTGTTATATTGGTCCCGTGAGAGGTGTTAGTGCCTCTCATAGGATGATACGGGGGCTATTTCGTGTTTTCCCCTTCTAACGCCTTGTTTTGAAGCTAAAGCCCTAATATTTTCAAATTATCATCGTATTCCCAAATCGGGAGTCCCTTGATTGGGTATTCAATTACTACGAGTTACATTGGTCTCGCGTAAGTTGTTAGTACCTCTCACGGGACCGTTCGGGGGGCTATTTTGCGTTTTTACCTTCTAACGCCTTATTTTTAAGCTTAAGTCCTTATATTTTCAAATTATAGTCATTTTCTAAACCCGGGAATCCCATGATCGCGCGGTAGGTTCCTACATGTCATATTGGTTTCGTGAGAGGTGTTGGTGTCCCTCACGGGCCGTAGGGGGCTATTTTGTGTTTTTACCCTCTAATGCCTTATTTTTAAACTCAAGTCGTCGTGTTTCCACTTTATCGTTGTATTCTAAAATTAGAAGTCGTGTGATCGCGCGGTCAGTTCCTACGTGTTACATTGGTCCCGTGAGAGGTGTCGGTGCCTCTCACGGGACTGTACGCGGGCTATTTCGTGTTTTCAGCCTCTAACGCCTTGTTTTTAAGCTAACGCCCTGATATTTTTAAATTATCGTAGTATTCTCAAATCGGGAGTCCTGTGATTGGGCGGTCAGTTCCTACGAGTTACATTGGTCCAGTGTGAGGTGTTAGTGCCTCTCACGGGGCCTTTCGGGGGCTATTTTGGGTTTTTACCTTCTAACGCCTTATTTTTAAGCTTAAGTCCTCATATTTTCAAATTATAGTCGTATTCTCAATCGGGAGTCCCGTGACTTTGCGGTCAGTTACTATGCGTTAATTTGTACCGTGTGAGGTGTTGGTGACTCTCACGGGGATGTACGGGGGCTATTTAATGTTTTCATCGTGTAATGCCTTATTTTTAAGCTCAAGTCCTCATGTTTTCAAATTATAATCGTATTCTCAAATCGAAAGTCTCGTCATCGCGTGGTCAGTTCCTACGTGTTACATTGGTCCCGTGAGAGGTGTTGGTGCCTCTCACGGGACCGTGTGGGGCACTTTCATATTTTCACCCTCTAACGCCTTGTTTTTAGGCTAAAGTCCTCATATTTTAAAATCATCGTCGTATTCTCAAATCGAGAGTCGCGTGATCGGTCGGTCTGTTCCTACGAGTTACATTGGTCACGTGTGAGGTGTTAGTACCTCTCATGGGGCCGTTCAGGGTCTGTTTTGAGTTTTACTTTCTAACTCCTTATTTTTAAGCTTAAGTCCTCATATTTTAAAATTATAGTCGTATTCAAAAACCGAGAGTCTCGTGATCACGCGGTCAGTTCCTACATGTTACATTTGTCCTGTGAGAGGTGTTGGTGCCTGTCATGGGACCGTACGAGGGCCCTTTCATGTTTTCACCCTCTAACGCCTTGTTTTTAAGCTTAAGTGCTCATATTTTCAAATTACAGTCGTATTCTCAAACCGAGAGTCCCATGAATGCGCGGTCAGTTCCTACATGTTACATTGGTCCCGTGAGACGTGTTAGTGCCACTTATGGGGCCGTATAGGGGATATTTCGTGTTTTCACCCTCTAATGCCTTATTTTTAAGCTCAAGTCCTCATATTTTCAAATTATCGTCATATTCCAAACCAAAAGTCCCATGATCGCACAATCTATTCCTATGTGTTACATTGGTCCCCTGAGAGGTGTTGGTGCCTCTCACTAGACCGTACGCGGGTTCTTTCGTGTTTTCATCCTCTAATGCCATGTTTGTAAGCTTAAGTCCTCATATTTTTAAATTATCGTTGTATTATCAAATTAGGAGTCCCATGATCACGCGGTCAGTTCCTTTGAGTTACATTTGTCCCGTGTGAGGTGTTAGTGCTTCTCATGAGCCCGTTCGTGGGTTGTTTTGTGTTTTTACCTTCTAAAGCCTTATTTTCAAGTTTAAGTCCTCATTTTTTAAAACTATAGTCGTATTCTCAACCTGGAGTCCCGAGACTGTGCGATCAGTTCCTACGAGTTGCATTGGTGCCGTGTGAGGTGTTGGTACCACTCACTGGGCCGTGCGGGGGTTGTTTTCATTTTTCAGCGTCTAATGCCTTATTTTTAAGCATAAGTCCTCATATTTTCAAATTATCGTTGTATTCTCAAATCTGAAGTCCCGTGATCGCGCGATCAGTTCCTACGTGTTATATTGGTCCCGTGAGAGGTGTTAGTGCCAGTCACATGACCAAATGGGGGCTCTTTTGTATTTTCACCCTCCAACACCTTGTTTTTAAGCTCAAGTCCTCATATTTTCAAATTATTGTTGTATTCTCAAATCGGGAGTCCCGTGATCGCGCGGTCTGTTGCTACGAGTTACATTGGTCCCGATGATGTGTAGTTGCCTCTCACCAGGCCGTTCGGGGACTGTTTTAGGTTTTTACCTTCTAACGCCTTGTTTTCAAGCGTAAGTCCTGATATTTTCAAGTTATAGTTGTATTCTAAAATTGGGAGTTTCATTATGCGCGGTCAGTTCTTATGAGTTACATTGGTCCCGTGTGAGGTGTTGGTGCCTCTCACGGGGCCGTACGGGGGTTGTTTCGTGTTCTCACCCTCTAACGCTTTATTTTTAAGCTTAAGTCCTCATATTTTGAAATTATCATCGTATTCTCAAATCGGGAGTCCCGTGATCGGGCGATCAGTTCCTAAAAGTTACAATGGTCCCGTGTAAGGTGTTGGTGCCTCTCAGGCGGCTATTTCGGGTTTTTACCTTCTAACGCCTCATTTTTAAGCTTAAGTCCTCATATTTTCAAATTATAGTTGTATTCTCAAATCAGGAGTCCCATGACTGCGCGGTCACTTCCTATGAGTTACATTGGTCCCGTGTGAAGTGTTGGTGCTGCTCACGGGGTCGTATAGGGGTTATTTCATGTTTTCACCCTCTAATGCCTTGTTTTTAAGCTCAAGTCCTCAAATTTTCAAATTATCATTATATTCTAAAATAGAAAGTCCCATGATCGCGTGGTCAATTTCTACATGGTACATCGGTCCCGTGAGATGTATTGGTGCCTCTCACCGGACCGTACGGGGGTTATTTCGTGTTTTCAACCTCTAACGCCTTGTTTTTAAGCTTCAGTCCTTATATTTTCAAATTATAATCGTATTCTCAAATCGGGGGTCCCGTGATCGGGCGGTCCGTTCCTGCGAGTTGCATTGGTCCCGTATGAGGTGTTCGTTCCTCTCATGGGGCCGTTCGGGGGCTGTTTCGGGTTTTTACCTTCTAACGCCTTGTTTTTAAGCTTAAGTCCTCATATTTTTCAAATTATAGTCGTATTCTCAAATCAGGAGTCCCATGTCTGCGCTGTCAGTTCCTATGAGTTACATTGGTCCCGTGTGAGGTGTTGGTGCTGCTCACGGGGTCGTATAGGGGTTTTATATTTTCACCCTCTAATGCCTTATTTTTAAGCTCAAGTCCTCAAATTTTCAAATTATCGTTATATTCTAAAACCGAAAGTCCCATGATCGCGTGGTCAATTTCTACATGTTACATTGGTTCCCTGAGATGTATTGGTGCCTCTCACCGGATCGTACGGGGGCTATTTCGTGTTTTCAACCTCTAACGCCTTATTTTTAAGCTTAAGTCTTCATATTTGTCATATTATCATCGTATTCTCAAATCGGGGGTCCCGTGATCGGGCGGTCCATTCCTGCGAGTTACATTGGTCCCGTATGAGGTGTTAGTTCCTCTCATGGGGCCGTTCGGGGGCTATTTCGGCTTTTTACCTTCTAACGCCTTATTTTAAAGCTTAAGTTCTCATATTTTCAAATTATAGTCATATTCTCAAGCCGGGGGTCCCGTGATCGCGCGGTCAGTTCCTATGTGTTAAATTATTCCCGTGAGAGGTATTGGTGCCTCTCACGGGACCGTACTGGGGCTCTTTCATATTTTCACCCTCTAACGCCTTGTTTTTAAGCTTAAGTCCTCATATTTTCAAATTATAGTCGTATTATCAAATCGGTAGTCCCGTGATCGCGCGGTCAGTTCCTACGAGTTACATTTGTCACGTGTGAGGTGTTGGTGCCTCTTTCGAGGCCGTACGGGGGATGTTTCATGTTTTCACCCACTAATGCCTTATGTTTAAGCTCAAGTTCTAATATTTTCAAATTATCATTGTATTCACAAATCGGGAGACCCGTGATGGCGCGGTCAGTTCCTACGAGATACATTGGTCCCGTGTGAGGTGTTGGGGCCTCTTACGGGGCTATTTCTTGTTTTCACCCTCTAATGCCTTGTTTTTAAGCTTAAGTCCTCATATTTTCCAATTATCATTGTATTCTCAAATGGAAGTCCCGTGTTCGTGCGGTCAGTTCCTATGTGTTACATTAATCTTGTGAGAGGTGTTGTTGCCTCTCACAGGACAGTACGGGGGCAATTTCATGTTTTTAACCTTAACTCCTTGTTTTTAAGCTTAAGTTCTCATATTTTAAAACTATCATCATTTTCTCAAATCGGGAGTCCCGTGATCGCACGATCAGTTCCTATGAGTTATATTGGTCCCCTATGAGGTGTTGCTGCCTCTTAGGGGGCTGTACGGGGGCTATTTCATGTTTTCACCCTCTAATGCCTTATTTTTATGCTCAAGTCCTCATATTTTTAAATTATCGTCGTATTCTCAAATCAGAAGTCCCGTGCTCGCGCGGTTAGTTCCGACGTGTTACATTGGTCCCCTGAGAAGTGTTGGTGCCTCTCAGGGACCGTACGGGGGCTCTTTCATATTTCCACCCTCTAATGACTTGTTTTTAAGCTCAAGTCCTCATATTTTCAAATTATCATCGTCTTCTCAAACCTGAAGTCCCGTGATCACGCCGTCTCCCGTGATAGGTGTTACTGTCTCTCATGGGGGGACCGTACGAGGGTTATTTCGAGTTTTCACCCTCTAATACCGTGTTTTGGAGATACAGTCCTCATATTTTCAAATTATCATCGTATTCTCAAATCGTGAGTCCCATGATCGCGCGATCAGTTACTACGTGTTACATTTGTCTCGTGAGAGGTGTTGGTGCCTTTCACGAGACTGTACGGGGGATCTTTCGTGTTTTCCCCCTCTAATGCCTTGTTTTTAAGCTTAAGTCTTTATATTTTCAAATTATCATTGAATTATCAAATCGTTAGTCCCGTGATCGCACGGTCAGTTCCTACGAGTTATATTAGTCACGTGTGAGGTGTTGGTGCCTCTCACGGGGCCGTTCGGCAGTTGTTTCGAGTTTTTACCTTCTAACAACTTATTTTAAAGCTTAAGTCCTCTTATTTTCAACTTATAGTCCTATTCTCAAACCGAGAGTTCCATGATGTGCGATCAATTCCTACGAGTTACAATGGTCCCGTGTGAGGTGTTGGTGCCTTTCAAGGGGCCTTACGGGGGGGGGGGGGGGGGGGGTGTTTCATGTTTTCACCCACTAATGCCTTATGTTTAAGATCAAGTTCTCATATTTTCAAATTATCATCGTATTCTCAAATCGGGAGTCCTGTGATCGTGCAGTCAGTTCTTACGTGATACATTGGTCCCGTGTGAGGTGTTGGTGCCTGTCACGGGATTTATTTCATCATCTAATGCCTTGTTTTTAAGCTCAAGTCCTCATATTTTCAAATTATCGTCGTATTCTTAAATGGAAGTCCCGTGATCACGCGATCAGTTCCTACGGGTTATATTGATCTTGTGAGAGGTGTTGGTGCCTCTTATAGGACCGTACGGGGGCTGTTTCATGTTTTCAACCTTAATGCCTTGTTTTTAAGCTTAAGTCCTCATATTTTCAAATTATCATCGTATTCTCAAATCGGGATTCTCGTGATCCCGTGGTCAGTTCCAACGAGTTACATTCCCGTGTGAGGTGTTGGTGCCTCTCAGGGGGTTGTTCGGGGGTTGTTTCGTGTTTTTACCTTCTAACGCCTTATTTTTAAGCTTAAGTCCTCATATTTTCAAATTATCATCGTATTCTGAAGTCGGGAGTCCCGTGACTGTGCGGTCAGTTCTTACGAGTTACATTGGTCCCGTGTGAGGTATTGGTGCTTCTCACAAGGACGTATGAGGGATGTTTTCGGTTTTCACCCTCTAATGACTTGTTTTCAAATTATATTCGTATTCTCAAATCGGAAGTCCCGTGATCACGCGATCAGTTCCTACGTGTTACATTGCTCTCGTGAGAGGTGTTGGTGCCTCTCACGGGACCGTACGGGGGTTCTTTTGTATTTTTACCCACTAATGCCTTATTTTTAAGCTCAAGTCCTCATATTTTTAAATTATCATCCTTTTCTCAAATCGAGAGTCTTGTGATCGTGCGGCCTGTTCCTACGAGTTACATTGGTCCCGTGTGAGGTGTAACTGCCTCTCACGGGGCCGTTCAGGGGATATTTCGAGTTTTTACCTTCTAACGCCTTATTTTTAAGCTTAAGTCCTCATATTTTCAAACTGTAGTCATATTCTCAAATCGGGAGTCTCGTGACTGCGCGTTCAGTTAGTACAATTACATTGGTCCCGTGTGAGGTGTTGGTGCCTCTCACGGGGCCAAACGGGGGCTATTTCCTATTTTCACCCTCTAATGCATTATTTTTAAGCTCAAGTCCACATATTTTCAAATTATCATCGTATTCTCAAGTCGAAAGTTCCGTGATCACACGATACGTTTGTATGTGTTACATTGATCTCGTGAGAGGTGTTGGTACCTCTCACGGGACCGTACGGGCAATATTTTTGTGTTTTCAGCCTCTAACGCCTTGTTTTTAAGCTTAAGTCATCATATTTTCCAATTATCGTCGTATTCTCAAATTGGGAGTCCCTTGATCGCGCGGTCAGTTCCTACGAGTTACAATGGTCCCGTGTAAGGTGTTGGTGCCTCACACGGGGTCGTATGGGGGTGTTTCATTTTTACACCCTCTAATGCCTTGTTTTTAAGCTCAAGTCTTTATATTTTCAAAATAATCTCCGTATTCTCAAACCAAAAGTCCCGTGATTACGAGGTCAGTTCGTACATATTACATTGATCTCGTGAGAGTTATTGGTGCCTCTCACGGGATCGTACGGGGGCTATTTCGTGTTTTCACCCTTAACGCCTTATTTTTATGCTTAAGTCCTCATATTTTCAAATTGTGATTGTATTCTCAAATCGGGAGTCATGTGATCGTGTGGTCAGTTCCTACGAGTTACATTGGTCCTGTGTGAGGTGTTGGTGCCTTTCACGAAACTGTTAGGAGGCTGTTTCAGGTTTTTACCTTCTAACTCCTGATTTTAAGCTTAAGTCCTCATATTTTAATATTATAGTCATATTCTAAAATCGGGAGTCCCGTGTCTGCGCGGTCAGTTCCTACAAGTTACATTAGTCCCGTGTGAGGTGTTGGTGCTTCTCACGGGGCCGTACGGGGGCTGTTTCATGTTTTAACCCTCTAATGCCATTTTTTTAAGCTCAAGTCCTCATATTTTAAAATTATCGTCGTATTCTCAAATCTGAAATCCCGTGATCACGCGGTCATTTCCTAAGTGTTACATTGGTCCCGCGAGAGGTGTTGGTGCCTCTCACGGGACCGTACGAGGTATTTTTTGTATTTTCACCCTCTAACGCCTTGTTTTTAAGCTCAAGTCCTCATATTTTGAAATTATTATCGTATTCTGAAATCAAGATTCTTGTGATCGTGCGATCTGTTCCTACGAGTTAAATTGGTCCCGTGTGAGTTGTAGCTTCCTGTCACGGGGTCATTAGGGGGCTGTTTCGGGTTTCAACCATATAACGCCTTGTTTTTAAGCTTAAGTTCTCATATTTTTAAATTATAGTCGTATTCTCACACCGGGAGTCCCGTGACTGTGTGGTCCATTCCTACGAGTTCATGGGTCCCGTGTGAAGTGTTTGTGCCTCTCACAGGTCCGTACGGGGGTTGTTTCATGTTTGCACCCTCTTATGCCTTGTTTTTAAGCTCAAGTCCTCATATTTTCAAATTATCATCGTATTCTGAAACCAAAAGTCCCGTGATTGCGCGGTCAGTTCCTACGTGTTAAATTGATCTCGTGAGAGGTGTTGGTGCATCTAAGGGGACCGTACGGGGGCTATTTCGTGTTTTCACCCTTAACGACTTATTTTTAAGCTTAAGTCCTCATATTTTAAAATTATGATCATATTCTCAAATGGGAATCCCATGATCGCGCGGTCACTTCCTACGAGTTACATGGGTCCCGTGTGAAGTGTTGGTGCCTCTCACTGGGCCGTACGGGGGCTGTTTCATGTTTTCACCCTCTTATGCCTTATTTTTAAGCTCAAGTCCTCATATTTTCAAATTATCATCGTATTCTCAAACCAAAATTCCCGTGATCGCGCGGTCAGTTCCTACGTCTTAAATTGATCTTGTGAGAGGTGTTGGTGCCTCTAATGGAACCATATGGGGGCTATTTCGCGTTTTCACCTGTAACGACTTGTTTTTAAGCTAAAGTCCTCATATTTTCAAATTATAGTCATATTCTCAATCCAAGAGTCCCGTGACTGCGCGATCAGTTCCAATGAGTTACATTGGTCCCATATGAAGTGTTGGTGCCTCTTACGGGGCCGTACGGGGGTTGTTTCATGTTTTCACCCTCTAATGCCTTTTTTTAAAGCTTAAGTCCTCATATTTTCAAATTATCATCGTATTCTCAAATCGAAAGTCCCGTGATCGCGCGGTCAGTTCCTAAGTGTTACATTGGTCCTGTGAGAGGTGTTAGTGCCTCTCACAGGAGGACAGTACGGGGGCTATTTCATGTTTTCACCCTCTAACGTTGTCTTTTTAAGCTATAGTCCTCATATTTTCAAATTATCATCCTATTCTCAAATCGGGAGTCCCGTGATCGCGCGGTCTGTTCCTATGAGTTACATTGTTCTCGTGTGAGGTGTAACTGCCTCTCACGGGGCCGTTCGGGGGCTGTTTCGCGTTTTTACCTTCTAACGCCTTATTTTCAAGCTTAAGACCGCATATTTTCAAACTATAGTTATATTCTCAAACCAGGAGTCTCGTGACTGCGCGGTCAGTTCGTACAAGTTACAATGGTCCCGTGTGAGGTGTTGGAGCCTCTCACGGGGCCGTAAGGGGGCTATTTCCTATTTTCACCCTCCAATGCATTATTTTTAAGCTCAAGTCCACATATTTTCAAATTATCATCATATTCTCAAGTCGAAAGTCCCGTGATCGCGCGATCAGTTTGTACGTGTTACATTGATCTCGTGAGAGGTGTTGGTACCTCTCACGGGACCGTACGAGCAATATTTTGCGTTTTCACCCTCTAACGCCTTGTTTTTAAGCTTAAGTCCTCATATTTTCCAATTATCATCGTATTCTCAAATCGGGAGTCCCGTGATTGGGCAGTCAGTTCCTACGAGTTATAATGGTCCCGTGTAAGGTGTTGGTGCCTCACACGGGGTTGTTTCATACTTACACCCTCTAATGCCTTATTTTTACGATCAACTATTTATATTTTCAAATAATCGTTGTATTCTCAAATCGAAAGTCCCGTGATTGTGAGGTCAGTTCGTACATATTACATTGATCTCGTGAGAGTTATTGGTGCCTTTCACGGGACTGAACGGGGGCTATTTCATGTTTTCACCCTTAACGCCTTATTTTTTTGCTTAAGTCCTCATATTTGTAGATTGTGATCGTATTCTCAAATTGGGAGTCCCGTAATCGCGCGGTCAGTTCCTAGGAGTAACATTAGTCCCGTGTGAGGTTTTGGTACCTCTCACGGAGCCGTACGGGGACTGTTTCATGTTTTTAAGCTCAAGTCCTCATATTTTCAAATTATCATCATATTCTCAAATCGGAAGTCTCATGATCGCGCGATCAGTTACTAAGTGTTACATTTGTCCCGCAAGAGGTGTTAGTGCCTCTCACGGGACTGTACGGGGGATCTTTCATATTTTCACCCTCTAACGCCTTATTTATAAGCTCAAGTCCTCATATTTTGAAATTTTCATTGTATTCTCAAATCAAGATTCCTGTGATCGTGCAATCTGTTCCTATGAGTTACATTGGTCCCGTGTGAGTTGTAACTGCCTGTCACGGGGTCATTAGGAGGCTGTTTCGGGTTTTTACCATCTAATACCTTATTTTTAACGTTAAGTTCTCATATTTTTAAATTATAGTCGTATTCTCAAACCGAAAGTCCCATGACTGTGCGGTTCGTTCCTACGAGTAAAATTGGTCCCGTGTGTGGTTTTTGTGCCTCTCACTGGGCCGTACGGGGGTTGTTTCATGTTTTCAACCTCTAATGCCTTGTTTTTAAGCTTAAGTCCTCATATTTTCAAATTATCATTGTATTCTCAAACTAAAAGTCCCGTGATCGCGTGGTAAGTTCCTATGTGTTAAATTGATCTTGCGAGAGGTTTTGGTGCCTCTAACGGGACCGTACGGGGGCTATTTCGTATTTTCACCATTAATGACTTGTTTTTAAGCTTAAGTCCTCATATTTTCAAATTATGACCGTATTCTCAAATTGGGAGTCCCATGATCGCGCGGTCACTTCCTATGAGTTACATTGGTCCCGTGTGAGGTGTTGGTGCCTCTAACGGGATCGTTTTGGGTTTTTACCTTCTAACACCTTTTTTAAGCTTAAGTCCTCATATTGCAAATTATAGTCGTATTCTCAAATCGGGAGTCCTGTGACTGCGCGGTCAGTTCCAACGAGTTACATTGGTCGCGTGTCAGATGTTGGTACCTCTCATGGGGCCGTACGGGGATTGTTTCATGTTATCACCCTCTAATACCTTGTTTTCAAGATTAAGTCCTCATATTTTCAAATTATCATCGTATTCTCAAATCGAAAGTCCCGTGATCGTGTGGTCAGTTACTACATGTTACATTGGTCCTGTGAGAGGTGTTGGTGCCTCTCACAGGTGGACTGTACGGAGGTTATTTCATGTTCTCACCCTCTAACGCCGTGTTTTTAAGCTACAGCCCTCATATTTTCAAATTATCATCATATTCTCAAATTGGGAGTCCCGTGATCGGGCGATCAGTTCTTACTAGTTACATTTGTCCCGTGTGAGGTGTTAGTTCCTCTTGCGGGGTTGTTCGGGGGCTGTTTCGAGTTTTTACCTTCTAACACCCAGTTTTTAAGCTTAAGTCCTCATATTTTCAAATTGTAGTCGTATTCTCAAATCGGGAGTCCCATGATCGTGCGGTCAGTTACTACGTATTACATTGATCCCGTGAGATGTGTTGGTGCCTTTCACAGAACCGTACAACAGCTATTTCGTGTTTTCACCCTCTAATGCCTTGTTTTTAAGATCAAGTCCTCATATTTTCAAATTATCATCGTATTCTCGACTCGAAGTTCCGTGTTCAAGCGATCAGTTCCTAAGTTTTACATTGGTCCCGTGAGAGGTGTTGGTGCCTCTCACGGGACCGTACGTGGGCTTTTTCGTGTTTTCACCCTCTAATGCCTTGTTTTAAGCATAAGTCTGTATATTTTCAAATTATCGTTGAATTATCAAATTGGTAGTCCCGTGATCATGCGGTCAGTTCCTACAAGTTACATTAGTCACGGTGTGAGGTGTTAGTGCCTCTCACGGGGCCGTTCGGCGGTTGTTTTAGGTTTTTACCTTCTAACGCCTTGTTTTTAATCTTAAGTCCTCATATTTTCAACTTATAGTCGTATTCTCAAATCGAGAGTTCCATAACTACGCGGTCAGTTCCTACGAGTTACATTGGCCCCGTGTGAGGTGTTGGTGCCTCTCACGGGTCGTACGGGGGATGTTTCATTTTTTCACCCACGAATGCCTTATGTTTAAGCTCAAGTTCTAATATTTTCAAATTATCATCGTATTCTCAAATCGGGAGTCTAGTGATCGCTCAGTCAGTTTTTACGAGATACATTAGTCCCGTGTGAGGTGTTGGTGCCTCTCACCGGGGCTATTTGATGTTTTCACCCTCTAATGCCTTGTTCTTAAGCTTAAGTCCTCATATTTGTAAATTATAAACGTATTCTCAAATGAAAGTTTCGTGATTGCGTGATCAGTTCCTATGTGTTTCATTGATCTTATGAGAGGTGTTGGTGCCTCTCAAAGCACCGTATGGGGGCTATTTCATGTTTTCAACCTTAACACCTCATTTTTAAGCTTAAGTCCTCATATTTTAAAATTATCATCGTATTCTAAAATCGGGAGTCCCGTGATTGCGGGGTCAGTTCCTACAAGTTATGTTGGTCCCGTGTGAGGTGTTGGTGCCTCTTTGGGGGCTGTTTTGGGTTTTTACCTTCTAACGCCTTGTTTTTAAGCTTAAGCCCTCATATTTTTAAATTATAGTCTTATTCTCAAATCGGGAGTCCTGTGACTATGCGATTAGTTCCTATGAGTTACATTGGTCATGTGTGAGGTATTGGTGCCTCTCACGGGGCCGTACGGGGGATGTTTCATGTTTTCACCCTCTAATGCCTTATTTTTAAGTTTAAGTCCTCATATTTTCAAATTATCGTCATATTCTCAAACCAAAAGTCCCATGTTCGGACGGTCAGTTCCTACATTTTACATTTGTCCCATGAGAGGTGTTGGTGCCTCTCACAGGACTGTACGTGGGCTATTTCGTGTTTTCACTCTCTAACGCCTTGTTTTTATGGTAAAGTCCTAATATTTTCAAATTATCTTCATATTCTCAAATCGGAATTCTTTTGATCGGGTAGTCAGTTCCTACGAGTTACATTTGTCTCGTGTGAGGTGTTGGTGCCTCTCACGGGCTCGTTCGGTGGTTGTTTCGGGTTTTTACCTTTTAATGCTTTGTTTTTAATAAGTCCTCATATTTTCAAATTACAGTCGAATTCACAAACCAGGATTACCGTGACTATGTGGTCAGTTCCTACGTGTTACATTAGTCCCGTGTGAGGTGTTGGTACCGCTCATGGGTCCGTACGACGGTTGTTTCATGTTTTCAAACTCTAGTGATTATTTTTAAGCCCAAGTACTCAAATTTTAAAATTAATGTCATATTCTCAAATCGAAAGTTCCGTGATCATGCGGTCAGTTCCTACGTATTACATTGGTCCCGCGAGTTATGTTGGTGCCTCTCACGGGATCGTACGGGTGCTATTTCATGTTTTTACCCTCTAATGCCTTGCTTTTAAGCTCAAGTCCTCATATTTTCAAATTATCATCGTATTCTCAATCGAAAGTCCCGTGATCACGCGGACAGTTCCTACATGTTACATTGGTCTCGTGAGAGGTGCTGGTGCCTCTCACGGGACCGTACGGGGGATCTTTTGTATTTTCACCCTCTAACTCCTTTTTTAAGCTCAAGTCCTCATATTTTTAAATTATCATCGTATTCTCAAATCTGGAGTCCCGTGATCATGCGGTGTGTTCCTACAAGTAACATTGGTCCCGTCATCACGCGGCCTGTTCATAAAAGTTACAGCATGGTTAGTTCCTATGAGTTATATTGGTCCCGTTTGAGGTGTTGGTACTGCTCATGGGTCCGTACGGGAGTTGTTTCATATTTTCACTCTCTAGTGACTGTTTTTAAGCTCAAGTCCTTATATTTTGAAATTATTGTCGTATTCTCAAACTGGATGTTCCGTGATCACGCGGTCAGTTCCTACGTATTACATTAGTCCCGCGAGTTGTGTTGGTGCCTCTTATGGGACCGTACGGGGGCTATTTCTTGTTTTCACGCTCTAATGCCTTATTTTTAAGCTCAAGTCCTCATATTTTCAAATTATTGTCGTATTCTCAACCGGAAGTCCCGTCACCACGCAAACAGTTCCTACGTGTTACATTGGTCCTGTGAGAGGTGTTGGTGCCTCTCACGGGACCGTATGGGGGCTCTTTCATGTTTTCACCCTCTAATGCCTTATTTTTAAGCTTAAGTCCTTATATTTTAAAATTATCGTGTTATTATCAAATTGGTAGTCCCGTGATCACTCGATCAGCTCCTACGAGTTACGTTGGTCACATGTAGGGTGTTGGTGCCTCTCACGGGGCCGTTCGGCGGTTGTTTCGGGGGTTTTTACCTTCTAACGCCTTCTTTTCAAGCTTAAGTCCTCATATTTTCTAATTATATTTGTATTTTCAAATCGTGAGTCCCATGACTGTGCGGTCAGTTCCTATGAGTTACATTGGTCCCATATGATGTGTTGGTGCTTCTCACGGGGCCGTATGGAGGTTGTCCATATTTTCACCCTCTAATGAGTTATTTTTAAGCTTAAGTTCACATATTTTCAAATTATCGTCGTATTCTCAAACCGAAAGCCCCGTGATCACGGGATCAGTTCCTACATGTTACATTGGTCTCGTGATAGGTGCTAGAGCCTCTCACGGGATCGTACGGGGGATCTTTCATATTTCCACCTTTTAACGTCTTGTTTTTAAGATGAAGTCCTCATATTTTTAAATTATCATCGTATTCTCAAATCAAGAGTCCCGTAATCGCCCGGTTTGTTCCTACGAGTTACATTGGACCCGTGTGAGGTGTAGCTGCCTCTCACGGGGCCATTCGGGGCCTGTTTTGGGTTTTTACCTTCTAACGCCTTGTTTTTAAGCTTAAGTCCACTTATTTTGAAATTATAGTCGTACTCTCAAACAGGGAGTCTCGTGAAAGCGCGATCAGTTCCTATGAGTTACATTGGTCCCATGTGAGGTGTTGGTACCGCTCACGGGGCTGTTTCATGTTTTCACCCTCTAGTGACTTATTTTTAAGCTCAAGTCCTCAGATTTTCAAATTATTATCTTATTCTCAAACGAGAAGTCCCGTGATCGCGCGGTCAGTTCCTACGTGTTACATTGGTCCTGTGAGATGTGTTGGTGCCTCTCACGGGACTATACGGGGGCTATTTTGTGTTTTCACCCTCTAATGCCTTATTTTTAAGCTTAAGTCCTTATATTTTAAAATTATCATCGTATTCTCAAATAGGGAGTCCCATGATCAGGCGGTCAGTTTCTACGAGTTACATTGGTCCCGTGTGAGGCGTTAGTTCCTCTCACGGGGCCATTCGGGGGCTGTTCGTGTTTTCACCCTCTACAGCCTTATTTTTAAGCTTAAGTCCTCATATTTTCAAATTATCATCGTATTTTCTAATTAGGAGTCCCGTGATTATGCGACCTGTTCCTACGAGTTATATTGGTCCCATGTGAGGTGTTGCTACCTCTCACAAGGCCGTACGGGGGCTGTTTTTGGATTTTACCTTCAAATACCTTATTTTTAAGCTTAAGTGCTCATATTTTCAAATTATAGTGTTATTCTCAAATCGGGAGTCCCGTGACTGCGCTTTCAGTTCCTACGGGTCACATTGGTCCCGTGTTAGGTATTGGTGCTTCTCACGGGGCAGTACGGGGGCTGTTCCATGCTTTCACCCCCTAATAACATGTTTTTAAGATCAAGTTCTCATATTTTCAAATTATCATCATATTCTCAAACCTAAAGTCCCATGATCACGCGGTGAGTTTTTGCATGTTACATTGGTCTTGTGATAGGTATTGGTGCCTCTCACGGGACCGTACGAGGGCTATTTCGTGTTTTCACCCTCCAACGCCTTCTTTTTAAGCTAAAGTCCTCATATTTTCTAATTATTGTAGTATTCTCAAATTAGGAGTCCCGTGATCGGCGATCAGTTCCTACGAGTTACATTGGTCCTGTTTGAGGTGTTAGTGCCTCTCACGAAGCCGTTCGGGGGTTGTTTTTGGTTTTTACCTTCTAACGCCTTATTTTTAAGCTTAAGTCCTCATATTTTCAAATTATAGTCATATTCTCAAACCGGGAGTACCATTATCACGCGATCAGTTCTTACGAGTTACATTGGTCCTGTGCGAGGTATTAGTGCCTCTCCTGAGTTCGTTCGGGGGTTATTTTGGGTTTTTACCATCTAGCACCTTGTTTTTAATATTAACTCCTCATATTTTCAAATTGTAGTCGAATTCTCAAACCGAAAGTCCCGTGAATGCGCGGTTAGTTCCTAGGAGTAACATTGGTCCCGTGTGAGCTGTTGGTGCCTATCACGGCGTCGTACGGGGGTGGTTTCCTATTTGCACCCTCTAATGCCTTGTTTTTAAGCTTAAGTCCTCATATTTTCAAATTATCATCATATTCTAAACCCAGAAGTCTTTTGAATGAGCGGTAAATTCCTACGTGCTACCTTGGTCCCATGAGAGATGTCGGTGCCTCTCACGGGATCGTACGGGGGCTCTTTCATATTTTCACCCTCTAACGCCTTATTTATAAGATTAATTCCTCATATTTTCAAATTATCATCGTATTCTCAAATCGAGAGTCCCCTGATCATGCAGTTTATTCCTACGAGTTACATTGGTCTCGTGTCAGGTGTTAGTGCTTCTCACGAGGCCGTTCGGGGATTGTTTCAGTTTTTTACCTTCTAACGCCTTGTTTTTAAGCTTAAGTCCTTGTATTTTCAAATTATAGTCAAATTCTCAAACTGGAAGTCTCGTGAATGCGCGGTCAGTTCCTACGAGTTATATTGGTCCTGTGTGACGTGTTGGTGCCTCTCACGGGGTCTTACGGGGGTGGTTTCCTATTTTCACCCTATAATGCCTTGTTTATAAGCTGAAGTCCTTATATTTTCAAATTATCATTGTATTTTAAAACCAGAAGTCCCGTGATCAGTTCCTACGTGTTACATTGGTCCTGTGAGAGATGTTGGTGCCTCTCACGGGACCGTACGGGGGCCATTTCGTGTTTTCACCCTTAACGCTTTGTTTTTAAGCTGAAGTCCTCATATTTTCAAATTATGGTCATATTCTCAAAACGGGAGTCCCGTGATCAAGCGGTCAGTTCCTAGGAGTTACATTGGTTCCGTGTGAGGTGTTGGTACCTCTCACGGGGTCGTTCGGGAGTTGTTTTGGGTTTTTACCATCTAACGCCTTGTTTTAAGCTTAAGTCCTCATAATTTCAAATTATAATCGTATTCTAAAATTGGGAGTCTCGTGACTGCGCGATTAGTTCCTACGAGTAACATTGGTCCCATGTGAAGTGTTGGTGCCTCTCAGAGAGTCGTACGAGGTCTCTTTCAAGTTTTCACCCTCTAATGCCTTGTTTTTAAGCTCAAGTACTCATATTTTTAAATTATCATCGTATTCTCAAACCGAAAGTCCCGCGATCGCGCGGTCAATTTCGATGTGTTACATTGATCTTGTGAGAGGTGTCGGTGCTTCTCATGGGACCGTACGGGGGCGACTTCATGTTTTCACCCTTTAATGCCTTATTTTTAATCTAAAGTCCTCATATTTTCAAATTATCGTCGTATTCTCAAATCGGGAGTCCTCTGTTTGGTTGGTCAGTTCCTACGAGTTACATTGGTCCCGTGTGAGGTGTTAGTGTTTCTCACGTGGCCATTCGGGGGCTGTTTCAAGTTTTTACCTTCTAACACCTTGTTTTTAAGCTTAAGAAATCATATTTTCAAATTATCATCGTATTCAAAAACCAAAAATCCCATGATTGCGCGATTAGTTTCTACGTGTTACATTGATCTCGTGAGACGTTATGGCGCCACTCACGGGGCCATACGGGGGCTATTTCCTATTTTCACCCTCTAATGCCTTGTTTTCTCAAAATGGGAATTCCGTGACTGCACGATCAGTTCCTACGGGTCATATTGGTCCCGTGTGAAATGTTGCTGCCCCTCACGGGGCTGTACGGGGTTTGTTTCATGTTTTCACCCTCTAATGCCTTGTTTTTAAGCTCAAGTCCTCATATTTTCAAATTATAGTCGTATTCTTAAAACGGGAATCCCGTGGCTATGCAGTGAGTTCCTACGAGTTATATTGGTCCCGTGTGAGGTGTTGGTGCCACAAAAGGGGGGCCGTACGATGGCTATCTCATGTTTTCACCCTCTAATGCCTTCCTTTTAAGCTTAAGTCCTCATATTTTCAAATTATTGTCGTATTCTCAAACCGGAAGTCCTGTGACTGTGCAGTTAGTTCCTACGTGTTACATTGATCCCATGAGACGTGTTGGTGCCACTCTTAGGGCCGTACGGGGGCTATTTTGTGTTTTCACCCTTTAATGCCTTATTTTTAAGCTCAAGTCGTCATATTTTCAAATTATCGTCGTATTCTTAACCGAAAGTCTTTTGATCGTGTGGTCAGTTTGTATGTGTTACATTGGTCCTGTGAGAAGTGTTACTGCCTCTCACGGGATCGTACATGGGCTTTTTCGTGTTTTTACCCTCTAACGCCTTGTTTTTAAGCTTAAATCCTCTTATTTTGAAATTATCATCGTATTATCAAATCGGGAGTCCCGTGATCATGCGGTTAGTTCCTCCGATTTACATTGGTCTTGTGTGAGGTGTTCGTTCCTCTCACGGGGCAGTTCGGGGGCTGTTTCGAGTTTTACCTTCTAACGCCTTGTTTTTAAGCTTAAGTTCTCATATTTTTAAATTATAGTCGTATTCTCGACCCGGAGTCCCGTCACTGCGCGTTTAGTTCCTACGAGTTACATTGGTCCTATGTGAGGTGTTAATGCCTTTTACGGGAAAGTTTGACCGCAGCTTTGGGTTTTTACCTTTTAACGCCTTATTTTTAAGCTTAAGTCCTCATATTTTCAAATTATAGTCGTATTCTCAGCCGGGAGTCCCATCACTGCGCGGTCAGTTCCTACGAGTAACATAGGTCCTGTGTGAGGTGTTGGTTCCTCTCACGAGGCCGTACGGGGGTTGTTTCCTGTTTTTAACCTCTAATGCCTTGTTTTTAAGCTCAAGTCCTAATATTTTAAAATTATCGTCGTATTCTCAAATCAGAAGTCTTGTGATCGCGAGGTCTGTTCCTATGTGTTACATTGGTCCCCTGAGAGGTGTTAGTGCCTCTCACGGGACTGTATGGGGGCTCTTTTGTATTTTCACCCTCTAACGCCTTATTTTTTAGCTTAAGTCCTCATGTTTTCAAATTATCATCGTATTCTCAAATCAAGAGTCCCGTGATCGCGCGATCTGTTCCTACGAGTTGCATTAGTTCCGTGTGAGGTATAGCTACCTCTCATGGGACCGTTTGGGAATTGTTTCGGCTTTTTACCTTCTAACACCTTATTTTTAAGCTGAAGTCCTCATATTTTCAAATTATAGTCATATTCTCAAACTCGGAGTCTCATGACTATGAAGTCAGTTCCTACGAGTCACATTCGTTCCGTGAAAGGTGTTAGTGCCTCTCACGGGATGATACGGGGGTTATTTCGTGTTTTCCCCTTATAACGCCTTGTTTTGAAGCCAAAGTCCTCGTATTTTCAAATTATCATCGTATTCCCAAATCGGGAGTCCCAGCATTGGGCGGTCAGTTCCTACGAGTTACATTGGTCCCGCGTAAGTTGTTAGAGCCTCTCACGGGGTCTATCGGGGGCTATTTTGGGTTTTTACCTTCTAAAGCCTTGTTTTTAAGCTTAAGTCCTTATATTTTCAAATTATAGTCATTTTTAAAACTGGGACTCCCATGATCGCGCGGTAACTACCTACATGTTACATTGGTCCCGTGAGAGGTGTTGGTGCCTCTCACAAGGCCGTAGGGGGCTGTTTCTTATTTTCACCCTCTAATGCCTTATTTTCAAGCTCAAGTCATCATATTTTCACTTTATCATCGTATTCTTAAATTGGAAGTCCTGTGATCGCACGGTCAGTTCCGACGTGTTACATTGGTCCCGTGAGAGGTGTCGATGCCTCTCATAGGACCGTATGCAGGCTCTTTTGTGTTTTCACCTTATAACGACTTATTTTTAAGCTTAAGTCCTCATATTTTCAAATTATCATCGTATTATCAAATCGGGAGTCCCATAATTGCATGTTCAGTGCCTCGGAGTTACATTGGTCTCGTGTGAGTTGTTAATGC
Source organism: Sambucus nigra (assembly GCA_949130495.1). Classification (NCBI taxonomy): domain Eukaryota; kingdom Viridiplantae; phylum Streptophyta; class Magnoliopsida; order Dipsacales; family Adoxaceae; genus Sambucus; species Sambucus nigra. The sequence goes on along the minus strand of OX422219.1, from coordinate 377,642,646 downwards.
CTCTCACGGGGCCGTTTGGGGGTTGTTTCGTGTTTTTACCTTCTAACGCCTTATTTTTAAGCTTAAGTCCTCATATTTTCAAATTATAGTCATATTTTCAATCAGGAGTCCTGTGACTGCGCGATCAGTTCCTACGAGTTACATTGGTGCCATATGAGGTGTTGGTGCCTCTCACGGGGCTGTACGGGGGTTGTCTTTTGCTTTCACCCGCTAATGCCTTATTTTTAAGCACAAGTACTCATATTTTCAAATTATAGTTATAATATCAAACTGGAAGTCCCTTGATCGCGCGATTAGTTCCTACGTGTTATATTAGTCCCATGAGATGTGTTGGTGCCTCTCATGGGATCGTATGGGGGCTATTTCGAGTTTTCATCCTCTAACGCCTTATTTTTAAGCTTAAGCCTTCATATTTTCAAATTATCATTGTATTCTCAAACTGGAAGTTGCGTGATCGTGCGGTTAGTTCCTACGTGTTATATGGGTCCAGTGAGAGGTGTTAGTGCCTCTCACGGGATGATATAGGGGCTATTTCATGTTTTCCCCTTTTAACACCTTGTTTTGAAGCCAAAGTCCTCATATTTTTAAATTATCATCATATTCCTAAATTGGGAGTCTCGGGATTGGGCAGTCAGTTCCTACGAGTTACATTGGTCCCGCCTAAGCTGTTAGAGCCTCTCACGGGGCCTATCGAGGGCTATTTTGGGTTTTTACCTTCAAATGCCTTGTTTTTAAGCTTAAGTCCTTATATTTTCAAATTATAGTCATTTTTTTAAAACCGGGACTCCCATGATCGTGCGATAAGTTCCTACATGTTACATTGGTCCCGTGAGTGGTGTTGGTGCCTCTCATGGAGCCTTAGGGGGGCTGTTTCGTGTTTTCACCCTCTAATGCCTTATTTTTACGCTCAAGTTGTCTTATTTTCACTTTAGCGTCGTATTCTTAAATTGAATGTCCCGTGATCGCGCAGTCAATTTCGAGGTGGTGTTACATTGGTCCCGTGAGAGGTGTCGGCGCCTCTCACGGGACCGTACACGGGCTCTTTCATGTTTTCATCCTCTAATGCCTTATTTTTAGGCTAAAGTCCTCATATTTTCAAATTATCATGGTATTCTCAAATCGGGAGTACTGTGATCAGGCGGTCAGCTACTATGAGTTACATTGGTCCCGTGTGAGGTGTTAGTGCCTCTTATAGGGCCTTTCGGGGGTTGTTTCGGATTTTTACCTTCTAACGCCTTGTTTTCAAGCTTAAGTCCTCATATTTTCAAATTATGGTCATGTTTTCAATCGGGAGTCCCGTGATTGGGTGGTCAGTTCCTAGGAGTTACATTGGTCCCATGTGAGGTTTTAGTACCTCTCACGGGGCCGTTCGAGCATTGTTTCAGGTTTGTACCTTCTAATGCCTTATTTTTAAGCTTAAGTACTCATATTTTCAAATTATAGTCGTATTCTCAAATTGAGAGTTCCGTGATCGGGCGGTCAGTTCCTACGTGTTACATTGGTCCCGTGAGAGGTGTTGGTGCCACTCAAGGGGCCGTACTGGGGCTATTTCTTGTTTCCCCTTCTAACGCCTTGTTTTGAAGCTAAAGTCCTCATATTTTTAGATTATCATCATATTACCAAATTAGGAGTCCCGGGATTAGGTGGTTAGTTCCTACGAGTTACATTGGTCCCGTGTAAGTTGTTAGTGCCTCTCACGGGGCCGTTTGGGGGCTATTTCGGGTTTTTACTTTCTAACACCTTATTTTTAATCTTAAGTCCTTATATTTTCAAATTATAGTCATTTTCTAAAACCGGGACTGCCATGATCGCGCGGTAAGTTCCTACATGTTACATTGGTCCCGTGAGAGGTGTTGGTGCCTCTCATAGGGCCGTAGGGGGCTGTTTTATGTTTTCTCCCTCTAATGCCTTATTTTTAAGCTCAAGTCATCATATTTTCACTTTATCATCGTATTCTCAAATCGGAAGTCCTGTGATCGCACGGTTAGTTTCGACGTGTTACATTGGTCCCGTGAGAGGTGTCGATGCCTCTCACAGGACCGTATGCAGGCTCTTTCGTGTTTTCACCCTGTAACGACTTGTTTATAAGCTTAAGTCCTCATATTTTCAAATTATCATCGTATTATCAAATCGGGAGTCCCATAATTATGTGGTCAGTGCCTCGGAGTTACATTGGTCTCGTGTGAGTTGTTAATGCCTCTCACGGGGCCGTTCGAGGGTTGTTTCGTGTTTTTACCTTCTAACGCCTTGTTTTTAAGCTTAAGTCCTCATATTTTCAAATTATAGTTGTATTCTCAACCGGGAGTCCTCTGACTACGCGATCAGTTCCTACGAGTTACATTGGTGCCATGTGCGGTGTTGGTGCCTCTCACGGGGCCGTACGGGGGTTGTCTTTTGTTTTCACCCTCTAATGCCTTATTTTTAAGCACAAGTCCTCATATTTTCAAATTATAGTTGTAGTCTCAAACCGAAAGTCCCTTAATCGCGCGATCAGTTCCTACATGTTACATTGGTCCCATGAGATGTGTTGGTGCCTATCATGGAATCGTACAGGGGCTATTTCGAGTTTTCACCCTCTAACGCCTTATTTTTAAGCTTAAGTCCTCATATTTTCAAATTATCATTGTATTCTCAAACTGGAAGTTAAGTGATCATGCGGTTACTTCCTACGTTTTACATGGGTCCCGTGAGAGGTGTTAGTGCCTCTCACGGGATGATAGGGGGGCTATTTTGTGTTTTCCCCTTCTAACGCCTTGGTTTGAAGCTAAAGTCCTCATATTTTCAAATTATCATCATATTCCCAAATCGGGAGTCTCGAGATTGGACAGTCAGTTCCTACGAGTTACATTGGTCCCGCATAAGTTGCTAGTGCCTTTCACGGGGCCTATTGGGGGCTATTTCGGGTTTTTACCTTCTAACTCATTGTTTTTAAGCTTAAGTCCTTATATTTTCAAATTATAGTCATTTTTTAAAACCGGGACTCCCATGATCGCGCGGTAAGTTCCTTCATGTTACATTGGTCCCGTGAGAGGTGTTGGTGCCTCTCACGGGGCCGTAGGGGGGCTGTTTCGTGTTTTCACCCTCTAATGCCTTATTTTTACGCTCAAGTTGTCTTATTTTCACTTTAGCATCGTATTCTCAAATTTAATGTCCCGTGATCGCGCAGTCAGTTCCGACGTGTTACATTGGTCCCGTGAGAGGTGTCGGCGCCTCTCACAGGACCGTATGCGGGCTCTTTCATGTTTTCATCCTCTAACGCCTTATTTTTAAGCTAAAGTACTCATATTTTCAAATTATTGTAGTATTCTCAAATCGAGAGTACTGTGATCGGGCGGTCAGTTACTATGAGTTACGTTGGTCCTGTGTGAGGTGTTAGTGCCTCTCACAGGGACTTTCGGGGGTTGTTTCGGATTTTTACCTTCTAACGCCTTTGTTTTCAAGGTTAAGTCCTCATATTTTCAAATTATGGTCGTGTTCTCAATCGGGAGTCCCATGATTGGGTGGTCAGTTCTTAGGAGTTACATTGGTCCCATGTGAGGTGTTAGTACCTCTCACGGGGCCGTTCGAGCGCTGTTTCGGGTTTGTACCTTCTAACGCCTTATTTTTCAGCTTAAGTACTCATATTTTCAAATTATAGTCGTATTCTCAAACTGGGAGTCCCGTGATCGCGCGGTCAGTTTCTACGTGTTACATTGGTCCCGTGAGAGGTGTTGGTGCCACTCACGGGGCCGTATTGGGGCTATTTCGTGTTTTCCCCCTCTAATGCCTTATTTTTAAGATCAAGTGCTCATAATTTCAAATTATCATCGTATTCTCAACCGAAAGTCCAGAGATCGTGCGGTTAGTTCCTGCATGTTATATGGGACGGTACACGAGCTTTTTTTTATTTTTACCCTATAACGGCATGTTTTTAAGCTTAAGTCCTCATATTTTTAAATTATCATTGTATTATCAAATCCAGAGTCCCATCATCGTGTGGTCAGTGCCTCAAAGTTACATTAGTCTCGTGTGAGTTATTAGTGCCTCTCACGGGGCCGTTTTGGGGCTATTTCATGTTTTTACCTTCTAATGCCTTGTTTTTTAAGCTTAAGTCCTCATATTTTAAAATTATAGTCTTATTCTCAATCGGGAGTCCCATGACTGCGCGATCAGTTCCTACGAGTTACATTGGTGTCGTGTGAGGTGTTTCGTGCCTCTCACGGGGCCGTACGAGGGTTGTCTCTTATTTTCACCCTCTAATGCCTTATATTTAAGTTTAAGTCCTCGTATTTTCAAATTATCATCGTATTCTCAAATTGAAAGTCCCATGATCGCGCGGTTAGTTCCTACGTCTTACATTGGTCCTGTGAGATGTGTTGGTGCCTCTCATGGGATCGTACGGGGACTATTTAGAGTTTTCACCCTCTAACGCCTTGTTTTTAAGCTTAAGTCCTCATATTTTCAAATTATTGTCATATTCTCAAATCGAAAGTCTCGTGATTGCGTGGTCATTTCCTACGTGTTACATTGGTCCCGTGAAAGGTGTTAGTGCCTCTCGCGGGATGATACGGGGGCTATTTCGTGTTTTCCCCTTATAACGCCTTGCTTTGAAGCCAAAGTCCTCATAATTTCAAATTATCATCGTATTCCCAAATCGGGAGTCCCAGCATTGGGCGGTCAGTTCCTACGAGTTACATTGGTCCCGCATAAGTTGTTAGTGCCTCTCACGGGGCCGTTCGGGGATATTTTGGGTTTTTACCTTCTAACACCTTGTTTTTAAGCTTAAGTCCTTATATTTTCAAATTATAGTTATTTTCTAAACTCGGGACTCCCATGATCGTGCGGTAAGTTCCTACAAGTTACATTTGTCCCATGAGGGGTGTTGGTGCCCCTCACGGGGCCGTAGGGGGGCTGTTTTGTTTTTGTACCCTCTAATGCCTTATTTTTAAGCTCAAGTCGTCTTATTTCCACTTTATCATCGTATTCTCAAAGTGTAAGTCCTGTGATCGCGCAGTCAGTTCTGACGTGTTACATTGGTCCCGTGAGAGGTGTCAGTGCCTCTCACGGGACCGTACGCGGGCTCTTTCGTGTTTTCAGCCTCTAACACCTTGTTTTTAAGCTAAAGCCCAAATATTTTCAAATTATCATAGTATTCTAAAATCGGGAGTCCTGTGATTGGGTGATCAGTTCCTGGTCCCGTGTGAGGTGTTGTGCCACTCACGGGGCCTTTCGAGGGCTATTTCTAGTTTTTACCTTCTAACACCTTATTTTTAAGCTTAAGTCCTCATATTTTCAAATTATAGTCGTATTCTCAACCGAGAGTCCCGTGACTGCGCGATCAGTTCCTACGAGTTACAAAGGTATAGTGTGAGGTGTTGGTGACTCTTACGGGGCCGTTCGTGGGTTGTTTTGTGTTTTTAGCTTCTAACGCCTTATTTTCAAGTTTAAGTGCTCATTTTTTAAAACTATAGTCGTATTCTCAATCGGGAGTCCCGTGACTGCACGATCAGTTCCTACGAGTTGCATTGGTGCCGTGTGAGGTGTTTGTGCCACTCACTGGGCCGTACGGGGGTTGTTTTCATTTTTCAGCGTCTAATGCCTTATTTTTAAGCTTAAGTCCTCATATTTTCAAATTATCGTTGTATTATCAAACCGGAAGTCCCGTGATCGCGCGATCAGTTCCTACGTGTTACATTGGTCCAGTGAGAGGTGTTAGTGCCTCTCACAGGACCAAATGAGGGCTCCTTTTTATTTTCACCCTCTAACGCCTTGTTTTTAAGCTCAAGTCCTCATATTTTTAAATTATTGTTGTATTCTCAAATCGGGAGTCCCGTGATCGCGCGATCTATTCCTACGAGTTACATTGGTCCCGATGATGTGTAGCTGCCTCTCACGAGGCCGGTCGGGGAATATTTCGTGTTTTTATCTTGTAACGCCTTGTTTTCAAGCGTAGGTCCTGATATTTTCAAGTTATAGTTGTATTCTAAAATGGGGAGTTTCGTGACTACGCGGTCAGTTCTTATGAGTTACATTGGTCCCGTGTGAGGTGTTGGTGCCTCTCACGAGGCCGTATGGGGGCTATTTAATGTTTTCACCCTCTAATGCCTACTTTTTAAGTTCAAGTCCACATATTTTTAAATTATTATCGTATTCTCAAGCCGAAAGTCCCGTAATCCCACGGTCAATTCGTACGTGTTACATTAATCTCGTGAGAGGTGTTAGTGCCTCTCACGGGACCGTACGGGGACTAATTCATGTTTTCACCCTCTAACGCCTTATTTTTAAGCTTAAGTCCTCATATTTTGAAATTATCATCGTATTTTCAAATCGGGACTCCCGTGATCGGGCGATCAGTTCCTACAAGCTACAATGGTCCCGTGTAAGGTGTTGGTGCCTCTTAGGCGGCTATTTCGGGTTTTTACCTTCTAACGCCTCATTTTTAAGCTTAAGTCCTCATATTTTAAAATTATAGTCTTATTCTCAAATCAGGAGTCCCATGACTGCGCGATCAATTCCTACGAGTTACATTGGTCCCGTATGAGGTGTTGGTGCTGCTCACGGGGCCGTATAGGGGTTGTTTCATGTTTTCACCCTCTAATGCCTTATTTTTAAGCTGAAGTCCTCAAATTTTCAAATTATCGTTATATTCTAAAATAAAAAGTCCCGTGATCGCGTGGTCAGTTCCTACATATTACATTGGTCCCATGAGATATATTGGTGCCTCTCATTGCATCGTACGGGGGTTATTTCGTGTTTTCAACCTCTAACGCCTTGTTTTTAAGCTTAAGTCCTTATATTTTCAAATTTTCATCGTATTCTCAAATCAGGGGTCCCGTGATTGGGCGGTCCGTTCCTACGATTTACTTTGGTCCCGTATGAGGTGTTAGTTCCTCTCATGGGGCCATTCGGGGGCTGTTTCGGGTTTTTACCTTCTAACGCCTTGTTTTTAAGCTGAAGTCCTCATATTTTCAAATTATAATCGTATTCTCAAGACGGGGGGTCCCGTGTTCGCGCGGTTAGTTCCTACGTGTTAAATGGGTTCCGTGAGAGGTATTGGTGCCTCTCACGGGACCATACTGGGGCTCTTTCATATTTTCACCCTCTAACCCCTTGTTTTTAAGCTTAAGTCCTCATATTTTCAAATTATCGTAGTATTCTCAAATCGGGAGTACTGTGATCGAGCGGTCAGTTACTATGAGTTACATTGGTCCCGTGTGAGGTGTTAGTGCCTCTCACAGGGCTTTCGGGGCTTGTTTCGTATTTTCATCCTCTAACGCCTTATTTTTAAGCTTAAGTCCTCATATTTTCAAATTATAGTCGTATTATCAAATCGGGAGTCCAGTGATTGGGCAGTCAGTTCCTACGAGTTACATTGGTCCCGTGTGAGGTGTTAGTGCCTTTCTCGGGGTCGTACGAGGGATGTTTCATGTTTTCACCCACTAATGCCTTATGTTTAAGCTCAAGTTCTAATATTTTCAAATTATCATTGTATTCACAAATCGGGAGTCCCGTGATCGCGCGGTTAGTTTCTACGAGATACATTGGTCTCGTGTGAGGTGTTGGTGCCTCTTACGGGGGCTATTTCATGTTTTCACCCTCTAATGCCTTATTTTTAAGCTTAAATCCTCATATTTTTGAATTATCATCGTATTCTCAAACAGAAGTCCCGTGTTCACGCGGTCAGTTCCTATGTGTTACATTGATCTTGTGAGAGATGTTGCTGCCTCTCACAGGACAGTACGGGGGCAATTTCATGTTTTCAACCTTAACTCCTTATTTTTAAGCTTAAGTCCTCATATTTTAAAATTATCATCATTTTCTCAAATTGGGAGTCCCGTGATCGCGCGATCAGTTCCTACGAGTTACATTGGTCCCGTGTGAGGTGTTGCTGCCTCTCAGGGGGCTGTACGACGGCTATTTCATGTTTTCACCCTCTAATGCCTTATTTTTATGCTCAAGTCCTCATATTTTTAAATTATCGCCATATTCTCAAACCGGAAGTCCCGTGATCACGCAGTCAGTTCCTATGTGTTACATTGGTCCCATGATCACGCCGTCTCCCGTGATAGGTGTTGCTGTCTCTCATAGGGGATCGTATGAGGGTTATTTCATGTTTCCCCCCTCTAATACTGTGTTTTGGATCTACAGTCCTCATATTTTCAAATTATCATCGTATTCTTAAATCGAGAGTCCCGTGATCGCGCGATCAGTTACTATGTGTTACATTGGTCCCGTGAGAGGTGTTGGTGCCTTTCACAGGACCGTACGGGGGATCTTTCGTGTTTTCCCCCTCTAATGCCTTGTTTTAAGCTTAAGTCTTTATATTTTCAAATTATCATTGAATTATCAAATAGGTAGTCCCGTGATCGTGCGGTCAGTTCCTACGAGTTACATCAGTCACGTGTGAGGTGTTGGTGCCTCTCACGGGGCCGTTCGACGGTTGTTTCGGGTTTCTACCTTCTAACGACTTATTTTTAAGCTTAAGTCCTCATATTTTCAACTTATAGTCCTATTCTCAAATCGAGAGTTCCATGACAGCACAGTCAGTTCCTACGAGTTGCATTGGTCCCGTGTGCGTTGTTGGTGCCTTTCAAGGGGCCGTTCGAGGGGTGTTTCATGTTTTCACCCACTAATGCCTTATGTTTAAGCTCAAGTTCTCATATTTTCAAATTATCATCGTATTCTCAAATCGGGAGTCCCGTGATCGCGCGGTCAGTTTTTACGAGATACATTAGTCCCGTGTGAGGTGTTGGTGCCTATCACGGGGGCTATTTCATGTTGTCATCCTCTAATGCCTTTTTTTTAAGCTTAAGTGCTCATATTTTCAAATTATTGTCGTATTCTCAAACGAAAGTCCCGTGATCGCGCGGTCAGTTCCTATGGGTTATATTGATCTTGTAAGAGGTGTTGGTGTCTCTTACAGGATCGTACGTGGGCTATTTCATGTTTTCAACCTTAACGCCTTGTTTTTAAGCTTAAGTCCTCATATTTTCAAATTATCATCGTATTCTCAAATCGAGAGTCTCGTGATATTGTGGTCAGTTCCTACGAGTTACATTCCCATGTGAGGTGTTGGTGCCTCTCAGGGGGCCGTTCGGGGTTTTTTTCGGGTTTTCACCTTCTAATGCCTTATTTTTAAGCTCAAGTCCTCATATTTTAAAATTATCATCGTATTCTCAAACCAAAAGTCTCGTCATCGCGCGGTCAGTTCCTACGTCTTAAATTGATTTGGTGAGAGGTGTTGGTGCCTCTGACGGGATCGTACGGGGACTATTTCGTGTTTTCACCCTTAACGACTTGTTTTTAAGCTTAAGTCCTTATATTTTAAAATTATGATCATATTCTCAAATTGGGAGTCCCATGATCGCGCGGTCACTTCCTACAAGTTACATTGGTCCCGTGTGAGGTGTTGGTGCCTCTCATGGGGCCATTCGGGGACTGTTTCGAGTTTTTACCTTCTAACGCCTTTTTTTAAGCTTAAGTCCTCATATTTTCAAATTATAGTCAAATTCTCAAACCGGGAGTCCCGTGAATGTGAGGTTAGTTCCAACGAGTTACATTGGTCCCGTATGAAGTGTTGGTGCCTCTCACGGGGCCGTACAGGGGCTGTTTCATGTTTTCACCCTCTAATGCCTTGTTTTCAAGCTTAAGTCCTCATATTTTCAAATTATCGTCATATTCTCAAACCGAAAGTCCCGTGATCACGCGGTCAGTTCCTATGTGTTACATTGGTCCCGTGAGAGGTGTTGGTGCCTCTCACGGGAGGACCGTACAGGGGCTATTTCATGTTTTCACCCTCTAACGCCGTATTTTTAAGCTATAGTCCTCATATTTTCAAATTACCATCGTATTCTCAAATTAGGAGTCCGGTGATCGGGCGATCAGTTCCTACGAGTTACAATGGTCCCGTGTGAGGTGTTAGTTCCTCTCACGGGGCTGTTCGGGGGCTGTTTTGGGTTTTTACCTTCTAACACCTAGTTTTTAAGCTTAAGTCCTCATATTTTCAAATTTTAGTCGTATTTCGAAATTGGGAGTCCCATGATCGTGCGATCAGTTCCCACGTGTTACATTGGTTCCGTGTGAGGTATTGGTGCCTCTCACAGGACCGTGCGGCGGCTATTTCGTGTTTTCACCCCCTAATGCTTTGTTTTTAAGCTCAAGTCCCTATTTTTAAATTATCGTTGTGTTCTCAACTGGATGTTCCGTGTTCGAGCAATCAGTTACTACATTTTACATTGGTCTCGTGAGAGGTGTTGGTGCCTCTCACGGGATTGTAGGGGCTCTTTTGTATTTTCACCCTCTAATGCCTTATTTTTAAGATCAAGTCCTCATATTTTTTAATTATCATCCTATTCTCAAATCGGGAGTCCCGTGATCGCGCGGTCTGTTCCTACGAGTTACATTGGTCTCGTGTGAGGTGTTAGTACCTCTCATGGGGCCGTTCGGGGTCTGTTTTGAGTTTTACTTTCTAACTCCTTATTTTTAAGCGTAAGTCCTCATATTTTAAAATTATAGTCGTATTCTAAAACTGAGAATCTCGTGATCACGCGGTCAGTTCCTACGTGTTAAATTGATTTGGTGAGAGGTGTTGGTGCCTCTAATGGGATCGTACGGGGGTTATTTTGTGTTTTCACCCTTAACGACTTGTTTTTAAGCTTAAGTACTTATATTTTAAAATTATGATCATATTCTCAAATTGGGAGTCCCATGATCGCGCGGTCACTTCCTACGAGTTACATTGGTCCCGTGTGAGGTGTTGGTGCCTCTCATGGGGCCATTCGGGGGCTGTTTCGAGTTTTTACCTTCTAACGCCTTTTTTTAAGCTTAAGTCCTCATATTTTCAAATTATAGTCGAATTCTCAAACCGGGAGTCCCGTGACTGTGCGGTCAGTTCCAACGAGTTACATTGGTCCCGTATGAAGTGTTGGTGCCTCTCACGGGGCCGTACGGGGGCTGTTTCATGTTTTCACCCTCTAATGCCTTGTTTTCAAGCTTAAGTCCTCATATTTTCAAATTATCGTCATATTCTCAAACCGAAAGTCCCGTGATCATGCGGTCAGTTCCTATGTGTTACATTGGTCCTGTGAGAGGTGTTGGTGCCTCTCACGGGAGGACTGTATAGGGGATATTTCATGTTTTCACCCTCTAACGCCGTATTTTTAAGCTATAGTCCTCATATTTTCAAATTGCCATCGTATTCTCAAATTGGGAGTCCCGTGATCGGGCGGTCAGTTCCTACAAGTTACAATGGTCCCGTATGAGGTGTTAGTTCCTCTCACGGTGCTGTTCGGGGGCTGTTTTGGGTTTTTACCTTCTAACACCTAGTTTTTAAGCTTAAGTCCTCATATTTTCAAATTTTAGTCGTATTCTGAAATTGAGAGTCCCATGATCGTGCGATCAGTTCCTACGTGTTACATTGGTTCCGTGTGAGGTATTGGTGCCTCTCACAGGACCGTACGGCGGCTATTTCGTGTTTTCACCCCCTAATGCTTTGTTTTTAAGCTCAAGTCCCTATTGTTAAATTATCGTTGTATTCTCAACTAGATGTTCCGTGTTCGAGCAATCTGTTCCTACATTTTACATTGGTCTCGTGAGAGGTGTTGGTGCCTCTCACGGGATTGTAGGGGCTCTTTTGTATTTTCACCCTCTAATGCCTTATTTTTAAGATCAAATCCTCATATTTTTTAATTATCATCCTATTCTCAAATCGAGAGTCCCGTGATCGAGCAGTCTGTTCCTACGAGTTACATTGGTCTCGTGTGAGGTGTAGCTGCCTCTAACTGGGCCGTTCAGGGGCTGTTTCGGGTTTTTACCTTCTAATGCCTTATTTTTAAGCTTAAGTCCACATATTTTCAAACTATAGTTGCATTCTCAAACCAGAAGTCCCGTGACTGCGCGGTCAGTTCGTACAAGTTACATTGGTCCTGTGTGAAGTGTTGGAGCCTCTCACGGGGCCGTACGGTGGCTATTTCCTATTTTCACCCTCTAATGCATTGTTTTTAAGCTCAAGTCCAGATATTTTCAAATTATCTTCGTATTCTCAAGTCGGAAGTCCCGTGATCGCGCGGTCAATTCGTACGTGTTACATTGATCTCGTGAGAGGTGTTGGTACCTCTCATAGGACCGTACGAGCAATATTTCATGTTTTCACCCTCTAACGCCTTGTTTTTAAGCTTAATTCCTCATATTTCTAATTATCGTTGTATTCTTAAATTGGGAGTCCCGTGATTGGGCGATCAGCTCCTACGAGTTACAATGGTCTCGTGTAAGGTGTTGGTGCCTCACACGGGGCTGTTTCATATTTACACCCTCTAATGCCTTATTTTTAAGCTCAACTCTTTATATTTTCAAATAATCGTCGTATTCTCAAACCGAAAGTCCCGTGATTGTGAGATCAATTCGTAAATATTTCATTGATCTCGTGAGAGTTATTGGTGCCTCTCACGGGACCGTACGGGGGCTATTTCGTGTTTTCACCCTTAACGCCTTATTTTTTTTCTTAAGTTCTCATATTTTTAAATTATGATCGTATTCTCAAATTGGGAGTCCCGTGATCGGCGGTCAGTTCCTACGAGTTATATTAGTCCCGTGTGAGGTGTTGGTACCTCCCACGGGGCCGTATGGGGGTTGTTTCATGTTTTTAAGCTCAAGTCCTCATATTTTCAAATTATCATCGTATTCTCAAATCGGAAGTCTCATGATCGCGCGGTCAGTTACTAAGTGTTACATTGGTCCCGCGAGAGGTGTTGGTGCCTCCCACGGGACTGTACGGGTGATCTTTCGTATTTTCACCCTCTAACGCCTTGTTTATAAGCTCAAGTCCTCATATTTTGAAATTTTCATTGTATTCTCAAATCAAGATTCCAATGATCGTACGATCTGTTCCTACGAGTTACATTGGTCCCGTGTGAGTTGTAACTGCCTCTCACGGGGTCATTAGGAGGCTGTTTCGGGTTTTTACCATCTAACGCCTTATTTTTAACGTTAAGTTCTCATATTTTTAAATTGTAGTCGTATTATCAAACCGGGAGTCCCATGACTGTGCGGTCTGTTTCTATGAGTAACATTGGTCCCGTGTATGGTTTTTGTGCCTCTCATTGGGCCGTACGGGGGTTATTTCATGTTTTCACCCTCTAATGCCTTGTTTTTAAACTCAAGTCCTCATATTTTCAAATTATCGTCGTATTCTCAAACTGGAAGTCCCGTGATCGCGCGGTCAGTTACTACGTGTTACATTGGTCCCATGAGAGGTGTTGGTGCCTCTCACGGGAGGACCGTATGGGGGCTATTTCATGTTCTCACCCTCTAATGCCGTGTTTTTAAGCTACAGTCCTCATATTTTCAAATTATCATCGTATTCTCAAATTGGGAGTCCCGTGATCGGGCGGTCAGTTCCTACGAGTTACAATGGTCCCGTGTGAGGTGTTAGCTTCTCTCGCGGGGCTGTTCGGGGGATGTTTTTTACCTTCTAACGCCCAGTTTGTAAGCTTAAGTCCTCATATTTTCAAATTGTATTCGTATTCTCAAACTGGGAGTCCCATGATCGTGCGGTCAGTTCCTACGTGTTACAGTGGCCCTGTGAGATGTGTTGGTGCCTTTCACAGGACAGTACGGCGGCTATTTTGTGTTTTCACCCTCTAATGCCTTATTTTTAAGCTCAAGTCCTCATATTTTCATATTATTGTCTCATTCTCAACTCGAAGTTCCGTGTTCAAGTGATCAGTTCCTAAGTTTTACATTGGTCCCGTGAGAGGTGTTGGTGCCTCTCACGGGACTGTACGGGGGCTCTTTCATGTTTTCCCCCTCTAATGCCTTGTTTTAAGCTAAAGTCTTTGTATTTTCAAATTATCGTTAAAGTATCAAATTGGGAGTCCCATGATCGTGCGGTCAGTTCCTACAAGTTACATTGGTCATGTGTGAGGTGTTGGTGCCTCTCACGGGGCCGTTCGGTGATTGTTTCAGGCTTTTACCTTCTAACGCCTTATTTTTAAGCTTAAGTCCTCATATTTTCAACTTATAGTCGTATTCTCAAATCGAGAGTTCCATGACTGCGCGGTCAGTTCGTACGAGTTACATTGGTACCGTGTGAGGAGTTGGTGCCTCTGACGGGTCGTAAGGGTGATGTTTCATGTTTTCACCCACTAATGCCTTATGTTTAAGCTCAAGTTCTAATATTTTCAAATTATCATCGTATTCTCAAATCGAGAGTCTTGTGATCATGAGATGAGTTCCTAAAAGATACATTGGTCCCGTGTGAGGTGTTGGTGCCTCTCACGGGGGCTATTTGATATTTTCACCCTCTAATGCCTTGTTTTTAAGCTTAAGTCCTCATATTTTCAAATTACAAACGTATTCTCAAATGAAAGTCCTGTGATTGCACGATCAGTTCCTATGTGTTTCATTGATCTTGTGAGTGGTGTTGGTGCCTCTCAAAGGACCGTAGGGGGGCTATTTCATGTTTTCAACCTTAACGCCTCGTTTTTAAGCTTAAGTCCTCATATTTTAAAATTATCATCGTATTCTAAAATTTGGAGTCTCGTGATCGCGGGGTCAGTTCCTACAAGTTATATTGGTCCCGTGTGAGGTGTTGGTGCCTCTTAGGGGGTTGTTTTGGGTTTTTACCTTCTAACGCCTTGCTTTTAAGCTTAAGTCCTCATATTTTCAAATTATAGTCTTATTCTCAAATCGGGAGTCCCGTGACTATGCGATTAGTTCCTATGAGTTACATTGGTCCCGTGTGAGGTGTTGGTGCCTCTCACGGGGCCGTACGGGGGATGTTTCATGTTTTCACCCTCTAATGCCTTGTTTTTAAGTTCAAGTCCTCATATTTTCAAATTATCGTCATATTCTCAAACCGAAAGTCCCATGTTCGGACGGTGAGTTCCTACGTTTTACATTTGTCCCATGAGAGGTGTTGTGCCTCTCACAGGACTGTACGGGGGCTACTTCGTGTTTTCACTCTCTAACGCCTTGTTTTTATGGTAAAGTCCTAAGATTTTCAAATTATTGTCCTATTCTCAAATCGGGATTCTCGTGACCGGGGTAGTCAGTTCCAACGAGTTACATTGGTCTCGTGTGAGGTGTTGGTGCCTCTCACGGGGCCGTTCGGTGGTTGATTCGGGTTTTTACCTTTTAACGCCTTATTTTTAATAAGTCCTCATATTTTCAAATTACAGTCGGATTCACAAACCAGGATTACCATGACTGTGTGGTTAGTTTCTACGTGTTACATTGGTCCCGTGTGAGGTGTTGGTACTGCTCATCGGTCCGTACGAGGGTTGTTTCATGTTTTCAAACTCTAGTGACTATTTTTAAGCTCAAGTTGTCAAATTTTAAAATTAGCGTCGTATTCTCAAACCGGAAGTTTCATGATCGCGCGGTCAGTTCCTACGTGTTACATTTGCCCCACGAGTTGTGTTGGTGCCTCTCACGGGACCGTATGGGTGCTATTTCGTGTTTTCACCCTCTAATGCCTTGTTTTTAAGCTCAAGTCCTCATATTTTCAAATTATCATCGTATTCTCAATAGGAAGTCCCGTGATCACGCGGACAGTTACTACATGTTACATTGGTCTCGTGAGAGGTGCTGATGCCTCTCACGGGACCGTACGGGGATCTTTTGTATTTTCACCCTCTAACACCTTATTTTTAAGCTCAAGTCCTCATATTTTTAAATTTTCATCGTATTCTCAAATCCGGAGTCCCGTGATCGCGCGGTGTGTTCCTACAAGTTACATTGGTCCCATCATCGCACGGTCTGTTCCTACAAGTTACAGCGTGGTTAGTTCCTATGAGTTATATTGGTCCCGTGTGGGGTGTTGGTACCGCTCACGGGTCCGTACGGGGATTGTTTCATATTTTCACCCTCTAGTGACTGTTTTTAAGCTCAAGACCTCAGATTTTCAAATTGTTGTCGTATTCTCAAACCGGAAGTTCCGTGATCGCGCGGTCAGTTCCTACGTATTACATTGGTCCCGCGAGTTGTGTTGGTGCCTCTTATGGGATCGTACGGGGGCTATTTCGTGTTTTCACCCTCTAATGCGTTGTTTTTAAGCTCAAATCCTCATATTTTCAAATTATCATCGTATTCTCAATCGAAAGTCCCGTGATCACGCGAACCGTTCCTACGTGTTACATTGGTCCCGTGAGAGGTGTTGGTGCCTCTCACAGGACTGTATGGGGGCTCTTTCGTTATTTCACCCTCTAATGCCTTATTTTTAAGCTTAAGTCCTTATATTTTCAAATTATCGTGTTATTATCAAATTGGTAGTCACGTGATCACCCGGTCAGTTCCTACGATGTACATTGGTCACATGTGAGGTGTTGGTGCCTCTCACGGGGCCATTCGGCAGTTGTTTCGGGTTTTTACCTTCTAATGCCTTCTTTTCAAGCTTAAGTCCTCATATTTTCTAATTATAGTTATATTTTCAAACCTTGAGTCCCATGACTATGCGGTCAGTTCCTATGAGTTACATTGGTCCCGTGTGAGGTGTTAGTGCCTCTCACGGCGCCGTATGGGGGTTGTCCATATTTTCACCCTCTAATGCCTTGTTTTTAAGATTAAGTTCTCATATTTTCAAATTATCGTCCTATTCTCAAATCGAAAGTCCCGTGATCACGCGATCAGTTCCTTCATGTTCCATTGGTCTCGTGATAGGTGATGGAGCCTCTCACGGGATCGTATGGGGGCTCTTTCGTATTTTCACCCTTTAACGTCTTGTTTTTAAGATTAAGTCCTCATATTTTTAAATTATCATCGTATTCTCAAATCAAGAGTCTCGTAATCGACCGATTTGTTCCTAAGAGTAACATTGGTCCCGTGTGAGGTGTAGCTGCCTCTCACGGGGCCATCCGGGGCCTATTTTGTGTTTTTCCCTTCTAATGCCTTGTTTTTAAGCTTAAGTCCTCTTATTTTGAAATTATAGTCGTATTCTAAAATCGGTAGTCTCGTGACAGCGCGATCAGTTCCTATGAGTTACATTGGTCCCGTGTGAGGTGTTGGTACCGCTCACGGGGCCGTATGGGGGTTGTTTCATGTTTTCACCCTCTAGTGACTTTTTTAAGCTCAAGTCCTCATATTTTCAAATTATCGTCTTATTCTCAAACCGGAAGTCCCGTGATCGCGCGGTCAGTTCCTACGTGTTACATTGGTCCTGTGAGATGTGTTGGTGCCTCTCATGGGACCATACGAGGGCTATTTCGTGTTTTCACCCTCTAACGCCTTATTTTTAAGCTTCAGTCCTTATATTTTAAAATTATCATCGTATTCTCAAATCGGGAGTCCAATGATCGGGCGGTCAATTTCTACGAGTTACATTGGTCCCGAGTGAGGCGTTAGTGCCTCTCATGGGGCCGTTCGGGGTTCGGGGGCTGTTCGTGTTTTCACCCTCTACCGCCTTATTTTTAAGCTTAAGTCCTCATATTTTCAAATTATCATCGTATTTTCAAATTAGGAGTCCCGTGATTACGCGGTCTGTTCCTATGAGTTATATTGGTCCTGTGTGAGGTGTAGCTACCTCTCACAAGGCCGTACGGGGCTGCTTTTTGATTTTACCTTCAAACACCTTATTTTTAAGCTTAAGTGCTCATATTTTCAAATTATAGTGTTATTCTCAAACCGGGAGTCCCGTGACTGCCCTTTCAGTTCGTACGGGTCACATTGGCCCCGTGTTAAGTATTGGTGCTTCTCACGGGGTAGTACGGGGGATGTGCAATGCTTTCACCCCCTAATGCCTTGTTTTTAAGCTCAAGTTCTCATATTTTCAAATTACCGTCCTATTCTCAAACCGAAAGTCCCATGATCACGCAATGAGTTTCTATGTGTTACATTGGTCCTGTGATAGGTATTGGTGCCTCTCACGGGACAGTACGAGGGATATTTCGTGTTTTCACCCTCTAATGCCTTGTTTTTAAGCTAAAGTCCTCATATTTTCAAATTATTGTCGTATTCTTAAATTGGGAGTCCCTTGATCAGGCGATCAGTTCCTACGAGTTACATTGGTCCTGCTTGAGGTGTTAGTGCCTCTCACGAAGCCGTTCTGGGGCTGTTTCTTATTTTTACCTTTTAACGTCTTATTTTCAAGCTTAAGTCCTCATATTTTCAAATTATAGTCATATTCTCAAACCGGGAGTACCATTATCGCGCGGTCAGTTCTTACAAGTTACATTGGTCTCGTGTGAGGTGTTAGTGCCTCTTACGAGTTCGTTCAGGGGTTGTTTCGGGTTTTTACCTTCTAACGCCTTGTTTTTAAGATTAACTCCTCATATTTTCAAATTATAGTCGAATTCTCAAACCGGAAGTCTCGTGAATGCGCGGTCAGTTCCTAGGAGTAACATTGGTCCCGTGTGAGTTGTTGGTGCCTATCACGGGGTTGTACGTGGGTGGTTTCCAATTTTCACCCTCTAATGCCTTGTTTTTAAGCTCAAATCCTCATATTTTCAAATTATCATCATATTCTAAACCCAGAAGTCTTTTGATCGATCGGTAAATTCCTACGTGCTACCTTGGTCTCGTGAGAGATGTCAGTGCCTCTCACGGGACCGTACGGGGGCTCTTTCATATTTTCACCCTCTAACGCCTTATTAATAAGATTAATTCCTCATATTTTCAAATTATCATCGTATTCTCAAATTGGGAGTCCTCTGATCGTGCAGTTTATTCCTATGAGTTAGATTGGTCTCGTGTCAGGTGTTAGTACTTCTTACGGGGCTATCCGGGGGTTGTTTCAGGTTTTTACCTTCTAACGCCTTGTTTTTAAGCTTAAGTCCTCATATTTTCAATTTATAGTCAAATTCTCAAACTGGAAGTCCCGTGAATGTGCGGTCAGTTCCTACGAGTTATATTGGCCCTGTGTGAGGTGTTGGTGCCTCTCACGAGGTCTTACGGGGGTGGTTTCCTATTTTCACCCTCTAATGCCTTGTTTATAAGCTCAAGTCTTTATGTTTTCAAATTATCGTTGTATTTTAAAACCAGAAGTCCCTTGATCAGTTCCTACATGTTACATTGGTCCTGTGAGAGATGTTGGTGCCTCTCACGGGACCGTACGGGGGCTATTTCGTGTTTTCACCATTAACGCCTTATTTTTAAGCTGAAGTCCTCATAGTTTTAAATTATGGTCATATTCTAAAATCGGGCGTCCTGTGATCATGCGATCAGTTCCTAGGAGTTACATTGGTTCTGTGTGAGATGTTGGTGCCCCTCACGGGGCCGTTTGGGGGCTGTTTCGGGTTCTTACCATCAAACGCCTTGTTTTAAGCTTAAGTCATATTTTCAAATTATAGTAGTATTCTCACACAAGGAGTCTCGTGACTGCATGGTCAGTTCCTACGAGTTACATTTGTCCCATGTGAAGTGTTGGTGCCTCTCATAGAGTCCTACGGGGTCTCTTTCATATTTTCACCCTCTAATGCCTTATTTTTAAGCTCAAGTCCTCATATTTTTAAATCATCGTCGTATTCTCAAACCGAAAGTCCCAGGATCGCGCGATCAATTCTGACGGGTTACATTTGTCCCGTGAGAGGTATTGGTGCTTCTCACGAGACCGTACGGTGGCTACTTCGTATTTTCACCCTCTAAGGCCTTATTTTAAGCTAAAGTCCTCATATTTTCAAATTATCGTCGTATTCTCAAATCGGGAGTCCTCTGTTCGGGCAGTCAGTTCCTAGAGTTACATTGGTCCTGTGTGAGGTGTTAGTGCTTCTCACGTGGCCGTTCAGGGACTGTTTCAAGTTTTTACCTTCTAACACCTTATTTTTAAGCTTAAGAAATCATATTTTCAAATTATCATCGTACTCGCAAATCGGAAGTCCCGTGATTGCGCGATCAGTTTCTACGTGTTACATTGATCTCGTGAGACATTATGGTGCCACTCATGGGGCAATACGGGGGCTATTTTCTGTTTTCACCCTCTCATGCCTAGTTTTCTCAAAACGAGAGTCTCGTGACTGCACGGTCAGTTCCTATGAGTTACATTAGTCCCGTGTGAAGTGTTGTGCCTCTCACGGGGCCGTACGGGGTCTGTTTCGTATTTTCACCCTCTAATGCCTTATTTTTAAGCTCAAGTTCTCATATTTTTAAATTATTGTCGTATTCTTAAAACGAGAGTCCCTTGGCTATGCAGTGAGTTCCTATGAGTTACATTGGTCCTGTGCGAGGTGTTGGTGCCACAAAAGGGGGGCCGTACGGTGGTTGTTTCATGTTTTCACCCTCTAATGCCTTATTTTTAAGCTCAAGTCCTAATATTTTCAAATTATCATCGTATTCTCAAATCGGGAGTCCCGTGATCGGGCGGTCAGTTCCTATGAGTTACATTGGTCCCGTGTGAGGTGTTAGTGCTTCTCACGGGGCTGTTCGGGGGCTGTTTTAAGTTTTTACCTTCTAACACCTTATTTTTAAGCTTAAGTACTCATATTTTCAAATTATCGTCGTATTCTCAAACCGAAAGTCCCGTGGTTGCGCAGTTAGAGCCTACGTGTTATATTGATCCCATGAGACGTATTGGTGCCACTCATGGGGCCGTACGCGGGCTATTTTGTGTTTTCACCCTCTAATGCCTTGTTTTTAAGCTCAAGTCATCATATTTTCAAATTATCATCGTATTCTTAACCGAAAGTCTTGTGATCGCGCGGTCAGTTCATACGTGTTACATTGGTCCTGTGAGAGGTTTTTGTGCCTCTCACGGGATCGTACACGGGTTTTTCGTGTGTTTCACCTCTAACGCCTTGTTTTTAAGATTAAATCCTCATATTTTCAAATTATCATCGTATTATCAAATCGGGAGTCCCGTGATCAAGCGGTTAGTTCCTCCCAGTTACATTGGTCCTGTGTGAGGTGTTAGTTCCTCTCACGGGGCAGTTCGGGGGCTGTTTCGGGTTTTTTACCTTCCAACGCCTTGTTTTTAAGCTTAAGTCCTCATATTTTTAAATTATAGTTGTATTCTCGATCGAGAGTCCCGTCACTGCGCGTTTAGTTCCTACGAGTTACATTGGTCCTATGTGAGGTGTAAGTGCCTCTTACGGGGATGTTCGGCCACAACTTCGGGTTTTTACCTTCTAACGCCTTATTTTTAAACTTAAGTCCTAATATTTTCAAATTATAGTCGTATTCTCAGCCAGGAGTCCCGTCACTGCGCGGTCAGTTCCTACGAGTAACATAGGTCCCGTGTGAGGTGTTGGTCCCTCTTACGAGGCCGTACGAGGGTTGTTTCCTATTTTCAACCTCTAATGCCTTGTTTTTAAGCTCAAGTCCTCATATTTTCAAATTATCTTCGTATTCTAAAACCGAAAGTCTCATGATCGCGAGGTCAGTTCCTACGTGTTACATTAGTCCCCTGAGAGGTGTTTGTGCCTCTCACGGGACTGTACGGGGGCTCTTTTGTATTTTCACCCTCTAACACCTTTTTTTTAAGCTTAAGTTCTCATGTTTTCAAATTATCATTGTATTCTCAAATCGAGAGTCCCGTGATCGCGCGGTCTGTTCCTACGAGTTACATTAGTCCCGTGTGAGGTATAGCTACCTCTCACGGGGCCGTTCGGGAGTTGTTTCGGGTTTTTACCTTCAAACACCTTGTTTTTAATCTTAAGTCATATTTTCAAATTATAGTCATATTCTCAAATCGAGAGTCTCATGACTATGCGGTCAGTTCCTACGAGTTACATTCATTTCGTGTGAGGTGTTGGTGCCTCTCACGGGGCCGTACGGGGGCTGTTTCGTGTTTTCACCCACTAACGCCTTGTTTTTAAGCTTAAGTCCTCATATTTTTAAATTTTCATCGTATTCTCAAATCGGGATTCCTGTGATTGGGCGGTCCGTTCCTTTGAGTTATATTGATCCCGTGTGAGGTGTTAGTGCCTCTCACGAGGCCGTTCGGGGGAAGTTTAGAGTTATACATTCTTATGCCTTATTTTTAAGTTGAAGTCCTCATATTTTCAAATTATAGTCATATTCTAAAACCGGGAGTCTCGTGACTACGCGATCAGGTCCTACATATTACATTGGTCCCGTCTAAGGTGTTGGTTCCTCTCACGGGGCCGTACGGGGGCTATTCCTGTTTTCACCCTCTAGTGCCTTATTTTTAAGCTCAAGTCCTCATATTTGCAAATTATCGTCGCATTCTCAAATCGGGAGTCCCATGATCGTGCAGTCTGTTCCTACGAATTACATTGGTCCTGTGTGAGCTGTAACTGCCTCTCACGGGGATGCTCGGGGGCTCTTTCGGGTTTTTACCATCTAACGCCTTGTTTTTAAGCTTAAGTCCTCATATTTTCAAATTATAGTCTTATTCTCAAAACGGGAGTCCTGTGACTATCAGCCAATTCCTATGAGTTACATTGGTCTCGTGTGAGGTGTTGATGCCTCTAAAGGGGCCGTACGATGGATGTTTCATGGTTTCACCCTCTAATGCCTTGTTTTTAAGCTCAAGTCCTCATATTTCAAATTATCGTCATATTCTCAAATCGGGAGTCCTGTGATGGGGCAGTCAGTTACTACGAGTTACGTTTATCCTGTGTGAGGTGTTAGTGCTTCTCACGGGGCCATTCGGGGGATGTTTGAGGTTTTTTCCTTCTAACGCCTTATTTTTAAGCTTAAGTCCTCATATTCTCAAATTATTGGAGTATTCTCAAACTGAAAGTCCCGTGATTGCGCAGTTAGTTCCTACGTGTTACGTTGATCTCGTGAGACGTGTTGGTGCCACTCATGGGGCCGTACGGGGGATATTTTGTGTTTTCACCCTCTAATGCTTTGTTTTTAAGCTCAAGTCATCATATTTTCAAATTATCTTCGTATTCTCAACCGGAAGTCTTGTGATCACGCGATCAATTCATATGTGTTACATTGGTCCCGTGAGAGGTGTTAGTGCCTCTCACAGGACCGTACGCGGGCTCTTTCATGATTTCACCCTCTAACACCATGTTTTTAAGGTTAAGTCCTCATATTTTCAAATTATCATCGTATTATCAAGTTGGGAGACCTGTGATCATGCTATCAGTTCCTCCAAGTTACATTGGTCCTGTGTAAGGTGTTAGTGCCTCTCACGGGGCCGTTCGTGGGCTGTTTCGGGTTTTTACCTTCTAACACCTTATTTTTAATCTTAAGTCCTCATATTTTTAAATTATAGTCATATTCTTGACCGAGAGTCCCGTCACTGCGCGTTTAGTTCCTACGAGTTACATGGGTAACGTGTGAGGTGCTGGTGCCTCTCACGGGGCCGTACGGGGGCTCTTTCGTATTTTTACCCTCTAACGCCTTATTTTTAAGCTTAAGTCCTCATGCTTTAAAATTATCATCGTATTCTCAAGTCGAGAGTCCCGTGATCATACAGTCTATTCCTATGAGTTACATTGGTCCCGTGTGAGGTGTAGCTGACTCTCACGGGATCGTTCGGGGGCTGTTTTGGGTTTTTACCTTCTAATGGCTTATTTTTAAGTTTAAGACCTCATATTTGAAAATTATAGTCATATTCTCAAACCGAGAGTCCCGTGACTGTACGGTTAGTTCCTACGAGTTACATTGGTCCCGTGTGAGGTGTCGGTGCCTCTCACGGGGTTGTATAGGGGTTGTTTCATGTTTTCTCCCTCTAATGCCTTATTTATAAGATCAAGTTCTCATATTTTCAAATTATCGTCATATTTTCAAACCCGAAGTCCTGTGATCGTGCGGTCAGCTCCTACGTGTCATATTGGTCCCGTGAGATGTGTTTGTGCCTCTCACGGGACCGTACGAGGGCTATTTCATGTCTCCACCCTCTAACGCCTTATTTTTAAGCTTAAGTGCTCATATTTTGAAATTATCGTCGTATTCTCAAATCGGGAGTCCCAAGATTGTGCGATCTGTTCATACGAGTTACATTTCACCCGTGAGAGGTGTAGCTGCTTCTCACGAGGCCGTTCGGGGGCGGGGTTGGTTTTTTTTCCTTCTAGTGCTTTGTTTTTAAGCTTAAGTCCTCATATTCTCAAATTATAGTCATATTCTCAAACTAAGAGTCCCGTGACTACGTGGTCAGTTCTTACGAGTTACATTGGTCCCGTGCGAGGTGTTGGTGCCTCTCACGAGGCTGTACGGGGAATATTTTGTGTTTTCACCATCTAATGCCTGAAAGTCCATTGATCACACGATCAGTTACTACGTGTTACATTAGTCCCGAGAGAGGTGTTGGTGCCTCTCACGGGATCGTACGGGGGCTATTTCATATTTCCACTCTCTAACGCCTAATTTTTAAGCTTAAGTCCTCATATTTTCAAATTATCATCGTATTCTGAAATCGGGAGTCCCGTGATTGGGCGTTCAGTTCCTTCGAGTTACATTGGTCCCGTGTGAGGTGTTAGTGCCTCTCACGAGGCCGTTCGGGGGCAGCTTTGAGTTTATACCTTCTAACGCCTTCTTTTTAAGCTTAAGTCCTCCTATTTTAAAATTATTGTCATATTCTCAAACAGGGAGTCCCATGACTGCGCGGTCTATTCCTACGTGTTCCGTTGGTCTCGTGTGAGGTGTTGGTGCCTCTCACGGGGCCATACGGGGGTCGTTTCCTATTTTTACCCTCTAATGCCTTATTTTTATGCTCAAGTCCTTAAAATTTTAAATTATCATCGTATTCTCAAACCGGAAGTCCCGTGATCAGGCTGTCAGTTCCTACATGTTTCTTTGGTCCCATGAGAGGTGTTGGTGCCTCTCACGAGATCGTACGGGGGCTCTTTCATATTTTCACTCTCTAACGCCTTATTTTTAAGCTCAAGTTCTCATATTTTCAAATTATAGTCATATTCTCAAACAGGGAGCCCCATGACTACACGATCAGTTCCTATGAGTTACATTGATCCCATGTGAGGTGTTTGTGCCGCTCACAGGGCCATACGGGGGTTGTTTCAAGTTTTCACCCTCTAATGCCTTATTTTTAAGCTCAAGTCCTCATATTTTCAAATTATAGTCGTATTCTCAAACCGGGAGTCCTGTGATCGCGCGATCAGTTTCTACATGTTACATTGGTCCTGTGAGAGATGTTGGTGCCTCTCACATGACCGTACGGGCGCTATTTCGTGTTTTCACCGTTAACGGCTTGTTTTTAAGCTTAAGTTCTCATATTTTCAAATTATCACCGTATTCTGAAATCGGGAGTACCGTGAAAACGCGGTCAGTTCCTACGAGTTACATTGGTCGAGTGTGAGGTATTGGTGCATCTCACGGGGCCGTTCGGGGGCAATTTTGGGTTTTTACCTTCTAATGTCTTATTTTAAGCTTAAGTCCTCAGATTTTCAAATTATAGTTGTATTCACAAACCGGGAGACCTTTGACTGCGTGGTCAGTTCCTATGAGTTACATTGGTCCCATGTGAATTGTTGGTGCCTCTCACGGGGCCGTACGGGGTCTGTTTCATGTTTTCACCCTCTAATACTATGTTTTTAAGCTTAAGTCCTCATGCTTTAAAATTATCATCGTATTCTCAAGTCGAGAGTCCCGTGATCATACAGTCTATTCCTATGAGTTACATTGGTCCCGTGTGAGGTGTAGCTGACTCTCACGGGATCGTTCGGGGGCTGTTTTGGGTTTTTACCTTCTAATGGCTTATTTTTAAGTTTAAGACCTCATATTTGAAAATTATAGTCATATTCTCAAACCGAGAGTCCCGTGACTGTACGGTTAGTTCCTACGAGTTACATTGGTCCCGTGTGAGGTGTCGGTGCCTCTCACGGGGTTGTATAGGGGTTGTTTCATGTTTTCTCCCTCTAATGCCTTATTTATAAGATCAAGTTCTCATATTTTCAAATTATCGTCATATTTTCAAACCCGAAGTCCTGTGATCGTGCGGTCAGCTCCTACGTGTCATATTGGTCCCGTGAGATGTGTTTGTGCCTCTCACGGGACCGTACGAGGGCTATTTCATGTCTCCACCCTCTAACGCCTTATTTTTAAGCTTAAGTGCTCATATTTTGAAATTATCGTCGTATTCTCAAATCGGGAGTCCCAAGATTGTGCGATCTGTTCATACGAGTTACATTTCACCCGTGAGAGGTGTAGCTGCTTCTCACGAGGCCGTTCGGGGGCGGGGTTGGTTTTTTTTCCTTCTAGTGCTTTGTTTTTAAGCTTAAGTCCTCATATTCTCAAATTATAGTCATATTCTCAAACTAAGAGTCCCGTGACTACGTGGTCAGTTCTTACGAGTTACATTGGTCCCGTGCGAGGTGTTGGTGCCTCTCACGAGGCTGTACGGGGAATATTTTGTGTTTTCACCATCTAATGCCTGAAAGTCCATTGATCACACGATCAGTTACTACGTGTTACATTAGTCCCGAGAGAGGTGTTGGTGCCTCTCACGGGATCGTACGGGGGCTATTTCATATTTCCACTCTCTAACGCCTAATTTTTAAGCTTAAGTCCTCATATTTTCAAATTATCATCGTATTCTGAAATCGGGAGTCCCGTGATTGGGCGTTCAGTTCCTTCGAGTTACATTGGTCCCGTGTGAGGTGTTAGTGCCTCTCACGAGGCCGTTCGGGGGCAGCTTTGAGTTTATACCTTCTAACGCCTTCTTTTTAAGCTTAAGTCCTCCTATTTTAAAATTATTGTCATATTCTCAAACAGGGAGTCCCATGACTGCGCGGTCTATTCCTACGTGTTCCGTTGGTCTCGTGTGAGGTGTTGGTGCCTCTCACGGGGCCATACGGGGGTCGTTTCCTATTTTTACCCTCTAATGCCTTATTTTTATGCTCAAGTCCTTAAAATTTTAAATTATCATCGTATTCTCAAACCGGAAGTCCCGTGATCAGGCTGTCAGTTCCTACATGTTTCTTTGGTCCCATGAGAGGTGTTGGTGCCTCTCACGAGATCGTACGGGGGCTCTTTCATATTTTCACTCTCTAACGCCTTATTTTTAAGCTCAAGTTCTCATATTTTCAAATTATAGTCATATTCTCAAACAGGGAGCCCCATGACTACACGATCAGTTCCTATGAGTTACATTGATCCCATGTGAGGTGTTTGTGCCGCTCACAGGGCCATACGGGGGTTGTTTCAAGTTTTCACCCTCTAATGCCTTATTTTTAAGCTCAAGTCCTCATATTTTCAAATTATAGTCGTATTCTCAAACCGGGAGTCCTGTGATCGCGCGATCAGTTTCTACATGTTACATTGGTCCTGTGAGAGATGTTGGTGCCTCTCACATGACCGTACGGGCGCTATTTCGTGTTTTCACCGTTAACGGCTTGTTTTTAAGCTTAAGTTCTCATATTTTCAAATTATCACCGTATTCTGAAATCGGGAGTACCGTGAAAACGCGGTCAGTTCCTACGAGTTACATTGGTCGAGTGTGAGGTATTGGTGCATCTCACGGGGCCGTTCGGGGGCAATTTTGGGTTTTTACCTTCTAATGTCTTATTTTAAGCTTAAGTCCTCAGATTTTCAAATTATAGTTGTATTCACAAACCGGGAGACCTTTGACTGCGTGGTCAGTTCCTATGAGTTACATTGGTCCCATGTGAATTGTTGGTGCCTCTCACGGGGCCGTACGGGGTCTGTTTCATGTTTTCACCCTCTAATACTATGTTTTTAAGCTTAAGTCCTCAGATTTTAATATTATCATCGTATTTTCAAACCAAAAGTTCCGTGGTCGCGCAGTCAGTTCCTAGGTATTACATTGGTCCTGTGAGGGGTGTTGGTGGCTCTCACGGGATCGTACGGGGGCTATTTTGTGTTTTCACCCTTTAACACCTTATTTTTAAGCTAAAGTCCTCATATTTTCAAATTATCATCATTTTCTCAAATCGGGAGTCCCGTGTGAGGTGTTAGTGCCTCTCACGGGGCCGTTCGAGAGCTGTTTTGGGTTTTTACCTTCTAACGCCTTGTTTTTAAGCTTAAGTCCTCATATTTTCAAGTTATAGTCCTATTCTCAAATTGGGAGTCTCGTGATCACGCGGACAGTTCCTACATGTTACATTGGTTCCGTGTGAGGTCTTGGTGCCTCCCATGGGGGCTATTTCGTGTTTTCACCCTTTAATGCCTTATTTTTAAGATCAAGTCTTCATATTTCCAAATTATCTTCATATTATTAACCGGAAGTCCCGTGATCGCGTGGTCAGTTCTGACGCATTATATTGGTCTCGTGAGAGGTGTTGGTGCCTATCACAGGACCGTATGAGGCTCTTTCATGTTTTCACCCACTAATGCCTTGTTTTTAAGCTTAAGTCCTCATATTTAAAATTTATCATTGTATTATCAAATTGGGAGTCCCGTGATCTCACAGTCAGTAACTCCAAGTTACATTGGTCCGGTCTGAGGTGTTAGTGCCACTTACGGGGACTTTCGGGGGTTGTTTCGTACTTTTACCTTCTAACGCCTTATTTTTAAGATCAAGTCCTCATATTTTCAAATTATGGTCATATTCTCAAACTGGAAGTCCCATGTTCGCGCAGTGAATTACTACGTGTTACATTGGTCCCATGAGAGGTGTTGGAGCCTCTCACGGGACTGTATGGGGCTCTTTCGTATTTTCACCCTCTAACGCCTTATTTTTAAGTTTAAGTCCTCATATTTTCAAATTATCATCTTATTCTCAAATCGGGAGTCCCATGATCGTGCGGTCTGTTCTTTCGAGTTACATTGGTCCCGTGTGTGGTGTAACTACCTCTCACAGGGCCGTTCAGGGGCTGTTTTGGGTTTTTACCATCTAACGCCTTGTTTTTAAGCTTAAGACCTCATATTTTCAAATTATAGTCATACTCTCAAATCGAGAGTCCCGTGACTGCGCGGTCAGTTCCTATGAGTTACATTGGTCCCGTGTGAGGTGTTGGTGCCTCATTACGGGGCCGAATGGGGGTTGTTTCATGTTTTCACCCTCTAATGCCTTATTTTTAAGTTCAAGTCCTCAGGTTTTGAAATTATCGTCATATTCTCAAATCGAAAGTCTCGTGATCGTACCGTCAGTTCGTACGTGTTACATTAGTCCCGTGAGAGGTGTTGGTACCTCTCGCGGGATCGTACAGGGGCTATTTCGTGTTATTACCCTCTAACGCTTTGTGTTTTAGCTTAAGTCCTCATATTTTTAAATTATCATCGTATTCTAAAATCAGGTGTCCCGTGATTGGGCGGTCAGTTCCTTCGAGTTACATTGGTCCCATGTGAGGTGTTAGTGCCTCTCACGGTGTCGTTCGGGTGCTATTTCGGGTTTTTACCTTCTAACGCCTTATTTTTAAGCTTAAGTCCTCATATCTTAAAATTATAGTCGTATTCTGAAACCGAGAGCCCTGTGACAGTGCGATCATTTCCTACGAGTTACATTGGTCCCGTGTGAGGTGTTGGTGCCTCTAACAGGGTCGTACGGGGGCTGTTTCCTATTTTCACCCTCTAATGGCTTGTTTTTATGCTAAATACTCATATTTTAAAATTATCATTGTATTATAAAATTAGAAGTCCCATGATCGCGCGGTCTATTCCTACATGTTACATTGGTCCCGGGAGAGGTGTTGGTGCCCTCACGAGACCGTACGAGGGCTCTTTCGTATTTATACCCTAAAACGCCTTATTTTTAAGCTCAAGTCCTCATATTTTCAAATTATCATCATATTCTCAAATTGAGTGTCCCGTGGTCACACGATCAGTTCCTACGAGTTATATTGGTCCCCTGTGAGGTGTTAGTGCCTCTCATGGGGCCATTCGGGGGTTATTTCGGGTTTTTACCTTCTAACGCCTTGTTTTTAAGCTTAAGTCCTCCTATTTTCGAATTATAGTCCTATTCTCAAATCGGGAGTCCCATGACTGCGTGGTCATTCCTACGAGTTACATTGGTCTCGTATGAGGTGTTGGTACCTCTCATGGTGTTGTACGACTGTTTCAGGTTTTCACACTCTCATGCCTTGTTTTTAAGCTCAACTCCACTTATTTTCAAATTGTCATCGTATTCTCAAACCGAAACTCCCGAGATCTCGGGGTCAGTTCTTACATGTGACATTAGACCCGTGAGAGGTGTTGGTGCCTCTCACCAGATCGTATGGGGGCTATTTTGCGTTTTCATCCTTAACGCCTTATTTTTACGGTAAGTCCTCATATTTTGAAATTATCATCGTATTCTAAAATCGGGAGTCCTGTGAACACGCGGTCAGTTCCTACGAGTTACATTTTTGTGTGTGAGATGTTGGTGCCTCTCACGGGGCCATTCAGGGGCTATTTCGGGTTTTGACCTTCTAACGCCTTATTTTAAGCTTAAGTCCTCAGATTTTCAAATTATAGTCGTATTCTCAAATCGGGAGCCCCGTGACTGTACAGTCAGTTCTTACGAGTTACATTGGTCCCATGTAAATTGTTGGTGCCTCTCACGGGGCCGTACGGGGTGTGTTTCATGTTTCAACCCTCTAATGCCTTATTTTTAAGCTCAAGTACTCATATTTTAATATTATCATCGTATTCTCAACCGAAAGTCCAGTGATCGCGTGGTTAGTTCCTACATGTTATATTCATCCCTTGAGAGGTGTTGGTGCCTCTCACGGGACCGTACACGAGCTCTTTCGTGTTTTCACCCTGTAACGCCTTGTTTTTAAGCTTAAGTCCTCATATTCTCAAATTATCGTCGTATTCTTAAACCAAAAGTCCCGTGATCACGCGGTCAGTTCCTTCGTTTTACATTGGTCCGGTGAGAGATGTTGGTCCCTCTGACGGGACCATACGGGGGCTATTTCTTATTTTCACACTTTAACACCTTGTTTTTAAGCTAAAGTCCTCATATTTTCAAATTATCATCGTTTTCTCAAATCGAGAGTCCCGTGTGTGGTGTTAGTGCCTCTCACGGGGCCGTTGGAGGACTATTTTGAGTTTTTACCTTCTAACGCCTTATTTTTAAGCTTAAGTCCTCATATTTTCAAATTATAGTCGTATTCTCAAACCGGGAGTCCTATGATCACGCAGTCAGTTCCTACATCTTACATTTGTCCCATGAGATGTGTTTGTGCCACTCACTGGGCCGTACGAGGGCTATTTCTTGTTTTCACCCTCTAATGCCTTATTTTTAAGCTCAAGTCCTCATGTTTCCAAATTATTATCGTATTCTCAACCGAAAGTCCCGTGATCGTGAAGTCAGTTCCTACGCGTTAGATTGGTCCCGTGAGAGGTGTTGGTGCCTATCACGGGATCATACGGGGGCTCTTTCGTGTTTTCACCCTCTAACGCCTTATTTTTAAGCTTAAGTCCTCATATTTTAAATTTTTCGTCGTATTATCAAAATCGGGAGTCCCGTGATCGTGCGGTGAGTTCCTCCGAGTTACATTGGTCCCGTGTGAGGTGTTAGTGCCTCTTACGAGGCCATTCGGGGGGCTTATTTGTTATTTTACCTTTTAACGCCTTGTTTTTACGATCAAGTCCTCTTATTTTCAAATTATGGTCGTCTTATCAAATCGAAAGTCCCGTGATCACGCGGTCTGTTCCTTATGTTACATTGGTCCCATGAGAGGTGTTGGTGCCTCTCACGGGATCATACAGGGGCTCTTTCGTATTTTCTCCCTCTAATGCCTTATTTTTAAGCTCAAGTCCTCATATTTTCAAATTATCATCGTATTCTCAAATCAGGAGTCCGGTGATCAGGAGATATGTTCCTACCAATAACATTGGTCCCGTGTGAGGTTTAGCTGCCTCTCACGGGGCCGTTCGAGTTTTTACCTTCTAACACCTTCTTTTTAAGCTTAAGTCCTTTTTTCAAATTATAGTCGTATTCTCAAATCGGGAGTCCCATGACTGTGTGGTCATTCCTACAAATTACATTGGTCCTGTTTGAGGTGTTGGTACCTCTCACAAGGCCGTACGGGTTTTTTTTTCATGTTTTCACCCACTAATGCCTTGTTTTTAAGATCAACTCCTCATATTTTCAAATTATCGTTGTATTATAAAATCTAGTGTCCCGTGATCGTGCAGTCAGTTCCTACGTGTTACATTGGTCACTTGAGAGGTGTTGGTGCCTCTCACGGGACCGTACGAGGGCTATTTTGTGTTTTCACCCTCTAACGCCTTGTTTTTAAGAATAAGTCCTCATATTTTCAAATTATCGTCATATTCTTGAGATCGCACGGTCTGTTCCTACGAGTTACATTGGTCCCGTGTGAGGTGTCGATGCCTCTCACGGGGCCATTCGGGGGCTGTTTTGAGTTTTTACCTTCTATCGCCTTATTTTTAAGTTGATGTCCTTATATTTTCAAATTGTAGTCATATTCACAAATAGGGAGTCCCGTGACTGGGCGCTTAGTTCCTACGAGTTACATTGGTCCCGTGAGAGGTGTTGGTGGCTCTCACGGGGCCGTACAGGGTCTATTTCATGTTTTCACCCTCTAATGCCTTGTGTTTAAGCTCAAGTCCTCATATTTTCAAATTGTCATCGTATTCTCAAACTAGAAGTCCTGTGATCACACGGTCAGTTCCTACATGTTACATTGGTCCCGTAAGAGGTGTTGGTGCCTCTCACAGGACCGTATGGGGGCTATTTCACATTTTCACCCTCTAACGCCTTGTTTTTAAGTTAAAGTCCTCATGTTTTCAAATTATTATTGTATTCTCAAATTAGGAGTCCCGTGATCGGGCGGTCAGTTCCTACGAGTTATATTTGTCCCGTGTGAGGGGTTAGTGCCTCTCACGGGGCCGTTCGGGGACTGTTTCGAGTTTTTACCTTCTAACACCTTGTTTTTAATTTTAAGTCCTCATATTTTCAAATTATTGTAATATTCTCCAATTGGGAGTCCCATGACTACACGCTTATTTCCTACGAGTTACATTGGTCCGTGTGAGGTGTTGGCGCCTCTCACGGGGCCGTACGGGGGCTGCTTCATGTTTTCATCCTCTAATGGCTTATTTTTAAGATCAAGTCCTCATATTTTTAAATTGTCATCATATTCTCAAACCGAAAGTCTCGTGATCGTGCGGTCAGTTGCTACATGTTACATTGTTCCCGTAAGAGGTGTTGGTGCCTCTCACGGGACCGTACAAAGGCTATTTCGTGTTTTCACTCTCTAACGCCTGGTTTTTAAGTTAAAGACCTCGTATTTTCAAATTATTATTGTATTCTCAAATTGGGAGTCCCATGATCGGGTGGTCAGTCTCTACGAGTTACATTGGTCCCGTGTGAGGTGTTAGTGCCTCTCACGGGGCCGTTCGGGGGCTGTTTCAGGTTTTTACCTTCTAACGCCTTGTTTTTAATTTTATGTCCTCATATTTTCAAATTATAGTCGTATTTTCAAACCGGGAGTACCGTGATCACGCGATCACATCGTACGAGTTACATTGGTTCCGTGTGAGGTGTTAGTGCCTCTCACATAGCCGTTCGGGGGCCATTTCGAGTTTTTACCTTCTGTCCCCTTATTTTTAAGCTTAAGTCCTCATATTTTCAAATTATAGTCGTATTCTCAAATCGAGAGTCCCGTGACTGCGTGGTCATTCCTACGAGTTACATTGGTCCCGTGTGAGGTGTTGGTACCTCTCACGGGAGCTGTACGGGGGTTGTTTCATGTTTTCACCCTCTAATGCCTTATTATTAAGCTCAACTCCTCATATCTTCAAGTTATCATCGTATTCTAAAACTGGCAGTCCCATGATCGCGCGGTCAGTTTTTACGTGTTATATTGGTCTCGTGAGAGGTATTGGTGCCTCTCCTGGGACCGTACGGGGGAAATTTCATATTTTCACCCTCTAACGCCTTGTTTTTAAGCTTAAGTACTCATATTTTCAAATTATCATTGTATTCTCAAATTGAGAGTCCCGTGATTGCGTATTCTGTTCCTACGAGTTACATTGGTCCCGTGTGAGGTGTAGCTACCTCTCACGGGGCCGTTCGGGGGCTGTTTTAGTTTTTTACCTTCTGACGCCTTGTTTTTAAGCTTAAGTTCTCAAATTTTAAAATTATAGTCGTATTCTCAAATAGGGATTCCCATAACTATCGATCGGTTCCTACAAGCTATATTGTTCCCGTGTGAGGTGATGGTGTCTTTCACGGGGCTGTACGGGGGCTGTTTCACGTTTTCACCCTCTAATTCCTTGTTTCTAAGCTCAAGCCCTCATATTTTCAAATTATCGTCATATTCTTAAATTGAAAGTCCCGTGATCATGTGGTCTATTCCTACATGTTACATTGGTCCCATGAGATGTGTTGATGCGTCTCCCGGGACCATACAGGGGCTATTTTGGGTTATTATTTTTAATATTAAGTCATAATATTGTAAAATTATTGTCATATTCTCAAATCGAGAGTCTCATGACTGTGGGGTCCGTTCCTACGAGTTACATTGGTCCCGTGTGAGGTGTTGGTGGCTCTCACATGGCTGTACGGGGGTTGTTTCATGTTTTCACCCTCTAATGCCTGTTTTAAGCTCAAGTCCTCATATTTTCAAATTATCATTGTATTCTTAAATCGAAAGTCCCGTGATCGCATAATCAGTTCCTACTTGTTATATTTGTCCCGTGAGATGTGTTGGTGCATCTCACGGGACCATATGGGGGCTGTTTTGAGTTTTTACCTTCTAACGCCTTGTTTTTAAGCTTAAGTTCTCAGATTTTTAAATTATAGTTATATTATCAAACTGGGAGTCCTGTGACTATGAGGTCCGTTCCTACGAGTTACATTGGTCCCGTGTGAGGTGTTGGTGCCTTTCACAGGGCCGTACGATGGTTGTTTTTATGTTTTCACCCTCTGATGCCTTGTTTTTAATCTCAAGTCCTCATATTTTCAAATTATCATTGTATTCTCAAACTGGAAGTCCCGTGATCACGCGGGCAGTTCCTATGTATTACATTGGTCCCGTGAGAGGTGTTGGTGCCTCTTATAGGACCGTACGGGGGCTATTTCGTGTTTTCACCCTCTAACGCCTTATTTTTAAGCTTAAGTTCTCATATTTTCAAATTATTGTCGTATTCTCAAATCGAGAGTCCCGTGATCGTGCATTCAGTTCCTATTAGTTGCAGTGGTCCCGTGTGTTGTGTCGGTACCTCTATATTTTACAGCTGCTGCTATATATAGCTTTTATATATTGCAGTTGGTTCTGTATATAGTTGTTGCTATATATAGCTATTATATAGTGCACCTATATATCACCATATATTGCAGCTATAGATGGCTGGTATATATGCCTATATATAGCTGCTATATATGGCCACATATAGTTGTTTTATATGGCCACATATAGCTGTTATATAAGGCCATATATAGTTGTTATACATAGTTGTTATATAACTGCTATATAGCCATATATTGCTGATATATAGCCATATATGTCTGCTATATATAAATGTTATATATAGCCATATATAGCTGCTATATATATGCTATATCACTATATTGGTCCCATGCGAGGTGTTGGTGCCTCTCATGGGGACGTATGGGGTCTGTTTCGAGTGTTCACCCTTAAACGCTATGTTTTTAAGCCTAAGTCCTCAAATTATCAAATTATCACCGTATTCTCAAATCGAGAGTCCCTTGATCGTGCGATCAGTTCTTATGTGTTACTTGGGTCCCATGAGAGTTGTTGGTGCCTCTCACGGGACCGTACGGGGGCTGTTTTGGGTTTTCACCGTGTAACGCCATGTTATTGAGCTTAAGTTCTCATATTTTTAAATTATTGTCGTATTCTCAAATCGGGAATCTCGTAATCGCACAGTCTGTTCCTACGAGTTACATTGGTCCCGTATAAGGTATGGCAACCTCTCATGGGGCCATTCGGGGGCTGTTTCGGGTTTTTACCTTCTATTGCCTTATTTTTAAGCTAAAGTCCTCATGATTTCAAATTATAGTCTTATTCTCGAGATGGGAGTCTCGTGACTACACAGTCAGTTCCTACGAGTTACATTGGTCCCGTGTCACGTGTTGGTGCCTCTCCTGGGGCTGTACGAGGGTTGTTTCATGTTTTCACACTCTAATGCCTTATTTTCAATCTCACATCCTCATATTTTCAAATTATCGTCGTATTCTCAAATCGGGAGTCCCGTGATTAGGCGGTCAGTTCCTACGATTTGCATTGGTCCCGTGTAAGGTGTTGGTGCCTCTCACAGGGCCGTTTGGGGGCTATTTCGGGTTTGTACATTCTAACGCCTTGTTTTTAAGCTTAAGTCCTCCTATTTTCAAAATATAGTTATGTTCTCAAACTAGGAGTCCTGTGATTGCGTGGTCAGTTCCTAGGAGTTACATTGGTCCCGTATGAGGTGTTGGTGCCCCTTACGGGGCCGTATAGGGGTTGTTTCATATTTTCATCCTCTAATGCCTTGTTTTTAAGCTCAAGTACTCATATTTTAAAATTCTTGTCATGTTCTCTAATTGGAAGTCCCGTGTTCACGCGGTCAGTTCCTACTTGTTACTTTTGTCCCGTGAGAGGTATTGGTGCCTCTCACGGAACCGTACGGGGCCTCTTTCGTATTTTCACCCTTTAATGTCTTGTTTTTAAGCTTAAGTCCTCGTATTTTGAAATTATTGTCATATTCTCAAATTGGGAGTCCTGTGATCAGGCGGTCAGTTCCTTAGAGGTGCATTGGTCCCGTGTGAGGTGTTCATGCCTCTCACAGGGCCGTTCGGGGGCTATTTCGGGTTTTACCTTCTAACGCCTTATTTTTAAGCTGAAGTCCTCATATTTTCAAATTATAGTTATATTCTCAAACTGAGAGTCCAGTGACTGTGTGGTCAGTTTCTACGATTTATATTGGTCCCGTATGAGGTGTTGGTGCCTCTCACGGGGCCGTACGGGGGTTGTTTCTTGTTTGCACTCTCTAACTCCATTTTTATAAGCTCAAGTTCTCATAATTTTAAATTATCATCGTATTCTAAAATCGAAAGTCCCATGATCATGCGGTTTGTTCCTACGTGTTGCATTGGTCCCGTGAGAGGTATTGGTGCCTCTCACGGGACTGTACGGGGGATCTTTCGCATTTTCACCCTCTAATGCCTTATTTTTAAGCTCAAGTCCTCATATTTTCAAATTATCGTTTTATTCTCAAATCGGGAGTCTCGTGATCACGCGGTCTGTTCCTACAAGTTACATTGGTCCCGTGTGAGGTGTAGCTACCTCTCACGGGGACGTTCAGGGTCTTTTTTTGGTTTATACCTTATAACGCCTTGTTTTTAAGCTTAAGTCTTCTTATTTGCAAATTATAGTCGTATTCTCAAATCGTGAGTCCCGTGACTGCGTCGTCATTCCTATGAGTTAAATTGGTCCCGTGTGAGGTGTTGGTACCTCTCACGGGATTGTACGGGGGTTGTTTCAGGTTATCACCCTCTAATGCCTTGTTTTTAAGCTCAACTCCTCTTATTTTCAAATTATCGTCATATTCTCACACCAAAAGTCCCGTGATCGCGCGGTTAGTTCCTACATGTGACATTAGACCCATGAGAGGTGTTGGTTCCTCTCACGGGATCGTACGAGGGAAATTTCTCATTTTCACCCTTTAATGCCTTATTTTTAAGCTTAAATGCTCATATTTTCAAATTATCATCGTATTCTCAAATCGGGCTTCCCGTGATTAGTCGGTCTATTCTTACGAGTTACATTGGTCCCATGTGATGTGTGGGTGCCTCTCATGGGGCCGTTCAGGGGTTGTTTTGAGTTTTTACCTTCTAACGCCTTGTTTTTAAGATTAAGTCCTCATATTTTCAAATTATAGTTGTATTCTCAAATCGGGAGCCCCGTGACTGCTCAATCAGTTCTTACGAGTTACATAGGTCCCATGTGAGGTGTTGGTGCCTCTCACGGGGGCGTACAGGGGTTCTTTCCTGTTTTCACCCTCTAATGCCATATTTTTAAGCTCAAGTCCTCATATTTTCAAATTATCGTCGTATTCTCAAACCGGAAGTCCCATGTTCACGTGGTCAGTTCCTACTTATTACATTGGTCCCGCGAGAGGTATTGGTGCCTCTCACGGGACCATACGGGGGTTATTTCATATTTTCACCCTCTAATGTCTTGTTTTTAAACTTAAGTTCTCATATTTTCAAATTATCGTCGTATTCTCATATCGGGAGTCCCGTGATCGGGCGGTCAGTTCCTTTGAGTTACATTGGTTCCGTGTGAGGGGTTCGTGCCTCTCACGGGGCCATTCGGGGGCTGTTTCGGGTTTTTACCTTCTACGCCTTGTTTTTAAGCTTAAGTCCTCATATCTTCAAATTATAATCGTACTCTCAAACCGAGAGTCCCATAACTGTACAATCAGTTCCTACGAGTTACATTGGCCCAGTGTGAGGTATTGGTGCCTCTCACGGGGACATGCGGGGGTTGTTTCCTGTTTTCACCCTCTAGGGCCTTATTTTTATGCTAAGTCCTCATATTTTCAAATTATCATTGTATTTTCAAATTGAAAGACACATGATCACGCCGTCTGTTCCTACATGTTGCATTGGTCCTGTGAGGGGTGTTGGTGCCTCTCACGGGACTGTACGGGGGCTCTTTCGTATTTTCACCCTCTAACGCCTTGTTTTTAAGCTCAAGTCCTCATATTTTCAAATTATCATTGTATTCTCAAACCGAAAGTCCCGTGTTCGCGCGGTCAGTTCCTACGTGTTACATTGGTCCCGTGAGAGGTGTTGGTGCCTCTCACGAGACCGTACGGGGGCTCTTTCATATTTTCACCCTCTAACACCTTATTTTTAAGCTTAAGTCCTCTTATTTTCAAATTATGATCGTATTCTCAAATCGGGAGTCCCATGATCATATGGTCAGTTCCTACGAGTTACATTGGTCCCGTGTGAGGTGTTGGTGCCTCTTACGGGGCTGTTCGAGGACTGTTTCGGGTTTTTACCTTTTAACGCTTTATTTTAAGCTTAAGTCCTCATTTTTTCAAATTATCATCGTATTCTCAAATTGGGAGTCCTGTGATCACGCAGTTTGTTCCTACGAGTTACGTTGGTCCCTTTGGAGGTGTCGGTGCCCCTCACGGGGCCGTATGAGGGATGCTTCATATTTTCACCCTCTAATGCCGTATTTTTAAGCTCAACTCCTCATATTTTCAAATTTTCATCGTATTCTCAAACTGAAAGTCTCACGATTGCACGGTCAGTTTGTACGTGTTATATTCGTCCCGTGAGATGTGTTGGTGCCTCTCACGGGACCATACGGGGGCTATTTCGTGTTTTCACACTCTAACGCCTTGTTTTTAAGCTTAAGTCCTCATATTTTTAAATTATCATCGTATTCTCAAATCGAGAGTCCCATGATCACGCGATCTATTCCTTCGAGTTACATTGGTCCCGTGTGAGGTGTTAGTGCCTCTCAGGGGGCCGTTCGGGGGCTATTTCGAGTTTTTACCTTCTAACGCCTTATTTTTAAGATCAAGTCCTCCTATTTTCAAATTATAGTCGTATTCTCAAATCGAGAGTCCTGTGACTGCGTGGTCATTCCTATGAGTTACATTGGTCCAGTGTGAGGTGTTAGTACCTCTCACGGTACGGGGGTTGCTTCATGTTTTCACCCTCTAATGCCTTGTTTTTAAGATCAACTCCTCATATTTTAAAATTATTGTCATATTCTAAAACCGAAAGTCCCGTGATCACGCGGTCAGTTCCTACGTTTGACATTACTCTCGTGAGAGGTGTTGGTGCCTCTCACGAGACCGTACAGGGGCTATTTCATATTTTCACCCTCTAACGCATTGTTTTTCTGCTTAAGTCCTCATATTTTCAAATTATAGTTGTATTCTCAAATTGGGAGTCCCATGATCGATCGGTCTGTTCGTACGAGTTACGTTGGTCCCGTGTGAGGTGTTAGTGCCTCTCACGGGGCCGTTCAGGGTCTATTTTGAGTTTTTACCTTATAACGCCTTGTTTTTAAGTGTAAGTCCTAATATTTTAAAATTATAGTCGTATTCTAAAACCAAGAGTCCCGTGACTGTGTGGTCAGTTCATACGAGTTACATAGTTCCCGTGTGAGGTGTTGGTGCCTCTCACGGGGCCGTATGGGGGCTATTTCTTATTTTCACCCTCTAATTCCTTATTTTTAAGCTCAAGTCCTCATATTTTCAAATTATCGTCGTATTCTTAAACTGGAAGTCCCGTGTTCGCGCGGTCAGTTCTTACGTGTTACATTGGTCCTCGTAAATGGTGTTGGTGCCTCTCACGGGACCGTATGGGGGCTCTTTCATATTTTCACCCTCTAACACCTTGTTTTTAATCTTAAGTCCTTATATTTTCAAATTATCATCTTATTCTCAAATCAGGCGGTCTGTTCCTTCGAGTTATATTGGTCCCATGGGAGGTGTCAGTGCCTCTCACGGAGCCGTTCGGGGTCTGTTTCGATTTTTTACCTTCTAACGCCTTGTTTTTAAGATTAAGTCCTCCTATTTTCAAATTATAGTCGTTTTCTCAAATCGAGAGTCCCGTGACTGCGTGGTCATTCCTACGAGTTACATTGGTCCAGTGTGAGGTGTTGGTACCTCTCACGGGGCCGTACGGGGGTTGTTTCATGTTTTCACCCTCTAATGCCTTGTTTTTAAGCTCAACTCCTCATATTTTCAAATTGTTTTCATATTCTTGAATCGAAAGTCCCATGATCACGCGATCAGTTCCTACATGTGACATTAGTCTCGTGAGAGGTGTTGGTGCCTCTCACGAGACCTTACAGGGGCTATTTCGTGTTTTCACCCTCTAACGCCTTATTTTTCTTCTTAAATCCTCTTATTTTCAAATTATAGTCATATTCTCAAATCGTGAGTTCCATGATCGACCGGTGTGTTAGTACGAGTTACGTTGGTCCCGTGTGAGGTGTTAGTGCCTCTCACGGGGCCGTTCGGGGGCTATTTTGAGTTTTTAGCTTCTAACGCTTTATTTTTAAGCGTAAATCCTAATATTTTCAAATTATAGTCGTATTCTGAAACCAGGAGTCTTGTGACTGCGCGGTCAGTTCATACGAGTTACATAGTTCCCGTGTGAGGTGTTGGTGCCTCTCACGGGGCCGTATGGGGGCTGTTTCTTATTTTCACCCTCTAATGCCTTATTTTTAAGCTCAAGTCCTCATATTTTCAAATTATCATCGTATTCTCAAACTGAAAGTCCCGTGTTCGCACGGTCAATTCTTACGTGTTACATTGGTCCTCGTAAATGGTGTCGGTGCCTCTCACGGGACCGTATGGGGGCTCTTTAATATTTTCACCCTCTAACACCTTGTTTTTAATCTTAAGTCCTCATATTTTCAAATTATCGTCTTATTCTCAAATCGGGCGATTTGTTCCTTCGAGTTACATTGGTCCCGTGTGAGGTGTCAGTGCCTCTCACGGGGCCGTTCGGGGGCTGTTTCGAGTTTTTACCTTCTAACGCCTTGTTTTTAAGATTAAGTCCTCCTATTTTCAAATTATAGTCGTATTCTCAAATCGAGAGTCCCGTGACTGCATGGTCATTCCTACGAGTTACATTGGTCCTGTGTGAGGTGTTGGTACCTCTCACGGGGCCGTACGGGGGCTGTTTCATATTTTCACCCTCTAATGCCTTGTTTTTAAGCTCAACTCCTCATATTTTAAAATTTTTATCATATTCTCGAACCGGAAGTCCCATGATCACGCGGTCAGTTCCTACATGTGACATTAGTCTCCTGAGAGGTGTTGGTGCCACTCACGAGACCTTACAGGGGCTATTTCGTGTTTTCACCCTCTAACTCCTTGTTTTTCTGCTTAAGTCCTCTTATTTTCAAATTATAGTTGTATTCTCAAATAGGGAGTCCCATGATCGACCGGTCTGTTCGTACGAGTTACGTTGGTCCCGTGTGAGGTGTTAGTGCCTCTCACGGGGCTGTTCGGGGGCTATTTTGAGTTTTTACCTTCTAATGCCTTGTTTTTAAGCGTAAGTCCTAATATTTTCAAATTATAGTCGTATTCTGAAACCAGGAGTCCCGTGACTACGCGGTCAGTTCATACGAGTTACATAGTTCCCGTGTGAGGTGTTGGTGCCTCTCATGGGGCCGTATAGGGGATGTTTCTTATTTTCACCCTCTAATGCCTTATTTTTAAGCTCAAGTCCTCATATTTTCAAATTATCATCGTATTCTCAAACCGGAAGTCTCGTGTTCGTGCGGTGAGTTCTTACGTGTTACATTGGTCCTTGTAAATGGTGTTGGTGCCTCTCACGAGACCGTACAGGGGCTCTTTCATATTTTCACCCTCTAACACCTTGTTTTTAATCTTAAGTCCTCATATTTTCAAATTATCGTCTTATTCTCAAATCGGGCAGTCTGTTCCTTCGAGTTACATTGGTCCCGTGTGCAGTGTTAGTTCCTCTCACGGGGCAGTTCGGGGGATGTTTCGAGCTTTTACCTTCTAACGCCTTGTTTTTAAGCTTAAGTCCTCATATTTTCAAATTATAGTCGTATTCGCAAACCGCTAGTCTCGTGACTGCGCTGTCAGTTCCTGCGAGTTACATTGGTCCCTTGTGAGGTGTTAGTGCCTCTCACGGAGTTCAAAGACATTGACATTTGTCCCGTATGGGGGCTCTTTCATATTTTCACCCTCTAACCTCATAAATTTTGTTGTTTATGGGGTCAAAGGCATTCACTATAAATTTCACTTTTAGTTTCACAGTAATGTAGAATGAACAACATAACTATTAGTTCATTTTAAACGAATGCAATCTTAATGTGAGTTTAATAGGAGAGAAATTGACATGTGGAAATTTTTTTATCCGTGTTAAAAAATGTATAAGATAAAATTCATCTATAAACATTAATTGAAATTTTAAATTGGATGTTCCACAAACAATAACTTTTTTTGGTATGTATTTTATTTTTATTCCTGTGCTGTATCCCGTAGTCATGTAATGCGCCAAAAGTATTAAGCTTGGAGGCACTGAGATTTTATAAGTGTGTCGTAAACATACTATATATTTGCCTTAATTACAAAAAAACTTGAGCAAAATTATACATTGTTGCGCAATAAAGACAAAGGCACTGTAACAAATGTGTAATCATGACATCGGCATGGGCAGAAAAAAATTAACTATTTAGCTGGTGGTTTGGGTTTCACTAATCGTGTCAAGAAAGATTTATTTATAAAAAGATACTTTATAATAAAAAGAAAATTTATTTCTAAAAAAGGTACTTTATAAAGAAAAAATTATAAAAAAATATATTTTTATATTTATAAAAAAAGGTCATTTAAAAAAAATAATTTTCTTATAACTTTTTTCTAATACATCATTTTATGCCAATTGGGCGTCTTTCATGTCATGATATCGTGCATTCGTGTTGTATCATTTTGTATCATGTTATTACTTGTGTTTTATTTAATAAACCTACTCACTATTATGAAACATCGAGAACGTTTTTATAAGAAAATAAAAGAAAAAA
The DNA here is from genome assembly GCA_949130495.1 of Sambucus nigra. Classification (NCBI taxonomy): domain Eukaryota; kingdom Viridiplantae; phylum Streptophyta; class Magnoliopsida; order Dipsacales; family Adoxaceae; genus Sambucus; species Sambucus nigra. Next base: position 377,599,414 of record OX422219.1, on the reverse strand, counting down.
ATGTGAAAAGAGAAATAAAATCTAAAATGAAAAAAAGAAAAATAGACATTGGTTGAATAATTTTTGTCATGTTTAAACCCATTAGTTTAAATGATGTCACCTTGCCATGACGAGTAAGTGTACCGTGGGATGACTAACAGTCTTTATATTTGCAATATTGGCGACACGTTTAAAGTACAAAATATTTCGGGAACAAATTTATCGCGGGAATAAATTTATTACCGTGTCGCCGGTACGGGTAAAAAATATCAAAGGAACAAATTTATCGTCGTGCCATTAACATGGGTACATTCTAGTTTATATATATGGGGTGAGAGTGATAATAGTATAATATATAAAGGGTATATAAATAAATTTAAGTACTATACGATACGGGGCAGGGCGGGACGGGTCACGCTTATTTTTCATAGAACCCAATCCCGTGATTAAACATTTTTTAAAAACCCAAACCCGCCCCAATAATTTTAAACGGGTCGAGCTGGGAAGCCTGCGGGGCGGGTCAAATTGCTATCCCTACCCACCAAGCCAAAGTTAAAGGTGTTAGAAAGTTGTCCACTATCTTGTCTTTTTCTACATGAGAAAGTGATGAATAAGAGCTTTTCTATTCTTACCGAACTAATCGACTCAAACCAACGGACTGGCTGAGGTGGCCTGTAGACAGGAAAAAAAATGACCGTCGAAAGTGAAACCGGATTTTGTCGGTAATGTTTAATTGAGCTGGTATTTTTTTTAATGAGGGTGTGTTTGATTGATGTGAAATTGTTTTTATAAAAATAATTGCTTGATTTGTATTATTTTTTTGTAGTACTTTAATTATAAATAAATTATATAAGAATAATATTTATGCAGATACCAAGTGCTCCATCCAAAATCTCACTTTTAGTGAAAAATATTTCTTATCCACCAACCAAATAATTGCGTTCCATGAAACAAAGAAAAAGTAAAACAAAAAATACATATATTATTTTTCCACTCATTTTCCAACTTCTCAGCGAAATGAACTGTTTTCTAACAATTTTTCAACTCTGTAATCCAACGCACCCTCAAGTTTTGTTTGATAACAATAAAATTTCAAGATTTTTTTTCAAATTTTCCAACTTGTTGTTTGTTTGATAGCATAAATTTGTCCTGAAATTATTGTTCTATGTACAACGTCCCTTAAGCACAATTTTTCACCCTAAGATTGTTTCTTCGGGTACAAAGCCTTTTAAGCAAAATGTAACACCTTTGGGTACCAACCAAATTTTTTATGTCACCTTTGGGTGGCAAATCACTCAAAGTGATTTTTTTTTTAAATTTGATATATTCCGTAAATATATAAATATATATGGTTCGTAAATTTGTAAATATATATTTTGTACACTCATATATTATGTATACATTTCGTATATGTCATAGAGTTTAGTATATATGTATATTTCGTATATTGCATATATTTCATATATGTATATATTTCGTACATTTATAAATTTTGAATATTTAATAAATTTAATATATTAAACGTATTTTTGTAAATATTTATATATTTAATATTTTTTTCAAATATTTAAATATTTCATATATTTCGTATATGCATATATTTATTGTATATAATTTGTATATTTCATATATTTAATACATTTCTTATTTATATATATTTCGTGTATTTCACAGATTTTCATATATATATATATATATATATATTGTATACTAATATATTTCATACATTTATATATCTCTTATATTTAATAAATTTAATGTATATTTTATATATTGAATACATTTCATAAATTTTTGTCTATTTCATATATTTCATACAATTCATATACTTCGTATATATTTTTTAAAATATTTTACATATTTTGTACATTTTTTACATATTTTATATATTTATATATTTTTCAGATATTTATATATTTTTTCATATATTTCATATGCGTATATATTTATTGTGTATAATTTTAATATTTCGTATAGTTCATATATTTCGTATATGTATATATTAGAATATTTCATATATTTTCATATATGTATATGACGCGACTCAGAATGTGTCTCTAATGTGCGTTCTCTCTAGGCTCAAGTGCAAGCCTGTTGCGTTAGTAATAAACTCGGTAAGTCGGGATCGTATCCACAGGGAAATAGGGCAACAGAATTGTGACGACGTTAGATAGATAAGGAAAGCCTAACTCAGACTCTATAGGAAAGAAAAAAATGATTGGTTTGTGGAACAACTACACTAGATGCAATTATGAAATTATGAAATTATGAAAAGGTGCAATTATACTAATTTACCTAAAATACTAATGAAAAATGATTTAAAACTTTAAACTATATGATGAAGAAAAACACGACAGGAATACAATCACCCAACCCTAGTGTATTGCATGTATAATACTAATCGTAAATTTAACTGATTAATTAGACCCATAATTTAGTACTCCCAAGCGTTATGTATATGAGATTCAAGCCCGCACCATACTTAATCAGAGGATGAGTAAATCGGTATCATGATAGTTACACTCGAATTGCATTCTAAAGCATCCCGGTTACCCGGAAGAAAACAAGATCCAAAGATCTACAATTGTCGTGTTCCTATGCAAGACGGTCGTAATAAATCACTAAATTCAGAGGATTAATGTTATACACATGCAACTATCACATCAGGCTGGGTTCATGTATCCCGACCTTAGAAAATTTAGCCTAGCATACTGAAACTAATGAAAATAATTTTTGAATTGCAAAAAACCATGACTAAACTAAGGAAAATTTGTGGAAGGATGTATAAAGGAATTTAACTGAACAAAATAACTCACTAATCTTACCAAAGCAGTAAAAGCAGCAATTAAGAACACTTGTAATCATAGAATTCTGAATAATCTTCAATCTTGAAATTAAAAGAATAAACTACCTCTAAACTAGGGTTTTCTGAAAAGAATTGGAAAATTATATGAATTCTCCTCCTCTAAAAATGATTAAAACTCGGGTTTATATACCCTACAAAATTCTAAGAGTTTTATCTATACTAGAACTCTCCATTAGAGACGGATAGAATTTCAAAACTCGACATCCGGACAGGTCCGAGGCTCCTACGGATCGGTCTGCCTGGAATGCGGACCGATTCTTTTATTTCTGGGGCGGATCGATCTGGGGAGGTCCGGTTCTTTTATTTTACTTCCATATTCGATTTGCTTTCGGTCCGAGGTTCTCTGGAATGTGGCACTACGAACCGGTCCGGTCTTCCTGCGGATCGGTCTGCCTTTGACTTTCTTTTCTCCAACTTTGACTGTTCATATCTTTCTCACTGGGACTCTGATTGAGGTGATGTTTCTTCCTATGTGTTCATGCACTTGATATCTTCAACTTCTCTTTAGGTGCCTTATCCGAATTTCACGTAAAAACTACCCTTTTGCCCTTTTGACTTTTCTTCTTTTCTTTCTGATTCTTCCGGTCTCTTTCTTCCTTTAATTGACATCAAATTCCTGTAAAATCGATAACAAAATACCAGAAACTCGGTGTACTCGTTAGGATAAGTCAGTAGAAAGATTATGAGATAAAGTCAAATCAATTACATTGTTCGAGGTACTAAAAGCAACTAAATTAAGGGGTAAATTGGGAAGAATTTATGCCTAATCAAACCCCCCTAACTTAGAACTTTGCGCGTCCCAAGAAATGTAAAAGAATCCTAGCACGGCTCAACTCTTGAAAAACATTTTATTGGGATAGAATACCTTTTTCACGGGCAAGCAATTGCATTTAGCGTATGCAATAAGCCTTTAAACCCCGAGGTTACCCTAGTAGGACGAGTTGTGTCTCGTGAGGGTTTGCAGAGAATATACCCACAAAATTCCACTCAAAGAAGATTCAAAATACGCAAAAATTGTCTAATTCAAACTTTTCCAGAAAATAGTCATCATCAAGTCATATTTACAAGTCTCAAACCATAGTGTGTGTGTGCGAAGCCAGAAATATAACCGCCAATTTCCACCGATTGATCATTATGTTACTTACCTGAAAATTCATTTTGATTTCAAATTCTCACGGAATGCTCTCTCAAACGAATCACTCGGAATGTGGCTATTCTCTCGATATGCGCGATATAAAGGTAATATAATGGATGCAAAGTCACGCATACAAGTAGAAAGACAGAAATTTTATAGTGATAGGATCCCATCAACGGATTACGATTTTAAAAACGGGAACATTGCCTCTTTTTCACGCATTCAATCTCTTTTATTATCTTTTGGTGTATTATCTCTCCACGCGGCAACCAATTTTCGCAATTTAGACTCGGTTAGGACTTTTTCGGGTTTTAAGGTATATGGGGTAAAAATGAAAATGGTAGGGAAGGTTGGAATTGGAAAAGTCATTTATGATGTCCATTTGTGCTTTTTCCGGGCTATTGCTCATATTTTTCTTCTTTTTCTCTATTTTTTTCTATTTTTCACTTCTTTTCTTTTCTTGCTATTTTCGTTGAGCATATCTATTTTTTTCTTGCCCCTTTATATGCACTTTTCAGACTTAAATTCTGAATTTTTCCATTTTTTGCAATTCCGGGCTATTTGGGTTTTCGGGTTGTCAAACGAAAGGGAAAATATATTTGGCTCAAATTGGGTTACAAAAGGGGTGATTTTTCACAGCTTTTTATGGCCAATATTTTTGGGTGACAAACGAGGGCCTACTTCATTGTCCAAAATACCAATTGCGTTACCGTATGCGTTTCGAGATGAATTTAAGTTTAGAGATCAACTTTGGCACGTTTTTCAAAGCAATATCACACACGTTTTTCATTACAAATCAAAATGAAAGGATTAAGATCCTCGATGACTTTTTAAGCGCTGAAAAGAACTTAACAATTAACTCGGATTGATTTAAAAACTCACAAAAAGTGGTAGGCTTGAATCTTACCGAGTTTTTGTTAATCTCTACACTTATTCGTTAAGTCGTTAATTTTCGCTCAATTTCTATCTTTGGTCAATTTTGGCTTTGTGTATGTTGATTTTTACAACTTGAGACTTTACACTGACTTTTAATGATATTTTTGAAAAATTTGAATTCCAATTTTTATTTATTTTGAACAGAAATATTTTTGGGCTATTCAAAATTTTATGATTTTTTTGGGAATTTCTGGGCATTTTTGAAAATTTGTGGAGTTTTAGAAATACGCACTTGTGAGCCCCCCTAACTTAGACTTTTTTATTGTCCTCAAGCAAAAAGGACTAAAATCTAAACAAGGCAAAATAAGAAGTACGATAAATAAAACAAACAAATTGAGAAAATGCAGATTTTATAGAAAACAGGACTGTGGTAAAATTATAGGGAAAAACATACAACTATGTGAAAAAGGGAAAACACATAAAAACTGCCATAACCACATAAAGCTTCACTGGGGCGGGGGTTGGGAAGAATCGGGCGCGTCGGGGCCATAGGGTCATAGAAATAGGATGACAATGGCTCATTGGGATCCCCTTGGCGTCGATATATGTCCGCTTGGAAATGGAACATCATGCTCGTATCGGGACGGTGTTCGGTCAAAAAGTTGTCGAATCTCATCTCAAGCGCCGCCATACGGTTCGTGAGGTCGCTACCCGCCCATTCAAAATCAGGGTCGTCTTCTTCGTCCATCGACTCTTCATCCGCACCTACGTCCCCCATTTCTACATCAGAACGAGCTGCTTCTTCTTCCTCTTCTTCGCTCTCACTCGAGGCAGCCTCATCCTCGCTATCACTGCTCCGCCTCGTTCGACGGATGGCAAGCTATTTAGCACTCTTAGTGCGGGTTCCCTATCCAAAAGGACCGAGAAGGCGAGTACGATCGAGCGGCGCCGCAATGCCAGCATCCTTGAGGATGGAGGTAATCAATCGTGCATATGGAAGTGGGGCTGCACATTTTTCATCTAGGGTTGTGACCATAATATCGGCGTATAGGGTGCGGGCCAAGTTTATAGAAGTGTGTGGATCGAATAGGTGGTAGGTCAATGTGGCCTGACGGAGCTGCATCACGGAATCGTTGGACATTTGCAAGATGTTTGCACACACTATTTGGAAGGTGAGGCATGCTTTCTCATTAAGGCGGCCCACAGCGACAGTTTGCCTCGTCCATGCAACATCCAAGGCAATGCGATCCATGATCACTTCTTTGGTGATCGATGTGACGTTCCTAGGATAAGTGAATTCTTGAACATTGGGAACATTGTATTCGGCCAACTTGGCCGTGAGAAGAGCGAACGAAAAGGGGATGATGATACCATCCACGTATGCTTGAGCCTCGAACTGGCCCGTCTAAACAAGGGTGCCATAAAGGAGCGGACCTTGGCTGCCCAAACCGCTTCATACGGGTCATTGAGGAATCATCACCAACCCCTAGCCATGAAAAGGGCGGTAACGGAGTTAGGCAGACCTGTCCATTGGACAGTGCGCTCCACGTGGAGTTTACGATCCGGACCGAAGAACCGATTACATCAACGTACCTCTTGGCAGGAGCAAAATTCGCCATGGATGGAGGGGAGGCTGTCGGTGGAGTCGTATTTGGTGGGGGCAGGTTGTTGGGCCATGATATCAGGGAGAGGTGGCTGGAAAAGTACAGAGAGAGAAGAGAGGAGTGATGTGGTTGATGGTGTGGAGAGAAAGGGAGGCTAGAGGTAGTTATTTATAGGTGGAATGGTGTGGGTAGGGTTTGGATTTGGAGGGAAAGTGTTGGTAGGGAAAAGGGGGTGTATTTGGGAGGGAAATGGACAGGTTGGGTATGGGGGGGGACGAATTGGGAGGGAATGAAGGGGATTGGAGAGAAGGGGGGTGCACCTTGGGAAAGGGGGAAAAATTTCTGCAAAGGGCGGACCGGTTCGCCTGGGTACCGAACCGGTTCGGTCCTTTAATATTCGAACTCTTCAGTAGTCGAATCGGTCCGGCCCTAAAATAAAGGAATCGGTCCAGGGCGGACCGATCTGGCCCAAAAATAAAGGAACCGGTCCGGTTCTTGTTTGTGAGCTGGATTTCCCCCTAACTTAATTTCAATTGCTTTTCTCCAAAAATTTTCACTTTCACAACATACTCCCTATCAATTTTGGACTAGAACGCAACTTGACTCAATATCCCAAAAATGTGAATGCTTTCACCTGAATGTACCCTAATCCCAATGACTCTCACTACACACGCGACTCTCATCTACTATACATAAGAATTCACCCCATACGGATCGGGGGTGCGACGACCTCACTGTAGCAGCTCACTCTACCCCGCAAACGGGGTCCGATAACCAAACGGTGTCGACTTCTTCCACACACGCCTCTAGATATGGCTTTAGGCACTTTCCATTTACTTTGAATGTATTTCCCCCTTTCAAATCGTCTAATTCAACAGCTCCATGAGGGAAAACATTCTTCACAACTAACGGGCCAGACCATCGTGACCGCAACTTGCCCGAAAAGGGACGAAGCCGAGAGTTATAAAGAAGCACTTTTTGCTCGGGAAGAAACTCTTTGTGACAAATGATGTTATCATGAGAAAGTTTCATCCTTTATTTGGAAATTTTATCATTCTCATACGCATCTGTTAATGCCTTACAAATAAAATGAAGGTATGAAGATGATGACTGAAGATGAAATGGTGATCATATCAAACACATAAGAGACAAGGATTTTTAGAGTGGTTCGGCTATGAATAAAACCTGCGTCCACTGTTATTTTATTCCCAGGGGTGTACAATAGCACAATATGTTGTAGAGAGAGAGAGAGATGTGTATTTTGTGTATGGTGTCTCTTAGTTGTCCGTCTCTTTGGCTAAGGAAATACATGTATTTATAGTGATGGGAGTTAAATAGATACAATGTCTTTATACATTCAGACATTTATATCTATATACAATGAATATAACTGTTGGCCTTCTATGGTGGTTGGTCTTCCTTGAGTTGCTATGTGTTGGTTGGTATGCCGACTAACTCTCCTCGGGTGACGACTAACTCTCCTCGGGTGCCGACCAACTCTCCTTGGGTGCCGAATAAGTATAAATATTGCCACATAGGATGACATGTGTCCTTTTCTGATAGGTCCTCGTAGATGGAGAATTTTTGCGTCAACAGAAGCCCCCAATGTTCCATGCTTGATGGTTCACTGAAAGGATGGAGTATTTATTCTGTAGTGTTTCTCGGTGCTCGTGAAATTCTTGATCTGCCTTCTTGATTTGTTCAACATAAAGTTCACTATCTCTGGGACGATATATGATGCAAGCTGATCGGTGGTTGCTAATATCTCTTTTGAGGAACTCCGTTCGTCAAGTGAACGTGTGCTATGTATCACCCCTGGGAATTTGGATGCATCCATGCCATAGTATGTAGCTTGTAGATTGTCATAATCTTCAAGTATGTTCATTGGTTTGCTAGCCGACCAACTGATAACTGTGCCGAGCAACTGAATGCTAACTTCACGTGCTTGATTTTTCTGATTTATGATCCTCTGAATACTTTGTCGAGTAACATACTAGCTTTTGAACCCAACTCTTCAATCTGATTAGTACCAAGCTAGTGGTGGACTTCGAAACATTTTCATATAACTTCTTCTTCGAAACATTTTCAATATTCTTCTTCAATCTGATCTCAGTGCGGTAGATGCTGAATTTGCCTCCTGAAAATTAATAGCATGTGCATAATAACTCTTGAATATGCCTCCTGAACTTTCAACAGCACAACTAATTCCTGAATATGCCTCCTGAACTTCTGAATATACCTCCTGAACTTCTGAATACGCCTACTTAACTTCAATATGCCTCCTGAACTTCAATATAAAAACTAATTCCTGAGCAAGAAAAATAACTTTCTAAATGATAATTAGTCGGGGCCCCGACTATGTAAGTTTGTGGAGTTGAATTTGATACTCGACTGCATGATGTTATGAGAATGTGCCACCGAATGAACAACTGAATTTGTAATAGAAGCCCCCAAGTGTGGAATATGAATTTTCAATGCTTTCTCAGCCTTGAAGTATGTTATTAGACAAATTTTCTTATTTTGCATAGACAATAAGATTTGCTCCACCTGCTGTCCGACCAACCGGAGTTGTTATTTGCTGATTGATCGACCAATCGGAATTGGTGGTGATAGATAACCGACCAACCGTAGTTGGTGGTCATAGATGCCTGACCAACCGGAGTTGGCGGTACCAACCAACCGTAGTTGGTGGTAATAAAGTTTCCGACCAACCGGAGTTGGTGGTAATTGAGTTCCCGACCAACCGGAGTTGGTGGCAATTGAGTTCCTGACAAATCAAAGTTGGTGGTAATTGAGTTCCCTACCAACCGGAGTTGGTGGTAATTGAGTTCCCGACCAACTAAAGTTGGTGGTAATTGAGTTATCGACCAACCGGAGTTGGTGGTAATTGAGTATATATAGAGAAAAAAATTACCTGAATAACAGTTCGTTGGGGATAAAATAAAATAAATACTGGAGACCTCCTTGTAGCTGACCAACAGATTGTTGGGAATAAGATATAATAAATGCTAGAGACCTCCTCGGAGATGACCAACAGATTGTTGGGAATAAGATATAATAAATGCTGGAGACTGTAATACCCCGTAATTTTATTAATTTTCATTTAGGGGATTAATTAAATTAAATGAGAATTAATTGGGAATTAATCCGGGTATAAGTACTAGCGAGATGTGAGTTAGTATTTGATTATGATGTTAAAATTTAATATTTCTGGGTATGTATGGTAATACATGGGCATTGAAAATATTAAAGTTGTCACGAGACTGAAATACGACAATTTAGAAATTTAGTTGGGACGCGCGTATAAGTCGCGTCAAGAATGAAATTATTTAAATTAAAAAGTGAAATATATTTTTATCAACCGAATGGTCATTTTGAGTGTGCCAACGTGTCCGGAAGGGTTGAAATAGTCAGAAAACACTAACCGGGGGTTTAGTTTGAGTCCCGGGGCATTTTTGGGCCATACCGGTAACCCAAAAGGGTAGTTTGGTAATTTTAAAAATATGGGAATTAAAACCCACGAATTTTAGAGGTTAATTTTATATTAGCAATGAACCCACTAAGTCCATTATTCAGCATTTATCAAGTAGTGGGCTACGAGAGTTAAAGGGAGAGTCCTAAGAGGTTCCAAAAGAAACCCTAGCCACCATCACCATCCTTGGGAGAAAAAAATCTATAGAGAGAAAGAGGATAATCAACCTTCATCCTTCAACATCAAATCAGAACATCTAAGGCAAGTGGTTTAATTACATGAATTCAAGTGAATGTTTACTCCATGCTTAGAATTGAATATATGTCTTATATTGAAAGTTTGATGAAAACCCATAAAATTTGAGATAGAAGTTGTAATCTTATATGAGAATCACATGTAGAATAGTGATGGACGAATTTCATATCCAAAATATATCATTTGATGATTTCAAAAACGGATTTATAAGAAATAGTTGTACACATTAAATTATGTCTTCATGTTTATAGGGTTTTGGACAAGATTTGGGAATCATGATGATTACATGTTAATCTAGGAGGTATTGACCCCATATGTATGTTAAAGAGTGACCTAGGAGGACTTAGTGTAGCTTAAACACATTAAAACTTAGTTTGGATGATCATAGGATGGATTTATAAAGGCAAAAAAGGAAGAAAATCGGATTTTGCAGATTTTTGGGCGTGTTCTGCCATCTCGTTAGAAGACCTGCCCAGGTCGTTCGAACGACCTCGTTCGAACGAGTTTCTAACGAGATGACAGTATCCCTTCTAACGAGGTGGTAGTTCGTTCGAAGCCTTTCGTTCGAACGACACTCGTTCGAACGAGACTTCTAACGAGTTAACCGAATGGCCTTTTAGACCTGATTTTATTTCAAATGTTCCGTAGACTTAATTAACGAAGAATTAACCTTCCCTTATTGACTAGTGGGTATAATTGTGAGGATTTGGGGTACATTGAGGAGTAAAACTTAGAATCTTATAGTAGATGGGATGACAATTGTGGATTTGGAAACGAGTACCTAATTACGACGTGAGAAGAGTTGACAACTCTAATGCATCTAAAATGGGAACTTATAAACGTATAACAGTAAATGATGGGATAAGAACGAGAAGTATACCTCTATTAATATACTGAAATATCTAAGAAGTGTGAAGGCTTAGTATATGTGGTTATCTGTGTATAACATACCTACCATGCTTGCTATCACGGGAGGTCGGCGTTCGATTCAGGACCATCTAATCTTTGTGTGCCTATGGGGGGATTTAGATTGGTACCTCGAGGACATAGGTCAGAGAAGGACTTATTGAGAAGTTAATAAGTCTGATGATCATGGGAGCGTAGGTATGTGTGTGACCCATGTGATGTGAACTATGTTCGCCTCCACTATGTGTGTTTGTTACTTGTCAAAACGGTTCCTGAGAGATTCGGAACACATGATCCTTATGTATGTGATGTACCGGGATTGGATAGCAGAGTATGTGCGCACCGCAACTTAGTCTAGGGGTGCCAGTTTTGTATAATTTTGAGAAGATTGATGAAATGAAATATTGATGTGAACTGTCTATATAAGTGCAAGTGTGAATTAATGTTACATCCTGCAGAATTAAAAATGGGAAAACGCTTAGAAATTGTTATGATTAATTTCGAGAATTAAATGAAAGTAAAATTCCCAGTTTATATATAGGCGTCGGGAATTAAACTATGATTAGTTCAGTAAATACCAAATATTGAGCGGACTAGTTTGATAGTAGAATAATTAGATTTGGTTACGGATACGTTAAGAGTGCACAGATAGTCGAGAGGCGAGTATTTAATGTGAGAGCACGTCCTAACATGTATTTTGCATTCATTGTTGAATGTCGTTAAAACACTTGCTATATTTTAAACTATTTTCACACTCGGGCTCTGACCCGTTTGCTTCCAAATATATTTTCTTGTAAAAAACTTTTAGGTGCCCAGCCACAAGGACACCGAGCATAGGAGTTTCATTCAAGTGACGTATTGTAGCTGCTGTGAAAGTTGCAGGACCTTGATAGTAGACGCCTCCACTTTTGATCTTGACTCTATGTTATCAGATTTTTCTCATCTGTTGGGCATGTCGCCCCATTTCTTTCAGACACTTTATTTATCCAGTTGTATCAGATTTTGGGTTGTAATTAATTTAGTGATGCAGACTTAGTATTTGTTTATTCCTGCATTTGGATTGTTGTGAGGAGTATCCCTCCAGACTCATTACTATTTTATGGTTATTTCATTGTAATTATGTTGTGGTTGTTATGTTAGCATTTCATAATTTAATTATTGCATGTTAATCGGATTTAATTAAAATTAACAACTCACTTTTTAAATATTAGGTGGCTAGTAATTGTTAAAACGTTTTTCGACAGTGATGCTATGAACTGAACCAACTTGTCATTTTGTATTAATTTAATAAAGGAATAGCTACCCAGTATTTAATTAGTCGGGGTGTCACAGAGACCTCCTTGGAGCTGAATATATATAGAGAAAAGAATTTTCCTAGCTCCATGATGAGATAAATATAAAACATGCATAGACATAAAGAATGATTTAGAATAATAATAAACTGTCTTGCTGATCTGTCGAGGCAAAATTGCATAATGCTGAATAAGAATAATATATTTAATATAAGAATATGACCGAGAAATTTGCTGGGCCTGAATATAAATAAGAATTACCCCGACCAACTATTCGTTGGGGGTGAAATATAATAAATGTTATAGTTCTACTCGGAGCTGAATATGATAATAAGTATCTTGTCGAGGCAAAATTTTTCATAATGCCGAATAAGAATAATATTTTCCAGAATATGGACGAGAACATTATCGGGCCTAAATATATAAATAAGAATAACCCAGACCAACTGTCCGTTGGGAGTGAAATATAATATCTATATTAGTTCTCCTCGGAGATGAATAAGTATCTTGTCGAGCTCCATGAGGAGATGAATCTAGAATATGAATCCGAATGGATATATAGAATAATTCGTGCTTGAGCAGATATTTGAGCAATAATACAATCAATAGTGCCTCGTTGAGGTAAAACTTCATAATGCCAAGCAATGATAATATTTTCCAGAAGTTTAAGATTATTTCCGAGCATTCGTCGGCACTGAATCTTGTACCTGTAAAAATTAATAAATTGCTCTACCATATGTGTAGGCTGAATTGATTAGTCATGAGAATAATTTAATCAACTAGTCAATATATATGATATGTATATGCTCGGGCAATAACAATATAAAAAATATGAAATAATATATGTTGGCTGATATGTCGAGGCAAAATTGCCTGATGTCGAGCAATAATAGTTTCTAGAAGTTTAAGATTGTGGTCGAGCTTTCGTCGGGATTGAATCTTGTCCCTATGGAATTTTAATAAGCTGCTCAAGCACCTGTTGAGACTAGATCAAACAGTTATTTTCATGAGAATAATTATTCATCCAAACAATATATGATGTGTATCAGCATAAGGCAATAAAAATTTCAAAATATGAAATAATATGTTTTGTGCCAAATGTGTGTCAATGTGAGCAATTTTTATAAAAAATGCTAAACATTCTAATTTTAAGTAAAATACCAAATATAATTTGGTTTTTATAAATTATTTATCACTCAAGGAATTATTTGAAATTCAGTAAATGCTCAAATATAATTTTTTGGTCTAGAAATATTTTTCACACGAAGTTTTTGTGATTTAATAAATCAGAAAATAATTAGGTATGCATTTTAATTTTTCTCCATGAAAATTTTCAATTAGGAGTTTCATGTTTTGAATTAATAAAGGATAAGGATAAGAATAATGGGATAGTCTTGTCCTTTGGCAGCAAAGTGGTGATTTAATCAAAGTCAAAATGATAGAACCAAAGGAATCGTCAATTTTCAATTCTCGTATTAGCTTTCTACTGCCTCCGACCAAGGCTGAGATGTCGCTGACCAACAATTGATTTTCCCGACCAACTGTATATAAGCCGACCAAGAATAGGTACATCCGAGTAGAAATAGATGTCGCTGATCAACGAATGGGAGCTCGGGAACTCCTCAAAGTGCATAATATCCATCGCCGATCATAATGAAATGCCTCCGACCAATGAATGATATTGCTGAGCAACGATATTTTTCCCTGACCAGTGATATACGGTTGCGAACTCTACCATCGACCAACGAGAATGGTCCGGTGAAATTACCGACCAAAAATAATTTCTGCCGATCAATAAAATTTTGTCTCCGATCAATAAGAATACCTGGGTGACTTCGTTTGTTACCGCCGACCAGTCATTAGGTGGTCGGACTCAGCCCCAATCATGAGAACTTCGTAGCTCCGGCGATGTTGAAACACAGTGATGGCAACTTTTAGTTTCTTTCGGCCGATCAACTTATTGAAACAGTCGATCTGTAGTAGGAGTCCAATCAACAGTAATAGATGGTCGTAGACCAATATAACTGATACCGATCAACAAAAAAAAAGGTCTGGAGCCTAAGCCGATTACTAGATTATCTAGATTTGTTCAACAATGGGTGTGCTGACTAATAAGGTATCGCAAACACGCTTCTGACCAATGATGTCCAGTATCCATATGGTGCTGACATACAGTACCTAGTATCAACAACTTCGTTCTGGCATCATGACCATGTTGGTCGGGGCAGAAATTGGAGGAAGTATGTTGCCGACCAGAAGAGATTATGGAGCCGACGTTTTTGCCGACCAGAAAATGTTGCTGGCTTTTAGATCTATCTTATCTCCTCCCTCTATATTATCCGATCGAATTTCCGAGAGGACGTGTGCAATTTTTCACTGATGTGATCATCGCAACGGCAAAATAATAAGATTCATGAAGAATTCCAGAAGGGGGTAGGATTGTATCTTTCTTACTCCCTGTACGACTTTTTCCAATGAATTACGCCTTTGTTTGTCACCATTTCCTTTAAAGTATTTAGGATTTGGTGTTCTATTGAAGATCCGGTGAGTAGGAATGAAATGTGATCAGAAAAAGATATCAAAAGAGAAGTGACTTTTCACCTTCAAAAATTATGAAAATCAGATACACGTTGGGATTCAACAAATTAATATTACCCCTATCCCAACGTATTTGTTCAGAAAATTTTCATGTGGATCCATATATGTAAGGATTTGTATAATATTTATAAGTCTAAAATTCACCAGATCCCCAAATTGAAATCGATCACATGGTTAGTGCATATAAAAATTATGACTAAATTAAAAGATTTCCAAATCAATCAAATATGTATATACTCATGTAAAAGAGATTTATGAATACAAAGAAATTATTTTATCTCCTTAAAAGAGAAATAATATAATATGTACAAAAATTTCTCAAACTTTGTGATTATGAAATATACATTTATGTAGATTTGTAAAAATTGATTCAACAATTTGTGAATATAAAATCATGATTGAATTAAAAGATGTATGCACAATATACAATTGATTTGATCTCTAACTTTATGGATATAAACATATGAGAATCATGATTTGAACAAAAATGTGTGTGCATACAATTAGTTATACGTAGAGAAAATAAAAACTTAGCTTTTGATGAAGATCAATGCTTGTAACACGTTCCCACAGACGGTGCCAATCTATTGATGACTAGAAATAGCATCTATGTTATCTTATCGGCATCAACAACAGATAAAAATGAAGGTATGAAGATGATGATTGAAGATGAAATGGTGATCATATCAAACACATAAGAGACAAGGATTTTTAGAGTGGTTCGGATATGAATAAAACCTACGTCCACTGTTATTTTATTCTGAGGGGTGTACAATAGCACAATATATTGTAGAGAGAGAGATGTGTATTTTGTGTATGGTGTCTCTTAGTTGTCCGTCTCTTTGGCTAAGGGAATACATGTATTTATTGTGATCGGAGTTAAAGAGATACAATGTCTTTATATATTCAGAGATTTATATCTCTACACAATGAATATAACTGTTGGCCTTCTATGGTGGTTGGTCTTCCTTGAGTTGCTATGTGTTGGTTGGTATGCCGACTAACTCTCCTCGGGTGACGACTAACTCTCCTCGGGTGCCGACCAACTCTCCTCGGGTGCTGAATAAGTATAAATATTGCCACGTAGGATGAAATGTGTCCTTTTCTGATTGGTCCTCAAAGATGGAGAATTTTTGCGTCAACAGCATCATTGCGTAGCTCTTCTAACTCATTTAATTGAAGCTTGCGAGCTTCACCGGCCTTATCCATGGCATAGTTCAACTGCTTAATCGCCCAATACGCCTTGTGTTCTAACTCCACAGGAAGATGGAAAGGTATGATATACACAAAGCAAAAAAGGGACATGCCGAGTGGATTTTTATATGCGGTGCGATAGGCCCATAGGGAATCGTTCAATCTAAGTGACCAATCTTTCCGGGTAGGATTGACAGTCTTTTCAAGAATGTTCTTGATTTCCCGATTTGCTAGTTCGGCCTGCCCATTCGTTTGTGGGTGATAAGTCGTTCCAACCTTGTGAACGACGCCATACTTTCTCATTAGCTTCTCGAATGGCCTATTGCAAAAGTGCATGCCATTATCGTTGATTATCGCTTTCGGTGTACCGAAGCGGGAAAGTATGTGTTCCTGCAGGAACTTTATCACCACCTTGTTGTAATTTGTCTTGGTAGCTATAGCTTCCACCCATTTAGAAATGTAGTCTACCGCAATAAGGATGTATAGGAAACCAAAGGACGGGGGAAAAGGTTCCATGAAGTCAATAACCCAATAGTCGAAGATCTCAATAATGAGTATGGGGGTAAGAGGCACCATGTCTCGTCGGGTAATGGCTCCCATTCGTTGGCACCTATTGCAAGATTTACAAGCAGCGTTCACATCCCGGAATATTATGGGCCAATAGAGGTCATATTGTAGAATTTTAGCGACCGTCTTTTTCATCAAAAATTGGCCTTCACAAGCTTTCGAATGACAAAACCGGATGACTTTTGGGATCTCGTCATCCGATACACATCATCGGATGATTTGGTCGGTGCAATATTTAAAAAGGAAAGGATCATCATAGAAGAACATGCGCGGCCAAGTAATAAACCTCTTCTTATCTTGCGGTGTCAAGTCGGGAAGGACGACTCCCGTGACAAGGTAGTTCATTATATCCGCAAACCAGGGTAAAGAAGAGGTAACAAAGAGTTGCTCATCCGGAAAGTATTCGTCTATGGGTATGGGATCACTAGGTACGTCAGACGAAAGCCGTGATAAGTGGTCGGCAATGACGTTTTCTCCTCCTTTCTTATCTTTAATGGAGATATTAAACTCTTGTAGGAGTAGGATCCACCTTATGAGGTGCGACTTTGCATCTTTCTTTGCAAGTAGGTATTTCAATGCCGCGTGGTCGGTGAAGCAAGTAATGGGAGAACCGGTAAGGTATGACCAAAATTTATCAAGGGCAAAGACTACCGCTAGAAACTCTTTCTCCATGGTAGAGTAGTTGAGTTGTGGTCCGATAAGAGTCCGGCTAGCGTAGTAGATGACGTGAGCCTGCTTATCTTTTCTTTGCCCAAAAATAGCCCCTATTGCATAATCGCTAGCATCACACATAAGTTCGAATGGTAAAGACCAATCCGGAACTTGCATGATGGAAGCAGACACAAGCATGGTTTTCAGTTTTTCAAAAGATCTTTGGCATGCTTCCGTCCACTCTAATGGGGTGTCCTTCCTGAGTAGGTTGCTTAAGGGTCTAGCGATGGTGCTAAAGTCCTTAATGAACCTTCGATAAAACCCTGCGTGGCCCAAGAAAGAGCACACGTATTTGAGAAATTTTGGTGGGGGAAGATCAGCTATGACATCTATTTTTGCCCTATCAACGTCTATCCCCTTGGATGATACTATATGGCCAAGAACTATTCCCTCAGTGCCCATGAAATGGCATTTCTCCCAATTCAACACTAAGTTCTTTCCACACACCGGGCAAGTACTTGTTCTAGTTTTTCTAGGCAAAGGTCGAAAGAGGTGCCAAAAACACTGAAATCGTCCATGAACACTTCGAGTCCTCCCTCGACCATGTCGCTAAATAGACTCAACATGCACCTTTGAAAGGTCGCGGGTGCATTACACAAGCCTAATGGCATACGTTTGTAGGTAAACATACCAAAAGGTCAAGTAAAAGTCGTTTTCTCCTGGTCAAGTACATCTACCTCAATTTGGTTATATCCGGAATAATCATCAAGGAAGAAATAGTAAGGGTGGCCCGCTACTCTCTCAAGCATTTGATCAATAAATGGCAAGGGGAAATGGTCTTTCCTAGTTCTCGCATTGAGTTTCCGGTAATCAATGAAAACGCGCCACCCGGTGGTGGTACGTTGGGGAACTAACTCTCCCTTAGCATTCTCAATCACTGTCATGCCCGACTTCTTTGGGATGACTTGAATAGGGCTCACCCACTTGCTATCCGAGATTGGGTAGATAATCTCGACATCCAATAACTTGATGATTTTGGTTCTCACCACTTCTTTCATATTGGGATTTAGCCTTCTTTGCATTTCTCTAAAGGGCTTGACATCCTCTTCGAGATGGATTTTGCGAGTGAAAATCAAAGGACTTATCCCCTTCAAATCAGCAATGCACCAACCAAAAGCACTTTGGTGCTTTCTCAGAATTTTTAACAGTTTACCCTCCCGCTCTTCGTCTAGGCTAGAGGAGACAACAACGGGAAATGTCTCATCCTCTCCTAGGTATGCATATTTAATATGGGAGGGGAGTTTTTTCAACTCGAGGATTGGAAATTTATCGCTGGAGGGAACCATGCGTGTATCCCTCAGAGGTAACTCCTCAAATCTAGAAACTCAATTTACATCTCTCGCATCCTCGTCTGACGCTCTCTCATCAAGTAATTCAATCAACTCCCCAACCTCCCTCTCGAATTCGGTGTACGTCCCCTCACTCTCGTGTCTCGACACTAAACAGGACCCTAAGGCATCTCCACAATAGTTCTTCTCAAAGTACTCCTTTACTATCTCATCTATGAAGCTCACCGCATGAAGATCATCTTCTTCCCCCATATGTTGGGCTATATGGAAGATGTTGGTTTCTAAGGTCATATTCCCAAAAGTGAGTTGCATCTTCCCATTCCTAGTGTTGATAATAGCGTCAGTCGTAGCTAAAAATGGGCGCCCGAGAATGATGGGAATATGATTGCTTGAGGCGAAGGAAGGCTCCGTGTCCCAAATGACAACATCTACCGGAAAGTAGAAAGTGTCAACTTGGACGATCACGTCCTCAATTACACCTCGTGGGATCTTCACAGTTCGATTCGCTAATTGGAGAGTGATTCTTGTGGGCTTGAGGTCACCCAAATCAAGTTTCCTATAAATGGAATAAGGGAGGATATTGACACTTGCTCCCAAATCAAGTAAGGCTTTTTCGATTTTGTTTTCTCCAATAATGTAGGAAATGGTGGGTGCACCGGGATCTTTGAATTTAGGTGGGAGATCATTACGTAGAATGGAGCTCACGTTCTGTGCTAGAAAAACATTTTTCTTTACCTTCATCTTTCTTTTTACCGTCAACAAGTCTTTGATGACTTTTGCATAAGATGGAATTTGCTTAATGGCATCGAGGAAAGGTAAGTTGAGCTTTACTTGCTTTAGCACGTCTAGCACTTCATTACGTGGGTTTCCTTTATGGGAAGGAATCAACCTTTGGGGAAATGGTGCCGCGGAGGGTGGTTTCACTACTACCCTGGGCTCACTAGCGTTTTCTTTGTTACTCTCATTCAAGGGGACATCTTTGGCCTCTTTCGTGAAGGGAAAAATCTCCTTGTCTTTAGTTGTGTCGTGTGGGGGAGGTGATAAATCAATAACTCTCCCACTACTAAGAGTGGTCACAGCTTGACATTGCTCCTGATGTTCAGTAGAGGTGGAGCTAACACTAGTTTGATCTTGCGGAGGTCTTTGGCCCTGGACAGGAAACTTGCCCTTCTCTTGAACACTCAACGAGGATTGTATCTTTGACAGACTTGCATTTATGTCGCTAATCAGGCGATCATATATAGCATTGGTTGCAGTCTGGCTATTGATAAATTGATTCATAGTATCCTTGAGAGTTCTCCACGGTGGCGGGATATACGCTCCTTGAGGTGGTGGTGCTTGCACATGTCCTTCCATGTGTGGAGCTTGTTGAAAGTGTTGTGGTGGAGGAGGGGCAACATGTGAAGTAGGGTTCATCGCAGCATGTTGTTGCCCATAGCTAAAACAAGGATAGTTTTTCCATGAAGGGTTGTAAGAATTCCCGTGCGGTGCATCGAAATTAACCTTAAATCCTCATATACCACTAACTTGCTCTTGAAGAATCACATTGTAGGTGGGTATAGTCGGGCATTCCTCAGTTGAATGATCCGCCTCACAAATCGCATACACCTTCTCGACGGGGTTTGGTATGGATCCACTTGGTCCTTTTCCATATACCTCACATAGGTCTCGAAATCCTTTCTCCAGTGTATCAAATCGACTGCCCGTCATAGAATTCTTATCTACGTGAAATAAACCGTACGCCGCTAGAGTGGTGGTCACTTGACGATTTCTATTTTTAGCATTAGGATCAGATGTATCCCATGATTAGGTAGTCTCGGTGACATACCTCAGGTGAAGCTGAGCATCGTGGGTGTCTAGCTCGACAAAAGGACCACTACCCATGGTTTCAATGAGTTATTTGGAATTAAGATTCAGCCCATTATAGAGAATGGAGATTATTTACGCTGTGTCAAATCCATGATGGGGGCACGAAGTAACTAACTCATTTAAACGCTCGTAACATCGATGAAATGGCTCATTTTCTGATTGTCTGAACGCTTGAATTTGAGCCTTTATGGAGATTGTTCGATGTGGTGGGAAGAATTTCTTGATAAATCTAGATTACAACTCGTTCAAAGATGGGATCGAGCTTGGAGGTAGATACCATAGCCATGTCTTAACTTTATCCTTTAGCGAAAAGGTGAAGAGTTTGAGGTGAATCACCTCTTGTGTGCAAGTTTGATCATTGAGAGTATCACACACATCCTCAAATTCCCTGATATGGAGATATGGATTTTTAGAATCCATACCATGGTAATGGGGTAACATCTGGATCATCCCATTTTTAAAACGAAATTGCCCAGAATTATATGGGAGTATAATGCATCCCGGAGTGACAGTGCGCTCGGGATATAAGATTTCTCTCAGCGGGCGGTATGGGGCCTCTTCCTCACCGGCGGCTGCACTACAGTGTTGCGACATTTCTCTCTCTTAAAGACTCGGTGTCCTCACTTGGTGTGCTCGAAGTGTGCTCAGAGGTGTGTCCTAAGAAGGAAAATGGAGTGTTATTTGAGATTGAGTATGACGGTGTGAGAGGTGGAATCCAAAACTGTGGGGCATTAGGAGTATGAGGGCTATCGGGGTTGTACTGAACTATTGGATTTTCGTTAATACTGGTTAGAGTATTATGGGGCGTGGGAGTGAGTTCAGAATTTTGCATTAACAGCTTGTGAGAGATGATGATGAATCTTTTTGTGTTTTTATAAAAAAATTTATATGTTTTTGGATTTTTGAAATTTTTTGGTCAAAGTTTTAGATTAACTCTATCTAATCCTAAGTCTACCTAAATTCCCGGCAACAGCGCCAAAAACATGATGCAACCCTGAAAGTGTCTCTAATGTGCGTTCTCTCTAGGCTCAAGTGCAAGCCTATTGCGTTAGTAATAAACCCAGTAAGTCGAGATCGTATCCACAGGGAAATGGGACAACAAAGTTCTGACGACGTTAGATAGATAAGGAAATCCTAACTCTGACTCTAAAGGAAAGGAAAAAATGATTGGTTTCTGGAACAACTACACTTGATGCAATTATGAAATTATGAAAAGGTGCAATTATACTAATTTACCTAAAATACTGATGAAGAATGATTTAAAACTTTAAACTATATGATGAAGAAAAACAGGACGGGAATACAATCCCCCAACCCTAGTGTATTGCAGGTATAATACTAATCGTAAATTTAGCTGATTAATTAGACCCAGAATTTAGTACTCCCAAGCATTACGTATATGAGGTTCAAGCCCGCACCATACTTAATCAGAGGACGAGTAAATCGGTATCGCGATAGTTACACTCGAATTGCATTCTAAAGCATCCCGATTACCCGGAAGCAAACGAGATCCAAAGATCTACAATTGTCGTGTTTCTACGCAATACAATCGTAATAAATCACTAAATCCAGAGGATTAATGTTATACACATGCAACTATCACATCAGGCTGGGTTCATGTATCCCGACCTTAGAAAATTTAGCCTAGCATACTGAAACTAATGAAAATAATTTTTGAATTACGAAAAACCGTGATTAAACTAAGGAAAATTTGTGGAATGATGTAGAAAGTAATTTAACTGATCAAAATATTTCACTAATCTTACCAAAGCAGTAAAAGCAGCAATTAAGAACACTTGTAATCACAGAATTCTGAATAATCTTCAATTTTGAAATTAAAAGAATAAACTATCTCTAAACTAGGGTTTTCTGAAAAGAATTGGAAAATTGTACTAATTCTCCTCCTCTAAAAATGATAAAAACTCGGGTTTATATACCCTACAAAATTCTAAGAGTTTTATCTATACTAGAACTCTCCATTAGAGAAGGATAGAATTTCAAAACTCGACATCCGGACCGGTCCGGGGCTCCTGATGATCGATCTGCCTGGAATGCGGACCGTTTTTTTTGTTTCTAGGGTGGATCGGTACGGGGCGGACCGATTCTTTTATTTTCCTTCCATATTAGGTTTGCTTTCGGTCAGGGGTTCTCTGGAATGTGGCACTGCAGACCGGTCCGGTCTTCCTGCGGATCGGTCTACCTTTGACTTTCTTTTCTCCAACTTTGACTGGTCATATCTTTCTCACCGGGACTCCGATTGAGGTGCCGTTTCTTCCTATGTGTTCATGAACTTGATATCTTCAACTTCTCTTTAGGTGCCTCACCCGAATTCTAGGTAGAAATTACACGTTTGCCCTTTTGACTTTCCTTCTTTTCTTTATGATTCTTCCGGTCTCTTTCTTCGTTTAATTGACATCAAATACCTGTAAAATCGATACGAAATACCAAAAACTCGGTGTATTCGTTAGGATAACTCAGTAGCAAGATTATGAGATAAAGTCAAATCGATTACGTTGTTCGAGGTGCTAAAAGCAACTAAATTAAGGGGTAAATTAGGAAGAATTTATGCCTAATCAATATATATTTAATATATTATTATATTTTGTACATTTATATATTACACATATCTTCATACGTTTTGTATGCTGAATATATTTCATATATTTTGTATATGTGTGTTTATATATATTGAAAAATAAATTAACAATATATATATATATATATATATATATATATATATATATATATATATATATATATATATATATATATATATTCTATTAACAAAATTTTCACATTTATTTCTATTTTTCACCTTTTGTGTTTGATAAAAATGGTGGAGAATTGAAGATTTTTCAACTTGTATCAAATAGGCACATGTAGAAAAATAGTGACTTCTCTTGAAATTATTTGCCATTGAATTAACTGTCGTGAAGTCATTTGCATTTTTCTACTTTTCTATCAAACATCGCCACAAATGCTTTTGAACCTCATGGTACCCACTTTATTTTCTTTTGAAGCTTATAATATGCAAACAAAACAGAATAACACAATGATACACATTTGATAACTGACACCCATTTCAATCTCATCAAACAAAAATACAAGTGATAATATATCATAAAAAGCATAAGTAGTTGAGAAAATTAAAATAATATCAAAGTAATTAATCTACATGGACAATATTTTTTTTTACCTAACATGAAAATTTTATTTTTTAACTAATACGAACACGATTAAAAAAGAGGGGACACAAAATGAAATCGTATATTCACATGAGCTATACGACCCATCTATAACATGACACGACTGTGACACCCCGCCTAATTAAATACTGGGTGATCAGTCATTTATTAAATTAAATCAAAGTGTCTGGTTGGTTCATCCTTAGCATCACTGTCGAAAATAATTTTTCTTTATTAATCACCTAATCAATAATTAAGCTAAGTGTCAAAACATTTAATTTTATAGGTTAAGTTCTACTATTATGATTTAATATAAGAAACCATTCCCATGAACACATACAGTAATATTAAATACCAAACCATCTACATGGAATAAACAGGCTAGATTAATCAATCCAAATAAAATATCCCAAATCGAAGGACAAAGAAATGATTAAGACAATCCGAACTAAAACAAAATACTGAAATAAATAGAGTACAAGTCTCTCTGAAACTAAATAAAAACTGGAAATGGGCGACACATGCCCCATTTAAAATGACTAAGTGAAGAGCTGAGATGATAAGGATGAAGTCGTCTAAATGCAAAGACCTCCAACTTTCACACTAGCTGCAGCACGTCAACAGTCCAAAGATCTAAGCCTGACATTCCTGTGGCTGAACACATGTAATACATACATACATACATATATATATATATATATATATATATATATATATATATATATATATATATATACACACAAGAGAAAGAAGAGATGATAGGAAACGAGTTAGAGACCGAGTGTAAAATCGCTTTAAAATAGTTTAGCGTGTATTTAAAATACTTACCACTTGATATGACATACATGTTAGTGCCTTGACACTCACTTGGGAATTCTCACCTCTCAACTAGTGTGCATGCCTAACGTACTACCGAACTATCCTAGATAAAGCTTACTCAGTTAATCCCTTCACCAATCCTGATTCAAGTGATCGCATGACTATAGTTTATATTTCATAACCTTTTCTTATGAATTTATCAAGCCAGCTATGTTCATCTCAATACAATCTTATGTTGTTATCCACTTAATTCATTTAATATTAATAATTCAATTTCATATACTTACAAGCATTGTAGATTAATCACATGTACATATATTTATCACTCATAATATATACTAATAGGTCACCCCACATAAACCTATGGTGTTGGCATACTCTGCTATCAAGTACCCGTATCTCTAGTACAAAAGGAAAATACTATTTTGGAATCACTCTCGAACTGTATTAACACAAAACAGACATATTGGTTGCGAAGCATAGTTCCAAGTCACTAAGAGGTCAGCACATACCCTCACGTCTCTTAGGACCGTCTGACTATCATTCTCAAATAGACTGTACCAAGGATTCTATGTTCTAGGGTACAAGTCAATATCCCCCCCATAAAGGTCACATCGAGATAAGACTGTCCCTGTACGGAAACCTCCGTGATAGCAAGTAGCGCGGGTATGATTAAACACAGATATTCACATACTGTATATATACATACACTTATATATATATATATACTAGGGTATGCCCGTGCCTGAAGGCACGACGGAAATTTCCAAAACGTACATTATAAAGTGTTAAGTTATAATTTCGAACAAAAACAATTTCGTTCCCCCAACAAAACAATGTGTTAAGTCGTATATAATTTAAGTTATAAAGTTTTATATATAATACATATAGTGTTGCACAATTTAAAATTGTTGGAGTTTCCTTTGGTTATACAACTACCCACCTTATTTAAGGAAAAAAAAATACTCCAACAACAATACTAATAATCCGTCATAAACATCGTAGAAACAAATTCAACTCAATTCGTGAAAATAACACAAATACTTAATTCATAAATATTTATTATATAACAAAAATAATAAATAGGACTATCCCCCATGTTTAACAAATAATAAATAGTCCAACGTATACACAAAGTTGAATCAACTACCACATTACGCAATCAGAATAAGTAAAAAATTGACGAAAAAAACTTACACGAACCCAATTCGACAATGAAAATACGGAACTTCTGACTTTGAAGTCGATTTGGACCTCTTGAATAGCACCGAAAATAGCTCGAGTTAGCTAGGCACGGGCGATACGAATCCAATGGCGCCAAAATTGCCTCATTCCGATTTACTGTTAAAAAGTTATGGCATTTCTCCTAAAACAATACTATGTTAACGTGAAATCATGATTGGAATTTCAATGAGCGCATAAAGATCTAACTATTTAAGACATCATTGTCAACATTCACATATCATATTACTATAAGGGTTCTTCAATCACCATAAGGTGTAAAAGAGAATACTTCAACCACATTATATAACAATATTGCAAAATAGCTCGATCTAACAGTATGAATAGTACAAAAACATAACAATTAATTAAAAGATAAGATTCAGATATTAATAGTGTTAATTCGTAGCTGAAATTGAAATCATTTAAATTCACAACACCAAATATAAATGATTAAACCCAAATGTAAACATCTCTATACCCCCTCCTCGGCAGCGGCTTCAACTCGTGTATGAAGTGGCGACCCCCTCCTCGGTAGAGATCTTAACGTGTTGTTGCAGCAACGAATGTTGTGTGGTTTCTACCGCAGCAGCTGCTTTGTTATTATTGCTTCTGCTATGTTATTGTTGCAGCAACCGCATCATCATCAATATGACTGATCGTTCCTGGTTGCGGATGTGGGATTTAAGAAAAATAACGCAATTAAATAACTATTTTTACAAAAAAGAATGTAATATTGGAGAATAAACCATCATACTTCTCAACTGTCAAATTTTATAGAACATTCATTATAAAAACAAAGTACAAATTACAATTGAAGCCTCATTGTGTTTAACAGTATGAAAACTCAAAGTACAAAGTTTCATGCTTTAATATTGAATTAAAAAAAATAAAAAAAACAGATCGAAAGTTCCTGCTTGGCTTGGCTTGCTGCTACAAATCGCTCGGTGACTCGAGGGAGAGGACCGAGAGAGATGTAGTGAAGAGGGGCACTGACAGGATGCTGGTTTGGGGCGAGCAGCACCGCTGCAATTGCGCTGGTTTCCTTTGCTTGACTCTGCCCCACGATTGCGCTGGTCGCTTATTGTGATTGTGATTCTGATTGTGCTGGTCGGTTGCTATGATTATGCTTGCGGTGCAATTGCGCCTATTGCCTTTGTTGGCCTCTGCCCCACAATTGCGCTCCGATTACGCTGTTGTGATTGCGATTGCGCTGTTGAAGATTAAAGGGAAAAAGAAATGTTGTCTAGATATAACCAAGATATTAGAGATTTGGCAACTAAGTTTATATCTTCGACCAAAAAAATATTGTCCATGTATAGTGGGACAGTACAATAAAGTTTTGTGTTGTGTGTGTTATAATCGCCACCGTTAATTGAAAAGAAACCAAAATTACTATCTAAAGATCAATTATGAAAAGTGTTTGTTTTCACTGTTAAAGGACGGTAAGATAATAATTGAGCAGGTGATGTACACCGGATAACTTAGGGGTTCTCCTTCAAACAAAATGAAAATCATTTCTGGTTCCAAAAATTCGTTAATTACCCGATGTGGGACTTTATCTAAATTGTAAGAAAACTGTAAATGAGAGAAGACCTTGTTTTAGATCCAAGACCTGCCTTGTAGAACCAAGACATGCCTTGTTTCTTTTGAAGTGAATACTTGCTCTCATTTGCAAGAAAACACCAAATGAACACCACATTTTTGGCTCACTTTTTTAGCCTACTTCCCAATTCTGGCCGACGACCTGCTTGCAAATTGTGGGAAAAGACCATGTTGCATTTTTGTTTATTAGCCTACTCTTTTATGCAAGGCCTTGCTTCCTATAATTAGTCCTGCTACTATTTTTGCATGCCTACACTTGCTTCTATTATGCATTGCATATATATTTTTATTTGTTGTTCTTGCCCAAATTATATTCACAGATCAACACACATTGACGAAAATGTGTGTCCAACAACAATAATGTAGAACATTTGTATTTTGAGCAAAAAAATGACAACATACCAACACAAACACCAAAAGCTAGGTTTATAGCTATTGAATGAAAAATATGGAAATTCATACCTGAGAAGATGATCGGGGATTGAAATGGATTCGAAAATGGAGGGTTCTAAGGATAAAAGGAAGGTTTTGGGAAGAGTTGGGTATGAAAATGAGTGGTGACGTCCCCTGAGCGAATCTGAAAATGACTGGTGACGTCCCCTATGCTTTTGACCAAGGCCCTTAATGGCCACTAATTTTCCATAATCAAGATCTTAAGTGATGCGATCCTTGCTTCAGAGTAGGCAAATTCTCGTCAGGATTGTCGACCATGGGTCTACTAGTGTTGCGAGATCCAAACCTCACTAACTTTTCATCATCAAAAGCTTGGAAGAGGAGGTGAGCTGGTGGACCTGTCCTCATTACCTCCCCAAATGCGACCTCCCAAGGCGATTTACTGCTCCGTGTACATAAAAAGCGAGGGCGGTAAGCAGTTCCCCAATCAAACTCTGATATATAATTCTAGGGTGTGATATTAGGTACTTCTGTAACTGTTTTCTATTATGACCTGCTAAAAACATAAATGGCATCCCCCTCCTCACCACAAATAATAAGACCTGTTGAAAAAATCCAACAGTCCAAAACATAACTAAAAAGAATGGGTCTGCTTTAGTGAAAACCTTTCTTCATCCACTATCTGAGTTTGAGGGGAAGGAAAAATGGGTTCTCGTGAGAGTTCCTAATTAAGCCATCTCTGCTTAACTGTCGCATGTCCAATGATGTCAAAATTATTTTCTGCTAATCATCCCTAAAACACTTGATTTTGTTTGTGATAACTAAAACACTTGCTACTACTCCACGCCGACATAAATTTATCAACCTCAGCATCAAAAAGTTGTCTGAGGCCTTCAATATCCTGCTTTTCAGCAAGGTCTCTAGCCCTCATCAACAGGGTCCAATTTTTGTAAAAGCAAGCGTTCGCTTGTTCGTGTTGTTTTTTAATTCCTTAATCTTTGGAAAAGCTTTGTCCCTTTTCTGTAATAATCCCCAATTAAAAACTTCTCCCTATGAAGCTTAAAATTGTAATTGAAATATTTCACACCAAATGAACACAGATAAATCCTATGATACTACTTTCAGCATGTTGATTTCTTCATCATTCGAATGAATAAGAGGCTAAAGAGCTGAAAGTATCGGCCTTGTCTGCAAAAATATTTTGATTGAAAACATATAGGACTATTATATGTATGGCCTATATGTGGAAATGAATCTCACATAATTATTTACTACTTTAAGTAGACCTTGTTTTAAATTAATTGAAATGAAATATGATATGTATGCTAGAGAGAAACAATATGATATTTGTGAATATGATTCAATTGAGGGTGGAAGAAGAAAAAGGAAAATGGACCATTAATATGATGAATATCCATAATCAAAGCAGTGATAATGCCGTAAAATTGATTATAAAAAAAAGCCCTAAATAAAGCCCTAAAGACTTGTTATTTGAATTGAAAGTTAGTCTATTACCATAGACTCTCCCTGAGTCAAAAGCCAAAATACACGGAGAGATGTTCAACTCTAATACCTCTATGTTTTAACGACATTACCTATACATAATACAACAGTTTATATAAACTTCTATAGTCTGACACCACCGAGCAGGACAATGGTGAGAGATAACAATATCCGTTCTTGCATCAAGGATATAAGAGGGATTATGACTATAGTTGTCTTTCTTGCAATCAACGGCGGGACCTGATAGATTTAATTTGAGCTTAGCATCATAATCTTCTGTCAGTATCTCCTTATAAGTGAGTGCGAGGAACCAAATCTTGTCAAGTGGCTTTAAATGATATAAAGCATGTTACAACACTTCCCCGACTAATTATGTTTCAAAAAATATTAAGAAATAGGTAAACATACATCAGAAGCATTGGAAATCAACTCTTTCAAATTTTTCTAAAGGGAGTAGATAATGATGTCCATAAGCCGGGGAACCTCCGCCTAAAACCTAAAACTTTTCTGCATTACAGTGGAGAGTTCTTCATGCCATCGACTGAGTTTCCCTACGTCATAAATAAAATATATCATTAGTATCGAGTTATATCTAGACAAACCTCAGGTGTGGACCTTAGAAAAACCACGGATTGAAAATAATATCCCCTGCTTTTTATGAAATAAATAAAACAGAAATATATTAACAAAAGTTAGCAATCAAAGAAAACATAAATATATTTAAAAAAATAATGTAAAGTCTAAACTGACCAATGAGCTTGAAATATCAACCTACTCATATTTAAATCCAAACAACCAACTTGAAGTAGAAACCTACTCATTCAAATGATTTAGCAAGCTACTCGTCTTGTTGGTCAAATGATTCATCTCACATATACAACTTTAATCCAATCTATTTTTTAGGATTAAAAATAGATTAGACCAATTTACATGTATCATACCAACAAATACCAACTAAAACATATCCCACAAACCCTTGTCATATTTGAATTCCCAATATAGTTTTAAGCTGGAAGCTGTTACCATATATTCCATTCTTCCTAAGTTTAAGCCACCTCTTCATATGGAAAACACACCTCTGCCCACTGAAATGGTCGATTATCAACATAATTGTTTCTCTACATACAACAATACCAAAAGGTTGTAAAAGATATCCAAAAAGAATCAAATCGTGTGGGATCAAATGATCCTATATGTCATTATCAAATATAAAAACATAAATGCTACGTACATATAAAGTCTTAGATCCTGATAAAACAGAGATATAACGAACACATGCAAAATAAAACACAGAAATTGTCATCGAATATACCCATAAGTTTCAATTACAGTTCAAAAATGTGTTTGGCAATCCCTCAATTACATTTCTTTATTCAATATATCAACCAACATAAAAGTTTCAAAACTTGTCATTAAATATACCCATAAGTTTAAAAAAAAAATCTTCATGTTACAAATGATATATGCCATAGTAGTATTGAGATTCCAAAATATTTATGCACCACAACGTTTCACTTTAGACATTTAAAAATGTAGCATTGAACTCAAATCATGACCTGCATCTTGTAATAAAATTCCCAATATACATTCATTTATAATGAAGATGAAAGTAGGTAATCACATGAACCTCAATATAGATAACCAACCATATGTTTAGTACTCGGAAAACCCAAAACCAAAGAAAAGCACCAACCATGTGGTAGTTGTGTTATTTGTAAAAATGAAATAAAATGACCAAAAAAGTTTCACAACATAAACGCCCAAAAAAGACCATTTATTAATTTAGAAACCTCCGAATAAGAATAATCCTTAATGGATTGTTACTTATGCTTCCACAATAGCACAATATCACTTTGATCTTCAAACAACCAAACATTTTGAGTTAATGCTTTCTCAATGGTCCAAGTAGTGCACATAACATCTAAGTTAAAATAGAAAGTCACAAACAAAGTGAAACACTTAGTTAGGACTATAATCAAACAACCAACAACTAAGAAAAAATAAAGTATAAGCATACCTCAGTGATTCCAAGACTTGTTTGCAACAAAAGGAGATTCACCACCAGCTCCGCCAAATTCATCAAAATGATAAATCTACAATCGCAAATCAACAGAAGAATCAAACTCATATAACTAAGCCCTAATAGTTTTACAATATTAGAGCCCAATCCATCACTGTAAATAAAAAACCCCATGATACAACAGGTCATTTGCTCACTGAGTAAGCATCATCCAAACATAGATAAATTAAAACCCATGATACATTATACAACCCCATGTGAGTTTGTGTAAAATATATTACTCAAAAGCGAAATGTATTAATCTAATAATAATTTGAAATCAACAAATGATAATCTGAAATTAAAACCACCATAAATGTTTTGAGAACATCTATAAATCGTTTATACCTATAAAAATCGTGTACATATATACCTGTAAGAACAGTATATTAAACCATAGCTTCTTGTATGAAAAATCCAAAATCCATATCTTCTTTATTCCACCTCAAAGTCTAGCATACTTGAAAATAATAAAAAATAAACATCAAAGCCCCTAAAACACAAAATGAATATAAGAACTATATTGAAAGACCTTTGAACATGATTTTTTCAAGAGGGGATCTTCCTTTTGAAGAAAACCTAGATATAAAACCAATAAAACCCAAAACCAGTGATGTGTAGTTAGGGTTTACAAAATGTAAACTGAACAAAATATCAGGGTTTGATATTCATACCTCATCGAGAAGAGAAGACACGGTGAGAGAGAGAGCAGCGAGTAAGGAAAGAGAGAGAGATGTGGTAGGGTTTTTTTGGGCTTGCTGATGAGAGAACGGGAGAGAACGGGAGAATGTGAGGTTTGTATAAGAAATAAGAGAGAGTGTGAGCAAATTGATGAAGTCATTTCTTCCAAAAGTACCCCCAATTTTGAATTGAAGTTGAAATTTGGTAAGTATAAAAAGAGGGGGAATTCATAGAATTTAGGGTAAAATAGGAAGTGCAAAAAAAACTCAAATAGATGACATCATACTTGAAGCTTATGACATACATAAGTTTTCTACTTTATTATATAGATATATATATTATATTCAAATGGGTACACCCACGACCCATAACATGTTCTAACCATACGTGGTGCGTAACGCCCAAATCTCATGTAATTAAATTCTTTATTTTATTTTCTCAATTACCGCAAGTTCCCAAGCACTTCTCGATCCTTGAAGTGTATCATTTTAATAAATATCAAATGAGTTGGTGTGACCTCTCTACCCTACTGGTCTAAGTCGTCATTGTCTTGCACAATCCCTAATTTATCACACACGTATACATAACCCATTTTAAACCCTCATAACCTTACGGTTCAATTCCATATGAAATCGTACTTCTTGGACCTTGTCCACAACCCTACTAGTCCCTCTTAAGTCCCATTATGATATTTAAATTATTTCTAAGGGTCCTTACACATTTGGGTTGGATTAACATTCAAAAAGGAAACAAGATTCCAATTCCAGGAGGAGTCGATCGATCGAAGGAAAGGGTTGATTGATCGACATTCAAGGTCGATCAATCGACCGTGCTGTTATTGGCCCAGAAATTCTGCAAATAATGCCTATGGGTTTCTTCTGTTTTAATCATCGAAACCTCCATGAAAATGTCCCCAAATCTCAACCAAACATAACAAACATTATATAAACAGGTAAGGATGATTTCTAATGTAAAACATTCATTAATTCTCCAAGAATCATCGTTAAATGGTTACAATTCATGATTTGGTCTCTAACCCTAGTTTATCATATTAATCCAAGAATCGACATGATATTTCCAGATTTCATTATCTAATCATTATAAAAATTCGTGGTAAAAACTCTACATGTGATAGCAACATGAGCCTAACATGATTTCCATACAAACCTATGAGTTTTAGTCTCCCAATTACATTAAATCTCCATAAAAGCTTATAATTATCATTCCTACTCTAACATGGATGAAATATCAACTCAAGAACAACAACTTTTCTGGAAATCAAAGGTCTCATTCGAAGAATTTGAGTGGTATAAGAACGACCCTCTTCTTCCGATCTACTCATTGGTGGTGGAATTGGTGGGAACGGTGTAGGATTGATGGTTCCCCCTCCCCCCCCCCCCCCTGGAAACCTCCTATCTTCTCCCTTCCTTAGCCTCTTTGCAAATCAAGTGTTTATAACCCTCGAAGACTCTATCTTCCATCAGATATAACCCTTTAATTTTCGTCATTAATTAAGGCCTAAAATTGGAAATTACCAAAATGCCCTCCCGGGTTGCCGATTAGGCCTAAAAACGTCCCGAGACCCAAACTAAACCCCCGGATACACTTTTCTCACTATCTCGACCCTTACGGACACATTGGCTCACTCGAAATGACTATACGGGCAACTTAGAATGAATTTACTTTTTATTTCTTTAAATTAGTCCCGACACGACTCACACGCGCATCCTCACTTAATTTCTATAACTGTCGTATTATTCACTCGCAACACTTTTAATAAATTCAATCTCATATATTATTTTAATCATTAAGTAATATTAAACATAATTCCCACGAAAAATTACGAACTTTCGTCATGCTAGTAAATATCAAATTTAAAATCTGGATTAATAATAAATTAATTTATCCCAATTTAATTAAATTAATCCCATAAGTAAAGACCATAAAAATAAGAGGTATTACATACTTCCCCCCTTACAATGGAATTTTGTCCCGAAATTCGAAAAAAGTATACCAGATAAGAACAACTTGACTATATGTTGCGCATCGCATCCTTACACTCACGAGTAGACTACTCCGTACCGCCCATACATTACGCTATCAAATACCCTTAATAAGGAACGCCTCACGTATGTTCATTTTAAATTCCAGGTTACCCTGTCCCATAGATTCTTATCCAAGCCTTATCGTTTAAGTTCCACTACTTAAACTTATTTAAATATTCGCTATCTAGACTTCTACTATTCGCACCTTAGTAGATTAATCGTTCTTTAGATACAGATAATCTCGTCTCGCGACAATCGTACACAAGTAGGTCATTTGTGTAGTATATTTTTTACACACATTATATAATCTAAGTATCAACCCATCTTTGATTTTCTCAATAGGACTTGGTCCCCCACATTTAGCTAACAAGCAGGAAAACGATGAGACTTACCGTGCCATACCTCAACTGACACTATGCCCAAAAGTGAACTTATATGTAGGGGTGGACAAAAAAAAGACCGACCTGATTAACCCGATTGGACCGAATCGGACCGGACCCACTGTTATAGGCTTTTTTATAAATAGACCCTAAATTAAGAGACCCGAATATATTCAGTCCGATTTAAAATATCCATTTTTAATTCAATCTTAGGACCAGATCGGACCGCTTATTTTAATATTATATATATGTTTTAGTAAAGAATAGAACCCTAAAAAACACTAACATAAATAAGACATGTCCACAACACTCCTCTCGGCCGCACGCACCTCATTTCATTTCTTCAAAAAAAAATTCTCTCACTTCCTCTCTCCGGCCGACCCACCTCAACTCCGATTTCAAATGGAAATGGCGAGTGCGGATCCGGTGACTAAAGCTCCGACGACTAGAGATCCGGTATGTGTTTTTTTCTGATTTTTTGGCACCTCCAGTTTGATTTTTTCTTGAATTCTTAATCACAAATAAAGATCTGGTATATATTTCGATGGGTTTGTTTTGATTTCTTGAAAATATACAACTCTGATTGTTTGTTTTTACTAAGGATCCGTTGTTCCTATTTATTCGTTTGTCATACAACTCTGATTTTTTTGTACCTCAACTCTAATCGTTTGTGTTGGCATATGTTACTACTGTGTTGGCATACAACTATGATACTCCAACAATGCTGGCATATATTACTACTGTTTGATTTTTTGCTATATGTTACCAATGTTTGTTTGTTTTGACCAAAGATTTGACGACTTGTTTGTTTATGATTTTAGTAACTGATTTACAAGTTTCTATTAAAAAAAATTAAATAAATAAATGTAAATGTGGATCGATTATTAATCGAACCGGGCAGAAAATAGCCTAGATCGAATAAATAGGCTAAACCGATTAAATTGGTCCAAATTCAGTCTTCTCAAATATAGGACCGAATGATTCAGTCCGACACCTAAAATGGCCAAAAACCGAAACGGACCGGACCGCGCCCACCCCTACTTATACGAGTTATTGTATACAAACTCAACTCGTGGAAGGGATTGCTCTCGGCCTCCCCTAAGATTCAAGGGTATACATATAATTTATTTTCCCAATATCTTAGTAGTCCACTTGTTCTACCCATTCGTCTGTGGATAATAGGTCGTACTCAACCACACTCGGTCCTATGGCCTCGCGAACACTCTTCCAAAATCAAAATACAAGGATCTTGTCCCAATCGTACACAATATTAAACGTCCTTATATAACCTTACGGTCTCATACTATGATCAGTTCTAACTGCTATAACGTGAGCTACTTTGGTCAACCGATCAACTATAACCATATAGTATCGTGACCCACTCTGCGATAAAATCCTTGGCAATTCATTCCCATTACTACTTAGGAATTCCTAATGTTTGAATAAACCCCAGTTGATTTCGGTTGGTCCACTCTTTACCAATAGACAGGTGACCCATTGTAAAATTAATTTTAGCAATATTTGTTTTCATTAAATCCTATCATCACTACATTTATAACATGGTACGTCTTATATTCCCTCAAATGTACCTCAAACCTCTCTCCATATAACTTTGCCTCACCACATGTCATAAATCCTTCTCCTTGTTCTAAAGACAGTTTCTCATGAAATGTAAGCCTCTGACAAATCTTACAGAATAAGCTTCAACTTCCTTAGTTAAATGTTGTCGAAATCACACGACAATCATCATCTAATGCCTAATACAAAACCATCCCCGTGAACATTTGGGATTGATGGTCCTAGCTGATATAAATGATTGGAAATGAAAAGAGACACGCGACGTGCTACTGTGATAGAAACTAATTAAAACCGTCAATAACGAGTATGGATCATCTGATTTCCACAATTTAAATGAACAAATTCATAACCCTTCCATTCCCACAGTAGTGATTACAATAAACTTTATCTCTAAAACAAAATTCTCCAACTAAAATTACACCACAAAATCATACATTAAAATATCTACCAAATCTATGCTCTAAAACAATTATCCAAAATAGTCCATAGCGTCCCAATCCACGTTAACCCGCCCCTTACAAGAAAATATGGGGAAGTACACAATATATCATGAATAGATTCTCAAACATAATTAGCACGATGAATAAATCGCAACAATACGAATCGCATGTACAAATCAAATGCATAACTCAAGCATTATATCAATTGATTTCTCAACCTCTATATATACCTTGTCCTAAAATTTCCAAATGTGGACAAAATCCAGATTTAGTCAATTAGGGCGCCCATACACCCCATGTCTCGCGCATTAATGCACACTTTAAATATAATTCTCTTAAATCAATCTTCACATCAGGATTAGGCAACTCTACTGGCCTTAAGTCACAATAGAATTATTAATTTAGATTATATTCTCATATATGTACCTAAACCAAGGTATGAAACACATTTACTAATATCCAAACTTCTCTCCAACTCCCGACGTTCGCTAGTTTCATGTGTGGGGTTCTCTCAAAGTTAAATCCAAACAAGGAACCCCCCGATACACTACTACCTAACATTGTCGGTTGTCGAGATTCGTAAGGTCCTCAGTCCATAATATGTAGCTTCCCATAATCTCCGTATGTTGACAAACAAGTCTACGCATCCACTCTTATGTCCTTAAAAATAACATGAAAAATGGCACTCTCACTATCCCAAACACTCGGCGCTATATATATAACGGGTTTTATCACTTGCTTGATACAGAACACGATATATCCCGAGTCGCATCTAAATAAATCCCTACGCACTGGGATTACGTATAACTAGACAACTTACTCCCTGAAGTATAGGATATCATGAAATTTCCGTATATATATATATATATATATATATACATACACACACACACACACACATATATATATATATATATCGGCCCCAACCCTATTTCAGGTGGCACCTCACCAAAGTAATATTACTCACCCGGAGTATCCAACACGATAGTCTTATTACTAAATCTTCTATCATTCAAACATTCAATAATTAATCATTACACATTACCATAATAAGCTCGACTTTGCTAACTCAATGCAATGATGATTTATAACGATAAAATATGCCTTTAGTGCCCACTCGGCTCACTCACGGGTGACATCTAAAAGCCTCGTTACCCAAGATATATGCATTTATAACCAGACTGTTCAAACATACGTACCCACTAAACTCGACTCGCACGCGACTTTTAGTGTTAAAAATTAATATATGTATTAGGACACACCCATGTCATTTGGTCTAATCCTTTTCTCACGAGGATGAAATAAAACTTCATCAGTCTTCACCCAATCGTACGGTCCCAGCACGTGGCTATCAACCCGACCCATGAGCATCTGTAATCGTATGCATATAGGATTTCATCAAATAGTTATCCCATCCTCGTAGTGGGAAATATATTCTGCTCTGCGGCTTACATGCCCACCACTAAAATATTGGCTCAAAATCTCCAGGCCTCAATTACGGCCTTACTAACCTCCCTTTTATTTCTTAGGCCCCGTCAAGCCTGAAATACGGTATGATACTATTATATAGGACTCCACTGGTCTTGCCTAAATTCACCACTCTCGGGTTGTAAATTACTGGGCCTAACTCTCTGGACCCACTTCCTCCACTGAAGATCTCACTCCTCCCACTAATATGCCTACTGCCACGATTTACCATTCTCAATATTATCAATTTCACTTATCAACTTGGACACATTCAACACTAGTAGTTCCACTCTCTACATGTGGGAAAATTTTTCGATCCATTTCCCGTTACTAGTCCCACTGACCATTTTTGGAGTGTCCTTCCCTCGGACTTGGCAGTCTTAGCTCCCAATTGCTATTTTCGTCGTTCCATTACCTCCACTGGTTCCATGGTGCACGTTGTCGACCATGCTAGTCTTGGATAAATTCATCTCTCCTTAGTAAGAACTTAAATAGGTTCCCCTACTATGTATACCTTCCGGTAATGTTTCACTATCACCAATGAATTCCATCTTGCCTTTCAGCTAGGTTTTCCAACCCTCCAGGCTTCCCTTATTTCAAAAGCGGTTACAAATTTCTTGACGACATTGACCCAAGTTATCTTTGTCATATATCTCACTCGCATTTGAGTATTTAACTCACGAGTCCTTTCGCAGCAAGGAAATCTTCTTATTTTCTATATACCCCTTAGTCGTTGGGTAAGGAGTTCGTTAGGCAAGTTGACTACTCTCTCGTGTTGGGCTTTCTTTCTTGCCCATAAGAAATATGTTTCAAAATTCCCTTCATAATCGATCAAATGGACGATTTCACGATTGAACCATACCCAAATTTCTCATTTAGCTTCACACATACTTCTTCATATAAGGTCTTGCTCTCATCCCTTTAGAATGTCCTTGTGAACAAAATTTTCAAGTCCTGGGTGTTACTATACTTCACCCTACATAATGGCCTGGATTTTTTCCTTCACAAAAATCCTCCCAACTCCCTCACCCTTCACTAACAGCGCCGGGTGAGTTTGGAATGGCACAAACGTCATCTACGACGGTGTTTGGGGAAACTACAACTCCCGACCGACACTTTTATTATCCTCAGCCTGAAGAACAATTTTGGTGAGTTCTATCTCAATCACCATTTTCCCCAAACTACTCTATATCTTTGGCTGAGTTCACCTCCTGCTGTTATTTTAACAACCCTCGCTAGTCATCAATTCCCGCCCGAGCTTGAATAAGAATCACATCACTTATATTTCCTAGCATGAGTACATAAGTCGTAATACGTAGAGGAATACAACATCCTAATAA
The DNA here is from genome assembly GCA_949130495.1 of Sambucus nigra. Classification (NCBI taxonomy): domain Eukaryota; kingdom Viridiplantae; phylum Streptophyta; class Magnoliopsida; order Dipsacales; family Adoxaceae; genus Sambucus; species Sambucus nigra. Next base: position 377,560,085 of record OX422219.1, on the reverse strand, counting down.
TAGGGCTCTACATCAAAGAAAGCTACGCTGAAACGTAGAAAGACGTATAGATCCTAAGGACACTAGAACCTGGCTCTGATACCACCTATAACACCCCACCTAACTAAATACCGGGTGATCAGTATTTTATTAAATTAAATCAAAGTGTATAGTTGGTTCATTCTTAGCATCACTGTCGAAATAATTTTTCTTTATTAATTACCTAATAAATAATTGAGCTAAGTGTCAAAACATTTAATTTTATAGGTTAAATCCTACTGTTATGATTTAATATATGAAACCATTCACATGAACACATATAGCAATATTAAATACCAAACAATCTACATGGAATAAACATGCTAGATTAATCAATCCAAATAAAATATCCCAAATCGAAGGACAAAGAAATGATTAAGACAATACCAACTAAAACTGAAGACTGAAATAAATAAGGTATAAGTCTCTTTGAAACTAAATAAAAACTGGAAATCGACGACACACATGCCCCATCTAAAATTACTAAGTGAAGATCTGAGATGACAAGGATGAAGTCATCTAAATGCAAAGACCTGCAACTCCCACACTAGCTGCAACACGTCAACAGTTCAAAGATCTAAGTCTGACATCCCTATGGCTGTGCACCTGTAATACATATATATATATATATATATATATATATATATATATATATGCAGGAGGGTGTTTTCACTATTCATGCCATGTCATACAACAAAGGAAGGAAGGTTCATGCCACATCATATAAACTCATGACATGGCAAAGGAGGAGGGTAATCTTATTTCAGCTGAATAATGCACCACCCACTTGGACAACCTTAATTACATGTACTCTCATTTCTGGCTGAACACTGCAATACCCATTTGGACAGCCTTAAAATCCTTTGGTTATGAGCCTTCTCATTGGAACTCACAAAGTAAAGTGGCTGGAGTACAATCTCAGAGAGCTGTAAGAGAGTTGCGAGAGAGCTGCAGCTGAATTTGCCATCTCAGCAATAAAACCTATATAAACAGATTTTATATCTATCTCAGCAATTTTTTTTTTTTTTGGTAAACATTGAAATAGAAATCTATCTCAGCAATAAAAGGTCGTCAAAGCTGAATTTGTTTCAATATTAGCATTAGTCCCAAAAGCACGTGATGAGGGGACACATGGGGTGGCACTAGAGGAAAAACTAGTCGCATTAAATGCTAAACCTGTAGCAACATGTGATTCCAATGAAGTGGATGTAAAATCCACTGGACAAACACGCAAATCCAAACAAGGCACATGAAGGGACTGGGTAGTGAATGAACTGTGTAGTGAAACACTCCACTGCACACATATACAACTTATGAGTTAACAACACGCAATAGAAAGGACATACATAGCACACGGCTCAAAAAAAAAATATGGTCCCTCTATCTGGTAGCCTCTCTTTCTCAAGATGGAAAATGGACAGAGCACTCTCAAGACTCTGGTAGTCTCTCTTATCTTTATTTTGAACCTGCGCCATTTTGAAAAATGGTACTCTCAAGACCTCTATCTAAATCTCCCACTATTCAACCCTCTCATAATACCCATTTCTCTCTCTCAACTCACTTTCAAGACTACAAACCACCACCATGTTCATATCAGAGAGGAGGTCGTTCAGATCGGGTGCCCATTCAGGTAGTGACGGTTCAAATCGGGTGAGATGGTTCCGATTTGAAGGCAAACGGCTCCAAGTTTTTTTAAATGGTTCCAATTTATTTAAAATGGTTTTGGGTTTTATGAAATCTATTTATTTTTCATTTCAACCTTTTGTTTTAAAAATATTTATCTATTTGTTGATTGATTGTTAACAATACTGCAATTTGGTGTGGTGTTTGTAGGTGGTGAACAATGGAGCACAGTTAGTGTGTTTGTATATACACATTTATATTCATCTCTTTCTCTCTCTCGACATGGGTTAGATTCTTTTTCTTTCTCTCGGCATGATTTTAATGTTTTGTAGTTCCGGAAGAGACATAATTGAGTAGCACCATGTCTCCTTATGCGTTGCTCTTATTTGGTGAGTTTAGGTGTGTTCCGTAATCGTTAATTTTTTTTGTTCTTTTTTATTGTTCAATTAAATGACATTGCAATAGAAAAACAAGGGTCGGGGTAGTAGATCTGCTCCGGTAAGGGCATGATATCTGAGCTTGAGCTCTCCGCCGATTGGGGTAGCTGTCAGCAAGATTGCGGGGTTTTCTATTACAATAGAAAAACAGGGGAAGCAGTGTATATATTGCAGGATAATTATAATTTTGTTTCACTTAATGTGTGAAATCATATACAAGAAGTTTTTTTTTGTTATTTGTCTCAAACATAAAAACATTGTAGTCATCGTAGTAATATTTTATTTGGTTGATGATCGTTAAAATTCTTATTAGGGATGTTTTTTATTATCTCCATGAAAAAGAGTAGAAGATATGATTATATGGAAAGGAAAATACAACCTGCAAAATATGGTACTTTTTATCATATGATTTGTTGCTCATCTTTTTTATTTGTTATTTTTTTAATGTTTCTATCTCTATTAAAAGTGGGTGTTGTTGCTTAACTTAAAAGATCAAATTGGAGGATTTGTGAGATTAGTTTACTTATTAACATGCTATATAAAAGTTCTCTTAGTTATATAATGGGTGTTCTACTATACTGACATATAAAATGGTTGTTTTGCTATACTAATTAGTATTTGTCTTTGAACTTTAATAGGTGAATAAAGGGGCTGAGGTCTTGAATTTAAATTTTGATATTTCTCATTCTCTAAAGAATTTAGTGGCTACCATAACAAATAATTCCTAATTTATTCTATGGGACCCAAACGTTAGTGAAGCGCCGAACAAATTTTAGTGTGTTCGTCCTCCACGAGTTACGAAGTAATCCAATGGTTGACTGAAAATGTGGAGAATGGACAAAAATAAAACAATCCAATTAGTGACGATTCCAATTTGGACCAATAGTAATAATAATGTAGCATTGGTTGTTATTTTTTCCTGTTTAATTTTTTAATTGAAAATTATAAGTGGTTAAATTTTTATGTAAAAAACATGCAAAATTAATTTTTTATTTTTCTTCTGAAATAAAACTGATAAATAAAAGTTGTCTTTGTAAAAAAAGTGTGTACTAATGGTTTTTGATCCATTATTTTTTAATTTAACTAAAAAAATGGTTTTGATTTTGGATATACTCATTAAACATGTTATTCTTTATTTTTTATTTTTAACTCGCTAGCAAATATGTTTCTTTGGAATTTTTAATACGTGGGTAGAAGGTTGAATATTTTAGTATCCCAAAAAGTCGTATTACGTTTCATTAATTTTGCCATTTTCTATCACCTATATTTGATTTAATTTTAGCTATATTTTTGTTTGCGTTACTCTCATTCTCCATTTTTTTTGGTTTTACATATATTTGCTTTTTTGGTTTTACATATATTTATATTTTGATAAAATTTAGTTAGTATTTTTAATTCTTTCTTAAAGTGACATATACATGGGAGTGTGAATCTTATATAATCATAAATACTCGAGAACAAATTTATCACCGTGACATCGGCACGAGTATGCGTGTGCGATAATCACAAATCTTTGGGAGCAAATTTATCACCGTGCCTTCGGCACGGGTACAAATAGTTGGAATGTTATTAAAAATAGTTTCTTATTAAAAATAGTTTGAATGTTTTATTAACGTGATGGAAGTGAGTATGACAAAAGCCTTCGTGTATTAATATTCTTAGGAAAAGTGAACTTTGTATTTGGATAAATGAAGAACCAGTAACTGATCCGGTGCTTAATTATTATTAAATCTCTCGGTTAAAAACAGTTCACTAGCACATAACCTATTTCCTAAGACATTCTCTGATGCGTGGCCCGAGGAGAAAAAAAACTTTGTCCAAAGATTGGGGTGTTATTCATTGGGAAATTGTAGTGTTAATGCAAATATTTTATGATTTATCACTCTTTCTTTGATTTATCTTTGTTAGAATTTTTTTTTATGCCTTTTTGTTTTTTGTTATAGGTTTAGTTTTATGAAGTGTAAGAATTTTTAAAATAATTTTTGTTTTCTTCCTCGATAGTATTACAACGATGTGAGATGAATAATATCATACGTGGCATTGTAAAGTTTTTTAAAAGAGAAAATATCATGGAATAATATCATACGTGCCATTACGGGAACATTTTATCACCGTGCCATCGACACGGGTACAAACTATCATGGGAATAAATTTATCGCCGTGCCATCGGCACTGGTACACCCTAGTATATATATATAAGAGAAAGAAGAGATGACAGGAAACGGGTCAGAGCCCGAGTGTAAAATAACTTTAATATAATTTAGCAAAGTATTTAAAATGCTTACCAGTTGATATAACATAATGATAGTGCCTCGATACTCACTTGGGAATTCTCACCTCTCAACTAGTGTGCACGCCTAACGTACTACCGAACTAGCCTAGATAAAGCTAACCCAGTTAACTAGTCTAACCCAATTTCCATTCACCAATCCTGATTTAAGTGATCGCATGACTACAGTTTATATCTAATAACTTTTTCTTATGAATTTATCAAGCTAGCTATGTTCATCTCAATACAGTCTTAAGTTCTCATCCACTTAATTCATTTAATATTAATTATTAAATCTCATCTACTTATAAGCACCATAGATTAATCAAAGGTACATATATTTATCAGTCATAATATATATACTAATATGGCACCCCACATAAATCTATGGTGCTGGAATACTTTGGTATCAAGTCCCCGTATCGCTCGTAAAAAAAGGGAAATACTAGTTTTAAATCACTCTCGAACTGTATTAACACAAAAAACACATATTAGAGGTGAAGCGTAATTTCAAGTCACTAAGAGGTCAGCACATACCCTCACGTCTCTTAAGACCGTCTGACTATAATTATCAAATAGCCTGTACCAAGGATCCTATGTTCTAGTGTACAAGTCAATATTCCTAATAAAAGTCACATCGAGATAAGAGTGTCCCGACGTGGAAACCTCCGTGATAGCAAGTAATGAGGGCATGATTAAACACATATATTCACACACACACACACATATATATATATATATATATATATATATATATATATATATATTTATTTATTTATTTATATATTTACATTATTCCGAGGGGTACACCCACGACCCATAACATATTCTAACCATACGTGGCGTGTAACACCTAAATCTCACGTAATTAGATTCTTTATTTTATTTTCTCAATAACCGCAAGTTCGCAAGCACTTCTCGATCCTCGAAGTGTATCATTTTAATAAATATCAAATAAATAGGTGTGCCCTCTCTACCCTACTGCTCTAAGTCGTCATTGGTTTGCACAATCCCCAATTTATCACACACCCATTCATAACTTATTTTAAACCCTCGTAACCTTACGGTTCAATTCAATATGAAATCGTACTACTCGGACATTCTCCATAACCCTATTGGTCCCTCTCAAGTCCCATTATGATATTTAAATTATGTCTAAGGGTCCTTACACATTTGGGTTGCATTAACATTTAAAAAGGAAACAAGATTCCAATTCCAGGACTAGTCTATTGATCGAAGGAAAGGGTCGATTGATCGACATTCAAGGTCGATCGATCGAGTAGTTATTGGCCCAGAAATTTTGCAAATAATGCCTACGAGTTGCTTCCGTTTTAATCATTAAAAGCTCCATTAAAATGTCTCAAACTCCCAACCAAACATCACAAACATTATATAAACATGTATGGATGATTTCTAATGTAAAACATTCATTAATTCTCCAAAAATCATCATTAAATGGTTACAATTCATGATTTGGTCTCTAACCCTAGTTTTTCATATTAATTCAAGAATCCACATGATATTTCCATATTTCCTTCTCTAATCATCATACAAATTTGTGATAAACACTCTGCATGTGATAGCACATTACCCTAACATGATTTCCATAGAAACCTATGAATTCTAGTCTTCTAATTACATTAAATGTCCATAAAAACTTATAATTATCATTCCTACTCTAACATGGATGAAATATCAACTCAAGAACAACAAGATAGATACTTGCCTGAAAATCAAAGGTCCGATCCGACGAATTTGAGTGGTATAGGAATAACCCTCTTCTTCCGATCTACGCGTTGGTGGTGGAATTGGTGGGAACGGTGTAGGATTGATGGTTCTTCCCCTTAGAAACCTCCTCTCTTCTCCTTTCCTTAGCCTCTCTGCAACTCAAGTGTTTTTAACCCTCGAAGACTCTATCTTCCATCAGATATAACCCTTTAATTTTCATCATTAATTAAGTCCTAAAATTGGAAATCACCAAAAATGCCCTCCCAGGTTGCCGATTAGGCCTAAAAACGTCTCGAGACCCAAACTAAATCCCTGGGTACACTTTTCTCACCATATCGACCCTTCCTAACACATTGGCACACTCGAAATAACTATACGGACGACTTAAAATTAATTTACTTTTTATTTCCTTAAATTAGTCCCGACGCGACTAACACACGCGTCCCGACTTAATTTCTATAACTGTCGTATTCTTCACTCGCGACACTTTTAATAAATTCAATCTCATATATTGTTTTACTCATTAAATAATATTCAACATAGTTCTCACCAATAATTACTAATTCTCGTCACGCCGGTAAATATCAAATTTAAAATTCGGATTAATAATAAATTAATTTTTCCCAATTTAATTTAATTAATCCCATAATTAAAGGCCATAAAAATACGGGGTATTACAATGACATAATATTGTTTTACCTATTTTGAACATGATTCGATTAGACTCCAACAAGACATGAAATTGTTGTGAACATAACACGAACACTACTTAAATAAGATGCGACGTGATGCAACATGAAATTGTATTTTGTACCTAAGACGAATGAATCATAATTAAACCACGACACAATTTTTTTTTTACCTCGACACAAACATGACCCAAATAAAATACGACACATACATAAATTCGTGTTGTTTTTATCTTACATGAATCTGACTTAATTAAAACATGACATAATTTTGTATTGTATCTACCTAACACGAACATGGGTAAATTAAAAACCCGACATTATATTTTTGGAGGCAATTCTACTTTATCACATACTTATTTTTGTTAATTAGACTTTTTCACCCACAAAATAGTGGGTAAAGTCTTATTACTAAAACTAAATGGGTGGTAAGTGAAAATACCCAAGTTTTTTTACTCAACATGAACATGACCCAACTAAAATGTAACACGACATGAAATCATATAATTTTACTTAATTTGAACACGATCTAATTAAAACACGACACACCATTCTTTTATGTAACACAACATTTTTATTCCATCAGTGAGATACAACATTAATATGACCAAATTAAAATAAGCCATACAATATGTTAGTGCCCAAAAATATAATACTGAACTAGACCAGAAAATTTTTACTGGCGGGGGAGTTAAGCGCAAAAAAATTAATAAAAATGCTTAAACTATTATGTATTAGAAAAATCCCATAAATAAAAGACGGGTAGTATCAAAATGGGTTAGATTTAAGCCCGAGGAAAACACCAAAATATGACTTAACATATGAAACTAAATCGGGATCAAAATTAAAATAACCCAAAAATTAAAAAATTATTAAAAATATAAGGGTTTAAAATAAATAAAACATCAATGAATAGTTTGACAAAAAAGTTAAGTACATAAATTATTAAATTTTAAGAAAACTCCCTATATATATATATATATATATATATATATGTGTGTGTGTGTGTGTTTGTGTGTGTGTGTGTGTGTGTGTGTCAAATGAAGTATATGTTGGAACATAAAGGTGTGTAGCTTTTGGAAGAAAAATATAAACAAGCGTCTTTTATATTTGATGTTGTATTCACATGAATGAAGTATGTATTTTAAAATACATCTCTTGGTGCTTTATGAAAAAGTGGAGCCTGGCTCGACAAAATGGTGGACATACTTTAAAGGAAAAACATATCCTCTCACATTTAATCCTTAAATCCTTCCACCCTAGAAAGCAGTTAAATAAGTCGTCATTAATAGACGCAATTCGGTGGTAACAAATGGAGACAGATGCAAATTTTTAGTATACATTTCATTCGAAATTTTTTATACAACTCTCTCCCAAAATTCCTATAACTTCCACAAATTATTTTTGAGCAAAAATATTTCTCCTTCTAATTGTAACACTATGATACAGAGCAATAAATTCCGAACGGGTGTTAATCTGTCATATAACTACAGTGCATAGTTATATGAGACAAATTTGATTATCCTTGTGGCGACGTGACTGTATAGTACATGCACAGAGAGGATTGAAATGCAAAGCGTCTTAAAAAGAACGATCTACTCCGCAACTCAATCTAAGAATTGTCTAATACAAATTTCATATACAATTTAGGTAATATAATTTATTTTTATGGTGCAGTAAATATTTGAATTCTAAAGCATGCGGTTCATATTTGCGGTAATTGTATGAAGTAATAATTTCATTTTGAATAGTAGACTAAAATTAGAATATGATTTCAAATTTATCGATTTCTTCATAAAACTCTCTCGTGTGATTTTTAATCACAATATCTAATTTGTACCAATAATTTTAAGACGTTTTTTATCTACCATAGAGACCGATAAATAAATCTTATGGGTTTATATGATTATTTAAATGATGCCTAAAATGAAAAAGGACAACAAAGTTTATGCCTTTAGAAAGTATAGTTTTGAACTTGTACGTCTAGAAATTACAGGCTATTCTCCGGACTTCCTATACACACACACACACACACACACACACACACACACACATATATATATATATATTTGGCATAGTAGAAAAATAAATTTCAATATTTATGTTAATCCGGAATCGATCAAATTTTTCGTGAGAAATTAGGATTTGAACAATTATGAAATCCTTCATGGAAAACTCTTAAATAGGTCATCCTATTTTTTAGTTATGAATGTGAAATTTTATATCACATAAGATGTTATTGTTGGAAATTGAAATGTATACCATTTTAGACAATTCATTTAGAGCCCCTTGTGGTTAAGATAACAAATGAAAATTTGTTATATGGAATCAAATTGAAATTTTATATTTCGAATGAAATTAAAATTTGATAGTTGGAATCAAATGAAAATTTGATATAGGATTCGAAGGGTAATTAATAAACATTTACATCTTGTGCTATGTATACAATAAAAGAAATTTGTTCAATATTTTTTGAAGTGTTTCTACGAAAGTGTAGTTGGTATTTTTCTACCACACTAAAGTGATCGATGATGGAAAAAAATGAAATTTTGGTTTTGAATTTTGTTGGAATACCATCTCAATTTTTGATGATATATAAACTGAAATTTTGTAAATTTTGGCATGCATGTAGTATGTTGATATTTTGAATATTGGGCTTTGGAATTTCTAAAAAAATAATTATACATTTTTATTATGATATTTACAAAGGTGACACGCGATACTGAATTTTTTTTGGACAGCTTGTAGTAAGACGAGTTTATCTTAACTCATACACAATTTTTTTGAGTGATTCTAATTTTTTTTTATAAAAATATACTCATAAAGGATAAATTTCAAAAAAATTCTTAAATATTTAGTAAGCGGTTTGGTCGTGGTGAAATTTCAAGCCTGAAGTTTTTCCTTTTGAACAACAATATTTTCTTAGAAAAATGTACCATGTATTGTTCTTAACATATCAAAAATATTTTGAAACCTTTATAAATTTCTCATTAAAGGATTTATGAACCACTTAGAAAAATTATACTCAAATTTATAGAAGATCAATTATCTTAAAATTGTATTAGGACTTATGCAACATTTGAGTTTGCAAGCGCAACCTTTAGAATTTTATTTGAATAATTCTTCTTATTATTCATTTGTATGAGCTAGATAACGTATATAATAAAATTTTATTCTACTATATTGAAATCAATTGGTATGCTTCATACAGGTGTAGAAAAAATTTAGTTGGGAAAACTATGTTGACAATATGCTTTCTGTTGGATAAAGTTTACAACTTTAAGACAAATATTTTACCTTACATATTTGAATAAGAAATAAAATATGTTATGCTTTTAGTAGGTTATTTAATATATATATATGAATTTAGACCTACAGAGGTATAATATTACGAGTAAAGATCTTATATAAACATAAAGTGACGAGTTTAGATCTTTTAAAACACATTTTAGCCTTCTCAAAAATCAGAATCCTCTCATCTTCTTCAACCTCAAAACCCTAGCCCCATTCTACATAACTTTCAACTCAAGTTTTGTCAAGATTAACCGGATTTTCTCAAGACGCGTCAAGAACGAATCTTTGTCAAATTTTTTAGAGGAATACACATTCAAGATCAGATTTTTAAACCAACTTTTATTCAGGCATGAATACTCTATTCTTTTCCTTTAGTATTATGTGTTTTAAGTGTCGCCTAAACACTTAATTATATGTTTTTCTTAAAAATAATTAGTAACTTAATTAGAAAAAGTGAATACTAATTATGGGGCTGTTTTTATAAAATCTTTTAATCTGAATAATATTCATAACCCTTTGGGTACGTAGGATTGATGAGTGATTTTGGGTTTTATTGGTGTAGGTTGCATGTAGAAAAACTCTAGTTTTAAAATAAATAATTTTTGGGTGCGTATAACTCATGTAATACATGTAGAGATAATGAAATTTGGTTTTTGATGTATATATGATGAAAAATTGGTATATTTAATTTAAAATAATTAAATGAGATTATTTGGGTATTGTTGACGTTGTGATAATTAAATTAAAGATTTAATTGAATTGGACTATCATGCGTAGTTTTATACGTTGATTAATCATGCGTGATTGTGTGACTTTTTGGTATTATTATATTTCCTTGTGACGATGGGTTGTTGGGTATTTTTGCTCCCCCTATATTTTTATAATGCCTTCTAGGAATGGGACTAGTGAGGGAAGATTATTGCGTTTTTATCACCTTGAGGGTGGGCTGATTTTTATTACTTTATCGTCGTTACACTTGTCTAAGTATGAGACTAGGTTATGATTTATGTTAGAAAATCCTCCTATACATAAGTTAGGACGTATTGATGACTTGGGAACCCTTAGGTATGGGACTAAGGGGTATTTTGAGGATCTCACATCGATAAAAGGGTGGGGTAAATTATAAATTGTGAATTGAGAAATTGAGAACTAATACCTAAGATAATAAGACGAGTATTAAAATATATTGGCGACATAATCAGCGAGGGCCGACAGTTTAAACGGGCCAGCCGGCGTTTTATGTCGTGTCGTGTGTGGAACCTCGTCAATCAGCGAGGGCCGACAGTTTAAACGGGCCAGCCAGCGTTTTGACGAGGGGATGTGTATTTTTGGTGGAGAAATCACCCGAGGCGGGAGGACCGCCATAATAAAATGAGGATATAATAAAAGCTGGTTAATTTAATGAAATTAACATCGTGGGACTTGGGAAATTAAAATCATATTGGTGTGCCTTTATAAATGGGGATTTATGCGGGTAGTTAGTGATTTATATCTATCGCGTTTAATTATCCCGTTTAATTTAAAATATTCTATTGTGATATTTATTGCGTATAATGCTATTGTCTGGATTCAAGGATCCTATTTGAGGGGAGTAGTGTGTATTCTTGCTCGGGGCTTTGGCTCTGATACCATCTGTAACACCCCACCTAATTCTGGCGTCGGCCGCCACCAAAACTAAGCCGGGCGTGAACTAAATAAATACCATTCTTAGCATGTGGTACAACCATTATTTTGCAGATTTTAGTACAGATGTTAGGTACCGTATGTATCGATTTTTGATGTTGAGATTTAATTTGAGGAAGTTAGAATTTTAATGACTTTCGGATATAGGATCGAGTGGGGGATTTTGAGAGCATGTGGTACGCCATTATTTTCATAGTTATGTGTATGTACATAGGCAATATATATTATTTTGTTGCTCGTGGGGTAGGTGCGCATAAAATTGGGTGTATGGGCGCCCAATTATGGCATTCTACGGGTACGCATATGTGAGCCTTATTATCTTTTTGCGAGATTTAAGTGTTTATGTGTATACTTCGTTTAATTTCGAGGACGAAATTCTTTGCTAGTGGGGAAGTATGTAACAACCCGGATTTTTTAAATGGGAATTTTTAAATTAATTTTGGAAATCGAAGAAAAATGAAAATTTTGGATTTTATAAATTTTATAATTTAAAGTGTTGGTTTTTATATTTGAAAAATGAATTTTCAAACGGAATTGGAATCGGAATTAAAATGGAGTTTTAATTGAATTTTTATTATTTAGAAGAGTCCTCAAAATATAAAACTCTCTAAGAGTCCTCGGAATAAAAAACTCTCCAGTAAAAATAATATTTTTAGAAATCCGACGGTCCGATCAAGCTGAATTTTTGTCAGCAGTCATGTCTCGCCGTTCGCTACAACATACTAAAATTTCAAGCGATTCTAATTGTCCGATCGTCCGGAATAAAAATTTTAGTGTTTGTATCTGATTAGAACTCTTTTCTTAATCAAACAATTAATCCTTTATATATCAACAAATTCGTGGCTTGGCTTTTCAAATCACTTTTTCTCAAGCTTTTTAACCAAAAGACCTCTCCAAAATTACTCCCTTTCATATACAAACCATAGCCCCAAACTTATTCAAGATTTCAACCTTAGATTATAAGGCTTATTTGGTGTTTTCTCGAGTTTGGGCTAGAAAGAGATTTGATTATTTTCGCGAGAAGAACGTGATGGTGTGATTAGATTTTGAGGCTGAATTATGTGATGATTTTAAGGTATGGGGTTTTACACAATATGCTCCTAAAATCTCGCCAGTGTTTATTCCGTTGAATTCTTGTTAATTGAACTCATATTTTGAATTATTAAATTCTTGGAAATCTGGAAAAATAATTGTTGGAATTATTTTCATTCATGAGGTATTATTCATGTTGTTTTGAGCACGGTGTCATGAGATTTTAATATGGCACTGAAGTTGGGCACCCGCCAATATTCCTTTTTCCGGATATGCTAGAAAAATGCATAGGCGCGGTACGGTGGTGAGGCCTGGTGACCCGGTTAATGTGTTGTTGAGAAATTATATTGATATAATTGCTTATGAGATTCGCTTTGATTTGAATATTCGTATTCGTATTGTTACGTTTTATTCGCCGCTAACATTTGTTGAGCATCTTTCCTGTCGTATTGTGTACTTCCCCATATTTTCTTTTAGTGGCAGGTTAGCGCGGATTTTTGGGCGCTTTGGATTTGATTTTAGCGTGGATTATTTTGGGAAGATTATTCGAGAATACAATGAGAAGACTTGTATTTATTTTGATGTATAGAGCATTTGGAGATTTATTTTATTTTCGAGTTAGATGCTGTAATTTATTCAAGAGAATTGTTGTATTTATTTGAAGAGATTTGAGATTAGTGGTTTCTTTTCTATTGTGGGATTTAGATGCTCTATACCTTGTTATTTGTGGATTAGTTTAGTTTTATCGACAGTAGCGCTCCGCTCGCTCTCCCCGGGCGGGCGGGGTGTTACAGAATGGTATCAGAGCTTAGGTATACGACCACCCTCGGGTCTTGGGTTTTGGGTATGTTGCGTTTTTGGGGCGCGAATTTGAAGATAGAAATTTTTAGAAAATCGTTTCGCGTTAGGCATCTAGATTAGATGTGAGGAAATTATTTTGGAGACGAGATTATTTTGGAGATTGTTGGCCTGATTTTTTAGGGTTAGGCATTCGGCGAATTTCGAGGGCGAAATTCCATTGTTAGTGGGGAAGTGTAACAACCCATGTAATTTTTGGGGTATTTTCGAAATATAGAGGAAACTAAAGTTTTTGGTAAAATTATTTTTTATTACTCAAATATGTTGGTTATTATTTTTAAAGGCGAGAATTTGAAACGATTTCGAAATCGGAATTAAAATGGAGTTTTAATTGAATTTTTATTATTTAGAAGAGTCCTCAAAACATAAAACTCTCTAAGAGTCCTCGGAATATAAAACTCTCCAGTAAAAATAATATTTTTAGAAATCCGACCGTCCGATCAAGCTGAATTTTTGTCAGCAGTCCTGTCTCGCCGTTCGCTACAACATACTAAAATTTCAAGCGATTCTAACGGTCCGATCGTCCGTAATGATTTTTTTCAAGTATTTGTATTTGATTAGGTCTCTAATTCTTTTTGGTATATAAACATAAAGTGACGAGTTTAGATCTTTTAAAACACATTTTAGCCTTCTCAAAAATCAAAATCCTCTCATCTTCTTCAACCTCAAAACCCTAGCCCCATTCTACATAACTTTCAACTCAAGTTTTGTCAAGATTAACCGGATTTTCTCAAGACGCGTCAAGAACGAATCTTTGTCAAATTTTTGAGAGGAATATACATTCAAGATCAGATTTTTAAACCAACTTTTATTCAGGCATGAATACTCTATTCTTTTCCTTTAGTATTATGTGTTTTAAGTGTCGCCTAAACACTTAATTACATGTTTTTCTTAAAAATAATTAGTAACTTAATTAGAAAAAGTGAATACTAATTATGGGGCTGTTTTTATAAAATCTTTTAATCTGAATAATATTCATAACCCTTTGGGTACGTAGGATTGATGAGTGATTTTGGGTTTTATTGGTGTAGGTTGCATGTAAAAAAACCCTAGTTTTAAAATAAATAATTTTTGGGTGCGTATAACTCATGTAATACATGTAGAGATAATGAAATTTGGTTTTTGATGTATATATGATGAAAAATTGGTATATTTAATTTAAAATAATTAAATGAGATTATTTGGGTATTGTTGACGTTGTGATAATTAAATTAAAGATTTAATTGAATTGGACTATCATGCGTAGTTTTATACGTTGATTAATCATGCGTGGTTGTGTGACTTTTTGGTATTATTATATTTCCTTGTGACGATGGGTTGTTGGGTATTTTTGCTCCCCCTATATTTTTAGAATGCCTTCTAGGAATGGGACTAGTGAGGGAAGATTATTGCGTTTTTATCACCTTGAGGGTGGGCTGATTTTTATTACTTTATCGTCGTTACACTTGTCTAAGTATGAGACTAGGTTATGATTTATGTTAGAAAATCCTCCTATACATAAGTTAGGACGTATTGATGACTTGGGAACCCTTAGGTATGGGACTAAGGGGTATTTTGAGGATCTCACATCGATAAAAGGGTGGGGTAAATTATAAATTATGAATTGAGAAATTGAGAACTAATCCCTAAGATAATAAGACGGGTATTAAAATATATTGGCGACATAATCAGCGAGGGCCGACAGTTTAAACGGGCCAGCCGGCGTTTTATGTCGTGTCGTGTGTGGAACGTCGTCAATCAGCGAGGGCCGACAGTTTAAACGGGCCAGCCAGCGTTTTGACGAGGGGATGTGTATTTTTGGTGGAGAAATCACCCGAGGCGGGAGGACAGCCATAATAAAATGAGGATATAATAAAAGCTGGTTAATTTAATGAAATTAACATCGTGGGACTTGGGAAATTAAAATCATATTGGTGTGCCTTTATAAATGGGGATTTATGCGGGTAGTTAGTGATTTATATCTATCGCGTTTAATTATCCCGTTTAATTTAAAATATTCTATTGTGATATTTATTGCGTATAATGCTATTGTCTGGATTCAAGGATCCTATTTTAGGGGAGTAGTGTGTATTCTTGCTCGGGGCTTTGGCTCTGATACCATCTGTAACACCCCGCCTAATTCTGGCGTCGGCCGCCACCAAAACTAAGTCGGGCGTGAACTAAATAAATACCATTCTTAGCATGTGGTACAACCATTATTTTGCAGATTTTAGTACAGATGTTAGGTACCGTATGTATCGATTTTTGATGTTGAGATTTAATTTGAGGAAGTTAGAATTTTAATGACTTTCGGATATAGGATCGAGTGGGGGATTTTGAGAGCATGTGGTACGCCATTATTTTCTTAGTTATGTGTATGTACATAGGCAATATATATTATTTTGTTGCTCGTGGGGTAGGTGCGCATAAAATTGGGTGTATGGGCGCCCAATTATGGCATTCTACGGGTACGCATATGTGAGCCTTATTATCTTTTTGCGAGATTTAAGTGTTTATGTGTATACTTCGTTTAATTTCGAGGACGAAATTCTTTGCTAGTGGGGAAGTATGTAACAACCCGGATTTTTTAAATGGGACTTTAAATTAATTTTGGAAATCGAAGAAAAATGAAAATTTTGGATTTTATAAATTTTATAATTTAAAGTGTTGGTTTTTATATTTGAAAAATGAATTTTCAAACGGAATTGGAATCGGAATTAAAATGGAGTTTTAATTGAATTTTTATTATTTAGAAGAGTCCTCAAAATATAAAACTCTCTAAGACTCCTCGGAATAAAAAACTCTCCAGTAAAAATAATATTTTTAGAAATCCGACGGTCCGATCAAGCTGAATTTTTGTCAGCAGTCCTGTCTCGCCGTTCGCTACAACATACTAAAATTTAAGCGATTCTAATGGTCCGATCGTCCGGAATAAAAATTTTAGTGTTTGTATCTCATTAGAACTCTTTTCTTAATCAAACACTTAATCCTTTATATATATCAACAAATTCGTGGCTTGGCTTTTCAAATCACTTTTTCTCAAGCTTTTTAACCAAAAGACCTCTCCAAAATTACTCCCTTTCATATACAAACCATAGCCCCAAACTTATTCAAGATTTCAACCTTAGATTATAAGGCTTATTTGGTGTTTTCTCGAGTTTGAGCTAGAACGAGATTTGATTATTTTCGCGAGAAGAACGTGATGGTGTGATTAGATTTTGAGGCTGAATTATGTGATGATTTTAAGGTATGGGGTTTTACACAATATGCTCCTAAAATCTCGCCAGTGTTTATTCCGTTGAATTCTTGTTAATTGAACTCATATTTTGAATTGTTAAATTCTTGGAAATCTGGAAAAATAATTGTTGGAATTATTTTCATTCATGAGGTATTATTCATGTTGTTTTGAGCACGGTGTCATGAGATTTTAATATGGCACTGAAGTTGGGCACCCGCCAATATTCCTTTTTCCGGATATGCTAGAAAAATGCATAGGCGCGGTACGGTGGTGAGGCCTGGTGACCCGGTTAATGTGTTGTTGAGAAATTATATTGATATAATTGCTTATGAGATTCGTTTTGATTTGAATATTCGTATTCGTATTGTTACGTTTTATTCGCCGCTAACATTTGTTGAGCATCTTTCCTGTCGTATTGTGTACTTCCCCATATTTTCTTTTAGTGGCAGGTTAGCGCGGATTTTTGGGCGCTTTGGATTTGATTTTAGCGTGGATTATTTTGGGAAGATTATTCGAGAATACAATGAGAAGACTTGTATTTATTTTGATGTATAGAGCATTTGGAGATTTATTTTATTTTCGAGTTAGATGCTGTAATTTATTCAAGAGAATTGTTGTATTTATTTGAAGAGATTTGAGATTAGTGGTTTCTTTTCTATTGTGGGATTTAGATGCTCTATACCTTGTTATTTGTGGATTAGTTTAGTTTTATCGACAGTAGCGCTTCGCTCGCTCTCCCCGGGCGGGCGGGGTGTTACAGAATGGTATCAGAGCTTAGGTATACGACCACCCTCGGGTCTTGGGTTTTGGGTATGTTGCGTTTTTGGGGCGCGAATTTGAAGATAGAAATTTTTAGAAAATCGTTTCGCGTTAGGCATCTAGATTAGATGTGAGGAAATTATTTTGGAGACGAGATTATTTTGGAGATTGTTGGCCTGATTTTTGAGGGTTAGGCATTCGGCGAATTTCGAGGGCGAAATTCCATTGTTAGTGGGGAAGTGTAACAACCCGCGTAATTTTTGGGGTATTTTCGAAATATAGAGGAAAATAAAGTTTTTGGTAAAATTATTTTTTATTACTCAAATATGTTGGTTATTATTTTTAAAGGCGAGAATTTGAAACGATTTCGAAATCGGAATTAAAATGGAGTTTTAATTGAATTTTTATTATTTAGAAGAGTCCTCAAAACATAAAACTCTCTAAGAGTCCTCGGAATATAAAACTCTCCAGTAAAAATAATATTTTTAGAAATCCGACCGTCCGATCAAGCTGAATTTTTGTCAGCAGTCCTGTCTCGCCGTTCGCTACAACATACTAAAATTTCAAGTGATTCTAACGGTCCGATCGTCCGTAATGATTTTTTTCAAGTATTTGTATTTGATTAGGACTCTAATTCTTTTTGGTATATAAACATAAAGTGACGAGTTTAGATCTTTTAAAACACATTTTAGCCTTCTCAAAAATCAGAATCCTCTCATCTTCTTCAACCTCAAAACCCTAGCCCCATTCTACATAACTTTCAACTCAAGTTTTGTCAAGATTAACCGGATTTTCTCAAGACGCGTCAAGAACGAATCTTTGTCAAATTTTTTAGAGGAATACACATTCAAGATCAGATTTTTAAACCAACTTTTATTCAGGCATGAATACTCTATTCTTTTCCTTTAGTATTATGTGTTTTAAGTGTCGCCTAAACACTTAATTACATGTTTTTCTTAAAAATAATTAGTAACTTAATTAGAAAAAGTGAATACTAATTATGGGGCTGTTTTTATAAAATCTTTTAATCTGAATAATATTCATAACCCTTTGGGTACGTAGGATTGATGAGTGATTTTGGGTTTTATTGGTGTAGGTTGCATGTAAAAAAACCCTAGTTTTAAAATAAATAATTTTTGGGTGCGTATAACTCATGTAATACATGTAGAGATAATGAAATTTGGTTTTTGATGTATATATGATGAAAAATTGGTATATTTAATTTAAAATAATTAAATGAGATTATTTGGGTATTGTTGACGTTGTGATAATTAAATTAAAGATTTAATTGAATTGGACTATCATGCGTAGTTTTATACGTTGATTAATCATGCGTGGTTGTGTGACTTTTTGGTATTATTATATTTCCTTGTGACGATGGGTTGTTGGGTATTTTTGCTCCCCCTATATTTTTAGAATGCCTTCTAGGAATGGGACTAGTGAGGGAAGATTATTGCGTTTTTATCACCTTGAGGGTGGGCTGATTTTTATTACTTTATCGTCGTTACACTTGTCTAAGTATGAGACTAGGTTATGATTTATGTTAGAAAATCCTCCTATACATAAGTTAGGACGTATTGATGACTTGGGAACCCTTAGGTATGGGACTAAGGGGTATTTTGAGGATCTCACATCGATAAAAGGGTGGGGTAAATTATAAATTATGAATTGAGAAATTGAGAACTAATCCCTAAGATAATAAGACGGGTATTAAAATATATTGGCGACATAATCAGCGAGGGCCGACAGTTTAAACGGGCCAGCCGGCGTTTTATGTCGTGTCGTGTGTGGAACGTCGTCAATCAGCGAGGGCCGACAGTTTAAACGGGCCAGCCAGCGTTTTGACGAGGGGATGTGTATTTTTGGTGGAGAAATCACCCGAGGCGGGAGGACAGCCATAATAAAATGAGGATATAATAAAAGCTGGTTAATTTAATGAAATTAACATCGTGGGACTTGGGAAATTAAAATCATATTGGTGTGCCTTTATAAATGGGGATTTATGCGGGTAGTTAGTGATTTATATCTATCGCGTTTAATTATCCCGTTTAATTTAAAATATTCTATTGTGATATTTATTGCGTATAATGCTATTGTCTGGATTCAAGGATCCTATTTTAGGGGAGTAGTGTGTATTCTTGCTCGGGGCTTTGGCTCTGATACCATCTGTAACACCCCGCCTAATTCTGGCGTCGGCCGCCACCAAAACTAAGTCGGGCGTGAACTAAATAAATACCATTCTTAGCATGTGGTACAACCATTATTTTGCAGATTTTAGTACAGATGTTAGGTACCGTATGTATCGATTTTTGATGTTGAGATTTAATTTGAGGAAGTTAGAATTTTAATGACTTTCGGATATAGGATCGAGTGGGGGATTTTGAGAGCATGTGGTACGCCATTATTTTCTTAGTTATGTGTATGTACATAGGCAATATATATTATTTTGTTGCTCGTGGGGTAGGTGCGCATAAAATTGGGTGTATGGGCGCCCAATTATGGCATTCTACGGGTACGCATATGTGAGCCTTATTATCTTTTTGCGAGATTTAAGTGTTTATGTGTATACTTCGTTTAATTTCGAGGACGAAATTCTTTGCTAGTGGGGAAGTATGTAACAACCCGGATTTTTTAAATGGGACTTTAAATTAATTTTGGAAATCGAAGAAAAATGAAAATTTTGGATTTTATAAATTTTATAATTTAAAGTGTTGGTTTTTATATTTGAAAAATGAATTTTCAAACGGAATTGGAATCGGAATTAAAATGGAGTTTTAATTGAATTTTTATTATTTAGAAGAGTCCTCAAAATATAAAACTCTCTAAGACTCCTCGGAATAAAAAACTCTCCAGTAAAAATAATATTTTTAGAAATCCGACGGTCCGATCAAGCTGAATTTTTGTCAGCAGTCCTGTCTCGCCGTTCGCTACAACATACTAAAATTTCAAGCGATTCTAATGGTCCGATCGTCCGGAATAAAAATTTTAGTGTTTGTATCTCATTAGAACTCTTTTCTTAATCAAACACTTAATCCTTTATATATATCAACAAATTCGTGGCTTGGCTTTTCAAATCACTTTTTCTCAAGCTTTTTAACCAAAAGACCTCTCCAAAATTACTCCCTTTCATATACAAACCATAGCCCCAAACTTATTCAAGATTTCAACCTTAGATTATAAGGCTTATTTGGTGTTTTCTCGAGTTTGAGCTAGAACGAGATTTGATTATTTTCGCGAGAAGAACGTGATGGTGTGATTAGATTTTGAGGCTGAATTATGTGATGATTTTAAGGTATGGGGTTTTACACAATATGCTCCTAAAATCTCGCCAGTGTTTATTCCGTTGAATTCTTGTTAATTGAACTCATATTTTGAATTGTTAAATTCTTGGAAATCTGGAAAAATAATTGTTGGAATTATTTTCATTCATGAGGTATTATTCATGTTGTTTTGAGCACGGTGTCATGAGATTTTAATATGGCACTGAAGTTGGGCACCCGCCAATATTCCTTTTTCCGGATATGCTAGAAAAATGCATAGGCGCGGTACGGTGGTGAGGCCTGGTGACCCGGTTAATGTGTTGTTGAGAAATTATATTGATATAATTGCTTATGAGATTCGTTTTGATTTGAATATTCGTATTCGTATTGTTACGTTTTATTCGCCGCTAACATTTGTTGAGCATCTTTCCTGTCGTATTGTGTACTTCCCCATATTTTCTTTTAGTGGCAGGTTAGCGCGGATTTTTGGGCGCTTTGGATTTGATTTTAGCGTGGATTATTTTGGGAAGATTATTCGAGAATACAATGAGAAGACTTGTATTTATTTTGATGTATAGAGCATTTGGAGATTTATTTTATTTTCGAGTTAGATGCTGTAATTTATTCAAGAGAATTGTTGTATTTATTTGAAGAGATTTGAGATTAGTGGTTTCTTTTCTATTGTGGGATTTAGATGCTCTATACCTTGTTATTTGTGGATTAGTTTAGTTTTATCGACAGTAGCGCTTCGCTCGCTCTCCCCGGGCGGGCGGGGTGTTACAGAATGGTATCAGAGCTTAGGTATACGACCACCCTCGGGTCTTGGGTTTTGGGTATGTTGCGTTTTTGGGGCGCGAATTTGAAGATAGAAATTTTTAGAAAATCGTTTCGCGTTAGGCATCTAGATTAGATGTGAGGAAATTATTTTGGAGACGAGATTATTTTGGAGATTGTTGGCCTGATTTTTGAGGGTTAGGCATTCGGCGAATTTCGAGGGCGAAATTCCATTGTTAGTGGGGAAGTGTAACAACCCGCGTAATTTTTGGGGTATTTTCGAAATATAGAGGAAAATAAAGTTTTTGGTAAAATTATTTTTTATTACTCAAATATGTTGGTTATTATTTTTAAAGGCGAGAATTTGAAACGATTTCGAAATCGGAATTAAAATGGAGTTTTAATTGAATTTTTATTATTTAGAAGAGTCCTCAAAACATAAAACTCTCTAAGAGTCCTCGGAATATAAAACTCTCCAGTAAAAATAATATTTTTAGAAATCCGACCGTCCGATCAAGCTGAATTTTTGTCAGCAGTCCTGTCTCGCCGTTCGCTACAACATACTAAAATTTCAAGCGATTCTAACGGTCCGATCGTCCGTAATGATTTTTTTCAAGTATTTGTATTTGATTAGGACTCTAATTCTTTTTGGTATATAAACATAAAGTGACGAGTTTAGATCTTTTAAAACACATTTTAGCCTTCTCAAAAATCAGAATCCTCTCATCTTCTTCAACCTCAAAACCCTAGCCCCATTCTACATAACTTTCAACTCAAGTTTTGTCAAGATTAACCGGATTTTCTCAAGACGCGTCAAGAACGAATCTTTGTCAAATTTTTTAGAGGAATACACATTCAAGATCAGATTTTTAAACCAACTTTTATTCAGGCATGAATACTCTATTCTTTTCCTTTAGTATTATGTGTTTTAAGTGTCGCCTAAACACTTAATTACATGTTTTTCTTAAAAATAATTAGTAACTTAATTAGAAAAAGTGAATACTAATTATGGGGCTGTTTTTATAAAATCTTTTAATCTGAATAATATTCATAACCCTTTGGGTACGTAGGATTGATGAGTGATTTTGGGTTTTATTGGTGTAGGTTGCATGTAAAAAAACCCTAGTTTTAAAATAAATAATTTTTGGGTGCGTATAACTCATGTAATACATGTAGAGATAATGAAATTTGGTTTTTGATGTATATATGATGAAAAATTGGTATATTTAATTTAAAATAATTAAATGAGATTATTTGGGTATTGTTGACGTTGTGATAATTAAATTAAAGATTTAATTGAATTGGACTATCATGCGTAGTTTTATACGTTGATTAATCATGCGTGGTTGTGTGACTTTTTGGTATTATTATATTTCCTTGTGACGATGGGTTGTTGGGTATTTTTGCTCCCCCTATATTTTTAGAATGCCTTCTAGGAATGGGACTAGTGAGGGAAGATTATTGCGTTTTTATCACCTTGAGGGTGGGCTGATTTTTATTACTTTATCGTCGTTACACTTGTCTAAGTATGAGACTAGGTTATGATTTATGTTAGAAAATCCTCCTATACATAAGTTAGGACGTATTGATGACTTGGGAACCCTTAGGTATGGGACTAAGGGGTATTTTGAGGATCTCACATCGATAAAAGGGTGGGGTAAATTATAAATTATGAATTGAGAAATTGAGAACTAATCCCTAAGATAATAAGACGGGTATTAAAATATATTGGCGACATAATCAGCGAGGGCCGACAGTTTAAACGGGCCAGCCGGCGTTTTATGTCGTGTCGTGTGTGGAACGTCGTCAATCAGCGAGGGCCGACAGTTTAAACGGGCCAGCCAGCGTTTTGACGAGGGGATGTGTATTTTTGGTGGAGAAATCACCCGAGGCGGGAGGACAGCCATAATAAAATGAGGATATAATAAAAGCTGGTTAATTTAATGAAATTAACATCGTGGGACTTGGGAAATTAAAATCATATTGGTGTGCCTTTATAAATGGGGATTTATGCGGGTAGTTAGTGATTTATATCTATCGCGTTTAATTATCCCGTTTAATTTAAAATATTCTATTGTGATATTTATTGCGTATAATGCTATTGTCTGGATTCAAGGATCCTATTTTAGGGGAGTAGTGTGTATTCTTGCTCGGGGCTTTGGCTCTGATACCATCTGTAACACCCCGCCTAATTCTGGCGTCGGCCGCCACCAAAACTAAGTCGGGCGTGAACTAAATAAATACCATTCTTAGCATGTGGTACAACCATTATTTTGCAGATTTTAGTACAGATGTTAGGTACCGTATGTATCGATTTTTGATGTTGAGATTTAATTTGAGGAAGTTAGAATTTTAATGACTTTCGGATATAGGATCGAGTGGGGGATTTTGAGAGCATGTGGTACGCCATTATTTTCTTAGTTATGTGTATGTACATAGGCAATATATATTATTTTGTTGCTCGTGGGGTAGGTGCGCATAAAATTGGGTGTATGGGCGCCCAATTATGGCATTCTACGGGTACGCATATGTGAGCCTTATTATCTTTTTGCGAGATTTAAGTGTTTATGTGTATACTTCGTTTAATTTCGAGGACGAAATTCTTTGCTAGTGGGGAAGTATGTAACAACCCGGATTTTTTAAATGGGACTTTAAATTAATTTTGGAAATCGAAGAAAAATGAAAATTTTGGATTTTATAAATTTTATAATTTAAAGTGTTGGTTTTTATATTTGAAAAATGAATTTTCAAACGGAATTGGAATCGGAATTAAAATGGAGTTTTAATTGAATTTTTATTATTTAGAAGAGTCCTCAAAATATAAAACTCTCTAAGACTCCTCGGAATAAAAAACTCTCCAGTAAAAATAATATTTTTAGAAATCCGACGGTCCGATCAAGCTGAATTTTTGTCAGCAGTCCTGTCTCGCCGTTCGCTACAACATACTAAAATTTCAAGCGATTCTAATGGTCCGATCGTCCGGAATAAAAATTTTAGTGTTTGTATCTCATTAGAACTCTTTTCTTAATCAAACACTTAATCCTTTATATATATCAACAAATTCGTGGCTTGGCTTTTCAAATCACTTTTTCTCAAGCTTTTTAACCAAAAGACCTCTCCAAAATTACTCCCTTTCATATACAAACCATAGCCCCAAACTTATTCAAGATTTCAACCTTAGATTATAAGGCTTATTTGGTGTTTTCTCGAGTTTGAGCTAGAACGAGATTTGATTATTTTCGCGAGAAGAACGTGATGGTGTGATTAGATTTTGAGGCTGAATTATGTGATGATTTTAAGGTATGGGGTTTTACACAATATGCTCCTAAAATCTCGCCAGTGTTTATTCCGTTGAATTCTTGTTAATTGAACTCATATTTTGAATTGTTAAATTCTTGGAAATCTGGAAAAATAATTGTTGGAATTATTTTCATTCATGAGGTATTATTCATGTTGTTTTGAGCACGGTGTCATGAGATTTTAATATGGCACTGAAGTTGGGCACCCGCCAATATTCCTTTTTCCGGATATGCTAGAAAAATGCATAGGCGCGGTACGGTGGTGAGGCCTGGTGACCCGGTTAATGTGTTGTTGAGAAATTATATTGATATAATTGCTTATGAGATTCGCTTTGATTTGAATATTCGTATTCGTATTGTTACGTTTTATTCGCCGCTAACATTTGTTGAGCATCTTTCCTGTCGTATTGTGTACTTCCCCATATTTTCTTTTAGTGGCAGGTTAGCGCGGATTTTTGGGCGCTTTGGATTTGATTTTAGCGTGGATTATTTTGGGAAGATTATTCGAGAATACAATGAGAAGACTTGTATTTATTTTGATGTATAGAGCATTTGGAGATTTATTTTATTTTCGAGTTAGATGCTGTAATTTATTCAAGAGAATTGTTGTATTTATTTGAAGAGATTTGAGATTAGTGGTTTCTTTTCTATTGTGGGATTTAGATGCTCTATACCTTGTTATTTGTGGATTAGTTTAGTTTTATCGACAGTAGCGCTCCGCTCGCTCTCCCCGGGCGGGCGGGGTGTTACAGAATGGTATCAGAGCTTAGGTATACGACCACCCTCGGGTCTTGGGTTTTGGGTATGTTGCGTTTTTGGGGCGCGAATTTGAAGATAGAAATTTTTAGAAAATCGTTTCGCGTTAGGCATCTAGATTAGATGTGAGGAAATTATTTTGGAGATGAGATTATTTTGGAGATTGTTGGCCTGATTTTTGAGGGTTAGGCATTCGGCGAATTTTGAGGGCAAAATTCCATTGTTAGTGGGGAAGTGTAACAACCCGCGTAATTTTTGGGGTATTTTCGAAATATAGAGGAAAATAAAGTTTTTGGTAAAATTATTTTTTATTACTCAAATATGTTGGTTATTATTTTTAAAGGCGAGAATTTGAAACGATTTCGAAATCGGAATTAAAATGGAGTTTTAATTGAATTTTTATTATTTAGAAGAGTCCTCAAAACATAAAACTCTCTAAGAGTCCTCGGAATATAAAACTCTCCAGTAAAAATAATATTTTTAGAAATCCGACCGTCCGATCAAGCTGAATTTTTGTCAGCAGTCCTGTCTCGCCGTTCGCTACAACATACTAAAATTTCAAGCGATTCTAACGGTCCGATCGTCCGTAATGATTTTTTTCAAGTATTTGTATTTGATTAGGACTCTAATTCTTTTTGGTATATAAACATAAAGTGACGAGTTTAGATCTTTTAAAACACATTTTAGCCTTCTCAAAAATCAGAATCCTCTCATCTTCTTCAACCTCAAAACCCTAGCCCCATTCTACATAACTTTCAACTCAAGTTTTGTCAAGATTAACCGGATTTTCTCAAGACGCGTCAAGAACGAATCTTTGTCAAATTTTTTAGAGGAATACACATTCAAGATCAGATTTTTAAACCAACTTTTATTCAGGCATGAATACTCTATTCTTTTCCTTTAGTATTATGTGTTTTAAGTGTCGCCTAAACACTTAATTACATGTTTTTCTTAAAAATAATTAGTAACTTAATTAGAAAAAGTGAATACTAATTATGGGGCTGTTTTTATAAAATCTTTTAATCTGAATAATATTCATAACCCTTTGGGTACGTAGGATTGATGAGTGATTTTGGGTTTTATTGGTGTAGGTTGCATGTAAAAAAACCCTAGTTTTAAAATAAATAATTTTTGGGTGCGTATAACTCATGTAATACATGTAGAGATAATGAAATTTGGTTTTTGATGTATATATGATGAAAAATTGGTATATTTAATTTAAAATAATTAAATGAGATTATTTGGGTATTGTTGACGTTGTGATAATTAAATTAAAGATTTAATTGAATTGGACTATCATGCGTAGTTTTATACGTTGATTAATCATGCGTGGTTGTGTGACTTTTTGGTATTATTATATTTCCTTGTGACGATGGGTTGTTGGGTATTTTTGCTCCCCCTATATTTTTAGAATGCCTTCTAGGAATGGGACTAGTGAGGGAAGATTATTGCGTTTTTATCACCTTGAGGGTGGGCTGATTTTTATTACTTTATCGTCGTTACACTTGTCTAAGTATGAGACTAGGTTATGATTTATGTTAGAAAATCCTCCTATACATAAGTTAGGACGTATTGATGACTTGGGAACCCTTAGGTATGGGACTAAGGGGTATTTTGAGGATCTCACATCGATAAAAGGGTGAGGTAAATTATAAATTGTGAATTGAGAAATTGAGAACTAATACCTAAGATAATAAGACGGGTATTAAAATATATTGGCGACATAATCAGCGAGGGCCGACAGTTTAAACGGGCCAGCCGGCGTTTTATGTCGTGTCGTGTGTGGAACCTCGTCAATCAGCGAGGGCCGACAGTTTAAACGGGCCAGCCAGCGTTTTGACGAGGGGATGTGTATTTTTGGTGGAGAAATCACCCGAGGCGGGAGGACAGCCATAATAAAATGAGGATATAATAAAAGCTGGTTAATTTAATGAAATTAACATCGTGGGACTTGGGAAATTAAAATCATATTGGTGTGCCTTTATAAATGGGGATTTATGCGGGTAGTTAGTGATTTATATCTATCGCGTTTAATTATCCCGTTTAATTTAAAATATTCTATTGTGATATTTATTGCGTATAATGCTATTGTCTGGATTCAAGGATCCTATTTGAGGGGAGTAGTGTGTATTCTTGCTCGGGGCTTTGGCTCTGATACCATCTGTAACACCCCGCCTAATTCTGGCGTCGGCCGCCACCAAAACTAAGCCGGGCGTGAACTAAATAAATACCATTCTTAGCATGTGGTACAACCATTATTTTGCAGATTTTAGTACAGATGTTAGGTACCGTATGTATCGATTTTTGATGTTGAGATTTAATTTGAGGAAGTTAGAATTTTAATGACTTTCGGATATAGGATCGAGTGGGGGATTTTGAGAGCATGTGGTACGCCATTATTTTCATAGTTATGTGTATGTACATAGGCAATATATATTATTTTGTTTCTCGTGGGGTAGGTGCGCATAAAATTGGGTGTATGGGCGCCCAATTATGGCATTCTATGGGTACGCATATGTGAGCCTTATTATCTTTTTGCGAGATTTAAGTGTTTATGTGTATACTTCGTTTAATTTCGAGGACGAAATTCTTTGCTAGTGGGGAAGTATGTAACAACCCGAATTTTTTAAATGGGAATTTTTAAATTAATTTTGGAAATCGAAGAAAAATGAAAATTTTGGATTTTATAAATTTTATAATTTAAAGTGTTGGTTTTTATATTTGAAAAATGAATTTTCAAACGGAATTGGAATCGGAATTAAAATGGAGTTTTAATTGAATTTTTATTATTTAGAAGAGTCCTCAAAATATAAAACTCTCTAAGACTCCTCGGAATAAAAAACTCTCCAGTAAAAATAATATTTTTAGAAATCCGACGGTCCGATCAAGCTGAATTTTTGTCAGCAGTCCTGTCTCGCCGTTCGCTACAACATACTAAAATTTCAAGCGATTCTAATGGTCCGATCGTCCGGAATAAAAATTTTAGTGTTTGTATCTCATTAGAACTCTTTTCTTAATCAAACACTTAATCCTTTATATATCAACAAATTCGTGGCTTGGCTTTTCAAATCACTTTTTCTCAAGCTTTTTAACCAAAAGACCTCTCCAAAATTACTCCCTTTCATATACAAACCATAGCCCCAAACTTATTCAAGATTTCAACCTTAGATTATAAGGCTTATTTTGTGTTTTCTCGAGTTTGGGCTAGAACGAGATTTGATTATTTTCGCGAGAAGAACGTGATGGTGTGATTAGATTTTGAGTCTGAATTATGTGATGATTTTAAGGTATGGGGTTTTACACAATATGCTCCTAAAATCTCGCCAGTGTTTATTCCGTTGAATTCTTGTTAATTGAACTCATATTTTGAATTGTTAAATTCTTGGAAATCTGGAAAAATAATTGTTGGAATTATTTTCATTCATGAGGTATTATTCATGTTGTTTTGAGCACGGTGTCATGAGATTTTAATATGGCACTGAAGTTGGGCACCCGCCAATATTCCTTTTTCCGGATATGCTAGAAAAATGCATAGGCGCGGTACGGTGGTGAGGCCTGGTGACCCGGTTAATGTGTTGTTGAGAAATTATATTGATATAATTGCTTATGAGATTCGCTTTGATTTGAATATTCGTATTCGTATTGTTACGTTTTATTCGCCGCTAACATTTGTTGAGCATCTTTCCTGTCGTATTGTGTACTTCCCCATATTTTCTTTTAGTGGCAGGTTAGCGCGGATTTTTGGGCGCTTTGGATTTGATTTTAGCGTGGATTATTTTGGGAAGATTATTCGAGAATACAATGAGAAGACTTGTATTTATTTTGATGTATAGAGCATTTGGAGATTTATTTTATTTTCGAGTTAGATGCTGTAATTTATTCAAGAGAATTGTTGTATTTATTTGAAGAGATTTGAGATTAGTGGTTTCTTTTCTATTGTGGGATTTAGATGCTCTATACCTTGTTATTTGTGGATTAGTTTAGTTTTATCGACAGTAGCGCTCCGCTCGCTCTCCCCGGGCGGGCGGGGTGTTACAGAATGGTATCAGAGCTTAGGTATACGACCACCCTCGGGTCTTGGGTTTTGGGTATGTTGCGTTTTTGGGGCGCGAATTTGAAGATAGAAATTTTTAGAAAATCGTTTCGCGTTAGGCATCTAGATTAGATGTGAGGAAATTATTTTGGAGACGAGATTATTTTGGAGATTGTTGGCCTGATTTTTGAGGGTTAGGCATTCGGCGAATTTTGAGGGCGAAATTCCATTGTTAGTGGGGAAGTGTAACAACCCGCGTAATTTTTGGGGTATTTTCGAAATATAGAGGAAAATAAAGTTTTTGGTAAAATTATTTTTTATTACTCAAATATGTTGGTTATTATTTTTAAAGGCGAGAATTTGAAACGATTTCGAAATCGGAATTAAAATGGAGTTTTAATTGAATTTTTATTATTTAGAAGAGTCCTCAAAACATAAAACTCTCTAAGAGTCCTCGGAATATAAAACTCTCCAGTAAAAATAATATTTTTAGAAATCCGACCGTCCGATCAAGCTGAATTTTTGTCAGCAGTCCTGTCTCGCCGTTCGCTACAACATACTAAAATTTCAAGCGATTCTAACGGTCCGATCGTCCGTAATGATTTTTTTCAAGTATTTGTATTTGATTAGGACTCTAATTCTTTTTGGTATATAAACATAAAGTGACGAGTTTAGATCTTTTAAAACACATTTTAGCCTTCTCAAAAATCAGAATCCTCTCATCTTCTTCAACCTCAAAACCCTAGCCCCATTCTACATAACTTTCAACTCAAGTTTTGTCAAGATTAACCGGATTTTCTCAAGACGCGTCAAGAACGAATCTTTGTCAAATTTTTTAGAGGAATACACATTCAAGATCAGATTTTTAAACCAACTTTTATTCAGGCATGAATACTCTATTCTTTTCCTTTAGTATTATGTGTTTTAAGTGTCGCCTAAACACTTAATTACATGTTTTTCTTAAAAATAATTAGTAACTTAATTAGAAAAAGTGAATACTAATTATGGGGCTGTTTTTATAAAATCTTTTAATCTGAATAATATTCATAACCCTTTGGGTACGTAGGATTGATGAGTGATTTTGGGTTTTATTGGTGTAGGTTGCATGTAGAAAAACCCTAGTTTTAAAATAAATAATTTTTGGGTGCGTATAACTCATGTAATACATGTAGAGATAATGAAATTTGGTTTTTGATTTATATATGATGAAAAATTGGTATATTTAATTTAAAATAATTAAATGAGATTATTTGGGTATTGTTGACGTTGTGATAATTAAATTAAAGATTTAATTGAATTGGACTATCATGCGTAGTTTTATACGTTGATTAATCATGCGTGGTTGTGTGACTTTTTGGTATTATTATATTTCCTTGTGACGATGGGTTGTTGGGTATTTTTGCTCCCCCTATATTTTTAGAATGCCTTCTAGGAATGGGACTAGTGAGGGAAGATTATTGCGTTTTTATCACCTTGAGGGTGGGCTGATTTTTATTACTTTATCGTCGTTACACTTGTCTAAGTATGAGACTAGGTTATGATTTATGTTAGAAAATCCTCCTATACATAAGTTAGGACGTATTGATGACTTGGGAACCCTTAGGTATGGGACTAAGGGGTATTTTGAGGATCTCACATCGATAAAAGGGTGGGGTAAATTATAAATTGTGAATTGAGAAATTGAGAACTAATACCTAAGATAATAAGACGGGTATTAAAATATATTGGCGACATAATCAGCGAGGGCCGACAGTTTAAACGGGCCAGCCGGCGTTTTATGTCGTGTCGTGTGTGGAACCTCGTCAATCAGCGAGGGCCGACAGTTTAAACGGGCCAGCCAGCGTTTTGACGAGGGGATGTGTATTTTTGGTGGAGAAATCACCCGAGGCGGGAGGACCGCCATAATAAAATGAGGATATAATAAAAGCTGGTTAATTTAATGAAATTAACATCGTGGGACTTGGGAAATTAAAATCATATTGGTGTGCCTTTATAAATGGGGATTTATGCGGGTAGTTAGTGATTTATATCTATCGCGTTTAATTATCCCGTTTAATTTAAAATATTCTATTGTGATATTTATTGTGTATAAATCTATTGTCTGGATTCAAGGATCCTATTTGAGGGGAGTAGTGTGTATTCTTGCTCGGGGCTTTGGCTCTGACCCATGCGTTGAATAATCTTTTTCAGGATTAGAATTTGGAGAAGCTGTATAAGTTTATCGGAGTTATCATTGGAGGTGCAGCTGGAGTTATTTACTTTATGGCATAGTTTAGTTAGACTTTCTTTCCCAGTCGTATTATGAGACTTCATTTGAGTTTTATTGGGCCATTCGGTTCCAAAGTTGTTTAGAGGATTTATTTTGGGATTATTTCAGATTTTATTTAATCATTATTGGAGATTGAATTTTTTGGAGTTAACATGTGATGGATCTTTTATCGCTTAGTTGTTTATGATCATTTGAGATTGACTCAATTATTTATCGTATGGACTGATTTATTTATGTCTCATATCTGTCTCATGCTAAGAATGGTATTTATTTAGTTCACGCCCGACTTAGTTTTGGTGGCGGCCGACGCCAGAATTAGGCGGGGTGTTACATATATCAAATTAAGAAATAACATTAATTCTTATTTATACTGAAACTCTGTGAGTTCAGATTCTTTTTATGAATTGAAGATATAGTGATGACATATTATATGTAGTTTCTAAATATTATACCTTGAGAATAATGGGGGCACTCAAGCGAGTACCTCCCAACTATAATTAGAGAACATTTTAATAGAACCTAAAACTTTGATGTTCAAGAGAACTCTTAATTTTTTTAGTTATGAGTTAAAAACAAAAGTCTTTTATGATATTGAAAATGATTCAAAAAATCCTTAGAGAATTTATGTTATAAATAATTGATTAAATATTGTAGAATGAACTAGAAATTAGTTTATAATGACTTATCTGATAACTTTCAGATAATGAGGAGTATACATCTCATTTGAAAGAATAATGATACTATTATCTTTTAAGAATATAAGTTTTGTTTAATAGCCAATATTTATGTAATACCACGTATTTTTGAGTAATTAGAATTTAATTAATTTAATAATTAATTGAGTTTAATTTTTAAATTATACGTGTGTCGTAATTTGATGGAATAAAATATTTTTGGGAGAGGTAAGAATTTATTGTGATGGAATATTTTGTGTGACAATTATTATACGTCGTAGCGAGTAATATCGACGGAATTGCGTGGAATCTCTCTCAGGAGTCACGTGTAGAATATTTGAGGACTAGAAGGAAAATTATTGTAGGGTGACTCGGATGCAAATTTTGAGGCCACGGTTGACTCCTAATGGGTTGAGATAGTCGAAATAGTGTACCAGGGTTTTTTATTTGGGTTCCAGAGCTTTTTTCGTAGCCCACACAGGAGTGTTAGGGTCATTTGGGCTTGGTCCGTAAACCTAATTTCGAGAATTGGGATTTGAAATCTAAGATTAACCATTTGGGGCAGAAAAACATCATATCTAAAACCCTACGAATCAAAGGAGAAGAGAGGAGAGGCCATTAGAGAGGAGGAAAAGAGAATTCGGAGGTGCAGCACCTTGATTCATCCACGAAAGTTATCGGAATCGCGATCGAAGCAAGGAGGGATCGACTCCACCATCTCAGAAACGAATGCAAACCTGCATATTGTAACGCAAGTGTTTATCTTGTTGTTTCTAAAAGTTTATAATACCCATGTATAGCGTAGGGTTATTATTTGATGATTTTAAATGAGGTTCTTAGAACATTGATAATTTAAAACACATGATCTTGGATAGGATTGCATGTAACTTGAACCCATGTATATGAGTAATACGAAATCAGCATATACGTGATGATTAAAATGGGAGAAATCTGAATTTCGATTAAACGAGATGAAGAACAATGAAAACTAGGGTTTTAAGGATTTTTAAGAGAAAATATTTTCTTCAATTGAATTCATGATGTTTTAATGATAGATTTACATAAGAAATCATCTTTATACACTTATATAATGATTGGGTGTATTGGAAATAAATTCGATGAAGTTTCATGGAAGTATGAGAAATCTTAAAATGGTGAGATTTCGTAAAAACACAAGAAAGGAGACGATCTGCTTGTGGCGAACCGATCCGACCCCTTAGACGAATTGATTCGGTGGACGAATCGATTCGGACCAAGGCCAAATCAATTCGGCTACCCAAATTTGCACAATTTTGCCTATTTGTTGTAATTTCCTCATGAAGTGAATTTGGGGGAAATTGGCGGAATAACTTGGTAATTAAATAAAGACTTTGAGGAGGTCAGTCGGTATATAGTCAAGGCTTGGTTGATCTTTAATGTGAGTAAACTTGGGGTGTGAACCGACGATGATAAAACGATCGAGATGGGTATCGGGAAATTTAGTAATTGGATTACGGGAAGGGTGAGCCATGACCTATGACTTAAACCAGTATTGTATGAGTGTAGTAACTACTAAAATAAGTTAAGGGGTAACTAGGACCCTTCAGGTAGAGAATAAAACTCGGGAAAATGCGATAGAGAATTATATTCGTATAATGAGTAGTACATGAGTATTTAAGAGATATTTTATGTAGGAATTATATTTATATGGTGAATGCATATGAATACGAATTATATTTATAGGGTGAGTGCATACCTTTATGAATGATATATATAGGGTGAGGGTATAGCTATATGGATGATATGTATAAGGTGAGTGCATACCTAAACATATTATATTTATATGTTGTATGTATCCCTATATGAGGCATATGGATATGTTGTGTGTATGCCTATTATGTTCTTTCATATATATGTTAACATATCTACGATGCCTGCAATCACGGAGGTTCTCGGGCAGTGGGTGATCCCACCTTGCCGATTTTAGGAAGGTCTGAATTTGTGTCCGAGAACATTAAACATAAGGCGGATTTCTATGTGTTGTGTATTAGTGAGACTGGCAGGTCATTTGGGTACGTTAGTTATGTGCGTAGTCCAAAGGTTTATAACTATGTTTCCATTGTTTGTTTTTTGATTTTGGGTTCGAGGAGACATACCGAGCCAATAGTCTTTATTTTAGTACGAGAGGTACATGGGCCTGATAGAAGAGTATGCCGCATCATGAGGGGCCATTCCATAGATGCCATAGTTGTATATATGATATGTGTGAGATGTATATATATAGAAGTGTGATTTATCCTACTTGTGTGTAATGTAGGAAGGATAGGTAGTGTATATGTAAAAGTGGTTAAATGATGAGATAAACTACTTAGTGTGTTATAGGAGTAAAGTTAGATAGAGTATATCTAAAGATGAATTAAGTAGAGCAATTTAATGATTTTTTTTCATAATAACATACATGAGATGTTAATTATGGGTGAATGATAATATATGTGACATGTTTATCACGGGTTAAGTATAACATACGTGAAAATGTTAACTATGATTGAATAATTACCTATGGGTAAGGGTAAGATTTAGTAATGCAATAGTGTACTGTATGGGCGGTACGGGGGAGTTAAAGACAAATGTAACGAAGGACTTAGTAAGGATTAAGGGTATACGGTAGTGTACTGTATGGGCGGTACAGGGGAGTTAAACCTGTTATGGTTAGTTAGTTAATGATGAGACCTAGTGGGTCTGGGTAACATAGCTACACAGATGACGTTAGGCGTGTTGATTAGATGAGAGGTGAGGAACTCAAAAGAGTGTATGTTGAACTAATGAGAACGTATATGCTTGCGTTCAAATGAGCAAATTATATATTAAACACCTTTTAACCCAAACAGACCCTAAACATGCAACAATATGTGATTGAATACGATAATGAACAAAGCAAGAACATTCAAACACATGCTTGTGAGGAAAAATCCCCCAAAGGGGCAAAACCATTTATTTTCATTATAATATTGTAGCTGTACAATTTTGGATTACAATGAAAATACAAGTGACTAAGAATTACCCTCAGGTGTCGGATTCTGTAGTCGGCGGCTGGAACTATCCCTTTCCAGTAGGGCTGCAATGAAGAAGAAGAATGGTCTTCTCCACAAGGGTGTGAACAGCAATAGTGGGTTCCTGGGTTGCAAAATGATTCACAAATGTTTGGCAATTTGTGTGAATCAAAAACCTAGAGTCTAGGGCTCAATAGGTGAAGACTTAGAGTATTATGTACTCTAAAAATCGTGTGTATGAGTCTTAGAAAACCACTTCCCGTAGCGGGATTAAATAATAAGTCTTGAGCCATAAAAATCTGACCACGATCTGAACACGATCTGTTTAAGTTTATCCCAGGCGGACCGGTCCGGGTCTGAGGCGGATCGGTCCGGTTGACCGGATCAGTTCTTTTATTTCAGGCGGATCGGTCCGGTTGAGGCGGATCGGGTCCGGTTGAGGCGGATCGGTTCTTTTATTTCAGGCTTCATCGGTTTGCTTGCGGTCTGGGGTATACTGGCCTTCAGCAGACGGATCGGTCCGGGTTTGAGGCGGACTGGTCCGGTTAGCCGGATCGGTTCTTTTATTACAGGCGGATCGGTCCGGTCTGTCAGACTTTGACTCCTCTTCTTCTTTTGATATTCGGATCCATTGATGAATGTATGAATCTTGAATTTCTTCAACGGTGTAACGGCGTGCGACATAATAAATTGTTATGGACAAAAATATCCTTACAACTAACATGTGTAATCAATAACTGATTTCAAACTGCAATTTAAATACTTGCTAAATATTTTTAAACAGTTTTACTTGGGCTCTGACCCGTATGCAAAATATTTTCAAAACCTTTTAGGTGTCCAGCCACAGGGACGCCAAGCTATATAATCTGTTCTAGGGATGCGTAGCTCCAACACTTGTGGATGCTTGTAGGGTTTGTATTAGATGCTTCAATTGCTTCATTTCTAGAGTAGGATGCAGTTCAATTATTTATTTGAGGCGTGTTGCCCTCGAGACATTCCTTTTATTTCAGTTTAGACTTTGTACTCAGGTTTACATCCTTAGGATGGACTTTATATCAGACTTGGGAAGCGATGGTTTATTTGGTATTGTTTTATTTATTACTTATCTTGTGTTGGGTTTATATTATTACTGCATGGATGGTTAGTGATTATAATTATTTTCCACATGTTGTTATGTTGATAAAAATAAAATTTGGCACCAGTTTATTTAAAACATAAGTGGTTAGTAACTTAAAAAGTTTTCGACAGTGATGTTGAGAATGAACCAGATGAGACTCTTATTTTATTTTTATGTAGGACTGATCACCCAATATTTAAATAGGCGGGGTGCCACAATTTATTAATAGTAGCATAACCTAGTTTTACGTGATTCATGTTAAATTATTCTCATGAAAATTAAGTCACTTCATTTAATTTGATTGCCGTTGATATTGTACATGATGTTATGTTAAAATTAAATTTATATAATAATTTTGAATGGTGACCTTGGTAAGGCAACTCACCTGGATAAATTGTGGTTGGAGAATTTATGAATATAAAATGCACGAATAAATGGCATGATATTTTGATAATTTTAAATAATCAAATGAGAATGAATTGAGGATAATATAAATCGTATTTATCATTCAGTATATTGATATATGAATGCACTCTTGTTTATTATATAAGAACGATTAGCTAATATTTGGTTATGATATTTTGTTGCTTTGAAAACCAAATTTATGCTAAGTCCAGTGTTGGCAAAATGAATTTCGATTAAACAATAATATTACTCGTTAATATTACAAGACCAAACATGGATCAATAATAGATCGAGTACCTTGAGATACAATAATATCTATTCAGTAAATATATACTAATTTTAAACCATTTTATACTCCATATGACCCAAGTATGAATTGTTTAAGAATATTATATACTGTGTTAAGAAAGATGAATATACAAACATCTTAAATTGTCTCAATTGAGCTACTAAATACGATTGACTTAGAATTATTTATTTTGTGGAAGTACTATGAAAATTCATAATGGAAAGGTGGATCCTTATGCTATCAAGAAAGCTATGCATTTTCATAAAACCCATAAACGTAGAATTAATTCTGAATTAATTAATGGATATGTGTTTAACACATTTTATGATGTTGTCTTTTGAAACTCTAAGAAATATTAATTATTGACACAATTAGTGATCGAGTTTATTATGATACCATTAGCTATGGCTAGTGAGAAAAATAAAAGGTTGAAATTCCTATTATAAGACACCCTTTATGGAAGAGATTGATACTAGTTATTTTATCTACAACAATAAAGCCATGGCTATTGTAAAATTTTAGAACTGTTATTATAACAACAAGAACAACAAATATGTCGTAAGCATAACACAGTTTGAGAATTTAAAACTAATGAGTTGTGAGTATGGATTATGTTTGGACTGATGAGAACATAACCTGACATATCCTTTGACGAAAGGACTAGTGCAAGAGAAGTTATTTAACACCTAGAAAGGGATGAAACTAAAGCCTTTTAATAGTTCCATCACTTCTAGTGGTAACCCAACCTATAGACTGGAGATCCTAAAAAATAGGTTCAAAGGTTAATAACAAGTCACAGGTGATATGGTTTGAATCATGCTAATTATTGTTTGCGGGGTTTTATCTCAGTCCATCCCTCTGGTCAAGTGAATTAAAGTTTTTTTTTAATGAAATGTGATTTTAATTAAAAGGCAACAGCCAAATAAATACAAAAGGCCCAATAATAGGCTAAAAAGCCTAACCTAACAATAAGATAAACCAAACCAGCAATAATCTACTACCTACTCAACGGCCCAAAAGACACCGCACTTCTTAAACTAGCAAGGTGGCAACAAACTGACTAAAGAGGCACATAGGCCCAACCCAAAATAAAGCCTAAGCCAAAGACGAACACTTAACCCATTAGAGAGAACACCCTAGATAATAGGTGAATTAAAGTTGATTTAGTCATAACTCTCAATGAAGATACCTAGCTACGGGAGTATCCTTGATTGACTCACCTATGTGAATGTGGAAGTATGGTCGCTTTCTATGGTAATTATGGACAAATTCTCTAAGCGTTCACATACTGGGATAGAAGCACATGGCCATAAAGTGTTGGCTTGAGGACTACCCCAATTAGGGTTATGTGTGAGATGTTGCAGAGATAGAGTTCAAAACTACAACTTACTCTATTATAATATGAATCGTCTTTATTATGTAAAGTTTCAAGTCGAAAGACACATTTATTTATGCCCAATTCTATGAATTATTACTCAATAAATTTTCAAAATTTTTAAGTGGGGGATTGTTGGAACATAAAGGTTTGTGTAACTTTTGAAACAAAAATATAAACAAGCATCTTTTCTATTTTTCGTTGTATTCACGTGGATGAAGCAAGTGGAGAGTTCAGTGTGTGTATTTTAAAATATATCTCTTGGTGCTTTATGGGAAAGTTGAGCATGGGTGGACAAAATGGTGGACAAATTTTAAAGGAAAAACACCTCCTTCGACTTCTAAGCCTTAACAAAGGGAGATAGCTGGAAATTTCCAACATACATTTCATTCTTTTTATACAACTCTCTCCCAAAATTCCTTCAACATCCACAAAATATTTTTGAGCAAAAATATTTCTCCTTCCAATTGTAACACTAAGATATATATCAATAGATTTCGAACGTGTGTTAGTATGTCATATAGCTATAGTGTCTAGTTATATGAGATATAAATGATTCTGAACTTGTTTTATCATGGAGACGGACTAACTTTACAATACTTGCATATAGAGGGTAGAGCAGCGAAACGTCTTAAAGAACGCATCTTAATCCGCGACTCAACCCAAGAATCGTCTACTACAAATTTCATAAACAATTGATATTATGCAATAAATATTTGGATGCCAAAGCATGCGATTAATATTTGCGATAATTATACGAGATAACAATTTCATTTTGAATAATAGACTAAAATTAAAATATAATTTTAATTTTTTAAATTTTTTGGTAAAAGTCTAGTGCGATAATTACAATACCTAATTTGTACCAATGGCAAGATTTTTGTTTTTTTTCTTGAAAGGAAGTAAAATTTACTTGATTAAATGACGAGGGCGTGTAATTTGAACGTGGCATTGGATGATTGAAAGCATAGGATGAGAGAAATGGAGAATGGTTGAATAGTAAAAAGCATGAAGGTTTCTTAACCGGTTAAGTTTCTTCCTTTTTTTTTTTTTTTTCCCAATGCCTCTTTATTTTTTTGTCCTCTCGTGGTTGCCACATCTCGGGCATAATATTTTTCGGCGAATAAAGAGCCATGTCAAACCCATAATGACAAAAAGTAAGAGTTGGATGACAAGCCAAACGTGCACTCATTTAATGCACACGTTTGCTTTGGATATTCTTCAACGTATACTGCACATAGTATCCAACTTCGATCTCTGAAATCTCTACAAAAATCAGCTCTCCAGCTCAATGTTTTTATATATGCTATATAGAACTGTTTTGTTGTTGTTTTTGATGACTTGGGGTTCTTCAAAACGAGACAGCATCTTACAGTTCATAGTGGCACTGGCAAGTCAGTTGGTACTGTGGAACAGAATCACTAAATATCTTATGTGGGTACCAATTTTTGTTTATATTTTTGTAATTTATATTTGTAATAAGATATGCAAATTCAGAGGTTATCACACGCTGGCACCACACGCTCCTACCATTAATGCCATTATTATGTACGTGTGATTGTCTCCTTTCGTCTTTGTTTGAGTTATATATATGTGTAAAGCATAGAGCTTATTGTTACCATCACAAAAATATTTGAGTTCCTTAGTCTAAAAAATAACTGCTATGGCTACTTCATCAAAACCAACCACTCACCACCACATCCGATCCATTAGTTTGCCTACAAGATCACAGCCCTCAATTCTTAGAATTGAAGAGGAGCTGAACAAACTCAATACAGTGAAGGCATCAGCTACTACACCAACGGCTGAGTCAATTTGCAACTGTCTATCTGGATTGGAAGTGTTATACAAATTCACAGATGAACTTCTCAATCTGCCATTGACTCAACAAGCCCTCTCCCTCCAACACAAAAAATGGGTCGACAGGTTGCTGGATGAATATATGCAGCTATTAGATTTATATGGCAATACAAGAGATGTCATGTCTCAAATGAAAGAACATCTTGGAGATCTTCAGTCCTGTCTCAGAAGAAGAAAGGGGGATTTGATAATCGCCAAATCCACTTCCTTCAAAAAGAAAATAACCAAATATGCCAAAAACATGATTTCAACTTTGAAGAAAATGGATAATGAAATCGGGGTGTTACAAATGTCGAATGTTGATCAACATCTGTTCACGGTGATTAGAGTATTAAAGGATGTTAGTTTAATTACCATTTCCATCTTGGAATCACTTTTCGTGTTATTGTCTATGCCAATTTTGAAGCCAAACCAAAC
Source organism: Sambucus nigra (assembly GCA_949130495.1). Taxonomy (NCBI): domain Eukaryota; kingdom Viridiplantae; phylum Streptophyta; class Magnoliopsida; order Dipsacales; family Adoxaceae; genus Sambucus; species Sambucus nigra. The sequence continues at coordinate 377,518,921 of OX422219.1, read as the reverse complement.
TAAATGGTCATTGGTTTCAAAATTGATGCGTAGGGATACATTAGCGGGCGAAGGCCGACTCAATGATGTGAATGAATTGCAAAGTGTAGATGTTGCACTACGCAGATGTGATTTCATTGGAAAGGATAATATGAAAATGGCACAAAACAGAGTGGAGGCATTATGGAATCGCGTTGAAAAGATAGAGACTGGTTTGGAGTGCACTTTTAGGTGCTTGATTAGAACAAGGGCATCTCTCCTAAACATTGTCTCCCATTAGTGTGATGATCTCAACAAATCCCTTCATAGGATTACATGTTTTAGTGGATATTCTTATGCATTTCGGTTCTCAATTCAGCAGACATGTACATGAAACAAAAGTTTACACTTGGAAATACAAATTTTGTTTATATATTCTGTATGCTGCATTTGTGCGATTGGATACAGGTGTGCGATGTACCTATACAGGGGGCACACCTAATATCATTTAAGACACTATATAAATAGATCTAAGTCAAGGTATAGGATGATGGAAAATGTGTGACAAATACCATTTAATAGGATTTGAAAAATGAACGGAACTTAACTTTCTATAAGTGAAAACGCTTTGATTAAGCTTGCACTTTCAGCATATCAAAATTTGTATTCTGCACTCACTGATAAACAACACTTTGATCTTTCTTGATGAGCATATACTACGTAGGATATAGCAGTGGATTTAAGGGCATAATTTCTAATAAACACACCGTATATCCGTAGATTAAGCTTGGAGTGTACTCGTGCTATGAGCACACACAGGTATATTTTTAGTAAAATGTAAGTATATTAACTCTGAAGCCTGCACCAACTTGTTAAGTTAAATATTTTCCCTTAAGCACATAGAAATTGTATACTAGACAAACTAAGTGAACGTTATGCTCCAGTTTTGGGCATTACAGGAACTCTAAAATGGTAGCTTGAAAGACAAGAAGCCTGGCATCTTTTCCAGAACTTTACTTTACACGTAAATTTAACTATGATACATTTGTAAAAACCCCATAAATTATACAAGCACTAAAGGGAAATGATGGAGTAAAATTAACGGATTTAAGTATATGAAAAATTAGCAGACCGTTGACCTTAAGGGAAACACATTGACACCCTGCCACTCGTGGACAAGTATAAATAATATCTTTATTATTTGGCTTAACAACCATATCATCTATAGTCTTGATATCTAGAGATACCAGTGTAGAATTGAAAGCAACAAGTTCTCCGTCACCATGAATATGAGGAATCGGTCATTGAGTTGTTGGATGGATCTCTAAAACCAACTCAAGATGTTTGGGTGTTTTACTATCTAAGTATACAGTTTTGGCCATTTATTATTTTGTATATGCTTCAAACTTTAGGCGTTTGGGTAGGATTAATCCTATGAGTGTCGAATACATTTTCAAATCATCCACCAAATAACGTGACATGATTGGAGGATATCTTTGGGACTCATATAATTATTCTTTGCGTTTCAATAAGTTAGGACTTGCGACACCCACTTACATTAGGCGGAAAGTCTTACCCGGACGAATATAATATTCCTTGGGCAGGAATTGTTTTGATGTCCGAAGGTTACTTTTTGCCAAATGGTTCATATTTTGACCTAAAGAATAGGTTTTAGCTACTTTGCTTCTATTCATAGATTGATTTTCTGGGCTGCTATTTTGCGCGTTACTAATAGTTGGTCCCTTAAATATTTTAAACACAAATGTACTCGACACAAAAACCACTTTTAGCATATGACAATTTTCACTCCCTCCTACATGGGAGTTGTGTTAATAAAATCCACTCAAACACGTTGGCATTCTACCCCGTGGGGAATCCCAAATTTGTAAAGGAGGAAGAGCTAGATGGTAAGAGGGGGGGCCTTTGACTCAAAACCCACACGTAATGCACCACTGCGTTTCGGTCTGGTTTAAGTCTGTGGTTCATGTTTTCTAACGAATAAATTAGCTTTTTTTTTTTATGTAATATATATATATATATATATATATATATATATATATATTATTTATTTATAAGTAATCAGAGTATATTAATAAAATCCATCTAAGGGATGGAAGCTCATATACAAGAGATATACAAAAAGGCTTCAAAAGACCAAAAAATAAAAAAGGGAAAAGGAAAATAAAAATCTTCCTATCCTCCCCTACCTGAAGCCCAAGCAGAATATATACAATTAAGTGTCCTCCAAATCCTCCAAAAAATTGAACTAGCACTGAATAGTAGAATTTGCCACTTCTTTAAACCACATATGTAAAGCGCTCAAAAGAGTGTATCGCGATCTTGCTAGTTGAATCTCTTCTCTGTCGAAACACCTTGGGGCTGTTTAGTTATGGAAAATATTTTTCTGTTTTCTGTTTTAGTTTTCATCTCTATTTCCACTTTTCATTTTCTGTGGAAAATTTTGGAAAACTAAAAAACGCTTTCATTCGTTAAAAATATGAAACCATTTTCTACATGTTAACATTCAAAAGCTGGAAATTTTGTTCAAAAGCTAGAAAATATATATAAAAAACAGAGAAAAAATTAAAATCCCAGAAAATCAATAAAAATAACCAAAAAAATTAAAAAAAAAAACACAAAAAATGAATAAAAATCCAAAAAATAACAAAAAATTAAAAAAATACAGATAATGAATAAAAAAACCAGAAAATAAATATTAACCCCAAAATGCATTTTAAAAAAACAAATAGAAAAAATGTACTAAGATTTTTAAGAAAAAATAAAAAATGAATAAAAACCAAATCCACCACGCCCCCACCCCAACCCCTAACTGTTTCGTCCCCCCTATCTCCAGTTTTTTTTCCCTTCTAATTCTCTTATTTTTTTTAATTTTTTTTCTAATATTTGCATTTTTACTAGTTTTCTAGGGTATTTATTCATTTTCATTTTTTAATTTTTTGAGCGCTTTTTATTTTCTTTTATTTTTTACTTAATGAACAAATTTCTGACTTTTTAATTAATTTCTGTTTTTTTAAAATTAATTCTGGGGATAATATTTATTTTCTATTTTTTATTCATTTTTTGCATTTTTTTGTTTTTTATTGACTTCACTTTCTTTTTTTTCCCGAGCTTTTTATTTTTATTTTTTGGTGTTTTTTTAAATTAATTCTGGGATTAATATTTCTTTTATGTATTTTTTTCATCATTTTTTTATTAATTTTTTGTTTTTTTCATCATTTTATTTATTTATTTTTTGTTTTTTTCATAATTTCTTTTTTTTTTATTCTTTTTTTCCATCATTCATAATTCTGGGACTAATATTTATTTTTAATTTTCTGTTATTTGTTTTCTTAATTAATAAGTTTCTTACTTTTTAATAAATTTCTAGGTTTTTTCTTAAATTAATTCCGGGATTAATATTTTTTTTTTATCCACTTTCAAGATTTTTTTCATTATTTTTGGGATTTTATTCACTTTCTGTATTGTTTTCATTATTTGGGGGGGTTTATTCATTTTCTGGATTTTTTTCATTATTTTGGGGGTTTTATTCACTTTCTGCATTTTTTTAAAATTATTTTTGGGATTTTATTCACTTTTTGGATTTTTTTTCATTATTTTTGGGGTTTTATCCATTTTCTGAAATGTTTTCATTATTTTTGGTGCTTTATTCACTTTCTGTATTGCTTTCATTATTTTTGGGGTTTTATTCACTTTTTGGATTTTTCTCATTATATTTGGATTTTTATTCATTTCTTGGATTTTTTTCATTTTTTTTGGGTTTTTATTCATTTACTGATTTTTTTTCATTATTTTTGGGTTTTTATTCACTTTCTGTTTTTTTCTTTATTTTTTGGGTTTTTACTCACTTTTTGGATTTTTTTTCCCATTATTTTTGGGTTTTTATTCATTTTCTCAATTTTTTCATTATTTTGGTGGTTTTGATTCATTTTTTTCATTATTTGTGGGTTTTATTCATTTTATGGGGGTTTTTCCATTATTTTAGGGGTTTTATTCACTTTCTGTATTGTTTTAATTAATTTTGAGTTTTTATGCACTTTCTGGATTTTTTTCATTATTTTTGGGTTTTTAACTTTTTATTCACTTTCTGTATTTGTTCATATATTTTTGGGTTTTATTCACTTTTTGGATTTTTTTTTTCTATATTTTCTTGACTTTTTATCAATTTTTTGGGTGTGACAATTCTTTTCCATAATGTGAGTGTAAATGTGGTACAAATAGGAAAGATGAGAAAATGTGGTGAGAGAAATGAGTCTCCATGTATATGTTGGATTAGAGATATGGAATCTATGATCTTCACTTTTAAAATGGGATGAGAGAAATGGATTCCTCTTTTAAAACAGAAAAATAGAAAACATAAAAAAAACGTTTTCCATTTATGTAGAAAAATAGAAAAATAGAAAAAAAAATTTGATTGGAAAAAATACCTTATTTGAACACATTCTCTATTTTTCTATCTCCACGGAAAACGTTTTATAGAAAACACCCTCATTTTCCCACAACTAAACAGCCCCTTATGTTTCTCTTTTTCCATATCGTCCATACAATGCATAAAATGGTCATTCTCCACACAAAACTAAACTCTCTCCCCCCACCATGTATCCCCAAATTGTCATCTTCTCTCTAATTGATTCAACACACATCCATTTCACCCTGAAATTGGAATAAATGATCTTTCATAACCCTCTAATCACCCAACAATGCAACAAGAAGTGATTTATCATTTTCTCATAATTCTTATACATCCAACACCTATTTGCCAAGTGCCTACCTCTCCTTTTTAGCTTGTCCGTCGTCATAATAACACGTCTCGCTGCTATCCATGCAAAAAAGTTACTTTTGGACGAAACTCATTCCATTTACTACCCATCAATCCGCACAGTAAGATCTGAGAGAGAATGTCCTTTTCTTATTTCCCCTCCACAACAAATGGTCCCCCGCCCATGAGGAGAACCCCTTCCACCCAACCAATCAAACATCTCGTCTGTCTCCTCTAATTTTCAATCCTTTAGTCTCCTTCTAAATCTAGGGTTCTATCTTATCCTATCCTATCCACATCCCTCCAAATATTTCGTGCCCCCAAACCTTCCCTCTCACTCCTAATAAGGAATAACCCAAGAAATATTTTCTCTAAAGGTCAGGCTTCCCCCCGTCTATCCCTCTAAAACCTAACCCTTTATTTGTTCACCAGGAATAAGGAAGTATATTCAAGGAACTCCCTCTACCCCCACAATATGCTTCCACAACCCCACCTCATGTGGAAACAACATTTCTCCTGATCGCCACCTATTGAGGCCAAGCCAAAACTTCACCACCACCACCCTTATCCACAACATACATGCCTCACTTGAAAACCTCCAAACCCACTTTCCTAACAAAGATTTATTAAAGACAACCAAATTTCTAATACCTGCCTCTCCCTCCCTCACCGGTTTGCATAGCTCCTCCCAAGGCACTAAACTATGCTTGAAGCTATCTTCATTGTCACACCATAGTAAAGTCCTCATCATCTTATCCATTTTTCGTAAAACGAAAACAGACATTGGAAGAATGAAAAGGTATTAAAAAGGTAAACTAGATTGTGTGCTCCTTATTAACGTCAATTTGGTTCCTTTAGACAAGTGGCTCTTCTTTCACCCCGTTAATCCCCCCCCCCCCCCCAACCCACCCCTCTCAATAATCGAATCCTTATTGTTCTTAGATTTGAACGAAGAACCTGACGAAAGTCCCAAGTAAGTAGATGGTATAGATCCCACTTTACACCCAATCATCTTTCCTAGCTTATTAACCCCCTCTTACACTACCACCGGTATCATCTCACACTTACCCATATGGATATGTAACCTTAAAGTCTCTCGAAGCACATCAAAATGATCTTTAACCTTCTCACTTGATCCTCCTCTGCTCCAAAGAGTTGACAGCCTCCCACTGCAAAACTACTTAACCTGCTTGCTCCCACCGCTTTCGAGAAAAGAATACTCAACACCTTTATCACCAATACATAGATGAAAGGTGAAAATGCTCCCCATTGGTGTAAACCTATGGTATTAAAAAAAAGCCTTACGGTGAACCATTCACAGGCACCAAAGAACTAACAATGGTAATGCAACTCCTGATCCACAAATGCCACTATTAATCGAACCCCATTCTCCGGAGACGGTCCAACAAAAAATTCCAATTCACACAGTTATATGCCTTATTGATATCCAGTTTGCATACTAGGCCTAAATCAGCACCCCTTAAATTTGCCTCCACACCTTTGTTGGCCACCAAAATTGTATCCAAGATATTTCTTCCCCCCACAACATCATTCTGAGCCTCGCATATAATTGTGCCCAAAAACTTCGTCTGTGTAACCGATAACACCTTAGCCAATAACTTATAAACACTCCCAACCAAACTAATTGTTCGAAAGCCCCTCACATCCATTGCCCCTCCTTTTTTAAAGATCAAAGAAATAAATTAAGTATTCAAGCTTCTCTGAAATATACCTCTCTCATGAAAATGCCCAAAATAGGAGAGAACATCACCCCTCACCACTGACCAACATTGCTGAAAAAATCCACTGAGAACTCATCAACCCCCGATGCCTTATCCCCCCCTCTACGCATAACCTTCGATGATATAACCACTTTTTCTTTCGAAAAAATCTCTCAAATCCTCACCGCTCTCCCTCGAAATAATTCCGAACTCCAACCCGTCTAAACTAGGCCTCCGCTACTCCTCCTCCTCCATGAACACTTTATAGAATTACTTAATCTTTGCCCTAATCTCAACTTCTTCTTTATACTTCACCCCATCCACTAATATCCTTCCTATATGATTAAATCTACGATGATAGTTTATTGGTACATGAAAACACTTTGTGTTTACATCTCTTTGCTTCAACCACAACACTCTAGATTTTTGTCTCCAACAAATCTCCTTCTGAATCGTTTTCCTTCCTGTAAAAATACACCCATGCTTTTCTAGATCCTTAATATTTTTTAACCCTCTAATAATGGATTCCCTCACATTTTGAAATTTATCTTTATTCCACCATTTTAAATCCACCTTAAGAAGAGAGGGTTTCTTCACTAATATAAAACCAGTAGAGCCCTCCACATAGTACCATCCCACCACAACCTCACTCTCTTAATAAACCCCTCCTCCTTCAGTCTCATATTCTCAAATCTAAAAGACACCCTCGACACCCCTCTGCACTCCAAAAGAATCGAGGCATGATCTGATTTTATTCTCATCAAGCCTCATTGAAGCACTCATGGGAAGTGCTCCTCCTAATCATCTAACACTATAAATAATTGTGAGAACTCCCTTATCGGTTTAGTTAACCTACGTCCCCTACTTCATTACCCCATAAAATAAACAACATCAAAGTCCCCACCAAAGCAACAAGGGACCCCCACATTGCTCAAACCGCTCCTAACTCCTCCCATAATTCCTATCTGACAACATCATCCATCAGACCATACACTCTTGAAAATCTCCACTTAAACCTGTCCTCTATGCCCCTAAATAAATAAGATAATGATTGAATCCCAACAAGACTATCCTCCATCTCCACTACTCTTTTATCGCACATAATTATCACCCCGCCTGATGAACCACAAGAATCAATAGTGCTCCATTCTACCCAAAGACCCCATCAAAGACTTAATTCCACACCTCTACTCGTCTTACTAATTTCGGTCTTCTTTAAACACAATACATCCGGTCTCCATAATGGAATCACCCGCCTAATAATATTTCTTTCATCAAGCTCGTTGAGCCTCGTGACATTGCATGAAATGATGTACAATCGCATTATAATAACAATTTTCACTCTTTCTCCTAATCTTCCCCTCCCCTACCCTTTCCCCATCATAATAAATGGGCCATTCCAATATTCTATGTTCTCTCTCTCTAATTTTGTCCTCTTGAAAGGTCTCCATCCTCCCCTATTTCACTTCACTTACTCTTGATCTCCCTAAGCAACTTCCACACTTTCTTCTCATTCCATTCATATGAAAATCCCAAAAAATTACCAAACCCACATATCATCTCTTTAACCCATCAATCCAACCCATCACCCTCATTACCCAAATCCCCCTTCGATGCATACGAGTCAAACACTCCTACTGGCGATTCAAATTGAGATGTCACACCATCATAAAGAAGATTTGACTCTTTTAAAGATTCCAACAAATTAGACGTATCACTGTCCTCGCAAAATATCTTTTTCCTCAAGTTAGTCACGTCCTCCAAGAAAAGTTTCATCTTGTTATAATGATTTTATCTTCTTCCCCATAAAATCTCCCAATCATATTTCAGCCACTTAGTCGCAGAAGCTATATATATTGGTGTATACTGACCATCCCTATCCGCCCCGCTCGATTCTCCTACTTAAAAAGAATTCCCTTCCTTTTCCTCCCACCGATCAAACTTGACATTTACTAATGCAAAAAACCAATTCATTCCCTTCCACTTCATCCCTGTAAGGGAAAATAGTTTATCTTAGTCTTGTTATTTGTTTTATATGCACTTTGGCACATTTGGCGTATCACGTTACAAACCGACACGTGCCGACGTGATGAGCCGAATCTCTAACATCTCTAAGTTCAAGACTTGTCTACATTATAAAGGTATAAATATTTTAGGAGTTCAAATTTATTTACCTTTTATAAGGGACATGCGTTTTTGTAAAAAAATCGAGGCTGGATTTTTTTAGTTTTAAAACTATTTTTTTTCACCTCGTTTAAACGAGATGCCGATCTCGTTCCAAAAAATGGCAGTTTCATTAGAATGCTCGTTTGATCTCTACATCGAACAAATATCCAAAGAGGGTGTTCTATTTGAATTCGTTCGAAGATCATTAGAAGCTTGTTCAAATGAGATTAGAGTCTCGTTCGAACGAACTGTGTTTTCGTTTTAACGAGATGACATTCTCTTTCGAACAATTTTTATTTTTGTTTGACCGAAATTTGTCGCCTCGAATTTTCTGCATGACTTATAAATAGCTATTTCAAAAATATTTTAAAAGTGACTTTTGAAAAAACATAGCCTGCATACTTGTTATAAAATTCCTCAATCCTTTTAGGTCAAAATACCTTTCTGATTCACAAATCATCCTCCCCAATATACTTGTGAATCCATTTGAAGTGCTAATAGTTTCATACCCGATCTTTACCTATGGATATAGATCTCTACTATTGACCTTGTGATCCGAGGGATCACTGTTGAAAGAAACAATAATCGATGGATACCGAAGGTGGACCTCCACCTGTGCGCTGCTCTAGATCCGAGTGGTATTCTTTAAAAAGTTTTGTAGTTATGTCACCTTGTAAAACTATCTCAAGTTATGAAAAAAGCTTTTGCGATGAAAAGGGATATTTCCTCATATCTATTTGTGATTATGTGCGTAGTTTCTTTTTTGTGATTGGAATAATCATCATATGGAAACCTAATTTAAGCATAGATTCAAATTTGGTAAAAAAATTGATTTATTTGTTTGGAGGCATTTAATTAAATAAGTTAATCCATTACAAATATTCACACTCTCAAATTGGTATCAAAGGAGGTTAAACCAAATTATTGCTTTTGCAATTTTTTTCTTGAATATCATTTTTTTGAAAAATTGTTGATATTGAAAAAGTCCAGGTTTTAATGAATAATTTGTATAATCGAATTCCCATCTTTAAAGGTACCAACTATGCATATTGGAAAGCTAGTACGAGGTGTACTTTAAAGTCAATTGATGAATACGTCTGGTTTCTCTGTCAAAGAGGGTGGTCACCACCCACTGTTACCGTTGAAAATGTCGTTAGCCCTAAACCTGTCTTTCAATGGATAGAGGATGACTTTAAATGGAGAAAATTTAATTCTCGCGGTTAGAGTGCCATTTTTGGAGCCGTCTCCCCAGACGAGTTCTGCCACATTATGATATGAACCACATCTAAAGAAGCTTGTGATACTCTCCAAATCACTCACGAGGGTACCAATGCTAGGAAAGCATTGGATGAAGTAAATGTTGGAGGATTACAACATCTAACAGGGCACAATGTCTATTTTCTATGATAATACGAGTGCTATACACATTTTTTAATAATCTAGTCCAACAATCGCGCAGAAAGAACATTAGGATACACGAACACTTTATTCGAGACCTAGTTGAGAAGAAGGTCGTGTCCTTGAGGTTTGCGAGCACCGATCGTCAGTTAGATGACATATTCATGAAACCTTTAGATGCACTTCGATTTGAGGATCTTATGAAATCTTTAGGTATTTGCACCGTTGACTAAGTTGAGATATTTTATCTAGTATATGATGATTATCATGATTATTTACATCTATTCCTATTGCTAGATTGTATTACCATTGTATTTATCTTTTTCAATTTGATCTTTTTTAAAAATTCAAAAAGAGTTTTGATTTTCTGAATATTTTGAAAAAGACAAAAAGATTTTTGTTTCTTTTAAGAAAAAATGAAAAAGGCAAAAAAAATATTTATTTTGGTAAATATTTTGAAAAAGATAAAAAGAGTTTTGCATTTTTTACACCATATTTGGATGAATATTAAAGATGTCTGAGTCACCCTTTCCTTATATATCCACATGACTGTTTTATAGTGTTTTGTGAAATGACATCATTTCATGCGTGTGCTTTATAATGCGTGGAGTCATGACGTTGTGATTTGATGATAACTTGATACATGTTTGACTTATTATCTCATTTAATGTACACGAGCATGAACTTATATGAGTATTTCACTTACCTGTCACATGTCGATCATAGTATTTTCATCTCAATTTTGCTTTAAGATGAACCAAGTGTAAAAAATGAGATAAAAAGTTGTGCATGTAAGAAAGATTGCCCAAATTTAAATCATTTTTCGAAAAGTTTGGTAAATATTAATTAATGGAAAGTGGCTACGAAAGACATAAGTCTTTGCATTAAAAGTCATCATTTTGTAATGAATATAGCCTAAAAAGATTAAAGTCACATAAAAAAAGAAGTGACATGACAATTTGTTTGAACATTGATGCTTCGCTACAAATAAGCATTAATATCTTTAAAAATAATCGAGAATATTCTGAGTTATGTGAGATTTTGAGGGAATTAAGTTGAAGATCAATGGGTTTGCATAAAGTATATAAATCTTGAAAAAATATTACATAGTTTTCGGCATCATTGGTGTGAAAATCACTTATTATGCTAAGTCAATTTCAAATGATCTCACAATCTTTTACACCTAAGGTAGACTTTGACATCATTCGTTAGTAGTTTCTCAATCCTTCATGTTTATTTGTTATGGTTGTCTACGTTGATTAACCTATAGAATATGTTCAGACCCTACATTTCGTTTCCATGATTCAAAAATTTTTGTGTTTAATTCATGGTGTGTTGTTTTTGTAAAATTTTTTAATAAAATTTTATGCTTGGAAAATGTTGAAAATTTTCAAAAAAGAGTTTGTGAAGACTTTGAGATTATCATTATATGTTCGTCATTTCTATATCTTTGTGATGGTATCTTACTTCTACTATTTGATGTTGTTTATATGCCATGCATGTTTTCTACTCCTTTTTCTATTTCGAACAAAAAGGGGGAGAACAAGTAAGGGGGAGTTTGATTTTTGAGATTTACGAGTTTTTGTTTTCTATGTCAAACTATATGCATCATGGGTATTTTTCTTTCTTTCATGTGTATAGGTTTTAAATTGAAGAATATATTGCACTGCATGAAGACAAAGTGTCCAAGGGAAGATCAAGAAGAACAAGTGGAGATTAAAGACAAAGTTTATACATGCCTTTCCAATTCGAGGGTTTAGGAAGGGTATTAGAATTTTTGTCTTGGAGGGGCAATTTTTATAATTTGGGTTTCAGTTAGTTTTGTACCGAAATAGCCAAATGAGGAGATTTGTAAGGGCAACTAGTTTAGATTAGACTTATTATTTATTTTATTTTCACTTTGGCACATTTGGTTTATCTTGTTACAAATCGACACGTGCTGACACGATGAACCGAATTTCCAACATCTTAAAGTTCAAGACTTCTTTACATTATGAAAGTATAAATCTTTTAGCAGTTCAAATTTATTTACTTTTATATTTGGGAGATGTATTTTTGTAAAAAATTTGAGGTCGGTTTTTGAGTTTTAAAAATAATTTGTAACCTTGTTCCAATGAGATGCTGATCTCGTTCCAACGAAAAGGTAATTTCATTAGAACGCTCGTTTGATCTCTACATCGAATGAACATACAACGAAGGCATTCTGTTTGAATTCGTTTGAAGATCGTTAGAAGCTTATTCAAATGAGATTGGAGTCTCATTTGTACGAACCGTGCTTTTGTTCTAACGAGATGACATTCTCGTTTGAACGAAATTCGCCTCCTCAAATTATCTGCATGACCTATAAATATCGTTTCAAAAATATTTTAAGAAATAATTTTGAATAAACATAACCTGCATACCTATTAGAAAAGTCCTCAATCCTTTTAAGTCAAAACACTTTTTTGATTCAAAAAACATCCTCCTCATTATACTTGCGAATCCATTTAAAGCCCTAATAGTTTCATACCAAATCTTTACTTGTGGAGAGATATCTCTACTGATGACCTTGTGACCTGAGGGATCAATACTGAAAGAATGGCTAATCGGTGGATGCCGAGGGTGGACCACTACCTGTGGACTGCTCTGTATCTAAATGGTATTTTTAGAATATTTTATAAGTAAGTCATCTTGTAAAAATATCTAAACTGCTGAAAAAAGGTTTTGCCCTTAAAATGTATTTTTCCTCATATCTTCTTGTGATTGCATATGTAGTTTCTTTTCTTTGATTAGAACGATCATCATATGCAAACCTAATTTAAGAAAAGATTAAAATTTGGTAAAAATTGGATTTATGTGTTTAAAGGCATTTTATCAAATAATTTAATCCATTAATATTGTGCGCACTCTCAATCCCTCTAAATTTCTTACTTTTCCCATAAGGTTGGCTCGACTTTAGAAATCAATTTGGAGATGGGATTTTGTTCAAAAAATAGTGCGTTCCTCCAATTTAAACGGTGCTAAACTCTCTTAAATTCCACTCTAGGGCTTTGCACCTTCTAATTATTTTAAAACTAGGCAATAAAGGGCATCCGCGTTATAACAAAACAGTACCACTCTTTGCCGAGTGATTCGACATATATTTTTCATATTTATTCCCGAAATTTAGGGTCTTTTAACCTTCCGTGCGATGTAACTCGAGTTGTTTTATCTCATATCATTGCTAATGACACTTTGAAATGTGTACGTCGAGTTTCGTGTATTTCTCATATATTTTGCAGGTATTTAGTTCATGAGAAGAAAGAAAGAAACTAGAAGAAAAAAGGAAGAGAAAAGAAGAAAAATCAAAGGGAATAAGAGTAATTTACATCTGGAATTCGGACGAGAAGCCTAAAAAGAGTTGAAGACCTCAAGACTATGAGCACAAAGGAAGAAACGACATCTAATTCCGAGTCCCAAAGCACGAGTTACGAAGATTCAAAGTTGAGAGAAAAATCACATGGAAAGGGAAATTTCTAGAATTCGGACAAGAAGCCTAAAAATGATTTGATGACCTCAAGACTACGAGAGCATAGGAAGAAACAACATCCAATTCCGACTCCCGAAGTATGAGTTACGAAGCTTCAAAGTTAAGAGAAAAATCACATGGAAAGGGAAATTTCTAAAAAGACCAAACCGAAACCGTGGAGGATAAAAAGAACCGATCCAGATGCTGGCCAAACTTTCTGGGAAAATGAAATCGAACCGATAGAGAGAAAAATGAACCAGTCTGGAAGTGAAGAAACTTTATATAATAGGAGAACCGAACCGATGGATCTGACCGGATCGGTTCGGCTGTCGAATTTCATCAATATCCTCTTCCAAAATTAGAGTTGTGCAATGTTGAAACTCTTGTAAAAATGTATTTTTTTTATTCCAACGTATTTTTAGACTTCGAAAACTCCCTTTTCAGAGTTCTTTTAGCATAGTTTTAGAGAGGTAAAGTAGGGAAGGACCATAGGAGCTCAAAGTTACCAATTTGTGATTCTCAATTCAGATTTCTTTAGTAAAGTTTGTCTCTTCTTCTTATTTATTTTTTAAGTTCATTAATACTTGCATGGCTGAATTATTTCCAATAGTTCATAGATTATCCATTTCTTAAAAATTTTAATTTCATAATGGTTTTAATTTCCTGTACAGTAAAAATCGTAGTTGTAGTTAATTGCACCATTCTAAGCTAGATTTCCCAAGGTTGGGATGCATGAACCCAACCCGATTTAGTTTGCACGAATAAAAATTAATGCAATGAATTAAATAATTATTGAATTGTGTTATGCAGTGATCACAACCATCGTAGGTCTTTTAACCTCGTTTTGCCCTAGGTAATCGGAGTGTTTAAGAATCTGACTGCGTGTTAGCTACTGCATCACTGATTTATTCTTGATCTTGATTACGTATGATGCGGGCTTGTACCCTCACATTTGTAATGCTTGAGTTTAATAAAGACCGAATTTAATCACTTATCTAATTCAGAAACTAGTTTTGTATTCGGTAAACGTACTAGGGTTTGGGGGATTGTATTCCAACTTACTTTTTTCCTTCATATTTATTCAATTTCATTAGCTTAACTTCTGCTCATATACTTTAGTTAGTAAGTTTAATTTAATTTACATTTAGTTAGTAAAAAACAGTCTCCAAATTATTCACCTTTTCGTTTCTTTCCTAGAGTCATTTTAGGGTTAGTTATCTTTCATACGTCGTCAAGAGCGTTCATCCTACTTCCCTGAGGATTCAACCCCATTTTACCGTGTTATTACTTACACGACTGGTTTGCACTTGAATCGAGATAAGAATGCACTAGGGAGACATTTTCAGTCACATCAAGTTTTTAGCGCCGTTGCTGGGGATTTAGGTAGACTGTTAGGTCAGGTCGATTTAATCTAAAAGTTGACTCCAAATCTTAAAAAAAAATTCAAATAAAAGTTGAAAAGAAAAAAATATAACATCTCTCATAGCCATTTCATGCAAAATCCGTAACAAACCCCTCAATCTATTCCTAAACGCATTCACGAGAATTCAATAGTTGAGTACGACCCCAATAGCTCCCACACTCTTAACGTACCATAATTTTGGGTCCCAACTCCTACTCCGCCCAACCCCATTGCAAGTCACACTTTGAGTCACACTTCTAGGACACTGAGTAAGGATTTTGAGTCACTAGGAGAGAGAGACATGTCTGATAACACCAGTTTTGGTATGGGTGAGGGAGACCTATCGTATCTTCACATGAAAGAAATTTTATATCTTGAGCAAACTGTCACCCCTAGGTGCATTCTACTCCCATGCAATGCAGGACAGTTTCACTTTCATAATGTGATGATAAAAATTCCCCCCACATTTCACGACATGGATTCGGAGAAACCATACCTACACATCATTGAGTTCGAAGAGGCATGCGACACATTGAGTGATTAAGCTTGCACATAAGACATCGTTTGCCTGAATTTTTTTCCTTTTTCCTTAAAGGATAAAGATAAGACCTGGCTGTGGTCTTTATTACAGAACTCTGTTACATCATGGAAGGATATGTAATCAAAGTTTCTCTTGAAATTCCTTCCACAATATAGAACCAACTCTGCCAAGGCTCAAATTCAAGTCTTTCAACAACAAGATAATGAGTCATTTGATCGGTGTTGGGAACGTTACCTAGAGCTAGCTATAGCTTGCCCACATCATGGATTTGAAAATCATCATCTTATCTCTTTCTTCTATATTAGGCTAACAATAGCGTCTAAGCAATTACCGAATCCACCCGAGCCGTAAAAGAGAAGGTGTATGCTATTTGTGAGGCGGGCCATTCAACAAAGGAATGTCCGATGATACCCACCTATAAAGTCATGCTTAACGAGCAAGTGGAAGAAATTAGGGGATTTAAGGGAAATTATAATGCCCCGCATGGGAACTCTTACAACCCTTCATGGAGAAACCATATTGGTTTTAGCTATGGGCCACATTCGGCTGCATTGAATCCTAATTCACACGTTGCCCCTCCTCCACCTCCACACTTCCAACACGCTCCACAAATGCAAATACATATGCAATCACCACCTCTCGCACCATACATCACCCCACCACGGAGGGCTCTCGAGGATAGTTTAAATCAATTCATCCAATATCAAAATGCAACCAACGCTAAGCATGAGCGTATGTTCATTGAGATCCACATTACTATCTCTAGGTTGCTAAGCACTTTAAATATCGAAGAAAAGGGTAAGTTTTCGGCCCAAGACCAAAGACCTCCTCAAGGTCAAGTTAATGTTAGCTCTACTTCCCATGATCAGCAAGAGCAATGTCAAGCCATCACCACTCTACGTAGTGGGAGAGTTGTTGATTTATCACCTCCCCCACATGACACACCTAAAGACAAGGAGGTTTCTACCGGTACGAAAGAGGCCGAAGATGCCCCCTTGAATGAAAGTGACAATGATGACACTAGCGAGCCAAAAGTTGTAGTGAAACCTCCCACCAACACACCATTCCATCAACGGTTGGCTCCACCCCAAAAGGGAGCCTTCCATGTAGATGTGTTAGATGTTCTTAAGCAAGTAAAGTTGAATTTGCCTTTTCTCGATGCCATCCAACAAATTCCCGCCTATGCCAAAGTCATTAAAGATTTATTAATCGTAAAAAGAAGGCTAAAGATGAAAAAGAATGTCTTCCTATCACAAAATGTGAGCTCCGTTCTACTTAAAGACCTCCCACCAAAGTTTAAGGATTCGGGTGCACCCACTATTTCATGCATTATTGGAAAAAATTGAATTAATAAAGCCTTTGCTTGATTTAGGGGCGAGTGTCAACATCATTCCCTACTCCATATATAGGCAAATCGATTTGGGTGACCTTAATCCCATATAAATCATTCTCCAACTAGCGAATCAAACAGTGAAGATACCTCGAGGGATTTTCGAGGACGTGATAGTCCAAGTGGACACATTCTACTTCCCGGTAGACTTTGTCATTTGGGACCCGGAGCCCTCCATCCATTCTAGCAATCATGTTCCCTCTATTCTAGGCTACCCATTCTTAGCCACGACTAACGTTTTAATCAATACATGTAACGGGAAAATGCAACCCACTTTCGAAAACATGACCCTCGAGACGAACATCTTCAATATTTCTAACTAAGTGGGTGAAGAAGATGAAATTCATACAGTCGATCTCATAGAGGAGATAGTAGAGGAGAACATTGAGAAAACCATTGGTGGGGATGCCTTAAAGACATGCCTTGCGTTAAGTGATGAGAGTGAGGGTATGTATACCGAGTTTGAGCGAGAGGTAGAGGGGTTAAAAGCACTATTAGACGATGGAGCATCGATTGTGGACTTGAGAGATATTAACTGGGTTTCTAGACTCGAGGAGCTACCACCGAGGGAGTCATCCATGATCCCCTCCAAAGAAAAATTTCCCACCCTAGAATTACAGAAACTACTCTCTAACGTAAAATATGCTTATTTAGGAGAGGATGAGACATTTCCTATTATTGTATCCTCTAGCCTAGATAAAGAGAAAGAGAGTAAATTGTTAGAAATTTTTAGGAAGCATGGAGGTGCTTTTGGTTGGATCATAGAAGATTTGAAAGGTATAAGTCCCTTGATTTGTACCCATAAAATCCACCTCGAGGAGGACGTGAAGCCCTCGAGGGAAATGCGAAGAAGATTGAACCCCACAATGAAAGAGGCTATGAGAGTTGGAATTATTAAGTTATTGGATACCGAGATCATCTACCTAATCTCGGATGGCAAATGGGTGAGTACCATCCAAGTCATCCTGAGGAAGTCAGGAATGACTGTGGTCGAGAATTCCAAGGGTGAGTTAATTCCCAACATACCACCACCGGGTGGTGCGTTTGAATTGATTATCGAAAACTCAATGCGACACAAGGAAAGATTATTTCCCCCTACCATTCATCGATTGAATGATAGAGCGTGTAGTGGGACACCCCTATTATTTGTTCCTAGATGGTTACTCTAGATGTAACCAAATAGAAATAGATGTGCTAGACAAAGAGAAGACGACTTTCACATGTCCATTGGGCACGTTTGCCTACAAATGGATGTCGTTTGGTTTGTATAATGCACCTGTGACTTTTCAAAGGTGTATGCTTAGTCTCTTTAGAAACATGGTTGAAAGAGGCCTTGAAGTTTTCATGAATTATTTTAGCATTTTCGGCCCTTCTTTCGACCTTTGTCTTGTGAATCTTGAGAAAGTTCTACCCGGTGTGTGGAAAAAAACTTAGTGCTTAATTGGAAAAATTGCCATTTTATAGTAACATAAGGAATAGTTCTTAGCCACATAGTGTTGTCCAAGGGAATTGAAGTAGATAGGACTAAAATAGATGTCATAGCTGAGCTACCCCCACCTAAATCACTTAAGGATGTGTGCTCTTTCTTGGGCCATGCGGGGTTTTATAGAAGGTTTATTAAGGAATTTAGTGCCATCGCTAGGCCCTTGAGTAACCTCCTTATGAAACATGCCCCCTATGAGTGGAACAAATCATGCTAAGATGCTTTTGATAAATTGAAAAGAATGCTCATTTTCGTTCCCATCATGGAAGCTCCAAATTGGTCCCTTCCATTCGAGCTCACGTGTGATGCGAGTGATTACGCGATTGGGGATGTTTTGGGCCAAAGAAAGGATAACAAACCTCATGTCATATACTATGCTAACCAGACTTTAACTGGATCGTAACTCAGTTACTCCACCACAGAGAAGGAATTACTAGCGGTAGTGGACTTTGACAAATTTTGCTCATACGTTATTGGTTCACCCATCACATGGTTTACCAACCACATGGCACTGAAATATCTCCTTGCTAAGAAAGATGCTAAGCCGTGCCTCATAAGATGTATCCTACTCCTACAAGATTTTAATCTCTCCATTAAAGACAAAAAATGGGTAGAAAATGTCATTGCCGATCATTTATCCCGGCTATCATCCGACGTGCCTAGTGATACCGTACCCATAGAGGAGTATTTTTCGAATGAGCAACTTTTTACCACCTCTTCCCTTCCCTGATTTGTGAACATAGTTAACTATCTTGTCACGGGAGCCGTCCATCCCGATTGGACACCGCAAGAAAAGAAAAGATTCATTACTTGGTCGCACATGTTTTTCTATGACGATTCATTTCTATTTAAATATTGCACAGACCAAATCATTCGACGTTGTGTACCGAATGACGAGACTCATAACGTCATCTGTTTGTGTCATACGGAAGCATGTGGAGGCAACTTTTCCATGAATAAGACAACTGCTAAGATCCTTCAAAGCGAACTTTATTGGCCCACAATATTCTGAGACATGAACGCTTATTGTAAATTGTGCGATATCTGTCAAAGGATGGGAGCTATTACCCGAAGAGACATGATTCCATTAACTCTTATACTTATCATTGAGATATTTGATTGTTGGGGTATTGACTTTATGGTCCCTTTCCCTCCGTCCTTTGGCTTCCTATACATCTTTGTTGCGATAAATTATGTGTCTAAATGGGTAGAGTCCAAAGCCACCAAAATGAATGACAATAAAGTTGTGATTAAGTTCTTACAAGAACACATAATCTCTCGCTTCGGCACTCCGAAGGAAAAAATTAGTGATAAAGGTAAGCATTTTTGCAACAGGCCATTTCAAAAGCTTATGAGAAAGTATGGAGTTATTCACAAGTTCGGAACAACTTATCACCCTCAAAAGATTGGGCAAACTGAGCTAGCGAATCGTGAAATAAAAAATATTCTTGAAAAAATCGTCAATCCTAACCGAAAAGATTGGTCCCTTAGATTGAATGATGATTTATGGGCTTATCGGACCGCATACAAGAATCCCCTCGAGATGTACCCATTTCTCTTTGTCTATGGAAAGCCATGTCATCTCCCCGTGGAGCTAGAGCACAAAACTTATTGGGCGATCAAGAGGTTGAACTACAATCTAGATAAAGTCGGTGAAGATCGCAAGCTTTAATTAAATGAGTTGGAGGAGATGCGTAATGATGTGTAAGAGAAAGCTAAGGGGGTGATACATTCAAAGTTAATGGATAACTCCTAAAGCCACATATCAAAAGGCATATGTGGAAGAGTCCAATACGATCTGGTTGTCGGACCCCATTTACGGGGTTGAGTGAGCTGTAATGAAGAGGTCGTTGTACCCTCGACGGGTATGGGGTAACTCTTGTGTACACTAGTTAGAATTAGGTTAGGGTCAATAGGAGTCCTTGAGTGTAAGTCGTGAGAGGATAGGAGTTCAAACACATGTTTCGTGAGGGCATGACGAGTTTCAAGAGAGTTCGAGTGTTGGAATAATAACGAGAGTGTTCGAAAATTCGAGAGTGGAAGATTTTGTGATTAACAAAGGAGAAGAGAGTTATGTTCCCAACAAACCGGACCGCTGCCACCGGACAGGATCAGTTCATTTTGGCAAAATTTGAAATAAAAAATAGTGGTAAACCGGACCGATTCGCCCTGGAACTCGGACCGGTTCGGCCTCTGCAGATTTTTACCCTTCCCATGATACTTCCCCCTTCTCCCAATGTCTTCACTTCTCTCCTACTCCATTTTTCCCTCCATTCCTCCCCCTTTTCCCTCCAAAGACCCCCTATTTCCCCGCAACACCTATAAAATCCCACCCTCTCCCACCCTTTTCTCCTCACTCTAGCCAAATTCCCTTCATACATACTCTCTCTCTCTCTCTCTCTCATTTTCCAGCAACACCAAATTTTCACATGGCCAACCGATCTCCACCTATCAAGTACAGCTCCAATAAGGTCCTCCCCGATGGTAATAAGGACTACCATTCCCGCATTGAACGCATATGGTGCGAACGGTTTTTCAGCCCGTCCTGTAAACTCCATATTGAGCGCCTCGTTAAATGGAAGGAACTCCCCCACACCGTCACTATCCATTTCAGCACTAGGGGGTGGTGCCAATTTTTCAATGAGCCCCACAAGGTGGTCTAGGAGGGGGAGGTCGGGTCTTTCTATGGCTCACTCGTTCACACGGACGAGTTAGAGGGACAAGCCTTTGTTGGTGGCCGACCCATTCTCTTCTCCTTGGACATTCTATCCCAAAAGCTTTCCACCAAGGGGGTTCCGATCCCGGAACGATTTGACTACCCAAGTGCTATTGCACACGTGCCCAAAAGTACATGCATAGCCCGACTTACACCCGGTGAACTTTGGTCCCGAGAAACGTTTCCGGTGGGGCGCTTAAATGATAAGGCCCGTATCACCTTCCATATTGTTTGCGCCGACCTTCTTCAAACATCTAATGATTCAGCGATGCACCCTCAATAACCTACACTAGTATACCACCTCTTTGATCCCAACACTACCATTCACCTTGGCCGCACATTCTACGTCGACATCCTATATGCAACCTTTGATCAAACGGGTACATCCCCTCTCCCATATCCCCGCCTCATCACCTCCATACTCGTCGATGCCGGCATAGAGCCACCCCAGGCGTTTCCCCGCCTCCCAAAGCCCATTGGGCAGGAATCACGCAATCGAAGTGCAAAAAGAGGGAGGTTCCAAGAGAAGCAATGGTAGAGATAGATGATTCTGATGAAGAGGAGGAGGATTTTGATGATGATGAGGAGGAAGAAGTCGAGTACGTAGAAATGGAGGACGACAGCGAGGAAGAGTATGATGAAGATGCTGATTCTGACTATGAGTCAGAGGGGGAGAACATTGATCGACGCATTTCAATACTAGAAACACGCTTTGACGATTTCATTAATGAATACCGTACCAATCGCCAAGCGGACCGTCGAGCGTACCAGCGTAATACGAGTATGATGCATCGCCTCCAAGCTGAGCTGTATCGACTGTATATGGGTGTTCCTCCACCGCCCCATTTTTACGATCCATATGACCCAAATGCTCCTGGCACATCCCACCCACCCCCTCAGTAGGAAGTCGTTGATTTTATTTTTTGTATTTTGTAGTTCTTCACATTTTCTGTCCTTAAAAGTTTATATTTTGTAATGAAGAACTTTGGACTTCATATCCTTGCATTTTATATACTTGCCTGTGATTATTGTTGTATTTTGTCCTTTGTTCATTTTTTATGTATTCTCTCCCTAATTTTGATTTTAGTCCTTTTGCATCAGGACTTTGCAAAAGTCTAAGTTATGGGGGGTACGCATGCGCTTCAAATTTCACAAAGTTCAAAATGCCCCAAAACAAAAAAAAAATAGAAAATTTCAAAAATTTCCAAAAAAAATTAAAACAATTCCAAAAGCCAAAAATATTTTCTTCAAAATAAATAAAAATTATAATTTAAATTTTTTCAAAAATGTCACGATTTTTAAGTCTCGAATGGAAAATTTCAAATTGCACAAAGCCGAAATTGACAAAAGATGGAAATTGAAATAAAATTGACAAATTTACGAATAAGTGTCGGGATTAACTAATCCGGTGAGATTTCGAGCCTATCGATTGTTCTAAATTTTAAAACCAATCCGAGTTAATGGTTAGCTCAAAGTTCTTGTCAGCATTTAAATAAGTCGTTGAAGATCTCTATTCCTTTTTTTGATCGGTTGTGGGAAATCTGTGAGATGTTGTTTTGAAAAATGCGTTAACATATCTCTAAACTGAATTAATCTTGAGACACATATGGTAAAGTAATTAGTAATTCGAATAATGAAGTTAGTCCCTCGTTTGTTTTCCCAAAATATTAGCCATAAAAAGTCATGAAAAATTATCCATTTGCAACCCAATTTGAGCCTAATAAAATTTTCCTTTTAGTTTGATAACTCGAAAAATCCATTTAGCCTAGAATTGTGAAAATCTGAAAAATTCAGAAATTAAGTCCAAACAGTGCAATAAAAAAGGGCAAGAAAAAAAAAGAAGTAAAAAATGCTCAACAAAAATAGTAAGAAAAGAAAAATGTGAAAAATAGAAAAAAAAAGAGAAAAATGAATAGAAGCCCGAAAAAGTACTAACGGACATCATACGAAGATTTTTCAATTCCGACCTTCCCTACCATTCCTATTTTTATGCAATGCATCTTAAAACCCGAAAAAGTTCTAATCGAGTCTAAATTGTGAAATTAATTACCGCATGGAGAGATAATATATAAAAAGATAATAAGAGAGATTAATTAGTGTGAATAAGAGGCAATGTTCCCATTTCCCAAAGACCGTAACCCTATGAAGAGATCTTTTCACCCATAAATTTTCGCCTTTCAAGTTTGTGTGCGTGAAACTGCATTTCCTTACATTTACTCTTATAAATCACGCATACCGAGAGAAATAGACACAAATCCGAGTGATTCATTTGTGAGAGCATCCCGTGAGATTGTAAAATTAAAGTGAATTTTCGAAAAGTAATGTAATGATCAATCGGTGGAAATTAACGATTAAATTTCTGGCTTCGCGCACACACACACACTATGAGTTGAGACTTACGAATATAAATTTATGGTTACTATTTTTAAAAAGGTTTAAATTGTACAATTTTTAAGTATTTTGAATTTTTCTTTGAGTCGAAACCGAATTTTGTGGGTATATTCACTGCAAACCCTCACAAGACACAACTCGTCCTACTAGGGTTACCTAGGGATTTAAAGGCTTATTGCATATGCTAAATGCAATCATTTTCTCATGAAAGAGGCATTCTATCCCAATAAGATGTTTAATAAGAGTTTGACCTTGTTTTCAGTCTTTTACATTTCTCGGGACGCGCAAAATTTTAAGTTAGTGGGGTTTTGGATTAGGCATAAATTCTTCGTATTTATCCCCATAATTTAGAGTCTTTTAACCTTCAGTGCGATTTAACTCGAGCTAATTTATCTCATATCATTGATAATGACACTTTCTAATGAGTACGTCGAGTTTCGTGTATTTCTCATAGATTTTGCAAGTAATTAGTGCATGAGAAGAAAGAGAGAAATCAGAAGAAAGAAGGAGGAGAAAAGAAGAAAAGTCAAAGGGCAAAAAACTAATTTGCATCTGGAATTCGAACGAGAAGCCTAAAGAAGAGTTGAAGACCTCAAGACTACGAGCACAAAGGAAGAAAACGCATCTAATTCTGAGTCCCGAAGCACGAGTCACGAAGCTTCAAAGTTGACAGAAAAATCACATGGAAAGGGAAATTTTTGAAAAGACCAAACCGAACCCATGGATAATAAAAAGAATCGATCCGAATGATGACCAAAATTTTTGTGAATATCGAACCGAACCAATAGAGAGAAAAACGAACCGGTCCGGTAGTAAAAACACTTTCTGTAATAGTAGAACCGAACCGTTGGATCTGGATCGGTTCGACTGCTGAATTTCGTCATCATACTATTCCAAAATTAGAGTTGTACTTAGTTCAAAATCTTGTAAAAATTTATTTTTTTTATTCAAACGTATTTCCAGACTTAGAGAGTTCCTTTTTCAGAGTTCTTTTAGCATAGTTTTAAAGAGGGAAAGTAGGTAAGAACCCTAGGAGCTCAATGTTACAAATGTGTGATTCTCAATTTAGATTTCTTTAGTAAAGTTTGTCTCTTCTTCTGATTTATTGTTTAAGTTCATTAATTATTTCATTGTTTAATTGTTTCCAATAGTTCATATATTATCTATTTCTTCTAAATTTTAATTTCATCATGTTTCTAATTTCCTACACAGTAGAAATCATAGTTGTAGTTAAATGCACCATGCTAGGCTAGATTTCCCAGGGGTGGGATGCATGAACCCAACCCGATGTAGTATACATGAATAGAAAATTAGTGCAATGAATTAAATAATGATTGAATCGTGTTGTGTAGTGATCACAACCATCGTAGGTCTTTTAACCTCGTTTACCCTAGGTAACCGGGGTGTTTAAGAATGTGATGCACGTGTTAGCTACTGTCGCACTTCTTTATTCTTTCTCTTGATTACGTATGATGTGGGATTGTACGCTCATATATGTAATGCTTGAGATTAATAAAGACCGAGCTTAATCACTAATCTAATTCAGAAACTAGTTTTCTATCCGGTAAACGTACTAGGGTTCGGGGGATTGTATTCCAACCTACTTTTATCCTTTATATTTGTTCAATTTCATTAATTTTACTTATGCTCACATACTCTAGTTAGTAAGTTTAATTTAATTTGCATTTAGTTAGTAGAAAGCAGCCTCCAAATTAATCACCTTTTCGTTTCTTTCTTAGATCCAGTTTAGGGTTAGTCATCTTTTCTACGTCGTCACGGGCATTCATCCTATTTTCCTGAGGATTCAACCCCGTCTCACCAGGTTATTACTTACACGACCGGTTTGTACTTGAACCGAGATAAGATTGTACTAGAGACATATTTTCAGTCGCGTCACCTAGTTTTTCAAAAAGTTATCATCCGCAAAAAAATTCCAAAATCTCTTCTATCACTGGGCCCACACTCAGCTCCTTGACTACTCATGACCAGAGAAAAGGGTAAGTCACACTAAATAACTATCCCAAAATCTTCTTCTTGAATATCCCCATATGTACTAACTTATGAGACCTTCCCTTTAAATTTTAATTTTGCCCCTATAAACCGACACGTGTTCTTGGTTCTTCTCCCTCTTTCCCACGCATCACTACAGTTGTAGGAGCCTTACACCTAGGCGTGTATCTCCTATGAGACTCCATCACCTCACGCGACTGTTTCTCCCCCTCCCCTTTTCTTTCCCCTCCCCATCTCCCCCTCCGCCCAACCCCTACCGCCTTCTCCCTCAAAACGAAGCCTCACCTGCTCCTTGACCCACCCTGTCATCTCCTACACCCATCCTCTCTCCTCTAACTTCACCTTATCTGGAATCTTAAACCCTTTTTTCCCCTTGGTTATTAGCACCAGAGTTCCATCTATTATCCAGTATCATTATGCATCATAGTAAACCCCCAGCACATGTCACCTATAGCTTCAAAAAACTACTCACCCCATGAATATGGTGGAAGACCCACCAGCCGGATCCAACAATATTCTTGATAGCTCCCGATTTTTTCACTGCAACTTAAAGGATGCCACCGATCTAACCACCTCGGTACCCCATTGAAAACAAAATTTTATGTTTGAGTATTCTCTTCGCCTCCACTTTTGATGCAAACACAAATAAGAGCAATGAACTATCCAATGGTTTCCTTTGCACCCAACCTGGGGACATCCACCGTTCCTTCACCCACTCTCCTAAAGCTTCCATCGATGGTGGTGTCCCATCATCCCTTGTCACACGGCCAACCAATGCTCACTAAAGAAAATCAAGCCTTGGACGACAGGACTCAACATCCAAACTCACTCCACTATCAGAGTTTTCCCTAGAATTCACCTTAACCCTCGCTTTTGTATGGGTGCTATGGTAGCAACATGAAGATCTATTTATGGAAATTTTCAACCTCCTCTGAGATTAACCTTGCATGTGGGTTACAAAACACAACTGGCTCTACCTTTTTGAAAACCTCATTGGTATACCGCCACCCATCTCCATTAATCAATTTGGGCACCTGAAACTCTATCCAAAAGACCTTATCTTTAATCACAACAACGAAGCAAACCTTCCTTTTAATTTTTTTGAAGCAAGTAGAAACAATTATTTCTCTTGTTTGACTACTTCTTTTCTTATAGAAAATGTCGTGGCCTTTTAATGCTCCAAACATGCAACAACTGAACCAAAAAAATTCTCTTATTTCCAAATAACTTTCAAAAGAATATCCTCTTCCTCTTTCATACAATCTAAATCCGTGGCCCCTCCCATGGGACTATTTGCTCTAATCATACTAATTGATCATTGAGATAGTAGGAGTGTGTTTCTTTTGGTGGTGGTTGGGGGGGGGGGGGGGGGGGGGGGAGGGGGGGGGGGGGGCTTGTGTGTTTGCAGAAAATATTATTTAGTTTATTTGAATTAAATTAAGGGGGTTTTGGGGAAAGGTACTCATAATTCTCAAGGTGTATAAAAAAGGACATCCACATAATTTTGATAAATTTAGTCCATGCACTAAAAACATGACTAAAACACCATCAAGAATGGTGCCGCTGACGCGGACCCAAAAAATGAACTCCTAACTCTAAAGGGACCACAAAAATAAATGTTATTGTACCACAGGGGCTAGATTTATAAATTTGAAAAGCATTGTCTTAAAAATTCAAATATAGGAAGGAACATGACCTTTATCTTAATTCTCTATTAAATTAATAATCCAATTTATTTCAATTCAAATATTAAATCAGACTTTTTGAACTTTTACACTCATATTCAAATGCAAATGATTTATTCTTAAAACTGAGAATTTTTCCGAAATTCTTTTCTTGAACTTTCCTCATTTTCCTTTCCTATATTTCCACAACTTTCAAATTGTGGTTGATATTTTTAAAGTTGAGCTTCAACAAAAAAATGGAGAGAAGAAAATTGAGTTTTTAAAACAGTTGTATCCTGCAGGTTACCTGTCCCTCTTTTTAGTTATCCGTAAGGATACAAAATAACAGTAAAGAGAAAAACCTAGTTTGCGCCTTAATTATTGTTTGAGCAATTTACAATTAGGTCATTTGATAATAATTTTTAAACATTTAAGGACAATTTATAATTAGGTTCACTTGTTATGCCACTAGCATGAACTTTTACAAGAAGATAATTAGTGGACTTAAGTGTTTAAAATTTGTCAAAATTTCTTTAATGTTTAAAATTTGTTTGTGAAGAACTTAAGAGTACTTTTCTCTTATTTTTTTAATTCGATTTCAACATGGTGTAAGTAATATAATACTTAATCACTTTAGTAAATGTAGTTCAAAAATTGACCACTGAAATAAACATGCTCATATACACCTCCTGGAGAAAGAAACTGAATGATGCGAACTGCGAAGAGGTTGATCAAAGATTTCAAGCAATAAGTGAATGACAAAATTGGGGACTCCCCCCTCAAAGATTTAGGAGTGGACAAAATTTTTTGTAGATCTGAAACAAGTGGGAAACAAATGAGCTGTGTGTATTAATAATACATTCATGTAATAAAATAATTATTCTTCTATTTATAGGCATTTATACAATGGTGACAAACCCCACTCGTGCACAGACATACCAACTAGGCATTCATAATTTGTCTTAACTACCATATCCATCTACATCTTGTAATCAATAATACAGCTCCTCATCTCTTGACATCTCAATCTCTACAAATCCAAGTCTATATAATTTTACATTATTTTGCAAGGGTGGTCCTATCCAGCTAGCATGGGAAGTCACCATTGTTCTCTTAATGGTAATAGACTTTTATGGATTCATGAACCATTGAAGAGCTCAAGCTAGCGGTGGAATAGGTGCATGAAAGAGACACACTGAGATGATGAATGAGCCTAATTAACAAATATAGTTTTGTATAAGACAAAAGTTCATATGACGAAGAGTACTGTACCTCGGCCATTACCATTTGGTTAATAGAATAATGGATTGTTTATGACTTTGGTGGTTGAGGAGACGACAAATATATACCCATTATAGAGGAAACTCCACACTACCTTCACAAGCATCAAAATATATATTTGGGGATAATTACAACCACCTTTCCCTTATTTTTAGCTTATTACACATACCAATTTTGTGTTTTGATAAATAATAATGATCTTTTCTCCATGTTTAGTTTTTCCAGTTTTGATTTCCGTTTTTACAACAATTCTTTTTCTTAAGTATCAATATACAATCATGTTTTATATACAATTTTGTAAAAAAGTGTGTACCACTAGAAATAATGTTACACTAATCGTCAACTCTTAACAAACCTTTTTTTAAGGCAACATGAACAGGACAAAAATTGGCGTCATTTATTTGAGTTTACTTTTAACATGTTAATATTGTTAATAAGTTGAACTTCTAACCACAATAAACAATATGTTACAGAGCGCGACTATATACAACATGAAACTTTTTAGAAAAATAGGTTAGTTGTGATTGAAAATTTAATTTTTTCAAATCACAATCAAATGAGGAGCATCTATGCTTTATATTTCGAAGCTTGTGACTTATAGGATGTGCTTTATGAAGAATCACGATATGGATTCCTGTAAAGAGTTCAAGAAAAGAAAGAGGAAAAAGTACTCAAAATTTTGCAAAAAATAATGCATTGAAAAATTTGGAAGGATATTGGAGATTTGTGATCTCCAAGTGTTATTTGAAGAAATATTGAGATGATTGCCTTAAAATGAGAATGTTAAAAATTGTTAATCGAGTATTGATTGCAAAATTTTGAAGAAGGTGAACGGATAATTGAAGATTTCGAAGACTATAGTGGAGGTTGAAGAAGATAGCCATGCCAACAAAGTTACAAAATTTGTAGAGATAGAAATATGGTGATACAAGAGGGGAGACAAAATTGGAAGTGGAAGATAAAATGATAAAAGAAAAAGTAGAGGATGAAAATTTAAAAAAAAGTTAGCGATGAATATGATAGAATTTCAGATAATTATTTGGCGACCAACAAGTTATCTGAGTCAAACTTCCAATTGATCCAATGGATATGGATTTTGATATAATTCCTTTTAAAAAAATCAATGTCAAAATTTGTAGCAATTTTTTTAGCATGAATATTCAAGATAAAAAGATTGAGAAAAATAAATTGACTTTACAATTTTTTAGCTACACAAGTTGGGTGAATATGGACTCGTTATTTGATCCAGCAGAATGAAAAAAAGATAAATGCAAGACAAAAGAAGACCGATGGTACGTACATATAGAGAAGAAAATCAATCATATAAACATAACTACAGAAAAAAAATCATGTCAACATGGAGATGTCACACATATATTACACTTCAAAAAAGATGATCATAGAAAAAGTTGCATTGAAAAATGGTGGAATTCAAGATCAAATATTGATGTTCAATAAGATTCCCAAAGTGGAGAACTTTAACCAGTTCAAGAATTTTGTCCAAATTATAAATTAAGAGGGAGTGTGGTAAGATAAAAGTTCAAGAGTATTTATTTAATGGTTATTTATTTGAAGCCCAAATGTTAGAAATTAAATGGATGTGTTAATACTATACATAGACTAATTGTAACCCTATTGTGATACCCCGCCTAATTAAATAGCGGGTGAACAGTTCTTTAATAAATTAAAATAGATTTCTGATATGGTTCATTCTTATCATCACTATCGAAAACTTTTTAAAACTTACTGACCACTTAGTATTTAAAAAGCCGATGTCAAATTTTTATCTTTTTATTAAACAATAACAACATACAATAAAATATTATTTAAACCATTCACACAATCAGTGAGTCTACTGAATAAATAAATAAAAGAGTTACCGAATAAACGATCTGCTAAAAATTCTGAATCCAAAATAATAATCCAACAGAAATAATAACTGAGTACAAAGTCTGACTGAAATAAAATAACGTGGTCAACATGTCCAAATGAAATAACTGAGCTGCAACCTACGTTATGAATGAAATAACCAAAGCGACTAAGTCCAAATTCTGCAATCATCCACATGTGCTGCAGTTACATATCCCTGAAATAGATCGTCACGTCTGGCGTCCCTGTGGCTGGACACCTAAAAGATTTTGAAAATATTTTGCAGATACGAGTCAGAACCCAAATCATTTTGAAAATATTTTTGCAAGTGAATTAAAATGTAACAATTAAAATGCATGAATGCTCTTCATATTTAAGCTATTGTCACACTCACTTGAGATACTACTCACCCCTCATCTAAAGTGCACACCTAACGCTTCTCCCTAACCCTCCGAGTTACACTACCCCGTCTAACTAGCCTTGTCCTGGAAATTCCTTGACATACTACTTTATCCCAATTCATTTGTACTTTTAGTTCATAAGTTATTTATCACACTAACTTAATTAATCCTCTTAAAATGCATTATATAACAGTCTCACTAGTTATATACAAGTAATCCCTTTTTACTTTATGTAATTTTCCAGTTTATAAATACCTACTCTCTTATATATGTATGCACTTAATATAATTGCACTTTATATATTTTACATGTATATAAATATCTACACCATATATACGTATCATCATATTACAACGTTTACACACATGTCGTATATATAACCATCCTCCCCTGTAGGCACTCACGCGATGTTCTCTAAAATGCTATCACCCCAGGTATACTCATCCGCACAGACACCCCAGCCGGTTAGCTCCCCGAATCAGTGAAACAAAAACAAACATAGCGGTGGCGGTCATAGTTCATTCAGTCAAAGTGAAACCGAATCATACCCAAAGCGGTTCACCTATGAAACATAAATCACACAATAAAATCATAGACGACTATGACCTGATGACTATACTCACCCTGCATTTACTAGCCAGGGGATTCACCCACATCACACAACCTCTCGTGATAACACTAGAGGGGTATGTATTCCTATAAATATTATTCACACCAATATTTATAAAGAACACTAATATATATATATATATATATATATACACTACACAATCACCACATATATATTGAATTCAAACCCGACTAATCCATGCCCGAATCCCGTAGCACTAGCCTAAAATATCCGAGCCAATTTTTGGACTCTAAACTCTAATAAATATATTGAATTCAAACCCGACTAATCCGTGCCCGAATCCCGTAGCACTAGCCTAAAATATCCGAGCCAATTTTTGGACTCTAAACTCTAATAAATATTAACTTAAATTCATATATGTGTATATATATATATATATATTTTTTTTTTCAAGATATGAAGAACATCTCAATCTAGCCCGTATCCTAATTTCATCCCAAATTTCTATTCGAATCAATTAATACATTTTCGACTAATGTTTATTCTAAACACTCCTAAATCCATACCCCGAATTCATTTCCATCCAATTCCAAGGTAAAAATAATGTTCCTTAATATTTTTCAGAGCCCTACACTCATATACGCACATCCCAAAATAATCAAAATTTGATTTCTCCCAAAGAATTTCAGTTTCAGACACCCTTCCGTGATAAAATCATAACTAATTAAAAAAATCATAAAAATACAAAACTGGCGGCCACGCATTCGTAACGAAAAGATCTATCTCCATGTCCAAAACATAAGGTCGTTTGAATGACTTACACTATCGTTTGAATGATTAGTGATATCATTCGAACAACTCTCTAAGTTGTTCGAACGATCTGTCCGGATTTCTCCCCCTTCAACCGTTTTTACCTAGAAATCCCTTTTGTAAATCCTTCTCGTACTGACACGATTTCTCCTAGATTGTTACATCCCAATTACAAATTTGACTAATAACCCAAATTGATAATTTCCAATAAACGTTTCTCCCTTTATAGATTTCAAATTACTCTCCAAAAATTTATAACTCTCAATACACGAGATTTACAAAGCCTCTACCTCAATTCAATTTCACTACTCTCCAATAACTTTTTGGATTCAATTCATAAATCTCAACCCCCCGACAATATTCTTCGAGATATCCATCTTTCCTAAAAATTTACATGTAATGATTCATAATATGATAACCCAATTTGTATGTTAACCCAACCATAAGATAATAAATTTTATCACACCTACTATGATATGAATCGGTTATCACAAATTTACATTGAAGCAAATTAACCATTTGCCTGTATATGATTTGTAGAGTCTGATTCCTTTGATAAAGATGGTGGATTTGCCTCCCAAAAGCTCCCAAAGTTAGCTCTCTTTTATTCTCTGTAGAACTATGTTTTCTTTTTGAGTTGTGACTACTCCAACCTCTCTAATTTGGGTTTTATAATATTTTCCTTTAGAGTTGTGTCCACTTCAAGCTCTTAAATTTATATTTTCTAATGCTAATCCTGAGATTAAACTTCCGGGCTAAATTAAAATGGCCCAAACACTCCGTGTGAGCCCGATTATGCCTAAAAATGTTTAAGACTCAATTACTACCCTCCGGGTACTCTTTTTTGACTATCTCGACCTATCCGGAATCAACCGTGCACTCATAATTGTCATCCGAATAACTTTATAACATCCAATTTCGACCTCAAAATGCTACACATGCGAAATCTAAAAATGATTTAAATTAATTAAATCTCAATTCACCAAATTAAATGAATCCCCCAATTTAAATATTTCTCCAAACCATAAATTTAAATTTCTCCAAATAAAATAAGTTCTATTCCCCCCCCTAAAAAAAAAAATTATTAAATTTAATGTCCTCAAAATTATGGGGTGTTACACCTATGAAGTAAGAAGAAGAAAAAAGAAATAAAAAAAAAGTGAGAAAAAAAATAAACACCAAACTTCACTGATTCTATTCATATTTCAATACAATCCAAAAAAAAAAAAAATTACTCTTCGGCTGCCCATTATAAAATTTCCAAAAAAACTATCTTACCGCATTCTCATAAGAACCCAAACCCGTCATGATCACATTTATCTCACAAGGAGGAGAGAACAATTAGCCAAACCCAAATATCTGTAGAAGTTGGAAGTAGGAGTAATTTCTCGGAATATATGAAAGGTGTGCGTAATTGGCACAAAATACATGAGAAGACTTTGTAATTATCCAAATTTATTATTCTTGTCTTCTCTAAATGAGTTGGTATAAATATGTGAAAGAGGAATCAAAGAACCCATTGAACCTACTTTGACACAAGCCTTTGTGTGATTAAAATATAAACTATGGCTAATTTCAACCCAATGTCCAATACTCTCTACCATGTTCGTTCCGCTAGTTTGCCTGCTAGATCACATCCTATCATAACAAGAATTGAACAACAGCTAAACCATCTTCAAACTTTAGAATCCTTGTCCTCATCGAATGCAACCTCGATTTGCACCACCCTATCTGGGATCGAAGAGTTGTACAAATCGATAGAAGAGCTTCTTAATCTACCACTAACCCAACAAGCTCATCATCCAATTGAAAAATGGGTTAAGATGTTTTTAGAAGGTTCTGTTAAATATATTGATGTATGCAGCAAAACTAGAGATGCAGTTATGCTAATGAAGGAAGATGTTCGACAACTCCAATCTTCTCTTCGACGAAAAAATATTGGAGATTTGAAAAATGAGAGCAATGTCAGTGCTTATATTTCCTCTAGTAAAACGATGAAGAAGGAAATTTCAAAGTCTATGGAAGTATTAAAGCATGCTGATAACAAGCTTGGTGCTTTTCAGCTACAAGATTCATCAGATCATCACCTAGCTGCCACTTTTAAAGTTTTAAGAGAAGCAAGTTTAATAACTGCTGCTATCCTTCAATCCTCGTTATTGTTTTTGTCTGAACCCGTGTTGAAACCAAAGCCTAGTAGATGGGCATTGGTTTCAAAACTTGTGCATAAAAGTGATGAAGTTGAGAAGATTGAATCCGCAGAAAAAAGACTGGATGCTTTCGATAGTATCACAGGAGGTTTAGAATATGGATTGGACCGTTTGTTTAGGCGTCTCATCAACGTTAGAGTCTCCCTTCTTAACATAATCTCTCATTAATTGAAGAGATCTGCTTTTTGTGTAAATGTATCTCCAGGCATATGAGTCAAAATGTGCAGTAACAGAATGGAGTGAAGTCAATGTGTTGTTGCAGATTTAATTTACTCCCTCCTAAATATTCTTTTGAATTTAGGATACGATTAGAAAATAAGGTTCCTATGTTTACTGTACACATGATTTTTTTTACTATGTGTTAATTTTGTATATACGCTTATATTTAATATATATATTTTGTTAGGGACCTTTGAGCTAAAACAATATTGTGGAGGACTAGAGCCAGATAAAGCTTATTGGATGCAAACTGAGTTTATAGACTCCCTATTTTGTTTGACTTTCTATTAGTGAATTTCACATTTCAAGCTCATTTGTAAGGGTGTAAACAAATATTCGAAAATTCGATTATGTCTAGTATTCGAGTCTGAATTTTGTGGATATTAATCAGAAAAAATATTCGAAAGAGAGAACATGGATAATGTGCTAAAATATCCGGAAAAATGGATACGTATACGGATACGGATAGTATATATATCCGACATGGATAATTCGTATCCGAGGCTCAATATTCATATTTGCATTTTTTTCATTTTTTCGAATACTCATATTCGTATTGTATTTAATACTAATTTATTATTCGTATTGGTTATATATAATTATTTTCATAATATTCATTATATAAAATTTAAAATATAAATATATAATATAAAAATATTGATCAGTCATTTAAAAAGATGAAAATATAATACTTTAAAAAATCAAAAGAGAATGAATGACTTGAAAAGAAGAAAAGAAAAAAACATTCTCTTTATTTTTAAAACAAACCCGACAGTTAAACAAAAAAAAGTTACAAAACAAAAAAAATCTAAAATTATAAGCATGAATATGTGAGAAAAGGCAAGTCAACAATTATAGGACAACATATCAGGGGAGGCAATAAGTGAAAAAGAGAACTCATAATTCATTAATATGAACATTAAATGTTACTACTTGATTTCAAACATTCTCTTAAGAGTTTATACTGTCGATTTCTTTTAATTAATTATAGACAAATTCTCTTGGACTTTGACCATCTAATTTTATTTAATCTGCATTTTAGTTAATTTTAAAATTCGTGTGAACTTTAACGGATAAACAGTGTAAGCTAATACAAATATTATTCGAATCTGGGGAATCCATGAGAAAACATATATGGATAGTTGTTTTTACTACCCGGGTTGATATGGATACAAATTGTGAACCTATATAACATAGAGAGATATGAATAGCATGGTATCCGCTTCGTATCTGTCTGTTTACCATTCCTACTCATTTGTTCCTGTAGTCCCCAAGTGAGCTTCATGAAAATGGAACAATACACATAAGGTAAATTCAACTCCAACTTAAGAGGTTTGTATAAAACTATGACACCCATGTTATTTGCACCATAGATCTGTTATGAGTTTTATCATATTCACCACAAACCCCTTTATTCGAACGAAACCATTAGTTAATTGTTAGATGGTGCTTAAATATCAAACTAAAATTCGTAAGAAAACAATATTACCCTTATTGACTACATGTTGACATAATTTTATACTCTATAAAATAATGTAAAAATAAAAACCTTAAGGCCCGTATGGTTACGTATATATAAAATTATATTTAAACACTGTTTTTAAGTACATATTTTAAATCCAGTTTTCGTGTTTTCAAAATAATTATGTGCGTTTGGTAATTTCTTTTTTAAATCTAGGTTTATAAAAACTTAAAAAATATCACACACTATTGTTAAACGCGCGTGTGCACGTGTGTGAACACACACACACACACACACACACACATCAATAAAATTATATGCATACATCAATTGCTAATATTATTTTATACATATGTACTATATGTATACTTTACATGCTTACATATATGTATCACACATGTTTAAAACTATATATAAGTATTATGTATATATTGATAATATTATGTAACATATAAATCGTAGTGTATATATTTTCATAGCACACACACACACACACACACACACACACACACACACACACACACACACACACACATATATATATATATATATATATATATATACAAAAAGATATTATGGTATAAATGCATGGAAATATGGAGAATGGACGCCTATGGGTTAGAATCATTTTGTTGTTTTTCGAAAAGATGATTTAAGCTCATAAAAAATGAGAACTCAAATAGTGCATATAGATGTGCCAAATAGTATTTAAAAAAAAATATGACAGTTTTTTTTACAAGAATTGTATTTGTTCACAAAAAACATAAGACTGCAAATAGTGCGTATTGGATTACCAGATTCCAAATTTTAATCGAATTGAATGATCGATTGAACAATTGCCCAATTTTAAATCAAGCGTGGATTGAAAAATGTTGTGAAAACTTTATCCCAATTTTATCTTTCCTAAAATATTCATCTAGATATGCATGCAAGAATAAAATAAACAGGGTAAAGATTGAACAAACAACGGTGTGATGTATGAGAAAAAGTCATAATGAGAAAAATATTAGATAACCTAGCCTACTCAAATTCCACTATGATATATGAATTTATACAATAATGATAGACATTCTTACTCACCAACTCGTCTCCGTTCAAGCTTGATGCAATCGTCACTTCTTGAACCTTCTTCAAAACAACCACAGGATTCCAGCAACAACTTCACAATGTAGTCCTCCTATGTCTTGGTGCCCACTAATGTCGGACTAGACTTCATTACGCAATAATAAGATATCCACCGTGGAAAACGATACTCGAACGTATGAATAGTAAATGACTTTTAGTTCTCAAAACATGAGATCTCAATACATTATATTATGTCGAAACTTGGATATCTCAACCAGTGTGTAAATGGATATGAGGCTATTATTGTCTCGATAAAAATGATTTCTTCCTTAAACAAAATTGAACTACTGCATCCTATTTAACCTTGAAAATTATGAACAATGTCGACACACAAAATGAGGTAGCTCGTTTGAACGACTTTGGCCATCTCATTCAAATGGGGACCAATTGTTCGAACGATATTGTCATCTCATTAGAACGAGCTTCGAGCGAGTTTCTAATCATAATTCAAAACTTAGGCAAAATGCTCTTGTTTGAAAGTCAATAGAAGGTCGTTCTAGCTAAACCAACAACCTTGTTCGAACAAGTATAAAAACTTGTTCAAACGATATTACTAAACTCGCTATAACAAAAATGAAATGTTGTTTGAATGAAGCTTTAAATCTCACTTGAATGACAAATAAAACTCGTTTTAACGACTTTTAAAAACAAAAATATATTTCAAAAAATACCTAATAAACAAATTGAACACTAGGGGTGACAATGGGCCCTATCGTGTCAATTTTGTTTTGGATCTAATCGGGTTCATGTCAAAAGAACCTTTACATAAACTCGACCCGTTAAGCCTTTCGTGTGTATCGTGTCGTGTCTTATCGGGTTTGTGCCGTGTTTGGATCGTGTTCAATTCGTGCCTTAACGAATCGCGATGTGTATTTACACTAAATGTCTAAACCCATACTTAGTTTGTTAAGTTGTCATGTTTAGCGGGACCACCCGTTAAGCACCCGTATTCGTTAAGGCTTCACCCAAACCTGCTAAACAATCGTGTGGTGTTATCGGGTCATGGGATAATTTGCCACCCCTATTGAACACCCACAGAAATAAACCCAGGAATCAACATAATAAAGGTTTGTACATTTCTTAGGATCCCAAGGTTGAAGACGAACACTCGGGATGAATTTGACAGGATTTTACTCGGCCTCTTCATGTCATCACTTCAAATGTTTGAAAGGTACAAACAAACACTCAAACCTATGACACAAACAGTTTTGTCCAAAAAAAATAAAGCCAAAATTAAAATTTTCAATGAACATTACAAAAATGAAACAACGACAAAAGCTTTCCTAAGAAATCTCCCCTTTGTCTATTTTGGAATAAAATCAAAGATATAAACTATGCTGCAAGACACAAATAGGACTTAACTAACTCTATCTTTTGAGATGTTTTTCTCTTGTGAAACTTTGCATCATTGACGCTTAAACCTTCACACTTAACATACCTTTCAAATTGAAAGCTATATATATATATATATATATATATATAGTGATTGTGATAGTAAAAAAAATCCCCGCATATGAAACCCCTCCCCCTTATGATAAATTTCTCTTTCTTCTTCTTGTTAGGGAACTGACAAAGATTAAGGTGCATAATATGAAACATATTCTCACTTAGAAAACAATCATACCATGAGATATGACGCAAAACGACAACAATAAGCAAACGGAAACACAATTGCAAATAATTTAAAAGATGAAATAATGACGATCATTGATTAAATTCATGGAAAGACTCAAATAAATACCATATATACATATATAAACACACATATAACGTGACATATATGAATGTTGTATATATATATATATATATATAGGGGTATTACAACAAACGAAAGTTTTTAACACTCGCATGTAATAAATTATGTATCTAAAAAGTGGGGTATAAAATGCAGGGGTGTGGACTAGAAACAAAAGAAATATATTCCAAACACTCAATATAGTCCAGGGAGCTCAAATTTAATCATATTAACTTATCAAACTTAGATTAAGACTCGTGTGAAAAATAAAGTGAACTCAAATGGATAAACAGAGTAAATGCAAACAATACTAAAAAATATAGATGATTCTCAAACAATTACCATCAAACATTAAGAATGAACTATGATAAACTTCTTCTAACCTATTTGTTTATCTTTTGGAAGATATAAATTTTTATGATGACCAATATCTAAACTTTAGCGTTAGAAAATATTTCCTTTTTCTTTTTCTTTTTCAAAGGCTCTTGTTAATCTTGGCCTGGCATGGCCAGGATATTTACCCCTTCCATAGCCCTTTCCATTGCACCTTCTTATTTTTTAAATCTAAGAGAATCCTCACCACAATGGTTCTGACATGAACAAGTCCCTTAGATATAAAGATATGTATTAGACAAGGTTGATAAGAGAACCCCTCACTTAACTCATGTATAAATAAGTATTCAATTCTAAAAGATCTCATAAAAGTTTGCGTGGATGCATAAAATTAGATGAATCCGTTAAGAAAAAAAAGATAAGCTACGTGACAAGGCATGATTATGATACAATTCAAATCATTTTAAGCCATACTCAATTGTTTAATCCACGTGAAAAACATGGGATGTGTTGAGGTACAAATATGATTTTCTCACACTTAACACAATAAAGATAAAATAGTGTATTGCAATATTTGGTAATAAATGAATATAATATGGACACTTGACATGAGATGTACGTGGTTCGGCTAGGCTTGGATTATCGTAACTGGATGAAGGGCTGGGGGAGATATTTTATTAATATGGATAATTACAGAGAAAATTTGAGCTTTATAAAATTCATCCTTTACTTCGCACTAAATGAGGCTTTATTTACACAACCTTTACAATGTCATTAATATTTTATAGCACACACGTTGGGGGAAGTTGATCTGAGAGATAGACGTGCTGATCTCTATTAGCTCCGCTTGTGCACTCACTGCCTATTCACTGGGATTCTGGACCATTTTAATAGGGAATGTGGTAGTAGTTTAAGGCAATGGACTGTTGACAAAATATTATGACTTTAAAATTGTTCAATGGTCATTTTCTTGATGACGAGAGTTCGGTGGGCGAAGGTAGGGCATTCGGCCAAGTAAAGAGGCGTGCTAGGCTATCATTTCGATCCATAAGCTACTGCTCCCACATATATAGATTGATCAACCACTCCTAAATTTGAGGGACCTGTGAGTGCACCGTCGTTTGCTACTTGTAACGTTGGATACATACGAGGTATTATAAATATTTATTATTGGCAAAACAATAAAAAAAATTACAAATTGCGAATCAAGAATGTTGTTAATAAACTAATATATATACAAACTTAAAAATATTGACAGTCTTAATAATTCACACACCAAAAAAAATTGGGTAGAGTTTTCTCTATTTTCTGGATATTCCAAACCCTGTAAATGTCAAACTTGCTTATTATAAAGCCCGCACGGCCATAAAATTCAACAATCAAATTATAAAAGCCCGTACGGCCATAAAACTAAATAATAAAAGCCCGCACGACTGTAACATATAAAAACATAATCTTGAATGTCCAAAACATATAAACAATCTTCATGTTGTAAACCATTGTCTTCTTCCATTGTTCCACGTGCAAAAATACTACAAATGATAGGATACAAAAAAAATGATATCAGTAACCAAATAGTTTAAACAAAAATTTAATCAAGCTGAAAAATTGCAAGTATGAGTTAAAATTATCAACATATCAATGTTTTTAAGCCCAAGTCTAGAAATATACAAACTATCGTCATATTCTCAAACCGGAAGTCCCGTGGCTCCGCGGTCAGTTCCTACGAGTTTCATTGGTCCCGTGGGAGGTGTTGGTGCCTCCCACGGGGCTGTTCGGTGGCTGTTTAGTGTTTTCACCCACTAATGTCGTGTTTTTAAGGCCAAGCCTAAAAATATGCAAATTATCATCGTATTCTCAAATTGGGAGTCCCGTGACTGCGTGGTCAGTTCCTACAAGTTACATATGTCCCGTGGGAGGTGTTGGTGCCACCCATGGGGCCGTTCGGGGGTTGTTTCGAGTTTTCACCCACTAACAACATGTTTTTAAGCTCAAGTTTAGAAATATGCAAATTTTCATCTTATTCTCAAACCGGTAGTCCCGTGGCTACGTGGTCAGTTCCTACGAGTCACATTGGTCCAGTGGGAGGTGTTGGGTCCACCCACGGGACTGTTCGAGGGTTGTTTCATGTTTTCACCCACTAACACCATGCTTTTAAGCCCAAGTCTAGAAATATTCAAATTACCATCATATTCTCAAACCGGGAGTCCCTTGACTACGCAGTCAGTTCCTATAAGTTACATTGGCCCCGTGGGAGGTGTTTTTCTTCCATAGGGTCGTTCAGGGGGTGTTTAAGCTTTTCACCCACTAACTCCATGCTTTTAAGCCTAAGTCCGGATATTTTTCAATTATCGTCGTATTCTGAAACCGAGAGTCACGTGATCCCGCGATCAATTCCTATGAGTTACATTGGTCCCGTAGGAGGTGTTGGTACCTCCCACGGGGCCGTTCAGGGACTGTTTCAGGTTTTCACCCACTAACGCCATGTTTTGCCTAAGTCTAAAATTATATAAATTATCATCGTATTCTCAAATTGAGGGTCCCATGATCGTATGGTCAGTTCCTACGAGTTATATTGATCCCGTACGAGGTGTTGGTGCCTCCCACAGGGCCGTTCGGGGGCTATTTCAGGTTTTCACCCTCTAACGCCATGTTTTTAAGCTTAAGTCTAAACATATGCAAATTTTCATCGTATTCTCAAATCGGGAGTCTCGTGATCACGCGGTTAGTTCCTACGAGTTACATTGGTCCCGTGGGAGGTGTTGGTGCCACCCAAAAGGCCGTTCGTGGGCTGTTTCGAGTTTTCACCCACTAACGCCATGTTTTTAAGCATAAGTATTGAAATATTCAAATTTTCATTGTATTCTCAAACCGGGAGTCTCGTGGCTGCGCGATCAGTTCCTACGAGTTACATTGGTCCCATGGGAGGTGTTGGTACCTCCCACGGGGCCGTTCGGTGACTGTTTTGTGTTTTCACCCACTAATGTCATGTTTTTAAGCCCAAGTCTAGAAATATGCAAATTATCATCGTATTCTCAAATTGGGAGTCCCGTGGCTGCATAGTCAATTCCTACGAGTTACATTGGTCCCGTGGGAGGTGTTGGTACCACCCACGAGACCTTTTAGGGGCTGTTTCGGGTTTTCACCCACTAACGCCATGTTTTTAAGCCCAAGTCTAGAAATATTGAAATTACTTTCATATTCCCAAAATGGGAGTCCCGTGACTACGTGGTCAATTCCTACGAGTTACATTGGTCCCGTGGGAGGTGTTGGTGCTTCCTACGGGATCGTTCGGGGGTTGTTTCGGCTTTTCACCCACTAACGCCATGCTTTTAAGCCCAAGTCCTGATATTTTTCAAATATCATCGTATTCTCAAATCGAGAGTACCGTGATCGCGTGGTCAGTTCTTACAAGTTATACTGGTCCCGTGGGAGGTGTTGGTGCCTCCCACAGGACCCTCTGGGGGCTGTTTAGAGTTTTCACCCACTAACGCCATGTTTTTGCTAAGTCTAGAATTATGAAAATTATAGTCGTATTCTCAAACCGGGGGTCTCGTGATTACATGGTCAGTTCCTATGAGTTACATTGATCCCATGGGAGGTATTATTGCCACCCACGGGGCCGTTCGTGGGTTGTTTCGAGTTTTCACCCACTAACGCCATGTTTTTAAGAACATTTATTGAACTATTCAAATTATCATCGTATTCTCAAATCGGGAGTCCCGTGGCTGTGCGGTCAGTTCCTACGAGTTACATTGGTCCCGTGGGAGGTGTTGGTGTCTCCTACGGGGCCGTTCGGTGGCTATTTTGTGTTTTCACCCACTAATGTTATGTTTTTAAGCTCAAGTCTAGAAATAAGTAAATTATCATCGTATTCTCAAACCAGGAGTCCCGTGGATGCGTGGTCAGTTCCTACGAGT
This sequence comes from Sambucus nigra, assembly GCA_949130495.1. Lineage (NCBI taxonomy): Eukaryota > Viridiplantae > Streptophyta > Magnoliopsida > Dipsacales > Adoxaceae > Sambucus > Sambucus nigra. The sequence continues at coordinate 377,475,884 of OX422219.1, read as the reverse complement.
TACATTAGTCCCGTGGGAGGTGTTGGTGTCATCCACGATACCGTTCGGGGGCTGTTTAGAGTTTTCACCCACTAACGCCATGTTTTTAAGCTCAAGTTTAAAAATATTAAAATTACCATCGTATTCTCAAACTGAGAGTCCCGTGACTGCGCGATCAGTTCCTACAACTTACATTGGTCCCATGGAAGGTGTTGGTTCAACCCATGGGGCCGTTCGGGGGCTGTTTCGGTTTTTCATCCACTAACGCCATGGTTTTAAGCCTAAGTCTAGAAAATATTCAAATTCCAATCGTATTCTCAAACCGGGAGTTCCGTGACTGGGCGGTCAGTTCCTACGAGTTACATTGGTCCCGTGGGAGGTGTTGGTGCTTCCCACGGGGTCGTTCGGGGGCTGTTTCGGCTTTTCACCCACTAACGCCATGCTTTTAATCATAAGTCCAGATATTTTTCAATTATCGTCGTATTCTGAAATCGAGAGTCACATGATCCAGCGGTCAGTTCCTACGAGTTACATTGGTCCCGTGGGAGGTGTTGGTGCCTCCTACGGGGCCGTTCGGGGGCTGTTTCTGGTTTTCACCCACAAACGCCATGTTTTGCCTAAGTCTAAAATTATACAAATTATCATCGTATTCTCAAATTGGGGGTCCCATGATCGAACGTTCAGTTCCTACGAGTTATATTGATCCCGTATGAGGTGTTGGTACCTCTCACGGGGCCGTTCGGGGGCTATTTCAGGTTTTCACCCTCTAACGCCATGTTTTTAAGCACAGGTATTGAAATATTCAAATTATCATCATATTCTCAAATCGGGAGTCTCGTGGCTGCGCGGTCAGTTCTTATGAGTTACATTGGTCCCGTGGGAGGTGTTGGTGCCTCCCACGGGGCCGTTCGGTGGATGTTTTGTATTTCACCCACTAATGTCATGTTTTTAAGCCCAAGTCTAGAAGTATGCAATTATCATCGTATTCTCAAACTGGGAGTCTCGTGGCTGCGTGGTTAGTTCCAACGAGTTACATTGGTCCCTTGGGAGGTATTGGTACCACCCACGGGACCGTTTGGCGATTATTTCGGGATTTCACCCACTAACGCCATGTTTTTAAGCTCAAGTCTAAAAATATTCAAATTACCATCATATTCTCAAACTGAGAGTCCCGTGGCTGCGTGATCAGTTCCTATGAGTTACATTGGTCCCGTGGGAGGTGTTGGTTCCACCCACGGGGCCGTTCGGGGGTTGTTTCAAGTTTTCACCCACTAATGCCATGCTTTTAAGCCCAAGTCTAGAATTATTCAAATTACCATCGTATTCTCAAACTGGGAGTCCCGTGAGTGCGCGGTAAGTTCCTACGAGTTATATTGGTCCCGTGGGAGGTGTTGGTGTTTCCCACGGGGTCGTTCGAGGACTGTTTCGACTTTTCAACCACTAACGCCATGATTTTAAGCCTAAGTCCTGATATTTTTCAATAATCATCGCATTCTCAAATCGGGAGTTACATGATTGCATAGCCAGTTCCTACGAGTTACATTGGTCCCGTGGGAGGTGTTGCAGCCTCCCACGGGGCCGTTCGGGGACTGTTTCGGGTTTTTACCCACTAACGCCATGTTTTGCCTAAGTCTAGAATTATGAAAATTATCGTTGTATTCTCAAACTGGGGTTCTCATGATCGCACGGTCAGTTCCTACGAGTTACACTGATCCCGTACGAGGTGCTGGTGCCTCCCACAGGGTCGTTCGGGGGCTATTTCGGGTTTTCACCCTGTAATGCCATGTTTTAAGCCGAAGTCTAAAAATATGCAAATTATCGTCGTATTCTCAAACCGAATGTCCCGTGATTGCGCGGTCAGTTCCTACGAGTTACATTGGTCCAGTGGGAGGTGTTGGTGTTTCCCACGGGGTCGTTCGGGGGCTATTTCGGCTTTTCACCCACTAACGCCATGCTTTTAAGCCCAAGTCTAAAAATATTCAAATTACCGTCATATTCTCAAATCGGGAGTCCCGTGACTACGCGGTCTGTTCCTACGAGTTACATTGATCCCATGGGAGGTGTTGGTGCTTCCCACGGGGCCGTTCGTGGGATGTTTTGGGTTTTCACCCACTAACGCCATGTTTTGAAGCCCAAGTATAGAAATGTTCAAATTATTTTCATATTCTCAAATTGAAACTCCTGTGGCTGCGTGGTCAGTTCCTATGAGTTACATTGGTCCCATGGGAGATGTTGGTGCCACCTACGGGGCCGTTCGGCGTCAATTTTGTGTTTCCACCCTCTAACGCCATGTTTTGCCTAAGTTTAAAATTATGTAAATTATCGTCGTATTCTCAAACCGAGGGTGTTGTGATCGTGCGGTCAGTTCCGTCGAGTAACATTGGAGTCGTGGGAGGTGTTGGTTCCACCCACGGGGCCATTCGGGGACTGTTTCGGGTTTTCATCCACTAACGCCATGTTTTTAAGCCCAAGTCTAAAAATATTCAAATTATCGTCGTATTCTCAAACCGAGAGTCCCGTGACTACGCGGTCAGTTCCTACGAGTTACATTGATCCCATGGGAGGTGTTGGTGCTTCCCACGGGGTCGTTCGGGGGCTGTTTCGGCTTTTCACCCACTAACGCCATGCTTTTAAGCCTAAGTCCTGATATTTTTTAATTATCATTGTATTCTCAAATCGGGAGACCCGTGATCGCGCGATCAGTTCCAACAAGTTACATTGGTCCCGTGGGAGCTGTTGGTTCCTTCTACGGGGCCATTCAGGGGTTGTTTCGGGTTTTCACCCACTAACGCCATGTTTTGCCTAAGTTTATAAATATGGAAATTATCATCGTATTCTCAAATTGGGGGTTCCGTGATCGAATGATCAGTTCCTATGAGTTACATTAGTCCCGCGCGAGGGGTTGGTGCCTCCCACGAGGCCATTCGGGGGCTGTTTCGGGTTTTCACCCTCTAACGCCATGTTTTTAAGCCTATGTCTAAAAATATGAAAATTATCCTTGTATTGTCAAACCGAGAGTCCCATGATCGCGCGGTCAGTTCCTACGAGTTACATTGGTTCCGTGGGAGGTGTTGGTGCCACCTACGGGGTCGTTCGTGTGCTGTTTCGAGTTTTCACCCACTAACGCCATGTTTTTAAGACCAAGTTTTGAAATATTCAAATTACCATCATATTCTCAAATCGGGAGTCCTGTTACTACGCGGTTAGTTCCTACGAGTTACATTTCTCCCATGGGAGGTGTTGGTGCCTCCCACGGGGTCGTTCGGGAGCTGTTTCGACTTTTCACCCACTAACGCCATGCTTTTATGCCTAAGTCCTGATATTTTTCAATTACCGTCATATTCTCAAACCCAGAGTTCCGTGACTGTGCAGTCAGTTCCTACGAGTTACATTAGTCCTGTGGGATATATCGGTGCCTCCCACGGTGCCGTTTGGGGGATGTTTCAGGTTTTCCCCCACTAACGGTAAGTTTTTAGGCATAAGTCTAGAAATATGCAAATTATCATCGTATTCTCAAATCGGGAGTCCCGTTATCGCGCGGTCACATCGTACGAGTTACATTGGTCCCGTGTGAGGTGTTGGTGCCACTCACGAGACCGTTCAGGGGTTGTTTCGAGGTTTTGCCCTCTAATGCCATTTTGTAAGCCTAAGTCTTAATATTTTTAAATTTATCCTCGTATTCTCAAATCGGGGGTCCCATGATTGCGCGGTTAGTTCCTACGAGTTACATTGGTCCCGTAGGAGTTACATTGATATTTTTTACCCTCTAACGCTATGATCAAGGTATATATAGCTTCTATATATAGCAGCAGCTGCTATATATAACCATATATAGCTGCTATATATAGCCATATATAGCTGCTATATATAGCCATATATTGCTGCTATATATGGCTATATATAGATGCTATGGCCATATATCACTGCTATATATGTCCATATATCGTTGCTATATATGGACATATATAGCAAATATATATGGCCTTGTATCGCTGCTATATATGTCCATATATAGAAGTGATATATGGCCATATATAGCTGCTATATATGGCCATATATAGCTTCTATATATGGCCTTATATCGCTCCTATATATGGCCATATATATTTGCTATATATGTCCATATATAGCTGTTGCTGCCGATGTAGATTTTATTTTGTGTAGATTTTTTATTTTCACAAAATCTAAGTGACTTCAACTATACTTGGATCAATTCATATTCACAGTTATACTTAGATCAAATCATAGTTATACTTGGATCAACTCAAAGTTCATGTATCAATAACATATCTATTAATTAATGCACCTCTCAACCTTAATCAATACCATATCAGTTAATGCCATATCAGTTCAATACCATATCAGCTAATGCGATATCAGGTAATTAATCCAGCTATCTCAAGTAAGTATTAGCTATAGCATATAGTATGTCAATGTACAAGCAGTATAATTACCAACTATAGAATATCGGTTATACCAGCTATAATAGTATAATTACGAGTGAAATCATGTCTAACTGCTATAGCAGTTATAATTACCAGTTATAACAGCTATCAATAATCACATTTCAATATTATGAACTTGAAAATTTCAATATTACCAGGTATAGAAACTATATCAGCCAATAGTATAAGTAGCACTATAAGTAGCACATCACTAGTATATCAATATAAGTAACAAATCGATATAAATAAGTAGGAGATTAGTAGTATATCAACATAAGTTATAAACCAATATCAATAAGATTTCCTAAAAATAAAAATACCCTTTCAATAAGATTTCCTAAAAAAAAAAAAATATAACTACGTGAGTAGGTACCACATGTCCGTTCTCATCCCAAATAAAAACATGACACCCATGTGTTTACCACTTCAAGTGATACTATTTCTCCTCGAAATTGAAACGGACACTTCTCGTTTCTAAATGCGATATGTCTCCCTCTGCCTCTATTCTCATAAGAATAATGATAGACTCCCCGAAAGGAGTCCACCGATCCATTACCCAATTTCATCCCCACCTTTCATTGCATTACCCAATTTCATCCTAACCCTTAATCTATTTTTAAAAACAATACATTATATCTCTACACTTATTATTTATTTTAAACAAAAATTAAAAGATATTCTCTTAATTTTTTAACATTTAACAAAAGATTAATAAATAACTAGAGTTATGATTTATTTTAAAAATGTAGATGAGCATAACCATAACATAGCTAGAGTTGTAGATGAGCGATGCCTCTCACGGGGTTGTTTTAGGTTTTTGCACTCTGACGCCAAGTTTTAAGCCTAAGTCTACATATATTCAAATTATCACCGTATTCTCAAATCAGGAGTCCCGTGACCACGCGGTCAGTTCCTATGAGTTGCATTGGTCCCGTGCGAGGTGTTGGTGCCACTCACGGGGCCGTTCGGGGGCTTTTTTAGGTTTTCGCCCTCTAACGCCATTTTTTTAAGCTTAAGTCAAGATATTTTCAAATTATCAACGTATTCTCAAACCGGGAGTCCCGTGATAATGCGATACGTTCCTACGAGTTACATTGGTCTCATACGAGGTGTCGGTGCCTCTCACGAGGCTATTTCAGATTTTTGCACTCTGACGCCAAGTTTTAATCCTAAGTCTACATATATTCAAATTATCTCCGTATTCTCAAATCGGGAGTCCTGTGACCACGCAGTCAGTTCCTACAAGTTACATTGGAAGCGTATTTAATAAATTCATAAACGCCCTTTACATGATTATTTGATATTCGGTTAGTCTCTCCCATCCACTCTTTGTATTGTGGGAAATCCATGTAATAATCTTCAAATTCCAGTCCTGTGGTAATAGGTTAAAAAATATCATTACAACTGAAACAAAAAGAATATTCTTACGACTGAAACAAAAAATATCATTATAAACGAAATAAAACCAATATTCTTATAACTGAAACAAAAAAAATATCATTCCAACTGAAACAAAACTAATATTCATACAACTCAAACAAAAAAAAAATTAATACAACTGAAACGAAAGAAAATATTATTGCATCTTCCCCAACAGATAAACTAGCCAAGTAATAAAAGATTTTGCATAATTCCTCAATTCCATCCCATCCCCGCTGTTAACGTACACAGTTACATCTCCGTAGCCGTTGTATATTTCATCGACCATTATTTTAGCCTCACCCTTCTCCAAAGGTCGACCATGTATTAGAGTTCCAGAAACTATGGAGATGAGTATGCACATGCCAAAAAACCTCAAATTGCTCATGTCCTTGATATAGTACTCTTCTCCATACTCACCGTGAGTTGTTGACGATGATCTAAGTCCCATGATTGGCGGAGGTACAGGGGAGGGGAATGTTGGAGGATGAGGCATTTAAGAGGGGAATGTTGGAGGGGAAGGATGTGTGAAACCTTGAGCAGGAGTAGGGTAAGGGTAACCTTAAGGAGGCATTGGGGGCCTATAACTTTCAAAAAAGTTCACAAGTTTCCCAATTTGATTCGTCAATAATCACAGGTATTTTTTCATCTGATGGACATCCCCATCGGTCTTCAACTAGTGCTCTTTTTAGGAGGAGACAAAATTCTTGACCGAAGAAAGCTCGTCGACAAGAGGTGCAGTGTGTTGAAGTTTTGTTTTTGGCATATGTGATCCAACACCTCTCGTCCTCCCCCTTTTATCCTTTCCAAAGGTCTGTGCCAGTGCATCATTTTCAAGGTCAAAGTCATTAGTAGGGTTCGAATCGTATTGACTGCTGATGGCTTCTATTGATTCCAGTGTCTTAACCAAGAGTGGAGGGAATTTATTATCTTTGTCTCGTCGAGCATGAAGGAATAAGTTGGACCGATTTGGGTTTTTATCGGCATCTGGACCATCCTTTATCGCACTCTCCCAGTCATTTTTCAAATCATCATATGATTTGGATCCCAGCCTATGGATATTAGTTTTTTGTGCCCTATTTTTTTTGTTTTGATCCCTCTGGACCAACTTTTTCTCCTTGCCTCATTCTCCAAAAACTTATTCCACTGCTCCAATGACATTTCAACATTAGGAGGCACTCTCTCTTTCAAAGAAAAAATATCTGAGCTCGCTGCCTCTTTCGAGAAATGTTTCTTCCGAAGTTTTCTCCTGTATGTCCTCAATCCTTCAGCAAATTGAGATAAATTCCTATTCTTAGAACGATCAGGAAATGATAAATGCTTGAAAATTTGGTCATGTATGTCATCTTTGACAAATTGATCAACAAGGTTCCAATTGTCTGGTCCACTGACTCCCACGTTCATTTTTCCCAAGGACAAACACCGGGCTTTGAAGTTCAGCACGTTATTCCTATTACCTGTCGGGTTATTCTCGAGAAGGGAGAACCCAATAGGCTTCTTTCCATTTGAGCGGGAGGCATCGGGAGTGACGGATGGGGGCGTTAAAGCAACTGGAGTGCTGGATTGGGGCGCAGGAGCACTTGGAGTTGTACTTGGTGAGGAGTGAACCATTGGTCGAGTTGTGAATTACTCAACCATTGGTGTTGAGAATCCGGGTTCTGCACGAGATGGTGAACCTCGTTGTGGTGTCACCTCGACACTTGGTACCTTTGGGTTATTTCCTCTCGACATTATCTACAAAAATGAAAAACTATAAGTGACTAAATAATTATAATAATATGAAATTATAACTAACTAATCAATCTTATGACTATATATATAGATAGATAGATACCTTTTCTGAGTAAGACTTTAGAGTAAGTTCAATGTGTCTGATGTCCATCCATTCGGTATTAGCTTTTAAGAACCTATGAATTTTTGTACGTGGCCAACTGGGAGGAAGGGTATCTATGATTGATGTGTAGATATCCGTGACATGAACTCGAAATCCCATATTTCTCAACTTATTGGAAAGATTCAATTTTACGTGCATGTGGCGCGAGACATCACAGTCTATGTCAATGCTCTCTGTATGCAGTTGTATCCATAACGGGTGGGTTTTTTTTCGCCTTCTCCAATAATGTAACCAAGGTCAGGGCTATGTCGGGATTATGTGTGTGAAATATATTTTGTATAACGTCATCCCAGTTTTCTGGTAGAGAAAACAAAATACGACCGAACAAGTAATCATATTGGAGATCAATTCCACGATTTACAAGGTAGTTAAATTGTTCGATCTTTTTATTTCCATACCTATAAATAGGAGTACCCTCTACATGATGCACACTAATAAAAGAGTTATGTGTTCGGTCTAATTGCAACCTCTCCCACTCTTGTTGACAATAATTATCACCGTGCCTCATTTTTCCTGAGAAAAGTATACGAGGGCGTGAATACGAGTCCTACTATTAAGGTTTGAATTTGAAAGTTATGAGAGTTTAAAAGTATATGTGAAATCCCAACAACAACCCGCCGTAATTATTTATTGCACGTTTTGTTAGGGTTTATTATGAGAGAGTTTAACAGAAACACACACTGTACTTACACACATATTGTAGTACTTACACACATATTGTAGTTCAAAAGATCATGACATGCATATATGGTGGCACGCATATAACCCCCAATAAAATCACGATAAGGCAGATGTAAATTTTTTTACTCATTAAAAATACATTTAATTATACACATTCAATCTAGGTTTATTGGCATAATCTATACAAACACACACATATAATCTAAGGTTTATTGACATAATATATACATACACACACATACTATTTAGGGTTTACTAAACCCAAATATTTTTTTTTGCATAAATCTATACATACACACACATACAATATAGGGTTTATTGACAAAAAAATAATTTATTTGTTCATATTTACACACATAAACATACATACACACACATAAATCTATACATACACACACATATAAACATAAATCTATACATACACACATATAAACGTAAATCTACACTTACATACACAGATATTAAGGCTTTAGAGAGAAATCACGAAATCCAAATGAATAAATACATACCAGGGGTTAATCCAAATGCAAACAAACTGATATCGCTTAACCCTTGCAAATCCAAAATCGCACGACCTGAAATGAGAAGCAGCGGATTACTCCAATTGAAAAGCTTACAGCGGGCGGGTCTTTTTTTTATTTTAAGACCTGAAACTGGTCACGACCTCGAGCGTGACCTCATGCGCACGACCATTAAAACCAAAATAAGAGGCAGCTGGGTTCGTCGACCTGGTCACGGCCTAAAGTCGGGACCCACCATGCGTGAACCTTCTCCATGCTTGAATAAGGTGTGGTCACGGTGCATAGCCGTGACCCGTACCAAGAAATGGTTACGGCCCCAAGCCGTGACCCTCAATCTGTGACGCGTGACCCTTTTCCATCCACCCTAGTGCTTGAATGAGGTATGGTCACGGCCCATAGCCGTGACCCACACCCATAAATGGTCACGGCCCTAAGCCGTGACCCTTAATGTGTGTACTCACTTCTTCGTCATGCCGTAGGTCACGGACCAAGTCCGTGACCCATCCACGACCAAGATTGGAGGAAATTTTGGCGCGAGTTTGGCGCCAAGATGGTCACGACCTGGTCATGGCCCAGGTCCGCGACCACTGTGGTCACAAAATTGGTCCGTGACCACTTCCAAAGCATCGATAATTTAGTGTGGTAATAAATATGGTCTTGCCAAATATTGAGTGTCCCGTGACCCACTGGGCATGACCATTCATAGGATTTCGTGTAGTGAAAGTTTAGTCTTACTTAGCACTGCATAGTAGTATTTTTAATTTCAAACTCTACTAATCCAATAATATTCGTGCTAAGAAACTGTGTTAACTTCCCTGAATGTCATCATGGTCATTTAAGCAACAAAATTCCATCTAAAAAATCCTAACTTCTTTACATATAAAATCAACAATCATGGATCTATATTGAAATTCAAAGAGAATAATTTAATGACAATGAACATGCAACCCAATCACCAAAAGATAGAGATACAATTTCATGTAAGAATGGATTTATGGTGTTAATGTTAGTGTAATTAAACCTAAGTGAAAGAATAGACATTATTGACGTACAAAGAAAAAAATACTAAAGCACAGTTGCAACTCAATTTAAGTGAAAGAAAATAGAAAATATACCTCATATGCTTCGTAGAACGCAAGGTTCCCAATGGTAATTTATAAGGATCGACCTAACAGTGGTTAACTTGAAAGGTTCTTCTTGAAAGGTAACTTTGTAGAAATCCTCGCCTAACTAATCGACAACAGTAGGAGCATCTTTCCCCATCGTTGCATCTGCCACCACACCACCAATCACTGCTGCACCAACAACAACAATAGTAAGCCCGACAATTTCCGTTAGACCCATTGCACCCAATGCTAGTGCTCCAAGGGCCCCAAATATACCCGCTCCCACTCCAGAAGATGTTGCTGCGTCAGATGACATAGCGGTTATAGCAAGCTCTGTCATCTTCATAACCTATAGAACGACAACTGAGTAATCTATGATTCCCATACACTTGTCTCGGCCGTCAATACTATTTTTAGTATTAGAATTTCTCACTGGGGTAGAGAGTATGTTTGATTCAGATAGAACATCAACAACATCACCAACTGGTGTGTCTGCTGGAATTTTAATCACTTTGCCTCCAGGAACTTCTGGGAAGGATGAAACTTGATTTTTGAAATGTAGCAACTAAACTTTCCTGCAATGAGTGTGGTGGTTTCTTTCTATTTTGAACCATATCAAAATATGCATCACATCGTGCAACATTAAGACTTGACTGTGTTCCCTCTTCTTTTCCTTGAGCCTATGCCATATCTATATACCTCAACGGGGTTGGAGTTTGGGAGATCTGAAGATAAATTTTGAAACCACTCATCAAAATATACTTAACATCATATAAATGCAGATAAATGACAATATTATACAAAACAAATAATATCCTGATGGCGGTGCATCCATTCAATTACAAATGAGCTAAATAATATATTGATTTGAGATTCAAGCAAAAAAATTAAACACTAACATATATAAACTCACACCAACTCATTTAATATACAACACGAACAACATATGCGTGGTTAAATAGGGAACTATAGACAAAAGGGAATAATGGGATTATTTGCTTATATACCCCAATAGACGCATTGAACACCTAAAACAAAATTACCATGTAGCTGCACAAAAGTGAGAAACTATTAGGATCCTAAAATGAACTTGTAAAAATAGTGAAAAATAATTAAAACATTATAATAAAGGGTAGGGAGTGAAATAACCTGTGAATAAATGAGTGTGCGAGATAGAGATGACCTGAACATATGAAATATGAGCAAGGCTAAAACGTACAATTAACCCAACCCATGATCCCTGTTGTGTACACAATCAACGACCATCCAATTCCCATAAATGCAAATATTCAAGCTAAGCTTATCTTCACCTTTTTTCTTCATTTAGTCTAAATTTCTTCATACCAAAATGCCACACCACCTAGTGAGATATAGACATCAAAGGTCGTAAAGAGCTGTATGCATAATATATAATTGCCTTCCAGAAGATTGGGTTCGAATCAAACTTGTGTTTATCTGGGATGTAAAAAAAAGTATGGTTGTGAATTACACATTGGAGATAGAAGAATAAATAATACGTGTTTATCTTTTAATCCAAATATGTGTTATAAAAATTATGTTACACTTACACACTGTGAACCTCATCTTTGGTTAGCTTCCCAAATCAATTCTGACTCTCTCTGGGTGTAATATCTACCAAAATATATAATCTTTGGGTGTAAGCTGACATAATATATACTGTTTGGGTGCTCTGCCACAAACTAAATATTCTTTAACTGAAGAACCAATAAATTATAAACTTCAAACCTTCTTGATAAAAAATAAATAAACAGGATACATGATAAAAAAAAACTTATTGCGACACCCCACCTAATTAAATACCGGGTGATCAGTCATTTATTAAATTAAATCAAAATATCCAGTTGGTTCAGATTATTCATTACTATCGAAAACCTATATTATTAAATACTAAACACCTAATATTTAAAAAGGTTGATGTCAAAATTTTATCTTTTAATTTATATAAAACTAGGTTACGAATAATTAAAACATTCACCATTCACATCAATCTCACATGATAAGAAATAACTGCAATAATAAATGAAACTAGAGAAAACATTTCTAGTCTAAGTCCTAAATACAATAATCCAATGGAAATAAACTCAACAACTGAATGCAGTAAATAACTAATTCCAAAATCTATGAATATCTGAATAAAAAAGGGCAACATGTCCTAACTGGTGAAGTAACTCAAAAGGGAGAAATGATAGACTTAGAGGCATCTACTACCAAGGTCCTGTAACTTCCACAGCAGCTACAGCTCATCGAGTGAATGAAACTCTTATGCTTGGTGTCCCTGTGGCTGGGAACCTAAAATAATTTGATAAGAAAAGAGATTTGCAGAAAATGGGGCTCTGCAAGTGCTTAAAATGAGTTTATAGCATATATATTAATCATGTTAGATTATTGAACTCACTTGAGATTCTCACATCTCATCTAATGTGCATGCCTAATGTACCATCAAACTTTACTAGTTTCTATTCCCATGCTAACTAGTTCTTTCCTGTCTAACATCTAATCATAGCCTAATATCGTTCCCATGTATTTCCCTCGCAATATACATAATACCTATAATCAACTCCTCTTTAACATGGATAAGTGACATTTCAATTTAATATAGGTAAAGTGTTTACCAACTTAGTTCATTTCATATTTCATTATTATACATGTCTACTTAATTCACACAGTGGATAATATCAAAAGTATATATATACATACACTCTATTATATACATATACAATATTGCGCCCCGAGACACAACTGCGGTGCATGCATACTCTGTTATCATGTTCTGGTGCATCACTTATTGCATGAAGGACTAAATGTTAAATCTCTCACGAACCATCAAAATAACCACACATATAGAGGCAAACATAATTCCGAGCCGATGGGCTTCACACATACCTATGCATCCATACGACACAGATAGCCCGTACCTAGGTTCTATGCTCTAGTGGTATAAATCAAAATCACACTCGAAGGTTCCTCAAGGCATGATTGTCTATAACATGCAACCTCTGATCGATAATAAGTAGCGTAGGTATGTTGTATACATAATAGTTCAATCAATAAGTATACACATAACTCATTATATTCATCAAGTATTCACACAACTTAAGTTCCCGAATTTATATGTAGTATATCGGTCCCTACTACCCACAAACTACCTCTCCATCGTATATACTCTTTAAGGTCCTTTTAACCCAAACCATTCCCTTAGTAGTTACACAATTACTCTCACCACTAAATTATGAAAAGAAGATAGTCTAGAATAACATAGGTCATATTCTCTCACTTAAAGGAACGTACAAGGATTTTTAACTCAATTGGGCAAAAATTGGAGTTTCTGAAATCTCGTTAGAACCTGGGGATTCTCATTCGAACGAGTTTATCACTTCGAACAAAATCGTTTGAACTAGTTTCTCACTTCGAACGAACTCTAAAATCTCATTAGTAATCTTGTTGTAAGTCTCATTTTGAACGAGGTCATTTGAATGACCTGGGCAGGTCTTCGAATGAAAATTTCGAAAGCTTCACTATCTTCCAAAGTTTTATTTTTCCCAAATCATTCAACAACAAAAACACTTCAAACTCATTCTAATCCAAATTCAATAACTATAAACCATATCCCCTAGTATTATACCACTTTCCCATCCATTTTTTAACATCAAATCCCTAAAATTATATCATGAATTTCGATTAATTTCTCAAATCTTCAACAAGCCCTAATTTCACATTACCTCCATTAACAACAATTTAATACCACATTTAATTTTGTGAAATCAACATATAAAACCCAGATTTTCCATACCCGGAACATGGTTATTCAACTACATGCAAACCTATACTCCCAATTAAAGATTAATACCCAATTTCAATCTCAAATTCATAATATCATGGTTATTCCGTCAACAATATTAACATGAATAATATATGCTCTAAAAATTCAGCAAGATAAACACTTGCCTTTTTGTGAACTTCTGATTTTCTGGGTGAAAGTGGTATAGGGGTGATCCTCTCTTCACGATCTACGCATTGACGTAATTTTTGGTGTGAAAGCTTGAGTCTTTATCCTTAGGTTCCTATGGAGTTCTTCTTCCTCCTCTTTGGTTCTCTCTCTATCTCATGTAGGTTTGGAAACTCATAGATAGACTATTACCCACGTACTCTTCTTTTTAATTTTCTACTTTCGTCCATTTTAATTGCCAAAAATCTCAAAAGACTAAAATACCCCTCCGGAGTATCGATTTGTCCTAAATTGCCACGAAACCCAAATTAAACACCAGAGAAGAGTTTTCTGACTATCTCCACCCTTTCGAACTCATCGGTACACTCGAAATGGTCATACGAGTTACTTTAAAATAAATTATCTTTTTAACCCAATAATGTAATACCGACACAACTCACATGCGCGTCTCAACTAAATGTGTTGCAACTGTCGTATTTTTCACTCCCGACCATAATAATATTTTCGTAATCATATATTACTTTACTCGCTAAGTAATACTTAACATAATTAGCATCAATAAATACTAACTCTTATCACGCTAGTAATTATTACATTTAAATTCGAATTAATTATTAATAAATTTTCTCCATTTAATTTAATTAATCCTAATTCAATAATTAAAATAAAATTCCTAAAAAATACAGGGCATTACATACTTCCCCCCTAATAACGAAATTTCCTCCCAAAATTCAGAAAAGAACATAATAAATGTGTACCTGGTAGGAATAACTTTGGATATTTATCCTGCATGTCATTCGCACGCTCCCAGGTAGACTCATCTACATTATTATGTCGTCACTGTACTCGTACTAACGACATTATCTTTAACCTTAGTTTCCTCTCACAACAGTCTAGAATCGTAACTGTCCCTTCCTCGTAGCAACTATAAGGCTGTAGATCAATCTCCTCTAAGTCAATATGGGTGTGGGCTAAGTCATCCCGAAGATAGCTCCTCACCGAGGAAATGTGGAACACATCATGAATCCTATGCAGGTGCTCCGGTAGTCCAAGTTTGTAAGCTACTGGACCAATCTGCTCAATAATAGGGAATGACCTAACATATCTCAGTGACAACTTCCCTTTCTTCCCAAACCGCATTACCCCCTTCATAGGAGATACTCGTAATAATACCTGATCCCCCACACTGAAGTCCCTGAAGAACCTTTTGGCATCGGCGTAACTCTTTTTCCTATCTTGAGCAACCCGAATGAGACTCCGTATCAATTCATTCTTAGCCGAGGTCTCCTGAATTACCTCCAGCCCAAGTGTCTTGTTATCCCCCACCTCACGCCAACACACTGGGGAATGACAAGGTCTACCTTATAATGCCTCGAACGGAGCTATGCGAATAGTAAACTGGTAGGAGTTATTATGAGAAAACTCCACCAATGGAAGGTACTGCTCCCATCCCCCTCCAAAATCAAGAATACACATCTTCAACATATCCTCTAACAGTTGATTTGTCCGCTCGGTCTGCCCGTCCGTCTGCAGATGATAAGTCGAACTCAATCATAACTCCGTACCCATGGCCTGCTGGAAACTCTCCCAAAACCAGGACACAAAAATCTTATCCCAGTCAGACATGATATCAAGGGGTACCCCATGGAGTCTCATGATCTCAACAATAAAGATCTGAGCATACTACCCCGTAGTATAATCGATCCATACTGGAAGAAAGTTAGCTACCTTTGTCAACCGATCCACAATCACCCATATGGAATCGTGACCCCTCTGTGATGTAGGCAACCCTATGATGAAATTCATGGAAATTCTCTCCCATTTCCACACAGGGATCTATAATGGTTGTAGCAATCCTCCTGGTCTCTGATGGTCTATCTTCACTAGTTGACAAGTGGCACACTTTGACATAAACTTGGCGCTTTTTTTCTTTATGCCACTCCACCAATATTTTCGCCTCATATACTGGTACGTCTTTTCCCCTCCGGGATGTACTACAAATTATGAATCGTGTGACTCAGCCATCATTGCATGTCGTAGCTCCTCCCCCTCTTGAACCACGAGTCTGCCATTAAAACGTAAACCCCCATCCGAGCTCATGGAGAACGACTCTTCTCCTTTAGCTAGAAGATGGATAATCCGATCCTAACAAAAGGAATAAGCTACCTGAGACTGTATCACCCTAGTAACTATCTCTGGTGTAATCGTCATCACCGATATAAATGAGCAAGAAACTACATCCTGATGCCCAATTTCTTTCCATTTTACCTTCCACACCTCGGCCACCTCACCTTCTGGCCTACGACTCAATGCGTCTGCTACCATTTTAGCCTTCTCCGAGTGGTAATGGATTTCAAACTGGTAGTCCTTCATAAATTCAAGACACCTCTGCTGACGCATATTCAACTCCCATAGGGTGAACAGATACTGTAGTGACTTGTGATCTATGAACAAGCAAAATTTCTCCCCCAAGAGATAATGTCTCCATATCCACAATTCAAACACGAATGCCGCTAACTCGAAGTCATGGGCGGGTTAACTCCTCTCGTGAGGCTTAAGCTTACGATAAGCATAAGCAATCACCTTATCCTCCTACTGAAGCACACCCCAAGTCCTAGTAAGGACGCATCAGTGTAAACCAGGTATTCCACCCCCAGCCTAGGTAGTGCTAGAAGTTGTATTCAATTCAGCTTGTCCTTCAGCCTATCAAAAGCCTACTGGAAGGCATCATCCCATATAAATGGCATCCCCTTATGAGTCAAGTTTTCCAACGGACCCGCTATCTTCAAGAATCCCCGAAATAAACCGCTTGTAGTATCCCGTTGGCCCCAAGAAACTACATATCTTAGTCAGCGTTGTGGCCTGTCCCCACTCCCTCACCGCTGACACCTTCCCTGGATCTACCGATATCCCTTCACATATACAATGTGCCCTAAGAACTGAAACTCTCTCAGCTAGAACCCACATTTCTCATATTTCTCATATAACTCATGCTCACATAGAGTCTGTAAAACCATCCTCAGATGCTCGGCATGCTCCTCCTCAGTCCGAGAATAAATAAGAATGTCATCAATGAAGACAATGATAAACTGATCTAAGAACTCTCTGAACACCCTTTTCATCAAGTCCATGAAGACTGTCGCTGCGTTGGTTAACCCAAATGGCATAATCCTGAACTCGTAAGATCCATACCTCGTCAGAAAAGTAGTCTTAGGGACATCCTGCTCCCTAATACGTAACTGATGGTACCCCGAATTCAAGTCTATTTTTAACAAATTAGAAGCACCCCTCATCTAGTGGAATAGGTTATAGATTCGGGGGAAAGGATATTTATTTCGTATCGTAACCTTATTCAACTCTCGGTAGTCAACACATAACCGTAACGACCCATCTCTCTTCTTTACAAACATCATAGGAGCACCTCAAGGTGAGGTACTCCTACGGATGAAACCCTAACCTAGTAACTGATCGATTTGATCCCGTAGCTCCCTCATCTCTTCCAGAGCCATACGATAAGGTGCACGGGCTATCGACTGAGTGTCCAACACCAAATCTATTACAAAATCTATCTCCCTACTGGGCAGTAATCCGGGTATATCTTGAAATACATCAGCGAACTCACGAACAACCGGAATCGGATCAAGCGGTATCATATCTCCCTTAGAGGTCTTCTCCGTTATATAATATAAATGGGACAACGAACCTCCCTCAGGATGAGGCATCGCCACCAAAATTATCTCCTGGCCCGGTATGGAAAACTCAATAATATATCTATAGAAATCAATCATATCCCTATAAGTAACTAGCCCATACATCCTGATAATAGCGTTATACTCGTGCATCTCTAAGACAAGCATATCGACCGGTAAAATTAATATCCCAATCTCTATGCCTACTCCTCGACATATAAAGAATATCAAAGACCTATAACCCATCGATGAGTCTACACTAGTAACTTTGCTATATGCCATGTCTAATAACCCCATGGCGCATGCAAAACTAGTGGCAATGAAACTATGTGAAGCCCCCATGCCAAATAATATCCTCCCTAAAGTCCCCTGAATAGAAAACATACCCTCGACTATGGTTGGGGCCTGATGAATTGCGGCCTGACGGACGTTGTATACACGCCCATACTGAAACTATCCCCGCTGCACCAGAGCTGCTAGAATGGATGGAAAAGCTGGTACCTGGGGTGGTGCTGCATTTACTGATTTTTTAAATTATTTCAACTCGGGCTCTGACCCATTTTCTACAAATCTCTTTTCGTGTCAAATTATTTTAGGTGCCTAGCCACAGGGAAACCAAGCATAGGAATTCCATTCACTCGACGAGTTATAACTATTGTGGAAGTTATAGGACCTTGGTAGTAGATGCCTCTAAGTCTATCATTTCTCCCTTTTGAGTTACTTCATCAGTTAGGGCATGTTGCCCTTTTCTATTCAGATATTCAGAGCTTTTGGATTTAGTTATTTACTGCATTCAGTTGTTGAGTTTATTTCTGTTGGATTATTGTATTTGGGACTTAGACTGGAGATGTTTTCTCCAGTTTCATTTATTATTGCAGCTATTTCTTATCATATAAGATTTATGTGAATGGTGAATGTTTTAATTATTCGTAACCTAGTTTTATGAAAATTAAAAGATAAAATTTTGACATTAACCTTTTTAAATATTAGGTGGTTTGTATTTAATAATATAGGTTTTCGACAGTGATGCATAAATTAAACCAACTGGATATTTTGATTTAATTTAATAAATGACTAATCACCCAATATTTAATTAGGCGGGGTGTCACACTTATACTAATCAATGACTATAGTAAAGGATGTATTCTATAATTTAGTACAGCTTAATATGCTTAAAAACTATGATGGAATAAAATAACTAAAATATCTTATTATTATAGTTCATTTTTCTGAAAAAAAAATCATTCCAAAATTAGGAATCAATACTATTCACTACAGTTTATAGTTTATCCCTAAATTCATATCACATGCTTTCCTATTGATATTTGTTATCCAGGTCCTATAGAATAACTTAAGAGGTAAATTCCAATTAGTAATGTTTCAATTTATTAGGTATACTTTCAATATTTCTATTGCGTGGTGACATACCTTTAATTAAAGAGAGAATCAAGTAGTCGATGAGACAAATGACTGATCACACCGAACATTTGAACATCATCAACACCACACATGGAGTCGCAACGCTGAAAAAATGAAAATAAATTGAACATCGAAAGGATAGAGAACAGGGATGAACCTTGTGAATCTAAATCAAAACTTAAATAAAATTACAATATTTCAGAAAATTAGAGTGGTGTTATTCACAATAAATGATGGTTTGTAAGCCATACACTGTGTAATTCAAAGTTTGACCTTGAATAGCGGAATTGTTTAATTAATAGAGAATACACTCTGTAATTGGAAAGAGCATACAATGTGTTATTGGAAATAGCGTACACAGTTAATAAACACTCGCGAACCATTCGGATGCTGTTGTGATATACATATCACTCATAGCATAAATCTCTATTCTCGCATATATAAGTAATCATTTAAATGTAATATATACCTTCAACCCTCCCAAGTTTCTATAGCTATAAGTGTCCGAGATGACTAAACTATAAATGTAACCCTCCCAAGCTGCTGTAGATGTAAGTGTCAGACCCCGTCAAGCTATTGCTGTAAACCAGGAAAGTCAATAGCAATGTCAAATATATCTTCACCATGAAAAAAAGTGACTTCCTTCAAGTACAAATTAAAGATAAAATAACTAGGAAAAATCCTAAATTAGTACATGAGAAATAGAGGATCCAAATAGCAGTTAGTCCATTAATGGAGTTTAGTACCTGAAATTCAAATAACAGTTAGTCTACAATGAGTTTACTTTAGAAATGTGAGCAAACAAAAAGAGGATCCTATAGTTTAAATCTCATATGTCTAAAATAATTCATCAAGATATCATAAGGCTAAAACAGGCTAGGCCTTTCAATGATCAAAGGTACGATAAAACAAAATAGATATAAAACTAAAAAGTATATTCAGCTACTAATATACGTTCAAATGGTGTTAATGTTCAGAGCTCGCATGTGTAAGATCCGAGATGTTAGGATAAATGATAAAAATGATCCAAAGTATCCTTTAAAAATATAAGAATAAAATTTAGCCAAATGTGTACGACATGACCCATGTACCTAAGGCATTAATAAAATTTGGGATTATTGATGATGCTGAAATCTAGCACCACCAGGTAAGTGATGATGAGCTCAAACAGTAGTAACCATGGCAGCCATAGAGATGTATAAGTGTATAAGTATGTAGAAGGGGATGAGTATAAGAGGAACTAAGATAATGATGTATAGTGGTTCAGCGAATTTGGCCTACATCCACTGTGAGTGTGTGATCCATTAAGTATGGGCACTAATGGCCTTGGATACAATGCACATAAGCTCACTTTCTCTCTCTACTGTGTGTACAAGCAGAGTTTTAGCTAGGGTTACAAAAAATCGATCCCCTGTAGGGTTGTAGGTGACAAGTATATATAGGTCTTGGGGGGTGTAGTATACCCCCCAAGTATGATTGGTGCATGTGAATGATGATCTAGCCAATCTTCTGTTGACACCTGTAGATGCCAAATAATGACATAATATTCCCTCACGTGAGGGTGTGATTTGGTTATAACGGTCTGCCACGTGCCATATGAGCCTCACGCGCAATGTTCCACGCGTCTCCCAAACCACGTGCTGTGATGATGTCACCCTCGGCCTATGATATGAGGCCGAGGGCAAAGCTCCTTCCGGTAGTTAGTCTGGCCCAATTCTGGCCTCGTACTGTCGTACCCTCGGAGGGTCGTTCGGAGCCTGGTGAAGGGTCGGCCCTCAGAGGGGTCGTCCGGAGCCTGGTGAAGGGTCGACCCCCTGAGGGGTCGTTCGGGGCCTGATGAAGGGTCAGCCCCCCTGAGGGGTCGTCCAAAGCTTGATGAAGGGTCAGCCCCCCTGAGGGGTCGTCCGAAGCTGGTGAAGGGTCGACCCTGATGGGTCGTCCGATTAGAGGGAGCCCTCAACCGGGCCGAGGATATATACGGGTATATCAATCACCCCCAGCCCTTAGCCATAGATGCTGTTGAGATGGCTGAGGGATAGTATTGTAATTGTGATGTATGTATGATCAGTTAGGTGAGTGACACCTGGATGGGCACTCATTGCCACTTCAGTTTCCTAGGCATGGCGGCTGCACACTTTGCCTGGGGCTTTGTGCCCTAATGATACCTGTTGATGTAAAAAACTAGATTGCTCTAATTATTCAATCACAGATAAATAAATAAGACAAAGATTTTTAAAGTGGTTCGGCTAGGAATAAAGCCTACGTCCACTGTTATGTTATTGCTGAGTGTTTGTGGAATTCTTGATTACAAGATCTCTCAAGAAATTCCGATCCCTTTCAATGGGATTGATACAAGGTATTTATAGCCTCAAGGCTGTACATCAAAGGTCCAATACATTAAATGATATACATATGAATGGGTAATACATTTAATGCAGCGTGTGCGTCAAGAACCTAATGAATAGTTGAGTAGTTGTCCGTCTGATAATTGACGACACGGCCGAGGTGCAGTTCGGACCGCCTTAGTTGCTCGTTGATCAAGAGTTCCTCGGAGTGCTTAGAGTATCTCGGGATGATGGAGTTCCTCGGATAGAGTTCCTCGGCATGATAGAGCTCCTCGGTGTATTCTCGTTGCTCGGTATTAACCATGTTTGTTCAGTAAATGATCTTCCTCGCTGTTATTGTGCCACGTAGATCGACACGTGTCTTCATACTATTCGTCCACATCAGCATATTAATTTTGGTATCAACAGAAGCCCCCAATGTTTCATATTTCGAACTTTGAGGAGTATGGGACATTCTTTCTCGGTATATGGTAATATTAAATGACCTTCCTGGGTTTTAGGAGCATTGTATTCAAATTTCCTTCTCATTTCGCAGTTTCCGCCTTTTTACAAGCGCTTCGATCTTCGTGCAACTTTTGTCTTTTTAGACGCCGGAAGTTCAGTAGTTTCTTTTTAGTAATCATTTCTTTCGCCGCTTCCCAATGCAAAGTATTTAAACTCCTTTGGTAACCATACCGTCGTCTACACTTTCCATTTTTCTGCATTCAAGTTTTCTATTCTCCTCCTCTCTCTTGTGTGTTCATCATTGTTTCTGTTCGTTGTCAACATATCTCCTTTCTTTCTGTAAGATCTTCTTCCTTTCTTCTGCATCTCTTTTATTCAATATGGTTTATATTGTTGAATCTGCTGAGAAATTTCGTTCTGACTTTTCCATTCCTTCTTGGGTAACTCTAGAGGTTCTTTCTGAGCCTTTAGATTACTTTCGATTGGCTGAGGGACATTGGTTCCCCAGTCTTTTCATTGCTGAATGTGGTTTTTCTTTTCCCCCAAACCCATTATGTCTTGAGTTTTGTCAATATTTTGATCTTGTTCCTGCAAAAATAGCCCCCAATTCATGGAGAATAATTAACGGGGTGCACAAGTTAAATTTAACTCATGGGACTCGTATAGGGATCCCAGAAATCATGTACTGCTATAAATGGGCCACTTTAGATAATGTTTATTATTTAAAAACTAGGTTTTTAAATAGAGCCCTTGTTGTTAACCTCCCTGATTCAAATAGAGATTATTTTGAGCATGGGTTGGTCATAAAAAATTGGCAACACGCGCCTTTATCTGGGAATGAAGTATACAACGGTCCCAGATGCCCCCCATACGGCAATGGGATAGGTTTATTTTTCATTTTATTTTACTTATGAAATTGCGTTTTCATCATGTTTGACAAAATGTATGACTGAGATTCTATTATGTATTTATTTGCAGTTGATAGTAAAAGAAAAACTCCAAAAGAGTCAGAAGTGAATATCAAGCATTTGAAACTTATCTGGAATTTGCATAAGACCATTGCTGACGAGCATATTAGATCTGCTTCATATTTACTACAGTATAAGAGTTACACAACCTCTTATACTGCTCGCCCTGTTGAACCAGCTTCAACACCAGAAAGTTCGTCTTCAGATTCTCATATCCCCCTATCTCAGAGAATGGGCAAGAAAAGAGCTCCTCCTGCTCTATTTGGTAACACTTCTTCTGCTGTTGGAGCCCAGAAAGGCAAAATTGATGTCCCGGAGGGGACTAAAAAAGTAGATGCTGGTTCCTCCAAAATTGCCGAGAAGCCCCCAGTGGCCCCGAGCAAGAAAAATGCTCCTGCTGATGTAATTGTCGTCTCTCCGACCAAGACTTCTTCCTTGGTTGATGCTGCTGACCGTCCTTTGAAGAGATTGAGGAAATCATCCTCAGTTAATCTTGCTGGGACTGCATCTTCTCTACCAGCTGGTGGTAGTAGTGTTTCAAACATCCTTCTTCCGAGTTCTTCAACGAATTCAGTTATACCCGAGGTTCTCGGGGTTGATGAAAAAATTCCTAGGGATACACTGACGTCCCTAGCTGCTCGCCATCTTTCTTCAGTAAATTTCTCATACCTTTGATCTTTCTCTCTTTTTCTTGAATGCTTGCATTTGTGTTGACTCTTATTGTTTTTCTTATCTTTCAGCTGGTGAACTGCTTCAATACCATCGTGAAGAAAGATCAAGTTATTAAAGCTTACACTTCCTCATCCGATGTTGACGATGCTTTGTTGGGTTTAACCCAATCTGTGAAGGAATCTCACCAACAGTACATCGAGGAGAAAACTGTTTGGGAGAAAAAATTGGCTGTGGCTGAGGCTGATAAGATGAAGATGGCTGAAACCTCCAAGAATTTGGAGGAGAAAATTAAAGATCTGGAAGTTAAACATCAGGAATCTGATGATAAATTGAAGAAGGCAGAAGAAGAAATATCTACTCTGCGAGATATTAAAGTTAAGAAAGAGGAACTGGAGGTGAAGCTTTCCTCGGAGAAATCGAGGAGAAAAGTTGCAATCAAGAAACATTTCAGTGTTGGTTGGGAGAAAGGATGGGAGAGAGGGATAGCTGCAATGACGTCCCAAGTCCAATATGGGGAGTTGAAATACTTCTATGATGGTTGGGTAGCTGCTCTGCAAGAGCTAAAAGTCAAAGATGATTCTGAGCTATTCCAACGGCATCTCCCTGGTCCTCCTCCACCAATTGTGGAAGAAGAAGAAGATGAACCTGCTTCAGATGAATCTTCCATGGCTATGGGCGATCAAATTTCTGCCTCTCAACCATCTGCCACCGAGGACATTTCCTCCATGCCTCCTCCTCCCGAGAAGACTTCTACCGATCAAGCTGTAGTTATCACCGAGCAACCGAGCTCCTCGTCCCAGCCTCCCGAGAAAGTCTTGGGGGACAAGGAAAAGGTGTGAAGTTGTTCGGCAGCCTTTCTGTATTTCCTTGTAATCGAACGATGTAACTTTTTGATGATCTAATAAAATATATCTTTGCTCATCTCTGTTGTTGATAACTTGTTTTTGTTGATTGTTGTCTTTTTCTTATCATTAGTTTGTTGCTAGAATGGAATTGATCTCTTCTCATGATACCGAGCTGATGCAGCAATGCCATCAATATTATAAGGCTGGTCATACAGATCTTAGTACATCGGAAATTGTTGATATCCTTGGTCATGATGCTTCAGAGCAGGCTATTGAAGCTTATCAATACTTGAAAGCTTTACTCGACCGAGCAGTAGCCAACAATGTCGCTTACTATCAATTGATTGAAGAGCTTCATGGTTCCTTAAAGGATCTTCAAAATCAACATAACGAATCAATGGCTTTGTTACATGAAGATTATGAAAATAGATACCAGCAGCTATCTTCAGAAACAGGCCACAAGAAAATCATTGCTGGGTATGACGTCAGGGAGAGGACCCTAAAAGGTGAAATTGAAGCCTGTAGACAAATCGCTGAGATCCTGGAGCAAGAAAATAACAATTTGCAGAAGAAATTAGCTCAGTATGAATCTGCTGCTTCATCCTCTACTGCATTAATACCAGTCACTGATGAAGGCTTCTCGTTCTTAGAAGTCGAAAATGCCAAACTGAGGCAAGAGCTGGAGGATTTAAGAAGATCTGCTATTTCTGGAACTGCTCGGGGACGAGGAAGGAGTTCTCGGGGACGAGGAAGAATCGTCGAGGAGCAAAGTTCTCCAGTTGCTTCTCGGAGCCGATCAAGAGTTCTTAGCCGTAGTGTTGAAGAATCTCGCACCCAATCTACTCTGGAAACTCAAGCATTCCAACTGAATGTTAAGGATCATGCTCTGTCTGATTTGTCTAAGAAAAATTTATCTTTAGAGGATCAACTGGCTGCGATGAAGTCTGCTCTGAATAATAAAGATGCTCTTATCAAGAACTTTCTCGAGCAAGTAGATAGATTAACTTTCCAATTCCATAAACAGCCTCGGGAGTTCTGGAATGCAGGCTATAATGAAGCTCTTTATCATTTGGATGCTCGCATTGAAAATGCTAACAACGAAGGTTATAAGCAGGGATGGTTGAACGCCCTGGGTGTATTAAAATTGGAACGAGGTCATTATTTATGGGATTATCATGCTCCTGGATTGCTAGACTTGCCTGTTCCTCCTTATAAATTGGATATGGCATGGATTCCTGCTCGTTCCATTCCTCGGAGTTTGATCTCTAAATATCTTGGTGATTATAACCTTCATTCTCAAGTTGAAGTATCTCGTCCTGAGCACCTGTTGGACACTCCTACAGTAATGAATGTCAGAATGTTGAAGGACATGAACTTTATTAATTCTCCTCTTTGTTTAGAGGATGCTCCTGCTGGCAAGGAACCCGTCTCAAAAGATAAAGGAAAGAAACCAATAGAGTAGGAATCTTTAATGTAATAGTTAGCATATACATGTAACATGTAATACATTTTTATCTTAATGAAAGAATTTCATTTTCTGTTCTGCCAATAGCTATTTTTCTGTTTGCAAATTATATGGTTCATCAACCAACTTAGAATTTATAACAAGCATAAATTGTTCAAAATTGTTTCCAACCAACCAAGGTGGATAAATAATGTTTGTCGACCAACCACAGTTGATGGGTTTCTATCCCCGACCAGCCATACTTGGTTCAATTTTCAAATATAAACATGTATCCGACCAACTAAGGTCAATACTTTTGTCCTCGTCGACCAACTACAGTTAGTGGGTTTTTATCCCCGACCAACCATACTTGGTACAGTTTGGAATATTTTGTTCTTCAAAGAACTTTTTGTAATAATGTTACCTCCCGACCAACATAAGCTGTAATGCGAGAGTATATAAAGTCTTACCAACCGTAGTTGATCATGCTGGTCTACACCTCCTAATCAAAGGAGTAGTAGGGTTCTTTCGAACTTTTTGGCTCCTTGGAGCATGTCCTCCTAACCAAAGGAGGTTGGCTACTTATAGCACTTTTGCTCCGTAGAGCGATCCGTAGAGCTTACCCTCCTAACCAAAGGAGGTTGGCTACTTATAGCACTTTTGCTCCGTAGAGCGCTCCGTAGAGCTTATCCTCCTAACCAAAGGAGGTTGGCTACTTATAGCACTTTTGCTCCGTAGAGCGCTCCGTAGAGCTTATCCTCCTAACCAAAGGAGGTTGGCTACTTATAGCACTTTTGCTCCGTAGAGCGCTCCGTAGAGCTTGACTCCGTAGAGCATGGCTCCGTAGAACATGACTCCGTAGAGCAGTCTTCTTCTTGTCAAGCAGTGTAGTGTTCAACACTAAGATTCCCCGAAAAATTTTCAACAGAAAGAAAATGGTGAACCATCCTCGTTTTATTCATAATGAAGGAAATACTTTATATTTTACATCACTGATAATACTTGCGCAGGTGTTCAGCATTCCATGCATTCTTGAATTCCTCTCCTTCTAGAGTTGCTATTCTGTAGGTTCCAGGTCGAACAACCTCTGTAACTCGGTAAGGTCCATGCCAGTTTGCTTCCAGTTTATTCTGTTTCTGAATGACTTTCTTCAGCACATAATCACCCTCTTTCAAATCGCATTTCTTCACCCTTTTGTTGTAGAACAGAGCTGTTCGTTGTTGATAAGCAGCATTCCTAATGGCTGCCTCTTCTCTTACTTCTTCGAGCATGTCCAAATCCATTCTTCTCATCAAGTCACTGATCGGAGAGTTGAAATTCAGCACTCTATGCGTTGGGAGACCCAACTCGGCCGGTATCACAGCCTCACTTCCAAATGCTAGCATATATGGTGATTCTCCAGTTGCTGCTCGGGGAGTTGTTCGGTATGCCCATAATACTGATTGGAGTTCATTAATCCAATTTGCTTTAGCTTCACTTAGCCTCTTTTTTAACCCGTTTAGTAATGTTCTGTTCGTCACTTCAGTCTGTCCATTGCTTTGGGGATGGCCTGGTGCTGAATGAAACTTTAAAACGTTCGACTGATGACAATAGGCAGCAAATTCTTCATTATCAAATTGTGTTCCATGATCTGTGATGAAAGCATGAGGGAGACCATATCGACAAATGATATTCTTCCATACAAACTGGTATACCTTCTCGTACGTCATATTGATAAGAGGCTCAGCTTCCACCCACTTAGTAAAATAGTCCACTGCAACTACGAGATACTTGAATCTTCCTCGGGTGGTCGGCAGTGGTCCAACCAAATCAATTCCCCACATGGCAAATGGCCAAGGGGAAGTTATTGGTGTTAGCAATGCTTGTGGAGTTCGTCGGATGGAGAAAAAACGTTGGCACTTGTCACATTTCTTAGCATAGGCTATACAATCAGCCCTCATTGTCGGCCAGTAATATCCCTGTGTCATCACTCTTTGTAAAAGTGTTCGACCTGCTACATGAGCTCCACAAGATCCTTCATGGATTTCTTCAATCAATTCTTTCACCTCGGTGGGATGTACACATCTCTGCAAACCTGCCATAATTCCTCGTCTATACAAAATACCATTAGTTAATACATACCGAGCAGCTTTATACTTCAGTTTCTTGGCAGCGAGTTTGTCCTCCGGCAATTCGCCCTCTTCAACATATTTCCTGATTGGATCCATCCAAGATGGTCCTAAATCAAGAGTAATCACATTCGTTGTCAGATCTTCATCTATGCTCCGACCTTCTAATACTTCAATCGGTATGGTTCTTCGCATCTCGGTACGAGTAGCTGATGCTAGTCGGGCCAGTGCGTCTGCTTGTACATTCTCCATCCTCGGTATTCTCACCAATTGAATGGCATCAAATTCTGTCAACAATTTCATCACCTTTGCATGATATTTGATCATTAAGTCTCCTTTAACCGCATATATTCCGATCATCTGATTCACAATTAATTGAGAATCACTGAATACCATCACCTGTTGTGCTTCCATAGTTTTTGCTAGGCTAAGACCTGCTATCATGGCCTCATACTCCGCTTCATTATTAGAGGCTTTGAATTGGAATCGCAAAGCATATTCCATATCAATCTCGTCTGGAGTGATCAAAACAATTCCTGCTCCACAACCAGCTGTGCAGGATGATCCATCTACATATAATCTCCATGTAGGTATTTCGTCTTCAAATTTCTTATCTGTCAGAGTTCCTCGATAAAATATCTGCTGTTTTCTTCCATCATCCCCCGGTATATTTCGCTCCTCGTCAGTCATCTGCTCGTACCCTTTTACCAACCGTGGTTGGTCTGAGTTTGTATCGTCCACAGGTAGATCAGCAGATGTTTCTGTTGATCCTGTATCGTCCACAGGTAGGTCAGCAGGCACCTTTTGCTCCTCGGGGGTATCAGGGTATGTGAACTCTGCTATAAAATCTGCTACAGCTTGCCCCTTGAATGATGATCTGGGCTCATACACAATATCATATTCACCAAGTTCTACTGCCCAGTACATCAGTCTCCCTGATTTTTCTGGCTTATGGAGGGCTTGTCTCAATGGCATATCAGTATAAACGATGATGGTATGGGCTTGGAAATATGGCCTCATTCTTCTACTTGCTTCAATTAGTGCCAATGCCAATTTTTCTAGCTTTGGGTACCTGATTTCTGCACCTCGGAAAGCCTTACTTGTGTAATAAATTGGCTTCTGGACTCCATTCTCCAATCTGATCAACGCTGAACTGACTGCGTTCTCTGATACTGCCAAATACAAATACAACTTTTCTCCTGTTATTGGCCTGGACAACAGTGGAGGTGCTCCCAAGTATTTCTTCAAGTCTTGAAAAGCTTTTTCACATTCCTCATTCCATTCAAAGGTTTTTCGAAGTGTTTTGAAGAATGGTATGCATTTATCAGTTGCTCGAGATACAAATCTGTTGAGCGCTGCAACTCGTCCGGTAAGACTCTGCACTTCTTTCTTCGTCGTCGGAGATCGCAGCCCTAGAAGAGCTTTGATCTTATCTGGATTTGCCTCAATACCTCGCTGATTGACGATGTATCCGAGGAACATTCCTTCTCGTACTCCAAAGGTGCACTTCGTCGGGTTAAGCTTCATTTGGTATTTATCCAATTGATCAAAAGTTTGACTCAAGTCAACCAAATGATCAGCAGCTTTCTTGCTTTTAGTGAGCATGTCATCGACATAGACCTCCATGTTGCGGCTGATTTGTTCGGTAAAAACCTTGTTCATCAACCGCTGATATGTTGCACCTGCATTTTTTAAACCAAAAGGCATAACATTATAACAATAAGTTCCCCTAGGGGTAATAAAAGAAGTACTTTCCCTGTCTTCAGGTTTCATTTTGATCTGGTTGTAGCCGGAGTAAGCATCCATGAAGCTGAGTAGCTCGTGTCCCGAGGTAGCATCCACCAGTTGATCAATTCTGGGCAATGGAAAATGATCCTTGGGGCATGCCTTATTGAGATCGGTGAAATCGACACACATTCTCCATTTGTTGTTTTTCTTCTTTACCATCACCACATTAGCCAACCAATCTGGATATTTTACATCTTCAATGAATTGGGCTTTCTGGAGTTTCTCGACTTCCTCCTGTATGGCCTAGTTCTTCTCGGGACTAAACACCCTTCTTCTCTGCTTTACAGGTTTAATCTCCTTATTCACATTGAGTTCATGACATAAGAAGTTTGGATCTATTCCTGGCATGTCTTCATGACTCCAAGCAAAAGTATTTTTCCTATTCTTCAAGAAAGTTATCAACTCCTCTTTTATTGACATATCCAACGATGAACCTATCTGGGTTATTCATTCAGGATGTTCGTCGTCCAGAATAACATTTTCTGTAGATTCTACCACTTGCCCTTTCACAAGTTGGGACTCATCCCTGGGATCAAGAGTTTCAATTTCTGTACCTTCCTCCACCTGGTAAGTAGTAGTCTTTTTCATCGATCCTTCTAGTTCTTCTTGTTCGGCCGACGAATAATAGCATTCCCGAGCTACTTTTTGATCACCTTTCACCACTCCAACTCCAAAATTTGTTGGGAATTTCAAACATTGATGTACTGTAGAAGGAACTGCTTCGAACTTCTTCAATCCAACTCTTCCCATGATGATGTTATAGGCTGATTGCACATTCTTATCCATCACAAAGAATCGTATTCTTTCTGTTCGACAAACAGGCCAGGTTCCAATGAATATATCCAACTTGATCGTCCCAAGTGGAAAAACTTTCTCGCCAGCAAAACCCAGAAGGGGTCTGTGATAAGGTTCCAATTGAGATAATTTCAAATTCAGGCTATCAAAGCATGAATAGTACATGATGTCTGCCGAACTACCATTGTCTACCAACACCCTTGAAATGATCACGTCCTTCATTCTCATTTTGATCACCAAAGGATCATCATGAGGGTAAAGAACACCTGCCAGGTCGTTTTTTGAAAAACCAATTACTAGCTTCTCTTTGTTTACCTTCCTCGGACGATCATCCTCGGCCAGGTTTATTCGCTAAATATATGAGCAAGCTTGAGCCTCTCCGAGATAAGCTTTTCTTTCTGCAGTAAGGTCTCCTCCTCCTGCATCTCCCCCTGTAATAACGTTACAATGAAATGATCCAAAACGTATGGAAAATACCTCTCGTTCAGGTTTTCTTGGCTTCTTGGGAAGATCGGGGTCATCATCTGGATCCTCTTCATGGTCCCTCCTCTTTTTCTCCTCTGCACGACGAGGAGATCTAGATCTCTTTCTAATTCTGTCCTCATTTGTCCTCTCACCTCTGCGATCTACATACTTTGATAATTTTCCTCTTCGAATGAGTGTTTCAATCTCGTTCTGAAGGGCTATACAATTTTTGGTCATATGGCCATGGTCTTTGTGAAACTCGCAATATTTGGTCTTATTCCTCATGTCTGGATCTGTTTTCAGTTTCTCTGGCCATTTGATTTCCTCGTTATTCCTGATCTCTTCTAAAACATGATTAATACCCATTTTCAATGGAGTATAATTATCATACTTTTTTAGGGCTTCCAACTTTATCCTGTTATTCCTGAAATGTTTGTCACCACCATTACCTTTCTGATCTTTCTTCTTAGAGTTGTCGACCTCCACTTTAACTTCTTTATCCATATTCTTCTTCGCAGTCATAGCCTCCTCGGCATTCATGATTTTGGCCGCCTTTGCCATCAATTCCGACATATTTTTAGGCGGATCTTTGGCCAGAGTATAGTATAGCTTGTTAGGCAGCAAACCACTCATCAAAGCAGTGATTGCTGTCTTTTCTTCATAATCTATGACCTCCAACTTCTCGTTATTGAAACGAGTTATGTAATCTCTAGTACTTTCTCCTGATTTTTGTCTAACACTTAGTAAGTGCGCTACTCGCTTTACTGGCTTTGCTCCAAAACAAAAATTGCCAATAAACAGCTCGGCTAACTGAACAAAAGTCGAAATCTTACCCCGAGGAAGATTATTGTACCATATCTGTGCAGATCCGGTAAGAGTTCCCGAGAATGCTCTACACCTCATCTCGTCGGGGACAGCGTAGATATCTGCAGCAGATTGGTATTGTTCTATATGAAGTACGGGATCCGTCTTTCCATCGTACTTGGGGGTCACTACAGGTGCTTTGAATTTTGACGGTGTAGGGAAATCCACAATGGCTTGCACAAAAGGTGTCCCTTGAACAAAAGTTCTCTGTAAGGGGTTCCTTGCCTTAGCCATTTCTCCCAGTCTATCCTCCAATCGCTGAATGGAACCTTTCCATGCTTCATTTCCTTCCTCGGGCCGCTTAGTCCGAGCAACTGATTGCTCTGACGTAGCTTCCTGAGATTTATCTCGACGAGTAATTGGTCGTGATTGCGCAGATCCTTCTCTTAATCCTGATGGCGGTCGAAAACTTCTTGATGGAGCCCTAGGTGGATTCATGTTCCTCCTTGGTCCTAACCGACTGAAAGGAGACACCCTGCTTAATCTTTCTAAAGCGCTAGTTCTCTCCGGAGAAAGAGAGATATGTTGATCTGTATCCGTAGCCCGTATTGATGAAGTTCGCCCAGGTTGATAAGAAAAATCATTGGATTCCCCATTGCGATATGACCCAATACGTCTGGATCGTGATTGCCCATGATCAGTCCTTTGCCCTGAATGAGTAGGTACACCGCCTTGAAGAGTTTGAAGGAGTTGTCTCATAGATTCTTGCATGGAAGTTTGTCCCTGAGCCAGATTCATCATAATTCCGGCCAGATCTGGAGATGCAGATGGATTTGGAAGATTTCCAGTATTTCCAGCATTTCGATTACTGGATTCTGGATTATCTGCCATTGGTGATAAATGATTTTTATGAAAAACGATAACAACAGTCGTTTCCCACAGACGGCGCCAATCTGTTGATGTAAAAAACTAGATTGCTCTAATTATTCAATCACAGATAAATAAATAAGACAAAGATTTTTAAAGTGGTTCGGCTAGGAATAAAGCCTACGTCCACTGTTATGTTATTGCTGAGTGTTTGTGGAATTCTTGATTACAAGATCTCTCAAGAAATTCCGATCCCTTTCAATGGGATTGATACAAGGTATTTATAGCCTCAAGGCTGTACATGAAAGGTCCAATACATTAAATGATATACATATGAATGGGTAATACATTTAATGCAGCGTGTGCGTCAAGAACCTAATGAATAGTTGAGTAGTTGTCCGTCTGATAATTGACGACACGGCCGAGGTGCAGTTCGGACCGCCTTAGTTGCTCGTTGATCAAGAGTTCCTCGGAGTGCTTAGAGTATCTCGGGATGATGGAGTTCCTCGGATAGAGTTCCTCGGCATGATAGAGCTCCTCGGTGTATTCTCGTTGCTCGGTATTAACCATGTTTGTTCAGTAAATGATCTTCCTCGCTGTTATTGTGCCACGTAGATCGACACGTGTCTTCATACTATTCGTCCACATCAGCATATTAATTTTGGTATCAACAATACCCTTCTTGGTTAATGGGCCCACTCATTACTAAGGTATTTAAGAGATTTTTGAACTCTCTCTCTTCTTCTTCTTCTTCGCGCCCAAGCTTTCTCTCTCTCAAGTCTCCAGCCTTCCTGCCATTTTTGCAGCTTTTGAGCCTTCGACTTAGCAGCTTCACCCTTTCTCTTCAGGTAATATTTCACCACCAACGCCCTCTTCACTTTCATTCTTTTTTGCTTTTCTATTTTAGGCTTGTAGGGCTTGATTTGGGTTATTTTACAACTTTTCCGGCGACTGTCTTTTGAGTGTTCTTGAATTTCTTGGGTGTTCTTCAGTGCAAATCATTGATTCCCCTTGTTTTAATCCAAAAGTCTAATTTGGTCAACTGAACACTTGTTTGTAGCTAAGTTCCCCAAATTCCTACAAGTCTAGGGTCTCCCCCTTTAATGCTTAAGTGGCTTTATAGTTTAGTATCTGAATTCCCTTCCCTGAGAGAGAAATTATTTATTGAGATCAGACGAATAGAGGAAGAAGAGGAGAGGAGATGAGGGGCCGACCCTAATTGGGTACGACCCATCTTTCCTATTCCCCTAGCCACAATAAAACCATTTGAGTTGTCTGAGTCTTGTGGGTCATCCCATTGTCCAGCCGAGTGTCAGTCAAGTGAGATGGACGAGAGAGCATCCTCGCCAACTGGCGCTGGTCCTTATGGTAGAGTAGAGGCATCTGACCTAAGCCCGAGCCGACAGGCCGAGGGTATGGTTCTCTCCGAGGCTGTCCCTGTGACAACCTTATCTCCACATGCCTTTCAGATGGCCTTTCCCCAGGGGCCTCTGGAAGATGATGAGGCCGATGGAGAGGGGACTGAGGACGAGGGTGATGATTCAGATGACCAGGTTGATACATCCCATGCCTCGTCCTATACCTCCTCAGTTAGGGATCACGACCTCTTATTGTTGAGACATGCCTATGGAGTGCCCCTAGCATAACCATGAGGGTTCCCTCTGAGGACGAGAGGGTTTTTTAAGGTGATGAGGGAGAGGTTGCTATGTATGAACAAATGTTCAAGGTAGGTGTCAGACTCCCTTTACATCCTGCCATCGTAGACATTTTATCGGCCCTTGGCGTTGCCCCCTCTCAACTTCCTCCCAATTCCCGGAGGATGATACTAGGTTATATCTCCTTGTGTAAGAACACTTTCATCGACGAGCTCTCGGTCGACATATTCTTGGCCTGCTACAATATCACCTCCTTGTCTAAACATCCCGGATACTATCATCTGGGGGCGAGGAGGTCTGAGAAGAAACTCCTCCACGTGGTGTAAACCTCCAACCACGATTGGAAAAAGAGATTCTTCTTCGTCTCTGGGGAGCGGGAGTTCTCCGCCGAGGCATCCCCTGCTGCCGATGGTCTGAGGGTCCCCTGTAGATGCTCTAACCCATCAATGAAGGCTAGGTCAGACCCCAGACTTAGTCTGGAAGAAAAGGACATCATTGAGTATCTGAGGGGATGAGGGAGAGGGGGTAAGATTGCAAAATTTGAAGATTTGATGACCCCCCGGTTCCTCAAAGAAGCTGGTCTGAGGGTCGGCCCTCTGACAGAACTATGTGAGTTATACTGAACATTTTCCATTCTTTACTTATTTTTGAAGTGTTTCCTCTTTATCTCTGTACTTTTCTTACGTGTCGTACCCTTTTCAGGTCGTCCTGCAGGTGTATTAGACTACCTTTGGGAAATGACTGCTCCCAACTTACTATCCGGCTTGGCCAAGAAGAAGGGTAAGGAGCCTCAGCAGGCTCCGAGGAAGATGAAGGTCACTGCGCCGACGGTTGTTGAGCCGACCGCCGATAGCCACAAAAGAAAGGAGCCTGAGGCTCCTGTTGACCCTCGGCTGGATTCTCGGACGAGGGCCAGGGTTGAAGCATCTGAAGGGACTGCTTCTTCATCCAGCATGGGGGCCTTCTGGTCCCATAACCTGGCACATCTCAGGGCCGAGCCCTCATCACTGATCACAAACTTGAGGGCAGCCAAGGCCTCAATGTTTTCTGCTCCCTCGGCCGCTGATTACGAGTTCCTATCAAAGATGCCTCCTGCCAAAGTGTACGACTATGGTCTGCACGCCCTTGCACAGGTATTGGTCTTGACCCACTTCTTTAATTTCATTCTTTCACCAACTGTTTCCTCGGCCTCTTGACATCTGTTTATTTTTATTGTGCAGTATGTATGTGCCTTTACTTCGACCACCAAGTGGATGGCTGAGAACTAAGCAAAGTTCCATGAAGCCGAGAGGGCTATTCAACACGAGGCAGATCTTCAACCGGAGCTTGGTACTGCAAGGGCTGAGTTAGAAAGTACCAGGACTGAGCATGCAAGGATCCTGGACCAGCTGACGAGGCAGCATGACGAGGACCTTAAGGCCAAAGACTTGCTTATCAAGGAAAAGGACGAGGCCTTGACCAACATGGGGGTCAAGCACAAGACTGATCTTGAAGCAGCTATCAGGAAAGCCGAGGCTGATGCTTATAAAATTTCTGACGAGTTTCAGGGCTTCGGCCTTGAATATTTGGAGAGAGGAATCGAGACGGCCTGCCGGTGGGTCGTCCTCAGGTTTGGTGATGTTGTCTCCTCGGTCCTCCCGTCGATTGAAGCAGTCAGATTGGACGACCCTCTGATCGCCGAAGGTCTGACTCATGTGGAATCACAAGTGCAATTCAAGGGTGTCGGCACATCTGAGGATCAGCCGGTTGTGGTCATTGAGGAAACCCCTCTGGTGGATGTTGAGGCCCTGCCCTCCGATATTGTCCCATAGGGTGGCTGTCTGTAGCCCATACCCTCTTAATGTAATTATCATTTTTGTACTCTATTTTGTATAAGACTTGGCATTTCATTTATACTATCATCTCCTTTACTGTCTTCCTTATTTTCCTTTTGTATGGTTTGCGTTGTGATTTTTTTTTTTTGTATAATCACTAACCTCTCCCTCGTCTTTCTTGAGGATAGTGGTG
This sequence comes from Sambucus nigra, assembly GCA_949130495.1. Lineage (NCBI taxonomy): Eukaryota > Viridiplantae > Streptophyta > Magnoliopsida > Dipsacales > Adoxaceae > Sambucus > Sambucus nigra. Next base: position 377,439,557 of record OX422219.1, on the reverse strand, counting down.
GGGTCGTCCCCTCCACTGGCCCTCATTATAGCCGAGGGATCAAATTACCAAACTAATGGTTTTTAATAAAGTTTTCCCTCATCTTTCTTGAGGACAGTGGTGGGGTCGTCCCTTCACTGGCCCTCATTATAGCCGAGGGATCAAATTACCAAATTAATGGTTTTAATGAAGTTTTTTCCTCGTCTTTCTTGAGGACAGCGGTGGGGTCGTCCCCTCCACTGACCCTCATTATAGCCGAGGAATCAAATTACCAAACTAATGGTTTTAATGTTTTCCCTCGTCTTTCTCGAGGACAGTGGTGGGGTCGTCCCCTCCACTGGCCCTCATTATAGCCGAGGGATCAAATTACCAAACTAATGGTTGTAATGTAGTTTTTTCCTCGTCTTTCTTGAGGACAGTGGTGGGGTCGTCCCCTCCACTGTCCCTCATTATAGCCGAGGAATCAAATTACCAAACTAATGGTTTTTAATAAAGTTTTCCCTCGTCTTTCTTGAGGACAGTGGTGGGGTCGTCCCCTCCACTGGCCCTTATTATAGCCGAGGGATCAAATTACCAAACTAATGGTTTTAATGAAGTTTTCCCTCGTCTTTCTTGAGGACAGTGGTGAGATCGTCCCCTCCACTGGCCCTCATTATAGCCGAGGGATCAAATTACCAAACTAATGGTTTTTAATAAAGTTTTCCCTCGTCTTTCTTGAGGACAGTGGTGAGGTCGTCCCCTCCACTAGCCCTCATTATAGCCAAGGGATCAAATCACCAAACAAATGGTTTTAATGTTTTCCCTCGTCTTTCTTGAGGACAGTGGTGGGGTCATCCCCTCCACTGGCCCTCATTATAGCCTAGGGATCGAATCACCAAACAAATGGTTTTAATGTTTTCCCTCGTCTTTCTTGAGGACAGTGGTGGGGTCGTCCCCTCCATTGGCCCTCATTATAGCCGAAGGATCAAATTACCAAACAAATGGTTTTAATGAAGTCTTCCCTCGTCTTTCTTGAGGACAGTGGTGGGGTCGTCCCCTCCACTGGTCCTCATTATAGACGAGGGATCAAATTACCCAACTAATGATTCCATGCACACAAGATGAGGGGAAACACTGATATTTCTCATTAATTTTCAATGTATTCTGCCTAAGCAGTACCTATTACAATTATGGCCCATCAAGACCTTACAACATTAGTGATAGTATTTTTTCAAATGATCTGCATTCCAGGGGTTGGAAAAGGGTTCCCCCTCCAGGTTTTATAGCCTATAGGTCCCTGGGACGACTTCATCGATGACCCTATATGGGCCATGCCAATTAGGGTGGAGCTTGTTGGGCTTCTTCCAAGTCTTTTTGAGGACCAAGTCCCCCACCGCAATTGGTCTCTGTTTCACCCTCTGATTGTAAAACCTTGCGGTCCTCTGCTGGTAGGCGGCTTGTCTTATCTGAGCATCTTCCCTCCTTTCCTCGATTAGGTCTAAGTCAAGTATCCTTTCTTTTGCATTTCTATGGGGGTCATACATTTGGACCCTATGAGTAGGAAACCCAATCTCAGTGGGGATGACGGCTTCTGAGCCATAAGCTAGCATGAATGGGGTCTCTCCGGTAGAGGACCTCGCTGTCGTCCTGTAGGCCCACAGCACGGCGTATAACTCCTCGACCCATTTTCCTTTTGCCTCCTCAATCCTCTTCTTGATTCCATCTAGGATTGTCCTGTTTGTAACCTCTGTCTGCCCATTGTCCTGAGGTCGGCCAGGGGTGGAGAAGAATTATTTGATACTCACCCTTTCACAGTACTTCTGAAGAGAGGTATTTTTGAACTGAGTCCCGTTATCCGAGATGAGGGTGTTGGGGAGACCATATCTGCATATCACATTTTTCCAGATGAACTGGAAGGTCTTCTGCTCTGTAATCATGACCATTGGTTTGACCTCCACCCACTTTGAGAAGTAGTCGATCGCTACGATGAGGAACCGATAGTTATTGACAGCTCTAGGTAAGGGTCCTACCAGGTCGATCCCCCATACTGTAAACGGCCATGGGGATGTAATGGAGGTAAGAGGCTGATGAGGTTGATGAGGGATGGTGGCAAATATTTGGCATTTATCACACTTTTTTACATATGCTGCGGCATCTTTCCCCAAGGTCGGCCACCAGTAGCCTTGGGTGATCACCCTCTTCACTAAGGATCTACCCCCAACGTGGCTTGAGCACGATCCTTCATGCACATCTTTCAAAATGGAAGGGACTTCTGAGGGGTGCACACACCTAAGTAGGGTGAGCAAAGACCCCTTTTTGTACAAAGTGTCTCCGATGACAGTGAATTTTACAGCCCTGTATCTTAGCTTCTTCCTTTTTTGCCTTGCTTCTGGCATCTCTCCCTCTTTAATGTATCTGATCAGAGGGTCCATCCATGAAGCCTCCTGAGAAACATTCAGGCAATTTCCATGTGTTCCCTCAGCATCTTCAATAGTTGGCCGAAGAAAAATTTCCATTGGGACCGTCCTCCTGATGTCTGTCCTGGTCGCCGAGGCCAACCTAGCAAGGGTGTCAGCTCGACCATTATCGAGCCTAGGTATCCTCTTTAACCTTACTTCTCTGAAGTTCTTCAATAATGACCACACCTTCTCAAGGTATCTAGCCATCCTCTCGTCCTTGGCCTCGTAGACTCCTAGTATCTGATTCACTACTAGCCTCGAATCACTATGAATCAAAATTTGGCCGATGCTAAGAGATTTGGACAAGGAGAGGCCTGCTATCAAGGCCTCATATTCGGACTCGTTATTGGAAGCCTTGAAATTGAACCTCAGGGCGTACTCAATGTCTGTTCCATCGGGCGCTGATACTATTAATCCAGCCCCACTCCCGCTTTCACAGGATGACCCGTCAACGAAGAGGCTCCACACAGTATGTTCTTCTGAGAAACACCCCTCGATGAGTGACCCCTGTCTGAAGAGGTACCCTCCCTCTTCGTTTTCATCCACTTTCCTTCTAGCGGTGCTTGTCTCAACCTTATCTGCAGAAGGGTCAGTGAGTCTACCTTGCTGGGTATCTGTCCTCCTGAGGCCCTCATCCTCGGCCTCCTCACTTTCCCAGGTAAACTCGGCCTTGAAATCTGCGAATGTTTGCCCCTTAATGGCCGTCCTAGGCTGATACACAATGTCGAACTCCCCCGGCTCTATAGCCTAGGTCATTAGCCTTCCTAATTTTTTAGGCTTGTGCAAGACCTGCCTAAGAGGAGAGTCAGTGAGGATGACCATTGTATGGGACTGGAAGTATGGCTTCATCTTTCTCGATGAGTGAATCAAGGCGTAAGCCAACTTCTCCATCCTTGGATATCTTTGCTCTGCACCCTGGAGTGCCTTGCTGTTAAAATACACAGGCTTCTGTATCCCATCTTCGTCTCTTACAATGGCTGCACTGATGGCGGACTCTGAGACGGCGAGGTACACATAAAGTCGTTCATCCTGCACGGGGTGTGACAGCAACAAGGGAGACCCCAGATATGATTTTATCTCCTTGAAAGCCTCATCACACTCTTCACTCCATTCGAAGGCCTTCCTGAGGATCTTGAAGAATGGTAGACACCTGTCTGTGGCCCTTGACACAAATCTATTCAAGGCAGCAACTCTCCCTGTGAGTCTCTGAACGTCTTTAATAGACTTGGGGGTCTTCATCTCAACAAGGGCTTTTATCTTTTCGGGATTGGCCTCGATGCCTCTTTGGTTGACAATGAACCCCAGGAACTTCCCTGCTCCGACCCCGAAGACACACTTGGTCGGGTTGAGCTTCATCTGGTATTTATCCATCGTGTTAAAGGCCCTCTCCAGGTCTACCACATGATCCTCTGCCTTCAAACTCTTAGTCAGCATGTCATCTACATAAACCTCCATAGACTTCCCAATTTAGTCTTCAAACATTTTATTTACAAGGCGCTGATACGTTGCCCCTGCATTTTTTAGGCCAAAGGGCATGACCCTATAGCAGTATGTCCCCTTATCAGTAATGAAGGCTATCTTCTCCGAGTCTTCAGGGTTCATGGAGATTTAGTTGTACCCTGAATAGGCATCCATAAAGCTCATGAGCTCGTGGCCTGCGGTAGCATCTACCATCTGGTCGATGCGGGGGAGAGGGAAGCTGTCTTTGGGATAGTGCTTATTGAGGTCAGTGAAGTCCACACACATTCTCCACTTCCCATTGGCCTTTGGGACAATGACCGCATTGGACAGCCATTCAAGGTAGATGACTTCTCTGATAAATTCAGCGTCTTCTAATTTTTTGACCTCATCCCTTATGACCTCATACTTTCCTCTAGATTAAATTCTCCTCTTCTGCTTTACCGGCTTCGCTCTCTCTACCACATTAAGCTTGTGGCACATGATTTCAGGGTCAATCCACGACATATCTACATGACTCCATGCGAAGACTCTTCATCTTCTCCTCAATAGTTTAATGAGGTCTTCCTTGATATTGGGCTTCAGAGACTTACCGATTTGGACGGTTTTTTTCGGGTCATCCTCATCGAGGATGATGGATTCTACCTCTTCCGCGGCCTCTCCTTTCTTGAGCTTCATCTCGTCCCTGGAGTCTAGAGTATTAATATTATAAGTGGTCGTAGCCCTCTTGTGTGCCTCCCTTTCTTCAGCGGAGTTGTAGTAACATTCTCGCGCTATCGTCTGGTCTCCCTGAACTTCTCCCACCCCGTAAGGGGTAGGGAATTTGATCATCTGATGGACCGTAGACGGCACAACTTCGAACCCCTTGAGGGCCACACGCCCTAGTATGATGTTGTAGGCCAAAAACACATGCTCATCCATCACAAAGAAACTGACCTTCTTGGTGAGCCATCTCAGCCATTCGTCCCCCATCCTGACATCAGCCTCATACACTCCAAGGGGATGAACCTTTTTCCCACTGAACCCAATCAATGGATGATGGTACGGGACGAGTCTAGCACGACTGAGACCTAAGGCTTTGAAGCATGGCCAAAACATCACGTCTGCAGATGAGCCCCCATCTACTAGGATCCTCGACACCTCGCACCCATGGACCCTGGTAGTGATGACAAGATGGTCATCATGTGGGGCTAAGAGGCCTTTGAAGTCCATTCTTGAAAATCCCACTATCAGAGTGTCCATGTCGACCTTCTTCCTCTTTTCTGACTTCGCCTCCAGAGAGGTTAAGTGTACCGTCTTCGTCACTGCCTTGGCCTCAGCCACATGGGCCTTCCTATCGGCGACCTCAGACCCCCCCCCCCTGCTAGACCCCCGGAGATCATTCCCACTCCGAGCGAGATCATATTAAGCCTCTTGACAGGACCGTGGTCGTCTCTCGGCGGGAGGTCAGGCTTCGGCGATCAGAGGGTCATCCTCATCATCAGAAGGGTCGTCCCCTCTTTTTTGAGGACCTTCTCTACATCCATCGCCTCGCTTCTTTCTGGGGTCGTCCCTCGGCCCCTCTTGAAGGCACCTTTATCGACGTACTTTCTGAGCTTCCCTTCTTTCAGCATCTTCTCAATCTCATCTTTCAGAGCAAAGCATTTGTCTGTCACGTGGTCGTGGTCTTGGTGGAACTCACACCAAAGGTTTTTATTCCTCTTGTTGGGAGCTGCCCTCAACTTCTCAGGCCACTTCAGGGACCGGTCGCTCTTTATCTCATTGAGAATATGTTCAGAGCTGACCGTTAGAGGGGTGTAACCCGCGAACTTATCGTCCGTAGACCTCTTCTTCCCCTCTTTGTTCTTCTTAGGGTATTTACGCCCACTAGTGCCTCCTTTTTCATCTTCGTATTTTGCAGCCATCGCCTCTTCGGGGTTCATCACCTTTCCTACCGTTGCCAGTAATTCAACCATCGTCCTCGGGGGGTCTTCAGCAAGCTTCCATAACACCTTCCCTTTTTGGAGTCCTCCAATCAGGGCTGTCGTTGCTATGCTCTCCTCATAGTCTTCCACCTCTAACTTCTCTTTGTTGAATCTGGCTATGTAGACTCTTAGACTCTCATTCTTCCCCTGCTTAACATAGAGCAGGTGGGTAGTCTTCTTCTGTGGCCTCATCCTGAAGAAGAAATGGTGGATGAACCGGTCTGCCAACTGCTTAAAGTTTTCAATGGAGTTTTTTGGGAGAGACGTGTACCAGACATGTGCATCCCCAGTCAGGGTACCAGAGAAGGCACGACACCTCATCTCATCCGAGATAGAGTATATGTCTGCTGTTGACTGATACATCTCCACGTGGTGGACGGGGTTGGTTCTCCCGTCATATCTTGGGGTGACAACAGGTGGCTTGAACTTTGATGGCGTGGGGAAGTTGACTATCTTTGCCACAAAGGGTGAGCCTATGGTGTATCCCCTCTGAAGAGGGTCACGGCTCTTCATTATGTCGCCAATCTTATCCTCCAATCGCTGGATCAAGTCATTCCAGGGCCTCGTTAGATCGGCCTGACCGATGTTATCCCCTGCCACCTCTTTGAGATGGACGGAGGGTCCTACCGCTGCTGGCCTGCGTCGGCTGTTTACTTTCCCCTGACCGTCATCTCGCCGTAGGGGTCATTCATCTGCTACCTCCCTTTTGGACTTCGCAGCACTCCTTGATCTAGATAATTTCTCCCGCAGGTCATTTACTGGGCCCAGCCTCTCAAAGGCTGACCCCCTGCTCAAGCGATCAAAAGCGGAGCCTCTTGGGCGATCTTCAGGATTTAGTCTCCCGCACTTCCCTCTGCTCTTCTGGAGGGGTCGTACAGTATTGTTGGAGACTTGATACGGCTCCCAGCATTCTATGGGGGCCACCTCTCCCTCCAGGTCATCATACCTGTCTTCAGGGCAAGGGTTTCCTTGCCTCCCCAGGTGTAGACGCCGGGGGTCAGCAACATCCCTACGCCACTGAGGAGGTGGCAGGTCTTTGCGTGGTGCCTGGGGTGATCCCCTGGCCTCATGCTGTCCTGGAGCTGCTGCCGCAGTAATCATCTTAGGTGAAACCCCTGGTGGTCTTAGTATGTTCTGGCTTAGATCTGTGAACTGCTCCTGCATCATCCGCTGGCTTGCTGCCAGAGACTTTAAGGCTGCCGCCACATCAGCCATCTCAGACTGAGGTGGCGGCTGACTGGAACTGGGTCTTCCCCCATCATCCGGCGGGGGAAGTGGTGGTGGTGGCATCTCATGTGCCATTTATTTGAGCTGTGAACAGCTGAACTGGAAAAAAGGACTGGTGAGCTTGAGAACCTTAATGGGTCTCTTTCAATGGTGAAATGTCTCCACACAGGGGGAGAGATAGATCGCCACCAGAGTGCCCAGTGAGGTCAAGCTGTACAAGGGTAGAGATGTCTTCTCGTTCCCACAGACGGCGCCAAACTGATGATGCTGAAATCTAACACCACCAGGTAAGTGATGATGAGCTCAAACAGTAGTAACCATGAGAGCCATAGATATGTAATAGTGTATAAGTATGTAGAAGGGGATGAGTATAAGAGGAACCAAGACAATGATGTATAATGGTTCAGCCAATTTGGCCTACATCCACTGTGAGTGTGTGATCCACTAAGTATGTGCACTAATGGCCTTGGATACAATGCACATAAGCTCACTTTCTCTCTCTACTGTGTGTACAAGCAAAGTTTTAGCTAGGGTTACAAAAAATCGATCCCCTGTAGGGTTGTAGGTGACAAGTATATATAGGTCTTGGGGGTGTAGTGTACCCCCCAAGTATGCATGGTGCATGTGAATGATGATCTAGCCAATCTTCTGTTGACACCTGTAGATGCCAAATGATGACATAATATTCCCTCACGTGAGGGGGTGATTTGGTTATAACGGTCTGCCACGTGCCATATGAGCCTCACGCGCACTGTTCCACGCGTCTCCCAAACCACGCGCTGTGATGAAGTCACCCTCGGCCTATGATATGAGGCCGAGGGCAAAGTTCCTTCCAGTAGTTAGTCTGGCCCAATTCTGGCCTCGTACTGTCGTACCCTCGGAGGGTCGTCCGGAGCCTGGTGAAGGGTCGGCCCCTTGAGGGGTCGTCCGGATCCTGGTGAAGGGTCGACCCCCTGAGGGGTCGTCCGGGGCCTGATGAAGGGTCGGCCCCCCTAAGGGGTCGTCCTAAGCTTGATGAAGGGTCGGCCCCCCTGAGGGGTCGTCTGAAGCTGGTGAAGGGTCGGCCCTGATGGGTCGTCCGGTTAGAGGGAGCCCTCAACCGGGCCGAGGATATATACGGGTATATCAATCATGATATTTGAAAGTGAATCATTTTCATTTTAAATTTATATTGAAAAATCAATGACCATAAAAGGACATACTTATCTTAAATTAATAAACATTTTCTTATTCACTATGAATTGAAGTAAACAAAAAGTCACACTTAGAAACAAAATTATGAATACACCATTTATTCTTCAAGTACATCACCAAAAATTTGATTAATATCTACTTGTACTACTGATCCACTTAATTTAGAGTTGAAATAAAGCTAATAAACATAATACCAAAACACATTATAATCAACTATCCCATGCCTGCAAAAAATGGATAATCCATCTCTATGAGCATCACATGCCTGTGAAATTGCTCAAACAATTTAGTTACAAAAATCAAAACGATCAGTAAATATAATATACCCTAGATTTATAAGAAAACACTCCAGAAATAAAGTGATAGACATAATTTGTACTTGTGCTACATAGTTTCGGATATAATAAATTAACACAATTTTGAGAGAGTAGATAATTCTTATTTTTCGTTGATCATCTCTGCCACTTGGTTCTAAAAAATGAGGAAATCTTTTGCTGAAGATAACATTAGAAGTGTATGTAAAGCGTTTTACATTATTAATGAATTTGCAATGAACTCCTACTAAAAACATTAAATGAGCCAACTCGACACGGCTTCAAAAGGTTGATGTTTTATCAATGTCTATATTGGATATATTTCCCCGTGGACTAAGTAATAGCTCAAAACATTTAGACAACATACATTAGCAATCAGTTTTGTAACATTTTCTTATCCAAAAATGATTAATAAATCATAAGGAAACCATAAACTTGGGTGTTTAGAAGTTGTTTGCAACAACAAAAAAGAGTATTAATGCATCACAAACTTGGGTGTTTAGAAGCAGTTTTATTTTTATTTTTAGGACTAATTTATAAATTTGTAATAATCATAACAAATACATTAGGGGGCTAGGGGTAAATAAAATAAGATGATATTATTAACAATATAGATCTAATAACCATGTGATCTAAATCCCATGGTTAGAAACAAAATATAATTTCTATATTGATAAACTATAACATTATTAAAAATAAAAATTCAACCATTACCTCAATCGCATAACTCCATTACCCTTGTCATTTTTTCCGGCATGGCATGCATTCAAGTCAAGGTTTGGAAACCTGTAGAAAATATTGGGAATAACACATGACATTAAAATCCGAAGACAGGTTTAAAGACTAAATTATCACCAGTAAATAAAAGAAAAATAAATCATTCAATAAAGAAATATGTGTGGTTTCAAACTTGTACAATGGTATTTTGAAGACAAATAAGTTGTGTCTATAGGATCACCCTTAGACAAATGCAATCTAATTTTTTTTTCTTTTTTTTTGTCAAGCCAGACGGAGTGATGCACTTGGAATCAGAAATAGAGAGGACGTCATAGTCCTTAATTTTAGGAAAATAATATTTGCCAAAATTAAATAAGCACTTCAATATTTCATTAAAAAAACTCAAATCCGTAAAATAGACACACGCATGGGGGTGCGTGAACAAACATAAACACAAAGAGAGAGAGAGAGAGAGAGAGAGAGAGAGAGAGTATACCTAATTTATGTTGAATACAAAAGATGCAAACCATTAGACTCACCTACTGTGTACCTGTTGAACCAAAACAAACACAAAAATGAACCCTATAAAATTATGGCTGATAAAAAATAAATACAACCCAAAATTGTTATGTATCTAAACAAAGAGAATGAGAAATTTTATAACAAAAATTTAGACCCTTTAAATACCAAATAAAAGATGTAAGGCATCTACATCAAAACCAAAATGTTCCCAAATTGAAAACCAACAACCAAAACCTAAAAAATTCAACCTCAAATTCTAGAATACCTTCAAATAAACATGCAAGCCTAAAAATTATCAAAATTAAAATGAGAGACGAAATTGAAAGAGGAGGTGGGGTTACCTTCAATAGAAGAGCTATGAACTTGGAACCAAAACCCCCAAATTTTGTAACCAAAAAATTATAAACACAATAGAAGACTGTTCTATATAGAGAGATAAAATACCCAAGAGGTCACCATCGGATAGAGAGAAGGGGAAAAGCCGTCGCCGTAAAAAAGGGAGAGGGTTGATTTGAAAATTGTAATGCCTAACATGTGGTGTTTAGGTGGGATATACCCGATAGGAGAAGAGATTAAGTCGATGGCTCTCTACCAAATGCTCTACGATGCATAACTGTTCCATTGTACCCTTTTTTCATATCTCATCCTAGCCCTTCATTTGGTGCATTGTTGGCTCATTATGGACCCTTAATTGTCTTATGATATATGGAATAGTAAACCAAATTCTACTCGTTATTATATATATACACACATACGAATTTTCAGTCTTGTAAATATGAATTGGACCTATGCTAATTCATGGAATTTATGGTGATTTGGAAATTTTCATTAGGAGTTTTGTTCCAAATGATTCAGTCACAGACAATTTGTTTCAAGGTTTTCTTCCAATCAATATTTGGCCTAATCAAGTACAATGAAAGAAAATGCTACTGATTATTGTTGTAGTTTTTGGTAATTTCCTTACTTTTTGGTTGTGATTATACCGAATATTACTGTTTGGGGTTCTTAAATTTTTGTTGACTGGTGAATTGGAACATTTAGGTGGCTATTGAGTTAATTGACTCTATGAATTTATAGCATTTAGAGTATGAATTCATTTTTCACAATTTAATGATTAGTAATTATTATATGATCCTATATGTCTGAATATGAATATTATTTATTTGATTTAATATGAATTTTATTATTTACATTTTGATAACTGATAATCGGATTAGTAAATGGGTTGGATATGAATTATAATAATTCGATCTTCTTAGAAAACCACTTGATTTTTTCTAGTAAAATAAAAAGAGATTTTACACACCCCCACTAAGTTCATACAAGATTGATAATGTAAATAAATTCAATTGAGGAACCCACTCTTGGAATTTTGGGGACAGTTGTGTCCATAAAATCATGGGGAGTGGTGTCACATTTGTAAGAAAAAATGAAACTAGAAATAAATTGTGCATCCACCTCAACCCAAGAACATGAATTGCATGAACAATTGGTCTTGAATTACTAAAAGATAAAATGTGTTTCTCATGGTCAAAGACCATGATAACTATTGTTTGTTGTCATGTTGTTTGAACTTGGCACGACCGTGAAAACAATGACAAAATATAACCCTAACGATTCAGTCGACTCTATCAATTTGTTCTCTTTATCTCTCTATAAAATATAACCCAATTAGTTTAGGTGACCAGATCGATTTGTTATCCCTCTCTCTAAAATATAATCCTATTGATTCAGGCAAACATATCGTTTTGTTCCCTCTCTCTCTAAAATATAATCCTATCAATTTAGGTGACCAAATCGATTTGTTCTCTCTCTCTCTAAAATATAAATATGTTATATTTATTAGGTGTAACGGGGTTCTTGAAATTTTCACACTTTTTTATATTAATCCATGAGTCATTGGTCTAGAATTACTGAAAGATGAAATATGTTTGTCACGGTCGCATCACGGTCGCATCACAGTCTGGGGCCGTGACAACGATTATTTGTTGGCACAATCTTTATCAGTAACACGGTCGTGACAACAAAATAAAATATAACACTATCAATTTAGGAGACCAGATTAATTTTTTATATCTTTAAAATATTACCCTATTGATTCAGGTGAACATATCGATTTGTTCCATCTCTATCTCCAAAATATAACCCTATCGATTCAGGCGACCTGATCAATTTGTTCTCTCTCTCTCTCTCTCTCTCTCTCTCTCTCTCTAAAATATAAATATGTTATATTTGTTACCCGTAATAGGGTTCTTGAATTTGGCACACTTTTGTTTATAGCAATACATGAACCATTGGTCTAGAATTACTAAAAGATGAAATGTGCTTATCATAGTCATGTCACGATCATAGATAGTGATTATGATTTTTTATTGTCATGGTCTTTGATCTTGATACGATCGTGAAGAGTGCGTGTTTGTTCAAACTCATAAATTATTTAATTAAACTCGGTTTTTCAATTAAATCCTAAAACATGCATCTAGGTGTGAAATCAATATGATCATGCAAGAACAGTCAATCACAAACAAAACACAAAAATGAGGAAAAATACCCCAAAGGGGCAAAACGTTTTATTTTCACTATAATTTGTAAAGAACGGTTTACACGGATTACAATGAAAATAAGAGTGACATACGAAATACCCTCAGGTGTCGGTTCCGATGTCATCGGCTGAAATCTCCCGCAATAACTCCATATGTGTAGCAATGAAGAAGAGAGGACTTCTCCACAAGTTACTCCAGATGAGTAAAAATGATCCTCTTGAAGGTTTAAAGAATCACATACATATATGGGAGTGTTTATGTGAATAAAGAAGGCATGAAACCTTAAAACATGGAGTCTGATTTCTGGGCTTTAAAATGCAGAAATCATGTGAGTAAAAGACTTGGAAAACATGTAGAATGAACCCAGATGTTTATACAAAAATCGAGAAAGCGACGTCGTTCGAACGAGATAAGCATACTGTGCAAACTAAGTACACGTGTCGCTCGAACGAGATTTCACGACATCCTCATGTTGCTTGAACGATAGAGAGATGTCATTTGAATGAGATCTCGAGAGCTTGTCAACCGAGGCAACTCCGCTTCTACACTTAGAAAATTTGTTGCTTTTATGTTTAAAACAAATCAGACTTCGAAAAAATATTTTCTAAAAAATTCTCAAATATTTATGCCAATGTAAATAACTCCAATAAATCATTTTACCAATAACGCGAAGTGGAGTAGTGGGAATGGTTGAGCAGTATGTCGCATGAAGCGTGATGAACGTGTGACGATGGTGGATGCATGGATTCGGATCAAGGCCATCGTGGATGATCGTGTTGACGTGCCGAATGTAGCGGTATCAGATATACATACTGTGATCTAGGACAAATAGAAAATTACTAGATTCTACTCCAGACATTTATAAAATTATGTCCTTACGTGACAACAAAAACAAAATATAACCCTATTGATCCAGGTGATCAGATCAATTTGTTCTCCCACTCTCTATAATATAACCCCATCGATTCAAGTGACCGGATTAATTTGTTATCTCTCTAAAATATAACCCTATTAATTCAGGCGACCAGATCAATTTGTTCTCTCTCTCTAAAATATAACCCTATCGACGAGAGTAAGTTTTGAATGTTATTTCATTTTAGTTTTATTCTATTCTATTTAGTGATAATTATATACTACTTAACTCATTTTGAATTATTTTATTTTAGGAGACAGGGAGTGGGAAGGATAAGGAGGTGAATCCGACCATGGTCGCCACTATCGTAAGTTATAATTTAAATTATGTTATTAAAATAAAAATTTATAATCACATACTATTTTGTTAATATATCTAATCATGTACTTTTTTAATTCTAGGAAAAATTAAAAGAAGTCCATAACTTGCAGAGAGATATTAATAAGGCATCTCTGAGTACGTAGGCACTTAGCAAAGTGCTCGGGTGGGATCACAAGGGGCGTACTCGGGGGTGATCTCTCAGATGGGGAAGTAGAGGCTCATCGGGTTTGTGTTGGGAAACACTAGGGTGGAACGCAAGGTGGAAGAGTTGTAGACCAACAAAGTCGGGAAGTTTGGGAAACCGTAGAAAACATTGAATAAAATGTTTTCGTTTCTCAAGCATTCTCTTCAAGGACAAGATAGGTCCAACTCATGGAAGGGCAAGGAGAAAGTGGTTAATTAGGGTACCATTGCTCCGTCTTTCTCACCCTCACCCTCACCCTCACCTATACCCATGTCGTCTCCATATGACATATTTTCCACCTTTAGCCATACCCCCTCTTCCCAACTAGGCCATTTATAATTGGTTTGGATCAAGTGTTTTTAGGAGACTTATGGGGTGGCTGGTAAGCACCCAAAAGTGTATATTTTATACCCTGAATAGACGTATTTTAGTTTCTAATTCTCGGTAAAATTGGGTCTTATGCTCTTTATTGTTTATTTTATAGGTTAATTGTTGTTTGCGGAGTTCAAATGCTTAAATCCCATAAAAAATGCAGCAAAAAGGAGTTAAACCTATTCCGTAACCATTACCCTAGCACAGACCTAGCCTAAACAGTCCACACCGAACCCGATGTGTGTTGAATTTGTACTTTTATTAATTTTTATATTTTTATTTTGAGTCGTTTTTATGTTTAGGATTTTTTGGATTTATTTGCAATTTTTTATATTTCTTTTTATTTAGTGTTGTTTTATTTTGATTTTTAGTTTTTATTTTATTTTATTAGGATTAGTTTTTAGGAATTTATTTTTCGGGTTTTATTAGTTTGTGTTTTTTTGAGGACTTTAATTTTTAGGTTTATTAGATTTTTTTTTCTTCTCTTTAGAATCTTTTTAGTTTAATAGGTTTTATTATTTTTATTTTTATTTTCTTTTTAGTTTGATTTTTTTAGTTAGGATGTTATTTTTTATTATTTAGTTTTTTTAATTTTAGATAATTTTTATTTTTATTAAGGTACAAACACACACGTGCACACAAACGCGCGCACACACACACACACATGCACGCACACACACACACACACGCACGCACACACACACACACACACACACACACACACACACACACACACACACACACACACTCCATTTAATACAATCTCACCCACACAATACCTAACTTACACGCTCACACACCCTAACATTTACGACTCCTTCTTCAACCTCCATCACCATCCATTTTCTCTCTTTTCCCCATAACCACCATTACCGCACTACCCACACAACATAAAACCTACACCAACTCACCTGCAACCCGAACTCACCCCTGACCCATGTACTCCCTAACTCGTACCCATGGCATCCTCAACTAAACCGTCCAAATCACCAAAGCCAGACCTTCTGCCCCATATACCCAATGATCCGACTACCTTCTAGCCCTGTAACCCAACCACGTCCCCTGCCTCCATACCACAACCGAAATCGGTCAATCAAAACCGAACTCTGATCGAACCTAACTCCGACCGACTAATCCTTTAACCCACATCCCTAAACCCGAGTTACCCTGCCCCACTTCAAACCCACTTGACCTAAGAACCAGATACCTATCTCAGTTCACCCAATTCCACCAACCCAAAACCCAACAAGCCTCATATGATTGTAGCTGTTATATCCTAAAGACCAAAAATCAAATAAACCCATGGGTTTAAAATACAACTTCTCTCCACATTCCTAATATACCCCCAAGACATGTTTTAAACCACCTTTTACCCTAATACCCCCAATACCACCAATTTATCCCGACTCTCTCATCACCTCACCATTCACATGATCTCATGCCATTTTACCTATATTACCCCTCACCCAATACCTGACACACCCTCTTACATTTAAACATGTCCAATTTATCCCAAGCTTCATTGAACCTATAAAAGGAAGAGGAAGACCCATTTTCAAAAGGAGAATTCTAGAGATAGAGAGAGGAAGAAGGCTATTATTTTTAGAGTAGTTTAGTTTTTTTTTTTAGTTTAGAAAAAAGTATAATAATTGAGTGTTGTAATTATTTGAGAGATTTGTTGAAGAAGTGAAGATTATTTTCAATCCAATTAGAATTTGGTTTGATTACTCTTCTCTAATCTTTCATTCTATGCTCTTAATTGATTATTATTTTTATTGGATGGTGATTATTGAGGGCTATCATCCCATTCAAGCAATGAATTGAAACCCTCATGAATCCAATTTGATTTAATTTGTCAATTTTAATTTTGTTAGTTTCCTTTGATTAGTAAATTTAGTTACTACTTTATTTTCACAATGAGAAACGGAAAATCATCCTTATGAAAGTATTGAAAATCGTATTATCATTTTCTCATTTGATCCAAACTTGAGATATGCATATCACTTGATTAAAATACTAGTATAATTTTCATCTACTCTTGTTTTTATTATTGACAAATTAAAATTAGTTGAATGAATAGATCCTAGTGGGTGACTTGTTTGATTAATTTTAATTCAATTAGAGTAGTGTGTGTGGGAATTAAACTTACTTTTCTAAACGAATATTCAATTAATTCTTTAGTGTAATGATAATTAGCTTTTGACTTAAATTCATATTTTGGAAATTAAAATAATGCAAGCTAGATTTATTTGTGTGATTTGAGGGTGGATTTTCCATCCCTTGAATATTTTCTCTCATTTAGTTACATCTCCCTCATTTTCATCAGATACTAGTTTATGTTTTTCATACTTTTAATTTTGTTTGATTGTCATTTTCTATTTAGTTATTAGTTTATATTCACCTTAAATCTCAAAATTGTATTAATATTGAAAAAGTTAAAAAAAAAAGAAAATGCAAAAAGTCTAAAACGAAAATAAATATAATGAATTACATGAGCTTTTCCATTTTTTCACTCCCTTGATTTGGATTGATACCTCACTTACCACTATCGTCTAGTTTTATTATAATTTTGTAGGTGATTGTGATTTTTGATTAGAGGAGCTTGAACAACGACCATACGCAAAAGTAAATCTATCAGCGACGATAGAATATCTAGGGGGTTGAGGGACCGAATATACGTCTAGGTTCCGTGGTGCATAACCATCCGTTGCAACCACATGAGGCTCGAGTTCACATCATAAAAGTGTTGGCGGGAAAAGAAAATGAAGCCATGTGGTTGAACAAATAGTGCGACATATTGACTATTGAGAGTTGTGTCAATTCTTAAGTTGTATGGCCTAGATTTCTCCTTCAAGTTGATAATGAATGAACAATATGTAATAATTTGATTATTATTTGTTTAATGCTTGATTATCATGAATAATTAATGTTATTTAGTGTTTGATAATGAATGAATATTGCATGGACTAGTTTCTTATTTATTTTTGTTTAGTGTTTGATTATTAAGGTTTTTAAATGTTAGATGCTGTTATTTATCGAGAAAATATGTCATATATGTGCTGTTATAGGTGATAATATACTGCTAAGCAGTGGCATTGGCCATTCTACCCAATAGTTTTTTTATACTACTGTCTAAATTTGTTACTAACTTTGAAAGTGACATGACTATGAGAGGGATGACTTTTCATGTACTTTGACCGTGACATGTTCGTGACAAATATAGTTGTCAAGGACATGTCACCGTCAAAGTCCATGAAAAGTTATCCTTATCACAGCCTTACCGTGGTTTTTTTTACCATGACACGGCCGTGACAAGGTCAAACTTATCACAACCATTGACCGCGACATGTACGTGATAATTATTTTGTCACCCCGTGCCATGTCACGGACTTGTCAAGGTTTTTGATCATGAAACATTCATTACAAGGTCAAACTTATCATGGACTTTGATAGAAACATGTTTGTGATAAATTTTTAACACCCCGGGCAATGTCCCAATTTTTTACCATGACGAGGTTCACTTATCAAGGTTTTTAACCTTGAAAAGTGGCCAATTTTAGTGTAATTCCCTCCCAGCTATCTTACCATAGCTTGGATTCTTTATTGATTACATCATTTTTATGAGAACTAGTTTGTCGACTTGGAATGATCCGTTCTTTACCCTCTCATTACAGTCACGAGTTGTATTTTGTTTAGTTACGGTCATCCTCAATGCAACTTTCTTCCTTTATTATTCAAGGAGGTCTAGAGTGACTATAAGTTGTTAATCATTTTTCACATTTTCGAAACAGTGAAATCTTAGACAAGGAATCTCTAGTTCGATTGGCAACACAACTTCGGTAACATATGTCCAAGAGAAAAGCTTTGATCCCATTGAATCTCTCATCGTCATTTTATATGTCCATAAGATTGAGATCAATTTCTCTACTCATAGACCTTTATAGTCATCCAACTCAGTTTTTATCCCATGAAGGAGTGTTCAATTTGTCACTCATACCTGATTGTGTCACCTTGGATGTTTGGGGGCAGAGAAGTAGTGATTTATTTTAAGCTGGTCACATAGATTATCAATTCTTATATTATCGAATTTCATGTTCTTATAAGAGATTGATCAATAATCTTGGCTAAGGGTTTGGTCTCAACCCATTTCCTAAAGTAGTAAATTGCAACTAGAATAAACTTACATTGACCTATCCCAATTGAAAATGGACCTAGGATGTACATACCACATATAGTGAGTTACCATGGCGATATAATTACTGATAGTTCTTAACTGGTTGGTGAATATCATCCAAAATTCACTAATATCGATCCAATTTTTCCAATATAGTGCTCAATATTTTTATTCATCATCGTCCAATAATAAACTTGCATTAAAGACCTTTGTTATAAGATTATTTTCCAAAGGTGTCCCTTACAGATGCCTTCTTGGAGATTTCTCAAAATTGGTTACCTCCATTGGGTGAATGCAATGTGGGATTGGTCGGGAATAACCTCTTTGGTATATGACCCCTTTATAAGGAAAATACTTCATCGCCTTAATTCTTATCTTCTTTTCTTCCACCCGATCTTTAGGAAGGACATCCTCCTTTATATATTAGACATATTTATCCATCCAACTTGGTCCATATTCTGCCACACTTACTATTTTTTCTTTTTCTATTTGAATGTTTTATCGATCCATGATTTCTAAAAGGGGATTCCGTTGATTTATTAACTCTAGCCTGACTAAATGATCGGATTTAGCATTGTCTTCTCTTAGGATGTTCTTGATAAGGAACGTTCATAACTATCACATTATTTTTTGAAATCACTTTAGAAAGTCCATCATGTGTTTCCCCATCACTTAGTACTCCCTCATTAGATGCTCAATGACTATATTTGAGTTGCTAAATAACTCTACTAAATCTTCTTTGAGAGAAAACACCAACCGTGCATTAACAATCATCGCCTTATAATCTGCTTCATTATTAGATGTTCTGAAGTTGAACCTTGATGACACAACACAACTACCATCTCGTGTCTCTACGATCAATCCTTCTCCATAACCCTCCTTTTTAGAAAATTTATCCATATGGACCACCCATACTTTCTTTCCTTCAGTGTTCTCATGACAAGTGTCATCCCCTTTTATATTTGTAAATTTAGATAAGAAGTCGAAGAATTATTATCCCTTGGTAGTTGCCATTGGTTTATACTATAAGTCAAACTCCGCGAGCTCAACTAACCACTTCATCAACCTCCCAAAAACTTTTGCCTTGCGGAGGATCTGTCTATGTGGATAATCTATTAAAATATCTATGGTATGGTCCTAGAAATATAGCCTGAACTTTTAGGCCGACACGATGAGTGTGTAGGCCAATTTCTCCAGCTTTGGATGTATTCAATATTCTCTTTTGAATACCATAATGAAGTAGTAAACTGGTCACTAAACCACTGCATTATTTTGATAAGGAT
This sequence comes from Sambucus nigra, assembly GCA_949130495.1. Lineage (NCBI taxonomy): Eukaryota > Viridiplantae > Streptophyta > Magnoliopsida > Dipsacales > Adoxaceae > Sambucus > Sambucus nigra. The sequence goes on along the minus strand of OX422219.1, from coordinate 377,419,954 downwards.
CGAACTGATCGTTCTCAAAGAGACAATAATGTAAAAGTAAAATTCCTCTCTTGGAACTGCCTTCGAGAAAAGTGAGACCTCTGCCAGATAAGTCTTCAAATATTGGAAGACCTGTTTAAGTTCGTCTATTTAGACGAGTTTCATTTTTAACCTTTTGAAGAAAGGAATAAAGCTATTATTTACCTTTCTCACAAATCAATTTAGTGCTTCTACCCTCCCCATAAGCATTTGTATCTCTTTATAGTCTTTAGAGTTCTTATATATAGCACTGGTTGAATCTTTTTAAGGTTAGCCTCTATCCCCCTCTGGGTCACCATAAAACCTAAAATATTTCCTAAGGCTACATTGAAGGTGCACTTCTATGGGTTTAACTTCATCCGACACTAATTGATGATTTTAAAAATCTCATCCAAGTTGGATACATGACGCTTCACTTTCATACTTTTCAGCAAGATCTCATTAATATACATTTTCATTATTTTTTCTATTTGTTGCTCAAATATTTAGTTGAAGAGTATTTGATTATCCATGGGTATTTTTAGACCAGACATCATCACTCAATTATAATATATCCCTTAATCTGTCAAGAACAAAGTATTTTCTTTGTCTTCTGGGTGCATATGGATGCAGTTGTACTCGGAGTTAACATTCATAGATGATATGATTTCCTTCCTGATTGTACCATCTTCCAGAGCATTAATCATGGAGAGAAGGTACAAATCCTTCGAACAAGCTTCGTTTAGATATGAGTAATCCACATATAGTCACCACTTGTCGTTTGCCTTTTTTGTCCATTATGACATTTGACAACCATCAGTATATTTAATGTCCCGAATAAAACATGCATCACAAAGATTTTGTACTTCAATATGGTTCGATTAATTTCTCTCGAGGTTAAATTCCCTCTTTTTCTATCATACTGTTCGGCTACACGGATTGACCTTCAACTGATGGGTCATGATCGAAGCATCAATTCCTGATATATCCTTCTCGCTCCTAAAAAACGTCATGTGATGTCTCTTAAGTAACAAGGGTAATTCTTCCCTCTTTCCTATAGTCACCGATGATCCTACACACACTACCCTTTTTTAGACGATCATTGTATAATGAGATTGGGATTAAGTCCTCAAATGAGGATCCCATAGTTGGTTCCTCCCATGGATCCATACCATTGATGTTCAATGTATCCTTCTTCCTCTTTTTCATATATAAATAGTAATAAGTCCTAGCGTATGACTGACTTCCACGCACTGTTCCCATTTCGTTCGATGTTAAGAATTAAAGGGTGAAGGACTAAATTGATAGAAATACGTCAAGTTTAGTCAGGGTCATCCACTCAATTAGAATATTATAGGATGAAGGTAGCCTTACCACCAAGAACTCTACCTATAAAGTCGTCATCTGGGGATCCTTCCCTGTTACAAATGGGAGTTCAATCGACCCTTTTGGATATTCTTTCACTATAGAGAATACTAATAGTGGTTCATTTACTATCTTTAGCTGCGCTCCCCAAAGCTTTATTTGCTCAAAACATTCCAAATAAATGATATTCATTGAACTACTTATGACTGACCATAATTCTTTCGAAGGTCTAATTTGATACCGAATATTTGATTGAGATGGGATCATTACGAGGAGTGATAAGATCATCCGAGTCCTTTGGAATGAAGGTGATTTCATCCCAGTATTCACGAAGTTTATCCATTTGTATCTCTTATAGGTTTTATGAGCCGATGTTGACTAGTCTAGATTCGAACCCATCAAAGATCAGATTGATCCTACTTATTTTCTCATCTACATCCACCTATCTTGGCTCCTCTCTTCTCTCTTGTCGTTCTTTTGGTCATATTTTACACCAATGATCCATTCTTCCGTTATTTCACTCATTCTTCCTTCCATTACCTCTCTTAACAAACTCTTGTAAATGCCCCCTTTGCACCAACGTATCGATATTACACTTTAGATGAAGGTAATCGTTGGTATCATAGACATAATCTTGATGGAATTGGCATTGATGGTTAGACTTTAGCTTGAGTGTAATGTTCTTCGGTCTATTCATCTACCATAACATATTCGAGATGACAATGAAATTTCACACCTGTCCCACACTCATATTGAGAGGAGAGTACTTTTATATTTGTGCTTGATTCACCCTTTTATTCCTCCGCAGAACAAATATCTATTTGATTCGGACATCCTCATCTCCTCTCTCCCTAAAACCTCCCATATAATGAGTATATTGTTGGATGTTATCCTCAGAATGGATGGGCTTCTTCACTTTATTCATCAGTTCGTCCATATTGATATGGGGTCCCTCTGATAAAGAGTAGATAGTTGTGCGAATGTATACTCCACGTAAGATGGATGAGATATCCACCCTCTCATCGGGATGGTCGATATATAGGATTTCATTATTAAACCTCTTTATATACTTTTTTTAAATTCTCTTACCTAGTCTAGAGGATATTGAACCGATGGTCGATCGTCTTTCGATTAATCCTTATTCTAGTGAAGTTCTTGACTAACCATTTTAAGAGATCTCTAAAACACATGATAGAGTTAGGTGTCAAGAGATTGAACCAAGTCCTCACCGATCCTTTTAGTGTTGGAGAGAATTCTCAACACCTGATCTGGTCCGAGATAGTAAGGAAGTCCATATGGGCCACATAGTGAGATATGTGGTACCTAGGGTTTACTTTCTCATTGGATGAATCCATTCTTTAGAACTTAAAATTAAAAGGCACGGGGAAGTCTATTACATCCTGAAAAAATAGAGACGCACTCTCGACATTTTTAACATTGATGAAGACTGGTGAGAGGTTCATCTGCCTAGCCACTAATTTTCGATGTATGGTGAAGGATATTGCGACATAGGTGGATGCAAAAAGGGAGACTCATTTTTCAAATTTTGTTCTACCGGCGCATTATGAACCTTCGGTTTCTCTTATGACGATGGTGGGTTAGGTTGAACACGACTTAGAAATTTGGCAACCTAAACTTGGAGGACTTTTTATTACTCCATGAGGTCATTGGTGGCTTATGCTACTTGAGTTTTGTTCATGGATTTGGAAAATGTCATTCCCATAAATGATTGTAATTATATTGAGGTAGAAATATAATTTTCACACATATAACACAATAAAGATAAAACTGTAGATTGAAGTATGTATTAATAAATGAATGTAAGTAGGAGACTGGGCACAAGATGTACGTGGTTCGATCATGCTTGGCCTACATCCACAGGGTGAAGGGGAGGGGGAGATCTTTTATTAATATGGATAATTACAAAGAGCAGTTTATATTTCTAACATTCATCATTTAGTTCACTGTATATAAGGTATTATATACAAAATATTTACAACATCATTCCCATTTTTTAGAAAACACGTTGAGGGAAATTAAGTTGAAAGATAGGCGTGTTCATCTATAATATCTCCATTTGTACCCACACTTCCTATTTACTGAAATTTTGGACCACCTTGGGAACGTGGTAATTGTTTAGGGAAATGTCCGGTTGATAAAGTCTTATGAGTTCAAAATTTTCCAACGATCATTAGGCTAATAATGAGAGTTAGGCAAATGAAGGTAGGATGTTCGGCTTAGCGGGCTTGAACATCAATCTATTCAGTAAGCTTATGCTCCCACATATGTAGATTTTCCAACGACTCGTTTGGATTTTTCCTATGCTTTCCCCATTCAGAGCTGAACTCCCGCATCATAATGGATGGGATCTAAATAGACTGACATGCCATAAAAAATTATAAAGTACTGCACAAATGAACAATTTTTTTTTTTAGTTTTAAAGAAAATTTCAAAAGAAAAAACAATTGACTCAACAGAAAACCAAATATTTTGGTATTTTTCATATAGACTAAAAAATAAAGAATCATAATTTAAAAGACACAAACATCATAGCACTAGTTGTAATACATAGCATGGACAACAAAACTAGCGTATGAAAAATATGTAAACATAATCACTCATAAGATATAACACGTGATAAATCATTTGAAAGCATGCGAGAATTAACAAGTCTAATATTAAGTGCCTCAAAATCATATTTTTGAAACCGAATAGATGATGTGTTTATACCTTGGATTTTGGGAACCATGGTAACACGAGATTCAGACTTCCTAGGTACTTTATAATAACAAAGAAAATCCTCATAAGGTGGTCTTTCCTATCAAAGTGTGTGCATCTGTAAACATGAGGATGACTATACTCGAATTGACCTTTGGGAATATCCTTGGCAATAATTTACTCTCTCACAATATTAGTCTTGTCATTAATAGAAAAAGAATTTGGACCATTGTATCCTAAATATATCTTCTAATTTTTTATTTTGACAGTTCATAAAATTTTATCCAACTTTTTCTACCCAGATTCCAAATCAAACTGAACACTCCTTGAGTCTTGTAATTCAGCTTATATGTCCAAAATTCTAGACTCAAGTAAAAGTTTAAAATAATCAAATTTTAGGGACTCCTTTTTCATATTATCTATCATTACTAGAAGTTTATCTCTCTCCCCCTCAATGCATGCGAGATTCTCCTTAAGATTCTTCTCACATGCCCTTAAATCCTCATTCTATTTATCATTATTTTCTAGGAACTTTTTTTCAACATGGCCTCTAGTTTTAAATTTTCCTTTTTCAATTTCAAAGACTTCATATACAATTCACGAAAGGTGACTTGAAGATAACTATCTTCCTCGTCACTCATTTGCTCTTCTTCCTCCTCATCACTAACATAGGAATCAAAATACTGGACCTCAGAACTGTCACGAGAATGATTATCTTCATCAATGGAAGAATTTTCATTTAAGGTCACAAGATTAGCCATGAAAGAGGTGTATTGATGCTCCACGGGGGAATTAGTTTCTAATTTTAACTAACAAGCACTAAGGGTTGTATTGTAAGCCTTAAGCTTCTTAACTTCCGTCCTTGGTTTAGTGGGACACTCAAAAGCATTAGGACCAAACCCTTGACACTCATAACACTTGTACCGATTATCCACCTTCTTTGGGTTATCCCTCTTCTTTCTTTCACGGTTATTACTAAAGTTCTTTGATTTCTTATTCGAATTCTTCTTTCCTCTAAGTTTATGAAATTTAGTGAAATTTTTTGCAAACCTAGAATTCTCTTAGTGTTTTAACTTACCCTCACTCTCGGAATATGACACGTCCTCCTTATGGTTTTTTAATAATAAACTATTTTCTTTATTTTCTATCTTAATGGGGGGACATATGTTTCTCTCATAGGTTTGGAGTTCACCTACAGGTTCTTGAACTCAAAGATTATCAACAACTCTAAGATAATCTAGAGCCATGACTTTTGCATTAAATCTTTTAGGTAGTGACCTTAAGATTTTTCTAACCACTTTCGACTCAGGGATAGTTTTACCAAAGTAAAATGAGTAGTTAACAATATTCGACATTTTAGCATAAAAAGCATCGAATGACTGTTTCTCTTCCATTTTAATCATTTTAAACTTAGTTATTAGATTTTGCAACTTAGAAACCTAAATCATATTCGTACCCTCATGCGTAGAGTTTAAAATTTCCCAAGAATCCTTTCGTTCTCACAAGTCATAATAAGCCTAAAACCTTACTACAAATTCGTTCTCCTAAGTCATGAAAATATAAAAAATAACGATCACACCATTGGAATTGAAAGTTGAGGCATTTTTCAACCTTAATACAAAGAGAATACGCTTTTAATAATCCACCTTTAGTGGAAGAAGTTCAAATTTTTTTGATCGAGATCCAAATAGTCTCATCTATATATTTTAAGAAATTTTCATTCGATCCTTCCAATATGGATATCTTAAACCATCAAACATGAGAGGCTAGGTAATGGAACTACCTTCACAATTAAACTCCATTAAGAAAACCTAAAACATAGAATCCTACAGATAAACACATGCTACTGTGACACCCCGCCTAATAAAATACCGAGCGATCACTCCTATATCAAATTAAAACAGGAGTCGCATATGGATCATTCTTAGCATCACTATCGAAAACCAATTTAATTACTAATAACCTATTAGGTTGGCGCCAAAATTTTACTTAACTACTTTTTTAAACAACTAAACGATTAAAACATCCACACAGTTTATGTAAATGAAACGGAAATGATACAACCATATCGACTACCGCACTAAAAGGCGGAAAAAGAATAAAAAAATGAAATTGGTCCACTGGCCCGAATATTTATACAGTACCTCCTATCTAGAGTACAAGAATAGAAGCATCTATCGAAAACCTGCATGCATCCACAGCTGTTGCAGTAGACGTCTGACTCGAAAGAAGTTTCATCCAGGCATCCCTGTGTCTGGACACCTATATATATATATATATATATATATAGCAAGAGAGGGAAAAGTAGATAAACGGGTCAGAGCCCGAGTGTGAAAAATATTTGGCAAGTGCATAAATGCTTTATTTTTTTAAAAATGTGTTTTATCTCATATTTAAATTTGGTATCGCACTCCCATGAGATACCTCTCACCTCTCTTCTAATAGTGCACACCTAGCGCATCCCTATGAACATCCTAGTCAAGCTACGTTGCCTAACTAATCTGTCACCTATCTTCTAACCACCCTTGTTATTCCAAGCACTAAGTTATAAACTTCTCCCCAGTCTCAACACTATGCCATGTTCGTGCGTGGGGTGTCTCGCAGAGCGAAATCGAAACAAGGAACCCCCCTATACACTACTACGCGACAAGGTCGATCGTCGAGATCCATTAGACCCTCAGTACACAACGAATGTACATACTATATAAGGATATACATAACATACTTACTCTAATATACATAATTCAATAAACATCCGAATAATATCTCCCCGACTGAGGTTTACTTTATATTCATCTTTATAGTACACATCCGGATCTATCTCCAGGACTGAGGTTTACTTTATATTCATAATACACATCCGGATCTATCTCCTGGACTGAGATTTCCTATAATCATAATACACATACGGATCTATCTCTCGGACTGAGATTCTATATAATCATAATACACATCCGGATCTATCTCCCGGACTGAGATTCTATATAATCATAATACACATCCGGATCTACCAGATCTATCTGCCGGACTGAGATTCTCTATACTCATAATACACATCCGAATCTGTCTCCCAGATTGAGATTATCTATATTCTCGTGGATATATATACTACCTTGTTCTCATGCATAAGGAATATACCATATGATACACATCCGGATCTATCTCCCAGACTGAGAATCTCTATATACATCCGGATCTACCTCTGGGACTGAGAATCTCTATATACATTCGGATCTATCTCCCGGACTGAGAATCTCTATATACATCCGGATCTACCTCCCGGACTGAGAATCTCCATATACATCCGGATCTACCTCCCGGACTGAGAATCTCTATATACATATATACCATCACATATAAATACATATGTATTCATATTATAATATATATACTTTAATAATATAGTATATATATACTATATATTCCTCCTCGAATATATATATGTGTGTGTGTGTGTGTGTGTGTGTGTGGCCATAATTGCCAATCACATCTAGCGATGACCAATAATCCAAAATATTATCTCAAAGAATCATATTAATAAATTTACATACTCACGATTCTATACCGAAAGTATTCCCTCACTTGATAAATAATAAATACCTTATTCCCATCTAAGGATTTAGTGGATATCTCCAAATATACCGATTTACATAACTAAATAAGTATATTCTCCAACTCATCCTAATAATCTCATAGGATTCCCTCAACCATCATCAATAAAATTATGTTATCCCGCACGTATACATATAGTCCAAAATGGCCACTGAAACTATCCCAATCGATATTCGACCCCGAATACCCTAAAATTGAATAGGTTGTGGATTTCCTTCCCACAAACCCAATGACTACATCTTGTCCAGATAATTTTTTAGAGGTCCCCGACCTAGTTTAGGAACCCCAACCTTCTAATTCCTCAACTTACCTATTTTCCTCAAAAATAACACTTTAGTGTCACAGAGATAGAACACTCACTTAATTCCCACAATTTCCCTCCATTGGATGACTATTTACTCTTAAAAGATTACTTATTTCCTCACCTAAATAACCTCGAATCAATTTAGAATTGGAATTTATCCCATTTAATTAACACTAGGAAAAGTTGTTAAAATTCCTGAAGGGTCGATCGATCGACCCATGGCCCTCGATCGATGGTTTGATCGATCGAACCTCTACTCTCGATCGATCGATCACGTCAGGCAACTTCTTCTCCGAGAAGCTGTTTCGGCCATTAAAGCTTCTCCCAAGCTTCTATCTCTGCTCCCAACATCCTACAACCTCAACCAACTACATACACGTATATAAAATGGGTTCTAAACTTCCTAAAACCCAAAACCAACAATTTATTTCTACGAATTTCTACGTTCCTCGAATTAGAAAATTATTGGGGTTTATTCGTTTTAACTCCCGAAAACACAACCCAAAATATTTAGGGTTTATTATTACCAAACTACGATATGAGATTTATGCTCAAAAGACAATAAAGCAAGTAAGCACTTGCCTCGTGGATAAAATCCGACGATCCCGAGTCGTGTCCGACGGAGTCTGGCCCGAAATCTCCCTTTTCTCTTCTTTTTCTTCCTTCCTCTCTCTCTTCTCTCTTTTCTTTCTATTCTCTCCCCCTCACCCTCCTTATACAGAGAGAAAAAGGTTTATACCCCTTAAAACCCAAAAATGATCCGTTTACTCAAATATGAACCCTTTTAACTCTAAAATTTCTCGAAACTCAATTTCGACCAACGAACACTCTTTTCGGACTATCTCGGCTATTTCGAGACTCACTGTGCAGTCGGAATTTCCATCCGAAGTACTTGAACGCAATCCACTATTTTAACCCATTGCATCTCACAGCGGGTTTTTCCAATTAAAATATTACCTTTTGTCGCTTTACTCAACGACGACATATAATTAAATTACTTCAACCTATTTACTTAATCCTAAAAGTAAATACAACACCCATCGAAAATCATCTAATCCTTGAAAATCCTAAAAATCACTATTCTGAGAAATTCCTCAATTTTCCAATTTATACCCCATTATGGATTTTAATTATCTCCAAAAGGATGGGTTGTTACATAATCCCCCCCCTTACAACGGAATTTCGTCCTCAAAATTCGGATACACCCGATGCTACTAGTACTAACCTAAGATCACTCCAAATCCTAATACCTCAAGGGGAACGATACTAACCCAATGGTTCTCAACCATACACTATACAGTTACCATGGTCGTAAAGTGACTCCAACAATGCCACATGGCACCTATCATTTCTTGTGCCCCATGTGGAAAGACAAGCCTAAAGCCGCCACTGAAACACTATTTTAAACGATCACTCGTCAAAATCCGGGTATTTAATTTCCCCCAAAAAGAAATTACTCTAACGCTCGACCACTCTCGTCAGTGTCCTTTATTTTCTTGGGCACGATGTTCCATCTAACACACTCTAAATCCATTCGTGACTGCTTTACGGCATAAACTCCAACTATATACACTAAGCCGTTTGCTATTTTCAGGCAGTTCATAAAACCAACTTACTAAGGTGCCCATACACCTTTCTAACCCGTGAACATCTTCACGACCATTACAAACATTCTATACGTAGCACTCTCTCTAAATAAGGTCCTCCTTTCCTCGGTGTAATACTCACACATGGGTCCTCCCAACCCACGAAACTCAATTCTCCTCAGGGTTAATCAACCAATCTTCTTGTGGTTTACTTCCCAAAATCTTTCTATATCGGCGTCACTAACTCCATTGAACTTATTCTCTAACAACCTACGATCTAGGCATTGCCCCACCTACGCAAAATGAGTACAATCCTAAGTATATCCCTAGTGCCCAAGGCCTCTCTCAACTTCCGACATTTGCTTGGTTTCATGCGTGGGACGTCTCGCAGAGAAAAATCTAGACAAGGAACCCTCCCGTTACACTACTCCCTCGCGTTGTCGGTCATCGAGATATAGCGACCTAAGGCACACCAGCGGGACGTCCTAAATCCTACCTCGCTAACCTACGAACGCATTTCTACTATTCTATCCTCCCACCTGAGCGAAAAGGAAAATCTATCTAATCGAAGTGTTCGCTCTCTGCAAAAGCGTTACGATTATCATACCAAAAATATACTTCCTCAAAATTTGCCTTTTCATTAAGGCCTGGCTATAATCCTCAAATCAATTTCTCTAAGTCCTACTTCACCCACCCACTTGTGGTGAGAGGACAACTTTAGTGCTTTTCCATAGCACAATATTTCCATAAACATACCATCATCACATGGCTCATAGTCTATAGTGTTTCATTCACACTATATGAATTATCCACAAAATCCACATCCTTGAATCCTATAACATCTCTCCACTCCTGGCGTCGTTAAGGTTCATGCGTGGAGCGTCTCGCAAAGCGAAATCCAAAAAAGGAACCCCTCGAACACACTACTACTTAACTTCGTCGGTCATGGAGGTTCGTTATCTTTGAATATGCAACCGGGATAATCCTATCCCCTCTTTCAACCAAATGTGGTCTGAACTCCCATCTCTATCCAGGAGCCATACCACTAAGCGATCTCACCCCACCCAGTCCTTGCGCAATCAATAATGAGCTTAAAATCACAGCTTAACAATAATCCCTACATATCTTAAATCACATCTATAAGGTCGCTACGCACTCAAATCATAATAATGAAACCTCTACTCACCGAAGTTCCACATATGCACATAATAAAGGCCAACTCAACCTATATCCAGGTGAGATATCGAAACAACAACCCGTTCCACCATGGAACTGCGGACACGATAGTCTTGCCATCATTAGCCTGCTATCGCTCCGAACAACAAAGAATATAATATAATCATAATATTACCATACTCGTATAAACATATAAGACGAGTATCATAAGTCAGATATATATTCAAAATATCAACACCCGCCTTTATAGAGAGTGAAAGAAAAATATAACTCCGCTACTGCGGAAAACACAAAGTCCTAAATTACATAATGTTATCGATATCGCCACAAAGCTCAAACTACACACACGAGTTTGGGGCTAACGAACACCGAGACTTTATCTAGCCACACCAATTATACCTCTTCCTTCTGAGGTGAAACTCATAACAAAAACTTCGCCTTTATCTACTCCAAATGGTTCTTAGACCTGGTAAACTTGCCCTAACTGAACCAAAATTGCCTTAACTCTATGCCCCATCTGGGCACCCTAATCTTGTTCTTTACTCCTACCGGGAAAGGACCACCCATGCGGCTCCGCACTCCACATCATTATTTTCATCACTGGCCTTCCTGACCATGATAAAGTTATTAGCATCTCGGACTCCATTGTCGCGATCCTGACAATAACTTTACTAATTCCCCCTAGCTTCTTCTTTGTTAGAAGGAGATTCCACTACCGACCTTAACAACCCCGTTTTAACAAATTCCCCAGGTGGATATCCACCAATGGGGTACTCGAACATACCCATTCTCTATAAGTGTTAGAAACACTTCTCTAATGAGCCTATCATTCCTCAAAAGGACTCATTATTCATTGCACCTACCTTACCTCGGTACAAGGTTCACTTCTCCATATTACTCTTTATTCACTGTCGACCTCTGGCTGATCATTATGCGAATAATTCAAAAATGGCATTCTTCTCATTATTTCTAAATAATGGGGACTCATGGTTAAAGCTATCCGTAAGATCCCTTTCGAACCCTTAGCTTCATAGGGTAATTCAACTTTAGTACTGCTCTCTACCATGGCAGTACTTGGGTACTTTCAACTACTATACTTTAGTATTCGTTGCAACAATCCTCAGCAAATACTATAAAGGAAGTGACCTCTACTACGGTCCTCGTCCCCTACTTCTACCAGCTGCTCCAATTAAGCGCCGCCTCCTGCTGCCATCCAAGCCCCGCACACGAATCTTAAACGAGCATGAAAAATATTTACATAATCTTATACTATGGCAGGAGAACGAAATCTCACAAGAGAAATCAACCATCGTAATCCTGAGGCTCTATATCAAATCGAGAGCAATGCTGAAAGCGTAGTACGTCCGCACAGATTCCTAAGGCCACTAGAACCTAATGCTCTGATACCATCTGTGACACCCCGCCTAATAAAATACCGGGCGATCACTCCTACATCAAATTAAAACAGGAGTCGTATATGGATCATTCTTAGCATCACTGTGGAAAACTAATTTAATTACTAATAACCTATTAGGCTGGCATCAAAATTTTACTTAACTACTCTTTTTAAACAACTAAACGATTAAAACATCCACACAGTTTATGTAAATGAAACTGAAATGAGATAAAATAACCAAACACTCGGTACAAATATGATACAACCATATCGAATGCCGCACTAAAAGGCGGAAAAAGAATAAATAAATGTAATTGCGCCATTGGCCCGAATATTTATACAATACCTCCTATCTAGAGTACAAGAATAGAAGCGTCTATAAAAAACCTTCGTACATCCACAACTGCTGCAACAGACATCTGACTCGAAAGAAGTGTCATCCAGGCGTCCCTATGTCTGGACACCTATATAATATATATATATATATATATATATATATATATATAGAAAGAGAGGGAAAAGTAGATAAACAGGTCAGAGACCGATTGTGAAAAATATTTAGCAAGTACATAAATGCTTTATTTAAAAAAAAATGTGTTATATCTCATATTTAAATTTAGTATCGCACTCCAACGAGATACCCCTCACCTCTCTTCTAATAGTACACACCTAGCGCATCCCTATGAACATCCTAGTCAAGCTACGCTGCCTAACTAATCCGTCACCCATATTCTAACCACCCTAGTTATTCCAAGTACTAAGCGCTAAACTTCTCCCCAGTCTCAACACTATGCCATGTTCGTGCGTGGGGTGTCTCGCAGAGTGAAATCCAAATAAGGAACCCCCCCTATACACTACTATATGGCAAGGTCGATCGTCGAGATCCCTTAGACCCTCAGTACATAACGTATATACATATTATATAATGATACACATAACATACTTACTCTAATATACATAATTCAATATACACCCGGATAATATCTCCCGGACTGAGGTTTACTTTGTATTCATCTTTATAGTACACATCCGAATCTATCTCCCGAACTGAGGTTTACTTTATATTCATAATACACATCCGGATCTATCTCCCGGACTGAGATTGCCTATAATCATAATACACATCCGGATCTATCTCCCGGACTGAGATTCTCTATAATCATAATACACATCCGGATATATGTCCCAGACTGAGATTCTCTATAATCATAATACACATCCGGATCTATCTCCCGGAATGAGATTCTCTATACTCATAATACACATCCGGATGTATCTCCCGGATTGAGATTCTCTATATTCTCGTGGATATATATATTACCTTGTTCTCATGCACAAGGAATATACTATATAATACACATCCGAATCTATCTCCCGGACTGAGAATCTCTATATACATTCGGATCTACCTCCCGGACTGAGAATCTCTACATACATCCGAATCTATCTCCCGAACTGAGAATCTCTATATACATCCGGATCTACCTCCCGGACTGAGAATCTATATATACATCCGAATCTACCTCCCGGACTGAGAATCTCTATATACATCCTGATCTATCTCCCGGATTGAGAATCTCTACATAAATCTGAATCTATCTCCCGGACTGAGAATCTCTATATACATCCGGATCTACCTCCCGGACTAATAATCTATATACATCCGGATCTACCTCCCGGACTCAGAATCTCTATATACATCCAGATCTATCTCCCAGATTGAGAATCTCTATATACATATATACCATCACATATAGATACATATGTATTCATATCATAATATATATACTTTAATCACATATTATATATATATATATATATATATATATATATATATATATATATATATATATATATATATATATGTGTATGTGTGTGTGTGTGTGTGTGTGTGGCCATAATTTCCAATCACATCCAGCGATGACCAATAATCCAAAAGATTATCTCAAAGAATCATATTCATACATTTACATACTCACGATACAATACCGAAAGTATTCCCTCACTTGATAAATAATAAATACCCTATTCCCATCTAAGGATTTAGTAAATATCTCCAAATATACCGATTTACATAACTAAATCAGTATATTCTCCAATTCATCCTAATAATCTCATAGGATTCCCTCAACCATCATCAACAAAATTATGTTATCCCGCACGTATAATCATATAGGCCAAAATGGCCACTGAAACTATCCCAATCGATATTCGACCCCGAATACCCTAAAATTGAATAGGTTGTGGATTTCCTTCCCACAAACCCAAGGACTACATCTGGTCCAAATAATCGTTTAGAGGTCCCCACCCTATTTTAGTAACACCACCCTTCTAATTCCTCAACTTACCTATTTTCCTCGAAAATAACATTTTAGTGTCACATACATAAAACACTCACTTAATTCCCATAATTTCCCTCCATCGGATGACTATTTACTCTTAAAAGATTACTTATTTCCTCACCTAAATAACCTCGAATTAATTTAGAATTGGAATTTATCCCATCAAATTAATACTAGGAAAAGTTGTCAAAATTCCTTAAGGGTCGATCGATTGGCCCATGGACCTCGATTGATCGATGGTTCGATCGATCGAACCTCTACCCTTGATCGATTGATCATGTCGGACAGCTTCTTCTTCAAGAAGTTATTTCGACCATTAAAGCTTCTCCCAAGCTTCTATCTCCACTCCCAACATCCTACAACCTCAACCAACTACCTACACGTATATTAAATGGGTTATAAACATCCTAGAACCCAAAACCAATAATTTATTTCTACGAATTTCTACTTTTCTCGAATTAGAAAATTATTGGGGTTTATGCGTTTTAAATCCCGAAAACTCATTTTATCCACGAAAACCCAACCCAAAATCTTTAGGGTTTCTTATTACCAAACTACGATATGAGATTTATGCTCAAAAGTAAATAAAACAAGTAAACACTTGCCTCGTGGATAAAATCCGACGATCCCGAGTCGAGTCTGGCGGAGTCTGGCTCGAAATCTCCCTTTTCTCTTTTTTTCTCTTCCTTCCTCTCTCTCTTCTCTCTTTTCTTTCTATTCTCTCCCCCTCACCCTCCTTATATAGGGAGAAAAGGGTTTATACTCCTTACAACCAAAAAATGACTCGTTTACTCAATTACGGCCCTTTTAACTCTAAAATTTCTCAAAACTCAATTTTGACCAATGGACACTATTTTCTGACTATCTCGTCCATTTCGAGACTCACTGCGCAGTCGGAATTTCCATCCGAGGTACTTGACCGTAATCCACTATTTTAACCCATTGCATCTCACATCGGATTTTTCCAATTAAAATCTTACCTTTTGTCATTTTACTCAACGGCGAAATATAATTAGAATACTTCAACCTATTTACTTAATCCCAAAAGTAAATACAACACCCATTGAAAATCATCTAATCCTTGAAAATCCCAAAAATCACTATTTTGAGAAATTCCTCAGTTTTCCAATTTATACCCAATTATGGATTTTAATTATCTCCAAAAGGACGGGTTGTTACAGCTACCTACTCTAATAATAATTTTATGCTGTGCATACATGAATTACCAACTGTCAAATTTTAATCTAATTAAATAATAGAGTGAATGATTACCCATTTTTATATCATCCACATATTAAAAAAGTTTTTAAAAAACTTTGCCACAATTATATTTTTCCTTAAACGTTCATCAAGGTGAGTATGCAAGAGTAAAATAAACGAAGTAAAGAACAATCAAACAATGATGTAATGTACTTGGAAAACCCATGACAAAAAAAACCTTGAATCTAAAATTGGGGTAATAGGCAGTTTGGGATGGTGGGCTCCTTGAATGTTCTTGGGTTAAATGAGTTTTTTTTAAAAACTATTTGTTCTTTTTGTATCAACTAATTTTTTTTCGTACAAAAGTGGATCTAATTCGTTTTAAACCAAGTTAGTTTTTGTTTTTTGTTAAAACTGAATCTGAGTTTGTTTAATACTTTATGATCCGATCCAATATTTAATCTGGTCTGAAGTTTTATTTAAAAAAAGGAAAAAAAATTGATTTGATTTGTTTTTGTGATATGACTTGTTTTCATGATCTGATTTGTTCATTACTAGAGTTGGTTTTCCTTTGTGTTTTCTACAGGATCTAAAGGTTTTTAAGATAAGCGATTTAAGTTCATTTTTTGTCAAAGATTTTAATAAGAAAAGGGTGAAACACAACCCAATAAACTATTTCTAGCATGTGTTCTTGGTCTAATCCTGAAGAACAAATATTGAACAATTTATTTAGATAAAAAATCGGAAGTCGGGTTTGCTTCATTCGAAAAAAGATACTTTCAAAGAGTTATGTATTATGGCTAACACTTTAGAGAGTTACGTATAACGGGTAAGACTTAAAGACACAATGCACCCATTAACCAGGTTTGTCTTTTCCTCAACTACAATATAGGAAAATGCAAGAAATATAGGAAAAGGTTATAAATTATTTTACTCGAGAGGGAGAGATAATTATAGAAATGGGGTGGGTATAAATGTTGATCACCATATGGAAGATAAAGTGGTGGATGTTAAAAGATAGGAAGATAGATTAATGAGCATTAATATTATCTTAGATAAAACACTAATACAACAAATGCCTATGCACGAAAATATATTTTCAGGAGGTGACTTGAATGGACATGTTGGAGTGAAATGGGACGGTTATCCAAGGATATACGGAGGCTATGATTTTGGTACGAGAAATGAAGGAGGGAAAACTATCTTAGAATTTTTCAAGGCATATGATATAACATTAACAAACATATTTAAAAAAAGGAAGAACACTTAATAATAATTAAAGGCGGGGAGAATAAAAATCAAATAGATTATTGCTTACTTAGAAAAACAGACTTAAACACATGCAAGGATTATAAAGTTAACCCGGAAGAAATCTTGACGAATCAACATCTCCCATTAGTAATAGATTTATCCATTAAAGGATATAAGTACCAAAAACAGAAAATAGGATTTCAGAATATAAAATGAAAGGATTTAAAAGGATGCAAAGAGATAGAACTTAGGCAGAAGTTTTTATTACGCATGAAGTGGAATTGAGATGACAATGTTAACAAAATTTGTTGCAGATCAACGAAGGATATTGAGAAGATAAGTAAGAAAATTTTAGGTGAGATTGAAGGAAAAATATTCATTAAAAAGAGACTTGGTGGTAAGAGGATGAGGTGCAAAAGATAAGACAAAAAAAATGAGTAAGCTTCAAAGAGTGGAAAAAGGGTAAAAATCAAGAAGACTTAGAAAGTTATAAGAAATTAAAAAGTAAAGTAAAAAATATTATTAAAAATATGCAACAAAATGCACTAGATAATCTTGGATAAATGCTATATAAACAGGCAAGGAATAGAGATTGATTAACAAGGGATATGGGTCAAGTTATATATATATATATATATATATATATATATATATATATATATATATATATATTAATTAATAGTAAAGAAATTCTAGATAGATGGGAGCAGTATTTCGAGGATTATTAGATGAAGAATATCCTGAAAAAGATGTTGAGAATATAGAACCAAATATAGGAATGATATGTCCAATTACTGAAACCGGAGTAAATATATTAATCACAAAAATGGGAAGGAATAAATCGGTTCTCCCGAAAAAAATACCCATAGAGGTGTTGAGAACCCTAAGAAGTATAGGGGTAGGATGGTTAACATGTTTATTTAATAAATTTTTTAAAAAAGGAAACATGCTAGATTAATGGAGGAAAAGCATAACAATACCTTTTTATAAAAATAAAGGAGATATACAAAACTGCAATAATTATAGAGGAATCAAACTGATGAATCACACTATGAAATTATGGAAAAAGGTTATAGAAGAAATATTAAGAAATGAGTTAACTATTTTGGACAATCATTTTGGATTTATGCGAGGGTGATCCACCACAAAAACTATCTACTTTTTAAGATAGTTAATGAAGAAATGTAGAAAGAAAAATTCAAATTTACATATGGTCTTTATAGACATGGAAATGGAATATGATAGAGTAGCTAAGGATATAATATGGTGGGCCTTAAGGAGGAGAAGAATCCCTATGAGTTATATTAAAGTTATTAAGGATATGTATGATAGCAGAAAGACTAGAGTAAGACCTATTTAGAGAAACTAATGATTTTATGATTAGAGTGGGTCTACATCAAGGATCGACTTTAAGTCCTTACTTATTTGCCATAATATTATATGAGATTACTAAGGACATTCAAGAAGATGTACCATGGAATATGTTTTAGTAGATACTTTAAAGGGGGCCTTAGCGATAAATGTAGATACTTGGAGAAATGCTTTAGAATCTAAGGGACTAAAAATCAGTAGAAATATGATTAAATTTATGGAATGTAAATTTAAAAATGAGGCGTCTGATAGAATAATGTTAAAGATTGAAGAAAAGGTGATAAAACCAAACTAATAAATTTCATTATTTAGGTTTAACAATACAAAAGAAATAGGGATATTGATGAGGATGTTATGAGTAGAATATCAACTGGTTGGATGAAATAGAGACAAGCAAGTGGGGTGTTATTCGATAAGAGGATAACTAATAAATTAAAAGAATTTTTTTATAGAATAGTTGTTAGGCCAACGACCATCTATGGAGCAAAATATTGTGCTTCAAAGAAAAACTATGAATAAAGTCTCCCTATTAGTAAGGCGAGGATGCTCCGATGGATGATAGTAATTGCTAAAATGGACAACATTAAAATTCATTATATGAGAAGCGATAAATGTAGATACTTGGAGAAATGCCTTAGAATCTAAGGGACTAAAAATCAGTAGAAATATGATTAAATTTATGGAATGTAAATTTAAAAATGAGGCGTCTGATAGAATAATGTTAAAGATTGAAGAAAAGGTGATAAAACCAAACTAATAAATTTCATTATTTAGGTTTAACAATACAAAAGAAATAGGGATATTGATGAGGATGTTACGAGTAGAATATCAACTGGTTTGATGAAATAGAGACAAGCAAGTGGGGTGTTATTCGATAAGAGGATAACTAATAAATTAAAAGAATTTTTTTATAGAATAGTTGTTAGGCCAACGACCATCTATGGAGCAAAATATTGTGCTTCAAAGAAAAACTATAAATAAAGTCTCCCTATTAGTAAGGCGAGGATGCTCCGATGGATGATAGTAATTGCTAAAATGGACAACATTAAAATTCATTATGTGAGATAGAAGCTAGGAATAACTCCTATTATCGATATATTAAGAGAAAGTAGACTTAGATGGTATGAATATATGTTGCGTAGGCTAGTATATGGACCTATAACAAGAGGGAAATGATTGGAAATAAAGGGTAAAAGTGGAAGGGGCGTCCCTATGCTATCATGGGAGGAAATTATTAGGAGAGATCTTAAGGATTTAAACTTGAATGATAATATTGCTTACAATTGATTAAAATGGAAAAGGAGAATCCATGTGTCTGACCCCATGTGATGGGAATAAGGATGATGATGATGATGATGATGATGACAAGTGACATATAATCTTACTCATCGACTCGACTCTTTTCAACCCTAGTCTACTCTTCACTTCTTGAAGATTCTTCACAACAACTATAGGAATCCACCAACGGCTTCACAATGCAGTCCTCCCACATCTCAGTATCCACTTATCCCTATATAGACATTATCACAGAGAAAAGCAAAATCCTCTCTGCCAATATATACTTCAACGTACGAAGAGTAGACTACTCTTGGTGCTCAAAACATAAGATCTTAATACATAATATTATGTAAAAACTTGGATCTCCAAACTAGGGCTTAAATGGGATTATATGATGCTATAATTTTATCTATAAAAATATATATTAAATACCTTAGACAACTCTTAATTATTGTTCCCTATTTAATCTTAATAATCATGAAAAATAACATTGCACAAAAGAAGGTAGCTTATTCAAACACATCTAGGGTCTCGTTCGAGTGACTTTGGCTATCTCGTTCGAACGTGGATTAGTCGTTATAATGACACTGCCAATCTCGTTAGGACAAACTTCAAGTGAAATTCTAAGTGTACTTTTAAACTTAAGAAAATTTCTCTCTTTAATGTCATTAGAAGGTTGTTAGAGAAAAACGAAAATCCTCGCTCGAACTAGTACCAAAACTTGTTCGAATGAGATTATTAAGCTCGTAAGAACAAAGACAAAATGTTGTTTGAACAAAAATACTAAAATCATTTAATGATAAACTTAAGTCATTTGGATAGTTTTTAAAAGCAAAAATATTTATAGAAAAATGCCTCATAAAAAATTAAACCCTCAAACCAAGATGCCCATGGATTAACATAATAAAGATTTATACCTTTCTTTAGATCCCTAGGTTAGTATAATTAAAAATCTAACAGATAACAAGTATCTATAATGAAGTTCATTTTAATTGGTTTAATGATTTATTAATTAGTAATATAAATAAGTGTATATTGGTGATTTTACAACTTCGAGAATTATAAGAAAACAAATAAATATAGGAATGCATATATTTACCTGATTCCATAAAATTTATACTTATTTCTATGCACCAAATTTCACTATTTTTTCAAATGAATGTTTGTAGTAAAAGCTCTAACACAAAGCCCTCAATAAACAACTCCCTCCCAATAATATGAATCTTCCAAGACAACATTTTTTTTGGAGAAGAGGGAGAACCCCAAAGATTTATTAAATTAGGTAGGAAAGCCCTTCCTAGGGGCAATTACAGAAGAAGGAAGCTAAAGATAAAGAAAAGTTAAAACCAAGAATCCTGTTACACTTTCCTGATAGAAGGAAGACAAAGTAAATCCAATCTGTAGGGACCTATGGATTCTTTAGGCAACTTCGATAATGAAGAGAATAGTTTGTATTCCTTGCATAGAATGCCAAAATTAGCTAAGATATCTGCAACTCTGTTTGATTCCCTCTAACAATGAGTATATGAGGTCTGAATGTCAAATTCATTAATTTCTTTCAAGATTTCTAGCAAATTCCAGGGGGGATTTGGAATGAAACCTTTAACAATGTTTATGATGGCTTGGGAGTCAGATTCAATCAACACATAATGGATATTAAGCTCCTTATAAATTTTGAGTCCTCGAAGGATTTCTAGATATTCTGCTTTGGTATTTGTCATTATGCCTTCGAACGATGAAATGACTTTAACAATGAGAAAAGATTTATCTCTAATAATACCTCATGTCCCTGAAACTCTAAGATTCCCTTTTGAAGCACCATCTGTATTAATCTTGAAGCAATGTTCTAAGGGTTTTGACCATTTAACTAAGATGAGGGAAGAAGGAGATGGCACTGACATTATTCTGAATAGATATATAACACCCTTGAACAAGTTTGATGAAGACTTGATAGTTTTATTATCAGATCAAGAATGAATGAACTTGAAGACATTATTAATAACCTCCATGCTATTCATATGATCTCCCTAAAAAACACAAAGATTTCTACTTTTCCAAATTTCCCATCGAATAACTCCTGGAAGCAGATTAAGAAGATACTGAATGTAATCTATGTTAGATGTTTTAATCCACCATGAGATCATCATATGGTTTAGAGAAGTATAGTAAGTCTTAATCCCAAAGATGCTTGCAAAGTAATTCCACACTACATAAGCTTGAGGACCAGTAATAAACAAGTGAAGCATACTCTCCATATGGTTGTGACAACATCTGCATATTGAGGCTATTCCTGATTTCTGAATAACTTCATCTATTGGGATAATTTTGTGGATGCATTTACATAGAAAACTTGAGATTTTAGGGGGTATCTCATTATTCCACATTGATTTGAAAATAAGATATGATCTTTTCGACTTCCTGATAGTTTGCCAAGGTGATTGAGTAAAGAATTCTCCAGATGAGGTTAGAGTCCAGATATGAGAGTTATTGATTGAAACATGGTGTTTCTATGCTTCGACTCTAACTTGCTTAATCCTTAATAAGGCCTTGGAGCTGCTACAATTTGACCTGCACTATAAAACACATGACACAAACTGTTAGAATTAGTAAAATTCCACCAGAGCTTAAAACTGAAAGCTCTAGTGATATCAATCAATGATTTGATACCCAGCCCTCCTTCTTGCACTGGATAACAATCTTTCCCCATTTGAGCCAACATCAATTAGATTTGGGATCCACAAATTATCGTTGTATAAGCGTAGTGCTAAAATCTTTCTAGGTAGAAGACCTACTAAGGCAGATCAGAACTTTAATTTCTTTGTACTCGTTGTCTTGGTTAACAAGTCTGGTTGATTTTCACTACTAACACCGAAATTTCCAAAAGTGATTTAAGGATGTAATAATAATGTCGCATATGATTGTTCATCAAAATAAATGATTAATTATATTCTTAATTAGTATCCATTTAACTATAAACATGCAAAATATATTTAACCTTTTTGGAAGCCTAACTCTGTCACTTAACCTTAAAATTGTAACAACACAAGAAAATCGAAGGTGTTACTAAGAATAGTATAAATTACAAACCAATTTTAAAACTTTCAAAAACATTTTCCAATGCCCAACGCCTAGAGAAAATCAAGTACAAAAGCTAAATAATTTTATATTAATAAAAGAATAAGTTAAAATCATTTTCTTCTCATTATTCTAAAGGTTTATTTTAAAATGAAATAGATTTTCTTTACAAGGTACTTAAAAGTATATTTTCTTCTACAAAAATAAAATAAATGTAGAGTTGTTACTAAGACGTCACAAATCACGATAAATAATAGCTGCCACACTATCACTATAATAAATATGATATTAAAGATGCACTCAAAAATTATAAAACAGGGAGAAGATGAGCCCGAAACACTAGGTCACATAGATGCTCCAAGTGTCTACATAAACTAATGGATCCACAATAAAGAAAATGAATTCATATGATGCTCATATTACCTTCTCAAACTCATTACCATAGTCCCAATATATCACCATGTAAACCTTAACTTTCCAAAGTCCTCGCATATAAAATCCCTTTAAGACATCCTTCAGTACAATGTGAAACTTTGTTCACTCTCTTATTAACCATCCTCTTCTGATCCATGGTCCCCAAAACTCAATTATATAATCTTAAGGAGTGACGGTTTTTATTCACATCATCCGGTATAGTGGCTTAACTACCCAATCATGACCATGATAATCTAAGGGGACAAATAATAAAAAAAAATGTCCTAAAAATCACACCCCATCCAACAGTTGTTTTTCGAAGGGATTCCTAGCATCGACCAGAAATTTGGTCATTTAGATAATTGTGGTAAGATCATCTTTATTTATGTGCAAAATACCAACTGTAGTACCACGGATTCTCCATGAATTTGTTTAATTGTCTATTCATATGTTAAATTTCCTGCCATAACATGTGATATGTCACTTAATATATTTATGTGTGTTACCATGTGATTCCCTTATGTGTCACGTGATTTCACGTCCTTTTGAAATCGAGATAATATACGATAACTCAATAAATAAATATATTAAATGACTTAGTGTTATAGGAGTAAGGAATTGTCTAGGATTACGTGAAGGTGGTTTCCTTGTTTGAATTATTCCCTCGATATCAGGTCCCACCAATCGTTAAGTAGTTACTTATAATGTCAATCCACACTTAAACTAATTAATCATTAATTTTTAACTTAATTTACTCGTATCAACTTGTAAGTTTAGTTAATGGGATAATTAAGTTACAAAATATGTTCTCTTTAGGTTGTTTAGGAAGCTCATTTTCAGTTTAAAATAGTGGCATTTATATCCATTGGGTAAATATCTAGTTCGTGTCAAGTTTCGATCTATTTGGATCATGCTTTAGGCTCATTAGGTAAATCATCTTTTTTTCGTAGGCTTAGTTCTTGCATTAATGCATTTTTTAACTTAATTAAGAAAACCTAAAACACTAATAGCACATTAGAATACAACCTAACAACTAGGGAGAAGAGGCAGAATAAGGATTGAAGAGAATTGGGGGTTCTGGGCTCAATTTGTACAATATGTTAAAGGCAAGTTTACTTTAATTACGAATCTAGTTAAGTTTGGGTTAGAATAATAGTAGTTCATTGGAATATGAAATTAATCCATGTAATTTGATTTATAATCATATTATAACGTAATTGTATAATTATATTAAGTGTTATTTAAGCTTTAATCACATATTGAAGAACTAGTTAAGATTTAATGTTGAATCATTTAAATTGAACCCCAAAATCATTTAATCTCAACCAAAAAACTTTAGATATATATTCTAATAATATTAATCTGTAAAATCCCTCACTTTTGTATAATTGTTGAAATGAATTCGTGTATTAATTTGGTAAATCCAGTTTATACGATGAACCCAGGGCTTGATTATTCAAATTTGTAATTTGACCTTAATTTGTGTTTCAAATCATCTAAGCATTGTTAATATTTTTTGGTAATTATTATATGTTGGTTGGAATAGAAAAAGGAAGGACAATTTTATATTTTGGAGGCTTTAGATTTGAGTACAATTTGTGTATGGTCGTATGTTTCAAATGAGGAAGATGACTCACCCCTGCACGCATCGGATCAATCTGACCTGGGTCTGGATTTTTCCGGTCCAGTGAGGGAAGCCTAGTGAATGTAGGTTTACTGGGTTAAATGCGATTTTCGAGGATGGTTAGTTTTGGGATTTATTAATTAATGGAGAAGTTCTTGTAACCAGTGGAACAAAATTTAGAAATTCTTTAATTAGAAACCCTAGAAGTTCGGGTTCAGTTTATGTAAATCGTTAGCTTTTAACAGTTGTTAGTAATCGAATGTTTACAAGAATACTTTAATCACTTATAGAGTAGGATTGGTTAGTGTTTGGAATGAACTATGTGCAATAATATCGATGGTGTGTGTGTACTCGTGGGGGATGTTATTGCTAAAGAATGGTCATGGTTTACTTAGATAAATATACGAATTACCGTGATATAATTAATTAAGATATTGAATGAATGAAACACTAACACAAGAATAAACTAGAGAGTAAAAGGAGAAAGGTGAAAAACCAAATTTTTAAGATTCGACCAAACATGGTGATTATGTCCATGAGTACTAGTGACTCTATTGATTATTAAGCAAATTCCATTGAAGAGGATATGATACAAGTTCTCAAATTATATCTATAATCGGGCTACTTAACAGTATAATAATGTCCCATAAGATACTCACATGAGATGGATGTGTTCTATTTATAGGCTATTGAGGGAGAGATAAAAGAGTGGGACATGTGTCTCACTTATATAGTTGAGAAGAGTACACTCTTTAAAATCATAGCGAGAAAATAATCACAATTTATTTATTAGAACATGGGAGAGAATATTTTCATATCTTTCCCATGTGCACGTGTGTTCAGGACGATAACATCATCGAGTAAAAAAATACATACTTATATGTCTACTAATGGAGTAAAATTGTCCTATTATGTGTAGCTAAGCTGATCTTCTAGCGAGTCGACTACACTATTAGCTTTGGCTGACTACATTCCCAGCATGTATGTTCGACAATGTTTCATCCTTTGGTTTGTCCATGGATCAGTCCAAATTTATTGTATAACAACTTCCCCAAGACTTTTCTTATGATTTGATCTATTGAAAAGTCCTTGGAGAGTGATATCTTTTAGGTAGATTTTGGGTGACCCGAGTGAGTAAAGTTTTAATTTCAAAATTTCATCGACTAATCACTTGCCGACAACATTTCCTTGTGGAATTTTAAAAGTTTATGGTTGTGTCCGCGGACAATCTTGAGGATCCCAACTTTATTGCCACCATTTCTTCATCTGTTGGGTCAAATGCTAAGAATTTTTCTCAATTTCCTAAGCTTGTATCGTTAGCAGTTCTTAATCCTGTTAGGGCATGAGGATCCCAACTTTGTGTCCATTTTTTCTTTATATATTGTGTCGGCTTCTCAACCCATGAATATTTAGTATAAAAGGACAGAGTTCTAGGACTCCACCATCTTAGTCAATGATAAGATGAGTAATATAGGTTGTAAAATCTATGCTGACCAGACTTCTAAATAGCCTATGAGCGTATCTGGGTCTTCCACTGAACTAACCTAGTATTCTAATCCACCTTTAAACCCTCCTAGTTCTCCAATAGTAGTTCTTATGGAAGAATCATGATCATTGGATGTAGTCAGTCCTAAACATTTAAACAATTTATACTATCCCTCAGCCACAGAGGCAAAGTATTATGCATGTGACATCTATGAGTCTAAACGGAAAAACTTAAGACACGTTAATCATATCCC
The DNA here is from genome assembly GCA_949130495.1 of Sambucus nigra. Classification (NCBI taxonomy): domain Eukaryota; kingdom Viridiplantae; phylum Streptophyta; class Magnoliopsida; order Dipsacales; family Adoxaceae; genus Sambucus; species Sambucus nigra. The sequence goes on along the minus strand of OX422219.1, from coordinate 377,393,506 downwards.
CATTATCATAACTTACAGATTACCTGATAGAATAGTGAGAGTCTATGATAAGATACGAGATGATGATATTTTCATTCCTATTTGGTATTTTCATGTTGGACTTTGTCTTCCTTTACAACCCATTATTATAGGAATTCAAAAGGTCTATGGGTTATCTCCGAACCAACTCCCTCCCAATGCCAACTGAAAGATCCTAGGATCGATGATATACTATAGGGAGACCTTTAGTTTTGACATACATAAAGATATATTCACATATACCCATGGGATAAAGTACAATTCCACGACCCCTTGAATATTATTACCTTTATCCTCATAAGCCCCAACAGAAGGTGGTGATGGTGACTTAGACAAGTAACCACTTATGGAAACATAAGTTCCTATATTTGAAAGGAGGTTGGGAGTTCATCCCTAAACATAAGAGAAGAACTATGAAAGTTCCTCGTAACTAGAGTGGTCCAAATAGAATTGATATTTACTTATAATACTTCTATGTTTTAATTTCTTAATTAACTTATTTTTAATCTGCATTGCTCTTTTTACAGTAAAAGTTGATCCAAAGATTTTTCTGCCTTGAAAAGATTGGCGGGAAATATTTTTAGGGCTAACCTTTAGTTTAGATCACGTCTTCTCTCTAGAAAAACTCACTGAGTTTGGCTATTGCATGGACCCAAACCAAGACGAAACAAATGCCCCATCCCTAGATCCAGCCAAAGCCAAAGTCAATGCTGAACAAGAGGTCGAAGAATGTTTATGAATTTTCACAAGTGTTAGTTCGACTTCCTTTCAGTTTGTATTTTTACTAATTAATATGTGTTTTATATGCAACCTCTACCCCTTTTACACCGGGCTTTAAGGTTCAACTTACTTGAGGGATGACACCAAAGACAACCACTTGTGTTTCCTTTGTGAGCCTTTGTGCGAAGCACTCCGAGGCTACCCCCCAAAAGGATGAGGCCCTTATCGAGCCAAAGAATATAATAGAGGTAGTGGACAACCCAAAAGATAACGTGGAGTTCACGATTGCCATAAATAAAAGGTCAATTGAGCCTTCCACCTTTTAACCTAACCCTAAATAGTAAAGAGTGGAGGAGTAGAGGAATACATGGGCTGGAAGATAGCTATTCTCATCATAGGTCGTCCAAATCGTTGTTTAGCAAGGTCTAATGAATATATTTTTGTTTATCTCATAGGGGATGAATATGAGAGGAATGTGAACAATCCTGTACCTACAAGATGTTAAAGAAGGACGTTAATTCCGTCATTTGCAATGCAACAAATGCCATGGATATACTCGATTATCAGACCAAGTTACTAATTACGAATACCTCAAGACTTTAAACAATGATTACATTTAGGCCATTAATCATCACAAGACTATTTTGGTAAGCCTTCAATAGTTTATTTATTTTATAAAATTCCTATTATCGGTCGATCTCATTATTTTCTTTCCTTTTTAATAAGTCAAGGCATCTAATATTCTTATAGGGAGAGCTATTGTAGTTGTAGCCCATGTTAAGGATTTTAATAATGAGAATGAGAAGAAGAAGAAGAAGAAGAAGAAGAAGAAGAAGAAGAAGAATCAATAACTTCAAACTAAAGTCACAAATTTGAGCGAGCAATTAAGCACTACCTAGTCTGAAGCTACCAAGTCCCAAGAGGTGTTAAGGCTGAAGACTGGCGAGATGAATTTAAATTATGATGAGATGAAATTAAAGGATGATAAACTTATTTAGAATATGGAGGCACTCGCCAAGGATAAGGAGTAGGATGGTATAGATGTGGCCACCATTAAAAGTATGATGGATACATTAACCAAGGACGAGGAGGATATTGTGTCCAAGTATAAGGATTATCTTAACTTTGAGTTGACACTCTAGCCATCCTTTCCGATCCTCTGGGTGGGAGAGACGAAGAAGAGGGGGAGGGGGGTCCCCTTCGTCTCGAGAGAATCTTGGTCCCACGCATCCCTTTCGGGAGTGCTTCGGTCGGCGTCAGTGATGAGGTGAAAATGTCGAGAGATAGGGTCGCCATTATATATTACTCCAAACAGACAAAAGAAAAGGGAGTCGTCCTGAAAGATAGCATCCAAAGACATACCGATACATACGAAACCAAAAGTGAATCGAAAAGGGTTCGGAGGCTAAGTTAAGAAATGGGAAGGTGTTAGGCACCCATTTTGCCCTTACGGTATCTCATGGGTTATTGTTATTTTCCTTTATTTCTCCATGATATGCGTGAATGTGTATATGTAGTGGAGATAGGAATCATCGACTTGTATCATGGAAGAGATAAAGCAAGTCATTCGTAGGAATGTTCTTAAAAGTAATATTAGAAAAATAGGATTTACGAGATTATCCTAGAGTTGATCATTATAACGGAACGATAAGATATATGGAATAATATGCCACTAAGAACAAATATACGTAGATGTAAATATATAGAATCTAAGAGAGTTAAGTTTAAAGAATATAGAAAAAATAGGAAAAATTAGAAACAAACTCGAGTCTCGGGTTTCATCCTGAGATGCCTACGTAGCCTATAAAGGCATCAAAGTCCACGTAGTTCGTATGCAAAATGAGGGGTGGGAATTTAAAGAGAGAGTGTAAAAAAGTGTGAGGAAAGTGTGAGAATTCCCATTGGAATTTATGAGCAAACCCTCCTTTTTTTGTTTTTTGGGTTTTATTTATATGAAAATAAGATATGTGAAATAATACTAAATAAAAAGTATATTAGGATATGTGAGATGAGAAAATAAAAGTGCTAAGTAATAAAATAAATTAATGTGGATTTAGGGGAATTTAAAGAGAGAGTTGAGAAAGTTGGACCTTTTTGAAGATCTTGAGCTTGATCTTGGATGTTGGAGAGCAACCCTTGCACTTGGGTGATGATAGAGGGTACTTAATTCACCAAGTTTGATGAAAAAGGTGATGAAAGGTGAAGGTTGGAATGGGATTTGGATGTGGAAATCACGCTGACTTTGAGAGGGATTTCTGAGCCTGCTGTGAGTGATGGATTTCAGATCTTTCTACTTTTGAAATAAGTTTAGGAACTCCTTTTTATTGGCCTAGAGCATTGTCGATCGGCATAGCCCTGGTCTTGCCAATCGGCAGGTGTGTTTAGGCACACTACCCATAGTTAGGGTTTGGAACCTGCCGTTTGGTAGTCTCTTTCAGGTTCCTTTGAAAAATTGGTCATAGAGCATGAACCATTGGAAAGGAAATTCAGAGACCTTCAAAAGTCTTTGAACTGATCCCGGGTTCAGGAGTTGACTTTGGGTCAAATGTGGCTCAAAAATGTTTGTTGGTCATTTGGATGGGGAATTATCAGACTCAAACGGATCGTTCGTCCGCATGGTAAGTCCGAATCGCACATAGGGTGGACCGTTGGAAAGGTTAGGAGATGTAATTCAACATTCCAAAGAGTTTGACTTGGTTTGGGGAGTTGACTTAGGTCAATCGGGGCCTGGAAGCACTCGTTGACCCTTCAGAGTAAAATGGATCGTTCGTCCGTACCCTAAGTTAGAATCATGCATGGGGTGGACCGTTGGAAAGTGTTTTTAGTGTCCTTAGAAGATTCATTCTATCTCGATTGAGCTGAAGAGTTGACTTTGGTCAAACAGAGCTCGGGAGCGTCTGGTGACCTCCTGATCAAGTTTCAGGGGAAAACGGGTTATTCGTCTGCATGGTAAGTTAGAAACATGTCTGGGATGGACCGTTGGAAAGGTGTTTTAATGTCCTTCAAAGATTCATTCAGTCTCGTTCAAGATGAAGAGTTTCACTTTTGGTCAAATGAAGCTTGGGAGCGCCCGATGGCCTTTAGGTTAGTACCCGGGATGTGACTTAGTTTGAAATGATGAAGGGAGGTGCTGGAGACCTTAGGAGAAGTTAGGGGGTATTATAATGGGGTGTGTAAAGAGCCCATCGATGGGTGAGTTTGGAACAAATGATATCCATTGAATAGACACCACATGATGCCTTTGAAAGAGGATGACCAGAGGGTCGAGGTCAATTCTTAATACCTAAGGATGAGGATGACAGATTCTGCGGGTTGAAGCCAATTCTAAGGGCTTAATGAGGGTGAATAATTCTACGGGTCGAAGCTAATTCTGATGGATTGGGTTTGAAATGACCAATTCTACGGGTCGAAGCCAATTTTGAGGGCTTAAGTTGAAATGACTAATTCTGTGGGTCAAAGCGAATTCCGCGGGCTTAAGTTAAGATGAATAATTCTGTGAGTCAAATCCAATTCTGAGGGCTTAAGTTGAGATGACCAATTTTTCAAGTCAAAGCCAATTCTGAGGGCTTAAGGATGAGAGTGACCGATTTTGCGGGTCAAAGCCAATTCTAAGGGCTTGAGTTTGAAATGACCAATTTGGTGGGTCGAAGCCAATTTTGAGGGCTTAAGTATGAGGGTGATCAATTCTGCGGGTCGAAGCCAATTCTACAGGTTAAGTTTGAGATGACCAATTCTGTGGGTCGAAGCCAATTCTGAGGGCTTATGTTGAGATGACCAATTCTGTAGGTCGAAGCCAGTTCATCGAACTTGTGTTTGAGATGACCAATTCTGTGGGTCGAAGCCAATTTTTAGGGCATAAGTTTGAGATGACCAATTCTGCGGGTAGAAGCCAATTCTGCGGTCTTGAAGATGAGGTGACCGATTCTGTGGGTCGAAGCCAATTCTGCGGGATTAAGTTTGAGATGACTAATTTTATGGATCAAAGCTAATTCTGCAGGCTTAAGTTTGAGATGACCAATTCTGCGGGTCGAAGCTAATTCTGTGAACTTAAGGATGAGGGTGTTCGATTCTACAGGTCGAAGCCAATTCTACGAGCTTAAGTTTGAGATGACCCATTCTGTGGGTCGAAGCCAATTTTACGGTCTTGAAGATGGGATGACCAATTATGCGGGTCGAAGCTAATTTTACGGGCTTAAGTTGGGATGGCCAATTCTAAGGGTCAAAGCCAATTATGTAGGCTTAAGTGTGATGTTCTCGGGGAACTCTATCGACAAAATTACCCTGTGATTTTGATTCGAGCTGGGGAGCTGATTGTTGGAGAAATCCTCGTGTCTTTTGGAGACTTTATCGGGGAAACAACCAATTTGATGCTGAGGAAGTGATTAGGTTGTCCAGGTTTTGGACTTACTTATCGGGGAAATTTGAGACCTTTAGGGAATAGGAGATGGTCTTGAAGTTTTGGATATTTTGGAGGTTCTCTGGGGACGTTACTGGGGAGAGATTCACTTGGTTTTTGAGAGTTCCATTGGGGAAATAGGGGTTCCGCTTGAGGCAGTGCGAATTTTTCTTGGTGAAAATGCTCTAAATCCTTTTCGGGATTTTTAAAAAATTTCTGAGGATTTTTTAGGGTTTTATGGTATTTTCTGGGAATTTCTTTATGAAAAAATAAGGGGGGTGCCGATCGGCATGGTGTGGAGGGTCCCATTCGGCAGTCACATGGACTTTTGGATTTCCTCGAGATGGCAAAGTGTCAGTGCAGATTGGTAGGTGGGGGTACAGTGTCGGTCGGCATGACCCTTGGCATCCTATATAAAGGGGCTGGTTCCCCTTATTTTTCACAACTTCTTGCCTTCTCTCGTTCTGTGAATTTCTTTTGGGAATCGTTCTAGCATTACGCAATCTAAATAATGACCGCTTTTGTGAGCACTGCAGTACACAGGGAGTGGTTGGCTGTTGACGACTGGACAAACATGGAGTGAAGGGCCAGGGCGCCTCTTACTTTGGGGAGTGAGAACTCTTTTAATGCATTCGAGCCAGGTTGCGGATGAGTGGACTTTGTTGCGGTTATCGCGTCATTGCTCTTCGAGGGTGGTGAACCCTGGCGGTTACATAAGTAAATTGACTTTTGGCATTCATTTTTTGTGGTTTTCCTTTTTTCTCTGATTTTGACAATGTTTTTCTTTTTTAGCAGTGTGATGTTTCTTTATCGACTATGTGTGGCCACACGACGATGGGGCTTAAGGATGTCTGGGAGCATCTTCCACCTGTGGTGCATTGGGTGGTATCCTCAGCAGGCTTTGGGAGGTTGGCGTCTATTCTGGATAAGAGGCCTCGTTCAAAGGCGGTCTTACTCTCTCTAGGGGAGAGTTGGTGGGACACTACCCACACCTTTCATTTTGGTTTTAGGGAGATGACTGTGACTCCTATAGACGTGCAATAGCTACTGGGGATGGATTCGATGGAGAGAAGATAGAGGTGAATCGCTCTTTGCGGGTGAGGCCGGAGGCGGTGCGCGCGGTGCTTGGTGATGTGGGGAGGATAGGGTCTGGGGACTCCATTCGTCTGTTGCTACTGAAGGATGTTTTATTGGGCAGGGTGATTGATGTGGAGGACGGGTTGCTTGTGAGACAGAGAGACCAATTGTTTATTTTGCTGGTGCTGGGAGGATTTTTGGTGGCGTCGAGCGGCGACGTTGTCCACTTATGGTTTTTACCATATCTGAGGATATTTTCGAACATCCCTCTCTATTATTGGGGGAGCCTCACTTTGGCAACCCTTTATTTTTCCCTGGATGCATTTAGCCGGTGCTGCCGATAGCCTTTCACTGGGGCCATGTATCTTCTTGAGGTATTCTTTAATTTGCGCATTTTCCTTTCATGCATTCGCATTTTCCTTATGAACCTCTTTTGATTATGAATTTCTTGTCTTTAGAAGACGTGGTTCTATGAGGTGATTGACTGTAATACGAAGTTGATCGCTTTGAAGGACGAGACCGTTGGGGACTTTTGCCGTTTGTATGGGTGGTGGAAGGCTAATCGACAGGCGAGGAGGTCTCTCTTTCTGGAGGCAGTGTGTCAGGTCTTGAATGGCTTGACCAGTGATAGGGTAAGACTTTTTTCTTTTTCTTCTTCAGTCTAAGACCTTTATGTGCTCTGATTCCATATTTCCTTATATTTTTCTAGGGATTTTTCAGGTGACCTTTTACCCTTGGGGGACAACTATTCAGGATATGGGGTTGACTGGGGTGAATGCTCAGATAAGGTGTTTGCTAGCGCATGAGTTTGTCCATTCTTGGTATCTCGGGGAGAGGGTGGTCCGACAGATTGCTGAGGAGGAGATGGTGGTGCCACCTGCGAGGCCCCCTATGTCTATAAGGATAGAGTGGTTGCTTCTAGAGGATGCGAGGATCGCGACCATGATTGGCGAGTCCTACATGTTGTACACCAATACGGCTGTGCCATATGATTATATGGACTTTGTGATGAGCCGGGTGATGGCTCCCAGCATATATGATGCACTACCTTTCCCCCCACGGGTTCGAGTCGGCCAATGGGGCCCTCCCACAGCGATGGCGATCCGTCGACATCTGCGGCGACTTTAGAGTTTTCCTTCTTGCGGCTGCATACCATTTTATACAACATCCGACGGGCTGATGGGTGGATGGTGCCTATGTTGCATCGTCCTCATGCGATGAACTCAGAGGAGTTGGGCTTGACAGAGGAGGTCCATCGTCCTGAGGTATATCTTTTATGTTCTTCTCCTTTTGTTTCTTTTGATCTTTTCTGGTTGATACTGATTCTGCCTTTTCTTACATCACGTCTGGGTGTCCACCACCTGGCGGAGGAATATTAGGGATTGGATATCTTCAGCGTCTGCCCATATTTAGGACATGGTTCTTGTTCCTTCTTGCTTAGTACCATCGAACTCATCCGAGGAGGAGTCTGGTTCGAGTAGAGATGGTGCGTCGTCTCATCGTAGGGGAAATAGAGTGCGTCGCAAGGGTAGAAGTTCTTACGAGAGAGATGGAAAAAGAGAGAATGAATGTGGGTTCGGGCCGAGTCTCGTTCTTTTTGGTTTTCTTTATTTCCTGCAAAATGATGTAACAAAGAAACAAATCTATGTAATGCAATGAGTTTTTTTTATTATCTTCTCTTAATGATGAATGAATGAATGCAAGAACATGCGCTTTTTACTTTGCTGCCGAGATCGTAAAAAGATTTTTTTTTGGGATTTTGAAGGAAACTTTTATCCATAATGAGGATTTACATAAAGATGAAAAAGTTATTTTTGACATTCTGTTAAGAATATCAATTTATTTTTATTAGGTTTTCCAATTTTGACGGAAGAGAAAAAAGGAAAATTTCTAAAAATAGGGGGTTACCGATCGATAAGCACCTTGTCCTGCCTATTGGTAGGTCATTCCAGTCCCATCAATTCAAAGTTTTGATTGGTACCCTCTTCAGCATTTGGTTCCTTGTGAGGCAGAATTTCCGCCGATTTTTGTAGGGATTATGTTTTTTGTGGTGGTTTTCAACTATAAAAAGGGGTAAGGGTGGAGTGTTTTCATCACACCTTCACATCCCTACTTTCTTATTCTGTGAGATGTCTCTCCCTGGTAGCATTGAGTTTGCCAACTACCTCGAGACTTTGGAGGCGATGTGCTCATATAACCTCGACTATGATGCTTACCACATGCGTCGAGTTTCTTTATGCCATAATCGGCCCATAGAGTGGAATATACTGATGGCGGCTATCGAGTTTTGGTATCCAGAGGATCATGTTTTTCGCTTCAGGTTGTATGAGATTTGTCCTACTTACGAGGATCATGTCTTTCGCTTCGGGTTGGATGAGATTTGTCCTACTTACGAGGAATTTTCTGCCATGCTGGGGATAAAACCTATTATTATTGCGGCTCTACCTGAGTTTTCTCGTTCTCCTAGGGATTTGTTGGCTGGGTTTCTTTGTATTTTGTCCTCGGCGACTAGATCACTAGTGGATGGAGGTATGATCTCCCTTTCGATGGTGCTATGGTCCGTGCATTTACAGGAGGTTGGTGATGATGGATATGTCGGAGCCATCATTCTGGGCTTCATTTCAAAATTGCTGCTGGTGATCGGGGAGCTGATGGTGGACCCACAACTTGCAGCTATTACTTCATGGATGTCCTACCGTCGTAATCCTGCGGCGATGATACTAGCAGAGACTCTAAATGTTCTGGATGCCTGGCGAGAAGGTCATTCTGACTTTTTGAAGGGTATCCCTGTGATGTTGTTCATGTGGTTGTCTAAAAGATTTATCCTGGTGACTCCTCCGGAATACATTTTGTCGGTTGTACCCAACTTCTTTTCTCACCATTTCATCTGTGTGGGTTTGGATTTTGAGAGCTGAGAGAACTGGTTCGTGGATTATGGGGCTCTAAATATGTACTGGTCAGTGCCTTGGTGGGGGCAGCTGCTGCCTATTCTGGAACTGGGAGAATACCCGTATGTCCGGCTGGTTGGTCTCAGACAGACCTCTTTTTATTTCCCTTGGCGGCTTCTGTGCCAATTTGGCTGAGAGTAGATAGTGCCACCTCAGACACTAGACTTCTTTCCAGTAGAAGATTTGACGGAGCATCTACGCATGCGTCTTGGCTCTTTATGGGAGAGTCGGCATCCGTCGATCTGTCCCTCTCAGTCTGCTGGGAGAGTTTGGCACATCCCTGGGGATTATATGAAGTGGTTGTGGAGAAGAGTAGTCAATAAGATGTTGAAAGTGGTGACTAGACAAAGGTGGTTTGTTTTATCTGATACCATGGAGGGAGGTGTGGTAGTTTTTCTGAGACTGGTTCGACCTTTGGCATTCCATTCAGGCAGAGGAAGCTTAGGGACCCTAGGATATAGATGATAATGATGGAGCAAGATCCTCTGGTAGATGTGGGTAGGGCTCTTGGAGAGATTATTTTTGTAATGGGGAATGAATTTTTGAATTTTATTTGGCTTTTTAGGAAGATAAGGGGAAAGGGAATTATCCGTTCCTTTATTTAATTGTACTATAATTTCTTATTAGTGAAATAAATAAGTTTGTGATCATCTAGTTGTGCCTTTCGATGAATTTTGTATTTTGAATTTTCTATATTGATCGTTAAGGCATGCATAATCCTTTTGTTCAAGTATATGTTAGAATAAACTGTTGTTCTCGAAGATAAGAAAATAATAGATTTTTATGAAAAAGAAAGGGCTTGCTCATGTAAGATGCATGAGCTGCCTACGTACCTCTAGGGTTTTTTGAAAATTTAAATTTTTATGGGAATGATTTTTGCAGAGGATCAGGCCCACGTAGGTCTGGGTAGAGGGAAATGAAGAGATTTTTTTTAAAATAGAAGGGAGATGAGAAGAGTCATAGTGCGCCGAGATGTTGGACTAGGGGTACAATTTTTTGAGACGGTCCAGGTTGACTAGATGAGACATCTCTTCTCTATCTAAGTCGGTGAGAAGGGTGGCACCGCCGGATAAGATTTTCTTGACAATGTATGGGCCGCTCCAATTGGGCTTGAATTTCCCTCTGGGGTCCTAGATGGTCTCTACTATTTCTTTGAGTGCTAAATCCCCTTCTCGGACACCATGATCCTTGACTCTTTTCTTAAATGAATGCTCTATTCAGCAATGGTAACCTTGTATGTGATACAACACTTTTAATCTCCTCTCATCCAAGAGTGACAGCTCATCGAGACGACTTTATTGCCAGTCCTCCTCACTAACTTGGCTTTTAAGTATGACACATAATGAGGGTATTTCCATCTCCATGGGTAGGACTAATTCCATACCGTAGACTAGAGAGTAAGGGGTAGCCCCAGAGGGCGTAAGGGATTCGGTCGGCCCAATCTCGACAGCTTTCGATTATCTTACTAATGATGGATTTGAGGTTCTTGTTAGCAGCTTTGACTGCACCATTGGTCTGAGGACGGTAGGGAGGATATTTGTGTCTCTGAATCCCATACTCATTGACCACTTCTGTGACTTCTGCCTCGAAATGCAACCTTTTATCTGACAGTAGCTCGTGCGGGATACCATATCGGCAGATGATGTTTTTCTTGATGTGCTCGGCCACTTTCTTAGCATTCAGGACTGCGTATTACTCGCCTGCTACCCATTTGGTGAAGTAATCAATGGTAACTAGGATAAACTCATGCCCTATGAAGGCCGTGGGTGTAACCTTCCCTATGATGTAGATTCCCCAGGTGGAGAATGGCTAGGGAGAAGTCATGTTGTATAATTCTCGCGGAGGTACGTGTTGAAGGATGGAAAACTGTTGGCATTTGAGGCATCTTCGGACATAGGTGGTGAAATATTGGGTTATGGTGGTCCAGCAGTAGCCTTATCAGATGATCTTCTTAGCAAGCATGTGACTGTTCATGTGGGGGCCACATTCCCCGCTGTGAATTTTCTGCATTACCTCTTTAATATCAGCCCCTGCGATGCAGTGTAGATAGGTTCCATCGAAGTTTCTCTTGAATAGTGCTTTATGACAGATGATGTACTGGGCGGCCAGTCTTCGGAGGGTTTCCCAATATTTCTTATTAGAACCCTCAGGATACTCACCATGATTGAGGAGGTGTCACATATCATAATACCAACAATTGGATAGCTCGGGATCTTCTTTGGTGACGAGTTCAATGTGGTAGTAGTGGGTTGGCTTGTTTTGCTTTTGGACTAAGAAGGGGGGCATTGTTATTCCCTCGGGCATGTCGACTATGGAGGACAAGGTAGCCAGGGCATCGGCAAGGTTATTCTTTGCTCGAGGTAGGTAGTGGAAGGTGATGTCTTGGAATTAGGAGGCTAGTTCTTCTAAGTGGGCATGGAAGGGTTAGAGTTTCTGGTTATTGACTTTCCATTTTCTGAGCACTTGACCAATGACGAGGGCAGAATCCCCATAGACATCTAGGCATTGGATAACTTTATGGAGGGTAACTTTGAGGCCTACCGTACACGCCTCATATTCAGTCATGTTATTAGTGCAGGGGAAATCTAATTTGATGGCGATGGGAGTGTGGGAATTATCTGGGGCGATCAGAAGTATCCCAATGCCATATCCCTTTTTATTGGCACCGCCGTCAAAGAAAATTTTCCATCACAGGTCATCTTGAGCAGTGTAGAGGATATTTTCATCTAGGAATTCAAAGATCCAGTTGTCGGCTTCTTCCATGGTGTAGTCAGTGAGGTAGTCAGAGATGTCCCTTCCTTTCAGGGATTTCTGTGTGACGTACACGATATCAAACTCGACTAAGAGCTTCAACCATTGAGCCATTCGGCTGGATAAAGAGAGTTTCTCAAGTAGGTACTTGATGGGGTCCATTTGGGATGTAATCTTAATGTGGAAGGCAAGAATGCAATGTCGCAACTTTTAGGTGACCCAAACAAGCGTGACGCATGCTTTTTCCAAAGATGTGTAGTTGATTTTGTACCCAACTAGTTTACGACTGGCGTAATAGATGGCTCTTTATTTGAGGGAATCCTTAAGGTATTGGGATAGTAAAGCCCCAGCTGCAGTGTCGATTATGGTTAGGTATAGAAGCAAGGGGAGACCAGGCTGTGGTGGCATGAGTATCGAAGGTTGAGTCAGGTATTATTTGATTTGATCAAAAGTTTCTTAGCAGGACTCATTCCAAACTTTGGTTGAATCCTTTTGGAGGAGTTTAAAAATCGATTCACATATGGAGGTTAGCTGGCTCATGAACCGACTGATGTATTGTAATTTCCCAAGAAAACCAAGGACTTCTTTCTCTATTCGGGGAGGTGGCATCTTAAGTATGACTTTTAGCTTGGCAGGATCTGCTTCTATCCCATTTTTATTGACTATGAATCCCAAGAGTTTTCCCTTTGTAATGCCGAAGACACATTTCAATGGATTGAGTCTCATTTGATATCGTCTCAATCGTTCGAAGAACTTTCAGAGAGCGGGAACATGACCTTTTCTAGTTTTGGACTTGATAATCATATCATCCACATATACCTCGACTTCCTTGTGAATCAGATCGTGTAGGATGGTTGTGGCAACCCTCTGGTAGGTAGCCCCAACATTCTTGAGACTAAATGGAATAATAGTGTAGCAAAAGGTTCCCCATGGGGTGATGAATGCAATTTTTTCTTGATGATACCCGGTGAACCCGTCAATGAATGACTGGATGTGTTGTCCACGATTATGTCGATATTAGGTAGCGGGTAGTTATCCTTTGGAGAGGCTTTGTTCAAGTGTCGGTAGTCTACACACATCCTAACTTTCCCTCTTGATTTCGACACAGGCACTATATTGGCTAGCCATGTGGTGTATTTGATCACACAAATGAAGCCCACATTCAAATGTTTGACCACCTCTTCTTTGATTTTGAGTGACCATTCGGTGAGAAGCTTTGTCATCTTTTGTTTAACTAGCTTGTAATTCGAAAGAGTGGGGATATCATGTTGAGCTATTTCAGGATCAATACCAGGCATATCATCATAGGACCATTCGAAAACATCCATGAATTCCTTCAATAATTCTTCGAGTTCTATGCGCTCATGCTCATCAAGGGTATCCACTATCCTAATCCTGCACAGTTAGCTACTAGAACCGAGGTTAATAATAACAGTCTCTTCTTCATTAACCTGAATGCGGTTATATTATTTGTTATTAACCTTATTTATATCAGTTAAGAATTGTTCATTTGCAAAATCATCATCATCATCATTAAAAGTTTGATTAGAATCTAAACAATTAATGTATGGCACAATAAGATACTCAAAATCTTTTTTATTTCATTGATAGGAAAAAAACATTGAGAACCTCATCAAAGGAGGTCTCGATTACGTTTGAACAAGGATGGACAACAGAAGAAGAAATGGGGTAAACGTTGGGGTTATGTGGGATTTCAACAGGTATAACTGGCACAGCATGTCAGTTGAGGATAGGTGTATCAACAGCTTTAATCAGGTGAGATGGATCCTGTGATGTAGTGCTTGAACGAACCATGCAGAGTGTCAGTACCAGTGTCCATAAGTTAAAGGAATCTTCGGAGTCACTTACCTCAGAATCTTCGGTATCTTTGATGATCGGTTGTACGTGGTGTTGGGAACTCTCAGCCCATGAGTAGCTGTCCTGGAAAAAGATCTCCATTCCGAGTTTCATCTTCTTATCTATATGTTCATACCATGGTTTCGAAAATCCACAAAATGGGAATTCTTTGCCCTCTTTGATGAATCGTCCATTCAACGAGTCACCTGGGATAGTTTGGATGCAGTCTAGTCTTCTTTTTGGTTGAGACTGGAAGATCATTTTGAGCTCTTGTTCTGATGGTTGATACCCCAAACCACAAGGAGGGAAATTTTTCTTCAATTCAATGGGCTCAAGTATCCCTTGTTGTCTTTGACCTAGCCCCAGTTTGAGCATAAAGTGCATCTTTTTGAACATTTGAATCACATTGACGTTTCCATGAGGGTTGTATTTCGGATAAACCCTTTCTTTGAAATCATCCCCTGTCGGGATTAGAAGTGGTTCAACTCAGAATACCAATAGAAGCATATCATTTGACATTAGTCGTCACCCAAAATGGTGATGACGCGTCCGTCAACGAAGAACTTCAATCTCTGATGGAGTGAGGAAGACACACCCTTGATATTATGGAGCCAAGGTCATCCGAGTAATAGGTTTAAACAAACTTGGATGCCAATAACTTGGAATTCAATGACAGGGTCTATAGGGCCATCCCCTATTACAAGTTTTACGGATCCCATCACTTCTCGACGAGTATTATCGTAGGTGTGTACAGTAGCGCACGTTGGAGCGAGGTCATTTTCCTTCATTCCTAAGCATTTGAAGGTTCTTAATGGGCATACATTCAAGGCGTATCCATTATCAACAAGAGAGAGTGGTACAATCTTTCCTATAACTTCGACAGAGATGTTGAGTGCATGATTGTGGTTTGGTCCAATTCTGGGGATTTCTTCTTCGGAAAAGGATAGCATTTGAGTAGAGGTCAAGGATTCAACTAAATTTATCACTTATTTTGGTGTCGTAGAAGGAGGAACTGTTGGTCCAGTGAGCAATTTGATCAAAGTATTTTTGTGCACCCGGAAAGACATGAAAATCCCCCATAGAGTGATGTTAGCTTGAGTTTTCTTTAGTTGATCGAGGATCTTGCTTTCCTCGAGGGTCATTTTTGGCATAGGAAGGTTTTCAATGCCCTTCCATTTGTCATTGGCTGGTAGTGGTCTTAGGATCTGGTAATTGCTCCCTAATTTGGTTATGTGATTTACTAAAGAAGGGAAGAACATGAACCCTATTTCTTTGTCAATCTCAGGTTATTCTGCCACCTTATTTATTTCTCCGAGGATCTCCTCAAATGATATCATCCCACACATGTCGGCTATTGGTCTAGTTTTCTCTGAACCTTGTTCTTCATTGAAATCTTTGAATTCCTCCCCCCATTCGATGGAAACAATTCTGTCTTTCCATGTAAAGTCAATGCATTCCAAAACTTTAACGGCTTATTCTTATAGGTCTTCTCATTCTGTGGAGATAAGTAAGGGTGAAGGGACCAGGCGCCCTTGTAACTTCAGAGTATCAATTAACTCAGTTATATTACAAATATCATTGGTTTGCCTGAATAATTTTTCCATAATTTGGACAACGTCATCTAGGCTGACTTCATCGGTTGGTACCACCTAACCATCTGACTTTCGGGCCCATTTCCGTGCTTCCAAGAACAGCATGTTGAACCTCTGGCAATCAATGGTCATCTGTGAGAGCAATTCAGCCCGAATTCTAGGAGTTGGTTTAACACTTCTGATAATTCCATCCTTCCATCTTCAGAACGGGTATGGACAATGATGCATGCTCTGGTAAGGAGTGACAATGCCTGATCAATGAGGCTAACAGGATGTAGGAGGAAATATGGGAAAATTTGGAGAGGCTTGGGAGAGTGTATGGCTGTGATTTGAGTTAAGGGATCAAATTCTAGGTCCATTTCTAGGAATATAGCATTGACATGATTTGGGAGTGGGTTGTGAGTAGTGTTTGGCTTAGGATTGGCTGGTGGGGCAATGGTACCCCGATCAATTAGACCTTAGATTATGTTTCGGAGGTGGAAGCATTGGTCGGTGGTATGGCCAGTAGTTTGGTGAAAGGCGCAATGGTCATATCCCTTCAAGTTTCTTGGAAGTGGATTTGGCAATGGATGGGGGTCCAAGGTTTTGATATGGTTTTGTCTTAACAGGGCTTGCAAAGCCTTGGAGAGGGGAGCATGAAGCTCGATTTATTCCTTTAGAACTGGGACAGGGCGACTTTCTGGTGCCCACTACGTGGTTGGTTGAGGGATGTTGTTGATGGTTGAGACTGTAGCACTAGCAGGTTTATCATATTTTCTAGGGGTGAACTGTCAGGACACTTTCTTTGGTTCAACCTTTATTTTAGCAAGACCTTCCTCGATTTCTACTCCTACTTATCTGAGGGCTCGAAACTGGGGACAGTATTGTCCTCCCATGGTTGCTTGTACATGGGGTAAGAAGTTCTTCTTCATTGTGTTGACTTGTTCTTCCTCGGATGGCCAATTGGTCATAGTGGCTGCCTTTTCCCTCCATCCGGCTATGCAGTTACTGACTGATTCCCCAGAGTTTTATTTGAGTAGTTCTAAGTCACGGTGGGTGACCTCAAGCTCTTCGTTGTATTTGTACTTCGACATGAATTCACTGGCTACATCCTCCCAGCTACGGAATCTGGACTCCTCGAGAGACAAAAACCATCGGAGGGCACTATCCTTCAAAGTTTGCTGAAATAATTGGGCCATCACTTCTTCAGAAGCCCCTAGGAAAGTCATGGAACGGTGATAATTGGAAGATGAACAATCGGGGGTCCACTTCCTTTGAATTTCTCAATATTTGGCATCTTGAACTTCTTGGGTAACCTTGCCTTAGGATAAGGATACATGTGGTTGTAGTCCATGTAATTTCCAGAGATTCTGACTTGGTCAAACTTCTTAGTCAACATCTTGAGATCTTATTTAACCTTGTTCAACCTCTTTCGGATCAATGATCATTGGCAAGTTAGACCCAGGCTGGGCAAGGTTCATCATAGGAAGCTGGGCAGGCAGTGGCCCATTAGCTGGAGGGGCACGCGAAGCGTGATGATACTCTTCAGGAACCCAGATAGGATCGGGTGAACCCATAGCACGAGGAAATAGGGCCTTGGGCTCTTGAGGAATAGGAACCTGGTTTCGTTGCACCTCAGTCTGAAGCTTGTCAATCTTGGACACGAGCTGAGCTAAAACTGCCATCAGATCTGGATGCACAACTGGCACTTGATCCGTGTTCTCCATGGAAAATGGATGGATACAGGACTCGAAAGAAGTAGCAGGGGAACGGACGAAGCTCCGGGGTGATTTTACTAAAGACCAAAGCCAATAAGGATCCAGGCTAAGGGCGTGCGATCGACCTGAGAAGGCGTAAAATGGAGTTTATTTTTGAAAAGAAAGAAGTAAAATATTTTTAACATTTTTTTTCTCTTTGATATTAAAAGACAAAATATTTTTGAATTTTTGATAAAGAAAAAAGAAATATTTTTGTATTTTTGTATTTTTGATAAAGAAGGGATAAGTGTTTTTGGATTTTTTTATAAAGAAGGGAGAAATGTTTTTTTTATTTTTTATAAAGAAGGGAGAAATGTTTTTGGATTTTTGATAAAGGAAGGAGAAATATTTGGGAGACAGGTCTCATCATGATGATTATTATTATTATTATTATTATTATTATTATTATTATTATTATTATTATTATTATTATTATTATTATTATTATTATTATTATGTTTTCACTTGTATTAAATTCTCCTAAATGCAAAATGAAATGCCGGACGGGACTCGAGCTTCGAAAAGTTGGGTTTGTAACATATGCAAAGCTATGGCTGGACTTGTGACCAGGCTCACGGGTAGGGTCCCATTTTAAAAGTGCACAAAATTTTGGGCGGCATGCCGACCCGTATTTTGGAAGAGTTTCGGGTTGAAACCGATAATTTAACATCTGTGTCCTAGGCTTGACACCTATATGCGGGTATGCAATTGGTTGGGTGAATCGGAAAGGGTTCCCCCCTTCGGCATGGCTTCCACGATTTACGTCTTGCTTTTGAGGTCAATCGATATGTGTGGAGAATCCATTTGATATACCTGAGTGTAGGTGAATTGCCTCACTATATACCTCAAGAGGATGGTACGCGTGAGAGAGAATTCGATATACTCAGCATATGTGAACGAGTTCCCTGCGATAAACCTCCAGTCATGACTTCGGTCAAGCAATACGATGCCAGGGAATCGTTCGATATACGTCGAAGGTCTTTGGCCAATGGAAGGTGAGAGTCATATCACTTAGGCTAACTGCGCCATTCCGGAATAGCGCCCATCACAAAGTGACCCTCCAGTTACTGTACAAAACTTGGTCAATCACAATGCTCTTTCGGTGATGTCGTGTGAATCATGCATAATTCTCTTATTAGTATCTTATGAGAGTATCTTTCTTAATCATGCCCAACAAGGAGAAAATTATGAGTACCAATGGTATACCAAATACGGATGGGTGATGCGTGCAACATGGGGATATATGTGATCCTAGGTGCACGTGGTGTGAAGTGTTCATGGAGAATTTTCTATAAGTGTGTGAGTAGAAGCATAATAATGAGGTACACAAGGATAGTAAAGGGGAACATGCAAAATAAGGGAAAATATAAACAGATATAACACCCATGTAAATAGAGTTTAACCCTCAAAATAAAACAATCCCCAACGGAGTCGCCACTATGGCCATCCCTTCCGATCCTCGCAGCGGGAGAGACAAAGAAGAGGGGGTGGGGGTGTTCCCTTCATCTCGAGAGAATCTTTGTCCCGCGCATCCCTCTCGGGAGTGCTTTAGATGACATCGGTGATGAGGTGAAAAATGTAGAGAGATAGAGTCAGCAGTATATTTTACTCAAAATAGACAAAAGAAAAGGGAGCTGTCCCCAAAGACAACATCTAAAGACATACTGATACATACGAAAACAAAAATGATTCGAAAAGGGTTCGGAGGCTATGTTACGAAATGGGAAGGTGTTAGGCACCCATTTCGCCCTTACGGTCTCTCATGGGTTGTTGCTATTTTCATTTTTTTTCCCCGTGATATGTGTGCATGTGTATATGTAGTGGAAATAGGAATCATCGACTTGTATCATGGAAGAGATAAAGAGACTCATCCATAGTAATGTTATTAAAAATAATATTAGAAAAATAGGATTTATGCGATTATCCTAGCGTTGATCGTTATAACAGAACGATAACACATACGGAACAATACACCACTAAGCACAAATATATGTATATGTAAATATATAGAATCTAAGAGAGTTAAGTTTAAAGAATATAGAAAAATAGTAAAAAGTAGAAAAAGAACTCGAGTCTCGTGTTTTATCCCGAGACGCCGACGTAGCCTATAGAGGCATCAAAGTCCACGTAGTTCGTATGTAAAATGAGCGGTGGTATTTATCCCATAAATACAATTCAGGACTGCTCTTATATATGTGTGTGTGTGTGTAAAAAAGCGTTTTAGTTGTGAGAAAAGTGTGAGAATTCTCGTTTGGAATTTATGAGCAAACCCTCATTTTCTTATTTTTTGGGTTTTATTTATATCAAAATAAGATATGTGAAATAATATTAAATAAAAAGTATATTAGGATATGTGAGATGAGAGAATAAAAGTGCTAAGTAATAAAACAAATTAATGCGAATTTAGGGGAATTTAAATAGAGAGTTGAGAAAGTTGGACCTTCTTGAAGATCTTGAGCTTGATCTTGGATGTTGGAAAGCATACCTTGCACTTGAATGATGATGGAGGGTTCTTAATTCACCAAGTTTGATGAAAAAAGTGATGAAAGGTGATGGTTGGAAAGGGATTTGGATGTGGAAATCACGCTGACTTTGAGAGGGTTTTTTTGAGCTTATTGAGAGTGATGGATTTCAGATCTTCCTCCTTTTGAAATGAGGTTAGGACCTCTTTTTTATAGAACCAAGGCATTGACGATCGGCATAGCCCTGGTATCGCCAATCAACAAGTGTGTTTAGGCACATTGCCGATAGGTAGGGATTGGAACCTACCGTTTGGCAGTCTCTTTCAGGTTCCTTCACAAAATCATTCGTAGAGCGCGAACCATTGATCCGAATCGCACACGGGGAAAACCATTGTTAAGACATTTCAGAGACATTTGAAAGTCTTTTAGATTGCTCCCTGGTTTGGGAGTTGACTTTGGGTGAAATGTGGCTCGGAAGCGTTCGATGGTCCTTTGGATGGGGAATTATCGAATGCAAACGGATCGTTTGTCTGCATGGTAAGTCAAAATCGCGCACAGGGTGGACCATTGGAAAGGTTAGGAGATGTACTTCAACATTCCAAAGAGTTTGACTCAGTTTGGGGAGTTGACTTTGGTCAACTAGGGCCTAGAAGCACTCGATGACCCTTCAGAGTAAAACGGATCATTCGTCCGTACCGTAAGTCAGAATCATGCATGGGGTAGACTGTTGGAAAGGGGTTCAGTTCCCTTCAAAGATTCATTTAGTCTCGATTGAGATGAACAGCTAAATTTGGTCAAACGGATCCTGGGAGCGTTCGGTGACCTCCTGATCAAGTTTTGGGGGAAAACAGGTTGTTCATCCGCATGGCAAGTAAGAATCGCACACGGGATGGACTGGTGGAAAGGGATTTTATAACCCTTTGAAGATTCACTCAGTCTCATTCGAGCTGAAGAGTTTGACTTTTGGTCAAACGGAGCCTGAGAGCGCCCGATAGCCTTTAGGTCAGTACCCGGGGTGTGATTTAGGTTTGAAATGATGAATGGAGGTGCTAGGGACCTTAGGATAAGTTATGGGGTATTAGAATGGGGTGTCTATAGACACTATGAATTTCTTTATTAATGGGTATGCTGAGCTTAAAAAATGATTGATGAAGGTGATGAAAAAGTCATGTGCTTGACATCATACGTCATTATGGATGTGGATGATCCAATCCCAATGGTGAATGAAATTTCCTTAGTCGATCTAACTAAAATTGTTTTGGCCCCTCCATTAGACCCCAAAAGGAAATCCTCAAGGTCCTCAATTGGTCAATGAGGGTGATATTTTTCCTTCACACAAACCTTGTGCTTCTTAGATTTTTCTCATCTTACATACCCTATTTTTAACTCTTATTATCATTGTTATAACATATTTATAGAACATCTCATGACCTAAAGAATACTGAGTAAATCCATTCACAATACGAGTAAGAGCTCCTCCTCAGTCGAGTTGACTTACCAAAGGATAATTCAACTTGTCAAAGAACAATGAACACAAGAAATGTGGTCGCCCTCTTTTATATTTGAATGGACGAGATAGTTTCCATCAAGGCTAATTAATTGAATAAAACTTTGATAAACTTATAATAAGCTGATCAGTACCATGTCAGTGGAACCATCATTAGAAAGCATGTGAAGAAACATTTGTTCATGGGTAAACCTTTAAACCATACTATATTGTGGGTGGAATCCATCAAAAATATGTTCATGCCCGACCTATAAGGGAAGGACATATGTAAACCACTTGGTTTTTTCCTGACATAAATTCTCTCATAATCATTCATGTTTAAAGGAAATATATATATACCAGCAGAGATATACTCATACTCATATAATACTCACATAGTTAAACCATAAAATCAGAGAGTGAGAGGAGACTGAGTGAATTATATTATTATGATACATGCGGTTACTTGAAATTATAGTGAAAAAATGTAGCATATGGAGGTAGGTTCCTATTTGAGGGAATAACCACGAAACTCTTGGTGTAATTATTCTCATTCTCATCTCCATCTTTCAATATTTTCATTTTACTACTTTTTTATTGTTTGTTATCTCGTATTGTTTCTTAACTTGCTAAGACAAACCTTGAAATCAGTTTTAGACGATAAAAGTAATTTTTAAACAATCATCTTCTAATTGGACTTATGATGATTTTGTTTTTCCTCATATTGTTGATGGGATGAACACGCTTCCTTATATTCTCTGCCAAATTGTTATCCCCCATATGTAACTTATGTTTTGGGGGCTTACTTCATCATGCAAAATATTTTTCACCCAATTAATTTAGAAATTGTTTTAAAACAGTGTTTTGGGTTTATTTAGGCTAACTAGTATATAAATCATTATATTTTCTTGAGGTTTGCTCTTAGCTGGCCTGACCTAACTATTAGCTACCATTGGATGGCATTGGTTGTCAAGATATGGTTTTTTAAGTGTAGCCATCCCCCGGATCCTCGCGATGGGCGGGCAGTGTGAGAGTGAGGATCCTTAGGTCCTGCACATACCTCTCGAGAGAGCTTCGACCGGTGTCATTTGAGATGAGGTAAAAAATGTAGAGAGATTAGAGTCGCCAGTCTATGTTACTCAAAATAGACAAATGAAAAGGGGAAGCCATCCCGAAGGATAGCATCTCAAGATATACACATGCATACGAAACCATAATGATTCGAGAAGGGTCTGGAGGCTAAGTTACGAAATGGGAAGGTGTTAGGCACCCATATCGCCCTTTCGGTCTCTCATGGATTTTGTTATTTTCCTTTTATTTTCCCCGTGATGTGTGTGCATGTGTATATATAATGGAGATTGGAATCATCTACTTATACCATGGAAGAGGTCAAGCGAGTCATCCGTAGGAAGGTATAAAAATATTAGAAAATAGGATGTACGCGATTATCCTTACGTTGACCGTTATGATGGAATGATAACGTATGTAGAATAATACGCCATTAAGAACAAATATTTGTGTATATATAATATAAGAGAGTGGAGTTTAGAGAAGATAGAAAATGAGAGAAAAAGTAAGAATAGGACTCGAGTCTCGGGTTTTACCCCGAGAGGCCTACGTAGCCTATAGAGGCATCAAAGTCCACGTAGTTCATATGCAAAATGAGGGGCGGGGTTTATCCCATAAATCCAACCGAGGGGATTCTCTTATTTGTGTGTGTGTGTGTGTAAAAAAAGGTGTTTTAGTTGTGATAAAAGTGTAAGAAAAGTGTGAGAATTCCCATTTGGGATATATATGCAAACCCTCTTTTTCTTATTTTTTGGGTTTTTTATTTATATGAAAATAAGAGATGTGCAATAATACTAAATAAAAAGCATATTAGGATGTATGAGATGAGATAATAAAAGTACTAAGTAATAAAACAAGTTATTGCGAATTTATGAGGATTTAAGGAGAGAGTTGAGAAAATTGGACCTTCTTAAAGATCTTGAGCTTGATCTTGAATGTTAGAGAGCAGACCTTAGACTTGGAAGATGATGGAGGGTAGTGAATTGACCAAGTTTGATGAAAAGGATGATGAAAAGTGAAGGTTAGAAAGGGATTTGGGTGTGGAAACCACGCTGACTTTGAGAGAGGTTTTCTGAATATATTGAGAGTGATATCTTTCAGATCTGGGCTCCTCTTGCAAGTGAGAACATGCATCATTTTTATTGGCCCAGGGCATTGCCAATCGACATAGCCCTGTTCCTACCTATTGCCAAGTGCGTTTAGGCACACTGTCGATAGGCAGGGTCTGGGACCTGCCGTTTGGCAGTGTCTTTCATCCCTTTTGGAAAATCGATCATCGAACACAAACTGTTGATCAAAATCATGCACGGGGTGGATCTTTGGAAAGGTAATTTAGAGACCTTCGAAAGTTCTTTGGACTTCTCCCGAGTTCGGTAGTTGACTTTGGGTCAAATATGGCTTGGAAGATTTTTTCAGTCTATTGGACGGGGAATCATCGGACGCAAACGGATCATTTGTCCGCATGGTAAGTCCAAATCGCGCATGTGGCAGACCATTGGAAAGGGATTTTAGTGCCCTTCGAAGATTCAACGAGCCTCAGTCGAGATGAAGAATTTGACTTTTTGTCAAACGGAGCCTGAAAGTGCCTAATGGCTTATACGTTAGTACTTGGGGTATGACCTGGATCTGTAATGATGAAGGGAAGTTCTAGGGACCTAAGGAGAGTTTAGGGGGTAACAGAATGGGGTGTCTACAGAGCCGCTCGACGAGTGAGTTTGGAACAAATGATAACTATCGAATAAACACCGCATGATGCTTGGGAGGATGACCGATTCAGGGGGTCGAGGTCGATTCTGAGGACCTATGGAGTGTGCTGGGGATAACCAATTCTGTGGGAAAAAGATGATTCTGTAGGCTTAAGGTGATGATCCAAGACCGAGGTCAATTCTGACCTAACTCAGGTGACGATTGAGGACCAAGGTTAATTCTGACTTAAGAGAGGTGACGACCGAGGACCGAGGTCAATTTTGACCTAACTCAAGTGACGATCCAAGACCGAGGTCAATTTCGATATAAGAGTGGTGACGACCGAGGACCTAGGTCAATTCTAACCTAAATCAGGTGATGATATAAGACCGAGGTCAATTCTGACCTAAGAGTGGTGACTACCGAGGATCGAGGTCAATTCTAACCTAACTTAGGTGATGATCTAAGACCGAGGTCAATTTTGATCTAAGAGTGGTGATGATCGAGGACTGAGGTCAATTCTGACCTAACTCAGGTGACGATCCAAAATCGAGGTTAATTCTGACCTTAGAGTGGTGACGACCGAGGACTGAGGTCAATTTTGACCTAACTCAGGTGACAATCCAAGACCGAGGTCAATTATGACCTTAGAGTGGTGACGACCGAGGATCGAGGTCAATTCTGACTTAACTCAGGTGACGATCCAAGACCAAGGTTAATTCTGACCTAAGAGTAGTGACCACCGAGGACCGAGGTCAATTCTGACCTAACTCAGGTGACGATCCAAGACCGAGGTCAATCCTGGCCTAAGAGTGGTGACGACCGAGGATCGAGGTCAATTCTGACATAACTCAGGTGAAGATCCAAGATCGAGGTCAATTCTGACCTAAGAGTTGTGACGATCGAGTATGGAGGTCAATTCTTCCCTAACTCAGGTGACGATTCAAGATTGAGGTCAATTCTGACCTAAGAGTGGTGACAACCGAGGATCGAGGTCAATTCTGACCTAAATAAGGTGACAATTCAAGACCGAGGTCAATTCTGACCTAAGAGTGGTAACGATCGAGGACCGAGGTCAATTCTGACCTAATTAAGGTGATGATCCAAGACCGAGGTCAATTCAGACCTAAGAGTGGTGACGATCGAGGACCGAGGTCAATTTTGACCTAACTCAGGTGACGATCCAAGCCGGGGTCAATTCTGACCTAAGAGAGGGTAAAGATTGGACTTTTATTTTCGCTAGGGAAAGAGCTGGTAAAAAGTAGAGTACCCTTTGGAAACTTTGAAAATGACTTTCATGAGTTTCGCTGGGGAAATTATCTCATGATATTGTGTTGAGTCGGGGAGCCGATTGTTGGGGAAGAGTTTGTGATCTTTGGGATTTCACGGAGTAAAGAAAAGTTTGATGCCAAAACTCCTCTGGGGACGTGATTAGGTGGTCCAAGTATTGGACGTATTGCTCGGGTAGGATTGAAACCTTTGGGGGATAGGAGGTGATCCTTAAAGATCCTTCGGGGACATTGCTGGGAGGAGTTTTACTTGGTTTTTTAGAGTTCTGTTGGGGAAATGGGGGTTTCGCTAGAGGGAGTGTGAAATTTTCTTGGTGAAAAATGTTTTATATCCTTTTCGAGATTTTTAGGAATTTTCTGAGGATTTTTCAGGATTTTTTGGTTTTTTCTGGGAATTTTTGTACGAAATTTCAAGTAGGTGCCGGTCGACACGGTTCAGAGGGTGCTATTCGAGAGTGGCACGAACTTTTCGACTGCCTCAAAAAGGTAAGAGGACAGTGTCGATTGGTGGGTGGGGGTCAAATGCTGATCGGCATGACGTTGGCATCCTATATAAAGGGTGTGAATTCCCCTCATTTTTCACAGCTCCTTGCTTTCTCTCTTTCTGTGATTTTCCTCTGCAAATCATTCTAGCATTCCGATCTCTAAGAAATGTCCGCCTTTGTGAGCACTGCAATGCATAGGGAATGGTTGACTGTTGATGACTGGGCAAACGTGGAGTGGAGGGACAGGGCGCCTCTTGCTTTGGGGAGTGAGAACTCCTTTGACTCACTTGAGCCAATTGTGGATGTGCGAATCTTGATGCGGGAGCCATCGCATCATCAGTCTTCTAAGGTGGTGAGCCCTGGTGGTTATGTAAGTAACCAAAATTTTGGCATTCTTCTCTTTTTGGTGATTTTTCCTTTCTTCTTGAATTTTGACAACGTTTCTTCTTTTGACAATTTGATATATCCTTGAAGAATATGCTTTCCCATGGGACGACAGGGCTTAAGGATGTCTGGGAGCATCTTCCACCTGTGGTATGTTGGGTGGTATCATTAGCGAGTTTTGGGAGGTTAGCATCTACGGTGGATGAGACGCCTCATTCGACACCGATCTTTTGCGCTTTGGGGGAGAGATGATGGGATACTACCCACACCTTACATTTCAATTTTGGGGAGATGTCCGTGACTCCCATAGATGTGCATCAGCTGCTAGGGCTGGATTGTGATGGGGAGCAGATAGAGGTGGATCTCTCTCTGAGGGTGAGGCCGGAGGCGGTGAGGGATGCGCTTGGTAACGTAGGGAGGATAGTTTCTGGGGATTCAATCCGACTGTCCTTGCTGAAGGATGTTTTGCTGAGTAGGATGGTTGACGTGGAGGATGGGCTGCAGGTGAGGCAGATGGCCCGATTGTTCATTTTACTAGTACTGGGAGGCTTCTTGGTGCCGTCGAGCAGCGACGTCGTCAATTTGTGGTTCTTGCCGTACATGAGGATGTTTTCAAACATCCCTCTATATGATTAGGGGAGTCTGACTTTGGCAACCCTCTATTTTTCTTTGGATGCATTCAGTCGGTGCTACCGGCAAACTTTTACTGGAGCCACATATCTCCTCGAGGTGTTCTTTAATTTTGCGCATTTTCCTTTCATGCATTCTCATTTTCCTTTCATGTATTCGCATTTTCCTTACGCGTATCTTTTTGATTGTGAATTCATGTCTTTGGCAGACGTGGTTCTATGAGGTGATCGGGTGCAATATTCCACTGGTTGCCTTGAAGGATAAGACTGTTGGGGACTTATGCTGATTGTATCGATGGCGCAAGGCCACTCGGTAGTCGAAGGGATCTCTTTCTCTAGAGGTGGTGCGCCAGGTCTTGAATGACCTGACTACTGGTAGGGAAAGACTCTTTCCATTTCAGTCTTGGTTTTTGGCATGTTTTGATTTTGTACTAACTTATACCTTCTTGGGATTTTCAGGTGACCGTTTACCCCTGGGGGACAGCCATTAAGGATATGGGGGCAACTGGGGTAAACGCGCACATGAGGCGCTTGCTGTTTCATGAGTTCGTCCATTCCTGGTATCTCGGGGAGAGGGTGGTTCGTCAGATCGCTGAGGAGGAGGTGGTGGTTCCACCTACATAGCCTCTTATGTCCATAAGGCGAGAGTGGCTTTTGCCAGAGGATGTAAGGATCGCGACGATGATCGGTGAGTCCCACCTATTGTACATTGATACGGCTGCTCCGTATGACTATATGTACTTTGTGACGAGCTGGTTGATGGCGCCCAGCATATATGATGCCTTGCCTTTCCCACCTGTGGGTTCGAGTCGGGAAGTTGGGTCTTCCCATAGCGGTGGTGGTCCATTAGCGTTTGCGGCAGCGGTGGCTTCAGAGGTTCCCTTTGTTCGATTGTATACCCCCTCGTACAACATTCGACGAGCTGATGGAGGGATGGTGCCTATTTTGCACCGTCCTCATGTGATGGATCCGGAGGAGTTGGGTTAGACATAGGAGGTTCTTCTTCCTGCGGTATACCTTTCTGTCCTTTTCCTCATTTTGGTTCCTTTTTTGTTTTGATCCTTCTTTTGATACAGATTTTGCCACTTGCAGCAAGTCCGGGCGTCAACCACTTGGATGAGGGACAAAGATTGGATATTTTCGGCGACTGTACATATTCGGGATGCGATCCCGGTTCCTTCTTTCTTAGTGTCGTCTGCTTCTTCCGGGGAGGACTTTGGGTCGGGTAGCAGTGGTGTGTCGTCTCGCCGTAGGGTAAAGAGAGCGCGTCGCAGGGGTGGAAGCTCTTAGAGAGAGGGGGTGAAGGGCAGGTGAGAGAGAGAGAGAGTGTGGGTTCGGGCTGAGTCCCGTTGTTTTCTCGCTTTTCTTTTATTTCCTGAAAATTGATGTAACAGAGTAGAATATATATATATATATATATATGCAATGGGATTTTTTATTGTCTTTTATTAATGATGACTGAGTGAATGCACATACGCTTTTTACGTTGCTGCTAAGACCGTAAAAAGAGATGTTTTTGGGATTTTATAGGAAAGTTAAAAATGGGAAATTATATAAGGGTGGAAGAGGATTTTTGAAATTCTGTTGAGAATATCAATTTATTTTTATTGAGCTAGTAATTTTGACAAAAGAGGAAAAAAGGAAAATCTTCGAAAATAGGGGGTTGCCGATCGGCATGCACCTTGCGCTGCTTATCGGCAGTCAAGTTCAGTCCCATCAATTCAAAGATTTTGGTTAGTTCCCTCTTCAGCCTTTTGTACTTTGTGGGGTAGGATTCCCTCCGATTATTGCAGGGATTATGTCTTTTGTGAGGGTTCTCAATTATAAAAAGGGGTAAGGGTGGAGTGTTTTTCTCATACCTTCACACTCTTATCTACTTGCCTACTATCTCTTAGTATTGCAATATGGCTCTCCCTGGTAGCATTGAGTTTGCTAACTACCTCGAAGGCTTAGAAGTGATGTGCTCTTATAATGTCTACTACGATGCTTTCAATATGAGTCGAGTCTCTTTGTGGTGCAATCGGCCCATTGAGTAGAACATGCTGATGGCGGCGGTATAATTTTGGTACCCCAAATACCATGTATTCCATTTTGGGTTGGATGAAGTTTGTCCTACCTTCGAGGACTTTTTTTTTATGCTGGGGGTAAATCCCAGTGTTGCTGCGACTTTACCCAAATTTTGCCGTACTCCCAGGGACTTACTGGTTGGGCTTCTTCGCATTTTATATTCGGCGACTAGATCACTGGTTACTGGAGGAATGATCTCCCTCCTGGCGGTGTTGCAGTTCGTGCATTTGTAGGAGGCAGGTGATGCTGGCTATTATGGAGCCATTGCTCTGGGCTTGGTTTCAAAATTACTGCTGATGACTGGGGAACTACTGGTGGATCCGAAACTTGTAGCCATTGCTTCATAGATGTCATACCATCTTAATCCTACGGCGGTGATACTAGCGGAGACCCTGAACGGTCTGGATGCCTGATGAGAAGGTCGTTATGACTTCTTGTGTGGTATCCTCGTGATGATGTTCATGTGGTTGTCTGAAAGACTTCACTTAGCGACTCTTCCAGAGTATCCTTTGTCGGCTGTACCCAACTTCTTTTCGCATCACTTATTCAATATTGGTCTGAATATTGAGAGCTGGGAGAATTGGCTTGTGGAGCATGGCTCGAAATCTGTATTGGTCAGTGCCTTGGTGGGGACAGTTGATGCCTGTTCTGGAGCTAGGAGAATACTCGTATGTGCGACTGGTTGGTCTCAGACATACCTCTTTTTATTTCCCTTGGAGGCTTCTATGCCAATTTGTCTAGGGACAGGTCGTGCCACCTCGGACACTAAATTTCTTTCCAATAGAGGATTTGATCGAGCGTCTGCGCCTACGGCTTGGTTCTCTGTGGGAGAATCGACGTTCGTCGACCCATCCCTCTCAGTCTGTTGGGAGTATTTGGAATATCCCTGGGGATTATATGAAGTGGGTGTGGAGGAAAGTAGTTAGCAAGATATTGGCAGTGGAGACTGGATAAAAGTGGCTTGTCTCTTTTGACACCATAGAAGGAGGTGTTGTGGTCTTTTCGAAGTTGGTTCGAGCTTATTGGTCCATGGAGTTTCTGCGACACTCTACTCAGGAAAGGGAAACTTGGGAACCCCACGATGTAGATGATGATGACGAAGCAGGCTCCTCTAGTAGATGTGGATAGGACTCTTGGAGAGTTTATTGTGTGATGGATAAATGTGGGGGTTTGATTTGGCTTTTTTAGTTAGGTAGGGGAAGGGAGTTATCCGTTCCTTTTATGTAATCCGTACCAAAATTTCTTATTAGTGAAATAAATAAGTTTTTGATCATCCAGTTGTGCCTTTCGATGAATTTTGTATTTTTGAATTATTTATACCGATCGCTAAGGCATACATAATCCTTTTGTTCAAGTATATGTTGGAATGTACTGTCGTTCTCGGAGGTAAGAAAAGAATAGTATTTTGTGAAAAAGAAAGGGTTGTGCTCATGTAAGGTGTATGAGCTGCCTACTAACCTCTGGGGTTTTGAAATTTTATACTTTGTTTGAAAATGGTTATTTTGTAGAGGATCAGGCCCACGTAGTTCTGGGGCAGAAGGAAATGAAGAGATTTTTTATTTATTTTTATAGAATAGAAGGGAGATGAGAAGAGTCGTAGCGTGCTGAGATTTCAGACTAGGGGTAGAACTTCTTGAGGCGGTCCAGGTTGATGGGATGAGCCATATTTTCCCCATCAAAGTCGGTGAGCATGGAGGCACCGTCGGAAAAGATCTTATTTATAATGTAGGGGTCGCTCCAATTGGGATTTAATTTCCCTCTGGGGTCCTAAATGGGTTCTATGATTCTTTAAAGGCTAGGTCCCCTTCTCGAACACCGCGGTCCTTGACCCTCTTGTTGAATGAATGCGTTATTCAACGATGGTACCCTTGTATGTTGTATAGTGATTTTAATCTCCTTTCATCTAGGAGGGTCATCTCGTCAAGACAGTTTTGGCACCAGTCTTCTTCGCTGACCTTGCTCTCAAGCATGACGCGCAATGAGGGCATTTCCAGCTCCACGGGTAGGACTGCTTCCATGCCATAAACTAAAGAGTAAGGGGTAGCCCTAGTAGAGGTTTGAATTGAGTTCTGACAACCCCAGAGGGCGTACGGTATCTAATCGGCCCAATCTCGACAGCTTTTGGTCATCTTGCTGATGATGTCTTTGAGGTTCTTATTGGTGGCTTCAACTGCACTGTTGGTCTGAGGTCGGTAGGGAGAATACTTGTGTCTCTGAATCACATACTTATTGACCACTTCTGTGACTTCTGCCTCGAAATGTAACCCATTATCTGATACTAGCTCGTGCGGAACCCCATACTGACAAATGATGTTTTTCTGGATGAATTTGGCCACTTTCTTAGCGTTCAGCATTGCGTATGACTCTTCTTCGACCCATTTGGTGAAGTAATCAATGGCAACTAGGATGAAATCATGCCCATTGGAAGCCTTCGGTGTAACCTTCCCTATAATGTCGATACCCTAGGTGGAGAATGGTCAAGGAGAGGTCATGTTGTATAATTCACGTGGAGGCAGATGCTGAAGGTTGGAGAACTGTTGGCATTTAAGGTATCTCCGGACATAGGCGCTGAAATCCTGAGTCATGGTGGTCCAGTAGTAGCCCTGTCGGATGATATTTTTGGCAAGCATGTGACCGTTCATATGGGGTCCACATTCCCCGCTATGGATCTTATTCATTATTTTTTCAATGTCAGCCCCTACGATGCAATGCAGGTGAGTTCCATTGAAGTTCCTTTTGAGCAGTGCTTTGTAACAAATGATGTATTGGGCGACAAGTCTTCGAAGGGTCGCTCGATCTTTGTTGTTGGAACCCTCAGGATATTTTCCATGCTTGAGGAGGTGCCAAATATCATAGTACCAACAATTGGCTAGCTTGAGATCTTTTGTGGTGACAAGCTCAATGTGGTAGCAGTGGGTTGGTTTATCTTACTTTTGAACAAGGAAAGGGGTCATTTTGATTCCTTCGGGCATGTCGACCATGGAGGCCAGGGTATCAAGAGCATTGGCTAGGTTATTCTTTGCTCGAGGTAGGTAATGGAAGGTGATGTCTTGGAATTGGGAAGCTAGCTCTTCTAAGTGGGCATGGAAGGGTTGGAGCTTCTTGTCCTTAATTTTCCACTTTTTGAGCACTTGACTGATGATGAGGGCCGAATCCCCGTAGACATCTAGGCATTGGATACCTTTCTTGAGAGAAACTTTGAGGCCTACCGTACATGCCTCATACTCAGTCATGTTATTGGTGTAGGGGAACTCCAACTTGATGGCGATGGGAGTGTGGGAGTCATCTGGGGCGCTCAGAAGTATCCCAATGCCATATTGCTTTTTGTTGGCAGCATCGTCAAAGAATATTTGCCATCAAAGGAAATCTTGAGCAGCACATAGAATGTTTTCATCTGGGAATTCGGAGACCCAGACATCGGCCTCATCCATGGGGTAATCCTAGTCAGAGTTCTGCGTGACGTACATGATATCGAACTCGGATAGGAGCATCAACCATCGGGACATTCGGCTGGACAAAGCGGGTTTATCATGAAGGTATTTGATGGGGTCCATTCGGGATACAATTTTGATGGGGAAGGCGGGCATGTAGTGCCGCAACTTTTGGGTGACCCAAACAAGTGCGGCACACGCCTTTTCCAAAGCAGTGTAGTTAACCTCGTACCCGACCAATTTGCAACAGGTATAGTAGATGGCTCTTAATTAAAAACCTATTAAAAGAACCACCAAATGGTTCACTTCCCAGCAGGGACATCAATTATCAAGATTTCATTTTGTAACCATTTGGCCTTATACGAAATTTCCCAATTTACAGTGTGTGGACAAATTTTTACACTCTCAACACATTCCATATCTATTTTCATAAATCAAAAGACAAAACCTAGATATGGATTATAGGTTAGACCCCATCATTTTTCATCTTACGAACTACATGGACTTTGATGCCATTTTTGGCAAGGCAATCATCCCCAAGTCATTTTGGAATTGAATTCTTTCTTACTAATTAGAACATTTTGAAATATTTACAAGTCTACTTGGAGAAGGAACAGTTTGAACATTTTGCATATGTTGTAGGGAATAAACACATTAAAGATTTTAATATTTATTTATATTAGATTGATTTACTTAATTTGATGGATTAATAGTTTTTATATTATTGCATTTTGATTGATGTATTAGTTAATTCTATAATGGAATTGTTTACATGTTTGAAAACATGTACATGAATTATTTTGGAATCAAACAAATAAAAATTATTTTTTAAATAAATTCAATATCGATCATGGTCCAAAACCATGAGCAAGTCCATGATAACAATTTGTTAGGTTAAAAGGTGGTCATGGTCATTAACTATGACCACAGGTCATGTGGGCATAATAGGTAATCATGGTTCATAAATGTGACCAACCAAAGTTCATATTATATTTCTAGGGATGGTGGTCACGATTTTGGATCATGAAAAAGAAAATGCCATCATTATTTTGGTATGGTTTTGAACCATGACCAACCGTGACATGTGGTCACGGTTAGCGACTATGACCCTAGCATTAGGGTTATAAAAGATATTGTGCCATGGTTCTAGACCATAACCCCCAAAACGGTCACCCTAAATTTTATCACAGACCAAAACGGTGACCACTTATGGAATTTATCTTAGAGCCTTCAATTACTCCCAAAATTTGGGTGGTTAGCCAATAGCCCTGGTCATTTTAATTTTTCTTAATTAATTATGCACGTGTTGATGTGGATTTCCTCGAGCATGTCTTATAAAACATACATGCTCCATACTTAGTCTTAGTGGGTGTGTAATTATGGTAACTGACGCATGTAATATCCATACCTAGAGTAACGTGCCTTGTAAAATCTCTTTTCCATTCAATCATAGCTCGTGAAGCGCGTGAGATATAAGTAAATATAATAAGAGGCAATAAGATGCTGAATAAATTAAAACATCTCTAATACCTTCCAGCCGATAGTTGAATCAAACTCCAGCTTTAAATATAAATATCTCAATGTCTCAAAGTTCAACTATGAAAAATAAATACCTCTCGTACATATTTAAAATAATACAACTAACTAATAACTGGAATAAAGATGAATATAGGAATGCGAAGGAGATAGAATGCTTAACATCTACATCTTAGGAAAGATAAATATAACTGGTGCTACAGAAACTCCTCCAACAAGTAGCACATGTCTTCAATAGAACCTACAACCTAAGACCATTATAAATAGTTGATTACCAAGTATTAACAAGTTTATAGTGATTAAAAATGTAACTACATTTAGGACACAATAGTAATAACGTGCCTTCCTCTTATATTAAGTTAATTTCAAGTTATTAAAGTTACCCTAACCTAAACAACCTAAATAAGTACGCAGTTATAAACATAACCCAAATGAGACCCATGTGATATGATTTCATCTTTTAATTAAATTTTCTTTACTTTAATAATATTAAGTTCATCTATTGAATTGAGAATCTCTTACTATATGATAATATCTTATATTAACAATATCTCTCTTACTAAACATTATTCTCTTACGCTAATGATCTCAAATAATGATTAATGATTCTAAATATGCAACTCTAGTGTAATAGTGTTTTAACATTCTCGAATCACAGTTTAATATTTATATCTCTAGTATTCTTATTATATTATTTTTGAGTCCTAAAATTATGGCAATGCATCACTAGTATAATCACACTGGTACCATTATCATAAAGTACAATAATACTTAATCATACCATCTGGAATACATGTGAGTATCCTCTACCCACATCAAATGTCAAGGACTATGATAAAGCCCTCAAAAAAATGTACATAGGCATGTCCCTATTTCCTTTGGGTATCATCCGTGCAGTACTAGGTATATCAATAGGGTGTTCCAACCTTATAAACTCAAAATACAAAAAACATTAGGAAATCATTATTCCCTTACACAAAACTTATGGGCCCCATATCCAGGGCTATATAAAAGAATCCCTACTTGTCCCACTTGGGAGATGGGTACTTCAACAAGTAGGATCAATATAAATATAACTTAGGTACAACTCATATTTCTCACAAAGAATTGTATGTGCAGTCAATAATGCACGCACCCCATTAAATCCCTCCCAATAGTTCAAATTCGAGTCCACATACTCTCGATATGATTGCACATAACTCAAGAAAATCATCACACCCCTACTCAATTGTGTTACAGAGAAAAATTCTCTCAGTGAAAGTTATGACGTACATTTAACTTTAATTGATTTTATATAATACTAGTTCAAACTCCTAAGGATACAAAATCTAAGTATCCTCACACCAAACGTGCTTCAAAATTATTGTAAATCAACTACTACCCTAATCGATAGGTTATAAATAATGCTAAGTATGAATTAGTATAACAAATCTCATCCTGAAACTCAGGGCTCCTAAACAAGGTGTAATCTCAAAATATTGCTTACAAAATCAAGGGGTCACATATACGTTTTCTTCTTTTATTTGATTAACTCAATCTCTAAACATTACTCGACATTACAAATTTTGACTACAATGCTAAAGTCTCTTACCTAGGCTGTAACCTCCAAACCTACTACCTTAATATGAATCAAAATGATGTTAATTCCTAAAACCCAATCTTAATTGAAATCGAAACAAAGCTTCCCCTTACACAAACTTTACCATGGAACCCATCAAGGTTGGATCGATCCAATGGGCTAAATACTATCTTCTTCTCCCTTGTTTTTTGTATTACACCCAAAGCTCAAAAACTTCAAACCTTACATCCTCTATAACTCCAAAATGACCATTATCCCTTATATATCAACATCATAAAATTACTATGAACTAATTTCTGTAAGTTTTAGATGATTTAAAACTCATTTGCTGATCAAATCTCTAAAATCATAAAAACATCTATGTTTATGTTATTCACTAGAATAATCTAGTTACCCTACGAACTATAATCAATTATCATGATTGCATTTGGGGTTTTACACACTTAATCAAATATGATTCACATCTAATTATATCTAAGTTTAATTATAATGATTCAACACTTAATTGATTTATTCTTTAACAAAGTTAGACGGGTTCTTTAATTCCAAACAAGTTTTCTTCATTAGATTAGTCTTAATTATGAAATAAGTTTTAATTATGAACAAAATCTTATTTATAATGTTATCTTAATGTATTACAAAACATTATTACATTCTAACACAAACCTAATACAACCTTACATAAAGTAAATTTTCCTTCGATTAATTGGAGAATCTGTCCCCAATTTCCCCTATTTACTCATGCCAAAATCTCAATTTATCAACATAGGGTTTTCCTAACTTGTGTTATGATAATTTGGTTAAGATGATAGATTATATTAAATAATTAATTCCAAAATTAGTCTAGCTACCTAAAATAACCAAAACTAAAAGTCCCAAAATAAGATCTAAATGGCCTAAAACTTCACCCAATCCATATAATAAATATATCATGGTACGACTTAATGGTTAATATCTTTATTAGTAAATCATATTACTATGTTAATTAATTATCTTATCAGATTAATTAATTATCTATGAATCATAACTTAAGTTTCAATCTTGATTGTTAATTAATTACCCTATGACATGTTATAATAAAAATATACTTTACGATTAGTGACACCTAATGCTGAGGTAATAATCTAAACAAGGAATCCCCAATACGTAGCCCCTGACCATTTTATAGCCGCTCATAATACGTAGTCACTTAATTATATATCTTAATTCCTAGTATGAGTTTGCTAACATTTTTAAGAATAAAATCAAATCAACATGCTATCAATTATGTAAAACAACATGTGTAGCTATCAAACTCACATCTCAATCTATTAAATAACATATCAAAAGTCCAATATCTCAAATCATAAAATGATATACTACATGTCATATAATAACTCATCAATATCTGACAATCAATATAACAATTAACTAAAAACTATAAAAATACGGAGTATTACACCCCCTTAAATAAGGAGTTTCGTCCTCAAAGTTTGATTCTTTTTTATACCTAACTCGAAACTCAAAGAATATCTCAGTCGTAAAATATCCTATCATTACTAAATAGAATGTACCCCTTCTTCAAACTAATACATTTTGCGATCTCTCCACATAATTTGCATCCAACTATAATTTAATCCTATCAAGTCTTACTATTGAAAAGTCAACTTGTCCCTTGGGAACTTCCTCCCTCATGTACATGAAGAAGACATTGTCCACACTCCAAAGGTGATCGAGTAAGGCCAAAGAACACTAGCCCAATGGAAAATAATGAAAAGGGCCTATGCATTGGGGTTCCAACTTCCCTCTGGACCAGCACTTCACAGTTCCATTCATCGCGGAGACCTTGAAAGTCACCTGGTATACTTCTCTAGACTTTAATTTATGTTTCCTCTATCTTTATAAGTATTATTATTACTTTGGTAGTCTTCATATGTCCTTTGATGACTGGAACCTCCTTAGATATTTCGAATCCATTCTCATTGGAATAACTTTCTAACTCCTATAGATAAGAAATATGTACAGTCTGTCTCCAATGACCTAGAGAAATCCACTTCTCGTTTGGGACCTTGATACCCTAAGATAAAATCAATTGATCTACTCTTACATATCTACACTAGGCTTTCTAACAACTAGAATTCTTAGTTTGTCCCTCGTGCCTTTACCTTGACTATTAGAAGGTGCCACACTTAGACATAGACTATACCAATATCTTCGTCACTTGAACACCAATAATGACTCCTAAAATTATGATACATTTGGTCACCCATAAGATGTATAATGGAGTGCAAACCACACGCCACGACCAAAACTTCCTTCCACATCTTGGAAGCATTCTACATAATTAATATCCTTAGAAACACAAATGTATGTCTTAGTCAAAAGAAGAAATTAAACTCCTCCCAATAACAGTTCACATACCTCCTCATAATAAAAAATGTTCAATGCGTGGGATTGAACCACCCACGATGAAATATCGGGTATAAGGTACTACTGGTTTGAAAGATTCTCTTCATCAGGATGTCTTCTGTAAACACAATAATCAACTAATCCACATACGATCGAAATACCCTACCCAATAACTTCATGAACATGATCGAATAATTTGTTATCCCAATTGGCATGACTTGAACATGTATAATCCATATCATACCAGAAAAACTATATTCATTTTATCCTCCTACCGAATCAATAATTAGTGATAATTCAAGATGATTTCAATCTTCAAATATTAGGATGATCCCCTCAATTCATAAAATAGGCATCGATATGTGATAATGAACATTTGTTTTTTTGTGTTGTGACCTTATCCAATTCCCGGTGTTCGACATATAACTTAGTGAACTATCCATTCATTAACAAAATGTACTGGAGCTTGCCTATAGTGATATACTCTTTAGAATAAACTCTTGGCCTAAAAGTTATAGTGCATTCCACCATAACCTTATCATTTTTGTTGGATTCAAACAATAAGGTGACCTTATTATGAGCCTAATGCTAGTGCCAAAACTATGTAAAAAATTAATCCCTTGTGTGGGAGATAACTTAGTACCTCCTTAAAGACCTTTGGAAGAATTTTGAATTACTAATGAGATAATGTGTGCGTAGGGATCAATTGCCCAAATTAAAAATTATTTCCAAAATGAAGGCAATGTTTGTTTTTAATCCAAATTTGGGAAAAAAATAATCCTAGAATCTAAATGAAAAAAATCATAAGTTACATGTTTATATAACTCATAAAATATACGCTCACGAAGAATACAACGTAAATTAAAATGTGAATTAATAAATGTTTCACTTGAGACAAAGATTTATGCAAGGGAAAATTTTTGTCAGAAAAACCTCATGCCAAACCAAAATCCTTCCACTATATTGATTATGATTTAAAAAATGATGAAATGGCTTAAAAATATTAACCACTCCTAGACTCAATAATTCACAACCTCTAAAATACACCTTTTCCAACTTCTATCAAGAAGAGCAAGCACAAATCTCTCTCCAACCATTCGTTACATCGCGGGTGTCAACTTTCGTTGATAACGTCACATTTGAACTAATTTTGTGTTCTTATTTATAGTTTAAGAAAAAATTACTTCAAAGGAACAAGTGAAAATCCATTAATGCATATCTAACATCCTACAACCTGAGAGTCCTAAGGGTTAAGGTAAGTTTTAAAAATTGTTTGGCTAATCAAAATAAACTCACAAATTATTTTTGAGATATCAAAAAGTATTTAAAGTTTATCAAGAACAAATTTATATTTAATAGAAAATCCATTAACTTACTATTTGCTTAGTATGTAGTTTTGTTCATCACAAGTTTTAATTTGGAATTTCTTATCCAAATAATGTATTGACTTTCTATATTTGCAGACCATTTATATCACATATATAGAGAAATGAATATCCAAAACCTAACCCATTTCAAAATTAATCGATAATATGGTTTAATGACTATTAGAGGATGTGTGTTCCCTTGAAAATAAATTCCAAACCAATACATAGATGTGTTTGTTTTGTATGTATATTGCAAATCCGAATAAAGACTAAAAGAAAAATGTCGAAACAAATTCAAACATGTTACCTAAAATGTCATCTTTGTTCACCGACCATACTTATATATTTAATAATACTTTGTAACAAAAAGTAAAAATACAAAGTTAATGAAATGCCAAATAAATTAAAGACCAAAACTTCACACTATGACATGATAAATTTTATTAAACAATTACTACATCATTATTCAATATAACACGAAACTACAAAATTAATTTAGAACTATGATTGTGTTAAAATATCAAGCAATGAAATTTTTTCTATAATAAGTCAAAGTTGATTCACAAAACTAAAAAATTCATTTATAAGAGTCCATTGTTCCTTTTAGAATGAATCAAAATTCACCCTAGTGACTAAGTGTTGATCTTTTAATTTGATCTTAGTCATTTTAATCCATGCAAAAAATAAGCATAAACTCTTAATTTGGAATGGAGGGAGTACATATATTTAAAAAAACGCCTAGATACAATTCATCAACCCAATGTATACTTATTTGTTTTATGAAATAACTGCAAACCCACAACGTAACAGTCAATGAGTTTTGGTATTAGAAGCTAAAAGGTTCAAGTATATACAAATATCTTGAAGAAACATTTCAGCAATACCATCAATGTCTGAGTAGAAAGTACCTTGAGCAACCCACTTAAGAACTAAAAGTGATAACTCGTGGAGTGTTCCATCTAAAATCGACCGTAAACTTCTGTAGCCAAGCATTGTTAACATGTAAGGAGGTATTGCCAAACGAAAAATTCAGCCAAATTTGACTCAGGTGAATAATAATCATCTTCCATGTGGAGAAGACTTCCAGCTTGTTAACCAGCAGGACTTTGTCACATGTAAATTTTTCTCCCTAAGAGTTCCAGTGACTCAGTGAACTGAACTTGTTTTGATGTCGTAGTAAGCGGTATTTCCTTGGTCTTTTGTAAGTCATATTCTATGAATTATATACAATTCAATGACTAAAGAAGCATGTCTTATTTCTCTTGAAGAATTCTTGTAGGTTTATTAAACAACTCAAAAACATTTGATTCTAAATGTTACAACCTCTTTAGGTATAAATGGAGAAAATTATCTTCAATAGTAAGAAAAATATGTTCCTCAGAACTCGAATCTTCCAATTCAGATATATGTTGACTTTATAACCCCTTGTCCTTGTTATTTTTCACAAAAACCTCAAAAACAGAGTTGATAAAAGATATACACATGCAAATAATTCACATACAAAGTAAAACACACTTGTCATGAATTTGTTTGACGACCTTCTTAGAGTAATCTCACTAGTTAAATTATTTATTCGTGGATTAGCATGAAAATTAATCCCATCACCAAGCAGTTTAATTAGGCTGCAAATAAATGTAGGAGTACTCATTACTTCCTACTACTTATCACGTAGTGGTAATAAATACATAACATCGTAACCACACAACCCAACATCCAATCCAGACTTGACAGGAATAATTTCTCTATTTTATAACTTAGAAACAATTGGCTTAACTTTTACATCATCGTCATCAGAATCTCTATATTACTCTAAAATGCTATATAAATATTTAAAGTCCTATTCAACAATATTATCCACGTAAGTTGACCATTGATATTACCTCTTCACAATTCATATAAGATTGAAGTACACGGTTCTAGATTCCATTATCTCTGTCTCTAATGACTCCTCACATTCTCTCTTGGCACTTCGTTTACACAATCCCTTCCCTTTAAACCCCCACAATAGTTCTCAGTCATATAATCCTAACAATTGTCTCTCCACAAAGGCCACCCAATGAGTTTTGATTTTGGCAACAACTATTTTTAGTGTCTATGGTTGTTTGGCTGCTGCTATTTCGATGTGGAGGTGCATGAGATCTTGGATCAAAGTGTTAGATCTTGGATATAGTGCATCTTCATATCTAACTACGATCTCTAATGTTTGGATTTCTGCCTTTGTCACCTCCATTAGCCAACGTTGTTGTACAAATGGTATTTCATAGATTCAACTTCTCTCATTTCTTCCCCAATTTCTCAGCAATCACAGGTAGAAAGTTGAGAAAATTCGGACACTTAATTTTTGGGAGCACTGAATTTGTTTAGATGTTTAAGGAGAAAATAAATTGTAGTTGA
This sequence comes from Sambucus nigra, assembly GCA_949130495.1. NCBI lineage: Eukaryota > Viridiplantae > Streptophyta > Magnoliopsida > Dipsacales > Adoxaceae > Sambucus > Sambucus nigra. The sequence goes on along the minus strand of OX422219.1, from coordinate 377,352,160 downwards.
GATTTATAAAAATTATAGCTCATAAATTATTAATGTGATCTGGTTGCGCTTAGAATTTACCCGCAAAAATTTTAAATACAAAAGGAGAGACTCCCGATATCACATGATTTTTCCGTCGGTCATTTGACCTTTAGCATATAATTTTTTTTCATGTTTTTGTTAATAGAATGAACCATAATATGATGGGAGAAAAAACAATGTTCTCCACTTATTTGTTAATTAATTTTAGTTTATAATATGGAGGGAAAAGGACAGAGTGAAAGGAACCATCAATGAGTGTTCAAGTGGCTTTATGTGTGCTGTGTGTATCTATCAATTTATTATATAAGCGCCTGAATTGGACACTAAGGGGCCAACCTATCTTAATATGCACTTGGATATGGTTTAAAATGGTTGTTTCATGACCAATTTTCTAGATGAAAGTGACTACTAGTTGGATGTTATTCTCATCAAGTCAAATAAAGGTGATATCGAGTCTATTCCACAGAAAAACAATAGTAACAGATGGATTTATGTAAACGAAACAGCCGAATTCTGGGGGCCCTGGCGGACTCCTCTCATTTAGTTGGTAAGTTCCTTTAAAAAATTTATTCTAATTTTTATTTAATCCTTAATATTTTTTATGATTTTTTTTTTGTGTACGAATGTTTTTATTAGGTATAGATTACTACTAGAGAATCGCAAATTGATTGTAATTGAAATTCTTTTAAATTTATATCTTAATTTTAATTTAATCTTTAATTAAGAAATATCATTTCGATCAAGCACTCAATTTATTTTAGGCCAGGATATAAATTAGGACCCTCATTTAGGTTTGCATTTTATTTCTTTTGATTAACCTTGGTTCAAATTTCACCAATATTTTTGTATATATCCATACTCGTTTTTGTCCTTTAATGTGACTAATAGATTCATATTTGGGGGGTTTCGAAAACATTGACTAGGTTTTAAAATTATCATTTGTTGGTTTTGATATTGATTTGTATGTATGGGTGATAATGGGTTGAGTTTGACCAACAGTTACCGGGCATTCGTCTTTTTTGAGCAGTTGTAGTTGTTTCAGCTTCTTACTATTACTGTGTTGTGCAGGTATGGGTGATAATGGGTTGATATTGATCTTGGTCATTCTACCAATTCTTCGGTGCCGATCATGCATGGGTCAAGACTTGGGTTGTACTTGCTTTTTTTATTGCCAGTTTTTCTCCCTCTTTGTAATTGATGTCCTGTTTGAATTTGTCAGATTTTTGGGCCTCGGGCTATTCATTTGGTTCGGTAGTACCTAATTGTTTATTTTTGGGCCTCGGGCTATTCAAGACTTCGGTTGTACTTGCTTCTTTCAGCATGTTGGGATTTTGTTAAGATGATGCGGTCTATTTTTTATTATTTATTTTATTTAATGCATTATCTTTAGCTGGATAGGTGTTCCCTTATTATTTATATATTAATTTCCCATACTTTCTTGGTTCCATTTATTGGGATGGTGTTTTGTTGTTCGGTTTCATACCCCTATGGTTTTGGTCCTTTGATTTTTGTATAGACATTGCAAAGCTATTATTGTATTTTATTTCGTTATTGGACAGTGGCGCTTGTTCCTTATCCATGCGCTCTTGGTTCTCTAACTTTTTTTTCCATATACATTTTGTTAAAAACAAATTAATCAAGACACAAATTAATTTTTTTCTACCTTACATGAATGAATCAAAGTCCAAGCGACATACTACATAATTTAATTTTATATTTTTATGAAGATATAGAAACATCAAATTCTAATTTTATGCACTTGATAATGTGGTTTGATCTATGTTAAACATGAATTCTAATTGTGACACGAACATGATATGACAAGTTTACACCAAGTCTTCTATATTACGAAACCCTATATTAAAAATTGCAAATTTGTCACACAGTGCACCTTGCACGCGCATTGCGCGGGATTACACCTAGTTACTATTAATTTTCCCCAAATCTATTTCTTCTCAAATATGCACCATCTTCATTAGTGTTGGATCATTACAGAGTCCCTTTTAAGACCTAAGGAACTCACCTTTATTTGGGCAAGAGCAGGCTCCACCATAAAAATCAAGCAATTCACTAGAGTCTATGACTTCCAACAATCCATTCTGAAATTTATTTCTAGGCACATGTATCTTAGCGGGCATTTTTGGATTAAGTTTTCTGTGTTCCATAGTAGTTTAAACCGATTTCCTGCATTTCAATGAACATCTGATGTAATGTCTCAGTATAGTTGTCACAATCTATTTTCGATCAAATAATGAGAACCCATTTAGACTGAAAGAAATGGAAAATAAGATGATTTTGACTTATTCCCTGTGATATTTGAGATAATCCCGATTTCAGAATCATTAGGCTTCCCCCTCCCCACATACCCACCCAAATGCACAGGGGTTTCAAAATGCAATGTATACATATGCAAACATACATACACTGTACATATATTAGTATAACAAAATAAAAAATTTACATTTCAAAGGTCAATATTCATTCTGATAGACTATAGAGTGTGTGTGTGGTTGAGTAAATACAAATACATATGTAAGAAACCTAAATGTAGACTATATAAAAGCGAAAAAACTTAGTAACTCGAAGAAGATATAATAAAGAAAATGATATCATAAGAAATTCCAAAACTAATTTAGGTGGATTGAGAAGGGTATTATGTTGGAATTTTGTAATGGAAAGAACGATATATATATATTAATTAATTTCTGCAAGACACATTCTTGAAACGCTTTCTTTTAGGCAAAATTTCTCCCAATCCGGTTGAGACAGAATCACGAGTACACTATGGGTTTTATAGAATCTGCCTTCATGATACAATGCAGTGTATGAAAAGTTGTTTGATTCAAACTATGTACTATTTGATCAAACCGAGAATACTCTAAATTTGTAACTTGATAATGACAAAATATAGAGGACAGAGAGAAGAGAAATTAACGTTTTTTGGTGTCTAAAATAGAGCCTTGGAACTCTTTTTATAGCCATTTATGTGACTGTTCTTTAACAATCACAGCTCTTCATTGTCCACAGCTTTGTAACGGTTAAGGTTAGGCATCCCATCATAAGAGAATGGGCATCCCCTACACAGAACGCTATGAGTTCATCTAATGGTTAAGATCAAGTCATTTTGGATTTTAAACCCTTTGATCGGATCGTTTAATCACAACCGTTGATCTGTTTTACCTCATCAACACTTTAGGCTCCCACGCTCCAGGAGAAGTGCCAAGTGCGTGCAATGCGCCCTAAGTCGCCCAATTGCACTTTCACGCGCCGCGTGTAGCGATTGGTGCTGCTTAAGTACCACCGCAATGCGTACGATCATAGCCTCTTGTTTGACTTGTCAACTAATAATCTTAGTTGTCCTTTAGTTGATATACCACTACTTTTGGGGTTACTCTTCCAATGTGAGACAATAAGGGATTTTGAGCACTCCTATATCTTTCACACCCATTTGCTTATGTTTCTACCTTCTAAAATAAAATCAAAACTATGTTCAAAATAATATAATAAAATATTAACAACTAAAGATTAAAATAAAAAATCAATTAGTATAATAAAAATATTATATTGTATTAAAATTTATCCAACATATTATACATCAATCAAGAAACTGTTGATTAAATATTAAGCGATGTGACTCAGAAAACATGTGAGGAAATATGTAACATTATTAATGAATTGAAATAAATTAAACCCAACATAACTCACTAAATCCTTTCCTTTCCTTATTTCTAGTAGGCTATTATTTCTTTCTTCAAGAAACCCATTTATGGAAATTTAAACAACCCAACCGTCAGATTTCAGTATCATATACCTACTCAACTGTGATTAGAAGAATTTTCTTTTAATCTAACATTTTTTAGGGAAATTATTATGCCAGAGAATGAAAACCAATTCTTGGACATTTCAGTATTAATGTTCTTAATCTATGAACATGCGTAAAAATAGATTGATTCATCACACAAAAAAAAATTAAAGGATTAACTGAAATCGCAAATTAAAAACCGTACATGTGGATTACATAAAAGTGGAGAAGGACATGGTAGCGTTTGTGGCTATCGTGGAGGCAGTGAAGCTTTTGCGAAAGAGAGGGAGAGAATATGCAATAACATTTATTTGACATAACTCACATGTGTGAGAGCCGTAAGATCAAAATTAATATGGACAATCTGAATTTTAATTGATCATACCAAAAATGGGGCCTGGACATAATTGTACTTGAAATGTATGACCACAGATTTCCAATCCACAACATGGCGATATGTACAATGGCGATGTTGGCATTTCACCAGATGTCTACATTGTCAGTTTTAAGAGAGAGGGTTGTTTGTACTTTTTAACGCGAGTTTTTAATTGGTTTACATATATTAGAATGTTTTTTGAGGAGGGTTATTAAGGTAACTGCGTGTCATTTTTATGTTGGGGTAATTAACAAATCAAATAGGAGAAGTGTCGGATTACTCTCAAGCAGAGTTACGTAACTGCCTATAGTAGAAAACATGTGTATGACACCTGTATATTTTGTTTTAAAATAAATTAAAATTGTTGGAAAATATGTTTAGAGGCATTTCAATAAAAAAAACTACACATTTATAACCCGATCAAGAATTTCTCTCGAACCTGACAAAATGACTATAAAAATTAATCAGATCTACAAAAGTTCAAAATTAACTTTGTTTAAAACAAATACTGAGTTCATAAAATACAAGCAGAGCAGGTGAAATCGATCAGAGTGATTTAATCATATTTCTCCAAATTTTCCACAGTCAGAGAGCATTTAATATCTGCACAAAACATATTTGATTATATTGAAGGGCTTGTGATAAAGAACAAAATGGGTCTCCCCAAGCCCATATAGTATAAATATAATATTAATCGACGACACAATTGCCCCTTACCCCCAAAAAATACAATAAAGCTAACATTTAAATACACTATACACCAAAAGTATAAAAACCCTATATTTTAAATTGACCATACAATACAATCCTTAATAACATAAAAGTAAAAAAACATAAGAAATCTAGAAAAATAACCAAAATATATATTCATAGAAATCTAAAGAACTACCATATATGTAAACACCAATACAACTGTGCAGGGGGGATTGAAAGTAATCTCTAAACTAGAGAGATCTTCCTCACATAATATAAGAATCTTAAGAGAAGGAAGAAGCTTGTGGACAATGAAGAATCTTAGCGAGGCAACTCAGTGAAGCAGCTCAGCGAGGTAGCTCAGTGATGGAGGTCAACGAGGAAATTGGCCGAAAGAGCTCATCTTTATCTTCCATTTTTACTTAGTCAAGTTGTATCTTTTTAATACATTGATTGTAATGATGTAACGATTATAATCTTGAGTACGAGATACAATGATTTTCAGGAAAGACCAGGTCTGGAAGGGTTTGGGAGAGCTTACATGCTCTATTGAATGAACTTATCATGAGAACTTCAGAGGGACTTAGTTTGAAGGATTGAGAAGCGAGGCATCGTTAAGGCTTGTCTTGACCATCTTAGTTACACCTTGTAAAACACCGAGATACCATTTTTCATGGAAGCTTGTTTAGGCCTTGAGTTCCATTATATATTAATATTTGAGCCAAATAACCATCTACCAAAGGCCACATCTACTTTGAGTGATGTCATGAACCACCTGCCTACTCTCTAATCCAAACGTGAGTAAACTACTATGGAACTGGGCATGTCAGACGGTTTGGTGAACTAACACTGTTGTGAGAGTCCTATGACTCATAGTTGGTAGACAAAAGGCATGTACTGACATTTATTGAGATAACGTAAAGTGTGCTGACCCATCAGGCATTTAATGCTTATGACTTAAAGTGTGAAAGGAATGTCTTTCACATAAATGAGGACTGAGACATCTCAGGAGGGGGTGCGGCCATTTATTAGCCTCAAACACTTCTGAGAAGAAAAATTTATTTCTATAGATAGAGAAAACACGTTAAGAGTAAAGAAATTATTGTAAACTAGAGTTTATCCACCCACCATTGACATTTATTGCGAAGATTTTATTAATTAACCAAAGAGATATTGAAGGTTTTTGGTGTGTTGGCTTCCTGCCAAGGTATATCTAGGGTGCTTACTTCTCTCTCTCTCTCTTTGAATGAGTTATTTTTGAGGTTCTTTTATTATTAGTTGAGTTGTTCATGAGAGATTTGTGAGTCCAATCTGAATTTTTGTTATATACAATATTGTTTGTTCATTTGTGATTATTGAGGATATTTGGGTTACTGTATTATCACCATATGAATAGGGGTTACGCCTCTTTTTGTATTACCATACTCCCATCCTTTAAGAGGATTCCCCTAATACATTTGGTGACTCTACCGGGGAGGCATTCTTCTAGAAAATATAGCACAAGATAATTTTAATCAGGGCCTTGACTTCGATGATGGTCAACGAAGGGAGGAGCAAGTAGCGAGGGAGCTTAAAGCCTCCAGAGATGGGTGCCTAGAGTGGAGGTCCCCTAAGTTCAAATGTCGTAAGGAGTCCCAATGGTTACACACGCTTCCACCAGCACTGTGATGGCATCAGCGCATATGTCCCTTCTGATGGGTAAATTTTTTGAGTTTTTGCAGACTCTTGGAACATCAATGGCTTTTAGGGGAGGAATAGACCCCATCTCTTTTGTCACTCTGATGGTGAATCTGACATTCCCATTGAGTGTAGCTCAAAATGGGCCCAGTCCCCTCGAACATTGTCCCCAATCTTGCGCCAATGGTGGGCGCTCTAAATGTGGCCAGTATTCTATCTATGGTCCCTCAGCCCATTACCCCAACGGATGAGAAATCTCCTTCATCTTCCTGGGAAAAAATGAGGAAGGAGACACATAAAGAAATTTTGAAGATGATAGAATCTTCTTTGCAGTCAGCCAATATGGTAGAATCAGTATGTGACAATTTTTGTACTCCTTGCGCAGAGGCGTACAATGAGGAACTTTAACCTAAGGATTACATTCCACTAATTTTTCACAAGTACACGGGGAAAGGAGAAAACTCGAAGGATCAAATCTAGAGGTTTATAGAGCATTTGGGGACCCATTAGAATAAAAAAAAAGTTATTTTTAAGGGAGCTTTCTAAATCCCTCACTGATAGGATACACCTAGTATTCTCAGTTGGTGCCAAAGAGTGTCTACATGTGGGAGGAGATGAACAGTCTATTTGTCCATATGTTCTTTCTCAAATAATGAATTTTCACGAACACAACTAGTTAGGGAGAATCAACTTTCAGGTGAAAAGGTGGTGGCATATATCCATTCAGGAAAAGGTCCCTCAATGTAAGGGAGGAAGCAAAGGAGTCCAAGTTACATCAGATCTGTGATGAAGGCTTACTCTTAGAGTACATCTTCCATATTATAAACGAGATATAGGAAGTAACTTTTGCGAAATTCTTAAAAGTTGTGAGAAATATCTCCCTGGTGGTTCACCCAAGCCCAATTATGGTCCCTGCGATGTTTAGCTAGTAACTATTACCCATTAGGGGGTAAGACCAACCACCACGAGTGGGGTACACTGATGGAGGAGAAGACGCTAAGCAGTCGAAGGATAACGAGAGGAAATTCAGCAGAGACAGAGAGGACCCACCACTATTTCCTTGCATTGTTGAGGAGGTGGTTGGTTGTTACAATTCCATATTATAAGGGGGGACAGTCTATGTACCTAAGTATTCTCTAGAAATGGAGCTAGAAGCAAAAGTGAGAGCTAACCCCAAATACTGTTAAATCCATTAGAAGATTGGACATGAAAAAGCATCATGTTTACCTCTGAGGAATATCATCAACAAGAATATGAAGTTAGGGACTTTAAAAATCCCTCAAGGCAACGACAACAACGACCCATTGCTAGCACACGTAGTAAATATGGTAGTGGCCTATGATAAAAAAAGCTAAGAGGGACGTAAGAGATTTGGTGGGGGAGTAGGAGGAGTTTGAGGAAGCGTTATAATATTGCATAAGGGGGATGGATAACATTGTAATAGCCTATGATGAAGCAAGTGCAAGGGACGTGGAGGAAGTATACAACCTTAATAATAAGGATATAGGCCAAGGACTAGAATAACATGTTATATTGCGATCGCCCAATTTCACCTAGTTCTTGGATCAAATTGGAATGCCTAAGAAGAGCAGGTTGAAGATAATGCAGGAAATTTTTGACAATGCATGAAAGAATGCAGTTCCATTGCTGAGGTGGAAAGGGTCAATGGCTAGGCTGGTGAGGAATTGTTTTGTTAGAAGTGACTTTCTCTCATGCTGATAGAGCTGTGAGATTCCTTCACAAAACACCCCTATACTTAACGACAAGTATTAAAGGGGTAAGATTTACTAGAGCTCTGATGAATGGGGGACATTCTATAAGCATCATGCCTATTAACTCATTTTATGCATCCAACATCTATGAGGCTAGTTTGATACCAATGTCTTGGGTGATTTTTAGTTTTGACAACCAATCTTCAAAGTTGATTAGGTATGTGAACATGGATATAGTGATAGGGAACCTCACTTCACATATCAAATTCCATATCATTGAAAGCACTACTTCCTACCATATCTTTATAGGAAGGGTGTGGATGCACAACCATGGATTAGTTCCTTTGACGTATCACCAATGTGTCAAGGCAAAAGTAAAGGGGGTAAAGATTGTTATACGACCATTTAAGAAGCCATTTGAAATCGAGGAGGCTTATTTATTTGATTTCGCATTTTACACTTAATTGGAGAAAGATACACGAGTACTAATGAGGTGAAAGAAGGGTGTGAGAGTTCCATCTATCAGAGGAGGAATGAGTCCCTTGAATGGTCAAAAGCGATAAAGGAACAAACATGAGGAAATGAGATGAGAAGGTTAAAAGGATAAATCCCATCCTCAAAACATCTCTAAATAATTGAGAGATATGATGAGGCCGAAGATTGATATGATAGAGCATGAGGTAAAATAATAGAGTATGCTGAGAAGATTTTTAGGAGACAGGCTAGCAGAAGCTTTGAGAAAGACAAAATGGAAAGAAGCTGCATCGGTCAATCGTCAGAGCATGAAGCTACATATGGAGGATGAAAGTGTGGTCTATCTCCTTTGAATATGAGAGTGGGCAGTCGAAAGAGTTGGGGAAGAGTATACGTGATTTTTGGTGGAAAATTAAGCACAATATATTGTCACCGACAACATTAAAATGTAAGAATATTTAGAGGAAGTGGAAGATGAACAAGAATACATGATGGATGGCCCAAAATATCAAGTACAAGATCTAGAACAACTTGATCTAACCTAAGAAGGAGAAGATCCAAGGACTATCTTCATTTCTAAGGAATTGAGTTTAGAGAAAACAAGGGCCTTGATTGAGCTGATTAAAAAATATAGAAATGTCTTTGTGTGGAATACGCATAGATAAATGCCTTCACCCATACCACTTAAGCAAGCTATAAGAACATACCAACCGAAGTTGGATCAAAACATTAAGGAAGATGTCCAATAACTATTAGCGACAGGGTTCATTAAATCGATCCAACACTCATTTTAGTTGTCTAGAATTGTTCTAGTGGGAAACAAGGATAAGAACCAGATAAGGATTTGCATAGACTTCAGATATTTAAACAGATATTTCGCAAAGGATGAATTCCCTCTACCTTCTATTGAAAACTTGAACGATGCAACTAATGGGCATTAAATGTATAGCTTTATGGATGGGTACGTGGGATACAATAAAATTAAGATGGATGCAACTGATGCAGAGAAATTAACTTTCAGAACTCCGTTGGGAAATTTTATGTACAAAGTGATGCATTTCGGGTTTAAGAATGCTAGAGGGACGTATTAGAGAGCGATGATGGCCATTTTCCATGACTTCTTTCATAATATCTTAGAATTTTATGTGGATGATTTGGTTATCAAGTCAAAGAAAGAGGAGTCCTATCTGGATGACTTGAGGAAGGTGTTCATTAGTTAGAGGAAGTACAAATTGAAGATAAATCCATTAAAGTTAGCATTAGTAGTAATGACCAAGAAGTTTCTCAGCTTTGTGGTGGAATGGCACAGAGTACAGATGGACCTGGACAAATATTGAGCTATTCTAGATATGCCATGTCCAAAAACTTCGAAGAAGCTTAAGAGTTTCCTCCCCAAAGTCTCCTATCTCATGAGATATGTGCCAGTATTGGACGAGATAACGCATCCACTGATGGAGATACTACAAAAGGTTAAAAAGTTCAAGTGGTAGGAAGTTCACTAAGAGCCCTCAACAAGCTGAAGAAGTTGCTCCCTTCTCCACAAATAATGATTCCTACCATGGCAGGAATACCGTTATAGTTATACCTCACCTCTACCACTAGGTATCTTGGAGTTCTCTTGGCACATTAAATTGATGGATAATAAAGGATATTCTACTACTAAGTAGGATCATACATGGAACCTAGGCAAGGTACACTAGCATAGAGAGACTTTAATTAGCTTTGGTGTTTATAGCACAAAAACTTAGACATTATATGCTATCTTTCACAATTCATATTGTGATAAGATGTGATACTATAAAGTTTATGTTGGAAATAATTGTTTTAATTGGAAGAGTCGCTCAGTGGTTCCTCATTCTTTTGGAATATGACTTGAAGTGTGTGATCCCTCGTGCGATCAAGAGCCAGGTGTATGTAGACTTATTGGCAATATTTTCGTCTGGGGTATTTGAGCCACCTCATGAGAGCATTCCAGGAGATGATTTGTATGTCAATTTTGTGAATGCAAACTTTGAGGAATGGACTATAGAATTCGATGATTCCTTAGCGCAAAAGAAAGGAGGAACAAGGTTTATTATTTTAAAAGGGAAGGAGGAGTTTTACCTATCCTACAAGTTAGATTTACCTTTCTCAAATAATGAAGCAGAGTATGAGGCATTCATGATGGGATTTCTAGAAGCCCTTCAAAGGGGAATTTATTCACTATGCCTCAAATGTAATTCGAACATAGTGTTCCAAAAAGTGATTGGGGTATATGTGTTGAAGCATATCAGTGTGGTGCCCTACAGAACAATCATCCAATGGCTGATTAACTAGTTCCATGAGGTTAACATAAAGAGGCATCTTAGAACAATGAACAAGAATGTTGATGCTTATCCAACAATTTCTCATAAGGTGTCCATGAACAACACCACAACTATAGTGGTGATACAATGGAAAACAACTCCCTTGATGGTGTAATAGATCTTGCCGATGGAAGATGATTCAGATTAGAGAGGTGAGATTAGGAACAACTGAAGTCCGTAGAGGGAAAGATGGTTCTCAGAGAGTTGGCACAGTAATTTGCTAACTAAGAAAGTTTGTACTTCAGGCACATGGGAGGATGTCTATGAAGATGCATTGGTCTAGAGGAAGTAGAATAAAAAATGAAGAAAACACATGACGAACACTACAAGATAACTGAAATCCATTTGTACAGAAGAATCCAGAGAGAGGGATACTTTTGGCTAATGATGACGTAGGATGGAGCAGAGTTATAATGGAGGTGCGATAAATACCAACTTTTCTTTCAAGAAGCTTAAAGCTCAGGCAGATTGGAGGCATCCATATATTGATTTCATTAATGATGGTGTTGTTCCTTCATAGAAAATAGATACTATGGAAATACAACCATCTTAGAGAAGAAATATCTAGATACTGGTGGTAGCGAAGTGTTTCACCAAGCGAGCTGAGGTAATACCTTTGGAGAGAGCAACAACAGGTGTGGTGGAAAACTTTATCAGGGAGTATATTTTTTATCAATTCGGGATTCCAGAGATCATTCTCTCTGATAAAGGAACCCCATTTATTATCAAAGAAGTAATGATGCTAAGAGACAAATACTCCATCGTTCACCATTTTGGCTAAGATGATGGAAGATTTTCCTGGGTCATGGGATGACAAGATCCTAGCAGCCATGTGGGCCTATCGAACAATAAAGAGGAAGCCAATAAGGTCTACACCATTCTCACTAGTCTTTGGAGTTGAAGCTATCTTTCCAGTAGAGCTGGAAGTCCCTTCGGGTAGATATGCCTTATAAAGAAACATGCTACCCAAAAGTAGGCAAGTTCAGTTGGAAGTACTTGATGAGTATAGAGATAATGTGATGTAGCACTTCTAAATGTACACAAAGTAGCTCTCTAAGGTACACAAGAACTTAGTAAAGACAAGTATGTTTTTAGAAGGGACATAGTTTTGAAGGCAGATGTGAAGCACATTCGAGGGCTCACATTACCTAAATTTACTTCCAATTGGTAAGGAACTTTCATAGTAAAGGAAACTCTAAATTCAGGTTATCGCTCAATCTCAAAGATAGACCAAGATAGACCTTTCAAGATTATCAACAAGTGGTTAAAGGTCTATTATGTCTAGAGTTGTGACACGTGGGTTGAAATGTTGTAGTAACCAATATCATGTCAAAAGTCAATATTTTTGTTGTTCGTTTCTATTATTATTATTAATATTTCTTTCCTTCTAACAAATTAAAGTTATAATGGAAATAGTAGACTGTATATTATCAGATTTTTCACTTTGCAGTAAGAATATAATAGAAAAAACTCGAAAACATAACTGAGAAAGCATGATGTAGCCAAAAACAATATATTTTGCACTTCAAAATTTACAAGGAAAGGGAACTACTGCCTATGAATTACACATAAAAAATGAAAGAAATGAAAATATAATGAAGGATCTCAATTTAAAAGAAACCGAAGGTCAGGGGAAGATAATAAGTCCCCAGGTAGGCTCGAAGAAGCTTGGTGGCATGATTGTTGGCCAACAATGGAAGCTTCAAGCCTAGTTTTTACTTGAGTGTAGTGGGTGAGAAAAGTTTCTCGTTCTTGCACATCTTTGGGAAGAGCCTCCCCGACTTCATTCACCTTTAGATCTACAGCTTCTAACAGAGGTGTCAGTTCCCTTAGTGCGGATTCCTCTGACCATTAGGACTCAACATGATTATGTTATAGATCCCTTTGACTCTTCAATTTAGGATCCTTAAGCAACTTCAAGTGATTGATTAACTAATCAAGTTGGAACCCATCCTTAGACAATTCTCTCAAATTACCCAAATGTTGATTTATAAGGGGCCTTGAGACATCTACAATTTGTGTGTTAATAAAGTGTTTTTTATTTATTAAGTCACCTTGAAGGTGTAATATTTTAAGAACTTTTTTTTTATTATAATTAAGTGACGTCACAGGTGTGAGTTTTGGAAAAATCATAACAAGTGGTTTCATTATTGAGTCACCAATAAATGTGAGTTATGTTTTCCTTCTTATTTTTGTTTGAACACATGCATAATGATAAACTTATGCAAGAGAAGGATGATTAGAAGTTACCTCAGCAGCAGGACCATCACTGGAAGGGGCATTAGCTTTAACACCCCTAAGGTATTTAGAGGAACCTTCAGGCAGAGGAACCTCAGTTTCTTACGAAGTAACTTCCCCACGAAAAGGCACAAGTGCCAAAATGGGGAAATGTTCCACTGAAGTATCTTGAGATCTAGACGGCTTAACTTGAGTATATTTAGAGTGAGAAGATAAATCACCAGCAGCTCCAGGAACCTTTCGAACCTCGAACTGAGAAGATGAACCAACAGTGCTTCGGGACCTCGTGGAACCTCAAGAATGGAGGGAGGAGAAACACCCTATGAAGGTTGTAAATAATCATAAAGTGTTAAATAAATATAGACACAACGTGAGTTGGGGAACATATACAAAAACAATTAATGTTTCCTCTGAAGTAGTAGGGAAACGAGAAATTCTAGCAATGGTCCTTGCCGGATGAACGTAAAATAAAGAATCCATAAAGGTTGTGGCCAAGGATGAAACAACAACCTGATAGAAGAATGAAATACAACACTTAGTATAAAAAATAAGAACTTTTGTTTGAAAGATTGTTCAAAAGAAGAAACCACTGCTTGTTAAGGACTTCATAAAATGGGAAACACAACCAGTGGAAGAACTAGTGAGGGAGAGGCACCAGAGGAAGCCAAGGGAGTCTCCTCTTCCTGAGAGGATGGACAAATGGAGTCATGGGACATCGCCACTCTATGAGAATCCTCCTATGCACACTGAGTGTGAGGATGCCTGGAGTATGTAAACCCCATCAAGGGAGAATGTGGAGGAGGTGTAACGGTCTCAGATGACCAAGCCATCCTCCCATGACAGGACTCACGGGAGAAGAAATCCCACCTAAATGGCATTCCTACAAAGACAAAGATCATTTTTTTTTTTTGCTAATTGTTGGGAGAAAGATATTGACATAGAAGTTATGAAGAATGAAGTTACCTTTAGATCTGGAGATGACTGTGCTGAAAGAACCACGTGAGAGGAAGGTGATGGGGGTATTTTGGAAAAAACTCCAACGAGTCCAACCACATTTTTGTGGCTATCTTCAATATTAATAAGATCAATTCTAGAGGGAGGTGGAGAAGTCCTAGGGCTTGGAGGACGAGTTGTGGGTTGATCCCATTTTTTCTAAGCTTTGGTGCCCAAAAGTTTTCTTTATCCTAGAAGGGCCACCAACGCTAGTTGTTACCTAAGAGCTCTTATGTTGCATAATGACTTCCTTCGTGTGAACCATAAGAATATAAGGAAAGGAGGTTAATGTGACACCCCACTTAAAATAATAACGGGTGGCCAGCCCTATACTAATTTAAATAAAAAATCTCAAGTGGATCATTCTCAGCATCTACTGTAGAGACTAAATAAACATAGCTAACTACCCAATACTATAATAAGCGGATGCTAAATTTTTTTAAAACAATACAATGAACATGTGGTGACAATTCTATTCAACAAAAATAAATGAAAAAAGCGCAATCACTAAGGAAAATAAAGAACATAAAATGCCAATCACACAACACAGTATGTACATGGTTCAGCAAGAATGCCTATGTCTACGGTGGTGCAGTCAGTATTATTTCTATATACTATGCGGAGAATTTATAGAAAATATAGTGCGTGCCTCTTGCCCCAGGCTTAGGGTTTATTTTATTCATCTTTATCTTCAGGGAGTGGGGGTGTTGGACTCCCCCATATCCATTTTTCTCTCCTGGAATATCTCTATACGAGATTCTAGGAGAAGACTAAGTCATAACTAAATTTTTTTAAGGTGAAGGGTCCGGACTTTGGTTCATTTTCATTAGGCTACTCATTCGGGCCCATGAAGGTAAATCCGGGTACCCACAATTTCCCCTAAAGTTGTTGTGCCACAATTTGGGCTCAACGAATTTAAATGATTTGTCCTAATGGCTCTTTTTATAAATTATGCAACTCTTCCCAACGTTGAGAACTAGTTTATGTGGCAGTTGCTTCGTGTCCTGTGCGCGATGATTGGGAGCAATTAAAAGTTATTTGGAGCAGCGTTCCATAGTTGTCATTTCAAACTTCTTAGTGTTCCCTCATCTTCTGCGAGTTTTAGCTGTTGTTTCCTCTTTGCTAGGTCTTCATTTTCTTCGCTTTCAATCTCCCTCGTCACCTGGGCTTGTGATCTTGCATCATCCAAGTCAAACTTTTATCTCGTAAGTCCCCTCTGCTCTCTCTCTATGCTTTCTCTGTTGAGTTTTCTTTGAATTTGCAATTTAGGGTTTACAAATGACAAAGATAGGTAATAGATCAGTGTCTGAGTTTAGGATGTTTTATGATATCCCAGAGTGGGTAGAGATTGAGTGTGCCTCTCCCCCTAAGAATGTTAGAGAGATAGAGGTTGCTCATTGGATTCATGTCATGTAGCTTTCCCAAGGGGGGCTTACTTTTCCTCCAAATAATTTGTTCTTGCATTTCTTTGGTTATTTCAACATTGTTCCTGTACAGTGTTCGCCCAATGTCTGGAAGATAGTCAATGGTGTCCATAGAATAAATCAACTTTATGGCACTAAATTGGGGCTCGCTGAAGTTTGTTTTTGTTATTCCTTCTCTCGAACGAGCTCTGGTCTTCTCTACCTCAAGGCTAGGAGTCCTGACAGGGTATTGGTAGTAAATTTACCTGATTCACACAAGGATTACTGGAAACATGGATTTCTTGCTAGGAATTGGCAGTTCTCCGCCAGATTGAGGGGGCGAGGTCTGATAGATTCACTGTTACCTTTTATGGGGAAGAGTATATAGGTAGTCTTTACTCTGCTCTTTCGATCTCCTTGTTAATGTGTGATTTTTCTAACACTTTCTTGTTTTCTTTTCAGCGAGGACAAAGAACTTGGAACCTGCCCTCTGTGAGGTCCGAGCTATCGAGTTGATTAAAGATTGGAATATCAGGGAATCTCTGGGTGACGATGAACATCCCCGATCCACTGCTTTCCTACTGGAGTATAAGAACATCGGGTCCAGTTTCATTATGAGGCCTGTGGATAACATTATTGACTTAGATACTTCTGAAGAACCTGCAGTCAATCCCATTCCATTGGACGAGGAAGAGAGCAGTTCTGAGAGTGATATCAGAGGAGGTGCTGAAGGTGGTTTTAGTGAGGCGAGCTCCAATAGTGACAATTCTTCCAGCTCAGAAGAGGTTTCTAAGGCTCAATAGTCTTCAAGTACATCCAGCAATTCTAGCGAGGAAATGGTTCCCCCTAGAAAAAATTGATCCGTGATGATGATGATAATGATGATGATGTGCTTCTCGCTCAGAGGTCGAAGAAGCATAAATCCAGTAGTGGGGTTATTATCACTATTTCTCAGTCTGCTTCTTAGGAGCAGGAGAAGAAGAGAAAAGAAGAAGAGCATTTAAGAGAGTGAGAGAGAAAGAGGGAAGAGGAGAGGAAGAAGACTGAAGAGAAAAAGAAGGTTGAGGAGAGGAAGAGGCTAGAGAAGGATAAGGATAGATAGGAGGAGAGTAAGAGAATGGAAGCAAGGATGAAGGTTGGGCAGGCCTTAGTGCCCATGTCTGCGTTGCCAGAGGGGACTTTGGTTGCCATTTCTCCTCAACTGGCCCTTCTACTACTCGAAAGAGCAGTCCTTCCTGCTGATCACCAAAGGGCAATGGGGAATGACTAGGTAGACTTGCAAGCGAGGCAAAGGCTAGCCTTGGTAAGTCTGTTTCTCTTTTCTAATGCTTGTCAAATTTTATTTCTTTCTTTCTTCTAATTCCTTCTTCTACTTGCGGTTCATGACTGAATTTGTTGTGCTCTATCTCTCTTACGATGAGCTGGTGAATAAGAATGGTGAGCTGGAGAAGTAGAACACTGCTTTAAAAGTGAAGAGTATTGATCTCGAGGCCAGCTTGAAGGCTGCAGATACGGCTTAGACATTTTCTGATTTGGCCCTTGTTAAAGTCAATCAAGCGAGGGCGGCAGCAGTCAAAGAACTAAATGAATTACGATAGGCCTATAATTTGGTCTGATCGAGCAAGCTCGCGGTGGTAGAGGAGAATAAAGTGACGGTGGAGAAGATGAAGGAGAAGGAGTCCGAGGCAGCCACCATTAAGGAATATTCATATAATTCTCGATGGGCTACTTCATATAAAGATGTCTAGGTTCAGATAGACTACATCAGTCGTCTGAATTTCAAGAAGGGCTGGAACAAGGCCCTCTTGGCTTCTGTGGTGGATGTCACTTCCCCCTTATTTAATGCGAATGATCCAGGCCCGAAGCCTGTCATCGATGAAGCTCCTGCCCCAGCCTTCAAAGGTGTTGACCCTGCTTCCCAGTCAGTTCCTGTTGATGCCCTTCCTGCTCGTGCGACATAAGTTCTTCCTCCTGAGGGAGATGCTCCTACTGCTACTGATAAGGGGAAGCAACCAGTTTCTTCTGGACAAACTGAGGTCTCCAGTTAATCTTCTCTTAGGGTCGCTTTTGTACTTTTGTTTATAATATTCCTTTCTGATTCTTAATGTACTTTGATCCTTTGTGAATGAAATGAAAAGACTTTTCCCTTAGTGTACTGATTCATTTTATTCTTTACTGCTCTTTTTTGGCCTGTAGTCGATTGATGTAGATGAATATGTACCAGCCACTTCTCAACTGGGAAGAATGCTTGGTCCTGATGTGAGTCTTGAAGTCCGTCATACCTTTGTAAGAATTTGCAAATCACTGCCTTTGATGAATAAGCATTTCATAGATCAGACGGAGCTCGTTGCTAAACTGAAAGACAGGCTTCAGGAAATGGAAGAAGTTGGAGATTTTATTCAAGAGGAAGTGAATACTCTGAGAGTAAGACTCCTCGATGCTATTGAGATTAACCAAGTAGGAGAAGTTCTGCAACAAGAAACTGAGTCCTTGAGGAGGGAAGTGTTGCACCTCAGGGAGCATGCGCCGAGCACTGTGCCTTTCATTTTAAGGGGTTCGTCCTCATCACGAGCTGGCACAGGACCAAGCAACGCTCCTTCGGTTCTGTGAGGCTCAACCCCATCGACTGTTCCATGAGTTGGCATAAACATAAGAAGCCCAGCTAGGGAAATGGATGAGCTCCGTGAAGATGTCTGTCGAGCATACGTGATTACTGTTGGGCTTCAAAGGGATATCACATAGCTGAGGCATCTGTTTAAGAGAGGACCTCGGCGAGTATGGGCTGATGTTTATGACCAAGGTTTGGTAGATTCTTCGACGAGGATGACAGAGTTTGAAGAGCTCGCATTTATGAGGGGATGGTTGAGTGCCCTAAGGGAGCTGCAAGTTCCAAGGAACTCAATACTCTAGTATTGTCGCGAGATATCTCCTTCCACTTTAAGGCCTAACCCCTTCAGGAAGGATGATCAGTGGATCCCTATCGATGCCATCCCCCGGCATCTGTTAGAGTCAGATAGGAATGAGGTCGAGGATGAAGTAGCTCCTCATCCGGATGACGGTCGAAGAGCACAAGTGGCTGATTATCTTGTTCAAAGGCCATAGCGTCACTAGGATTTTACTAGTTATAACTCTATGTACATATGTAATGAAGTAATGTAATATTGATGTTTTGGGCGATCTCGTCGATTAAACACAGGTTGTACATTATTGTTGTAAATGTGATGAAGTAATATAATATATATGTTTTGGGCGAACTCAGCGACTAAACATGTGTCCTATATTTTTTACTTCATCTATTCTTCTGTTAATAATCTTGGGCCTCCCGTGGCTGACTAGATTGGTAAGTTTGCATTTGTTGAGTAAGTTTCCCTCCAGTCCAGTATGCTTATGAGATACCATTCTGCCCTACATTACCTTTTAGGTTGTGTCGTCACACACCCTTAGGCCTTAGTGTGGCAATTAGTGAGGACACACCTGGTGTTGGATGCTCTATCCGATCAGGGTTTTGTTAATCAAACATTATTTGGCGACCAATTTGACTTGGCCGGATTGCCTAAGGATCTCCTGTAGGGCTTCATATACTGCCAGGGGCAATGCTAAGAGGTTGTTCGTGTTTCATAACGAAAACCTAAGGAGGGTGTTTTCCCTGCTATCTTGTACTGAATAGTGTGTCACTTGGAAAGGGTGTGCAAGTTATAAAGTTCATATATTAGTTAACTGACACCTCATAGAATGCAAATGCTAAACAACTTTTAATAATCAAAAGTAAATGAGCTGCCATTTTCATAAATCTGGTAAAAGGCGAAAGAAAAAAACTAGAAATAGAATTTCTTAAGATTGGCTGCATTCCATGCTTAGGGTATCTCTCTTCCCTCCAGCATTTCTAAGTGATAGTCTCCTTGCAGATCATCTCTTGTTATCTTGAATGGTCCTTCCCAGTTTGGCCCCAACTTACCGTCTGATGGTTTTATTGCGCTGCCAAGGACTTTCCTTAGGACATTGTCTCCAACTTGTAATGCCCTTGGATTGAACTTCTTGTTATAGTGTTTTGTGAGTTGTTGTTGATACCTCGCTAATTTCACTAAGGCAAGTTCTCTTCCTTCGTCCGCTAGGTCGAGTTCAGCGAGCAATGCTGCATCATTTTGGCCCTGGTCGACAAGGGTGGACCTCATAGTTGGTAGGCCTGCTTCTAATGGGATGACCGCTTCTATTCCATACGTTAGTGAGAATGGGGTTTCCCCTATTGCCCAACATGGGGTAGTGCGATAAGCCCACAAGCTATGCGGAAGTTCGTTCACCCATGCACCTTTGGCTCGCTCTAATCGTTTCTTTAACCCGTCGATCACTATTTTGTTGTAAGCCTCAGCTTGACTGTTACTCTGAGGATACACCATCGAGCTAAAATAGTGCCTGATCCGTTGTTCATTTTTGAAGTTCTGGAAAGGGCCACTCTCGAACTATGTTCCGTTGTCAATGATGATAGTTCTGGGGATTCCAAAACGGGTAATTATGTTTTTCCATATAAATCTCATCATATCTATATCTCGGATGTTTGCCAATGTCTCTACCTCGATCCATTTGGTGAAGTAATCTATTGCGACCAACAGATAATTGCGATTACCGGCGGTGGTAGGAAGAGGTCCTACGATGTCCATTCCCCAATGGGTAAAAGGCCAGGGGCTGGTGAGTGATCTTAGGTTTCTGGCAGGCTGGTGAACAATAGGAGCATGTAGTTGACATTTCTCGCATTTGCGAGCGTACACTGCCGAATCTTTTTTCATATATGGACACGAGTAGCCTTCCTTCATAGCTCGAAAAGCTAGTGAACTTCCTCCAATATGGCTTCCACAGATTCCTTCGTGGAGCTCGTGTAGAATTTTTTCGACATCCCTTGGGTGAACACATTATAAGTAAGGGCCGGAGAACGATCTCTTATATACCTTGCCCTCAGAAGATAAGTGAAAGCGAGCAGCTTTGACTCTTATCTAATGAGCGGTCTTTCTATCGCTTGGAAGTGTGCCATCCTTCAAATAGTCCTTTAAAGGGTCCATCCAACTGGGTGCTGACTCAATCTGGAGCACATGTTCCACGCCTAGCAGCTCATCGTTTTAGTTGATGCTCGGATGAGCGAGGAAGTCGATGGGGATCGTTTTTTTTAACTCAAAATTAATTGTTGAACTCAGGGCTACCAGGGTGTCAGCATAGTTGTTCTGTCCTCAGGGAAATTGCTGGACACTGACTTCTTTGAAGCTATCCATTAGCCTTTTTACCAAGGAAAGGTAGGCTGCCATTCTTTCATCTTTTGCGTTGTAGTACCCACTGATCTGATTGGAGACTAATTGTGAGTCATTGAACACCTGTAACGGCTTTGCCCCCAAAGTGTGTGCCTTTTGGAGTCCAGCTATCAAAGCCTCATACTCTGCCTCATTGTTGGAGGCTTCAAATCCAAGATTGATTCCCTGTTAGAGGATTGTATCTTCTGGAGTAACAAGCACAATGCCTACTCCTGCCCCCTTTGAGTTGGAGGCTCCATTAATAAATAACTGCCAAACTCCCTTTGATGTGTGGTTTTCTTTTTGCCTCATGGGTTGAAGTTGGTCGAGAGGATGCTCGCCCATGAATTCATCTATGAAATCAGTAAGGACTTGTCCCTTGATTGCATTCCTTGGTTGAAATTGGATGTCAAATCGTCCGATCTCGACTGACTATTTATTCAGTCTACCCGATAAATCCGCTTTCCTTAAGATTGCTTTAAGGGGGTGCGATGTAAGGACGATGATGGTGCGAGCTTCAAAGTAGTTCTTCAACATCCTTGAAGCTACTACAAGTGCAAAGGAGAGCTTCTCTAGTGGTAGGTACCACTGCTCGGCCTCTAATAAGGTCTCGCTCGCGTAATAAACGGGGTGCTAGATTCCTGATTTCTCGCACACCAGTGCAGAACTAACACCGTGGTTGGAAATGGCGAGGTATAGCTACAAGGAATCTCTTGCTTGAGGTAAGAAGAGTAGGGGTGTTGAGCTAAGGTAATCCTTAACCTTGTTCAATGCTTTCGAGAAATCTTGATTCCATTCTACTTTCTTGTTTACCTTAAAGAGCTGGAAGACTGGCTTGCATTTCTCGGAGGACTTCGAGATGAAACGGTTCAAGGTAGTGAGCATGTCGGTGAGCTTCTGTACATCCCGTATTGTGCGAGGGGGCTGTACCCTATTGATTGCATCAATCTGGTCCGGATTAGCCTCGTTGCCTCTCTTACTGACCAAGTACCCAAGAAATTTTTCTGAATGGACACCGAAAGAACACTTGCTCACGTTGAGCTTCAGTTGGTATTCCCTGAGGATTTCGAAGGTTCTCGATAGATCTGAGAGGTGGTCTTCTTTGTTCCTGCTCTTGACGAGCATATCGTCGATGTAGACTTCCATAATGTTTCCTATTTCGTCTTTGAACATCTTGGTGACCAGCCGCTGGTAGGTCGCCCCTGCATTTTTGAGCCTGAAGGGAATGACTTTGTAACAGTATAATCCGACGGTGGTGATGAACGCGGTCTTGTCCTGGTCTGGTGAAAACAGAGAGATCGGGTGATACCCCGAATATGCATTCAGAAAACTCATTCTTTCGTGAGCTGCTGTGGCGTCCACCAATTGGTCAATTTTTGGGAGAGGAAAACTGTCCTTAGGGCAAGCCCTGTTAAGGTCAGTGAAGTCAATACAGACTCTCCATTTCCTGTTATTCTTTGGAACTACTACTAATTTGGATAACCATATAGGGAATTGAACCTCCTGTGTGGATATTGTATCCAGCAATTTTTCAACTTCTTTTTCTACGGATTTTTCCTTCTCAGGCGCAGTTTGTCGTGCCTTCTGCATGATAGGTTTGAAAGTCGGGTCGATATGCAACCGATGACAAACCACATTGGGATCAATTCTAGGCATCTCGTATGGTTCCCATACGAAAATTTCTATGTTGCTTCTCAGCAGAATCGTCAATTCTTTCTTTTGTTGATCTGTGAGAGGAGATCCAATCAAGAATATCATGTCCTTCTCGCTAACACCAGCTGTAACTTCCTCCACGTTTTCGATGACCCATGCATAGGGGAGGAGACTGGTCTCTTCCACTCTGGGTCTTTCGTACCTTAACTACTATTTTGAAGGTATCAGACCTTCTTGTTCCTCAACCTTATCATTGGGCTTTTCGGCCCTCTTCTCTGGTTTTGGAAGAATGGCCGTTATAAAGCACCTTCTTGTCATCGCTTGATCGCCATGGATCTCCATTACTCCTCGATCGATCACATATTTGAGTTTCTGATGGTAGGTCGAGGGGACTGCCTTCATTGCATATAACCATCCTTTATCGAGGATAGCTTGGTATGGCGAGTCAATGTCGACTACCAAAAACTCAATCATCTTGGAGATACTTCCTTCCCTTACTGGTAGCACAATTTTTCCCAGTGGAATAGTCACTTTTCGAGCAAAGCCAACTAGAAGGATAGTGGCCTCCTTCAGGTCGGTGATGCTCAGATTTAATTTTCTGAACAGGTCGAGATACATTAGCTCGGATGCGCTTCCTTGGTCGACGATCAACTTGTCGATGTTATAGTTGTCTATCCTGAGCATAATGATCAAGGAGTCGTGATGTGGGGCTCTCACTCCCATCAGATCTTCATCTTTGAACACGATATGTTTGCTATAGTCGACGTCATTTGCTTGCCGATGCTTTCCTGATTGTGTCTTTGCTGGATTGATCTGAAAAGCTTGCATGACTGCTGTAAGCTTTTTTACATCCATCCGAGATGAATTCCCTTGGATCTGCTTCATATCAGATGCTCTATAAATTATCGTGAATTCATGGCCAGCATCATCTTCGAGTACGTTGTTAGGTCTAGCTTCTCCATTAGCAACAACTTTCTCTGCCTTCTTCTCCACAAACTCGTTCAGGTTCTCACACTGGGCCAGTTCTTCGAGGTGAGACTTAAGAGCTTTGTAGTTCTCAGTCTTATGTCCTCCCTCTTTATAAAAAGCACATCTGAGCGCGTTGTTTCTCTTTGAGGGATCTCCTCCCATCTTTCTGGGCCACTTAATAAATGGATCGTCTTTGATCTTCGCCAGAATCTTATAAATTTGTTCTTTGAAGACAGGGTTGACTTCCTGAAATGCTTTTGAAACATCGTTCCTTCCTCCGTTCTTAGATCCATTCTTTCCCCCATTCTTACCTCCTTTCTTCTGTTTCTCAGCTTTGTCGTTGCCTTTGGCAGCGAGCTTAGTTCGACCGTTTTCCCCTGTGCTGAGGCGCGTGACATCTTCCACTTTGTCATACTTCTCGATACGAGCCATCAGGTCATCGATGGTCATGGCCTCTTTCTTTGTCAGGGATTGGTGCAAAAGGCAAGAGATGGGTAGCCCAATTTCGAAAGAGGCCACTGCTTCCTGCTCTAAGAAGTCACCGACCTCATTAAACAACTCTCAATACCTCTTAGCGTAGTCTCGGAGGCTCTCTTGAGGCGTCTTTTTCATTGTTAGTAAAGTATCCATCCTTTTGGGATGAGAGCTACTACTAATGAAGCGGGCCGTAAAAAGCTCAACCAGGGACTCAAAGCTCCTAATAGACCTATGAGGGAGCCTCTCGAACCATTTCTGTGCCACGTCTAGTAGGCTCGAGGGAAAAATTTGGCACATTAGTGCATTCCAATGGTTCCAGAGAGTCATGGCTTTCCTATACTGCCTAACATGATCAATGGGGTCAGTTTTTCCGTCATAAATCTTGAATCTCGAAATAGAAAATTTCTTAGGGGCTTCCTCTTCTTCTATCTCCCTTAAGAAAGGGGATTTCATTTGGGTTTTGAGAGCTCGTCTAGCATGCTCCCTGGTCGATCTTGCACTGCGGTGTGCTAGGTGGTTGTCCATCTACCTTCCGACCAAATTTTGCATGTTCTCATTTCTGTGAGCTGGGCTCCTGTAACGGTGAGTCGATCGCTGGTGCTCGAGAGAGTCGTCACTTGACTCGTGCTTCTCACTCTTTTGGGATCCACGCCATGGTTTCCTTCCTCTCCTGCGATACTTGCTCGCCTGAGGGCTAGGAGTGCGGTATGGATGTCGCCAAGTGCTGCGATGGAGATCTTAATCCATCCTTTCAAATTTCCTTTTGAGGCGAGCATTCTCAGCCTCTTTCTTGTGAGAGGACTCCCTTTCCTCTTGGAGCCTTGCCTCATAGGCATCAATCACTCTGGAGATTTATGTGGACTTTGTTGGTCCTTGTCTCTCCTCTGAGGTTGGCCTCTCTGGGCAAGCCCTCTGATCTGAACGCCGAACTTCAGATCTAATCCTGCGAGGAGTAGGTTATTCTTGGATATCTCCTGCCTGAGGGGCATTAATGCTGTGACCAGACATTTCAAACTTTTTTGTTGGTGTAGGCTTTTTCAGAGAAGACAAACATTCCCATAGACGGCGTCAATTGTGGTGACAATTATATTCAACACAAATAAATGAAAAATGCGCAATCACCAAGGAAAATAAAGAACATAAAATGCCAATCACACAACACAGTATGTACGTGGTTCAGCAAGAATGCCTACGTCCATGGTGGTGCAGTCAATATTATTTATATATACTCCGGGGAGTATTTACAGAGAATACAGTGCGTGCCTCTTTCCCCAGGCTTAGGGTTTATTTTATACATCTTTATCTTCAGGGAGTGGGGGTGTTGGACTCCCACACATGCATTTTTCTCTCGTGGAATATCTCTATACGAGATTCTAGGAGAAGACTAAGTCATAACCGAATTTTGTTAAGGTGAAGGGTCCGGACTTTTGGCCATTTTTATTAGGCTACTTGTCTGGGTCCATGATGGTAAATCCGGGTACCCACAGAACATATCCAACCAACAACATTGTAACTACCGATCATGATAAAATATTCACACGTGCCATAATAAAAGAAGTACTCATATAAAACATGATAAGTATACCCGAATATGCTGTCGGGTCACAGATAATACAACAACCTGAGAGAAATATAAAAAGTACTACATATAACCCTTGGGTATGAACCCGGTATAAAAAATGAATCCTACCTAGATTACAAAAGATGGGAAGCGGCTACAACAAAATCCCGCTGTAACACCCCGCCTGCCAGGGGAGAGCGAACGGAGCGCTAATACGATAAAATAAATCTAAATCCACAAGTAACAAGGTATATAGCATCTAAATAAACACACAATAATATAAATCCACTAATCTCAATTCTTCAAATACAACAAGTCTCTCGAATAAATACAACATCTAACTCGCAAAATAAATACAAATCTTCAATGCTCTATACATCAAAATAATACAAATCTTTCCCCAACCAATCCTCGCTAAAACCCCAAAATCCGCGCTAACCTGCCACTAAAAGAAAATATGGGGAAGTACACAATATGACAGGAAAGATGATCAATAAATATATTAACGATGAACAAAGCGTAACAACACAAGTACGAATATTCAAATCAAAATGCAAATCTCAAAGCATTTATCAATATAATTTCTCAACAACACTTTAACCGGGTCACCAGGCCTCACCACATCCGTATATGCTTTATCAAGACATAGCCCGGGAAACATAAATTTTGGCGGTGCCCAACATCCGTGCCATATTAAAATTTCATGATAACGTGCTCATCAACAATATAATGATACTACATGAATCAAAATAATTTCAACAATTATTTTTCATATTTCAATGAATTTATCAATTCAAATATGAGTTCCATTACACAAGAATTCGAAGAGAATGACACTCGCGAGATTTAAGGAGCATATTGTGTAAAACCCCATAACTTAAAATCATCGCATGAATCTCCACATAAATCCAGCCTCAAAATCTGATCGCACCATCATGTTCCTCTTACAAAAATAATCAAATCATCTTCTAGCCCCAACAGGATAACCTCAAATAGTCCTATTTTAAAAAGCTCAGAAAAATTTGATCCGAAAATTCTTCTAATCACCAATTAGAATTCCGATTTGGATTCTACACGAAAAATTGAGTCAGGTATGTGTTTTGAGTTTTTCTCAAATCTCATTCGAAGGCACTCAAAATGAATATATAAAACACTCCAAAATGACTCTTCTCATTCCACTCGTTTTTGTCTCTTTTGATTTCGTTTTTGGCATCTCTTTGTAATCTCCCTTTCCTTATAATCACCCATAATATTCCTTATATAGTCCTTCTCTCAAACCCTAACTTGGAGCCTAAGCTAACGCATATTACTGTATTACCCTTTAATTCAAAATTATCTAGTTTATATATTTAAAACCATTACAAAATGTTCAAAAGCCAATTAAATTTGAATTTAAATATTCCATTCATTTCAAAGAAAAATAAATATAATATCAATATCCCGATTAATAAAATAATAATATTATTAAAATTATATACCATATTCATAAATAAAGCCCTCAAAATTACGGGGTATTACATACTTCCCCCCTTGAAAAGGAATTTCGTCCTAGAATTTCGATGAAACCTAACACTAGAACTAAAATGTTACTCGATTCTATTTCCTAAAAATCACACACAAAAGTCCTCAAATCAATTTTGTATCTACAAAGAGAGCATATCTAACCCGCATGTTAGACCCAATACCCAAGATCCCAGGGTTGTCGTATACCTAAGCTCTGATACAATCTGTAACACCCCGCCCGCCCGGGGAGAGCGAATGGAGCGATACTCATCGATAAAATAAATCTAAATCCACAAGTGACAAGGTATAGAGCATCTAAATAAACCCACAATAATAAAAATCCACTAATCTCAATTCTTCAAATACAACAAGTCTCTCGAATAAATACAACATCTAACTCGAAAAATAAATACAAATCTTCAATGCTCTATACATCAAAATAATAGAAATCTTTCCCCCAACCAATCCTCGCTAAAATCAATCTTCATAGCGCCCCAAAATCCGCGCTAACCTGCCACTAAAATAAAATATGGGGAAGTACACAATACGACAGGAAAGATGCTCAACAAATATATTAACGATGAACAAAGCGTAACAACATGAGTACGAATATTCAAATCAAAATGAAAATCTCAAAGCATTTATCAATATAATTTCTCAACAACACTTTAACCGGGTCACCAGGCCTCACCACATCCGTATATGCTTTATCAAGCCATAGCTCGGAAAACAGGAATTTTGGCGGGTGCCCAACATCCGTGCCATATTAAAATCTCATGACAATGTGCTCATCAACAATATAATGATACTACATGAATCAAAATAATTTCAACAATTATTTTTCAGATTTCAATGAATTTATCAATTCAAATATGAGTTCAATTAAAAAAGAATTCGAATAGAATGACACTCGTGAGATTTAAGGAGCATATTGTGTAAAACCCCATACCTTAAAATCATCGCATGAATCTCCACTTAAATTCAGCCTCAAAATCTGATCGCACCATCATGCTCCTCTTACAAAAATAATCAAATCATCTTCTAGCCCCAACAGGATAACCTCAAATAGTCCTATTTTAAAAAAAATAGAAAAATTAGATCCAAAAATTCTTCTAATCACCAATCCGACTTCAGATTTGGATTCTACACGAAAAATTGAGTCAGGTATGTGTTTTGAGTTTTTCTCAAATCTCATTCGAAGTCACTCAAAATGAATATATAAAACACTTCAAAATGACTCTTTTCATTCCACTCGTTTTTGTCTCTTTTGATTTCGTTTTGGCATCTATTTTTCATCTCCCTTTCCTTATAATCACCCATAATATTCCTTATATAGTCCTTCTCTCAAACCCTAACTTGGAACCTAAGCTAACGCATATTACTATATTACTCTTTAATTCAAAATTATCTAGTTTATAGATTTAAACCATTACAAAATGTTCAAAAGCCAATTAAATTTGAATTTAAATATTCGATTCATTTCAAATAAAAATAAATATAATATCAATATCCTGATTCATTAAATAATAATACTATTAAAATTATATACCATATTCATAAATAAAGCCCTCAAAATTACGGGGTATTACACCCGCAACAGTTCGCAGCTGATACGGCTCCTAACACTGGATAGAAAAGCATCATCAGTATCCTTGCGGTGGGACACCTGTAGTATAATATATATATATAGATAGATAGATAGATAGAGAGAGAGAGAGAGGGAGAGAGAGAGAGAGAGAGATAAACGGTTCAGAGCCCGAGGTGTGAAAACAATATTAGCAAGTGCATTAAAATGCATAATAATTATAAATGCACTATTCCATGATTAAAGTGGAGTCTCACTGTCTTGGAACTCCAACTCACCCCTCGACTAAAGCGTGCACCTTAACGTATGCACATGAAACTTAATTAAACTACCCGACACATTCTAAGGATAGTTCAATCTTACTCTGCGCATAATCTACACCTACGTAACCCACTATCTGAAATATAACCAAAAACTTCTAATTCTAGCATACCCTAAGTTCATGCCCGAACTTCTACATCAATACGTATGTATCTACATACATATATCTTACGAGAATTCATCAATTTCTACTAGTTAACTTTATGAAGTTATTAGTATTAGGATAATCGCCCATTAACTTTATATACCTATAAATTAATGCTCTCACCACAATGCGTAACCCTAGTACCAAGAACTAAACTTCTCCCTACTCCTAACACTGTGCAATGTTTCGTGCGTGGGTCATCTCGCAAAGAGAAATCCAAATAAGGAACCGCCCGATACACTACTACTTGATAATGTTGATCGTCAAGATCCATTATTCCCTCAGCACCCCACACATATACTTTCCGCTACTTATTATCAATTACTATCCCTAAGTACATAAGTAAAATATCTCACAAAACCTTTAGGGTCTTGTGGGTACCCGAATTTGCCATCATAGGCCCAGACGAGTAGCCCAATAGGAATGGCCCAAAGTCTGGGCCCCTCATACTCCAACTAAATTCAGTTCAAGACTTAGTCCACTCCTAAAATCTCGCAGGGAGATATTATAGGAGTAGAAGATGGACGTGGGGGAGTCCAACACCCCCACTCCCCAAGAACAAATATGTATATAACAACCCTAAGCCTGGGGGAAAAGGCACACACTATATTCTCTGTAAAATTCTCCCCAGAGTATATAGAAATAATACTGACTGCACCACCGTGGACGTAGGCCTTCTTGATGAACCACGTACATACTATGTTGTATAATTGGAATTTTATGTTCTTTATTTCCTTTGGTGATTGTGCTTTTCTTATTTATTTGTGTTGAACATAATTGTCACCACAATTGGCGTCGTCTGTGGGAAGCGTTTGTCTCCTTTGAGAAAGCCCTCACTAATAAAGAAGCTAAGATTATGGTCACGGTAGCAACGCCCCTCAAGTAGGGGTTATCCAAGAACATCCCGCCCCTCGCAGGATCAGATCAGAAGTTCAATGTTCAGATCAGAGGACTCGCCCAGAAAGGCCAGCCTTAGAGGATATCCAAGGACCAACAAGGTCCACACCAATCTCCAGATTGATTGATGCCTATGAGGCAAGGCTCCAAGAGAAGAGGGAGGCCGATCGCAGGCAAGTGGCTGAGAATGCTCGCCTTAAAAGGAAATTAGAGAAGATAGAGAAAGATCTCCATCACAGTACTAGGTGATGTCCATATCACACTCCTAGTCCTCAGGCGAGCAAGTCTCGCAGGAGAGGAAGGATCCCTAGACGTGGATCCCAGAAAAGTGAGAAGCACGAGTCAAGAAACGACTCACTCAAGCACCAGCGACTGACTCACCATTACAGGAGCTCAGCTCGCAGCAATGAGAACATACGAAATTTGGTCCGAAGGGAGATGGACCAACACCCAGCACATTGCAGTGCAAGATCGACCAGGGAGCTTGTGAGACGAGCTCTCAGGACCCAGATGAAATCCCCTTTGTCAAGGGAGATAGAAGAAGAGGAAGCCCCCAAGAAATTTTCTATTCTGAGATTCAAGATCTATGATGGTAAAACTGACCCTATTGATCACGTTAGGCAGTACAGGCAAGCCATGACTCTCTGGAACCACCGGGATGCACTAATGTGACAGATTTTCCCCTTGAGTCTCCATGATGTGGTGCATAAATGGTTCGAGACGCTCACTCACAGGTCTATCAGGAGTTTTGAGTCCCTGACCGAGCTCTTTATGACCCACTTCATTACTAGTATCTCCCATCCCAAAAGGATGGATGCTTTACTAACAATGAAAAAGACGCCTTAATAGGGCCTCCGTGACTACACCAAGAGGTATTGGGAGTTATTCAATGAGTTCAAGGACTGCTCGGAGTAAGTATCAGTAGCCTCTTTTAAGATTGGTTTACCCAGTTCTTACCTTCTGTACCAATCCCTAATGAAGTAGGAGGCCACGACCATTGATGACCTGATGGCTCGCATCGAGAAGTATGCCAAAGTGGTGGATGTGACCCGACTCAGTATAAGGGAGAACGGCTGAACTAAGCTCAATGCTAAGGGTAATTAAAAGGTTGAAAACCAGAAGAAAGGGGGAAAGAATGGGGGGAAAATGGCTATAAGAATGGAGGAAAGAATGATGCTTCGAAAGCATTCCAGGCAGTTAACACTGTCTTCAAAGAACCAATATACAAGATCCTAGAGAAGATCAAAGACGAGCCATTTGTTAAGTGGCCCAGAAAGATGGGAGGAGATCCCTCAAAGAGAAATAACGCGCTGAGATGCGCTTTTCAAAAAGGGGGAGGACATAAGACTGAGCACTGCAAAGCTCTTAAGTCCCACCTCGAAGAACTGGCCCACTTCGAGCACCTGAATGAGTTTGTAGAGAAGAAGGCAGATAAAGTCGCTGCTAATGGAGAAGCAAGACCTGACAATGTACTCAAGGACGATGCTGGCCATGAATTCGCAGTAATTCATGGGGCATTTGATATGAAGAAGGTTCAAGGAAATTCGTCTTGAATGGAAGTAAAAAAGCTTATAGCAGTGATGCAAGCTTTTCAGATCGATCCAGCAAAGACATAATCAGGAAAGTGTCGACGAGCAGATGACGTCGACTATAGCAAATATATCGTGTTCATAGATGAAGATCTGGTGGGAGTGAGAACCCCACATCATGATGCCTTAATCATTATGCTCAGGATAGCCAACTACGACGTCGATAAGTTGCTCGTCGACCAAGGAAGCTCATCCGAGGTAATGTATCTCGGTCTGTTCAGAAAATTGAAGTTGAGCGTCGCCGACCTGAAGGAAGCCACTATCCCTCTAGTTGGCTTCGCTGGAAAAGTGACTATTCCATTGGGAAAGATCGTGCTGCCAGTAAGGGCAGGAAATGTCTCCAAGATGATTGAGTTTCTAGTAGTCGACATTGACTCGCCATACCAAGCTATCCTGGGCAGAGGGTGGCTACATGCGATAAAGGCAGTCCCCTCGACCTACCATCAGAAACTCAAATATGTGACCGAGTGAGGAGTAATGGAGATCTATGGCGATCAAGCGATGGCAAGAAGGTGCTTCATAGAGGCTATCCGCCCAAGACCAGAGAAGAAGGCTGAAAAGCCCAAAGAGAAGGTCGGGGAACAAGAAGGTCCGATACCTTCAAAATAGCAGTTAAAGTACAAAAAACTCAGAGTGGAAGAGACCAGGCTCCTCCCCTCTGAGCGGGTTGTCGAAAACCTGAAGGAAATTACAGTTGGTATTCTTGATTGAAGCTTCTCTCACAGATCAAGAAAAGAAGGAATTGACAATTCTATTGAGAATCAATGTAGAAATTTTCGCATGGGAACCATACGAGCAATCTAGAATTGATCCCAGTGTGGTTTTTCATCGGTTGCACATCGACCCCACTTTCAAACCTATCACATAGAAGGAACGGCGAACTACACCCGAGAAGGTCAAAGCCGTAGAAAAAGAAGTTGAAAAACTATTGGATGCAGGATCCATACGGGAGGTTCAATTCCCTAAATGGTTATCCAACCCAATAGTAGTTCCGAAGAGTAATAGGAAATGGAGAGTTTGCATTGACTTCACTGACCTTAACAGGGCATGCCCTAAGGACAGTTTCCCTCTCCGAATAATTGACCAATTGGTAGACACCACAGTAGCTCATAAAAGAATGAGTTTTCTGGATGCATATTCGGGGTATCATCAGATCCCTCTGTATGCACCAGACCAGGATAAGACAACATTCATCACCACCATCGGATTATACTGTTACAAAGTCATGCCCTTTGTGCTAAAAAATATAGGGGCAACCTACCAGCGGCTGGTCACCAAGATGTTCAATGACCAAATGGGAGACACCATGGAAGTCTACGTCGGCGATATGCTTGTCAAGAGAAGGAATAAAGAAGACCACCTTTCAGACCTATCAAGAACCTTCGAAATCCAGTTAGGAAAGTTTCTTGGGTACTTGGTCAGTAAGAGAGGCATTGAGGCTAATCTGGACTAGATCGATGCAATCAATAAGGTACATCCCCCTCGCATAATACGGGACATACAGAAGCTCACCGGCATGCTCGCTGCCTTGAACCATTTCATCTCGAAGTCCTCTGAGAAGTGCAAACCATTCTTCCAGCTCTTGAAGTGAAACAAGATAGTAGAATGGAATCAAGTTTGCTCGCAAGCATTGGACGAGCTCAAGGCTTACCTTAGCTCACCACCCCTGCTCGTCATACCTCAAGAAAGAGATTCCTTCTACTTATACCTCACCGTTTCCAGCCACGCCGTCAGTTCTGCACTGGTGTGCGAGAAAGAAAGAATCCAACACCCCGTTTATTACGCAAGCAAGGCCTTATTAGACGCTGAGCAATGGTACCTACCACTAGAGAAGATCGCATTTTCACTTATAGTAGCTTCGAGAAAGTTAAAGCACTACTTTTATGCTCACACTATCGTCGTCCTTACATCACACCCCTTTAAAGAAGTCCTGCAGAAAGCAAATTTGTTGGGTAGACTGACTAAATGGTCGGTTGAGCTCGGACGATTTGACATCCAATTTCAACCAAGGAATGCAATCAAAGGGCATGTCCTTACTGATTTCATAGCCGAGTTCACAGGCGAGCAGCCTCTCGACCAACTTCAACCTATGAAGCAAAGAGAGAATCATGCAACAGAGGGAGTTTGGCAATTATTTATTGATGGTGCCTCCAACTCAAAGGGGTAAGGAGTTGGAATTGTGCTTGTTACTCCAGAAGACACAATCCTCGAACAAGGAATCAAGCTTGGATTTAAAGCCTCCAACACTGAGGCAGAGTATGAGGCTTTGATAGTCGGCCTCTAGAAGGCACAAACGTTGGGGATGAAGCAGTTACAGGTGTTCGGCGACTCACAATTGGTCTCCAATTAGATAAGTGGGGACTACAACGTAAAAGACGAATGAATGGCACCCTACCTCGCCTTGACAAAGAGGATAATGTCCTGCTTCGAGGAAGTCAGTGTCCAGTAGTTTCTTAGAGGTCAGAATAGCCACGCCGACGCCCTGGAAGCCCTAAGTTCGGCGATCAAAGCCGACTTAAAAAGAACGATCCCCGTCGACTTCCTCGCCCATCCGAGCATCAACCAGAGCGATGAGCTACCAAGCGTGGAGCATGTGCTCCAGATTGAGTCAATACCCAGTTGGATGTATCCTTTAAGGGACTATTTGAAAGATGGCGCACTTCTAAATGATAGGAAGACCGCTCACCAGATAAGAGTCAAAGCTGCTCTCTTTCATGTATCTCCTGAGGGCAAGCTGTATAAGAGATCGTTCTCTGGACCTTACCTTCAATGTGTTCACCCGAAGGATGTCGAGAAAATTCTACATGAGCTCCACGAAGGAATCTGTGGAGGCCATATTAGAGGAATGTTATTAGATTTTTGAGCAATGAAGAAAGGCTACTGGTGGCCATATATGTAAAGAGATTTTGCAGTATATTCTCACAAATGCGAGAAATGCCAACTACATGCTCCCATAGTCCATCAACCTTCCAGCGACCTAAGATCACTTTCCAGCCCATGGCCATTCGCCCAATGGGGAATGGACATCGTGGGACCTCTTCCTACCACTATCGATAATCCCAAATATTTGTTAGTCGCAACTGACTACTTCACCAAATGGATCGAGCCAGAACCACTGACAAACATCTGAGATGCAGATATGATGAGATTTATATGGAAAAATATAATTACCCACTTTAAGATTCCCAGAACCATCATCACCGATAATAAAATACAGTTTGAGAGTTGCTCTTTCCAGAGTTTCTGCAATGACCACAAAATTCGACACCATTTTAGCTCGGTGGCCAATCCTCAGAGCAACGGTGAAGCCGAAGCTTCCAACAAAACGATGATCGATGGGATAAAGAAACGATTAGAGTGAGCCAAAGGCGTATGGGTTAATGAACTACCGCATATTCTGTGGGCCTACTGCACTACCCCACGGCGGGCAACGGGGGAAACCCCATTCTCACTAACATATGGAATGGAAGCGGTCATCCCATTGGAAGTAGGCCTACTAACTATGAGGTCCACCCTTGTCGATCAGGGCTAGAATGATGCAGCATTGCTCACTGAACTCGACCTAGCTGACAAACGTAAAGAACTCGCCTTAGTTAAACTAGTGAGCTATCGACAACAGCTCATAAAACACTATAACAAGAAGGTCAATCCAAGGGAATTCCGAGTTGGGGACTATGTCCTAAGGAAATTCATTGGCAGCATAGTAAAACCATCAGACGGTAAGTTGGGGCCAAACTGGGAAGGACCATTCAAGATAACAAGATATGATCTGCAAGGTGCCTATCACTTAGAAACACTGGAAGGTAGAGAGATACCTCGAGCATGGAATGCAACCAATCTTAAGAAATTTTATTTCTAGTTTTTCTTTAATTCTATTTCTAGTTTTTTTCCATCTTTTATCAAATTTATGAAACTGGCAGCTCATTTACTTGTGATTAATAAAAGTTATTTGGCAGTTGCATTCTATGAAGTGTCAATTAACTAAGTTTATGAAGTTTATAACTTGCACACCCTTTCCAAGCGACATGCACACTACTCAGTACACGATAGCAGGGAAATGACCCTCCTCAGGTTTTCATTATCAAACACGAACAACCTATTAGTATTTCCCCTGTCAATATATGAAGCCCTACAGGATATCCTTAGGCAGTCTGGCCAAGTCAAATTGGTCACCAAACTATGTTTGGATAAAAAAACCTGCTCGGATAAAACATCCAGAACCAAGTGTGTCCTCTCCATTGACACACTTAGGCCTAAGGGAGTGTGACGACACAACCTAAAAGGTAAAGTGAGGCGGAACGGTATCCTATAAGCATACTGGAGTGGGAGGACACTTACTCGACATTGTAACCCTAACAATCTAGTCGGCCATCAGGGCCCCAAGATAATTAAGTAAGAGATAAATGATGAACACATGTTTAGTCAGCGAGGTCCCCCAAAACATAGATATTATATTACTTCATCATATTTACAAAAAGAATTTACAACCCGTGTTTAGTCGGCGAAATCGCCCAAAACATCAATGTTACATTACTTCACTGCATATGTACAAAGAGTTACAGCTGGTAAAATCCTAATGAGGCTAAGGCCTATGAACAAGATAATAAGCCACTTGTGCTCTTCGACCGTCATCCGAATGAGGAGTTAATTCCTCCTCGACCTCATTCGCGTTTAGCTCTAACAGTTGCCTGGAGATAGCATCTATAGGGATCCATTGACCGTCCCTCCTAAAAGGATTAGGCCTTAAAATGAAAGGGGAGATCTAGTGACGGTACCAGAGCACTGAATTCCTCAGAACCTGTAGCTCCCTAAGGGCACTCAACCATTCCCTAATAAAGGAGAGCTCTTCAAACTCTGTCAGCCTTGTTAGAGCATCTGCCCAACCTTGGTCATAACCATTAGCCCACACTCGCTGAGGTCCTTTCTTAAATAGATGCCTCAGTCA
Organism: Sambucus nigra; assembly: GCA_949130495.1. Classification (NCBI taxonomy): domain Eukaryota; kingdom Viridiplantae; phylum Streptophyta; class Magnoliopsida; order Dipsacales; family Adoxaceae; genus Sambucus; species Sambucus nigra. Next base: position 377,315,508 of record OX422219.1, on the reverse strand, counting down.
TGTGACATCCCTTTGGAGCCCAGTAACGATCATGTATGCTCGATGAACATCTTCACGGATCTCATCCATTTCCCTAGCTAAACTTCTTACGTTTGGGCCAGCTCGTGGAACAGTCAATGAGGTAGGACCTCGCAAAACTTTAGGGGCATCGCTTGGTCCTGTGCTAGCTCATGATGAAGTGGAGCCCCTTAAAACACGAGGTACGGTGCTCAACGTATGCTCCCTGAGGTGCAACACTTCCCTCCTCAAGGACTCATTTTCCTATTGCAAAACTTCTCCAACTTGGTTGATCTCAGTGGCATCGAGGAGTCTTGCTCTCAGAGTGTTCACTTCCTCTTGAACAGAAGCTCCAACTTCTTCCATTTCCTGAAGCATGTCTTTCAATTTAGCAACGAGCTCTGACTGATTTATGAAACTCTTATTCCTCGATCGCAAAAATTTGTAAATTCTTACAAAGGTCTGGCAAACTTGAGCACTCACATCAGGAACGAGAATTCTTCCCAGTTGAGAAGTAGCTGGTATATATTCATCTATATCAATCGAATACAGGCCATAAAAGAGCAGTTAAAGGATAAAATGAATCAGTACACTGAGGGAAAAAGTCTTTTCATTTCATTCGAACATAAAGGACCAAAGTACATTGAGAATTAGAAAGGAATATTACAAAGAAGTCAAAAATACAAATCGAACAAGGGTGAGTCAGTATCCACCCCAGCAGCCAGAAGAGCCTTATTCGAGCCCTTTTTGAAGTTCAGTCGGCTGATGTAGCCAATCTGAACATAGGCATCTTCATATGTCGCGACCCAACCATCCTTGTAAGAACTCTCCTTCGGAGCAGCTACCTCAGACTCATTCTCCTTCAGCTTCTCCACCAGCACCTGATTCTCCTCCATCACTGCTAGCTTGCTCGAGCAGACTAAATCATAGGCCTCCTACAGCTCATTCAGACCCTTGACCGCTGCCTCCCTCGCCCGATTAGCTTTAACAAGGGCAAGATCGGAGGAAATCTGAGCAGTATCCGCAGTCTTCAAGCTAGCCTCGAGCTCAATACTCTTCCCCTTTAAAGCAGCATTCTGCTTCTCTAACTCAGCATTCTTATTCACCAGCTCGTCGCGAGAGCGATAGAGAATGACAAATTCAATCATGAACTGCAAGTAAAAGGAAGCATTAAAAGAAAGCATCAAACAGAGTTAAAGAAAAGAAACAGACTTACCAAGGATAGCCTTTGACTCGCTTGTAAGGCTAACTGGTCAGACCCCATTACCCTTTGGTGATCAGCAGGCAGGACTGCTCTCTCGAGTAGCGCAGGAGCCAATTGGGGAGAGATGGCAATCGAGGCCCCCTCTGGCAATGTAGACAGGGGCACTGAGGCTTGCCCAGCCTTCGTCCTCACGTCCACTCTTCTCCTCTTCTCCTCTCTCTCCTTCTCCTTCTCTGCCCTCTTCCTCTCCTCCACCTTCTTTTTCTCTTCAGTCTTCGTCCTATCCTCTTCTCTCTTTTTCTCTCTCTCTCTCTCAACTGCTCTTCTTCTTCTCCTGCTCATGAGCAGTAGACTTAGAACCAATGGCAATAGCCCCACTGTTGGATTTTTGCTTCTTCGATCGCTGAGGGAGAAGCACATCATCCTTATCATCATCATGAGGGATCAGGTTCCTCCTAGGGGGAGCCATTTCCTCGCTAGAACTTCTGGATGTACTTGAAGAATCTTGAGACTCAGAAACCTCTTCTGAGCTAGAAGAACTTTCACCACTAGTGCTCGCCTCACCAGAACCACCTTCAGCACCTCCTCTAATATCACTTTCAGAACTGCTTTCTTCCTCGTCCAACTGGATGGGGTCAACAGCAACTTCTTCAGTAATATCTAGGACATGAATGTTGTCTATAGTCCTCACAATGAAACTAAACCCAATATTCTTATACTCTAGGAGAAAATCAACCGACCGAGGATGTTCACCTTCAGCCAAAGGATCTCTGATGTTCCAAGCCTTGATCAGCTCAGCAGCTCAAACCTCACTAAGAGCAGGTTCCAAATTCTTTGTCCTCGCTGAAAAGAAGAGATAAGAATATCAGAGAAATTATTCATGAATAAGACGATCGAAAGAGAAAAATAGAAATTAACTCTACCTATGAACTCCTCCCCATAAAAGGGGACCATGAACCTGTCAGACCTCGACCCCTTGGTATGGGGAGGGAATTGCCAATTTCTGGCAAGAAAACCCTCTTGATAATAATCCTTGTGGGAATCAGGTAGATTTACTATCAATACCCTGTCAGGACTCCTGGCCTTGAGATAAAGAGGACCAGAGCTCGTTCGCGAGAAAGAATAGCAGAAGCATATTTCAGCAAGCCCTTGATTGGTGCCATAAAGTTGGTTTATCCTATGGACACCATTAACTATCTTCCAAACGTTTGGCAAGTACTGCATAGGGATTATATTGAAATAGCCAAAGAAATGTAAGAACAAATTGCTCGGAGGGAAAGTGAGGCCTCCTTGGGATAGCAAAAGAACAAGAATCCAATGAGTGCCCTTTGTCTCTCTTACATTTTTAGGGAGAGGGGCACACTCAATATCTACCCAGTATGGGATATTATAGAACTCTCTAAACTCAGACATAGTCCTACTGCCTATATTCGCCATTTGTAAACACTAATTACGAGTTCAAAGAAATCTTAACAGAAGAGAAAAGACAAAGAGAGAGCAAAGAGGACTTACGAGGTGAAGGTTTGACTGGAACAATGCAAGATCACAGGCCCAGATGACGAAGAAGATTGAAAGCAAGGTAAACAAGGACCTGAGGACGAGTGTGCAATAACAGAATCTTGAGAAAGATAAGAGAACTTGAAGAAGTTGGAAATGACAACTACAGTCTGCTGCTCCAAATGACTTTTAAATGCTTCCAATCATCGTGCATAGGACACGAAGCAAGCTGCCGCTTAAATCAATTTTCAACTTTTGGAAGAGTTACACAATTCACAAGAGATCCATTATGACAAATCATTTAAATTTATTGAGCCCAAATTATGGTCCAAAAACTTTAGGGGAAATTGTGGGTACTCGGATTTTCCATCACGGGCCCAGACGAGTAGCCCAATAGGAATGGCCCAAAGTCTGGGCCCCTCATACTCCAACTAAATTCAGTTGGAGACTTAGTCCATTCCTAAAATCTCGCAGGGAGATATTCTAGGAGTAGAAGATGGACGTGGGGGAGTCCAACACCCCCACTCCTTAAGAATAAATATGTATATAATAACTCGAAGCCCGTGGCAAGGGGGCACGATTTGTATTCTCTGTAAACACTCACCGGAGTATATAGAAATAATATTGACTGCACCACCATGGACATAGGAATTCTTGCTGAACCACGTACATACAGTGTTGTGTGATTGTCATTTTATTATCTTTATTTCCTTTGGTGATTGCGCTGTTCTTATTTATTTGTATTGAACATAATTGTCACCACATGTCTATATAACATTATTTCTATTTACAAGTCAGGCTAATTCAACCCTAACAGGCACGTACACATAACACACCTAACGTGTACTTAACATACCCATATCATATTCACTTATAGGATATATTACATTACTCTAGTTAGAAAACACAATCATTCAAATTTAATAAACATATACGCATAACACAAATAATGTGCATTTAAATCATCCAGAACATATTCACTTGTAGGATAAAATACACTTCACAATGCTATCCTCTTCCAGGAATTACTCACTTTATCATGGATTACCCGCCACCGGACTATTATCACACCGACCTGGTAATAAAACAAAAGACAACGTATGGGAAGTGGTCATAGTTCCAAACCTGGAAGTGAGAACGAATAATACCAAAAACTTCACACCCAGAATAAAATCACGCAACAAATGATGGACGACTATGACCTGGGGACTATACGCTCCATGCTCCTCAAGCTGGGGGCCTCACCCACATCGTGCAACTTCCCATGATAGCACTAGAGGGTATGCTCACACAATAAGTATATATATTCTTCACACTAGATATATATATATACAATCATATCGTATATACAAACCACCACATATGGCGTATACATTCACACCATATATATATACAAAAATATATATTCATACTATCTCCCGTCCGAACGTATGAAAGTAATGAATTCGGCTATAAGTATATATAATTCTCGTTATAGTAACCGGCGCTATAACGCATACTTTCCCAACTCATTTTATAATTTGATCTTTTACTTGAGCATATTCATTCATTTCACTTATGATATGAATAGTCTCCCAATTTGATCAATATTACGGATACTATCCTTAACTCAATGTATATAACAATACTCATTCATATACCATCTATATCCGGATGCACATCATTATATAATAATTATCTCGGCTATAAGTATAAACACCACTATTCTAATTCATAATGCGTTCTATCAATTTCAATTTTATATTACGACTCAGTTACTCAGATGAACCCTTAACGATACCGCATTTCAGATTTAATCCCTAAGTTCATCGTCACTAAGGATATACGACCTCTATCTCATTGGTCTACCAAACATATCTAAATAAAATCATATCGCTAGAAGGATTCGACCCAAAAGTAGGCATGAATGTTCCACGTCATACCTTCACAACTCCCTTGTAGAGTCCTCAACCTTACATCATATATTAACTCACTTAAAAACTCCGAATATGACTCCCATCCCTAATGAGATTCCCAACTACATCGATGCAACAAATCCAATACATACATATATATATATATATATATATATATATATATATATATATATATATATATATATATATATATATATATATGTTCCCAAAATAGCTCGATACATCCCCACGATCAATTCACATGAGAAACCCTCAATAAATCTCCAAAATGTATCTCTCGCATCATATAAGAATGTTCCAAATCGATAAATCCAATCGAAATGGAGTAAAACTGACTTTAGAAAAACCTTGCAAAACAACCATGTTTCCAAATCGATTCGTCCGGGTCTGAATCGAATCGGTCCCAAAGGCGAATCGATTTTCCCCTCATGCGAATCCATTTGGTCCAAAGAACCTGTAAGTTTGCCCTTGGCCGAATCGATTCGGTTTGGGTCCGAATCGATTCGGTCACTCAGACCTATGAGTCTGTAACATTTTGAATCGATTCGAAAAGGGGCCGAATCGATTCGGCATGTTTAGCAAACTACAAAATGTCTTATTTCTCCAAAACCCCAAATTTTCAAAACCTAAATTTATCAACTTCCAACCATTAATCTTCAACCCCAACATGTTTCTAACATAAAAAATCATTATATATCAGCCCAACTATATATATAACCTCAAATCCATATACACACACCTCAAGTGCAAGATTTAACCCAAAATCTAGGTTTTGACATTTTAACCCAAAATCCATATTTTTATCCACAATTCATGAAATAAAATACACAAATGGATTATTTAGCAAGTTTAACTACTTGCCTGGAAATTGTAGAGGTTGAATCTTCCTAAAAATTGTGGATTGGCCAGAATCCCCAAACTTTTCCTCTCTTTCTCTTCCCCCTTTCTTCTTCTCTATCTCTTGGGCTTTCTCTCAATCTCATAAATAAGATTGTTATCTCCCGTAGGATTTATAAGCCTTATATCCAAAATACCCATCTTTAAATGATCATACACACTTTAAATGACTAGTTTACTGCAATTCGAGTCAAACTAACTTAAGATATTCCGGAACCAAAATAAAACACAAGGACTTTTATTTTGACTATCTTGAACCATCTGGGATCCACCGCACACTCAGAATTGTCTTTCGAAATACTCTATAACATACTCAAGTTTTGACCTCAATTGCCAAATTTAAAATTCTTCGATTTAAATAAATTTTATTTCTCCCAAAATAATTAAATTCTCAGTCCTAAAAATCAAGGGGTATTACAAACTTTTCCCATTACAAGAATTTCTTCCTCGAAATTATGTTAAGACTAGGACTCCGAACCTCAAGTAGTTCTTACGTCTCCTACCCTCAAGATCACTATACCTAGCTCTCCCACTCCTAACGACAAATCATTTTAACTTTAAAATTAAATTAACTAACCAGGGAGCCTATACACCCTGTACCCGAGCTTAACTCGTGTAAACATTTACCGGCTCCACTTAGACTTAAATCTATCATAACGCACTATGTACTTAACAAAAATTTTAGAATGTCCATAGATTTAACTCTTCTCAATTCCGAATATTCGTTACTTTCATGCGGGGGAGGTCTCGCAAGCGAAATCCAAACAAAGAACCCTACCAATACAATACTGTGCAGCTATGTCGGGGATTGAGATAAGTTGAACTAGGATTAAGGTTTTATAAAATATTTTCAAACCAAAGATATTGCCTGAAGGCTTATATAATAATATAACATAAAATAGTTTCATGTCGTTCGACACACCAAATCAAACACCTCATGCTCGAGACACAAGACATCCACAAAAATAATACTCTTACCAACACTTAGTTCTCAGAACTAACACAAACATGAGCTAAAATTTCTATTTCAACAATGAACCTGTTAAACCCTGAATGTCTTCAATAATAAACATCTTTTACCTCGCATCAAAGCATCACCATAAGGTAGACCCTTCCATAACTGAAACATTACTATTACATGTATCTAGCATAACTATAAAATGATAGCTCTACCGTTAGTACTCCACAAACTTTTATAGTTCGTACTTTCGAACAAAATCGTAACTCTCTACTAGAACATCTCGAAACAATCTATTATCCCGAAAGATACAATCCCAGTGGCACATTTGTTCACTCCTCCCTCCAAGGTAACTCTATATGTAATATGGTTATATCGACTAACCACTTACAAAAATCTTACATGCGACGCTCCTAATATCGCACAAAGCATAAACTAAGAACAAAGGAAAATAATTGACATACTACCTCCATACTTCAACTTCCTCGCTTCATTAGTGGGTCTCTGTCCTGGGTTCTCTTTTCCAAACTGTCCTATGAATTTCTTTAGGGATTTCACATCCAAACCAACCTCAAAACGTTGCCCTCTACCTCTTCCAAGACAATCCTTTTTCCTATGATTTATTTCTCCAGAAAAGGAACATCTCCCAGAAAATCATTCGTGCCCATCCTGAGGGACAAAACACTGTTGTGGCTCTCGATAATACTACTTATAACCTCATTGCAATGATGACCTTGTCCCATTTGCATCGTGTCCTCTAGTCCTACTTGATACCCAAGTCTCCAAATTTATTACTCCCTTTTTAAATGAAGATGATACTCCTGACAGTTTAACAATGTCGTATTCACCACATTAGTAAAAATCAGAAATGTCGGGTTCCTTTACAAATGCTGACGAATTCACTAGTCTCAACCACCCAAGAACTTCACTATTCGCTTATCCTCCATATTTACCTCATCAAGCACAAAATTCATCAATTGGGTAAATTCTTCTTCATGCTCACCCACTGTTCGATCACCTTGAATCACATCAAATACTCTCCTCTTCATTCCTGTCTGAATCGCAAAAAATACTTCTGATCAAAACGTACCCAAAAATCTTCTATGGGCATTGCATCTCTCTACTCAGATGTGGTGACTAACTCCCACCATTGGATAGCTTCACCTGTTAGTTCAAAGGTGGTAAGTACTTGTTTCTGCACCTCCCTGCATTCAACCATCCGAATGTGCCTTTGCATACCCTTCCTCCACTAACTTGCAACTATTACATCAACTCCCCCCAAAAAATTCTAGAAGATGTCCATTCCTAAAGGCTTCCTGTACTATTTCACACATAGGTGACCCTGGTGGTCTTGAGCTATCGGAACTGCAGGATGATGTGCCATCACAGCAATGGCAGCATTTACTGCTCATGCCACCATATTGGCAACTTTAGCTGCAGTCACAGTACCTTGAGGCATGTGGGGTTCTATGTTCTCATCCCCTCTATTTTCGCTGTCTGGACGACCTATTCTTAGCGGCATCTGAGATGAGAGCAACTGTATCAGAACACCGTTCAAATGAGTACACATCACAGAAGAAAATGTAGGCGTAGTGAGCATAACAATCCTAATAATAGGGCTCTAGATCAAGAACGCTTACGGAAGAATACATAAAACCCTCACAGATCCTAAGACATTAGAACCTGATGCTCTGATACCACCTGTGACACCCCGCTTAAAATAATGACGGGTGGACACCCCTATACTAATTTAAATCAGGAATCTCAAGTGGATCATTCTCAGCATCTATTGTCGAGACTAAATAAACATAGTTAACTACCCAATAATATAATAAGCAGATGCCAAAAAATTTTAAAAACATAGAATGAACAACATCCAAACAACAACATTGTAACTACCGATCTTGATAAAATATGCACACGTGCCATAATAAAAGTATTCATATAAAACATGATAAGTACAACAAAAGAAGTATACCCGAATATGCTGTCGAGTCACTGACAATACAACAACCGAAGAGAAATATAAAAGTACTACATATAACCCTTGGGTATGAACCCGATATACAAAATGAATCCTATCTAGATTACAAAAGATGGGAAACGGCTATAAGAAAATCCCGTAATAGTTCGCAACTGCTACAGGTCCCAAGACACTAGATAGAAAAGCATCATCAGTATCCTTGTGGTAGGACACCGGTAGTATACAATTATATATATATATATATATATATATATATATATATATATATATATATATATATATATATATAACAAGAGAGAGATATAAATGGGTCAGAGCCCGATGTGTGAAAATAGTTTTAGCAAGTGCATTAAAATGCATAATAATTATAAATGCATTATTCCATGATTAAAGTGGAGTCTCACTCTTTTGGAACTCTAACTCACCCCTTGACTAAAATGTACACCTAAACGTATGGACATGAACCTTAATTAAACTACTCGACACATTCTAAGGATAGTTCAATCTTACTCTACGCATAATCTACACCTGCGTAACCCATTATCTGAAATATAACCAAAATCTTATCATTCTAGCATACCCTAAGTCTTTGCCCGAACTTCTACATCAATATGTATGAATCTACAGACTTATATCTTACTAGAATTCATTAATTTCTACTTATTAACTTTGGCAAGTTATTAGTATTAGGATAATCGCCCATTAAGTTTATATACCTATAAAGTAATGATCTCACCATAACGCGTAACCCTAGTACCAAGAAATAAACTTCTCCTCACTCCCAACACTACGCGACGTTTCGTGCGTGGCACATCTCGCAAAGCGAAATCCAAATAAGGAACCCCCCGATACACTACTACTTGACAATTTTGATCATCGAGATCCATTATGCCCTCATCACCCCACGCGTATACTTTCCTCTACTTATTATGAACTATTATACCTAATTCTATATATAAAATATCGTACAAAACCTTTAGGGTCTATATAACATTATTTCTATTTACAAGACACGCTCATTCAACCCTAACAGGCATGTACACATAACACACCTAACGTGTACTTAATATACCCATATCACATTCACTTATAGGATATATAACATTACTCTTGTTACAAAACACAATCATTCAAATCTAACAAACACATACGCATAACGCCCATAACGCGCATTTAAATCATCCAGAACACATTCACTTGTAGGATAAAATATACATCACAATGATATAATCTTCCAGGAATTACTCACTTTATCCCGGGTTACCAGCCACCAGACTATTATCACGCCCTGGTAATAAAAAAAACACAAAGTATGGGAATCGATCATAGTTCCGAACCTGAAAGTGAGAACGAATCATACCCAAAACTTCTCCCCCAGAATAAAATCACGCAATAAATGTTGGACGACTATGAACTGGTAACTATACACTCCCTGCTCCTCAAGCAAGGGGCCTCACCCACATCACGCAACTTCCCATGATAGCACTAGAGGGTATGCTCACACAATAAGTATATATATCCTTCACACTAGATATATATATACAATCACATCGTATATACAAACCATCACATAAGTCGTATACATTCACGCCATATATATACACACATATATATTTATACTATCTATCGTACGTACAGTTGAAAGTAATGAATTTGGCTATAAGTATATATATAATTCTCATTATAGTATCCGGCACCAGAACTCATACTTTCCCAACTCATTTTATAATATGATCCCTCACCTGAGCATATTCATTCATTTCACCTATGATGTGAATAGTCTCCCAATTTGATCAACATTACGGATACTATCTTATAACCGAATGTATATAACAATCCTCATTAATATACCATCTATATTCGGATGCACACCGTTATGTAATAATTATCCCGGCTATAAGTATAAACACCACTATTCTAATTCATAATGAGTTATATCAATTTCAATTTTAGATTACGGTTCAGTTATTCATATGAACCCTTAACGATATCGCATTTCAGATTTAATCCCTAAGTTCATCGTCACTAAGGATATCTGACCTCACTCTCATTGGTCCATAAATAATATCTAAATAAAATCCTATCGCAAGAAGGATTCAACACAAAAGTCGGCATAAAAATTCCACATCATACCTTTACAACTCCCTTGTAGAGTTCTCAACGTTACATCATATATTAACTCACTTCAAATCTCCGAATAGGACTCCCATCCCTAATGAGATTCCCCACTATATTATATATATATATATATATATATATATATATATATATATATATATATATATATATGTTCCCAAAATAGCTCGATACATCCCCACGATCACATCATTTGAGAAACCCCCAATAAATCTCCAAAACGTATTTTTCGCATCATATAAGAATGTTCCAAATCGATATAACAAATAGAAATGGAGTAAAACTAATTATAGAAAAACCTCGCAAAACAAGCCTATTTCCGAATCGATTCGTTCTGGTCCGAATCGATTCGGTCCCACAGGTGAATCGATTCGCCCCTCATGAGAATTGATTCAGTTCAAAGGACCTATAAGTCTGTCCTTATCCGAATCGATTCAGTTTGGGTCCGAATCGATTCGGTCACTCAGACCTGTGAGTCTGCAATATTTTGAATCGATTCGGAAAGGGTCCGAATCGATTTGACATGTTCAGCAAGCTACAAAATGGCTTATTTCTCCAAAACCCCAAATTTTCAAAACCCAAATTTATCAACTTCCAACTGAAGCCCTTATACATTTGACTCACTTGAGTCTATACTGTATAAGTGCTCATCTAGTTTGGAAATTGTGACAAAATTGTGTCATCATAGAAACCAAAGAGCCTCAGAAATTGCTATGGCTATTCATCTCTCTTTCTTGTTATGATCAAGAGACTATTGCCAACACTCACACACTTAGAGTTCATCTCTTGCACATCATATTGCATAAGTATGTGTGTACATGTGTTGTGTGTGTTTAAATCCCTATGTTTGATTTTTTCATAATTTTTTGGGATTTTTTAAACATTTTTAAATCATGTTTTTAATAATTAAAATTTGATTTAAAAGTTTTGGGGTCTATTTCTAAATATGACTTGTTTATTTTATGGCCTAATGTTATCTTGGGTAGAATCCGAAAGCCCCAGAGACTTCAGGGTGGGCTTTGTAATTAGTTTTGACGCGCGTTTAACAGCCCTTAACTGTCCAACACTTGTCTGCCTCTGATTGGTTAGAACGGTGTTTCTTTACAGAGACATTAGTCGCGTGTGTTATCAGCCCTTGGATCATTCTTTATCAATGGTCTGCATGTTGCCTTGATGGATCCCCGTGTATCATTTTAAGCCAATCAGCGCTTATTTAAGCACCGCCTTGTGTGAGCCATTAGATTCAAGTCAATCTAAATTGACTCGATCTCAGAGCTTGGTTTGGATCAGATTTCTCAAACCTTCCTCTCACCCTATAAAAAGGGGCCTTCTCTCAGACTTCGAAGATTTTGGCCATTTCATTTCCTCTGAGAAATTAAGAGAGTAGAGAGAGAAGAGAGAAACCATAGAGACAAAAAAGTTAGAAACCCTAACTTCTTCTAAATCCTCTTCAAACCTAACCTAAACACTTCTTCAAAACACCATAACCAAAAACACCATCCTGTGTGTTCTTGAGTGTTTGAGAGTTTGAGTTGAGTTATTTTTGTTGCTGTAACCTTGTGTTCGTGAGATCTTGTTTCCAACTTAGACTTTTACTTAGATCTAGTTTCTGTTTCCATAGAAATATCAGATCTGAGTTATTCATGTTACATTACACTTAGTTTCTTTTTTATTTCTCATCTTGAGAAATATATTGTTGATTGTTTTCTCTAAAACGTTTTCTTACTTTGAAATCAACAATAAATGCTTTCTGTTCTTGTTCTTGTAAACTAAACCTTTGACCTAGTTTGGAATATCACTTGGAGGTTTTCAATCTCAAAAAGGTTTTGTTTTAAATTCTGAGATTGATTAAGACCTTTCCTGTCTTCCTAGCAAGGTATCCGTGGATTCTGGGATAGTTTGAAAGGTCAAAAAGGTTCAAAGTTTTCTAAGAAGAAAGAAAAAGAAAAGATCACTGCATATAGTGTAAACTGTAATTTGTTAGGACTGTTTGTACTTAATAAGTGCGTGTGTGTGCATGCATGTGTTAGAGAGCACCTTCACAAACACTTACACCCTACAACACGAAAAGTGTTGGTGATAAGATCTTGAGAACATAAGTCGACGTAAAGTGCTGGAACAAATCAAAAGTTGACAAACTGGGAGAACTACATCTACAATCAGAACTGCAGAGAAGTTTGAGGACACCAGAGGGTACATTCCTAAACTTATATAGGTCTGAGTTGTTTGCATGCTAGTTATATAGTTTGTAACTCATATATTTATTTTAGTGGATTTTTCATTTTACTCCGTAGAGGGAGTCGTGGATGTTTCCTCAATTGGTGAGGTTTTTCCACGTAAAAAATTGTGAACAGAAGCCTTCTACATTTTCTCATCTCATTCTTGGTTGTGCTGTGTTTAAAACTGGTTTAAATTATTTTTGAAGTTGTTGCTTAAATCTTGAATAGATCTCGTACATACTATTTTATTAAACACATCTTGTGATTAATTCTTCTTGATTTAAGAAAAGAGTTTCTTCAAAAAACAACTCGGAGTTACTTAAATAGTTTATTTTCATAAACGGCTTTAGTAACGCTTTTTTTCACCAACAATTAATATTCAACCCCAACATGTTTTTAACATAAAAAATTAATATATATCAACCCAACTATATATACAACCTCAAATCCATACACACACACCTCAAATGCAAGATTTAACCCAAAATTTAGGTTTTTACATTTTAACCCAAAATCCGTATTTTTATCCACAATTCATGAAATAAAATACACAAATGGATTATTTAGCAAGTTTAATTACTTGCCTCGAAATTGTAGAGGTTGAATCTTCCTCGAAATTACGGATTGGCCAGAATCCCCAAGCTTTTCCTCTTTTTCTCTTCCCCCTTTCTTCTTCTCACTTTCTCTAGCGCTTTCTCTCAATCTCACAAATGAGATTGTTATCTCCCGTAGGCTTTATAAGCCTTATATCCAAAATACCCGACTTTAAATGATAATACACACTTTAAATGACTCGTTAACTCCAATTCGAGTCAAACTAACTTAAAATATTTCAGAACCCAAATAAAACCCAAGGTCAGTCATTTTGACTATCTCGACCTATCCGGGATCAACCGCACACTCAGAATCATCATCCAAAATACTTTATAACATCCTCAAGTTTTGAGCTCAATTTCCAAATTTAAAATTCTCCAATTTAAATAAAACTTATTTCTCCCAAAATAATTAAATTCTCAGTCCTAAAAATCACGGGGTATTATTATTAAAGGGGTAACAACGTGGTTATGTTTCTCTAATACCTGATTGACCCATTCAAGCTCAGCATAACATTTCACTTGAAGTTCTTCTCATGCATCTTCAAATATCTATAGAGTAACGATAATAATGGGGAAGCCACAACAAGGGTAGTAGACTTAGAAGAACTACAAATTTTGGAGATCTTGGCTTTCTTTACAACTGGTCTAGAGGTTCCCTCACTAGTAGAACCTTAGATAGGGGGAAGACTATTTTGGGGTGGTAACTTTCTTCGCCTTAGGGAAAGTAGAAGAAAGGGAGATACGGATCTGACCCACTAGGAGGATACCTATGATTACTTCTAAAGGAAAACTTCACTCCTAAATTGAGTTACCTTTGAGGCCCAGCTCTAAGGCTGGGAAAGTAAGAACATGAGGGTAGACAAAAGGACTCTAGATGAACTCATGGATATTGGCTAGTTGCATCGGTCAATACTTCATCACATAATAAGAAGTCACATCCCCTTTTCTTGTAAGGATATGAATGGTAATTCAATCGCTAATCATCGAGAAAACTAAAGAAGTATCTAAAGCAGTGTAGAAAGAAAAAGACTCATAAAAAGTGGCCTTGAGGTGAGACTCTTGGAAAATAGGGCGAGGACCCCCTCGATCATAATCATAACCAAACTGATGGCTACAATAGTTGGGATTGTAAGGCTCCGAAGTAGTACCCCACTCAGTATGAGACGACAAGTAACAAAGAGTCAGAAGAAGCACCACAACATATGAGAGGTCTTCGTTGATAAGCTCTTCTAAAGTGGTTTAGATCGTTATAGCTTCATGAGAAAAGAATGACCAAGTGTGGGAAAAATAGTCCTCACCATATGGCCTCATTATGACGTATCTGGGCATATCAAATATGGGGAGAATATCCTTTCGTCTTTGCTTTTTATTCCAACAAAGTATGCGATGGGGTTTGATACTTTCCCGAATAGGTAATAGTATTTATGCAACTGATATCTAAAAAAAACGAGTATACAGGAAACCCATTAGGACTATAGTATTGGCAAAAGTGGTCATGTTCTATCAGCGAAGTGATCGTTTCATGTATAGGTTATTCCAATCTAACTAGGTATAGAGGGACCCAAAAGCCATTGCTGCCAAATGGAGATTGCACCCCCCAGCCAATAAAATAGAAATGTTGATAAAGTCCCTACGAGGTTGATCATTGCGCTTACTGTGCAAGAGGAAACAAGAAAGAATGACATGGATATAAGCATGTGACTCTAGATGTGTACATTTACCTTCACAATAAATAGAAGAACCCCATTTTTGAGAAGGGGTATGGAATAAATAGCTAATGAGGGGAGTGAAGGTAGCTTTCTTCGATGTCCATGTGCAACTTTGGAAGATATGATCTATGT
This sequence comes from Sambucus nigra, assembly GCA_949130495.1. Classification (NCBI taxonomy): domain Eukaryota; kingdom Viridiplantae; phylum Streptophyta; class Magnoliopsida; order Dipsacales; family Adoxaceae; genus Sambucus; species Sambucus nigra. Next base: position 377,300,263 of record OX422219.1, on the reverse strand, counting down.
TTTCTCTAGTTGTAGCTTCTTTGACGTCCAAAGCCTCATCGGAGTAGGAGAGGTACCTATGGGTTCAAGCCCAAGTAACTCAAAAACATCTTCCAAGGCGATGGTGAAATCTCCCAACACAATAATAAAAGCATGGGTCATGATGTTCTAATGTTACACTAACACTTGAAGGGTAACGAAATGCTTAGATAGAGTAAATTCCCCAAACAAAGTGTCCCGATGGAGTCCAACCTTAGAAAGGGATTTAGTATAGGTAGATTGCATGTAGCTGTTCCAAGCAACGAGGTGGGCTGGGGAGCTTTCAATCCCATCGAAGTCTATTTGAGACCAGGGGAACTCACCTCGATTAATAAAAAATCATATAGTCCCCTCTGGGGGCAGGAAACCCCAAGAAGGAGGTGAATCATCCTCATCACCAAGTGTTAGAGGGTCACACTTGGTGTTTGCAAAAAAATCCTTACACACAAATGAAATAAAATCACCCTTGCTAAAAATAGGAGACGGACGATAGAACCAAAGTTTCTCTTGGCATGCTACCCTTAAGGCAGAAGCATATGAGGTGGTGGATGGTGTAGCAGTAGGGGTGGATGGTGTAGCAGCATTAAAAACATCCATTGGAGAAACTGAGAGAATAATACTTAGGGTAGAGAAGGAAGAAAAATGGTAGAATGGGGGGTCAGTGGCTGTGGATGGTGGCAATGGAAGGGAGAAGAAAGTTCTTGCAAATAGAAAATTTTGAGAAGGAGTTCACAATGGGAAAAGTTTGACTTCTCTCTCTAAAAGCTCTGTTAGTGACGAAAGCAAATTAAAGGGTGAAGAGAAAGAAATGACAAATATTGGAAATATTATTCATTTGGGATTCTAATGGACGGTTGGGTTTCCCACAAAGTTACATTCTCATTCGTTAATATTGATTACAAATAGTCACGTGGCGCTTCATAATGCTTTGAGAGTTGAAAATATAGCCTTACATCATTAAAGAGATGGCGCTTGAGGGAGAGGGGGTTGCTTTTAAAAGAAGTAATGGGGTTTGGTGCCAATTTTCTTTGAAATTTGATAGAATACCAAAAGCCTAATGAAAGACAGTCCCCTCAATATAAGCTCAAACAATGGTAGAATGGATTGAGCTACATCGGGGAGAATTTTAAGTAAAGATGTGAAGTCATATGGAATAAAGGTCAATCACAGAAAATTGGTACCAACCTTCATGAAAAGTGCAAAACAGTCACCATATTCGCTCTCCATAATTCAGAACTCTGATAGCTTTGGCTCAGGTACATAGGGGAGATTTGCCTTTTTGAGGAATCAAAATGATGATAGCCTAGATTGGAGATACTTTGGGGAGAATTTTAACACTGATGAATAAGTTAGAATGGTTGGAGGTTACTCGTAGAATTTTTTTATGACGTCCCCTTGTTTAACGCCCAGATATTAAAGATCTTTGGCCTAGGTACATTGAGGAGAATTTTACTTTTTCAACATCCGTGATGACAAAAGTCACAATGAAGGCACATCGAGAAAAATGTCTCCCATAATAACAGCTGGTCCATCGGATTGAGAAGTTTTCGTGTAGACATTTCTTGTGCTCACAAAAAATCTCTACACGAAGCGGAAAATATAGGGGACTTCAATGTAATCTCTGGATTAAAAAGAGATTCCCTCCTTAACAAAAGAGGCTCAAGATAAGGAAGGATCATGAGGGCACCAAAGAAGCTCAGTGAGGTATCTCAATAAAGAAGCCCAACGAGGAAGCTCAACGATGGATCCCAACGAGGAAAATGATCGAGAGAGTTCATCTTTATCTTCCATTTTTACTTCGTCAAATTGTATTTTTTTAATACATCTATTTTAATGCTGTAATGATTGTAATCTTAGGTGCGAGGTCAAATGGTACTCGAGAGAGATAAGGCCTCGTAGGGCTTTGGAGAGCTTACATGCTCTATTGAATGACCTCATCATTGGGACTTCATAGGTACATGGTTTGGAGGATTAATAAGTGAGGTATCAGTGACACACTGTCTAATTAAATACTAGGTGATTAATCATTTATTAAACTAAAATAGGATTTCCAAATCGATTCATTCTTAGCATCACTGTCATAAACTGATTTAATTACTAATCACCTATTTCTTAATTAAACCGGTGCCAAATTTTATCTTGCATTAAAAATAAAGATAATAATATGCGAAAAAAGGAATTTAAAACATACACAGCATACTAGAGTCTAAATCACCACAAGTAAAATAAATAAATAAATTATTGGCGAATAAATCATCGACGAATCCAAACCAAATAAAAATCCAATAATAATAAGTAAATCCAAATTAAAATCTGAACCGAATTCTGAAAGTAAAGTCTAAATGGGGCAACACTCCCAAATGAAAATTATGTTAAGGAATACATTCCTAAACTAGGAATGAAAGATAGATGTGTCTAATCAAAACTCTGCAAGCATCCACTCATGCTGCAGCTGCATATCCCTGAAGTAGAATATCAAGTATGGTGTCCTTGTGGATAGACACTTAAAAGGGTTTTAAAATATTTATAGCAAGAGTCAGTATTAAAAATATTTTAGAAATATTTATCAAGAGTTTATCATAGTTCAAAATCGGTTATTGATTAGACATGTTAGGTTCACGTACGCTCTCTTGAGTTTACTTACCTCTTAACTATTGTGCGTGCCTAACGTCCTCTACTTATCCCACATAACTGTACTACCTAAACTAACTTGACATAAGTATCTACCTGGACTATCGACATCTATAAGTCCCTGTATTACCCATATAGTACGCTAATCAGAAAAACATTTCTCGTACGTTAAGAGTTGAAATTATCATTTCACATAGTTCCTCATTTAATCAGTTAAACACGTTTCACTACCTAATTCATTCTTTAGATAAGAATTATCTAATTGTCTATTGTCACGCGTAAGTAGAATATTCAAAGAAGTATATATATTTATCTCACTAATATATATAAGCATGATGTCTCTCAAAAGGACCACCGTGAAATAGGCATACCCTACTATCAATCCAAGTATTTCTCATAATAAATAGGGACTATTGGTTTGGTAATCTCCTCAAACCCAAAATCAAACAATAAGGAATGAATGTGAACATAATTCTAAGTCATCGGGATACGAACATACGTAACGTACCCAAATGACATGTCGGTCCCACTACTACACGTCACATAGCGAGTCGCCCTAAGTTCTGTGTTCTGGGGCACAAATCAAGACCTCCTTGGAATAAAAAAGGGGGAGCGACCACCGCGCGAGAACCTCTTTGATAACAAGCAGCATATTTATGTTAGCACATAATCATCAGTCATATAGGTACACACACAAACAATATATGTACATATTGAGTAGGTATTCAGAAAACTTAATTGTCATCATTTGGACGTAGTATGTATCACTCGAATACTCACCGTACTTTCAATCTACGATTATTCTCACTATCGTATTTAATTGAGTATTATTCTCTACTCTAAGGGCCCTAGTTACCCCTTATGATTTTAGTACTAAGTCTTCCTTCCCCTAACGGTTTATGTAATTAATCTCACTCATGTTTTTCTGCAATTACATTCTCATTCTCTCGAATTAATTACATTACAATTTGATCCCGGAAAAACTTTAGCTTTAACTCTCTCCATAGGACTACCACATACACTTACCAAGGTCCTATTGTAAACCCATAAGTCCCTCATATGATTTAAATAGGTCCCAGCAGTCACCCAATTATTTATACAAAGTTTCGATGCTAAAATAAGCAAAAATAGGGAAATCTAACACTGTCAAATCGATTCGCCCAAATACCAAATCCATTTTCCCTGTCGAATCGATTTGGCCAAAGACCCAATCGATTCGTTCTGTACTAGGTCATCTTCTTCACTCGGACAACCATGTTTTTACCATTATCGCACCTATAACTTCCATGATTCTCCACTTAACTCAAAATCAATTATCCCAAACCCTTCCCACATGAATTATGATAGTTTCTAATGTAATTTTTGCATCAAAACATTACGAATAACATTCAAGAATGGATTTAAACCTCTATTCCTAAAAAAACCTTGGTTTTATGTTCTTCCACTATTATTCATCAAAACCCAAATTTAATTCATGAATAATAACACATAATCTCTATTTTATTATCCTCTATGGATATCAAATCCTTCTACATGCAATTCCTACCCATATGTGCATTTAAATCATTTTTTTCTCCCAAGATTTATCAAATTAATCAATAATATCGAAACCCTAGTCATATGAGTATTATAACTTCATATTGATTTGCAATAAACACTTTCCTTAGTACCGTAGGGTCTAATTTCGTGGCTTGATGTTGGGTTTGATTGTTTTCTTCCCGAATCTTCCTTCGCCAGATGGTTGTGGTGCAAGAACACACCTTGATTCTTTAAAAACTCTCCCCAAAGCCCCAAGAATGGTCTCTCCTTCTTCTCTAGGACTCATCTTTGTTCTGGGTGTTTCTAACCCTAGCCCTTTATACCAAACATCTGATATAAGGCTACACAATTCGTAGGTCTCTTTACCCTATAACAAATGACTAAAATACCCTCATACGGTCCCGGTTTAGTCTAAAAATGCCCTAAAATCTAAATAATACCCTTTTGTATACTATTTCGACTATTTTGACCCTTTCAAAATCTTTCGTGACCTCAAAATCATCGTTTGTGTCACTATTCACATACATGTTATCTCGATCTCACTTAGTCTACACGCGACTCTCGGCTGAGATACAAGTCCAATTACACCAATATCACTCCCTATTATGAGTAATAATTCTCATATCTTATTTACTATTCACTCAGTAAATCTAATTTATAATATTAATCATTATATCTCACTCGATTAATATTTAATAAACGCATTATCCTTCAATGTAATTAATGTCACACCCCGCGTAATTCTGGCATCGACCTCCACCAAAACTATGTCGGGCGTGAATTAAATAAAATATCATTCTTAGCATGAGACAAGTATGAGACATAAATAAATCAATCCAAAAGCTAAATAATTAAATTAATCCGAAATGAAAAATAACCAACTATGAGATAAAAGATCCATCACATGCTAAAACTTCGAATAAATCCAATCTCCAAAAATGAATTAATTAAAAACTGACTAATAATCAACTGTGAATAATCCAGCTGAAATCCTCTAACAACTTTGGAACCGAATGGCCCAATCAAAATCCAAATGAAGTCTCGTAATGAAATATGACTAAAGAAACTCTAACTAAATAAAGCAATAAAAAGAATAAACTCCAGCTACACCTCTAAACGATAACTTCGATAATCTTATGCAGTTTCCCCAAAACTTATCCTGAAAAAGATAGTTAATGCACGAGGTCAGAGCCCCGAGCATGAATACACATTACTCCCCTCAAATAGGCCCCGTGAACCCAGACAATAGAATTATACACAATAAATATCACAATAGAATATTTTAATTACGAATATAATTAATCGCAGGAAAGATAAATTACTAACTACCCCCAAAGATTTTAATAAAAACACACGAATAATATTTAATTATCCCATAGCCCCAAAGTGTTAATTTAATTAAATTAACCCAAATTTATTATTGTTCTCACTTTTTATTATGTCGGTCCTCCCGCCTCAGGTGGTAATTTCCACCAAAATTTAACACTTCCCTTGCCAAAACGCCAGCCGAATCCATTTAAACTGTCGATCCTCCGCAATTTGACAAGGTTACACAGACCACACGACATAAATCGCCAGCCGACCCGTTTAAACTGTCAGCCCCTGCACATTATGTCACCAAAATTTTTAATACCCATTTTTATCTTAGGCGTTACTTCTCATTTTCTCAATTTCACAATTAACAAGTTACTCCACCCTTTTAATCGACGTGAAATCCTCAAAATACCCCTTAGTTCCATACCTAAGGGTCCCCAAGTACACATATGTACTATCCTACATATAGCATGAATCACTAATATAAAACACGTCCTAGTCTCATGCTTAGGCTAATGAAAAGACGATATGACGTAGAAATCTGTCCCAACACGAAATTTAAAATTCCCATGAATTTACATTAACTAGTCCCGTACCTAGTAAGCATAAATTATAACCAAGGCCTGACCACTACTCCCATACCTAGTAAACACCTATAATAGAGGTGAGCAAAAATATTACCTAAATGGCCCTCGTCCCCGCAGTGGCAAAAGTGAATAATAATAATCCACAAAATATCATAAATCATAAACACAACATGACAATATAATAATAAATGTCCCAATTTAATTTTTATTCCATTAATAATATAGTCGTTGTTTTGAACATAATTATTTCCATTAAAAAAATGTTAAATTAATTACCATGCGACAATATTCAATAGGTCATAGTCGTTCTCTTTTATAAGTCATCTAATTTTTATAAGTGTGAGCGCATACCAATAACTATAAAAATAACCCCCATAAAATTCTACATGAGAACCTACACCCAAACCATAAAAAACCATACATCTAACCTACGCACCCAAGGTTTCAAAGATTATATCATATTTAAAATTTTCATAAAAACAGTCCCAAAATTTAAGTGTCCACTTTCTCTAATTAAGTTACTAATTGATATTAATAAAAAACACATGATTCAGCGTTTAGGCGACACTTAAAATGCATAATACTAAAGTAAAGGAATAGAGTATTCATGCCTGTGATTTAGATGAAGAAAAACTGGTAGCACAGTTGGATTCCTCTCGATAAATTAGCAAAGAAGTGTTCTTGAACAAACTTAATTAAACCCAATTAAGCATTCCAAAACTTGTGACAAAAACTTGATTATGTTGGAGGTTGATGATTATGGTTGAGAGGAAAAACTTTTGGAAGAGCTCTTTGGTGAAAAACTTGGAAAAAAAATGATTATGAGAAGTCCCCCCACCCGAATAAATAAGGTTATATACTAATTAGGAATCCTAATACCATTCTAACACTACAAAACAACTATTCGAATTGCCTCAAATTTGGACTGGTCGATCGATCGATCGATAAGATCTGAGCGCAGTTCCCCCACAAAAAATTTATAACTAAAAAAAATAATTAAAAATCTTATAAAAACTCCATTTTAATTCTGAATTCAATTCTGTTTGAAGTTTTATTCTTCTAATATTAAAACCAACATATTTAATTTATAAAAATCATTAAATCCAAAATTTTATTTTTCTCGAATATTACAATTAATTAATCAAATTAGTTAATAAAAACATGGGGTGTTACAATTAAATTACGTCTCTTGTGTAATTTAAAATAAAACGAATTAATTACCGAATTGATTAAATATCAAATACGCAGAAATACGGGGTATTGCATATTTCTCCCCTTAGCAAGGAATTTCGTCCCCGAAATTAGGTCATATGAGTGGTAAACAAATCTGGATACTACACTTGCATATTATCCTCCCTCTCCCAAGTAGACTCATCAACACTATGGTGTCCTCACTGAACTATGACTATTGGCACCACCTCAGACCGTAACTTACATTCACTACGATCCAGAATAGCCACAGGCCTCTCCTTGTACGAGACATCAGGCTGCAAATCGATCTCCTAAAGTGGAAAATTATATAAAGATCTCTCACTCCTCCTGTACATCTTCAGCGACGCTACATGGAACACATTGTGTATCCGCTGAAGATGGTATGGTAAACCCAGTCTATATGCCACTGGTCCCACTCTCTCAATAATATGGAAATCCGCCCCATATCTCGATGCTAACTTCCCTTTCTTACCAAATCTCATCACCCCTTTCTTGGTAGACACCTGGACCAACACTTGGTCACCAACCTCTAACACGACGTGTCTCCGATCGACATCTGCATAACTCTTCTGCCTATCTTGAGCAATTCGTATATGTCCCCGAATCAGCTCTATCTTAGCAGTCGTCTCTTATATCATCTCTGGACCTAATAACTTATTATCCCCCACCTCTAACCAGCAAGCAGGAAAATGATAAGTTCTCCTATGTAATGCCTCAAATGGTGCCATGTCGATAGTAAATTGGTAAGAGTTATTTTATGCAAACTCTACCAGTGGAAGATATCTCTCACATCCTCCCCCAAAATCCAGAATGCACATCCTCAACATGTCCTCCAGCATCTGATTAACCCTCTCAGTCTTCCCGTCTGTCTGTGGATGATAAGAGGTATTCAACTACAAGTCTGTACCCATGGCCTCCTGAAAACATTGCCAGAAGTGAGATAAAAATATCTTTTCTATATCAAACACAATTTTAATCGCCACCCCATACAGCCTCATTATCTCAACGATGAACAGCTGTGCATACTGACTCATCTCGTAATCGATGCAAACTGGTAAGAAATGGTCCACCTTGGTCAATCAATTGTAATACCCCTTATTTTTATGGCTTTTAATTATGAGGTTAATTAAATGGAATTACTTTTAATTCTGGGATTTATTAAATTAATTTACGATAATTAATTGGAAAAAAAATTTATTCGCATTTAAATGCTAGCAGGACGAGAGTTAGTATTGGGTTATTATTATGTTGTTGAATATTACTGAGTGATTATGGTAATAGGTGATCATTGAATTTATTAAAATTGTCGTGAATTGAAAATACGGCATTTTCGATAATTTAGTTGGGACGCGTGTGTCAGTCGTGTCAAGACCCAATTTAATGGATTTAAAAGTATATTATTTTTATGTCATCCGTATGAGATTTCTGAGTGCGCCAACGTGTCCTAAAGGTTCGAGATAGTCAGAAAATACTAGCCGGGGGTTTAGTTTGGGTCCCGGGCCTTTTTAGGCCAAAGTGACAACCTGAAAGGGTATTTTGGTAATGTTAAAAATTAAGGAATTAAGACCCACGATTTTTAGTGTTGATTTATTTATTTTTGGTTAGGCTATTAGGGCCATTATCAGACAAAAACAAAGAGGGGAGTTAAATTAGTTAGATGAGAGGTTACAAAAACTCCCCAAACCAAAACCACCACCCACCACCACCAATTTTGGACGGAATTCTGACCGGAAAGAAGAGAGGACCAGCCCGTGAACAAAAACAACGGATCAAAATATAAGATTTACCGGCAAGTGGTTTATCTTGCAAAGATTCAAAGCATATAGTTTACATGTTTTTATAGATTTGAAGATTTATCATGAAAAATGGAAATTTGAATGGATTTGAAAGGTTTAAAATCATAATCGGGCTAGGACTTGCATGTAGTAAATGTTGGAGATGATAATAATCATGAATTTATGATTTATGGGTAGAGAATTATGAAAATATGATTGAATTATGTGATGTTCTTGAAGAAATAGGAAAAACTAGGTTTTATATGTAAATTAGGTATTTTGATCTAAGTAATTTATGTTATAGGTTGATTTGATGAATCTAAAACGAGGGGAATGATGTAAACATGTTATTAGGTTGATTAGTATATTTAGTTGTGAGTTTTGGATGTTAGAATGAAGATATTGAGGTGTAAAAAGTGAAGAACCCGTAACTGTTAAGAATCTCTGGGCTGATACCTGTTTAGTCGATCGATCGACTCAAGAATGTCGATCGATCGAACCATTGATCGATCGACCCCTTTCCTTCGATCGATCGATCCCTTATGAGTTTTGACAATTGTTTCTCTTTAAGGTTTAATAATTTTTCCAAAGACGATGTTGGATATTAGGGTGATTAATATGATATTATGGGACTTAATTAAAGTCAGTAGGGCCTTAGTTATTATCGGAGAATGCTATAACTTATGGGATTGATTTATATTACTTATGAGGGTCTACCGAGTGAGATACAGTTAGAAAATGTTCGAATTGGAACTATACTGAGAATTGAGGATGATGTAAGGTTAAGGGAAGGAACGGAGTGACTTTAAGTGATGAGATAACATTTGAAATTAATAAGAAATCTAGTAACCTTTGGAGATAGTTTTAAGTACTCAAACTGATACGACGAGAGAGTTATCAACGGAAAGTATATTATGTGTAATGTTCGGGGTAAACTTGCTATGTATGAGATTAATTAGATGGAATGTGTGAACATCTATATTGATATCTGATTACTTAGGTTGTGTGAATGCCTAGTGTATGGATTTCTTGTGTGTATGATATACCTTCCATACTTGCTATCACGGGAGGTCGTTCGTAAGAGGATAGTCTAGTCTCGATGTGACCTTCGGAGGGACCTTAGATATATACCTCAGAACATAGGGCTTGGAAGGGCTTATTGCTGAATGGATAAGTCTGCTGACCTTGGGAGCGTAGGTATGTGCGTGACCCATGGGTATGTGAACTGTGTTCGCCTCCAACATGTGCGATTTGTATTTAGATGGTTCCTAAGTGATTTGAAACTTGTAATCCTCACGTATGTGATGTACCGGGATTCGATAGAAGAGTATGGGGGCATCGTAGGTTCTATCCTTATGGGGCGCCTTAATTTCGTATGAGATATTATTACGGATGTGTATACATGTACTTGGGATTTCTCAGTTGTGTTGATTAGTAGATGTGAATAACTAAGATATTTTGAATGGGTTAAGAATGAGAATTTAATTAACACTTGAGATAAGTAATTTAATGAATGTGAACATGGGTTATATATATGGCTTATTTGGGTGTTACGTGTAGATACTCTATGTTAGAATTTGAAGGCAGAAGCGGTATAAACTAGTTAGATAATCGCATAACTAGGATGGGTTAAAGGCATACGTTAGGCGTGCACAGTAGTTGAGAGGTAAGAAACTCATGTGAGAGTATGCAACTAACGTGTTTATAATATGTGAAGTTTAATTGTAATTTAAATCACTTGCTAAACTTTTAAATTGTTTTCACATCGGGCTCTGGTCCGTTTTCCTCCAAATCTATTTTTCTTTTGTAAAAACATTTTAGGTGCCCATCCATAGGGACGCCAAGCATAGGAGTTCCATTCTGATGACGTGCTGTAGCTGCTGTGGAAGTTACAGGATCTTGGTAGTAGACGCTCTCATTTTAGCTTTGATTCCTTCAGAGTCATTTGTATCAGTTAGGGCATGTTGCCTATTCTTATTTAGAGGTTGTAGTTGCAGACCTTCAGTATTTCAGTTTTTGGTTCATTATTTATTCAGACTCTTGTATTGGGACATTATTTATTCTGGCATCTTTATTATTGGAGTGTTTACTCCAGACTTATTTGATTTCTTCACGATGAGCATTTATATGAGATTGGTTATGCGATTGTTGGCTTATTAAATAAATTCTTGTTTATTGGTTAACTTAATTAATAAAATTTGACATTTCTCTTTTAAATATTAGGTGGCTAGTAATTAATTAAATGTTTTTCGACAATGATGCCAAGACTGAACCAACTTGATATTCTGTATTAATTTAATAAAGGAGTAGCTACCCGGTATTTAATTAGACGGGGTGTCACAGGTGGCATCAGAGCATCAGGTTCTAGTGTCCTTTAGGATATGTGCGGCTTATTATGCTTCCAAGCGTAGCTTTATTTGATATAGAGCCCTATGTTTAGGATTTTTGATTTCTTTAATGAGATTTTGTTCTCCTGCTTCAATATATATGGTTGTGAATCTTATTTGCAATCGGGTGTATTCGTGCACCAAACAGCGTAGTACGTCAGGTGAAGAAAGTTGGGCGAACAGCAGGAGGCAAGGATCAGTTGAGGTGATTAAATTTATTAAAGAAGGATGACCGTAGTTGAGGTCACCCATATTATGGCACAAAAGTCCTGGATGGTACAGATGTCCAAGGCACGATTTGTGACTTCCAGGCACAACTAAAGTAGAAAGTGGGGTTAAATGAGACTCACCCAATAAGGTTAGAATGAGAGAGAAAGAGTTAGGTGAAACATTGAAGAAAACCAGTAGTGGCAATGATCGAAAGGCGGAGATGGCATGTGCTAGCCAAATGAACGTAATATATCCAAAGGCTTGGGCATATGTCGGGGTCTGGCCAATCGAGAGTGAAAATTTGGGAAAAAATTTCTTGGCTCATGAGAGTGGAGTTTCAATGGTTAAAGAAAATCGCCACACTTAGAAGTGGAATGTGACGTCGAGAGAAGGTGTATGGTTTGACCATAAGTTTTTTCACCAGATGTTAAGGGTGAAAGGCAAATGTTGTTCCGAACGCACACCCGAGGGCCAGAAAGAGGTCACTTTGTGAGGAGAAATTTAATTATTTAGCGAACCTTACACCGGGTGAAGTAGGTGAAATGGAGAAGAGGATATTAAAGGGAGAATTTACATACAAGTAGAATGGTTAGCTCTTCGAGGGAATTCTGCTTAGAAGGTTAATGTAGAAGGTAATAATGTCGCATAGTGTTAACTTGGAGGTAAACGTTTCCTCGAGTTGGGAGATACAAGACTCGAGGAATTTTTATAGAGTAAGACTGGGAAAATGGTGTTGGAGAAACACCACAAGGGGAAGACCCAACAGAGAAGCCGTTAAAATGATTCAGATAGCTGAATTATTACTGAGCGATGGTGATTTCGGTAAGAGATGTGGAAACTAGTAGCGTGTTCCTTAGGTCTATCAAGTTAAGGGAACAATGGAGGTAGTCATCAGAGCCGAGACTACCAACGTCTGAGAGAAGGACCACCTTAACATGGTCAGGGTGACCGAAAATAGGTGGAGTATGTGTAGAGGTACTTCGTGGGGAGTGAAAAACCGTGCGTTATAAATGTTTACCAATGCAAGTGTAGGGATAAAGGTATTATGCCTGGCAAGGGCAACAGTTATTGAAATATTCAATTTGGTACGGACATGTGTGTTAAGTCCAGAAACCATTTGCGTAGCCAGGATGATTGTCAGGATAGAAGTATAAGTTATATCCTCAGATGATTTTGCAGGTTGTTTGTGGCATGAATGAGTTGCTACATTTGTTATAATTGTTATTCTCGCTTGAGAGTCGAGTTTAGTGAGTATATCGACAACTTTATTATTTATGTGAATATCTTCCCTGATAGTGTGGGGTTACCTTTATTGTCATCCACGGAGGATGGATGAGTATATTAATAGCGGTATATACTTTATTGAAATTACTCGTTTTAGTGTTGTTTTATACGAGTACGATATTATCCTAATTATGGTTTTATAATATGCTTATACCGATAGTGTGCTGGTATTGCAAGTTTATTGGGATTACTACCTTGGGGTAGAATGTTTTGTTCTGGCGAGGCCCCATCTGTGAGAGGTTCGGGCTCGTAATTATACTTTTGTATATATGTATATATAAATAAATATTGTTGTGATTTCAAAAAGGGGTATAATGGTCTCGGATATTTAATCGCGGTATGTGTAGGGATTTAATTGATATGATTTGTATGTGATTGGTTTACTAGTAAGCAAAAAGGTTTAACTGGTTATTATAATTAATGCTCAGGATGTCGTAATAAGAGAGGGCATTGTTTTATCACCCTTTAGAGATTTGGGAGTTTAAACTCATAGTTGTGTGTCTGGGGACGGGATTTTGAGAGCCCCAAAGTTGCTTGTATGGTGTATATGGAATGTGATTACCATCAATGTCTAGAGAAAGTGTCTTTCGGAAGAAGTTCCTTGTTTAAGTGTCATTGCAGAAGGAAATGTAACTTTGTTGTTAAGAGACGGGAATTTAGGGGTACATGTTATGGACTGAGGGCTTAACGGATCCCGATGACCGATAATGTTAGGTAGTAGTGTATCGGGGGGTTTCTTGTTTGGATTTCTCTTTACGAGATAGCCCACAAATGAATCTTAGCGTAAGGTTGGTAGTAAGGAGATGTGTGGCCATTCGTTCATGATTCGGATACCTCGATCATTATAAAAGTAAGCAGTTATAACTGGAAGTAACAAGGTAAATTTATGATGTTAGGCCAGTAGATCCAGTGGTTAATGAATTGAGATGCAAGTACTGATAATTTTGGGTTTTGTTACGACGGGTTGAAGGACACATTGAGGTTAAGAAGGATTTAGGATTTCAAATTCAGAGGTGATTTAGAATGCCCAAGTGGTATAGTCACGTTGTAAATTTAGTGACAGTAAAGATTTTGTAATACGTATGAAGCGTAGATGATGTTTAAAACAGAATGATTGGGTTATAAGGGGTGTAGACATCTTGGGTTACTAATGTAGTAATCGCCGGAATAAGGGATATAGATGGGTGAAATTATTACTTATGGGACTAAGCGTCGCAAGAGAAGGTGTTAATGAGTATACTCAAGTGTAATCAGTGTAGCACGTCCGAATTTGGTGAAAAGGCAATGGAAAGCCATTTAATAAAAGGATATCTCTTGAGAAGGCAAATATTTAATTATTATGGGCAATTGGGAGTAGAGTTCCAATCAATCAAATGTTGAGAGTGACTCAAGAGTAAATAGAATGAGGATGTCAATAAGGTAAAAAGGGTCTAGATGTGCTCAGCATGGTGAAAAGTGCAAGGGTCGAAACTTTTGGGACACGTCGAGAGAAAAAGAAGATCATTAAGTATCACTTATCGGGAAGAATTGTACGTGAAGGTCGGCATTGAAAGGGGTATACTAAGTAGTAGATCTGTTGGGGTAAGTTGATCAATCAGATAATATTATATCAAGCCAACGATTCCAGGGATGGAAGAGTCAAGTTGGTAAATTTCCTTGAGGGGTTACCAACTTATAGATCAGTATCGAGTTCCTTCGAACATATGGGACAGGTTGTACGGAAGGAGAGAAATTGTTATATAGTTGGGTGAATTACATTATGAGACAGTGAACACACCGATAAGTGCTCTTACACAGTATTATTCAGAACTAAAGGGAGATCCCCGAAATCCACCTTCAATGTGGGGTAGCAGGAAGTAGTGGAAATAACATTTCTCTCTGAGTGTTGTCTCACCTATAGTACGCAGTGTAGGCGTAAGGTGATTGACGACTGGTGGATTGTATGAGAGAAATTATGGATTCATTGCGATCTTTTCAATTCCAAATCAGGTATAACTAGCAAGTGAGGTATATTGTAGTAATGGGGAGAAGATATTACCTAATGGTAGAGTTGGGGGAAAATCACCCGTATCTATTTATAGTTGACTAGATGCTTACAAATGTTTTGTGTAACACCAATTGGCTGAAGTGGTTTTCCCTTGTGTAAAGGTCACAACGCCAGGAATAGAGATTCAATGAATGGGAAAGAGTAGTCAGATGTGTTATTGATTTCTTCCAGAGTAGAAGCTTGGTGTTTTGATAAAAGCGGGAGTTAATGCGTAGTGAGCTGCGGACTCAAAATTATATTGAGATAATGCGGCCAATGATGTATAGGCTATTTTTTTTTATTCAAATGTTGTTTGGTAAGAGCACAACATGACGTGCATCTATTGTAGTGTAATCTATAAAGTATCAAAACTGTTAAACAAGCTTGTTGTGAAGCGAGGGCTTTAGTGATTGGGCCTTTTCTTATATTTAGTTTGAGTACCGAAGGATACTTAATTTTTCTAGGTATGCCTTACATTTCTGAATTTCGGGACGAAATTCTGTTATTAGGGGGGAAGTATGTAATACCCCGTATTTTTATGGCTTTTAATTATGCGGTTAATTAAATGGAATTACTTTTAATTCGGGGATTTATTAAATTAATTTGGGATAATTAATTGGAAAAAAATATTATTCGGATTTAAATGCTAGTGGGACGAGAGTTAGTATTGGGTTATTATTATGTTGTTGAATACCGCTGAGTGATTATGGTAATAGGTGATCATTGAATTTATTAAAATTGTCGTGAATTGAAAATACGATAGTTTCGGTAATTTAGTTGAGACGCGCGTGTTAGTCGTGTCAAGACCCAATTTAATGGATTTAAAAGTATTTTATTTTTATGTCATCCATATGAGATTTTTGAGTGTGCCAACGTGTCCGAAAGGTTCGAGATAGTCAGAAAATACTAGCCGGGCGTTCAGTTTGGGTCCCGAGCATTTTTAGGCCAAACTGACAACCCGAAAGGGTATTTTGGTAATGTTAAAAATTAAGGAATTAAGACCCACGATTTTTAGTGTTGATTTATTTATTTTTGGTTAGGCTATTAGGGCCATTATCAGACAAAAACAAAGAGGGGAGTTAAATTAGTTAGATGAGAGGTTACAAAAAGTCCCCAAACCAAAACCACCACCCACCACCACCAATTTTGGACTGAAATCTAATCGGAAAGAAGAGAGGACCAGCCCGTGAACAAAAACAACGGATCAAAATATAAGATTTACCGGCAAGTGGTTTATCTTGCAAAGATTCAAAGCATATAGTTTACATGTTTTTATAGATTTGAAGATTTATCATGAAAAATGGAAATTTGAATGGATTTGAAAGGTTTTAAATCATAATCGGGCTAGGACTTGCATGTAGCAAATGTTGGAGATGATAATAATCATGAATTTATGATTTATGGGTAGAGAATTACGAAAATATGATTGAATTATATGATGTTCTTAAAGAAATAGGAAAAATTAGGTTTTATATGTAAATTAGGTATTTTGATCTAAGTAATTGATGTTATAGGTTGATTTGATGAATCTAAAACGTGGGGAATGATGTAAAGATGTTAGTAGGTTGATTAGTATATTTAGTTGTGAGTTTTGGATGTTAGAATGAAGAGATTGAGGTGTAAAAAGTGAAGAACCCATAACTGTTAAGAATTTCTGGGCTGATACCTGTTTAGTCGATCGATCGACTCAAGAATGTCGATCGATCGAACCATCGATCGATTGACCCCTTTCCTTCGATCAATCGATCCCTTATGAGTTATGAAAATTGTTTCTATTTAAGGTTTAATGATTTTTCCAAAGATGATGTTGGATATTAGGGAGATTAATATGATATTGTGGGACTTAATTAAAGTCAGTAGGGCCTTAGTTATTATCGGATAATGATATAACTTATGGGATTGATTGATATTACTTACGAGGGTCTACCGAGTGAGATACAGTTAGAAAACGTTCGAATTGGAACTATACTGAGAATTGCGGATGATGTAAGGTTAAGGGCATGAATGGAGTGACTTTAAGTGCTGAGATAACATTTGAAATTAATAAGAAATCTAGTAACCTTTTGATATAGGTTTAAGTACTCAAATTGATACGACGGGAGAGTTCTCAAGGGGAAATTATATTATGTGTAATGTTCGGGGTAAACTTGCTACGTATGAGATTAATTATATGGAATGTGTGAACATCTATATTGATATATGATTACTTAGGATGTGTTAATGCCTAGTGTATGTATTTCTTGTATGTATGACCTACCTACCATACTTGCCATCACGGGAGGTCATTCGTAAGAGGATAGTCTAGTCTCGATGTGACCTTCGGGGGGACCTTAGATCTATACCTCATAACATAGGTCTTGGAAGGGATTATTGCTGAATGGATAAGTCTGCTGACCTTGGGAGAGTAGGTATGTGCATTATCCTTGGGTATGTGAACTATGTTCGCCTCGAATATGTGTGATTTGTTTTTAAATGGTTCCTGAGTGATTCGAAACTT
The DNA here is from genome assembly GCA_949130495.1 of Sambucus nigra. NCBI lineage: Eukaryota > Viridiplantae > Streptophyta > Magnoliopsida > Dipsacales > Adoxaceae > Sambucus > Sambucus nigra. The sequence continues at coordinate 377,282,783 of OX422219.1, read as the reverse complement.
GTAATCCTCACGTACGTGATGTACCGGGATTAGATAGCAGAGTATGAGGGCATCGTAGGTTCTATCCTTGTGGGGTGCCTTAATTTCGTATGAGATATTATTACGGATGTGTATACATGTACTTGGGATTTCTCAGTTGTGTTGCTTAGTAGATGTGAATAACTAAGATATTTTGAATGGGTTAAGAATGAGAATTTAATTAACAGTTGAGATAAGTAATTTAATGAATGTGAACATGGGTTATATATATGGCTTATTTGGGAGTTACGTGTAGATACTCTATGTTAGAATGCGAAGGCAGGAGCGGTATAAACTAGTTAGATAGTGGCATAACTAGGATGGGTTAAAGGCATACGTTAGGCGTGCACAGTAGTTGAGAGGTAAGAAACTAACGTGTTTATAATATGAGAAGTTTAATTGTAATTTAAATCACTTGCTAAACTTTTAAATTGTTTTCACATCGGGCTCTGACCCATTTTCCTCCAAATCTATTTTTGTTTTGTAAAAACATTTTAGGTGGTCAGCCATAGGGACGCTAAGCATAGGAGTTCCATTTTGATGACGTGCTATAGCTGCTGTGAAAGTTACAGGATTTTTGTATTAGACGCTCTCATTTTATCTTTGATTCCTTCAGAGTCATTTGTATCAGTTAGGGCATGTCACCCATTCTTATTTAGAGGGTGTAGTTGCAGATCTTCAGTATTTCAGTTTTTGGTTCATTATTTATTCAGACTCTTGTATTGGGACATTATTTATTCTGGCATCTTTATTATTGGAGTGTTTACTCCAGACTTATTTGATTTCTTCACGATGAGCATTTATATGAGATTGGTTATGCGATTGTTGGTTTATTAAATAAATTCTTGTTTATTGGTTAACTTATTTAATAAAATTTGACATTTCTCTTTTAAATATTAGGTGGCTAGTAATTAATTAAATGTTTTTCGACAGTGATGCTAAGACTGAACCAACTTGATATTTTGTATTAATGTAATGAAGGAGTAGCTACCCAGTATTTAATTAGATGGGGTGTCACATCGATCTACTATCACCCGAATAGAATCACTGCCCTCTCTGCGATATCGAAAGACCTATAATAAAATCGATCGAAATTCTCTCCCACTTCCACACGGAAATCTCTAAGGGCTATAGCATCCCAGAAGGCCTTTGTTGGTAAACTTTCACAAGCTGATAAGTAACACACTTTTAGACAAAAAATGAGTTATGTCTATCTTCATTCCAGTCCACTAGTATTATTTCCTCTTGTCCTAGTACATCTTATCCCTGTAGGGATGTACCACAAGTCTCGACTCATGAGACTCGGTCATAACCACATGTCTCAAGGCCTCATCCTCAGGTACTACAAGTCCCCCATTAAAATGTAGACCTCCCTCTGAGCTGATAGAGTAAGACCCTTCATCCCCAACTAGCAACTGTCACACCCTGTCCTGATAGAAAGGATCCTCTGCCTGTGCTTTCACTACTCGCATCACTTCACTTCACTTCACTCGCATCAAAATTAAACAACAAGCAATGGAGGCGAACATAGTTCTAAGTATTTGGGCTACACACATACCAAAGGTACCAAAATAACACGTCGATCCCAGTACTACACGTCACAGAGCGATCCGCCGCAAGTTCTATATTCTAGGGCACAAATCCAGACCTCCCCGGAATCAATAAGAGAGATCGCCCACCACACGAGGCCCTCTATGATAGAAACCAACGTAGGTATTTTAGTACATAATCATCAGTCATATAGTTACACACAAAACCTATATATATAGAAATTTAGTAGGTATTCATAAAACCTAATTATCATCATTCATACATAGTATATATCACTAGAATACTCACCGTACTTTCAATCTACAATTATTATCACTATTGTATTTAATTGAGTATCATTATCTACTCTAAGGACCCTAGTTACCCTTATGATTTTAGTAGATAAGTCTTCCTTACCCTACTGGTCTCTATAATTAATCTCACTCAAGATTTCCCATAATTACATTCTCATTTTTTCGAATTAATAACATTACAATTTAATATCAAAATAACACTAGCCTTGACTCTATCCAAAGGACTACCACATACATTTATCAAGGTCCAACTGTACAACCATAAGTCCCACATAATGATTTAAATAGGTCCCAATGGTCACCCAATTACTTATACTAATGGTTTATCCTTCTTCTCGAAGACTCATCTTTGTTATGGGTGTTTATATCCCTAGCCCCTTCTACCTAACATCTTATATAAAGCTACAAAATTAGTAGGTTTCTTTACCCTATTATATGAAATGACTAAAATACCCTTATATGGGCCCGATTTAGTGTAAAAATGCCATGAAATCTAAATAGTACCATTGGGTATACTATTTTGACTATTTAGACCCTTTCAAAATCATTCGTGACCTCAAAATCATCATCCGAGTCACTATGCACAAATATGCTATCTCAATCTCACTTAGTCTGCACGCGACTCTCAGTTGAGATACAAATCCAATTACGCCAATATCACTCGCTATTATGATTAATAATTCTCATATCTTATTTACTATTCACTCGGTAAATCTAATTCATAGTATTAATCATTATCTCTCGCTCGATCAATATTTAATAAACACATTATCCTTCAATTCAATTAAATTACGTCTTTTATGTAATTTAAAATAAAATGAATTAATTACTGAATTAATTAAATATCAAAAATGCAGATATACGGGTTATTACATCATCGTTAGGGCTTGTCTTGACCATATTATATACACTTTGTAAAATACCAAGAGACCATTTTTTTGTTGAAGCTTTTGCAGAGTAACCTTGAGTTCCATCATATATTAAGCTTTGAGGCAAATAACCCTATACCAAAGGTCACATCTACTTTGAGTGATGTCGTGAGCCACCTACCCACTCTCCATTCCAAACCTGAGTAAACTAATATGGTATTGGGGTTATCAGATGGTTTGATGTACTAACACTATTGTGACAGTCCTCTGACTCACATTTGGTAGACAAAAGGCATGCACTGACATTTAATCGGTATGATGTAAGGTGTGCCGACCCATTAGGCATTTAATGCTTATGACTTAAATTGTGAGTGGAATGACTTTCATATAAATGAGTACTGAGAAATCTTAGGAGGGGGTGTGGCTATTTATTGTCCTTAACCAGTTGTTAAAAGAGAGAGTTCTTTCCAGAGAGAGAGAAAACACATTGAGAGCGAAAACTTTATTGCAAACCAAAGTTTATTTACCCACCGTTGACATTTATTCTGAAGCTTTTATTAGTAAACCAGAGACATATTAGAGGTTGCTGGTGTGTTAGTTTCCTGCCAAGGTGTATCTAGGATGCTTAGTTCCTTCTCCCGTTGAATGAGTTATTTTTAAGGTTCTCTTATTATTATTTGAGTTATACATGAGAGATTTGTGATTCCAATATGAGTGTTTTTTTTATATTCAATACTGTGTGTTCATTTTTTATTATTGAGGATATTTGGGTTTTTGTTTTATCACCATATCTATAGGGGTCACACCTCTATTATTATTACCTTACTGCTAGTTTTCATGAGGAATACCCTCTTACAAACTGTAAACACGAAAATATGTATTCATTTTTAGTAAATGGTACTCCCCTTTTATTTTGGAAAATCATACTAGAAAAATGTAATAGAGTCACGAAAGTTTTTATGTCCCCAAATTGTAAATGACTGATAGAGAGTTAAAACAATTTGGGTTTAGGAATGGAAGTAGAGGTGTGAGAGGTTAGTTGTTTTTAATAGGGCAACGCTAATTTTAAAAGAGACGTGTATCTACTGGGCGGGATTTTAAGTGATCATAACTTGGGCAGTTACTTTAGTATGGGGTGATGTGATCGACACGTGTATTTTATTCCTATAAAAAATTTAAAACTACGAGGAAATAAAATTTGGGTTATGAAGGGTTATGAGCAAAACAACCACATACGTATATATAATAAGATAACATGTACAATAGTAACGATTTCTATATTTGAAAATTTGATGTTTAATCATGTATATATAATATTTCTAACTCACCTGAAAGTTTTTTTAAAATTATTTTTCGTGCATCTCAAACTTCATCTCAATTTGAGTTTAATATATTTGATGAAATCCTTTTAAAAATATTTTGATCTCCAAACAATTTCATGCATTTCGAATTTTGACTCAATTTGAGATCCAAATCATTTTGTGTATTTCAACTCCACCATTGTATATATATATATATATATATATATATATATATATATATATATATATATATATATATATATATATATATATATATATATATATAGAGAGAGAGAGAGAGAGAGAGAGAGAGAGAGAGAGAGAGAGAGAGAGAGACAGAGACAGAGAGACAGAGACAGAGACAGAGAAAGAGAGACAGAGAGATGTGCCCGGTGGAGAGAGAGGGAGAGTATCTTAGATTTTTTTTTCCCGTAAACTCTAGAGGGAATTACCCATCTAGAGAAGTGTATCTTAGATTAGTAGAGAGAGTGATGTACACTATTGGTGAAATGAACACTACCCTAACTTCTCTACTTTATTCCGAAAATTTTGTCCGAATTTTTAACCATGACCCCTCTAGTGACCAATCAATCATATAAACTCGATAACGGTTATAGACCGTGATCACCACTATGACAAATTAAAGATCGAGAAATGGTCACGATTTTGGAACGTGACCAACTTAACACGACTTTTTTGAACTAGGGTTGGGGGTGACATTTCTTAACGGTGACCATAATTCACTAGTATTGGTCATAGGTGGGTCACAATTTTGGACCGAGACCATCATGGTGACCATTATGGCTAGAATTTTGGCTCCTAAAGGGGTCATGGGTGGGTCACAATTTTTGGATTGTGACTCCACTTGTCATGGCTCCAGATCGTGAATATTTGCTAATTGTGGTCACCCTTTAACCTGTTCATGTCATTGGTCACATTATTTTATAAGGGGTCATAATTTTGGACCATGGCCACTTGTTCACAGTTCTAGATCGTGAACAATTGACATTGACAATCTTCTTATTTTAGTTTAGTGAAAAATGCCCAAGTGTAAGCTAGCTAGGCTTACAAGAAAGAAAGGAACATCATATTACCAATGTTTCTAGACCAACTATAAAGCATAAAATGCAACTTAATATCGATAATACACTGCCTAATATTATTGGGATTACTACTACTCAAGATACACGTGTCATTTATATTGGATATAAAGTAGGGAAACATTATAGGTCCCAACAACTACAATGAGGCATTATAAGATGAAGACTTTTTATTTTACTTATGGCAATGAATATTAAAAAGGATTAAATGTATTCAAATCAAATTTTTGGACTTGTAGACTTATTGATTATCTATAACTATTAGGTACAAGTGGACCTATAAGAATTTAAAGATATAAAGTTGGGAAGGTGCAAACCTTTAAAGTGAGGATAGCAAAAAGTGTTTACTTAGAAAGATATGGATTCACTATCAGAAAACCTTGTTGTGATATCCATGCTAAAGTCGTTCCGGATTCTTTTAAAGTGAAGACTACATTCTTGAACGATCATCTTGACCCGAGTCAGTATGGCAAAGTAATGTAAGCTTGTCACATCCATTTATTAATTTAATCTAGCATCAAGGTCTTGGTTAATTTGGTTTGATAAGGTAATCTAGTTTAGATTTTGATCAAAGCCCGAATAATACTTTTTATATAAAACACAGGATCAAAACATGGTGGTATTTCTAAATACAATTCTTGTATGATATTTGCCTAATCGGGAACGAGGTGGGATTATTGTTTTATATATGAGTGTGGTTGTCCAAGTATTCTATATAAAGTTCTTAGGGAAATCCATTCACATATTAATGATCAAGCATTCAATAGATTTGTTATAAAGAATGTTAGGCTTAACCCGAGTCGATCATATCAGTGTTGTATACACAAGATTAGCATCGAGATTCCATGAAAAAGAATTTCTTTTAAAGTATGGAATCATTCCATCTAGGTATTGGTGTCTTAGGACACTTATTATATGCAAGGAATGAAGAATATACCTAATGCTTCAATGATGGGAAACCTCATAAATGTTATATTATGTGTGAACACCCAAATTTGATATGCCTTTAGTATGGTCAGAAGATTTTAGTCATGTAGTCTTGTGCCTTTTAGGTACAAATAAAAAGTTTTCATTCAGATAAGGATTCCAAGTTAGGTATTTTTATTTAAACCCCATGTTTCATTATATAACCCCATCTACATTAAACATGTAGATATTTTTAGTAGTGTGTAGAAAGAATTTTTTTGTGGGAATTAAAACATCCTTCCAAGTTTTCTACCTCTTAATATCTGTTCATCCATGGAAGTTGAGTTATAAGTTGAAGGAGTGTTAAAAAATGTCGTGATTGTTGACTCCATCGAGGAGGCTGAAGCTTTTGCCACTTTAGAGGAAGCTAAAGGGGTTATATATGGATCGGTTAATTCCTAAGTAACTTATGTGAGGTTACTTCAAGTGTAATTATCTATTACACTTTTATTTTTGATAGTGGTATGATTAAATGTTAGAGAGAACCAATAACCCATAAAGTGGTAGGCATATTAAGAGTAAGTTTCACCTAGTTTGATAAATCAATGAAGAAAGTGACATGTTTACAACCAAGGTTGACTTGGATAACACCCGATTAGTAATTATACTATTATGCGATAAATTACTCTAGGTAGGTTGGTGGTTGGATACATGCTTTTAAGAATAATTGGTCAATTGTTGGGGTTTTATTCATTTTTTCATGTATTCCAGGCATGTCAGTTAATTTTGAAATAAGAATCATGGTTCATAGAATGCCTTATATTTTGTTTAAATATGTTTTATACATGTCGTTCACTAGAGCTCAGTAGTAATTCATGTGAATCACCTTCGAGTTGATCACTAGAAGATGGAAATTATAGTTCATAACTATTAAAAGGCTCTTAACCTAGATAAGGAGTTGCCATCCTATCGAATAATTGAGATTGAATCCTAGTAGTTTATGTCGAACTATGGGAACTCTTGCGATGGTTCACGAATTTGTTCGATTGTTCGATAAAGGATTGTGATTGGTACATTCCAAGAATGTATTGAATAGGGATACCCATGAGATTTGAGTCTAAGAGTTATCTTGATTAGAATCTAGCATTCTCACACCATTTTCAAATGATGCATATATTCTTAATCCTAGGAGAAGGTTAACTCTCAAATTTCACCATGTTGTCATTGCCAAGAGTGCCCACATATATGTCTTACCTTGGGTGGATTGTGTCGTAGAAATGGTGCTAGAAGAGTTTGACTTTACAAGGAACATTATCATCATCATTGAAGAAATGGTGGGACTGATAACTCATTACCACCATGCATAATAAATTAAACTCTTCATTGTAAATTAAGGCTTTGGACAAAATTCTCATAAGTTTATCAATGGGTGTCACATTTCAGAATATCTTCTAGATGAAGATGACTCTAGAGTATGATCTTAGACTTATTCACATAACTATTACCCAACCTATATAGACTATTGAGAAAATAAATTGAATCTCACTATAGGAAATAAATAAAATAACCATATGCATATTACAATTCTCACATCCCATGGGATTAAGAATTTACTTGTCATTTGCAAAATATGAGAATGTGGAAAATTAATCACATTGGCACCTAGAATCTAATGTCACCTTTGGTCTTGTTCAATACATTTTTGATGTGCCAATCTAATATTCCTCGTACTATTAGATAAATTTTTGAACCACTCGATAGTTTCCCATAGTCAAGAAACAATACTAAGATTATACATGTAGTTTTACAAATAACATGTTAACTTCCTACCACTGCTAGAAACTGTTCAATCATACTAGAACTAGCAATTTGCTATTCTATGATCAAGTCGAACCCAATTCATCAGAATTCCTACTAAATATAATTGATTGACATATAAAATCTATTTACAAATATATATAAGTCAATCCTATAAACCTTATTCACATTTATAATGATCTAAGACAATATCTTAATAATAAATAATAAATATCATTAAACATGGTCTTAATAAGAAAACCCCAATAATTACACCCTAACCTATATTACCAATAACATGATGAACACCTTAAGAACAAGTAACCCAGGTCTCCAATTGGACTCAAATCACTAAAACATTATTCTTAATAATTGAATGAATGATGCACAATTAATATCCATGGACTTATATTCAGGGATAGTGAAAAAAATCAGATTAAACATAAAGTCTCAACCTATTAAACAAGGACATATATCTAGGGTTTAAATGAAAGATAAAGTGGACAGGGATAATCCCTTACCAAAATGTCTAAGTATATGCAATACCCCGTAATTTTAATGACTTTTAATATAAGATTAATTAAAAGTAAAATGGGGATTAATTGGAATTAATTATGAATAATAATTAAAATTAATCTGGATTGTATATTACTAGAGAATAAATTAATATGTTATTGATATTGAATATTACTTGGTGATTAAAATTAATGTATGATTATATGGTCGGGAGTGAATAATACGCGAATTACGAAAATTAAGTCAGGATGCGCGCATGAGTCGTCTCAGGTCTAATTTTAAGGAATGAAGAGTAAACTATTTCCATGTCATCCAAATTGTCATTTCAAGGGAACTGTTGGATTCAGAAGGGTCAAAATAGGCAAAAAAGTCTCCCTGGGGGTTTGATTTAGGTCTCAGGTCAATTGGGAACCAAAAGGACACCCCAGAGGTGTATTTTGGTCATTTTATTTAGGATGTGAATAGTAGCTCTGAAAATTGGGTTTTATTTCTATAAGAAAAGAGATTAGAGAACTTAGGTTTATTCACCCAAAAACAAAGGAAAGGCCTTTGAGGAAAGTGAGTCTTTTCTAAGGAAAGAAAGAGGTTTTGAGAGAAAACCAAGGGACACCCACCTTGCGCCACCATTAAAAAAGCCACCGAAAAAAGAGGAGGGGACATCCTACACATATCTTCTCCAAAGGATTAAACCTACACCTTAAGGCAAGTGTAATTCTTGCTCTAATTGGTGCTTATATTATCCATGTTAGATTAGGATTCATAAACACTCATGAAACTTATGAAATTTGGGCTTGAAATGATGGATAAATTAATTAATGAGATAGGTATTACATGTAGTTGGGAAATTCACATGTTGAGGTTATCAAATTGATGATTACATTCTAGGTTTTGGGAAGAACATAAATGGTGAATATAGAATTTGAGGATTTTGATGATTATATTGATTTAGATAAAAACCTTCTTGAAATTAAGGAATTACATGCTTTCTAGGTGTTATTATCACCCATAAACATGTATTAATGATGTGGGGATACTGGGTTTTTTAATGATATATTCCATATGGGTTTGGGTGAAACAAAATGGAGAAAAATAAAAAAATAAAGGTTGGGGATGAACTCTTGAGACGTCGTTCGAATGAACTGGGAAGTCATTTGAATGACATCATTCGAATGATATGAGATATCGTTCGAACGAGATGAGATGTCATTTGAACGAGAATTCAGGGAATTCTGACGAGATTTTAAAAATCCTGTTTTAGCCCAGAAAAGTTTGGAAATTCATATTTTGGCCCACGATAAATTCTGAGAAATTTTTGGTACATTAACAAAGAGTGAGATACTGGGATTAATGTTGGGAAATTATATATTGAATTAAGAAAGAAATTATGTGAGTGATAACTACATAAAATTAGACGATAATGAGAATAAATTGTTATTATCAAATACGGTTAGTATTCGAGAAATATAGTAGTATTTGGGTAGGAAAAATTCCTAATACGTTATATAGGTTAAGTGTGTAGATATTATTATATAGGTTGAGTATATACCTATTGCTTGATGATTTATATGCATGACATACCTAGCCTACTTGCTATCGATGAGAGGTTTGCGCATTGAGGGCAGTTATATCCTGATGAGCCTTATGAGAGATTTTTGACTTGTTGCCTCAGAACATATGACTTAGGTTGGATTGCCATTAGTGAAAAACAATGGTACTAAATGGTCATTTGGGTGCGTAGCCCAAAGGCTTAGGACTATGTTCGCCTCCAATACTTACAATTTGATACTTATGGTCCGCGGGATATACCGAACCAACAGTCCTTTATATAATGACGAGATGTATTGGGACTAGATATAAGAGTATGCGTGAACCACAGTTGAGTCTTGGGGTGCAATACTGTATATATATATATATATATATATAATAGAGTGAATGTATACATACACTTGCGGTAATATCTACCGTGTGGTCTAAGAAAACATGAAAGATAGTTAAATCTGAAATTAATTACGTATGAGAACACTTAATTATACTGAGAATTGAACTAATATATATTTATGACATGTGTTGCGAAGAAAATACATGGGAAAGATAAGGGCTATGGATAGTTGACATAGTGATACAATCTAGTGAAAGTGGGGATAATAACTAGAATTATTTGGAGATACGTTAGGCGTGCACAATAGATAAGAGATGAGAATATCAAGAGAGATTCCGAGGATCTAACATGTATATAATAATTTCTAATTTTAGCATTTATCCAGTTGTTGTTTTTAAAATCCTTTACAATCGGGCTCTGGTCCGTTTTCTCTTGCATATTCTCTTCCCTTTTGTATATACTATATCAGGCATTCAGCCACAGGGACGCCCAACATGGAGGATCGAAAATTTAAGTCCTATGGATACTTTGGAGTTGTGGACTTTGCATTAGATACATCATTTTATTGATTCATGTACTATGTAGTCATTTCTTTTAGGTCATGTTGCCAGAGGATTCTTGTCATTTTCATTCTATCTTAGTTAGTGGTTTTATTTATGTTGATTTTGGATACATTTGAATTTATTTGATTTATTGTATTGAGATGTTTGAAACTCAGAAGTTTATTCCAGTTACATGAATTAAGTTGTGATGATACTTATTCATTATTCATTGTTGTGGAATGGTTTATATTATAAATTATTAGTATTGTTAAAACGGAATATTATTAAAAATTAAAATTGGAAATTTTAACACTAGCTTAATTGATTACTAGGTGATTAATAAAGAAAGAAAATTATTTTCCAACAGTGATGCTAAGAATGAGCCAACTGAATAATTCGAGTTGATTAGGTAAAGGATTGGCCACCTGGTATTTAATTAAGCGGGTTGTTACCGTATAATGTCTGATTGATCCAAAAGGGTTATAAACTTATTAATATGTATCCGACCACCTCTGTTAGCCTAAATCAACCTCTTCTCTAGATAGGATGTGACCTTTAGCTGATAACACCACCTACATGATCTTAAAAGATGGCTTTCTCTCTATAAACATTCTCAAGGGGCTTGTTTATGAAAATTATCATCTTTAGGAAGTGTGACAATGGTTTTATTTTTATAAAGAAACGGGAATGTAGAGTTTTCTTAAACTTGACAACCTTTATAAAAATATCCTCATCCAAATCCTTAGTTAAGGTCCACTACTTTATCCTTAAGTAATAATTTGGTTGGTCCTTGTCATTGATCTATGTATTTTGTTTCTTTGATGAAAAGTCCACGTTGTCAATAATTTCCTATTTTATCAAACTAGCATATTTTATGGCTTCGAACAGAAGCCATAACCTCAATAGCCAATCATTAGCTCATGAGTCTTTAAATTGATTGCAACTTTAATTCCTAATAAATTCGGTATCCATATTGTACAAGTTGGGTTGTAAAATGTTGTCATATATATATATATATATATATATATATATATATATATATATATATATATATATATATATATATATATATATATCATTTTTTGAAAATAATATTTTCAAAAATAGTATTAAATAGCTTTCTCAAATATACATTTGACATAGGAAATCAAAATGTTTGCAGAAAATATAAGAAAATGTTAGGACACTTGGACATATGTTCGTAGCCTTACTTTAGCCATTTATATTATGCGTCATAGTCCTTTTTTCACTTATCCTCTGATTGTTTGATTTTGGGTACTAGACTTATTTTGATCACTACGAGCATGGTTCGTGTCCTTTTCTAAGTCACTTGAATCATGTGTCATAACCTAACTTTGGTTACGTGGACGTTAGGCCATAACCTAGTTTTAATCGTTGAATAACATGGAGTGTAGCCTTAGTCTGTTCACCTAAACCATGAATAATATAATTAGTTTTCATCGTTGAATACCTTGGGCCATAGCCCAATTTTGTTCATGGGAATGATAGGCTACAACCTTAACTTGGTCACATGGTTTATGGGCCATTTCCTTAACATAGTGACTCGGAATGTGGGTCGTATACTTATTTTGGTAACTATTGTGGCCATATCCTTTGCTTTGTCAGTTGAACAATGCTTCTAAAAATTTTCTTGGTTACTTAAATCACGAGCTACAACTTTAGTATGGTCATTTAGACCAATGGGGGTAGCCTTAGTCTTATTACCTTTAAATTAACTCACGCTCTATGTTCCTTATACTTGGTCTTAATGATTGAAATTTGTTTTGCAACAAAACAAACATTGAATTAATTAAAAAAACAAGTACATAAGAAAAAATATTATCATTTTTGTAATAGACATAAGACAACATGGTTTTGTGTATCTAAATTACCACAAATTGATCATCATTCACCTTCTTATGTGACCATGATTGGGACTTATAACTTTGGATTTAGCGAGCTAAATTTCTAAAAATCTCGCCTATCCTGATGAGATGACCTCATAAACTTCGTTCAGGGCTAAGAATTCAACCACTTACGATGCCTCAACATAGAGATCCTTTTATCCTAGAGATTTCTTCAGTTGTTTAACATGTGGGGATGTTGATATCATAGGGTTCATAAGATCTTATTTTGATCTCAACTAATACTCTAATTCGGTCATCAAGATCATCAATAATATGAAATGTCTGGTCTTGAAAAGGGGTAACATGAGACATGTCTATCATGTTTTCTTTGTTACTGGTGCTAAGTGAAACTCTCATGCATTCATTTCAAGGCATGGAACTTAACTAAATCAATTTTTAGCTGAAAATAACATGAGAATATGATACTTAGAAATGGTAGCTTTCATATTATTTGAAGTAATCTTCCTGAGATGATATGGTAGTTTGAGGGGTCATGGAGCACTGAAAACCAGGACATTTTAATGGTTTCTAAAGTCTATTTATTTAAAGATACTTAGGCCATCTCCAGTCGGACGGTTCCAAAATATGTAAATGTACATATTTTTGAATACATTCTTTCAATAGAAATTGTAGCGGGACGCTGCAAATTTGACATGGCAGCTTACGAAGCAGATGGGACCTACCCTGGGTGAGTAACTCTTATGCGCCCAGGTCCCTGGGCTGGTAACCCTTATGCACCCAGGTGGAAGATCATTACCGCAATGCCATTAACTTGTAGTTGTTGTAATGTATCCGTTAACCCTTAAAAATTTTAAACAATTACACTGATAAATACAATACCTCTTATGTCCTATTTTTTACACTCATAAAATTATTCCTATAAATAAAAATCTATTCTTATATCCCCAAAACCATACACATATTTTTTTTATATAGTCAATACTATTTGTTTTGAAAATGTTTGTGATTCAAATAAAATGGAGTGGTAAAATCGCAAAACCAAATTATAATCGCCCCCCTCCACTAAATTTTCCAATCACGTATCAAAATTATTTTCTGTTGTATGACGATAGTACACCGCATGTGAGACACACGATTGTTGATCCTAACGTGCTTCTGAATGACAATCAATTTCATATGCGCGGCAGTGTCCATGGTCCGATAGAAGCGTGTGCCAAATTATCCTAGATTTCGGTGGTGCAAGAGGCCATTGCAAATTTTGGTTTCAGTCATTTATTTAGCAAAACTTTGACTAACTTGGATAACTAAACGACCAGAATGTTGATAAGCAAGTGATTGGAGATAACACATACATTCCATTTACCGGGTGTGTAGTTGGGATTACCTCTTTTGATTTTGTGCATTTATCGAGTAATATTTCAATAATAATGCTACGCACTATTTATTTTTATTAATTATTGTTTAAACTTTCCATATTTAATACTTCTTAAATTATTTGGGTTTAGGAATTCCAATTGGAATCCATCCAATTTTGCCTAGCTTTCCAAGATCTAGTACTTATATTATGGAAGAAATATTTGAACTATATTTTCCCAAAATAGACCTCCCAGAGTACAAAGGATGAAGTATTTGTTGCAAAACATGAGAAGCGTACATGTTGACTTAGTGTGAACAATCTCCAGCGCATAGATTAGTGAGCGCAGAACAAATCGCTAGAGCTTTTATTATTTTTTTGTTAAGCTCCATAATTTTTCTGATAGGTCATAATTTCGCGTTTATGGATTGGGAAACTTATTTACACGATCTAAGCGACATGGCTGCTAAGGAATGGGACTCTGCCATTTTAACACGTTTTGACTATGCCCTTGATGCATGCACTACAAATACGCAGAAGATAGTGAATTATTTCTGGCAACTTATATAGGTATGGTCTTATCTTATTGAACATTTTAATCAAGTCCATAAAATTTATATGTATTTATTTTATAAATATACTAATTATTAATGATTTTTTCTTTATACACACGGTACTTTGACTACGAGTACCTTCGCACGATATCTCCCATATAACACGATGATGCAATCGAAATATAGTCGCATATGCTATGATGGATGACCAATAAACATGGTGCTCTAATAGGACAAATGGGGTTTAAAAGTTTGGCCATTCATGATCAACTAAAATGGGCTCTCCCGATTTTATTATATGGCAACCTTTTAAAGGATTGGCTGAAAATCAGTTTGATGCTGTTAGAGTTGTTCATGATTTGGCTCAAATACAGTTCATGCTTTTCTATTTCAAGTTAGGTGGGACTTGGTATCTCGGAGACCGTTTCTACCATCAAATGACAAGTATCCTTTCCATTCTCGAAAACCCACCACATCCTATGACATTCATTCCTGGAAACATATATATGCAAGAAATTGGCAATTGGAAACCTGCAATTGCTCATGTCACAGCGTCATCAGAGGAGGAATGATTGACATACTAGAAGATTGTGGGTAAGGGTGCAATATTATGTTCACTATTTTGGTGGAAAAACTATGATGGGGTGGGGTTCGCCTCAATTGAAACCTCTGATTTATGGGCACCCATCGCACCGGTTGATAGATAGGAGGTTCCCCATATGTACAACACATAGGGAAAATATTCATAGTCAAATTTTATACCATTATCAAGAGAGTTTGAAGTAGCATATTTAAGTTTGAATGAGAGAGCAGTCTGTCAACTAGATCCGCCATCTATACAAATTAACTTAGCACCCAGAGAATTTTACTCACTCTCACAATGGGGTGATGTGGTTTTATTTAGAGAGGACTACATCTGGAAAATTAAAACCAAAATGTTAGAATGGGAGCTTATGTGGCAGAGATGGTTGCGAGAGAAAGATGAACTTATGTGATAACAAGATGAAGATATTGCAACTTTAAGAGGCGCTGGATCAAGTTTGGCTCCCGAGCACAACCTTATTCTGCAACACACACAACCAAGGATCGTTCACTAAACCATATCTTGCTGATGATGTTTTTGGACTTTTTAATGCATTTACTTATTACCAATATCTTGGTAGGGTTCCGATGTAAATTGAAGTTTGTAATGTATTTTTTTTAGGGGGGGATGGATATTTATTTATATAGATGAAGAACAACCCTTCTTCGGCAGCTTACATTTAGGAACAAGATACAGAGAAATCATTAATGAATGAAAATAAAAATCTAGAGAAAGGACCAATATATGGATTTGCTTTGAAAATAAGCCTAATCTCATCATGGATCTCCCTAATTATATGGCTAGAAACTATCTTAAGCCCTTCAAAAATACATTTATTCCTAGGGCACCATATTTTCCAACAAACTAAGCTCGGGATAATTCTACATAAAATTGCACATATGGAATTCCCTTGGGTTGAGAGCCACCAAGACATAATTCTAGACCTCAAATTTGTTTTTGTAGATTTTTGCCTCGTCAGGTGTTCAAAGTGGTTCCATACTTGGCGAGCAATTTCACTTTCATTGAATAAATGTTCCCGATTTTCTTCTTGACTGCATGAACAACATCTACATCTCAAAGCTATGGGAATTTTAATATCTTTCAAATTTTGGTCAAGTGGAAGACCGTTATGAAATAATCGCCACAGGAAAATTGAGACTTTTGGAGCTAAACGTTTATCCCAAAACATCTTTGAAGAAAATTGAATAGAGTCTCTTCTCCTAATTTGATCCCATTCTATTTTGAAAACAAATCCCTTTTCCACCCAAGATTGTATAGACTGAAATAAATCATCCGAATTCTGAAAGAGACACATACCTTGCATTCTTTTCCACGTGGTACTAGCAAAAGAAATTGTTCCTCCTTCATCCGATGGCAAATAATTTTTTTTCCACGATATCCAGTGATGCTTATTATGCTCTTCCAGTTGGCCCCAAAAAAAATTTGCACTGATTTTTTCTAAGTCATTTATAGCCGACATAGTAGGTTTTATGGATTCAAACCAATGCAATCCCAACGTGTTAAGCACTGATTTTGTGAGAACTATCCGACCTGCATGCGATAAAAATTTACTGCTCCAATTTGCGATTTTTCCATGCGCTTTACCCACCAATGAATAAAGGGACACCCAAATAACAAATGGGAAGTTTATTTTGACAAAATCCAGTTTTCTCCTTAAACCGAAGTGTGCGCATCCTGCTACAGTTAGGAGGAGTAATGAAGCATCTCTTAGAGCTATTAACCAGCTGGCCCGATTGTACTTCATATAGGTGGAGGAAATTCATAAAACTAGCAATAGAATCTTTATGGCCATTCATGAAAAACAGAATATCATCAGCAAAAGAAAGTGACGTAGTAAGGGGAAGCCACTAGGAATATAAAACTTCTTGATTTTATTAAGTAAGGCCAACTGATTAATTCCTCTTGACAGCACTTCACTAGCAATTACAAATAAAGCGGGGATAATGGATCACCTTGGTGCACTCCACGATTAGATTTAAAGAATCTAGTTGGTTTCCTGTTGATTAGAATCGAATACCAACAGTTCGAAATTGATCTCCAAACCATGTCTATCCAAGTTTTTGAGAACCCAAAAGCTCTAAGCACTTTAATAATGAATTGCCAAGATAGAAGGTCATATGATTTGGCCATATCTAGCTTCACAACAAGGTTGCCTCCCTGAACTTTTTTATTGAAAGAAGATAACATCTCTTGGGCCAACAAAATATTATCCGAAATGGACCTTCCTTTAATGAAACCTATTTGGGATGAAGAAATAATGTTTGGAAGCACACTCCCAATTCTGTTAGCAAGAATTTTGGAAATAATTTATATTGGAAAAATTGCAAAGGCAAATGGGTCTAAAATCTTTGCAAAAAGAAGGATTATCAATTTTAGGAATTAAAATGATATTCGTTGCTGACCAACTTGTTGGAATTTCATCGTCGAGAAAAAAGGATTGGATAGCCAAAATTAAATCCTCTTTGATAATATTCAAGGAAGATTGGAAAAAAGCTCCATTAAACCCATCAGGACTTGCTGCACTATTTTTGCCAAGTGAGAAAATTGCATTTTTGATTTCTATTTCTGATGGAACACCCGTAAGGGAAAAATTGATGTCATCATTTATAGCCTTAGGAATGCAATCAAAAATAGAATTATCAATAATGTTTTGAGAATTAGAACCAATAAAGGATTGAAAATGGTTTAAGATTTTATTTTCAAATTCTTTTTCTTTGTCTAACCAATCACCTGAATCATTTTTTATTTTGTGAATGGTTAAATAATTGATTTTATTTTTAAACAAGGAGTTAAAATAAGAAGAGTTTTGATCACCATGTTGCATCCACTTGATATTTGCCTTTTGCCTCCAATACATTTCCTCAACTCTAAGTTCAAAATTAAACTTAGCTGAGGCTCTTTGCCAGTCTTCTCAGTTCTCTTCTGAAGGATTCATGTCATACTTGGATTCTTTAATGATGAGGTCGTTCTCTGTATTTTGGACCCGAAGAAAAATATTTTCAAACACTTCTTTATTCCAATCTTGCAAAACCTTTTTAACAATCTTCAATTTAGATGAAAAAACTTTTATAGGCCTTCCCTCCATATTAATATTCCAAGCATTTGAGACCACTGATAAAAATGATTTATGAGAAGTCCACATGGTTTGAAATCTAAATTGCCTAGGATTATTGTCACATGGAATGCGCAATTTCAGAATGATTGGGGCGTGGTCAGAATTAGCCCTATTCAATTGTTCCATAATGGACATGAATTTAGATTTAAACCAACCTTCATTCCCCAGAACTCTATCCAATCTAGCCCAAATTCTAGAATCACCAACACGATTATTGCACCAAGTGAAGTTCGAACCATTATAATAAACTTCCTTTAATCCAGCTTGGAGCATGGCTGAATTAAAATCTAGAATTGCTTGCTGATCCACCAAATTTCCTCCCATTTTTTCATCATGAGAAGATATAATATTAAAATCTCCTCCTAAAACCCATTTGTCAAATTTTTAAGAAGCCAAAAAATTCATGTCATCCCATAAGTGCAACCTCTCCCTTTTATTACAGCTAGCATAGACAGTAGGAAAAAGGACATTTTCTCCCATGTGAGGAATATTTATTGAAATAGCTAAGATCTGATCATTGTCACAAACAAGATTGGTCTCACCTTGATATTTCCACATAATCCATATTTTACTGTTGCAGTTTGAGATTCCCCCTTCAAAGTTCAACTTTCTGCAAAGCTCGTTGAGATTACATTTATCAAATTTTGGTTCTTGGATAGTTACAAGCACAAGAGAATGTTTTTTTATTAATCTTTTGAGTCTTCTGATAGAGGAATTGTTACCAACTGCTCAAATGTTCCAAAAAAGAGTGCTAATCATTGATGATTTGCGAGCAAAAGATTTTTTGAAACATTCCTTCCAGCTCTCGTTTGGACATTAGACCCTCCTGTGTTTGGTCTTTTCTTTTTGGACTTCTGAGGGGGAGGTTTACCACTTCATGTTTCACCTAGTCATGGATCACTGAACAGAGTTTTGGATAATGGAAGATAGGTTTCAATCTTTCCATTCAAGGCTGGAGAAGGTTTGGAAAAGGTGGTAGGTGAGGAAGGCAAGAAGTTTTGTGTGCGTGTGGTAGTTTTTTGGAAGAGAAAGAATTTTTTGGTAAGCATTTTTGAAAAAGATTTTAATTCCTCCAAAGGGATATGAGCTGAGTCCATTATTCCAACTGGAATATCTTCATTATATTTCCATAATGGCTTCCAATTAATTTTCGGGTTATAGTAGTTGACAAAAGGTGGGGTAAAGGTTTGAGAGAGATGGTTCAATTTTTTGAATTTGAATTTTTTTTTAATAGTTGGAGGAATCTCACCTACTTCCTGATATTCAGCATCCAGAGTCAACAAATCGAAAGAATTATGCATAATAATCGGATCTTCTGATACGATGGAAACAACCTCCTCATTTTGAGGAATAGTTCCAACCTTCATTTGACCTTCTTCCCAGATATTCGGATGTCCAGAAACTTTGTTTTTCGATTATTTTCTAGCATGGAGCAGAGTACCAGTTAGCGAGGTAAAGGTGAGTCCATGCATAGTCATTTCTTGAATCAGTAATGGTTCCTTACCTTTGTTACTGACTCTAATTCCCTCATCTGTGATGACTTTTTTATTAGGCAAATTGTTAGTGGGTTTTTCAATCCAAACCCCCGTAAGTTGAGGTTTAGGCAGTGAAATGGAATTCTTATCCTTAAAAGAGGAAACCTCTTTACCTCTCAAGTTTCCAATGGGGTTCCCCACATCTTCTGAATAGTAGTTTCTGGTTGTCACTTGAGTATATCCACCATTTTCATTCTCTATCCCACAATCAGCTTCAGTATGTCCAATCTTCGCACAAGATAAACAATAATTTGGAACATTCTCGTAAGTAACTTTTTCCCAGAAGTTCTTATTGCCACAACGTATACGCAGTCTGGATGGAAGTTTGTTTACTATAGCAACCTCAACACATAGTCTTTCTTGGCTGGGTCTAGTTATGTGAGATGTTGATTCATCAACTTTGAGAGGGTTGCTAATAAGGTTTGGGGAAGGGATAACCATATAGGAAGAATGGGACTATCTTGACCTGGTGTAAAATCATAGGTCCATTTCATCACTTTCATCGGGAATTTATAAATGAACCATTGTTCTCTTAACTAGAGCCACATATAATCTTCTTCACAGAATAATTTTATTAGAATATGTTTGTCATCTAGCAGGCCTATGGAAAAAGTTACTTTAAGAGAGAATGTTAGGAAGGCTTTGCGAATCGATTCCATGGAGATCTGTCAAAAGTGAATCTCCCAGTGAGAGTGAACTTATATGGGTTTACAAGTTTAAGGTTTTCTTCCTTAGAGAATGATATCATGGGTTCACCTTTAAAGCTTTCATAAGGTTTAGATTTTATAATGTGGTCAGATGGGTTCTCAAGGATAGAGACAAAGCTTTTGGCTTTATCTCTGTCAATGTAAGGAGGTTTAGGTGTAGGTTTCAAAGGATTAGAAGATGCCATAAGGCTGGAAAAGGTGGCGTGAGAGAGAGATCTAGATAGAGAGAGATACCTATCACAAAAAACACAATGTTTATGTTAATTTTGAAGATATCTTTATTATTGAGAGTTTGCAATGTAATATTCCTTTATTATAGATAATAGAGTCAGGTACAAACACCATACTAAAAGACAAAATTACTTGGATTTTATGTTCCAATGCTTATGTCGAACATAGTAGACATATTAAACACATACAAAAGAAAGTTACATATTTTAATTCGTGGTTTCCTGGACAACCACGGATCATAACATATTTCATTCTCATCACCCATCAACATGTTTGGTATATGTTGTACAAAATTCATGATAAAATCGTCCCTTTTATAGTCCGAAAGTTTTGAATTCGATGCGTACACTGGATCGTCAAGTTTTGTATTTGTCACACGTTTACAAAGCCAACGAAGTAATCTTTTTTTCATCTATTCAATTTCCTTTTATATTAGACGAATACATTTCTCACGGTCTTTGGTTGGTTCTTTGTAATATTTTGTAGATTTCTCTTGTGGCACAGGTAAACCATGCAAATTACAGTAGCACTCTAAATCGCAGTATCTTTCATATAACCTAGGCCATTTCAGATGATCATCACAGGGAATATTATCTTTTGTTGGAGTTAATCATTTCACCACATGGTCAAGATCACCTAAAGATATAGTGTGCATATAGGAATGTTGTGAAAAATCCTTTTCTCCCCAAACTCCATCCCTCCATGGGGATCTTTGCCGATTCCTGGGTTAGTCAAAATGGGTGCAACTTCCTCAACATGGAAAACATCAAATTATGTTGATTCTTTAGATTTATACTTGACCTTAAAGTCCTATTTGTTCCTGGTGACCATATTTTGGCTGAAGTAATCCAGTCGCCCTCTACTTGGGTTATAATCACCGATCTGTTTATGGTTTGCCATTTGATATAGTGTAAAATGACATTAATGTTTAATTTATACTAGTATTAGACTTACACTATTGAATCACATGCATCTATGAAAACCTATTGGGAAACTCTTTTTTTACCATCCAAGTCTTAGTGGTCACATCATCTTTATTATTCGAATTGATAGTAGTTGGACGTGACTATGTAGATATACTTTGTAAACTCATCTGACGGGTCTTTTATAACCATATTACTCGGGGTGGGTCTTCTTTTACTGTCTACGTCTGAGTGGTCACATTATTTTTATTGTTCGACCTGATAAAAAATGGACATCTCGATGCAACTGCAATCTGGAAAACAGTTGTGCAGGCCTTTTATTACCGTCTTAGTCTAAGTGGGTCTTTTATAACCGTCCTAGTTTGTAATATAATAAATTTATATTGAAATTTTCTAATATAATAACTTATTCATTTATTATTGATAATAAATTATGGTACAAACCTCATACTGAAGGATAAGATTCCTGGGATTATATGTTCAAACTCTTAGGTCAAACCTAGTAGAAGTACAACAAAATGGTGTACTATTTGACACTAAACATATAGGTAAGTAATATCGTTACGTATTAGCATCAACATATTCTTTGTTAGAGTTTGATATATTTGGTTCGTACTCTTACCTATAATTTTCATATATGCATTTCGAAAAGTAGTCATAACCTGAATTGCTTTAGTAAAAAATGTCGTTATCCAATGCCAACGCAGAGTCGTTATGGATGTTAATTAATTTTTGTTGAATATGTCGCCCTGATATCATCGCAAGCTGTGATTTATGATAATTTTGTAAGCGCCTCTCCATCTTCCATATCTCTTCCTCCAATAAATCAAGAAAAAACAACTCTATTTCTTTGAGATACGTTATTAGTCAAAGTACGACAGCCTGATTTTTAGGCATGAGTATGTGATGGTAATGGCAAAGCACCTCCAGGTCACACCTTTCATCGTATGACATGGGATAATACCTTGCAGATGGTATTTATTCCCCCTTGCACTATTGTCAAAAGTTTCGAGAGACCAGTCACTTAAAATAGAGGGTGTTCACATGAGCTCAGGAAGGAGCCCGAAAGGAAGTGGAAAGAGCATTTGGCATCTTGCAACAAAAAATTTATTTGATCCTAAACTTGAAGAATTTCTAGGAATATAAAGACTTATGTGTAATTATGAAGGCTTGTGTCATTTTACACAATATGGTTGTTGAGGAGGAGTTACGGGATGAGAGTTGGCAAGCTGACCTTCCCTTACGTGAGCCACCACTCTGCTTAAACAGGAAAAGTCTCATTGGCCACTATTAATACAAGATGTGAAAGGTGAAGATGTGGAACAAGTATGACAATAACCAGTTGACGACCTTATGGAACACATTTGGAATCATCATGTATAATCATCATTTTGATTGTAATTTCAATTTTATCAATGTACCCAATCTTATCCATGTACACAATTTTATTCATGCTAAATAGAATTTGGTTAATTAAAAATAGTCATTGAAAATCATTGGTTAATAATTTAATGACTAATAAAATTTCATTACATAAATAACCATATAAATCTATTTATCTATTACGAGAAGTTCCGATATGCTTGAGACGAACGATGCATTATCTCATTCATTCGCATCTCATTAAAGGCATGATGTTGGGGCATGAATTTACTGTATCTAGGTACATAATTTGATCTTCATCACATTTGAGTTGAGATTCATCACGTCTGAGTTGAGCTTCGTACTCTTTGGTGCGAATTGAAATTAAACCATCAATCTTGTCATTTAGATTTATTATGATTTTTTGGGATTCTGTAGGATTTTTGTCATAAAGTGTGTTGAATTCAGTAGAGTTCTCTAAAAGGACAGTGTGTGTAGCCGCAGTGTTGGGTACCGCTCGTTTGTTCCCTTTTGGTTTCACAACTTTACGTCCTTCCAGTCTCTTTAGAGCAATATTGAATTCCCTTATTTCGCTGTCGTTCGAATCAAGCGGGCTCTCATTATTTTCTTCATCGATATATTGTGAACCTATGGTGGATATGGAATACTTTGGCAACTCCTTGAGCACCACGTAGCAGTGGTCATATGAGAATTTATGAGCCTATTTGCTTCGAAAGTTATCACTAGCTCGTTGGAGCTATATAAACAAAAATATCGCATCAGTTTTGTAAAATTCTAAATTTAAATATAAATAACAAACTAAACGCAAATTAATTGTAATTACCCACGTAACCTCCGTTGTGTCGCTATCTTTCCCGCTTCCATATGCTTGGGACAACTTCTCTGCATACAACAAACACTTATGTTTATTGTTTAAAATTTTCTATGAAACACACTCTTGGTGCATTTATAAATAACACCCTTGCTTGTGTTATATTCGTTAGTAATTTATCACACAAGGTTGAACTGGATTGGTTAGTCCCCATAACACTATCTATAGATTATTTTACGTACACCACACAAAGAAAACACATCTTCATGTGAATTAAAATTTGGTAGATGACTCGAATTGGGCGAAGTACTTTAAGATGGATAATTCATAAAAATAATTTGAATGGATGAAAAATTGCGTTAGTATTAAATTACTTTGGAAGTGAAAGAATGAAAAATAGTATTAGTGTTAAAGTATTTGGGGAGTCTAACATATATATATATACAAAAATATATATCCGTTGAATATATATATGTCTCTTACATTCCTACCGCTATGCGAATAATTTTTTTTTCATGAAAAAGTCTTGGGTGGGCAAGGGTTACACGCCCACAGACCGGACGAGCAAGGCTTAGCCGCCCAGCTATGGGACCCACCATTTACACATTGTGTAGAGGCAATGTAAATATACATTGCCCTTACATTTTCTATCTCCAAAATGTTCACATTTTGTTACCCACTGTGAGTCGAAAAGATCTAAATGTGCACATTTTTATCTCCTACTCGAGATGGCCTTATAGTTCTATGTAACCCAAAGGGTACGCTTGTCCTAAAAAAACTATCAATGTACATTTCACATGATGGAGAATTTACTTTCTCAACTCTCTTAATTGCATTGTACAATAAAAAAATAGACCCACTCCATGCGTCTGTCAACATCCTAAGGGCAAGATGTCATTTCCTTTCTATTATAGGTTATTAGTATGATGGGTTATGAAGGTTACGACTATTTAAAATGAGGCATTTTGGGATTAGCTACTTAAGACCTTAGATTAGGATCAAGCCCAAGTAAGCCTTTGATAGTTAGTATTGAATCATTGGGAAGCTCGTTTTTACACAAAACACATATTGGGGATCTGAAATCTTAGAGAGACGAAGGATAAAAGAAAGAGAAGATTTCGAAGATTTGAGCCCAAATTCTACACAATTGATGGCATGTTTATTTTAAATTCTTGTATAATTATTTTTTTATTATAAATTATTACTATTAATTTGAATAAATAAAATTCATATTATTTAAATTAATTAATTTCATAATTAACACAATTAGGAAGAAATGATGATTGGTTTAGCATTATTTTGATTGAATCTTCAAAAAAATGGTTGAGTTTAAATTAAAACTTGAATAGATTTTTATTTATTATTATAATTTATCGAAACCACTAGGATCTTTTATATTGTATGTAGATAATTTCATTTAATTGGTTTATAATCTAAATGTTAGGATTCTTGAGAGAGAAAATGAATTTTAAATGGGCTATTGAACTTTTATTAGGATTTCGATGATAAAATTGGGTTTGGGTTCCAATTATGTTTTATATGTATATACGTTGTGTATATGTTATACGAATCTCATATAAAGGTTTTCTAGTCATTAATGGAGTATTAAATTGGATTTTATTATGTTGGAGAAGACAAAACCCGTAAGGAAAAACTTCAAAACACTGAAGCACACAATCGATCGACCCTTCCCCTCAGTCAACCAGTGCCTTAAGATATTTGGCAACTTCTATTATTCTATTTTTATTTAAGAATTGTTTATTAGGAATTGTTTTGGGATGAATCATGACCAAAGTTGATGCGTATTATCTTAGTTATATTATGCATTTGATTACTTAAATGCAATTAACTAAATGGATTCCTTAATTCCCTTCAAATGAATTTAAAATTAATGGATGTAGCTTAGTGCTCGAATTCTGTGGTTAAAATGGCTATAAATTATTGTGTTCTTTATGTGATGTAAACCATGCGTAAGTAGTCTTGGAGAACGTACTGAGGGGAATTCCAATTAAAAAGGGGGCATACAACTCAGACAGCTATGGTACCTCGGTGAGTAGACGAGATGCCTTAGTTAATTTTTAACCCTAGGTCACATTTCTTGGTAACAGTGTCCGAGATGGATTATGAGAAGATTTATATTATATCCTTATGTGTGGTATGTTACATGATTTATGGATAAACATGGTGATTATCCTTGACTTGATGAGGTATTAGGTTTGGGAAAACCTAAGACTATATACTTAGTACACGGAGTGATAGCCGAATGCAATAGAGTTAGGCATTTATTACTTGATTCAATTATGTGATCCTTATACTCTAAGATTATATTAAATTCTTCATAACGCTTCACGTTATTAGTGTAATGTTATCTTGAATTTCAATGTTTTGTTTGTATATGTGGAGAATAAAACCTAACCATGGGGTCACTGAAATTTGGGATCTTAGATGCACGTGATGTTAGGATTGAAGGGTTGCAACTTTCTTTATACGTTTATTTTCTTCAAACCTATCATTAAAATTGTGGACTAAATGTTTTGGGACCAGGGATGTCTATTTTGCAGCCTTGATCGATGATGTTTTGTTGTAATTCATCATTTTGTTGAAGATCTACATAAGGATTAATAGGTGTCATTTACCTTCGTGCGAGATTTACCATTTCTTTTATTTTTCATTATACTGGAGAGATGTGCACATTCATGTTTATATATATTGTATAACCTATAATAGTTGTGTCGGCATAAAGATTTGGCTTATGTAGATAGTATGAGAATATATATTATCTTTCCTTATGGATATCTAGTTTATTTATTTTCTTGTATGCTTCAAATTGTACTCATTTATTTAGACTCCTTTACTTTTGAATCTAAAATTGATTAA
This sequence comes from Sambucus nigra, assembly GCA_949130495.1. Classification (NCBI taxonomy): domain Eukaryota; kingdom Viridiplantae; phylum Streptophyta; class Magnoliopsida; order Dipsacales; family Adoxaceae; genus Sambucus; species Sambucus nigra. The sequence continues at coordinate 377,256,049 of OX422219.1, read as the reverse complement.
TCTATTCTTAAATATTATAAGGTGCCATATTTGGTATCGTAGCATTCCAAGTTCTAGTGTAATAGGGGACATGAGGGTGTTTCTTTGCTACTTCCATATTTACTTTCTTTAATAATTTAGAACCCTACATTTATCAATTTAGATATAATTCTTGCATGATTTTTGAATGTTTTTTGGATTTCTGTCTTTTATATGGTGAACCCTCAGATAGGTGAGGGTGGACAGATATATACAAGGAGAGTTGAGTCTGATGTCGATGCACCTTTGACACCACACCCACCACTACCTGCCGCAATATAGGGTAAGGAACGAGTTATGGTGCCGACTGATTTAACTGTTATTATAACTCGGGATATTACAGCGGTGATGAAAATTCTCCAGCAATAGCCACCATCATTGTCTCCTATGTCTTCACCTATACATGATCCTCTAGATACCACCTCCACTTGGGAGCGTGATAGGATTGGCTTTCGAAAAGGACACCCACTAGTGTTTACGATATCCTCTGGCCCCATATTAGTGCTCCAGTGGATGTGTGAATTGAGTGACATTTGAGGTTGGTTGAGTGGACAAATATAAAACAACAGATTTTAGAAATCAGTTTGGTGGGAGATTACCTAGATTGGTTGGAGACTGTGACCACACCAAAGGAGAGGTTTGAGATGACTCAATCACAATTTTAGGTCAAATTATAGGGAGTGTGCTTCCTAACTTCATAACATAGGAAACTGATAGAAAAGTTTGATAGGATCAAGAAGGAAAGCAGAATCGTTGCCAAGTACATGTAAGAGTTCACTTGTATTATACATGTTTCCCTAGAGGTGGAGAGATCAAATAATTTGAAGATGAAACGATTTGTGATAGGTATGAATTGGAAGATCAAACATGTGTTGTGGAAAATTCATCATTTACCACATACCTCTAGATGGTATATGCCGCTTTGATACATTATGTTGATCACCAAGAGTTTTTGAGAGAAATAAAAGGAACCCAAGACGGAGAGATTATGATCCGACCAAGTTCCAAAGGTGTTAGAGGGTGGGGACTCTCACCAAGCACAAGTAAGGTCTAACGAACTACTTAGAATGGAAACATAGGGGGGATATTCCCTTATGGGATTTGGAGGTGATGACCATCATATATGACATATATGGTTAGGGCCACCTATTCCATGGTTAATTTGGGTATTCGGGTCAATAGTATCAGGGCCAACTGAGCCAAAGAGGAAATGGAAAGTAGGTATAGACACAAGGACACTTTGGCAGGTTTTAAGTTCAAGATCAGAGGTACTAGGATAGCGAAAAGGGTAATCCTTTTGGTGGGGTTATGATATGCATATGGGGATACATGCCACTTATTTAGAAAATGCCCTAAGGGCTTCAGTCTATCCTAACACAGTCTGTAAAAGGAAATCATCTAGAAATTCATGTACCACCTCACTCTTATGCCCTCCTACTTACAAGGTTTCCTGTACCACCTAGAGATCAGTAGCAGGCATGCCCTGAGCTTCATCGGGGATGTGTGTTTAACATCTACGGACAGGACTTGCTAGTGCAAGCACACGGTATCGAGGGTATATTTTATTTTTATGGTAGTTATGCTTAAGTTCTTTTTTTGCACAGGAGATTCAGACTCTTTTGCTAGTTCTGGAATTTCTATTACATCAGACATGATAGGTGTAGCTTGTGAGGTTGTTATACATGTAGATACTCTAGCAGGTGGGAATGTTTTGTTACACTAAGTTTGTAGAGGCATTGTTGTAGAGATTGGAAGGCTATGTTCTACCATCGATTTGTTATTATTAGATATGGGGACTTACGATGTTATTCTGGTGATGGATTGGTTGGCAACTTACTATGACCAGATTGATTGTAGAGATACGAAAATTACGTTCACTATTCCAGGATAGGAGATGTTCCTCATTGTCATGACAAGACTTCAGGGGGAGTATAGCACCTATCTATAATATATTCACGTGACTATATTTGAGGACATTATGACATCTCTAGATTCTATCCTAGTGGTTTTAGAGTTTCCAGATGTATTTGAGGAGGTATAAGGTTTACCTCCGACGAGAAAGACATATTTTTTTATCGAAGAAGGTGTTGCTTACTCGGATAAGAATGTAAATAGTCTAGGATCATCATAAGAGTTATGCGGATGAGAGGATGAGTAAACTGAAGTTCCTAGTGGGCAATAAATTATTATTGGGAGTATTACTATTGAAAGGGTTGGTTAGATTTGGAACAAAGGGGAAGTTGGATCTTCAATAAATAGGCCCTTAATGATTATTGAAAGAGTGGAACCAATGACATAACTTGTATCATTACTAGATAACCTTTAGAGGGTACATCACATTGTCATCTATCCATTTTGAGAAAATTATTGAGGTGTGAAGATGAGTACCAGCATATAGATTTAGATGAGATGGAGTTACAACAGAATGCTAGTTGTAAAGAGAGACCTCAGTGTATCCTTGATCGTAGAGAGAACACCCTACGATTGAAGTTCATTTCATTAATGAGAATTCAGTGGGGACATCATAGTAAGGAAGAATCCCTGTGATCGTGAGGAGAACATATGAGCGAGTTTTCTATAGTTATGCTAGCTATGTATATTCCATGTTTCGAGGAATACATTTCTTGCAGGGGGGGGGGGATGTAATACTCCATATTTTCCCTATATAATAAATCAAATATAAAATATGCTTGAGTGACATGTAATGTCAAAAATTAATTATTCGTATATAAATAAAGTTTGGAATTTTGATTCAGTAATAATAAAATTAATAAATATTTTAATTAGAATTCAAGAAAAATATGACTAATGGGGCTAAAATAGTATATTTTCTCCTTTCTATTATTGGTTATGAGGATGATGGCTTATGAGGTTTAAAAAAATTTAAAATAATGCATTTTTTGATTATGTACTTAAGACCCTAAATTGGGCTCAAGACCAATATGTCTTTAATAGCTAGTATTAAACCATTAGGAGGCTCATTTTTCTAGAAAAACACAAATTGGAGATCTTAGATCTTGGAGAGAAGAATGCTAAAAGGATAAGAGAAGATTTCAAAGATTTGAGCCCTAGTTCTACACAATTGGAGGCAAGTTTACTTTTAATTCTTTTAAAATTTAATTTGTTGGAGATTATGAATATTCATTTGAATCAAAGAAAAAAATATGTAATTAATATATGATTTAGATTATTTAAATCAAGTAATTTTGTAATTAATAAAATTAAAAAGAAACTAGGATTGATTTAACATCATTATTCATTCAATCTTCCCAACAACTGTTGATTATAATTTGAATAGGTTCTTATTTTAAATATAATTTATCCAAAACTCTAGGATCCATTGTATAATATATAGATAATTGCAATTAATAGGTTGAAAATTAAAATTTTATTATTCTTGAGATAGAAAATGGGTTTTAATTGAGTTCTTGAACCTTTATCGGGATTTTGATGTCAAAATTGAGTTCCAATCATGGTTTAAATGTAAATATATCATGTGTATGTTATCGGGATCTCATAACAAGGTTTTATGGTCTTTAATGGACGATTTAATTGGATTTTGTTGTGTTAGAGAAGCAAAAACCCACAAGGGAAAACTTGAAAGCACTGAATCTCGCGATCGATCGGCCCTACCCTCGCGGTCGACCGGTGCCATATGATATTTGGAAATTTCTCTTATTTTATTTATATTTGAGAATTAGTAATTAATAATTGTTTCGGGATGACTCCTGACCTAAATTGATGCGTATTATCTCTTTAATAGTATGAATTATATGACTTAATTGTAATGTAATGAATATATTATTTAATCTCTTTTAAATGAAATTAAAATGGATGAATATAGCTCGGTGCTCGAATTTTGTGGTTAAGATGGATACAAATTGTTATGTTCATAATGTGATGTATATTATGCGTGAGTAATCATGGAGAACGTATTGGGGGGATTCCAATTAAAAGGGGTACATTCGACTTGAACCTCTATGGTACCTCAGTGAGTAGATGAAATGCCTTAAATTAATTTTTACCCCGGGGTCAAATGTCTAAGTACATGCGTTCGGGATAGATTATGATTATATTTCTTTTTTCTATTATTGGGTATGGTAGGTTATATGGTTGATGGGTGTACTTGGTGATTTATCCCTTGCTCTTATGAGGTCTTAGGTTAGGGAAAACCTAAGTTTATACTTAGTCTCCGCGAATGATCCCCTAAGGCATTAGAGCAAGGCCCTTGTTAATTGATTTACTTAAGTGATCCTTATAATTTAAGACTATGTTAATTTCTTCATAGCATTGGACATGATTAGTGTAATGTTATGTCGAATTTTTATTCTTTATATTCATATGTGTAGATTAAAACTTAATTATGGGGTAACTTGGAATTTATGATCTTGGATGCGCATGACATTCGGATTCTATGGTGCGGTAGTTCTAAAAGATGTTAAAAATCAAGAGGCAAAAGCATAGTTATGATTTATTACAACTTTTATTATACTTTTATTTTCCTTAAAATTGATTATAACGTTGTGGATTTAACGTGTCTAGACAAAGGTTTTTAGTTTCGTAGCCTTAATCGGTAGTGTTGTTGTTATTCTTCCTTTTATTATAGATATACATTAGGATGTAGGTGTCACTGACGTACGTGTTAGATTTATCATTTCTTTCGTTTTTCATTATAATGGAGAGAGATATACATTTGTATGTGTATATTTTGTATAGCCTATAGTAGTGGTGTCGGCATTTCAATTTGACTCATGTGAACGGCTTTAGAGTACCATGATATCTTTCTTTATGGATATTTAGTTTTGATTTTAGTTTTTTTATTATGTTGTATGCTTAGAATGGTACTCATTTATTTTGACTCTAGTAATTTTTTAATATTGAACTAATCAATCTATTTTCAAATATTACGGAGTGAGACAATCACCTCTGAAGAAATGTTTATGATTCCTAGTTATTAAGTGACCCTTCATATATCTGATAATAGCTCATATTAGGGCAATGAGTGTTTGTAAAATCATCTTACTGAATACATAAATGAAAAACACTCGGTTTTAAAAACATTACATTTGCAAAACCATCATCTATGTGTCATTTTATATATGGCAATCAGATTGGATAATATCCATACTTATAGTGACTTTTGATAATAAGATTACCAATATAAAATATATATAGTTTGTAAAAGGCTATTAAATAAAGTATACAAAGGGATAGATTTTTTTTATTGTGTTCTTACATTTAATACTTAATGGTTTCTATTGTTCCAAAAACTCATCCAGATAATGGTTATATATATATATATATATATATATATATATAATTAATCGTAAATGCAGGTAGTCTGCTTCGGATACAAATTATCCATGATGGATACCATAGTATCTGTATCCGTATTTAGTTTTCTTGGATATTTAAAAGTGGTATCTGAAGCCACTCTTTTGAATTTCTATTAGAATAAATATCCACAAAAAAATGATTCTAATATCGGAAAAATTGATATTTTTGAATATTCGTTTACACCCCTAGTCACTCAATCTCATCCTTTAGCCTTAAGAATTCATTCATATTATGTTTGTGGTCTCGTTGGAAAATATAGTTAATTTACATGTTCCTCTTGTAATATAAGGATATAAGTTTGGATGAATCTTTGAAAAAATTTGTTCCCCACAATTATCCAAAGACATCTATAATCAAACATGTTAATGTAATAAACTCGTGGAAGGATGGATCTTCTACTTTCCCATTTTTCTTTTTAATTTTCTTCTTTTTCTTCTTATATATTTCTTTCCCTAATAGAGTTGGCTTGGGTGTCTAATGGACTCTTTTCATGGGTTATATCCATCCTTCTCAGTTCATTATTTTCATATGTTTTCCTCCATATCTCCACTACAAGCTCATCCATAGAGGTTGTGGATTATTCGCAAAGTACACAATTCACTTGGTTAACTAAACTAAATTAGTGAGAAAGATTATGGATACTTTATAATTTTGCCCATCGACTTTAAGAGACTCTCCATTAAATAATTTCATACAATTCTTAAGGGACTCCCCCTTTTTATAGATTTAGGTTCCATAGGTATGTTAAGGGATTGAGATTCTTTCACTCTTAATGAAATGTACCCAAAATAGAGTAACAATCTATTTTGAAATAAATAATAGACACGGGGGAGAACCTATTTCATCCTTTTCTCGTAGAGCTCTTTAATGTTGTGGAAAATGGCTAGATTTGATTATGCTTGTGATGTCCAATGCACTCGTCACCATATTATATTATCGTACATGGGATCATTAATTTCATCATATTTCTCAAGGGTGGGAAGATTTAAATTCCTTGGGACTGGATATTAGTTTATTTTCATATATAAATTACACTTTATAGCATAAGATGCGTGCATCCACATTTGGGGATTTGTTCCGTAAATCTTTATGAAATCTCAAATTTGATTCCTTATTTATTCAAAAATCTCTGATTCCTGATCCATTCTACAAGAGGTGTGCAAACGATTGTTCGGTAAGGCCAACCTCTTTTAAACTGATATGAGAGTACACAAACACTTAGAAGGTTCTTGATGTTGGTTCTCACAATGGACATAAACTCTCAAAGGATGAAATGGGTGTAGACACCAAATTCTAGGAACTTCCTAATACTCTCTTTAGGTCCCTAGAACTTCCACGTTCACTATAGAAGACTAGGTCTTTCTTCGAGTACCGATCTAGAGGACATAGGGTGCTTCGGGCCCTATTTTGACACCAATAAACTTCCTCACCCGCGAGAAGGATCAATGAATCATCGAAGGGCTCGGAATATATTTTCCAAATGGTTCCCCTACATGAATTGGCCTTACTGTTAAAATGAACGATCCATTCCCCCCTCCAAAAAAAATTGATCCGGAGGCCACCGGGCACTCATGGACTCCGTTTCACTCCCTTCAACTCTTCATCTTGAGTGAGACTAAATGAATATTTAAAGAGAACTAAACACCCTTTTCAAGAGTCCATCTGGTGTGCAAATAAGCCTTACGGTACGGATAAATAAGTCATTTTACTCTGAAGGGTTATTTGGCATTTTTAAGCCCTGTTTAACCAAGGTCAACTCTCCGAACCGAACAAGACTAAATGAAACTTCGAAGGGTTATGAATTCCCTTTCCAATAGTCCATCGTGTGCGCAAATCGACCTTACGGTTCAGACGAACGATTAGTTTTCCTCCGAGAATCTCTCATCCAAAAAACCATTGGGTGTTTCTGAGCCTCATTTGACCAAATTCAACACCCAAACTCTGAGGGTCGTAATGGATTCTTAAAGGTCTCTGAATACCCTTCCCAACGGTATGCCCTGTGAACGATTCAGACTTATGGATTTCATTTTACGTTCATTTTCTAAAAAATCTGATGAGGTTACCGAATGGTCGACCCGTTTCCCTACCAATCGGCATTGTATCTGGGGATGCCTGATTATAGGCAGGACAAGGACAATGCCGATTGGAACCCCCTTGATCCTATATAAGGAAATCATGATCTCAATTTGAAAGGTACACTAAAAACATCAACGTCACTGATCTCGACAATCTTCTTCTAACGTCAGAGAAGTTTCCTTTTTTGAAACCTCTCCTCATCTTTCATTTCCATCACTTTCACACATAATTTATCAAAATCCACCTCCCTCTCATCATACATTCCTCATCCATTTGAAGGAAAACTTTCAATAATCAAGATCAATCTTTAAGCCTCCAAACAAGGTCCAAACATTATCTTCCTCATTTAAATTTCTATATTTTTGCATTAGTTATCTAATATTTACTTTATCATTTCATCCTTGTTAGTCCATACATATTAATAATCTCATTTTTTATTAATAGTATTGCACATAACATATTTTTTATAAAAAAAAAAATCAAGAAAAAAAGAGTCTTACTCATAAATTCTAAACGAGATTCTTCATCACATTTTCTCAAATCAAAGTATGCTTCTACACACACTCATCTAAATAAAATCCCCAATTGAATTTATGGACTAAACCCCACCATCGTATTACATGCGAGCTACGTGGAATTTGATGCCTTTTTAGGCTACATAGGCGTTTTGGGTTAAAACCTGAGACTCGAGTCCTCCTTGCATATTTTTATTTATTGTTTATATATATTGTATTTGTGATTCCTATTTGCATTGTATCTAACATATATTATCATTCAATCATAACTATTGATATCTGGATAAATGCACACATTATGTTATTAAGTATTATTTTGAGAACACTCCTACGGATGATCTCACTCCGTACTTCTCCACAACGTGAGTTAAGAAATTTCATTCTCCAGTTATATATACACACGCACACACTTTACAAAGTTTTTCAAGAAGAATAGTGACATAAGCCCATGAGAGATCGAAAGGGAAGGATTGGTGCCTAATATCTTCCCACTTCGTAACATAGCCCCCCCCCCCCTCCCCCCCCCCCCCCCCCGGTACCTTTGAACTATTGGTTTTTCAAGCATCAGTATGTATTTGATGTCATTCTCTCATGGAGACAATAATTCTTTTTCCTATTTTGTGGAAAATAGGATGGATATTGTATCTCTTTACATCACCCCATATTCAACGAAGATCGAAGTGCTCCTCCTTGAAAACGGCATGAGAACCTTCTTCTTCTCTCCCTACAATCCTGCGTGCCCAAGCATAGAGACGTCCATACCCTCCCCAAAGAAAGGGGAGGGAAGAGCAAAAAAAGGCTGGGTATGGCCATAGTGGAGACTCCATGGGTGATTTCTATTTTAAGAGGTCTGCTCTCTGTTTGCATGGATGTTATCTTTTTTTTTCATATGTGCGTATTCAACTACTTGTATGTTTCCTTTCTCCTCTATATATTTCTTGTATATATTTATCTCATTCTTATATCACCTATCATTCACTTTTTACTTTCACTCACTTATAAATATCTTCCTTGAACACCTCATACTACTTACACTTATACGTGGGATCCCTTCTATCCACACATTTCACAAACCACTTAGAATATCAATCTTTAGGTTTCACTAGCACAAACCTTCACTTATTACACTTATATATATCCATGCTCACTTGAACTTATCAAACACCATTTAGAATATCCATGCTTAGGTTCACTACCACACACTCACTTATAGATATTCACACTCACGCGTATTCATGCTTAGTGTAGTCTTCATGCACCAAGATGGATTTACTTTTCATGATACTTGTACATTCTTTCCTATTAGTATGGTGCCCATCATGACACATAAAATACTAATCAAGAATCATGCGTTTTTCACACTACCTTACTAAGAGCATGGTTATTGACCAAAATTTTGTCCCGTATTGGGGGGTCACTTTATGGTGGATGCTGGTTCAGCAGGCCGTAGGTAGCCTAAGTAATATGACTCTCACTTTCCATTGGTCTAGTAGTTTAAACGTACATTGAACAGTTCCCCCCGCATCGTACTGCTTGGCCGAACTCACAACTAGAGGTATATAGTAGGGAACTCATTCACGTACGTTGAGCATATTGAATTCTCTCTCACACATATTATCCCCATGATATATATAGTGAGACAATTCACGTACACTCACGTATAACAATTGGCTTGTTGACACGTATTTATTGTCCTCAAAAGTAAGAAGTATATCGTAGAAGTCATGATAAAGGGTGGATGATTTCCATTAACCCAAAAACTTCATCAACATCATATAGGCGTCAGACCTGGGACACTCAAATTTAGTTTTTCGATTACCAAACGAATCTTTGCCAAAATATCAGGTTCGCATGCAGCCTAAATTTTGCACGATTATGTCTTTTTCTAAAACAGGACCCTGTCTATAAGCCTAGAAAAAAGTCCATCCACGTCTTACCTATTTTTCAAAGTGAATTTTTCCTAGGCTCGAGTCCTTCTTGACATTTCTTTTGCATTTAGGTAAATATATTACAAGTGAAAACATAAATATAATAATAATCATATTGATACTCTTCCATCATTTTCCCTCCTTTTTACCAAAAATATTAAAAACATTTCTCCTACTTTTCACCAAAAGTGTCAAAAATATTTTTTCCTCTTTTTCACCAAAATATCAAAAACTTTTTCCTCCTTTTTGCCCAAAAAGTTGCAAAAATTTGTTCCCTCCTCTTTAACAAAAACAATTCTTCTTCCTCTTTTTAAAAAATAACTTTGAATCTTTTTTCGTCTCAGGTCGGCTGCATACCCGATTCTTGGTCTGGCTCCCTATTAGCTTTGATCTTTTATCAAATATCCCTAAAGCTTTGTTAGTTCTTATACTACCTCATCCAAGTTCGGAATCAATATTCACCAGTCCTCCATGGAAAATACTAATCAAGCACCAAGCGTATAGCCTAATCTGATGACAGTTCTTGTTAAGCTCAGTGCCAAGATTGACAACCTTCATATTGAAGTTCATGAGATGAAACGAAGCCAAATCCCAGTTCCTAAATAACCCATGGTTCTTTTTCCTTGTGCTATGGGTTTGGCCTCTCCTGAGCCTATTTGAGTTCCCGAATAATATCAACACGCTCCAAGTGCCACGCTTACCAATGGGCCACCGCCATCTCGACTCCCTATGCCAAATCTTGCCCAACCAGGGGCTAACCTGTCAGTACCCATTGATCCCAAAGAGGAATAACTGAACAATATCAAGTAAGTCATCAAGTTGTTATCAAAGAAGTTTGACTAAGTAAAAATATCTAGTAACTATATGGACTACACTCACACGTTTCCCTACCATAATGCTACAGTGTCGGAGAAATTCAAGATGCCAGTCATCTAGAAGTTGGGGGAAACAGGTCCCTGATTGTTCATATTTCCATCTATCACCGATCTATGACTCTCCTTGGTGCCTCTAAAGAGATAATGGCCTATATGTTCCAATAGACAACACTCTTCGGTGGATTTTATCCCTTAAGGAATCCAGAATTCGCAGTTGGGAGGATGTTTCCTAGGAATGCATGTCACAGTATAAGTATAAATAAGAGATAGAGGTTACACATCATGATATATATATTCTCAAGAGAACCCTGGAGAAACTGTCAGCAACTTCATAGCAAGGTGGATGGAGAAATTATCCACTATGACCAACCGACACTCCAAAGAAGAACATGTCAGAATAGTGAATAAGAATTTTTTGCCCCATATTGGAGTAACTATGGTAGGATAGTATTACCCACACTTCCGATCTCTCCAAAAAATAGGTGTGGGGATTGAAGAAAGTGTTACCAAGATAAAAGTCGAGCCAAATAAAGTGTCCAGACATTTCACTCCCAAAAAATATGAGAATCCAACCAAGACCACAATTTTAACCATCAATAATATCTCCCAGCCTGGTACCTTTTAGGCGCTAGAATGTCACCACAATCCCACCAGAAAACAATACACTAAGCTCCATGCTCCACTCTTTAAAGTCTACCAAGGCTTGTTAAGTCAAAATCTTATTAAAGCTGTGGAATTTCGTCTATTACCAAACCCACTTCCCAAAAACTTCAAAATTGATGCCCACTGTGACTTCCACCAGTCTGTCTTCCATACTACTGATCAGTGATCCAATCTTCAGAATGTAATCCATGGTCTAATTGACATAGGTATCATCACCCCGCCAGCCAATCCTAAACCCAACAACACTCACAACCCCCTTTTAACCCACACCAGCGCCATCTTCTTAGAAAATAACCTAGAATTCAATCTATCTACCTAAATTATGCCTAGTAAAGCACCCATCATACCCATATTTTCACCCAAATCGCTCAAATGTTTCCTTTATTTTCTCCTACACGATACGTTCTTCGTCGACCAAGCTCTGTCACTCCTCATAAGGGATTATATTACCATTTGTACCCCATACGAAGGAAGAGATATGGAGTTGCCAATTTTTTTGAACTAGCTCTTGGATCTAGGTATGAAATTACCCTCTGAAATGACCATTAACTAACCAAAGTTCAGTATCCTATTTATGGAAGCCCAAAAGTGGGCTCGAGAGTTAGATAATTGGGTCATACCCATTAATGAAATTAGCTTGGGTGACGTAGTGTAGATTATGGAAGACATGTTCTAGTAAACCAACAAAATTTGTAGCATTTTTGATTTATTCATTGCTTTAAAGATTCAAGATCGATTGGTCCCTTCACTCTCGCACTTCACCGTTAAATAGGAGGATTTATATTAAGAAGTAGTTGAGATTGTGGAATGTATTGCATTCTTTTACTAGGAAGACATCGTATCCATCGGATGGGGAATGAATTTGATAACTCTAATAATAAACCAAGTTAGGAAAAGGTCATTCCAGTGATCATCATATGTAGAATGATCTCTTGTGATGACCTATTGCGGTAAATCAATAAAGTAGTTATACATCCAGAAATCAATGAAGAAACGAGTTCTTGTTCTTCCACACCTCCGTATACCATATGACCAGATCAGAGAGACACTACCAAGATCTGAGTCCTCAGCCAATCAAAAAAAGATAAAGGAAATGGAATGGCCAAAAAACTTCCCATGCCAAAGATGACCATCAAAGAAACTAAGATCCTAGAATAACTCAATAAGACTCAAGAGAATATCACCTTGTGGTGACTCTTTATGTGTTCCCAATTACACCAAAATGATCTAATAAAGTTGCTCACTAGGCCCACAGTCCCTCCTTCCACCGCTCCATAAGAATCCGTAAACCTTATTGGATCCTTGAGCACCACTAGACTCCTATCTTTATCTAGAGAAGAGATTGTAGAGATTAGCCTAGATTACAACTATGCCCTCAACATCTCTGTTAAAGTAATGAGTATACAGTCACGCTCTCACTCGCAGATAATGGATCTGCCCTCAATATGTGCCCATTAAGAACCTTCAATTAGTTGGGGTAAAAGTAAGTGACATAACTCCTACTTTAGCCACAGTACATGCCTATAATATTACCCATTGAGAGGTGATGGTAGCCATAATAATCACGATAGGGGTGACCCTATTAATTCCATTATTGAGTTTCAAGTTATTAAGATACCTGAATGCTTCAATCTACTACTTGATCGATATTGGATTCATAAAATTAGAAGGGTATCCTCCTCTCTTCATCAGAAGTTAAAATTCTTTGCCAAGGGGAAAGTTGTTACCATTTTGGGAGACGATGATCATACCGAAAATACATCATGGGATGAATGATATGTTACTTTACAGCTTCAGGGTTGATCCCCTTACCTTTCTAACATGGGATTATTTCAAAGATCGAGTCCATCTAGAGCACAACTCTCACGACAATTTCAACGTGATACAAATGTTTAATAATATGAACTTTATCCCCGAACTGGGGTTGCGGATACATCAACAAGGGATAATGGAGACCATAGTCCTAAAAAAAGTCTTTCCCCATATGGCCCGGGTTATCAACCTTCACCAGAATAACACATAATGCTCCACCAACCACGATTAAAGAGAAGTTTAGAAGATGCCAAGATTGTCTTGAGAGATTCATTGAATGGAAGATTGTCAAAGAGGGTTAAGACTTCCCCTTTTGTGGCTTTCCTAAACCATAGTATGATAATGTGAATAATAAAATAAATCCAGCAATGGAAATCTTATTTTAAGATAACTACTCATGGCCGAGGACTTCCAACATGAAGTGCAACCTCTCACTAAAAACTCCGTAGGCATTACTGAGGTCTTTGATGAAAGTGACTCTGAAGACTCATTCAATCTGTAGACACTGGGTTTGACTCTCTTAATGATCTATTCAGGTACTATATCATCATACCCGTCCACTTTGATCAAGGCCGCTGATGCACCTCTCCTCAACTAGAATGCAGTACTAGTTCTGCCCGCTTAAATACAACCCAACCCAAGTGTTTAGCCTCTCTCTTACTCTATTGTTGTTCCTCATTTCTTTGATAACAACACTACAATAAAATGTATTATTATTGACAAAAAAAATCTTGACAAAAGTAATTTACTCACTAAAAATTACCTTTCTGTGAGAAAAAAATATTTCATCACGAATTATCTAGGATGATGTTAAATTGGTGACAAGTTAATATTATTTTTCACCAAATTGTAATAAAATGTTTGGCTCCGTTGTTCCCATGTGCTAGAGTGTTGGGATTATCTATCCGTGACAAAATTATTGTACATTTAGTGAAAAATAAATTTATCACAAAAAAAAAATCAATTACTGACAAAAAAATTCCCTAACTTATTAGTAAAAAAAATAACACAATCTCCTCGGTCTAAACCCTCAAATTGTTTCCCTCAAATGAAACTACTCGTCTTTTCTTCCAATCAATTCCTTCCATGTCCTCTCTTAGACCCTCTCTTACCCGATCCTCGCCTGCCACCGTCATTCCTTTCTTTTGGGGAGGTCCTGAGATTAGTTCTTAGCTTTCACTCATTTCACCTTTAATTTCTACTACTTTAGAGTGATTTATTACTATTACCAAAATATAAAGCCCTAATCTAGCGCTTTCATTTATGCATTCATTTTCTCCTCTTAACCATTTTGATGGTTGATGTTTCTGTGTTGAGATTAAAAAATTTTAAATACCTATTTTACTATATTATGTCCAACATTTTCCAACCTATTTGTGCACGTTTGTTATAATTATCTATGTAATTTCTCCATAATTCTCAAAATCTTGAAATGTCAAAATGATATTCAGATATTCTAATTATGAAAAAAAATTAATATTCTGATTTGGCATCATATGGATAAACCTAGAGTTACTACCACACTCCTCTATAATATTAAGTAGGGGAGAGTAAGATTTGGTAATTTTTTTTGCATCTACAATAGTATAGAAATTTCAATATTATCACACCGAATTCTTATATCCCAAATAACCTTCATTTGCTAATTCTAATTATTTTGGGTAGGGTGTGAATTTATAGGAATAACAATCATTTTCATTAAAAAAAATGCCTAATTTTATAAACTCTAGACATATTCTTGCCCATCAACTTCAACTCATCACCCAAACGAATGTTGTAAGCCTGCCTTTGGTTTATGTTTTGGGTGCCTTTGGTTTTGGTCTATGTTTCTGCTGTCAAACCCTTCAAATGAATGTTGTCTTTATTTTTAAGTTCTTTTTTTGTGTCCTTTACTGCCTTTGATATATGTGATTCTAACTCCTTGATTTATTGGAAAAATGATTTATTTGTTTTATTTATTTATATATATTTTTTAATGTGTTTTACTTGTCAAACATTAAATTAATGTGATATATAGGGATGATTAAACTTCCATGACTCCATATACATAAGCATAATTATAGTGATTAATCCGAACGGCCCAAAATTTAATATTAATTACATAATCTACTTGCTAATGGGGAAGGTTAATGTCTCGTTATTATGCGGCCTTTAGGTATAACCTGTTTGTTAAATAATTTCGTCGGATTCTAAAATGGAGATGGACCGGAGTTGGATCCAAGATTTTAGTAGATTCTGCAAGAAATATGTGGCTGGGGTTAGTTCTTTCATTCAGTATGTTATGAAACACATGGGCCCAATAAGTGATGTAAGATGTCTGTGCATAGATTGTTTGAATATCGAAATTAGATCTATTGACAAAGTTTAGGACCATTTGTTTTTAAGGGGATTTCTACGAGCTATACTCAATGGATTCATCATGGAGAAGGTTCTCATTTAGGGGGATATTGTGCCTCTGATGATGAGGATGTTGATGATGATGAAATGTCATGTCATGAAGAAGAAGGTGATGGGATACATGATATGTTCGATGACATTCAGAGGGAGACCTTCCATAAATCCATTCAAGTTGAATCTAATGATAGCTATCCTCTAGAATATATTGCAGAGGAAACAAAAAAATTTGACAAGTTATTGCAAGAGGATGAACGTGAATTGTATCTTAATTGTACGAAGTTTTCGACACTATCATTTCTTGTGAAGTTTCTTCACTGCAAGGTTATGAACCGATGGAGAAACAGATCCTTCAACATGGTGCTTGATTTGTTCAAAAAATCTTTTCTTGAGAGCGATACGCTCCCTAAGTCTCATTATGAAGAAAATAACATGTTACGTGATTTGGGCTTGGGTTATGTATCAATTCATGCTTATAAAAATGATTGTGAGTGAGTATAGATGGAAAATTAATGATAACAAAGTCAAAAAAATCCATCCTATGGTATGGCATTATTTGTAATTAACATCGCGACTCCAAAGATTATTTATGTAAAAGAAAATGGTTGATGATATGAGGTGGCACAAAGAGAAACGTGAAGATAATGATAATGACTTGAGACATTAGGCTGATTCTTAAGCTGTGAAGTAATTTGATAAGGAGTGTGCATGGTTTTAACAATCACCTTAAAATGTAAGGCTTGGCCTGGAATGTGATGGGTTTAATCCCTTTGGTAACAGGCACAACCCATATAGCATGTGGCCGATTATACTTATGCCTTATAACTTTCCTCCTTGGTTATGTACAAAGGAGTCATTTTTTATGACGAAATTTCTTATTCCAGGTCCTATTGCACCTGGTAAAGATATAGATGTGTATTTATAGCCTCTAATTGATGAACTGAAAGAGCTATGGAAAGTGGGTGTAGAGACACATGACGCATCTATAGGAAATAACTTTCGAATGCATGCAGTAGTTCTATGGACTATAAATGATTATCCTGCATATACTAATTTATCTAGGTGGACCACAAAAGGATACATGGTATGTCCAACTTGTAATGAACATACTTCTTCACATGGGTCATCGATGATATTTTCCAACCGATCATAAATGGACGAGGAGTAAAAAGTTTGATGGGCTGCCTGAGCATCGATTGGAACTGTGGAATTGAATGTGGATGATAAGTTGAGACTATTGGATCATGTCAAAGATTGTAAACCAGCGAAGCATGTAGATAACCGCAAGAGAAAGCGTACGCCAAAAGAGTAGAATTAGACTAAGAAGAGCATATTTTTTAGATTGCCATTTAGAGAACACGAAAGTTACATCACAACTTAGATGTCATGCACATTTAGAAGAATATATGCGAAATTGTGTTGGGAAAATTACAAGATATTTAAGGGGAGGCAAAGGTCACTTTTAAACTAAGACAAGATTTGGAGGATATAAAAATACAAAAGGAATTACATTTGAAGATACATAATGATGTGTATAAGATGCCACAGGCATGTTACACATTACCTAAGTCGGGAAAAATAGGATTTTGTGAGTTTATAAAATAGTGAAGTTCCCTAATGGATACACTTCTATTACCTCCCGGTGTATTAATATAAGTGATGGCAAAGTGTCGGGGTTAAAACATCATGATTATCTCATTCTTTTATCATTATTGCTTCATGTTGGTGTTCATGAGTATTTATCAAAGGATGTATATACTACATTAATTGAGCTTGGCAAATTTTTCAAAGACTTATATGTTCTAAAACTTTAAAATTCGATGAACTATAGAGATTAGAAACTGACATTGTCTTAATTTTGTGTAATCTCGAAATGATTTATCCATCGACATTCTTTGATATAATGATTTATTTAGCAGTTCATTTACTGGAAGAGGCAATGTTTGGAGCACTGATGCAGTATAGGTGGATGTATCCAATTCAAATATGATAGTTAGTTCTTTTTTTCTCATATTTCCTTTCTCTTTATGTTGGTTAGATATTTCTTTAACATCCAATTTGGCCTTTGTGTCTACTTTGAATATGTACTTGGGAAGTCTTAAGGACTACATACATAACAAAGCCCGCCCAGAAGGCTAGATAGCGGAGGCTTACATTGTTAATGAATGTTTGTCATTTTGTTCCATACACCTTGAAGGGATCAAAACTAAGTTTAATCGTGCAGAGTTAAATTATGACGGTGAGATAGAGGATGATGGATTTTATGCATTCTCACTAAAGGTACGACCTTTTGGATCATTTACATATGACTTACTCTCCATGAAAGAGCGAGAAATGACTCATTGGTATGTTTTGACTAACTGCGAGAAGGTGGAGCCATACCTGATGTAAGTCATCATTTTTCTTTGTATTATATATATGATTTTTGGGTGTGAAATTTATATTTTATACTTTTATGAAGTGAATTTAGGGAAGAGATTATGAAAAAAAAGACTTTTGAACTTATAACAATGATAAAAAATAATTCCCTTAACGGTTTGAAGAACACGTAAGATATTACGAAGAGTTTAATATGATATTAAGTAATCAAATTACCCTAATAATATAATTTCTTCACAGATGAAAAAGTTATACCATCAAAACTATCTCAAAGACAGAGAGCACCTTTATACATTAACATGCGGTCCTGGTGTTCGAGCAAGGAAGTATACAAGTTAAATTGTAAATGAAGTTAGGTTTCACACTAAGGATCGTGAGAGTCGTTGTAAAACTCAAAATAGCGAATTGTTTGTCAAGGGAGATCATGATGATATTGAAATATACTTTTATGGAGTGTTGATTAATATTGTTGAATTGGAATATATTAAAGGTAAAAAGGTTATTCTGCTTGAGTGTGATTGGTTCGAGGTAGACAAAATAACGAAAGTTGGAATACAAATTGATGACCATTTCATGAGCATTAATGTGAATGGTAGGTGGTATAAAAATGATCTATATGTGCTAGAGGTGCTAGCAAAGAAAGTTTTTTATCTTAACGAGACGAAGTTGGAGAATAACTGGAAAGTCGTGAAAGAGTTTTAACATCGACATGTGTATGATCTCGATGTGGAAAATGTTGGTGTAGATACATATGATGTCGCTAATGACACCTTTTACTAGGAGATCGAGCCATCTGACGTTGTTCAAGTTGTTAAAGTTGATATCGGGCCATTGCATATGATTGATGTTATTGATGTAAACAACGTAGCTTCGAATAAAATCAATTTCATTTATGATGATAGCAATGGGGAAGATGAAACATTGGTTGAATATTATGATGATGATTATCTCATGGATGATGATGAATATAGTGACATAGATTGATTTTTTGTACTTTTATTCCTATACTTTCATGTTATTGAATTTAGTGATGTGGTGAAATGGAGTTGAATTTTTGTGATTTTGACCCTAGATTTTCATGTCATTGAATTTAGTGATGTAGTGAAATGGTGTTGAATTTTTTTGCTTTTGTTTGTAGACTTTCATGTTATTTAAGTTATGTTGTGTTATTGAGTAATTTTTTGCCCTTTGTAACTTAAATGCATTTGTTTATGTTTATTTGTATGTAATTCTTTATTAGTATTGTACCAAGATTATGGAATTTTGTTATGTATCTTAACTTGAAATATATATTTTTTATTAGTATGTCTCCTGGACGTAAACGGATGAGAGTTAATGGTAGACTATTTCAACAGGCGAAACCTAGTCCCAGCCCACCACCACCAGGGACTTCAAGTCCTATTCCGCCGATGACTTCCAATCAAACTCCGGCGACTGCTTTAAATCCCACTCCATCGATGAATTCTTATATGGAAACCCCTGATGATAGCACCAGTATGTCGTCACTTTTTTACGTAGTACCACTTGATGGTTATATCTCTCTTATCGCACGAGAACAGAGTCTCATTTCTAATCTCACAATAATTCCCTCCTTATGTGAGTGGTTACTCTATTTATACCAACAAATACGTGTTATTTCTCCTCTAATATCAAGATAAGCATATCACAAATATGAATCATATAACTACCTACAATTGCACGACAAATTAAAATCTGCCACTAGTTGAGTTGAAACTCACCTAATTAAAGGAGTATTCCCATTTCACATGGAGGGACCTTATTATGATTCTTATATGTATAACTTTAATCTCATTGTAAAATTTATATAATCACTGTAAGATCAAGAATCTTAATAAGATTGTACGCCACAAAATAAGTATCATTACTAATATTGCACACCACAAAATAATGCTAGTTGTAGTTAGTAGAACTAAAAGCATATCAAAGACAAGAAGTTAATAAGTTTTAATGGATGTTTGACTCAATGTAGTTATTACTCAATGCACTTATTATTTTAATAAAATGGTTGTTGCTCAAATTAAAATACATCAGATTGTCTATTATTCAACACGTGATTAATAATGTTAAAGAAATTATCTCTGAAATGAAGTTTAAAGTTTGTGGGGATGAATAATTTTGAAGTTATTCTCTTTGAATGACTCTACAATTCATATTTCTTCAATTAAGATAGGAAAATAAGAAAATATAAATAAGCTAAAGAGAAGGCTAACAAGAAATCTCATCTTCCTCAAATAGAAAACTCCAAATTAGTGATGTATATTGCAAAAAATAATCCTCCAGGCACCTTCTTCAAAAAATCACTAGGTATAGTACTATTTCTATCTTAAAATTTCATATCCATAAGTTTAAATGATTAATTTTGATTTGTGACAATATTAGACGGTGGCTACTGAGCCTTCCAAAAGAAGAGTGAAAAGTTGATTAAAAGTCCTAGACTCATTTTCACTGCTTTGGTTGAGGCCAACGAGGTACTTTATAAAACATTCCTTGAGACCTTTAAAGGGGCAACTGGAAAAGGGTTTGCCAACCTCACACCGTGTACCATAAAAACTTCACATATCTGTTATTTCAGCAGTCCTTTTCAGCAGTTAATTTTACCTTCATTACAAGGAAACCACAACTCACTCCATTTAACACAACTCAATAGTTAATTTTATTCTTTACATCCACTCAGTGACACTTTGATATTGTTCTCTTAGAACAGTAAATGAATCTTTGGCATCACCCATATACAATTAAATTGTTGCAATAATAATTTAAATATAATCAAATTTCTTAAAATAAAAAATTAAAGAGAAATTGTTTTTAAGTAAAAAGACAAACAAATAAGACCTTGTTTGATTCTTGTTTTGTCAATTTATAAGTATATAATGAAACAACTTCATGTTGACCTAGGTTTATTTTTCCTTTGTTGTTTTGAATTAATATAATTTCAATTACACAAAAAAAATGAGTGATGAACTGTGGATTCTTTGAACAGGTTAAATTACTCACACTCTGTCAATCAAGAAATAATGACAGTCTAGACGGTAATCAAAAAACCATATATAATTCCCTTTCAGTTTGCATTCTTCATTAACTTTTAAAATAGACATATAGTAGCCCCTCATCCCTTACCTCTTTTTAAATTGGAACTATTTGATGCTATATCTTAACCTTTTTGTATATCTTGTACAAACAACAGAAAATTTCCAAGAAAACAAAGAAAGATCATATAATTCAATTATTATGAAGATATTAAAAGGGGCTGAATATAAATTTGTATCCAAAATGTATGAACATTATAAAATTACAGTGTCGTATGAAAACTAAATTTAAATATCTAAACCGAATATATATACTACTCCAAAGCTTCAAATTAATGACCCACAGCACAAACATGCCTTAAAATCTGTGAAAACTATCATACCTCATGCTGTGCACGTCATGTTTCTAAATTGTCCAAGTGTTCACATCATATGCTTGCATATACAAGAAGTATAAGTGCTCACATCATGGTTTTTATCATGCCTCACCTGATTATAAGTTTTATTTGATGAGCTAATATATCCTTGAATTGCACCTTCCACTGCCACAAAAAGAATACGTGGTCCAACTACGGGAAAGGGCCTTCAAAAGTTTAGTAGGGCCGATGGAAAAAAGTTTAGTATTAAAATTGCAAGGGACAAGGGAATGACGACAAATGTTATTGCACGAAATCTCATCCCTATTCCTACTAAATGGGAGGACATGTTTGAAAATGACAAAGAAAAGCCTTCAAACGACTTGATGTAAGTAAAAATTGATTTATTCTATATACTAATTTTTAAAAATTGTAAGTTTTTAGTCCAAATTTGATATTAAAATATAGGATGAGTATGTTAGAGACAGTGTCCAAAAATTGCTGATGAGTCAAAGAAGGGGTGTAAGATATAGACATTGACTAAGGTTAAAAAATAACCAATCAATTGAAGAGGCACGACGTGAAAAACCAAAAAACAGGAGCCGAGAAATTTGGAATGCTCATTGTGATTTGTTCTCTAACTCTGAGCATCAGGTACAATAAATTTATAAAATATAAAAAAAATCTCTTAAATGACACATAACATACTCATTACCCACCAACTACTATTGGAGCATCAATGTCAAGTCAATAAAAATAATCGAGCGATGCAAACTATCATTTGTAGCAGCTCGTTATCACTTGGTAAATATTTTGATATATTTATTTTTTTAAAGTTAGTCTTATCTTTCACAAATACTAATGATAATGATTGTCTTTCATGATTATGAAGAATGATGTGGTGAATGAGGAGCTAGATCGAATTGAGTTATATAAGAAAATCCCCTGCACTAATGAAAAATGGTCTTCTCCCTAAGTTGAGGAACTATATGTAAGAATATAACATATATTAGACAAATACCATAACTTTTATTTTGTGAAATGATATATACTAATTTGTTTTACAGATTGACATGAAATAGTTGCAAGTTGCGCCTACTCTGAAGGGTATTGAACCTTTGAATCCCGATGAGATAGTTGAACAATTGCTTGGTACAAAATGGGGATATATCATAGGTCTTGAGCATGGGCTGAAAGCTACAAAATAAAAAACATCACGACGGGACACGGATTTGGAGGAGACCGTTAGGGAAGCTAAGAGAGAGAATCATGAGTTAAAGGAACAACTACAAGCTCGTGATGAGCATCTGGAATATTTACAGGCTCGTCAATTTGGATTCGATAAGAAGTGTGATGCTTTAAAAGCATCAAGTTCCATTCCTCCCACATTTACTAGATGGTAGGTTTTAATAATTTCAATGTTAAATTTTTTTAAATGACTTTGCTTTATTCATATCCTTTGACTTATTTAATAACTATATTGATGTAGTTATTACCTTATTTGCTGAATCAGCGAAAGGGATACTTTGGTGGATTTTTGTTGGGTTTCTTGACTTTTAGTCTATAAACAAAGGAAAGTCTGCCAATATTTTTTAAAATATTAGTGACGCTATCACCTTATCTTTTGAATCGGTGGAAGGGGAATTTTAGCGAATTCTCATTGGTTTTCTCAGATCTTTTATTTTTTAATTTAAAAGGGTAGTTTTATTCTATAAACAAAGGAAACTTTGTCGAATTTTTGAATATATTAAAAATAAAATTGACTTTTGTAATTTTTTTGGCGTTTAGCCCAATGTGTGTTATTTCTTAGTTGATGTTATTATATATATCAATTGTTAATAGACTTATAATGTTAGCAATAGATGCCTTGGTACTTTTTAAATTGTAGATTGGGACGTTGTGAGGACGCATTTTTGGAAATTATATTTGGGATGATGATGAAGATAGAAGGAGAACTTGACAAACTTTTTCGGAATTACTTTTTTAGAATACTTTGTAATTGATTAGAAACTGATGCCTTAGAAAATATAAATTTAAAAACTATTTCCTTAGTTGATGTGTTGTAACAAACGATGTAGGCTATTTTTAATTGATTAATGGTTTTGAGATATTTGTACGAATCCTTTTGTATCAATTTTATAATCTTTTGAACCTTAATTTTTAGTATGTATATGATGGTAGTTGATTACTTATATAATGTCGATGAAATTTAGTCGATTCTATAATTAATATTTATTTGACTGAATATTTATATGAGAAGTGAAATTTAAATGAAAAAATTATGAGTTCAAAATTTATCATTTTTTGACAATATAATTCATTTCATGACAAAAATATTTTTTTCGCGAATTATATTAATTTTATCACCAAATGGTTATCCTACTCATTATTATTATATACATTAGGTGACGAAATTTGCATTTTTGTGACAAACAATAAGATATTTGGCTAGAACTAATTTTGTCATCAAAAGCTTGTTATTACGTGACATAGAATATTTTTTCACCAAAATGTGTATAATTTGGTGATGAAATTTGTGTTTCCTCACTAAAACCATTAGCGACGGGGCTTTCATGATGGGCGATTGATGAAAAACAATTCGTCACAAAATGTTTTTATTGACGAAAATTTTACGTTTTGTGACTAATTCCTTTGTCACTAATTATCTGATATAATGTGGTGAAATGTAATTAAGACCTATTTTAATGAGGTTCTTAATGCCTTTTTCCTGAAAATGACATAAATGGGGATTTTGAGTATCTTGTTGTGCCTTACATTATTTGTCTTAATTCTAATCAAACCCTTGTTGATGATGATTTTGCAAATGAATAATTCTTATCTAATCTGAATAAGGTTAATAACAAAGAAAATAACCACATTCAAATTAATGAGGATGGAACTTTTGTTATTAATCTCAATTCTAGTAGCCAACAATGCAAGATTAGGATAGGGTCCACCCTTGATGAGTACAAGCGTGCACAATTCTGAGAGATGATAAAGGGATTTATGGACGTCTTCGCATGGTCCTACGATGACATGCCCGACATTGATCCCAAGATAGCTCAGCACGAGATTCCAACTCTCCCAAAATGCAAACAGGTTAACCGGAAACAACGAAAGATCCGTACCGAATGATCACTCATAGTCAAGGAAGAGGTAATAAAAAAATTGAATGTAGTATTCGTTCAGGTAATCGAATATCCCCATGGATAGCTAACACTGTACTGTGCCCATAACAAAATTAGGGGGAAAGGGCCGCATGTGCGTCGACTACCAAGATTTGAACAAGGCATTTCCTAAGGACGATTACCCATTTTCCAACATCAACATGATTATGGACAACACGTACATTCATTCTCTTAAATCACTAATCGATGGGTTTTTTTTAGATAAAATCAAATCAAGATGTACCCTGTCCATCAAGAAAAAAAACACATTCATCATCCACTTGGGAATGTTTTATTACACAGTTATGCCATTTGGGCTCAATAACACAGGGGATACATATCAAAGGGCTACCATAACCATCTTGCGTGTTCTGATACACAAGGAGGTTGAATTCTATGTTATCGACATGATTATAATGCATAAGACTCAGGAAGTTCATATTCCCTCTCTTTAAAAATTCTTAGAACGACTGCGGAAATTTATGATGCTGTTAAACCCACATAAATGTGTCTTCGGTGTCACAAAAGGAAAGATTTGTGGATTCATTTTTAAGGATAAGGGATTCTAAGTATACCCTCCCCCCCAAACTGAAGGCATACTCAAAATTCCACCGCCCCGAATGGAGAAGGAAGTCTAGGGATTCTTTGGAAAATTATAGTATATTAGCTAGTTCATCAGCTAATTGACCTCTATTTGTTAACTCATCTTTAAACTACTCTGAAAGAATTCCACAAAACATAGAATATGGCGTATTAGGAAGCCTTTGATATAATTAAGTTATACCTTAGCCAACCTCCGGTACTCATGGCATCGCAGCCTGGTCTCCTTCTACTCTTATACTTGACCATAACAGATACCACAACTAGGGCTTCACTTGACCAATACATTGAAGAAACTCGCAAAGAAATATCCATCTACTATGCCAGTCAAAAGTTTGCCATAAACGAAGTTAACTACACTGCATGAGAGAAAGCATGTGTTGGCTTAGTCCGGGTCATTCAAAAGGTGCGGTACTATATGTTAACTTTACCCATCAAACTTGTGTCCCGAATGGACCCCATTAAATACTTTCTTGAGAAACTCTCCCTATCTAATCGAATGTACCGATGGTTGATGTTGCCATCAGAGTTATATATTAGAAAGCTGTGAAACCCCGCGTAATTAATTACTGGGTAATCAGTCCTTAATTAATTAATTTCAGAATATCAAGTTGGTTCAAATAATGCATCACTGACGAAAACTCAAATCTTAATTTAATAAAAAACTAACCACCTAGTATATAAAAAGGGTGATGTCCAAATTTTGTCTTCTTACTAACAAACATCAAAAGAATACCAACAAATGCCATGCATCATAGTAATATAAATAAAGTCTAACTGAAGTAATATAAATGATTGGAGTAAAACACATCCAGATACAATCCCATACAATAAATCCAATAAAAGGAAATCAAATCTAAGAGATAATTTAAGATAACTAAATCTCTAAATGTAAATAGAAGAAAGGACGACATGTCCAACAGGATAGATAACTGAAAAATGGAGAATAGGCTGAGTGGTCTACTAGCAATTATCCTGCAGCTTGCACAATAGTTACAGCACGACAACTGAATAGAGTCTCCTAAGGCTGGTGTCCCCGTGGCTGGGCACCTAAAAATAATGGAACCATAGAAAGATATATAAAAGAACTGGTCAGAGCCCGAGTTGAAAATAATTTAAAATAACAAGTGCTTAAATTGATTCAATTAGCACAATTATTATTCAAGTTAACTTAGCGTACTCATTTGACATACTTACCCCTCGATCTAATGTGCACACCTAACGAGCCTAACTACCCATACTAGTCATGATACCCTGACTGGATACTAAATACATACTATTTTGCTAGAAAGACTCCCTAAATAACTCAAAGTCGGTGTACTTAAGATTTAGATGTAGGTTTCGAATTACTTTAGTTTATTCTCATATTCTTCTAAATGCCCAGCTGATAATATCATAAGTACACATTTAAAAATAAAGTCATTAACATAAGACACCAAATAGGATTTCGGTATACACACATTATTCTCTTTATGTATACATGTCAATATATATATATATATATATATAAATGTAGCAATATTTCACCCCTGGTTGAGAAACCCTTAGTGCTACGCATACTCGGCTATCTAGTCCCATTGCAACGCTCACGCATAGAGAAAAACGGGTTCAATCTCTCGAGAACCAATAAAAATACAAACACCTATTGGAGGCGAACATAGTCCCAAGTCGGTGGGTCTTGCACATACCTACGCACGCATACGACCGTCATCACTATCATTCTCACGGATAGCCCATACCTAGGTTCCATGCTCTAGTGGTACGACTCTAAATGCCCCAAAGGCACACAAGATCGGGTCGTCCACAACGTGTTAACCTCCGTTCGATATCCAGTAGCTAGGTATGTCATACACATAATATTTTGAGCAATAAGAATACACACAAATTATTTAAATTCATTCTCTTTCCCACAACCTAGTATTCACAGTACGTATAATATATCCCCTATTATACCCCGTACCTTATTCGTATATATTCTCTCTTGTATTTTTGCATCTCTCTAATTCTATGAATTTTCATACCTTCTGAGGGTCGACATATTCTCCGCTCACTAATAATTATAAATTTTTAAGTCACTCAACATTCATACAGGTCTAACACTCATTTAAATAAGCCTACGAGAAGTTTGAAACAAAAATTGGGCCGTAAGAGTCATTCTGGAATCTCATTAGAAGACCCAGGAAATCTCGTTCGAATGATGTCGTTCGAATGAGGGTCGTTCGAATGAAGCCCCCCCCCCCCACTTCAAATGAACTACCAAACTCGTTAGAAGAGGCACTGGAATCTCGTTAGAAATCTCGTTCGAACGACCTGGGCTGGACTTCTAACGAAATTTCCGCAGTTGCCCAGTTCATCTTCAATGTTCATTTTTCCAGATTTTCTCCTCTACAATCTCATCCTAAACCCATTCCAACCCGAGTACAAGGTTTCCAAACTACTATAATATAAACCCATAATTATTAATCAATAAAAACCCCATTTTTATTTGGTGATTAACATCTAATTCATCAAATTCCACATTCCTATTAAGGGGGAAAATCCTCTACATGCAAACCCCCATCAAATTTATAAGATTCCTACACAATCTCATCATAGGTAAACCAATTTTGTTATTAATAGTTCAAAAACCTCAACATATGTTAACAATAATAATAAATGCTAAGAGAAAGAGCAAGATAATCACTTGCCTTAAAATGAACTTCAGATTCGTGGGTTGAAATTGGTATGGGAATGATCCTCTTGACACGATCTACGCGCTGGTGTACTTTTTGGTGCGAAAGCTTTAGTTCTTAGCTTAGGGCTTTAATGGAGTCTTCTTCTTCTTCCTCGGTTCTCTCTCTCTTTTCCTCTCTTTCTCACGTAGGTTGAAACTGACAAGCCACTAACCCTAAATGCTTTTAATTAAACCCAATTTTCGTCCATTTAATTACCCAAAAATCCCTGAAGACTAAAATACCCCTCCGAGGTGTCGTTTTGGGTTAAAAATGCCCCGGACTCTAAATAAAATATCCGAGTAATGTTTTCTGACTATCTCGACCCTTCCGGACACTCTAGTGCACTCAAAATAGTCATCCGAGTTTTACAAAAAATAATTTTCCTTTTAAACCCCCGAATACATAGTGTTGACGCGACTTATACGCGTCCCAAATATTTATAACATAACTGTTATGTATCTCATCCCCGACCATAATATTATTTCAATACCTACTAACTCTCACCATGCTCGTAATTATTATCATAAAATTGGATTAATTACAATTTAAATTTTCTCCCATTAATTTAATTAATCCCCATTTTCCATAATTTCATAAAAATAAATATGCATAAAAATACGAGGTATTACATACTTCCCCCCTAGTAACAGAATTTCGTCCCGAAATTCAGAGAAGAATATATATATAACTAGCAAGAATAAATCTGGATAACATTCACGCGTGTCATCCTCGCGCTCCAAGGTTGATTCCTCAACATTATGGTGCCGCCACTGAACACGTAGTAGTGGTACTATTTTCGATCTCAACTTCCTCTCACTACGATCTACAATAGCATTTGTCCTCTCCTCATAGGAGCTATCAGGATGTAAGTCTATCTCTTCTAGCGCAATATGGGTGTGATCCAAATCATCTCGAAGAAATCTGCTCAGTGAAGAGATATGGAACACGTTATGGACTCTATGCAAGTGTTCTGGTAACCCAAGTCTATAAGCAACCGGACCAATCCTCTCGATAATAGGGAATGGACCTACATATCTATGTGCCAATTTTCCCTTCTTCCCAAAACTCATAACTCCCTTCATAGGAGATACCCGAAGTAACAACTGATCTCTAATGTTGAACTCCCGAAAATACCATTTGGCGTTAGCGTAGCTCTTCAGTCGATCTTAAGCAACCTGAATATGGCTCATTATCAACTCTATCCTCGCCGAGGTATCCTAAATCACTTCCAGACCAAGAAACTTGTTATCCCCCACCTCTATCCAACATGCTGGGGAATGAAAAGGTCTGCCGTATAGTGCCTCGAATGGAGCCATACCGATAGTAAACTAGTAGGAGTTGTTATAGGCAAACTCCACCAGTGGAAGGTACTACTACCAGTCTTCGACAAAATAAATGATGCACATATGTAACATGTCCTCTAATAGTTGATTCATCCGCTCGGTCTGACCATCCATCTGCGGGTGATAGGTTGTGCTCAGTCACAACTCCGTAACCAATGCTTCCTAAAAACTCTCCCAAAATCGAGACATAAACACCTCATCTCAGTCAGACACGATATTGAGAGGCATTCCATGGAGTCTCACTATTTCTGCTATGAATATCTGGGCATACTGTCCCGTGGCGTAGTCTGTCCTGACTGGCATAAAGTGGGCTACCTTAGTCAGCCGATCCACTATCACCCATACCAAATCGTGACCCCTCTGTGATGTGGGTAATCCCATGATAAAGTCCATGGAAATGCTCTCCTATTTCCACATAGGAATCTCTAATGGTTGGAGAAGTCCCGTCGGTCTCTGATGATCCACCTTTACTAGCTGATAGGTGGAACATTTCGAAACGAACTCAACAATATCCTTCTTCATCCTGCTCCACCAGTACTGTCTATGCCTATCTTGGTACGTCTTATCCCGTCGGTATGTATCGCAAATCGGGAATCGTGCGACTCCATCGTTATCTTTTGTTGTAAACCTTCACCCTCGGGAATAACCAATCTCCTATTGAAATGTAGACCCCCGTTTGAGCCCACGGTATAAGACTCATCCTCATCGGCAAAAAGCTTCACTAACTGACTTTGGCAGAATGGATCATATACCTGAGCCTGTACTATTCTCGTAATAATTTGGGGCGTAATCGTCATCACTGATATAAATGATCGAGCCACTACATCCTGGTTCCCTAACTCCTTCCATTTCACTTTCCACACCTCGTCTAACTTACCGACTGTCCTACGGCTCAACGTGTCTGCTACCATATTAGCCTTTCCCGGGTGGTATTGGATATTAAATTAACAATACTTCACAAACTCAAGCCACCGGCGTTGACGCATATTTAACTCCTTCTGCATGAAGAGGTACTGTAATGACTTATGGTCCGTGAATAAACAAAATTTCTCCCCTAGGATGTAA
The DNA here is from genome assembly GCA_949130495.1 of Sambucus nigra. Taxonomy (NCBI): domain Eukaryota; kingdom Viridiplantae; phylum Streptophyta; class Magnoliopsida; order Dipsacales; family Adoxaceae; genus Sambucus; species Sambucus nigra. Next base: position 377,225,760 of record OX422219.1, on the reverse strand, counting down.
TGTCTCCAAATCAAAAGTGCAAACACCATCGCCAAAAACTTTAAATCGTGGTTTGGGGCAATTCCTCTCGTGAGGCTTAAGCTTATCGGAAGCATAAGCTATAGCCTGATCCTCCTACTACAGTACACCTCCAAGTCCTAAGAAGAACACATCAGTGTAAAATAGATACTCCACTCCCGGATTGGGTAAAGCAAGAACTAGCGCTGAAGTCAGCTTATCTTTTAGCTCATCAAAATCCAATTGGCAAGAATTATCCCATTCATACGGTACTCCCTTGCGAGTCAGATTCGTCAACGGACCTGCTATCTTCGAAAAACCTTAGATAAACCTCCTGTAGTACCCGGCTAACCCCAAGAAACCACGCACCTCTGTTGGTGTCGTGGGTTGTCCCTACTCCCTCACTGTTGACACCTTGATAGGGTCAATCGATATCCCTAATTTCGACACAACATGCCCCAAAAACTGTACCTCCTGTGACCAGAATCCACACTTCTCATACTTAGCATACAACTGATGCTCTCCTAGAGTCTGAAGAACATGTATTAAGTGCTCGGCATGCTCCTCCTTAGCCTGTGAATAAATTAGAATGTCATCCATAAAGATGATTACAAACTGATCCAAGAACTCTCTGAACACTCGGTTCATCAAGCCCATGAATACGACTAGAGCATTTATCAGCCCAAACGGCATGACTCTGAACTCATAATACATATATCTCATCAAGAAGTAGTCTTAGACATCTCCTACTCCCTGATACATAGCTTATGGTATCCTGATCCCAGGTAATTTTTTTGGGAGAAGGTAGCTGATAATACGCAAATATTATGTATTTCATCCCTCAAACCAACGCATTTTAGCCCCCTCGGGTATCTTATTCCCTATAATTATGCTCGTTAACTAGACAACCTCAAATTTCTATGTTAACATGTTTTGTAGGGGTTAATTGAGCTTTTATAGGTATTTGGATGATAAGTGTGAAGTTCGGACGCATTCCACTCGATTTCCGTACATGATCGCACGTTCAAGGGCATTTTAGTCTTTTCACAGCTTGGGCACCTGGCCCAACATCTTCATGGAAGTTGTATCCCTCCTCGTAAGCTTCGCGTGGCCCTAAACGGTGTGCGATTATGATTTAGAATGAAGAAGTTTCGGCGATTTTAGTGGAGGAGAAAATTAAACATGCCAAAACAGGGGGAAAGGAGAAGCAACCCTGCTTGATCGACCAATCGATCAAAAGGATCGATCGATCGATTGATCCTTCAGAATTTGGCCATCGTGGGGAGACAGTGGGATGATATTTTTTCCATCGATCGATCGATCCCCTGTTTACAGATGATATTTTGGCTTTTCTTTTCTTTTCTCTTTTCTTTTCTATTTTATTTCCCACTTACTATATAAGGTATTTTTTTGTAAATATCATAATGAAGTTATAGAATTCATTTTAGGATAGTTTTAGCTTAGGGTTTGGGTTTTTGAAGAGTTCTTCTTTATTTCACTTTGGATTGACACCCAATTGGGCTTGTATGTTACACTATTCATTACCCTCTCCATTAATATAGTGTGTATTTCATTTATTCGTTCTTTCTAGTTAATTTACATGCTTTCTAAATTAGGTTTTCAGGCTTTGTTTACTTGCTTTCTAGTGTAACTTTATCGCATTTATTTACCGCATTTTTAATAAGCTTTCTAGCTAATTTAGTCTAGGTTGTGTTTGAATGGAACTCACTCGGGTTGACACGTTGCTTTGCTTTGGTGATGGTGTTTACGGGTCTATTTCAGGTGCGTTGTCCTAGTTATTGTGCCTACGGGATTTTACGGGGCATATCATGTATGTCCTGTGCTTATGACCTTGAGTGCGTAATTTTCGGGGTATTTGTTAATGCCAAAATCATATTAGGCTTTTATGCGGATTTAGGGGCGTGAAAACCCTTGGTTCAATTAACTGTCAAAACTAGACGCACTCATAATAACTTGTCGACTCATGTATCCATTTTATAATAACTAACCGAGGTGAGGGATATTCGACGCAACCTATAGTTTTACTCGCTTTCTTAATCTAGTTTCAATACACTTGCCTAGATTAATATTTCCCTTCTATGCATATTTTCCCTTTTTAGTTTGTAATCAACTTTTTCCTTTTATTTCGGAGTATTAAATCAATTAAATTCTAGCAGCTCATCTCTGTGGATTTTCGATACCCGACTTACCGTTGTGCTTGCCTCGCAGGTGTAGTTGTAATTTAGGTTTGTTTGTATTATCGCGGTGAAACGAAAAAATTACTATGTCCTTACACGATCACACCTTTCACGCGCTGACCAATATATCTCCTCAATTAATTGAATAAGTCATTGATTCGGGGCAATGAATACCTATTCGGTATCGTGAATGTATCATCTTCCCTTATTACACCGATTTATTCTCGATGTAAAACATTTGATATCACTTGTTATGTCATATCGTACGGTTCTACTGACCGTGCATAGGAATAAAATTAAAGTTAAAGTTATGGTCTCCCTTATGGATGATAACCAGGGTACCAAACTCATGTGCTAAAGACCAACCATCCCCAGCTCCCAACGTTCGCTAGGTTTCATGCGTGAGATGTGTCGTAAAGAGAAATTCAAACAAGGAACCCCCGCGATACACTACTAACTAACATTGTCAGCAACGAAAGTTTTGGTCCTTAGTATTTATCTCGTACACCACATCCCTTCTTCCTTCTAACCTTAGAGCATCTATTCTCATGTTACGAAAGAGATATGCAACACATTACTCCTACTAACTTGGCGTTAGGCTCTTCAATTTGCCACAAAATTATTCCCATGCCCAGAGATATTTCATTCTTTCCTGAATCACTTTAGTAAACATTTCTACCCATACGGATTTGGTATAACGAGACGACATACTCCCCAAGTCTCCGTAGGATTTAATACCTATATATACAAGTGGCTCCGTTTCCTCTCGGATGACACTTAGTACAAATTGTTTCATATCCAGGACTAATGGACACCAATATTGTTCTAATGGTCTATCATCACACAAATTTTAATTATCTGAATCAAAATCAGGATAATAATACATTTTACTATCATGTTTCTCAAGTAGTACAAGTAACCTGTAAAGCACAAAGGTTATTTGAATTTTTCCTCGTATCTAAAAGGAAACACTATAATTGATAAGGTATCGTACCTCCAAACGTGGGTGGTAGTTGCGGTATCAGTGGCAAAATTGCATATCGGGCATTATAGATACGTCCATACTATATTACCTGTTGTTGTTGTGAAGTCTGTGTTACTGGGGTGATTATCCCTGTTTACCCAATTTGGTTATTCTATGGTGTCGGGTGAACATCCAATGACTGTTGAATGATCTTGCCCTTGCTAGGGCAATTTTGACGGTAGTGGCCCCGTTTGCCGCATATGAAACACTTACGAACACAATTTCTTCCCCGCTGGCCCTGATGGTCTCGCTGACCTTGTTGAATTGTATGAGGCTGTCCTCCATCTCTTTGCGGGCAAACTTGGCATTTGTGGCCATTTCTTCCACACTTAAAACACCAATTTATGAAAGCTTTCTGTCCTTGGCCCTGACAGGTTTGGCTCTTCCTACGATTTCCACAGTCTTCTTGATCTTGATGACTCTGAGGAACTTGTCGTTGTTGCGACGGTATTTTCCTATTGTTATTATTCCTCGAAATGTCATAATGATAAACTTCTCTTGTTCTTTTGCCCCCCATAAGCTGCACGCTACAATTTTGGTACTGCAATATTACGGTAGTCACTGCTTGTGCCACGATGTTCGCTATCTCAGTGATTTCCTCTCTTTCTTGGTGTACCTGAGGTATTTGTTGGTCGTGTACCACATTTACTTCTTCATCGGTGTTAGCGTGACTCTCCCCCATAAGAGACATCTGAAATTCAAATGAATTTTATAAGACCACCAACCATACATAACATTGTAGAAGAAATATGTAATCTACAACACGAAACAAGGATGTAACAATCCTAATAGTAGGGATCTATATCAAAGACGCTAAGCGGAAAATGCAATACACCGTACAGATCCTAAAGGACACTAGAACCTGATGCTCTGATACCACCTGTGACACCACGCCTAATTAATTATCGGGTGATCAGTCCTTATTTAATTAATTTCAGAATATCAAGTTGGTTCAGATAATGCATAATTGACGAAAACTCAAATCTTAATTTAATAAAAAACTAACCACCTAGTATTTAAAAAGGGTGATGTCCAAATTTTATCTTGTTGCTAACCAATATCAAAAGAATAGCAATAAATTCCATGCATCACAGTAATATAAATAAAGTCTAACTGAAGTAATATAAATGACTGGAGTAAAACACATCCAGATACAATCCCATACAATAAATCCAATAAAAGGAAATCAAATCTAAGAGAGAATTTAAGACAACTAAATCTCTGTATGTAAACAGAAGAAAGGACGATATGTCCAACAGGATAGATAACTGAAAAAAGGGAGAATAGGCTGAGTCGTCTACTAGCAATTATCCTACAGCTTTCACAGCAGTTACAGCACGACAACTGAATAGAGTCTCCTAAGGCTGTATCCCTATGGCTGGGCACCTAAAAATAATGGAACAATATAAAGATATATAGAAAAAACGGGTCAGAGCCCGAGTTGAAAACAATTTAAAATAGCAAGTTCTTAAATTGATTCAATTATCAAAATTATTATTCAAGTTAACTTGGCGTACTCACTTGAGATACTTACCCCTCGATCTAGTGTGCACGCCTAACGAGACTAACTGCCCATACTAGTCATGATACCCTGACTGGGTACTAAAGACATACTATTTTGCTGGAAAGACTCCCTAAATAACTCAAAGTCGGCGTACTTAAGATTTCGATATAGGTTTAAAATTACTTTAGTTTATTCCCATATTCTTCTAAATGCCGAGCTGATAATACCATAAGTACACATTTAAAAATAGAGTCATCAACATAAGACACCAAACAGGATTTCGTTATACACACATTATTCTCTTTATGTATACGTATAAATATATATATAAATGTAGCAATATTACACGCCTGGTTGAGAAACCCTTATTGCTACGAATAATCGACTATCTTGTCCCATTGCAACGCTCAGTCTTAGAGGATAATAGGTTCAATCTCTCGAGAACCAATAAAAACACAAACACCTATTGGAGACGAACATAGTCCCAAGTCAATGGGCTATGCACATAGATACGCACCCATACGACCGTCATCACTATCATTCTCATGGATAGCCTGTACCTAGGTTCCATGCTCTAGTGGTACGACTCTAAATCCCTCGAAGGCACACAAGATCCGGTCGTCCACAATACGTTAACCTTCGTTCGATAGCTAGTAGTTAGGTATGTCATACGCATAATATTTTGAGCAGTAAACATACTCACCACTTATATAAATTCATTGGCCTTCCCACAGTCTTGTATTCGCAGTACGAATAATATATCCCTTATTATACCCCGTACCTTATTCGTATATACTCTCCCTTGTATTTTCACATCTCTCTAATTATATGAATTTCCATACCTTCCTAGGGTCGACATCTTCTCCGCTCACTAATAATTATAAATTTTTAAGTCACTCGACATTCATACAGGTTTAACACTCATTTAAATAAGCGTACGAAAAGTTTGAAACAAAAATCTAGAATCTCGTTAGAAGACCTAGGAAATCTCGTTCGAACGAGGTCATTCGAAGGAGGGTCATTAGAATGAAGCCCCCCCCACTTAGTACGAACTACTAAGATTGTTAGAAGAGACACTAGAATCTCGTTAGAAGTCTCGTTCAAACGAGGTTGTTCGAACGACATGGGCTGGACTTCAAACGAAATTTCTGCGGTTGCCCAGTTCATCTTCAAAGTTCGTTTTTCCAGATTTTCTCATTTAGAATATCAACCTAAACCCATTCGAATCCAAGTACAAGGTTTCCAGACTACTCTAAGTGACCCTAGAACACTTCTTAGCATAGTTCAGGGTTCAAATCCTTCTAATCATCATGTATATTCAACAAATTCTTAAATTTTCCCATAAGTCATATTAATGAAAACCTATAATTATTAATCAATAAAAACCCCATTTTTATTTGGTGATTAACATCTAATTCAACAAATTCCACATTCCTATTAAGGGGAAAAATCCTTTACATGCAAACCCCCATCAAATTTCTAAGATTCCTACACAATCTCATCATAGGTAAACCAATTTTGGTATTAATAGTTCTAAAACCTCAACATATGTTAACAACAATAATAAATACTAAGAGAAAAAGCAAGATAATCACTTTACTTAAAATGAACTTCTGATTCGCGGGTTGAATTAGGTATGGGAACGATCCTCTTTAGATGTTCTATGCGTTGGTGTACTTTTTGGTGTGAAAGCTTGAGTTCTTGGCTTAGGGCTCTAATGGAGTCTTTTTCTTCTTCCTTGGTTCTCTCCCTTTTTCCCTCTATTTTTCATGTAGGTTGAAACTAACAGGCCACTAACCCTAAATGCTTTTACTTAAACCCAATTTTCGTCCATTTAATTACCCAATAATCCTTAAAGACCAAAATACCCCTCTGGGGTGTCGTTTTAGGTTAAAAATACCCCAGACTCCAAATAAAATACCTGAGTACTGTTTTATGACTATCTCGACCCTTACGGACACTTTAGCGCACTCAAAATAGTCATTTGAGTTATACAAAAAATAATTTTCCTTTGAAAACCCCAAATACATACAAGTGACGCGACTCATACGTGTCCGAAATATTTATAACATAACTGTCGTGTATCTCATGCCCGACCATAATATTATTTCAATAACTACTAACTCTCATCACGCTAGTAATTAATATCATAAAATCGGATTAATTACAATTTAAATTTTCTCGCTTTAATTTAATAAATCCCCATTTTCCATAATTTCATAAAAATAAATATACGTCAAAATACGGGGTATTACAAAAGCCATTAATAAAACAGCCATTTCCTATTACCTTGATGACTACCCTGTGGAAGAGGTTGATGTTTGAGTCTCTAAAATTCCTGGATGGAGATATTCTCTACACCTTTTAAGAGGACCTCCATTAGCAAATGTTTTTTTACGGCACTGGAAAAAATAAGGGATATGACATCAAGATGGATTTTACAAAATAACTGATATCCCCTGGTGACTCTTACACTACCATTGCCATCAAGATGGATTTTCCCTGCACCAATAATATGATCGCATACGAGTCGTGCACTACTAGCCTCAAAGTCTCCATCAAGAAAGGTATCAAACATTTAGATGTCTATAAGGACTCTGACCTCCTCATCGGTCAAGTCTTTAGATGATGGAAAGTCAAAGATGAGAAGCTCTTACCTTTACATGCTTACCTAGAAGAGAAGGCCTTCCAGTTCCAAGATATCATCTTCCACTACTTTCCCCCAGAAAAGAACAATTTAGGAGATGCCCTTGCTACCTTAGACTCCATGGTTGACATGCTCGAGGGAATAACAATAAGTCCCTTCATAATATAGAATCAAATTGTGTCAACCCATTGCTATTATATTGAGTTAGTCACAGAGGAAGATTTTGATATGGCCGAGCATCGATACAATGATATTTGGTGCCTCCTCAATCACGGTAGGTATCTATAAGACACCAACAAGAAAGACCGTGTGACCCTCTGCAAACTTACTACCCAATACTTCATCTACAACAAAGCACGGTTCAAGAGAAACTTCGATGGAACCCATTTTCACTGCATCACATGGGCTGACATTAAAGAAATGATGCAAAAGATCCATAGTGGGGAATGAGGACACCACTTGAATGGTCACATTCTTGGTATGAAGATCATCCAATAAGGGTATTAATTGACCACCATGGTTAAGCATTGCACCTCTTACGTCTGGAGAAGTCTCAAATGCTAACAAATTTCCAATCTCCAACACTTACCCCCTCGCGAATGTATAACATGACTTCTCCCTATCCCTTCACCACCTGGGGCATTGGCATAATAGGTAAAGTCACTCTAAAGCTTCTAATCTACATGCATCCATCATAGTTTCCATCGATTACTTCACCAAGTGGGTCGAAGTCAAATAAGATGCAGTACTGAACAACAAAAAGGTATCCAAGTTACTCTAAAAGAACAACATCTCGTGATACGGAGTCCCTCATTAACTAGTATCAGACAATGTGTTGCATTTTAAATTCGAGGTCACGAAATTGGTCAATGAATATTATATTCACAGACACAAATCTTCTCCCTACTAACCTCAAACCAACGGAGCAATTCAATTCACCAACAAAAACCTTAAATCCATTATTAGCAAAATAACTGAGAGTTATCGATACTAGGCCAATCGGATCGCTTACTCCCTTTGGGGATACCGTAATTCAGTCAGGACATCTACTAAGGATACCCCTTACTTTTTAGTAAACGTTATGGAAGTAGTCTGAACCATTGATTTAGAAATACCTTCACTGTGCATTATGCTTGAAAGAAAAGTCAGCGAGGAAGATTGGTATAAGAGCTTCCTATACGAATTGTTACCCTTGGATGAAAAGAGACTAAAGGCTATATACCACATATAAGGGTATTATCATCAGATAATGTGATTATTCAATAGGAGAGGTGAGGACCGTGGTGTTCAAGAAGGAAACATAGCCCTCAAAGAAGACCCCACAGGGAAATTAAATCCAAACTGGAGTGGAGCCTAAATCGTGAAAAAGATCATGTCAGCAAGCATCGCTATGTTCACTCACCTTGACGGAGAAGAGATGGTGTGTCTAGTCAACCTGGACCATCTTAAGAAAAATTATACCTTTAGTCTAAAATCTCGACGTGCTTCGACTCCTCTCATCTCCCTTCTATTCTTTAAAAAAATTTATCATTTCCCTTTACCTAGAACTACATGGGTCTTGGTCCTCTAAAAAACCTTTTTACTTCCAAAATGAAATGCAGAAAATTTTTTAAACCCCAAGAGTTACGTAGGTAGCTCATACGCTTTCCATAGTCACGATCCCCTTCTTTTTTTAAAAATTCTATTTTTTTCTTACCTCCGAGAACCACATTTCATTTTATAATTTACATGAGCAAAAGGATTATGTATGCCTTAGAGATTACTATAGATAATACAAATTTCAAGAGGCACAAAATATGATCAAATTCTTATTTTATTTCATAATGGGAAAATTCAGTACAGTTACCTGAAGTATCAGCAATGGGAGTTAAAATAACCACCCTTCGTTGACCAGATTATTCTAATCTAATTGTCCCTATAACAAGCCTAACAAAAATTTCCCAAAATTATTCCCCAGAACAAAAAACAAATTAAAAACGTTCAAACACATCTCCATCACAAAAGCTTCATAAGAGATAATTAGAACTTCACAAAAGACCTTATTCGTAGCTTTCGAAAGACCCAACCCCGTCATCATCTCCTCCTTGGGGGGCCTAAACTTACCTTACCTGATTGGTATTCCAAAGGTTGTCCATAGAGAGACATAACCTAATCAGCCTAGATAAAACCATTACTCCCCCTTCCATAGGGTCAAAAAGGATAAATCATTTTGTCCGGTCTTCTCTAGAAAGATCTTTGCAACCTCTTTTTTTCATAGAAATTTCAGATAATCTTTGAACACATGCCAGACCCTGCCTATGGATTGAGAGGGATGGGTTGACGGGCGATGATTCTCCCACATATATCCCATCTCATGCGCATGGATTCGATTAAGTTTTCCATAGGAAAGAAGTCTAGTGACCGAGGAGGTACTATTATTTCTCATTCGACATGGCACCAGAGCCATCAGGGGAAATAGAATTAGGTCTTATGAAGGCCAACTAACCAAAAGTACTAGTATTATTTCACTTCTAGAATGGGTTGTAGCTGCCCCCCCCCCCCCCCATGATACCGGCCAACGAAAGCATCAAGCTCCATGATCCATGAACTATTTAACCCAGTTCTCTATGGATGGGCCAAAACTGATAGAGAATAGAGTAAAGAAATTCAGCACAACTTCCAAGCGATATTCAAGAGGGACCACCAAACAGAATCTCTCATCCAGCCACATAAACATCATAACCGAGTTCCTTCTCAGAAATTTGAGAGACCTTCCTGCCAAGAATTTAGACCGTTCAGGTCCTCTATTAGTATCACCGTCATAGGATTACGATGATATGACATCCATGATGTTATGGCATCTAGTTTAGGGAGGTCCCCAATCACCAATAATAGCCTCGAAGTTAAGTCCAGGACACCAACTCGAACATGGCCCGCATCATTGAAATTTCATATATGCATAGAATACATGACAACTACAAGAGATATCATTCTCCTAATGACCAACGGCTGAGCCACCAAAGGGGAAATATAGATAAATTTTGCTAATAACACCCGAGGAGACCGAGAGAATTTGGGCATAGTCAGCAAAACACTGGGATTAATTCCTAACACGGATGAAAACTCCTTATAGGTCGGACACACCTTCCCCAAACCAAATGGGAAAACGTGGTCCTTAAGGTAGCAAAATTGCACTACTGCCGCCAACATATTCCAATCAATATCTCGTTTGCATCTCTAGGAGACTTGGTGAAAATGAAAGGATTCATAATATCCGTTATAAAGACACATGGCTTCTAGGCTCTCGAGATATGAAGCACATTTTTCACTCATGAGAAGGGCCATTTGGGAAATAATAAGGCAGAAAGCAAGAAAAAACAAAGAAGAGAAAATATGAATGGGTGAAAAACTACACCCCCTTTTATACCCAAATACCTTGGCTAAAGACAAAAAACTCAAAGGGCCCGAAATAAAACCTACCCTTATAAGTACTTTGGGCTGCAAGAAAGTGCAATCAAAGCATTAGGGTAATATGACTGGACTCACCTGCCGATGGGAAGGACAAAAGGTATGCTGATAGGGAACCCCCTTATTTAAGAAAATTACATCTTTTAACTTATGTCAAAATTAAAAACTCAGAAAATAAATCCTTACTTTAAAACCTCCTCGTTATTTCCTCCAAGACTATCCATTTTTACCCATCATATTTCATCAAATTATATAATCGCGTTTATAAATAGACGTCCTATCTCAGTGGCAAATTAAAAAATGCATGTAGAATAAGTTAATAAAACAAGAATGACAAAATAATAAAAAAAAAATCTTCACATATATTGCCATTTGCACAATTACATTTTATTCAGGTAGAAGAAAAAAAGAAAATACAAAGAAATGTGACTCAACCCGGACCCAATCCCTCAATCTCTCTCTCTCTCAAGACCCTCAATCCTTGCGGAACGTACATTTTTTCTAGCGACGAGTATTAAAATCTCCACTCCCTGATCCCGATCCCTCTTCGGAGGTAGCAGACGAAAATAGACAAGAAGGAATAGGGAGAAAATCCTTGATGTAGGCAGTTATAGACGCTACCGAGTCCCTGATGTCCTTCCGCCAAATAGTCGGCATTCCAACATGCTGCAAGAAAAACCACATAATTAAAAGCCAAAGCAGTCAGTAAATAGCAAAGAAAGAATAAAAATGAGACAAGATAGAAAATATAAATATACCTCACACTAAAGGATGTCCTCTGTCAGACCCAGCAAACCACCGAATTAAAGCGGTGTAGCAGGATCAATGATCCCCCTTCAGTCAACCAAAAATTATATGAGGGAAACATCCTATTTTGTCGCCACCGCTAATGACATGCCACCTATACTATGGGTAGATCCCATCGGCATACTCGTACCCCTGCCCGAAGATGTCGAAGGTAGAGTCATGTTCTTCACATTTTAAATATATAACAACATCACCTAACTCATCACAAAATTGAGGTAGTAGTAGGTCGATGCCGTATCCGTATAAAGAGAATAAGCCTCTCCGAGCATCCCCGCCATCCTGGACTCATCCAATATCTCACGCACCAGCCTCATAAACATCAGAGGCACCATCGGTGGAACCGCCACCTCGTACTCCACTATTTGCCACCCAAATATTTCTCCCAAGTACCAGGAGTATCCAAACTCATGTTCCATCAGCCTTCACATATGTGCATGCTTGATTGTCACCCCTGTGAACTAAGGAGTCATTCTCCAAGGCTAGAAGGTCACCTGCAAGCCCCTCCAAACATATAAGTGTTTGTGCAAAGAAAAAAAATTATTCAAAAAAGGTATTTAAAAGAAAAAAAATAAATAGCTTGATCACTCGTCATAGTGTTTAGGTCTATTCACATTGTCGCCGGGGATAGAGACTGGTTTGACTTTCTATTGGACTTTCACCATTAGTACATTTGACAGAATTCCCCTAAGTCCTAGTATTTCATGGATATCAACTTGGAGTTGATTATCATCACCTCATAGAACCACAGCTACAGAAAGGACAAGAGTCAGCAATCAGATAAAACCAACAAGAAATGCAGGCAAATACTAAAAAAGAAAAATATGAGAATTACCTCCAACAAATACGTGTCCCACATAAAGGTCTATCGATAACACCGAGTGAAGGCATCCAAATAGAAATAAAGGGTGGACAAGGTCAGGCTCCCCAATCGTAGGCTGGGACCTCTGAAAAGATCCTCAAAATGGTAAAAATGAAAGATGGACGAGTCGCCACTCATCGCCACAAAGAAACCTCCCAATAAGAGCATAATGAATAATAGGGCCAGCTGCCTCACATGCATACCATCCATCTCGTTAATCCTCTTACTCAAAAGAACCTCCCTCAGAGAAGAGATGCAGATATAATGTCCAAAAACTATCCAACAGACATCCCTCAAACATTCCTAATTTGCATCAGGCATCAAACTTGTTGTACGATCCACCTCAATCTTCACACCCTCATGGTATATCCCAAATAGGTACTGCACAAATATGGGAGGCACAGTCATCTCCCCAAAACCCAAATGAAAGGTGTGGGTGTTACGATTCCTTGTCCTAGAAGAATGGTTGTCCATCGTCTTATGTAGAAGAGTATGGTCATTAATAACTAGCTCAAATAAAATAAACGCATTCTCATTACCTAAGGTAATGGTCACCCTATCTCGCCAGTCTAGGCCCGCCCAATCATTCACACTCAACCGCGCCAAGTTGTGTCCCTTAACATCGGAAGAGATTACCATTTTATAAAGAATCAAGGGCTTAAAAATGGATTTTAGAAGAAGAAACAGAAGATTCATATGCAGAAAGATGGGAAATATGAGGAGGGTTCTTTCCCTTTTTAAAGGAACCCAAAATAAATGTCGATCGGTAGGCCCCTGCCAATACTGGTCGTCACCCGCCTTTTCCTATCCCCAAGAAAACCTAAGAAACTATGCCACCTACCAAATTATAATCACTATATCATGTTGGCCATCATAACCCCTGAAATTTTGTACAAAAAATGCCACAAAATTCTAGAAAAAATCTAAAAATTCCCCGAAAAAACTCCTAAAACATCTCGACAAGTATTAGAACATTCCTTCATCAAGAAAATCATTTTAAGATCCCACAATTCCCAGCTAGAACCCTAAAATAATGCATCCCAAAAGTTCAGCACAACTCTCCATCAGAACCCAAAATCAAATGCTTCTTTAAAATCCCCAATGGAATCCCCAGACTAAACTTTCTCCCCCAAACATACACTATAAGAATTCCAGCTGCCCCATCAGGGTTACATCCAATTCCCTAACGGAACCTCTAAACAAAAGGTATTTCCTCCCAAAAAGGGCATGATTTCTAGTCAGATGACTTTTTCCAACAAAATCACAAAGCAACACAATGTATCAAGTGTAAATGACTCCTCAAAAGAGCAATCCCAACTTTAGGTCCTCATAATTGACCTCGACCCGCACAATTGGTCTCTTTAAGTTTGGGTCCTCATAATTAACTTCGGCCCAAAGAATTAGTTGTTACCACTTTAGGTCCTTAGAATTAACCTCGACCTCCATAATTGATAGCTACAACTCTAGCTCCTCATAATTGACCTCAGCCTGAAGAATTAGTCGCTAAAACACTAGGTCATTCGAATTTTCCTTGACCCACATAATTAGTCTCTATAACTTTACATCCTCAGAATTGACCTCGACCTGCAAAATAGGTCATCATCACTTTAGGTCCTCAAACTTGACCTCAGCCCGTAGAATTGGTATCTACAACTTTAGGTCCTGAGAATTAACCTTGGCTCGTAGAATTGGTCGCTACAACTCTAGGTCTTTAAAATTTACCTCGACGCGAAAAATTGGTCACTACAGTTTTAGATTCTCAGAATTAACCTTGACCCATATAATTGATCTCTATAACTCTAGGTCCTCAGAATTGACCTCAGCCTCCAGAATTGGTCGCTAAAATCCTAGGTCCTCAGAATGTACCTCCTCCCTCACAATCGATCGCCGCAGCTTTAGATCCTCATAATTTACCTCAACCCACAAAATCGATCATCATAACCATAGGTCCTCATAATTAATCTCGTCCCTCAAAATCGACTGTCATAACTTTTGATCCTTGGAAATGTCCTTGAACTCCAGAATTGATCATCCCCAATATTACTTTAGGTCCTCATAATTGACCTCGGGCCTCTTAATCAGTCATCCTCATCCCTTTGGTCCGCAAAATCGATCTATTTCCCAACCTCCATGTGGTGTCTATTCGATGGCTTTCACTTTTTCCAAAGATCCCATATCAAGGGGCTCTATAGACATCACATTCTTGGACCCTCCTAGGACACTCTTTAAGTACCTAACGCTTCTCCATTCACCATAAAAACCTAGTGCATGCTTCGAGTACCGATCTAGAGGCCCCCCAGTCATCCTCAGGCCTCGTTTGACTTTTGTTAACTTTCTCGTTAGAGTGAAATCTTAATAAATCTTTGAAAGGATATGAATCCCCTTTTGAATGATACACCCCATGCAAAAATCACCTTTACTATTTGAATAAATGATTCGTTTTACTATCAAAAATCGATCTTGAGGTTACTAGGCACTCTAGGACCTGTTTTGAACCTAATCAACTTCCTCTCTCAACTGGGAGCTTGATAAATATTCAAAGGGATCTGAATCCCCTTTCTAATGGTTCGCCCAGTGTGTGAAATGGCCTTATTGTTCAGATGAATCGTTTATTTTCCAATGAAAACTAATCCGGAGGCTACGGGGCACTCCCGAACTCCATTTGACTCTTGTCAACTCTTCAGCTTGAATGAAATTGAATGAATCCTTAAAGGTAACTGATAACCCATTCCAATGGTCCACCCCATGCACGACTTAGTCTTACGATACGAACAAATGACCCATTTTACTTTGAAGGTTCAATGGGCACTTTCGAGCCTCATTTAACCAAGGTTAACTCTCCAAACTGACCAAGATTGAATGAAACTTATAAGGGCTCTGAATACCCATTCCAAAGATTTAACCCGTGAAAAAGTTGACCTTACAGTTTGGATGAACGATCCGTTTTCCTCCAAGAATGTCCCATCCAAATAATCGTTGAGTGCTTTCAAGCCCCGTTTAACCAAAGTGAACTATCGAACCCGGGATCATGCTATGGATTCTTAAAGGTCTCTAAATATCCTTTCCAACATTATGCCCTATGTGTGATTCGGACTTATGATTTTGATGAGGTTACAGAATAGCAGACCCATTTCCCTGCCAGTCGACAATGTGTTTGAGATTCCTGCCGATGGGCCGGACAATGACGATGCCGATCAACACCCTCTTGACCCTATATATGTAAATCATGATCTAACTTTGAAGGCAAACCTAAAACCATCAACTTTAGTGATCTCAACAACATTCTTCTAAATTCAACGAAGTTTCCTCATTTGAAACTTCTCCCAACCTTTCATTTCCATCACTTTCACACTCAATTTAGCAAAATCCCCTTCCCTATCATCATTCATTCCTCATCCACTTGCAAGGAATCCTTTCAACAATCAAGATGAATCTTTAATCCTCGAAGGACGGGCCAATCATATTCTCTCTCTTTTAAGTTTCCTTATATTTTTATTAGTTATCTAATATTTTCTTTAGCATTTTATCCTTGTTAGTCCATACATATTAATAATCTCAATTTTTATTAGTAGTATTGAATATAACAAATTTTCAATTAAAAACCCAAAAAGCAAGAAAAAAGAGGGTTTTACTCATAAATTCCAAACATGATTCTTCATCAAATTTTGTCAAACCAAAGTATCTTTCTACAAACACACATCTAAATAAAATCCCCGGATGGAATTATGGAATAAACCCCACCCTCATATTTCATGCGAACTACGTGGACTTTGATTCCTTTTTAGGATGCATAAGTGTTTTGGGTTAAAACCCGAGAGTTGAGTCCTCCTTGCGTATTTTTATTCATTGTTTTTATATATTGTATTTATGACTCTTATTCGTGCTTTATCAAAATATATTATCATTTCATCATAACGATCGATATCCCAATAAGTTCACTCATTATGTTTTTAAGTATTATTTTGGGAAAACTCCTACATATGACCTCACTCTGCCCTTCTCCATGATCTGAGTTGAGAAATTCCATTATCCATTTATATATGCACACACATATACTTCATGGAGTTTTTTTTAAGGAGAACAATAACATAAGCCCGTGAGGGACCGAGAGGGTGGGATGGGTGCCTAATACCTTCCCATTCTGTAACATAGCCCCAGGACCTTTGAACTATTGGTTTCGTAAGCATTAGTATGTCGTTGATACCATTCTCTTGAGGTGGTAACATTTCTTTTGCATGTTTTGTGCAAAATAGGTTGGCGACTCTATCTCTTTACCTCACCCCACATTGATAATGGATAAATCTCTCCTTCTTAAAAAGTCCACGAGACCCTTATTCTTATCTCCCTACAACCACGCATGTGTGATCATCGAGACCTCCCCTTTAGTAAATGGGAGGGAAGAGCTAAGAAAACCCATGGATGGACACAATAGGCCTAGTAATATGAAATGATTCGTGTACTAGTATCATTTTCCTCTATGAGGTCCCATCAATTTCTATCATGGTTCGCTTGATTTTTTATTCTGGTAGAGGTCCATGGGCAATAAGAGGAGCCAAGGGCTTCACCAATTGGGTTTGTAGTGGGACTTCGTTATTGAACATTTATTTCATTCTCTCAAACATTTTTGTAGGATCCATAAACTGAAGTAATACAAATATCTACATAGAAAAGATAAAAATATACTTAATCTCTCCATCAAACAACGCCAACTAATTAAGGGTAAATTTGGGTGACCTGAGGCCTCACCTTGATGAAGTGTGTGAGTTGGACATAGTTTATGAAAATAAATTAATAAGTTAGACACAAGTGTTTAATATGTTTTAAATTAAATGGTTGGGACTATGTACAAAGAATAAATAGGTTTATCTATCTTATATTAATAGTGGGATAAATGCCAAGTCACAAGTTCCTAGAGGATAAGTTACAAGTTCCTAGAGGCTATGTAAAATAAGTTGCTCGAAGGACTAGGATTACAAAACAACTAGAAGGGGAGAATCAAGGTGTGTAGTAAACACACCCTAGTCACAAACTCAGACGCCATAAATGTAGTTATTTTTATTTATAGTCTGTGAAGTAAGTTTCTTAAGTGTTAGCTCAAAAAATAAAATTAAATGAGGTTGTTGAGGGAATCCTCTAAGATGATCTCCTAATATAAGAGGAATGCACCTCTAGGACACTATATCTTCACTATTGGGACACTATAGCACTAGAATATTGGACTATCTGAAGCACCAGATCTAGTGAGAGATGAGAAAATTATCTTCCTTGTATGATAAGAACGGTAATTTATTCTTACTAAAAGACCTTTCCATTATATACACGATTTGAACTTGGATGAATTTTAGTTATCTATGTCACGGAGCCATAACATATAAGAAGTGTGGGTTTGAATCACTAGTGTCTATTTGATCATTGTGCTCAATTATGTGGGTCTAGAACCTCAATTCGGAATTGTAATAAGATTTGGTCCTTAAAATTATTATTGCCTTGAAAATCTTAGATCCTAAAATAGCTGTTGACGTGACTCAAAACATGTCTCTAACGCATGTAATTACGGATCAAGTGCAAGTCGGTCGCTCAATTTATAATCTGATAAATTGGGTATCAAACACAGTGGCTAAGATGATCTCTAGTAACGAATACTAACTAAGATGACTAACCCTCACGAGTGACTCCCAAAAGAGAAAAAGGAAATATGATTATGGTGGAAATTTTTATACTACTTCTAAATAAAGAAAATAAATCGTATCATAGTTAAATATGCATGAAAGACCAAAGATTGACTGATTAATTAATATGAAAGAAAGACAGGTTTGTAATACAATCTACTGACCCCTAGTAATTTCATCGGATACAAAACTAGTCAAGGATTAATAATTTAATCAAAATGAAGACTTTATTTGTTTCAAGAATTGCATATATTAAGGAATTAACTGTATGATACATAATCAAGAATAAGAATAAATTGCATGAGAATATTTTTAACATGCACGTCGCCATCTTACGTACTCCGATTACCAGGGGAAAAATGAGTTAAAAGTCCTACAACGGTCATATTAACAAAATGCCATACTTTCAGTTATTTGTTTAATTTAAGAACATATTTTATATCAATGCGAAACACATAGGGGTTTGTTCATGCATCCCAACCCTTGGAAACCTATCCAGATATATTTTTGCTAACTAAAACATTAAGGTGTAACAATATATGCAAGAGTTATTTCTAAATTATAAAAGATGCCAAAAAATTAGAAAAATAACTAATATCAAAGGAGAAGGAGAAGAAGACCAACTAAATAAAATATTTCTTTAAAAAGATCCACAAATCATAAACTGATGAAAAAATAAACGGCTTATGTTCTAACCTCCCTTTCTCCATTTAAAATGAGGTTAAAACATTGTAATATATGCCTAATGTTAAGTTATAATTCATCAAAGTCGTTTATGAAAGAGTCCTAAACCCATAAAACTCTAGGTAGAAATTCAGAATAAATTAAAATTCGTTATTAAGTCAACCAAACTGGTTCCCTTGGAATTTGAACCAGTTCGGAGGCCAACTTTTCTAGATTTTTTTTTTGCCCCTGAATTTTCTTCTCGACTTCGAACTCGCATAACTTCTTCACCATAGCTCAGATTGAGGCATACTTTCTTCCAGTGTTCTTGTAATTTCAGACTCTTTAACATTAGAGTTGGCTCCGCCTCCTATATATAGCTGAAAATTATGCAAATGCCCTTCAAATGTCTTTCCTTTTTTTCTTTCACTGTTTTAGTTTCTTTCTCGCTTTTACTTGCACAAAATACTTCTAAAACATATGAGAATTACATAAAACGAGAAATACTTGATAAAAATGGTTATTATCATGAATACAAGATGATTACAGTCTATTTACACCACATGGGATAGTAGAAATGCCTAATTTACATGGATAAATATGAAATATTTATGCCGAATCAAACCCCCTAACTTAGGACGTTTCTCGTCTCGAGCAATATAAAAGATTAAGAGTATGAGCTAAAGAAACTTACACAAAGTTTATTGTGAAAGAATACCTTTTTCGCTGATAAGTTATTGCATTTAGCATATGCAAAAGCTGTTAAACCCCTACGCTACCCTAGTGTAGGAGGGCCTTAATGATAAGCCTCTCATTAAATTATTAAATGAGATTAGAGATGATTAATATTGACAAATTTCCATCTGTTTATGCGACTGAGGTATTATTATGCGTGTTTAAGATATCATGCATATTTGTGAATTATTTATGCATTAACTAGACAATATTGTAGTGATTAAAAGTTTGACATATGTTATGGGACACATGCCAGTTAAAATTGAACATGTGTCACCACATGTTATTTGACATGTGGCGACCCACTTGTGTTGGTTTTAGCTATAAATATGCCTCACCCCCATACATGAGAATGGTATCTTCTTGGGAGAGAAGAGTGATTTCTTATCGTTTTTAGAGAGAGTTTTAGAAAATAGTTCTGGAAAAGAGTTTTGAGATGAGTTTCAACACCTCCTATCTCTACGAAAAAAACACCACAATGAGTTTTTCGACGAATAGTATGAACCCACGAACTATGTTGACTTTGATTCCGAGCATAATGGATACGTAGGTGAAATCGAAGTTCCTCAAGTCAAACACGTACAAAAATCGGGTATTTCCCCAATATTAAACTCCCCTCTTACATTTGGCGACACTGATGGGGAGGTATTAACGAGTTTTATCATGTAATGCCTCATTTGTGCTTAGAAAACTGGATAGAAAAGGAGGAAATAGGTTGCCAAAGCAATTTTTTGTTCCAATATCTATAAGAGAATTTTCTGCTTCATTTCAGATAAGAATTTAATATTGTAACTTATAATTTATTTTGCGTTACATTAAAATTACCAGATATATTAATCTGCAAAAATATCCATAGATTATTTCTAGATTTATGATAGGTTATTACTTATTAAATGTTTATTATACCCCTGCCCGAGGAACCTCATTTTGCCATTCATTTGACGCATTGAGGAACTTGAAACAAATCATATGAGATTTCCATTTTCTCACTTTGGTACTCGTATACGAACTGGTCCATACTACTAAAAGAGCTGTGAATGCTGTTTATATTCCCCATGGACCATATATTGAGTAAAGCCATTACTTTTGGCAGATAAACAGGAAAAAACATGGAAAATTATTATCATCGCAGTACTCTACATACATGTTATTTTTTATTAAAAAGATTTCTGAATATTGAAAATAGATATTTGAATTGATTTCACTTTCCTTATAGACAATTTATATTTTATGTCCTCAATGGACCATATATTTCTTATATAAATGTAGGCTTTTGTTGCGCCTGTATATAGAGTTTGACACAGTGATAACAATCATTTTGATATGACTCTGAGAGATCTTTGGGACCCTTTAGTCAATATCAATAAATGTTGGCACAAGGGTTTATGCGTTGATGGTAACTTTTGTAGTAAAACTACATATTTTATGTTCCCATGTGTACTAGCCAGCAGTAACAGTAAGCATATTTAATGGACTTTTTTTACTGATATTTGTGATGTCTCCCAATATACTATATAGCCGCATGCCTGTTGTACTATTATAGAGTCACCATCTAAAGTTTTTTTGTAGTAGATACGCATGCTTGTATGACTAAAATGAGATGATCCATGTGCCTAACTGTACACTCTACCTTTCTAAAATCAACTATATTGAAAAATAGTCCAATAGTTTCACAAAAAACTAATAGGGCATTTTAGTACAAGTTGTCCTAACCAGCAGTAGTACCCCAGCTCTCCCCAGTGAACCATTATACCGGAGTCATCCCTTTATCTCTTGGCTCAATTCAAATCATTAAATATTTGGAACATGACGTACTGGGTCGAAGGTAGCTTTACTCCTTCATCCTGCCAACAAGTCGCGCCAATAAATCTCCCATAAGAAAATCGATTGGCCACGCTCCGAAGTACCAATTGTGATTTAGCAATCGGTGAAAAAAAATTCGATTCACTACAAGATTTAGATATGATTTCTTACAAATTAACCCACCATAGATGGGTACAAACAGATTCACCTTTTGAGCAACCCACCTCAGATTTTGAACTAAGAACACCACCGACCCAATGGAGATGTTGATTTTGATCTCTCGATTCAAGAATCGCCTTTGGCGTAAATTGAAATCGACATACCTCTGTTTGCCCGCATGATTTCACAAAGAGTTAACAGAGAAATTGAACCTACCCAAATTTTTCTTCTCTGCCAATAGATGAATCTCGGTGTAGTGTACTTTGGGAATGTACGAAACCATTTGATATGCCCTATATAGACCCAACAGCTCAGAGACATCAACCTCGGCCAGAGATATGGCTGAGGTCCAAAGGGCCTTAGATTGGCAACTAGTGGTCTCGTCCCAAGCAAGGTCGGCCATAGCCGATGTCACTAGTTGCCTCAATCACACAACAGTTGAGGTCTTCATGATCCATGGGGCAGTTATTCATCAGGTCATCCAGGGCTGGCAACATTGGCTGAGTGCAAGCCGAGGTTGCAAAGACTACACCACCATCATAGCTAACCTCGGCCTGGAATCATCCGATGTTCCAAACCAGCTCCTGCATAACCTCAGCCCAGGCCTACATTATGACTTCACTTGTCTTACCTCGGATTTACATGAGCCGAGGCCATCATGAATGATCTCGGATTGGGAAATAGCCAGACTTCACCGTACTCTCCCAAGCCGAGGTTGGTACCAGTCGAAGATAGCCGAGCCTTTACTCGCATATGTACAGCTTGGAACACGTGGACAAATCTGTTATAACCGAATTATTCCCCCCACGTGAGGGAATATTGAGGTCATCATTGCTTAGTTGAGATCAGCCAAGTGTCACTCTCATACTGGTTCGATGCTTATGCACATGCTCATTGTATGCTTGGGGGTACATTACACCCCCCAAGCACTATATATAGAGGTCATCATCTACCTTGTAAAATGGTCAAAAAATTACAACCCTAGATGAAACTCTATCATTTTACACAGTAGAGAGAGAAATCTTGAGAGATTGTATCCATGGCCATTAGTGACTTTATTCAGTGATATTACTCACACACACTCACAGTGGGCGTAAGCCAGATTGGATGAACCACTTACATTCAAGTGTTCATCCTTTTCTCCTCACCTCAATCTCTTATATTTAGTATACTCTTGTGCTTCCATTATTATCAATAGTTTGATCTTACAAACACCATAACTGGTGGTGCTATTTCCAGCATCATCATTTTGGCGCCGTCTGTGGGAACGAGAAGCTGTTTCTTCCACTTTATTTATTTAACCTCACCGGAAACTCTGGTGGTGAACCAGGCCTCACCCCTTGTGTGGAGCTGTTTCACCATTGAAAGAGTTCCATTAAGATACAAAGCTTATTTACTCTACAAGCTCAATATTTTTAACACATGACACTGGAATTACCGCCACCTCTTCCACCGCCTGGTGCTGGAGGGCTAAGTTCCAGCTAGGCACCGCCTTAGTCCGAGATGTCAGAAATAGTAGTGGCCTTGAAGTCTTTGGCTACAACGCAACAAGTAATGGAGGAGAAATTTGCACAACTCTGTCAAAACATGATGAGACCACCTGGGGTCTCACCGGGGATGATCACTCCGACAGCTGTTCAGCCTCATCTTGATGCTAGTGGACCACCCCAGGCACCGCAAAAAGACCAACCCGCACCTCAGGGGAGGAGGGACATTGCTGACCCTAGACGTTTGCGTCTGGGAAGGTAAGGACACCCTTGCCCTGAGGATAGGTATGATGATCTGGAGGCGGAAGATTCTCCAAAATATTGTTGGGAGCCGTATGAGGTTTCAAATAACACAGTACGTCCTATCTAGTAGATCCGAGGTTATGAAGGCAGAAGAGATGAAGAAGCCCAATAAAGAGGATCAGCTTTTGATCGATTAAGCAGAGGGTCAGACTTTAAAAGGATCGACCTAATAAATGACCTGCGACAGAGGTTATTTAGGTCGAGAAGTGTAGCCGGCTCACAAAGGTAAAAGGGCCAACGTCGGCCTCATCATGGTCGACCTAACACAAGAAGAGGTAGGGACCAGGAAGAGGTCAATAGCCGACATTACGCTGCGGCTGGGGAACCCTCATTCCACCCCTTGGGGGTGGCTGGGGATAACCTTGGTCAGGACAATGTTGTAAGACCATGGAATGACTCCATCCAACATCTTGAGGACAAGATAGAAGACCTCATCAAAATTTGGGACCCACTGCAAAGAGGTTTCTTAGAAGGCTCTCCATTCGTGGCTAAGATAGTAAGCTTCCCTACCCCAGCTAAGTTCAAGACACCTACGGTGACTCCCAAGTATGACGGTAGCACCAATCCTGTACATCATATTGAGATGTACCAATTTACGGCGGGCATTTACTCAATACCAAATGAGATGAAATGTCGGGCCTTCTCCGGGACTTTGACGGTATATGCACACATCTGGTTTACCTCTCTTCTGAAAAACTCAATAGAGAACTTTAAGGGTTTGGCTAAATGATTCATTCACACTTTTGTTTTGGGGTAAGACCTCAAAAGAAGACAACCCATTTGTTGTACGTCAAATAAGGTAAGAATGAGAGCCTAAGAGACTACATTACCAGATTCAATAAAGAGAAACTTGAGGTTGAAGACTACGAAGAGAATATCGCCATGACCGACCTCATAGGAGGTCTGCAGAAAGGGAAGTTGTTATGGAAACTTGAGAAAGACCATCACAAGTCCATGGCAGAGTTGTTGGCAACCACGGGAAGGGTCATGAACGCTGAAGAGGCCATGGCTGCAAAATACGAGGATGAGAATGGCGGTAGCAGCGGAAAGTTTCAAAGAAAGAAATGATGGAAATAAGAGATCAGACGATGATAAGTTTGCACGCTACACCCCTATAACTGTGAGATGCGAACACATCCTCAATGAGATCAAGAATGACCGGTCGCTGAGATGGACAGAGAAGATAAAGGCTCCTCCACATAAGAGAAACAAGAACTTATGGTGCGAGTTCCACTAAGACCATGTCCATGTTACAGATAAGTGCTTCACCTTGAAGGATGAGATCGAGAAAATGTTGAAACCAGGAAAGTTGAGGAAGTATGTTGATGGCAAGGCTCCTAAAGGAGCAAGAGATGACCCTAGAAAGAAGAGAAACGACAGATGTCGTGATGATACTCCTGAAGGAAGAGACGATGACTCGAAGGGTGATGATGAGGACGATCCGGACCTCCCACCAAAAGATGACAACGCCCCAGTGAAAATGGTAGGTATGATCTCCTTTGGTGTTAACACCATATGCGGAGGACTCGTAGGGGGTGGTTCCGAAGTGGCTGACTGAAAGGCTCATGTGGAGGAGGCCAAGTTAGTGGCCAAGGCAGAAGTGGTCAATCTGACGTCTTCCAAAGACAAGCAGAAGAGAAAGAAGGTGGACATGGACAATCTCATAGTTGGGTTCTCCCGTCTCGACTTCAAAGGCATCCTAGCTCCTCATGATGACCCTTTAGTAATCACAACAAGGGTGCATGGATGCAAGGTACAAAGAATCCTCGTAGATGGAGGAAGTTCAGCAGATGTGATGTTCTCTCCCTGCTTCAAAATCCTTGGCCTTAGCAGAGCTAGGCTGGTACCCTATCATCATCCGCTAATGGGCTTCAGCGGTGAAAAGGTCCACCCTTTGGGCATGTATGAGATGGACGTGCGAATGGGCGATGAGTGGCCTAAGAGGTTGACCCAGAAGATCAATTTTTTTGTTATGGACGAGAACGTCTTCTTGTCCTATAACCTCATCATAGGAAGAGTGGCCCTTAAGGAGTTTGAGGCAGTGCCATCAACGGTCCACCAGATACTAAAATTCCTGACCCCCTATGGGGCAGGGGAACTACAGGGTGACCAGACCATAGCACCGGAATGCTACTTCAACTCAACTGAAGGGAGAGAGGCATACAAGAGAGAAACTACCACATATAACATTGATACACTTGACCCCAGATATGAAACAAAGTTAAAGAAAGGAGAGGCTACGGAAGAGGTAGAATCCATCGTCCTCAATGAGGACGAACCGGAAAAAACAGTCCAGGTCGGTAAAGCCTTAAATGCGGAGATCAAGGAAGAGCTGATAAGTTTCTTGAGGAAGAGGCAGAGTGTCTTCGCTTGGAGCCACGCGAATTAGCCTGGCATCGACCCTGAGGTTATGTGCCATAAACTCAACGTGACTAAGGATGCTAAGTCAATCAAACAGAGACAAAGAGTTTACTCCAGGGAGAAATATAACATCATCCGAGAAGAAGTCAGAAAGTTGGAAGAGGCCGAGTTTATAAGGGAAGTCATATATCTATAGTGGTTGTCAAACGCAGTCATAGTTCCCAAAGCCAATGGGAAATGGAGGATGTGCATAGACTTCACCGACCTGAACAAGTCTTGCCCAAAAGACATCTATCCATTGCCTCAGATCGACCAGATGGTAGATGCCACTACAGGGCATAAGATCACGAGCTTTATGGACGCGTATTCAGGCTATAACCAGATCTTCATGGACGCTGAAGACTCGAAGAAGACAACCTTCATCACTAACAAAGGGATATATTGCTACAAGGTTATGCCCTTTGGATTGAAAAATGCGGGGGCAACATACCAACATCTAGTGAATAAGATATTTAAGTCTCAAATAGGAAAGACTATAGAGATGATATGTTGATTAAGAGATTAAAGGCCTGCACTCATGTGGCAAACCTAGAAAAGACCTTCGATACCATGGACTTGTACATAATGAAACTCAATCCCGTGAAGTGTGTCTTTGGGGTAGGATCTGGGAAATTCCTTGGATTCATTATCAATCAAAGAGGAATAGAGGTGAACCCGAAGAAAATCAAGGCTTTGCTTGACATGAAGACGCCAAGAAGTATCAAGTACATTCAGAGACTCACTGGAAGAGTAGCTACACTCAACAGATTTATTTCCAGAGCAATGGACAAGTGTCTTTCGTTCTTTAAGGTGCTTAGAAAGGCCTTCGAATGGGACAAAGAGTGTGATGAAGCTTTCAACCAACTCAAGTCCTACCTCGGATCTCCCTTGCTCTTATCTCGACCCATAGGGGGAGAGAAGTTATATATTTATCTAGCAGTCTCTGAATCAGCTATAAGTGCAGCCATAGTATGGGAAGACGTTGGGGTCCAAAGGCCTGTATACTTCAACAGTAAGGCCCTTCAGGGGTCTGAACATAATTACCCTCGGATGTAAAAGTTAGCTTATGCCATGATACATGCTTCTAGGAAGATAAAGCCTTACTTTTAAGACCATTCCATGGTTATCCTCACCGACTCCCCACTAAGACAGGTCCTCCATAAACCTAAGAAGTCGGGTAGATTGATGACATAGTCCATTGAGTTGGGAGAGTATGACCTTACTTATCAGCCCAGGGTGGCCATCAAAGGGCAGGCACTTGCAGATTTTGTCGTTGAATTCACATGGGAAGAGGACGAGGTTGAGAACAACCTAGAGATTGCAGAGCAGTCAGACAACAACACCTTTCGAGATCCTGAAGAGGTTGTATCCAAGAAAACTAGAGACAGAATAGCCGAGAATGAGTAAGACTGGTACCTCTTCAGGCTTAGAGTCATGTTAGAAGGGAGTTTCTCATCAAATAAAGACATATGGAACCTCTTTGTTAACAGGTCTTCTTACGAATGCGAAAGCGATGCAGGGCTAATACTTTCAGCTCTAGATGGTTATAATGTTGAATATGCCCTAAGGTTTAACTTCAAGGCATCAAAAAATGAGTCAGAATATGAGGCCATGATAGCAGGACTCTTATTAACAAAGACCCTTAGGGTAAGACGACTCCTGCTTTATAGTGACTCAAGGTTAGTTGTTAATCAAGTGTTGGGGGTTTATGAGGCCAAGGATGAAAGGATGGCCAAATACCTAAAGAGGATGAGAACGATACTCGAAGGTTTTAAAAGGATAAATATGAAGAGAATACCTTAGAAAAATAATAGCCACGCAGATGCATTAGCAAGGTTTGCTTTGGTGATAAGGACAAATATAAGAAGGCGGTCCCAGTTGAGATCTTGCCCAAAGCGACCATTGAAGAAGAAGATGTCAGTAACCCCTGCCTCAATTTTAACCTAGGTAACTCATGGATGGATCCCTTATCAGATATATCACAAAGGGGGAGATGCCGTAATCAAAACTAGAGAGAAGGAAATTGAGGTATAGATCTGCAAAGTTCTTAATAGTAGGAGATGTTCTATATAATAAGGGATTCCTATTACCTCTCCTCAGATGTGTTCATCCCACGAAAGTTCCCCACATCTTACAAGAGGTACACGAGGGTTCTTGCTCCAGTCATAGAGGAGGAAGACCTTTGGCTAAGAGGATTATTACGCAAGGATACAGGTGGCCGACCTTGGCTAAGTATGCTAAAGCCTACGTGAAGAGATGCAATAAATGTCAGAGATTCTCCACCATCCCCCATCAACCTCATCATCCTATGACGTCGATCAATTCCCCTTGGCCATTCTCAGTGTGGGGAATTGACTTAGTGGGTCCCTTGCCAATACCTGCAAATAACTACTGATTCCTGATAGTTGCCATTGATTACTTCTTCAAATGGGTAGAGGTCGAGCCGATGATCACGATTACAGAGCAGAAGACTTTCCAATTCATTTGGAAGAACATCATATGCAGACATGGCCTCCCAAACACACTCATCTCGGATAATGGAACCCAGTTTAAGAATTCTTTCTTGGAAAAATATTGAGAAAGAGTTGGGATAAAGCAATTTTTCTCTTCTCCTGGCCGACCTCAGGCAAATGGTCAGACAGTAGTCACAAACAGAACGATCCTTGATGGGATCAAGAAGAGGTTAGAAGAAGCTAAGGGAGGATGGACTAAAGAGGTTTATGTTGTGCTATGGGCCAACAGAACAACGGCTAGGACACCAACGGGGGAGACCCCATTTATGTTAGCACATGGCTCAGAGGCTGTCATACTGATAGAAGTAGGACTTCCTACTCATAGGGTTTATACATATGACAGTGAGAAGAATGGGGAGAAGAGAAGACTTGACCTCGATTTGATCAATGAGAGAAGGGAAGATGCAAAAATTAGGCAGACAACTTACCATCAGAAAATAACAAAGTTCTATAATCAAAGGGTAAAATCAAGTCCCATAGCTATTGGAGACCTAGTGCTGAATAAGACGTTACAAAAGGAAAACAATCTTCATCCGAATTGACATGGTCCTTATAAAATGGTTGAGGAGGTTTTGCTCGGGACCTACAGGATAGAAAACCTTGAAGGGGAGCCTTTTTCTAATCCTTGGAATGCCGATCATCTAAAAAAGTATTACATATGATGTTGCAAGAGTTTCTATGTAAAATGTATCATCTTATGAAGAGATTATTAATGAGAAGATCGGTTCCCGTGTCAATTCTTAGTTCATTATGCTCTAGTGGTAGAATTTATGGGGATAACATCTTAGTTGATGACCTCGAACCTTAACATCATTAATTTGGGGAATATTGTATGAGTGTAACATCTTAAATGATTACCTCAGACCTTGATATCATTAATTTGGTGAAAATTATATGAGGGTAACATCTTAAATGATGACCTCAAACCTTGACATCATTAATTTGGTGAAAATTGTACGAGGGTAACATCTTAAATGATGACCTCAGGCCTTGACATCATTAATTTGGTGAAAATTTTATGAGGGTAACATCTTAGTTGATGACCTCAGACCTTAACATCATTAATTTGGTGAAAATTTTATGAGGGTAACATCTTAGTTGATGACCTCGGACCTTAACATCATTAATTTGGTGAAAATTTTATGAGGGTAACATCTTAAATGATGACCTCAGACCTTAACATCATTAATTTGGTGAAAACTTTATGAGGGTAACATCTTAAATGATGACCTCAAACCTTGACATCATTAATTTGGTGAAAATTTTATGAGGGTAACATCTTAGTTGATGACCTCAGACCTTAACATCATTAATTTGGTGAATATTGTATGAGGGTAACATCTTAAATGATGACCTCAGACCTTAACGCCATTAATTTGGTGAATATTTTATGAGGGTAACATCTTAAATGATGACCTCAGACCTTGACATCATTAATTTAGTGAAAATTTTATGAGGGTAACATCTTAAATGATGACCTCAGACCTTAGCATCATTAATTCGGTGAAAATTTTATGAGGGTAACATCTTAAATGATGACCTCAGACCTTAACATCACTAATTTGGTGAATATTTTATGAGGGTAACATCTTAAATGATGGCCTCAGACCTTAACATCATTAATTTGGTGAATATTTTATGAGGATAACATCTTAAATGATGACCTCAGACCTTAACATCATTAATTTGGTGAATGTTTTATGAGGGTGACATCTTAGTTGATGACCTCAGACCTTGAACATCATTAATTTGGTGAATATTTTATTTATGGGGCTTATGAAAACATTAAATGGAGGCTTCGGGCCTTAGCACAAACACATTGCATGACAGAAAAATCATTCAAAGAACATTCAACAAATAAAGGAATAAATCCCCCTTCAAAAGTTGACATAGAATAAAGTTAAGAATTACAAGCCATAATGTAACAGAGTTTGTCATCAGAGGTTACAGTTTGAAATGGAAATTAAAAATTACAAAAAGATTCACAAGGTGGTCAAGTGTTTGCAGCCTCGGGGTTAGTTTCCATGGCCCCATCTCCCTGGCCGAGGGTGGCCACTTCCACCCCATCATCCTGAGTGCCAACATCTTCAGTCCTGGTGTCATCTTGGGGGGCAGTCTCGGTAGGTGCGGTACCTCCCTCCTCCTCTACCTCTTGCAAGCCCTGTACAAACCGAGGATCGACATAACCCAAAATAATGAAGTCAGATGCTACAAGTCTCCCTTATTCCTTCTCCTTCATAGCAGCCCATTTGCTAGTGGCCTTTACACCCCTTTCTAGGTACTCGAAGCCGAAGCTGACAAACTCATCAGAGACCTTTTACTCCTCTAAGATCTTCTCGGAGTCATCATCTATGGCAGCCTTCACAGCCATATCGACCCTATGTTGAAGAGAGTCAGCCTGAGTCTTTAATGCAGTGCTATGATCCTTCCTCAGCTTGTCTATGTCCTTTCTAACCTCTTCACACTGTCCTCAGACTTCTCCAAAGAGGCCTTCAGACTCTCCACTTCAGCATTCAAAGCGGCCTCGGTCTTTTCAACTTCCTGTCCCTTCTCATTCAGATTAAGTTTCCCCAAGGTCCAATTAACAAAATGGTGCATGGTGAGGAGACCCTATAGAACATGTGCAGAGATATCAGTTTAAGATCTGATATAATTCAAAGCTAATGTTACACTTAAATATAATTCAAAAGCAAAAGTTCAAGGTCTTACTTAGATAGAGCGATGGAGGGAGAACTCAGCCAACAGAGGCCTATCCAGAGAGCAATAGAAGCGCTTGTCAGAGTCGGTCATGGCGTCACCGATAGCATCCAGGGACTTCAGACTATGGCCGATAAGACTGTCACCAATCTTCAGTTGCTCCAGACGAGAAACTAATACATCCTCAGAAGAGATGGGGATGGCACGATCCCCCTTTGAAGCCTTCTTTTTCTGCCTCTAATCTTCAGGGGTAGGGTCGGCAAGTTTCCTCTTCTTAGAGGCCTCAACCCTTGAAGTAGTTGGAGGGGGAGGAGACGCATTTAGACCTGCTTTCTTTATAAGTTTTGTGAGACTAGGGGCTTCCATCTCCCATAGGTCATCGGAAATTCCTTTTAGGCGCTCTGCAAACATAAAGGTCTGAGTTGAAAAATGAGAGACATCACAAATTCATAGGTATAACTTGTTGAAATAATAAAGCAACTTACGGAGCTCAGTCAAAGGACTCCCACCAAGGCCAGTCTCAGAGAGATACTATGGAGTCATCAGATGCTCGAAATTGACTAGCTGACCATGCTCCCCTGATCCTGATGGTCTTTGACCTTCTGGAGATTATTTTGGCTTAGCCCAGGGTCGGCCCTAGCAGCCATTATCACCTTTCCCTATCTCAGGGGCATCCTCGGCTCTAAGCATGAAAAGGGGGAACATAGGACAAATTCCCATGACCCTGAGGCGAAGAAGTATCGCGGTTTCCAATTGTGATTTGAAGTTTGGGTAACCTGTAACATCTTTTTATTTGACTTTCGAGCTAAAAAGTGGTAATAGCTCAGATGATTCTTAGCAGAGGAAGGGACGTAGCACACAGTGAAGACCTGGACAGGAAGGTCTGAATGGTGGACTGCCCTCCATAGAACTATTGCTCCAATTATTACCCTACGGTTATTGGGGGATAACTGGGAAGGGGATAAGTTAATATATGACAATATGGCCCTAATAATTGGGTAGACGGGAAGATAAAATCCTAACATGAACATCTGCTCATACAAACAGATCTCGCCATCTCAGCCGCCAAAATCCCTCTCGTCCCTTAGAGGTCTCCTAATTTTTATGGCAGGACCTATGGAATACAGGTGTTTGAAGGCAAGAAGGTCGAATTCGCTGACAGTGCTCTCTATCTCAGCTGCCTTCGAGGTGTCAACATCACTCTCACTATCATCATCCTCGTCTTTTTCAACGTCGGCTGGAGTGGACGAGGGATTACCATTAGGGAACCTCTGAGAAAACTCAGCCCCTATGGAGATTAATAAGGTAATAGCGTATAGAATTGGTGGAACAGCCACATTGGGTCCTATAATTTTAACATTAGAGGAAGAGTGCGATGTGATAGAACTCTTGTGAGACGAGTCACGGCTGGAAACCTCGGCTTGATCAGGGGCTTAGTCCATCCGGACGCACATATCCATGGCCTCTTCAAAAGAATCAATAGACATAGGGTCTGAGGTTGACGACTCAGACAGAGACATATGAATGGGTTCCACTAGGACCTCTGCAGGTACAAATGGCTCAGGATATACCATTTTCAGAGGCGGTGGAAATATAGGCCTTAGAAGGAATGCCTATGCCCTACGAATTTCCTCTTGGGCTCATTATATTTGCCTAATTTTATCTAAGGTCTTCTCCCTAACAGAGGGGAATTCCTCTAGGAGTTGATAAAGGGGCCTGAGCATATGAGTCAGGCCTTACACTTTTGACTCTAAATCCTAAATAAATAGGATCAAAAATTTTACTAAGGATCAAACAGGGATTTTAAAACCCTAGCAACGAAGAACATACAATAACAGTTATCGAAAAATCGAAGAAACTCCTCAGAAAAATCAAACAGTGGCCGAAAAACTCAAGGAACTCGCCGAAAAATGAAAAAATAGGAATTAAAGGCTAGAAAAATGGATAAGAAGAGGTAATAGACGATACCAGATGAAATGCGAGGAGATGAAGGGAAAGGTTGGCAAGAGAAATCCACCCAATGCACTCCTAACCAAGCTCTTCTATAGAGAGAGAGAAAACAGAGAAACCTCAGGTGAGAGAATGTGGAAATGAAGAAGAAAGAGAAAGAAAAGGGTTAAAACTCTCATAATTCTCTTGCACGCATCCTAAGGCCCATTATTGCCTTGGGAGACCAAAAGACTGCAACCATTGAGCTTGTCAGGAATGCCATCTACTTCAACAATTGACACTTGTCAAGAAACTGTTGGCACTAACAGAATTCTCACCTTGGACATGAATATCCCTTAATCACCTGTTCACAATAGGCAACTAAGGGCTAGGGGTTATTGATATGCCCTATATGGACCCAACAGCTCAGAGACATCAATCTCGGCCAAAGAGATGGCCGAGGTCCGAAGGGCCTTAGATTGACAACCAGCGGTCTCGTCCCAAGCAAGGTTGGCCATGGCCGACGTCACCAGTTACCTCAGTCACACAACAGTTGAGGTCTTCATGATCTATATGGGGCAGTTATTCATCAGGTCATCCAGGACTGGCAACATTGGCTGAGTGCAAGTCGAGGTTGCAAAGACTACACCACCATCATAGCCAACCTCGGCCTGGAATCATCCGATGTTCTAAACCTGCTCCTGCATAACCTCGACCCAGGCCGACATTATGACTTCACTTGTCTTACCTTAGCTTTACATGAGCCGAGGCCATTATGAATGATCTCGGATTGGGCAATATCAAGACTTCACTCGTACTCTTCCAGGCCGAGGTTGGTACCAGTCGAAGATAGCTGAGCCTTTACTCGCATATTTACAACTTCGAACATGTGGACAAATCTGTTATAACCGAATTATTCCCCCCACGTGAGGGAATATTGATGTCATCATTGCTTAGTTGAGATTAGCCAGGTGTCACTCTCATTCTTGTTCGATGCTTATGCACATGCTCATTGTATGCTTTGGAGTACATTACACCCCCCGAGCACTATATATAGAGGTCATCATCTACCTTGTAAAAGGGTCAAAAAATTACAACCCTAGCTGAAACTCTGTCATTTTACACAGTAGAGAGAGAAATCTTGAGAGATTGTATCCATGGCCATTAGTACCGTTATTCAGTGATATTACTCACACACACTCATAGTGGGCATAGGCCAGATTGGCTGAACCACTTACATTCACGGGTTCATCCTCTTCTCCTCACCTCAATCTCTTATATTTAGTATACTCTTGTGCTACCATTGTTATACTAGTTTGATCTTACAAACACCTTGACTGGTGGTTCTATTTCCAGCATCATCACCATTTTTTTTAACTATTAGAAATAGTTTATGTTGATATGAACAAATTTTATGTTTGTGTGGGTTATCTGGGTCCACCTCCTTTTAGTACTACCGTGGCTCTTTCTTTTATGGATTATTAATGTTTTCTTTTTATTTTGAAGTTACTCTAGCAATTATGATAAGTCATGGTATAAGTCTATTTAAGTCCCCTAAGTAAAAATATTGAGTGGTTAATGGACACTTGTTATTTTCGGTGTGTGTATAGATAATATGTCTATTGAGAATGAATTTGTGATTTCTTGTACCTTTTTATTTGAGTTAAATATGTTCAAACATAAAAAAAGAGGCATAATGAATGAGACACATTCAAATGTTTTATGGTGTCCTAGGGTCATTTACAAAAAATATTTTATGACTTCGGAACATATGGAACATGGCTAATGATTTTTTAATTTATTTATGACACATCTGAAGCCTGTGTACGCGATGAATCAATCCACTTGAGATATATTTATTTTCGTTTGCTGTGAGATAAAACTATTGGGGTTTCCTATGAGATATAACTATCGTGGTTTTCAAGTACGATTTATCGCATGATATATTTGTATGCTATGTTATAACATAAAACTATAAATGAGTTAAAGGAAGCATCGTGGTCCTTAATCTAAATGCCGAGTGTTCATAAAATATTTTATAAATGTCATTTTATAGCTTGAGACCATGTTGAACATGATGAATATATTATGAAACAACTTGAGTTTGTTTCACAATTCAGAACTCACCTTGATTTATTACACA
The DNA here is from genome assembly GCA_949130495.1 of Sambucus nigra. Lineage (NCBI taxonomy): Eukaryota > Viridiplantae > Streptophyta > Magnoliopsida > Dipsacales > Adoxaceae > Sambucus > Sambucus nigra. The sequence goes on along the minus strand of OX422219.1, from coordinate 377,190,776 downwards.
CTCACATGTTTAATGGGACATGTGCTTAAACGACGCACGATACACCTACGAGTATAGGTGGTTACGATTCATTACACAAATGTCCCCGGACTTTATTTATTTATTTATTTTTATTTTATTTTATAAAATAAAATAAAATAAAGGGGGATGATGATAATTGTAGTTGGATATTTCCTGAGTTCTACTAACCATTTGCAATATTATGTTATTGTGTCAAAAAGATAATATTTTGCAAAGGCTTTTGAATGAGAAGATATTAAGCGATGCTAACATCAAGCCATTGTTCAAAGATATGATTTTTTACAATGTACCCCATGAAATTTAATGATTAGGTTGCTTTCATTTTTTTCGGGTGGGCATTGTTAATATTATATGTAATTTATTTTATTTTATTTTATTTTATCTAGAGATAAAAATAAAATAAAGGGGGAAAATAGATATTATAATGTAACGTAGCTTGTAGTCTAAAGCTTCTTCGACATCATCCACGCCAAGGTTAGAATGATGAACCTTCAGAGTATAGTAACATCCAAGTAGGCCATTGCAAAAGCTTCTTCAGTTTCTTTCACGAAGAGTTTGAACGGGTTAATTAGTTATGACTCGGAAATTGAAAAAGTGATAGTCATTCTTCAAATATGACATCATATTACGACAACTTTGCGAGTATTTAGATAAGACTTCTACAGAGGTGTATTATATTCCAAAAAACTTTATCAAATTGGTAGGTAGTTGAACCACAATCGTTATAACTTGACTCGTCCGAAGAAGTAGATCATTGATGGAAACAGACGAAAGACCACGCTCAGTTTGTTATTCGGCAGGTATGGGCTCCCATCCTGAAAAAGTGATATAGAAGAATGAGTTTACAAAAACTCTTAACAAGTGTTTTCATTGTTAAGTCACCGTTATAGGTGGAGTTTACGAAAAATCTTAACAAGTGTTTTCATTGTTAAGTCACCATTATAGGTGGAGTTTACGAAAAATCTTAACAAGTTTTTTCATTATTAAGTCATCGTTATAGGTGGAGTTTTACGAAAAATCTTAACGAGTGTTTTCATTGTTAAGTCATCGTTATAGGTGGAGTTTACGAAAAATCCTAACAAGTGTTTTCATTATTAAGTTACCGTTATAGGTGGAGTTTTACGAATAATCTTAACAAGTGTTTTCATTGTTAAGTCACCGTTATAGGTGGAGTTTTACGAAAAATCTTAATAAATGTTTTCATTGTTAAGTCACCGTTATAGGTGGAGTTTACGAAAAATCTTAAGAAGTGTTTTCATTGTTAAGTCACCGTTATAGGTGGAGTTTTACGAAAAATCTTAACAAGTGTTTTCATTGTTAAGTCACCGTTATAGGTGGAGCTTACGAAAAATCTTAACAATTGTTTTCATTGTTAAGTCACCGTTATAGGGGAGTTTTAAAAAAAATCTTAGAAAGTATTTTCATTGTTAAGTCACCGTTATAGGTGGAGTTTACAAAAAATCTTAACAAGTATTTCAATGTTAAGTCATGGTTATAGGTTGAGTTTACGAAAAATCTCAGCAAGTGGTTTTCATGGTTAAGTCACCGTTACCGGTGGAGTTTGCGAAAAAACTTAACAAGTATGCTTTCATTGTTAAGTCACCTCTAACGGTGGAAGAAAAAAACTTAATAAGTGCATTTTCATTGTTAAGTCACCTCTAATGGTGGAAGAAAAAACTTAATAAGTGTGTTTTCAATATTAAGTCACCTCTAACGGTGGAGTTTGTGGAAAACCTTAACAAGTGTGTTTTTATTGTTAAGTCATCTCTAACGGTGGAGTTTAAAAAAAATCCTAACAATTGTGTGTTGATCATTATGTCACCTCGTAGGTGTGAGTTTGCGAAAAACATTACAAAGTGGTAATTTGAGCGAGTCAATAATACGTACATGTATAAGAAACCTCATTGTGATTAAAACAAATCAAAAAACATGTGCATGCACTAAAAGATTAATCGAGGACAATGAAGTAGTTATTATGTAAACCGTAATAACAATTTCACCAAGCTTAGTTGAGAATGATGAAAGATAACGATGAAGTAGTTATTATGTAAACCATAATAATACTTCCACCAAACTTGAGAACGAAGTAGTTATTATGAACCATAATAATACGTCCACCAAGCTTGGTTGAGAATGATAAAAGAGAATGCTGAAGTAGTTATTATGTGTCCATAATAATACTTTTTACCAAAGAAGAGTTACGAACAATCCCAATAAAATCGTGGATGAATGCTCATTTAAGTAGGAATGGGGGCAACACTCATAGTATATCATTCGTATGAAAATAATAATAACGAGGTCCTTTAGAATAACCTATGAGATCAAAGCCTTAAAATGAGATTTAAGATATGAGATATGAAATTGATGTATATCATATAACTGAGATATGAAATACAAGATTGCATTATATCATAAAATGTGAGATATGAGGTAAAAGTACATCATCAAGATGAAATGAGATATGAGATTATTACCCACGATCCACAGGTCGATCGAACATATAAAAACCGACTAAAGTTGTTTCGTACAAATAGTCGATATATTTTAGACGTGTATCAATATATCAACTATATGTACGAGGGGGAAAATGTAGGTGGGGCTTAATGATAAGCCTCTCATTATATTATTAAGTGATATTAGAGATGATTGATATTAACAAAAGTCCATGTGTTTATGCGACTAAGGTATTATTATGCGCGTTTAACATATCATGCGTATTTGTGTATTATTTACGCTTTAACTAGACAATAATCTAGTGATTAAAGTTTTGACATATGCTATGGGACACATGGCGCTTAAAATAGGACATGTGTCACCACGGTTTATTTGACATGTGATTACCCACTTGTGTTGGTTTTAGCTATAAATATGCCTCACCTCCATACATGAGAAAGGGATCTTCTCGGGAGAGGAGTGATTTCTTGTCTTATGAGTTTTTAGAGAGAGTTTTAAAAAAGAGTTTTGAGATGAGTTTCAACACCTCCCATCTCTCCTAAAAAACACCACGATGAGTTTTTTGGTGAATAGTACGAACCCACGAATTACGCTGACTTTGATTCCGAGCATAACGGATATGTAGACACTACCAAAGTTGGTCAAGTCAAACACGTACAACAATTGGGTATTTCCACAATATTAAACTCCCATCTTACATTTAAATGTAAGAGGGGCTTAATGATAATCCTCTCATTAAATTATTAAATGAGATTAGAGAAGATTAATATTGACAAAAGTCCATGTGTTTATGAGACTGATGTATTATTATGCGCGTTTAACATATCATACGTATTTTTATATTATTTACGCATTAACTAGACAATATTCTAGCGATTAAAAGTTTGAAATATGTTATGGGATATATGCCACTTAAAATAGCACATGTGTCACCACGGGTTATTTGACATGTGGCGACCCGCTTGTGTTGGTTTTAGCTATAAATATGCCTCAGCCCCATACATGAGAAAGGGATCTTCTTGGGAGAGAAGAGTGATTTCTTGTCCTATGAGTTTTTAGATAGAGTTTTAGAAAAGAGTTTTGGAAAAGTGTTTTGAGATGAGTTTTAACACCTCCCATCTCTCCGAAAAAATACCACAAGGAGTTTTTCGGTGAATAGTACGAACCCATGAATTACGCTGACTTTGATTTCGAGTATAACGGATATGTAGGCACAACCGAAGTTGCTCAAGTCAAACACGTACAAAAATTCGGTATTTCCCCAATATTAAACTCTCATCTTACATTTAAATGTAAGAGGAGCTTAATGATAAGCCTCTTATTAAAAGAGATTAGAGATGATTAATACTGACAAAAGTCCATGTGTTTATGCGACTGAGGTATTATTATGCGCGTTTAACATATCATGCGTATTTTTATATTATTTACGCATTAACTAGACAATATTCTAATGATTAAAAGTTTGACATATGTTATGGGACACATGACACCTAAAATAGGACATGTGCCACCACGGGTTATTTGACATGTGGCGACCCACTTGTGTTGTTTTTAGCTATAAAAATGCCTCACCCCCATACATGAGAAAGGGATCTTCTTGGGAGAGAAGAATGATTTCTTGTCTTATGAGTTTTTAGAGAGAGTTTTATAAAAGAGTTTTGAGATGAATTTCAACACCTCCCATCTCTCCAAAAAAACACCACAATGAGTTTTCCGGCGAAAAGTACGAACCCACGAACTACGTTGATTTTTATTTCGAGCATTATGGATACGTAGGCGCAATCGAAGTTGCTCAAGTCAAACACGTATAAAAATAGGGTATTTCCCCAATATTAAACTCCCCTCTTACACCTAATAGGATGAGTGGTGTCTCGTGAGGGTTTGTAATGAATATACACACAAAATTCATTTTTCGACTCAAAAAAAAAAATATCAGAATAACTAAAAACCATATAATTTAAATATCTTAAAAATAGTCCTTTAATATTTTTATTCAAGGATCTCAATTAATAGTTTGTGTGTGCGAAGACGATTTTTTTTTTTAAATTCAAATTCTCATGGGATGCACTCACAAACGAATCATTTTGAATGTGGCTATTTTCTCTCGATGTGCGTGACATAGAGAGTAAATGCATTGGAACACGAATTTGAAGCACCTTATACTTTTGACTCACTTGAGTCTGTATTGTATAAGTGTTCATCTAGTTTGGAAATTGTGACAAAATTGTGTCTATCCTAGAAACCAAAGAACCTGAGAGTTTGGATTGCTATCTTATTCCTCTTGCTTGATTGATATAGGTACTTTTACCAACACTCACACACATTAGAATTGCATTCATATATTTCATATTGCATATAATTGTGTATATATATGTTGAGTGTGTTTAAATCCCTAAAATTTCTTTTTAATAATTTTTGGGAATTTTATAAACTTTTAAAATAAGCGTTTTGTTAATTAAAATTTGTTTTTAAAAGTTTTGGGTTCTTTCTGCAATTATGGTTTGTTGGTTATATTGGCTAAAAGTTCCCTTGGTTAGAATCTGAAAGCGGCAGAGACTTCAGGGTGCATTTGTAATTATTTTTGGACGCGCGTTTCTTAACCTCTTTTTGATCAACATCTATTGCATCCTTATTGGCTGGGTGTGTGTTTTCTCCAAGAGAGTAAACCAGTGTATGTTAACAGCCCTTGGATCATGTTTATCAAGGATCTGCATGCGCTCTTACATAATCCATGTGAACCTCTTTTGAGCCAATCAGGAGTGTTATAATCACCGCCTCTGTTCAAACCATTGGATCTAAGTCAATCATACAAGACCAGATCCTAGCCCTTGATTTTGGTCTTTGTTCTCGAATCTTCTCAGCCCCCTATAAAAGGACCCCTACCCTCAGCCATCTAAGACTTTTGCCACTTTGTTCATTCGAGTGAGAAAGAGAGAAGAGAGAGAAGAGAGAAGAGAGGAGAGAGAGAAAAACCAGAGTTAGGAAACCCTAACCCTAATTCTTCCAAAACTATTTTCAAACCTTAACCTCTTTCAAAACAAGTATATGCCAAACACAACCTTGTGTGTTTGAGAGATTTTGAGTGATTAGTTTGTTAGTTTTGTTGCTGTAACCTCTTCGTTCCAAGATCTTGTAATCAACTTAAACATATTTTTAGATCTATGTTTCTTCTTTTATAGAAACCTTAAATCTAAGATGTTGCATATATATTACACATAGATCTACATTTTTAGTTTCTCATCTTGAGAAAATATTTGTTGATTTGGTTCTGTAAATGTTTTTAACTTCAAAATCAAGAAAATCCTTTTTTGTTTCTAGTTCTTTTGAAACAAGACCTTTGACCTAGATTGGAATCGCACTTGGTGATTTTCAATCTCAAAAATATTTTCAAAACCTGAGATTGATTAAGATCTTGATACGTCTTCTGAGAAAGACAGCCGTGGATTCTGGGATTATTGTAAAGGTCAAATAAGGTTAAGTTTTGTGAGAAGAGAGAAATTAAAAATCACAACATATAGATCTTATATGTAATTTGTTAGGACAGTTTGTATGAAACAAGTACGTGTGTGTGTGTGTACATGCATGTGTTAGAAAGCACCTCCACAAACACTATCACCCTACCACACTAAAAGTGTTGGTAATAAGATCTCAAGAACAAGAGTCGACGTAAAGAACATGACCAAATTGGAAGTTAGCAAACTGGAAGAACAACATCAACAATCAAAACTGCAGAGAAGTTATAAGGACACTAGTGGGTACATTCCTAAACCTGTATAGTTTTGAGTTGAATGCATGTTTGTTATATAGTTTGTAACTGTTAAAATTTATTTTAGTGGAATTTTGTATTTACTCTGTAGAGGGAGTCGTGGATGTTTCCTCACTTGGGTGAGGTTTTACCATGTAAAAAATCCCTGTTCTTAATCTTTCTACATCTCCTCGTCTAATTCTTGGTTGTGCTGAGTTTAAAATTTTTTAAACTGATTTATTAAACCTATTAACAAATTTTGAACAGATCTCGTACATATTTTTGTTAAACACATCTTGTGATTAATTAGATTTGGTTTTTAAGAAAAGGGTTTTTTCAAAAAACAGTTCAGAGTTACTTAAATAGTTTAATTTTATATTAAACGGCTTTAGTAACAAATTTTCAATTGATATCAGAGCTTTGTAAACTTCTTTTAAAAAGATCCAGTGTTTCTAAAATTATTTTCTGAAAATCAAACATGGACGAGAAAAATGAAAGATTTGGTAACTTGACCAGACCTCTTATCTTCGATGGAACCAATTTTGCTTACTGGAAAGTAAGGATGATTGATTTCATTCAAGGGACTTTGGGAGATGATGTCTGGGACATTGTTGAAAATGGATACATTTTTCTTACTAAACCAGCCACTGAAGGAAGTAATGAGAGGGTTAAGAAAGTATTAAGTGATTTCACACAAGAAGAGAAGCAAGTTTCTCGCAACAATAACAAAGGAAAGAATGCTATATTTATGTCCATAAATGAACATGAGTTCAAAAGAATCTCATCATGTACCACTTCTAAGGAAGCTTGGGACACTTTGGTTACTGCTCATGAAGGTGACACTAGAGTTAAGGCTGCCAAAATACAAATGCTCATTCAACGGTATAACTCTTTAATTATGTCTGAATCTGAGTCATTTGATGACTTCTATATGAACTTGACTGATATTGTGACCAAACTGCATGCTAATGGGATAACATATTACAGACATCAAATTGTATCTAAAATTCTGATATCATTACCACAGAAATTTGACAACAACAGATGTGCTATTGAGGAAATGTGTGACATAAATCTCACTCCTGAATTACTCAGTAGTAAATTAAGAACTGTGGAAATGTAATTAGAATTTAAGAAATAATTGACCCAGTCCCATAGGAAACAGACTAGTTCCAATCTGAATTTTTCTTCTAAGTTGATTAAGCCTGAGTTTAACATTCCCAATGATGACTCTGATGAGGAATGTGATATAGAGAGTTTGGACAATCAGATTGCCTTAATGTCAAAATAGTTTAAGAAAATTATCAAGTTTAGAAACAACATGGCAAACAAACAAGGCAAGTCCAATTATCCAACTCACTCTAATCACAAACCTCATGAGAAAGTTCAAGACAAACATCATAAGGAAATTCACACTAGACCTAACACAGACCTTAAGAATACTGAATGCTTTAGATGTGGAAAACTAGGACACATTGCACAAGATTGTAGAGTTAACTTGAACACTCAAAATAATCACACTAGGACTAACATTTGCAAGACATGGGATGATTCAAGCGACTCTTAAAATGAGTAACTTGAGTCATCTGATGCTTTTGATCCTTGTATATATTTCTTTGCTAAGATTATCTATAATGATGATATGCATGTGCTTGTTAGTGAGGATGAATCTAGTAATTCTACTTATGTTATGCTGAATCATGTTGTTACTGGTTTAGATGCTTTAATTACTGAGAACATTGCTATTTTTAACACGGGGTGTGTGAGTCAAAAGGAAAGCGATAATGACGATGTCAATGGGTGTGTGAGTCCAAGAAATGAAGCCTTAGGGGTCACTTCACACACTACACTTAGTGACTCGGACAATGAAGATCTCCCTGATATTCACACACTTTATGCGAAAACTCTTAAGAAAACACTAGACTAGAGAAGATTGTGAAAGATCTCACTAAGAAGATAGAAGATCTAATCCTGATGGTCAAACTTAATGCTGAAGAGTATACTACCCAATGTCTTACTCATGAAAGTGAAATCAAAATGTTTGATCAAAAACTGAAAAATTTGACTGAAACAAATGAAACTCTGGAGAAAAAATACAAAGGGACATTGTTAGAATTGGAACTAACTAAAGAAAAGACAGCAACTGTTTTCAAAAAAATTTACAAAATTTGAAAATAACTGAAACTGTTTTGATGGATTTGTTGCTGAATCAAAAACCAATTCTTACGATCGAACTGGAATAGGGTTTTTCCCCAATTTGAAGACACAATTTTTTTTTTGAACCTATCAAGTTTATGTCAGGAGGTAAAAGACCTATTGAAACCTGCCCAGACTTTCATTCTCTAAAAACTGAGTTTGACTCAAAACATCAAAAATTTTATATTGGGGAATCAAGTTACTCTAAACATGAAAGTTCACCAAAGGCAAAATATGTTTGCCCCTACATTAGGAAGAGTGAATCTACATTCAAAACTGTTATATCTAGTAATAGGGTTCAACCTCAAAATTCCTTAAAGCTGATGTTTAGAGATTTTCCTAAGGAGACTCCTACCTTGAGCAACCTTTATTGCTCCTACTGCGATATATACGACCATTCTTTTGATGGATGATATGCTAGAAGACTAGTTAAATATGTCTGTAATCCTCCTATTTATCAAAACTTTAACTATTCTAGGAGAAGCTGCAACAATTATGTTCTGCCTAGACAATCAGACAAAAACTATAATTATAGGAAAATAAAGACCAAACCTAAAAGAACATTCCCTAGAAGGATTCCTAAACACTTTCCTAAGCCAAATGCTCGTGTGTTTCATAAAATTCAAAATCATGCGCAAAATATTTTTCAACAAAAATCAAATGCTCGCAAATTTTATCAACTGAGAGCAAAATAAGTGCAAAATGAAGACAAGAGCAATTTGAGTTAGAAAAGATGATATATTACCTCAGATTAAATGTAACATTGTTATTACTGCTTTAAAAGTTGAACACACATTTTCTGGTTGGTATTTAGACTCTAGATGTTCTAAACACATGACTGGGGATGATACAAAACTCTTAAATAAAACCAGCTTTGCTGGAGGAAAAGTATTTTTGGTGATGGAGTATCATCTCAGATCATAGGTAAAGAAACTCTCAAAGAAGAAGGACTTACTATTCTTGAAAATGTTCTTATAGTTAAAGGTTTTAAGGCCAACCTACTTAGTATCTCGCAATTTTATGACTCAGATCATACTGTTACCTTTTCAGAGAACAATTGAAAAATTTTAAATGAAAAAGGTGAATGCATAATTACAGGATTCAGGACTCCTGACAATTGTTATAATGTCATGAATAATTCTGAAATCTGTAATGTTGCCAGAATGGATGACAATGAGATATGGCATAACAGGATGTGTCACATAAAATACGATAATCTTAGTAGATTGACTTCTCAAGAAATAGTTAGAGGAGTTCCAAAAATAAAATTCATTTCTAATATTGTCTGTGGTTCCTGTCAGGAAGAAAAAATTGTTAAGGCACCTCATAAGAAAGTCAAAGATATCCTTACCTCTAATCCCTTAGAGCTCATCCATATGGACCTAATGGGTCCCTCCCAAACTGTTAGTCTATGGGGACACAGTTACATTCTTGTTATGGTTGATGACTTCACTAGATTTACATAGGTAGCCTTCTTTAAACAAAAGTCTGACACTTTTCAAACTTTCTTAAAAATACTTCTTCGGATTGAAAACAAGAAGGACACTTAAGTAAATAGAATTCGTAGTGATAGAGGTGGATAATTAAAAGACATTACTATAATAGAGTACTGTGACTATAATGGTTACAAAAATGAGTTTAGTGCTCCTAAGACTCCTTAACAAAATGGTATCGCCGAGAGAAATAATCGTACACTTCAAGAGATGGCACGTGTTATGTTACATGCCGAGAATTTGCCTAAATATTTTTGGGTAGAATCTATTCGTACTGCATGTCACATTATCAATAGGGTCTATCTTAGAAAGAATTATAAACAAACTCCTTACAAGCTTTGGTATAAGAAAAAGCCCAATATCAAGTACCTTAGAAACTTTGGTAGTACTTGTTATGTCTGCAAACACAGAGAACACTTGTCCAAATTTGAGAGCCGAGGAGATAAAGCTATTTTTCTAGGATACTCGCCTAACTGTAGAGCCTACCGTGTTTATAATCTTCGCACTAAATCCATGATGGAATCCATAAATGTAATTGTAAGTGACACTACTGTAGAGAGTAAGACTGGTGAATCAACTATTGTGGAAGAGACTACAAATGTTTTAGAAAATGACTCTCCAAAAATAGATGATTGATTACTAATTGAGATACCTGAAGTACCTAACTGGGTTTCTAAAGACCATACCATAAATAACGTTGTTGGTAACCCTAGCGAACCTGTGCGTACAAGATCTCAATTAAGAAATTATGCTCATTATGCATGTTTTGTTTCCCTTGTGGAACCAAAGAATGTAAATGAGGCATTGAATGACTCTCACTGGATTTCTGCTATGCAGGATGAACTTCTTCAATTTGTCATTCATGATGTTTGGTATCTTGTACCTAGGCCTAATCACAAAAAGGTTATTGGCACACGTTGGATATTTAAAAATAAATCTGATGAAAGTGGGATAATCATTATAAAGAAAGCTAGATTAGTTGCTCAAGGATATTCTCAAATTGAAGGAATAGATTCTAACGAAACTTTTGCTCCTATTACTCGTTTAGAATCTGTTCGTCTTCTCTTTGCCATAGCTTGCCACTTTCATTTTATACTTTACCAAATGGATGTCAAATCTGCATTCCTTAATGGAATATTGACTGAGGAGACCTATATAGAACAACCAAAAGGGTTTATTGACCCTCAATATCCAAATCATGTACTTCGTCTTAAAAAGGCTTTGTATGGCCTTAAGCAAGCGCCCAGAGCCTGGTATGAGTGTCGTTCCAGCTTTCCCTTACATAAAGGTTTTTAAAGAGGTGGAAATGATCAAACTTTATTTGTCAAACAGTTTGGCAAACACATCATTATAGCTCAAGTTTATGTTGATGATATTATCTTTGGATCAACTTCTCCCTTAGAAGTAAAATCCTTTTTCTTAAATCATCTATAAAGAGTTTCAAATGTCTCTTATGGGGGAGTTGCAATTTTTCTTTGGTCTTTAAGTCAAACAAAATTGAGAAGGATTATTTGTCTTGCAATCTAAATACGCTATAGAGATAGTCAAAAAATTCGGCCTTGAGAGTGCTAAATATGCTAAAACTCCCATGAGTACTACGGTGAAACTATCTAAAGATGAAACTGGAAAATCTATAGATCCTACTCTATATCATAGTATGGTAGGAACCTTGATATACCTTACTACCTCGCGTCCTGATATAATGTATGATGTGTGTGTATGTGCTCATTATCAAAATAATACTAAAGAGAGCCATCTATCTTCTGTTCAAAGAATTATTAAATATGTAAAAGACACTCTGAACCTAGGACTTTGGTACATTAGTGACACACCTAGCACTATAATTGGATACATTGATGCTGACTGGGCTGGGTGTACTGATGATAGTAAAAGTACATCAGGAGCACGTTATTATATAGGTAATAAATTGGTAGGATGGATTAGTATGAAACAAAACTGCACATCACTCTCAACAACTGAATCTGAATACATAGCTGTTGTAAGCTGCTGTGCTCAATTACTTTGGCTTAAACAAATGCTAAGTGATTACGGTATTCAAGAAAACTAATTGCATATCTATTGTGATAATCAAAGCGCGATCAATATCTCTAAAAATCATGTTCAACACTCGCGAACAAAACAAATAAAAATAAGACATCATTTTATATGCGAATTGGTTGAAACTAAGGAATTAGAAATCAATTATCTTCCTACTGATTTGCAACTCACAGATATGTTTACCAAACCTTTAGATTACAATCGATTTATTTCTTTGCGTAAATCAATAGGTATGGTGTGTGCTGATTAATCTCTTTGGTCTCTATGCATTTTCTTCCCTTTGTCTATTTGAGACAAAATGGGGGAGAAATTTGAGTCTAATGAATCTTTTTACATATTCCAAACAGCTTGATCTTAGTGATTCATTACAGGATTCGGTACAGTTTCTCAATAGTTGTAATAGGGTATACAATTATAAATAATAGAGTTATGTACTTTTGTTTTCTAAGAAATGGGTAGAAATAATTTTTTAGGAATAAGTTTTCCTTATTTCTTGTCGCCCTATGAGTCCTAGATGGCTCAAATGAGATTTTGTCTCATATTTCCAAAGGGGGAGATTGAAGCACCTTATACTTTTGACTCACTTGAGTCTGTATTGTATAAGTGTTCATCTAGTTAGGAAATTGTGACAAAATTGTGTCTATCCTAGAAACCAAAGAACCTCAGAGTTTGGGTTTCTATCTTATTCCTCTTGCTTGATTGATGTAGATACTTTTACCAACACTCACACACATTATAATTGCATTCATATATTTTACATTGCATATAATTGTGTATATATATGTTGAGTGTGTTTAAATCCCTAAAATTGATTTTTAATAATTTTTGGGAATTTTATAAACTTTTAAAATAAGGTTTTTATTAATTAATTTTTTTTTTGAAGTTTTGGGTTCTTTCTGCAATTATGGTTTGTTAGTTATATTGGTTGTAAGTTCCCTTGGGTAGAATCCGAAAGCGGCAGAGACTTCAGGGTGCATTTGTAATTATTTTTGGACGCGCGTTTGTTAACCTCTTTTTGCTCAACATCTGTTTGCATCCTTATTGGTTGGATGTGTGTTTTCTCCAAGAGAGTAAACCAGTGTATGTTAACAGCCCTTGGATCATGTTTATCAATGATCTGCATGCGCTCTTACATAATCCATGTGAACCTCTTTTGAGCCAATCAGGAGTGTTATAATCACCGCCTCTCTTTAAACCATTGGATCAAAGTCAATCTTACAAGACCAGATCCTAGCCCTTGATCTTGGTCTATGTTCTCGAATCTTCTCAGCCTCCTATAAAAGGACCTCTACCCTCGGCCATCTGAGACTTTTTCCACTTTGTTCATTCGAGTGAGAAAGAGAGAAGAGAGATAAGAGAGAAGAGAGAAGAGAGAGAGAAACCAGAGTTAGGAAACCCTAACCCTAATTAATCCAAAACTATTTGCAAACCTTAACCTATTTCAAAACCAGTATATACCAAACACAACCTTGTGTGTTTGAGAGATTTTGAGTGAATGGTTTGTTAGTTTTGTTGCTGTAACCTCTTTGTTCCCAGATCTTGTTATCAACTTAAACATTTTTTTAGATCTGTGTTTCTTCTTTTATAGAAACCCTAGATCTAAGACGTTGCATGTTATACTACACATAGATCTACATTTTAATTTTCTCATCTTGAGAAAATATTTGTTGATTTGGTTCTGTAAATGTTTTTAACTTCGAAATCAACAAAATGCTTTTCTGTTTCTAGTTCTTTTGAAACAAGACCTTTGACCTAGTTTGGAATCGCACTTGGTGATTTTCAATCTCAAAAATATTTTCAAAACCTGAGATTGATTAAGATCTTGATACGTCTTCTGAGAAAGACAGCCGTGGATTCTGGGATTATTGTAAAGGTCGAATAAGTTCAAGTTTTGTGAGAAGAGAGAAATAGAAAATCACAACATATAGATATTATATGTAATTTGTTAGGACAGTTTGTGTGAAATAAGTGTGTGTGTGTACATGCATGTGTTAGAAAGCACCTCCACAAACACTATCACCCTACCACACTAAAAGTGTTGGTAATAAGATCTCAAGAACAAGAGTCAACGTAAAGAACATGAACAAATTGGAAGTTAGCAAACTGGGAGAACAACATCAACAATAAAAAATGTAGAGAAGTTATAAGGACACTAGTGGGTACATTCCTAAACTTGTATAGGTCTGAGTTGTATGCATGTTTGTTATATAATTTGTAACTGTTAAAATTAGTTTTAGTGGAATTTTTGGTTTACTCCGTAGAGGGAGTCGTGGATGTTTCCTCAGTTGGGTGAGGTTTTACCACATAAAAAATCCCTGTTCTTAATATTTCTACATCTCCTCATCTAATTCTTTGTTGTGCTGAGTTTAAATTTTTTTAAACAGATTTATTAAACCTGTTAACAAATCTTGAACATATCTCGTACATATTTTTGTTAAACACATCTTGTGATTAATTATATTTGGTTTTTAAGTAAAGAGTTTCTTCAAAAAACAGTTCGGAGTTACTTAAATAGTTTAATTTTATATTAAACGGCTTTAGTAACAGATTTTCAGAATTCACGCACACAAATAGAATGACAGAATGTTTAGGGTGAATAGATCGCATCATCGAAATACGGTTGTTGAAAAATGGGAAACAGCAAACTCTTATCCGCACCAATTAATCTATCTTATTATATTTTTGTATCTTATCTCTCTACATAAGAACTAATTTCGTTATTCGGACTCAGTTAGGGCTTTCTCGGGTTAGAAGGTGCATTGGGTAAAATGGGAATGATCGAAAAATTCACAGTTAGAAAATTTCCTTATTTATGATGTCCGTTGTCACTTTATCTGTCATTTGGTCATTTTATCATCTTGTTCTAATTTTTTCATATTTTTCCCATTTTCCTTTTTTTTTCTTTCTATTTTTTTGAGCATTTTGCTATTTTTTCGTTGCCCCTTTCTACTGCAAAATTTGGAGTTAATTGATCGATTTTTCGATAATCAAAACTCTGGGGTAAATGGGATTTTCGGTTTATCAATCAAAAATGGAAAATTTTATTAGGCCCAAAATGGCTAGCAAAAGATTCATTTTTCTTTACTTTTTATTGATAATATTTTTGGGTAACAAACGATGACCTAACTTCATTTAACCGAATTACTAATCATTTTACCATATGCGTCTCAAAATTATATTTAATTTGGAGATATTTTTAGCGCATTTTCAAGAGGACATTTCACTCATTTCAGGTAACCGATTAAAATAAAAAAATAGAGATCTTCAATGACTTATTTAAATGCTAAATTGAACTTCAGTTAATCATTAACTCGGATTGATTTATTTACTTGCAAAAAGTGAGGCTCGGATCTCACCGGGTTAACCCTTATTCGTAATGTCATCAATTTTCACTCAATTTACAATTTTAATCAATTTCGACTTAGTGCATTAATTTATTATGAATTGAGACTTCGAACAAAAAATTTAGTGATATTTTTGCAAAATTTAAATTCCAATTTTTATTTATTTTAAAGAAAAATGTTTTTGGCTTTTTCAAAAATTTTCAATTTTCTAATTTTTAGGGGATTTTTTGACAATTTTAAATTTGGGAGGGGGGCATTTTAAATATTTGTGAAGTTTTTCAAAGATGCACTTGTCACCCCCCCCCCCCCCCCCCACACACACACACACAACTTAGACTTTTGCATTGTCCTTAAGAAAAAAGGACTAAAATCTTCACAAGAAAACGAATAAGTGAGAAATAGAAAACAAGCAAAATTTAAAATGAAAATTTTTGTATTAAGAGCACCACACAAGTGCAACAGGAAGGTGAAAGAAAATATATAGTTCTTCCGTGGTAATCGATGAAAAATAGAAGAACTACATAACGAAACCCATAAAAACTAATGTGAAGACCGAGATGCATTTGGATCATGAGCATAAGGATCATAGTAGTATGGGGACAATTGTGAATTTGAACCCATTTGAAAGCGATATATTTCCGCTTGTAGGTGGACCATCATTCTTGTGTCAGGCCAGTAGGCGTGGGACTATTCCTAATATTCATTGATAAATTCACTAAACAACGCCTCCAAATCATCAATTCGAGGGTTAATAATCCTCGAATTGTAGGTGCCTTTATCAAAATTAGGCTTAAAGTCGAGGTCCCCCTCACTTCCATCCGCTCCTTCTCCTCCTCACGCATCCTATCCTTCCTCGGCTTCACCCCCTCTTCTTATATAGGGTTTTCATCTTCTATAAACTCTTATTCTTTCACCACCGGTGATGGATGGTGGGACACTTTCATTTATCGGGGCCTTCGATTAGTGGAAGATAGTCCAATCGGTTTTGAAAATTTCTGTGTGAGTCAGGGGTTCGCACGCTGGAATCATGCATAATTTAGGTAATGAGGCGCGCATAGGGAATAAAGACTTTGTCAGTATTTTCATATCTAGCATGGCAAAATTTCCTTGTAGAAGTGTTGGGCGAGATTGATTCCGCTTGCCTTGTCTAGAAAATGGTATAAAAGTAACCATGGCATAGGCAGACCACCGAGTCATTGGTGGTTTGAAGGACGGTCCCACTGGTAATTAGGTGGGTGTAGCATAGGGTATTGAGGAGTTTTCCCACCAAGAAACTGTCATGGATCCATTCTTTGTTTGGGTCCATCTGAGCGATGCATTCATCTTTGGTGTCGGGGGGCATTGGTCGGGTAAGAAATGGTTAGGATAGAATGACCCCCTTCTTCTGCATCACCCTTTGAATAATGGAGTGGGATAATGGTATGCATATCTCATCCACATAGGCTTCGTGGAGGGTGGACGATTTACAAACTAGTTTGGTATAGAAAATGTGCACTCCCTCTTCATAAACCCTATCGAGCGGTAGGTTAAAGAACTTATTCCACCCACGGAGGTGGAATAGGGTGGTGATTGCGATGGGGAGCTCCTTCCACTTG
Source organism: Sambucus nigra (assembly GCA_949130495.1). NCBI lineage: Eukaryota > Viridiplantae > Streptophyta > Magnoliopsida > Dipsacales > Adoxaceae > Sambucus > Sambucus nigra. Next base: position 377,173,870 of record OX422219.1, on the reverse strand, counting down.
ACTTGACATTCGATGCCAATTGTGCATGTTTTCTTGAAGAAGGCAACATACCAATCCCTTTCTTGGTTGGAACAAAAAATGTGGTCACCCGCCCCCCTCATCTAGGATTTCAATTGAGTCATATTTGAGGAGGGGCGGGTTGCGAAGGGGTGCTATTGAGAACTAGAGTAGGGGACTTGAGGAATTTTGAGAGAATAAGATATTTGGATATTTGGTGGATGAAAGGGTGGGAGGGGGTATTTATAGGTGGGAATTGGTGGTGTTTGGAAGGAATTGGAAAAAGTGGAAGTGGGAAGGGGCGGAGGTAAGGGAAAAGGATGAAAAATTGGGTGGGGGAGGTTTGGGGGGAATAATTTCATATGTAGGGATGGAAGAAAATATGGGTATGAATTTGGTCATTTTTGTGGGAAAAAACAAAAGGGGAACGAATCGGTAACAAGTGCTTATAATCGGTTCAAGGGTTGCAAGGGAACTAGTTAGTTGACAAATCGGTTCGGCCTGCAATTCCGTGAATGTGCTCTGCCTCAAGCCCCTATTTCTTCATGACTTTCATATTCTAAGTGTTTCTACTCAATATCTCTCATCGTTAATGTATCTCAAACCTCCCTACACACTTCGGCACCCCCAGGACACCTCAAACTCACTCTTATAACGGTCATATGCTCTCCCGTACATAATAAATTACAACTTCTAAGGACCTATAAATTACCCTAAACTAACTCTACTCACTAGTATATAATAAAAATCATTCCTTATGCGTCGGGGGTGAAACAACCTCTCTCCCCCCTAAAACCTCACCCGACCCCAAGTGTGGGGTTCGATGTTCTCTTCATCTCCATCTTCCTCACATCGTAGACCAATAATCGGAACAAGTGGGGAACATTCACATAGGTATAGTGGACACCCCGAGGCTCATGATGAATGACGTGAATGATATCATCGTGGTTCCCAATCGAATCGCAGCATAATTATCCTGACTTACAGAGAATATCTTGGTGAAAATTGGAAGGACATTCTAAACTTAAAGTCCCTTTAACACGATACTACTTGGATTGGTCTCTAACTCGGACGAGACACTAGTCCTCTACTCGATCGCATTCGATGACTCAAGTAACATGGGGATGGTAAAAAAGAAGGAGTTTGTCTATTCAATCTTTCCAATCGTTCTCCTCTAAGTGAAAAAATAGTCTAATAATGATTGAACTTAGACATTGAGATTCTTATCCACTGACCCGAATTATTTCTCCAAGTCCTCTAGGCTCATTTATCCTAACCCCTCTCTTGCTTGATCTCTGAATAATCTCTCTTACTTTTATAAAATCCCTCTCTCCACTCACATATACGTGCTCCCTTTCGGCCTCAATAGGCGTGATTACACATGCCTCCTCTACCTCTCTCTCAACGTTAAAATTATTTCTCTCACTTGATGTAACAATACATACCCCTAATAGCTCTCTCGTGTGATTCCTCTCAACGTGATCATGTAATGTCTCTTCCGTAAGATCCGTCTCTCATAATTCGCCCTCATCACCCTCATGCTTGGTTATGTGGAAGATATTTCTTTCGAGAGTCATGTTCCTGAATATGAGTTGTATTTGCTCATTGTGTGTATTAATCAGTGCATTATTCGTAGCTATGAATAGATGACCAAGGATCACGGGAATATTATTACATGGAAAGGTATACGGCTCTTCATCCCCAATAACAAAATTTGTCGAGAATTAGAAAGTGTTAATTTAGACGATCAAATCCTCAATGATCCCTTGAGGTATCTGTACGGAACGATCTAGGAGTTGGAGATTCATCTGTGTGGGATTAAGGTCCCCCAAATTTTAACTACTTATAAATGGAGTAGGGGAGAATGTTAACACTCGCCCCTAAATCTATTAGTACTCTCTCAATTTTATTTTTTGCCTTCATGAATGAAATGGTTAGTGGATTTGGACCTTTATATTTTGGTGGAAAGTCTCTAACAGTACTGAACTGATATTCTGTGCTTAAAACATTTTTTTCTTTACCTTTAGTATTAATTTCATTGTGAGCAAGTCCTTAAGAAACTTAGAATATGCGGGAATCTACTTTGTTGTTTCAAGGAAAGATAAAGTAATATTTACTTGCTTAAGAACGTCTAAAATATTGTCACGGGTAGTCTCTTTGGAGTGAGATACTAACCATTGAGGGTATAGGAAGGAAATGGAAGGTTTCACAACCACCTAGGGCCTTACAGTGTCATCACTACCACTCTTTATCAAGGGGAAATATTCATCCTCTTTCGTGTTGGGCGAAATCTCCTCATCATTGTGCACATCATGTGGAAGAGGTAACAAGTCAATAACTTATCCACAATGTGGAGTGGATATCACACTACATCATTCTTTATTCTTATCGATATTAGAGTTAACACAATTTTGACCTGGGGAATGTCTTTGGCCTTGGGCGGGAAACTTGTCCTTCTCTTGGACACTTAAGGAAGACTGCAACTTAGACAACGACGCCTTTAAGTCGGCATAATTTTGGGCATTTTGAACGTTTAGGACTAGCTGAATTTGCATGAAATTATTTAGAGTGTCTTAGAGACTTCTTCCCCTGGGGTAAAATAAGGCGTAGGGGGTCGTTTTTGTATGGGTGGAGCTTGTTAAAAATGTGAGAGTGGTGGTGTGTGTTGGGAAACAATGGAATTCAGATGCAACGTTGCATTTGGTTTCCCATAATTAAAACCCGGATAGTTCCACCATAAAGGGTTATAAGAATTCCCGTATGGGGCATTAAAGTTACCCTTAAAATCTCATACTTCTTCCACTTCCTCTTGGAGCATCAATTTATAGATAGGTATTGTCCGGAATTCTTTCGCTGAATTTCCTGCCTCATAAATATCACACACCTTCTCTCATAATGCTCGAGTGGAGCCATGATCTTTTATCTAGGCTTGGGTTGGGTACTTGGCTCCAATGTGTTCCACGGTTGAGTAGTCTCTGCAACGTACTTACGTTGGGCCTCAACATAGTTCACGTATACCTAAGAACTCCCCCTCGCACATGGTCTCAATGCGTTATTTACAATGTAGGCTTAGCTTATAATGGAAGTAGGAGATGAGTCTCTACTTTTGAAAATCATGGTGTGGGCATATATTGACTAACTCATTGAAACACTCCCAAAATCAATTAAAGGGATCGTTCTGGTTTTTTCAAAATGTTTGAATTTGAGCCCAGATCGCATTGGTTCCATGAGTTGGAAAGAATTTTTTTAGAAACTTGGTTTCCATACCCCTTTAAATGGCTATCTAGTGAGGTGCTAGTGATAAAATCCATGTATTAGCCTTATTCTTCAGGGAGAAAGGGACAAGATTGAGACGCACTACGTATTGAGTGAATGCTTGGCCTGTGAAAGTCTCGAACACCCTCTTCAACTTGCATTGAATGTCGGGCCATTCATTGAAGATAAAAGTACATCGAACCCATATAAAGTTTTACCATGAGCAGATTGTATCCATTGAGCAAATATAGGTTCGATCAAGATTTGTTTCTCCGGAGTACCAAAGGCAAGCATGACATCATTATGAACATAAAGTCCCGAAGTACACTACACCAAAAACAGGAATCTGGCACGGTTTAAAACTGTGCCAGATCAAATATGGCACGGTTTTGAACTGTGCCAGAATCAGGTGTTCCAAAATGGCAAATTTTTTCTGGCACGGCTGAAAAGTGTGCCAGATTTGGTCAAACAGGAACACTTTTGGAACACTTTTAAACCATGCCAGAATTTTATATTTCAGATTTGGGCAAACAGGAACACTTCTAGCACACTTTTAAACCGTGCCAGAATTTGATATTTCTGGCACACTTTTGGCACAGTTTGTAACTGTGCCAGATTCAGAATAGTTTAAAAAATTTTGGCACAGTTCAAAATCGTGCCAAAATATGATACACTATTGCCACGGTTGTGAACTGTGCCAAATTTTTTATAAAAAAAAATATTTGAAAGCACAAAATTCACAAATTAATAATATTGCACGTTGTTAATAAATTAATGTACATACAAACTTCAAAATATTACAAGTCTAATAGTTTACATGCCTAAAAAAATTGGGCAGAGTTTCCTCTATTTTTTGGACATTCCAAAACCTGTTAATACAAAACCTGCCTAATACAAAGCCCGCACGGCCACAAAATATAACAATTAACTTACAAAAGCCTGCACGGCCATAAAACTCAACAATAGAACAACAAAAGACCGCACGGCCATGACACAAAAAATGGAATCATGAATAAATCCATTGTTGTAAACCATTGAGTTCTCTGTGTGTTCCACATGAATAAAACCCAACGATAAACTGTTATCCTACAAAAAAAAATAGGATACAAAAAAGATACGATATTAGTAACCCAATAATTTGCAAAAAAAAAAAAATTTACTCAAACTATAAAATTACATATATGAGTGGAAATTATCATCATACTCTCAAACCGAGAGACCCGAGACTACGCGGTCAGCTCCTACAAGTTACATCGATCCCGTGCGAGGTGTTTGTGCCTCCTACGAGGACGTTGGGGGGCTGGTTTGGGTTTTCACACTTTAACGGCATGTTTTTAAGTCTAAGTGTGATTTTTGCAAATTATCGTCATACTCTCAAACCGGGAGACCCGGGACTACGCGGTCAGTTCCTAAAAGTTACATTGGTCCCGTGCGAGGTGATCGTGCCTCCTACGGGGTCGATGGGGGGCTGGTTTGGATTTTCACCCTTTAACGGCTTGTTTTTAAGTCTAAGTGTGATTTTTGCAAATTATCATCATACTCTCAAACCGAGAGACCCGGGACTACGCGGTCAGTTCCTACAAGTTACATTGGTCCCGTGCGAGGTGTTCGTGCCTCCTACGGGGTCGTTGGGGGGCTGGTTTGGGTTTTCACCCTTTAACGGCATGTTTTTAAGTTTAAGTGTTAATTTTTGCAAATTATCGTCATACTCTCAAACCGAGAGACCTGGGACTACGCGATTAGTTCCAACAAGTTACATTGGTCCCGTGCGAGATGTACGTGCCTCCTACGAGGTCGTTTGGAGGTTGGTTTGGGTTTTCACCCTTTAACGGCATGTTTTTAAGTCTAAGTGTGATTTTTGCAAATTATCGTCATACTCTCAAATCGGGAGACCCGAGACTATGCGGTCAGTTCCTAAAAGTTACATTGATCCCGTGCGAGGTGTTCGTGCCTCCTATGGGGTCGTTTGGGGGGCTAGTTTGGGTTTTCACCCTTTAACGACATGTTTTTAACTCTAAGTGTGATTTTTGCAAATTATCATCATACTCTCAAACCGAGAGACCCCGGACTACACGACCAGTTCCTACAAGTTACATTGGTCCCGTACGAGGTGTTCGTGCCTCCTATGGGGTCGTTTGGGGGCTGGTTTGGGTTTCACCCTTTAACGGCATGTTTTTAAGTCTAAGTGTGATTTTTGCAAATTATCGCCATACTCTCAAATCGGGGGACCCGGGACTACGCGGTCAGTTCCTACAAGTTACATTAATCCCGTGCGAGGTGTTCGTGCCTCCGACGGTGTCGTTTGGGGGGCTGGTTTGGGTTTTCACCCATTAACGGCTTATTTTTAAGTCTAAGTGTGATTTTTGCAAATCATCGTCATACTCTCAAACCGGGAGACTCGGGACTACGCGGTCAGTTCCTACAAGTTACATTGGTCCCGTACGAGATGTTCGTGACTCCTACGGGGTCGATGGGGGGCTGGTTTGGGTTTTCACTCTTTAACGGCTTGTTTTTAAGTCCAAGTGTGATTTTTGCAAATTATCATTGTACTCTTAAATCGGGGGACCCGGGACTACGCGGTCAGTTCCTACAAGTTACATTGGTCCCGTGCGAGGTGTTCGTGCCTCCTACGGGGTCGTTGGGAGGCTGGCTTGGGTTTTCACCCTTTAACGGCATGTTTTTTAGTCTAAGTGTGATTTTTGCAAATTATCATCATACTCTCAAACCGGGAGACCCGGGACTACGCGGTCAGTTCCTACAAGTTACATTGGTCCCGTACGAGGTGTTCGTGCCTCCTACGGGGTCGTTTGGGGGTTGGTTTGGGTTTTCACCCTTTAACAGCATGTTTTTAACTCAAAGTGTGATTTTTGTAGATTATCGTCTTACTCTCAAATCGAGAGACCCGGGACTACACGATCAGTTCCTACAAGTTACATTGGTCCCGTGCGAGGTGTTCGTGCCTCCTACGGGGTCGTTTGGGGGCTGGTTTGGGTTTTCACCCTTTAGCGGCATGTTTTTAAGTCCAAGTGTGATTTTTGCAAATTATCATCATATGCTCAAACCGGGAGACCCGAGACTACGCGGTCAGTTCCTATAAGTTACATTGGTCCCGTGCGAGGTGTTCGTGCCTCCTACGGGGTCGTTGGGGGGACTGGTTTGGGTTTTCACCCTTTAACGGCTTGTTTTTAAGCCTAAGTGTGATTTTTGCAAATCATCGTCATACTCTCAAACCGGGAGACCCGGGACTACACGGTGAGTTCCTACAAGTTACATTGGTCCCATGCGAGGTGTTCGTGCCTCCTACGGGGTCGTTTGGGGGGCTAGTTTGGGTTTTCACCCTTTAACGGCTTGTTTTTAAGCCTAAGTGTGATTTTTTCAAATCATCGTCATACTCTCAAATCGGGAGACCCGGGACTACGCGGTCAGTTCCTACAAGTTACATTGGTCCCATGCGAGGTGTTCGTGCCTCCTACGGGGTCGTTTGGGGGACTGGTTTGGGTTTTCACCCTCTAAGGGCATGTTTTTAACTCTAAGTGTGATTTTTGCACATTATCATCATATTCTCAAACCGAGTGACCCAGGACTACGCGGTACGTTCCTACAAGTTACATTGGTCCTGTTCGAGGTGTTCGTGCCTCCTACGGGGTCGTTTGGGGGCTGGTTTGGGTTTTCACCCTTTAACGGCTTGCTTTTAAAGTCTAAGTGTGTTTTTTGGAAATTATCGTCATACTCTCAAACCGTGAGACCCGGGACTATGCGGTCAGTTCCTACAAGTTACATTGGTCTCGTGCGAGGTGTTCGTGCCCCCTACGGGGTCGTTTGGGGGGTGGTTTGCATTTTCACCCTTTAACGGCTTGGTTTTAAGTTTAAGTGTTAATTTTTTCAAATTATCGTCATGCTCTCAAACCGGGAGACCCGGGACTACGCGGTCAGTTCCTACAAGTTACATTGATTCCGTGCGAGGTGTTCGTGCCTCCTACGGGGTCATTTGGGGGTTGATTTGGGTTTTCACCCTTTAACAGCATGTTTTTAACTCAAAGTGTGATTTTTGTAGATTATCGTCGTACTCTCAAACCGAGAGACCCGGGACTACGCGATCAGTTCCTACAAGTTACATTGGTCCTGTGCGAGGTGTTCGTGCCTCCTACGGGGTCGTTTGGGGGTTGGTTTGGGTTTTCACCCTTTAACGGCATGTTTTTAAGTCAAGTGTGATTTTTGCAAATTATCATCATACGCTCAAACCGGGAGACCCGGGAATACGCGGTCAGTTACTACAAGTTACATTGATCCCGTGCGAAGTGTTCGTGCCTCCTACGGGGTCGTTTGGGGGGCTGGTTTGGGTTTTCACCCTTTAACGGCTTGTTTTTAAGTCTAAGTGTGATTTTTGCAAATCATCGTCATACTCTCAAACCGGGAGACCCGGGACTACGCGATCAGTTCCTACAAGTTACATTGGTCCCATGCGAGGTGTTCGTGCCTTCTATATCGTCATATTCTCTGACGGTATGTTTTTAATCAATTTAGAACGTTTATGGATTTTAGAAAATTTTGACATAGTTTCATTTGTTTATTCATTAAATCCAACATGTTTTAACATTTAAAATAAACTCAACAGCAACAGAAAATTCCAAAACCAAACCACCAGCAAGTCCCTTCCACCAATTTAACTAAATAATCTCATAAAGTAAGCCATGAAGTGATTTTCAAACTTTAAAAGGAATGATCAGATATAGAATTAAAAAGACAAACTATAAATGTTGAGTAGAAATAATTCATTACATTTTAAAAGGTTAATAAATGGGTACTAAATAATAGTTACTTGTAGTAACTTGATTAAGATTGGATGGAACTGTACTGATTTGAACATTTGTAAAACAAAACCAAACAAATCACTGGTAGCCTATGCTGGCCTTTTGATCTCCAAACCTCCCTAATACCTGCATTCAATTCCCACCCAGCACTTGATCAAACTCTTTAATATTACAGTACCCATATATGATTATACACACATCTGTGTGAAATTGATAACATGTCCCTTTTATGAGTATAATTGGGTATCATTATGTGCCATTAGGACACGCGTTATATTGTGCTTGATTATATGGATATGTATGGATATTAGTTAACACATTTGTGCATATAGTGAATAATCTACCTTTGATTGTGCTTAAGATGTATTGAATTGATCTAGAGATCAAAGATTGTGATGGAACATGATCATGGTTAATCTTTTTAAGCTTAATCTAGATGTTTTAAAATTATTGTCATATTCTCAAAGAGGTAGAAAACTACACGAAACACCGAGTATAATAACATTGATATGGCGAAAGAAAAAGGGCATAGAATAATAGTGATTGTAGTAGTAGTAGTGCTCACCTAGATTCAACTAGACAATCACAAAAATCAAACCCATTTACAACAGTAAAGTGCTCACCTAGATTCATCAGTTCAAATGTGATCTAATATTTCCAATCATCAATCCCTGTAATCGTCAATGCCTTATCAAGAAAACCCATCCGGTACTCTTGTTCAGCCAAATTTCCTAAACACCCACATAAGGGGAGTCTAATATGCAGGTGCCCACATGAGCAAATGGTGCATCCAACCTTATTTAAACGGATGTGACAGTTATCAAGCAGGTATGCTGAACAGGTTAATACTGAGACGACCTCATTCTTGAGTAGAGCCGAACACATTTATACCCTCAACAACAACTGCAAATTCCAAAACCAAACCACCAGCAAATCCCTTCCACCAATTTAACTAAATAAGCTCATAAAGTAAGTCTCTTATGCGCCCGTGACATATTCACAAACTAATAGGCCCGTCACAAACCGTGGGTTGTTTTTACATTTTCAATTTTCAACTAATGTTAACTGAAATACATTTAAATAATCCACCTAAATAGGTATTATCAACGATATCCATATTCATTAAGTTATAATTGTTTGATGCAATTGAATAATATGTGGCAAAGAATTTATCTCCAACACAACCATCTTCCAAATCAATTGTTCAGGGAAACTCATATTATAGTTTTAAATGGAATAGATACAAAGGTCTATTCCTATTCAACGTGGAAGACAACTCAAAAGAAGAAAAATAAGAACAAAAACAAAAACAAAGACATATCTTAATTAAATTAACTTACATGGATTGATTTGATGAGACCATCCTTGATGGCATACCCCTAAGAGGCATATTTGCAAGGACTCTTTGTTTTTCTGCAAAAAAAAAGTGGTATGAAAAATATTTCCAACTGATACCAAGTATGTGCGATACAAATTCTTGCATTAGAGTAAAGAGGAGAGGTGGTGGCACTACTAAAATTAACCTCCCTAGTTTTTATAGCTTTTATTTTCACTTCTTTGAGATGTTTTATTATATGCCTTTAAGTACTCTAGTGCCAAGAGACTCCCTCTTGTACCCATGCATCAAATTGTTAAGCCCCCAGAATCATCACTGCATATTTTAAGTAAACATTATATATGCACAGAGATAAATACATACACATACAAAACGAAGATGACAACAGTAATTCCCCCTGCTGCTTAGACTTGGTCTTTAATTATTTGGCTTAGTCTAACTCAATTTGACCTCTTTCGGAACAAGGAAATGCTCGATTTGAGGGATAACTTTGAGATACGCCAAGGCCATCACCGGTTCACCAACTCACGCACCTTACATATGACTAATGTGGTGTGCTTACAATGAATTTTCTGCAAAAACATGCTTTAAACAACAAAAACACTACAATGGAAATTATCAATACCTGTTAGTCAAATGAATCTAAATTGCGAGAATTAATAACTTAGAGATATTTAAACCTAGATATGAAGGACTATTAATATACAATATTTTTGTGTAATCACACCCCCAACAAACATTTTGCCAGTCTGTAGCATATGATTGACATAAGCTTGACATTCAAGGTTGATTTATTGGAAAATAAATAAAAAAAGGGAAATCCTAAAATGGCTATATGACTTTTGCCTATTTTTAATCAAAATTGGATTGGATTGGATTGGATTCAGATTCAGTCCAATCCATACACCATTTTATCAAACGCAATCCAATCCAATCCAACCTAATGTATTTCAATAATTCTACGACCACAAAATTTCATCTAAAACAACTTTCAATCCATTACACAACAATAACATTCTGTCCAGAATGAGCAATTTTGATATCATCAAACATACAAAAATTAGCACTTCTACAACCATATCATTCATTCTGTAAAAAGTAACTTCTCCCCAAAACATTCAAACTAGTCCAAATTAGTCAAATTAACCAAAAACAATTGCAAATATAACCTTAGCCACATTAGCATACTAATTTCAGCAATAATAACGAAAAATAAAAAATTCAGCAACAATAACAAAAACTACAAAATTTCAGCAACTAATTTCAGCATATTAATTTCAACAATAATAACAAAAACTAAAAAATTCAGCAACAATAACAATAACTAAAAAAATTCAGCAACTAAACTAATATCAACTAAAAAATTCAGCAACTAAAAACTTCAACGAAACTAATTTCAACTAACAACTAACAACTAAAAACTATTAAACTTTAAAATTAACAACTAAAAAGAATTTCATATCAGATTTATTGAAAAAATAACATACCTGATCAAATCAGGCGGATTTGAATCAAAAGGAAGGTAGGGACTAGCGGAGACGACGAGAGGAGAGAAAAGGGTAACTTTGATAGCTATAACCCATGAGCTAACTCAGTGAGTTCGTTTTGACTCGGTTTTGTCTCACTCCCGAATGCTACATACACTATTGATTTTCTCCTGCTTATCTAGCCACTCCTTAATTTCCACCCATTTTTCATCATCTTCATCTTCACCCGTTGCTCCGGTTGCAGGTAAAGAAACCAACCTCAACAACCGGTTTTTGATAAATCTTGTTCATTAAATCCAACCACTCAGGCTCAAAATCTGATGAGCTTCTTATTACCACCGCATCACACCCTTGAATGGTGCCTGCGAGACGAGACGAGACGAATTCGAAACTTCTTCATTTTCCACACGCGCGATCATCTAATATGTCCGAGGGTGGAATAAAGTAACCCAATATAACAGCTACGTATATACTGAAAAAGGCGCTACTAACATTTAGTTTGGGCGCTAATGGACCAAGCCAATAAGAAGAAAAATCGAAGAGGATCCAATCAGGTGAAGAAGATTGACGGAAATCAGCTACGGGTTGTTGCAAACCGTCATAAGCAATCTTGAAATACCTGACTTCGTTACTGGGTAAGTCCATTGTGGCCTCTGCGTTTTCTGGTAGGTTACGGTCTCCGGGCGGGAGAGGAAGGGAGGGATTGTCTTTGCAACAGTGAGGGGGAGAGAATCAAGGGCGGCAGGGGACGGAGCAAGAGTGAGCTGCGAAATGGGTAGGGTTTTCTGGTTTTTGGTGAGAGTGAGAGTGAGAACGTAAATGGGTTTAGAGTGAAGGGGTTCAATAATCTCCATACTTCCGTAGACTTTTTGTGTGAGCGGGAGAGTGAAGGGGATGAAATTTAGATGGCTCCAAATGAAATGTCAAAAAAAATTTAGTATTTATATTTTAATCAAGTGTACCTAAGTTTGGCACACTTAAAAACAGTGCCAGATTTTGGCACTGTTTTAAAGTGTGCCAGATTATCATTAAACCGTGCCAGAATCTGGCACAGTTTAAAACTGTGCCAGATTTTTAATATCAGGGTGTGCCAAAATGCTGTTTTTGGTGTAGTGGTATGGAATTCTATAAAGAGACTGGCCCAACTTAAATGAGATATGATAACTTCTTTATGTTCTAACATTCTTACGAAATACATTATCCTCATTCTGTTCTGGATGAACTCTCCAGTGTGGATGTAGGGATTTTTCAACTCCATATCGTGGAATGTTGGGACAATCTAGATCATCCCATTTATAAAATGAAACTACCCTACATTATATGGGAGTATAATGTATACCGGAGAGATGGTTCGCTCATGATATAAGAGGTCTCTTATAGGGAGATGCAGTAACTCAACCACTCCCATACCATAACTCGCATTGTCAGACATCGCGCTCTCTCTTAATGACTCAATATTTTCATCGAACACTCTAGACGTGTGAATCATAGTGTGTCTCGTGATGGAGTTGGGCGGTGTAGGAGGTGGAACCCAGAAATTTGGAGGATCTGGGGTGCGTGGGCTATTAGAAGTAAGCATTATCGTAGGATTTAGCGCGTACTCTAGGAATTATGGGATTAGGATGAGTGTTTTGCATTTAAAGATGTAGAGAATATTTTTTTTAGTTTTCTGATTTTTTTGAGAATTAGAGTCAAATTATATGATAAATTCGACCTAACCTAATATATCTACCTAGTCCTTAGCAACGGTGCTAAAAACTTGACCCGACTCAAAATGTGTCTGTAATGCATGTAATTATGGCTCAAGTGTAAGATGATCACTCAAGCTATAATTCGGTAAATCGAGGGTCAAAGACAGAGACAAAGAAAATATCTCGTAACTAATAGAAAGTAAGATGACTAACCCTAGCGAGTGACTCACAAAAGAGAAAAAGAAAATATGATTATGGTGGAAATCCGTATACTACTTCTAATGAAAGAAATTAAATCCTCTCTAAGTTAACTACACATGCAATACCAAAGATCGACTGATTAATTAATATGAAAGAAAGATAAGGTCGGAATACAATCCCACCACCCCTAGTAATTTCATCAGATACAAAAATAGTCAAGAATTAAACATTTAATAGAAAAAAAAGACTTTATTTGTTTCAAGAATTACATATATAAAGGAATTAACCCGGGCAATACGTAATCAAGAATAAAAATAATGTGCTTGACAAGATTGTTAAAATGCATGTCGCATTCTTAAACACTCCGGTTACCTAGGGCAAACAGAGTTAAAAGTCCTATAACAGTTATATTAACAAAAGGCCATGTTTTAAATTATTTGTTTAATTCAAAAACATATTTTATATCCATGCAAAACACATAGCATTGGGTTCATGCAACCCAACCCTTTGAAACCTAGCCAAACATATTATTTGTAATTAATATCATGACTTCTACGTTGCATGTGAATCTTTTCATCATTAAGGCGTAGCTAAGCATAAAAGAGTTAATTCAAAATTATAAAAGTTTCCAGAAAAATTAGAAAAATAACTAATATCAGAGATCAAAGGAGAAGAATAAAAACTATATAGAATATTGATGGAAAAAGATCAAAAAATCATAAAATTAATGAAGAAATAAACCTCTTATGTTTTAACCTCATTTTCTCCCTCCAAAACTAGATTAAAACAATGTAAGGTACACATAATGTTAAGTTACAACTCATCAAAGTCATTTTTGAAAGACTCCTAAGCCCATACAACTCTAGGTAAAAATTTAGGATAAACTAAAATTCGCGCTTAGGTCAGCCGAACCAGTTCCCTCAAAATCCAAACATGTTCGCAAGTCAACCTTTTTCGATTTCCTCTTTTTCACTTGGATTTTCTTTTCAAATTTGAACTCGCATAACTTATTCACCGTAGATCGGATTGAGGCTCCATTTCTTTCAGTGTTCTTATGACTTCAATATCTTCAACTTTCTAGGTAGCTTTGCTTTTGGGCTATATCTAAAAAATTACACAAATGCCCTTCAACGTCCTTCCTTTGTTTCTCTCACTTTTTGATTTCTCTCTCACATTTACTTGCACGGAATACCTGTAAAACACATGAGAAATACACAAAACAGGAAATACTTTCTATAAATGGTTAGTAGCATGAATATAAAATAAATTCAGTTTATTTACACCACACGGGATAATAAAAATGCCTACTTTATAGGAGTAAATAAGAAATATTTCTTCCAAATCAGCTATGAAGTATGTCATGGTTATTTCATAGCCACGTAACATCTGAGTTTCTCATAAATAACATTCTTTTGGGTGAAACACAACTAAATTTGTGCTAAAAGAAACATCTACATAAAAATGGGAATATCTCAAATATAAGTTTTATGAAAACTAGGTTACCCGTCTTTGTTAGGGGGACCCTCCCCATGTAATATAACTTAGGATAGTATAAGATCCATAAAATGGAATCATGTCTTTCTTAGCCTTCTTATTAGTTTGAGGAAACCATTGGTGTAAGATTTTACAGTTATTGTAAGATCATAAGTGACGAAAGGTCAAATTGAAAGAAGTTTCCCGTCTTGTGATAGGATCTAAATTCGTGGTTAAAATTGGTCAAAATAATATAATTGTTGTGGCCACTTCCATCACCACCTTAGAAAAAATTCTCAAGAACTCAATTGAAATTAACTTAAAATGATCAAGTGTTTCCACTCGGAGGGTGTGGAGAGGAAACCTAACTCCACCTTCACATACATATAAGTTTTAAGGAGAAATGTCCCTTTTTTGGTGGTTCTGAAGAACTTATGTGTATGTTTGAACCCCATTACAATGTATTTAGGGTTTATGAATATCTATCACACGTGTTTAAGATCCTCTAGACCAGAAATATCAAACTAGTGAACCATTTTCTTTCAAAAAGTAATATGAAAAACATTTAAACACTACCATACAATAGAGAGATTTTGTTAAGGAGAAAAAATCACGTAAGAATTTAAAGATAAGAATGTATGGGACCAAATGTAATAAGATGTACTGTTTTCAGCCCTTAAGACTCTAGTTGTTGAAATGGGTGAATAAAACATCTAACAAAACAAGGTGGGATTACAAATCCCTAGACCACGTGCTTCACACTTCAATATGATCTTAGGAAAAGGAAAAGATAATATAAATAATGTTCTAATGCATGATTGAATGTATGTTGTGTGGCTACTATGAGAATGGGACTAACATATTATAAAGAATCGATTATGACAATTCCATCCAAAACATATCTCCAAAACACCGCAAAAATTTAAATACACACTTTACTAAAATCACCAATAAATATTGTACCTTTTTATTTAATCAAAATATCTAAAATATCCCTAAATAACCAAACAAATAACACACACGATTAACCAAATCCAAACTCTTTACATCCCACTGAAAAAAACACTTCCACTGTTAATACCTAGCCATTTTAACCCTTTTTATTTGTGCAATAAGCTTAGTTTTGTTGATTCTTTGTGTTTTTGTGTGGTTGTTTTAATATACAAAAAGTGGTTGAAAGAGGCTACATTGTCGTGGGTGAAGAAACAAACTTGATGTTGAAGTTTCTTAAAAGGTGGACATCCAATGCTCCGTGGATGCTTTTGAGGTATTAAAATAGCTCTACATACTTTATACTATCTAAAGCTATCTAAAATGAAGAAAAATTAAAACCACTGGATATTGTGTAATATTGTGCTCTAATCTTTCATTTAAATTTGTAGGTAAATTATATTGAAGTGGGGTTGATGATAATTGTAGGAAATTATCAGACCAATTGAAGGAAATAAAGAAATTAGAATTCGGAGGGTTTGAAGGACAGTTGGGTCGTTCGAATGAGATATAAGTGTCGTTTGAAATGAGGGTTCAAGTGAACTTAATGGGAGGTCCAATTGCATGGCAGTCCGAGGTCGTGGGAAGGTCGCACGAAGCTAGAGATCGAACGAGATAAACATGTCATTAGAACGAGGGTCATTTCATTCGAACGACGTGCCTCAAAAAAGTTTTAATCTGAATTCTCATATGCGTTGTCATGTTTTTAGCCATTGGATAATTATGCTATCAAGCTCGGGTGATCCCAGATTGGGAAAAATGGGATTTTTGGCCTTTAAGGGGTTTTTATAAGGCTTATTTGGGCCATTTGTTGGGGGGAAATGAAAGAAGAAAGAAAGAGGGAGAATCGTGATCTTCCACCATTTGGGGGTGCTTTTCCACCACTCCTCCACCATTTTACCACCATAAACAACCGTATTTATTATGTATTCTACCACATTTGAACCATATATACCCATTTCCACCATTGTTGGAGTGTATCTATGAGTTCGTAAGGTGTTGTTGGGAGCTTTTGGATAAGATGAAGATAGAACTTTCATGGAGTTTGAAGTGGTTTTGTAAGGTTTTTCTTGGAAGCTAGACGGAGAATGATTTTGGGTTGGGTAACCTACTTGAGGCCACCTTAGGAGGTGAGAGGTTGCCATATTTCTTAATGTTCCATGCCTATCATTATTGAGTTCCATTTGAGGTGGAAATCATTCTACACTTAGATTTATGACTAGATTTATGACTCTATTTTAGTATTCGCCTTGCTTGTAAAAATTAAGAGTATAATGGATATGATATATAAGATTGATATTCTTATGAAATGTAAGTAGGTATTCTAGCAAAATTAATAATAAATATTTTTATGAAATAAAAATATTGAAAAAAAGTCATTTGGTTGATAATAAATGAAGATTTGGGTTTTTTATGAAAATGGTGTATTTTCTAGAAAATTTATGTTAAACATTTCATGCAATAAAATGTTAAAAAATAATTATCATTTTTTCTAAACATTGGTGAAATAATGTTTCAAATTTTCATGCAAAAATGTAAAGTTATTGAAAAATGGACTTTTGTTGAGTTTGGAGAAGTAAAATTTCTTTTGTGCCTTGAAAGTATATTTATGCAAGTATGGTGAATTTCTAAAATGAAAGGCTTGTTTAACCCATTAATATGATTTTAGGATTTAAAGTCCATTTAATCTCTGATATAAACTTGTAATATTTTGGAAACGAATATTTATATACATGTTTAGATAAGGTTTTGTTGGTTTCAAGAATGAAATAAGAAAAAAGTAGATATTCTTGTCTTCAAAGTATGACAAAATGGGATTAAAGGTGTGATGAGCATAAGGTTGTAAGACTACATCTATTGATATAAAGGAAGTGATATTTTCTTATATAAGTAGTATTTAAGTGTAATTATATTCCTTGAATGAAGAAGTAAAGAAATGTCCAATTTGAAAATATGGTATGTAAAGGTGTTGGACAAGTGTTGATGGGTAAACATTGGGAAGTTTGTGGGTAAATTAATAATATTTTTATGAATTTGGAAGGAAAATAATGAAATGAAGATGTTTCCCATTAAAAAAAATTCCTCCAAAGGTTAAAGGTGTTAAGGTGGTTAAAAACACTTAAGAAGTTAGCGTGGGTAACTTAATGGTGTTTTGAGAAATTAACACTTGTGAAAATGGAGTAAAACGTGAGTTTGGAAATAAATGAGTAAAATGGTAATTTTCTTTAAAGTTAAACATTTTTATGAAATAAAAATGTTGGAAAATTTGTTACACAAATTGGTTCTAAATGAATATAATTTTGGATTGAATCAAAGTTAAAGTGTAAAGGACATGAAATGATCATTTCAAAGTGTAACATGAAATGGGGTGAAACCTCGAATTCGGCTTGAGCCGAGTAAAAAGTCAAAGAAGAAATAAGGTGGATGTTTGTGAAATATTAAAACATATAAAAGGAATTCAGATGACACCGGAATAATTAAGGAGGGCCCGAAGCCCTTGGATGAAATACCCAAAACCACTGGTTAGAGTATATGGTGGCATCGTCGGAGGTGTGGAGCCCATTAAAGTATGGAGTTTATTGGAATATTCTGAGAATAATATAAAGGAATAAGGAACATGCCAAGAAATGGTTTATGTGGTTTAATGTGTTAAGAAAACCTAACTTGAATGAATTAATGAATGTTCTGGTAAATGATAAAGTGGACAAGGAATGTGTAAGTTGATTAATGTCCATAAAGTAAATGAAAGGGGAAGTGTAATGGTAAGTGTGTGACATAAGAAACCTAAGAAGGTGTAACCCATGATTTAACACAAGGGTGTGTTATATAAAGGTTTTTCAAAAAAATAAAAAACCATTGTCTAACGCAGTGTTCGTGTGTGTTGAAGAGGTTATATTCCATGAAACACTATTGTGCATTGTTTAAATGGAAAGAATAATTTTGATAAAGAAATGATTTATGTTAAATAAAGTGTAGTAATTTCAAGTATTTAACCGTGTGCGTTAAATAAGGGTATAAATGTCGAGTTAAGAAAGAACAAATCTTTTATGATATTAAAGATAATTAATCGAGATAAATAACGTTTCAAAAGCAAAATGGTTCATGCGTTGAGTATATATATATATATATATATATATATATATATAAGGTAGTTGCATGTATAAGTAGGTATAATGTGTTAGAGCTGTATTTTTGCCGTTTGTTTCCATACTTCATTTGTATATTCCCACTGGGCAATGGCCCACGCCCTCATTTTGTTACAGAAGGTTTGGTGTGAGTTCATATTTTGAGAGCGTTGTAGAGGTAAGTATTTTATTTAAACTTTACGTTAGTAGATCTATATGCTTGGACTCCGGGGTGCATCCCACCAATCCATCACGTGGTTTGACTTGAAATTAGAATGGCATCCTAAAAAAGTGAAACATTAAGTAAAAATGAAACTAGACTATTAACAATATATAGGTTGTTTCATTGCACTTTACACTTAACGCTCGGGTCGGACTGAGTTGACTATGGGTAATCTGTAAATTTGGGCTAGGGAATTACAAATGGTATTAGAGCTCTACGTTCAGGGTTATTTTTGGGAGTGACGTGGTGAGGTCGGTGTTGATACCAAAATTAATATGCTGATATGGACGAATAACACGAAGACACGTGTCAATCTACGTGGCACAATAGCAGCGAGGAAGATCATTTCCCGACCAGCCATGTTTCTTTCCGAGCAACAAGAATACCCCGAGGAACTCTATCACACCGAGGAACTCCAACGCACCGAGGTACTCTAACTACTCCGAGGAACTCTTGATCAACAAGCAACTAAGGCGGTCCGAACTGCATCTCGGCCGTATCATTAATTATCAGACGGACAACTGTTCAACTATCCATTGTATTCTTGACGCACACGTTGCATTAAATGTATTACCCTTTCATATGTAAATCATTTAATGTATTGGACCTTTCATGTACAGCCTCAAGGCTATAAATACATTGTATCTCCCTCATTCAAAGGGACCGGAATTTCTTGAGAGAACTTGTAATCAAGAATTCCACAAACACTCAGCAATAACATAACAGTGGACGTAGGCTTTATTCCTAGCCGAACCACTTTAAAAATCTCTGTCTTACTTATTTATCTGTGATTGAATAATTAGAGCGATCTAGTTTTTTACATCAACAGATTGGCGCCGTCTGTGGGAAGCGACTGTTATTATCGTTTTTCATAAAAATCATTTATCACCAATGGCTGATAATCCAGAATCCAGTAATCGAAATGTTGGAAATACTGGAAATCTTCCAAATCCATCTGCATCCCCAGATCTGGCTGGGATTATAACGAATCTGGCTCAAGGACAAACCGCCATGCAAGAATCCATGAGGCAACTCATTCAAACTCTTCAGGGCGGTGCACCTACCTATTCAGGGCAAAGAAGTGATCATAGGCAATCGCAATCTAGACGCACTGGGTCATATCGCAATGAGGAGTCTAATGATTTTTCTTATCAACCTGGGCGAACTTCATCAATACGGGCTTCGGATACAGATCAACGTATCACTCTCTCTCCGGAGAGAACTAGCGCTTTGGAGAGGTTAAGTAGAGTATCTCCTTTCAGTCGGTTAGGACCAAGGAGGAACATGAATCCACCTAGGGCTCCATCAAGAAGTTTTCGACCACCATCAGGATTAAGAGAAGGATCTGCGCAATCGCGACCAACCACTCGTCGGGATAAATCTCAGGAAGCTACGTCAGAGCAATCAGTTGCTCGGACTAAACGGCCCGAGGAAGGGAATGAAGCATGGAAAGGTTCCATTCAACGATTGGAGGATAGACTGGGAGAAATGGCTAAGGCAAGAAATCCCTTACAGAGAACTTTTGTTCAAGGAACACCCTTTGTGCAAGCCATTGTGGATTTCCCCACGCCGTCGAAATTCAAAGCACCCGTAGTGACTCCCAAGTACGATGGAAAGACAGATCCCGTACTTCATATAGAACAATACCAAGCTGCTGCAGATATCTACGCTGTCCCCGACGAGATGAGGTGTAGAGCATTCTCGGGAACTCTTACTGGATCTGCACAGATATGGTACAATAATCTTCCTCGGGGTAAGATTTCAACTTTTGTTCAGTTAGCCGAGTTGTTTATTGGCAATTTTTGTTTTGGAGCAAAGCCGGTAAAGCGAGTAGCACACTTGCTAAGTGTTAGACAGAAATCAGGTGAAAGTACTAGAGATTACATAACTCGCTTCAATAACGAAAAGTTGGAAGTCATAGATTATGAAGAAAAGACAGCAATCACTGCTTTGATGAGTGGTTTGCTGCCTAACAAGCTGTATTACACTTTGGCTAAAGATCCACCTAAAAATATGTCGGAGTTGATGGCAAAGGCGGCCAAAATCATGAATGCCGAGGAGGCTATGGCTGCGAAGAAGAGTATGGATAAAGAAGTTAAAGTGGAGGTCGACAATTCTAAGAAGAAAGATCAGAAAAGTAATGGCGGTGACAAATATTCCAAGAATAACAGGATGAAGTTGGAAGCCCTAAAGAAGTATGATAATTATACTCCATTGAAAGTGGGTATTAATCATGTTTTGGAAGAAATCAGGAATAACGAGGAAATCAAATGGCCAGAGAAACTGAAGACAGATCCCGACATGAGGAATAAGACCAAATATTGCGAATTTCACAAAGATCATGGCCATATGACTAAAAATTGTATAGCCCTTCAGAACGAGATTGAAACACTCATCCGAAGAGGAAAATTATCAAAGTACGTAGATCGCAGGAGTGAGAGGAAGAACGATGATAGAACTAGAGAAAGATCTAGATCTCCTCGTCGTGCAGGGGAGAAAAAGAGGAGGGACCATGAAGAGGATCCAGATGATGACCCCGATCTTCCCAAGAAGCCAAGGAAACCTGAACGAGAGGTATTTTCCATACGTTTTGGGTCATTTGATTGCAATGTTATTACAGGAGGAGATGCAGGAGGAGGAGACCTTACTGCAGAAAGAAAAGCTTATCTCGGAAAGGCTCAAGCTTGTTCATACATTCAGCGAATAAACCTGGCCGAGGATGATCGTCCGAGGACAGTAAACAAAGAGAAGCTAGTGATTGGTTTTTCAAAAAACGACCTGGCAGGTGTTCTCTACCCTCATGATGATCCGCTGGTGATCAAAATGAGGATGAAGGATGTGGTCATTTCAAGGGTGTTAGTAGACAATGGTAGTTCGGCAGACATCATGTATTATTCATGCTTTGATAGCTTGAATTTAAAATTATCTCAGTTAGAACCTTATCACAGACCCCTTCTGGGTTTTGCTGGCGAGAAAGTTTTTCCACTTGGGACGATCAAGTTGGATATACTCATTGGAACTTGGCCTGCTTGTCGAACGGAAAGAATACGCTTTTTTGTAATGGATAAGAATGTGCAGTCCGCCTACAACATCATCATGGGAAGAGTTGGATTGAAGAAGTTCGAAGCAGTTCCATCTACAGTTCATCAATGTTTGAAATTCCCAACGAATTTTGGAGTAGGAATTATGAAAGGTGATCAAAAAGTAGCTCGGGAATGCTATTATTCGTCGGCCGAGCAAGAGGAACTTGAAGAGTTACAGAAAAAGACTACTACTTACCAAGTGGTGGAAAGCACAGAAATTGAAACTCTTGACCCTAGGGATGAATCTCAACTCGTTAAAGGACAGGTTGTGGAATCTACAGAAATTGTTATCCTGGACGACGAGCATCCTGAGCGAATAACTCAGATAGGGTCGTCGTTGGATTTTTCAATAAAACAGGAGTTGATAACTTTCTTGAGAAACAGGAAGAATACTTTTGCTTGGAGTCATGAAGACATGCCAGGAATAGATCCAAACTTCTTATGTCATGAACTCAATGTGAATAAGGAGATCAAACCTGTAAAGCAAAGAAGAAGAGTGTTTAGTCCCGAGAAGAACCAGGCCATACAAGAGGAGGTCGAGAAACTCCAGAAAGCCCAATTTATTGAAGACGTGAAATATCCAGATTGGTTGGCGAATGTGGTGATGGTAAAGAAGAAGAACAACAAGTGGAGAATGTGTGTTGATTTTACTGATCTCAACAAAGCATGTCCAAAAGATCATTTTCCATTGCCCAGAATTGATCAACTAGTGGATGCTACTTCGGGACACGAGCTACTCAGCTTCATGGATGCTTATTCTGGCTACAACCAAATCAAAATGAAGCCTGAAGACAGGGAAAGTACTTCTTTTATTACCCCAAGGGGAACTTATTGTTATAACGTTATGCCTTTTGGTTTAAAAAATGCAGGTGCAACATATCAGCGGTTGATGAACAAGGTATTCACCGAACAAATCAGCCGCAATATGGAGGTCTATGTCGACGACATGCTCACCAAAAGCAAGAGAGCTGCAGATCATTTGGTTGACTTGAGTCAAACTTTTGATCAACTGGATAAATACCAGATGAAGCTTAACCCGACGAAATGTACCTTTGGAGTACGAGAAGGAATGTTCCTCGGATACATCGTCAACCAACGAGGTATTGAGGCAAATCCAGAAAAGATCAAAGCTCTTCTAGGGCTGCGATCCCCGACGACGAAGAAAGAAGTGCAAAGTCTTACCGGACGAGTTGCAGCACTCAACAGATTTGTATCCCGAGCAACTGATAAATGCCTCCCATTCTTCAAAACGCTACGAAAAAGTTTTGAGTGGACTGATGAATGTGAGAAAGCCTTTCAAGATCTGAAGAAGTATTTGGGAGCCCCACCATTGTTGTCTAGGCCAATAAATGGAGAGAAGCTGTACTTGTATTTGGCAGTATCAGAAAATGCAGTTAGCTCGGCGTTGATCAGATTGGAGAATGGAGTCCAGAAGCCAATTTATTATACAAGCAAGGCCTTCCGAGGTGCGGAAATCAGATACCCAAAGCTGGAAAAATTGGCACTGGCATTAATTGAAGCAAGTAGAAGAATGAGACCATACTTCCAGGCCCATACCATCATTGTGTATACCGACATGCCGTTAAGACAAGCCCTTCACAAGCCAGAAAAATCAGGAAGATTGATGTATTGGGCAATAGAACTCGGTGAATATGATATTGTGTATGAACCCAGATCATCGTTGAAAGGGCAAGCCGTGGCAGATTTTATAGCAGAGTTCACATACCCTGATACCCCCGAGGAGAAAAAGATGCTTGCTGACCTACCTGTGGACGATACAGGATCGACAGACACAGATCCAAACCAACCAAGGTTGGTAAAAGGACTTGTGGATGTAGAAAAATCATCATATTTAAATACCGACCAACTTCGATTGGTGGAAAGGCACGAACAAATGATCGACGAGGAACGAAGGATACCCGGGGATGATGAAAGAAAACAGATGATATTTCACCGAGGAACTCTAACAGATAAGAAATTTGAAGACGAGTTACATACATGGAGATTATATGTAGATGGATCATCTTGCACCGCTGGTTGTGGAGCAGGGATTGTTTTAAATTCTCCAGATGATATTGACATGGAGTACGCCTTGAGATTCCAATTCAAAGCTTCCAATAATGAAGCTGAATATGAGGCTATGATAGCAGGTTTTCATTTGGCGAAAGTTATGGAGGCACGTCAAGTAATTGTTTTCAGTGATTCTCAGTTAATTGTGAATCAAATGATGAGAATATATGCAGTGAAGGGAGAGTTAATGGTGAAGTACCATGCAAAAGTGATGGAATTGTTGAAAGAATTTGATGATATTCAATTGGTGAGGATACCGAGAATGGAGAATGCCAGAGCAGACGCATTGGCTCGACTAGCGTCAGCTACACGCACCGAGCTGCGAAGAACAATACCAATTGAAGTATTAGAAAGTCGGAGCATAGAAGAAGATCTGACGATGAAGATTATTACCCTTGATTTAGGACCATCTTGGATGGATCCTATCAGAGCATACATTGAAGAAGGAGTACTACCAGAGGACAAACTAGCTGCCAAGAAATTGAAGTATAAAGTTGCTCGGTATGTGTTAACTAATGGTGTTTTGTATAGACGAGGAATTATGGCAGGTTTGCAGAGATGTGTGCATCCATCAGAAGTCAAAGAATTGATTGAAGAAATCCATGAAGGATCTTGTGGAGCTCATGTAGCAGGTCGGACCCTACTGCAAAGGGTGATGACACAGGGATACTATTGGCCGACGATGAGAGCTGATTGTATAGCTTATGCTAAGAAGTGTGACAAGTGCCAACGTTTTTCTTCCATCCGAAGAACTCCACAGGCATTGTTGACACCTATAACATCACCTTGGCCATTTGCCATGTGGGGGATTGATCTGGTTGGACCACTGCCGACGACCCGAGGAAGGTTCAAGTATCTCGTCGTGGCAGTAGACTATTTTACTAAGTGGGTGGAAGCTGAACCACTAATTGATATGACGTACGAGAAGGTGTATCAGTTCATATGGAAGAATATCATTTGTCGATATGGTCTCCCCCACGCTTTCATCACAGACCATGGAACACAATTTGATAATGAAGAATTTGCTGCCTATTGTCATCAGTCAAACGTCTTGAAGTTTCATTCAGCACCAGGCCATCCCCAAAGCAATGGGCAGACTGAAGTGACGAACAGAACATTACTAAATGGGTTGAAAAAGAGGTTAAGTGAGGCTAAAGCAAATTGGATTAACGAGCTACAGTCAGTTTTGTGGGCTTATCGAACAACTCCCCGAGCAGCAACAGGAGAATCACCATATATGCTAGCATTTGGAGGTGAGGCTGTGATACCTGCCGAGTTGGGCCTACCAACACATAGGGTGTTAAATTTCAATTCTCCGATCAGTGATTTGATGAGAAGGATGGATTTAGATATGCTCGAGGAAGTCAGAGAAGAGGCAGCCATTAGGAATGCAGCTTATCAACAACGAACAGCTCTGTTTTACAACAAGAGGGTAAAGAAATGTGATTTAAAAGAAGGGGATTATGTGCTAAAGAAGGTCATTCAGAAGAAAGAAAGAAGATCTTACAGAAAGAAAGGAGATGTGTTGACAACGAACGGAAACAAAGATGAACGCTCAAGAGAAGAAGAGAAGAGAAAGCTTGAATGCAGAGAATGAAAAACGTAGACGACGGTATGGTTACCAAAGAAGTTTAAATACTTTGCATTGGGAAGCGGCGAAAGAAATGATTACCAAAAAGAAATTACTAAACTTCCGGCTGCTAAAAAGACAAAAATTGCACGAAGATCGAAGCGTTTATAAAAAAAGGCGAAAACTGCGAAATAAGAAGGAAATTTGAATACAGTGTTCCTGAAACCCAGGAAGGACATTTAATATTGCCATATACCGAGAAAGAATGTTCCATACTCCTCAAAGTTCGAAATATGAAACATTGGGGGCTTCTGTTGATACCAAAATTAATATGCTGATATGGACGAATAACACGAAGACACGTGTCAATCTACGTGGCACAATAGTAGCGAGGAAGATCATTTCCCGACCAGCCATGTTTCTTTCCGAGCAACAAGAATACCCCGAGGAACTCTATCACACCGAGGAACTCCAACGCACCGAGGTACTCTAACTACTCCGAGGAACTCTTGATCAACAAGCAACTAAGGCGGTCCGAACTGCATCTCGGCCGTATCATTAATTATCAGACGGACAACTGTTCAACTATCCATTGTATTCTTGACGCACACGTTGCATTAAATGTATTACCCTTTCATATGTAAATCATTTAATGTATTGGACCTTTCATGTATAGCCTCAAGGCTATAAATACATTGTATCTCCCTCATTCAAAGGGACCGGAATTTCTTGAGAGAACTTGTAATCAAGAATTCCACAAACACTCAGCAATAACATAACAGTGGACGTAGGCTTTATTCCTAGCCGAACCACTTTAAAAATCTCTGTCTTACTTATTTATCTGTGATTGAATAATTAGAGCGATCTAGTTTTTTACATCAACAGTCGGTATTGGATCTTTCGATGTCGGTTTTGGTTTGGGCCAGTCACGCTAGTTTACTGATTGTTTAGTTTGTGTTCTCTACGGTAAAGTCAAGGGGGTTAGCACGACAAGTAAGTTAGTGTCAAGTGGTGCGCAATCAAGTTGATAGTTATTACTCACTTCTACGCTTCTGATTAGATTTTTTAGTAATTTATGGGTGTATGTGCAAGCCAATGTTGGTGACACTGTAGTTGTTAGAATGAGATGCTTATGCTCCAATCCTTAATGACATAAATCCTTCTGAGATGTTAATAAAGTGAGATGACGGCCATTGAATAGGTAGCACAAATTACATATAGTCAGCAATAGAGGTTGAGGGTTAGGGTTTCATGACTAAGAACTGATGATTGGTGATTAAAAGGTGTATATCCCTTAGGTGCAGAACTTACGAGTAGTTAATACTGGTAACATAATTAGGAAAATTCGATCCTTGGGGTGATATCACGATTGATCGTTGTCCGGTGAACATATGAAGTTATGTAGGCCAATAGAGGAAACATCATGATCCTTTACATAAGATGTATTGTGTGGCAACTTTGATGATGAGAGTAGCCATGGTAGTGGAAACAGTGAGTAGTTTCATTGCGACCTAGATGTAAAGGTCGTATGTTTCATACGAGCGTTAAATGACTGAGTGATGTTCACGAGTATTGATTATGTGGTGAGAACGTATTAAGTCCCTTGATTGAGGACTTGGGATTAGTGTATCTTGATTATAATGTGGTGTTGAGGAATAGTATCCCTCGTGACATTCGTGGTGTATGCTTGGGTATTTATAGGCAATGACCGATGTCCCATATCCTACCAAGATCTATATAGTCATGGTAACTTGTTAATTAGCACATGCCATGATGTTCACATAGTGAGGCAATTTAGTTTTCATGGTTGAACATTTATAAAGGGTTAGGTGAGTCAGACCTTGAGGTTTATTGGTTACATGTGACATCTTGTACCCTTTCATAATCCTTAGTAGCGTTGGTTATGGTTTCTATGTGGCCTATGGTCACAACTATTCGGGTGAAAGATAAGATCATTTTTTAAGTGTAAATCCTTGTTGTATCCGCCGAAGTGACGACTAGGTGTGAGGTAATTTTAGTGTGAGTTTGGTTTAAAGGTATAGTAGAATGCTCGTAGGATTAATTGTGTGTGGTGTCATTAGGGATATAGATCGAATGTTGTGACGCCTTGAGGTGTTTCATGGTTAAGGTTCACTATAGGTAAGATCTCATGGATTAGTCTCTTTATGAGCACCGAGTTATCGTGATGTGGATATTGAAAGGTTTGTAGAGCGCACTTACCATGGTAATAGTACGAGTGAAGTAATCTTGTCGAGTTTTAGGACTTTTACACAAAATATGTTTAGTGTCCTTAGGAGACCAATTAAGTCCAGTAGAAAGAAGAATTAGCATCCTATTAGTGATTATGTTGAGGGTCATGTGGTAATATTAGATTGTTGGTCAAGGTTTATAATAGTCGTATAGCCTACGTGTCGGGTGCGATTTCTCGAGTTCGAATAGATGGGTGGTGAATCCTCTAAGGAAGAAGTAGTAACATGTCTCATTTATGGGGTGTAATGCCCGGGTGTCATGGGATGACTAGTATTGGTGTTGTGGTACTCGGTTTTGAGATGTACTAGGAAATGTATTCGAGGCTTAGGGTGATGACATCAAGTGAAGGCTTGAAAATTTCAACCGAGGTGGGGTAACATCGGAGCATGATTAGAATATTAGCGTGTGTTGACGGTATGCCAGGATTAGTTCTTGGTACGTCCCACCAAGCCGGAACGGATTAGAAGCTGTAGCCCTATATGGTGACTACTACCTTAGAGTGCCTAAGGCGGCAAGTGTGGTCGTCGCGTGAGTTAGTCCTGGTATAATCTGGAAGTAAGCTTAGTGACAACATCTCATAGTAAAAGGATACAATAGTTTGGATGTCTCTTTTGAATGAAGGACGTCCTAGGGGAATTTGGGATTTTGATCACGATATGATATGGCAGACGATAACCTAGTTGTAGTAGGTTGATAAAGTTGTCACTAGTAGATGTATAAGGTTAGTATAGATAATGGTGTGAGTCATCCACTAATCAAAATGGTTCATGCGTGATAAGTATGTGAAGGCTAGGGGCTTACTCCCAAGGAGGAAGTCGAGCATTGACTTCTTAGAGGACTACCAATTTGTATATTGCCTTTGCATTATAAGAATGAATGATTATGATTCGATTCATCATGACTAGTGCCCCAATAAAGGGTGTGTGGCTAAGATTAGTGCTCGGTGAGAACATCGGGAATGAGTGACATGACTTCAAGCATATGGCGTAGGTTTTTTTTTGTAAATCATGGTCAGACGCTTATGAAAAAAATTTCTCAAGACGATTGCTTATTCCTTTTAACTCTCGTTTGTTCCTTTCGATTTTGATAATCGAGGATCGGTATTCTTAGGTACGTGGTAACTCGGATTGGTATCATGTCATGGTATAGCAGAGTTGGTCTTGGTAGAATGTATGGTCAATGCAACTTAGTAATTGGGTGTGCCCCATCTGAGGTATTATTACTATTGCATAAGGTTATGTGTAGGCGTGGTTGAGCTTTCGTCCACATGGTTTACTCGTAATATTATCTTTTCTTAGGATTAGCGGCCTTTCAACTAGCAGAAAACATGGTCCACCCATCTAAGTTGATACTATTTCTCGATATCGAACTTCACTTGCTAGCATGCCTCAATTTTTCCCCTCTTTGCGATAATAGACAAATTGGGAGTCTCAAAATTATTTGTACACGGACAGCCAGATGTACCATCCTCTCTAGATAATAAGGTTTGCCAACATCATTGAAAATGAGGATGTCATTATACCACAAGATGTCCTGGAAGGGATGGACCTCAAGATTTCCAATGTAATGATCACAGACGATCTAAACATTATTGCAAGGGTTAATAAATATAATAGATAATGAGAATTACATTTAAAATAATGAATTTTTAAATAATACTCACGTCAGATGCTTTTAGATCATCTAGGGTCTCTCGTAACTCCACCATTTATGGAAAGGCATCACTTGACACCATTTACACCTTCTATTTACCTAAACTCAACTCTAAATGATGGGACTCCAAATTTCGTATACCTTATTTAGTCCCCTTTATTTAGAAAGTCGTTTCTATTTCTACATCTGTTTCTTCTTCACTTCCCGCCTTTCTTCTATTTTTGAGTCATCTTTTAAATTTTTAGTACGAATAGGTGGCGGTATTTTGCCTAAATAGTATACACATGTAATTGAGAGACTGATTCGATAAAACAACTCGAAAGTAAAAGAAGTATCATTTATTTCTTCATGCTTGTTCCAAGTTTGAAGTACTATTTATACAAATAAGAATACCCTTTGTTACATGATTTCTTCGTTATATAGATAGATTAGGATCTATGGGGAAATTATTTAGAAGTACTTATTGTGCTACAACTCTTCCTGCCTGGTAGAAAAGGATATCGTGATCTTGAACTGATCTTACCTTGAATTGAAATCCTAAGTTTGTCTATGAAGAGTGTTGCATCGATATTGATAAATTAATCAATAATTTTATATATAACCCGAATTAAACAATCTACAACATCATAAATGAAAATCGTTTTCCACTAATAGAGAGATATATTTGACCACCTGTCGTATGTCTTGGTGAGATGAATCCCCAGTCCTCTAATACAAATGAGCCAATATGGCTATCCCCAAGCGTATTCATTGCTCTTTCCTATTTTTCACAATCCTTGTAGGTAGTAAATCAAGATTCGGTTCCCTAATTTGTTTGGGAAAAACAAGCACTCAATCATGAGCAACATGTACCCCTGCATATCTTGCTCACGGTCTCTTTTGGTGACATCCTCACCCAACATTTCCACCTTCCCCTTGCAATGATGCATTAGCCATTAAAAAAAAACTAAGTACAAATACTTGGATTCTTCCTTGTTTAGCCCTGTCTTCGACTTTTCTGAACATTGTCCCGTATACTGGTTTACCAAGGTATGGGATGTTGAGGAGATAATATACATCATTTGGGTGATGGCCATCTCACTAAACCACATATGGATTTAATTTGTCTCTAATTACCATCGTTCAAGGAATTCTAACATCGATACATAGTCGATGTACTAGTATGAGCTTTTACCAATCACCACAAACCTCCTTTTCTATATCCCACTCGAATTTTTTTAAAAGTGGTACGTGCATTTCATTATTCCCTTTCCTCATCATGGTTCATATCGAATAAGTAATATGGTTCTGAAATTTTGTAAGCAACTAGGGGTTATTTGGCATCCGCCCATCTAATCGTTGTGAATCTGAGTGGCTACTTTTTTTTTAGGTTTCTGCTCAGGTGTTTTTCCAAATCTTGATGGTTGTATTTTCTCTTTCGAAGAGGAAGACTCACTGTCAATATCATCTTTTTCCCTCATCCACCTCCTGCCTCATATTGTCCCTCCTCAATTACCTCATGTGAATTACCCTCCTCTACCATAATGCTTCCTCCCTCATCACTCTCGCCCCCTGCTTCTGGAACCTCCTCCATATTGGCTACCCCATCCCTATTCCCATTCCTTCATATCTTATTAACCACCTTCTCAACAACCTTATTTAATGAATATGAATGAGAATACCCTCTACTTTCTTCATTTTCACTATCTCTGAGTGATGTGGGTTGTTCACTTGTTTTACCCACATCAAATCTACTCTTTCACTCTCATGCGGTAGAAGGATTTATGGATCTTCCATTTATATAACCTTTAATTGCAATAACATAAGAGTACGTGAGACTAAAGGAAGATGTATAAGTGTTCATCTCGTTAGAAGAAATCGTAAAAGAGCAAACACGGTGAGATCTATGCGTATATGGAAATGCTAGATATAATCATGTATAGAAAACCATGGTTAGATCAAAAAAATTAAGATAATGTATTATGGTGACTTATAACCTTATCCAATAAATAAAAGTGACCACAAACCGTTGTGGTTTGCACCATGGCAGTCTTGGACCGTGTGTATAAGTATCACTATTTGTTGATGTCGTTTTTATTTAAATACAAAATTGTCTATCACCTACAGTTACTCCGCACCATAAGCTACTTCCTACAGTTACTACTCATCGTAGTTACTTAACCAAGGAAGGAGGACACCGAAGATGCTTTTCACCTATGGTGACGGGTCACTATATGTTCAGCGGCCTAAATTTTTTTTTGTTTTTTATGATTTAAAAGTGTTTTTTTCGCATTTTAAGGAATATATTTGCAAGGTTGGAATAATGTATGATGTAAATTCCATAAAAAAAAATCATTTCATTTTTTTAAACATGTTCAGGGTAGAGGTTTCATGGTATGGTTTCCTAGAATTTTAGACATTGTTCAAAAAATACAATAATGGATATTAGAATCACATCCCCAAAGATGTTTTCTCTTCAAGGTAGTATTAGGCTTTGTTTTTGGTTTGTGTAGGTTGAGAGAAATGGTTAGAGAGAATTTAAAGAGAGAAAGAGAGAGAGAGAGAGAGAGAGAGAGAGAGAGAGAGAGAGAGAGAGAGAGAGAGAGAGAGAGGAGAAAAAGTGGTGCTTAATTTTGTTTCGTTTATATATGATAAGTCATGTGGTGTTGGGTTGTTAGGGTGTTTGGGAGAAATAAGTAGTACTGATGTAGTGTTATGGCAAAAAGGTTGATTGGGAGATCTTTTTTTAGGTGTAATTATGAGGACCCTAAAAAAATCCCAGAACAGACTCTTGGGAAAACATCACTCAACCATGAATTGGGGGAAAGTGAAGGTGGGAAAATGGAAAAATCTAGTCATAAGGTGTCAATTTTTTTTATGCCTTCAAACACATTATCTTTGATGTCTCCCAATTGGGAACTCCAAGTGTGACCGAATACATTTTCTCTATCACTAACTATCCAACTAGTTGAACATATATTTTCGTGGACCAAAAAATAAAACTATAAAAAATATGTAAATATTAGCATTTTAAAAATCTTATTTTAAAAATTTCTACACAAAGAAACACTTTGGTAAAATAAAAAAACTAACTGTACGGTTCATATATAGAAAATAACTAAAAAAGCATTATATATATATATATATATATATATATGTGTGTGTGTGTGTGTGTGTGTGTGTGTGTGTGTGAGCGTGTGTGTGTGTGTGTGCATTTGTGTGTGTGGAAACATTCTTTATTTCAAAAAAATTATGTGTGTGGATATATAGAAACGGTATTTAAAATTGTCTTTTTGAAAACAGTTGAAAAGTTTTATTTTTTTTGAATAAAAAGCACAATTTTTAATAACTTTTTAGCTAGTTTTTTAAAATATATATATATATATATATATATATATATATATATATATATATATATATATATATATATATATATATATATATATATTTCAATATTTCAATAAAAAAAATCGTTTTTACAAAAAAGAAAAAACATTACACTTATTTAACATTTTTTCAAATATAGGTTTATATATCTACGTGTATGAACTAAATATATATCTATATAATAAGGAGTAGAATTGTGCCACTATTCCATAAGTTGATAAGCTATGTAGAGGTGAGGATTTGGCCACATCACTCACAAATGAACGGTTGAGATCATTTCCCCCATTACACTCATTTGCCAAACCCTAGCCGTCCTATCTCCACTCTCTCATTTCGTCTTTCCTAACAAACCTACACGAATTCTCATTCTCTCCCTCAGCCATGCCTCCCCCTAAACCCTACCCCCTCTCCTCTCACTTTCTCCCCCTCGCGAAATAGCATCCCCCTCCTCTCTACACCGCCGCCTCCATCTCCTCTCCGCCCCACACCCACCATATATGGTGTGATTTTGCAATTTTCTTATGTAGATCTGCTTTCTTAGGGTTTTATGTATATAGATTTGGGGGTTTTATTATTTTCGTATTTTTTTTTGCAGATCTTCTTTCTTAGAATTTTCATGTGGCTGATGGTTTGTTAATTCTTATAAGTTTATGGTTTATGCTTTGTTAGTATTTGAACTACGAATTTCATTTTTACCCATCGTATTGCAGATCTACATAAGAAATTTGCAGGGTTTTGACATTTGAAGGCTTAAAGGTTTTGGCTTCTGATCAGACTTAATCCCCAACACCACTGAGGTAATACCCTATGTTTTGACACTAGGGTTTAGTGAATCGATATTTACTTATTGTTTGGAAAGCAAGCTTTTGTATCGATCTTGGTAATTTCACACTATTGTTTGTGTTTCAGATTGACAAACTTTGGAATTAGATCTTGGAGCTTGACGTCAAGTTAGGTATACTTTGTCAGTTTTACTACATATCATCTCATAATACTAGCTTTCAATTTTATGTGGTGTGATATGAGGTTGAGGTACTTCTTCTACATTGCTGCCACATCTTAGTATTGGATGGGTCCACTACTTCTACATTGCTACCACATCAATTTCATTACTTTTTTATTTATAGATTTAATTCAGTTACACAGTTGTTTTGTTTTAGGATTGTTACTTTCAATTATGTTATGTTATGTTTCATTGGTTTGTTTAAGGGTTTCTTTCACATTAATTGAGCATAATGCAGTGCAATAATTGATATAAAATTTTATGTTACCTTTGTTCAATACTTTAATACCTAATAAAATATAATTGTATAGGCATCAAGGTATTAGGTGTTAAAATGCTGCCCAATTATAAAATTTCGTGCGGTGACCCAATTATTTATTATACCTTTTTATAGGTATTATTTGTCTGAATTTTAATATGTAAAAACAGAGGAATGGATGTAGTAATCATTAATTTTGTTTATTTGTACTTAATGTGTAATTTTTTGTGCCTAGGTTTGTGACAAACCAAATGCACAATCGACATTTCATTAGCCATTGATAATTTTTTAACCAAGTTGCCAAGGAAGCCCCCGCTTCTGTAATCATCTATACAACTGGATTCAAAGAAACTTTATACAACAACTGATAGGTAAACTTATTTATTGGTTGGTATTTTTTGACTTTAGACTTGGACACTGCCCTTTCTTTTTCACACACACCCTCTGTATTATTCTACTGTTTTCATATATTGTAGAGTGATAATTCTACCTTTACTTTTATCTCATTGCTCTTAGTTATTTTATTTGGATCATGTATCTATGACATACATTTTTCTCTTTTTATCCCTGAAGTCACAGTTATCTACTTTCTCTGTTATTATCTCATTTAGTTTGATAATTAGTGTAGTCTAATTGGCTCCAAATGATTGATTGCAGTGGGTTTGTTTTTGGAGTAAAAGTATAGGTATTTTATTACTATATTATTGTTTTGATTTCAACTGCAGGTAAGATTTATTCAGGTAACTCATTTGTACCTCTTTGTTTTTTCAGGACCACAACAAACAATCAAGAACCACTATATGATATTTCGTACAAGTTTCAAACTCGAGGTGATATTTTGAGACTGCACTGCTCCCGTTGGCATTTTTTTTTGTTTGAGACTTGGTTTTGTTGCTGTTTGAGACTAAAATGCTCCCATTTTTGGGCATCCTACTTAAATAGGTTCGATCCTCAATGCTTATACAAGTTTTATCAGGGATTTCATATCCAAAGGGATCTCTTGACCAGTTGGAAAAGTTGTTAGCCCACTTTTGGTCAGAAATCGCATACAAATGAAATTGGAACATAACTATATAGATATTCAGGTCGAAGCTAACAAACATAACAAATTCTTATTAAAACTAAAGTTAGTTAAGACATTGAAGTCCACATTTTTGTTAAAACTGAAGTTAGTTATAACTGAAGTTACTTAATAAACTCTACATACGCACTAAAAGTGAGAATTTTTGGCATTTTTGTTTGACGCGAAGAAATATTGATAGTCTTAGGCAGTAGTGAGAAAGTGACGCTCAGAGGCGCATATTCTATATTTCCATTGTAGAAATGAGAGATGAAAATTGAAAAATGAAAAATAATTCATATACTAATAAAATTTATATTTCCTAGGCTACAACGATTCTACTCGACTTTAAAGATGGAGAGTGGAAATAGGCTTTTATGCAGATGGATGAGGAGCCAACCAATGAAAAAGCATTATTGAACTTTTTTGGAGATTAATAGGGTAACATTTCAATAACGTATGATTAATGGAGAATAACATCTTTCTCATATAAGTTCTAGAGACCTTAGTACACAAAATCTGGTATCCTGTTGGTGCACAAAATCTTACACGAGATGGTTTGATGTGTATGGACTTTAGACTTTAGACTTCTGAAAAAATGTGGTGTCCTATTAGGACACAAAATCTGCTGTCCTATTAGTACACAAATGCAGCACATCTCATTATTGAAGTAGTACAGTGCCTAAATGAGTTAAAGCAGCATGAAAAAGCAACATACCTCATTTTAAAAATTGTTTCTTCAGGTTGGTTATGTTGATTAGTTAAGGTGTAAATACAAATGTGGACATCTATTGGGTAAATTCTTCTTGATTGCATTTTAGTTCGTAAGCATTTATACACTGAATTTTAAATGCCAACAAGATGCTTGATAAAATGAACTTATATATATTTTTATTACTATTTATGTTTTACACATCACAGGATCAGATTATATTCCAAAGATAATATAGTAAAGTGCGAGGCTACTTCCATTATCTATCAATTTTGCTAATGCACTTCCTGCATAATTCAGTATCATTAGTGACTGACACTTTCTACGTATGCAAGAATTAGCATGCCTACATGGGTACAAGATCATTGAATCATATTTTCTACAGTTAAGTTCAAATTTAATGAGAATGAGAGAAAATTTTAATTTTAATTCTCAAGCCATTTCACACATCGGATTTGGTATGCATTTCATATGTATATTTCAATGACATTTCAATAAGTAGGTAAGTTTTGACATCTGTTTTTGTGTGCAATCCACACAATTAACATAAATTTATTTCTAAAAACCTTTTACTACATATATATATGATACTTGATCGATAAGGAAGTTGATTTTTTTTTTTGCAAATACGTTGCATACTTATTATATCTGATCAACAATGAAGAAATTAAAAGACAAGACTGTCATAAAAGTCGTCCCAACATGACAAGCTGTGTTCATTTCGGGTCATTAGTGTCATTTGTGATATTTTTCTATTATGGTGGATTTAAAGTTGATGAGGACTGTTAAACGATTTAGCTAAGGCGTGATCTATGTGATCCTTACGATGCAAGAACAATCAGGTTATTTCATTCCCTATTTTTTTACACTTCTTTAATAGTTTGTAGGTTTAACTCATGACCATATTATTTAATTTAGCCTTCTTGGTTACATTATAATATTTATGTAGAGCTCAAATCATAGAATAGGCGAAGTTTTTTAGTTAGTGGTGTATGTTAGTTAGTTAGTGGTGTAAGAGCAAATAGGAGGTTGAGATTTCAAAGTCTATGAGGTACGAACACTTAAATTGGTCGAGTATAGTCCCATAGTTACTTATTTTATATGCTCATTGCATACCAAACACTTCAAAAGTTTTTTCATTTCATTCCTTCTTTTCTTATAACAAAACTTCTAAAGTTGAAATTTCATGTTGAAATAATTTTGTTATTGTTGATTTGGTGAGCATATATGACTATAGTTTTCTCTCATATAATTTGTTCTTCGTAAGGAGTGTATATATGAACAAACATCGTTATTGTTGCACAAGGGTACATTTTTTAGGTATGTAGAAAGATGCCATCCACTTTTTACAGACAACTCATTTCATGTTTTTGAATCTTACTGGAAGTATTTATAAAGATACCTATTACTTTATACATCGTTACTTTGTATGTATAACTCATTTACTTGCTATAGGTGGTGTGAATATCCATCCGATAAGTTTGGACCATGAATCTTTTACTAGCACCATGTGCATTGTGGTGAAACACAAAGTTCATACTATAATGATATATCATATTCACAACTAAATCAGGATAAGTATACAACCGTGCCATCATCTTATATTTTAACA
The DNA here is from genome assembly GCA_949130495.1 of Sambucus nigra. NCBI lineage: Eukaryota > Viridiplantae > Streptophyta > Magnoliopsida > Dipsacales > Adoxaceae > Sambucus > Sambucus nigra. The sequence continues at coordinate 377,136,643 of OX422219.1, read as the reverse complement.
ATTGGAAACATATCAAACTTTTACAATTGGAAGCAACGTCCAGTTTTTTTTGTAATATCAGTATTTCTCTCAAGTATACCTTGCCCCATAATTATTCATTTATTTAATTTTGTTTATATTTTCCTATAAGCAGTTGTAGGCTCAAAGATGGAAAAGAATGCTACTTTAAGAGGTGATTAATGGAGGCCGTATATCGATTGAAACAAATATTCTTAAGAATTCATTGCTACATGAAGTGATGATTCGGGTCCCAAAAAACAACGTGGAAACTTAATTTTCCATTGTTATGATTCAAAATTTCACTAAACATGCCTTCTTTTAGTTATGGCTATATCGTCTTACATTTTTCGTTGAATACTTTCCATTTATTAAAGAATACGTGTAATTTTGGAATATTTTCCAAATGTATTAGTTTTATATTCGTTTATTAATATTATTACGAACTATAAGTTTTGTTGCTTGATTATTTTTTAATTTCGTAAACAGGATAAATAGTCCGATAAGCAAGGTAAATTTTGTCAAATTTTCTAAATTGTTTACACTTTTGTGTTGTGAAATAAACTTTTGACTTAAATTGTACATGATATAATATTTAGGAAAATTTTCTGGCACTGCGCTAGACCTCAAGTTGGTTATGTGACTTGCATTTTGTTTTCAGTGGGGAGACAATGGCGTTGATGGGTTTAAGTAAGTGAACTTTGATATTTTGGCATCTATTAGTTATTTATCTACATGCGACTGCATTTGTAGTTTAAAATTTGAAGTTTTAAAATAAAAAATTGCGCATAATTTTTTTTACATGTGCAAGTTTTAGTACTGTGAATTATATGGTATACTTTTTATGCAGGAAACTAGGTGAAGTTATCGGTGTTAAAGGCATGAGAATTCCTTAGCGATGTACACACACAGAGGTCATGATAAGTGCTTTCGGTGCTATATCTTACATGGTGGACTTATTCATGTTTTAACAATTTTAGTACTATGTTCTATGTGCTACTATTATCATTAATAAAATGTTTAGGCTACGAAGTCTAATTTTACTTGAAATATGGGAGCTTTGCATACCGATTATTGGAATGATGAGCACTGGAATACCAAGTTACTTTCTTATGCAGAATTTAAACTATCTTTCTTGCTTATAAGGATCATCAAATTGGATATTGAAATATTATAAAGCTCCTATAGTTTTAGTGTTAATAGGATTCAAACATTGGCTTCTATAACATTTTTGCAGTTTTTTGTTTTGCTAAATCAGGTATTTGCAAAATTAATTATTATGTTTACACATCATTGCTTTTTGTGTAAGGATTCTCTTGGCTGCTAGACTATCCCATAGTCCCAGACGTTATTTGGGCAAACTAACATCATCGCGAAAGAACAAGGTATGTTATTGTACTTAAATCATGTTCTTAATACCAAAATTAAAAGTATTGTGTTTTGATTTAGTTATTTAATTAAAGAACAAGAAATAATCATCATCTCTTGCTCTTCATTCAGGCTCAGTCTCTTTGTTCACTTGGTTCGGCAATATCATCAGGAATTAGCTTAAGTAAGTTGTATTCCTTTCCATTAAAATCATCTTAATACATAGAGAAGATGAATCAATGATTAAGATCCTAAAGTTTATTCTAAAATTCATCTTAGCTGTAAAAATGAACTCTCCAAGAAACCGAGGAAAACCTCTGCTACAGGTATTCCCCTTTTTATGTTCCCCTTTTCTATGTTATTTATGTTTTTTCATTTATTTGCGTGCTTTGATTTTTGAGGTTATATACAAGATTGTGCTTCCTTTTTTTTTATCAAAGGTTGGGCAACAACCTATGTCGGCCCACACCTAGCTCCACACTTCCCTTTAAATTACAATATATGTAGCTATGTCACAGATGGTATATAAAAATTATTTGAGAAAATGAAATAAAATTACACGAGTGAAGTATCAAAAACACCTTTTCTGATGTAAAAGTGATAGAAAGTTGCAGTGCATTTAGATATAAAAATCAAGTTGAAGTGCAACAAGGTTGCAAATGGAGTTAATATGTTGATTTGGGTCCAAACAAAGGTACTTTATGAATCTTATAAGATAATACATACAAATACACAATTTCTATGTAACTGACTACACAAAAAATGTTTTAATGTTACTGGTAAGAAGTGTTTATCTCATATGAAATTATTTGTAAGATATATCTCATGAAGTAGGCTTAAAAGGAATCTTTGGATATGCTAATTCTAAGGTACTCTCTCGCTAACACGCACACGCACTTTTTTGCGAATGACGTTACCTGCTTTAGTATGACAGAGCTTTTTTAGCGAGGAAACATTACTGCTTAGTAGCCATTTGAGGCAGCTGAGCAGGTTATTATTTGAGGAATGCCATTTACGAAAGTTGAGCAGGCCATTTTAGCAAATGAGTAGCTGAGGCAAGTCATTTGAGGTACGATTATCATGGAGGAAATATTATTTAAAACTTCAAGTGTTGCTATGGAATGAAGTGTTGCTATTTTTCTTTTGAGTTGGTTTGAATTTTGTATCATAACACTTTGATAATTTTCCGTTGTACAATCACACCTAGTTGTTGGATTTACATTCAAACCGGGTGATATTTTCATAAGATTATTGTTACTAATATATAAATTTGTGTTTAGGATTTTCATATTGCTTCGGTGCCCTCACGAGAGCCATACGATTCAGAGGAGAAACCACATAAATCACTTAATGAGAAACAACAGGAGTATCAGGATTTAATGGCGATTGTTAAAAGTCGAAAGAACCAACATTTTTTACTGGATAATTCAAACCATAGGCCATGCTATTGAGGTACTAATTATGAATTTACGTGCTATGATATTCTAATCAGATTGGGCTCTCTATAGTTGTGAAATAACTTGGCTAGATATTGTTCTGCCAATTACAAATATTCAATAAAAAGTAAATGGTTAAAGTTGGGACAGATTACACTGTTTCTAATACTAACTAGGTTTCAAGGTATTTTTATATAAGACCTAATCTTGACCTTTTATGTTGAAATTAAGGGTTTTGATGATCACCCTACTACATAGAGTTGCTATGTAACTCTAGATGAGATGAATTTGTTTTAAACTGTGTTAGTTACATCACATGTTTGTATTATGTTTCACAAGTACACATTGTGATCATTTAGCAGTTTATAGCTCCAAGAATGTGCGGACAATCAAGGTGCTCAAGTTATGGGTACAATCCATCTCCTTCAAATTTATATTTTTGGTGTTAGATTTTCTTGATTTAAAAGATGATGTTCATGGTTTTTTTAAGATTTGGATAGGATAATTGAGCATTAATAAGATTTGGATAGGGGAATGTGTAGCCACTGTGCTTAGGACTATTTTGAACAATTTTCTTTATTTAGATCTCTATTGATGAAGTAGTTGAACTATATATCTTCTCCAAATCAGTTTTCAATTATGTGAGGGGCTATTAATATAGTTTCTCTTTTGCAGGTGAACTGAAGATATAATCATTACTGCGAACAGGTGGAAACGGTGAACTCTTTTGACTTATTTATGGGGTTTGGAGCTGCAATCCAATACACATCTCGCAGCTTCGTCATGGCTTTTTGAGCATTTTCTACGCCCGTATGGTCTATTATTGTTGTTGTTGTTGTTATTATTGTGGTATTGTGTCATATAAACAAAAGAAACTTTTCCCAATTTTTTGTAACAATTAGTGATATTAAAGGTTGAACGATTCAATGAAATGATTGCGAAATTAGTTATGTCGATCAAGATTTAATTATTTGTTTATGTATTATAGTCAATTGTTGGTGTAACATTTTGTCAATATTTGATTTTCCCTTATAGAGAATGAAATAGTATTTTATTTTGATTGATGAATAAGGTATATTTGAATGTTGCTATTGTAGTATTTTTTTTATTTCTTAAAAAGTGGTGGATAGTCGTATAAATAATATGAATTCTTTCCAAATTTGACGAATTTAGACTATTTGAAAGAATGTTGTTGCACTATTTGTTATTTGTTAAGCATGATGGAAAGTTCTATAAACGAAGGAGATTATGACCATTTTTTTCTAAAATTACACTTCGTTTTGTTGGGGAGTGATATTTTTGCTGTTTTTCAATTATATACGTTGAAATTTTTTTATCGTATTACGATTACCCACTTTGGAAATTTTTTCCGTGCCTTCAGGCACGGGCATTCCGCTAGTATATATATATATATATATCTATTTGTTTTTGTCTATCTACAAACCATACAGTTTAAAAAATAGTTTTTACTAAGGTTTTTTCTTTTTGTAAAAATTGTTTAAAAATGTTTTTAAACGCCAATAATTATATATTTTGTATAGTTTAATTTATTTTTGTCCGTGCAAATGTATTTCTTATTAATTGGTAGAGAGAATGTATTCAGTATCACTTAAAGTTGTCGATTGGGAGACATCAAAGATGATGCCTTTAAAGACATTAAAAAAATTCACGGTATCATTAACAGTCTAACTACACAAACATTTGCATGGACCAAAAAAATAAACTATATAAAAATATATAAATATTAGTGTTTCAATAATCTATTTTTTAATAATTTTTACAAAAAGAAAAAACTTTAGTAAACTTTTTTTTTAACTGTACAGTCTATATATAGAAAAAAATACAAAAAAAATCAATATATATATATATATATATATATATATATATATATAAACTATTTATATATCTATACATGTATATATGGATGTATAGAAAGTATTTCGAAAAAACTAGTCTTTTAAAAGAATCTGTAAGCTTTTTCCTTTTTTGTATAGGAAAATACAGCTATATATATATACACATATTTTTTATTGGACCAGAAAATTTAACTATAAAAAAACATATAAATATTAGTGTTTTAAAAATCTATTTTTTGAACAATTTTAAAAAAAGAAAAAACTTTAATAAAAACTTTTTTGACTTTATGATTTATATTTTGAAAAAAAATTTAATATGTATATAGATATATAAAAACTATTTATATATCTACACACACACACACACACGCACACACACAAACACACACACACACACACACACATATATATATATATAACACTTTTTCTTGTTTTTTTCTTTTTATTAACCAAATATTTAACAAAATAGACAACTATATCTGGCCCCCTCTAATAATTTATATATAAACAAACCCCTTCAATGATTTTTGAACATGTTGGCCTAATACACCCACGTTTTCCCCTTTCTTTTGGCTGATGGGAATTCAACATAATATGTTTTCCTTAGAAAAAGGCATTCCTAACATTATGGATGAAATGTGGGAGAAATGCCACCTTAAAAACAAGGAGGTTTCCAATGGAATACCTATACCATTTGAAATTGGAATTACAACAATCCGGTTGAAATCATTAAAATTCAAATACATTTACGGAAATTGTTTGCAATAGCAACTAATTTCTAGATCAAATAACAAATGGGTATCTAATTTCAATTCTTGGAATGAAAATTATTTATTTATTCTCATCATGAATGATACAATTGTTGGAATACTCAAATACAAATTTGCCATAATAGTTATAGTAATGAACAAGCATACATCATGTGAAGATATAGTGAATGGGTTATCATCTCGATATGCTAATTTGAAGAAAGGCACGTTGCGGTGAGTCTATTCTACTGATTTACAGTTAAATTGTCTACTTGATAATGATAAGGATGTGAGGGGAATGATGTTATCATCATACATGTTGAAGGAGAACTTTGTTGATATTTTTATTATTAACATTTTCGATAATTTTCCCCCACTAATGTTGGATTTAAGTATTCTATTGAAATGGGTTTTAAGTTTGTGTATGTGAAAAATGAGAAATCTAGGGTGACAACATAATGTTTTTAAAAAAATCTGACGGATGTAAGTGGCACGTTCATGCTTAGATGTGTCTGTGTAATGTATTTTTCTATATTAGGGAACTTGATAATATTCACACATGTAGTGTTCAAATCCGTACCAATAAAAGTTCAATGGTGATTTCAAAGGTGGTGTCATTTATTTTCAGGGACCATATTAAGGATTAACCATTAATAAAACCAATTGAACTAGTGAAGGAGTTTAAAGAGAATTTTAGGTTATATATTCCATATCACTAAGCTTGGTATGGGGAAGATATGGAAAAGGCAGTGTTGCATGGTGGAGAGTTGCACGGTGGAGAGAAAACGTCATACAAATTATTGGGTTTTTACAAGGACCTTTTACTGGAATCGAACCCAGGTTTTCATGTTGTTATCGAGTGTGAGACGGGTACTAATTAGTTTAAGAGGATGTTTATTTCATTCGTGACATGTATTATTGATTTTACATATTGTCAACCAATGTTGTCTATTTATGATACATTTTTTAAGAACAAATACAAAGGACATCTAGTAGGATCGACGAAAAAAATGGGAACTAATGTACAACATATAATAAATAAAAGAAATAAGGTAGATAGCACATGTCTGTTATAATGTCGGACTGTGTATCTTATGAATTCTTCCACTGTAATTTTTTATAATATCGGACCTAATAAGTGTTATAAAAGTTTTTTATACACGTTGAAACAAAAACTTTAACTTAACATGGTATCTAATATTGTTTCGAGATTTATCTTCTTTTTTTAGTATTCTTTATATGTGATTTAATTATGGACATATCTTATGTGTTGTGACATTTCAATAATTTACAATCTAATATACATATTGTTCATACATTATGTTTGCTAAATTTATGGAGCCATTGGACTCTTAGATGTCATTCTAAACTTAGTTACATGTATACGTTTTTGTGAACTACATTCCCATTGTTTACGAATTTAGTTATATTATTATGAAGTTCATTCTAATTTGGAAATCACATAATATGAATTAGCTAAATGTTTGACTATTACATAGTAAACTATATTCGTTTTTGCATATTATAATGAATATTTTCTGATTTAGTTCTAGTGTTATGAAGTGCATTATAATCTAGAACCATCTAAATGTTTGACTACTACTCATTTATTTGGAAGTAAGTTGTAAATTTGAGTATTTATATTTTTTATTTTGTAAAATGATGATATATATGTATTGTAATATCACAAATTGTTTCGATCGGTAAGAAATAATTGTGTATGTGTCTAATTTTTGTGTGCATATGTACTTCATTCTGAAATAGAATAATTCTTTCTTTTTACTATATAGCATGTCATAAATTTGTTTCGAATAGTTTTTTGGTGGTTGAAGTCAATAACATATGTATGTTTATTATTAACAGACTGACAATTATAGTAGTTTGTTTGATGCAGAATGATTCATTCAGTAAACATAATTTGATAAATTATTTATGTTTTCTATAACATAAGGTAGATTATTACTTTATAGTATGAGTTAATGAATTTTTGGACACATATTGCATGTATCTTTTCAGTTGTATTTGCGATTGTTGATGGGGAGACCGAAGAAAATTGTCTATGGTTTTTACGAATATTGTCTAATGTACTAAAAGACCATAATAAGGTTATTAGTTTTTTTATCTGACAGGAATGATGGTTTGTGTGTTACTTTTTTGAAGATCTTTCCTTTTTCTCCTCATGCATATTGTATTCACAACATTAAGCAAAATATACGAGTGAAATATCCCGGCTGGGGGAGGTCAAAGTATTATGATAAAATAGTAGGTTTGTTCGTGTCTTGCGTATATGCAGAAACTGAGCTTCTTTTTGGAGAATGAATAAATGATTTATTAAAAGAAAGTAGCGATACAATGGTCAATTTTCTAGAGGATCTACAATTCAAAAATTGGGCAAGAGCATATTTTACTAGACAATGATATGGGGAGATGGAATCTAACATAGTCGAGTCATTCAACTCATGGATATTACACGAACGTTACTTACTTATCAATCAACTCATAGACGTCATTAGACTAATATTAATGAAGATGATGTTTGAAACGATATTTTTAATAGATAATGGACAATTATTTTTTTACCAGAATTTCAAAAATTATAAGAGAGAATTTAGATGCCAGGATAAATTGGTATCTTGGACAAGCAAGTGAAGATATGTTAGAAGTGTTTGATGATGGTACATATACGGTGAATATATATCAAAGATCGTGCTCCTATAGAATGTGGAAAATTAAAGGCTTACCATATTTTCACGCATGTATTGCGGCCCAAGCACGAGGTTTAGAAATATATGAGCTTATTGAGGATTACTTTAAATCTTATTTTTTTCAAACATAATATGCTTGTCCAATATATCTTGTGTCTTCTGTACCTATGGGGAAGAAGATTAGTGAAGATGGTATCAAACCTCCCACTACATGAAAATAACTTGGTAGACCTAGAGTGAAAAGGATAAAATCAGCAGATGAAGTGAGGAAGATCAGGTGTGGTCGGCGCAGTTCTGCAAACAGGCATAATAAGAAGACATGCACGGTTGTCATGTGATGTAAAATATAGTTGTCTTATGATATTAATTGTCACAGTCGAGTCAATAACTTCTTATGGTTTATATTGATATTTATTTCAAATAAAATATATGCTTTTCTATCTATCTTGGATGTTGTTTACTCATTATTCTCTGTATGGAACGAATTGATATCGTTAACTTGTTATTTTCAAATTTTCCTTTTGATATACAGCTAAATTTAAGAGTTCACTTACTATTTTCATTTTTTCTATACCTTGAGATTAACTACTGGTTTCACTTATGGCAAACAACGGGTATATTGATGTACTTACATTAGATGCATTGTTTGTCATATTGTAGGAAGTATTCGAGATTAAAAATACAAAAATTTTGAAAATGTAGACATATACAATGACGTATTTATGTGTAATTAAGGGATCTACATCTGATTTATAGTAACTACCTATAAATGATCATGTCTACAATATAAAAACATGTATCTTTTTTATTTTTATGTAACTCTATTTTCCTGAAGATAAAAATATTTATTAAACTTTTAAATATAAATGGTTTGTAACATGATTAAATCCCAATCTTTATCTTTGAGATATTATATCGTTGTAAAAAAAGATCCTTTCATGGCTACTAATGTTGTTGAAAAAAATAAGGATTCTAGGTAATCTTTTGAAGATCAATTCCAAAAAGAGATGTGATAAATCATAAACATGATGATCTTATGACTGGGTAAGATTCACCATACTTTAATGAAGGTGACTTGATAACTATTTTTAGTCCATATACTTATTTCCATTTGTTAATAACTTCATTATGTTCACTGTCATAGGCAATCCATCTTTCACCTGATCCAAATGCATACTAAGGTTTCTATATCTTGTTGTATAAGTTCATTGAAGTCAAAATAACTTTTCAATATCTAATATGAATAGCCAATTATTGTCCATAAATTTATGCTATATTAGTACATCATCATGTCACTCGCTTTTACTTCTTTGCTATCATACCTAGAGACTCCAGTAACTTTTCATTAGCTTAAGCTACTTAATGCTCATTCTTTTTCAATATCGTTGCATACCACAAGTACATAGTACAATATGGCATGGCAATTGTAAATCAATAGACATAACGATAATGTTGATAATTTACTAAGTAACTAATCAAGTGCGCTCAAATAATTAATTTATGGATACTGTTTCCATTCAATTGGCTCATGACAGTATGAACTACACAAAAACGTATAATTACATATTGTTCGATTCACCATTTAATCATTTAACACAGTAATGTGCATGAAATGACCTGGAATACAGTTATGTGACCAGATATATTTATATCACATTTAAGTGCATTTCCAATAACACGGCTAAATACATTCCATAGTGTAACTATTTACACCCACATAAACAGATACATAACAATAATAATAATAATAATAATAATAATAATAATAATAATAATAATAATAATAATTATAATAATAATAATAATAATAATAATGTAATATGATATCCAATCTTTGTATAAACAGAGATACATATACCTAAACTAAAATGCATTTCTAATAACCAAAAAAGTGCATACATAGCCTAATGCAATTTTATATAAAAACAAGCCCAACATCTTTAAGGAATAAAGATGTTAAAGCACAAAAAAATTTGTTCAACTCTATGAAGTTTGATCCACTGCAATTCCATTTCCCAGTAGAACATGGTATCTTAAAACAAAAAAGGGTTGACGTCATAAACTTCTATTCATTCGTGCTACCATGTTCCCGCTCTCGTGGTAAATAACTCGATCAAATGCCCATGCATTTCATACATATTGACCTCCTTAAGGATCATTGTCGTTCAACATAGTTAGGTACCACATCTAATGTAATATGACATGACTTTTGTAACACATTCGACAAAGTGATAATATTGATCCTTCACTATGTCACTTTTAAATGTGCCCCGATAATTCATTTGTGCATACCGCTTTCATCAATTGGGTTAATGATTGTCCATGCAACACAAAAAAGAAACAAGTACAAGTCTGTACATAGACAATTCATTCTATAACATAGTGGTGTACATAATATAATTTGTCTATACCATATGTAAAAGAATAAATACTTATACCAGATCTAATTGCATTTCCAATATCCAATAGATTGAATACATTTCATAGTGCAACTATTTTTGCACCCACATAAACAGATAGATAAAAAAATGGTAATACATTAAGTTGATATCCCAGATGTATAAATATAATTACATATACCAAAATTAAAATGCATTTTTATTAACCACGTAACTCCATACATATCCCACTGCAAGTTCCTATCATTCGCGCTCCCATGTTCTCAGTGCCATGGTAAATAACGTGATCAAATGTCCACACATTACATATATATTGAGCTATTTCAGACTCATTCAACAAAGTTAGATACCACATCGAATGTAATATGGCATCCCATTTGTAAAATATTAGACAAATAAATAATGTCTATCCTTCACTATATAACTTCTCAAATGTGCTCAACTCATGTATTTGTGCATACTGCTTCCATCCATTTCATTCACGACTGTCCAAACTACACAAAAAATAAACAAGTACTAATCTTTACATAGCTAATTCATTATGTAAAATAGTTGTGTATATAATATAAATTGGCTATGCCGGTTGTAAAAGCATAGATCCTTATACAAGATCTACGGATTCCCAAAATAAAAAAGATTGAATACATTCCATAGTGCAAATATTTACACCCACATAAACATATAGATAACAAAATGATAATAAAGTAAGAATATATCCCAGTTGTATGAACAAGGATACATATACCAAAACTATAGGGCAATTCTAATAAGGGTGTTCGTGTGTCGGGTTAGTTCGGTTCCACTATAAAATCATAACCATAACCAATATGGTTTGGTTCCCTATTTTTCAAACGAGATCCAAATCGACCCGATGCTAAAACCGAACCATCCCAAACTAGTGGTTCACGATTTGGGTTGGGTTGGTTAATGATTTTTTTAATTAATTTATATAACTTGGGATAAAAAAAAATAATAAACTGTGAAGAATTAGATTTTAGATAGAAAAATAACAATATATATCAAACTAGAAAACACATCATAAACTACTCAATACTGATTTAACAATATAGACCCAGGAATCTATTAATAATACAAATCTCATCCACAATACAAATCATGAACCAGGACCTAAAAATACAACAAATTGGTTCATAAAACTCAGTTAACCGTTCATTCCAGGGTTAACCCCTCCACTCCATAGTTAACCCACAAATTTTTCGACACCCTCCACTCCAAAGTTAATAACCCAGCATAAAAAAAGAACAAATGGTTCATTAGTTGGCCGACAGGAAAAGTCACGGTCGGCAGTTAAACCAATAATAAAAACAAATCATCAACCAAAATCATTTTTATTTTTTAAAACCCTAGGCCGATAGAGAGAAGAAAATTATTGGATATGGAAGGTACTCACTACAAAGCTCTGATGGTAGGGAAATGTGGTCGTTCAAGGGAGCTTCGGCTGATTGGAAAGTGTTTAGAGAGGGAAGGGATATTTTGGCCAAAATGTTTGGTTTGGAGAGGTAAATGAGTGGGATTTTTGGAAAGGGAAGAGATTTAGGGTTTTTAGTGTTAAAACAAATGGGAGTAAGCGGCCTATTGGTATATGGGTTCGGTTTTACTGGTATATTAGTATGGTTATTTGTTTCGAGTTAGTGGTTCAATTCTACAATTTTACGTACTACTTGAGTTTGGTTTGGTTTAGGCTTCAAACTCAGAACCAAATCGAATATTTGATTTTTTTTATTTACTGAAACTAGAACCAACCTAAACAATAAGAAAATTGAACCAAATCACCCCATAATGACCAGTTTAGTTGGTTCTTCGGATTTAGAGGTTCTGATGAACACCCCTAATTTCTAATAACCCAAAAACTCCATATATAGCTCGGTACAATTCTTTCAAAAACAATTTCGAACATTTTTTACAAATACTTATGCTAAAAACAAAAAAAATAGTTCAAATCTAAGAAGTTTGATCCATCACAATTCAACTTCCTAATAAAACATGTTATCTTCAAATAAAAACTGGTTGAGATCATCAAGCTTCAGTCATTCGCGCTTCTTATGTCTGGGGTGTCATGGTAAATAATTCGATCAAATATCTATGCATTTCATACATAACGTCCTGCTTCCATTTTTTTAAGGAATACGAATCCTTGACTAAGTAGCCTCTCAAGTAGCTTGACAACAATTCCACAATCCATGCTACACACATTAAAATTTGCAAGATTTTATCATTAGCATTATGTTACGAAATTGCATAATTGTATCAAATTAAGGTAAAAACTTTCAATTACTAGTCCAATTGTTGTGAAAACTGTAAACCTCACACAAGTGGATAGTGAAATGCATTCCCCTTCATCCAGTATAGTGTCAATTTATCACTTGAAGTGAGAGGGACTTGTGCCATTTTTTATGGACCCTTTCTTTAAAACTTTTAATGCACGAACCCTTTTCCAACAAATCATCAGCCTCTTCACTCAACTTATTGAGGCAATTCATTATGTAAGAGTGTTGTCATAGACTTTAATTAGATAGTTCATGAATTTGAAAATACTTGTAGTTCATTTGTGTACTTACAAAAGTCGTAGAATTATTGAAATAGACATCGACCCCATCCTTTATTCGTGGCCATAAAGGATTGTAGTGAATGAACTCTCCTTTTCTATATCCATACAAATTAGTGTCCAATTAAATTTTAACTCATGCCTCATTGGGAAAAAAATCATGTCGCAATCTCCCTTTACATGCATAAGTACATCCTCAATGGATGTCTTGATTTCATTTTTACCATTTAAATGAACGGCTTCCTAACATGGTGTAGACATCATGAAGAAAGGGAGTGATACACTTTCCATTTTCTTGTACATCATTTTCATGATCTCCCCAAAGTTCTTGATTATCTGTTGTATTTATGTAGGTAAAATAAAATAACAAACATTAGGTGTCAAAATATATGATCATTTTCAGAATTTCCAGTACAAAAAACTTATTTAGCAACTACAATTGGAGGACATAGGTGGTGAAAAGATACACAAATTTTGGTTATGAATAAATACCAATTTCAGAGAAAAACATATAATTTATCAACTTGAAGTGGAGATAATATGCATTGAATAGATATAATAATTATGGGGTTTTAAAAGAAGATATGTCATGACTTATTTAAAAAGATACACCATAATAAATAAATATATATATATATATATATATATATATATGCATCTCATCTATACTAAACAGAACATCGCATGTCATATTATAGAGAAAAATAGTTCAATTAGCAACATGGAAATGGAAAACTTTTTAACTGAAAAGATAGACAAACATATTCGGTGAAAAGATACACAAATTATGGTGTCAAATAGATACTTATTTGAGAGAAAAATAAATATTTTACAAATTTGAGTGGATAAGATATGTGCATCAATCGATATAATAACTATGGAGTTGCATAGATACCTAATGACATTCATAACTACCTGTTACTAACTATAATGTGTGTGTGTGTGTGTGTGTGTGTGTGTGTGAGAGAGAGAGAGAGAGAGAGAGAGAGAGAGAGAGAGAGAGAGAGAGATCTGTTACTGAGTATCTCAAATATTCTAAATAGTAATTCACATATCAAATTTTAAAGAAAAATATTTTATTTACCAAATGGTAATGAGGGAACATGTAGTGAATAGATACAAAAAAATTGGTGTTGAATAGATACATCATTACCATGGAGATAAACTAACTGTTTTGTTGAACATATACCATTTACTGTAAAAATGAAAAAAAAAAAATAGATGTGGAATATTGAGGGTCGATTGAGAATGTAAAATGATAAGAAGTTACTTGTGGTTCGACTCACAATATTGCACAACATAACAATCATTAACTAAGTGATAAAATGGGGTATTTAGATATCATATCATATCATATCATATCATATAATATTAGAGAAATTAAAGATATACTACTAGAAAATTAGATATTGGAACATATTCAATTATTATTTGTGAGAGAGTAGCTACAGCGGAAATATTGCGACTTCTCAAATAAAAATCAATTTTAATTAATCCCAAATTTTAGCTAAACCCTAAGACATGCATCTAGATGATTTATCAAATAAAATATAGCATGCAGGATAAAAACAAACAATTTCAGGAAAAATTCCCCAAAGGGGCAAAACCTTTTATTTTCATTATAATATTGTAACATACAATTTCGGATTACAATGAAAATACAGCGACTAAGAATTACCCTCAGGTATCGGATTTTGTAGTCGACGGCTGGAAATATCCCTTTCCAGGAGGGCTGCAATGAAGAAGAGAAACGGCTTCTCCACAATTTGTCGGCTGGAATTTTCCCTTTCCAGGAGGGCAGCAATGAAGAAGAAAACGGCTTCTCCACAAGGGTTGAACAAACTCAAAGTTGTGTTCTTGGGTTACCAAAAAGATTCATAAAGGATTGGCAATTTGTGTGAATCAAAAACCTAGAGTCTTGGGCTCAATAGGTGAAGACTTAGAGTATTTTGTACTCTGAAAATCGTCTTGAAAAGTCTTGGAAAACAACTCCACGAAGTTGGCTTAAATAATAAAACTTTGAGCCTAAAAAATCTCTGCAGATATGGCCGAATTTATCCCAGGCGGACCGGTCCGGTTGATCGGATCGGTTCTTTTATTCTGAGGCGAATCGGTCCGGTTGTGACCGAATCGGTTCTTTTATTCCAGGCTTCATCGGTTCGCTTGAGGTCTGGGGTATACTGGATCTGTATCAAGCGGATCGGTCCTGTCTGAGGCGGACCGGTCCGGTTATCCGGATCGGTTCTCTTGTTGAAGACGGACCGGTCCGGTCTGTCAGACTTGATTCCTCTTCTTCTTTTGATATTCGGATCCGTTGATGAATGTATGAATCTTGAATTTCTTCAACGGTGTAATGGCGTGAGATATAATAAATTGTTAATGGACAAAAATGTCCTTACAAATCTCCCCCTATGTCTATGCCGGTACATACATAAAAATAAACATCCGAATTATCAAACAACTAAAATTGCCTATACAAATCTACCCTTCCATGAACCCAAAACTGGAAAGATACAATTGAATAAGACTACAGCGTTTGTTCTTCAATTTTGCAGGAATCTCAACGCTTTTCTCATCAGGGTGTGCAATCCAATGATAATCCATGCAGTACCTACACACATGGGAAAAAGCAAAATACCAAGTGACATATCGAGTTTGAAATGAGATAAACATATATACCAATTTATGAGCAAACTCAAACTTTCAAATCTCCCCCATAATAAGATAATTCTTTCTCCCCCTTTTTATGATGTCCCCAAATAGACAAATAAGAAGAATGAATCAATCAAGCAAAATCGAGGTGTCACGGTATAAAAAAAACACAAACTATTTTTTATTTTTCAAATTTTTCATACAAAGATAGGATACCAATTTGAACAAATATGATACAAAAATCACACCATGGATTTAGACTCAAACAACCAAGTCATGGAAATGGAATGAATGGGTGTGAACACATTCGATAGGTAAATCAACTCAATCAATCATATGTGCACGATGCATACGTGTACTCCTAACGAATGAACATCAAAGGTATCCTTAGGTGTAAAAATTTGTTGAATTTAGATGACATCGTCTTATGCAAATCAACAAGTCAAAGTCAAATGATTTCCACACCAATAACGTCCAAAACTATATAGCGCATTTTCAAGAATTTCAAGGACGTGCAAACCCGTTTTAAATTCTCCAACAAAACTCCCTCATATATATATTATTTTAAAGGTGTATAAACTAAATTCTCAAAATTTGGGGAATTGGTGCAAAAATCTAAATGGCCCCTTTTTGGCATGAATATCTTTTTATTGCCTTTCAATTTGTTCGGGCTCTTTTAACCTCTTTGGACCTCGAATAATAAAATTCCTCAATTTTTTAGGTCCTTTTTAACGGTGGCTTAGTATTCGCAAAGGAAAAATGAACCTTTCGCAGCCCTTCCCCGTTTTAAAACAAAGCACACAAACTCACAAAACGGTTTTTATATGCACAATATCCTTATCAAAGTTTTATCGCTCTTGGTTCGTTTTAAGGACAGGATTAAAGTGAAAACACCCAACCAACATGTGATAAGACAAGCACAATAATCAAACAAATTCGCGCAAGTGTGCATTAAAGGAAACATGAGTCAAACATGTAGGAAGTAACACTTAATTACATCTTAATGACTCCAAACATTATAAAGTACATGGATGAATTGACCTATTGTCTCACAACACTATCAAATAGTCACATGAAAATAATGGAATGATGTTGTGACTCGGTCATCGAAAGTGGTCATCCATAAACGGTGCAAACAAAAAATCTTTTTGTATTTTTCAAAATTTTGTCAAAATAAAATCTTTTTGTATTTTTCAAAAATTTTCAAAACAAAAAAATATATACAAAAAGTACACATGTCATAACACTAGCAAACAAGTATAAATCATGAAACCACAACTAGTGTATGACAAACATGCAAACACAATCATCTATATGATATGGCAAGTGAAGAATCATGTGCAAGCAATCGGGAATCAACTTGTCTAAAATCTAGTGCCTCTAAAAGTGATTTTCGAACCCAAATAGATGTGAAACATCGTGTGGGGGCTTTGGAAACCACGGGAACACTAGACATAAACTTCCTAGGACTTTTTCCAAGATCAAAACAAAAACGCCTAAGGTGACTTTTCCTACCACAATATGAACATGTGTAAATGGGTGGAATGACATCTAAAGTGTGATCGTTTCCAACATCCTTGGACTTAGTTGACCCTCTAAAACAAATAATGGTTTTGTCTTTAGCACTAGAAGCATGAGAACAAGATGAGCCATTACCATCACTATCAAACCTACTTGAGTCTGTCAAATCATTTTTTAACTTCAAAATTTTTGACTCAAGCAAAGAATTAGACTCTTCCAATATGAGAGATTTCTTTTTCAAATTATCAATTAAACTTAACAGTTTATCACGCTCTCCCTTAATAAAAACAAACTTATCCCTAAGAGTATTTTCACGTGCCACAAACTCATTGATTAAAATATTTCTTTCATCTTTGGCACAAACACAAACCATCCAATTTTTAAGGTCCTCTAATTCTTTTTCTAAAACTTGGACCCTATCATCACACTCCTTCTTGGACAATTTTAAAGAAACAAAGTCATGGTCCAAGGAAACAAATTTTTCACGATAAAAATCTCTTTGATTTTGAACCGTTTGCAAAAGATCCATCGCGGATTTAAAACGAGAATTTTCTTTTTCCAAAACTTTAATTCTTTTGTAAAGTTTCAAATTCAAACTTTTTAAATTTTCAGCTTGGTCGTGAACTTTTTCAAAAATAGGCTCCTCATTAAACGGGCGTTCCATTGAAAAAATTGCGATTTTTCACAAAACTATTTTTCAAAAAAAAAATCAATATCACACAAATTTTGCGGAAAATAGGAATACGCGATAAATTAGCGCAACCCGCTCTGATACCAATTTGAGAGAGTAGCTACAGCGGAAATATTGCGACTTCTCAAATAAAAACCAATTTTAATTAATCCCAAATTTTAGTTAAACCCTAAGACATGCATCTAGATGATTTATCAAATAAAATATAGCATGAAGGATAAAAACAAACAATTTCAGGAAAAATCCCCCAAAGGGGCAAAATTTTTATTTTCATTATAATATTGTAACATACAATTTCGGATTATAATGAAAATACAGTGACTAAGAATTACCCTCAGGTATCGGATTCTGTAGTCGGCGGCTGGAAATATCCCTTTCCAGGAGGGCTGCAATGAAGAAGAGAAATGGCTTCTCCACAAGTTTGTCGGCTGGAATTTTCCCTTTCCAGGAGGGCAGCAATGAAGAAAAAAATGGCTTTTCCACAAGGGTTGAACAAACTCAAAGTTGTGTTCTTGGGTTACCAAAAAGATTCACAATGGATTGGAAATTTGTGTGAATCAAAAACCTAGAGTCTTGGGCTCAATAGGTGAAGACTTAGAGTATTCTGTACTCTGAAAATCGTCTTGAAAAGTCTTGAAAAACAACTCCACGAAGTTGGATTAAATAATAAAACTTTGAGCCTAAAAAATCTTTGCAGATCTGGCCGAATTTATCCCAGGCGGATCGGTCCGGCTTGGAGGCGGATCGGTTCGGTTGACCGGATCGGTTCTTTTATTCTGAGGCAGATCGGTCCGGTTATGACCGGATCGGTTCTTTTATTCCAGGCTTCATCGATTCGCTTGCGGTCCGGGGTATACTGGATCTCCATCAAGCGGATCGGTCCGGTCTGAGGCGGACCGGTCCGGTTAGCCGAATCGGTTCTCTTGTTGAAGGCGGACTGGTCCGGTCTGTCAGACTTGATTCCTCTTCTTCTTTTGATATTCGGATCCGTTGATGAATGTATGAATCTTGAATTTCTTCAACGGTGTAACGGCGTGCGACATAATAAATTGTTAATGGACAAAAATGTCCTTACAATTTGATAATTATTCAAGATTTGAATTAGATGGTATAAATACGATGATCGTTATTATAATTTTCATAATATGAATATAATCGTTTAAACTCTTTATGAATTGTTCTTTAAAAATTTAAATTACAATGCTAGATACTCTTACCATGTTTGATATGGCACTAAGCTCCAATATTTACAAAGCATACCTCTATGAAATTGACGCAAATGATGAGTCTCCTTGCCACAACATAGACCTACGTACGCTTCTTCTTATTAGTACACTGATCATAATATTTATTAATAAATAAAATATATAGTAAACTCATACATTTCATTCCTATTATCCAAAAACAACTGTAATTTATGTGTACATTCTTTCTGGATATGTATCAAAATTGGACCCATGTTTAAACTCAATTTCATTTGCTTTATAGGCTTATATTTCGATACCTTAATATCTTCAACAACCATTGGGTTAGTCTCTGAATTTTTTCCAGTCGATGTGGCAATGTCAGATGGTGTATGTGGCGACTTAGACATACTGATTTTTTTGACAAAAATTTTTTCCTAAATTTTTTTATATCTTTGTCACCTGTCGTGTATGCCAAGCTACTTTTCTTCGGTCACTAACCCTGTAATCAAAATCTGGTTGTGGTATTAATGGCATTCGATCCTTTTGCTTTTGTATTATCTTTTGCATGGAGAGTTTTTTCCCACTCATTGATGCCATGGAAACTCCGTTTAATATCTTTCTAAGTTCACTGTTCATTGACCTTAATTTATTTATACTTTTTTCATTACTCTTGATCAAATTACTGAGGTCCCCCTTTTCTTTATACCACTCTCACTATTTTTGTAACAATTAATCATCTTTGATTTTTAATTTATCATTCAAACTATTAATATCATTGATCATTTGGATGTTCTAATCTTTTAAATCCTTCAAGTACGAAACCCCCTCATCAGTCAGCTACCCATCATTCTTATTCCCACCACATACTGTCAAAACATAAATCTCCTAACGAAGTGACACGTTCTTACGTTTGAGACGCCCGTCTGTTGTTGAGTACCACTCGTGTCACCACTAGTAACTACCTTGCCCTGTTGGCTCGGCTCCCCTGTTCTCTTGCTCCCCTTCGCATGGAAGCGATGATCCTGGAAATGCACAAGTGCGGCATTAACGATATCTGTATAAGTCACCAACGCCGGATTTCCAATCAAATGTTGCCTGATCTTCCAGGATAAACCATCCATAAACCTCAATTTCTTCCGCTCCTCATCGCTCACCTCATTTGGCACAAAGTTCGCCAGACGGGTGAACTCTTCCTCATAGTTTGCCACTGATCGGTCACCCTGTACTAAATCACTGAATTTCTTTCTCATCTCCGACTCTACTGCTGGTGGAAAGTATTTGCGATCGAACCACACCCAGAACTCTACTATCGGCATCAAATCTCGTTCCTCTTCGGTGATAACTGACTCCCACCACTGTAAGGCTGCCCCGGACAGACGAAAGGTAGCAAGCATCTATTTTTGTACCTTGGTACACTCCAGCATGCGCAGATGGCGCTGAATGTTCTTCTTCCAGTCACAAGCCTCTACTACATCTGTACTACCCCGAAACTCTGGTGGGTGACCCTTCTGAAAGGTATCCCTAACTCTCTGCCACTAGAGCCTAAACTGCTGGTGCCACTGGAGGCGGTGCCTAAGGGTGTGGAAAGTGAGCTTCCATAGCTCGCATCGCTGACTCGACCGCCTGGGCCACTATCACCGCCACCTGAGTAGTGGAAATCAACTCGGGTGGGGGTGGGGGTGGCGGAACCTATGGCTCCTGATGAGACTCCCTGACCTCATCCCTAGCCTCAACCCTCTCTTCTCTCAATCTCCTCGGTGGCATCTGAAATAGATTGAACCGTATAAGTAAAAAATATACACAAAAATATTCACAGCAAAAGTACAATATCTCACAAGTGGAAAAATGAATCAACAGTCCTAATAATAGGGCTCTATAACAATCGAGTGCTACACTGAAATGTAGAAAGCCTCACAGATCCTAAGGACACTAGAACCTGATGCTCTGATACCATCTACGACACCCCGCCTAATTAACCCCGGGTGATCAGTCCTTAATTAAATTAGAACAGGTTTCTCATTTGGATCATTCTTAGCATCATTGCCGCCTTTTTAATTACTAACCACCTACGTAAGAGAATTAGACTGGTGCCAAGTTTTATCTTTCATTAACTTAAATGAAACTCATGCGGAAAATAAAGCAACAATATAATCTTAATTAACTGAAACAACCATACACAATTAAATGACTAACCGAATAAACCATCGGCCCAAAATTCAACAAATATAAAATTAAGACAAGTAATCAATCTCAACAAGTCTGACAAGAAAACTAAATGGACTGTGAGCAACATGCTCAAAATACTAATAAAAGTCTCTACACTAGAATGAAAGAGTGAGGCGTCTATCAAATTCCCGCAACATCCACATATGATGCATCAACGGATTCCTGAAATAGAGTCAAGCTTGGCGTCCCTGTGGCTGGACACCTAAAAGGTTTTTAAAAATTTATATAGCAAGGATTAGTACCCAAAAACATTTGAAAAACATTTAGCAAATGATTAACTTGCAGTAATAAATAAATATGCATGCTCTCCATATTTTATTTAGTGTCGTACTCCCTTGAGAACATCCTCACCCCTCCTCTAATGTGCACTACTAACGCCTTAATTAAATTCACCTAGTTCTTCATCTTACGACTAGATAATTTACAAAACCCCTTGCAAACACCCTACTCTAACCGAGTATACTTTAATTATAATTTTTAAGTTATTCATCATCAACTTAATTAAATCATTTCCATTTTTAATTTCATATAACTTCCACGTCGGTTATACCTATAATACAACTCATGCTTTGTATTAATTAGCCCGTATATAATTATTTACCTAATTATATACTCACTCATATTACAGTATTCACACTTACTGAAATAACATTTAATAATAGAATTTCCCCCGAGTAAAGTCTCAACGGGTATAAATTCTGTATAGTGTTATCCCACTAGGTATATTCACATAACCTAGTTACCCCAAGTCCGAACCGCTCATTAACTTAGTTAATACATAAATGTTGGAGGCGATCATTTTCCTTACCTGAAAGTGAGATTCCCCTCACCCATATAACGAACGCTATGACCGGGGATTATACTCGCCCCACTCCTCAAACTAGGGGATTCATTGTGACACCCCGACTAATTAAATACCGGGTAGCTACTCCTTTATTAAATTAATTCAAAATGCCAAGTTGGTCCAGTTAATAGCATCATTGTCGAAAACATTTTAAAGATTACTAACCACCTAGTATTTAAAAAGTAAGTGCCAAATTTTATTTAAAGTCTGATTAACATGCAACAAGTGCAATGAAGAAATAAATAACACCATTCACCATACTGAAGTAAAACGAATAACCATCACAATAGAGTAAATAAGGTCTGGAGGAAAACTCCTCACTACAATCCCATAACTGAAATAAATAAACTGAAACAATACATGCTAAACTCTGAAAACTGAAATGTAAAAGATGTCTCTAAAGAAATGGGCAACATGCCCTACAACTGATAGATAGTGATTCTGGAATCCAAAAGATAGAAGCGTCTACATGCAAATCCCTGTAGCTTCCACAAGCAGTTACAGCTCGTCACCTGAATGAGTATCCTATGCTTGGTGTCCTTGTGGCTGGGCACCTAAAATGGTTTTACAAAGAAAAATATATTTGAAAAGCAAACGGGTCAGAGCCCGAATGTGGAGTTATATTTTAAAAACCTGCAAGTGCTTTAAAAACATTTAAAACATTAAATGCAAAGTACATGTTAGGACGTGCACTCACATGATATTCTCACCTCTCGTCTAACTGTGCACTCCTAACGTAAGTACCCATCTACAACGGTATAAACCACTAGCTAAGTGACATCATAACTAGCTAGACTGTAATAGTTCCTACCCTTATTACCCGGTCCTATTAACATTATAACGCTCGTAATTATATAGGGATTTAACGTAAACTCAGATACTCAATATGCAATATATATAACTATCAGTTAACTCGTTATATTTCTCGAAACAACACCGCAATATATTTACAACATTAACATGAGGATTCCCATTAATTTAATGTATATTATTCACATCATAATTATACAATACAAGCACCCCGAGAACTAAGCTGCGGTGCACACATACTCTGTTATCCATCCCGGTACATCACGTACATAAGGATTACATATTCCGAATCTCTCAGGAATAGTTTACCGATAACAACATCACAAATAATGGAGGCGAACACAGTCACCATCACATTGGTCACGCACATTCCTACGCTCCCACGATCAGCGGACTTATTAATATCCCAATAAGTCTTTCTATGACCTATGCTCATCGAGGTACCAGTCTATATCCCCCCGTAGGCACACAAGGATTAGAGGGTCCTAAGCGAACGCAACCTCCCGTGATAGCAAGTATGGTAGGTATGTCATACACACAATCCATATACTAATACTAAGTAAACACACATCTTAGTAATACCGTATTTTAATCGTAGTACGTATCGCATTCTCGCACTAACTATAATTATCACAATTTATACTAATCCGATTTATAATCATACGCGCTATAGTTTCTCACGTCGTAGTAAACACTCACGTCTCAACCCAAACCGTCCATGTAATACAACTCTCGTATATAATTTACTCCTCATAATAATCCAAAAGTCCCAAATTTATCCTTACATCATCAAAGAATGTTAACTCTACCCTCGAACCAGTTTCCGGGACCCCAAAAATCAAAACAGTCCAAAAAGGACCAAACTGTCAACTTGTTAGAAGTCTCGTTCGAACGAGACTGTTCGAACGAGATTCCTCTGCCAACTCGTTAGAAGTCTCGTTCGAACGAGACTGTTCGAACGAGATCCCAGTTCGTTCGAACGAACTGTTCCTTCTAACGATATCTCGTTCGAACGAGATATCGAACAAAATTCCTTCTCGTTAGCAGCGACTGGTCAACTCGTTAGAAGCTCGTTCGAACGAGTTCGTTCGAACGACCTGGGTAGGGGCTTCTAACGAGATGCCAGATTCGTCCCAGATTTTTCCCTTCCTCGTTTTTAACCATTTTAACACTTCTAATCTCATCCAAAGTTCATCCCAACAACGTTTTATGGTCTCTAAGTGATCCTAAACATATTCAAGTCAACTACTAACATGTTTTCAAGGATTAAATCTCTTCAACCTCAATTAACATATGAATTTCTACACTTTTCCCCAATTATCTCAAGAACATGAACCCTAACATTTTGAATCATGAATTAACCCAACAAAATCCGTTTTAATTTCTGTTCAATCATGTATATCATCAATAAAAACATCTACCTATCATTCTACATGCAATCCTTCTCAAATTTCTCAAGTTCTATGATCTAAACTACATGGTTTTTCATATTTTATCAAGCTTAAACCATAAATCCGAATTTTCTAACATGGAGGGAACATTCTCTGAAATTAAATGGAATAAAGTCACTTGCCTTGGTTTGATTTCTGACTTTGGTGTAGGTTGATGATGTTTTTCTGCAGAATTCCCTCTCTCCAAGCTCCTTCTCCAATGGTGGCTTAAGGTGGCTAGGGTTTGTTTTGGGGAAAGTTGTAAACCTAAAGATAACCTCCGTAGCTTAATGGTTTAATATGGGATGGTTAGTGGGCTTTGTGGGTTTAATCTACATCAGATTTATATCTCTAATTTTCGTCACTTTTAATTCCTCAAAATGTAAAATTACCAAAATACCCTTTAAGTTGCCGGTATGGCCTAAAAATACCCCAGGGCCCAAACTATACCCCCGGCTAGTGTTTTCTGACTATCTCGACCCTTCCGGACGCGTTGGCGCACTCAAAACGACCATACGGATTATAGATTTTAAATTCACTTTTATTATCAAAATATTATACCGTGACGCGGCGGTCCCACGCGTCTCAACAAAATTTCTAAAATGCCGTATATAAATCCCACGACAAATTTTATAATACCAAGTTCATATATAATCATATATGCACATAATCAAATACCAACTCGCATCTCATTAGTATTTATAACCCGGATTAATTTCCAATTAATACGCATTTAATTAATTAATCCCAAAAATAAATATAGCCAAAAATACGGGGTATTACATACTTCCCCCCTAATAACTGAATTTCGTCCTGAAATTCGAAACTAGAAAGTACCTGCTAAAAACAACTCTGGATAACGATCGCGCATCTCATCCTCGCGCTCCCATGTGGACTCCTCGACATTGTGATGTCGCCACTGAACACGCACTAACGGGACTATCTTTGACCGCAGTTTCCTCTCGCTTCGGTCCAAAATAGCAATCGGCCCCTCCTCGTAAGAGCTATCCGGCTGGAGATCGATGTCCTCCACAACAATGTGAGAATGTGCCAAATTATCTCTAAGGTATTTCCTCAACGAGGAAATATGGAACACATCGTGAATCCGATGCAAGTGTTCCGGTAGTCCAAGTCTATACGCAACCGGTCCGATCCGCTCAATAATAGGAAACGGCCCCACATACCTCGGTGCCAACTTCCCCTTCTTCCCGAAACGCATGATCCCCTTCATCGGAGATACCCTGAGCAAAACCTGGTCCCCCACTTGGAACTCCCTGAAAAATCTCTTCGCATCAGCATAACTCTTCTGTCTGTCTTCAGCTACTCGAATGCGACTCCGAATCAACTCAATCCTTGCTGAAGTATCCTGAATTACTTCCAGCCCAAGCAGTTTGTTGTCCCCCACCTCCAACCAACATGCTGGGGAACGACAAGGCCTACCGTATAACGCCTCGAACGGAGCCATGCCAATAGTGAACTGATAGGAGTTGTTGTAAGCAAACTCCACCAGTGGAAGGTACTGCTCCCATCCACCCCCGAAGTCAATAATGCACATACGTAGCATGTCCTCAAACATCTGATTGGTGCGCTCTGTCTGCCCATCGGTCTGCGGATGATAAGCCGTACTCAATCGCAATTTCGTGCCCATGGCTTCCTGGAAACTCTCCCAAAACCTCGAAACAAATATCTTGTCTCTGTCAGACACGATATCTAGGGGCACACCGTGAAGTCTCACAATCTCTGAAATGAAGAGCTGGGCATATCGTTCCGTAGTGTTGTCAGTCCTTACGGGTAAGAAGTGAGTGACCTTGGACAACCTGTCCACAATTACCCAAACGGAGTCATGACCCCTCTGCGATGTAGGTAACCCCATGATAAAGTCCATGGATATGCTCTCCCACATCCATACCGGGACCTCCAATGGCTGTAGCAATCCTGCTGGTCTCGGATGATCCACTTTTACAAGCTGACAAGTGGCGCATTTCGAAACAAACTCAGCGATATCTTTCTTCATACCGCTCCACCAATATTGTCGTCTCATGTCTTGGTACATTTTGTCCCCTCCGGGATGTACCGCGAACCATGAGCCGTGCGACTCTGCCATCACCTCGTGTCGCAATTCCTCTCCTTCCGGAACTACCAATCTCCCATTGAAGCGTAATCCCCCGTCTGAGCTAACGGTATAGGATTCGGCTCCCTCTGCTAGTAATCGAACTATCTGCTCTTGACAGAACGAGTCATTGGCCTGTGCCCGTACTACCTTCGGGACAATCTGCGGTGTAACGGTCATCATAGACATGAAAGATCGTTCCACTGCATCTTGGTGTCCCAATTCCTTCCACTTAGCCTTCCACACCTCTGCCAACTCATCTGTTGGCCTGCGGCTCAACGCGTCTGCTACCACGTTAGCCTTACCCGGGTGATACTAGATGTCGAACTGGTAGTCCTTCACAAACTCAAGCCACCTACGCTGCCGCATATTCAATTCCTTCTGTGTGAACAGATACTGTAGGGACTTGTGGTCCGTGAACAGTTGAAACTTCTCCCCCAAAAGATAGTGCCTCCAAATCCGTAGGGCAAAGATCACTGCTGCCAACTCCAAATCATGCGTGGGGTAATTCTTCTCATGAGGCTTAAGCTTACGGGAAGCATAAGCTATGGCCTGTCTCTCCTGCTGCAATACACATCCAAGTCCTTGCAAAGACGCATCGGTGTAAAACAAATACTCAAATCCCGGTCTCGGCAATGCTAACACAGGTGCTGAGGTCAATTTGTCCTTCAACTCATCGAATTCCAACTGACAGGCATCGCTCCAAATGTATGGCACACCCTTACGAGTAAGATGTGTCAAAGGACCTGCTATCTCTGAGAAACCCTGAATAAACCTCTTGTAGTATCCTGCTAAACCCAAGAAACTACGAATCTCTGTTGGTGTCGTGGGTTGTCCCCACTCCCTCACCGCTGATACCTTTCCCGGATCAACAGATATTCCCCGGTCGGAAATAATGTGACCCAAGAACTGGACTTCCTTCAACCAAAACCCGCACTTCTCATATTTTGCATACAACTCGTTCTGACGAAGTGTCTGCAAAACCTGCCTCAAATGCTCGGCGTGCTCCTCCTCTGTCTGAGAGTAAACCAGAATGTCATCAATGAAGACAATGACAAACTGATCTAGGAAATCCCTGAACACTCTGTTCATCAATTCCATAAACACTGCTGGAGCGTTGGTCAAGCCGAAAGGCATACCCCGGAACTCGTAAGAACCATATCTCGATAAGAACGCAGTCTTCGAGACATCCTCCTCCCTGATACGCAACTGATGGTATCCTGATCTCAAGTCAATCTTCGAGAAGAAGGAAGCTCCTCTCAACTGGTCGAATAAGTCATCGATTCGAGGCAACGGATACTTATTCCGTATCGTGACCTTATTCAACTCTCGGTAGTCCACACACAATCTCAGTGAACCATCCCTCTTCTTCACAAACAAAACTGGAGCGCCCCAAGGTGAGGTACTCCTGCGAATAAAGCCTTGTCCCAATAGCTGCTCTATCTGATCCCGTAGCTCTCTCATCTCAGCTGGAGCCATACGGTACGGTGTGCGTGCTATAGGTCTCGTGCCCGGTAGCAAATCTATAACGAAGTCTATCTCTCGACTGGGTGGTAAGCCTGGTATCTCCTGAAACGCATCCGAATACTCCCTGACAACTGGGATCGAATCTAAAGGAATCACAACCTCCTTAGAGGTATCCTCCTCAATGTAATACAGGTGAGTGGTCGATCCTCCCTCTGGGCGAGGCATCGTCACTATAAACATCTCTTGCCCCGGAATGGCAAAAACAATGCTCCCGCTGAAGCAATCAATCATGGCCCTATATGCTACGAGCCAATCCATACCGATGATCACATCGTGAACATGCATGTCAAACACTAACATGTCTGCAGGCAATACCAAACCACCAATCTCTACCCCCACTCCCCGGCATATAAAGAAAATAAGTGACCCACTCCCCAATGGTGAGTAGACGCACATCACTGTGCTCTCTGCCATAGCTAACGATCCTAAAGCTTTCGCGAAGTGTGTAGCTATAAAAGAATGTGTAGCACCCGTATCAAATAACACCCGACCCATAGTGCCATGGATAGGAAACGTACCCTCGATCGCGGGCGGTGCCTGTGGAACTGCAGCCTGGTGGACGTTGTAGACACGTCCATACTATAACTGCCCCTTCTGAATTGGGACTGCTGGAATGGGTGGCAGTGCTGCCCTCTGTGGCGGTGCAGGAAGAGTGGCGGGAAACATAGGCCTCTGTGGCTCCTGGCGAGCACCCTGCTGCTGCTGCTGTGGGACCCTGCCCCTATCAGGACAATCCTGCTTCTTATGGCCAGTCTTGCCACAAATAAATCACTTTCCTGGGAAGTTCCCTCCCCTCTGCCCCTGCTGTCCCCGGCCCTGGTGGCCGTTACCGTTCCTCCCTTGGCCCTTCTGGCCCTGGTGAAACTGCTGCCCATTTTGCCCCTGTTGGCCCTGATGGCCATTTGGACCCTGATGGCCCTGACGGAAACCTCCCTGTCCCTGCCTGTAGTTCCCTGACCGGAACCTCTTATTATCCCCCTGCTGGGAGCCCTGCTCATTCTGTCTCTGTCCCTGACCAGATTGTGCCCCGCTGGCACCATGTCCTCCAGTCCTGCCCTGATGGCTAGACTCCCCCGACCTCTTTCCCTCGGCCATATGAAAACGGTGGTCTTGACAGTGAAACAATGCAGCGTTAACCACATCAGAATACGTGGCCAACGATAGGTTCCCAAGCAGATGCTGACGGATTCTCCAATTCAACCCATCGGTGAACTTCTCAATCTTCTTCTTCTCTGTTGGTATCTCGTCTGGAACGATATTCAACAGATTAGTAAACTCGGCCTCATACTCGGCCACTGTCTTGCCTTCCTGCCTCAGATTCATCAGCTTCCTCCTCATTTCCGTATGAACAGCCGACGGAAAGTACTTGCGGTCAAACCGCACCCAGAACTCCTGAATCGTGAGAGTATCCCTCTCCTCTGTGGTGGTAATAGACTCCCACCACTGTAGTGCAGATCCCACTAGCTTGAAAGTATCTAGCACCTGTTTCTGAACATCAGTGCACTCATGCATCCTCAAATGCCTCTGTATATCTTTCCTCCATTGGCTCGAGACTACCACATCTGAGCTACCTGCAAACTCTGGCGGATGCGCTTTCTGAAAAGCGTCACGTACACGCTCCCAAGCAGACGGGAATTCATTAGCCTGTACTGGCGTGACAACCGACGCCTGAGGTGGTGCCTGCTGAATCACGGCAATCGCGGCATTTACCGCTTAGGCTACTATAGCTGCAACCTCAGCGGCGTTCATCATGCCCTGAACTGGAGCGGGCTGGAGTTCGGGCGTTGCATCCCTGGGAACTTGTCGTGCACGTCATGGAGGCATCTGAAATAAGAACAAAGTTTATAAGTTCGCTATTTATAAACTTAAAATAGCTGAAGAACGAAGCATACACAAAAATAATACAACAGTCCTAAAATATAGGGCTCTATATCAAAGAAACGTAGCGGAAACATAATAGCCGTACATATCCTAAAGGATACTAGAACCTGATGCTCTGATACCACCTGTGACACCCCGACTAATTAAATACCGGGTAGCTACTCCTTTATTAAATTAATTCAAAATGCCAAGTTGGTCCAGTTAATAGCATCACTGTCGAAAACATTTTAAAGATTACTAACCACCTAGTATTTAAAAAGTAAGTGCCAAATTTTATTTAAAGTGTGATTAACATGCAACAAGTGTAATGAAGAAATAAATAACACCATTCACCATACTGAAGTAAAACGAATAACCATCACAATAGAGTAAACAAGGTCTGGAGGAAAACTCCTCACTACAATCCCATAACTGAAATAAATAAACTGAAACAATACATGCTAAACTCTGAAAACTGAAATGTAAAAGATGTCTCTAAAGAAATGGGCAACATGCCCTACAACTGATAGATAGTGATTCTGGAATCCAAAAGATAGAAGCGTCTACATGCAAATCCCTGTAGCTTCCACAAGCAGCTACAGCTCGTCACCTGAATGAGTATCCTATGCTTGGTGTCCTTGTGGCTGGGCACCTAAAATGGTTTTACAAAGAAAAATAGATTTGAAAAGCAAACGGGTCAGAGCCCGAATGTGGAGTTATATTTTAAAAACCTGCAAGTGCTTTAAAAACATTTAAAACATTAAATGCAAAGTACATGTTAGGACGTGCACTCACATGATATTCTCACCTCTCGTCTAACTGTGCACTCCTAACGTAAGTACCCATCTACAACGGTATAAACCACTAGCTAAGTGACATCATAACTAGCTAGACTGTAATAGTTCCTACCCTTATTACCCGGTCCTATTAACATTATAACGCTCGTAATTATATAGGGATTTAACGTAAACTCAGATACTCAATATGCAATATATATAACTATCAGTTAACTCGTTATATTTCTCGAAACAACACCGCAATATATTTACAACATTAACATGAGGATTCCCATTAATTTAATGTATATTATTCACATCATAATTATACAATACAAGCACCCCGAGAACTAAGCTGCGGTGCACACATACTCTGTTATCCATCCCGGTACATCACGTACATAAGGATTACATATTCCGAATCTCTCAGGAATAGTTTACCGATAACAACATCACAAATAATGGAGGCGAACACAGTCACCATCACATTGGTCACGCACATTCCTACGCTCCCACGATCAGCGGACTTATTAATATCCCAATAAGTCTTTCTATGACCTATGCTCATCGAGGTACCAGTCTATATCCCCCCGTAGGCACACAAGGATTAGAGGGTCCTAAGCGAACGCAACCTCCCGTGATAGCAAGTATGGTAGGTATGTCATACACACAATCCATATACTAATACTAAGTAAACACACATCTTAGTAATACCGTATTTTAATCGTAGTACGTATCGCATTCTCGCACTAACTATAATTATCACAATTTATACTAATCCGATTTATAATCATACGCGCTATAGTTTCTCACGTCGTAGTAAACACTCACGTCTCAACCCAAACCGTCCATGTAATACAACTCTCGTATATAATTTACTCCTCATAATAATCCAAAAGTCCCAAATTTATCCTTACATCATCAAAGAATGTTAACTCTACCCTCGAACCAGTTTCCGGGACCCCAAAAATCAAAACAGTCCAAAAAGGACCAAACTGTCAACTTGTTAGAAGTCTCGTTCGAACGAGACTGTTCGAACGAGATTCCTCTGCCAACTCGTTAGAAGTCTCGTTCGAACGAGACTGTTCGAACGAGATCCCAGTTCGTTCGAACGAACTGTTCCTTCTAACGATATCTCGTTCGAACGAGATATCGAACAAAATTCCTTCTCGTTAGCAGCGACTGGTCAACTCGTTAGAAGCTCGTTCGAACGAGTTCGTTCGAACGACCTGGGTAGGGGCTTCTAACGAGATGCCAGATTCGTCCCAGATTTTTCCCTTCCTCGTTTTTAACCATTTTAACACTTCTAATCTCATCCAAAGTTCATCCCAACAACGTTTTATGGTCTCTAAGTGATCCTAAAAATATTCAAGTCAACTACTAACATGTTTTCAAGGATTAAATCTCTTCAACCTCAATTAACATATGAATTTCTACACTTTTCCCCAATTATCTCAAGAACATGAACCCTAACATTTTGAATCATGAATTAACCCAACAAAATCCGTTTTAATTTCTGTTCAATCATGTATATCATCAATAAAAACATCTACCTATCATTCTACATGCAATCCTTCTCAAATTTCTCAAGTTCTATGATCTAAACTACATGGGTTTTCATATTTTATCAAGAACAAACCATAAATCCGAATTTTCTAACATGGAGGGAACATTCTCTGAAAGTAAATGGAATAAAGTCACTTGCCTTGGTTTGATTTCTGACTTTGGTGTAGGTTGATGATGTTTTTCTGCAGAATTTCCTCTCTCCAAGCTCCTTCTCCAATGGTGGCTTAAGGTGGCTAGGGTTTGTTTTGGGGAAAGTTGTAAACCTAAAGATAACCTCCGTAGCTTAATGGTTTAATATGGGATGGTTAGTGGGCTTTGTGGGTTTAATCCACATCAGATTTACATCTCTAATTTTCGTCACTTTTAATTCCTCAAAATGTAAAATTACCAAAATACCCTTTAAGTTGCCGGTATGGCCTAAAAATACCCCGGGGCCCAAACTATACCCCCGGCTAGTGTTTTCTGACTATCTCGACCCTTCCGGACGCGTTAGCGCACTCAAAACGACCATACGGATTATAGATTTTAAATTCACTTTTATTATCAAAAT
The DNA here is from genome assembly GCA_949130495.1 of Sambucus nigra. NCBI lineage: Eukaryota > Viridiplantae > Streptophyta > Magnoliopsida > Dipsacales > Adoxaceae > Sambucus > Sambucus nigra. Next base: position 377,103,817 of record OX422219.1, on the reverse strand, counting down.
ATTATACCGTGACGCGGCGGTCCCACGCGTCTCAACAAAATTTCTAAAATGCCGTATATAAATCCCACGACAAATTTTATAATACCAAGTTCATATATAATCATATATGCACATAATCAAATACAAACTCGCATCTCATTAGTATTTATAACCCGGATTAATTTCCAATTAATACGCATTTAATTAATTAATCTCAAAAATAAATATAGCCAAAAATACGGGGTATTACATTCATCCACTACGCGCAACCTTCCCCTATAGCACTAGAGTATATATATAATAATAATAATATCTATTTACTGATATTAATGTACACATCATATATATATACTATCACACACCGTATATATATAAATATTAAATATCCCAGCTACACCGTGCACTAAGTCTATAACACAAGCCTATTCCATTTTATTTTGACTTTATGGACTAACTCTAATTATTAATTAATTTGCACATTAATTCCTTTTTGGTACCACCCCAACCAATGTATTCGGACTTACTCTCGTGGCCCGAAGTCACCTTACCCGAGTCTAAATCCCCAACTCCAAATTATTTAGCCTTCATCTAAATAAAATTTACATTTCGGTATCGCTCAAACCTTTATTCCCGAATTTGTTTACTACATTCATATTTAATCATTTCGAAACAAACTTTCCAAAATTCAACCTTAGTGTGTCACACCTAATTTTCTCCAAATCCCAATTAATTTTAATTATGATGTCACGCCAAGACGCACGCAAATCCTCATTAATCTTAATTCACAAGTAATTAGATTTAAACCCATGTATTAATTACTCAACAACTAAGGCATGGAAGGATTTTTAATTATTTTCCCTTTACATTAAAAACTGGGTGAACTGTCAAAATTTTCGGACCATCGATCGATCGATGGTCCACCTTCGATCGATCGATCGATCAGGTCCTCGTCTTCACCGAGTTGGCTGTTTTAGCCATTGATCACACCTCCAAACCCTATTTTCTTCTACACTGAAAACTAAGTTTTCCCATCGACAAATAACATCAAAAGCCTTATAAGGATCCTTCCTAGAGTCAAGAAACATCACTTAATTTTGCTTTCTCTACTGTTTCCACGAATTTGGGTAAAGACCCATTTAATCTTTAACCCAGTTAAACATTAATTCCTTAATACCAATTCGTTTCTAAATCATCCAGGTTTACACATTTTACCAGACACAACTACAAATCTCAGATTGTATACGAATTTCTACTCAATTTAGAAATCAAATTCGTGGTTTACAAAACCCCATGTTTATCCCCTTCAAATCCCAAAACGAATTTCTTTAATTATCCACATCACATAAATATGAATTGAATTACACTTTAAATGATACAACATGTTAACAACTTTCCTTAGGGTTAGTAGAGTCTGAATTTGGAATCGTGAGTGCCCAAGGTTGAAGATGACTCTTTTTGGCTCTCCTGTGATCCCCAAATTTGCCTTTGGCTGCTGTTAGGGTTTCCTAACCCTCTAAGTCTCTCCTCAAAAACAACTCAGCTATTCCCTTATTACTTTTAATTGTTTAATTAACCTTAATCCCCTTTTTTGCCTAATGGGCCAAGCCCAAGTGGCCCAAATGCCCCCGTGTGGGCCCGGCTATGCCTAAAAATGTCCCGTGACCCATTTACTACCCTCGGGTACACTTTTCTAACTATCTCGGCCCATCCAGATTCAACCGTATACTCAGAATTAGCATCCAAATTAGATTATAACAATCCTTATTTCACACCCAAATTAGTCTATACCGACTCCCTGCTGAAATAAGTACATGTCCCATCATTAATACTCGAAATGATGTAAATACATTGTTACTATTCACTTAGTAATTAAGTTTCCCTAAATATTAACCATTCACTTCCCGATAAATATTTAAATATAATTTGCCATAATTAATTCAATTAAAATTATGGCACACAAGTAATTTTGAATTCCCGAATTAATTAAATATTAAATGCATGAAAAATACGGGGTGTTACATACTCCCCCCCTTACAAAGGAATTTCGTCCCCGAAATTAGGTCGTACCTGTGGTGAAGAGTACTGGATATTGTTCCCGCATATCCTCCTCTCGGTTCCAGGTAGATCTGTCAACTTTGTGACGACCCCACTGTACTCTAACTAGTGGAACAACCTTAGATCGTAACTTTCGCTCACTACGGTCCATAATAGCCACCGGTCTCTCTTCATATGAGATGTCTGGCAATAAATCAATTTCCTCGAGTGGAATGTGCCATAAAGCCCTCTCGCTCCTGCGATATTTCTTCAGCGATGTCACATGGAACACGTTGTGTATTCGCTGAAGGTGCTCCGACAATCCCAGCTAGCAAGCTACTGGCCCCACCCTCTCGATAATAGGGAAAGGTCCTACATACCTCGGTGCTAACTTACCCTTCTTACCGAACCTCATCACCCCTTTCATAGGGGACACCCGGACCAATACCTGGTCCCCAACCTCTAAATCCACATGTCTCCGTGAAGCGTCAGTGTAACTCTTTTGCCTATCCTGAGCTATTTGAATCCTCCCTTGGATCAACTCTATCTTGGCAGACATCTCCTGAACAATCTCTGGCCCCAATAGTTTGTTGTCACCCACCTCTAACCAACAAGCGGGTGAACGATAAGGTCTCCCGTATAGTGCCTCGAATGGTGCCATACCGATCGTGAATTGGTAAGAGTCGTTATACGCGAACTCTACCAAAGGAAGATATTTCTCCCAACCTCCCCCAAAGTCCAATATGCACATTCTGAGCATATCTTCCATCATCTGATTGACTCTCTCAGTCTGTGGGTGATAGGGTGTACTCAAACGTAACTCCGTGCCCATGGCCTCCTGAAAGCTCTGCCAAAAGTGGGCCATAAAGATCTTATCTCTGTCAGACACAATATTAACTGGTACCCCGTGCATCTTAACAATCTCAGCTATGAATAGCTGCGCATATCGCATCGTCCCAAAGTCTGTACGAACCGACAGAAAGTGGGCCACTTTGGTCAACCGATCCACAATTACCCATATGGAATCGTGACCCCTTTGCGATGCAGGTAACCCTATAATGAAGTCCATGGAGATGCTTTCCCACTTCCACACGAGAATATCCAGTGGCTGTAGCATCCCTGATGGTCTCTAATGGTCAACTTTCACGAGCTAACACGTGGCACATTTCGAAACAAACTCTGCTATGTCCCGTTTCATTCCTACCCACCAATACTGCCTCCTCATATCCAGGTACATCTTATCCCTATCGAGATGTACCGCGAATCTCGACCCATGGGACTCTGTCATAACATCATGCCTCAACTCCTCATCCTCTGACACAATTAACCTCCCATTAAGTCGTAAGCCTCCTTACGAGCTGACCATATAACCCTCTGCTCCCTCAGCTAGCAACTGGCTCACCCTGTCCTGGCAGACCTGATCCTATGCCTGATCCTTCACAACTCGCATAATGATCTCAGGTGTGATGGATAATACTAACATGAAAGCCCTGGCTACATCATCCTCGTATCGAAGTTCTCTCCACTTCGCTTTCCAGACTTGTGATATTTCCCCAGTCGGTCTCCGGCTCAATGCATCTGCTACCACATTAGCCTTACCATGATGATATTGAACATCAAACTGGTAGTCCTTCACGAATTCTATCCATCGCCTCTGCCTCATATTCAGATCCTTCTGTGTGAAGAGATACTGAAGTGATTTGTGATCCGCGAATAACGTGAACTGCTCTCCCAGAAGATAATGTCTCCATATCCTCAAAGAAAAAATGACCGCTGCTAGATCCAGTTCGTGAGTGGGGTAGTTCCTCTCATGGGGCTTTAGCTTTCTGGATTCATAAGCTATAGCCCTTTCCTCCTTCTGAAGCACACCCCCCAAGTCCCTGTAAGGATGTGTCAGTGTAAACCTAATACTTTAATCCTCCCTTCAACTATGCAAGTACGGGTGCAGATGTTAACTTATCCTTTAGCTCGTCGAAAGCTAACTGACAATGATCATTCCAAGTGAAAGGTAACCCCTTCCGGGTCATATTCATCAAAGGGCCGTAATTTTCGAGAATCCTTTGATGAACCGCCTGTAATAACCGCCAATCCTAAAAAACTGTGCACCTCGGTCGGTGTCGTGGGCTGCCCCCACTCCCTCACTGCTGATACCTTACTTGGATCCACCCAAATACCCCGATCTGACACCACGTGGCCAAGGAACTAAACCTCCCGTAGCCAAAATTCACACTTGCCGAATTTGGCATAGAGCTGGTGATTCTGTAATGTCTTTAAAACTATACGCAGATGTCCTGCGTGCTCCTCCTCGGTGCGTGAGTAGATCAGGATGTCATCAATGAACATGATGACAAAATGATCGAGAAACTCCCTGAAAACCCTGTTCATGAGATCTATGAACATTATTGGCGCATTAGTGAGCCCGAATGGCATCACCCTGAACTCATAAGATCCATACCGCGACAGGAAAGCGGTCTTAGGAACATCCTCCTCTCGAATACGTAGTTGATGATATCCTGACCTCAAGTCGACCTTAGAGAAGTAAGACGCCCCTCTCAACTGGTCAAATAGATCATCAATCCTAAGCAACGGATACTTATTCCGTATCGTCACCTTGTTCAGCTCTCTATAGTGAACGCATAATCGTAGTGAGCCGTCCCGCTTCTTTACAAATAACATCGGTGCACCCCATGGCGATGTACTCCGCTGGATGAAGACTTGACCCATAAGATTCTGAATCTTCTCTCTCAACTCACGCATCTCTGACGGGGCCATACGGTATGGGTCCTGAGAAATCGGCCTCGTCCCCGGTGCTAAATCGATCACAAATTCGATTTCCCTGCTAGGTGGTAACCATGGTATCTCCTGGAATACATCTTCAAAGTCCCTCACTACCGGGATTGAGTCCAATGGAATCGCCACCACCTGTGAGGTCTCCTCCTCGATGTAATATAGGTGTGTGCGTGACCCTCCCTCAAGTAACGTCATTGCTATTAAAAAGATCTCCTACCCTAGAATGGAGAATATGATGGTCCTCTCGTAGCAATCCACCGTCGCTCGATAACCTACCAACCAATCCATACTCAAGATGACATCGTACCCCTCCATATCTAATACCAAAAGGTCCGCTGCTAAACTAAGCCTCCCAATTAAAATGTCCACCCCCCGACAAATCGAGTGGATCAAAGCCCCGCTGCCTACTGGTGACTCAACACACATCCGAAGACTACCCGTAGTCTCTAGTAACCCGGCCCGCTTAGTAAAATTATATTTAATGAATGAATGTGATGCCCCCGTAGCAAAAAGAATACTACCCTTATAACCATGAATGAGAAACATACCCTCAACTGCTGGCGGTGCTTGCTGTGATGGAGGATTGGGAACATCCCGGACGTTATACACACGCCCGTAGTGAATCTTCCCATACTGCGGTGGGGCAGGTAGGGTTGGTGCTGCTGGTGGTATCTGCCCCCATTGCCCCTGTTGGGCCTCCTGCTGTTGACATCTGCCCCTCTGTGGGCACTCTCTCTTAAAGTGTCCTGGTTGGCCATAGACAAAATAGCATTTCTGACCATCTCCCTATCGTTAGCGCTGTTGGACCTGATGTGGCTGGCCCTGCTAGCCTCCCCCATTATTCCCTTGGCCCTGACAGCCCTGAGGAACCTGCTGTTGCTGATTCGGGCCCGGCTGCCCCTGCCTGAACCCCTGTCCTCCCGGTCAAAACCCACCAGGCTTAAACTTCTTAGCCTGATTCCCCTACTGACTGCCCGTCTGCTACTGAGTACCACTCGTGTCACCACTAGTAATTGCCTTGCCCTGTTGGCTCGACTCCCCTGTTCTCTTGCTCCCCTTCGCATGGAAGCGATGATCCTGGCAATGCACAAGTGCGGCATTAACGACATCTGTATAAGTCACCAACGTCGGATTTCCAATCAAATGTTGCCTGATCCACCAGGCTAAACCATCCATAAACCTCGATTTCTTCCGCTCCTCATCGTTCACCTCATTTGGCATAAAGTTCGCCAGACGGGTGAACTCTTCCTCATAGTCTGCCACTGATCGATCACCCTGTACTAAATCACTAAATTTCATTCTCATCTTAGCCTCTATCGCTGGTGAAAAGTATTTGCGGTCGAACCGCACCCAGAACTCTGCTATCGACATCAAATCCCATTCCTCGACGGTGATAACTGACTCCCACTACTGTAAGGCTGCCCCCGATTGACGAAAGGTAGCAAGCATCTATTTATGTACCTCGGTACACTCTAGCATGAGCAGATGGCGTTGAATGTTCTTCTTCCAGTCACAAGCCTCTACTACATCTGTGCTACCCCGAAACTCAGGTGGGTAACCCTTCTGAAAGGTCTCCCTAACTCTTTGGCAAGATGGTGACCCCACTAGAGCCTGAACTGCTGGTGCCGCTGGAGGCGGTTCCTGGGGCTGTGGAAAGTGAGCTGCCATAGCTCGCATCGCTGACTCGACCGCCTGGGCCACTATCACTGCCACTTGAGTAGTGGAAATCAACTAGGATCGGGGTGGGGTGGCGATACCTGTGGCTCCTGATGAGCCTCCCTGACCTCATCCCTTGCCTCAGCCCTCTCTGCTCTCAATCTCCTCGGTGGCATCTAAAATAGATTGAATCGTATAAGTACACAATTTGCACAAAAATATTCACAACAGAAATACGATATCTCACAAGCGGAAAAATGAATCAACATTCCTAATAATAGGTCTCTATAACAACCGAGTGCTACGCTGAAATGTAGATAGCCGCACAGATCCTAAGGACACTAGAACCTGATGCTCTAATACCATCTATGACACCCCGCCTAATTAACCCCGGGTGATCAGTCCTAAATTAAATTAGAACAGGTTTCTCATTTGGATCATTCTTAGCATCACTGCCACCTTTTTAATAACTAACCACCTACGTGAGAGAATTAAAGTGGTGCCAAGTTTTATCTTTCATTAACTTAAATGAAACTCATACGGAAAATAAAGCAACAATATAATCTTAATTAACTGAAACAACCATACACAATTAAATGACTAACCGAATAAACCATCGGCCCAAAATCCAACAAATATAAAATAAAGACAAGTAATAAATCTCAACAAGTCTGACAAGAAAACTAAATGGACTGTGAGCGACATGCTCGAAATACTAATAGAAGCCTCTACACTAGAATGAAAGAGTGAGGCGTCTATCAAATTCCCGCAGCATCCACATATGTTGCAGCAACGGATTCCTGAAATAGAGTCAAGCCTGGCATCCTTGTGGCTGGACACCTAAAAGGTTTTTAAAAATTTATATAGCAAGGGTTAGTACCCAAAAACATTTGAAAAACATTTAGCAAATGATTAACTTGCAGTAATAAATAAATATGCATGCTCTCCATATTTTAGTTAGTGTCGTACTCTCTTGAAGACATCCTCACCCCTCCTCTAATGTGCACTACTAACGCCTTAATTAAATTCACCTAGTTCTTCATCTTACGACTAGATAATTTGTAAAACCCCTTGCAAACACCCTACTCTAACCCAGTATACTTTAATTATAATTTTTAAGTTATTCATCATCAACTTAATTAAATCATTTCGCTTTTTAATTTCATATAACTTCCACGTCGGTTATACCTATAATACAACTCATGCTTTGTATTAATTAGCCCGTATATAATTATTTACCTAATTATATACTCAATCATATTACAGTATTCACACCTACTGAAATAACATTTAATAATAGGATTTCCCCCGAGTAAAGTCTCACCAGGTATAAATTCTCTATAGTGCTATCCCACTAGGTATATTCACATAACCTAGTTACCCCAAGTCAGAATCGCTCATTAACTTGGTTAATACATAAATGTTAGAGGCGGTCATTTTCCTTCCCTGAATGTGAGATGCCCCTCATCCATATAACGGACATTATGACATGGGATAATACTCTCCCTACTCCTCAAGCTAGGGGATTCATCCACTACGCGCAACCTCCCCCTATAGCACTAGAGTATATATATAATAATAATATCTATTTACTGATATTAATGTACGCATCATATATATATACTATCACACACCGTATATATATAAATATAAAATATCCCGGCTACACCGTGCACTATGTCCGTGACACAAGCCTATTCCATTTTATTTTGAGTTTATGGCCCAACTCTAATTATTAATTAATTTGCACATTAATTCCTTTTTGGTACCACCCCAACCAATGTATTAGGACTTACTCTCGTGGCCCGAAGTCACCTTACCCGAGTCTAAATCCCCGACTCTAAATTATTTAGCCTTCATCTAAATAAAATTTACATTTCGGTATCGCTCAAACCTTTATTCCCGAATTTGTTTACTAAATTCATATTTAATCATTTCGAAAGAAATTTTTCAAAATTCAACCTTAGTGTGTCACACCTAATTTTCTCCAAATCCCAATTAATTTTAATTATGATGTCACACCAAGCCGCCCTCAGATCCTAATTAATCTTAATTCACAAGTAATTAGATTTAAACCCATGTATTAATTACTCAACAACTAAGGCATGGAAGGATTTTTAATTATTTTCCCTTTACATTAAAAACTGGGCGAACTGTCAAAATTTCCGAACCATCGATCGATCGATGGTCCACCTTCGATCGATAGATCGATCGATCAGGTCCTCGTCTTCTCCGAGATGGCTGTTGCAGCCATTGATGCACACCTCCAAACCCTAATTTCTTCTACACTGAAAACTTAGTTTTCCCATCGACAAATAACATCAAAAGCCTTATAAGGATCCTTCCTAGAGTCCAAAAATATCACTTAATTTTGCTTTCCTTACTATTTCCACGAATTTGGGTAGAGACCCATTTAATCTTTAACCCAGTTAAACATCAATTCCCTAATACCAATTCATTTCTAAATCATCCAGGTTTACACATTTTACCAGACACAACTACAAATCTCAGATTGTATACGAATTTCTACTCAATTTAGAAATCAGATTCCTGGTTTACAAAACCCCATGTTTATCCCCTTCAAATCCCAAAACGAATTTCTTTAATTATCCACATCACATAAATTTGAATTGAGTCACACTTTAAATGCTACAGCAAGTTAACCACTTGGCTTAGGGTTCGTAGAGTCTGAATTTGGAATCGTGAGTACCCAAGGTTGAAGATGACTCTTTTTGGCTCTCCTATGATCCCCAAATTTGCCTTTGGCTGCTAATAGGGTTTCCTAACCCTCTAAGTCTCTTCTAAAAAACAACCCAGATGTTCCCTTATTACTTTTAATTGTTAAATTAACCATAATTCCCTTTTTTGCCTAATGGGCCAAGCCCAAGTGGCCCAAATGCCCCCGTGTGGGCCCGGCTATGCCTAAAAACGTCCCTTGACCCGTTTACTACCCCCGGGTACACTTTTCCGACTATCTCGGCCCATCCGAATTCAATTGTATACTCATAATTGGCATCCGAATTAAATTATAGCAATCCTTATTTCACACCTAAATTAGTCTATACCGACTCCCGGCTGAAATAAGTACATGTCCCGTCATTAATACTCGAAATGACGTAAATACATTATTACTATTCACTTAGTAATTAAGTTTCCCTAAATATTAACCATTCACTTCCCGATTAATATTTAAATATAATTTGCCATAATTAATTCAATTAAAATTACGACACACAAGTAATTTTGAATTCCCGAATTAATTAAATATTAAATGCATGAAAAATACGAGGTGTTACAGTTATTTGACTTGATATTCGTCGAATCATCCAATATCTCAATTTCAACTCTTCTGAGTGGTGGTGTCTGAATTTCTAATATGCCCAAAGTAAATGTTGGGATATCAAAGATAATATCATATACATGCACGGATAAAAATATATTTATTATCATCAAGGGAGAAAAATGTGATGAATTTGTTAATATTTTTGGGTTATTAATATACAATAAACAAGTTAAGATACATGTAACATCGAAAATTTAACATTATCCATCATTGAATATAACTCTTGTAAATTCCATCGAAAAAATTTAGGACGCGTCTCATCAATTCCAAGTAAGGGGTCAATAAAATTTGATATTTTACATAGCCAGAACTAAAGCAAAATTAATTATGCTGATAATAACATTGTTTATTAGTAAAAGTATTGGCAAAAAATGATGCAATAGGAAAAAATTAGTGCACATGTAATAGAAGTTGACATCCAAAGATGGTGTTGGGGGCATTGGTCGAGTTTTCGATTAACTTCAATATACTATCACGCACGGCTGGTGCCTAATTATATTTCTTCATATCGTCGACATCCTCAATATAATTGTTGTAACACCAAGAAATAGGTAAACTAGTGATTGGTAACAAAACGCAAATGCAGAAATAAAGATCAACTAAACAAACTGTTCCTAAAACATCCTCAGAATTCATACCTAATAATGATTTTCTAAGGCCCCTTTTAACTAATGTCTTTGTCATCTTCTTCACACCCTTAAAATATCTATCGATGAATGGAGTAGTCTTATTTTCTTCTTTCGTAAATACAATTGGTGCACCATTCGACGAAAGGCCAAACAATGTTGTTACATTCATTAGAGACACGTCAACTGAAGTGTTTCCAAGTAAAAACCTCTTGGTATCCTTGTTATAATGTTAGATAATCAAGATTATTTTCAAGTATCGCTTCTTCACAAATGACTCGGTCACCTTTCCTTTGTGACACGCTTTGAGAATTGGACAAAAAGATTTGGTCATCAATACTTTAGCATGCTTTTCTTTGAAAAAGACTTATTATCAAACTGCATCAAAACTGATCATATTCTCCCATTTTTGTTGGTTCCATTTCATCACTACTATCTGCCATCTAATTGTATACAAAATAACCATAAAAGACATTAGATAGTGGTGACACAATTTGAATGAAATTGCAAACAATAAAGTACCTTGTGTATAGTCATAAGAAATCAACACAATATAATCATACAATTTTCTATTCATATACTTGACACTAATTTACTGAAACAATTGGCATTAAGTACAAATTCACAATCACCAAAATACCATATGCAAAACACATTTAATTGATAGCATGACATATGTTATCAATTAAATCATAAGTTAAAATTGGTGAAATATAAAGTTCACATAAAAACAACAAACATTTCTCACAATGTATATTTGATAAATACCTTTTCATTATATACCAACGAATGCATATACCATCTAAAAAAGACATCTTGTATTCCAATGTATCTACAGATTTTATAATAAGCTATATGTATATATACTCAATTCCAAGGGGTGGTATCTAAATGCTCTAAATTTTGTTTCATACAATTGTGCACTTTACGGCGCAGAAGTCCATTCATGTTTGTAGAGGAGTCAAATATTTTTCACAACCCATATTTGATAGATAACTTACATTTGCGAGCTCGCACGCGCGCACGCACACGCACACGCGCGCACACACACACACACACATCTATATATATATATACACACACACACACACACATAACAATAGAATAAAAATTAAAATTCACAAGTTTTTGCAACAACAAAAAAGTTTTTTATGTCCTAAAACTATATATTTTTACACGGTCATCATGGTTTCTATTTGTTACGTGGAAATATTATCAAACAATTAACAACTAAAATAATAAAATACTACATTTTTATGATTTCATACCACAAAATCCTTACGAATACTTCATCAAAAACCCTAATTTATTTGCCAATATGCATGTTAATAATGTCCCAAACCATAGAACATCAAAATTGTTAAATATCTTCTGTTGAAATCTATTTTGGTATCTTTTATTTATGAGAAACTTGCTTTATCCGCCATGCTATCTGTTTTCATTACCTTTCAAGTTGTGAATAAATGCAATCTCCCATCAACGAGTACATCTCTGTCACATGCATTTTCATTTGTCATCTATGTTAATAGGTAAATCGAAATAGCTAAGGGAGGGAAAATTGAAGCTGTAAAAATTTTATTTCAACTACCTTAGATTCTCTTATTTTTTTCCATAACTTCGTGAGAGTATCTTTGTCATTCAATCTTATTTCAAAGCCACTTGACCGTCCTATAGTGAGTTAAAGGTTTAAGTTATATGCATACATATAAAATGGACTTGTATGTACATATACTTAATACGAGGGCGTGGTATCTATATCCCCCTTAAAAAAATTAGGCAGTTTTTTAAAATTAAATATTTTATAAATATATAATAAAAAATCATTATATATATATATATATATATATATATATATATAGAGAGAGAGAGAGAGAGAGAGAGAGATTTGTAAAAATTGTACTAAAAAAAATGTATTGTTTTTTATTGTTGTATAAAAATAGTTATTTTTCTTATTAAAATAGTTCGAAATAAATAAAAATTATTTCATAAAAAACTACGAAAATGTAACTAAAACTGCGGATTGTATACAAAAAGAAAAAGATTGTACAATTGCTTTTAAAAGACTTTTTTTAGATACCATTTCTATATATCCACAGACATTTTTTGTAAATATTTATTTTCCGTGTATATATATATATGCCAACCAACTTCAGAATTTAAACCATCACGAATAGAAAAACTTACTCAGCTATAAAGGTGATCAACACTGAAAACCAAGAGTCACATTTATTGTATATAGATGTAAATGCCTAGAAATATAAAGGCATTCCATCTATAGGGTTTTGAACCCTTATTAATATGCAGTCTCCCTTCGTTCAAGGGAATAATCCAATAGCACTCAAGCACACTATACTGAGCTGTTGTAATCCGGATAAATAAAATTATTAGTGGATGTAGGCTTTCTTCATAGTCGAACCAATTTAAAAAATTTCATCCCTTTTGTGTTTGGTTAAGATTGTTCTTATTATTTATCTTTGATTATAAAATTGGATCACTCCATTTTTAGACATCAACAGATTGGCGTCATCTTTGGGAACGACTACTTGTCATCGTTCTCTACCTCATTCATTTATTTGTTTATTATTTGGTTTGAAGATTGACTACTGTTACTTAAAGAAGCTTGGCAGCAGTAGGCAATAATGCAGATATGTCCGCTCCCTCTCTATTGAGATAGACCTTCAGAGGACCTTATTAAATTTGGCTAAAGGACATAAATCTATGCAAGAGTCAATCAGACAATTGGCTCGTATGATTCAAGATAAATCCTTCAATTCTAGAAGAGATAGGCCATCTCCACCAGGTAGGAATGAGAGGAGTTACCATTCTCGATCTTCTCATAACAGGTCGTACCACCTTTTCACTACTTCTTCGTTCTAATCAATAAATTACTATCATGGTCTATCTTTTTCCAAAGAAAGGCCAAGTGTATTAGAGAGGTAAAGAATGGAATATGCTTTTGATCGTCTAGGTCCTCGATTAACAAGAGGTCATCAGAGGGAGAAAGAACATCATCGTGAACACACAGAAGAATTTGTGAGATCAAGAGATTATATGAAGGGATCTGTACGTGTCGAGAAAACCTCTTAAGAGGAGAGTTCAACACAAAGGCACAGTAACACCACCAAATCTTCTACTGTATAAACCAAAATAGAAGAACATTTTAGGAAAGGATTCAAGCAGGGACTTGAAGATTAGACAATGGAAATAGCCAAAATAAAAAAATCCACTGCAAAGGAGCTTTGTTAAAGGTTCACCTTTTGTCCAAGCTATTGTGGACTACCCCACACCTTCCAAATTCAAGCCACCAGTCGTCATGACCAAATATGATGGGAAAGCTGATCCAGTTTTATATATTGAGAAGTACCAAGCTTATGCTAACATTTACTCCATCCTCAACGAGATGAGGTGAAGGGATTTCTCCAGTTTCATCACAGGTCTAACCCAGATATGGTACAACAATCTAGCTAGAGGTAAAATTTCTATTTTTCACCAATTGGCCGAATTATTCATTGATAAATTTTTCTTTGAGGCCAAGACGATCAAGGGTGTTACTGATCTTTTAATCGTGCGCCAAAAACCTAGAGAGAGTACCCGAGATAATATTACATACTTTAATAAGGAGAAGTTATAAGTTGTGTATTATGAAGAAAAAAAAGCCATTGCAGTGTTAATGAGTGGGTTACTGGCAAAAGATCTTAAATACGCCCAGGTGAAAGACCCACCCAAGACTATGATAGAGTTGATGGATAAAGCTAGGAAGATAATTAATGCTAAGGATGCCATGGAAGCAAAATAAGATCCAGAAAGAAAAGTCAAGGGATAGAATAACAATTCATTAAAGAAAGATCAAAATGATAAGAAGTCTGAGAGGATCAATAAGTTCAATGAGTATACCCCACTCACTAAGGGTGTTCACCACATCCTAGAAGAGATTAGGGGTAACAAAGATCTGAACTAGCATGGGAACCTAAGGACACCCCCAATAAAATTGGCAAGTCCAAGTACTATTATTTTTATCGCGACCATGGATAGACCACTGATAATTGTATAGTTCTCAAGAATGAAGTTAAAAATCTTATTCGATGAGAAAAGATGACAAAATTTGTTGATCGAAATGCTAGCCGAGATACCAGGAGAATATCTGAATCACCCAACTGAAAAAAAGGACACAAAAAGCCATACAACAACGATTATGAAGATAACCTCAACTTGCCTAAGAAACTTGACGAGCCAGAATGTAGGTATGATTTTCTTTGGTTATCATTTTATCACAGGAGGAGATACAGGTGGAGGAGATGGACATGCTGAAAGAAAGGCATAGTTAAATGAAGCTAAAGCATGTCCCAGTATTTAGAAGATTGATATGTTTGAGAGAATTAATTGTCCGTAAAGGAAGGTCATCAAAGACAAATTAGTGATCGACTTCTAGAAAAACGATTTTAGTGGGGTACAATCAACTGGTAATTACTTGAAAATTTCACTATAGTAGAGTGGCAACAGTTTTGGTTGATAATAGTAGTTAGGCTAATTTAATGTTCTACAACAGTTTCCAAAGCTTAGGGCTACGAGATAGTAAGATGGAACCATATCACATTCCTCTTATAGGTTTTTTTTGGAGAATGTGTATATCCCCTGGGAACTGTCAAGTTGGGCGTACAGGTCGGCACTTGGTCGATGAGCAGGACAGAACGAATTCGCTTCTTTGGACTAGAAAAAAACGTACCTTTAGGCTATAACATAATCCTTGGTTGAGTAAGGTTGAAATAGCTGTAGGCTATTCCATTTATTGTGCATCAATGCATGAAGTTCCCTACCAACTATGGAGTCGACGTAGTAAATAGTGACCAAATGGAAGCACGATAATTCTATTAAACTTTCATCGACCAATAAGAGATAAAGAGGGGCACAACTACTTTCCATATTAATACTTTGGATCCTCAGAAGACATGGTGAAAGGATAGGTCATGGAAAAAAACATAAACTATTGTGTTAGACGATGAGAAACCAGAAAGGACCACCCATATTGGCTCAAGACTAACACCTTCTATCAAATAGGAATTAATTATATTCCTTAAAGATAGGAAGAATGTGTTCTCCTAGAGTCACGAGGATATGCTAGGGACTGATCCCGACTTTATCTGCCATAAACTCAATATCTACAAAGATGTCAGGCTGATTAAGAAGAATCACAAAGATTTTTCATCCTGAAGAAGAATATAGCGATCTAAGAAGAGGTGGAAAAATTACAGAAACCACAATTCATTGAGGATGTTAATTATCCGACTTGGTTGGCCAATGTAGTAATAGTCATGAAGAAGAAAATAAATGGCGAATATATGTAGCTTTTACTGACCTTAACAAACCATGCCAAAAAGATCACTTTTCATTGCTAAGGATTGATCAATTGGTAGATTCCATAGCAGGTCATGAATTGCTCAGCTTTATGGATGCTTATTTTGGTTGTAACTAGATTAAGATAAAGACAGAGTATAAGGAGAGCACATCCTTCATCATTAGCCAAGGAACTTACTGCTACAATGTAATGCCCTTCAAAATCAATAACGCTGATGTAACGTATCTGAGGTTGGTAAATAAAGTCTTTGAGCACCAAATTGGCAAAAACATAGAGGTGTATGATGATGATATTCTCACCAAAAGAAAGTTCATTGCCGACCACATTGCTAATCAAGCCTAAACATTTAACCAAATGGAAAAACATCAAATGAAGCTCAATCCGACCAAGTGCATATTCGAAGTCTAGGAAGGTATATTCTTAGGGTAATTCTAAATCAGAACGAAATTGAAGTCAACCTTCATAAAATAAAGGCTTTAGTGAAAACGCAATCCTCGATCACTAAAAAGGATGTGTAAAATTTGACAGGAAGAGTAACAACCCTAAATTATGTTTGTATTTTGGGCCACAGACAAATGCCTTCCGCTCTTTAAGGTGCTTAAAAAGAACTTTGAATGGAATGACAAATGTGAAAAAGATTTTATGGACATGAAGAAGTATTTGGGTTCTCCCCCACTTCTCTCCCGACTAGTTTTGGGTGAGAGTTATACTTGTACTTGGCTATTTAAGAGTCCATTGTAAGTTCAACCATGATCTGATTAGAGAAGGGTGTCTAAAAACTAGTGTATTATACCAGTAAGGCATTTTGAGGAGATGAGATGAGATTAGATATCCATGATTGGAGAAATTTTCATTAGCACTCATTAAAGCCTCTAGAAGAATAAGACACTACCTTAAGGCTCATACCATTATAATGTACACTGACCTACCTTTGAGGTAAGCTGTGCATAAGCCTGGAAAATCTATAAGGATAATGTCTTGGGAAGTTGAGCTGGGAGAGTATGAAATAGTGTATGAACTAAGAACTTCATTGAAAGGTCTAACAATTACAAATTTTATAGCAGAATTCACTTATGCTGAGGTACCCACCACACTAAGTTTGCATGCCAAGCAAACTTATTCAGAAGATAGCTCATCTCAAAGGCAAACTGAGATGGTTGCTGACAAACTAAAATCGTCAGATGTCTAAGAAGATCTCTTTGAGTAGATGAACAAAGAAATAAAGTTTTTAAATACGAAGTATTGATAGATGAAGTCTTCAATATTGATGTCCCTGTTTGGAAATTGTTCATAGATGGCTCTTCATGTACAACTGGCAGTGGTGTTAAACTCATCCTTAATACTCCAGATTACTTAGATATAAAGTATGCACTGGGATTTCAAATCCCGGATTCCAATAATAAAGTCGAATATGAAGCATTGATTGCTGATTTAGCATTAGCCTTATCACTGGGCACCGAGATGGTGATAGCGTACTGTGATTCTCAACTTATTGTCCATCAACTGCTTGAAATATATGGGGTTAAAGGGGAAATAATGGTGAGATACTTCAATAAGTTAAAGGAAGTTATTTCCTCATTTCTTGTAATTAAAATGGTTTGAATTCCAAGAATGAACAATGCCTAAGCAAATGCTCTTACTCGGCTAGCCTCAGCAACTCCAATAGATCTCAAAATAACCATCCAGGTGGAGATTCTCACCAACACGAGCATTGACAAGGAGGCAATAAAGATCGTTTCCATAGAATTGGGGCCTTCCTAAATGGATCCAATCGGGGACTGCATTGAGAAGGGACTGTCACCAGCCGACCAAAAGAAAGAAAGGAAATTGAGATATAAGGCAGTTAACTTCGTCCTGGAGAAAGGTGTTATGTAAAAAGGGGATATACAGTCTCTTACTTTGTTGTGTCCACCTAACTGAGGTAGATCTAATTAAAGAAGTTCATGAAGTCTCATGTAGTGCCTATTCAGCTGGAATATATTTAGTACAAAGGGTAGCCACATAAGGTTACTATTACCTAATAATGAAGACAGACTATGTTTCATTTGCCAAGAGGTATGACAAAATGCCAAAGGTTTTCTACCATTCATAGAAAACTAGGTGCTTCCCTAACTCCCATTACTTCTCTGTGGCCTTTTTCCATTTTGGGATAGAATTTCTCACACCATTACCGACCACTAAAGGAAGGTTTAAGTATCTAGTCGTTGCAGTGAACTACTTCACTAAATTGATGGAGGCTGAGCCCTCGATTGATATGCCATATCGAAGGGTGTTTCAGTTTATATGGAAGTAGATCATATGTCATTTTGGAATGACCTATGCTTTTATCACTGATTATGGTACCCAGTTTGATAATGAAGAGTTTGAGGTGTATTGCATCAGATCCAAAATACAGAAGCTGGATTCGGCACCGAGACATCCACAATGTAATGGTCAAACATAAATCGCTAATAAAACTTAGCTTGATGGATTGAAAAAGCTCTAGGATGATGCCAAAGGAAATTGGATCGATGAACTGCATAGCGTCCTTTGGGCTTACAAAGCTACACCAAGAACTGCAAAAGGAGAAGCTCCCTATATGTTGTCTTTCGAAAGTGAGGTAGTGGTACCAACTGAAATTGGTTTGCCAACACACAAGGTCTTGAATATTGATTCCCTCAAGAGAGATCTAATTAGGTGACTAGATCTAAACATGGTTGAAGAGGTCATAGAAGATGCTATAATTCGGATGGCTGCCTATCAACAAAGGACTTCTAGGTTCTATAATCAGCGTGTCAAGATGACCAACTTGAGATAGGGAAACCTTGTGCTGAAATAAATGATTCAAAAAAAATAATAAGTTAGAACCTAACTGGCATGGTCCCTATCGCATCTCGAAGTAAATATAATGAAGAACATATTGCCTAGAGACATTGGAAGGTGAGGAGTTTAAGAACCCCCGGAATGCTGATCGTCTTCATAAATATTATCAGTAACTTTTTTTCCATGTAATAACTCATTCAAGTTAATAAAATTGCATGTTTCTACTATACATACTTATTATGTTTTATTTTTCGGGGTATGGTGTGGTACACATTAAATTAAAAGATGAATTGTAAGCTAATCTCAAACTTTTCCAACTTCAAAAAAGTTCTCTATCTTGGTCAAACTTTTCCATCTTCGCAAAAATTCTTTATCTTTGTCAAACTTTTCCAAATACAGACAAGTTCTTTCTCAAAATTTTCCATCTTCAAAAAATTTATTTGTCAAACTTCTCTAACTTCAGAAAAGTTTTTTTATCAAACTTCTCCAACTTTAGAAAAGTTTATCATTAACAACTTCATGTATGATTTCGTCTTCAACAAATCACGAACTAAAAGTGAGTAAAATCTCTTGTAAGACCCAAAGTCAAACACAAGATACTTTACCCGACTAAGTTAAAATACATGGATAATTATACATTTCTAATACACTTGGTATCCACTGGTGTCTAATGATACAACTTAGTTCAACAAAACTATTTAAAGTTTTATCTGAGAACAACATTGGTAAAATCTAAGGTAGCACAATCAGATTCAATCATGAATCAAATATCTAACATTTAAGCAGAACATTTAATCAATGGGCCGATTAACTAGTCAGGGTACAAACTACCTAGTCGACAACAAGGTTAATAGCAACCACAAGATTAAATATAAAGGAAAAAAGTGTCTCAAAGAACTTTATTTCATTCCAATGAACTTGAATTACGAAATAAAGATCAACCAAGTAAAAAATACAAGTTATTCTATCAGACACTTTCCATCACCCTTGATCATCCCAACATGAGTTTCATCAAGGGTGTTCGGATGATTGATAGACTTGAAGTCTCTCGTCCTGGTATGCCTACCGCTGCTCAGTCGGTCAAACAAACACAGAGGACGAATATATTTCACTCTCCTTCCAAACCATCATCCCCAAAGTATTTTCTAATTAGGCTCTGAGGGATGACATCAAGAGGAATCTAACTGACATCAATAAATAAGGGAGGATCCGGTCAATCCAAGAGTCCTAGGTCGGTCCAGTGCCATAGTTCATTGTTCTTAAAAATCTTCATCAAAGTGAGCAAGTTCATCCAACCTCTCTGTATCCCTCATTCTTGTCTTGTTCTATGTGCATATCGAAGTAAGTTATAGCCTCATCGTACCATCCATTTAAAATTCCCTGGGTTTTTTATGGAAATGGAAGGTAAGTTGGTCCATACTATCTTGAATCTTTTTTATGGCCTTTTCGTTCTCCTTTAGCTGAGAAGATTGATCGGTCAGGATTTTCTTGGTTCTCTCCTTATGAACAGTTGGTCGAACAACTATACCTTGACTTAGGCTTTGGACAGGCTTGGTTTTCTTCTTCTATAATGCTTCCATCTCTTCCAACAACCTGTTATACTCAGTCTCCAATAATAAAAATCCTTCGTCCGGACAATTGGTGGTTGATATCCTCCAACTATTAAGTTTAGTCCTCGATGCATTATTTCCTTTATCCAAATTGGCAGTAATTGGTTGGGCGTTCTCCTGCTCCTGGTTCAAGACAAATTCCTTCTTATTCAGGTCATAAGTGATGTCTTGCAACTTCTTATCAAATCCATATCCTTTACTTAATGTCATATAATTTGTATCATGGTTAGAATAGAGAAGTACGTTAGAAAGCTTGTGATCCTTTTTCATCTACTCAATCATGTCATAATAACTGACATTATTCGCTACTGCTCTATCCAAGAGCCAATAAAGATGGATGGAAGACTCATTCACTTGGTCAGAAATATCTGGGCCAAGCAACGTTAATAAATATTCCTCGAATAAAGGAAAATATATAGCCTCAAATAGATTTTTTCACTGCCTAAATAGGTCCGATTCAGTAGAAATAACAGCTTTCTTCAAGGCATCAAACTGGAAATTTACAAGTATGAGTTTATGGGGAAAATTCAGAGAGATAAATAACATAGAAGATACCAATAAATAAAAAATTAACATCATTTCAAGATTGTAAACAATTGAGAAAAAAAATGTTCTTTCATTAATCAAAGTCATGATTACAACGGTGGGTACATCAGAAAGAATGAAGAAGAAGAAATGGGAAATACATAAAAAGAAAGGATAAAAAGAAATTAGCTAAAAGGAGTTAAACTTTCTCTTTTTCCTTGTCCTGGCCCTGGTTGGAAGCAGGCAGGTCGACAATAGTAGATGGCCCACTGAAGTATCAGTAGGCACCATTGAGGATTCTTTAAACCATTCCTCATCATCAAAATCTTCATCTAAATTAGGAGGAGTGCCTTGGTCATGTCTTTAAAAAAGGTCATAGTTTACCTCTGTACTGACCACATTCAATGCCTCTAACCAACCTTCCTTGAAGGATAACTTCTTAACATATTCAATTTGGGATGAAGCTGTAGGAATGCCTTCTCCTAATCCTTATCAAAAGTAGCATTCATATCTTTATTTCCTTTGACCTTCAAGGAAGTAGCCTCAGCAGTTAGACCAGTCACTTTGTCCTCTATAATTTTGGCCAAGTTCTTGGACTATGTTAGCTTGTAATCTACAGCTTTGGCCCTATCCTCAGCCTCTTTCATTTTGTTCTCGGTATTCTGGGCTTTCTCCTCAGTAGCTTTTATCTCATTTTTTACTACTACTGCTCTATCCACATCTTTCAGCATCTTCTCACCCCCAGAGTTTTTACTTAGCCTACAGATCCATCTGGAAATCCTTCACAGATTACCTTAGACCATCAAAGGCCTCCTCTAACTCAATAGAAGAATATCTCAACTAATTGTCCTTCTCCAGCATTTGATTAAAAGTAATTAAAAACTGCAAGAGAATAAACATATGACATCAAAATAAGTTTAGCCAAATAAAGAGATAAGTAACAAAGCTAAATTCTAGCAAGATCTTTCTATCAGTGTAGTTCTAGGCATGGGAATTTATGCCCTTTTGTCAATTGGAAGATTTTTATCCTTAATTAGACCTCTATCCAACTCAATATTGATGGCCACAAAAGCTGACCCAATGTCACTTAGGTCAGCCTGATTTTTTTAACCAACTCTTGCTGGTCAGCTTGGACTTTCTTTGCCTGCTTTTGAGGGTTGGGCAAGCCTTTCTTTAACCTCTTATATTGAGGTTCAATGGCTTGAATTTCTTCAGCATTGAGAATTTAAGGCCTCTTCTTTTATACTCCTTGAGGCCTCTTGCTAGTGTCATCATTCTTCTTAGTCCCACATAGAAAATTGGAAATCCTCCTTTTACCTATGTCAGCTAAGGGATAGGTGGGGATATCAAATATGTGAAAAGAATCAAATGAGGAATAAGTTTTGCCTTCGATGAATTCAACCCCAGCTGATTCTGCAGTCAATAAAGTGGATGGAGGATCTTCTTCCAAATTTATGGCAACTTGAGTCAGTATAGGTGATGGTCAAGCAACAGAAGACGTAATTGATCTCTTACACTCTAACAGTACGGAAGTATCTCTTAGGTGTTCTTCTCTAACTCTTTGATTCAGACCCCATAAAAACTTGAGGATTGTGAGGTTGATCTCTCTTTCCTTAGGACACCTATTCTTACTCTCCTTTGCAAAAGAATACAAGGCAACAAAGTTAGTTGGAAAGTCTACAAACAGATGATAAAAATACAAAGAAAAAGGTTAAAGGAGATAGTTTTATCCTATGACACACCCTTCTTAAGTAACCTGTGTCCTGTGTAGGGTAGACCCATCGGAAGGGGGGTATATTTCCAATTCCTGAAAGTAAGACCATAATCCCAATAATCTTTATTGGAATATAGAAAATTAACTACTAAATCCCTATTGGCTTGCCTAGTCTTCAAATAATAGATACTTTCTTCAATGGTCCCCCATGTAAAACAGAACATCAATTATAGAATTCTAATATGCGTTCCATAAATCTCATTTAGCCTATGTACTCTATTTACCACCCTCCAAATGTTTGGTTCTACCCTAGTAGGAACTACATCAAAATGTTGACAAAATTGAAGAAAAAAGGGTTTGGGGGAAAAAGTGATTCCACACTCATTAATAAATAAAGTA
Source organism: Sambucus nigra (assembly GCA_949130495.1). Lineage (NCBI taxonomy): Eukaryota > Viridiplantae > Streptophyta > Magnoliopsida > Dipsacales > Adoxaceae > Sambucus > Sambucus nigra. Next base: position 377,080,986 of record OX422219.1, on the reverse strand, counting down.
GGAATCCCATGACTCTTACGAAGAGACTACACATCCACTAGACCATGTTCTACTTCTAAACTTACCCAAGCCAGAATCTTTCTCTTTTCTCTAAACTCCTTTAACAAATCGTCATCCACAAAATATATCATGGTAGAAACAGAGAAAATGACAAAAAACAAAAAAAGAGGAAAAGAAACCTTATAAGAATCTAAAGACAATAGCAAAGATGGAAAAAACAGGTTGAAGGAAAGACTGTGACGTGTAGCAAGCATTAAGAGGTGGCAGAAAGAAACCTCGAGAACAAAGAAAAACTCTTAAGTGCAGAAGATTTAAGGTGAAAAGACAAGGAGGGAAACTTCTCCCAATATATAGGTTGCCTCGATATTAGAGACAATGATTAACTGCACGAACGATTGAACTACCATTGATTGAACGCTTCCCAAAGCACAAAAAGATCAGCGTATCCTTTGGTGGTTCAAAAATTTTTAAATTATTTACAAAAATGCCATTATCCAGAGTACCAGTAGAAATTTTTTACAAGTTCGAAAGGTCGGCTTCCGACTAATGCTCAGATCACACGTCGATAAATTGTTTGAGCAAATACTCCATACTTTTTATCAATTATCAAGCATGGAGTATTGGGGGATTTTGTTATATGTAAAAATTATCTCCCCGTGTGGATATGAATGATAGATACTTGTCATCCTAGGTGGACACATAGCCATCTTGATCAGCATCAGATGAACCTAGTTGGCTTAAAGGCCGACCAACTCCAGAATTTTCACCATCAGGAATAGAAAAAGTTATTCTATTGGGAAGGCGATCAACACTTAAAATCAAGAGTCACATTTATTTTATATAGTTATAAATTTCTGAAAATATAAAGGCATTCAATCTCAAGGGTTTTAGACCTTTATTAATAGACAGTCTCCCTCAGCTCAAGGGAACAATCCAATCGTACTCAAACACACTATACTGACTATTGTAATCAACATAAATAAAATTAACAGTGGAAGTAAGCTGTTTTCAAAGCCGACCCATTTTAAAAATCTCTCTCCCTTGGTGTTTGATTAAGATTTCTCTTATTATTTATCTGTGATTATAAAATTGGATCACTCCATTTTTAGACTGTAAGGACACAATTCTCTAATTGAGTCTCATTATAGTTTTAGCTCAATTCCGGACAAAAATGTTTATGTCATAGGATAGTGTTCAATGTACATATTCAAGCCTATGATGTGTTTAGTTGAAGACGTAGCAGCCAAGAGTATAAAGCTTCATCAAATGCCATGCTTCAAGTGCCTTGTTTCTACGTCACTAACATAGTTCCAATTGCTCCCAAGGTATGAATGCATTACATATATATATAGGAGCTTGGAACATTTTCAAATGGGTGAAATTTTATTTAAAACTATTGTTTATTTTTTAGAAAGATTTATTTAAAACTTTAAAATAAAGTATATAAAGTTTTTGGGCTAAAAATAGAAATTTGCATTTTCTGGAAGTTCATTCGAACGAGTTTTTCGTTCGAACGAGAATGTCGTTCGAACGAGGTCTGCCACGAGTTCCACAAAAGGCCACTTGAATGTCATTTGAAGTATCGTTCGAATGAGAATGATGGTTCGAACCAGATATCCAACGAGATTTCTAATGAGTTCACACTGGAACTTTGTTAGAAGACCTTCGAACGAAAATCTCGTTCGAACGAGTTTTAGCGGGAACAGTTAATTTGGCAGTTTGAGTAGTTTTTCCCCACTTTCCCACTTCTTTTCTCACTATCTTTTGACAGAACTTCTTAAGTGCGGAAATCAACTTTTTCTAATTAACTTTTTCATAATAATTTAACTCCTAGAGAGAGGTTTGAGAGTTCATCTTTCCTAAGAAAAGGTTCATGTTTAAGTGTTAATTTTTCAAAGAAAAATCTTTACAACACTTGTGTTTACACCCAAAGTTTGTTTATCCAAGTTCATATATATATATATATATATATATATATATATATACATTGCTTGGAATTTTGGCACCGGTTTGCTCTACCTATTGAAGAGTTTCTTTGGGTTTTCTTCTACATCCCAAAAAGAAGAAGAAGTGTTTGTTTGCTGCGGCATTTTCATATGGTGACAGGCACCATATGTGGTTGACGGTGTACCTATTGTCTCAATTGTGAACACCGAGATTCCGGTGGAGCTCCGGGGTTGTCTACTAGATAGAGGTGTTTACAAGAAGACAAGTCAAGGCTTGAAAGCGGTCGAGTCGAGGAAGTAATTCATCAGTCTAGTCATTTGTAAAACCATACTTAGTGGACTTTAGGCTAGGGCCGTTCGAGGTTGTTTCGCGTTGTGGGTTTTTCCTCGTACATTGCAGCGTAGTGGATTAATTATTTATTTTATATTTTGCAAAATCACTTAGAACTCATGCTTAGGTAAAAAGATAAAATTGGTTTAATATAATCACTACTTGTTTAATTTGGTGCTATATTAAGTTTGGGTAATTAGTAGTTAATTCGAGTCATTAATTTAATTTGTTAAAATTGGTTTGGCCTAACTTGATAATATTAAAAATATGACTTAGGAAAATTTCTAGGACTTGTGTTAATTATTATGGTTTAAGTGAAATTAATTTTGTGTGTGTTTCATCATATTTCACTTGGTTTAATTTTAATTTGAAAATAAATTAAAATTTGTTGTAAGTAATTTGTTTAATTGAACCATCTCGCTTCCGCATCTAAAAGGAAATTACTTTTTATAATAAGTATTTTAAAAATTTGGGGGCTTCGCATCTTCAAATTGGTATCAGAGCCAAAATGATAAATTACTTCGTTAAAGATCCTTTTAATATTTTTGGCTAAAATAGAATTTTTCCCATTTTCAAAATTTCCTATTTTCAATGGTTCTAACTACGCGTATTGGAAAGCGCGATTGAAATCGGCACTAAAATCTATCGACGAGAGAGTTTAGATGTTTGTTGTTAACGGGTGGTCACCACCTACTCATTTAGTAGATAATGAGCGTGTTCCCAAACCCACCGATAGATGGAGTAAGAACGATTTTAAACTTTCTAATTTTAATTCCCGAGGTTTAAATGTCTTATTTAGCGAAGTCACACCGAATGAATTCCGACGCATTATGACGTGTAAAACCGCTAAAGAAGCTTGGGATATTTTATAACTCACTCATGAAGGTACAAGTGTCGTAAAAGCTTCGAAACTCCAAAACCTCACCCCTCAATTTGAAACCATCAAAATGAACAATAAAGAAACATTTCATAAATTTTATGCTAGACTTTTTGATATTGTTAATTCATCTTTTAATTTGGATGAGAAAATACCCGACAACCGAATAGTAAAGAAAATTTTAAGGTCCCTTCCCGATAGATTTATTCCAAAAGTGACCGTTTTAAATTCTTTGCCAACTTTAGCCTCTATGAAATTAGAAAAGCTCGTAGGTGATTTACAAACCTATGAACTAGACATGTTTCCCTCTAATATTGAAAATAAAATAGAAAAGGGCGTTGCTTTAAAAGACAGAAAAGAGGAAAAACAAGTAGTAGAGAGCGAGAGTGATAGCGACTCGGAAGACATGGCCTTGTTTGCTCAGAAATTTCATAAGTTTCTTAAATTTAACAAAGATAAATTTAAAAATGACTTTAAGAAATTTGAAACTTCTAAGCATGACAAAGCCGAAAGGATCCCTAAAAATTCTAAAGAAAACTTAAATAGGGACGAGTCAAATAGGTGTTTTGGTTGTGAAGGGTATGGCTATAGGGCCTCTGAGTGCCCCACTAAACTAAGGAGAAAGGGTAAGCAACCCATTTCATATAATGCGACCCTTAGTGATAGTGATAAGGAAGAGGGACCCGATTCCCCCACTAAGCCCAACTTTGTGACTTTTATGGCTAGTCATGTGAGCACCGATAATGAATCTTTTCATGACGATATACAAAAACATGACACTTCTGAGGTCAAAGTTTATGATTCCCTTGTTTTTTATGGTAGTGAGAGTGAAAAAGAGAGAGAGAGTGAAAATGAAGATTGTGACACCCCGACTAATTAAATACCGGGTAGCTACTCCTTTATTAAATCAATACAAAATGCCAAGTTGGTTCAATTAATAGCATCACTGTCGAAAACATTTTTTTTTGGTTACTAACCACCTATTATTTAAAAAGTAAGTTGTCAAATTTTAATTTAAGTCTGATTAACATGCAGTAAAAGGATAATGAAAGAATAACAACCATTCACGATAACGAAGCAATAGAATAACCAACAAAATAATAATAAGTCCGGAGGAAAACTCCTCACAACAATCCCACAACTGAAATAAGTAAAACAATATATCCTGAATTAATTACATGCAAAAAGTTTGAAAATCTGAAATAGGAAATGTTTTTAATAGAAATGGGCGACATGCCCTACAACTGATGAAAAAGGAATATAGAGTCAAGATAGATGAAGAGTCTACTAGCAAAGTCCTGTAACTTCCACAAACAGCTACAGCTCGTCACCTGAATGAGGATCCTAAGCATGGTGTCCTTGTGGCTGGGCACCTAAAATGGTTTTTACAAAAAAAATAGATTTGAAAGCAAACGGGTCAGAGACCGAAAGTGGAGAGTATTTTAAAAATAGCAAGTGTTTTAATACATTAAAACAATGAATGCAAAATACATGTTAGGACGTGCACTCACATGAAATTCTCACCTCTCGACTACATGTGCACTCCTAACGTACCGTACCCGTCTAAACGACATACATTCCTAAACAAACCGTAATAAGTTCTACCTCTTACTACTCGATTCCCATTGTACATTCTAGCGTTATCAATTAAATAGAGGGCTTTACTTAAACTCAGATTTTCAATTATTAGCAATACAATTCACTACCGGTTATCCCGTTATATATTCTCAAAACATTACCATAATTATACTCACAATACCAACATGAAAGTTCTCATTATTTAAGTGTATATTATTCACGTCATAAATATACAATACAAGCACCCCGAGACCAAGTTGTGGTTCACACATACTCTGCTATCCATCCCGGTACATCACGTACATAAGGATTACGCATTCTGAATCTCTCAAGAATCGTTTCTCAGATAATAACAATCACAAACAATGGAGGCGAACACAGTCACATCACATGGGTCATGCATATACCTACGCTCCCACGATCAGCAGACTTATTAACTTCCCAATAAGTCCTTCTCTGACCTATGTTCTCGAGGTACCAATCTAAATCCGGGCAACACAAGGATTAGAGGCCCTAAGCGAACGTAAACCTCCCGTGATATCAAGTATGGTAGGTATGTCATACACATAAAATTATATATACTAAGCATGCACACATCTTAGCTATATTCACATGTTCCCGGTTAATTCAATTATTTAAGCCGTCAATAATTCTCGCATCGTAATAGTCACTTACGTCATATTCCACAATTTCCATTCAATTCAAATTACACTTCTATGTTTTACTCCTCAATATATCCCAAATATACCAACTATATCAATTTATCATCAAGGAAATGTTATCTCTACAATTAAATAAGGTTACGGAATAATAAAAGTCAAATCAGGCCAAAAGGCCTAAGCTGTCAGCTCGTTAGAAGTCTCGTTCGAACGAGGTTGGTTCGAACGAGAGTTCGTTAGTACAAAGTGGGCATTGAACGAGGGTTCGTTCGAATGAAAGGCATCGAAAGAATTTCCCCCTCGTTAGAAGGCAAACTGTCAGCTCGTTAGAAGCTCGTTCGAACGAGCTCGTTCGAACGAACTGGGCAGGTCTTCTAACGAGAGGCCAGTTTCGAGCCCAGCTTTTCTTAATTCGTTGTTTCCAACTATTCTTCACCTCTAATCCCATATACAATTCGTCCCAACAGAATTTTAAGGTTTCTAATACACACTAAACATTCGTAGGTCATAATTAAACATTTATATAGGGACAAATCTTCCTAAACATCATCAAATCATCAAATCCCCTCAGTTTTCCCCAAATCCCATGAACATGAACCCTAGAAAATTAAATTCATCCATAGACATAACTAAATCCGTTTTTATGATATAAAAGATGTATTTGTACCTGAATAATCACCCTAACATTGTTCTACATGCAATCTCCACATAAAATTATAAATCTCTAAATCCAATTCAATGGGTTTTTATCATTCTCCAAGAACAATACAATTTCATAAATTTCCTACGCATGGAAGAAACATTCTTTGCAAAATATGTAATTAAACCACTTGCCTCTAATCTTTCTCTGAATTTGGTGTTGGATTGATGAAGGTTGATTTGTTCTCTCTCTCTCTCTGCAGAATTTTCCTTTCTTTCTCTCTCTACCAGCTTTTCTCTAAGGATGATAATGGTGGTTAAGGTTGCCCTAGGAAGCTCTTTCAAAACTCATTCCAATAACCCCCGTAGCCCATTAAGTCATAAGGTGTAGTTAGTGGGTTTAGTGGGTAAAGTCCAATTCAGATTTTTAATTCCTAATTTTCGTGGGTTTTAATTCCCAAAATTCCAAAATTACCAAACTACCCTTTTACGTTGCCGATATGGCCTAAAAATGCCCCGGGACCCAAACTAAACCCCCGGCTAGTGTTTTCTGACTATTTCGACCCTTCCGGACGCGTTGGCGCACTCAAAATGACCATACGGTTAATAGAAATAAAATTCACTTTTTAATAAAATAATTATATTCCTGACGCGACTGTCACACGCGTCCCAACAAAATTTCCAAATTTCTGTATTTCAACCTCACGACAAATTTCATAGTTCAATATTCATATATAGCCATATATACTCATTAAAATCAAATACCAACTCGCATCTCGCTAGTATTTTTATCCGGATTAATTTCCAATTAATACACATTTAATTCAATTAATCCCATAAATAAATATCATAAAAATACGGGGTATTACATACTCCCCCACTAATAACAGAATTTCGTCCCGAAATTCGGAACTAGAAAGTACCTAGTAAGAACAACTCTGGATAACGTTCGCGCATCTCATCCTCGCGCTCCCATGTGGACTCCTCGACATTATGATGTCGCCACTGAACACGCACTAACGAAACTATCTTTGACCGCAGTTTCCTCTCACTTCGGTCCAAAATAGAAATCGGCCCCTCCTCGTAGGAGCTATCGGGCTGGAGATCGATGTCTTCCAAAGCAATGGGAGAATGAACCAAATCGTCTCTAAGATATTTCCTTAGCGAGGAAATATGAAACACATCATGAATCCGATGCAAATGCTCCGGTAATCCAAGCCTATATGCAACAGACCCAATCCGCTCGATGATAGGGAATGGCCCCACGTATCTCGGTGCCAGCTTCCCTTTCTTCCCAAATCGCATAATCCCCTTCATAGGAGATACTCTGAGTAAAATCTGGTCCCCCAGTTGGAACTCCCTGAAGAACCTCTTCGCACCAGCATAGCTCTTCTGCCGATCCTGAGCTACCCGAATGCGACTCCGAATCAATCCTATCCTCGCTGAAGTATCCTGAATCACTTCCGGCCTAAGTAGTTTGTTATCCCCCACCTCCAACCAACATGCTGGGGAACGACAAGGTCTACCGTACAACGCCTCAAATGGAGCCATGCCAATGGTGAACTGGTAGGAGTTGTTGTAAGCAAACTCCAACAGTGGAAGATACTGCTCCCATCCACCCCCGAAATCAATGATGCACATACGCCACATGTCCTCCAACATCTGGTTTGTACGCTCGGTTTGCCCATCGGTCTGCGGGTGATATGCCGTACTCAACCGCAATTCCGTGCCCATGGCCTCCTGAAAACTCTCCCAAAACCGTGAAACAAATATCTTGTCTCTGTCAGACACGATATTTAGGGGCACACCGTGAAGTCTCACTATTTCTGCAAGAAAGAGCTGGGCATACTGTCCCGTAGTGTAGTTTGTCCTTACGGGTAGAAAATGAGCCACTTTGGTCAACCTGTCCACAATTACCCAAATGGAGTCGTGACCTCTCCGTGACGTAGGCAACCCCGTGATAAAGTCCATGGATATGCTCTCCCACATCCACATCGGGACCTCCAATGGCTGTAGAAGTCCTACCGGTCTCTGATGATCCACTTTTACTAGCTTACAAGTGGCGCATTTAGAAACAAACACGGCAATATCTCTCTTCATCCCGCTCCACCAATACTGTCGTCTCATGTCTTGGTACATTTTGTCCCCACCGGGATGTACCGCGAACCATGAGCCGTGCGACTCTGCCATCACCTCGTGCTGCAATTTCTCCCCTTCTGGAACTACCAATCTCCTATTGAAGCGTAATCTCCCGTCCGAGCTAACAGTATAGGACTCGGCTCCCTCTGCTAATAATCGAACTATCTGCTCCTGACAGAACGAGTCATCTGCTTGTGCCTTTACCACTCTCGTGACAATCTGCGGTGTAACAGTCATCACCGACATGAATGATCGGGCCACTACATCTTGGTGTCCCAACTTCTTCCACTTAGCCTTCCACATCCCTGCCACCACATATACTGGCCTACGGCTCAACGCGTCTGCTACCACGTTAGCCTTCCCCGGGTGATATTGGATATCAAACTGATAATCCTTCACAAACTCAAGCCACCTTCGCTGCCTCATATTCAACTCATTTTGCATGAATAGGTACTGTAGGGACTTGTGGTCCGTGAACAATCGAAACTTCTCCCCCAAAAGGTAATGTCTCCAAATCCGAAGGGCAAATACAACTGCCGCCAAATCCAAGTCATGGGTGGCGTAATTATTCTCGTGAGGCTTTAGCTTACGGGAAGCATAAGCTATTGCCTGACTCTCCTGCTGCAATACACCTCCAAGTCCTTGCAAGGACGCATCGGTGTAGACTAGATACTCAACTCCCGATCTCGGCAATGCTAACACAGGTGTTGAGGTCAACTTGTCCTTCAACTCATCGAATGCCAACCGACAGGAATCACTCCACATGAACGGCACACCTTTACGAGTCAGATGTGTCAAAGGACCTGCTATCTTTGAAAATCCCCGAATGAATCTCTTGTAGTATCCTGCTAGTCCCAAGAACCTACGGATCTCAGTCGGTGTCGTGGGCTGTCCCCACTCCCTCACCGCGGATACCTTCCCCGGATCAACAGATATCCCCCGCTCGAAAATAATATGCCCTAAAAACTGAACTTCCTTCAGCCAAAACTCGCACTTCTCATACTTTGCATACTGCTCGTTCTGACGTAGCGTCTGCAAAACCTGCCTCAAATGCTCGGCGTGCTCCTCCTCTGTCTGGGAGTAAACCAGAATATCATCAATGAAGACAATGACAAACTGATCTAGGAAATCTCTGAACACCCTATTCATCAAGTCCATAAACACGGCTGGAGCATTGGTCAAACCAAAAGGCATAACCCGAAACTCATAAGAACCATATCTCGTTAAGAACGCAGTCTTCGAGACATCCTCTTCCCTGATACACAACTGATGGTATCCCGATCGTAAATCAATCTTGGAGAAGAAAGAAGATCCTCTCAGCTGGTCGAATAAGTCATCGATTCGGGGCAACGGTTATTTATTCCGTATCGTGACTTTATTCAACTCCCGGTAATCCACACACAACCTAAATGATCCATCCCTCTTCTTCACGAACAACACAGGCGCACCCCACGGCGAAGTACTCCTCCGTATAAACCCCTGACCCAACAACTGCTCAATCTGATTCCGTAACTCTCTCATCTCAGCTGGAGCCATACGGTAAGGTGCGCGGGGAATAGGCTGAGTGCCCGGCGTCAAGTCGATCACAAAGCCTATCTCTCTACTCGGAGGTAATCCAGGTATATCCTGAAATACATCGGCAAAATCTCTAACAACGGGTATCAAATCAAGTGGTATCACCACTTCCTTAGAGGTCTCCTCCTCTATGTAGTACAAATGAGTGGACGATCCTCCCTCAGGACGAGGCATCGCCACTAAAAACATCTCCTGCCCGGGAATGGAAAAGATAACACATCTACTAAAACAATCAATCATGGCTCGGTACGTAACAAGCCAATCCATACCAATAATGGCATCATACTCGGTCATCTCTAATACTAACATATCCGCGGGTAAAGTAAATCTCCCGATCTCTATACCCACGCCTCTATATACACGTGAAATCACGGAACCCCTACTCAACGGCGAATCTACACAAGTAATCGTACCTCTCGGTGGTGTCTAATAACCCAATGGTGCGTGCAAATCTCATAGCAATAAAACAGTGTGTAGCCTCCTGTGTCAAACAAAATACGCCCCATAGTCCCCTGAATAGAGAACATACCCTCAATGGCTAGTGGATCATGTGGGACTGCGGCCTGCGAAGCTGATATACTCTACCATACTGCAGCTGCCCCTGCTGAACTGGGACCGCTGGAATGGGTGGTAATGCTGCCATCTGTGGTGGCGCTGGGAGGGCAGCGGGAAACATAGGTCTCTGCGGCTCCTGTCGAGCACCCTGCTGCTGCTGTGGAGCCCTGCCCCTATCAGGACAGTCCTGGCGCTTATGGCCAGTCTTGCCACAAACGTAACACTTCCTCGGGAAGTTCCCCCCTCTCTGTCCCTGCTGTCCCCGACCCTGGTGGCCGTTTCCATTCCTCCCCTGGCCCTGTTGGCCCTGCTGAAACTACTGTTGACCATTCTGACCTTGCTGGTTCTGATGGCCCTGCCGAAAACCTCCTTGTCCGTGCCTGAAGTTCCCCGATCTGAACCTCTTATGATCCCCCTGCTGGGAACCCTGATCACCCTGCCTCTGCCCCTGAACAGAATGTGCCCCACTGGCACCATTTCCCCCAGTCCTGCCCTAATGGCTGGACTCTCCTGACCTCTTGCCTTCAGCCATGTGAAAGAGATGATCCTGGCAGTGTAACAGTGCAGCGTTAACCACATCAGAGTAAGTGGCCAACGATAGACTCCCCAACAAATGCTGACGGATCCTCCAAGTTAACCCATCTGTAAATTTCTGTATCCTCTTCTCTTCTGTCGGTATCTCATCCGGAACAATATTCAACAGATTTGTGAATTCGGCCTCATACTCGGCCACAGTCTTACCCTCCTGTCTAAGGCTCATCAACTTCCTTCTCATTTCCGTGTGAACAGCTGACGGAAAGTACTTGCGGTCGAACCGCACCCAAAACTCCTGTATCGAGAGTGTATCTCTCTCCTCCACGGTGGTAATAGACTCCCACCACTGCAGTGCAGACCCTACTAGCTTAGAGGTAGATAGTATCTGCTTCTGGACATCGGTGCACTCATATATCCTCAAGTGCTGCTGAATGTCTTTCCTCCACTGACTCGAAACCACAACATCGGAGCTACCTGTGAACTCCGGTGGGTGTGCTTTCTGAAAAGCATCACGTACACGCCCCCAAGAAGATGGGAATGCATGTGCCTAAGCTGGCGCGGCTACTGGCACCTGAGGTGGTGCCTGATGAAATACGGCTAGTGCGGCATTTACCGCCTGGGCCACAATGGCTGCAACCTCGGCGGCATTCATCGTGCCCTGAACTTGTGCGGGCTGTGGTTCTGGCGTTGCATCCCTGGGAACCCGTTGTGCACGTCGTGGAGGCATCTGAAATAAGAATGAAGTCTATAAGTTCGCAGTTATAAACTCAAAATAGTTGAAGAACGTAGCATATACAAAAGAATACAACAGTCCTAAAATATAGGGCTCTAGATCAAAGAAAGCTCAGCGGAAACATAATAAGCCGTACAGATCATAAAGGACACTAGAACCTGATGCTCTGATACCACCTGTGACACCCTGGCTAATTAAATACCGGGTAGCTACTCCTTTATTAAATCAATACAAAAATTCCAAGTTGGTTCAGTTAATAGCATCACTGTCGAAAACATTTTTTTTTTGGTTACTAACCACCTATTATTTAAAAAGTAAGTTGTCAAATTTTAATTTAAGTCTGATTAACATGCAGTAAAAGGATAATGAAAGAATAACAACCATTCACCATAACGAAGCAATAGAATAACCAACAAAATAATAATAAGTCCGGAGGAAAACTCCTCACAACAATCCCACAACTGAAATAAGTAAAACAATGTATCCTGAATTAATTACATGCCAAAAGTCTGAAAATCTGAAATAGGAAATGTTTCTAATAGAAATGGGCGACATGCCCTACAACTGATGAAAACGGAATATAGAGTCAAGATAGATGAAGCGTCTACTAGCAAAGTCCTGTAACTTCCACAAATAGCTACAGCTCATCACCTGAATGAGGATCCTAAGCATGGTGTCCTTGTGTCTGGGCACCTAAAATGGTTTTTACAAAAAAAATAGATTTGAAAGCAAATGGGTCAGAGCCCGAAAGTGGAGAGTATTTTAAAAATAGCAAGTGTTTTAATACATTAAAACAATGAATGCAAAATACATGTTAGGACGTGCACTCACATGAAATTCTCACCTCTCGACTACATGTGCACTCCTAACGTACCGTACCCATCTAAACGACATACATACCTAACCAAACCGTAATAAGTTCTACCTCTTACTACTCGATTCCCATTGTACATTCTAGCGTTAACAATTAAATAGAGGGCTTTACTTAAACTCGGATTTTCAATTATTAGCAATACAATTCACTACCGGTTATCCCGTTATATATTCTCAAAACATTACCATAATTATACTCACAATACCAACATGAAAGTTCTCATTATTTAAGTGTATATTATTCACGTCATAAATATACAATACAAGCACCCCTAGACTAAGCTGCAGTGCACACATACTCTGCTGTCCATCCCGGTACATCACGTACATAAGGATTACGCATTCCGAATCTCTCAAGAATCATTTCTCAGATAATAACAATCACAAACAATGGAGGCGAACACAGTCACATCACATGGGTCACGCACATACCTACGCTCCCACGATCAGCAGACTTATTAACTTCCCAATAAGTCCTTCTCTGACCTATGTTCTCGAGGTACCAATCTAAATCCGGGAAACACAAGGATTAGAGGCCCAACCCGGGTTTAGTGGGTAAAGTCCAATTCAGATTTTTAATTCCTAATTTTCGTGGGTTTTAATTCCCAAAATTCCAAAATTACCAAACTACCCTTTTACGTTACCGGTATGGCCTAAAAATGCCCCGGGACCCAAACTAAACCCCCGGCTAGTGTTTTCTGACTATTTCGACCCTTCCGGACGCGTTGGCGCACTCAAAACGAACATATGGTTAATAGAAATAAAATTCACTTTTTAATAAAATAATTATATTCCTGACGCGACTGTCACACGCGTCCCAACAAAATTTCCAAATTTCCGTATTTCAACCTCACGACAAATTTCATAGTTCAATATTCATATATAGCCATATATACTCATTAAAATCAAATACCAACTCGCATCTCGCTAGTATTTTTATCCGAATTAATTTCCAATTAATACACATTTAATTCAATTAATCCCATAAACAAATATCATAAAAATACGGGGTATTACAAAGATGAGGTTGATGTGAGTGAACTTCAAAATGCTTTTCAAGAACTTTATAAAGAATCTATTAAATTGAAAAGAGCTAATTTGAAGTTAAAAGCTTGTTTAAAAGAGCGTGTCAAGGTCGTTGATGATAGTGTGTTGGTTGAAGACCTTAGGACACAAGAGAGATCTCTTCGAGAGAAGCTAGAATATATAGAAGGCGAGAGAGATAGCCTTAGAGGTTTAATGGAATCCTTGAAAAAGGAGCTTCTCGAGTTTGAAGAGAGAAATGGTTTGTTAGAGTCTAGAATTTTAGAATTAGAAGAACAATTAAAAGACTCTAGTAATGTCAAATTTGATTTGGAGTGTAGGTCCAAAAAACTAGATAAAGTCTTAGGCACGGTCCAAATCAAAAATGACACTTGTGGTTTAGGCTTTGATACTTGTAGTGAATCAACTTATGAAGCTAAAACCAATATTTTAGGAGAATCACCTAGGAAATATTTTAAAGATCAATCCTTAGGTACCAATTTTCGATGTGTTTTTACTTGTGCTCATTGTGGTCGAAAAAGTCATCTTAGAAAATTCTATTTTGATCTTAAACGAGGTCCTATAAAATCTCATAGTAAGTCAACCGAGGTAGCCAAGATTCCAACACCTCGAGATCATCATTCATCATTAGTTTGGGTTAGGAGATCCGACTTGGTAGCTTTACAAGATAGGGTTTTTTATTCTCATTTACTTTCACATGCTTCCTCCCTTACAAAATCTAAAGGTTGAATGTGTTATTTTTGTTTGCATACTTTAGCTCTTGTGCTTCATGCTATATTATCATGCTAAATGTATGTTCATTTTAATCATTTTCTAGTCTATCCTCCATGCTTAATCACATGCTAGAATAATGATTTTTGTTTATCTTTTGTATTATACTTCTTTCATTTTTTTTTTTGCATTAAATGAAAATACAAAATGATTTTTGTTTATCATTTGTGTTATATTTGTTTAAAAATTTAGGTTTTATGGAAAATACAAATGATTTTTGTTTGTCTTTTGAGTACATATTTTTATTTTTTGGTTAAAATTTTCAAAAACTCAAAAAGATTTTTTTTTGTGTGTGTATTTTAGTTTGACAGACTCTATGTGGCATATACTTGTGTTTGAATCCCATCTTTTACGCACCCATGTGGCTAGAACTTTTAGTTTAGATTGCCAATCCTTAAAATGTTATTTACCATGCTTACATGGAGTAGTTGGATTTTGTGTTCATTTAAATGGATTCTAATTTTATATGCCTCTATTCACACATGCACGAGCTCTTTTGAAACTTAACTTCATATGTATATTTGAGCTTTGTGAGGTGTTTTACTACCAATCTTGTCATCTACATATTTATGACCTAGGAGGACTAGTGCATGTAAAAATTCGTTGCACGTGAGATTTGTGAGAAATAAAAATAATATATATATATATATATATATATAATGTGCACGGGGAAGGCCTCCGAAAGGATATATTATCCTTTGCAAATAGTAAGCCACGATTTGAAATGGACCTAAAGGAAATACGTGGTCCAAAGGCCTAAAAAGAAAAATATGGCATCAAAAAGAAAAATTGCCAAGGCCTATGTTTAATTGATATATTCATTCAAAAATATATGTGCTTATCGAGGGAGATTCGATGGTATATCAACGGTTTGCACAATGTTCATTTATCCTAGTTGCGCTTTCAATGTCATGACTCTATTGGTTTGTAGAATCATCAACATGCTAGGTTTTTATGCATTGGGTATGTTTGTTCATTACGTTCAATTTATATTGTCACATGAGGTTATATTCAAATATGATGAAGTTTGCAATCAATTGAGAACTCCGTGAACATGCTTTAAGTGATTGGGTCTAAATTTAATTGTTACTAGTTCACACCCCAACACTTCCATTTCCATTTAACACATTTTTGCCTTACGAGTGTGAAAAGCTTAGTTTATTTTGTGTCATTTGTGTGTTTATATCTATATATACTTGCATATGCATTATTGGTATATTTAGTCTATGTATATATATGATATTTTTTTGTCTTTGCCTTGCTTTCTAGTTCATCTATGCTTTAATTCATAATTGGTATCTATCTAGTTGCATTCTTTGTTGATATCACATACTTAATACTTTATGTATCATATTGGTATCATTTTCTTGCATCTTAATTGGTATCCGTTATTATTTGTTGGATTAGTTATGATTTTGTTTCCCATGTGCTTTAATGTTCTCATCAATTTATGCACCATTGCATGTTTAAATTAGTTTTATCCTTTGTCTATTCCTAAACAAAAAAGGGGGAGAATGATAAGGGGAGAAATGGTATCTAATCCTATTATAATCTTATCTAAGTTTAGGAGATTTAACTTAGGGGGAGAGAGCTATCTTCTTGGGTTGATCATTGTTTGATAAAAGAGGAGAATTAATTTTGGGGGAGTATTTATTTTAATTTCATTTAATATTTTAATATATTCCCTATGTGTTTGATAGTTTGCTTAAGTGTGCAGGAATTACTTTAAGCGACAACTTTCACCGGCAAAGATTTTTATCCTTGGGTCTTATGTCAAGAATTGGGTGGGATGTTTGTGTCTAGTAGAGCTTGACGACCCTTTAGGACACTACACCAAATCTGCCCATTTGTCAAGGTCATTGACCTTGACAAATTCACCTTGTCAAGGTCAATGACCGTGACATTTCGAGGCGAGACAACTTTTTTTGTCACGGTCGTGTCACGATCATTGACCTTGACAAAAAACTCGCGTTTTGTGTCACGGTCGTGTCAAGGTCAATGACCGTGACACGTTTGTCACGGTTTATAACCGTGACAAAGCCGTGACCCTTTTTTTAAAAAAATTGTCACGGTCAATGACCGTGACAATTCTGGGCAGAATTTAAAAAAAATCTGCTGGGCAGTATGGCCACTGCCACTGCCCAGCAGTATATTTGTACATGTTATAGCAACGTTGTACCTGTTCCAAACATCATATATCCAACACAAACTAAAGATAATGCAAATATATATTCATGACAGTATAATCCAAATCTTCAAAGTAAAAATAATATACATGACGATATAATCCAAATATAATTAAAATGGACAAACTAGAAAATAATGTTACTACATGTCTTGGATAAAACTGAGGAGGTGAGTAGGCCACACGACATACGAATTGACGGACCCACTAATATACGTCGTGCCGCATTGTTTGCGCAACCACAATAGGGAGTTCTCCTTCCCGGTTATGACATGCGTGACGAGCACCCTGGACTCCATCTGTTGAAGCACACGTCCATGGAATATTCCACCCTCGACGATATTCGGGTCCCTCAACCCCCGCCCTATCCGCTGGCCATCAAATATGTCCAATATGAACACGCTCGGCCAACCAATTGTCGATAATGGTCTGTTGGAGGGCGTAAAATAGGGAAGTAGATCGTCGAAGTACGAACGTGTCGGTGATAAAGTAGCGAGGTCCACATCCTCGTCATCCTGCGCCTCGTCCTCCCGCACCTCCTCCTCCATCGCCTTCTCCTTCCCTTTCCCTTTACCTTTCTCTTTACGGTCTCCACCCA
This sequence comes from Sambucus nigra, assembly GCA_949130495.1. Taxonomy (NCBI): domain Eukaryota; kingdom Viridiplantae; phylum Streptophyta; class Magnoliopsida; order Dipsacales; family Adoxaceae; genus Sambucus; species Sambucus nigra. The sequence goes on along the minus strand of OX422219.1, from coordinate 377,063,949 downwards.
ACGTACGCTTCATGAATGCGTACATATCTTGGACCGTCGCCTCCAAACGGGACAGCTTCGCGTCGTGTGAATCCACCGTTCGAGCCAACCCGGTGTCGCTCATCTCCAATCCGATGATCCTAGATTTGGCCACCCGCGAGCTCACTCCCCTTGTCCTCCCCTTGCGATCAGAGCCAAGCACTTGGCTGAGTGCGTCTGTGGACAAAGATGCCTTGTCGGCATCAGACTGCGACTCATGCACTTCCTTATGCTTTGCCTGAAACGACAAAAAGCACATGATTAGTAAAATAAGTGAACTAAAAAATTATAACGTAATTAACAATAATTAAACTGTCGGATTACTTACAATCGTGGCCGCGACGCTCGGGGACACCTCCTTGTCCTTCCCCTTCTTCGTCCGAAGAGCCACATAAGTATCGAGCCTATGTGGCTTACCCCCTGGCCCACTCCCTACCCCCTGAAATAAAATAAAGTAAAATTAGTATCGGCCCCGCAAAGTAAAATAATATCCAATAATATATTTCTGTAGTTATAGATAAATTAAATATTACCTTCATCCTATGCTCCACCTCAGCGTAAGAGGTCCGGCCGGAGTAGTGCACGTCCGTCTTTTTAGCCCGATTTTCCCTCCCCGATTGGCGAGATGCCAATTGTCGATCCTCGATCTCATTGTCAATGAAATTTTGCCATTGTGCCAATGAGATTGGCTCCTTGGGCGGGACGGATCCGTGCCATTGTAAAATGGTCTCTCGTGTTTTTCCAAAGTACCGTGTCCGCATATTTTTTTTCCACGTCTTGTGTTGCTCCCTCAACTGCTCCAAGACGGAATCGCGTAGCTTTGGATCCAAGTTGAATTGTTCCTGTCCAACAAATACAATGTTAGTTGCGAATAAATATAAATATAAATATAAATATAAATTGAAATTGAAATTGAAATATTCATATAAATATTACATGTAGTGCCGCCCAAACAGCTAACTTGAGCTCATACGGCACCTCCTTCCAACTCATAAACCCCGGGCCGATGACCGTCTTTAGCATCTCGAGGGATCTCGCTAAAAGCTCCGACTTGTTTTCGACGGTAATCCCAAATTTTCCATATTTGGGGAGCCTAGGGGCGGAGGAGCCCTCGTCGCCTCCGCTACCACCGAACCCAGATGACGACATCATCATAAACAGCATCATCATCTTCGCCCTAACATCTGAAGGAGACATTTTTGCTGTAAAAAAATGTTATTAGTACAGATAAAAAAAATGTTATTAGTACAGATAAAAAAATGTTCCGTCTATATTATAACGTATGTGTAAGTTCCGTCAATACCATTTCGTTTCAATTTTGTAATATTACGTTTTTTCCAAATATTTAAAGAGTTATTAAATGGGTGCCCCACCCCTGCCCCTCCCCCCGCCACACACACACACACACGCACACCTACGCACACACACACACACACACCCCACCCCTACCCACCCCACCCCCACCCCCTCCCCCCACCACGACCGTGACAACTACATATATTGTTTATCAATAAAATTATGACATGAGATAATTATAATTGTAGCATAAATTTCATTATCATGGGTTTTACCTAATTGAATTAAATGAACAATACTTTTAGCCCTTGTTATTCATCAAATTTGAGGCAAGTTAATTAGAATATTTGTATCGAGCCTATGTGATTTATATGGATTAATTCTATTACATTTATAATTTAACTAATAGAGTTGAATTTTAATATTAATCCTTTGGTTTATTTAACTAACTTTGGTTTGGTTTATTTCTAGTTGAATCTGAGTTATAATTTTTAGATTATGTATAGGAATTGAATTTTAATATTAATCCTTCATAAATCCCTTGAATACATGCATAAATTTGTAGAGATTGAAATTAAATTACTTGAGATTGAATTTCTATGTTTCGGGGTCATTATTTGAAAATACTTAATTACCCTTTGAAAACCTTTCATAACACACCTATGTATTAAATATGGGTTAGACCTCTTAGCTTGCTCAACCACCCATTTACACACTTACTTTACCTTTTATTTACATTATGGATATTAATCAATTCACACGTTTTTTGTCCACTTCAACCTTTACTGAAACATTTATTAATTCATTCAAGTTAGGTAAAACCACGCAAGTATCTAATACAAATATTATCATTCAACAAATTAAGTCCCATCGATAATAAACCCCCTCCCCCACCCTGCCCCACCCCGCCCCACCCCAATATTTTTCAACACTGTATCCCCCAATAGTAATAATGAATTAACATATAATTTTCAACTCCAACAACATATGCTTCAACTTAACCCAATCTTCCCAATAATAACAACTAATCAACACCCAACATCCCAAATCCAACAACATGGGTCTAGAACCAAAGTTTGTACATAATAATTTATAGTCTCCAAGAAAGTACCATTTTTATTCATAATATTTACGATTATCAGTTTCTCGTGTATTAGCCAAATTTCCATCCCACCCTGCCCCCCTCCACCACACCCTGCCCCACCCCCTGCTCCCCTCCCCCACCCCCGCCCCACCCCCACCCTGCCCCACCCCGTGCCCCACCCTGCCCCACCCCGCCCCACCCCCTCCCCCACCCCCACCCCCACCCTGCCCCACCCCCCCACCCCCTGCCCCCACCCTACCCCACCCCGCCCCACCCCCCCACCCCCCACACACGCACACACATACACACATATATATATACACATACCCCCCACCCCCTCCCCCACCCCGCCCCACCCCCTGCCCCCCTCCACGACCCCCTACCCCCATCCCGCCCCACCCCCCACACACGCACACACATACACACATATATATATACACATACACACATAAATATACAGACAAATATATATATATATAAATGGAAGAGAGAGAGAGAGAGAGAAATTGGACCTGAGAGAGAGAGAGAGAGCAGCGTCGAGAGAGAGAGAGAGAGAGAGAGAGAGAGAGAGAGAGAGAGAGAGGGAGGGAAGGGCGCGGGAGGGAAAAAAGAAGGGGGGTAGGGTTTTTGCTGGAAAAATTGTCACGATCGTGTCAAGGTCTTTGACCGTGACACGAATTGTCACGGTCATTGACCGTGACACGACCGTGACAAATTGAATTGTCACGGTCGTGTCACGGTCAATGACCGTGACAATTCGTTGTTACAGTCGTGTCAAGGTCAATGACCGTGACATAAAACGTGTGTTTTTTTGTCACGGTCAATGACCTTGACAAAGCTGGCCGGCTGAAAGGTGACAATTTTCCCATCTTGGTGTAGTGGGATTTTTGTTTGGTTTTTGTCACGGAATAGCCAAAGGGGGAGATTTGTAAGGACACAATTCTCCAATTGAGTCTCATTGTAGTTTTGGCTCAATTACGGACAAAAATGTTTATGTCATAGGATAGTGTTCAATGTACCTATTCAAGACTATGATGTGTTTAGTTGAAGATGTAGTGGCCAAGAGTATAAAGCTTCATCAAATGCCATGTTTCAAGTGCCTTGTTTCTACGTCACCAACATAGTTCCAATTCTCCCAAGGTATGAATGCATTACATATATATATAGGAGCTTGGAACATTTTGAAATAGGTGAAATTTTATTTAAAACTAATGTTTATTTTTCAGAAATATTTATTTAAAACTTTAAAATAAAGTATATAAAGCTTCTAGGCTAAAAATAGAAATTTGCACTTTCTGGAAGTTCGTTCGAATTATCGTTTGAACCAGGTCTGCCAATGAGTTCCCCAAAAGGCCATTGGAATGTCGTTCGAAGTATCGTTCGAACGAGAATGATGGTTCGAACGAGATATCCAATGAGATTTCTAACGAGTTCACATTGGAACTTCGTTAGACGACTCATTCTAACGAGACTTCATTCGAACGAAAATCTCGTTCGAACGAGTTTTGGCGGGAACAGTTAATTTGGCAGTTTGAGCAGTTTTTCCTCACTTTCCCACTTCTTTTTCCACTATCTTTTAACAGAACTTCTTAAGTGCGAAAATCAACTTTTTCTAATGAACTTTTTCATAATAATTTAACTCCTAGAGAGAGTTTTGAGAGTTCAACTTTCCTAAGAAAAGGTTCATGTTTAAGTGTTAATTTTTCAAAGAAAAATCTTTACAACACTTGTGTTTACATCCAAAGTTTGTTTATCCAAGTTCATATATATATATATATATATATATATATATATATATATATATATATATATATATATATATATATATATATATATATACATTACTTGGAGTTTTGGCACCGGTTTTCTCTACCTATTGAAGAGTTTCTTTGGGTTTTCTTCCATATCCCAAAAATAAGAAGAAGTGTTTGTTTGCTGCGGCATTCTCATATGGTTAAAGGCACCATATGTGGTTGACGGTGTACCTATTGTCTCATTGGTGAACACCAAGATTACGGTAGAGCTTCGGGGTTGTCTACTAGGCAGAGGTTTTTACAAGAAGACGCGTCAAAGCTTGAACGGGGTCTAGTCGAGGAAGTAAGTCATCTGTCTTGTAATTTGTAAAACCATACTTAGTGGACTTAAGGCTAGGGTCGTCCGAGGTTATTTCCTGTTGTGAGTTTTTCCTCATACATTGCGGCGTAGTGGATTAATTGTTTATTTTATCTTTTGCAAAATCACTTAGAACGCATGCTTAGGTAAAAAGATAAAATTGGTTTAATTTAATCACTACTTGTTTAATTTGGTGCTATATTAAATTTGGGTAATTAGTAGTTAATTCGAGTCATTAATTTAATTTGTTAAAATTGGTTTGGCCTAACTTGATAATATTGAAAATATGACTTAGGCAAATTTCTAGGACTTGTGGTAATTATTATGGTTTAAGTGAAATTAATTTTTTTTTTGTGTCTCATCATATTTCACTTGGTTTAATTTTAATTTGAAAAGAAATTAAAATTTGTTGTAAGTTGTTTGTTTAATTGAATCATCTCGCTTCCGCATCTATAAGGAAATTACTTTTTGTAATAAGTATTTTAAAAAGTTAGGGGCTTCGCGTCTTCATAGATGTCAGAACTAATTTATATATTTTTGTATAGTTTAATTTTTTGGTCCATGCAAATGTATTTGTAGTTATTTGGAGAGTTAATGATAGATATAATGTATTTAGTGCCGCTTGGAGTTACCGATTGGGGGACATAAAATATGATGTCTTTGAAGACATCAATTTTTTTACCAGAGGTGTCATATGTCTAAGGCCGACCATAACTTGGTTTGATGACCTTGTATTTATGCCCGCCTTAACAGAGGGAATAATTGTTGTCGTCTCAAACGACATTATGCGTTGATATCATCCAATTAGATTATTTTACTTCCACTAAGTGTTTTTCTCTCACTCCAATTAATGTGGTACAAAAAAATATTTTAGAATTGATTTTTTGACTCATGGATAGTGAAACACAATTAACTTGGTGAGGTTGTAGTTAATTAATCATTTTAAATAAGCCTATATATAAATCATTTATATTTTATTTTATTTTTTACTATTTTTCCAGAAAAAAATTATACAGTTTTTTTAATATTTTTTTCCTAAATATGATTTTTTTTGTTTATCATCTTTGAACACAATAATTTAACTTCAACACATAAAAATGTAAAATTTTATTAAACAAGAGTTATAATGAACATAATACTTTAATATTTATCCTTCAATACATAAAAATAAAAATTGGAGTAAAACGAACGTTGTAATTAGCATACATCACAAAATCACCGAATTAAAAATAAAAACTTAAATATTGTACTAAAACTGACTATTATATGATCCTCTCACTTATTCAACCAAGTCAATCAATTCTTCCATCACTTCATGTTTAAATCAAAGTGTGATATGATTTTACCGTCCACATCTCGCTCCACATGACTAACAGATCACAATTTAAAAAATCATTTATTCTGAGAAAAAATGAATCAAACAATTAATGTAATAAATAAATAAATAATTGAAACATGCCTCGACATTGTGAGGAACATTTAATAGTCCAACTGAATGACTCGTTTGGGTGCAATCACCATTTGATAGTACATTTATAAATGGCTGATGATATTAATTGAATCCTAAAAATAAGAACAAAAAGTTAATTTAATGTTAACTATGGCTTAATTAACCTGTACATTTTTATTGTTCTTCTTCCTTTTTCCATTTTGAATTGACTCTTTAATTCTTCCTGTAGCTCCTTTATTTTCTTTCTTTCATGTCGGATCTCCGATTTTTATGTTGGCATTTAATTTATCCAAGTATACATCATTGAATTTATCTTGATTTAAGTTTTCAGTATTTTGAGTAGCATCAATATTTGACTTTAAAAAATTATCCAATGTTTTCAATGTACTACCCAAAAGTTCTTTAGTAAATGGAACATAATTTTTGGTGCTATTATTTTTCACAGCTATAGTCAATGTAAGGTGAGTAAACTCACTACATTCCACATCATTGGATGGTTGAAAATCACTTTGAATCGGGCCTCCCTAATTGTCCATAACAACGCCATCTTTTTCATCTTTTGTCAACCTTTTCAGATAGTATTGAGGTGGAATTTCTAATAACCGCTCGTGGTGTGTCACTTTCAATTAGTGTGAGCAAAGAATTCACATAAATCCAAACATCTTACAACTATAAATTATGGTGTAACTTTAAGAATAAAATATAGCGATGCGTAGCCTACTATGAAAGGAAGATACCGTGAAAACCAAATATGTCACTATGCCTTATTCTTTGAATTTGACTAACACAATCTATGTGAAAACCAAATTTTAAGGACCTCCAACTTGAGAACTCATGTATGAATAAATATCTTTTGATCCAATACCTATATAATGCATATTACTGATAACTCAATCTTGGAAATCAAAAATCTTTAGTTAGGACCTTAGCTGATGTACTTCACTTGGCGGTGCTAGCTCATAGTTATGCATTTCGATAAATTAAGCCACATGAAAAGAATCTCTAAGTATTTTAATAATAAGATGTCTTTCACATTGTATTCTTATTTTAAATCTAGGATTCAATGGAGATCTTCTAGAATGATTGTGAGAAAGACCTTCTTTAAAGAAACATAAAACTCTTCTTGTGATAATTTTACCTTCACATACCAAAGAAGATGATTGTCGTACACTAAAGCCAATGGAACGAGGGTGACGACTGTATAAATCTTAAGCTTGATTTTCGGACTAAAAAATCATTCCACCTTTAGGTCTATTTTCAAAGATGCAATTATTTTGAATTTAACATTCTTCATTTTCAGCGTCCATCGTACAAATATATAAAAATTATATTTAGAAAAAAAAATTACAAAAAATATGTATTGTATTTTGAGGAAAAAAGAACAAAAAAATTGTATGAATATTATAAATCAAGTAAATAAAAATTTATTTAGGAAAAAAAATTACTAAAAAATTGTTCAATTTTTTTATGAAAAACTATAAAAAAGAGTTTTCGTTTGAATATTATAAATCAAGTAAATAAAAACTATATTCAGATTAAAAAATTATACAGTATTTTGAGGAAAAATAGTAAAAAATATTTTTGTGTGAATATTATAAATCAAGTAAATAAAAACTATGTTTAGAAATAAACAAATATTAAAAAAGTATGTAGTTATCTGAGGAAAAAAGAGTAAAAAAATTATTACAAAACCATGCAACTTTTTAAGGAAAATTAATAAAAAAGCATTTTGTCAAATACTCTAAATCAAGTAATTAATGTGGTGAATATAAAAAAATTGAGGAAAATACAGAAAAAAGGTAGTTACATACCTCTTCGAAATCTTACATGTTATCTTCTTCAAAATGTGGCAAGAAAAAGAATGCTCTACGAAAAAGAAAATGATAGTTAGGAAATGATAGTAAAAAAAATTGATAGTTAGGAAGAGAAAATAAATTATAAATCATTTATATGGAGGCTTAGTCAAAATGGTTAAATAACTACTCACTCGTCAATTTAATCGGACTGCATTTTTCACGAGTGAAAATTTGGAGTCTATAGTGATTTTCTATTCCACATTAATTCCAGTGAGAGAAAGTCATTTAGTGCAAACGAAGTAATATCATTTAAAGACATCATGTTGTGTTTGTTTGAGGCATCAATTTTTTTTCTGGGGAAAGTGAAGGCGGAAAAATTAACAAAATCTAATCACAAGGTGCCATATGTGTAAGGTCGGACATAACATGGTTTGTTGACATTCGATCTATGTACACATTGATAAATGGGAATTGATCTTGTCCAAAATAGTGGGGACCTTGTTATTCATGTAGTCAATAATGATAAACACTTCCTCGAGATCTATAAAACGCGCGAAGACTCTCAGAATGGAGATAATACATATCCATTAGGGCATTAAAATATTTATTAGATTTATATTGTTATATAATCATTAATAATCATAAATAATACCACACCTTAAGAAAGGTAATATGATATGCCTATAGAGGTAATCGTGTGTAATAGACAACTTAGCTTAACCTAATAAACTCATAAGTTTACCCAATCATTGATAGTTCTTGTAACCTTAGAGTATAATTTCCTAGCAGTTCTTAAAAATGTTTAAAAAAACATGCACGATTTTTATTGTAATATAAAATAACTCGACCAATAAAAATATGACACCTGCCATCATACTCAATGGGCCCAAAGATAACAGGTAGAAGTGGTCGGCTAAATTACTTTCCTGGTCAGCACATTAGACGACTATCCTCAAGAATATATAACAATCAGTAATGTGAACAAACACACGTGAGGATCTTAATAGTCACCATGGACATGCACATAGAGAGTGAAGAATTGCTAATTGTAATATACCGGCATAAATACCTATTGTATAAAGGTATTCCACCTCTTTATTTTCCTATTAATATAAATAGATAAATAACACTCTCAATTATGGACAACTGAAAAATAGTTTATCCAAAATTATAGAGAGTTCCTGAGAGGCTTGTATTAAACCCTAATACATAGTGACATTGTACTCGTGGATGTAGGAACCTCATTGGGCTGAACTACGTAAAATTTATGTCCTCATTTCTTTGTCTCTCATCTCTCTCCATTTTATATTTTTCTTATTTTATGTGTGGTCGATAATAATTGGTTTAACTAAACTAAGAATCATCGTAATCAGAAAACCAATTTTAGACACCAACAGATTAGCGTAGTCTATGGGAAATGACAAGCCAATGTTATTTCCTACCTATTTTCCATCCAGTAATAATTTTTCAGCCACTTTCTATCAAGTAGTGAAAAATGGTAGACAATTCAGAGGGTAGACACGTCGTCTATGATACCTTTAGTCCCTCTACGTATCCGAGTATAGGGTATTTACAAGGAATTTTGATGAACATAGCTAAGGATCAAAATACTATGAAAGAGACCGTGAGACAGCTAACTCAGATGCTCCAAACCAGGCCCGTAGTTGAACCTATCACCAAAGGAGAAATGTTTCCTCATGCACCCTATGAGGACAGGAAACCTATAAAAATGGAAGGAAGATAAGAAAGGAGCATATCTAGGTACTTTAGGTCAACCAACAATCGATCATATATCTATAGAGCAATCTCGTCGCTCAGATCTACTGACTACTACGATAGGTATTCATTCTCTCTGGAAAGGCTGAGCTCTATAGATAGGATAAGAAGGGGATCAACCTTTAATGGTTTAGGTCTCCAATATTTTATGGGTCATCATCACAAAGAGCCCTCAAGATCACGAGATTATTGAGAAGGATTCAAGTCAATAACCGTCATGCAAGGATCCGTGCATGCTGAATAGACTTCTTAGAAAGAATGCTCAGCACAAACCCATGGCCAAGCAGTTAAGACTATCTAAATCAAATTCAATCCAAATGATCATCCCCAGAAAGGTCCAATTCAAAGGTGGAAAGATCATTTGGGAGAAATAACATCCAGAAATCTCTTGAACATGAGTTTTGGGAAGGGATCGCCTTTTATCCTTGTAATTATGAACTACCCTATGCCTTCCAAGTTTAAACCAACCATGGTAACTCCTAAGTACAATAGAAAAATAGATCATATACTTTAAGTGGAATAATATGAAGCTACTATTGACATCTATAGAGTCCCCGATGAGATGCGTTGCAATGAATTTTCTAGCACTATGACTAGATTGAAACAAATTTGGTATAATAACTTATCGTGAGGACAAATATCCACCTTTTAATATCTCGCTAAGTTATTCATCGGTAACTTATACCTTGGAGACAAACAAGTCAAGAGAGTAACTCATTTTCTTAGTGTTCTCCAGTCAGTGGTAGAAACTATGTATGAATATATCACTCACTTTAACAGCGAAAAATTAGAATTCGTTAATTATGAGAAAGAGATGGCGATCACTACACTGAAGATTAGTTTGATTTTCAAAAAATTATATTATGCCCTAGCCAAATATCTCCCTAAAACCATGATTGAATTGATGGCTAAAGCATCGAAGATTATGAATGCCAAAGAGGCTATGGCTGTAAAGTAGTGTCTCAACTCTAAGGCCAATAATAAAAAGGAGAAGAAAGAGCAGAAGGATAAGAGGTTGGAAAAACCCAAGAGTTAGGATGGATATACTCACCTCACTATTGGTGTGTATCATATTTGGGAGGAAATATGAGGGATCAAGGACTAGAAATGGCCTCGAAAGATGAAATCTCCCCAAAATCGGTGGGAAAAATCCAAGTATTATGAATTCCACAAAGACCAAAAGCATAACATTACAGTTCAATAGCCTTGAATAATGAGATAAAGAGTATGACCCGAAGGGGTACACTCTCCAAAAAAATTTATAGAGAAGGTAGCTAAAATCCTTTAGGAGAGCGAGATCTTTAAAGGCGATTGGAATCTCCCTGTAAATTAGGGGATTAAAAGAGAAAAATGTAAAGATGATATCGAGGATGATCTTGATCTATCGAAGAGACCCAGAGAGCCCGTGCACGAGGTGAAAAATTCCTTTTATTTTCATTTCATTGTAGGTGGTGATGTTGGCAGAGAGGATGAAATAGTCCAGATAAAAACGTACCTAAATGAAGCCAAAACTTGTTCATACATTCAGCAAATCAACCCGTTTGTCGATGTTAATAGTTGCCCAAGGAAACTAAACAAAGATAAATTAATGATAAGGTTCTCCAAGTATGAATATCTAGAGTTTGTATCCCCACGATGATACTATGTTCATTATAATGATGATGTACGGAGGAAAGTTTTCTAGGATACTGGTGGATAGTGACAGCTCGATGGATGTCTTGTTTTATAATTATTTCAAGGGACTAGGGATGTGAGATAGTAAATTGGAGCCCTATCATAGTCCCTCATCAATTTATATAGAGAAAAAGTGTGTCCCTTGGGAACTGTCAAACTGGAAGTCATAATTGGCAATTGGCTAACCTGTCGAATTGAGAAGATTCATTTATTTATCTTAGACAAGAACGTCTAGTCAGCCTACATCAATATCTTTGACATGTTCAGCCCAAAAAGTTTGTACTATCCACTTAATACCATTGCCTAAAATTCCTTACATGTTATAGGCTCAACATTCATACTGGAAATAAAATCAAAGCCAAGAAATGCTATTACACTTCATTCGACTAAGAAGAAGTGAAGAAACTTAACACCAAATATCATATAGAGACCTTAGATCATCACGAGGAGGATGCATTAGTGAAAAGAAAAACTGTTGAGGCAGTAGAGACCATAATCCTTAATGCCGATCACCCAAAAAAGATAACCTAGATAGGTTCATCCATAGATCTATCCATCAAGCAGGAGTTAGTAGATTTCCTCAAACAAAGGAAGAATGTGTGCACATAGAGCCATGATAATATGTCAGGGATTAACCCAGTATTCATGTGCCATGAGCTAAACATTGTCAAATATATAAAGCCGATCAAACAAAAATGGCATTTCTTCAGCCACGAGAAGAATATGGATTTTCAGGAAGAGATGCAAAAGCTAAAGGAGGCAAGTTTCATTGAACATATCAGATATCCTGATTGGTTGGCCAATGTGTTTATGGTAGAAAAAGAAAAATAATAAATGGCTTATGTGTGTTGACTTCACGGATCTGAATAAGGCTTGTTCGAAAGACCATTTTTCCTTGCCAAGAATTAATCTGTTGGCCGATGCCACTATTAAAAATGAGTTCCTTGATTTTATAAATGAGTATTTGGGATACAAACAAATCAATATGAAACTAGAAGAGAAGTATAAAACCTCATTCATCACTAGATAAGGTACCCATTGCAAAAAAATAAGTCTTTTGGGAAAACAATGATGGAGCAACATACCAAAGGTTAGCGAATAAAGTATTCGAAGAATAAATCGATAAAAATATAGAGGTACATATGGATGACATAATCACCAAGAGAAAGAAATAAGCCAATCACATTAAAAACCTGTGGCAGACGTTTGACCAATTAGAGAAACACCAGATAAAGCTCAATCCGAACAAGTGTGTGTTCGGCGTGTAGGAAGGAATACTCCTTAGATTCATACAGAGAGGTATTAAGGCCAAGCCAAAAAAAATCCAAGATTTGATAAATATTCCATCTCCTACAAGTAAGAAGGGTGTATAAAAATTGATGAGACAAATAGCTCCCCTAAACAAATTTGTGTCCCGAGCTACAAACTGGTGACTACCTTTCAATATACCAAGGAAGACGTTCGAGTGGAATGAAGAATGTGAAAATTCATTTCTAGAGTTGAAGAAACACATAGGGTCTCCACCATTACTCTTAAGATCGTTCATGTGAGAGAAACTATACTTATACCAGTAGTGTGTGAGCCAACAATTAGCTCGACACTTATCTGATTAGAGAATAAATGGCAAAACCGATCAACTACACAACTAAGGCCTTCTGATGAGTCAAAATTCATTACCTACATCTGGAAATGCTAGCCTTAGCCTTAATTAATTTCTTTCGAAGAATGAAGACATACTTCCAGGACCATTAAATTATGGTCTACATGGATTTACCCTTGTGGCAAGACATTCATAAACCAGATAAATCAGGAAGGTTGATGGTTAGGGCCTTAGACCTAGGAAAGTACGACATACATTATGAGCCTAGAACACCAGTAAAAGGACAAGCAGTAGTTCATTTCATAGAAAAATTTACCTATGTAGAAAAACTTATCGAGCAGAGTTCTAAGAAAGAGAGAACAATCGTAAATTCGAGTCGAGCAGACTTCTCTAGAAGAGAGATCGAAGGTCCAAGCACTCGAGAAGGCTTGTCCAAAAGAGAGCTCCATGATAAGTATAACTAACTAAGAGAAACATATGCCAGAAACATCAACTAAGTGAGAAGTTACTGCATGCTACCTTGAGGAAAGTCACAAGATATTTAATTATGGGATCCTAATTGAATGGGATTTCAAAGAAGAACCACCGATTTGGAAATGCATATTAATGGATCATCACATGCCTATGACAGTGGTGCTGGGCTAATAATCAATAACCTCAGTGATATAGATGTAGAATATGCACTTAGGTTCCAGTTCATACCTTCCAACAATAAATAAGAGTATGAGGCATTGATTGCGGGGCTTGAATTAGCACTCTTTCTTAGCTCCAAGTAGGTAGAAACACACCACGACTCCCAATTGGTTGTGAACCAAGTGCTGGGAGTATAAGGAGTAAAGAAAGATTTCATAAAGAGGTACTTGACTAAGGCACAAGACATGATATATAAATTCTTGGTAGTAAAAATAAATCGGATTCTAAGGATTTATAATGCCCGAGCAGACGCGCTCGCTCGGCTTGCTTCTACGATTAGAAATGAATTGAGAATAACCATTCTGGTGGAAATCCTCGTGCACAGATGCATTGAATAAGAAAGAATCCACCTAATTGCGATGGGTATGGGTCCCTCATGGATAGACCTAATCAAGGAGTACATTAAAAAGGGAAACTTTCCATCCAAGCCAAAGGACATAAGGAAACTAAGGTACAAAATAGTCGGTTATGTTATGGAAGGAGGAATTCTATATAAAAGAGGATTCATTATTTCAATTCTCGAATTTTTCCATCCCATTGAGGTGTCAAATCTAATTAAAAAATACATGAAGGATCTTATGGGGGACACTCGGAGGGAAGATCATTGGTTAGGCGAGTAGGCTTACAACAGTATTATTGGTGACCATGAAAGCTGATTATGCTGCTTATGTAAGGAGTTATAATAAATGCCAAAGGTTTTCTACCATTAACAGATCACCCAGAGCTAAGCTCACGCCGATCACATCTCCATAGTAGTTTTCCATGTAGGGGATTGATCTAGTCAGCCCCTTGCCAAAGATGAGATAAAGGTTCAAATACTTAGTTGTTGCTATCGATTACTTCACCAAGTGGGTAGAACCTAAACCTCTGGTAGACATGCCCAATGAGAAAGTCTTTCAGTTTATATGAAATAACATCCGATGCCGATATGGTATGTCATATGCTTTTATCACTGGCCATGGTACACAGTTTGATAACTAAAAGTTTGAATATTGTTGTATTCAGTCCAAAATCCAAAATTTGCATTTCACTCTCATACACCCTCGGTGCAATGGGTAAATAGAGGTGATGAGAAAAACTTTGCTCGATGGAATGAAGAAAATATTAGGTGACGATAAGGAAAATTAGATTAATGAGCTGCAAAGTGTACTCTGGGCTTAAAGAACCACACTGAGGACAAACATCAATAAGACACCCTACATATTGGCATTCGGGATAGAGGCAGTGATCCAAATAGAGATTGTCTTAACTAATCACAAAGTACTCAACTTTAATTTCCCAAAGAATGATATCATGATAAGGTTGGATTTACACTTAGTTAGGGAGGTCAGAGAAAATGTAGCACTACGAGCCACAACATACCAGCAACGAACTTCACAATTTTGCGATAGAAAGGTCAAGTCGGGCAACTTGAGAATGCATATTAATGAAGGATCTCTAAAAAGGAAAGAAATTACAAGCAAATTGTGCGGTCCATACTGCATTTGTGCAGTTATCCGACCTGGTACTTATCATTTAGAAACCCTCAAAGGGGAACAGTTTAAGAACACATGGAATGACGAGAACCTAAGAAAATATTATTAATGATCAATTGAAATTTAATCTCTTACTATTTCCTGTAACTCATTTTTATCTTTCAATATAGAACACCCGATTTCATAATAAAGTTGGTTTCCTTTTCATGTCTTAATTTTCATTTTTTTGAGAGTGGGAGATTTGAAATCTCTAATAAAAAAATAATCACTAGTCCTAAAAATTCAAATAAAAACTTCATGTATGACTTCGTCTTTGACAAATCACAAATGAGAAGTTCCAAACATAAAACTTCATGTGTGACTCCTCAGTGTCAAGTATGAAATGTTTTACTAGATCGAATTAAGGAAAATTCCTAAAACATTTGGTTGCCAAAGGTAACTAACCCAAGCGCTTGGTCAAAATGAAAATATCTATTTGAAATATCATAAACAAAATCACGTTAGTAGAACCTAAGGCAGGACAACATGTGTTCATCCAAACTTGTAACCAGTAAGCCATATTAGTTGGCTTAACTTTGACCACATAATTGTAATACTAAACTGTTGGTAGGCCACAATCACACAATAAAGAAATCAAATTTTTTATTCAAATATCTCAACTATGTTTCCATCATTATAAAGAAACATTCAGCATGCATAATTATAAGGGTGGGTCCAAAGAATATAAGTTACTTAATCTGCTGGGTCTTTTTCTAGAGATTTCTTCTTTCTAGAAGGAGGAACATCTAATTCATAGGTAACAACTATAGATCTCAATTCCTTAAGCCTGGAATGTCTACTAGAATTATCCTTGTCCATTAAGTGTAAGGGTCGAATCAGGACATCGTCTCCATATTGACCATAATTCCCAAGATATTATCTGACAAGCTATTATAGATTATGTCTATAGGGATCTATGTGTAACACCCCAAGATTTTGGGACAGAGAAATTAAATTTTTGGGATAATTAAATTTTCTCTAAATCGAAGAATTTTAAAATTTGGAAATTGATGTCCAAAAATTAAGGACGTTATAAAGTATTTCGAATGATAATTCTGAGTGAGCCATTGGTTCTGCATGGGTCGAGATAGTTGAAATGACTGTCCTTGGATTTTATTTCGGTTCCAAAATATTTTTAAGTTAGTTGGATCGAATTGGAGTAAACGAGTCATTTAAAGTGTGTATTAACATTTTAAACTGGGATTATGTTTTAAAGGTTTAAGAGGCTTATGGATTAAGCCATTCTCATTTAAGAGAAGAGAGAAAGAGAAAGAAAGAAGGAAAGAAGAAAGAAAAGAAGAGAGAGAGGAAAAGCTTGAAGATTTCCGGCCCAAACGCGATCTCGAGGATGATTCAACCTCTAAGAATCTGAGGCAAGTGTTTAATCTTGATAAATAATTCACTTGTGTATTTCATTTCATAATTTGTGGATAAGAAAATTGGATTTTGTGTATTTATATCAAAACCTAGATTTTGTAGTTTAAATTTTGAAATTGATGTTTACACATGGGTTTAAGGAGTATAACTTGATGAAACTAGATGTAGGATGAAATTTGATGTTGGGAACATATCTGGGTTGAGGATAATTGGGTTAAAGTTGTATAATTTGGGTTTTGGAATTTTTGGGTTTTGGAGAATTTACCCACTTCGTGGCTTGCTGAACAGGCCGAATCGATTCACCCCTAGCGAATCGATTCGCCATGTTGCAGAAGCATCAGGTCCTTAGGTCCGAATCGATTCATCCCTAGAGAATCGATTCGTTATGTAGCAGACTTACAGGTCTAATTGGGCCGAATCGATTCGGAGGGGCCGAATCGATTCGCATCTAGGACCGAATCGATTTGGAGGGGCCGAATCGATTCGAAAATAGGGCAATTTTGGATAATTTTTCCTAGGGAGAATTTTACTCCTATTCTCCTGGGCTTATCGACTGGGAACATTATAAATTGTTGAGGGGGATATTATTTGAAGATTTCTAAGGAGTTTCTTATATGTTATGATGGTGGGGACACATCAAACTATTTTGGAGACGAATATATGTGCATATTGGAGATTGTGATATTAGAGTAGTGGGGAATCTCATTGAGAACGCGAGTTCTATTTAGGTGTCATAAGTGAGCCTAGTTATGATGGAAGGTTAAGGACCCTTTGAGAGAGTTGTGAGAGTAAGGCATGGAATCGTAGGCCGATAATTGTGTCGAATCCTTATAGTGATAGGATTCTACTTAAAATTGATTGGGGACTGACGAGAGAGAGTTGTGGCATATCCTTAGTAATGTTTAACTTAAGGAATAGATTGTAAACGCGTTAAGATTAAGGACTCATAGGAGAAATTTAATAGTAGGCCAATTTGAGAATGATTGGTATATTCTAATGACTAGAACAAGCTTGGGTCAAATGGTAATCAGGGTAGTTACCACATAGCTATGTGTGATCAACATTGGGGTTTCCAAGATATGATGAGATCATAAAATGAATTTAAGATTAAGCTTGAGGCTTCTAGTCTATTGGTCTTGTGTATACCGATAGTCGGAATTGTTATTGGATATATCGATGTGCATTCGGATATTGACGGGGGGTGTAGTGATTGTTATACACATTAAACTTTTGGGTGATAACCTTAATGTTGAATATATTGGAAGACTATTCATATCATAGGGGTAATGTATGAATAAGCTTCAAGTGAGGGATCTTATTTATATAAGTAACTAAATTAAATACGTTCCGGACGATGGCTAGTATAAAGAGGATTATATGCACGTATAGCCGAGTTTATAAATTTCATACATACGCATGAGAGATGGTATATATATATATATATATATATATGTATGTATGTACTCATGGTGTGAATATCTAACCCGTTTGTGATGGTTTAATTATATGATGTAATCATATGGATGTATATATATTGTGTATGTGAATGATATGTATACTTGTATTGTGAAGCATACCCCGCACATGCTATTATTGGGAAGTTGTGCAATGAGGGTGAGCACCCTGGCTCGAGGAGCAAAGTGTGCATATTCCCCAGGTCATAGCGTCCATTGTGTTATTATGTGATATACATTTTTTTGGGATGAGACGTGGTGGGTATGTTTAGTCTCATTGTCGGTTAGGAACTATGACCGCTTCCCAGACGTCGTGTGTGTGTGTTGGCCACAAAGTGGGTGATATTTAGTCCCACCGGTGGTCCCCGGGATGGAATGTGAGTGATGCCCTGGAAGATGATAGCATGGTGCAGTATATTGGCATTCTATAACTGGTTATATTATGTGTATGGCAATTGTACATTATATGTGTTATATACACGTGGCTATGAGAATGAATGACTGTATATATATATATCCTATAGGTGAAAAGGATACGATATTTATATGGTGTACATCTTGGGTGATTATGGTGTACAAAATTGTTGGGGGTTGATGTATCGCATTTATAGACAATTTCGGTGATATCGACCCAAGGATTTAATGGAGACATTTAGGTTGTTCTTAGATAGTAATATAGATTATAGTAGTGTTTGTGTGGATGACATAATGGATCCCTACAATCAACATTGTCAAGGAGTAGTGTATCGGGGGGTTCCTTGTTTGGATTTTGCTTTGCGAGACGCCCAACACACGAAACACAATACCATGTTGAGTGTAGAGAGAAGTTTTGTCCTTATGAAATTGTATGCTTGTTATTTAGAGAATAAATTATTATATTGAAGCCTAATGTTAATGTGTAAGTTAATAAATTGGAACCACTACAACCTAGTATGGCATATATGTGTAAATATAATTAAGTGAGATTGGAATGGAAAGGATTCTTGGGTTATGTTAGGATGGCAGGTCATGTGGGTATAGGTCGTGCCTATGGTAAGTTTGGTTGTCCTTATGGGTGGGGTAACTAAATTAAGATTCCAGGACGTGAATAGGTGCGCGCTTTTAGATGAGAGGTGAGTTGGGGGTTTCACGAGAGTGCGACTCCACTTTAATTATGAAATATTACATTTATATTTATTATGCACGGTTAACACACCTGCTAAATATTTTTACACATCGGGCTCTGACCCGTTTATATTTCTCTTTTGCTATATATATATATATATATATATATATACGTACATATTACTACAGGTGTCCTACCGCATAGATACCGGATGCTTTTCTATCCAGAGTCTTGGGAGCCGTAGCAGTTGCCGACAGTGGCGGGATTTAGATTGTAGTCGCTTCCTACTTCTTTGAAAATCTAGGTAGGATTCATGTTGTATATCATGTTTATACCCAAGGGATATTTATAGCTGTCTATATTTTGTCGTTATGGTTGTTGTACTGTCTGTGACCCGACGGCTTATTCGGGTATATTTCCTTGTATGTACTCATTTCATGTTATACTAGCACTTTCTTTCATCATCATACTTGTGCATTCTACCTTTGTTAGGAGTTGTACATAGTTGGTTTGATTTCCGTTGTATGTTTTATAAAATTTTGGCATCTCGCTTATATGATTTCGGGTAGTTATCCTTATATGTTGTTGTATAGTTTGTTGGTGCTGAGACTGAGCCATCTGAGATTTCTGATTTAACGTAGTATAGGGCTGGCCACCCGTTATTATTTTAAGTGGGTTGTTACACTATGAAGTAATGAGCTTAAATGCAGGAGTAGGTCCATTCATCTGGGGTCATATCAGTACTAAATATCATCTTCTTTCGAAGCCTTCATCACAGTAAGAGCGTCGATCTATCCCCACTCATAACCTCCTCAATGTGCTTGTTTCAGTTCCTCACCCAAATGTGCCAAAGCCTGATCATAATCGTTCATCGTTATAGTGTATGAGTTCTTATGGAAATGATAACTGAGATGATCAACTTTCTCATTTAACATTTTGATGGTGGTTGAGTGGCTCTTGATAAGATTCACTTAGTAGGCCAAGGTATTATTTGTTCTATTTTCTTATATGGGCGGATGGGAAATAATCATTTAAAGAGAAGATGGACTCCCTTTGATTTTGTTTCATTTCCCCAGCTCATTAATAAGCCGAACATTTTTTATCTCAATAAATGATGCACCTTCACTTTGGTCAACATTGACAGCCTTCTTAATACCCTCTAACTCATCCCTTAGCATGTTATTATCCCGTTCAAAGAGAGTAGCCATCTCACGGCCACTCTTTACCTTAAACTTCAGCATAAACTCCTTCTTAGAATAGGTCGAGGATACCACTTGTAGCTTCTTAACAAATCCACTATCGCTTTGAATAATGATAAACTTACTTTGATACTCTGTCGATAAGGTAGCGACTTCTTCCTTGTGATATCGTTGAAGTTGGAGTATTATTTCATAATAAGAGGCATTAGTCACCACAGCTTGGTGGAATAACTTAAACATATGGAGCTAAGATTCCTTAGCATGGTTGGAAATGTGTAGGCTGAGAACCTCGTCCAACTCTTCTTCATCAAGCTACTTATGGACTGTGCCAAATAGCTGGTTACTCCTCCTAAAAAGTTCACTTTCATCGACAACCAATCTAACCTTCCTGGAGTTAAACTGAAATGAATATGACATTGCATATGTATGGAAAGAAAAAGACTGCTCAAAACTAAACAACATTATTACTAAAAAAATGAGTAATTTTATTGAAACTGTGAAATGATATTCTAAGAAGTGAGATTAATCAACTGCATCAATAAAATCATAAAATAAAACTATAGGGACCCTCAATTGGTCATCCTTCCTCAGCAATTGGTCATAATGAACCAAGAACTATAGAATCCACCATTTATAAGCATCACTGAGTGAATAAAAAGGACATATCACAATAGGGAAATATTAGATGTGCTTACTAAAGGCAAGTTGTGGTTAGCAAGCTCGACTAACCTGGTCCGAGAAGGGGCAACAATAACAGCCTCGTCAATTGGAAGGAATCCTTCTCTGATTATCCCGTGCGCAGTACCTCGATTAACAGTAATATAACAGAAATTTCCCTACCCTCATCCGATTGATTCTTCCTAAAAAACTCTAAAGGGGTGGCTGGATCCCTCTTCATCCTTTAAACTGGGGCTCGTAGTTCTTCATCACATAGGGCTCAATTACTATGAAGTGTTTGGAGCCCTTAGCATCAAGCTTCTTCTTCTTAGTAGTGGGTGGAGATTTTGAGCAGGCGGAGAGGTTAGGGATCTTTCTCTTAACTATTTATGAAGAAGAAACATTGGTCATCACAAAAGTAAGTTCCAAGGATTCGAATGAGGAAGATGTTCTCCCAGTAGAGAAATTTACTTCTACTTGAGATGGGGATTCAAATTCATTGGTCGTGCAGGATGATGTTGGGTTTTCTAAGATAATGAGGGTTGATGGAATGTCTTTAGTGGGTTGAGCAATAAATGAGGTCATTGAACTCTGGTAATAAAGTAGAATGGATGCAGAATGAGGATGAACTTCTTTTATCCTTTGTTGGATAGACCAAACGGCGTTTAGGTCAAAAAAGTTAACCTCTAATACATGATGTATATCCTTCTTCTTCTTCTTCTTCTCTACAAAATAGAAAGAAAAAAATATAGTTAGTAACAGAACTAACGGAAAGACCAAAAAGAAGGAAAATACATAAGAATAAAAAAATGTCAACCTATGCCCTGATCCTCCCGAGGGAAACGAGGCCCATTGTAGCCCTTACCCCCACGAAGAGGGGAAATTGTTAGTCTTTTATGATCAATCCATGATTCCAATAATTCTTACTGGAATCAGGTAACTATACTACTAAAGCCCTATTTTAAAATCTTGTCTTCAAATAATTAAAGTTATCAGTGGTAGTCATCCAACTATAGTATTACATTAATTCCTTTATTCCTATATTGGTTCCAAATCGCTCATTAATACGGTTGACTCCATTTACTACCCTCTAAATGTTGGGAGCCACTTGGGTTGGACCATATTGAAGTAATGACAAAACTTTAAAAGTAAACGACCAGGAAGGGATGTTACCCCACACTCAATAATAAATATTATGAGGATTTAGTGACCCTCCTCTAGTACACAAAGGTCACAAAAACCTGTTACCAACTCAGTCTTTACCCACTATGGAATTTTATGGGTTATCCTAAATGTCTCCAAAGAGCCCTCATCCACAACATACACCATTTTTCGATAAGGAGGATAAAAAAAACGAGGGGTTCTTATAGAAAAACATAAATTGGGAACAACTCTCACAAATGAAGAAGTAAAAACTTGAGAAGGAAGAGAATAGTTTGAAATTAAAGGTGAAAGAATAAGGAGATAATTGACATTTTATAGGACCCTATAATGCCCCCTAAACTACACAAAATGAAGTGATTAAGTGTACCACTGCTTCACATTTCGACGACATCATATTTCCCCAAAAATCAAAATGACAAGCTTACCCCGAGGCGGTTCGTCATTTTTTTACTATTTAAAAAACTTCCACTGGCCAAAAAATGACAGTCAAAAATTTACAAATCCCATAGGGCGGTGGCCGACTAGATGTTTCCAGCTATCCGAGCAAAGCCTGACATATAATACACCATTCTTTCAGTCACTAAATCACTCCAATCAAGAATGAAGTATTGGAGGCTTTTGTTGCAACCTAAAATAACTCGGCCAGGTGGACCAATAAAAAGGTTACACGTGTTATCATACTCAATGGGCCCAAAGATAATAGATAGAAGTTCTCAATTGAATTTGTAACAACCTGGATACAATTATGATAAATCATGTTCAAATCATGCTTAACTTATGGGATGGGGATAATATGTAATTGGTGCATATAATGTTAAGTTAGTATGCTTATTGTAATCATACCTTCATAACTCGTGAGATATAGAAATAGTTACAAAGATAAAATTTTGAAGTTTTCAATAGGAATGTTCAAGTTGGAGACT
Source organism: Sambucus nigra (assembly GCA_949130495.1). Classification (NCBI taxonomy): domain Eukaryota; kingdom Viridiplantae; phylum Streptophyta; class Magnoliopsida; order Dipsacales; family Adoxaceae; genus Sambucus; species Sambucus nigra. The sequence goes on along the minus strand of OX422219.1, from coordinate 377,041,057 downwards.
AGTTTTGACCATTATAATATAACAATTGACTTGAGGTGAAAACTAGATAGTTGTAGATATGTGAGTTAGATTTGTAACAAAACATACGGTGCATTGAACGGACATTCGAGTGAAAATAAATTGTCTCTTTATGAACATGGGGTAAAGTAGTCATTTAGCTTTAAATGATATTACGTTTTATATGGTGCCACATGTCATATTTTGATTGGAACAAGGGGAGTTGCCCTTATGCCGACTTAAAGACCTTAAAATCTCCCTTATTATTCATCTTCATCAGAATTTTAAGTGGGTTGAGGTTCCCATGAAAGAAAGAGAGGTTCGGGTGAATTAGTGAAGGATTAAGGAAGATAATTGAGAAATAAACAAGCTTATGCATCCAAGGGTGCTTAGGTAAAATTTAACTTGTAAATTTCATTCTTTACATGATATGTGTTGTTTTATATGATATTAAAGATCATATTTGAGGAAAAGGGGATACGTTTTGTTGCGTGTATATGGGTATGTGTAGGTTGTATGTGTGAAGCACGTTGAATTCATACAACCAAGGGCGAAATCATTATGTTAATCAAACTAGTGTATCTTTATGAATACACGATGGGATCGATTGATTCAAGTTGAATATGAAACTACGCTTATATATACCTGTTATATTCAAAAATTATATAAAAATACCAATAATTGAATCTTGGGGGATAGTTTTAAGTGTAGGTATAGAATCTTCCCCGAAAGTTAAATTATACATTCCAGGTGTTTGGCGGTTTGCTTAACATAGCAAATGAACTCTAAAAATAATGAAACTTTAATTTTGTATTATTAAATACGTTTATTGAAATTGGGTGGAAGATCATGATAAGTTACGATATAGAAAAATTATGAAAATTCTTGGACGTTGACTAAATGATAGAGGAACCTATAGGGCCAATTTTCTTTGTAATAAAGAAATGGGCATATCTTGCTCTAGGAATCTTGAAATGATGTGTCGTATTTTGTATTGGGAACCTAATATGATAATAATTGGATTTTCAAGAATGAATTAAAGTATATTTGTTTATATGTTAAATATCTTAACATGAAATTGGATGAGACTTCATTCATGATAAATGATTTGAATGGAATCATATGATGATAATGAATTGAATTACGTTTAAGTGATTCTTTTGATTGGTAATATTATTATGATGACACAAATATTTTATGAATGGTAGTAAAGGAAGGATAACCGGTTGAACAACTGGCAGACAAAGGCAAGAGAAAAATCAATTAAGTGGCCAAGGTTAGTGTACTCACAGGTAAGATGCATTTATACGTGGCTATGAATAAGCTTATAATATTACTCACTGGTAAGATGTATTTATGTTTAGTTATGGGTATGATCATAATGTTATGAATATGAAACTATTGATTTTCGTTTAGCGAAATCGAAGGTTACTCCCCGACCCTGAGTGGGGGAGAATTGTCTATTGCAGACAGGATATGTAAATTATGATTCAGATAAGTTGGTTATTCTTTATGAATGAGACGGATAATTATATAATTTCTCATTATTTATGAATAAGCCGAATAAGTATATAATTGGTCATTATTTATGAATGATCCAGATACGTATGTATATATCATCACGAGAATATGATTTATTGCATTTAATTTTATGCAATAGTTTAGTATAATGATACATTTGCTGAGCTATTTTGCTCATGGTTCATATGTTTATGTTTTTCAGGTATTGTGATATCACTGCCAAATCTAGGAGGTCGGTGGGGTTAGCAAGGGATGCATAAAACCATGATTTTGGTCAAACATAAAAGGGGTAATTTAAGCCTCCTTCTCTTTTCATTAATTTTGAATAAGCATAATTACCTCAAAAATTATGAAAAGTTTTTGTTTTATTGATTCATGTAAATAACTGAAAAAATGATACTCATATTTATGGTTTGATTAAGGTAATTATGATTTGACTCACTTTGAATGCCAAACTTAGTTAAGAATAACTGGGTTGGGGTGTGTCAACTTTGGTATCAGAGCCTAGGTTTTAGAGGTTCTAGGGTGAGGAGCACTTAGATTTGGTAGTGGAAGTAGAAATTGTTTTGAGTCATAAGTAATTGGCTTTATTAACATTTGTTAGTTATACATATATATTGTTGTACGAGATATGAAATGTAAGGATCTTGCAGGAAAGGGAATGAGATGTTAAGTTTTATTTGGGGATGACAGTGAATACAAGTATTTTAATATGAATTATTGCATTGTTTTATTTATGGTATGAACAAACATGTCATTGAAGGAAAATTTTTAAAGAAAAAATGCGGTATACAAAAATTGTGAAGTATTGAAAGTGATATCTTCTTATACTGGTATATGTGGACTTGATTTGTATCACTTATTAAGCCATGGTTTATTGTGTGCCCCATTTATGTGGGAGAGTGAGGTATGGGAACCCATATTCCATTAAAGGATGAGATGTGAGGATAATTACTATTACATGATTATGATGAGACATAAATTTTTAGAGTGCGAATAAAATGAAGATTCACATGGTAAAGGTAAAATGAGAAGATTAAAAGTCGTATATATTTAAATTTAATATGTGAAGTTGTCTGAAATTTAATTACTTATCAATATATCACAATTGATCTGAATATGGGTTCATGCTAAATTATGATAAGTACAAGAAAAGAGTAATAAGAGTTGAGATGTACTTCTGTAATAGTATGAGTATATGTAGTGGATATTACCGTTATGATGTTTTGAAATGCTTATATGAATAGTAAAGTTGAGACGAAGTGTTAAAGAGTTGGAAGTTTAAAAATATTGAGGAACGCTTTTAAGAGTATGTGTTATGTATGAGTATGAGAAAGATACTAATCGGGTTGGAATATTGACAACTGGTTTGGGTGGATATTGAGTTGTATTTGTCATTGTACGTACGTGTTATCACTAAGAGTATGACATATAATGAATATAATTGACATTATATGGGGTCACCAAGAAGTATGTGTAAGAATAATGTGTTATGTGAGATACCATAATGTGACATATTAATGTATCGTATAGGTTATTTAAAAGAAATACGACATATAATAGTCTGAGAAGTATTATGGGGTTGGTAAGTATGGCCAAAGTATTAAGTGGTAATTGTACGTTTAACATCCATGTTACCAAACGGGTAAGATAAGTGTATTAATGATATTGCATAAGAATATCATGTTAATAAGGATTGGGATAAGATTATGATTATAAAGTTATTGTGTTGGATAAATGACTTGCTAAGGTCATTGTATGATTAGTTAAAAAATAATCAAATGATACTATAAAAAAGGGAATATTGTGAGAAGTTAGATTAAGTTCATAGTGCATGACTACACAATATATATGAAGGTGAATATGCAATCTTGTTTAAGAATAAACATTTAGTGAATGATTGTTCAGTTTCGATATATGAATAGTAGTGAGGCTATATATAAATTAAGAAATTATAAGGATGATAGCTAACATACGCTAAAACTTTAAAAATGATACGAAAAGTAGTTAAATTCAAACACATGTATTTCGTGTTGAATGGAAGATAGAAATATGATGTGTAATAAGCTAATCTGGTAATATGATAATTATGATTTGAAATATTACACAATGATAAGGATAGAATATAGTAATAAAGGGAGATATGCAAATAATGATACTAGGTTTGTTAAGAATGTTCACTCATTATGAATATATGCTGATACAACTGATAATTTATTATGTGCGAGTATTTAACACACATATATAAAGGTATGAAGTAATATGTGTGATGGGAATTGGTTTTCATTAATAATAAATCATTAAATGATTATCCTTATATGTAAATGATAAAGAAACTGAAGATATTATGAAAGAAGATTTGTCGTACATCGAGAAACAAATGGAAATTATTGGTCGAAAGAAGCAAGATTAAGGAATAAAGTTAGTCCCATAGTAAAAGTGTTGTGGAGGATCCATGAAATTAAAGAAGAAACTTGGGAAGGAGAATATAGCATGATGAAATAATATCCTCAATTATTTGGTAAGTAAAATTCAAACTAAATTTTGGGACGAAATTTCTAAGGAGAGAAGGTTGTGACAATAACGATATAATTATGATAAATCATGCTTACCTTATGGGATGGGGATAATGTCTTATTGGTGTATATAAAGTTAAGTTATTATGTTTAGTCTAATCCTACCTTCATAACTCATGAGATATCGAATTAATTACAAACACAAATTTTTGAAGTTTTCGGTAGGAATGTTCAAGTCGGAGACTAGTTTTGGCCATTATAATATAACAATTAACTTGAGATTAAAACTAGATAGTTGTAGATATTTGAGTTAGATTCGTAACATAACATACGGTGCATATAGGGATGTGTTTCGGCCGGATCGGATCGGGAAAGCATGTTTCGGAAAAATTTCCAAAAAAATCGGCGTGCCGAAGTCGAATCCGATTTTTTTCAGAAATGTTTTTTTTTTCGAATTCAGAATTTTCGACCAAATCGGAATTTTTGGCAAAATTCGAAAATTCGGTAATTTTCCAGAAAAATAGTTCGAAAAATATTTCGTGGCAAAATTGGAAAATATTTGGGAAAAACAATCGAAAAATAATTCGAAAAAACAATCGGAAAATAGTTCGAAAAATATTTCAAAAAATAATTCGGAAATTCGGATCGAAAGAAATTTCGGAAATTCGGATCGGCAAAAATCAAAAATTCGGAATATAAAAAAATTTCGATTTCCGATCCGATTTTTTTCGAAAAAATCGGAAATCGGAAATCGATAATAAAAAAATCTTTCCAATATCGGAAAAAAATCGGATCGGAATTCGAAAAAATCGGGAAATCGAAAAAAAAAACAGCCCTAGGTGCATAGAATAGACATTCAAACGAAAATAAATCGTCTTTTTATGAACATGATAAAGTAGTCATTTAGCTTTAAATGATATTTTGTTTTATATGGCACCACATGTCATATCTTGATTGGACCAAGGGGAGCTGCTCTTAAACCGACTTAAAGACCTTAAAATCTCCCTTATTCTTCATCTACATTAGAATTTCAAGTGGGTTGAGGTCTGACGAAAGAAAGAGAGGTTAGGGTGAATTAGTGAAGGATTAAGGAAGATAATCGAGAAATAAATAATCTTATGTATCCAAGGGTGCTTAGGTAAGATTTAACTTGTAAATTTCATCATTTATATGATATATGTTGTTTTATATGATAATAAGATCATATATGAGGACAAGAGGATACGTTTTGTTGTATATATATGATAGAAAGAACTTTTCGGTATATTTTTTTTTCCTTGTTGCTTGAAAAACTCCTCTAGTCAAAACCTCAAAATACCTACAAAATATAATATCAAACTCAAGTGTAGAGGTAAGTAAGGGTATCAATCCTCATCAAGGGGGTAAGCTAGAGACAAACTTAATTGTAATTCACTTTTTATTTTCTTTTTGGGATTTTTTCTTTTTCTATTTTTCTTTAGCTTTTTCAATATTAAAACAATTTTTGGGAAATGAGGTGAAACTAAAATTAAACTAAAATCAAAGATAAAATGACTAATTAAAAAGTGACTAAAATGAAAAATAAAGTCTAACACAAAAATAAGAGAAAAAGTGAGGTAAATAAATGTGAGAACAATCAAGGAGTGGGTCTACACCACAAATTTTAGCTATTCTAACTAATTAATTTAATTAATTGAATTCTCCCAAATTAATATAAAAAATACAAATAAACTCTCATTGCAAATGTAATTTTAATAGTAACCTTTTAGAAAATTAAGTTTAACCCTCCACAACTCTAGAAAATAGATCTGCACTCCTTTTAATTAAACACCTGCTAGGATCGATCGATTAAAATTTATGTAAATCTTAGAAAATAAAAATAGAGTTGAAATTCAAGAAATAATACCCCACTTAAGAAACCCCTATCTCTAGTTCGAATCTAAAATGGGTATTATAACTAGAATTTCGATTTTCTCTCGAAAATCATTTAGCCTCTCTCGAGACGTAAATTTAAGGGCGAGGGATCAAAATTAACATTCAAAGGGAATTTTCAAGCAATAAAACTAATTAAATTAAAATAACATCAAATAAGGGTTCCCCCCACCCCTTGAAAGGGGATTTAGCCTAACATGGTATGAAATTTGACAAATTAATAATCAAAGGCATAAAATAAATGAGAAGATAAGAGAACAATCAAACCCAATCTCTTGAAGTGAAATTGAACTCTTATTTCCTTGAAATCAAGTACAATCCATCCAATATGAGCATCCAACAATAATCAATTCAATATAATACTCAATTGAATTACTCATAATTTATCACTCAATAATCTCTAATAAAAAAATAAAATAAAAATATTTACAAATAATTTTTCTACCTAATTTATTTTCTACTCAAACTATCTTTCTCTAGAATTCTCTCTACAAATTTTATTCTAAAGCTTCCTTCAAATGGGTTCTTCATCTTCTTTTCATAATGGGCATGGAGATAGGGGTAAAAATGGGAGGATAAAGGTGCAAGAAGTTGTATAAGGTATGGGTGAGGGTTAATTTAGGAAAATGCACAAATGTGCATGAGTTGTGTGAGGTCATGTGGAAAGTGGGATGAGGGAATAAAATCAGATTTGGGGATGAGATGTTTGGGGGCATTTTTGGAATTGGGGGTTAAATAAATTAGTTGGGGGTAGTTTGGAAAAATGGGTAAAAGGTTGGTTTAAATGGCATGTGGGTTAAATGGGATGTGGGTAATTACTTTTGTTTATTTTTTTGACTTAGGATTTGGCTTAGTTTTGAACAGGCCGTGGCTTATGGAGAAGAATGGAAATGGGTTTGAGTTTTTGGTTGATGGCTTTGGGTTGGGGCAAAATGGGTTTCGGGTTGGAGGTTAACCGGCTTGGATTTGGGAGGTAGTCACCGGGTCTGGGAATGGGTTTGCTGGCGTAGGCGGGTTGATTCCGATTGAGGCACAGGCACGCGCCGGGGCTGGTTGAATGCCCGCTGGTGGGGGTAGGTGGAAGGGCTGTCACGAGTTCGGGTAGGGGTTCGCCGGAGATAGAGGTTGACAGGGTAGTTGGATTGGGTAGATAGATTCGGGGTATCACTGCTAGATGTTGAGGAGGGGGTGTTGGGTATGGTTGTAGATTTTGGGGGTTGAGTTAGGAGAGAAGAGAGATGAGTTTAATGGTGGTGTGGTTATAGAGGTTGTGGGTTTTGGTGAGAGGAGAGAGACAGTGTTTGAGGTTGAAGATGACTTGGGTGATGATTGTGTGCAGTAAGGGTGTATGGGATATGGTGGGGATGAGGGGTTGTTTGTGTGTGTTTAACTTATGACCCTAAAAATGAAAATTAAAATAACTAAAATGTATAAAAACTAAAATTAAAATAAAACTTCTAATCTATAAAATAAAACTAAAAGAAATAAAACTAAAAACCTAATAAAAACATAAAAACTAAAGATCTAAAAAAAAGGAGTAAAATATAATAAAACTAAAAATAAACTCCTAAAAACAAATCTTAATAAAATAAGATAAAATAAAATAAAAACTAAAAAGTAATAAAAATCAAAATATAAAATATAAAAATGGGAAATGAATCCTAGAAAAATCTAAATAAATTTAAAATAAACCCTAAAAATAAAAACAACTTAACTAAAAATCTAAAAAATAAAAAATACGAAAGGGGACAAATCAAACACACACGGCTCGGGACAGAGTTTAGGCTAGGTTCAGGTAGGCTAGAGTTGACTAGGGTTACGGGATTGGTTATTAGCTCCATAATTCGCACAGTTTCCTTGAGATACACGTTTGAACACCGCAACGTGCATTCGACCTACAAAATACATAATAAAACGCATAAGACCCAAAATGCCGAGAATTAGCAACTAAAATACATCTATTCAGAGCATAAATTGTACAGTTTTGAGTGCTTATCAGTATATGGGTATGTGTAGGTTGTATGTGTGAAGCATGTTGTATTCATACAACTAAGCACGAAATCATTATGTTAATCAAACTGGTGTATCTTTGTGAAAACACAATGGAATCGATTGATTCAATTTGGATATGAAACTACCCTTATATATACCTCTTATATCTGGATATTATGTAAAAATACCAAGAAATGAATATTGGGAGATAGTTTGACGTGTAGGTATAGAATCTGCCCCGAAAGTGTAAGTATGCATACTAGGTGTTTGACGATTTTGCTTGACATAGAAAATGATCTCTAAAAATTATGAAACTTTAATTTTGTATTCTTCAATACGTTTATTGAAATTGGGTGGAAGATCATGAAAATTTATGATATAGAAAAATTATGAAAATTCTTAGAAGTAGACTAAATGATAGAGGAGCCTATAGGGCCAATTTGCTTTGTAATAAAGAAATGGGCATATCGTACTCTAGGAAACTTGAAATGATGTGTCATTTTTTGTATTGGGAACCTAATATAATATGAATTGAATTTTCAAGAATGAATTAAATTATATTTGGACTATGAATTGGATATGTTAAGTATCTTAACATGAAATTGGATGAGACTTCATTCATTATAAATTATTTGAATGGGATCTTATGATGCTCATGAATTGAATTAGATTTAAGTGATTCTTTGGATTAGTAATATTATTATGATGAAACTAATATTGTAAGAATGATAGGATAGGAAGGACAACCGGTTGAACAATTACCAGACAAAGGCAAGGGGAAAACCCGTTAAGTGCCAAGGTGAGTATACACACTGGTAAGATACATTTATACATGGCTATGGATAACGTCATAATATCACTCACTGGTAAGATGTATTTATGTATGATTAAGGATATGATCATAATGTTATGAATATGAAACTGTTCATTTTGATTTACCGAAATGGGAGGTTTCTCCCCGACTCAGAATGGGAGATAATTGTCTATTGCAAACAGGATATGTGAATCGTGATTCAGATAAGTTGGTCATTCTTTACGAACGAGCCGAATAAGTATATAATTGGTCATTCTTTATGAATGAGCCGAAAAAGTATGTATATATCATCACGGGGATATGATTTATTGCATTTAATTTTATGCAATAGTGTAATAGTGAAGCATTTGCTGGAAAATTTTGCTCATGGTTCCTATGTTTATGTTTTTCATGTATTGTGATATCATTGCCAAATCTAGGAGGTCGGTGGGGTTAGCAAATGATGCATAAAACTATGATCTTGGTCAAACGTAAAAAGGGTAATTTAAGCCTACTTATATTTTCAGTAAGTTTGAATAAGCATAATTACCTAAAAAATTATGAAAATTTTTAGTTTTATTGATTCATGTTAATAACTTAAAAAGGATACTCGTGTTTATAGTTTGGTTAAGGTAATTATGATATGACTCACTTTGACTTTCAAATTTAGTTATAAGTAACTGGGTTGGGGTGTGTCAGAATTACCTCCTTGATCGGCACACTAACCGACCACCCTCCAGAATATAAATAGCCAGTTATGTGAACATACACATGTGAGCATCTCTACAATCGCCATACACATGCACATGGATAACGTACAGCCGGGAATTATAATGCACGAGTGTAATTACCTATTATATAAATGTATTCCACCTCTTCATCTTCCTATTACTATAAATAGCCCACTCCCACTCTTTGCGAAGGACAATTGAAAAATAGTTTATCCAAACCCTAGAGAGTTCCTTAGAGGCTTGTACTAAACCTTAATACCTTGTGACATTGTACTCGTAGATGTAGACACCTCATTGGGCTGAACCATATAAAATTCCTATGTCCCCTTCTTTGTCTATGATCTCTCTCTATTTTATATCGTTCTTACTTTCTCTAGGGTTGATAATAATTAATTAAACTAAGATAAGACTCATCATGTTCAGCAAACCAATTTTAGACACCAGTAACTTCAAAAGAAAATAAAAGTACAAATTTTTTAAAGAAAAACAATTGAAACTAGTTTAAATTAAAGTACATTTAAAAACAAAAGCATTGATTAGTATTTTATGTAATTTAAAAAAAAAAACGTTTTTATAATATTGTAACATTTTTATAAAACAATTTGAACACAAACTTTAAAAAAAAGTTAAAATATATTTTTTTAAAAACACTTTCTTTTAAAAAGAAGTCAAAAATTATTTTAATTAATGTATATTTTTAATAAAACAGTTTAATAATTTTTTATTTAAAAATTAAAAAATATATATTTTTTCAAATAATGTAATATTTTTAAAAAACAATTTTAACACGTTCATTTTTTTAAAAAATTAAAATATTTTTTTATAAAAAACACTGTCAATTTAAAAAAAACATGTATATTTTTTTTCCACAACTGCCAAAAATAATTTTAATCGATGTAATTGCTGGTGAAACGGTATAACAGTTGGATGGTTCTTCCTAATGTTACAGCTATGCATCCATGAAAGATACATTTCACGGTCAAGTCCTGAAATGAATACCTGGGACAGGCCAACAATTCCAACAAGCTATGCGTGCGCACATTATATATATTCACTTTAGCAGTGTTTGTGCACCTTTGACCTCCCATACTTTAATATCCTAAAGTCATTTCATATTACTTTTCAATCTTTAGAAATCTCTAGAGATCTGACAGATTTCACAGCTCCAATATACTAGCAAAAATAGGGTAACGTGGCATTCATTGAGCATTCTAAGGAAAGAAAAATGGAGATGACAAAGCAATAATAGCATGACTACTCACACCCGCTTCCACATTTATAGCATGACTTGTTATTGGTTGGTGCGGACCCTCGTAATCAATCAATAACAAGTCGAAACGTGAGTTTATCACCCAAAATTTTATAAAAAATTTGAATTTCCTAGAAGTGCTCATTATAAATAGTTAGAATTTTATTACAGTTATATGCGCATGAAAGATACATATCTTTGTGAAGCATTGAAATTAATATCGTGGGTGTAGACGGACAGGCCAACATGCCATGCGTGCACACATTTTATAGATTCAATTCAGCTGTGTTTACTTGTTAATCGCTAAAAATCTCTAGAGACCTGTAGGGGTATCTTTACATATGAAATATAAAACTGTTTCGGTTGAATCGAAAATTTTATTTTTTTCGGAAAACGAGACAGATTTCACATAACGTGGCATTTATTGAGCATTCAAGGGAAAGCAACAGGAATGACAAAGCAATAGTAGCATGACACCTCACAAGCTCTTCCATATTTATGGGACTCAAAAGTAACGAATAATTGAACTTTGTTGGCCTAATGTGGAACACATAGGCATAGTTAAAGTAAAGCCACGCTGTTGTCACATGGTCGTCACGTTTGGCATCAATTATCAATAGGGTATGTGTGTACCTGCCTATATATATAGCAAGGTAGATAGCGAGATGGATATAGCCATCACGATTGAAAATACATTGGTAAGAAATAAAAACCATGGCAACAAAACCCAATGGGCGCTACCAGGTTAGATCCATTAGTTTGCCTATCAGATCACATCCCACAGCTCTTAGAGTCGAAGAGGAGCTAATCAAGCTCAAAACATGGGAGGCATCCGCTGGTACGCCAACAGCCGAGTCAATTTGCAACCGCCTAGCTGGGTTGGAAGAGTTGTACAAATGCACAGATGAGCTTCTCAATTTGCCCGTGGCCCAACAAGTCATCGGTCACAGTCGATATGAGAAATGGGTTGATGAGTTGTTAGATGAATCCGTGAGATTTTTGGACATATGTGGCAATACAAGAGATGTCATGTTTCAAATGAGAGAACATCTTGGAGATCTTCTATCTTGTTTCAGAAGAAAAAAGGTAGATTTAAGTATCACCAAATTCATTTCCTTCCGAAAGAAAATGAAGAACGATGCTAAAAAGTTTATTTCAATTTTGAAGAATCTTGATAATGAAACTGGGGTTGCACAAATGTCAAATCTTGATCACCATATATCCGCCCTGATTAGAGTATTAAGGGAAGCAAGTGCAATTACCATTTCTGTCTTTGAATACCTTTTGGTGTTCTTGTCTGTGCCGGTGTTGAAGCCAAATCCAACTAAATGGTCACTAGTTTCTAAATTGATGCATAAGGGGACACTAACAACGTGTGACGGTCAACTCAACAATGCAAATGAATTGGAAATAGTAGACGCTGCCCTATACAACATGTTCAAATGTGAAACAATTGAATTGGAGAAAATGCAAATTGCTCAAAACAGAGTTGAGGCACTGGAGGCTCGGGTAGAAGAGATAGAGGGTGGTTTGGAGCGACTTTTTAGGCTCTTGATTAAAGCAAGGGCCTCTCTCTTAAACATTGTTCCTAACTAATGCCATGCCAACACATCCCTCCATAGGAATATAATTTTTGTGAATATTCATATGGATTTTTTCTCAATTCTGCTACAATGTAAATGTACCAAAATTTGTTATTATACAAAATATATACTAGAGATTTCATTTTTATATTCTCTATGTTTCTATATTTCTTTCCCCTTTTACCTCTTTATAGACTGATTCATATTTGTTTCGGCTTTACATTTAGCATTGTATAATATTAACTCACACAAAGTTAAGTCCAAACATCAAGATAAAGAAGAGAGTGAGGGGTATCATATAAATGGATTTTAGATAATTATTAAGCTTAGCTGGTTTTTTCTCCAACGAGTTCAATATAGTAAAATTCTTATCGCGTGTATCCTGATCTAGTAAGTGAAATTTATTTAAGATCAGTATAAGTGAAATTTATTTAATTTCTTTCTCTTATAGATATTCTTACCATTTCTTGATTATCACAAATTTACTGCAATCATCTTTCTAAAGCCTGAAGATTATACGGAATACTTAATGTTTAAGGGATTTTAATATTGGATAAGACTTTTGCAATCAGTTTGGAGGTGGAGATAATAATATTATTATATTTTTCTGTTTCATTTAAACTTGCAGTATCCATCCTATTCAGCAATGGGTAATGAGTTTTTAGCCCTTTTGTTCAATCCAATGAACCTAATGAGGGTGCTCTAACTAAAGTATACTTACATCCTCTAGTAATTTGGCTCCAAGAAATCTTAAGTTGATTAAAAAATTGAAAAACAAGGAAGAAGAGGATCCACACACATCACATAGTCTAAATCAAATTAAAAAATATTTGAAGGATAGAAAGGATCTTTCTTATTCATAAAACCGAAAAATTGAATAATAATGTTCACCCGTCTCTGAATGATATGTTGGAACACAATTGTCTAACAGCTGTTAGTGCTGTTGGTTTTGGCTCTCCTATTTTTTCAGTTTTGGTTTATTTACAAATTTGCCATTTTTGCTCAAATCAATAAATACAAGTGTTATTTCTAGGTTTTGGGAGAGGACAAGTTTGATAGCTATTTTGTGAGTTATCAAAGCTAAAGAGAGATAGAGCTCCCATTTGAGGGGTGAGTTCTTGTGAGGTTGTGAGTGACATTCTAAGAGAGATAAATTGTGTGTGTGTATAACCTTTGGGTTCCTCCATTTATCTATAGAAAGAAGAAATCCTCCTTGGTGGATGTAGCCCAAATTTGGGTGAACCACGGTATATCGTTGGTGTTTTGCTTTGATGATTGCTTGTATGTTCTTATTGTCTCTTCATTGATGCTTGACTGAATTGATTGGGAGTTTGCACACTAGTTCATTTTCGTAACAAGGTCTTGGGTGTTTTTCGCACACCAGGTGTTTGATAAAATTTCCGAGTGAGTTTTATCGTCTTGGTCACTAGAGATAGTCTTGCTTTAGCGCAACAAGTGGTATCAGAGCTTTGGTTGCATTGTTTTCCCGGTATTTTGGTTCGAGGTTGAATCAATTTTGGCAATTTTGGCATAGCTTTTGTTTTTGTTCCAAATGACAGAAAATGTGGAGAGTACTCGAGAATCAACCTCTACGAGCGGAGGCTCTAAGAGATAGGATCCGATTTATGGATCGAGTGGCTCAATGAAGACGGACATGAAGGCTTTTAATGAGAAGATCAATTTCGGGTTATGGCAAAGACGAATGCGAGGCGTTCTTATCCAACAGAGGTTGCAATTATCATTGTTGGGGGTAGAGGGACGACCGATAGGCATGATCGATGCCGAGTGGATTGACATTGATCAAAGAGAGGCTTCATGTATTAAGATGCTTATCACGGATGATGTGTTGAATAACGTGATAGCGGAGACCACGGCTAAAGGCATGTGGGATAAGCTAGAAGAGATTTATTTGGGAAAGTCGTTGTCAAATAAATTTTTCCTCAAGAAAAAACTCTTCAAGCTTGAGATGAAGGAGGGTGAGGATATGATGAAGCATATCAACGTTTTTAATGCCTTGATAAATGACTTGAAACGGATAGACGTTCAATTCATTGATGAGGATCGAGCATTGTTGTTGCTTGCATCATTACCCGATTCATACGAGCATTTTGTGACCACTCTCATATTTGGGAAGTCTACGCTCCGGTGCAACGAGGTTGTGTAAGATATTCAATCTCGTGTCACGATGAGAAAGAAGGAAGGTGGAGGTGACGGGTATTCCCATAATGAAGGCCTTACGGTGAGAGACGGAGGTGGGCAAAATGGCGGGAGGAACTCCAACCGGGGATTTAATGACGGTAGTAGGTCTAGATCGAGGGGTGTTGGTGGTAAAGGGCCAAAATGCGACAAGTGTCGGGAATGGGGTCATATGATCCGAGAATGTCCTTTGTGGAACGGTAAGGTTAAGGGCATGGTTGATTCCTAGAGGGCAACGGTAGCGAGTGCGAATTATGAAGATGAACTTGGAGAACTTCTCACAATCTCCAAGGTTAACTCTCTTTCCCAAGATGATTGGATATTAGATTCAGGATCGTCGGATCACGTTTGCTCTAAGAGGGAATATTTTAAAACTTTCATGAAAAATGGAAAAGGTTCCATGTCTTTGGCTAACGGAGAGAAGGTTTCCGTTGAGGGTGTCGGGATGGTGAAACTCAAGATGTTCGATGGGGTGTAACGTACTTTGGGTGGTGTGGCATATGTCCCAAAGTTGCGAAAGAATTTGATATCTGTTGATGTAAAAAACTAGATCACTCTAATTATTCAATCACAGATAAATAAATAAGACAAAGATTTTAAAGTGGTTCGGCTAGGAATAAAGCCTACGTCCACTGTTATGTTATTGCTGAGTGTTTGTGGAATTCTTGATTACAAATTCTCTCAAGAAATTCCGGTCCCCTTGAATGGGTTTGATACAAGGTATTTATAGCCCTTAGGCTGTACATGAAAGGTCCGATACATTAAATGAAATACATATGAAAGGGTAATACATTTAATGCAGCGTGTGCGTCAAGAATATAAACATTCAATGAACAGTTGAACAATTGTCCGTTTAATGATACGGCCGAGATGCAGCTCGGACCGCCTTAGTTGCTTGTCGTTCAGGAGTTCATCGGAGCGCTGGAGTTCCTCGGAGTGTTGTAGTTCCTCGGGGTATCCTTGTTGCTCGGAGCGAACATGACTTGGTCGGGGGGAAATAAACCTCCTCGTTGTTATTGTGCCATGTAGATTGACACGTGTCTTCTTATTATTGGTCCACGTCAGTAGATTAAATTTGGTATCAACAGAAGCCCCCAATGCTTCATGCTTGATGGGTTACTTGAAAGGATGGAGTATTTATTCTGCAATGTTGCTCGGTGCTCGTGAAATTCTTGATCTACCTTCTTGATTTGTTCAACATAAAGTTCATTATCTCCTGGACGAAGTATGATGCAGGCTGATCGATGGTTGCTAATCTTTCTTTAGAGGAACTCCGTGTGCTATGTATCACCCCTGGGAATTTGGATGTAGCCATGCCATAGTATGCAGCTTGTAGCTTGTCATAATCTTCAAGTATGTTGATCGGTTTGCTAGCCGACCTACTGCCTCCTATGAGCTAGTGGTGGACTTCGAAACATTTTCATATAACTTCTTCTTCAATATTGGTTGGGATAGTAGTAGCAAAGATCTCAATACTGTTGATGTTGATTTTGATTTCTACCTCTGCTCGGGGACGAATAAGAGGTTCTCAGGGACGAGAAAGTGCTTCTCGGGAATGGGCTAATGCTTCTCGGATAGATCATCTGTGATGAATATCAGAATGTTGAAAGGTCTTAACTTCATAAAATCCTCTTATATTTTAGATGATCCTCCTGCTGGTGAGGAACCTGTTTCAAAAGTAGAAGGAAAAGAAACCAATAGAATAGGAATCTCAATGTAATAGTTAGTATACATTTTCATTCTCAATGTATTTTGTTTTTTGAATTTAACGAAAGACTTTCATTTTTATTCGCAATCTTAATTGCTATTGTCTTGTAAAATACTTTACATGTGTGCATATGTATAACAATATTGTGTTGTTCATCGACCAACTTAGTAATAAAGAAGTTACAAGTATTAGTAACGTTGCTCGATCACTTAATAATAAAGTAATGAGTATAAAAATGTTAAAATTTTTCCAACCAACCAAGGTTGTTAAATTATGCTTGTCGACCAACTACAGTTGATGGGTTTTTATCCCCGACCAGCCATACTTGGTTCAATTTGAAATATTTTGTTCTTCGAGGAATTTTTTGTAATAATCTTACCTCCCGACCAACATAAGTTGTAATATGAGAGTATATTTTTATCTTACCAACCGTAATTGATCATGCTGGTGTACACCTCTTAACCAAAGGAGTAGTAGTTTTTTGGCTCCTTAGAGCTTTTGGCTCCTTAGAGCTGTCCTCCTAACCAAAGGAGGTTGACTCCTTAGAGCACTTTTGGCTACTTATAGCACTTTTTGGCTCCTTAGAGCACTTTTGGCTACTTATAGCACTTTTTGGCTCCTTAGAGCACTTTTGGCTACTTATAGCACTTTTGGCTCCTTAGAGCACTTTTGGCTACTTATAGCACTTTTTGGCTCCTTAGAGCACTTTTGGCTACTTATAGCACTTTTTGGCTCCTTAGAGCACTTTTGGTCCATTAGCTCTGACGATATCCTGGCGCTGAATGAACCTTCAAAATGTTTGACTGATGATAGTATGCAGCAAACTCCTCGTTTTTAAATTGTGTTCCATGGTCTGTGATGAAGGCATGAGGGAGACCATATCGGCAGATGATGTTCTTCCAAACAAATTGGTACACCTTCCTTCTCTTATGTCATGTCAATAAGTGGCTCAGCTTCTCTCCACTAAGTAAAATAATCTACTGCGATGACGAGGTATTTGAATCTTCCTCGAGTCGTCGGTAATGGTCCAACCAAATCAATCCCCACATGGAAAATGGCCAAGGATAAATGATGGGTGTCAACAATGTTTGTGAAGTTCTTCGGATGGAGGAAAAGCGTTGGTATTTGTCACATTTCTTGGCATAAGCTATACAATCAGGTCTCATCGTCGGTCAGTAGTATCCCTGCGTCATCACCTTTTGCAAAAGTGTTCGACCTGCTACATGGGCTCCACAGGACCCTTCATGGATCTCTTTAATCAATTCACCTCGGAGGGATGTACACATCTTTGCAAACCTGCCATAATTCCTCATCGAGCAGCTTTAAACTTCCATTTCTTGGCAGCGAGCTTATCTTCCGAATACCATTATACCAAGCAGCTTTAAACTTCCATTTCTTGGCAGCGAGCTTATCTTCCGAATACCATTATACCGAGCAGCTTTAAACTTCCATTTCTTGGCAGCGAACTTATCCTCCGAATACCATTAATTAGTACATACCGAGCAGCTTTAAACTTCCATTTCTTGGCAGTGAGCTTATCCTCCGATAATTGTTCTTCCTTAATATATGCTCTGATAGGATCCATCCAAGATGTTCCTAAATCAAGGGTAATAATATTCATCGTCAGGTCTTCATCTATGCTCCAACTTTCTAATACTTCAATTGATATCGTTCTTCGCAGCTCGGTACGAGTAGCTGATGCTAATCGGGCCAAGGCGTATGCTCTCACATTCTCCGTTCTTGATATTCTTACCAGTTGGACAGCAACAAACTCTGATACCAACTCCATCACCTTTGCTTGATACTTGATCATCAATTCTCCTTTGGTTGCATATATTCCCAACATTTGATTTACGATCAATTGAGAATCACTGAAGACAATAACCTGATGTGCCTCCATAGTATTTGACAAATTAAGACCTGCAACCATGGCCTCATACTCAACCTCATTATTAGAAGCTTTGAATTAGAAACGTAGGGCGTATTCCATGTCGACCTCGTCTGGGCTGTTCAAAACGATCCCTGCCCCACAGCCTGTAGTGCAAGATGAGCCATCTACATATAGTCTCCATATAGGCAATTTGTCTTCTAATTTCTGGTCTGACAGAGTTCCTCGGTGGAATACTTTTCGCTTTCTTTCATCATGTCCTGATAGTTCTGAATACACCTCTTGAATTTCGATATACCTCCTGAACTTCAATATTCCTCCTGAACTTCAATATACCTCCTGAACTTCAATATTCCTCCTGAACTTCAATATACCTCCTGAACTTCAATATTCCTCCTGAACTTCAATATACCTCCTGAACTTCAATATTCCTCCTGAGAAAGTGATTAGTCGGGGTTGAATTTGATGCTCGACTGCATGATGATATAAGAATGTGCCACCAAATGAACAAATATATCTGTAATAGAAGCCCCCAACTGTGAAATGTGAACTTTGAATGAGATTTATCGACCAATACCAACCGGAGATGGATTTTATCTACCAACCGGAGTTGGATTTTGTCTACCAACCGGAGTTGGATTTTATCTACCAATCGGAGTTGATGGTAATTGATAATAAATGATGAAGACTTCCTCGGAGCTGACCAACAGATTGTTGGGAATAAGATAATATAAATGCTGGAGACCTCCTCGGCGCTGACCAACAGATTTGTTGGGAATAAGATAATATAAATGCAGGATACCTCCTCGACGATGACCAACAGATTGTTGGGAATAAGATATAATATAAATGCAGGATACCTCCTCGGCGATGACCAACATATTGTTGGGAATAAGATATAATATAAATGCAGGATACCTCCTCGGCGATGACCAACAGATTGTTGGGAATAAGATAATATAAATCCAGGATACCTCCTCGGCGATGACCAACAGATTATTGGGAATAAAATATAATATAAATGCAGGATACCTCCTCGGCGATGACCAACAGATTGCTGGGAATAAGATATAATAAATTCCGGAGATATCCTTGGAGCTGAATAAGATATAATAAATGCTAGAGACATCCTTGCTGAAATGAGAATAGAATATGCATCCAAATAGATATAAAGAATAATTCAAAATAATAAAGTGCCTCGCCGATCCGTCGAGGTAGAATCATATAATGCCGAACAAGAATAAGATCTTTCAGAACATAAGAATATGGCCGAGAATGTTGTCAGGCCTGAATATAAATAAGAATTATCCGAACGAATGTTGTAATTCTCCTTAAAGCTGAATAAGTATCTTGTCGAGGCATAATTGCAGAATGCCGAATAAGAATAATATTTTCCAGAACATAAGAATATGGCCGAGAACTTTGTTGGGCCTGCATATAAATAAGAATTACCCCGACCAACTATCCGTTGGGGGTGAAATATAATAAATGTTATAGTTCTCCTCAGAGCTGAATATGATAATAAGTATCTCGCCGAGCTCCATATTGAGATGAATATAGAATATGAATCCCAAGGGATATATAGAATAATTTGTGCTTGAGCCAATATATATGAGCCTGAATATAAATAAGAATGACCCCGACCAACTATCCGTTGGGGGTGAAATATAATAAATGTTGTAGCTTTTCCTTCAGAACTGAATAAGTATCTCGTTGAGCTCCATGATGAGATGAATATATAATATGCATCCGAATGGATGTGCTTCAGCATTCGTCGGCATTGAATCGTGTGCCTGTAAAAATTAATATTTTGCTCTACCATATGTGTAGGCTGAATTGATTAGTCATGAGAATAATTTACTCATCCAATCAATATATGATATGTATCAGCATAAAATTTTCAAAATATGAAATAATATTTTTGTGCCACATGTGTGTGAGATGTACAAATTTTTATCAGATATGCATCATAAATAAGATGTAAAGTTTTTTTGTAAATTTATTTAATCTCCAACAACTAATCAGGTATAAGTTGCTGTTTGAAAATTATTTATCACTTGGTTTTAAAAATATTTTTGGGGTGATCATAAGTTAAAAAAGACTTAAGCCCCCTGCTTGTCCCCAAGCCGAACTCGTGTTTAAAGAAATATTAGGGGTGCTTAGCATTTTTTAATACCCCAAGATTCTACTGCTGCCGACAAACGACATGGATGTTGCCGACCAATCATTTAAGGATATCTCAAGTTATAGAATATATGGTTGGATGACCAGAATATATCGAATCTTTAGATCAAAAATAACATTCAATGTAAAATTTAAGCCTTAAGAATGTTAATTAAATGAATAAATATATAACCCACTAGATCATGTGATTTCGTCAAAGAAACCTCGTGATGTGATGATCGAGGGGCCAAAATATCAAATTTGTTCCCAGTCTTGATATGGTCATGATTATTTTACTGATCCTCTTTTACAAGAGGTGGGTAATGATTTTTCAGGTGAGAGAAAATTATTTTTTATATTGATCCCTTCCTATTCCCAATTTGGAGAGATAAAAATATGGTGAATGATCGAAATTATTACCAAATTTATATAAAAAAAAATCAATCAATTTGACTTTATTGACATAGATGGAAGATGAACCAAATTAAGTATATAGTTCATAAAAATGAATACAAAAAGACTTAAACTTGTGAATGCAAAGAGACTCCAACTTGAAGAGAGAAAAAATAGATCTGGGTCATGATTTCCATGAGAAGACTTTTCATTGTCTTTAACCTTTTCCCATTCTTTTATTAAAAATATGACGGGAATTTGAATAGACATCAAATATCTTACAAAATTTATTTCAAAATCAACAATGAAAATGATCAAATCTTATCATCGTCGTATATATTGGCATATGTAATCATTTAAAATATTTATTTCATGATATAAAATTAAAACTTGAGAATCAAGCAAAGAATTATGATTTATGAAATCCATTATTTTTCAGATTTCTACATAAGAATTAATCTAACAGTTATGATTTAAAAATCATGATATGCAACATTTTGCAGATAAAAATTGGACAATTAATTTATGTATATAAACATAAAAATCACGATTCAATCAAAAAATGTATGTATAATTGATTATACGTAGAGAAAATAAAAACTTAGCTTTTGGTGGAGAACAACGCTTGTAACACGTTTCCCACAGACGGCGCCAATCTGTTGATGTAAAAAACTAGATCGCTCTAATTATTCAATCACAGATAAATAAATAAGACAAAGATTTTTAAAGTGGTTCGGCTAGGAATAAAGCCTACGTCCACTGTTATGTTATTGCTGAGTGTTTGTGGAATTCTTGATTACAAATTCTCTCAAGAAATTTCGGTCCCCTTGAATGGGTTTGATACAAGGTATTTATAGCCCTTAGGCTGTACATGAAAGGTCCGATACATTAAATGAAATACATATGAAAGGGTAATACATTTAATGCAGCGTGTGCGTCAAGAATATAAACATTCAATGAACAGTTGAACAGTTGTCCGTTTAATGATACGGCCGAGATGCAACTCGGACCGCCTTAGTTGCTCGTCGTTCAGGAGTTCATCGGAGCGCTGGAGTTCCTCGGAGTGTTGTAGTTCCTCGGGGTATCCTTGTTGCTCGGAGCGAACATGACTTGGTCGGGGGGAAATAAACCTCCTCGTTGTTATTGTGCCATGTAGATTGACACGTGTCTTCTTATTATTGGTCCACGTCAGTAGATTAAATTTGGTATCAACAATATCCATTAGCCATTTAGATTCCAAGGGTTGCCGAGTGTCGGTGGCGGGTGGAGTCTTGAAAGTCACACGCGGTTGTATGGTCCTAGTGAGGGGAGAGGAGAGAGAGGGGTTGTATCGTCTAAATCAGACTTCGAGAAAGATGGGGAAGCGGTGTGCACAAGTGATCGAACGTTCGTGGCATGTCTCGTTTGTGAACAAAGCGGAGACATTGAGTGCTAGCTTTCTGAGACTAGACGGTAGTGATGATATAATACCTACTAGTGGAGGGGATGGATCGAAGTCCCCCTCCGGGGCCAACGGGTGATGTTGACTCGGTTTAGTTGCACACATACATTGGTTGATTAGAATCGAGGAGTTGTAGAGCTGTGATGGATTCGAGGTGTGTGTAGCTAGTTCATGGAAGGCCGATGAGTTATTGTTTGCGAGCATTGGCAAACGGGAGTTCTTCGTGACAAATACTTGGTACATCTTTCGAGGGTGAGATTTGGAGGGTGTGGGAGGTGAGGAATTTTCCCTCTCATCCGTGGTTATTTCTTAAGGTGGAAGATAGTGTTGATGTGTTTGAATGTTTTGTGTAAAGAAGGTGTATGCTATATGTATTGTGTGGGGGTGTACTCACCGGGTTACATGAGGAGCGAGCTTCACCGTATGGTTACATGGGAAGCATTCAGGGGAGTTCTTAGTTTAGAATTTGGTTCCTCGGCGGGTGGAGTCGTTTGGAGTCTTGGAGTGAAGACTTGCGGTATCTCACTTCATGGTTGAAGTTTGAGTTGGCTTAGCGTCGGGTGGAGCGAATTGGCTTGTTAGATGTCGGGATGATCTTCGAGCGGATTTGATGTTTGCATTCCGAGTTCGGTTGGATCGTGAGAATCGCCTGGGGGAATCGCATTAGCTTGGTAGATGGTGGGACAGTCTTTAAGCGGGTTCAATTTCAGCATTCTAGAGATTGGTTGGATCGTCAGGATCGCAAAGGTGGAGTTTGTTGGTTTTGGCTCTCCTATTTTTTCAGTTTTGGTTTATTTACAAATTTGCCATTTTCAAATCTATAAATACAAGTGTTATTTCTAGGTTTTGGGAGAGGACAAGTTTGAGAGCTATTTTGTGAGTAATCAAAGCTAAAGAGAGATAGAGCTCCCATTTGAGGGGTGAGTTCTTGTGAGGTTGTGAGTGACTTTCTAAGAGAGATAAATTGTGTGTGTGTATAACCTTTAGGTTCCTCCATTTATCTATAGAAAAAAGAAATCCTCCTAGGTGGATGTAACCTAAATATGGGTGAACCACGGTATATCGTTGTTGTTTTGCTTTGATGATTGCTTGTATGTTCTTATTGTCTCTTCATTGATGCTTGGTTGAATTGATTGGGAGTTTGCACACTAGTTCATTTTCCGAACAAGGTCTTGGGTGTTTTCCGCACACCAAGTGTTTGATAAAATTCCCGAGTGAGTTTTATCATCTTGGTCGCTAGAGATAGTCTTGCTTTAGCGTAACAAGTTCAAACTTTGAAAATGCCTTTTGGCCTTGTCCCACATCGGTGGGTTCTATAAAAATGAGTTGAGTATATCTAAAATTTATTTGGAACAAATGGGCAAGTCCTTTGGGCATTAGATATTTTGTGTGTATTGGTGGGGGATTTATTGGGTCAAGTCACACGCGCGCGCCGCCGCCGCCATCCGTCCCACCCGTGTCTGGGTCGTGGGCTTGGGCTCATTGAGAAATAATTTTTTGGACAAATTAATTGACGATTTTTTGGGCTTTAAAAATTATTTTTAATGGTTTTTTTAATTCCGAAAGGAAAAAAAAACGTGTTTGATTCCGAGTTGATCTTTTCAACCCAGTTGCCCACTTCTTTCCAGAATTTTCTCTCCACGTTTTTTGTCCAACGTCTTTTTTGTTGCCCCATAAAAGAGGTATTCCACCTTCGATTTTACACAGACCCGTTCTGCAACTTTTCCAAACACAAAATGCTTCTGAATTTTTTTTCTACACTGGAATAATAAAATCCACCCCAGATTTATTATTAGATTCGAGAAATTATTACAAATGGATGTACATGGACCAGATTGATTCTTGTGCTTTATCAATCAATATTTCATTTATTGGAGGCTGTTTTATACTGGAGGTGACGAGGCAATTGTGACTGTCAGCACACATTGGACAGAGTCGCGAACCACCTTAAAGAGAGCGATATTGTCCGCGACTCAGCCGTGTTCTATAATGTATCTGCTTTCGGAATTTCTTATACTTTCTGTCTATGATTTATTTGCTCCAAAATTAGGTAATTTCATTCCTTAATTCTGCATTTATTTTAATACTGCTACAACATGAGATCATAGTGAGAATATATCTAACAATAATATGATCTCGACGTTTGATGTTTCACTTTTCGAGCCTAGCTAAGGCTTGTAATTTTGGTTAATTTCTTTCGGAGATGGTTTGGGTCATTTTTCTATTAATAGCCCCATTCAGTCTTTTTCTTTAGTTTCCTTGTTACTTAACTTGTTCTGTCTTTTTCTTTTTCTTTTTCTGAGCTTTAATCAAAAAAACAAAATAGAGGTGGTAAGGGATTGCTAAAGCATACTCTTTCTCATCTATGAATATGGTGGTAAATTACTATTCCATTCTAGTTTGTTTTTCACAAAAAGCAGGACAACTTGCAGATCCAACGACCTCTGACAAGGAAATAAAGAGGATAAACTTGAAGAACAACACGGATTACCTTCTATAGTTATGATCCTCATAATCATAGTAAAGTAAATAATCAAAAGGTCAATGCAGCAGAGGGATTCATAGATTTAAATGCATCACTAATTAGGTGTATCTCTTAGTTTCTAATACTATACACATGTTATTAATGTTGGAAAAATTGGACTTAAATGGGTTTTAAGAAAGCTGTCCAGAATTTTCTGGACAGAATTTTGAGCAACTTTGAGCTCAAATTTAGGTGGGACCCACACTAAGAAAATTGTGGGACCATATACGAACGCGTTCACCTCCGCAAGGAGATTAACGTAGTATATTCATATGTCCAATTTCAATAAGTTATGAATGATAATTATGTCCCCAAAGTGACTCACAAAGCAATGAAAGTTAATGAATTGGGTGTGTTTTTACTCTTGTCCCACATTGGAAGAGTAGTGGAATTTTGATGAGTTAATAACACCCCAAGTATGGACTAAGGCTTGGATGCCTTGGGGGTATCCCAACTCTTTGAAGGGGAGATGACCTAAGCTATGCACGGGTTGACTTTCGGTCAAAAGTCCACACGCGCGCTCGCGTCCGTCCGTCCGTCCGTCCGGCCGGCTCGGCTCGGCTTGGCCTTGGGTTTGGGCTTATAAAATTCTCCTACATTTTTTGGCCGAATTTATTTAACTTTCTGGGCTTTAATTATTAATTAATTACGAAATTAATTAATTAATTAATAAACTGTTGGCAGTTATTGCCAACAGTCAACAGTTAATTTCGTTTACTGTTTTGGCAGTTATTTGCCAACCGTCACCTATTTTGCTATAAATACAGATGCCTCCCTTCGTTTTTAATAAATGAAAATTTTCTCTCCTCCAGAATTGCTGCCATTTTCCTTCCTGAAATTTCCTGTCATATTCTCTTCAGAAAATTCTTTTTCTGCATAGCATCTGTTGCATTGTTGTTGAGTATGGAACACAAAATTTGAGTTCGCTGCAATTAATTATTGTCGTGCTACATAATTAATTGGAAAATCCGTTCTATCTTGGGAGACAATATTCATCAACCTCGGAGCACATTGGAGGGAATAAATTGTCTTAAGGAAACTGTTCATAACAGGGCTCGGATTAATCTTTAATTCTTTTATTATTTCTGCAAATTCAAGTAAGTGTTTCATTTATGTAATTCTGTTTTAATTCTGTAATTATATTAAATTCATAATTCTGTACAATTGTTATTTATAAATAGTAGACATAACAATCTTAAGACAATTTAATCAAGTTCTACTGTTTTTAGTGTACAAATTTTTTTTTTATTACAGAAATTTATTTGTTGGAAATAAATCTGTTTTGACAGAATAAAATGAATTAATTTACTGCTTTATTGTAGAAATTAGTAAAATAGTTTTGATATAGAAATTAATTTCTATACTGTTTTTATATTCTGTTTTAGAAATAAAATTTTATTTGTGTATTCTTGTTAAAATCTGTTTATCCAAATTTTATTTTTAATCTTTAAATTACAATTCTGTTTTGTATAGAATTCTTTTTATTATTAAAAATTAGTGTGACACAGATTTTATATTTAATTCTGTTTTGTACGGAATTCTGTTTATATTATAGTTTAATTCTGAATTTTATTTGGAATTCATTTATTGTGAATTATATTTGGAGGAAATTGGTGCACAGAATTTTGTATTCTGTTTTGATTAATTCATTATATATGAATTTTATCTTTGATAAAAATTCTGTTTTTGTAACAGAAATGGAATCACAAAGTACGAACACTACTCCTACGAAACTGATTGTCACCAACATAAATGTGACTGCACCCGTATCTATGCCACACGGGGAGAAACCTGAAAAGTTCATTGGGGCTGACTTCAAACGTTGGCAAGGACAAATTTACTTCTATCTCACTTCCTGCCAACTGGGCAGGTTTGTATATGAAGATTGCCCCTCTATTCAAGAGGGAGATGACGCTGAAAAGGTTGCTGCTGTCGATGCTTGGAAGCACTCGGACTACCTATGCCGAAATTATATTTTGGCCTACTTGGACAAGACTTTGTACCATGTCTATTGCACTATCAAAACTTCCAAGGAATTATGGAATTCTTTGGAAAAGAAGTATAAAACTGAAGATGCTGGGATGAAGAAATTTATCGTTGGGCGTTTTCTGGACTTCAAAATGGTTGATTCTAAATCTGTAATCTCGCAAGTACAAGAACTCCAAGTGATTCTCCACGACATTCATGCTGAAGGAATGTCAATTAGTGAAACTTTCCAAGTTGCTACAATTGTTGAAAAGTTGCCACCTTCTTGGACTTTGTTCAAAAACTATCTCAAGCACAAGCGTAAGGAGATGAATGTGGAGGAGTTGGTGGTCCGGCTAAGAATCGAAGAAGACAACCGTGAGTCTCAAAAGAAAAGTGGGAAGAATCCGATGGAAACAAAAGCCCATGTCGTTGAAGGTCCTAAAAAGAACAAACGAAAGTATGATGGGGAAGGCACTTCCAAACATAACAAGAAAAAGTTCAAAGGCAAATGCTACAATTGTGGTAAACCGGGACACCGCTCAAGTGAGTGTCGTAAGCCTAAGAAGCAAAATAAAAATAACTCTCAAGCAAATGTGACTGAGGGTGAAAATATCACCAATGATTTGGCGGATATGAATCTAATACCAAGGAATGGTGGGTGGACACTGGAGCCACACGACACATTTGTGAAAACAAATGGATGTTCTCCACCTATAAGCCTTTGGAAAATGAGGAGAACCTTTTTATGGGAAATTCTTCCACTTCTAAGATGGTGGGACAAGGAAAGATTGCTTTGAAAATGACTTCTGGAAATGAACTTACTCTCAACAATGTTCTTCACGTGCCTGATATCCGAAAGAATCTGATTTCTGGATCTCTCCTTACTAAGAATGGTTTTAAACTTGTGTTTGTGTCTGATCGCTTTGTGTTGTCTAAAAATGACATGTATGTAGGAAAGGGCTACCTAAATGAGGGGCTCTTTAAACTGAATGTTCTTACTGTAACCCCTAAAACATTTGTTTCAATGAATGAAGTTGCTAGTTCTTCTTACTTGATTGAGTCATCTAATATTTGGCATGCTAGATTGGGACATGTTAATTTTGATACATTGCGTAAATTAATTAACTTGGAATTTTTGCCAAAATTTAATATTGATAAAAATCATAAATGTGAAATTTGTGTGGAATCTAAATTAGCTAGATTACCTTTCCATTCTATTGAAAGGATAACTGAACCTTTAGATTTAATTCACACCGATATATGTGATTTAAAATTTGTTCAAACTAGAGGTGGGAAAAAGTATTTTATTACTTTTATTGATGATTGCACAAAATATTGCTATGTATATTTGTTACATAGTAAAGATGAGGCTATTAATGCATTTAAACAATATAAGAATGAAGTTGAGAATCAATTCAGCAAAACGATAAAGGCTATTAGAAGTGATAGAGGAGGTGAATATGAATATCCATTTGAGGAATTTTATTCTGAAAATGGGATTATTCATCAAACAACCGCTCCTTATTCTCCTCAATCGAATGGTGTTGCTGAACGCAAAAACCGTACTTTGAAAGAAATGATGAACTCAATGTTATTAAGTTCAGGAGCTCCACAAAATTTGTGGGGGGAAGCCTTACTTTCTGCTAATTACATTCTCAATAAAGTACCTCACAAAAAGACTCACAAGACACCTTATGAATTATGGAAAGGTAGAAGACCTTCCTATAAATATTTACGAGTGTGGGGGTGCTTAGCCAAAGTGATGGTTCCTAAACCTAAAAAGGTAACAATAGGGCCAAAAACTGTGGATTGTGTATTCATCGGTTATGCTACTAATAGCAGTGCATATCGATTTCTAGTTTGTAAATCTGAGATTTCAGACATTCATGTAAATACGATTATTTAATCGAGGGATGCTTCATTTTTTGAAAATGAATTCCCGTATAACATGACCCGAGAATCTGGTCCTCCTAAAAGGACAAATCAAGCTACTACAAGTGGTACTCATCAACCTATTGAATCAATAAAGGATGAACCAAGACGTAGTAAAAGAGCAAAAACCTCGACTTCTTTCGGTCCGGATTTTCTAACATATTTGTTAGAAAATGAACCTCAATCGTATAAAGAAGCTATATCCTTACCCGATGCTTCCAATTGGAAAGAAGCAATTAATAGTGAAATTGAATCCATATTACAAAATCATACATGGGAACTAGTGGATCTTCCACCAGGTTCAAAACCGTTAGGTTATAAATGGATCTTCAAAAAGAAATTGAAGGCCCATGGATCAATTGATAAATATAAAGCTAGACTTGTAGCTAAAGGCTATAGGCAAAAGGAAGGGTTGGATTACTTCGACACGTATTCACTGGTAACAAGAATAACGTCCATTCGGATGTTAATAGCAATAGCTGCTATTAATGGACTTGAAATACATCAAATGGATGTAAAAACTGCATTCTTAAACGGTGAACTAGACGAGGAAATTTATATGGAGCAACCTGAAGGGTTCAAAGCTCCCGGACAAGAAGGAAAAGTATGTAAGCTTGTTAAATCACTATATGGATTAAAACAAGCACCTAAACAATGGCATGAAAAATTTGATAATGCAATGTTATCAAATGGTTTCAAAATTAATGAATGCGATAAATGTGTTTACTTTAAATACATTCAAAATGGATATGTCATTGTATGCCTCTATGTTGATGATATGCTTATCATGGGTAGTAACTTGGAAATTGTCAAAACGACAAAACAAATGTTGAGTAGTAGATTTGACATGAAAGATATGGGAATCGCCAATGTTATATTAGGAATTAAAATTTCTAGAACATCGGATGGACTTATATTATCTCAATCTCATTACATTGAGAAAGTACTTGAAAAATTCAAGAAGTATGATATTAGTCCTACCAAGACACCTGTAGATGTAAATTTACATCTAGCAAGAAATAATGGAGAAAGCATATCTAAACTAGAATATTCTCGTATTATCGGCAGTTTAATGTATATCATGAACTGTACGTGACCGGACATAGAATACTCAATAAGTAAGCTAAGTCGATTTACGAGTAATCCAGGAAGAGATCACTGGAAAGCAATATTGAGAGTTTTGGGTTATTTAAAATATACTCAAAACTATGGATTGCATTACTCAAAATATCCAGTTGTTCTTGAAGGACATTGCGATGCAAATTGGATATCTGATACAAAAGACTCTAAGTCTACGAGTGGGTATGTGTTTACCCTCGGAGGTGCAGCCGTATCTTGGAAATCCTCAAAACAAACGTGCATTGCTAGATCGACAATGGAATCTGAATTCATTGCACTAGACAAAGCTGGAGAAGAAGCTGAATGGCTTCGAAATTTCTTAGAGGATGTTCCAAATTGGTCTAAACCTGTGCCCGCAATATGTATACATTGCGATAGCCAATCAGCGATTGGAAGGGCATAAAATCACATGTATAACAAAAAGTCACGACATATTCGTCGTAGACATAATACCGTTAGACAACTTCTCTCAAACGGAATTATCTCAATTGACTATGTAAAGTCAAAAGATAATATATCGGATCCACTAACGAAAGGTTTAAACCGAGAGCAAGTTGAAAGATCATCGAGAGGAATGGGTCTAAAGCCTATAAATAAATAAGAATCAATATAGTGGCAACCCAACCTAGCTGAATGGAGATCCCAAGATCTAGGTTCAATGGGCAAATCGAACTACGTTGTATTCAGTAAGCACTGGAGGATATATCATCCTATCCATTCCAAAGATGAGACAGTGCATATCTGCCGTGAAATTAGGATAAGTTATGCTTTTAATGACATCTATATCTTAGTACGTCTAAGTGGGGTATTGCAGAATACTCTTTATGGAAGTCACCTACGTAAGTAAGAAGGGGGCCACTTCTATGAGAATAATGAAAGGCATATTCTCTAAAATACTTGCGAAACCAAGTGGTGTTCACGGACAAAATGAACACAAACGTGAGAACCAACTGTGTTGAAGAATTGTTGTGTGAATATTGTTGTCTAGGTTTACAAAAACGGTTGACGGTTCAAGGACGTGAAGTCTACTGATTAACCAAGTAAATCCGATAGTATATCACTAAGGAAAGTTCAAGGCCACTAGGCTACTTCTCCTAATGCAATAAGTCTTCAGTTTTACTCAACTTGTGTCTACATCTGCATTAGCATCTGTTTTATTTTATTTATAGCGATATATCATTCATGTGGGGGATTGTTGGAAAAATTGGACTTAAATGGGTTTTAAGAAAGCTGTCCAGAATTTTCTGGACAGAATTTTGAGCAACTTTGAGCTCAAATTTAGGTGGGACCCACACTACGAAAATTGTGGGACCATATACGAACGCGTTCACCTCCGCAAGGAGATTAACGTAGTATATTCATATGTCCAATTTCAATAAGTTATGAATGATAATTATGTCCCCAAAGTGACTCACAAAGCAATGAAAGTTAATGAATTGGGTGTGTTTTTACTCTTGTCCCACATTGGAAGAGTAGTGGAATTTTGATGAGTTAATAACACCCCAAGTATGGACTAAGGCTTGGATGCCTTGGGGGTATCCCAACTCTTTGAAGGGGAGATGACCTAAGCTATGCACGGGTTGACTTTTGGTCAAAAGTCCATACGCGCGCACGCGTCCGTCCGTCCGGCCTAGCTCGGCTCAGCTCGGCTCGGCTCGGCTAGGGCTGGGGCTGGGGCTGGGGCTGGGGCTTGGGCTTATAAAAATCTCCTACATTTTTGGGCCGAATTTATTTAACTTTCTGGGCTTTAATTATTAATTAATTACGAAATTAATTAATTAATTAATAAACTGTTGGCAGTTATTGCCAACAGTCAACAGTTAATTTCGTTTAACTGTTTTGGCAGTTATTTGCCAACCGTCACCTATTTTGCTATAAATACAGATGCCTCCCTCCGTTTTTAATAAATGAAAATTTTCCCTCCTCCAGAATTGCTGTCATTTTCCTTCCTCAAATTTCCTGTCATATTCTCTTCAGAAAATTATTTTTCTGCATAGCATCTGTTGCATTGTTGTTGAGTATGGAACACAAAATTTGAATTCGCTGCAATTAATTATTGTCGTGCTACATAATTAATTGGAAAATCCGTTCTATCTTGGGAGACAATATTCATCAACCTCGGAGCACATTGGAGGGAATAAATTGTCTCAAGGAAACTGTTCATAACAGGGCTTGGATTAATCTTTAATTCTTTTATTATTTCTGCAAATTCAAGTAAGTGTTTCATTTATGTAATTCTGTTTTAATTCTGTAATTATATTAAATTCATAATTCTGTACAATTGTTATTTATAAATAGTAGACATAACAATTAACAAGTCATCCTTATATTGTGAGACTGCAAGAGATTTTATTTCACAGATTAAGGAACATGTTAGAGATCTTCATTCAATGAAGTAAGTGACATTAGACCACTCAAAGCAGCTTAGCCAAATATTTTAGAAATACGAACTGGTGGATACTAAAGCTTTATCACAAATTTAAAGCAATTGGCTAAAAAAAATTTGGTCTCACCACTCTATAATTTAGAAGTGCACCAAATTACAGGTTTGAAACAAGTGAAAAACATATAATAAGCTGTACTTCTTCGAAATATAATTATGTATTACAGTGATTAATTTATTAGAGAATTAAGATAAAGGTAATGTTCTTTCCTATTTTTTAATTTTTAGGACAATGTTTTTTAAATTTATAAATCTAGTCACTGTGATACAATAACATTTATTTGTGTGGTTCCTTTAGAGTTAGGAATTCATTTTTTTGGTCCGCGCCAGCGACACAATTTTTCACTATTTTCATGGTACTTTTAATACATGGACTAAATTTATAAAATTACGTGGAGTGTTCCATTTTTATACATTTTGAAAATTATGAGGACTTTTTCTCAAAACTCCCTTAATTTATATTCGGAGCTTGTAAATAAAACCTCAAGGTAGACATGGGGACAACATGCGACTTTTGCACACATACTAACCAAGTCTTCATTAATTGTTTTTCATGACCATATCCATCTACATCTTGTACTCAATAATATCGATCTCTATCTCTCTATAGCCTGATCTCTACAAATCCATGTTTGTAAGATTATAAAATAATTTGCAAGGCTGGCCCCATCCAGCCATATTTCGGACCCACCATTTCTATCGTAATCATAACAGACTTTTGAGTATACGTTGAACCATTGAGAAGATGGTCGTGGCATCGGTGCATTAAATAGACACGGAGATGATGAATGAGCCTAACTAATGTACTTCACTACAAAACAATTTTTCAAATGGTGATAAACACCTGTACGGTTGTACCAAACACTACAACGAAGATATTCAAACAAAGGAGTGTTTATGACTTTGGTTGAGGAGATGATAAGGTAAATCATTCCAGACAAAGACACTACATTTCATCC
This sequence comes from Sambucus nigra, assembly GCA_949130495.1. Taxonomy (NCBI): domain Eukaryota; kingdom Viridiplantae; phylum Streptophyta; class Magnoliopsida; order Dipsacales; family Adoxaceae; genus Sambucus; species Sambucus nigra. The sequence continues at coordinate 377,008,030 of OX422219.1, read as the reverse complement.
TATTTAATTAAAAAATTTGTGCTAAAGTAACCCCCAATTTCCTCATGGCACCATGAAATGCTTTAGAAGGACTGTCCACTTTGTTTAAAAAGTTGTGTTGGAATCTCCATGAGAAAAAAAACTAGGGTGCCTTTAACACGACGAAATTGAAAACAATAGTTATAATGCACACGCGACACATGTTTTTGTTGTTAATTTAAATATATGTTTGCGGTCTAAGATTGTGAGCGTAGATTAGTGGAAGTGCAAGAAACTCATTTTGGATGGGGCACTCGAAGAAGTTGTGGATGTAGGGGTTCAGTGGTGGGAGTTCCGCAGCCGAATATTTTAGAGGTTATTTTTATATCATAGATATAGCATGTTTTACTAGATTTTAGTCCAGCCCAATGCTCCGACACTTTATAATCTTTGTTCTACAAAAGAAAGCACGTGAATTTTATGAAAAGGTTATTATATATAGGTCATATTAGACATTTCTTTACTCATTCTAATTCCACCATGTTTTCCACCAACATATAGGTCCTACTCCAAATTTTTTAGAATTTTTTCTAATAATTATACCCTTTTAAATAAAAGCAACCATTCGTAACTTTCTTGGAGGAAGTTACATAAGTGATTGAACTTTTTTTTTTTAATTTTCAAATGATCATAACTTTTGATTGACAAATCCGTTTTTCGCAACATTACTTTTTTTGAAATCTCCTTGTCAAGATCTATCGAACAAGACCCATGAAACCTATAAAATTTTAAAGAAAAAAAATTACACATACAATAAACTTTATTGTATGCACAAGAAAATGAAATAATCTTATATCAATGATATTTTCACATTTTTTGTGTTAATATTACACATAGAGTAAAATTTACTAGTTAAATAAATGGGTCAAATATATATATATATATATATATATATATATATATATATATATATATATATATATATATATATATATATATATATATATATATATAAGAGAGAGAGAGAGAGAGAGACAGAGAGAGAGAGAGAGAGACTCCCTCTTGTAAAGACTCCTTATATTACAAACCCTGGTACATACTATTTTTTTAAAATAGTAAAATAATGAATTTTTTGATGAAGTTTCATGGATATAATCTCCACAGCGAGAAGATCTTCCCCAATTTTTTTCATCAAAAAATTCAATAAAAAAACCGTTGAGATAGAGTGATATGTAAAAAAATGGTATAAATATGCATTTACGACCGTTGAAATGTTGGCGATCATCGAGATAGAGTGATATGTAAAAAAATGGTATAAATATGCTTTTACGACCGTTGAAATGTTGGCGATCATCTAACCCACTTTTTGATTGAATTTTTTTATGAAACTTCATGGATATGATCTCGACAGTGAAGAGATCATATCCATGAAGTTTCATCAAAAAATTAAATCAATAAAGTGGTTGGCGCCGACCCAACATTTCAACGATTGAAAATGAATATTTATACCTTTTTTTACATATCACCTCATCTCAACGATTTTTTTATTGATTTTTTTGATGAAAAATAATTGGAGATGATCTTCTAATCATGGACATCATATCCATGAAGGTTCATAAAAAAAATCATTTTTTTACTATTTAAAAAAAAATGGTATGTACCGGTCTACACCGTAAGGTGTCCTTATAGGAGACTTTATATATATATATATATTTTAAATAGTAAAAAAAATATTTTTGGACAGATTTTTTTTATGATTTTTAAACATTTCAATAGGACCATAAAAAAATAATCAGCTCAACATGAATTTTTTTGTTATTTTAAAAAAACCGGTCAAACTTTGTCAATTTTTAAGTTGTTAAAAACTCACAAAGTTTGACCGATTTTTTTAAAATAGTAAAAAAAATTATTTTGAATTGTTTTTTTTATATGGGCCTACAGAAATGTTTAAAAACTATATAAAAAAAATTTGCTCAAAAATATTTTTTTTGACTATTTTATCAAAATTGGTCCGCGCCAGCGGTATGCAAACAGAGGTCCTCATGAGATCCTCTCTCTCTCTCTCTCTCTCTGAGAGAGAGAGAGAGAGAGAGAGAGAGAGAGAGATTATTTGAGTCATTTATTTAACCAGTAAATTTTATTGTTTGTATAATATTAACACAAAAAATGTCATTGTTTGTGAAAATATCATATATATGAAATTATTTCATTTTTAGTGAGTTTATAGATTATTTGAGCCGTTTATTTAACCAGTAAATTTTATTGTTTGTATAATATTAACGCAAAAAATGTCATTGTTTGTGAAAATATCATATGTATAAAACTATTTCATTTTTAGTGTATACAGTAAAGTTTAATATCTGTGTATATAGATAGATAGATAGATAGATAGATAGATAGATAGATAGATAGAGAGAGAGAGAGAGAGAGGCCTATTGTTAGTTTAACACATTTAGTTGTTCAAACACCCATTTATCCAATATTTTTATTTATTTTTTAAGATCTGCGCCAACGGAAACCCATGCCAATTCTATCCACTACAAACCAAAAAAGACACCTATTGTTAGTTTAACACATTTAGTTGTTCAAACACCCCTTTATCTAATATTTTTTTTAATTTTTTAAGGTCTGCGCCAATGACAATCTATGCCAATTCTATCCACCACAAACCTAAAAAAGAAATCTATAAACTCATATATATATATATGAGTTTATAGATTTCATTTTTCGAATTATGGTGGGTGGCGCGAACCCTTTAAAAATAAGAGAATTTTAAAGAATCCAACAAACTATCCAATGTTGAGATCATACTCTACTCAGCAGAGAAATAAGAAACGCGTGGCTCAAGATGCATGGTACAAGATTGTGTGGCTCAAGAAGCCTGGTACAAGATTTGAAATTTTACACCTTTTCTTTTTCTCATTAAGAGCAAGTCTTACGGGTATGCTAAACATGTATAAATGCCCTATACGTGTATGCTATGGGTAAGGCAGAATGCCAAATATAACCATTCGTAAGGTATAAAATAACAAAGATGCAATTGGACTAGTTGGTTTTTTGTGGGACCCGCACCCAAAACGGAACATCATGTTCCGCGCAAGGAAGAAAAAAAGAATAGATATTTGCTTAAGCGGAACATCATGTTCCGTCCAAGCATTTGCCTATTTTCAACATTTATACTTTCATCCCCAACTGTTTCAAATGGTTTCAACGGTTAAATTTTTTTTTTTTATCCAACGGTTACATTTCAACGGCTATTTATTTATCTATCCAACGGTTACATTTTTTTTTTATAAATACGATTACTTATCTTCATTTTCATTTCTATTTGTATTCTAAACACTCTCAATTTGCATTTATATTTTTTTATTCAAAACACTCTCTAGTATCTTCAATATTATTATTACCAAAAATTATTTTTTTAGGTAAGTAAATATTATTTATTTACCCATAAATAATTTTGAAATTTTTATATTTGCTCAAAAATATTTTGTGATTATTTTACAATGGTTCGAGGTCAAAATATGTCTCAACACGACGATGAAGTATTATGCACCGCTTATGTAAATCAAACAAATGATGGTTTACGAGGAACTAATCGACCTAGCACATTATTTTGGGATCGAGTCGCCGAAGAATATAATACAACGACGGGTATCACTGAACGTCGGACGGGACCCAGCCTACAAACCCGATACAGTAAAATCTCGAGGCACGTAATGCTATATGTTTCTAAATTGAAAGATGCATCGATGACAAATCGTGCTAGTGGGACAGTTAACACAGATTGGGTAAAATCACTTATATCTTATGTAATTTTTTTTAAATATTATTTCTCTTAAATCTGTTGCTAACGAGTTAATAAAATTACATTGTCATTTTATTTTAGGTTACTGCAGCTAATCTAGCATTCCAGCGAGAGAACAAGGGAAAATCATTTAATTTTGAATCTTGTTACCAAATTTTAAAAGAACTCCACAAATTTCAAATTTCCCAAACATTTTTAGACTCTCCTCAATTTCATTTTGATTCACCAATGACGGGTGCGACAGAAAGTGAAGGAAGTCCGAATATTGGGTTTCCCCTAGGAAATTCCAAAGATGGGGAAGAAGTTAATATAGAAAGGCCTTATCCGAGGCCACCTGGAAGGAAAGAGATGAAGCAACGGGCTAAAGGAAAAGCGAAGGCTGCTAATATTGAGGTGAACCGAGAAATACTGAATAGTTGCTCTTCATTCAATGAATCATTTGAGCGATCATGTCAGGCTGATCGTGTACGTGACGAAGAGGCCCGTTTGGGGCTTAACCGTTCACTGCAACTTAAGGAGCGAAGTTTGGAGCTCAACGAACGCAGTATATTGGCTATGGAGAGGAAAGATATGCGTGAACAAATATTGCTTGATCAACAATTTATGAGCACTGACACCTCAAACATGAATTCAATCCAGAAGGAGTACCATGAATACCTCGTGCTTAATATAATCAACAAAGCACGAGGCCATTCAAACTTTCCAAACTATCCACCACATGGAGGTCATTCTGGATTTTAAAATTTTTATGCTTTTGAGTATGTAACATGTTATTTACTATTATCGTTTGATCTACTTTGTAATATGATTTTATGGGTTGTTAAATGCATTTGTTTCAAATTTCCATAGATAAACATTAGTTCGGTACAATATTAACGATACAACATTAATAATAAAGATAACAACAAAACAACATTAGAAAAGAAACATAAATTGGGTAAAATCACACACTGTTATTGGTGAACACTCTCTAAATTTATACTGAACACATAAATTGGGTAAAATCATACACTCTTCGTATTCTTCCATTTATATTTTTATACTGAACACTCTCTTAATTTATGAAATGAATTTGTGAAATTACGCTTCAAATTGTGAAATGAATTTGCGTCAATCTTAACAATACAACATTAACAATAAAGATAACAACATAACAACATAACAACATTACAAAAGAAATACTAACTGGATTATATTTCTTAATTATCGAAATCCCAATCTATATCATCCAAATTTACAGCATCAGACATGTCATAATTTTGCGTTGATGGACCAGGTTGGCTAGTATGTTCTTGGGCACCAATATCATCCATGTGCGGTCGATACACTGTGGTCGCAGGTCGGGGATCTTCTGTGGGGTTGTAAAAGGCCGAGGTAGTACCACTAAAAAAATTAGGCGGGGGAGGAGTCCGCTCGTGAGATACACCAAACTCTTGGAGCTTCCTTGTAGCTATATCCAACTCATGACTCCAATAGTTATTAAGATGCATGGCTGCACCTAGTGCGGTGGCTCTCAAGGATTGCCAATAATCAGAGAATTCTCGACTAGTAAATAGGAGGTCATCGTATGTGGGCAATTCTTCATCGACCGTAATCCTGTCCGGCCATGGAACCGGAATCAATATGGGTACACCTGAAGGACTGCAAAATGGTATATCCCAAGTCATCTGTGGTTGAGTGGGATTTACCCGACCAGTGGGAGTCTCATAAGCGCCAGGTGCCTGTGAAGGGACAGTCGGTATTTGGATGTGGTATGGCAGTGCGCTGGGACTTATGACATCCGTGTTGACTGCTCGATAGAGGGGTGGCATTACAAGGCCTAGGGACACTTGCTTCCAGTAACGGTCATACATGGGTTGAGAAACAATGGAAACGCTCGGGTCCATCTCGTCAATAATAATCTCATGCCTATCAGGGTGAAAGGGTATCCTCATCATTTGCGCGGGAGGGTCATTGGTATGCAAATTTCACCGGTGATCTGTCAGCGGCATCGATCACCCAAGTAATATACCCCCCCATATTGAGGATCCATAAGAACGCATCGTTTCAGTGATACGTACTTCGCATGTTGAACGTAGGCATGCATCTCCACAGTAGACCTCGAGTAAGCTAGCCAATTGATCGAACCTGGCGATCGCATTTCAATCTGACTCTGGGCTGTGGGAAAATTATACTGGATTGAGCCCTTTGTCTCCTTACAATTTAACCAATTTTGTTTCTTCCATCGATTAATCCTAGGCCAGCAGTCACCAGTATCTTCCCTCAATAAGGGACACGCCCGTTGTATGTATTCAAACTCGAAAAACTGCAATACAAAAATGAGTATTATTAAACCAAAAATTTTATATTTAAAACAACAAATATCACTTTTTAACACTTACCAATATGAGTTGCCAAAAACAATTCATAGAGTCTACGCGACATCTTGACAAGAGATGGAGAGAGTAGTATATGCGAGCTAGAATTGCCGAACCCCAATCGTATGATCCCACAATCTCCAAATCCTCCAAAGCAGTCAACCAACCAATAGGAACGTTGTCTCTTGCGGTCGGGAAAAAAATATGTCCCACAAAAAAAAATAAAAAAGCCCTAGCAATGTCTTCAGGGCTAACAATCACAGTATTTAACTTTATGGCCTCAAACCACTTATTTAAGCTCGACACTTTAACCCCGCAAGTATCACTGCAATTTGATTCAATGCCGGGAAAGTATCTATGTATAATGTCACCCCGGATTTGAGTTCTTCCATCAAGTACAATCAAGTATTTTCTATCATCCATCGGTACCATAGGACCGCTTCCGATGGGAATACCTACAAGATGGGAAGGATAACAATCAGTTGTAAATAAAATTAATGTACTTGTTGATACCAAAATTAGTATGCTGACATGGACGAATAATAAGAAGACACGTGTCAATCTACGTGGCACAATAGCAACGAGGAAGTTCATTTCCCCGACCAAGTTATGTTCACTCCGAGGAACTCCAGTTCTCCGAGGAACTCTTGAACGACGAGCAACTAAGGCGGTTCGAGCTGCATCTCGACCACAGCATTAATTGCCAGATAATCAACAGTTCAACTATTCATTGACTGCTTATCATCTTGACGCGCACGCTTGAAGAACATTAAATGGATTACCCTTTCATATGTATATCATTTAATGTATCAACCTTTCAGATTATGGCTCCGGGCTATAAATACATTGTATTACCCTCATTCAAAGGGACCGGAATTTCTTGATAGAACTTGTAATCGAGAATTCCCAAACACTCAGCAATAACATAACAGTGGACTTAGGCCATTCATATAAGGCTGAACCACTTTAAAAATCTTTGTCTCATTTTATTTATCTGTGATTGAATAATTAGAGCGATCTAATTTTTTACATCAACAGATTGGCGCCGTCTGTGGGAGTCGACTATTGTTATCGTTTTTCATCAAAAATCATTCATCATCAATGGCAGATAATCCGGAATCCAGCAATCGAAACGCTGGAAATGCTGGAAATCCTCCAAATCCCTCTGCACCTCCAGATCTGGCTGGAATTATGACGAATCTGGCTCAAGGACAAAACGCCATGCAGGAAACAATGCGGCAACTCATACAAACCCTTCATGGCAGTGCACCTGCACATTCGGGACAACGAAGTGGTCAGAGGCAAACCTATTTACTTTCTTCACGATCCAGGCGTTCGGATGCGTATCGTAATGAGGAATCTGATGATTTCTCTTATCAACCTGGGCAAACTTCATCAATACGTGCCACAGATACTGAGCAACGTGTTACTCTCTCTCTAGAGAGGACCAGTGCCATGGAAAGACTGAGCAAGGCGTCTCCTTTCAGTCGATTAGGCCCTAGGAGGAATAGGAGTCCACCTAAAGCTGTGTCGAGGACTTTTCGACAACCATCAGATCTAAGAGAATGATCAGCACAATCACGACCAGTTGCTCGTCAAGATAGATCTCAGGAAGCTACTTCAGAACAATCAATTGCTCGAACTAATAGGCCCGAGGAAGGAAATGATGCGTGGAAATGGTCCATTCAACGGTTGGAGGATAGATTGGGAGAAATGGCTAAAGCAAAGAACCCCCTACAACGAACTTTTGTTCGAGGGACACCTTTTGTACAGGCCATTGTGGATTTTCCTACACCGTCGAAATTTAAAGCACCCGTGGTGACTCCCAAATATGATGGAAAGATAGATCATGTTCTTCATATAGAGCAATATCAAGCTGCTATCGACATCTATGTTGTCCCCGACGAGATGAGATGCAGAGCATTCTCAGGAACTCTTACTGGATCTGCCAAGATATGGTACAACAATCTTCCTCAGGGTAAGATTTCAACTTTCTTTCAGTTGGCCGAGTTGTTTATTGGCAATTTATGTTTTGGAGCAAAGCCAGTAAAACGAGTAGCACACTTGTTAAGTGTTAGACAAAAACCTGGTGAGAAAACTAAAGATTACATAACTCGTTTCAATAACGAGAAGCTGGAAGTCATAGATTATGAAGAAAAAATAGCAATCACTGCCTTGATGAGTGGGTTGTTGACTAATAAGTTGTATTACACTTTGGCTAAAGATCCACCTACAACTATGTCAGAGTTAATGGCAAAAGCGACCAAAATCATGAATGCCGAGGAGGCTATGGCTGCGAAGAAGAATATGGATAAAGAAACCAAGGTGGAAGTCGATAAATCTAAAAAGAAAGAGCATAAGGGCAATGGTGGTGACAAGCATTCCAAGAATAATAGGTCGTCATGGGAAGTCCTGAAAAAATTCGATAATTATACTCCTTTGAAAATGGGTATTAATCATATCTTCGAAGAAATCAAGAATAACGAGGAGGTAAAGTGGCCGAAGAAACTGAAGTCAGACCCTGACATGAGGAACAGAGAGAAATATTGCGAGTTCCATAAAGATCATGGCCATATGACCAAAAATTGCATAGCTCTTCAAAACGAGATTGAAACACTCATCCGAAGAGGAAAGCTAGCAAAGTATGTTGATCGGGGAGGTGAAAGAAGAAATAATGACCGAACTAGGGAGAGGTCTAGATCTCCTCGTCGAGCAGAGGAAAAAAAGAAGAGAGACCATGAAGATGATCCAGATGATGACCCCGATCTTCCTAAGAAACTAAGGCAGCCAGAACGATAGGTATTTTCCATACGTTTGGGTCATTTGATTATAATGTTATTACAGGAGGAGATGCAGGAGGAGGAGACCTTACTACAGAAAGAAAGGCTTACCTCGGAGAGGCTCAAGCTTTCTCGTACATTCAGCGAATAAATTTGGCTGAGGAGGATTGCCCGAGGAAGGTAAACAAAGAGAAGCTGGTCATTGGCTTTTCAAAAAACGACCTGGCAGGTGTTCTTTACCCTCACGACGACCCTTTGGTGATCAAAATGAGGATGAAAGAAGTAGTGATTTCAAGGGTTCTGGTAGATAATGGTAGTTCGGTAGACATCATGTACTACTCATGCTTTGACAGTTTAAATTTAAAATTATCTCAATTTGAACCTTATCATAGACCCCTCCTGGGTTTTGCTGGCGAGAAAGTTTTTCCACTTGGGACGATCAAGTTGGATATATTCATTGGAACTTGGCCTGCTTGTCGAACAGAAAGAATACGCTTCTTTGTGATGGATAAGAACGTGCAGTCAACTTACAACATCATCATGGGAAGAGTTGGTTTGAAGAAGTTAGAGGCAGTTCCATCTACAGTACATCAGTGCTTAAAATTCCCAACAAACTTCGGAGTAGGAGTTGTGAAAGGTGATCAAAAAGTAGCTCGGGAATGCTATTATTCATCTGCCGAGCAAGAAGAGCTTGAAGAGTCAAGGAAAAAGACTACTACCTACCAGGTGGATGAAGGTACAGAAATTGAAACACTTGATCCCAGAGATGAATCCCAACTTGTAAAAGGATAGGTGGTAGAATCTACAGAAAATGTTATTCTGGACGACAAGCATCCTGAACGAGTAACCCAGATAGGTTCGTCGTTGGATGTTTCAATAAAATAGGAGTTGATAACTTTCTTGAGAAACAGGAAGAAAACTTTTGCATGGAGTCATAAAGACATGCCAGGAATAGATCCAAACTTCTTATGTCATGAGCTAAATGTGAATAAGGAGATCAAGCCTGTAAAGCAGAGAAGAAGAGTATTTAGTCCCGAGAAGAATCAAGTTATACAGGAGGAGGTCGAGAAGCTCCAGAAAGCCCAATTCATTGAAGATGTGAAGTATCCAGACTGGTTAGCAAATGTGGTGATGGTAAAGAAGAAAAATAATAAATGGAGAATGTGTGTTGATTTCACCGATCTCAACAAGGCATGCCCAAAGGATCACTTTCCATTGCCCAGAATTGATCAACTAGTAGATGCTACCTCGGGACACGAGCTGCTCAGCTTCATGGATGCTTACTCTGGCTACAACCAGATCAAGATGAAACCTGAAGATAGGGAAATTACTTCTTTTATTACCCCTAGGGGTACTTATTATTATAATGTTATGCCTTTTGGTTTGAAAAATGCAGGAGCGACATACCAGCGACTGATGAACAAGGTTTTTTTCGAACGAATCAGTTGCAATATGGAAGTCTATATCGATGATATGCTGATAAAGAGCAAGAAAGCTGTTGATCATCTAGTTAATTTGAGTCAGACCTTTGATCAACTGGATAAATACCAAATGAAGCTCAACCCGACGAAGTACACATTTGGAGTACGAGAAGGAATGTTCCTCGGGTACATTGTCAACCAACGAGGCATTGAGGCGAATCCAGAAAAGATCAAAGCTCTTTTAGGGTTGCAATCTCCAACAACGAAGAAAGAGGTGCAGAGTCTTACAGGACGAGTTGCAGCACTCAACAGATTTGTATCCCGAGAAACTGATAGAGGCCTCCCATTCTTCAAAACACTTGGAAAAACTTTCGAGTGGAATGATGAATGTGAAAAAGCCTTTCAAGACTTGAAGAAATATTTGGGAGCACCTCCACTGTTGTCTAGGCCAATAATGGGAGAAAAGTTGTACTTATACCTAGCAGTATCAGAGAATGCAGTCAGCTCGACATTGATCAGATTGGAGAATGGAGTCCAGAAGCCAATTTATTACACAAGTAAGGCTTTTCGAGGTGCATAGATCAGGTACCCAAAGCTGGAAAAATTGGCATTGGCATTAATTGAAGCAAGTAGAAGAATGAGGCCATATTTCCAGGCCCACACCATCGTTGTGTATACCGACATACCATTGAGACAAGCCGTTCATAAGACAGAGAAATCAGGGAGACTGATGTACTGGGCAATAGAGCTCGGTGAATATGATATTGTGTATGAACCCAGATCATCATTGAAAGGGAAAGCTGTAGCTGATTTCATAGCAGAGTTTACATATCCTGATACCCCCGAGGAATAAAAATTGCTCGCTGACCAACCTGTGGATGTTACAGGATCAACAGATATAAGTCCAGACCAACTCCGGTTGGTAAAAGGGCTTGTGGATGTAGAAAGATCATCAAATTCAAACCCAGACCAACTCCGATTGGTAAAAGGGCGAGAAGAGATGGTCAACGAGGAGCGAAAATTACCAGGGGAGGATGAAAGAAAATAGCAGATATTTCACCGAGGAACTCTGTCGGATAAGAAATTTGAAGACAAGTTACCTACATGGAGATTGTATGTAGATGGGTCATCTTGCACAGCAGGTTGTGGAGCAGGGATTGTTTTGAAAACCCCAGACGAGATTGACATGGAATATGCCTTGCGATTCTAATTCAAAGCCTCCAATAATGAGGCTGAGTATGAGGCCATGATAGCAGGTCTTAATTTAGCAAAGATTATGGAAGCACAACAAGTGATGGTATTCAGTGATTCTAAATTAATTGTGAATCAGATGATGGGAACATATGCAGTTAAAGGAGAATTAATGGTCAAGTATCATGCAAAGGTGATGAAATTGTTGGCAGAATTTGATGCCATTCAGTTGATCAGAATACCCAGAATAGAAAATGCACAAGCAGACGCACTGGCCCGACTAGCATCAGCTACTCGTACCGAGCTGCGAAGAACGATACCAATTGAAGTACTGGAAAGTCGGAGCATAGATAAAGACCTGACGATGAATGTTATTACCCTTGATTTAGGACCATCTTAGATGGATCCCATCAGGGCATATATTGAGGATGGAGAATTGTCGGAGGACAAGCTCGCGGCCAAGAAATTGAAGTTTAAAGCTGCTCGGTATGTACTAACTAATGCTGTTTTGTATAGACGAGGAATTATGGTAGGTTTGTAGAGATGTGTACATCCCTCCGAGGTGAAAGAATTGATTGAAGAGATCCATGAAGGGTCCTGTGGAGCCCATGTAGCAGGTCGGACACTTTTACAAAGGGTGATGACGCATGGATATTACTGGCCGACGATGAGGGATGATTGTATAGCATATGCCAAGAAGTGTGACAAGTGCCAACGTTTTTCCTCCATTCGACGAACTCCACAAGCATTGTTGACACCCATAACTTCTCCTTGGCCATTTTCCATGTGGGGAATTGATTTGGTTGGACCACTGCCAACGACCCGAGGAAGATTCAAGTACCTCGTCGTTGCAGTAGATTATTTTACTAAGTGGGTAGAAGCTGAGCCACTTATTGACATGACATACGAGAAGGTGTACCAGTTTGTTTGGAAGAATATCATCTGCCGATATGGTCTCCCTCATGCCTTCATTACAGACCATGGAACACAATTCGATAACGAGGAGTTTGCTACCTATTGTCGTCAATCAAACATTTTGAAGACTCATTCAGCACCAGGCCATCCTCAAAGCAATGGACAGACTGAAGTGATGAACAGAACATTACTAAATGGTTTGAAGAAGAGGCTAAAGCTAATTGGATTAATGAGCTACAATCAGTATTGTGGGCTTACCGAACAACTCCCCGAGCAGCAACTGGAGAATCACCATATATGCTGGCATTTGGAAGTGAGGCTGTAATACCTGCCGAGTTGGGTCTTCCAACACATAGAGTGCTGAATTTCAATTCCCCAGTCAGCGACTTAATGAGAAGATTGGATTTGGATATGCTCGAGGAGGTTAGAGAAGAGGCAACCATTAGGAATGCTGCTTACCAACAACGAAAAGCTCTGTTCTACAACAAGAGGGTGAAGAAATGCGACTTAAAAGAAGGAGATTACGTGCTAAAGAAGGTTATTCAGAAGCACAATAAATTGGAAGCCAACTGGCATGGACCTTACCGAGTTACAGACGTTGTTCGATCAGGAACTTACCGCATAGCAACTCTAGAAGGAGAGGAATTTAAGAATGCATGGAATGCCGAACACCTACGCAAGTATTATCAGTGATGTAAAATGTAAAGCAGTTCCATCAATATGAATAAAACGATGATGTTTCACCATCCTCTTTCTTTTATTGAAAGTTTTTCGGGGAATACTACTGTTCAACACTACGCTGTTCAGCAATAAAAGCAACACTGATAGTTCAAACCCACGACCAACTCCGGTTGGTAAAAGGGAGAGAACAAACTATACTCCTTTGGTTAGGAGGCGTACACTAGCGTGACCAACTCCGGTTGGTAAAAGAGCTAGTGGACAGTTCAAACCCACGACCAACTCCGGTTGGTAAAAGGGCGAGAACAAACTATACTTCTTTGGTTAGGAGGCGTACACTAGCGTGACCAACTCCGATTGGTAAAAGAGCTAGTGGACATGATAGTTCAAACCCACGATCAACTTCGGTTGGTAAAAGGGCGAGAACAAACTATACTCCTTTGGTTAGGAGGCATACACTAGCGTGACCAACTCCGGTTGGTAAAAGAGCTAGTGGACATGATAGTTCAAACCCACGATCAACTCCTGTTGGTAAAAGGGCGAGAACAAACTATACTTCTTTGGTTAGGAGGCGTACACTAGCGTGACCAACTCAAGTTGGTAAAAGAGCAAGAGGACGTGATAGTTCGAACTCAGACCAACTCCGGTTGGTAAAAGAGCGAGAACACGAGACTCCTAAAAAGGCCAATCTCGGTTGGTTAGGAAATAAAATATGCTCTCAAATGCCAACTTATGTTGGTCGGGAGGTAAGATTATTACAAAAAGTTCCTCGAAGAACAAAATATTCCAAACTAAACCAAGTATGGTTAGTCGGGGATAAAAACCCACTAACTGTAGTTGGTCGACGAGGAGAATTTATCAACCTTGATTGGTCAAATATATTTTATGAAAAAGACAAAAATTTACCAAGTATGGTTAGTCGGGGATAAGCTCTCATTAACCATAATTGGTCGACAAGCATAATTTAACAACCTTGGTTGGTTGGAAAATTTTTTAAACATTTTTATACTCATTACTTTATTATTAAGTGATCGAGCAACATTTCTGATACTTGTAACTTTTTATTACTAAGTTGGTCGATGAACCACACAATATTGTTATGCAAGCACAAATATAACGTGTTTGACAAAGCACAAGACAATAGCAATACATATTTGCAAATAAAAATGAAAGTCTTTCATTAAAATTCAAAACAAATTACAAATTACATTGATAGTTACATGGATATGTGTACTAACTGTTACATAAGAAATTCCTATTCTATTGGTTTTTTCCCCTCAGCTTTCGATACAGGTTCCTCGCCAGCAGGCGGATCATTTAAAGTCTGAGGAGAGTTAATAAAGTAAAGTCCTTCAGCATTCTGACATTCATTATTGAAGGTGTGTCCAATAGATGCTCGGGACGAGACACTTCAAACTGAGAATGTAAACTGTAGTCACCAAGGTAATTCACAAGTAAACTCCGAGGAATGGCACCAACTGGGATCCATTCCATATCCAAGTTGAACGGTGGCACAGGCAATTCAAGTACCCCAGGATCGTAATAATCCCACAAATAGTGTCCCTGCTCGAGTTTTAACACACATAAGGCATTCAGCCAGCCTTGTTTATAGCCCTCATTATTGACATTCTGGATATGAGCATCTAAATGGAATAGTGCCTCGTTATACCCAGCCATCCAAAATTCCCTGGGCTGTTTATGGAATTGGAATGTTAGCCTCTCAAGCTTCTCGTGAAGACTCTGGATGAAAAGTCCATTATTCTCCAACTCTGATTTCTTGGCAGAGAGTTCTTCTTCCAAATCTCTAACTTTCTTGGACAGTCCAGTCAAAGCCCGATCTTTTGCATTCAATTGGAACGCTTGAGTTTCCAATGTTGACTGAGTACGAGCTTCTTTAACATTACGACGAAGAGTTCTTGATCGACCCCGAGTAGGTGGAGTATTTTGTTCCTCGACAATCTCCTGAGTAACTCTTCCTCGACCACGAGAACCTCTTCCTCGCCCCCGAGCAGCAGTAGAGGTACTGGATCTTCTCAAGGTGTCCAATTCTTGCCTTAATTTGGCATTTTCAACCTCTAGAAAGGAAAATCCCTTGTCAGTCACTGGGATTATAGCTGTTGAAGAAGATGCTGCAGACTTATACTGTGCCAGCTCTTTCTGCAAATTGTTGTTTTCTTGCTCTAGCAGCTCGGCAATCTGTCTACAAGCTTCAACTTCACCCTTTAGGGTTCTCTCCCTAACATCGTACCCAGCAAGGATCTTTTTGTGGCCTGTCTCGGCAGAAAGCTGTTGATATCTCTTATCATACCCCTCATGCAACAGGGCAGTTGATTCCTTATACTGATTTTGAAGGTCCTCTAAGGTACATTGAAGATCCTCGATCATTTCGTAATAGGCCACGTTATTGGCCACAGCTCGATCAAGTAAATCCTTCAAGTGCTGATATGCCTCCACTGCCTGCTCTGAAGCACCATGGCCGAAGATGTCGGCAACTTCTGATGCACTTAGGTCTGTGTGACCAGCTTTATAATATTCATGGCATTGCTGCATCAACTTTGTGTCATTAGCAAACAGCAGATCCATCCTGGCCAAAAACTAACAGAGAAAGAAAAAGTAATCATAAAAAAGAAGATCAAGACAGAGTGCAGATAGAGAAGAGACAATCATATGGAAGAAAAGAACTCAAATTTTATTAGATCATAAGGCAAAGTTACAAAGATCTGGGATACAAAGTACAAGTAAAAGGAAAAATAAAAGAGAATAACGAACAACTTCACACCTTTTTCTTATCTCCCAAGACTTTCTCGGGAGGCTGGGACGAGGAGCTTGGTTGCTCGGTGGGAACAATAATCTGGTCGGCTGGAGGTGGGATTTGTTCAGGAGGAGCAGGCAAAGAAGAAATCTCCTCAGTAGATGTCTGGTTGGGTTGTGTAGCAAGGACTTGATCACCCACTATCAATGAAGACTCCTCGGATGCAGCTTCATCCTCTTCTTCATCTTCAATAGCTGGAGGAGGACCAGGAAGATGTTGCGGAAATAGTTCAGAGTCCTCGCTCACCTTCAATTCTTGCAAGGCAGCAACCCAACCATCTCGAAAGTATTTCAAACTCCCATACTGCACTTGAGCCATCATTGCAGCTACCCCCTATCCCATCCTTTGTCCGAACCGGTTCGAAAGGATTTTTTAACAGCCACTTTTCTCTTCATTTTCTCCGAGGAGAGCTTCTCGGATAGAAGATCCTCGGTGGCTTTCAATTTGGCCTCCACCTCCTCCTTCTGGCGATTTACTTCTCGCAGAAGGGACAGCTCTTCCTCGGCCGATTTCAACTTATTCTCAAGCTCCCCAAAACTTGTGAGCTTCTCGGCGTATTTTTTATTCTCTCTCTCCAAGTCCTTCACCTTCTTTCCCAACTGCACTTTCTCTGCCTCAGACGCAGTCAACTTCTTCTCCCATTCACCCTTATCCTCGTCGTATTTTTGACGGGATTCCTTCAGAGATTGGGCCAAACCCAAAAAGGCATCCTCCACTCCAGACGAGGAGTTAGAAGCCTTGAGTGCTTCATCTTTCTTCACTATGGTGTTAAAGCAACTCACCAGCTGAAAAAGAAGGTAATGATAAGTAATTGACGAGATACATGAATTGATGGAAAGAAAGAAAAATTCAAGATAAGAGAAACTTACTGAAGTAATGTGACGAGTAGCTAGGGATGTCAGCATATCCCTAGACATGTTTTCTTCTATCCCTTGGACTTCAGGAATAGTCCAAGTCTTTACCGAGCTCATTGCAGAACTCGGGGGAATAATGGTTGGAACACCAGCTCCGCTAGCTTGGAGCTGGGGAATGGCTTCAGAAAAACTGATCGAGGAGGATTTCTTCAGTCTCCTCGGTGCCTTTTCAATAACCTCAACCAAAGAAGAACTTTTGGTTGGAGAGATGGTGATTACTTCCACAGGTGCATCCTTCTGCACAGGAGCCACTGGGGGCTTCTCGGCAACCTTCTGAGGAGCAACAGAAGGGGCAACATCCACTTTCTTTGTCCCCTTTGGGACATCAACCTTGTTTCTCTTTCCATCTCCAGAAGAGGAGGTCTCCTCGAAGATAGCAGGAACTCTTCTTTTGCCCATCTTCTGACTCAGAGGAATGTGAGAGTCTGGTGAATAATCTTCAGAAGTTGGCAACGGTTCACTAATGCTAACCACAGGACGAGCAGTAAAGGAGGAAGTATAGCTCATGTACTGTAGCAAGTATGAAGCAGACCTGACATGCTCGTCTGCAACCTTCTGATGGAAACTCCAGATATGTTTCAAGTGCTTTATATTAACTTCTGATTCTTTAGGAGTTTTTTTCTTGCTGTCAACTGCAAATAGAAACATATTGAAATGTCAATCATACATTTTTTCAAACATAATGAAATCATAATTTCAGAAATAAAATAAAATGAAAATAACCTATCCCATTACCATATGGAGGGCATTTGGGACCTTCATATACTTCGTCTCCAACTAGAGGGGCATGTTGCCAATTTTTTATAACTACCCCATTTTCAAAATAATCCCTGTTAGCATCAGGGAGGTTGACTACTAGAGCTCTATTCAAAAATCTAGTTTTTAAATAATAAATATCGTCTAGAATAGCCCATCTATAACAGTACATAATCTCCGAAATTCCTATACGAGTTCCATGAGTTTGATTTAACCTATACACCCCATTAACTATTCTCCATGTATTGGGGGCTATTTTTGCAGGAACAACATCGAAATGATGACAGAACTCTAAACATAAAAGGTTTGGTGGA
This sequence comes from Sambucus nigra, assembly GCA_949130495.1. NCBI lineage: Eukaryota > Viridiplantae > Streptophyta > Magnoliopsida > Dipsacales > Adoxaceae > Sambucus > Sambucus nigra. Next base: position 376,990,126 of record OX422219.1, on the reverse strand, counting down.
AAAGAAAATCCACATTCAGCAATAAAGAGGCTAGGGAACCAATGTCCCTCAGCCAAACGAAAGTAATTTTAAGGCTCAGAAAGATCCTCCACAGTTACCCAAGAAGGAATAGAGAAATCAAAGCAGAATTTCTCAAGAGATTCAATAACGTAAACCATGATGAATAAAAGAAGAAGGAAGAAAAGCTTATAGGGAAAAAAGGAGATCTGTTGACAAGGATGAACGCACAAGAGAAAGAAAGACTATGGAAAACTCGAAAGCAGAAAAATTGGAAAAGGTAGAAGACGGTGTGATTGCTTATGAATTTTAAATACTTTGCCTTTGGAAACGGCGAAAGAAATGATTACAAAAAAGAAACTATTGCGCTACCGGCGGCTAAAAGGACAAAAAGTGCACGAAAATCGAAGCGCTTATAAAAATTCAAAAAGGCGGATTCTGCGAATTTGGAAGGAAATTCAAATACGAAGAAAATGCTCCTAAAACCTAGGAAGGTCATTTAATATTGCCATATACCGAGAAAGAATGTTCCATACTCCTCAAAGTTCGAAATATGAAACATTGGGGGCTTCTGTTGATACTAAAATTAGTATGCTGACATGGACGAATAATAAGAAGACACGTGTCAATCTACGTGGAACAATAGCAACGAGGAAGTTCATTTCCCCGACCAAGTTATGTTCACTCCGAGGAACTCCAGTTCTCCGAGGAACTCTTGAACGATGAGCAACTAAGGCGGTTCGAGCTGCATCTCGACCACAGCATTAATTGCCAGATAATCAACAGTTCAACTATTCATTGACTGCTTATCATCTTGATGCGCACGCTTGAAGAACATTAAATGGATTACCCTTTCATATGTATATCATTTAATGTATCACCCTTTCAGATTATGGCTCCAGGCTATATATACATTGTATTACCCTCATTCAAAGGGACCGGAATTTCTTGATAGAACTTGTAATCGAGAATTCTCAAACACTCAGCAATAACATAACAGTGGACGTAGGCCATTCATATAAGGCTGAACCACTTTAAAAATCTTTGTCTCATTTTATTTATCTGTGATTGAATAATTAGAGCGATCTAATTTTTTACATCAACAGATTGGCGAGCGATCTAATTTTTTACATCAACAGTACTAATCAATGTTAATATTTAAGTAATTTTTTTATATACAAAAACTAACCAGTTAAAATCGTAAAATCATAAGGAGTAATGGTCAGCTCCCCGGTTGGTAGTTGGAACGTGTTGGTTGTGTCCCACCAACGCTCACCGAGCGCTTGTACTAATCCCCAACTTGTCTTGGGAATTTGAGCATCCAACAATTCTCCTCAACCGCTACGGTGTATAAACTGTATAACCTCAGGAAATATTTTTAAATATTTGTATGTGGCTCTAAGACTATGCCAATTGCCACGCATCTTTATTGAGTTGCCGTTTGTGGCTGTGTCCGGAGAAGGTTTAATGTGATCTCCGTCGTCCACTATACGCCTATAGTTCTCAAAAACTATAGGTCGCTCGACATTATTAATTTCGGCCTCTCGCGTACCTTCTCCCATTTTTCGAGACTTTCTAGCCCGAACAACCTGTCTAATTTTCTTTCCAATTTGTTCCATTATGAACACTGCAATATCAATAAAGAAGTTATTAATTTTCTAACATATTTGGTAATGAATATAAAAAGATTATATATAAATATATGCCACTTTGACTATACAATATAGTTTCTGTCTAAATATATGGCTAGAATTTGATTTACATGATAATTACTAATTAACTATTAAATACATCACTTACAAAAATAGAACATGTAATTATTTAAAAAAAATAACAAAACATATAATTTCTTAAAAAACATAACAAAACATATAATTTCTTAAATAATTTTTTATAAACATTCACTATTTTTTTATAAACATCCAGTTAAATAGTTTCTTAAAAACATAAACATAAAAAAAACATAACCGAACCTAGCAAAAACATTCACTTTAATAACTTAAATAATATCTATAAACATTTAAATAACTTATAAACACAACAAAAATTAAACAGAACAAAATTTTTTACTAATTAGTTTACAAAAACATTTATAGAATATTTACTAATAAGTTTTTTAAAGAACAAAAACATTTACTAATTATGTAAATATATGCCACTTTGACTATACAATATAGTTTCTGTCTAAATATATGGCTAGAATTTTATTTACATGATAATTACTAATTAACTATTAAATACATCACTTACAAAAATAGAACATATAATTATTTACAAAAAATAACAAAACATCTAATTTCTTAAAAAACATAACAAAACAGTATTTTCTGAAATAATTTTTTATAAACATTCACTATTTTTTTATAAACATCCACTTAAATAGTTTCTTAAAAACATAAACATAAAAAAAACATAACCGAACCGAACAAAAACATTCACTAATATAACTTAAATAATTTCTATAAATATTTAAATAACTTATAAACACAATAAAAATTAAACAGAACAAAAACATTTACTAATTAGTTTACAAAAATATTTATAAAAGATTTAGTAATTAGTTTTTTAAAGAACAAAAACATTTAAAGAACCGAACAAAAACATAACCAATAATTAGTAAATAAATAATACATTAATTAATAAGTAATTAAATAGAATATTAAAATTAACTAATAAATAAATTACAATAAAACGTAATAAAAGAGATGATTTACCTAATATAGTTGCTTGATATAAATGATAGAAGTTAGTGGTTTTTTTTAGTGATAAATTTTTTTTACCGTCGGTTGATTTAAATAGGCTAATTGTATTTAATTTTGTGGTTGGAAGGTAGGTGGGTAAATGGGGTAATAAATATGGGGGGAAAACCGTGATATGTGAAATGAGTTGGGGGTGAAATAATAAATTCGGAAGACCCTTAAGCGGAACATCATGTTCCGCCCAAGGGTCCCTCTCCCTTCCCCAAAACGACGCCGTTTTCTATGTTTTTCTCCATTTTTGCCTTATCAGTTTTTTACCCACAGCATTTTCCTCAAATTTCATCCGAGCTGGTATTCTATTTTTACCCTAGTTAAATTCAAATTTGAACTACTCATAAGGTTTGCTCTAACAACCCTCTCCGAACACACAACAGAGTCTATCTCAAAGACTTATATCGTTCAAATTTCTGGTTTCATTTTGTTGATGGTGTGGGTTTAAGGTTTATAATATGGGATTTCGATTGATGGTAGTTACTGTAATGGTAGATAATGGATTACTTTTATTATATTTTTATTCAAACCTTTGGTTTTATTTTAATTGATGGTCTTGGTCGTTCACATGTACATTAATGATGATCGAGAATGTGCTCATGTTAGTGTTTAGCTGGTAGGTGATTACCTTCCATAGGTACTTTGAAACAACCTAATGACAAATCCATCTGCCCTCTCTAACGTTATATAACCCCAATATTTTTGGATTGCGTGTTGGTTTTGTGTGAGCATAAATATATCATGTATGCACGATGTTGGTTTTATAACATTTGTATTTTCTTGCAGAAAAAGTGTGGGTGATAAATGATAGACAAAGATGCTTAAAAATCCCAAAAAGAGATGCTGAACCAAGTCTTTCTTTATTTTATTATATATTTTGTTGAGATAAATTTTATTTTTTGTAACTCTTTGACCTTTTGAATTAGGTGGCGCAACACAGCAAAGAGCCTCCATGAGATTATGAAAGATTATATTTGTTTACGTCTTACTCATTTTTTCTGCCATTCCATATTTGACGTTTGATTTTTTATTATGAATTTATGTCCTTATTTTTTCATATTAATTTAATCATCATCGATATATTTCGTTACCTATCATCACCAGTGAAAAGTATAGAGCCATAGAGTGCATGTTTAAATTGTTCAGATTTAAGATATGCACAGTCATCTTTTTTTTATGATACACTTGGAGCTTTTGGTTTTCCTTTGATAGATTTTCCAATTTCGTTTATTCTTTCATTATCAGGACCACTGTTAAAGTTTTTGGTATTCTTTAGTTTTTAAAAGTTTTGAGTGTTTTTTAACCATTATCAGGCCCTGTTTTGGATATTTTAAAATCCTCAATTTTCTTAGATTTTCAAGATTTTAGTCCATTTGTTTGGGGATTTCTTCTGTCTCCTTTCAACGTTTAGGCAATAATCATTTTTAAGAAAAGTATTTGGTCATTAATTAATTTTGGAAGAGCATTTTATTCTTGGATTTAATTTTACCTTAAGCAGCCATTCTCCTCCATGCCTGCCTCTCACTCTCTTTCTTTCTTTTTTACTTTTTTTATTTGATAGTTCTTGAGATTAAAATAAACATATAAAATCTTCTCCAAAAATAATAGGAGGTACGGGGAATAATTTTCACCACCTTTGTTTTTATGTTTCTCCCCCTACTTTTGGAGGTGCTAAATGTAATTTTCTTTTCATTAATACTATGTCTTACTTGATGCTTCTAAAAGTTTTAAAATTCTTGAATATTATGTCTTATTTTTTTTACTTTCTGGAACTTGATCAAGTAAAATCGGCACAACACAAAATATTTGTTTTTATCAAAAAAGAACCTGATCAAAATAAACATGACATGAAATATAATTTTTTTTGCCAATTATGAACACTAACCAAGTAAAAGCAGCACAACACAGAATATTTTTTTAAAAATAAAAAACGATCTGACAAAGAGAAAAATCACACGATATGATACGATACGATACGAAATGAAATATTATTTATTTTTTTCCAATCACGATCACTACCTAGGTAAAAGCGACAAAATTAAAAAAAATGTTATTTTAAAGCAAAAACGGATTCGAACTTAATAAAAATGACATGACACGACATACAATATTTAATGTTTACCTACCACGAATGCAACCTAATTAAAAGTGACACAACACGAAATAAATTTTTAACCAAAAAGGAACCGACAAAGTATCATGTGTGTTTCTTTTGTATTTTAAAGGTTTGCGGTTAAGATTTAGGAAAAAAATTATAATGTCAACGCCCCCACCTATTTCTAACGTTGACATTAAGTAAGTTATATGGTCCATGTTTACGTCGGAGTAGAACTCATACCCTAAACTATTTGAGGGATGTGATGCACTTCATACCCTAAACTATTTGAGGTACTACTTTTTACTTTATTTAGTTTATTTTTTGACAAATCTCAGCATCTATGGGCTGGCACGGGACTGAAGGTCCACCTTTAGTTCCAAAGCACCAAGTCTAACTTTGATGGTTTCACTTTTTTTTAATCATTTAGTTCCTGCTTCTACGACACTTTGTTTGCCTTTCATTTGTATAGTCTAAACTCTAAATAAGTGTAAGAAATATGATTTATGAAATAACCCAGGTAATTACATTTATCTATTTATTTTTGTCATCTATGGACTGGTACATGACTGAAGGTTTTTCGATTAATGAATAGCCTTAGTAGCCGAAAAAAGTGAGGAGTGTGTATGGTGGTAGTTCTTCCGTTGGTATTTACAGATATAATTTGTGCTTTGCGATTTCTTTGGAGTATATCAAATATATTTGGGTATACACGATAGTTAGAGTTTTTTTTGGTATGTGTATATATATACTTGCTCCGAGTGGGTTGTACCTTTTCTCCGGGAAATTCCAAATCTACAATGTCATAGTATTTAGTTTGAACTTAGCAACGTCAAACTTTATGTTGAGTTTTTAACATCATTTTGTTTGCTTTAATTTTCGTGTTCAAGTAGAATAATTCTACATTGAGAGACAACTTTGACTCATTTATTATGATGCTTGACGTGTCGCATCTGTATTGGTTCGTTTTTGGACTCTGGCGGGACACACACCATAGGACCCTCAAAACGAACTAATGTAGACATGGCACGTCATCCAGTCACACAAAATGAGTCGAATTCGTAAGTTGACCTAAAATTAGTGTTTCAAGTAATTTATTGTGTGGTTTTCAAATTTATGTCGAGTTTTGGCATTACTGTGATTAGGGCTGTGTTTCGGTCGGATCGGATCGGAAAATGACCTTTCGGAAAAAATTCCATTTTTTTCGGAAATAAAATATTTGCTCCAATTTCCTATCCAATTTTTTCGAAAAATCAAAAAAGTTTCCGAATTCGGAAAAATCGGAAAAAATTCGGAAATTCAAAAAATATACTAAAATTCAGAAATTTTGGAAATTTCAAAAAAATTAATATAGGATTTTTGATTACTCGAAATTCTCATTTTAAAGAAATCGAAAAAAAGATTTAACCCAACATGTAAATATGTAAGGATTTAACCATTTTTTTTTTCATTTGTGTAGAGGATAGAGGGATAACTGTGATACGAAAAATCGAAAATAGGAAACCTTATATACGATCCGTTTTCGGAAAAACACAGCCCTAACTGTGATTGTTGTTATATCCATGAGATATCCTTTAGAATATGGAGTTTGTTGAATCATAACTTTGTTTTTTATTTTAGCTCTTTAAGTTATGAAAATAAAAGATTACTAATTGTTTACATTTAACTTTTCCCAATTCACTTTAGGTTGAATGAAACTTAGTGTTTCTTATGGTCTTATAATTGGTTATATTTGTACGATGGATACTAATTCTTAGGATGGAATAAATTCAGCTCATATTTCTTTCTTATGGTAAGAGTTGGGGTTGAAGGAAGACCTATGAATGTGGTGGAACGTTGAAAAGGAAGATAACAATTACGCCACAAGTGGGTGGATAGATAGATTATTCATAAATAATGTATATGAGATTTTTCATAAATAATGTTTAATCAACGATTTTGTTTATATGATGTCCCATATGGACTATTAGTAGTGTTGTTGGGTTATTTTTTGGTCCTTAAAATCATGTAGATAGTCTTATAAACAAAGGGAATTTTGTTCAAAAATTTTAAAATAGCGTACATTTTTTACTATATATAAACTATTTTACAAAAAAAAATAGTTGTTTTAATACTTTGGAAGTATTCGTTGTGCCTTCAGGAAAATTGATCACGATTGATACTATAATCTAAAAATTTTATGACTTGACCACGATTGATACTTTGAAAAATTATTGTTGTGCCTTCAGGCACGGGATACCATAGTGTATATATATATATATATATAGTGAAAAAAGACACATATTTTTACTCTAACCTATTTCATCGCTCAAACACCCATTTATCCAATATTCTCTTATTTTTAAAGGTCCGTGCCAACGGCACCCAATGCCACCCTTACTCATCCCAATCCGGTGGATTCAAACCCCATTTATCCGTTATTATCATATATTTTACGGTCCACGCCCACGACAATCCATGTCAGCTTTACCCACCACAAACCGAAAAATGAAATAGTTTTATATCTATGACATTTTCACAAGTTCTTGTGAAAATATCACATTTTCTTATGAACACAGCAAAATTTACTATATGCACCCGAAAATGCACCCGAAAATGAAATAGTCTTATATCTATATCTGTGACATTTTCACAAACAGTAACATTTACTGTGTTGAAATAGTTTTATATATGTGACATTTTCACAAACAGTAACATTTATTGTGTTGGATATTACACAAACAATAAAATTTACTATGCTGGTCAATTAATGTGTGTGTGTGTATGTGTGTGTGTGTGTGTGTGTGTGTGTATATATATATATATATATATTGTAAAAAAGATATTTATTTTTTCTTTAACCCATTTAGTTGAAACATACATTTATCCAATATTCTTTTATTTTTGAAGGTCTGCGTCAACGTCACCCAATGCCACCCCTACTCACCACAAACCGGAGCTCCGGTGGATCCAAACCTCATTTATCCAATATTCTCTTATTTTTAAAGGTTCACGCCAACGGCACCGATGCCACCCTTACCCACACCAAACCCGATTGGTGCCACTGACGCGGACCTTTAAAAATAAGAGAATATTAGATAAATGGGGGAGTTAAACTAAAAATATGTGTCTTTTTTTCAATATATATATATATATGTGTGTGTGTGTGTGTGTGTGTGTGTGTGTGTGTGACTTTATATATTATTTGACCCATTTATGTAACTAGTAAATTTTACTATCTGTGTAATATTAACACAAAAAATGTCACTGTTTGTAAAAATGTCATAGATATAAAACTATTTCATTTTCTGGTGCATACAGTAAAGTTTACTGCATGTGTAATTTTTTTTCTTTGAAGTTTTATAGGCTTCATGGGTCTTGTTTGATAGATCTCGATGAGGAGATTTCAAAAATAGTAATTTTGCAAACAACAGATTTGTCAATCAGAAGTTATGATCGTTTGAAAATTAAAAAAAAATGTTCAACCACTTATGTAACTTCCTCAAGGAAGTTACGGATGGTTGATTTTAAAAGAGTATAATTGTGAAAAAAATTCCAAAAAATTAGGAGTAGGACCTATATGTAGGGAAAAAATATGGTGGGATTAGAATGAGTAAATAAATGTTTAATAGGATCTATATGCGAAATCCCCTTTTATAAATTGTAAAAAAAATAATAATCATAGATCATTAAACATGAAGATGTATCATATTGTTATTAAAGGGTTTTGGAGGAATTATGTTGAAGTTGAACTCAACATTGCAAGTCATTTCTCAAGTGTGTCGTCTTTCTTCAAATCAGTCATAATAAATGTAAGTTACTAATTAGATAATAATTTGGGGAGGCCCAAACATTATGTGTTAACTAGCATCTAACCTACGCGATGCGTGGGCGCATATAGTATTTATACCATATTTTGATACATAAATGTGACAAACTACACATATACCATCCCAATTTTAATGTAATATTTTCATAGGCTTCAGCAAAACAACCAACAAATATAGATTAAAATAATCACCATTTAAAAATAAAAATTTGAGAATATAAAAATTTTGCGACTATGAAGCTTTACTACATTTTTGCGTATTGACTTTCACATATTAGAGATCAAACTAAAAAATTAAAATAATAGAAAATAGTTGTTTTATTATTTTCAATTTATTAACCATTTATGCTTTTTTTGTATTGAATTTATGGAGTAACAACATTAACACACCTTACATCTAGCATTACACACCATTATTGAAGCAACTACAACCCTTTTAAAAATAGCATTATAAAACAATTAAGTAGTTTTAACATCAAGAGAGATATCTAAATAAAGTTTACTATTCAAAATCTTACTTTAAAACCTTCGACCCATTTTATCAAAACCACATGTACAATATAAATTTACAACTTCTATTCTTTTTTTCAAAACCACAAACATCAGGAACTATAATCTACAAACATCAGGAATTATAATCTTGAAATTTTTTTATAAAGATGCAGACTTCAATATTGGTGGTTTAAAGCAGCGCACGTTAGCATACTGGTTAATTACAACTATATTTAGTCTTCATTTGCAAAGCACACAAAACCTTGAAAACAAAAAGTTGAACAGTGAGAATACAAAACTAAAAACAAAGCTTTTTTTACTGTCAGATCTAATAACCCGTGGATTGTGACACCCCGACTAATTAAATACCGGGTAGCTACTCCTTTATTAAATCAATACAAAATGCCAAGTTGGTTCAGTTAATAGCATCACTGTCGAAAACATTTTAATAATTACTAACCACCTAGTATTTAAAAAGTAAGTTGCCAAATTTTAATTTAAGTCTGATTAACATGCGATAAAAGAATAATGGAAGAACAACATAATCCATTCACCATAACGAAGTAATGAAATAATCAACAAATAATAATAAGTCCGGAGGAAAACTCCTCACAACAGTCCCACAACTGAAAATAAAATGACAAGTCTGAATCCTGAATTAATTACATGCCAGAAGTCCGAATAACTGAAATAAATGAAATGCCTCTAAAAGAAATGGGCGACATGCCCTACAACTGATAAATCTGAATATAGAGTCAAGATAGATGAAGCGTCTAAAAGCAAAGTCCTGTAACTTCCACAAACAGCTACAGCTCGTCACCTGAATGAGGATCCTAAGCATGGTGTCCTTGTGGCTGGGCACCTAAAATGGTTTTTACAAAAAAAATAGATTTGAAAGCAAATAGGTCAGAGCCCGAAAGTGGAAATCATTTTAAAAATAACAAGTGTTTTAATAACATTAAAACATTAAATGCAAAATACATGTTAGGACGTACACTCACATGAAATTCTCACATCTCGACTACACGTGCACTCCTAACGTACCGTACCCATCTAAATAACATATATATCTAACCAAACCATAATAAGTTCTACCCCTTACTACTCGATTCCCATAATACATTCTAACTTTATCAATTAAATAGAGGCCTTTACATACACTCGGATTCTCAATTAGAAATACAATTCACTATCAATTAACCCGTTATGTTTTCTCAAAACATTTCCATATTTATACACACAATATCACATGAAAGTTCCCCTTAATTAAGTGTATATTATTCACGTCATAAATATACAATATAAGCACCCCGAGACTAAGCTGCGGTGCACACATACTCTGCTATCCATCCCGGTACATCACGTACATAAGGATCACGCATTCCGAATCTCTCAGGAATCGTTCTCAGATAACAACAATCACAAACAATGGAGGCGAACACAGTCACATCACATGGGTCACGTACATACCTACGCTCCCACGATCAGCAGACTTATTAATATCCCAATAAGTCCTTCTCTGACCTATGTTCATCGAGGTACCAGTCTAAATCCGGGCAACACAAGGATTAGAGGGCCCTAAGCGAACATAAACCTCCCGTGATAGCAAGTATGGTAGGTATGTCATACACATAAAACCAATACATATACTAAGTATGCACACATCTTAGTAATCACCATAATATATTGGTGGTACACTTCTCATTCTTGTACCGACATATAAGGCTACACAATTTATATGTTCCCGATTAATATAATTATTTAGGCCGTAATTGTCCTCGTATCGTAATAGACACTCACGTCCTACTCCATAATTTCCATTTGGTTCGAATCACACTTCTAGGTTTTACTCCTCTATATATCTCAAATGTCCCTACTATATCAACTTATCATAAAGGGAAGGTTATCTCTACCATTAAGTAAGGTTACGGGACACGCGAAATCAAAACAGGCTAAAAAGCCTAAACTGTCAACTCGTTAGAAGTCTCGTTCGAACGAGGCTGTTCGAACGAGAGTTCGTTCGAACGAAGTGGGCCTTCTAACGAGATCTCGTTCGAACGAAAGTCATCGAACGAACATCACCCTCATTAGAAGTGAAACTGTCAACTCGTTAGAAGCTCGTTCGAACGAGCTCGTTCGAACGACCTGGGCAGGTCTTCTAACGAGTGGCCAAATTCGAGCCCAGATTTTCCTTAATCCGTTTCTCCATCTTTTCTTCACCTCTAATCTCACCTAATTGTCATTCCAACAATGTTTCAAGGTATCTAATCCTTCCTAAACATGTTTCAACCGTATTACAACATTTATATGGATTCAAATCACCCTAAACTACATCAAATTATCAAATCTCCACCATTTCCCCCCAAATCTCAAGAACATGAACCCTAGAAAAATCAAGTCATTCATAGACATAACTAAATCCATTTTTTATGATGTAAAAGGTGTATTTTCATCTGACTAATCATCCTATCAATGTTCTACATGCAATTTCCTCAATAGATTTTTAATTCTCTACATCCAATTAAATAGGTTTTCATCATACTCCAAGAACAATACAATTTATTTGAATTTCCTACGCATGGAAGAAGCATTCTTTGTAAAAATATGTAATTAAACCACTTGCCTTAAGTGTAACTATGGATTTGATGACGAATCTGATGAATGGTTCTCTCTCTCTTCTGCAGAATTCCTCCTCTCTCTCTCTCTCTCTCCAAGCTTTCTTCTCTAATGGTGGCAATGAAGGCTAGGGTTTGTCTTAGGAACTTTTGGGGCTAATTCTAATAACCCCCGTATCCCTCTAATTAGTTAATGGCTGGTAATGGGTTAGTGGGTCTTTTAATTTTTCATTTAAAACTCCTAAAATTCGTTAATCAAAAATCCCAAAATTCTAATATTACCAAAATACCCTTATACGTTGCCGGTATGGCCTAAAAATACCCCGGGACCCAAACTAAACCCACGGCTAGTATTTTCTGACTATTTCGACCCTTCCGGACGCGTTGGCGCACTCAAAATGACCATACGGTTTATAGAAATAAAATTCACTTTTTAATTATCATAATTATATTCTATGACGCGACTGTCACACGCGTCTCAACAAGATTTTCAAATTGCCGTATTTTAATCTCACGACAAATTTCATAATTCAATATTCATATATAATCATATATACTCATTAATATCAAATACTATACTCATTAATATCAAATACTAACTCGCATCTCGCTAGTATTTTTATCCGGATTAATTTTTAATTAATACGCATTTAATTCAATTAATCCCATAAATAAATATCACAAAAATACGGGGTATTACATACTTCCCCCCTAATAACTGAATTTCGTCCCGAAATTCAGAACTAGAAAGTACCTGGTAAGAACAAATCTGGATAACGTTCGCGCATCTCATCTTCGCGCTCCCAGGTGGACTCCTCGACATTATGATGTCGCCACTGAACACGTACTAATGGAACTATCTTTGACCGCAGTTTTCGCTCACTTCGGTCCAAAATAACAATCGGCCCCTCCTCGTAGGAGCTATCAGGCTGGAGATCGATGTCCTCCAAAGCCATATGTGAATGAGCCAAATCGTCTCTAAGATATTTCCTTAGCGAGGAAATATGAAATACATCGTGAATTCGATGTAAATGCTCCGGTAACCCAAGCCTATACGCAACCGGTCCAATTCGCTCAATAATAGGAAATGGTCCCACATATCTCGGTGCCAACTTCCCTTTCTTCCCGAAACGCATAATCCCCTTCATAGGAGATACCCTGAGCAAAACCTGGTCCCCCACTTGGAACTCCCTAAAGAACCTCTTCGCATCAGCATAGCTCTTCTGCCGATCCTGAGCTACCCAAATGCGACTCCGAATCAATTCTATCCTCGCCGAAGTTTCCTGAATCACTTCCTGCCCAAGTAGTTTGTTTTCCCCCACCTCCAACCAACATGCTGGGGAACGACAAGGTCTACCGTACAACGCCTCAAATGGAGCCATGCCAATAGTGAACTGGTAGGAGTTATTGTAAGAAAACTCCACCAGTGGAAGATACTGCTCCCATCCACCCCCAAAATCAATGATACTCATACGTAGCATGTCCTCTAACATCTGGTTTGTACGCTCAGTTTGCCCATCGGTCTGCGGGTGATATGCCGTACTCAACCGCAACTCCGTGCCCATGGCCTCCTGAAAACTCTCCCAAAATCGTGAAACAAATATCTTGTCTCGGTCAGACACGATATTTAGGGGCACACCATGAAGTCTGACTATCTCCGCAATAAAGAGCTGGGCATACTGTCCCGCAGTGTAGTCTGTCCTTACGGGTAGAAAATGAGCGACTTTGGTCAACCTGTCCACAATCACCCAAATGGAGTCATGACCTTTCTGTGATGTAGGTAACCCCGTGATAAAGTCCATGGATATGCTCTCCCACATCCACATCGGGACCTCCAATGGCTGTAAAAGTCCTGCCGGTCTCTGATGATCCACTTTTACTAGCTGACAAGTGGCGCATTTTGAAACAAACACGACAATATCTCTCTTCATCCCGCTCCACCAATACTGTCGTCTCATGTCTTAGTACATTTTGTCCCCACCGGGATGTACCGCGAATCGTGAGCCGTGCGACTCTGTCATCACCTCGTGCCGCAATTCCTCCCCTTCCGAAACTACCAATCTCCCATTGAAGCGTAATCCCCCGTCTGAGCTAACGGTATAGGATTCAGCTCCCTCTGCTAGTAATCGAACTATCAGCTCCTGACAGAACGAGTCATCTGCTTGTGCCTTTACCACTCTCGTGACAATCTGCGGTGTAACAGTCATTGCCGACATGAATGATCGGGCCACTGCATCCTGGTGTCCCAATTCTTTCCACTTTGCCTTCCACACCCCTGCCACCTCATCAACAGGTCTGCGACTCAACGCGTCTGCTACCACGTTAGCCTTCCCCGGGTGGTATTGGATATCGAACTGATAATCCTTCACGAACTCAAGCCACCTCCGTTGCCGCATATTCAACTCCTTTTGCGTGAATAGGTACTGTAGGGACTTGTGGTCCGTGAACAGTCGGAACTTCTCCCCCAAAAGGTAATGTCTCCAAATACGAAGGGCAAATACAACTACCGCCAACTCCAAGTCATGAGTGGTGTAATTCTTCTCGTGAGGCTTTAGCTTACGGGATGCATAAGCAATGGCCTGACTCTCTTGCTGTAATACACCTCCAAGTCCTTGCAAGGACGCATCGGTGTAGACTAGATACTCAACTCCCGGTCTCGACAATGCTAACATAGGTGCTGAGGTCAACTTATCCTTTAACTCATCGAATGCCAACTGACAGGCATCACTCCAGATGAACGCCACACCTTTACGAGTCAGATGTGTCAAAGGACCTGCTATATTCAAAAATCTCCGAATGAACCTCCTGTAGTATCCTGCTAATCCCAAGAAACTACGGATCTCCGTCGGTGTCGTGGGCTGTCCCCACTCCCTCACCGCGGATACTTTCCCCGGATCAACAGATATCCCCCGGTCGGAAATAATATGTCCCAAAAACTGGACCTCCTTGAGCCAAAACCCGCACTTCTCATATTTTGCATACAGCTCGTTCTGACGTAGCGTCTTCAAAACTTGCTTCAAATGCTCGGCGTGCTCCACCTATATCTGGGAGTAAACCAGAATATCATCGATGAAGACAATGACAAACTGATCTAGGAAATCCCTGAACACCCTATTCATTAAGTCCATAAACACGGCTGGAGCATTGGTCAAACCAAAAGGCATAACCCGAAACTCGTAAGATCCATATCTCGATAAGAACGCAGTCTTCGAGACATCCTCTTCCCTGATACGCAACTGATGGTATCCCGATCGCAAATCAATATTCGAGAAGAAAGAAGATCCTCTCAACTGGTCGAATAGGTCATCGATTCGAGGCAACGGATACTTATTCCGTAGCGTGACCTTTTTCAACTCTCGGTAGTCCACACACAATCTTAGTGAACCATCTCTCTTCTTAACAAACAACACAGGGGCACCCCACGGCGAAGTACTCCTCCGTATAAACCCCTGACCCAACAACTGCTCAATCTGATCCCGTAACTCCCTCATCTCAGCTAGAGCCATACGGTACGGTGCGCGTGCTATAGGTCTTGTATCTGGTAATAAGTCTATGACAAAGTCTATCTCTCGACTGGGGGGTAGGCCTGGTATCTCCTGAAACACATCTGAATACTCCCTGACAACTGGGATCGAATCTAAAGGAATCACAACCTCCTTAGAGGTATCCTCCTCTATGTAGTACAAATGAGCGATCGAACCTCCCTCTGGGCGAGGCATCGCCACTACAAACATCTCTTGCCCCGGAATGGCAAAAATAATGCTCCCACCGAAGCAATCAATCATGTCTCTATAATCAGCGAGCCAATCCATACCGATAATCACATCGTGCACATGCATATCTAATACCAACATGTCTGCAGGTAATACCAGACTACCAATCTCTACCCCCACTCCCCGGCATATAAAGAAAATAAGCGACCCACTCCCCAATGGTGAGTCTACACATGTCACTGTTCTCTCTGCTGTGGGTAACAACCCTAAGGCTTTCGTAAAATGTGTAGCTATAAAACAGTGTGTTTCCCCCGTATAAAAAAAAACCCGACCCATAGTACCATGGATAGGAAACACACCCTCAATCGCGGGTGGTGCCTGTGGAGCTGCTGCCTGGTGGACATTATAGACACGTCCATACTATAACTGTCCCTGCTGCACAAGAACTGCTGGAATGGCCGGTAGTGCTGGTACCTGGGCTGGAGCTAGGAGAGAAGGTGGAAAAAGTGGCCTCTATGGCTCATGTCGAACACCCTGCTGCTGCTGCGGGGCCCTGCCCCTATCAGGACAGTCCTGGAGTTTATGGCCAGTCTTGCCACAAACAAAACACTTCCCCGGGAAGTTCCCCCCTCTCTGCCCCTGCTGCCCCCGGCCCTGATGGCCGTTACCGTTCCTCCACTGGCCCTGCTGAAACTGTTGTTGACTATTCTGACCCTGCTGGTTCTGATGGCCGTTCGGACCCTGATGGCCCTGCCGGAAACCTCCCTATCCGTGCCTGAAATTTCCTGACCTGAACCTATTTTGATCCCCCTGCTGGGAACCCTGATCACCCTGTCTCTGCCCCTGAACATAATGTGCCCCACTGGCACCATTTCCCCCCGTCCTGCCCTGATGGCTGGACTCTCCTGACCTCTTGCCTTCAATCATGTGGAATCGATGATCCTGGCAGTGTAACAGTGCAGCGTTAACCACATCAGAATAAGTGGCTAATGAGAGGTTCCCTAACAAGTGCTGACGAATCCTCCATGTCAACCCGTCCGTAAATTTTTGTATCTTCTTCTCCTCTGTCGATATCTCATCCGGAATAATGTTCAGAAGATTAGTGAATTCGGCCTCATACACGGACACAGTCTTACCCTCCTGTCGAAAGCTCATCAACTTCCTCCTCATTTCCGTATGAACAGCTAACGGAAAGTACTTGCGGTCGAACCGCACCCAGAACTCCTCAATAGTGAGAGTGTCTCTCTCTTCCACGGTGGTAATAGACTCTCACCACTGCAGTGCAGACCCCACTAGCTTAAAGGTAGCTAGTATCTGCTTCTGAACCTCAGTGCACTCGTACATCCTCAAGTGCCGCTGAATATCCTTCCTCCACTAACTCGAAACTACTACATCGGAGCTACCTGCGAACTCCGAAGGGTGTGCTTTCTGAAAAGCATCACGTACACGTTCCCAAGCAAACGGGAATACATGAGCCTGAACTGGCGCGGCTACTGGTGCCTGAGGTGGTGCCTGCTGAACTACGGCTAGTGCGGCATTTACCGCCTGAGCCATAATTGCTGCAACCTCGGCGGCATTCATCGTGCCCTGAACTGGTGCGGGCTGTGGTTCTGGCGTTGCATCCCTGGGAATCCTTTGTGCACGTCGTGGAGGCATCTGAAATAAGAATGAAGTTTATAAGTTCGCAGTTATAAACTCAAAATAGCTGAAGAACGTAGCATATACAAAAGAATACAACAGTCCTAAAATATAGGGCTCTACTTCAAAGAAAGCTCAGCGAAAACATAATAAGCCGTACAGATCCTAATGGACACTAGAACCTGATGCTCTGATACCACCTGTGACACCCCGACTAATTAAATACTGGGTAGCTACTCCTTTATTAAATCAATACAAAATGCCAAGTTGGTTCAGTTAATAGAATCACTGTCGAAAACATTTTAATAATTACTAACCACCTAGTATTTAAGAAGTAAGTTGCCAAATTTTAATTTAAGTCTGATTAACATGCGATAAAAGAATAATGGAAGAACAACATAATCCATTCACCATAACGAAGTAATGAAATAATCAACAAATAATAATAAGTCCGGAGGAAAACACCTCACAACAATCCCACAACTGAAAATAAAATGACAAGTCTGAATCCTGAATTAATTACATGCCAGAAGTCCGAATAACTGAAATAAATGAAATGCCTCTAAAAGAAATGGGCGACATGCCCTACAACTGATAAATCTGAATATAGAGTCAAGATAGATGAAGCGTCTACAAGCAAAGTCCTGTAACTTCCACAAACAGCTACAGCTCGTCACCTGAATGAGGATCCTAAGCATGGTGTCCTTGTGGCTGGGCACCTAAAATGGTTTTTACAAAAAAATAGATTTGAAAGAAAATGGGTCAGAGCCCGAAACTGGAAATCATTTTAGAAACAGCAAGCGTTTTAATAACATTAAAACATTAAATGCAAAATACATGTTAGGACGTACACTCACATGAAATTCTCACCTCTCGACTACATGTGCACTCCTAACGTACCGTACCATCTAAATAACATATATATCTAACCAAACCGTAATAAGTTCTACCCCTTACTACTCGATTCCCATAATAAATTCTATTTTATCAATTAAATAGAGGCCTTTACATACACTCGGATTCTCAATTAGAAATACAATTCACTATCAATTAACCCGTTATGTTTTCTCAAAACGTTTCCATATTTATACACACAATATCACATGAAAGTTCCCCTTAATTAAGTGTATATTATTCACGTCATAAATATACAATATAAGCACCCCGAGACTAAGCTGCGATGCACACATACTCTGCTATCCATCCCGGTACATCACGTACATAAGGATCACGCATTCCGAATCTCTCAGGAATCGTTCTCAGATAACAACAATCACAAACAATGGAGGCGAACACAGTCACATCACATGGGTCACGTACATACCTACGCTCCCACGATCAGCAGACTTATTAATATCCCAATAAGTCCTTCTCTGACCTATGTTCATCGAGGTACCAGTCTAAATCCGGGCAACACAAGGATTAGAGGGCCCTAAGCGAACATAAACCTCCCGTGATAGCAAGTATGGTAGGTATGTCATACACATAAAACCAATACATATACTAAGTATGCACACATCTTAGTAATCACCATAATATATTGGTGGTACACTTCTCATTCTTGTACCGACATATAAGGCTACACAATTTATATGTTCCCGATTAATATAATTATTTAGGCCGTAATTGTCCTCGTATCGTAATAGACACTCACGTCCTACTCCATAATTTCCATTTGGTTCGAATCACACTTCTAGGTTTTACTCCTCTATATATCTCAAATGTCCCTACTATATCAACTTATCATAAAGGGAAGGTTATCTCTACCATTAAGTAAGGTTACGGGACACGCGAAATCAAAACAGGCTAAAAAGCCTAAACTGTCAACTCGTTAGAAGTCTCGTTCGAACGAGGCTGTTCGAACGAGAGTTCGTTCGAACGAAGTGGGCCTTCTAACGAGATCTCGTTCGAACGAAAGTCATCGAACGAACATCACCCTCATTAGAAGTGAAACTGTCAACTCGTTAGAAGCTCGTTCGAACGAGCTCGTTCGAACGACCTGGGCAGGTCTTCTAACGAGTGGCCAAATTCGAGCCCAGATTTTCCTTAATCCGTTTCTCCATCTTTTCTTCACCTCTAATCTCACCTAATTGTCATTCCAACAATGTTTCAAGGTATCTAATCCTTCCTAAACATGTTTCAA
This sequence comes from Sambucus nigra, assembly GCA_949130495.1. Taxonomy (NCBI): domain Eukaryota; kingdom Viridiplantae; phylum Streptophyta; class Magnoliopsida; order Dipsacales; family Adoxaceae; genus Sambucus; species Sambucus nigra. The sequence continues at coordinate 376,970,875 of OX422219.1, read as the reverse complement.
CCGTATTACAACATTTATATGGATTCAAATCACCCTAAACTACATCAAATTATCAAATCTCCACCATTTTCCCCCAAATCTCAAGAACATGAACCCTAGAAAAATCAAGTCATTCATAGACATAACTAAATCCGTTTTTTATGATGTAAAAGGTGTATTTTCATCTGACTAATCATCCTATCAATGTTCTACGTGCAATTTTCTCAATTGATTTTTAAATCTCTACATCCAATTAAATGGGTTTTCATCATACTCCAAGAACAATACAATTTATTTGAATTTCCTATGCATGGAAGAAGCATTCTTTATAAAAATATGTAATTAAACCACTTGCCTTAAGTGTAACTCTGGATTTGATGACGAATCTGATGAATGGTTCTCTCTCTCTTCTGCAGAATTCCTCCTCTCTCTCTCTCTCTCCAAGCTTTCTTCTCTAATGGTGGCAATGGAGGCTAGGGTTTGTCTTAGGAACTTTTGGGGCTAATTCTAATAACCCCCATAGCCCTCTAATTAGTTAATGGCTGGTAATGGGTTAGTGGGTCTTTTAATTTTCCATTTTAAACTCCTAAAATTCGTTAATCAAAAATCCCAAAATTCTAAAATTACCAAACTACCCTTATACGTTGCCGGTATGGCCTAAAAATGCCCCGGGACCCAAACTAAACCCCCGGCTAGTGTTTTCTGACTATTTCGACCCTTCCGGACGCGTTGGCGCACTCAAAATGACCATACGGTTTATAGAAATAAAATTCACTTTTTAATTATCATAATTATATTCTATGACGCGACTGTCACACGCGTCTCAACAAGATTTCCAAATTGCCGTATTTCAATCTCACGATAAATTTCATAATTCAATATTCATTTATAATCATATATACTCATTAATATCAAATACTAACTCGCATCTCGCTAGTATTTTTATCCGGATTAATTTCCAATTAATACGCATTTTATTCAATTAATCCCATAAATAAATATCACAAAAATATGGGGTATTACATGGATATCATATCAAGCACGCCAAAACATTGAAAAATAAAAAATAAAACACACTACCATTTAATAATAGAAAATTAACAATAATTAAAAACCTACAACTTCAATAAGACAAAATAAAAAATCTAACCTAATTTCTCAAATCTCGCCGAAAATTAGTCAAATATAGCAAACCAAACTTATAAAAACCTATTTTTTAATCGTTGTTTTATTTTTATACGCCAAAAAATACTCCACAGGATCAGAAGGTTGAAAAGTTGTAATTAAAAAAATACAAATTACCACACAAAAAGACAAAATACGACTTTATTATCCAAAAAATTCAAAAAAAAACAAAAATTTCTATCTGAATTTTTAATAAATTGGTAAAATACAGTAAATCAAACCTATAAAACATTCAAAATCTCTGTATAAACTTTCAACAGAGTGAGAGAGAGAGTGGAATGGGTGGACTTTAAAAGTGGAGAATAGAGAGAGAGTGTGGAGAAAATAAGGTTTTTTTGCGAACTCCGTTGACGACTAAGGTTCGCTTATGGCCGACGGAGTAGTTAGGCCGACACGGGGACGACAAAATCAATGTCCTCTAAGAGAAAATTGAAAACACAAACTGTAAAAATTTAGAGGAAATTTATTATTTACTTGATGATGCAAAAGTTGATAGCAAGAGGGTTTCACTTCAAGTATTGTTGAACATTCTTGAACATGTAAGGCCGATGTTCCCCAATCTCTTAAGCCCTACATGAGTAAAGCCCAGAAATTATACTTACCCAAATCATATCCCTAATAATATTTTGCAAAATTATAGTCAAGAGTATTTATATTTACCTAATTGAAGCACAAAATGAGGAATCTCCGAATTCAAGGTAACTCGTATTCACCATCTCAAGGTAATTGCCGACTTCAAGGTTATGTTTGATCTTAGAAGGTAAAGTGTATGAATTGGGGGAATCGCCGACTTAGAGGTAATATTAATGATTTTGATTGAGAGCTAGGGTTTCGAGGGACACCAAAATATGTGAGTGAGGGAAAGTAGTGGAGGGTTAGATTTGGATGTTGTCATTTCGATGTGGTGAGATCGAGATGGGGATTGTTCTTCGCTGCAAAAATGGGAGAATGACCCGTTTCCAAATATTCATGGAGGAGGAGATGAAAGGATGAAAAATATGAGAATACAAAATGATTTGAGAAGAGGAGAAGATAAAATGTTGGATAAAGTAAAAGGGTGCAGATAGAGGCGTACATAGTCTTAACCTTAATGAGTTAAAATGCATTAAATGATATTAAAACCTCTAATACTATTGTATTAGAGGTGTAATATAGATTGGGTGCGAAAATATGATATTTTATAGGGAAAAGTACTCTTAGGTCCTTCAAAAACAAATTTAAAACACTAAAGGAATTTTAACAAATTTTAAACACTTAGGTCCACTAATTCTCTTCTTGTAGAAGTCCACGCTAGTGGCATAACAAGTGAACCTAATAATGAATTGTCCTTAAATGTTTAAAAATTGTTACCAAGGGACCTATCTGTAAATTGCCCTATTTAAACATTTCAAGAATTATCTAAATTGCACTAATCTACACCCATATTCGTCGTTCTCAAGTTCGATCCATCTTACTTCACAACCTTGGTCAAACAGATCGTACGCACACCACAAATATAAAGGCAGAGTGTACGTACATCAAAATATAGTGACCAGAACGATATAAATATGTAGTTATAATAAACATTTAGTAAGACTATATTTGGACAGTTGGTTTCAAAAATTTAATTTGATAAAGAAGTTTAAAACCCAATTACCGAAGCTTAGTTTGGGAGAGATTATTTAAAGAGGATTATGAAATATAAATTATTTTATTAAAGAACCAATCACTCTCTCCCACCCTTAACTTACTATTATTGTAAAAAAGGAAGTTACTTTTTTTTCTTCTATTTTTTCCTTTAAAAAATGAATGAATATAGTTTGATTATTGGCCAACAATTGAAATTGATGAAATGATGTCTAATTATTTTTCACTGTCCACAATCTATATATGTTGTGGGTCGTAGTTAAAAATAACAATCTCTCACATCAATTGGGTTAGCATTATGATTGGTTCACAAAATTACCATATTCATTCTTATAGATGTGGAAATGGCTTTTGAAAAAATAGTAAATGTGCAACTTTAGGCTCAATTTAATGTGGGACCTACACTCCATTGGGATCTCACACAAATACTCTCTCCGTCGCGAGGAGTATAAGGTAATTAAACTTTTGTTATCCAAATTAGTTAATGAATGAGAAATTTGTCTCAAACGTGACCCATTGGAATGAATTAAACTTAGTAGGTTGGATATATAAACTACTCGTCACACATTATAACTTTATTGGAAAAGTGAAGTGTTTATATAGAAATTATTTGACCTTAAGGGTTGTGCCCTAGGGCACTCCACTTTTTTGAAAGGGATAGGACTTAGAATCATGTAGGTTAACCTCATGCACTTGCACCATCCAGTCGGTGTGCTCACGCCGATCTCAGACTCGACTTGAGCTTGGGCTTAGAAAATCTTTCATTTTTTGGGTAAAATTAATTATGTTTTTCGGTCGATTTTAAGCTATTTTAACACATTTTTCTTGTTGTTTGGATATAACACTTACAAGTGTTTCATTTGAATATTGAACTAGATAATTTTATAAATTGAATATGCCTCTTAATTTTGCAAACACGAAAAAGTCATAATTCTCTCCTCATTTTTTCTTTGCATTCCATGATGGTCAGTTGGAGTAAAAATATAGAATTGGAGCTTTCTTGGGCTTGAAAATTGAAGTTTTGTTCCTTTAACCTGAAATTTCTTCTGTCTTGGGAGATTATTATTCACAACCGTAAGCACTATGGAGAGAATATTAAGGACACTGTGAGTATCATATGGCTAGAATTAAATCATTTTTCCAATTTAATTTTTGTTTATTATCATTACAAAAAATAACTTTCTAATTGTTCAAATTTTATTCTGTTTATTTTGCACACACACACACACACACACACACACACACACATATATATATATATATATATATATATATATATATATATATATATATATATATATATATATATATACACTAGGGTATGCCCGTGCCTGAAGGCACGCATAAAATTTTGAAAAGTCTAAAGTTGTGTACGATACTATTAGTCCGTCAATAACAGGGGAAACAAATTCTAATACATTAAATCGTGAATAATTTAAGTCAGAGTGTTTTTACAACACAAATAAGAAAAATTGGACAAAACTTCCTTTATTTATAGTACTATCCAACAAAAATACTCCGAAAACATAAATGCCGCGAGTCACCATTACCTCAAGGCAACAACATGTCTCAAAGCGAATTTTGAACCACAATAGGAAATCATTAATATTCTTAGCTAAAACAAAAATAAGAGTCATTTAGTTTTCCATCACTAAGTGTTCTTATATATAAAGCGTCTTGATAATACCAAAATACAAAATGAAGGCAGAGTACATACTTGAAAAGCGATTATAGTTCTAACAATGTGTATTATAAGAATGTAATCTTAGTTACACTTCTCCATCATATAAAACCTATAAAGAAATGCAATAATAGAATAATGTGGGTCATAAGACCCACTTGTCCTTGAATTATTAACGCAGATTCTTTTCCAAACTCTTTTTTTGTGAAGATAATCTATACATTCTATAATAGACATTATACTGGATGTCAAAAGAATTATGGGGGATGACTAGATCATTAAAGATGGATACATTCCAGAAATTTCTATCGCACTTCCCTCAATGCACCACTGGGCTGCAAGTTTGGCCATAAATTTGACGAACAAATGCATCTCTATGATGATTTGAAAAGAAAATTTCAAAATTATGCCATTTTTCGAAATAATACTTCAGTTCATTGTAGATGAACTGAAAAACATTAGGGAATGCAAAATATGATAAAGATCAATCTCAATAGGCTCTTGGATTAAAAGAGCTTATAAATTTATGTAAAATATAAATTCATGAAATAAAGGAACTATCACTTCATGATATAGAGGAAATATCACCAGTATCATTAAGATTAAAGCGTTGTGTCACTTCATCTTCTCGTGGCCATAATAAAGGGGTCAAATATTGAGCAGAAACCAAAGGCCTCCGATAATCATAACCAACCCGACCAACCTGTGTGCTGGGAGGTGCAACTTTTGCATCATTTTTCTTCACAGCAACCATTTTCTTCCCTCCTTTAAGAATAGCCATTGCCATCTTATAGGCCTCTGCATATCTGATGGCTTCCCTGCATAAATTGTTATACCTCATTGCCAATCACTCTTGCCCATGTCATCAGGTTCATTTGATCCAACCCATTTTCGCATTTCTTGTCCACCGTGTCAAAATGTAATCTGATGGCAGTGTAAGAACATTCGTCATAGAAAAAACTGTCAAAATGTGCCTACGAAATATCCCCAAATATTCAATGAGACAATATATTACTTGTGGTCATCCTTGAATTTCGCAACCTGTAAGTTCTTATATCCCCATTGCCATCAATCCTATTTTCTTCTAGTTAAATGCCCTGCTCTCGAACGTATTGTTGTGATTATGACAAATACACATCGCCCTGCTCTCACTGCAAATTACATGAAATTGAAAAATAATGTTAAAAGGTTTTCATGTTAAAAAAAAACTATGCTTTGATGCCAAGGAATCAGTAGGACCAACATAAACATAAAAATAGTACAACATGAATTCATATAGAAATTCACTCATATTGAATAACCAAAAATAATGGTTACAAAATAAAAACATGAAAAATATACCACACACATATATTCTAGTCAAAGTTTTGAAACAAACATATATCATATTTGCCAAAAATGTAAAATTGAACCTTGACTACTTATATTTATCCAGAGTAAACCACCAAATGTTACATGAGATATAAGTTTAGATATTGTAAGGAATTATAATTTTTAACATTTTAAACGCTATTTTAAAAGTAAAAACTCAACAATCAATGACTACTTCTCGTAAAAATATGCCTAAAGACTTAGTGTGCTCTAAGCCCTGTTTTCCAAAGAAAAAAACTATTTATAAAGCAAGAAAACTTAACAACATATTCCAATCGATACAACTATTGTTATCTAGCTCAAGAACGCCAACAAAACTGCCATTTGGTATTTTCGGCATTCTTCACAAAAATCACAACTTCCTAAGTCATTAAAGTACAACACCATTATTCCAACCGATGAAGCTGCTGGAAGGAACGACGCTGCTGTAACCTGCAATAAATTCGTACAAAAAAAACTACAAAATGAAAACCATTGCGAAAGGTAACTTTCTTCTACTACTTAATAAAAAATATTTTTTCAAAGATTTATATAGGCTTACCCAGTCTCTGATCGCAAAGCGGCTGGCCAAGCTACGATTGTGGAGGACTTTTTCTTTACTAAAGCGTAAGCGCCCAAGAATGTGAGTCCTAGGCTCCAGTACTATTGTTAACAACCTCAGTTTACAACCTCGGTACAAAACATTACAAACTCAGTACAAAAAGTTAGAACTGTTTAGAGAACTCACGAAAATTCAAAATAGTAATAATCGTTACGTGCTCGAGTTCCCATTAAAAACTGTCACAACTATGACGCTTATTCTTCCCAGGATACATTTAGCTTTTGGGTTTTAAAAGTTTGAGTAGAAGCATAAAGGATAAGTGGAAATTGTCTACGCCCTATACTACTTCAGCGTAAAGAGTGAAGGTGATGTATTTGAAGATATTCATGGCATCTTCATATTTGTATCCTTCTGCATCTTCATATTCAAAGCATCCTATGCATATTAATACTTGCATCAGCAAGACATATAAAGTGATAAATCAAAGTACTTTGAGATAAAAAAAAGCAGTATGACACCACAAAAATTGAGATAAGGTACCCATCGGATTCCACAAAACTCATTACAAAACCAAATCATTTAAATATTAAACCTGGAAATTATTGACTTTAAGAGTTTTTGAAAGTTAGGTATTGACAGGGGTAAAGATATATCAAGAAAGTTAGGTACTGTCATAATCAACGAAATATCAAGAAATTAAGTACTGGTAAAAAATTCAGATCTTTTAAAACCCCAATCATAAAATAAAACCAACATAAAGAACCCTTAACAATTGAAATTTCGTTGCTTATATATAGAACATGAGTTATGCAAACTACAGGGCCATAACCTATATAAAATTGTATTTTACATCAACATGTATATATGTAATATTATTTGAGGTCCCAAGGAACTTACCATTATCAACTAATGACCGGTAACTACATCTGCTTGCAACTGATGAGCGACCATTATGGTGTTGTTACAGGAGCAACACGTCATCGATATCCTTCTGTTGAATCTCAATAATGCTTAGATAATAAGGCAAGGGGCATAGTGCTTAACACAACTTTATTCTAGTTTGGATTGGACTTTAACAAATCAGGCATAGTTCAAGGCCTTTCCACATTCGCAACATGTCTGCATAAAAACAAAGAGGCCACTCCACGAATGTTCAACTTTTAGAGAATAAGAATGTTGGTCCTAATCTTAAATGTTACACGAAGAGGCCACTCTTGCAACATTCAATCTTGACGAAGAGTAGCCTCTTTTTTTTTATGCAGATCAACATTCAATCAGCCACATTCACAACACATCTTACCACTAATGTTCCACAAAGATCACCACAGGCATAATTCCATTTGGTGATCTTCGTCTTAAATGTTCCAAAGTCCAGGGAGAATAAGAATCTCAGCATGAGGGAGACAGAGCATCTGCCAATTTTTTTTCTCTTAGAGTGGCCTCTTCTTTGAGTCTGATTGGCTCGAATCACAATACATTTTATGGACAGAAAAACTACCTCGTGTACCAGTACTGAGTTGAAATATAACTGATTTTTGTGGCAGTCTTCAGTGCATCATATGTTTGCTATGGAGGTTATCAAATACTTGATCAGCCTCTTGCTGATTCTTAAACAGTGCAACCAAAGAATACTTCCTATATTTTTTCAAAATAACCTTGTTTGTAATTATGAAGTCTCGAGTAATAACTTTATGTAATTTTCAAACCTCAAATAATATGGAGAGATGAAGAGATAGGTTGAAGACCCCAATAAAGTGATTTCATGAACAAAAAAATGAACTCGAGTGAGTGTGGAAAAAACAAAAAAAACAAAATCCTTAATATTAAAGCATCTAAACATGAACTGATCCTTTAAACATGCTAAAGTGTTCATATTAATGGAAGATCCGGTGCGCAATTGTAGCAGTTATTGAATCTGCTACAACTGAAGTATACCTCATTCCAACACGTTCAAATGAAGCGGATACAAACTCTACAATAGGTGACTTACGAAAATATCATTATAGATTCGCCAAATGACTTACGAAAGTATCATGGCGGGCACAACAGCTTGCTGACAATCGTGCAGGCATACCATCCATAGTCATTGAGACTGTTTTTTTTTAAATTTTAACTTTTCCAATAGTTTGTCGTGGCAATACATGATCTTGTGGATTCAAATATGAAATATATACATACATTTGAGAAAAGAAATGGCATCATATTATGCATACAAAGGTGTGGATTAAAATAAAAATGGACTGACAGAAATATATACAAAAAGCATATGCTTAAAGCTATATCAAACACCTATTATCCTACATTGATACGCAATAAAAACTCAATATTCATTCAAATAGTAAACTTACACTGAAAATAACTTCTTCTTCACCCACTATAGAAGTGAACTAATCCCCTCTGAAAAAGGGAAAATAACTGAGTATTAGCATAAACATGTTTGCGAGTCTCGATCTATCTTTGAACAAACCAATTTTTATTTCCTTTTTCTGTTCGTAAAAAACAAAATGTTTCTCAAACCCTCTTTATTTTGAAAGGAAAAAAGTATTACAAAGATCAAAAAGAAAAAAACGGTGACTTTTTACATGAAATTATTGAGCTCATAGCTTCACTCATACTAAGCACATACCTTCACTCATACAAATTGAACATATAATTACTATGCACATAGCCTCACTCATACAAATTGAACATGTAATTATTAAGAACATAACTTCATTCATACTAAGCACTAATGTTAAACTGAGGCCACTACGACAATTGATGTATTGTAGCCATGACTGCAAGTAATGTTCAAACTATTCGAAACTTCGCTACAAATCTCAATATATAAAAAAGGGAACCAAGATATAAGAATTGGATAGATAACTATGCCAAAATTGACTCCAATACACACAACTCTATTTCATAATGGAGATCTGTACAGAGTAAACATAATGTGATGACCTATAAAAAGAAAACATAATGTGGGACTTCGTCAAGCAACACGAACCTCGCACATTGTGTCTCATAACCATACGAATAATATTGAAATTGAATCTAGTTATTTTAAATCACAACATTAAAACACTAATTTTTATATAAAACTTATATGCATTATCCTTCGCTGCTTGATGTCTTTCATAGCACCATCCTTAGTTACAACTCTTGATTCCTCGTGGGCATCATGTTTCTTATTGAGTAGCTTCTGTATCATCTTAGAATAACCAGTACCAACCTATATTTACTCTGTCGTGGATATATGCATACCAATTTTAGCTCGGAGAAAATTCCAACAAATACAAACACTGCCTTGGATATAATCATTGTGCAAATCCCAACACATACAAACAGTAAAAATGATAATTGAAAATGCAACCAGTGCCATACACCAAAATAATACACTACAACGCCTTGGAATGGTGGTGGAGTTTGATCAAAATTGAACTAAGAAATGTTGAAAAATGAGACTCTAAACGTTCACGTTCATGGAAATGAGACTCTCAACCATCCCAGATCTAGTTGTCTATTTACTCCACAAAATAGAATTCAAAACTGAGCAGAACGTGTACACGTTTAGCAGTTTTAATTGATACCATAACATGGCAATAATAGTAGTAACAACAATTTTAGTTGATATCATAATGTACGATTATCAATAATGGCAATAATAGTTGCAGCAACAGAAACATGAAAGACAACTAAAAAAATTGGGAAGGAAAATGAGAAAATGATCGGTAAAAAATTATTCCTAATAAATTGAATAACCAAAAAGAGTGAGTAGGAGAATATATAAGGCTTTAGAATTGAAATATTGAACCTAAAAACTCAAATAAACTGTCATTAACAACAAAGTGGGTGGGTGGGTGTTGGGGGTGTTGGGGGGGGGGGGGGGGGGAGCATTTGCTCTCTCTCCTATATTAAACAATAAACACTCAAGGGGATTTATTATTATCAACCATGAACATTAAAAGAAGTCCCAATCTTTTTCGCTGATAACTCATATCCTTTTAGTAGAAAAGTCACTAGTTGCACACAGACGATAATAAGTTCATAATTGAGCATTAATACAACCAATCATGTTCTGTATATATTAAAATAGAATTGCATATGTAGTTTTTACACCAAATTAGGTATTTAATAATAGGTCATCATATTAGGAAAAAAGTTACATCTATGCGTATCATAAAATACATTCATCAATTGTTCTTACTACAAAACCATCATATTATGCTTGTCTTTTCATTACAATCAAGGATTTAAATGTCAATTACCTTTAGAGCAATCTAGCTAGATTGTCATTTACCTTTAGAGAAGCAAATTCCTCTGCTTTTAAGAGGAACCCCCAATGTGGCTTTAGAGAAATCTAGCTACCAAAGTTCCCGCATATCATCCAATTATTAAACTAAAATGAGTCATGGGATTCTAACAACAAAAAGCAGGGTTGGAAAAGGAAGTTCTTAAGTCAAAAACATAATTCGCATAGAAATCGTAATTGAAGTTTATATATAGAAATTGAAGAATTAAAATTTCATTACTCCAACCGTCAATTTACATTCAAAACTACCATTTCAAAAAACCAACCATTACCACAAATTAAAAAAAATCTAAAATTTGATAAATGAATGTGGGATACGCCACTCCCAAAATTGATTTACATTCAAAGCTATAATTTTAGAGGTAAACCAAGACCATAAAATACTAAAAAAATCTACAAAGAATTTAAAATAAATAGAGGCATTTAAACCTCGACTGTAAAGTGAATGTGGGATACACCACTCCTAGAATTGATAAATGAACATGTACAATATAGCCTTCCCCATTCTCATCCGCTAATTCTTCAACTTCATTTAGTATGATACAAATTGTGTCTGATTTTCCCCCTAACTTTTGGAAATAAATGTTACTATTAACTGAGGATTCTCCTCAAAGACACTCACTGGGGGCTCAATTAACTGCAAAAGAAAGCATCATAAAGGAATGACATTGTTGTTAGCTATCAAAAGAACTCGAAGATCAATTTTTACCGGCACAACAAATCAAGGGACGCATTCAGAAAGATATTGCACTACAAATGATACAACTAAAACACAAAAATTGAATGTGTAAAATAAAAAAATGATACAACTTATGTGCACTACAAATTGAATTTGAGCCAGAATGGAAGCATAAACTGAATTCATGGTTCTATAGAACAATTAAAAAAAAAATAGAATCCATTTATAATAGTGATAAATCACGAAAATGGGAAAAACATACCGAGCCATGGGGTTGGTTCTCATTCCATGAACGCCATATATTTCCCCCTATGATGATCATCCCGATAAATTTAAATGAGGTACATAATCAATATATATAGCTTATAGTTGAGAGTGTTAAATAGTCCCTAAACTATTTGAAAAGAGCATTATCAAATCAACTCCTGCACACTGAAAATATATATAAAAGGATGTAATAGCATTAAAAGGCATGAAGATAATTTCATGGTCATATTTAAGGGTGTTCAAAGGTTGAGGAATGGATTTGGCCGGTTAAAAATAATAAACGTGGTCGATTTCTCATCACTGGCATTTTATCAAACATGTGAAGGTCAACAAAATTAGTACACCATTATAACACATAATCAATAGCAATAAAAAAGTAAACTAACATGTGAAATTATGGCATGATACATTGTGAGAAAATTATAAAGATCGTACAAACATAACTCTAAGAAAACAAACATAATATTCAACATTTAAGCCCCGAGAATCAGTGTGTTTTGCACCAAATACTTATCTTTATAATCATATCTAGAGAACACACTTGTATTCATGCTATGGCATTCCATCTTAATCACTATGGAACTTCATCAAACACATAGTATATACACAACATCATACTTTCTCTACATTAATACAAATATAAATTATCAAGGAAAAATAAACCATTCTTTGCAAAAACAACCTGAACTTATAAATAGAAATAAAATATTGTCTAACTAAGTATACCTGGTGCATTGTAAATATACATTTTAAACCTTCGATTTACATCAGAAAAACTAAACAAAAAAACAAATCTCCATTTGAAAGCCCTAATTTGAAACAAATAAAAAGCTCCATTTGAAACATAAAAGTGAAACTAAATGATTTAAGAACATGAAACATAGAAAAAAGCAGCGATAAGTATACCCAAATCTGCAAACCCTAGATTTCTCCCAATATCCATATCATCGATCTAAGTGAGAAAGAGAGCGCAAAGAGAGTTACCCGCTGAGAGGAGAGAGAGTTGAATATCGATCGATTGAGAGAGAGAACGGGGTGTAGTGTTTGTGTGTGGTGGACCAAATGTGTGTAATTTCCTATTTTACCCATGGTTTTGAATTTTGAGAAGATGGGGGAAACAAATAAAGTGTTAAAAAATAGGGGGAAAGGAAATAATAAAGGGACAAAAGAGGAAAATAAGGTCTTTTAATCTTCACCCTTGATTTCTAGCCTAGGTGGCTTTAATCTTAACCACAAAGTATGTCCCCAACTTATGAATAGTAAAAACACCGTCCTACTTTATTTTATATATATATATATATATATAATTGTCTTAAGACGATTTAAAGTTTTCCTTTTTATATAATATAGATTAGATATGCTTGTTTCGGGAATAAATAAACAGTTTTGTTTTCAATTAAACTAGAATAATAAAATAGTTCTACATTACTGTTTTCTAAAATAGTATGAAATGATGATTTTACTGTCCTTGTTTTATAACAAAACCAAAATAACTTCAGTTTTTTGTTGTTGTTATATTTTCAAAATTTATTACTATAATATTATATATTGTTAAATTGTAAACATAATTTTTATTTTTATTATTATTTTCTTTTTTAATTAATTGTATTACTGTTATAATTCCTAAATTAAACAAATCTGTTTTGTAACAAAAATGGCATAAACTAATGTAGTTACACCCACACCCGTGAATGTGTCTAATGGAGAAATTTTTGAAAAGTTTAAATGAATGGACTTCAGGAGTTAGAAACTAAAGATGCTCTTCTATCTCACTACTCTGAACTTGACAAGGTTCCTTTCAAGAGGATTCTCCTGCAACTGTTAAAGGGGAAACTGATAAAGAAAGATTGCTAATGTGGATGCATGGAAACATGAAAATTTCTTATATAAAAATTATGTTCTTAGACAATTGAACAATTCACTAAATAACATGGTTTATATTATTAAAACGACAAAGGAACTATGGGAGTCTTTGGACAAGAAATTTAAACAGAACATATCGGTATGAAAAATTAATAGTCAACAGATTTCTTGAGTACAAAATAGTGGAATGTAAGGCATTAATTATTCATGTTCAATAACTACAAGTTATTTATTCATAACATTCATGCTTAAGGATTTTGCAAAGCAATTTATTCCAAGCAACTTCAATGACTAAAAAAATTTCGCCTTCGTGGAAAGATTTCAAGAATTATCTTAATCACGAACAAAAGGAGATGAAACTTAAAGAACTAATTGTAAGGATTAGGATTAAAGAAGACAACCGTGTATCTGAAAAGGAGAATGAAAAAAATCCATAGAAACCAAGGCTAATGTTGTGGAAGAAGGTACAAAAACTAATATAAGGAAACATGAAGCCGAATGCACTTCAAAAGCCTAAAAAAGGTTCAAAGGCAAATGCTATAATTATGGCAAACCTAGACATCGTTCGAATGAATGTCATAAGCCGAAGAATTTCGAGAAACAAAATGCTCAAGCTAGCATGACGGAATGTGAAAATCTTTCAGATGGCATGGTTGACATTAATATCTCTGCCTTTATATTCGAATATAATTGGGTGAGAAACACCAAAGAATGGTCGGTGAAAACGGACGCCATGCGCCACATTTTTTCGAGCAAATGGATATTTTCTACCCGACAAGCCTATGGAAAATGAAGAGAAATTATTTATGGGTAATTCGTCAAGTTCCAAAGTTAAAGGGCAAGAAAGATTGTGCTGAAAATGACATTTAGGAGGAAGGATGGAACTCTAAAGGATGTGCTTTATGTTTCGAACATTCGCAAGAATCTGATTTTAGGTTCCTTATTGAGAAAATATGGTTACAAGTTGGTTCTTGTATGTGATAAATATGTACTGTCTAAGAATGATGTGTATATGGGAAAGGGCTACATGACTTAAGGGGGCTATAGATGAATGTAACAATTGTTATACCAAAATATATTAATAATAATGTTAATTCCTCTCATTTCCTTGAGTCCTCAAATACATGGAATGCTATATTACCACATGTTAATTATGATAATTTACGTAGATTAATTAACTTAGAATTTATGCCTAAATTTGATATTGATTAAAATCATAAATGTGATATATGTGTCGAATCAAAATAAATAAGATTACCATTTCATTCCATTGAAAGGAAAAGTGAACCCTTAGACTTTATTCATACTTATATATGTGATCTTAAGGTTTTAGAAACTAATAGATCTGTTTCAACAATACAAGATGAAGTTGAGAACCAACTTAACAAAAAGATAAAGCTAATAAGAAGAATTATAGATGGTGAATATGGAAAATATTTTGAAGAAGTTTGTACAGAAAATGACATTATTCACCAAACTACTGCTCCTTACTTGCCTTAATCTAACGGTGTTGCAGAATGCAAGAACCGCGCATTGAAAGAAGGGGTGAATACTATGTTAATAACTTTTAAAGAACTACAAAATTACTCCCTACCAATTATATTCTCAATAAAGTGCCTCACAAGAAAACTCACAAAACACCCTATGAATTATGGATGGGATGAAGACCTTGCTATAAATATTTAAAAGTGTGGGTATATTTAGCAAAGGTGTTGGTTCCTAAACCTAAAAAGGTACCATTGATTATATATTCATCGGTTATTCAAAAAGTAACAATACATATCGATTTCTTGTCTATAAATTTGAGATTCATGTTAATATGATTATTGAATCAATGCATGCTTAATTTTTTGAAAATGAAATTCTATATAACATGGCCTAAGAATTGAGTCCAAACAAAAGGAAAAATGATTCTACAATAAGACATACTCATTAAGAGTCACCAATGAATGAGCTTATACGTAGAAAAAAGGCTTATTCAAAATAGTAGAAAAGAAACCATTTTATAGAAAAAAAATTCGAGGCAGAAAGTTCGTTTGAAAGAAAATTGGAATTCATTCGAACAAAAACCATTGTTTCATTATAACAAGGTCTAATCTTATTTGAACGAAAGGCTTAGATCGTTCAAATGAGCTTCCAACGAGATGTGTTCTATCAAACTTGGACCACTCATTAAAAGCTCATTAGAAGTTCGTTCTAATGAATTTAGCACTTCGTTCCAATGAAATACACCTCATTCGAATGAGAACCAATTATCATTCTAACGAGATGGCTATCTCATTCAAACAAAATAAAATAAAATGAATTTATTTTGAAAATTGGTTTTTTAAAAAATACCTCTAGTGTTAAAAACATTCAAGAATATAATTGGATTAGAAATAATCAGAACCTCAAATATGTATACATCCATAATGTGTTCGTGATGATTCAAAAAACTTAAAATTCAGAAACGATGCTCGATCACTAATATGCCTTCAGACGATCGTGGAAGCATATACGAATGTAGTGTTCGGTTTGTAATGGGACATCCAAATAATCTAAACTATGAGTGATAATAAAATATTGCTTTTAAAATCTCCCCTTTTGCTATTTCGGTACTGTAGACACCCCCATTCTATTACCCCCAACTCTCCTTAGGTCCCTAGTACCTCCCTTCATCACTACAAACCCATGTCATACCCCGAGTACTGACCTAGAAGCCATCGGGCACCCCCAGGCTCCATTTGACCAAAAACTTAAACTCTTTAGCTTGACCAAAGCTGAACGAATCTTCGAAGGGCACTAAATTCCCTTTCTAACGGTCCATCCCGTGCGTAATTCCGACTTACCATGCGGACTAACGATCGGTTTGCGTTCAAAACTTGATCTAGAGGCCATCGGGCGCTCCCGGTCTCTGTTTGACCTAAGTCAACTCTTTAGCTCGACCGAGACTGAATGAATCTTCAAAGGGCACTGAAACCCTTTTCCAATGGTCCACTCTGTGCGCGATTCCGACTTACCATGCGGACGAACGATCCGTTTGACTCCAAGAGGTCACCGAATGCTTTCAGGGCCCGGTTGACCAAAGTCAACTCACCAAAGCGGGTCAAAATCTTTAGAATGTCAAATTACATCTCCTAACCTTTCCAACGGTCTGCCCGGTGCACGATTCAGACTTAACACGCGGACGAACGATGCATCTGCATCCGAATGATTCCCCATCCAATGGACCGACAAATGCTTCCGAGCCATATTTGACCCAAAGTCAACTCCTGAACTCGGGAGCGGTCCAAAGGACTTTCACAGGTCTCTGAATTACCTTTCTAATGGTTTACCCTGGGCAACCAATTTTTCGACAAGGCCTAAAACACACTGCCAAATGGCAGGTTCCAGACCCTGCCTATCGGCAGGTGCCGATAGGCAGGACCAGGTCTATGTCGATCGACAGTGAACTGGGCCTATAAAAGGAGGACTTCACCTCATTTGCAAGGGGAGCCCAGATCTAATAAAAATCACTCTCAGCAAATCCCAAAAATCTCTCTCGAAGACAGCACGATTTCAACATCCAAATCCCTTAATAACTTCCACTTTTCATCATCCTTTTCATCAAACTTGGTGAATTAACCACTCTCCATTATCATCCAAAGTGCAAGGGCTGCTCTCCAACATTCAAGATCAAGCTCAAGATCTTCAAGAAGGTCCAACTTTCTCAACTTTCTCTTCAAATTATCTTAAATTCGCAATAACTTATTTTATTACCTAGCACTTTTATTATCTCATCTCACACATCCTAATATACTTTTTTATTTAGTATTATCGCACATCTCTTATTTTCATATAAATAAAACCCCAAAAAAAAGAAAAAGAGGGTTTCCTCATAAATTCCAAATAGGGATTCTCATACTTTTCTCACACTTTTCTCACAACTAAAACACTTTTTTCTACACACACTCACACACTCACAAATAAGAGATCCCCCATTTGGATTTATGGGATAAAACCCACCCCTCGTCTTGTATTCGAACTACGTGGACTTTGATGCCTTTATAGGCTACGTAGGCGTCTCAGGGTAAAACCCAAGACTCATGTCCTATTCTCACTTTCTCCATCATTTTTTATCTTCTCTAAATCCAATTTTCTTATATTCTATATACTTGTTCTTAGTGACATATAACCCCATATGCGTTATCGTTCCATTATAACGATCAACGTAAGGGTAATCGCGTAAATCTAATTTTCTAATATTATTTTTTCCTACAGATGACTCGCTTTATCTCTTTTATGATACACATCGCGGATTCCTATCTCCACTATATATATACACATGCACATATATCACGGGGAAAATAAAAAAGGAAAATAGCAAACATTCATGAGAGATCGAAAGGGCGGAATGGGTGCCTAACACCTTCCCATTTTGTAACTTAGCCTCCTAACCCTTCTCGAATCATTTTGGTTTTGTATGCACCAGTATGTTTTTGGATGCCATCCTTCGGGATGACTTCCCCTTTTTCTTTTGTCTGTTTTGAGTAAAATAGACTATCAACTCTGAATCTCTCTACATTTTTTCACCTCATCTCAATCAACGCCAATCGAAGCGCTCCCGAGAGGGATGTGTGGGACCCGAGGATCCTTCCTTCACACACCCGCCAGCGGCGAGGATCGGGGATGGACACAGTGGCGAGTCCGCTGGGGACATGTATGCTTTGAGGGATTAACTCTATTTACATGGATGTTATATTTGTTTTTATTTCCCCTATATCTACATGTTCCCCTAATCCATGTGAATCCCATGCTTATGCTTCTGTTCACACACTTGTAGAAAATTCTCCATGTACACTTCATACCACGTGCACCTAGGATCACATATATCCACATGTTTCACGCATCACCCATCCATACTTGGTGTACCTTTGGTACTTGTACTTTGCTCCCTGTTTGGCATAATCAAGAAAATAATTCTCATCATAAGATACTAATAAGAGAATCATGCATGATTCACATGACATCACCAAAGGTCATTGTTATTGACCAAATTTTACCCACTAACTGGAGGGTCACTTTGTGATGGGCGCTGGTCCGGCAGGGCGCAGTTAGCCTAAGCGATATGACTCTCACCTTCCATTGCCCAAGTACCTTCGACGTATATCGAACGGTTCCCCCGCATCGTACCACTTTACCGAAGTCATGACGGGAGGTATATCGCAGTGAATTCATTCACGTACGCCGAGTATATCGAATTCTCTCTCACACAAACTGTCCCCATGAGGTATATAATAAGGCAATTCACGTACACTCAGGTATATCAAATGGCTTGTCCACACGTACTGATTCCCCGCAAGAGCAAGACGTATATTGTGGAAGTCACGCCAAAGGGGTGAACCCATTATGATTCACCCAACCAACAGCATACCCTCATATAGGTGTCCAACCTAGGACACGCACTTTAGATTGCCGGTTTCAACCTGAAACTCTGCCAAAATTCTAGGTCGGCCTGCTGCCTAAATTTTTGTGTATTTTTAAAATGGGACCCTATCCGTGAGCCTGGTTACAAGTCCAGCTGTAGCTTTGCATATATTAAAAACCCCACTTTTCCAGGCTTGGGTCCCGTCTGGTATTGCATTTAGGAGAATTAAATATAAGTGAGAACATAATAATCGTAATAATCATGCTGAGTTCCGTCTCCAAAAACATTTCTTCCTTCTTTATCAAAAATCCAAAAATAGTTTCTTCTCTTTTTCTCAAAAATAAATCCCATTCTACGCCTTCTCACATCAATCGCAATCCCTTGGCCTGGTTCCCTATTGGCTTTGGTCTTCAGTCAAATCACCCTAGAGTTTTGTCCGTTCCTCTACTACTTCTTCCGTGTCTGGAATCCATCCACTTTCCGTGGAGAATACCGATCAAGTACCAGTCATACATCCAAATCTGACGGCAATCCTAGCTCATCTCGTGTCCAAGATTGATAACCTCCAAACTGAGATCCGAGAGATGCAACGAAATTAGGTTCCCATTCCTTAAGAGATCGAGGCCCTATTCCCTCGTGCTATGGGTCTGCTCGAGCCTATCTAGGATCTTGAATAATATCATCACGCTCTACGTGTCCCTCCCATTAATGGGCCACCCCCTTCCCAGCTTTCGATGCCAGATATTTCCCAGCCTGTGGCTAACATGCCTATAGTCGTTGATCCAAAAGAGGAGGAGTAGAATAAAGTCAAAGAGGATCTCAAAATCATAATCTCAGGGAATTACATACACTACACCCGCATGTCTCCTTATCCTAAAGCGAGGTTACTCGAGAAGTTCAAGATGCCAAATATCGAGAAGTTTGGAGGGAGTGAACCCCCGATTATTCATCTTCGCAGTTATCATCATTCCATGACTCTAATAGGGGCTTATAAAGAAGTGATGGCCCAATTGTTTCAGAAAACTTTGAAGGATAGTGCCCTTCGATGGTTTTTGTCTCTCGAGGAATCCAGAATCCATAGCTGGGAGGATGTAGCCTGAGAATTCATATCGCAGTATAAATACAATGAAGAGCTTGAGGTAACCCATCATTATTTAGAGATAATCAAATAAAACCCTGGGGAATTAGTCAGTAACTTCATAACCCGGTGGAGGGACCAAGCAGCTACCATGACCAATTGGCCATCTGAGGAAGAACAACCAACATAGTGAAGAAGAACTTCTTGCCCATGTCTGAGCGATGATGGGAGGATAATATTATCACCACTTCTAAGCTCTCAGAGAAGCAGGAGTAGAAATCAAGGAGAGCCTTGTTAAAACAGAGGTTGAACCGAAGAAGGTGTCCGAATAGTTCACCCCTAGAAAGTATGACAAGCTTACCAGTGCTATAGTCTCAACCATCAATAACATCTCTCAACCAACCACATCATGGGCACCAGAAAGCCGCCCTGCCCCCATCCGAAGGGAATACGCTAATCTCCATGATCCCCTCTCTAAATTTTACCAAGCCCTGTTAAGCTGAAACCTCATAAAACCCTTGGATCCCCGTTCATCGCCAAATCCACTCCCAAGAAACTTCACGGCCGATGCTCATTGTGCCTTTCACCAAACTGCTGGCCATACCATTGGCCAGTGTTTTCACCTCCAAAACATAATCCAAGATCTCATTAACCGGGGTACCATCACCCCACCAGCCAATCCTAAGCCAAACATTAGTCACAATCCACTCCCAAATCATGCCAATGCCATCTTCTTAGAAGAAAACCCAGATTTCGATCCCTCAACTCAAATCACACCATATAATCTCCTAAACCTCTTCAAATTTGCCCATATTTCCTCCTACACCCTACTAGCCTCGCTGATTAAGCACTATCACTCCTTACCATAGCATGTATCACTGTCCGTACTCATTCTGAAGATGGAAATATGGAATTATCAGAGGTGTTAAACCAACTCCTAGAGTTCGAGCTGAAATTGCCCTCACAGATGGTCATCGATTGTCAATGGTTCAGTACATTATTCTTGGAAACACGAAAATGGGCCCGATATTCAGATAAGTGGGTGGTACCAGCCGATGAAGTCAGCCTAGATAATGTTGTCCAGATTATGGCAGAATTATTCGGGCAAACCGACAGCATTTGTAGTATCACCAGGTTACTCAATAATTTGAAGCTACAAGGGGGCTTAGTCTCTTCAACCATACATATCCCTAGAGAATGGGAAGACCTGTATAAAGAGGCCGTTGAAGTTGTGGATTGCATTAACTTTACATGGAAAGACATAATTATTGCCAGCGGATGGGGGGAAGAATTCAAAGTTTCGAGTGAAGAACAAGCTTCAGGAAGAACTAGCCCGGTAGCCGATATATGTGTGTTGATATCATTTGAAGAACTCCTCAGAGAAATAAACAGGGTGACAGAACAACCTAAGATTGATGAGGAAATGAGATTCATGCTCTTCCCTTCTTTAGTAAATCACATGACCAGATCAGGGAGACATTACCAGGTTCCAAGCTCACTACCAGCAAATGACAAAAGGAAGGGCGTTGAAAACCTTCTTATGCCAGAGATGACCATTGAGGAGAGCAAGATCCTCAATCAGTTGAAGAAAACTTAAGCTAACATCACTCTATGGGGGCTTTTCATGTCTTCCCAGCTGTACAGAAATGATTTAATCAAGCTGCTCACTGGACCCACAATTCCTCCTTCTACCACACCAGAAGAAGCGGTAAATCTGGTCGGATCCTTGACCTCTACCCGGATGATATCATTTTCGAAAGAAGAAATCCCTAGAATTGGGATGAATCACAATCATGCACTCAACAACTTCGGCGAAGTTATGGGGAAGGACATGCCACTCTCTCTTATCGATAACGAATCCTCCTTGAATGTATGCCCACTAAGAACCTTCAAGTGTTTAAGCCTGAAAGAAAGTGACCTCGCTCCAACCTCCGCCGCTGTACGTGCCTACGATAATACCCATCGAGAGGTGATGGGATCCATAAAACTTGTAATAGGTGATGGACCTATAAACCTTGTCGTTAAATTCCAAGTCATAGACATCCCAGCTTGTTTCAACCCATTGCTCGGACGACCCTGGCTCCACATTATCAAGGGTGTGTCTTCCTCACTCCATCATAAATTGAAGTTCTTCGCCGACGGGCGAGTCATCACCATGTTGGGCGACGACAAAAATGTTGAGGGTGCTAGCACCAGTAGTCCAATCATTGAGATACAACACGGGTTAAATGATATGCTTCTATCAGGATTCCGAGTTGAGCCACTCCTACCCCCGACAGGGGACGGTTTCAAAGAAAGGGTTTGTCCAGAGTATAACCCTCATGGCAATGACAATGTGATTCAGATATTCAGAAACATGCACTTCATGCCCGAACTGGGGCTAGGGTAAAGGAATCAAGGGATACTTGAGCCCATAGAACTGAAGAAAGTTTTCCATCCTTGTGGCTTGGGGTATCAACCATCAGGACAAGAGCTCAGAATGATCCACCAGTCTCGACCAAAGAGAAGATTAAACTGCATCCCAACTATCCCAGGAGACTCCTTGAATGGAAAATTCATCAAAGAAGGCGAAGACTTCCCCTTTTGTGGTTTTACAGAACCATGGTATAACCACATAGACAAGAAGATGAAGCCTGGAATGGAGATCTTTTTTTCAAGATAGCTACCCATGGTTCGAAAGTTTCCAACATTAAGTACAACCGCTCATTAAAGATATAGAAGAGACTAAGGAAAGTGATTTCGAAGATTCCTTTAACTTACAGACACTGGGGCTGGCACTTTACATGGTTCATTCAGACACTACATTAAGGGATCCATCCCATCTGATTAAAGCTGCTGATACACCCCTCCTCAACTGGCATGCTGCGCCAGTTTTACCTCTTGAAATATCCCCTAACCCCAATGTTTACCCTATTTCTTCTTCTGATGTCTATCCTTGTTCAAATGTAATCGTGACCTCTTTTGATAAGATTATCAATGCTATTTTTCCTATGAATGAAATAAACGAAGATTTTGAGTATCTTGTTGTGCCTTACATTAATTGTTTGGATTCTAATCAAACTTGTGATGATGATGATTTTGCAAATGAACAATTCTTAACTGATCTAAATAAGGTTAATAATAAACAAGATAATCGCGTTCAAGTTAATGAAGAGAAGACTGTTATTATTAATCTCGGTTCAAGTAGACAACTGCGCGGGATTAGGATAGGGGCCACCCTTGACGAGCATGAGCGCACACAACTCAAAGAATTGCTAAAGGAATTCGTGGATTTCTTTGCATGGTCCTATGATGATATGCCCGATATTGATCTTGAAATAGCTCAGTACGAGATCCCCACTCTCCCAGATTACAATCCGGTTAAATAAAAATTGAGAAAGCTTCGCACCGAATGGTCTCTCAAGGTCAAAGAAGAGGTGGTCAAATAATTGGACGTGGGCTTCATTCGTGTGATCGAATATCCCACATGGCTAGACAACATAGTACCTACCGAGATTTAAACAAAGCTTCTCCAAAGGATGATTATCCTCTACCCAATATCGACATGATCATGGACAGCACAGCCAGTCATGCTCTCAAGTCATTCGTCGACGAGTTTGCCGAATACAACCAAATTAAGATGCACCCAGACCACTAAGAAAAAACCACATTGATCACCCCATGGGGAACCTTTTGCTACACTGTTATGACATTTGGTCTCAAGAATGCTGGGGCCACCTACCAAAGGGCTGCCACAACCATCCTACACGATCTAATTCACAAAGAAGTCGAGGTTTATGTGGATGATATGATTATCAATTCCAAAACTAGAGAAAGCCATATTCCCGATCTCTGGAAGTTCTTTGAACGACTGCGATGATATCATATGAGACTCAATCCACAGAAATGTGTCTTCGACATTACAAAGGGAAAACTCTTAGGATTCATGGTCAGTGAGAAGGGGATAAAAGTAGATCCTGCAAAGCTGAAGGCCATACTTGAGATGCCACCACTCCCAACAGAGAAAGAAGTCCGAGGTCTTCTTGGGAAATTGCAATATATTAGTCGGTTCATCAGCTAGCTAACCTACATCTATGAACCGATCTTCAAGCTCGTCCGAAAGGATTCAACCAAGGTTTGGAACGAGGCATGCCAAGAAGCTTTTGACTGAATTAAATAATATATGACCCAACCTCCAGTGCTCATACCACCACATCCTAGTCTCCCTTTGCTCCTATACCTAACGATAATCGACACTACAGCTAGGGATTTGCTAGCCCAATACCTTAAAGACTCCCTCAAAGAAAGATCCATCTATTACTCTAGTCGCAAATTGACTGGGTACGAGGTCAACTACACTGCTTTGGTAAAGGCGTGTACCGCACTTGTCTGGGTCACCCAAAAGTTGCGACACTACATGCTCACCTTCCTCATAAACCTTGTATCCTGAATGGATACCATCAAATACCTGCTTGAGAAACCCACCTTATCCAACCGAATGGCCCGATGGTTGATGTTCCTAACCGAGCTCGATATCATGTACGTCACGTAGAAAGTCGTTAAAGGAAGAGCCATCTCTGACTACCTTACTGATTGCCCCACAGAAGAAGCATATGTCCAGATCTCCAAATTCCCAGATGAAAATATCATCTGCACCTCTCAAGACAACCTTCGATGGAAAATGTTCTTTGACGGCGCTGGGATACTTCTGATCGCCCCAGATGACTCCCATACTCCCATCGTCGTCAAATTGGATTTCCCTTGCACCAACAACATGACGGAATACGAGGCATACACAGTAGGCCTCAAAGTTTCTCTCAAGAAAGGTATTCAATACCTTGATTTCTATGGGGATTCTTCCCTCATCATCGGTCAAGTGCTCAAAAAGTGGAAAGTTAAGGATGAAAAGCTCCAACCCTTCCATTACCACTTAGAAGAGTTAGCCTCCCGATTTCGAGATATCACCTTCCATTACCTACCTCGAGCAAAGAATAACCTAGCCGATGCTCTCTTTACCTTGGACTCCATGGTTGACATGCCCGAAGGAATAACAATGACCCTCTTCCTAGTTCAAAAGCAAGACAAACTAACCCACTGCTACCATATTGAGCATGTCTCCACCGAAGATCCCGAACTAGACGATTGCTGGTACTATGATATTTAGTGCCTCCTCAAATATGGTAGGTATCCCGAGGGTTCCAATAAGAAAGACCGAATAACCCTCCGAAGTCTGGCTGCCCAGTACATCATCTATTAGAAAGCTCTACTCAAGAGGAACTTCGATGGAACTCATCTACACAGTATCGCAGGGGCTGAGATTGAGAAGATAATGCAGAAGATCCACAATAGGGAATGCAGACCCCACATGAACGGTCACATGCTTGCCAAGAAGATCATTCGACAGGGCTACTACTGGACCACCATGGCCCAAGATTTCACTGTCTATGTCCGAAGATGCCTCAAATACTAACAGTTCTCCAATCTTCAACACCTGCCTCTTCGAGAATTATACAACATGACCTCTCCCTGGCCGTTCTCCACCTGGGGTGTCGACATCATAGGTAAGGTTACACCAAAGGCTTCAAACGGACATGAATTTATCCTAGTTACCATTGATTACTTCACCAAATGGGTCAAAACTGAGTCATACACAGTATTAAACTCTAAGAAAGTGATCAAATTTCTCAAGAAAATATCATCTGCCGATATGGGGTCCCACACGAGTTAGTGTCAGATAACGGGTTGCACTTCGAAGAAGAAGTCACAGAAGTAGTCAACGAGAACGGTAGTCAGAAACACAAATCTTTACTCTACTGAACTCAAACCAATGGTGCAGTTGAAGCTGCTAACAAGAACCTCAAAACCATCATCAGTAAGATGACCGGAAGCTGTAGGGATTGGGCCGTCCGAATCCCGTACACCCTTTGGGTCTACCTAACCTCAATCCGAACCTCTAATGGGGCTCCCCCTTACTCTCTGGTCTACGGCATGGAAGCAGTCCTACCCGTGGAGTTAGAAATACCCTCGCTATGCATCATGACCGAAAGCAAAGTTAGCGAAGAAGATTGGTGCCAAAGCCATCTCGATGAGCTGACCCTACAAGATGAAAGGAGATTGAAAGCTCTTTACCACATATAGGGGTACCATCGCCGAATAGAGCGATCATTCAATATGAGAGTCAAGGACCGCGGTGTTTGAGAAGGGGATTTAGCCCTCATGGAGATAGTAGAACCCATTTGGGACCCCAGAGGGAAATTCAAGCTCAATTCGAGCGGCCCCTAAATTGTGAAGAAAATCTTATCCGGCGGTGCCGCCATGCTCACTGACCTAGATGGGGAGGAGATGGCTCATCCAGTCAACCTGGACCATCTCAAGAAATTCTACCCCTAGTCTGGAATCTCGGCGCGCTACGACTCTTCTCATCTCCCTACTATTCTAAAAAAAAGAAATTCAAAATCCCTATAGGTACGTAGGCAGCTCATACATCTTACAGGAGCACGACCCTTTCTTTTTCACAAAATAATATTCTTTTCTTATCTCCGAGAACGACAGTTAATTCTAATAAATACTTGAACAAAAGGATTATGTATGCCTTAGCGATCGGTATAGATAATTCAAAAATACAAAATTCATCGAAAGGCACAACTGGATGATCAGAAACTTGCTTATTTCAGTAATAAGAAATTACAACACAGATTACATAAGAAAAGGAACGGATAACTCCCTTCCCCCTACTGCCATTAAAAGCCGAATAAAATCCCCATATCTATTCCCTATTACACAAATAAACTCTCCAAGAGTCCTACCCACAGCTACCAGAGGAGCCTGCACCCTCATCATCTACATCCTGGGGTCCCCAAATTTCCCCCGCCTGGACAGAGTGCCGTAAACACTCCATGAATCGATAAGCCTGAACCAGCCTAAAAAAAAACCACAACACCCCTTTCCATGGTGTTAAATAAAACAAACCACCTTTGTCCAGTCTCCACTACCAACATCATACTGACTACTCTCCTCCACAACCACTTCATATAATCCCCGTGGATATGACAAACTCTCCCAAGAGACTGAGGGGGATGGGTTGATGGACGCCGATTCTCCTACAGAGATCCAAGCAACAGACGCAGGCGCTCGGTCAGAACGTCTATCGAAAAGAAATTTAAGATCCGATGTGGCACGACCTGTGCCCAGCCAAATTGGTGCAGAAGTCACAAGGGGAAATAAAAAGAGGTCTGTCTGACGCGAACCGATCGGACATATGAGTACTCTCCTAGATCTAGAACAGGCTGCAACTGCCCCCACCAAGTCACTGACCAATACAGATTTCGAGCCCCATTCTCCACGAACTAGTTTTCCCAGCTCTCAATATACAAGCCAACGCTGAAGAAGTAACGCGAAAAGAAGTTGGGTACAACCGATAAAGGATACTCTAGAGGGGCCACCCAGCAGAGTCTTTCAGACAACCACATGATCAACATCACGGGGCTACCCCTCAGGAAGTCAGAACGGCCTTCTCTCCAGGCATCCAGACCATTCAGCGTCTCCGCCAGTATCACCGCCATAGGATTTGACGGTATGACATCCACGAATTAATGGCTGCAAGTTGCGGGTCCACTCGCAGTTCCCCAGTCACCAGCAGCAATTTTGAAACCAGGCCCAGAGCAATGACTCCAGCATAGACAACATCACCTACTTCCCGCAAATGTACAAACTGCAGGACCATCGAGAGGGATATCATTCCTCCGCTAACCAGTGATCTGGACATCGAAGGCAAAATATGAAGAATCCTGACCAACAAATCCCTAGGAAAATAGGCAAATTCAGGCAAAGTCGCAGCAACACTGGGATTTATACCCAGCATGGCAGAAAATTCCTCGTTGGTAGGACAAACTTCATCCAACCCAAAGAGGAATACATGGTCTTCGGGGTACCAAAATTGTACCGCCTCCATCAGCATTTTCCACTCAATAGGACGATTGCGCCACAAGGATACTCGACGCATGTTGAAAGCATCATATTCAAAATTATAAGACCACATTGCATCCAAAGCTTCAAGGTAGTTGTAAAACTCAATACTACCTGGGAGAGCCATCTTGCAAGGCTGAGAGATAGCGGGCAAGTAAGTAAGAATGCAAAGGTGTGATGAAAACACTCCACCCTTACCCCTTTTTATACTTGGGAACCCTCACAAGAGACATAATTCCTGCAGAAATCGAAGGGAATCCTACCCCATAAAATACAAAAGGCTGAAGAGGGTACCAATAAAAGCCTTAAATTGATGTGACTGGACTGAACTGCCGATAGGCAGGACAGGGTGATTGCCGATCGGCAACCCCATCATTTTTAGAAATTTCCCTTTTTTCCCCTCTTTTATCAAATAAAAAAACTCAATAAAAATAAATTAATATTCTCAACAGAATTTCAAAATCCCTTTTTCTCCTTATATAATTTCCCCTTTTAAATTAAAAACTTTCCTTCAAAAATTCCAAAATACTCCTTTTTACGGTTTCAACAGCAAAGTAAAAAGCGCATGGGCATGCATTCATTCATCATTAATAAAAGATAATAAAAAACTCCATTGCATTGCATCTATTTGTTTTTGTGTTACATCAATTTTACAGTAAATAAAAAGAAAAAGTAAAAAACAACGGGACTCAACCCGAACCCACATTCTCTCTCTCTCTCTCTCTCTCTCTCTCTCTCTCTCTCTCTCTCACACACACACACACACACACACACACCTACCTTTCTCTCTAAGAGCTTCCACCCCTACGACGTGCTCTCTTTCCCCTGAAGCGAGGCGATGCACCGACACTACCCGAGCTAGAGTCCTCTCCGGATGAACTATATGGAACCAAGAAATAAGGAACAGGAATCGTATCCCGAATATGGGCAGTCGCCGAAGATATCCAGTCTCTGATGTCCTTTAGACAAGTGGTCGACACTCAGACTTTCTGCAAGAAAAAGAAAAATAAGTATCACAGCAGAGATGACCAAAACTGAAAAGAAAGAAAGAGGAGGACAGAAAGGTATACCGCAGGTCGGAGGACCTCCTCTGTCAGACCCAACTCCTCCGGATCCATCGTATGAGAATGGTGCAACATAGGCACCATCCGTCCATTAGCCCGCTGAATGTTATACGAAGGAGAATGCAAGCGCACAAAAGTAACCTCTGAGGTCGTCGCCATCGCAGATGCCGTCGGACCGCCGCTACTGTGGGAAGATCCTATCGCCCGACTCGAACTCGTAGGAGGGAAAAGCAGGGCATCATATATGTTGGGCGCCATCAACTAGCTAGTCACAAAGTCCATATAGTCATACGGTGCAGCCATATCAGTGTACAATAAGTAGGACTCGTCGATCATCACCGCGATCCTCGCATCCTCCGATAGAAGTCGCTCCCGCCTCATAGACATAGGAGGCTACGCAGGTGGCACCACCACCTCCTCCTCAGTAATCTGGCGAACTATCCTCTCCCCGAGATACCAGGAATGGCCGAACTCATGCGCCAGCAAATGCCTCATCTGCACGTTCATCCCGGTCATCCCCGCATCCTGAATGGCTGTCCCCCTGGGATAAAAGGTCACCTGAAAATCTCCAAGTAGGCATAAATCAATACAAGATCAAAAGGCACAAAAACCAAGATTGAAAATGGAAAGAGTCTTACCCTACCACTGGTCAGGTCATTCAAGACCTGACGCACTGCCTCTAGAGAGAGAGATCCCTTCGACTGTCGATTGGCCTTACGCCATCGATACAATCGACAAGAGTCCCTAACAGTGTCGTCCTTTAAAGGGATCCACGGGGTATTGCACCCAATCACCTCATAAAACCACGCCTGTCAAAAGATAAGAATTCACAAACAAAAAGAGACGCATAAGGAAAATGCGAATGCATGAAAGGAAAATGCGAATGCATGAAAAGAAATGCGCAAACTGAAGAATACCTTAAGAAGGTACGTGGATCTAGTAAAGGTCTGCCGGAAGCACCGGCTGAATGCATCCAGAGAAGAGTAAAGGGTCTCTAAAGTCAGACTCCCCCAATCATAGAAATAGATGTTCGAAAACATCCTCAGGTACGTCAAGAACCACAAATGGACGATGTCGTCGCTCGACGCCACCATAAAACCTACCAACACCAGCAAAATAAATAACCGGGCCATCTGCCTCACTTACAGCCCGTCCTCCACATTAATCACCCTACCCAACAAAATATCCTTCAGTATGAACATCTGGATAGAATCCCTAAAAACTATCCTCCCCATATCACCAAATGTCGCACGCACTGCCTCCGATCTCACCCGCAAAGAGCGATCCACCTCTATCTGCTCTCCATCTAAATCCAACCCCAATAGATACTGTACATATATGGGAGTCACTGTCATCTCCTCGAAGACGAAATGGAAGGTGTGGGTCGTATCCCACCACCTCTACCCCAAAGCGCACATGATCGCTCTCGAATGAGGCGTCTCATCCAGCGCAGATGCCAACCTCCCAAAACCCACTGATGATACCACCCAACGCACCACATGTGGGAGATTCTCCCAGACATCCCTGAGCCCCGTCGTCCCACGGGCGCGCATGTTCTTCAAAGAAATATCCGACTGGCAAAAAAGAAAAAAAATCTCATCTGAAGTCAAGAAATGAAGAAAAATGACCAAAAATAAAGGAATGCCAAAGGTCGGGTTACTTACATAGCCGCCAGGATTCACTCTAAAAGAGAGATGACTCGGCGGCTCCCTCAGCAAAGTTCACTCATCAACAATAGGCTCAAACGCATAAAAGGAGTTCTCACTCCCCAAAGCAAGAGGCGCCCTGGCCCTCCACTCCACATTCGCCCAGTCATCAATGGTCAACCACTCCCTGTGGACTGTAGTGCTCACAAAAGCGACCATTTCTTGAAGATCGGGATGCTATAATGATTTGCAGAGAAATCGTAGAAAGAGAGAAAGAAAAGAAGCTGTGAAAAAAATGAAGGGATTCACCCCCTTTATATAGGATGCCAAACACCATACCGATCGGCACTGACCCCAACCATACCGATCGGCACTGACTCCTTACCTTCCCAAGGTAGTCCAAAAGTCCGTGCCACTGCCGAATGGCACCCCTCATACCATGCCGATCGGCACCCCCCTTAAATTTTGTACAGAAATTCCCAGAAAATACCAGAAATCCCCCCCCCCCCCCCAAAAAAAAAAAATCCTCGAAAAAATCCTAAATATCCCAGGAAGGATTTAGACCATTTTCACCAGGAAAATTTCGCATTCCCTCAAGCGAAACCCCTCTTGCCTAGAGAAATCCTCAAAAACAAGAGGATCTCCTCCCGGTAAATCTCCAGAGGATCTCTAAGGATCGCCTGATCACTTCCCCAGCGGAGTTTTTACAGCACCAAAATTTGTTGTTCCCCCCTGCGAGGCCTTCTAAAGAAACAAAAGCTTCTCCAGCTATCAACTCCCCAGCTCAGATCAAAATCACAAGGCACATTCTCCAGCAGCATCAAAATCTAATCTTTATCCACTCTTAGGTCAGAATTGACCTCAGTCTTGGATCGTCACTTGAGTTAGGTCAGAATTGACCTCAATCCTCGGTCGTCACCACTCTCAGGTCAGAATTGACATCGGTCTTGGATCGTCACCTGAGTTAGGTCACAATTGACCTTGGTCCTCAGTCATCACCACTCTTACGTTAGAATTGACCTCAGTCCTCGGTCATCACCACTCTTACGTTAGAATTGACCTCAGTCCTCGGTCGTCACCACTCTTAGTTCAGAATTGACCTCGGTCCTCGGTCGTCACCATTCTTAAGTCAGAATTGACCTCGATTATTAGATCTTCACCCTAAGCCCACAAAATTGGCTTTGACCCGCAGCATCGATCACCCTCATCACTTAAGCCCACAGATTTGGCTTTGAACCATAAAATTAGTCATCCCCCAGCATCACTTCAGGTCCTCAGAATATACCTAAACCTTTGATCGTCATTCAAACCATCCCCCGCACACCCCTCAGGTCCTCAAAATCGGCCTCAACCCTCTGAATCGGTCACACTCCCTCAAAAGCATCATGCGGTGTCTATTCGACGGTTATCATTTGTTCCAAACTCACCCGTCGAGGGGCTCTGTAGACACCCCATTCTGTTACCCCTAACTCTTCTTAGGTCCCTAGTACCTCCCTTCAACACTACAAACCTAGGTCATACCTCGATACTGACCCAGAAGCCATCGAGCACTCCTAGGCTCCATTTGACCAAAAAGTCAAACTCTTCAACTCTACTAAAGGTGAATGAATCTTCGAAAGGAACTGAATTCCTTTTCAAACGGTCCATCCCGTGCCCGATTCCGACTTACCATGAGAATGAACGATCGATTTGCGTCTGAAACTTGATCTAGAGGCCACCGGGAGCTCCCGAGCTCTGTTTGACCTAAGTCAACTCTTTAACTCAACTGAGACTGAATGAATCTTCTAAGGGAACTTAAGCCCCTTTCTAATGGTCCACTCCGTGTGCGATTCTGACTTACCATGTGGACGAACGATCAGTTTGACTCCAAGAGGTCACCGAATGCTTCTAGGGCCCGATTGACCAAATTCAACTCCCCAAACCAGGTCAAACTCTTTGTAATGTCAAAGTACATCTCCCAACCTTTCCAACAATCCTCCCCGTGCGCGATTCAGACTTACCATGCGGATGAACGATCCGTTTGCGTCCGAATGATTCCCCGTCCAATGGACCGACAAACGCTTCCGAGCCGTATTTCACCCAAAGTCAACTCCCGAACTCGGGAGCGGTCCAAAGGACTTTCACAGGTTTCTGAATTACCTTTCCAATGGTTTGTCCTCGGCAACTAATTATCTGACAAGGCCTGAAACACACTGCTAAATGGCAGGTTCTAGACCCTGCCTATCGTCAGGACCAGGTCTATGCCGATCGGCAGCGACCTGGGCCTATAAAAGGAAGCCTTCACCTCATTTTCAAGGGGAGCCCAGATCTGATAAAAATTGCTCTTAACGAATCCCAAAAACCTCTCTCGAAGACAACGCGATTTCAACATCCAAATCCCTTTCTAACTTCCACTTTTCATCATCCTTTTAATCAAACTTGGTGAATTATCTACTCTCCATCATCATCCAAAGTGCAAGGTCTGCGCTCCAACATTCAAGATCAAGCTCAAGATCTTCAAGAAGGTCCAACTTTCTCAACTTTCTCTTCAAATTCTCTTAAATTTGCAATAACTTGTTTTATTACCTAGCACTTTTATTATCTCATCTCACACACCCTAATATACTTTTTCATTTAGTATTATTGCACATCTCTTATTTTCATATATATAAAACCCAAAAAAAACAAGAAAAAGAGGATTTGCTCATAAATTCCAAATAGGGATTCTCATACTTTTTTTTACACTTTTCTCTTAACTAAAACACTTTTTCTACACACACACACACACACACACACACACTCACAAATAAGAGATCCCCCATTTGGATTTATGGGGTAAACCCCACCCCTCGTTTTGTATGCGAACTACGTGAACTTTGATGCCTTTATAGGCTATGTAGGCGTCTCGGGGTAAAATGCGAGACTCGAGTCCTATTCTCACTTTCTCCCTCATTTTCTATCTTCTCTAAATTGAATTTTCTTATATTCTATATACTTGTTCTTAGTGACGTATGACCCCATATACGTTATCGTTCCATTATAACGATCAAAGTAAGGGTAATCGCATAAATCTTATTTTCTAATATTATTTTTTCCTACGGATGACTCGCTTTATCTCTTCCCTGATACAAGTCGAGGATTCCTATCTACACTATATATACACACATGCACACAAATCACGGGGAAAATAAAAAATGAAAATAACAAATATCCATGAGAGACAAAAAGGGAGGAATGGGTGCCTAACACCTTCCCATTTCGTAACTTAGCCTTCGAACCCTTCTTCAATCATTTTGGTTTCGTATGCACCAGTATATCTTTGGATGCCGTCCTTCGGGATGGCTTCCCCTTTTTCTTTTGTCTGTTTTGAGTAAAATAGACTGGAGACTCTAAATATCTATACATTTTTACACCTCATCTCAAATGACGCCGACCGAAGCCCCCCCGAGAGGGATGCGCAGGACCCGAGGATCCTCCTTCACGCGCCCACCCGCGACGAGAATCGGGGATTGCCACTGGTACAAAAATAAATGCCCAAACCAAATTATAATAAAACCTCTTGTACAATGCACTTCTAATGTCTTCCCAAACCCAAAACGGAATGACATGCGCGACTTTGTCTTCAACTGAAATTCTTCATCTTTTGTAGTCCATGAGGTCACCATCAAAGGGGAAGAGACCTACACACATGAAGCTAAAGAATGCTGTGACGTATACGAGTTTAAAAAAAACACTCCCTCTCAATTTGTTCTCCCCTTTTTATCCATTATCGACAAAGGATAAGAAAATAAGCATGAATATTAAGACTCACCTGAGTCCAAATGAAGTAACATCACAAAGATAATCAATTTAGCACATGCGATGAAGTTTCGAAAGCATTTCGAACTAATATTTTTTTTTAAATTTCAAGTATTAAAACTATATGTCTATAAAAGGTACATATAGGTACAAAATACATAACCTCATTGAATAGCATGAAAATATTTGAATCATGAAAATGGAATGTAATTATGTTAACATTTTTCTCGCGCAAATCAACATAGGCATTCATAATATAGGCACACAAAGTTAATGAGATAGTTCGAATAAAAGAACTCAATTCCAACCTTAAGTGTAATAATAATGAACTAAATGATATTGACTCGACTTATCCAACATGCCATGAATTTTAATGCTTCTCAAATCGATAATGCCAAACTATTTATAGATTTTTTTAGGACTTAAAATAATATTGATTATGGATATAGGACAACAGACATTTCGTTTCCATTTTTAGTCCCTATTTTTAAATTAAAGGGACACATGGCATGTTATAATTGGTTGACGTTTTATGAATATGGGTCTGTGCCAGCGGCTTTATTAAAAAATAGGGACTAAAACTATAAATAAAATGTTTGTTGTCCTATTTCCAAAATAAATATTACAATAGGTCCTAAATTTACAAAGCCCCAACTATTTAATCCTTTTTAAGAGAGTCCGTTGTGAAAACTCATTAATCTTCTACTATATAACACCCTTAGAATTTTTTACACTTAATAATTGACTTTCAAAATTTGAAGATATGATAATGCTCATGTGTAGGGAAACATCAATGAAATAAAACTGACCTTGGCACTTCTATTTTTTGTGTGCCATTAATCTTTTAGTCTCTTTGTGTAAATGGTGACTTTTAATGCAAAGAGAATTTTGCTCTTTCATAGCCATTTTCCATTGCTTAATATATAACAAAGTTTTAAAAAAAGTGAAATCCGTACAATGGTTCTTACAAGAAAAACTTATATCTAGTACATTTGGTTCATTATTAAATACTATTGAGATGAGAACACCGTATTCGACATATGACAAGCATATATGATGTTCAAAATTCCGTGCATGTGTGTAATAAGGTGATAAAGAGTCTGGCATGAAGAAAGTAATGATCAATGAATAAAAAAAATGTTATTTACACATTACTAAGTACACTAAATAAACGAAGTCGTGTCTCAAAACACCATGAAAAGGCCACATGAATGGATGGAATGTAAGGGTGATCCGAATATCTTAAATGCATGCCCATGTATAGTGACAAAAATACAAAATACTTTTTTCATCTTTTTCATAAAGTTTATAAAAAATAAAATCTTTTTGAACTTTTTCTAAAAAAAAATCTTTTTATATTTTTCAAAAAATATCAAAAAGAAAAAGCACAAGCAAGTATAAACATAACAATGGAATAGGAATACAATCTATTGATGGGGATAAAATATATGAACAATATAATCTCCCTGTACTAGAGAAATTTCTCGAACTCAATGAACAAAACAAATACCCAAAGACTTCCTAAGATTTTTGAATCTAAGTGCATCTAAAGGTTTCTTGAAAATATCGACTAGTTGACGTTCACTGCTCACAAAGTTTAAGGACACGACCTTTTCCTCAAAGAGATCACGAATGAAATGCTCACATATCCTAATATTGTTCGTGAGATAATGTTGGAACGAATTATGGGATATATGAATTTCACTCATATTATCGCATAAAATAGTCATTGTGCCTTAAAAATAATAATATTCCAACATTTTCTTCATCCATAAGAGTTTGTGCAATAACTCCCGACGGCTATATACCCAGCCTCTTCCCGGGACAAAAAAAATTAAATTTCGCTTCTTGCTCAACCAAGAGATAAGAGCACTCCCAAAATAAAAATACCCACATGAGGTACTCTTTCAACCATCGATATCCCAGACAAATCGGCATCTGAGTAAGAAAAAAATAGTCATCGATATCAAAACAATACCGAATACCGTAAAAGAGAGTGTCACTCGCATATTTTATGATACATTTAAGTGAGAGAAAGTGAGGCTCTTTAGAGGATGCTTGGTAACGCGCACATACTCCAACGCTAAAGAAAATGTGAGGATGACTAGTGGTCAAGTATAGAAGAACTTCCTTCCTAGAGTGTCTTTGCTAAGATTAGTAGATGTACTCATAAGGGTTAGTGAGTACTTAGCGGAGTCTAAACCAAACTTCTTCACTGGGTCCCTAGTATATTTGGATCAAGGTATGAATATCCCATCCTCAAACTGATGCATTTGCAGACTTAAGAATAATATAAACTCACAAACCATGTTGATCTCAAACTCTCTCTTCATATCCTACTAAAATGTGTAAGCATGTTTGGAATGAGTGGATTCAAATACTATGTCGTCCACATAAATTAGGGCAACAAATATAGCACAACTCTCTCTCCTCATAAATAATGTGTTATTCAATCCCCCTCTCTTGATGACACAAGCTAATAGATAATAAGTGAACCTCTTGTATCAATCACAAGGTGCTTGCTTCAAATAAAGTTTTTCCTTTGTTTCCCTTTTTGTTAGTAAAAAAATATATGACTGCTGTGTCTTTTTTTTGTTCACAAATATATTTGATTTGATGTTAATTTTTTGAGATTTGAATGTTTGTTGCTATCCAGTTTTCTTAGATTTTGAGATTTGAATGTGTTCGTTTCTTTTAATATTTGAATATGTCCGTTTCTTTTAGTATTAAAGTTGTTCATTTTTAATGTTGGTAATTATTTTGGGAAAGTATACTATTTAGATAGAATATTTATAATTGTGTATTTATGCCGAATAAATGCGCATGTTCAATATGATGAAAGTAGGAGATAATACCAATATATATGAGTTATTTGGATGATGTATATTACATTATGTGAAAAAAAAAAATTGTGGTTGTACGAGATACTTGATAATAAGGATATAAAATATATAACCTTATTAGTATCTTCGTGCTCAGATACGATGAAAGTTATTGATAGCTGTCAGAAGGGACGATTTGTACTTTACACCCCTAGAACTTCAAATATTAAAATATCCCCCTTCCTTTTAGAGCAACAGATTATGCCCGGGGGGGGGGGGGGGGGGGGGTTGAGTCTATTTTTTGAATTTTAAGGGGAAATTCTGATTATTCAATTATTTCAAGGGGCTAAGTAATAGTAAAAATATATACTAAATATTTTTTTTTTAGATTTGGGACATTACATGTGTGGAGCATATATAAGACTTTGTATTAATAATTTTTTGTTATATGAAAGTTTTTTTAAAGAATGTTACACTTTCTACTATTTTCACCGAGAGTAATGTCATCTTTTTGGTTTAGCTTTGGTCCTCAGTTGTGGAATGATTCAGATGTCTATTATGTTTTGATCGGTTTTAGTTAGTGGACTTCAAGTATTATTGTTCTATAATTATTTTATTTCCTTGATAATATCTAAATATTTGATGGCATGTAAATATAATATATATTTGATGGCATGTAAATATAATAAATTTTTGATGGCTTGTAAATTTACAGAAGGTATGACCCTTGAAAGCCTTAAATTGTGAATATGGTTTGTATAGTCTGCCCATGTAGTTTGGATAATGTGTTTCTGAGTTAAGTTCTAATGAGCACTCTCGGGGTGCCTAACAAAGACAAAATTGCGGTTCTAAGATATTAGTTTTTCCTATGATCCCATTCAACCAAATAGATTTTCTATATACTCCTCCTTAGAATGCATTTTAAGGTCACACTTTATTTTGGAATATGATGTCTGATTGAAATTTATAATATGTTTTAAGGGACTTCAACTCATACCCTTTGAGAACTTCACCTCTGTCTCTGTTATGGAAATAGCAGTGGCTGGGTCAATAATGACTAACAAATACAATGAAGGATATATAGGTGAAAGATATTATGGAGGAAACAAGTATGCAGAGTACTCTCAATTTCATTCTATATTCTAATGCTTTTCATGATTATCTAATTTTTTATAGCCTCCAGATATAATTAATCAGAAGCATCAGAATATGGTTAATCCATTTGTAGTTTTGAATTATCCTGATTGATTATTTCCGTGAGATACTGAGACTTTATCCTTTCAGGTACATTGACATGGCCGAAAAGTTATGCAAGAAGCTTGCTTTGGAAGCATTTCGGTTGGATCCTGCAAAATGGGGGAGGTAATTGCATCTATTTTTGTCCTGAAAATATTTAAACTGAGTTCCTAATATATATATATATACATGTGTGTGTGTATGTGTTGGAAAATGTTTACACACCTTCTTGTTTAATTGTTGGATATTATGCCATCCGCACACTGATAATGAAAGACTATTGATATAAAACATAATAGATTGAATAAAATATAAGGAATAATAGATAAAATATACTTTATTCCATGTGAACAACCTTGTTCACAGCATTCTTTAATGTAAGTTTCATAGGCTGAGTGTAACTCACTTGCAACCAATTTAACTGTTAGGAACTTACCGCATAGTCAGGGGACTCTCGATTTGAGAATAAGACGATAATTTGCAAATATCTATACATAGGTTTAAAAACATGTCGCTAGAGGGAAAAAACCCAAAACAACTACCAAATGACCCTGTAAAAGGAACGGGACCAAATTAACTCGTAGGAACTGACTGCATAGTCACAGGTTCCAAGGTTTGAGAATAGGAAGATAATTTGGAAATATCTAGATTAGGAATACAAATATTTCGTCAAAGGGTGATAACGTAAATTAGTCACAAAACTGTTCCATAAGAGGCACGAGCAGCTTGCACGGGTCAAATATAACTCATAGGAACCGATCACGTAGTCACCAGACTTCCAGTTTAAGTATAAAACGAGAATTTATAAACACTTAGACTTAGACTTAAAAACATGTCGTCAAAGGGTGAAAACGTAAAAAAACTGCAAAACAGTCCCGTAAGAGGCACGAGCACCTCACACGGGACTAATGTAACTCAAACGAACCGAGTGCATAGTCACCAGACTTCTGGGTTGAGTATATGATGAGAATTTGCAAACAATTAGACTTAGTCTTAAAAACATGCGGTCAAAGGGTAAAAACACAAAACAATCACAAAACGATCTTGTGAGAGGCACGAACACCTCGCATGGGATTAATGTAACTCGTAAGAACTGATCGCGTAGTCACTGGACTCCCGACTTGAGTATCCGATGAGAATTTGGAAAAAGCTATACTTAGGCTTAAAAATATGTCATTAAAAGGTGAAAATGTAAGAAATTCACAAAACGTTCCCACAAAAGGCACGAGCACCTCACACAGACTAATGTAACTCTTAGGAACTGACCGCGTAGTCACCGGACTTTCGATTTTAATATACGACGATAATTGTCAAAACAGTTTGACTCAGGCTTAATTATATGCCATAAAGGGTGAAAATGGTAAACAATCATAAAACAGTCCCGTAAGAGGCACGGGTACCTCTCACGCGACCAATGTAACTCCTATGAAGCGACCACATAGTCACACAACTCGAGATTTGAGTATATGATGAGAATTTTCAAACACTTATACTTATGCTTAAAAACATGATGTTAAAGTGTGAAAATGTACAACACCCACAAAACAATCCTGTAAGAGGCACGAGCACCTCGAGCGGGACTAATCTAACTCGCAGAAACTGACAGTGTAGTCTCCGGACTTTCGATTTGAGTATACGACAAAAAATTGAAACACTTAGACATAGGTATGAAAACATGTTGTCAAAGGTCAAAAACTTAAAACGACCACAAAATGGTCACATAAGAGGCACAAACACCTCGCACATAACTAATGTAACTCGTAGGAACGGACTGCGCAGTCACCGGACTCCCAGTTTGAGTATACAACCAAAATTTGCAAACATTTAGACTTGATCTAAAAAACAGGCCATCGAATGGTGAACATATAAAAAGTCACAAAATGGTACCATAAGAGGCACGAGCACCTCGTACCAGACCAATGTAACTCGTAGGAATCCACCGCATAGTCCTTGGACTCCCGATTTGAGTATACGATGACAATTTGCAAAAAGTTAGACATGCTTAAAAAATATGCTGTCATAGGGTGATAACATAAAATAACCACAAAACGGTTTCGTAAGAGGCTGAAGCACCTCGCACGGGATCAATGTAAGTCATACGAACGGACTGCATAGTCAACGAACTCGCGGTTTGAGTATACGATGATAATTTGCAAACACTTAGATTAAGGCTTGAAAACATGTTGTTAAAGGGTTAAAGCATAAAATAGCCACAAAACGGTCCTTTAAGAGGTGCGAGAACCTTCAACGCGACCATGTAACTCATACGAATGGACCGTGTAGCCGCTCGATCCCCAACTTTAGTATACGATAAGAATTTGCAAAAAGTTAAACTTAGGCTTAAAAATATGCCGTTAGAGGGTGAAAACTTCAAACAACCATAAAACGGTCTCGTAAGAGGCACGAGCACCTCGTCCGTTATCAATGTAACTTATAATAACAAACCATGTAGTTAATGGACTCATGGTTTGAGTTTACAATGAGAATTCACAGACACTTAGATTTAGTCTTAAAAACATGACGTTAAAGGGTGAAAATGAAAAACAGCTACGAAACGATCCCATAAGGGGCACATGCATCTCGCACGGGACCAATGTTAGTTGTACGAACCCACCGAGTAGTCTCTGGACTCTCGTTTTGAGTATATGACGAGAATTGGTAAACACTTAGACGTAGGCTTAAAAACATGTCGTCAAAGGGTGAAAACATAAAATCTCCACAAAACGGTCGCGTAAGAGGCAAGAGCTTTCACACCGGCCAATGTAACTCGTAGGAACAAACCGCGTAGTCAATGAACTCGCAATTTGGGTATATAACGAGTATTTTCAAACGCTTAAATTTATGCTTAAAAACATGCCATTGAAGGGTGAAAGCGTAAAATAGCCACAAAATGGTCTTATAAGAGGCATGAACACCTCGCACGAGACAAATGTAACTCATACGAATGGACCTCATAGTCATCAAAATCGTAGTTTGAGTATACGAAGAGAATTGGCACACAATTTATCTCAGGCTTAACTACATGACGTCTAATGGTGAAAACGTAAAACATCCATAAAACGGTCTCTAACAAGGCACGAATACCTCGCACGGGACCAATGTAATTCATAGGAACCGAAAGCGTATTCACGGGACTTGTGGTTTTAGTATACGATGAGAATTAACATAGAGTTATACTTAGGCTTAAAAACATTCAGTTAAAGAGTGAAAATTTAAAATAGCCGCAAAACGGTCCCATAAGAGGCATATGCTCCTCGCATAGTACCAATGTAACTCATACAAACCCACTGCGTAGTCGCCGGACTTCCGATTTGATTATACGATGAGAATTTATAAAAACTTAGACTTAGGCTTAAATGCGTGTCATCAAAGGGTGAAAACGTAAAAAAAACTCAAAACAGACCCCTAAGAGGCACGAGCACCTCGCACGGGACCAATGTAACTCATAAAAATCGACCACATAATCGACAGAGTCACGATTTGAGTAGACGATGAGAATTTTCAAATAGTTAGATTTAGGCTTAATAACATGCCGTTAAGAGGTACAAGTACCTCGCACGGGACCAATGTAACTCGTAGGAATTAACTGTGTAGTCACGAGACTCATGGTTTAAGTATACGTCGAGGATTTTCAAACACTTAGACTTAGATTTAAAAACATTCAGTCAAAGGATAAAAACATAAAATATCCACAAAAATGGTCCCATGAGAGGCACAAGCACTTATCATGGGACCAATGTAATCACAGGAACTGACAGCGTAGTCACCGGACTCCGGGTTTGAGTATACGATAAGAATTTGCAAACATTTATAATTTTAGGCTTAAAAACATGTCGTCAAAATGTGAAAATGTAAAACAACCACAAAATAGTTTTGTAAGAGGCATCAGCACCTATGTAACTCTTAGGAACCAACCACGTAGCCACCGGCCTCTCCGTTTGAGTATAGGACAAGAATTTTCAAACACTTAGACTTAGGCTTAAAAACATAAAATAGTCACAAAACGGTCTCGTAAGAGGCACGATAATCTCTCACGAGACCAATGGAACTCATATGCTGCCACCACATAGCCATGGGACTATCGATTTGAATACACGATGAGAATTTACAAATACTTAGGCTTAAAAATATACCATCAATGGGTGAAAATATAAAAAATCCATAAAACGGTCCCGTAAGAGTTATAAGCACCTTGTACGGGACTAACGTAAACTGACCGCATAGTCATCGAACTCCTAATTCATATCACCAGAACTTGCAAACATTTGGACTTGGATTTTAAAACATGTCGTCAAAGGGTTAAAATATAAAATATCCACAAAATGGTCTTGAAAGAGCCATGAGCACCAAACACGGGACCAATGTAACTCGTACGAATGGACCGCGTAGTCATCGGACTCCTGATTTGAGTATACAATAAGAATTTCAAACATATAGACTTGGGCTTAAAAACATGCCGTCAAAGGGTGAAAATATAGAATACCCATAAAAATGGTCATGTGAGAGGAGCTTGCACCTCGCACGTGACTAATGTAGCTCATAGGAATGGACTGCTTAGTCACCTAACTCTCGGTTTGAGTATATGTAAAGAATTTGCAAACCCTTAGACTTGGGCTTAAAAATATTCCATCAAAGGGTGAACGCATAGAACAACTATAAAATAGTACCGTAAGAGGCACAAGCACCTCACACGGGACCAATGTAGCTCATAGGAATTGACCGCGTAGTCATCGGACTCCCGATTGGAGTATACGATGAGAATTTGTAAACACTTAGACTTAGGCTTAAAAACATGCTGTCAAAGGGTGAAAACGTAAAATAACCATAAAATGGTCCCGTAAAGGTATGAGCACCTCACGCGGGACCATTGTAACTCGTATGAACTGACCATTTAGTCATCGGACTCCCGGTTTGAGTATACAATGAGAATTTGTAAACACTTAGACTTAGCCTTAGAAATATGTTGTCAAAGAGTGAAAACATAAAACAACTATAAAAGTGCCCCGTAAGAGGCACGAACTCCTCGCACGAGACCAATGTAACTCGTAGAAACCAATCGCGTAATCAACGGACTCCTAATTTGAGTATACGACCAAAATTTGATAACATTTAGACTTGGGCTTAAAAACATGTCATCGAAGGGTGAAAATGTGAAACAGACACAAAACAGTCCCTAAGAGGCATAAGCACCTCGAATGGGACCAATGTAACTCGTGAAAATCCATCGAGTTGTCATTGGACTCCCGGTTTGAGTATACGATGAGAGTTTACAAAAAGTTAGACTTAGGCTTAAAAACATGCCGTAAAAAGTTGAAAACATAAAAAAACCACATAACAGTTCTGTAAGAGGCATGAACACGTCGCACGGGACTAATGTAACTCGTAGGAAGGGATCTCGTAGTCAACGGAATCTTATACGACGAGAATTTACAAACACTTATATTTAAGCTCCAAAACATTGTTAAAGAATTAAAGCATAAAAAATTCACAAAATGGTCCCGTAAGAGGCACGAGCACCTCATATAGGACCAATGTAATTCGTACAAATGAATTGCGAAGCCACTCGACTCCCGATTTAACTATATAACGAGCAATTGTAAAAAGTTGGACTTAGACTAAAAAATATGTTATCAGAGGGTGAAAACGTAAAATAACTATAAAATCGTCATGTAAGAGGCACGAGGACCTCGCATGGGACTAATGTAATTCTTAGGAATTGATCGCATAATCATTGGACTCCAAATGTTAGTACACAATGAGAATTTTCAAAGACTTAGACTTAGGCTTAAAAATTTGTCGTCAAGAGGTAAAAAC
Organism: Sambucus nigra; assembly: GCA_949130495.1. Classification (NCBI taxonomy): domain Eukaryota; kingdom Viridiplantae; phylum Streptophyta; class Magnoliopsida; order Dipsacales; family Adoxaceae; genus Sambucus; species Sambucus nigra. Next base: position 376,926,622 of record OX422219.1, on the reverse strand, counting down.
ATAAAAAAACTATAAAATGATCATGTAAGAGGCATGAGCACCCCTCATGAGACCAATGTAACTCTTAGGATCTGACAACGTAGTCACGTGACCCGTGGTTTAAGTATACAATGAGAATTTGAAAATAGTTAGACTTAAGGTTAAAAATATGTCGTCAAAGGGTGAAAACGTATCATAGCTACAAAACAGTCCCGTAAGAGGCACGAACACCTCATATGGGACCAATGTAACTCTTAGGAACGAACCACGTAGTCAATGGACTCACAGTTTGAGTATATGATAAGAATTTTGATACACTTAGATTTAGGCTTAAAAACATGACGTTAAAGGGTGAAAGAACAAAACAACTATAAAAAAATCTCGTAAGAGGCACATGAACCTCGTACGAGACCAATACAACTCGTACGGACCCACCGCGTAGTTTTTAAACCCCTAGTTTGAGTAAAATGAGAATTTCTAAACACTTAGATTTAGGCTTAAGAATATGTTGTCAAAGGGTGAAAATATAAAACTTTCGCAAAACGGTCTCGTAAGAGGCACAAGCATCTCGCACGGGACAAATGTCACTCGTAGGAACATACTATGTAGTCAACGGACTCGCAATTTGAGTATATGACGTGAATTTTCAAACACTCAGATTTAGGTATAAAACATGTTGTTGAAGGATGAAAACATCAAATAATAACAAAATAGTCTCGTAAGAGGCACGGACACCTTGCACGGGACTAATGTAACTCTTACGAATGGAGTGCATTATCACCGAACTCACGATTTGAGTATACTATGAGAATTGTCACACAGTTAGACTCAGGCTTAATTACATGACATAAAAGGGTGAAAATGTAAAACAGCTAGAAAACGGTCCCGTACGAGTCACGAATAGCTCGCATAGTACGAATGTAACTTGTAGTAACCAACCGCATTATCACGGGACTCGCGATTTTAGTATACGATGAGAATTTGTAAACAGTTAGACTTAGGCTTAAAACATTCAGTTAATTGGTTAAAATGTAAAACAGCCACAAAACGGTCCTGTAATAGGCACATGCACCTCGCATGGGACCAATGTAACTTGTACGAATCCACCGCATTGTCACCGGACTCCAAATTTGAGTATACAATAAGAACTTCAAACACTTAGACTTAGGCTTAAATACAAGTCGTCAAAGGGTGAAAATCGTAATAAATCCATAAAACGGTCTCGTAAGAGGCACGAGAACCTCACATGGGACCAATGTAACTCATAGGAACAGATCACATAGTCAACGGACTCCCAATTTTAGTATATATCGAGAATTTGCAAATAGTTTGATTTAATCTTAAAAATAGGTCATTAACAGGAATGAGCACCTTGAACGAGACCAATGTAACTTGTAGGAACTGACCATGTAGTCATCAGACTCTCGACTTGTTTATACGTTGAGGATTGACAAACACTTAGACTTAGGCTTAAAAATATGTGGTCAAATGGTGAAAATGAAAGACATCCACAAAATCGTCCCGTTAGAGGCACGAGAACCTCTCATAGAACCAATATAATCATAGGAGCTAACAACATAGTCATCGAACTCCTGGTTTGAGTATACGATAAGAATTTGCAATCATTTAGACGTTTGGGCTTAAAAACATGCTGTAAAACGTGAAAACGTAAAACATCCAGAAAACAGTTTTGTAAGAGGCACTAGTACCTCGCACGAGACCAATGTAACTCATAGGAACTAACTGCGTAGTTACCAAACTATCCATTTAAGTATACGATGTGAGTTTGCAAAAAGATAGGCCTAGGCTTAAAAACATGTCGTCAAAGGGTAAAAACATAAAACAGTTACAAAATAGTCCTGTAAGATGCTCGAGCACCTCGCACGAGACCAATGACACTCGTACGAAGCCACCTCATAGCCAGGAGACTATCGCTTTGAGTATACGATGAGAATTTGCAAACAATTAGGGTTAGGTTGTAAAACATGCCATTGAAGGGTGCAAATGTAAAACATCTATGAAACGGTCCCATATGAGGCATGAGCACCTCGCACGGGACCAATGTAACTCATAGGAAGTGACCGCACATTTACTGGACTCCCAGTTTGAGTATATGACCAGAATTTGCAAAAATATAGAATTGGGATTAAAATGCAACAAAACGATCTCGAATGTACCGTGTAGTCATCGGACTCCTGATTTGAGAATACGATGATACTTTCAAACATTTAGACTCGGGCTTAAAACATGTTATCAAAGGGTGAAAACATAAAATATCCACAAAAATAGTCCCGTAAAAGTCATGAGCACCTCGCACGGGACCAATGTGTCTCATAGGAATGGACTGCATAGTCTCCTGACTCTCAATTTGAGTATATACTGAGAATTCGCAAACCATTAGAATTGGGCTTAAAAGATTCCATCAAATGGTGAAAATGTAGAGTAACCATAAAACCGGCCCGTAAGAGGCACGAGCACCTTGCACGGGACCAATGTAGCTCGTAGGAAAGGACCGTGTAGTCATCAGACTCCCGGTTGGATTATACGGTGAGAATTGTAAACACTTAGAATTAGGCTTAAAATGTTGTCAAAGGGTGAAAACGTAAAACAACCACAAAATGGTCCCGTAAGAGGCAGGTGCACCTCCTACGGACCAATGTAACTCGTACCAACCGATCGCATTGTCATCATACTCCCAGTTTAAGTATACGACGAGAATTTTCAAACACTAAGACTTAGGCTTAAAAACATGTCATCAAATGGTGAAAACATAAAACAACCATTGAATGATCCGATAAAAGGCACGAGTACCTTGCACAAAACCAATGTAACTCGTACGAACTGATCGCATAGTCAACGAATTCTCAATTTGAGTATACGATGAGAATTTTCAAACACTTATACTTAGGCTTAAAAACATGCCGACAAAGGGTGAAAACATAAAACTGCCAAAAAATGGTCCTGCAAGAGAAGCAAGAACCTCGTACGGGAAAAATGTAACTTGTACGAATGGGCCTCATAGTCACTGGACTCCCGATTTGAGTATATGATGAGAATTTGCAAAAAGTTAGACTTAGCCTTAAAAACATGCCATTAAAGGGTGAAAATGTAAAACAACCATAAAACGGTACCGTAAGAGGAACGAGAACCTTGTACGGGACCAATGTAACTCTTAGGAACTGACCGCGTAGTTACTGGACTCCCTATTTGAGTGCACGACGAGAATTGGCAATCAGATCGACTTAGGCTTAATTACATACCTTCAAATAGTGAAAACGTAAAACAGCCAAAAAAGGTCTCGTAAGAGGTACGTCCACCTTGTCCAGGACCAGTCTCACTCGTAGGAACCGATCGCATAGTCACCAGACTCTCGATTTAGGTGTATGATTAGAATTAGTAAACACTTAGACTTAGGCTTAAAAACATGTCATTAAAGGGTTAAAACATAAAACAACCACAAAATGATCCCGTAAGTGTCACAAACACCGTGCAGGAAACCAATTTAACTCATACAAACTGACTGTATAGTCGCCTGACTCCCAATTTGAGTATACAACCAAAAAGTTTAAATATTTAGAGTTGGGCTTAAAAACATGTCGTCAAAGGGTTAAAACGTAAAACAGTAATAAAATAATCCCGTAATAGGCACGAGCACTTAGCATGGGACCAATGAAACTCGTACGAATGGACCGCATAGTCATCGGAGTCTCAATTTGAGTATACGATGAGAATTTGCAAACATTTAGACTTGGACTTAAAAAAGTCGTCAAAGGGTAAAAATATAAAATAAACACAAAACAGGCCCATAAAAGGCATGAGCACCTCGTACGGGGCCAATGTAGCTCGTAGGAATGGACCATGTAGTCACCGGATTCTCGATTTGAGTATATGACGAGAATTTGCAAATAGTTAGATTTCAACTAAAAAACATGTCGTCAAATGGTGAAAACATAGAACATGTACAAAACGGTTATATAAGAGGAACGAGCACCTCATACGAGAAAAAAATAGCACGTAGGAACGGACTGCATAGTCACCAGACTCCTGGCTGGAGTATATGATGAGAATGTGCAAACATTTAAACTTAACCTTAAAAACATGTCGTCAAAGTGTGAAAACATAAAATAGCCACAAAACGATCCAGTAAGAAGCACGAGTACCTCGAACGGGACCAATGTAACTCATAGAAACTGATCACATAGTCACGGGACTCGTGGTTTTAGTATACAATGAGAATTTACAAGTAGTTAGACGTAGGCTTAAAAACATTCAATTAAAGGGTGAAAAAGTAAAATAGCCATAAAACGGTCCCGTAAGAGGCACACACACCTCGCATGGGGCCAATGTAACTCCTACAAACCCACCGCATATACAATGAGAATTTGTAAACACTTAGACTCAGGATTAAATACACGTCGTCAAAGGGTGATAACATAAAACATCCACAAAACGGTCCCATAAGAGACACGAGTACCTCACATGGGGATAATGTAACTCATAGGAATGGACCACATAGTCAATGGACTCGCGATTTGATTATACGGACAGAATTTGTAAATATTTTTATTTAGACTTAAAAACATGTCGTTAGGAGGCACGAGCACCTCGCACAAGACCAATGTAACTTGTAGTAACTGACTGTATAGCCATTGAACTCCCGCTTTGAGTATACACCGAGGATTTGCAAACATTTAGACTTTGGCTTAAAAGCATGCCGTCAAAGGTTGAAAACATAAAATATTCTTAAAACGGTCCCGTTTAGAGGCACGAGCATCTCTCACAGGACCAATGTAATCGTTGGAACTGATAACGTAGTCACCAGAGGCCCGATTTGAATATACGATAAGAATTTGCCAACATTTAGACTTTTGGGCTTAAAAACATGCCGTTAAAATGTGAAAATGTAAAAAAGTCACAAAAATATTCCGTAAAAGGCACCAGCACCATGCACCATGCACGAGACCAATGTAACTCGTAAGAACCGACCACATAGTCATCGGATTCTCCGTTTGAGTATACGACGAGAATTTTTCAAACACTTAGACTTAAACTTAAAAACTTGTCGTCAAAGGGTGAAAATATAAAACAGTCACAAAACGGTCCTATATGAGGTACGAGCACCTCGTACGGGACAAATGGCACTCGTATGAAGGCACTGTGTAACCATGGAACTATTAATTTGAGTATACGATGAGCATTCGAAAACACTTAGACTTAGGCATAAATACATATCATCGAAGGATGAAAATGTAAAACATCCATAAAACGGTCCAGTTATAGGTACGAGCACCTCGAACGGGACCAATGTAAGTCGTCAAAATTGACTGCGTAGTCACCAAACTCCCAGTTTGAGTATATGACCATAATTTGTAAACATTTTGACTTGGGCTTAAAAATATGTCGTCAAAGGGATAAAACATTAAACAACCACAAAAAGATTCTATAAGAGGCACGAACACCTCGCAAGGGACCAATGTATCTTGTAGGAATAGACTGCGTAGTCACCTGACTCTTTGTTTGAGTATACGAAAAGAATTTGCATACCCTTAGAGTTAGGCTTAAAAAGATGTTGTCAAAGGGTGAAAACCTAGAAAAACTAAAAAATGGACCCGTAAAAGGCACGAGAACCTCGTATAGATCAATGTAACTCATAGGAACAGACCGTGTAGCCAATGGACTCGCGATTTGAGTATACGACGAGAATTTACAAATAGTTAGATTTACGCTTAAAACATGTCGTTAAGAAGCATGAGCACCTCACACAGGACTAATGTAACTTATAGGAACTGACTGTGTAATCATTGAACTCTCAGTTTAAGTATACGTTGAGGATTTGAAAACATTTAGGGTTTGGATTAAAAACATGCCGTCAATGGGTGAAAATGTAAAATATCCCTAAAACAGTCCCATCATAGGCACGAGCACGTCTTACAGGACCAATGTAATCGTTGGAACTCATAACGTAGTCACCGGAGTGCTAGTTTCAATATACGATAATAATTTGTGCAATTTTGACTCTTGGGCTTAAAAACATGCAGGTAAAATGTGAAAAATGTAAAATAGCCACAAAACTGTTCCATAAGAGGCACTAACACCTCGCACGGGACCAATGTAACTAGTAAGAACCGACCACATGGTCACCGAATTCTCCGTTTGAGTATACGATGAGAATTTTTCTAACACCTAGACTTTAGCTTAAAAACTTGTCGTCAAAGGGTGAAAACATAAAGCATTCACAAAATGGTCTTGTAAGAGGCACAAGCACCTTACACGAGACCAATGGCACTCGTACGAAGACACTGTTTAGCCACGAGACAATTGATCTGAGTATACGAAGAGAATACGTAAACACTTAGGCTTAAAAATATATCGCTAAAGGGTGAAAATGCAAAACATCCACGAAACGGTCCCGTCAAAGGTATGAGCCCCTCGCATGGGACCAATGCAACTCGTCAAAATTGGCCGAGTAGTCCTCAAACTCCCGATTTGTGTATACGATTGAAATTTTCAAACATTTAGAATTGGTCTTAAAAATAGGTCGTCAAAGAGTTAAAATGTAAAATAACCACAAAACGGTCCTATAAGAGGCAGGAGCACCTCGCACGGGACCAATGTAGCTCGTAGGAATGAACTGCATAGTCACCTAGCTCTCTATTTGAGTGTATGACAAGAATATGCAAACCCTTAGACTTGAGCTTAAAAACATGCCGTCAAAGGGTGAAAATATAGAACAACTATAAAATGGTCCCGTAAGAGGCACGAGCACCTCGTACGGGACCAATGTAGATCTTAAGAACAAATCGTGTAGTCATCGTACTCCTCGTTGGAGTATACGATGAGACTTTGCAAACACTTAGACTTAGGATTAAAAACATACCGTCAAAAGGATAAAACATAAAATAACCACAAAACGGTCTAGTAAGAGGAACTAACACCTAGCACAAGACCAATGTAACTCATACGAAATGACCGCATATTCACTGGACTCCCAGTTTGAGTGTACGATGAATACTTTCAAACACATCGACTTAGTCTTAGAAACATGTTGTCAAAGGGTGAAAAGATAAAAGAACTACAAAAGGGTCCCGTAAAGGCACGAACACCTCGCAGAGGACCAATGTAACTCATAGGAACTGACCGCGTAGTCACCGGAATCTCGATTTGAGTATACGACCAAAATTTTATAGCATTTAGAATTAGGCTTAAATACATGTCGTCGAAGGGTGAAAACGTAAAACAGCTATAAAACGGTCTCGTAAGAGGCACAAGCACCTCGAATGGGACCAATGTAACTCGTATGAATCCATCACATAGTCATTGGACTCTCGGTTTGGGTATACGACGAGAATTTGTAAAATATTAGACTTAGGCTTAAAACATGACATCAAATGGTGAAAACATAAACCAACCACAAAATGGTTTCTTAAGAGGCATGAGCACCTCGCACGTGACTAATGTAACTCATAGGAATGGATTGCGTAGAAAATGGACTTACGGTTTGAGTATATGACGAGAATTTGCAAACACTTAGATTTAGGATTAAAAACATCCCGTTAAAGGGTTAAAGCATAAAACATCCACAAAATGGTCACGTAAGAGGCATGAGCGCCTCGCATGGGATCAATGTAACTAGTACGAACAGACCGCGTTGTCAACGAACTCATGGTTTAAGTATACGTAAAGAATTTGCAGACATTTAGATTTAGGCTTAGAAACATGTCATTAAAGGGTGAAAGCATAAAATAGCTATAAAATGATCCCGTAATAGGCACGTGAACCTCGCACGGGACCATTGTAACTTGTATAAACCCATCGCATAGTCTCTGAAATCTCGGTTTGAGTACGATGGGAATTTGTAAACACTTAGACTTAGGCTTAAAAATATGTCATCAAAGGATGAAAATATAAAACCTTTTCAAAACGGTCCCATAAAAGGCATGATCATATCTCATGGGACCAATGTAACTCGTAGGAATAGACCACGTAGTCAACGAAATCGCCGTTTGAGCATACGATGAGAATTTTCAAAAACTAATATTTGGGATTAAAAACATGTCGTTGAAGGGTAAAAGCATAAAATATCCACAAACGGCCCCGTAAGATGCACGAACACCTTGCTCGGGACTAATATAACTCGTACAAATGGACTGCATAGTCATCACAACCACGATTTGAGTATAGGACGAGAATTGGCATATAGTTAAACTCATACTTAATTACATGACATCAAAGGGTGAAAAAGTAAAATAACCACAAAATGGTCCCATACGAGGCACGAACACCTCGCATGCGACCAACATAAATCGTGGTAATTGACCGCGTAGTCACAGGACTCGCGGTTTCAGTATACGACTAGAATTTTCATACAGTTAGACCTAGGCTTAAAAACATTCAGTTAAAGGGGTGAATTTGTAAAATAGCCATGAAATAGTCTCGTAAGAGGCACACGCACCTCGAATACGACCAATGTAACTCGTACAAACCCACTGCATAGTTACCGAGCTCTCAGTTTTAATATATGATGAGAATTTGTAAACACTTAGATTTAGGCATAAATACATGTTGTCAAAGGGTGAAAATGTAAAACAACCACAAAATGGTCCCGTAAGAGACACGAGTACCTCACACGGGAAAATTGTAACTCATAGGAATGGAATGCATAGTCAATGAACTCGCACTTTGAGTGTACAATGAGTATTTCCAAAAAGTCAAATTTAGGCTTAAAAATATGTTGTTAAGATACGCTAGTACCTCGCATGGGACCAATATATCTCATAGGAACTGACCATGTAGTCATTGGACTCCCGCTTTGAGTATAGATTGAGGATTTGCAAACACCTAGACTTAGGCTTAAAAACATATTGTCAAAGGGTGAAAATGTAAAGAATCCACAAAATTGTCTCATAAGAGGCACTACCACCTATCAGGGACCAATGTAATTGTAGGAGCTGATAGCATAATCATCGGACTCTCGATTTGAGTATATAATAAGAATTTGCAAACATTTAGATATTTTGTCTTAAAAACATGTCGTCAAAATGTAAAATATCCGCAAAAGAGTTCCGTAAGAGGCACTTACACCTTGAATGGGACCAATGTAACTCCTACAAACCCACCGTGTAGTCGGACTTCCGATTTGAGTATACGATGAGAATTTGCAAACACTTAGACTTAGGGTTAAAAACATGCCGTCAAAGGGTGAAAACACAAAACATCAATGAAATGGTCCCATAAGAGGTAAGAACACCTCACACGCGACCAACATAATTCCTAAAAATTGACCGCGTAATCACCAGACTCCCACTTTGAGTATATAACCAGAATTCGCAAACATTTAGACTTGGGCTTCAAATCATGTCGTCAAAGGGTTAAAACACAAAATAGCTAAAAACTGGTCCCATAAGAGGTATGGCCACCCGGAACGGGACCAATGTAACTCGTATGAATGGACCGCATTATCATCAGACTCCCAATTTGAATATACGATGCAAATTTCATACATTTAGACTTGGGCTAAAAAACACGTCGCCAAGGGTTGAAAACATAAAATAGGCAGAAAAACAGTCTCGTAAGAGGTACAAGCACCTTGTACAGGACCAATGTAGCTCATAGGAATGGACAACATAGTCACTTGACTCTTAGTTTGAGTATACGACGAGAATTTCCAAACCCTTAGACTTGGGATTAAAAATAGATTGTCTAAGGGTGAAAACGTAGAATGGAAATAACACGGTCCCGTAAGAGGCATGATCACCTTGCACGAGACCAATGTAGCTCATAGGAACGGACCACGTAGTAACTGGACTTCCTGTTGGAGCATACGATGAGAATTTGCAAACACTTAGACTTCGGATTAAAAACAGTTCGTCAAAGGGTGAAAACATAAAATATCCATGAAACGAACCCGTAAGAGGTACGAGTATATTGTACGGGACCAATGTAATTTGTAGAAACTCATCGCATAGTCACCGGACTTCGATATTGAGTATAAGACCAGAATTTGCAAACATTTAGAGTTAGGATTCAAATCATGTCGTCAAAGGGTTAAAACATAAAACAGCTAAAAACCGGTCCCATAAGAGGTACGAACACCTGGCACGATACCAATATAACTCATACAAATGGACCGCGTAGTCATCGGACTCCCAATTTTAATATATGATATGAATTTCATACATATAGGCTTGGTCTTAAAACATGTCGTCAAAGGGTCAAAACATAAAATAGGCATAAAAATAGCCCCGTAAGATGCGCAAGCAACTTACACGGGACCGATGTATCTCGTAGGAATGGATTGTGTAGTCACCTTACTCTTAGTTTCAGTATATGACGAGAATTTGCAAACCCTTAGACTTGGGCTTAAAAATAAGTCGTCAAAGGATTAAAACATAGAACGGTAAAAACATGGTCCCGTAAGAGGCACGAGCACCTCACACGGGACCAATGTAGCTCGTAAGAATGGACCATGTAGTCACAAGACTCCCCGTTGTATTATACGATGAGAATTTGCAAACACTTAAACTTAGGCTTAAAAATATGCTTTTAAAGGGTGAAAACATAAAATAGCTAGAAAATGGTCATGTAAATGACACGAGTACCTCACATGGGACCAATGTAACACGAATGAACTGATCGCATAGTCACCAAACTCTCGGTTTGAGTATACAAAGAGAATTGGAAAACACTTAGACTTAGACTTAAAAACATGCCGTCAAAATGTGAAAATCTCAAACATCCATATAATGATCCTGTAAGAGGCACGAGTACCTTGAACGAGACCAATGTAACTCGTACGAACTGATCGTATAGTAACCAGGCTCTCGATTTGGGTATACGAAGAGAATTTTCAAACACTTCATTTTAGGCTTAAAAACTTGATGACAAAGGGTAAAAATGTAAAAAAACACAAAATGGTCCCTTAAGAGGAATGAGAACCTTGCACGAGACAAATGTAACTCGTAGAAACCAACTGTGTAGTCACTGATTTCACGATTTAGGTATACGACTAGAATTAGTAAACACTTAGACTTTGGCTTAAAAACTTTTCGTCAAAGGGCTGAAATGTAAAACAACCAAAAAAGGGTCCCATATGAGGCACAAACAACTTGCATGGGACTAATTTAACTCGTACGAATGGACCGCATAATCACCAGACTCCCAATTTGAGCATACGACCAAAATTTGTAAACATGTAGGCTTGGGTTTAACAACATGTTGTCATCGGGTTAAAACGTAAAATATCCACAAAATAGTCACGTAAGAGGCACGAGCACCTAGCATGGGGCCAATGTACCTCGTATAAATGAATTTCACAGTCATCAGACTCCCACTTTGAGTATATGATAGGAATTTGCAAACATTTAGACTTGGCCTAAAAACATGCCTTCAAAGGGTGAAAACATAAAATAGCCACAAAATAGTCCCATAAGAGCCATGAGCACCTCAGACGGGACCGATGTAGCTTGTAAGAATGGGCCACATAGTCACCTGACTCTCGATTTGAGTATACAATGAGAATTTGCAAACACTTTGACTTGATCTTAAAAACATGTCGTCAAAGGGTGAAAACATAGAAAAAGTACAAAATGGTCTCGTAAGAGGCACGAGCACCTCGCATGGGACAAATGTAGCTCCTAGGAACGGACTGCGTAGTCACCAGACTCTTGGTTAGAGTATACGATGAGAATTTGCAAACCTTTAGACTTAGGCCTAAAGACATGTTGTCAAAAGGTGAAAATGTAAAACATCCATGAAACGGTCCCGTAAGAGGTATGAAAACCTCGCACGGGACCAATGTAATTTTTAGAAATTGACCACGTAGTCACCGAACTCCCACTTTGAGTATACGACCAGAATTTGCAAATATTTAGACTAGGGCTTAAAATTATCACGTTAAAGGGTTAAAATGCAAAATAACTAAAAATCAGTCCCAAAAGAGGTACGAGCACTAGGAACAGGACCAATGTAACTCGTATGAATGGACTGCATAGTCATCGGACTCTTGATTTGAATATACGACGCAAATTTCATACATTTAGAATTGAGATTAAAAACATGTCGTCAAAGGGTGAAAACATAAAATAGGAACAAAAGTAGTCCTGTAAGAGGCGCGAGCACCTTGCACGGGACCAATGTTGCTCGTTGGAATGGACTGCGTAGTCATCTGACTCGCAGTTTGAGTATACGACGAGAATTTTCAAACCCTTAGACTTGGGATTAAAAATAAGCTGCTAAAGGGTGAAAACATACAACATCAATAACATGGTCTAGTAAGAGGCATGAGCACCTCACACGGGACCAATGTAGCTCATAGGAACAGACCATGTAGTAACCAGACTCCTTATTGGAGTATACGACGAGAATTTTCAAACACTTAGATTTATGCTTAAAACATGTCGTCAAAGGGTGAAAACATAAAACATCCATGAAACGATCCTGTGAGAGGTATGAACACCTTACATGGGACCAATGTAATTTGTAAAAACTGACTGCGCAGTCACCAGACTCCCGCTTTGAGTATAAAACCAGAATTTGCAAACATTTAGACTTTGGCTTAAAATTATGTTGTCAAAGGGTTAAAACATAAAACAGCTAAAATTCGATCCCATAAGATGTACAAGCACATAGCATGGGACTAATGTAACTTTTATGAATGGACCACATAGTTATCGGACTCCCGATTTGGATATACGATACGAATTTCAAACATTTAGACTTGGGCTTAAAAATATGACAAAGGGTGAATATGACAAAGGGTGAAAACATAAAATAGGCACAAAAACAGTCCCATAAGAGGAGCAAGCACCTTGCATGGGACCAATGTAGGTCGTAGGAATGAATTGCATAGTCACCTGACTCTCGATTTGAGTATACAAAGAGAATTTGTAAATCCTTAGACTTGGGCTTAAAAATAAGCCATCAAAGGGTGAAAACGTAGAACAACAATAACATTGTCCCATAAGAGACATGAGAACCTCTCACGGGACCAATGTAGCTCATAGGAACAAACCACGTAGTCACTAGACTCCCCGTTGGAGTATACGACAAGAATTTTCAAACACTGACTTAGTCTTAAAAACATGTCGTCAGGGGGTGAAAATGTAAAACATCCATGACACGGTCCCGTAAGAGGTACGGGCACCTCGTATGAGACCAATGTAGTTCCTAGAAACTGAGTAAAAAGTCACCGAACTCCCACTTTGAGTGTATAATAAGAATTTGTAAACATTTAGACTTTGGCTAAAAATCATGTTGTTAAAGGGTTAAAACATAAAACAGCTAAAAACCAGAGCCGTAAGAGGTGTGAGCACCTGACACGGGACCAATGTAACTCGTACGAATGGACTGCATAGTCATCAGACTCCCGATTTGAATATACGGAGATATTTTCAAACATTTAGACTTGGGCTTAAAAACATGCCTTGAAAGGGTGAAAACATAAAATAGACACAAACATAGTCCCGTAAGAGGTGTGAGCACCTTGCAAGGGACCAATGTAGCTCATAGGAATGAATTGCATAGTCATCTAACTCTCAGTTTCAGTATATGACGAAAATTTTGAACCCTTAGACTTGGGCTTAAAAACAAGCCATCAAAGGGTGGAAACGTAGAATATCAATAACAAAGTCCCGAAATAGGCACGAGCACCTCGCACGGGACCAATGTAGTTCATAGGAATGGACGACGTAGTCACCAAACTCCCCTTTAGAGTAAACATCGAGAATTTGCAAACACTTAAAATTAGGCTTAAAAACATGCTGTCAAGGGGTGAAATAGAAAACAACCAGAAAATGGTCTCATAAGACGCATGAACACCTCAAACAGGATGGATTTAACTTGTACGAACCGATCGTACAGTCACCGGACTCCCAGTTTGAGTATACAAAAAGAATTTGCAAAAAATTACACTTTAACTTATTAACATGTCGTCAAACCGTGAAAACCTAAAACATCTATAGAACGATCCTGTAAGAGACACGAGTACCTTACATGAGACTAATGTAACTCGTACGAACTGACTTCATAGTCATCGAGCTCTCAATTTAGGTATACGATTAGAATTTGCAAACACTTAGACTTAGGCTTAAAAATATGCTGACAAAGGTTCAAAACGTTAAATAACCATAAAATTGTCCCGTAAGAGGAACGAGAACCTCACACGGGATAAATATAAGTCGTAGGAACCAACTGCGTAGTCACTGGACTCCAGTTTTAAGTGTACGATTAGAATTAGTAAACAATTAGACTTAGGCTTAAAAACATGTCGTCAAAGGTTAAAAACGTAAAACAACCACAAAAAGATCCCGTAGGGGGGAATGGACAGCTCACATGGGACAAATTTAACTCATACGAATGAACCGCATAATCACCGAACTCTCGGTTTGAGTATACGACAAAAAATTATAAAAATTTAGGCTTGGATTTAAAAACATGTCGTCAAAGGGTTAAAACATAAAATAACCCCAAAATAGTCTCGTAAGAGGCACGAGCACCAATCATGGGAAAAATTTAATTCATACGAATGGACCCTGTAATCATCGAACTCCCTCTTTGAGTATATGATTTTTTTTTTCAAACAGTTAGACTTGAGATTAAAAACATGCCTCTAAAGGGTGAAAACATAAAATATCCATAAGATAGTCCCATAAGAAGCATGGACACCTCGCACGGGACCAATACATCTCGTAAGAATGGATCGTGTAGTCACCTGACTCTCAGTTTGATTATACGATGGGAATTTGCAAACACTTAGACTTGATCTTAAAAACATGTCGTCAAAGGTTGAAAATATAGAACAAGTAAAAAAAGTCCTGTAAGAGGTACGAGCACCTCGCACGGGACAAATGTAGCTCATAGGAATGGATCACTTAATCACCGGACTCCCGATTGGAGTATACAACTATAATTTGAAAACATTTAGACTTAGGCTTAAATTTTTTATCAAAGGGTGGAAACATTAAACATTCACAAAATGGTCCCGTAAGAGGCATGAACACCTCGCACGCAACCAATGTAACTTATTCGAACCGATTGCATAGTCACCGCACTCCCGGTTTGAGTATATAATAAGAATTTGCAAACACTTATTATATAAAAAACTACAAAACGTTAAAACACTTATTAACATTAAAACATGACTTTAGAAGGTGAAAACGTAAAAAAACTATAAAACGGTCCCGTAAGAGGCATGAGTACCTCGTACGGGACAAATGTAACTCATAGGAACTAACCACATTGTCACGCAGCTCGCGGTTTGACTATATGATAAAAAGAAAAAAATGTGTATATATTGTATTTGTCGTTGTGCAATTCCTCTTTCCATCAAAAATCTTCACAAACCTATAAAAGTAGAACAAAACTAGAATATAACAGTAAGTGAGGTATCAATTCACATCTAAGGGTGAAACCCAAAATTGGAGAGGACATATATAGATTCATTTGCATTTTATTATTATTTTATTATTTTATCTTTTTATATTTTTAAAGGATTTTTCAAGGGATTTTTTTAACTAACTAACTATACTACTTTTTATAACTACTAATTAAGAAGTAAAAACTAATTTAAGAAATGTGAGATAAACAAAATTGTCCTAATAAGTAAACTAACAAAATTGGACTCATGAGGGCTTCAATATTTCATCCCATAAATGGGAGATTGACCCTCAATAATCATCATCCAACAAAATAAAAATAAAAGTATACAAAAAAGAGCATGTGAGGATTAAACTAAAAATAATCAAGAGGAGGAGATCAAACCCATTTAAGCCTTGAATTGGAATGGAATCTTCAATTATATCAACGCCCTCTCAATTACAATCACTCACAAATGTATTTATTGAATCTAAAATAAAAATTATAAAATAAAAATAATAAAAAAAGGATAATGGATGAATTCATAATGAACAATTAAATAATAAAAGAGATTTGCTAAAAATGCAAATGATAACATTATAAAATTGTACATTAGAACTCATCCAAAGAAATAAATGCTAGATCATTAATTTATATTGAGATAATTGCTAAAAATGCAAAATCTCAACATAAAGGAATGGATTAGAATTTACCTCCCATAAGGGATGAATTCAACTACATCAATATATTTTGAAATAATTTCTAAAAATGCAAAAAATTATTATAGAATGGTGGGGTTGAATTTATCCTAGAGATAAATTTCACTACACACCTCTATATTGAGATATTTGCTAAAAATATAAATACTCAACATAGGGGGATGGAGAGAATTTTATCACACAAAACTTAAAAACTAATTTGGAGATCTTTTCTCAAATGGTCTTCATCTCCCTTAAATAGTAGGCATGGAGCTAAGGGTAAATTGGGTAGGGATTAAATGGACATGAGGGGTGTGAGGATAAGTTGGGGTCAAAATAGAAAATTTCACAAATGTGCATGGGTTGTGTGAGGTCATGTGGGAAGTGGGGTGGTGAGGATAAAAACAAATCAGATTTGGTTAAAAGGGTTTGAGGGTATTTATGGAAAAAGGGTTAAGTGGGCATTTATTTTGATTTGGTTTTGAGATTGGATTTTCATTTGGCTTTATGCAGGTGGCACACGATTTTGCATTTGGGTAGAAAATGGGAAGTGGGTTTGGTTTTCAAATGGGTCTTGAACGAGATGGAGGTTCAGGTCGAGATGGGTGTTTCTGGGTTGTAGAGATACGAGTCTCAAGGGGGTTTTGGTATGGGAGATCTCGGGTTGGACGATGTGGGTTGGGGTTGGGCAGGTTCTGGCCTTATCTATGTCGTCGGCGGGTTGGACGTCACCGACGAGGGGGTAAGGTATGGGTTTGGCTGTTGGTGGTAGAAGGTGTAGAATTTTGGAGTTGGATGATAATGGAGGTGATTGGGGTTTTGTTTTGGTATGTTGTTTGTTTATGGTTTGGTTATGGAGTTAAAGAGAGAGGAGAGAGATATGGGTTTGGTGTTTGTTTAAGGTTTGGTTATGGAGTTTGAGAGAGAGGAGAGAGAAATGGGTTTGGTGTTTGGGGAAGAAGATGAAGGTAGGTGTGATAAGGTGTGTGTGGGTGTAGGGTAATTATATGAGGGTGAGTGAGTTAGATTGTGTGTATGTGAGTGTGTATGGTATTAGGGTGTGAGGGTTTGTGTGTGTGTTTAACTTATGACCCCTCAAAACATAAACTAAAAATAAAAATAAATATTTAACTAAACTAAAAAAAAATAAAAATTACATGACACGCTACACAAACTGTAAAAAAAATTAAACACAACTAAAATAAAAACTATAAATATAAAAACTAATAAAAAAAAGAAATAATAATAAACTAAATAAAAGCTAAGAAAATAAAAGAAAATACAAAAACTAATGCACGATCCGCTAAAAATATAAAAATCCTAAAAATATATACATGACTCAATAAAATAAAATAATAATATAATAAAATAAACCGTAAAAATAAAATGACACAAATAAAATAAAATGGGACAAACTAAACACACACGGTTCGGGACAGTTTTAGGTAGGTTTAGGGTAGGCTAGGGTACGACACAAGGGTAATTAGCTTCATAATCTGCACAATTTCCTTGAAATACGCTTTTGAATACCGCAACGTGCATTCGACCTACAAAATAGACAATAAAGCGCATAAGACCCAAATTGTCGAGAATTAGCAACTAAATTACGTTTATTCGGGGTATAAAATGTACACTTTTGGGTGCTTATCACTATACGATGAGAATTGATAAATAGTTAGACTTAGGCTTAAAAATATGATGTCAAAGGGTGAAAACGTAACATAGCTACAAAATTGTCCCGTAAGAGGCACGAACACCTCATACGGGACCAATGTAACTCTTAGGAATAGATTGCGTAGTCAACGGACTCACAGTTTGAGTATATGATGAGAATTTGGAGACACTTAGATTTAGGCTTAAAAACATGAATGTTGATACCAAAATTAGAATGCTGATGTGGACGAATAATAAGAAGACACGTGTCAATCTACGTGGCACAATAGCAACGAGGAAGATCATTCCCCCGACCAACATACTCATTCCGAGCAACAGGTGTACTCCGAGGAACACCAGTCTTCCGAGGAACACCAACCCTCCGAGGAACTCTGGTCCTCCGAGGAACTCCAGTGCTCTGAGGAACTCTTGGACGATGAGCAACTAAGGCGGTTCGAGCTGCATCTCGACCACAGCATTGATTGCCAGATAATCAACAGTTCAACTATTCATTGAATGCTTATCATCTTGACGCACACGCTTGAAGAGAATTAAATGAGTTACCCTTTTATATGTATATCATTTAATGTATCACCCTTTCATGTACAGCCTAAGGGCTATAAATACCTTGTATCACCCTCATTCAAGGGGACTGGGAATTTCTGGATAGCACCACAAATCGAGAATTCCTAAACACTCAGCAATAACATAACAGTGGACGTAGGCCATTCATATAAGGCTGAACCACTTTAAAATTCTTTGTCTCATTTATTTATCTGTGATTGAATAATTAGAGTAATCTAGTTTTTTACATCAACAATGACATTAAAGGGTGAAAGAATAAAACAACTACAAAGTGATCTCGTAAGATGCACGTGCACCTCATACGGGACCAACGTAACTCGTATGAACCCATCGTATAGTCTTCCGACTCTTGATTTAAGTATAAAACGAGAATTTTCAAACACTTAGACTTGGATTAAAAACATTTCGTCAAGGGGTGAAAATTTAAAACCTCCATAAAATGGTCCCATAAGAGCACGAGCATCTCACACGGGACCCATGTAACTCGAAAGAACAGATCGTGTATTCAATGGACTCGCGATTTGAGTTTATAACGAGAGTTTTTTAATAGTTAAATTTTGGCTTAAAAACATGCTGTTGAAGGGTGAAAGCATAAAACAGCCAAAACTCGTCTCATAAAATGAACGAACACCTCACACATGACCAATGTAACTCATACGAATGGACCACATAGTCACCAAACTCACGGTTTGAGTATGCAACAGTAATAGGCACACAGTTAGACCCAAGCTTAATTCCATGTCTTAAAGGGTGAAAACGTAAAAATACCACAAAACGGTCATGTACGAGGAAGGAACACCTTGCACCGAACTAATGTAACTCGCAGGAACTGATCGCGTTGTCATGCGACTCACGATTTCAGTATACGATGAGAATTTGTAAATATTTAGACTTAGACCTAAAAATAGTCAGTTAAAGGGTGAAAACGTAAAATAGCCACAAAACAGTTCTGTAAGAGATCGTATGGGACTTCGGTCTTATGAATTTTTGGTTATGCCCTTTGGACTAACCAATGCCCCCGCCGTATTTATGGATCTCATGAATAGGGTATTTCGGGACTTCCTGGACCAATTTGTTATTGTATTCATTGATGACATCCTTGTCTATTCTCGAACAAAATCTGATCATACTATTCATTTGAAGTTGGTCCTACAAAGGTTGAGGGATCACCAATTGTATGCGAAGTTCGAGTAGTGTGGCTTTTGGTTACAGGCGGTACAATTTCTGGGTCATATTGTGACGTCCCAGGGTATATCGGTGGATCTGATCAAGGTGGTTGCGGTGAGGGAGTGGGGTCAGCCCACGACACCTACCGAAATTCATAGTTTTAAGGGCTTGGCGGGTTATTATCGTCGATTTATCAAGGGCTTCTCAAAGATCGCTAGCCCTTGGATAAATTTGATCCAGAAAGTGGTGAGATTTGTTTGGGATAACTCTTATCAGGCTGCATTTGATGAGCTCAAAGATAGATTGACTTCGGCCCCAGTCCTCGCCTTGCCACAACCGAGATTGGAATACCTAGTCTTCACCGATGCGTATCTATAAGGATTACGAGGTGTGCTTCAGTAAGAGCGACGGGCTATTGCAAATGCTTCCCGAAAGCTTAATCCCCATGAAAGAAACTATCCGGTGCATGATTTAGAATTGGCCGCGGTTTCCTTTGCCGCGAACCGTGAGCCGGGCGACTCTGGCATCACCTCGTGTCGTAATTCCTCCCCTTCCGGAACCACCAATCTCCCATTGAAGCGTAATCCCCCATCTGAGCTAACAGTACAGGACTCGTCTCCCTCTGCTAGTAATCGAATTATCTGCTCCTAACATAACGAGTCATTAGCCTATACCCGTACTACCTTCGTGACAATCTGCGGTGTAACGGTCATCACAGACATGAAAGATCGGTCCACTGCATCCTTGTGTCCCAACTCCTTCCACTTTGCCTTCCACACCCCTGCCACCTCATCTGCTGGCCTACGGCTCAACGCGTCTGCTACCACGTTAGCCTTACCCGGGTGATACTGGATATCGAACCGGTAGTCCTTCACAAACTCAAGCCACCTCCTTTGCCGCATGTTCAACTCCTTCTGCGTGAACAGGTACTGTAGGGACTTGTGGTCCGTGAACAATTGGAACTTCTCCCCCAAAAGATAGTGCCTCCAAATTCGTAGGGAAAATACCACTACCGCCAACTCCAAATCATGCGTGGGGTAATTCTTCTCATGAGGCTTAAGCTTACGGGAAGCATAAGCTATGACTTGTCTCTCCTGCTGCAATACACCTCCAAGTCCTTGCAAAGATGCATCAGTGTAAACCAAATACTCAACTCCCGGTCTCGGCAATGCTAACACAGGTGCTGAGGTCAATTTGTCCTTTAACTCATCAAATGCTAACTGACAGGCATCACTCCAAATGAAAGGCACACCTTTACGAGTCAGATGTGTCAAAGGACCCGCTATCTTTGAAAATCCCCGAATGAACCTCCTGTAGTATCCTGCTAGGCCCAAGAAACTACGAATCTCAGTCGGTGTCGTGGGCTGTCCCCACTCCCTCACCGCGGATACTTTCCCCAGATCAACAGATATCCCCCGGTCAGAAATAATGTGTCCCAAAAACTGGACCTCCTTCAGCCAAAACCCACACTTCTCATATTTTGCATACAACTCGTTCTGACGAAGTGTCTGCAAAACTTGCCTCAAATGCTCGGCATGCTCCTCCTCTATCTGGGAGTAAATCAGAATATCATCGATGAAGACAATGACAAACTGATCTAGGAAATCCCTGAACACTCTATTCATCAAGTCCATAAACACTGCTGGAGCGTTGGTCAAACCAAAAGGCATAACCCGAAACTCGTAAGAACCATATCTCGTTAAGAACGCAGTCTTCGAGACATCCTCCTCCCTGATACGCAGCTGATGGTATCCCGATCTCAAATCAATCTTCGAGAAGAAAGAAGCTCCTCTCAACTGGTCAAATAGGTCATCGATTCGAGGCAATGGATACTTATTCCGTATCATGAACTTGTTCAACTCTCGATAGTCCACACACAATCTTAGTGAACCATCCCTCTTCTTCACAAACAAAACCGGAGCGCCCCAAGGTGAGGTACTCCTGCGAATAAAGCCCTGACCTAACAGCTGCTCTATCTGATCTCGTAGCTCTCGCATCTCTGCCGGAGCTATACGGTACGGTGCGCGTGCTATAGGTCTCGTATCTGGCAATAGGTCTATAACAAAGTCTATCTCTCGACTGGGGGGTAGGCCTGGTATCTCCTGAAACACATCCGAATACTCCCTGACAACTAGGATCGAATCTAAAGGAATCACAACCTCCTTAGAGGTATCCCCCTCTATGTAATACAGATGAGCGGTCGAACCTCCCTCTGGGCGAGGCATCGCCACTACAAACATCTCTTGCCCCGGAATGGCAAAAACAATGCTCCCACTGAAGCAATCAATCATGGCCCTATAAACTACGAGCCAATCCATACCGATAATCACATCGTGCACATGCATATCTAATACCAACATGTCTGCAGGTAATACCAAACCACCAATCTCTACCCCCACTCCCCGGCATATAAAGAATATAAGTGACCCATTCCCCAATGGTGAGTCGACACACGTCACTGTGCTCTCCGCTGTGGCTAACAACCCTAAAGCCTTCACAAAATGTGTAGCTATAAAATAATGTGTAGCCCCCGTATCAAACAATACCCGACCCATAGTGCCATGGATAGGAAACGTATCCTCAATCGCGGGCGGTGCCTGTGGAACTGCTGCCTGGTTGACGTTATAGACATGTCCATACTATAGCTGCCCCTGCTGAGCTGGGACTGCTGGAATGGGTGGCAATGCTGCCATCTGTGGTGGTGCGGGGAGAGAGGCGAGAAATATAGGCCTCTGCGGCTCCTGGCGAGCACCCTGCTGCTGCTGTGGGGCCCTGCCCCTATCAGGACAATCCTGTCGTTTATGGCCAGTCTTGCCACAAACATAACACTTTCCTGGGAAGTTGATGGACAATCCTGTCGTTTATGGCCAGTCTTGCCCCTGCTGTCCCCGGCCCTGGTGGCCGTTACTGTTCCTCCCTTGGCCCTGCTGGCCCTGCTGAAACTGCTGCCCATTCTGCCCCTGTTGGCCCTGATGGCCGTTTGGACCCTGATGGCCCTAACGAAAACCTCCCTGTCCATGCCTGAAATTCCCTGATCTGAACCTCTTCTGATCCCCCTGCTAGGAACCCTGCTCACCCTGTCTCTGCCCCTGAACCGGTTGTGCCCCACTAGCACCATGTCCTCTAGTCCTGGCCTGATGGCTAGACTCTCCCGATCTCTTGCCCTCAGCCATATGAAAGCGGTGATCCTGGCAGTGTAACAAAGCAGCGTTAACCACATCAGAATAAGTGTCCAATGAAAGGTTCCCTAACAGATGCTGACGGATCCTCCATGTCAACCCGTCGGTGAATTTCTCAATCTTCTTCTTTTCTGTCGGTATCTCATCCGGAACGATATTCAACAGATTCGTGAACTCGGCCTCATACTCGGCCACGGTCCTACCCTCCTGCTTCAGATTCATCAGTTTCCTCCTCATTTCCGTGTGAACAGCTAACGAAAAGTACTTGCGGTCGAACTGCACCCAAAAGTCCGGAATAGTGAGAGTATCCCTCTCCTCCACGGTGGTAATAGACTCCCACCACTGCAGTGCAGATCCAACTAGCTTGAAAGTAGCTAGCACCTGCTTCTGAACTTCTGTGCACTCATACATCCTCAAGTGCCTCTGCATATCCTTCCTCCACTGGCTCGAGACTACCACATCTGAGCTACCTGCAAACTCTGGCGGATGCTCTTTCTGAAAAACGTCACGTACACGTTCCCAAGCAGACGGGAATGCATTTGCCTGTACTGGCGCGGCAATTGGCGCCTGAGGTGGTGCCTGCTGAACTATGGCAATTGCGGCATTTACCGCTTGGGCTACAATGGCTGCAACCTCAGCGGCGTTCATCATTCCCTGAACTGGAGCGGGTTGGGGTTCTGGCATTGCATCCATGGGAACTCGTCGTGCACATCGTGGAGGCATCTGAAATAAGAATAAAGTTTATAAGTTCACAGTTTATAAACTTAAAATAGCTGAAGAACGAAGCATACACAAAAAGAGTACAACAGTCCTAAAATATAGGGCTCTATATCAAAGAAAACTTAGCGGAAACATAATAACCGTACAGATCCTAAAGGACACTAAAACCTGATGCTCTGATACCACCTGTGACACCCCGACTAATTAAATACCGGGTAGATACTCCTTTATTAAATTAAATCAAAATGCCAAGTTGGCTCAGTTAATAGCATCACTGTCGAAAACATTTTATTATTACTAACCACCTAGTATTTAAAAAGTAAGTTGTCAAATTTTAATTAAAGTCTGATTAACATGCAGTAAAATATTTAAAGCAAGAATAATATCACCATTCACCATAATGAAATACTAGAATAACCATCACATGATATAAATAAATCCGGAGGAAAAACTCCTCACAACAAATCCCACAACTGAAATAAGTAACGAAATAATGAATGTTGAATTAATACATGCCAAAGTCTGAAAAACTGAAATGGAAATGTCTCTAATAGAATTTGGGCAACATGCCCTACAACTGAGGAATACTGAACATGGAATCCAAATGATAGAAGCGTCTAAAAGCAAATCCCTGTAACTTCCACAAACAGCTACAACTCGTCATCGGAATGAGAATCCTATGCGTGGTGTCCTTGTGGCTGGGCACCTAAAATGGTTTTACAAGAAAATAGATTTGAAAGCAAACGGGTCAAAGTCCGAATGTGGAGATATTTTAAAAACCTGCAAGTGCTTTAAAAACATTTAAAACATTAAATGCAAAGTACATGTTAGGACGTGCACTCACATGAAATTCTCACCTCTCGTCTAACTGTGCACTCCTAACGTAAGTATCCATCTAAAATGACACAAACCCTTAGCTAAGTGACATCATATCTAGCTAGACTGTCATAGGTTCTACCCTTATTACTCGGTTCCCATTAACATTATAACGATCGCAATTAAATAGGGGGCTTAACGCAAATTCAGGTTCTCATATAAAAGTAATACAACTCGTTATAGATTATCCCTTTTATGTTATTCCATAGTTATACACACCATACCATATGAAAGTTCTCATTTTATTAAGTGTATATTTTCCACAACATAAATATACAATATAAGCACCCCGAGACTAAGCTGCGGTGCACACATATTCTGCTATCCATCCCGGTACATCACGTACATAAGGATCACATATTTCGAATCTTTCAGGAATAGTTCACAGATAACAACATCATAAATAATGGAGGCGAACACAGTCACATCACATGGGTCACGCACATACCTGCGCTCCCACGATCAGCAGACTTATTAACATCCCAATAAGTCCTTCTCTGACCTATGTTCATCGAGGTAACCAGTCTAAATCCGAGCAACACAAGGATTAGAGGGCCCTAAGCGAACGCAAACCTCCCGTGATAACAAGTATGGTAGGTATGTCATACACACAAATCATATATCAATACTAAGTAAACACGCTTCTTAGTAATCACCGTAGTTTAATTGTAGTACTTATCGCATTCTCGTACCATCTTATAATTTATACAATTTATATACTCCCGGTTCATAATCATACACGCCATAATTTATTCTCACGTCGTAGTAGGCACTCACGTCTCAGCTCAAAGTGTCTATTTGAATCATTCCACAATTATATAATTTACTCCTCATTATATCCCAAATGTCCCAAGTATACTAATACATCATCAAAGGAATGTTATCTCTACCTATACACAAGGTTACGGGGCACTCGGGATCAAAATAGGCAAAAAGCCTAAACTGTCAACTCGTTCGAAGTCTCGTTCGAACGAGGTTGTTCGAACGAGACTTCGTTCGAACGAAGTGGGCTTTATAACGAGATCTCATTCGAACGAAGTGGGCTTTATAATGAGATCTCGTTCGAACGATTTCATCGAACGAACTTCACCCTCGTTAGAAGTCAATGGTAAACTCGTTAGAAGCTCGTTCGAACGAGGTCGTTCGAACGACCTGGGCAGGTCTTCTAACGAGCAACCAGATTCGAGCCCAGATTTCCTTATTTTGTTTTTCACCAATTTCTACACCTCAAATCTCAATCAAAATTCGTCCCAACAATGTTTAAAGGTCTCTAATCAGTCCTAAACATATTAAAGTCACATACTAATGTGGTTTAAGGAATTAATTCATCCTCAACATCATTAAATCATCAAGTCTCATCACTTTTTCCCAATTTCTCAAGAACATACACCCTAGAATTTTAAATCTTCCATTCATAAAATTAGATCCGTTTTTGTATCACATAAATTAGAAATTCTCTTTATTCGATCTTCCAATCACATTTCTACATGCAAATCTATCTCCAAAATTAAACTAACAACTCCAATTTTATGGGTTTTTATTTATCTCTCAATTAATTATGATTATTGAATTGTCTAAGCATGGAAGAAGCATTTACTGCATAAAAATGTAAATTAAACCACTTGCCTTGATTCAATCTCTGATTTTGATGACGATTTGAAGAAGTTCTCTCTCTTTTAATTTAATTTCACTTTTATAATTAAAATAATTATATCCTGACGCGACTGTCTCACGCGTCCCAATAAAATGTCCAAATTGCCGTATCAATCTCATGGAAAATTTCATAATTCAATACTCATATATCATCATATATACTCAATATAGTCAAATACCAACTCACATCTCGCTAGTATTTTATCCAGATTAATTCTCAATTAATTCTCATTTAATTAATTAATCCCAAAAATAAATATCGCCAAAAATACGGGGTATTACATAAGTGTACTTGGGTAACTTTCTACTTTGTGAAAGTAGTAGATAAAATGGAAATGAGAAATAAAATAATCTTAGTGGATACAAGATTAACCATTCAAACGGTGAATAATGAAACTTAGTATGTGAGGTAAACTATCTGAATAGCGTATTGTATTGGCGATACGGGAATACTACTAGTGAGCATAGTTAGTATTAGTATAGTTTCTGACTAGTTAGACTGGGACGTATAACTAGGGGGAGATTATATATATGTTAGGCGTGCACAATAAACGAGAGGTGAGAAACTCATGTGAGAGTTCGATAACTAACATGCATATAAGACTTGTTTTAAAAACCAGTTTTAAATACTTGCTAAATCATTTTTACACATGGGACTCTGACCCGTTTCTTGTATTTCTTCTCTCTTTTGTTATATATATGTATTATATCAGGTGCTCAGACATGGGGACACAAGATTTAGAAACTTGTATTGCTTGACGTGCTGCAGCTGTTGTGGAAGATGTAGGTCCTTGCAGTAGACGCATCTATCTTTTCCATTCAGTTTCATCTAGACTTCTTATCTAGGTCATGGGTCGCCCACTTCTAGTCTTTCATCAGAGTTATTGTATTCAGTTTAGTTTATGATTTGGAGGTTTGAACTGAGAGTTTTACTCAGTCTTATTTATTTCAATACTTGATTCATGTTCAGTATTTATTTACATTCTGATGTGTGGTGAATGGTTTATATTTTGAAATTTAATGGAATTGGATTAACTTGGTTTTTCTAAATTGGAGCTGTTTTGATACCTAGCTTAATTTTATATTATGTGATTAATATGTTAAAAAGTTTTTCGACAGTGATGCTAAGAATGAACCAACTGAATATCCTATTTTGAATTGGTAGAGGACTGATCACCCTATATTTAATTTGGCGGGGTGTCATAGGTGGTATCAGAGCATCAAGTTCTCGTGTCCTTAGGATCTGTACGACTTATTACGTTTCAGTGCATCGTTCTTTGATGTAGAGCCTTATGATAGGGTTGTTGTGTTCCCTCACGTATGCGACTTACGTTCTCCTGGTACGAATTATAATGGATGTGACTCATTATATGAATTTCTATTCGATTCGAACACCGAACATTTTAGGACGACCAGCGAGGGCCGTTAGAAGAATTGCGGGAGAAGAAGCTCAACAGAAGAGATAGAGCAATCGAGAAAGAGTGATCGAGACAAAAATCACTATGAGTATTACTTAAGCAAGAGATAGTAAAATCGTCACTCGGGAACTGTGAGTTCCCATGACACAGTCATAGATAACGGTGGGGTGATTTCAGGACCACCTAGCATAGTCGATAAATGAGAAATCAGAGGGACTCTTTTGAAAACCCATCGGTGGAGTTGCGGAGAAGAAATTGAGAAAATGTAACAGAACAGCGAAAGTAGAAAATTCGAAGGCAATGGTGTAGAGTGGGGTGTGACGACACTCATAATTAAATTTTGAGTTAAAAGTTATAGCTCTTAGGAGAATCAAGCAGAGATTAGTGGCAATCACCATATACGAAGAAGTGTGTTTGAAATTTAGAAATAAATTTGAGCACGATTTGACCGTGAGGTCTTCCATTCGATGTGGTAACAAAATAAGAGTGAAATTTTGATGTTTCGCACAATGGGTAAGATACAAACTGATCTTGAGAGAAAGGTTAAATTGCATAATGAACGTCATACCTAGCAAAGGGGCATAAATTATCCAAAGGGTTTATAATTGATAAAGAACTCGCGAGTAGAACACAAGCATAGATGAGAAATCCAGCTAGGATGAATAATATTGATGTCATCAAGGTTATACAGTTTCTAGTTCTTGTGTTCTTTCCAGAAGAAGGAAGCCAGGAAGGTTAGATAATATGGTCGAAAAGCAAAACTGAACTTAACGGTGTTAGTGAAACCCCACCTGAGAGTATACCCAATAAGAAACACAGTTAGAGGATTTTAATGTGATTAACTTACTATAAAGTGACGATGAAGTCAATCAGGGTCGTGGAGGCCAATCGTAGTTCCCAAAGGCAAGTGTAGCCAGCAAGTTAAGACTACTCGGTCTGAGAGAAGGACATTACCAAAATGGTCAGTGGGACTAGTGACGGGGAAATGGCTCGTGATGTTTCCCTAGGTGAAGGAAGTAAAACTACAAGTGTTAAATGTGTCCACAATTTAGAGGTGAGACCAAAAAGATTAGAAATATAAAATCAAGCCATTAGGCATAACAACTGGAGGAGTGTTACTTCCAACAAAGGAATTCGGGGTCATGGAATTAGGCCCAGGAAATTTATAACCCGAGAATGATGGGTTCAGGCTGGACCAGTAGAGTTCTCGTTAATAGTATAAACAATATGTCTGGGTCTATGGGGCCCGGGATGTAAACGGGAGTTCAATAAAGATATAATTGAGGACTAGAGAGTTTGGGCCAACATTTCAATAGTGAGCGTGAAATCCACATGATGAAATAAATTTTCCATGATGAAAGAGGAATTTATGACGATTGGAAATATTCATGGGTCGTGATGGAAACCACGTGCTAAGACCCTGTGATTTGGCGAGACCGACGAGGTTTTGCTTCTTCCTTGTAAGTAAAGGATAGATTCTAGTGACATGGGTCTGGTACAACTTTTATGTAAATTGGAAACCCTAAACTTCGCGTGCAGGTCGAGTTTAGTGGGAACATTAGTTTTAACAGTCTTGTTACAAACGTATTTCTCATTGTTAGCATGGCATTTTGATGATTGCCCGTGAGTGAACCAGGTGGGCCCTAAGAATATGTTTTGTTGTTAGAATTTACTAATGCATTGAATCAGCTTTAGTACAGTTTATTATGGTAATGTGGAGTGATTAATTTCTGTATGGTTAAATGATAGTCAAAATGTAGTGATATGACTGTCGTGCCGGATACTCCGGGAGGAGTGATCTTAGTTTTTTGCGTCGCCACCTGAAATAGGGTTGGGCCCAGATATGAGTATATATGAAACTTTCATGGTATTATAAACCTTAGCGAGTATAGTGTCTAATTACATGTGATTCCCGAGCAAAGGAATTTATTTGTCTGTTAAGACTTAGAATACATTGTGTTATTATTGAGCGGAAAAATATAGCTCGTTATATATTTACAGTGCCAAGTACTTGGGATAGGGAGGGCGCCATGCTTCATGTTACACTTTTAGGGACATGAGAGTGGACGAGTAAAATTTTATGTCATAATACGTAGATTGTGGTAAAGTACATAGTATGTACTGAAGGCCTTACGAACCTCGATAACCGCCTACGTTAGATAGTA
Organism: Sambucus nigra; assembly: GCA_949130495.1. Taxonomy (NCBI): domain Eukaryota; kingdom Viridiplantae; phylum Streptophyta; class Magnoliopsida; order Dipsacales; family Adoxaceae; genus Sambucus; species Sambucus nigra. The sequence goes on along the minus strand of OX422219.1, from coordinate 376,897,178 downwards.
GTGTATCGGGGGGCGGGGGTTCCTTATTTGGATTTCGCTTTGCGAGACATCCCACAAATGAAACTAGCGAATATCGGGAGTTGGAGAGAAGTTTCGTCGATAGTACATAAGTTTTGTATGTGGATTATTATACCTATAAAGGAATATAATTGGGAGTTCATAATTCTTTTATAACTTAACGCCAATAGAGTTGCCTAGCCTTAGTATTATTCAGAATGGAGCAATGATACCATTGATGGATTCATTAAGTTTTGACTAGTGGGGTGGTTGAGATTACCCCTACGACATCAGTATACCGAGTGTGTAAGAATTGAAGTAAGAAAATTTTCTATCTTTTGTATAATGATGCGCGAGGCATAGGGTGTATGGGCGCCCTAGGGGATTAAATCAAATGGTGGATTATGATTATCTTGTGAATTGGATTACATGTAGTCGGGTAAGCCGAAGATTACTCGGTAAGATTTGTTAGAGACTTACGTTTCAAAATAAATAGAGATTTTTGAGCAGGAAAAGAGACTTGTGTCACACGATACGAAAAAGTCACACATATCACGATTAGAAGTACATTCAAGAGAGTACAAAAGGTATCAGGATACAAATAACAATGGTAATGGGTTTAATCTAGAGTAATTTTAAAAGTTAGTCTTGTAGTGGGTCAACTGACTGTTAGCAAAAGGGCGGACAATTCAAAACCAGTAGGGGCTCCTTCCACTAGTGAATGGAAGAGTATCCTCGAGGATCTTCTCATGTAGCTGAGATAATAAGATTATAGGTACTAAGATGCGATTGAGTACGACCTAATACCCACAGAGGGATGGGCAGGACAAGCGGTCTAATCGGATGCGGGAGAGAAAATTTTATGTGGATCCTGAGATCTTAGGGGAGGACGAGAGTAGTACCTTCCACTAGTGGAGCTTGTGTCCAAATAACTCCTATAATTTCACGTTCGGGCAGAGTGCCAGTAGAAGTATGGCACGATAAACTTTGTTGTTGTCCTACTTGAGAGTTTGAGGTGGGGGGCCAATTATGATTACAAATGTTGGAGAAGAATCGATATTATTGTATATATTGTGTGTGAAATATATATTTCACAACCAATTTACTTGTATGAACGACAAGACACGAGATGAAGTCGTATGTATATGAAAAGAGGATGAATCTACTAAGGTGCCAATAGTAGAAGGCTAGATAGTGAATATCTAAAATAAAATTGAAATAGTGAAACTTAAGAAGAAAGGCATGGGTAAGAGACAATATGACAGGGTAACCTGGAGTTTAAAGCAAACACATGTGAAGTGTTTATTATTAAGGGTATTCGATAGCGTACTATATGGGTTGTACGAAGTAGCTTACTTGTGAGCGCCAGGATGCGATGCACAATACTTTTACAGCGTTGTGTGTACCTGGTAAATTTTTTTCGAATTTCGGGACGAAATTCCATTTTAAGGGGGGAAGTATGTAACACCCCGTATTTTTGACGATTTGAATAATTATGTGATTAATTATTATTATGAGAATAAGTATGCGATAAATTATTGTTGTTGGATTAATTAAATTAAAATGTGACAAATTAATTTGTTATTAATCCGGATTAAAATATATATATATATATATATATATATATATATATATATATATGTGTGTGTGTGTATGAACTTGTGAATATTTCTACTGTGTGAAATTAGTAGACGTGGTAATAATAATAATCATTACATCGCACCGAGTGGTCTTAACCTAAGCGTGCAAGATTCGTGTATATATATAGGGATGATGAGACTATATATATGTATAAGTGTACTTGGGTAACTTTCTATGTGAATGTAGTAGATAAAATGGAAATGAGAAATAAAATAATCTTAGTGGATAAAAGATTAACCATTCAAATGGTGAATAATGAAACTTAGTATGTGAGATAAACTATCTGAATAGCGTATTGTATGGGCGATACGGGAATACTACTAGTGAGCATAGTTAGTATTAGTATGGTTTCTAACTAGTTAGACTGGGAGGTATAACTAGGGGAGATTAGATGTACGTTAAGCGTGCACAATAGACGAGAGGTGAGAAACTAATGTGAGAGTTCGATAACTAACATGCGTATAAGACTTGTTTTAAGAACCCGTTTTAAATACTTGCTAAATCATTTTTACACGTGGGACTCTGACCCGTTTCTTGTATTTATTCTCTCTTTTGCTATATATATGTATTATATCAGGTCCTCAGCCACAAGGACACCGGATTTAGAGACTTGGATTGCTTGACGTTCTGCAGCTGTTGTGGAAGCTGTAGGTCCTTGTAGTAGATGCATCTATCTTTTCCATTCAGTTTCATCTAGACATCTTATATAGGTCATGGGTCGCCCACTTCTAGTCTTTCATCAGAGTTATTGTATTCAGTTTAGTTTATGGTTTGAATATTTGAACTAAGAGTTTTACTCAGTCTTATTTATTTCAGTACTTGATTCATGTTCAGTATTTATTTACATTCCGATGTGTGGTGAATGGTTTATATTTTGAAATTTAATGGAAATGGATTTACTTGGTTTTACTAAATTGGAATTGTTTTGACACCTAGCATAATTTTATATTAGGTTATTAATATGTTAAAAAGTTTTTCGACAGTGATGGTAAGAATGAACCAGCTAAATATCCTATTTTGAATTGGTAGAGGAATGATTACCCTATATTTAATTGGGCGGGGTGTCACGGGTGGTATCAAAGCATCATGTTCTAGTGTCCTTTGGATCTTTACGGCTTATTATGTTTCAGCGCATCGTTCTTTGATGTAGAGCCTTATGATAGGGTTATTGTGTTCCCTCGCGTATGCAACTTACGTTCTCCTACTACGAATTATAATGGATGTGACTCATTATACGAATTTCTGTGTGATTTGAACACCGAACAATTTAGGACGACCAGCGAGGTCCATAAGAACTGCGGGAGAAGAAGCTCAACAAAAGAGATAGAGCAATCGGGAAAGAGTGATCGGGAAAAAAATAACCATGAGGATTACTTAAGCAAGAGACAATAAAATCATCACTCGGGAACTGTGGGTTCCCAGGACACAGCCATAGATAACGGTGGAGTGATTTTAGGACCACCTAGCATAGTCGATAAAGGGTAAATCTGAGGGACTCTTTTAAAAACCCATCGGTGAAGATGGGGAGAAGAATATGATAAAATGTAACAGACTAGCGGAAGTAGAAAATACGAAGGCAATGGTGTAGAGTGGGGTGTGACGACACTCAGAACTAAATTTGGAGTTAAAAGTTATAGCTCTTAGGAGCATCAAGTATAGATTAGTGGCAAACACCATATATGTAAAAGTGTGTTTGAAATTTAGAAATAAATTTGAGCACGATTTGACCTTGAAGTCTTCCACTCGATGTGGTAACCAAATGAGAGTGAAATTTTGATGTTTAGCCCAATGGGTAAGATAGAAAACGATCTTGAGAGAAAGGTTAAATTGCATAATGAACGTGTACCTAGCAGAGGGACATTAATTATCCAAAGGGTTTATTGTTGATAAAGAACCCGCGAGTAGAACACAAGCATAGATGAGAAATCTATCTAGGATGAATAATGTTGATGCCATCAAGGTTATACGGTGACTAGTTCTTACGTTCTTTCCAGAAGAAACAATCAAGGAAGGTTAGAGAATCTAGCCGAAAAGCAAAACTGAACTTAATGGTGTTAGTGAAACCCCACCTGAAAGTATACCCAATAGGAAACACGGTTAGAGGATTTTAATTTGATTAACTTCCTACAAAGTGACGACGAAGTCAATCAGGGCCGTGGAGGCCAACCGTAGTTTCGAAAGGCAAGTGTAGCCAGTAAGTTAAGACTACTCGGTCCGAGAAAAGGACATTCCCAAAATGTTCAGTGGGACTAGTGACGGGGAAATGGCTCGTGAAGCTTACCTAGGTGAAGGAAGTATAACTATAAGCGTTGAATGTGTACATAATTGAGAGGTGAGACCGAAAAGATTAGAAATGGTAAATCATGCCATTAGGCAAAACAACTGGAGGAGTTTTACTTCCAACAAAGGAATTCGGGGTCATGGAATTAGGCCCAGGAAATTTATAACCCGAGAATGATGGGTTCAGGCTAGACCAGTAGAGTCCTCGTTACAAACAGCATGTCAGGATCTATGGGGCCCGGGATGTAAACGGGAGTTCAATAAAGCTATAATTAATTCCTAGAGAGTTTGGGCCAACATTTCAATAGTGGGAGTGAAATCCACATGATGAAATAAATTGTCCATGATGAAAGAGGACAACTATAGGATGAAATCCTAGGATGTATGACGATTGCAAATATCCATGGTTCGAGACGGGAACCACGTGCTAAGACACTGTGATTTGGCGAGACCGATGAGGTTTTGCTTCTTCCTTGTGAGTAAAGGATAGATTCTAGTGACATGGGTGTGGCACAACTTTTATGTAAATTGGAAACCCTAAACTTCGCGTGCGGGTCGAGTTTAGTGGGAACATTAGTTTTAACAGTCTTGTTACAAATGTATTTCTCGTTGTTAGCAGGGCATTTTGATGATTTCCTATGAGTGAACCGGCTGGGCCCTAAGAATATGTTTTGTTGTTATAATTTACTGATGCATTGAATCATCTTTAGTACATTTTATTATGATAATGTGGAGTGATTAATTTCTGTATGGTTAAACGACAGTAAAAATGTAGTGATATGACTGTCATGTCGGATACTCCGGGAGGAGTGTTCTTAGTTTTGTGCGGCGCCACCTGAAATAGGGTTGGGCCCAGATATGAGTATATATGAAACTTTCATGGTATTATAGACCTTAGCGAGTATAGTGTCTAATTATATGTGATTTCGAGCGTAGGAATTTATTTATCTGTTAAGACTTAGAATACATTGTGTTATTATCGAGCGACAAAATATAGCTCGTTATATATTTACAGCGCCAAGTACTTGAGATAGTAAGGGCACCATGCTTCAGGTTACACTTTTAGGGACATGAGAGTGGACGAGTAAACTTTTATGTCACAATACGTAGATTGTGGGAAAGTACATAGCATGTACTAAAGGCCTTACGGACCTCGACAACCGGTTAGGTTAGATAGTAGTGTATCGGGGGGGTCCTTGTTTGGATTTCGCTTTGCGAGACATCCCACGCATGAAACTAGCGAATGTCGGGAGGTGGAGAGAAGTTTGGTCAATACTACATAAGTTTTGTATGTGGATTATTATACCTATAAAGGAATATAATTGAGAGTTCATAATTCTTTTATAACTTAAGGCCAATAAAGTCGCCTAGCCTTAATATTATTCATATTGGAGCAATGATACCATTTAAGGATTGATTATGTTTTGACTAGTGGGGTGGTTGAGAGTACCCCTACCACATCATCATACCGAGTGTGCAAAAATTGAAGTAAGAAAATTTTATGTCTTTTGTATAATGATGCGTGGGGGATAGGGTGTATGGGCTCCCTGGGGGATTGAATCAAATGGTGGATTATGATTATCTTGTGAATTCGATAACATATAGTTGGGTAAGTCGAAGATTACTCCGTAAGATTTGTTAGAGACTTACGTTTCAAAATAAACTGAGATATTTGAGAGGGAAAAGAGACTTGTGTCACACGATACGACAAAGTCACACGTATCAATATTAGAAGTACATTCAAGAGAGTATAAAAGGTATCAAGATACAAATATCAATGGTAATGGGTTTAATATAGAGTAATTTTAAAAGTTAGTCTTGAAGTGGGTTTGCTGACTGTTAGAAAAATGGCGGACAATTCGAAACCAGTAGGGGCTTCTTCCACTAGTGAATGGAAGAGTATCCTCAAGGATCTTCTCATGTAGCTGAGATAGTAAGATTATAGGTACTAAGATGCGATTGAGTACGCCCTAATACTCATAGAGGGAAGGGAAGGACAAGCGGTCTAATCGGATGCGGGAGAGAAAATTTTATGTGGACCCTGAGATCTTAGGGGAGGACGAGAGTAGTACCTTCCACTAGTGGAGCTTGTGTCCAAATAACTCCTATAAGTCCACGTTCGGGCAGAGTGCCAGTAGAATTATGGCACGATAAACTTTGTTGTTGTCCTACTTGAGAGTTTGAGGTGGGGGACCAGTTATGATTACAAATGTCAGAGAAGAATCGATATTATTGTATATATTGTGTGTGAAATATATATTGCACAACCAATTTACTTGTATGAACGACAAGACACGAGACGAAGTCGTATGTATATGAAAAGAGGATGAATCTATTAAGGTGCCAATAGTAGAAGGCTAGATAGTGAATATCTAAAATAAAGTTGAAGTAGTGAAACTTAAGCAGAAAGGCATGGGCAAGAGCCTATATGACAGGGTAACCTGAAGTTTAAAGAAAACACATGTGAAGTGTTTATTATTAAGGGTATTCGATAGCATACTATTTGGGTGGTACGGGGTAGCTTACTTGTGAGCGCCGAGATGCGATGCGCAATACTTTTACAGCGTTGTCTGTACCTGGTATACTTTTTTCGAATTTCGGGACGAAATTCCATTTTTAGGGGGGAAGTATGTAACACCCCATATATTTGACGATTTAAATCATAACGTGATTAATTATTATTATGGGAATAAGTATGCGATTAATTATTGTTGTTGGATTAATTAAATTAAAATGTGAGAAATTAATTTGTTATTAATTCGGATTAAAATAATTATTAACTATCGTGCCAAGGGTTAATACTTATTGTTGAGAATTATTGAATATTACTATGTGATATCTAATATGGAATTACAACATTTGATAAATTGTCGAAAGTGATTAATACGACAGTTTGGTAATTTAAGTCTGACACGCGTGTGAGTTATGTCGGGACTAATTGAAAAGAATAAAAAGAGAATTTATTTTTATTAACTCGTATGGTCATTTCGAGTATGTCCTTGAGTCCAAAAAGGTCGAGATAGTCAAAATAGTATACCCGGGTGTTTAGTTTGGGTCCTGGGGCAATTTTAGGCCTAACCGCCACCCCGACAGGGCATTATGGTAAATTATATTTTTGGGCTAAATTAATGGACGAAAATTAAGATTAATTATATCATTCAAGGAAATTCCATTAGGGTTAAGAAGTTACAGGAAGTTAAGAACGGCTATAGGAGGTGTGAGGGAGAGCTAATTCCAAGAGAAAAGGGCCAAGAGAACACCACCTTGCACAATCACCACCACCACCATGTTGATCGGGACAAGGGGAACACACCCATACCAATATCACCAACGGATCAGACCGTCATATTTGAGGCAAGTGTTTATTAATTGTTTTCTTTTAGCAATAATCATGCTCATGTTAGTGTAGGTGAAATTAATCATGATTTACATATTAATTGGGTGAAAATTGGAGATTTAAATTATGATTAAAGATTGGTTTAATTAGTGGTTGAAATGCTTTCATGTATATAGAGGATTAATCACGGAATTTGATTATATATTGATGAACGAATCTGGTTTGCTTAGGTTCTTTAAATGAAAATTAGGAAACTAGGGTTCATATGAATTAATTTGGGGATTTTAAATAATTATGATGTTTAATGACGAATTAATGATCCTAGGATGTTGGGAATGATTTATAATCCATTAGGTAATGATGGGTATTGATGATGAGGTGTTGAGTGTTGAATCTTAGAGGTTTTTAGGTCCAAAAATGGTAGAAAACACTAAAATATGGTGAAGAAGACGAAACAGTTAGTATCGCGCGAAGTCGCGCGAAGTGGTTCAAACGAGACGGGGATCTCGCGCGAAGTGGTTCGAACGACATGTGGAAGTGGTTCAAACTAGATGGGGATCTCGTTCGAAGTGGTTCGAATGACATGTCATTCTGGTTCGAACGACATGTCATTCTGGTTCGAACGACATGTCATCTGGTTCGAGCGACAGAAGGAATTTTTAGGAATTTTCTTAGAGTCCAGTTTTGAGTTTATCGGTTTATTGGAGTGAGAGAAACTGCCAAATAGTAAATTTAAATAAGATACAATTTCGGGAAAGTATGTGAGAATAAATACTTTAATTATTTCGTTATAGAGAGAATATACCTTGGAGATTACGAGAGAGATAGTAATCTAAATATTTATACTATACGTAAAGATGAGATTAAAATACGTATGAGGAGTATATATGTAGGTGGGAGAGATACCTATAAATTATAATAGGATGTGTGTATGCCTATTATGAGAAATTATTGTTAAGAGCACTAATGGGTGATAACCCGGTGGTGCAAGAATCTTATAGTTAAGCGCACTAATGAGTGATAAGCGTAAGGACATTTTTATCATTTCCGAAATGTTTCATTTATTAATGTCATACGCCATTACATTTGGCACGTCTTTACACGATCGCACACGACGGCCTCAATCCGAATTTCGGGAATCAAGCATTTATTATCTCCATCATGTGTCCCTCATCTGCCTCAACTACTTCACGTTCCATGATTTTAGGATCGTAATGCAAGTGGTACGCAAGAGAAGTCAAAACAGTGCAACAAGGCTTGATAGAGAAGTTCAAGGGAAATTTGGTAATTTTACAGCCACCATCCAGAGGACCAGTCAACTGGAAAGTTGAAGAGCTTGCCGCAAAAAAGATACTGGAAGAAACGACACCTCAATCCGAGCTACGGTGAATAAGTTATGGTCCGTTGAAAATGGAGATATTTCCAAGAATCACCTTGGAATTTTTTCTAAGTGATGAAAGCCCCTTTGACCAGCGAATGTCCCCGAACCCAGCCCGAACCAATTCGAGGGGCAAACCGATTTGCAGGGTACCCAAACCAGTTTGGGGTCCCTATACGCTGGATAAAATTTTAGAGTTTTAAAAAGGTGTAACTCTTCATGTATTTCCCTATAAATACCAACTTTGGGGGAGCTGTTTGACAAGACTTTGAAAGAAGAATTTGAGAGTCCAAATACCTTAAGTCTTCACCTTTTTGAGTCCCAAGACTCATGTTTTGATTCACACAATTCAACCAAACCTTTGTGAATCAGTTTGCAACCTAAGAACACGTCCGTGTATCTGTTCATACGCATGTGGAGAAGACCGTTCTTCTTCTTCATTGCTGCCCTCCTGGAAAGGGAAACTTCCAGCCGCCGACTACAGATCGGATACCTGCGGGTAACTCTGTGTCACTGTATTTTCATTGTACTCCTAAATTGTATGTTACAATATAATAATGAAAATAAATGGTTTTGCCCCTTTGGGGGATTTTTCCTCACATATATGTGTTTGAATGTTCTTGATTGATTCATCATCATATTTAATCACATATAGTTGCATGTTTAGGATTTAATTGATAAAAACTGTGTTTAATTAAATAACTTCCTTATTTGAACGCACGCGCGCTACTCTTCTCAAATTGGTATCAGAGCCCGTTACACAATTTTACCGTGTAATTTTCCGCAAATTTTTTTTTTAAGATATCAATTTTCTGAAAAACTGATTGTTGAAAACGAATGTGTTCATTATGGAGAAGTGATATAATAAAATGCCAGTTTTTGACGGGACAAATTATGCATATTGGAAAGCCCGTATGAGATCTGTATTAAAAACCATTGATGAACGTGTCTGGATTTTGTTTGAAAGAGGGCAGACACCTCCCTCCATCACTGTTGATAATGTGATCTATTTAAAACCTGTCACTTCTTTGACTGAAGATGAGTTTAGATGGTCATCATTTAATTCTAAGGGTCTGAGTGCTATTTCTAGGCCTATCACACCTGATGAGTTCAAACGCATAATGACGTGCACCACGTCAAAAGAGGCATGGTATGTTTTACAACTCACCCATGAAGGAACTAATGCTGTAAAAGTGTCTAGACTGCAAAATTTGACAACTCAATTTGAAACCATCACCATGCATGAGACTGAATGTTTTGATGATTTTTATGCTAGGCTTTCTGACATTGTTAATACTAGCTTTAATCTTGGTGAACATATTCCTAATGCTAGAGTTGTTAAAAATATTCTTCATTCTTTGCCTAAGCGTTTTATCCCTAAAGTCACTGTGCTAAATTCTATGGGTAATTTAAATACTCTAAAATTGGAAGAACTTGTAGGAGATTTGCAAACATATGAAATTGATATGTTCCCTAAAACTGCTAGGTCTAAAGATAAGGGAATTGCACTTAATGCCCAAGAGAGAAAGAGTGAGGGGTCGGCTAGAAAGAGGTTAGAGTCATCTAGAAAGAGAGAGACTGACACGTCAGATTCTGATTGTGATTTTGACTCAGATGATTTGGCTCTTTTTGCAAAAAAATTCAAAAGGATTCTCAAATTTAAGAAAAATGGCAATTTTAAAGATAAAAAGAAATTTGAGAAAAATAAGTTTGAAAAGAAAAATGAAAAAGTTTTTAAAGATCCTCCTAAGAAAGAAAGTGAGAGATTCTTTGAGTGCGACGGTAAGGGTCATAAAGCCTTTGAGTGTGCCACTCGTCTGAATAGAGAGAAAGGGAAAGTTGTCCTTAATGCTACTCTTAGCAACGATAGTGAGGTAGAGACGGTGGATTCAGGAGATGAGTCACCGCATGAGTGTTACTTCACCGCATTCATGGCCAGTCATGTTAGCACTCCTAGCTCTCCTCACGACGATGATGATGTTGTTTCACAGGGACACCTCAATAGTGAGATCGATGTGAGTGAGGGGGAGGATGACACAAGTGAGAGCGAGAGTGATATTAAACGCGCCTACGCTGAGTTATATTCTGAGTCATTTAAAACTAAAAAGCGTAACAAAGCATTAGTTTTTAAGATCACCGACTTAGAGGAAGATTTAAGAAAATCGAGAGAGAGAGAGTCCTCCACCTGCACCTCCCAGAGAGAGAGAGAATTTGCCTGTGTTGAGAAAGAGAGTTTGTTTAGAGAGAGAGAGAGTAATTTTGAGAAAGAGAAAGGGGACTTGACTAAAAAAGTGGCTAGTCTTACGAGTGAGCTCCATTCCTCCGTGGAGACTCACAAGAAACTTAAATCCCTTGTTTCCCAGTTGACTCATGATCTTGAGAAAGCACGGGAAGTCAAGGTACAAATCGAGGACAGATCAGGGAAACTGGGAAAGATGCTCCTCGGCCCCGCTTTAGGTTTTGGTGATAGGCAGGGAATTGGTTATGATGGTGCCTCCACCTCCCAAATTTCACCTGGACCAGTTTCTGAGTTTACTACGAATCCTTATGGCCATCGTCAAAAACCTCGAAGGAGAGTTCTACCAAGAAAAGAAAATCAAGGTCCGCCTTTGACTGTGTCCTTTTGTACTTATTGCAAAAGAAAAGGCCACCTCATGGAATTTTGAAATAGCATGGGTCGAACACGACGTACTACAACTCCACCACATCATACTGATGAGTTTTCTAGTCTGAGAGAGCAAGTTAAGTTATTAGCTACCACATCTCAGAGTTTGATGGAAGAATTCTGACGAATGCCTTTGCCGTTAGTGAAAGCTTCTCACATTCCATCTAAAACCAACAACAACAAAGGCAAACAAAAGGTCACCACTTCTTGGGTACCTAAGAAAAAAGGCTTTCGTTGTTCATGTTGCTCTCAAAACACATAATACCTCACAGTGGTATTTTGACAGTGGTTGCTCCAGACATATGACAGGTGATGCCTCATTTTTTTTTATCTCTTGAGGATTATCAGGATGGCAGAGTCACCTTTGGAGATGGGAGAAAGTCTAGCATTGTAGGATGAGGTACTATAGAGTTACCAAGATTTCCTAAGCTAGAGAAAGTGTTGTTCGTCAAAGGTTTAAAAGTAAACCTTCTCAGCATTAGCCAGCTGTGCGACACTGACTTTGCAGTAAAGTTTGATCGGGATGCGTGTAATGTCTACAATCAAGCAGGTAAACTTTTGATGCAAGGGGTGAGGACCGAGGATAATTGCTATGGGACTGAGCCCACATCCTCACTTGTCTGCAACAGCGCCACGATCACTCCTATGGATCTGTGGCACCAACGTCTAGGTCACGTAAATATTAGAGATCTCACTCTCTTAGCTAACAAGACCTAGTACGCGGCTTACCATCTCTTGGAAGGCCAACTTCGACGGTTTGTGGACCCTGTCAGTTGGGAAAACAAATTCGTAGTTCTCATATGAAGTTGCATTCCATTACCACTTCTCGTGTACTTGAGCTTATTCACATGGATCTGATGGCTCCTACTCGTACGGAGAGTTTGGGTGGTAAGAGGTATATTGTCGTGATTGTGGATGATTTATCCTGGTACTCCATTGTAGGTTTTCTGAGAGAGAAATCCGATGATGTAGAGTTTTTAACGACCAAGTGCCGTGTCCTGCAAAATCAACACAGAGTCACTATTAAAAGGATACGTAGTGACAATGGCACTGAATTTAAGGAAGCAAAGGTCGATTCTTATTGTGATAGCCTTGGGATCAAACATGAGTTTTCTTCTGTGAAGACTCCTCAGCAAAATGGGATTATTGAGAGAAAGAATAGAACGATCCAGGAGATGGCTAGATCTATGCTTCTAGGTCGTAAAGTTTCTAGGAAATTTTGGGCAGAGGTAGTGTCTACTGCATGCCACACGGTGAATAGGGTTTATCTACGTCCACACACACTTCAGACTCCTTATGAATTATGGACTGGAAAGAAGCCCAACCTGGCATATTTTCGTGCTTTTGGGAAAAAATGCTATATCCTAAGGGATAGAGAGCAATTAGGAAAGTTCGACTCCCGAAGCAATGAGGGAATACTGCTGGGATATTCATCGAATAGTAGAGCGTACCGGGTCTTTAACCTAAAGAGCTCTAAGGTTATGGAATCAATAAACGTCACCGTGCAAGATGACAAACCTCCGACGATTATTGATCCTAATCTTCAGTGTGATGATGAGGATTTTTCTAACAGTGATTTACTTGTCCCTCTCTCACACTCTGTGGACCCTAATCCTGTGCTAGGTGACACACTCGCTTGGGTTCACTAGAGTCATGACCCTTCTGCCATTATTGGTGATCCCACTCTAGGGGTCAAGACTGATGCGAGGAAAACCGAGTGTTCGTGTGGGGACACTATCGTTGATTTCGGTTCCCGCTCGACATGCAAAAGAATAAAACCTAAGCTACAGCTACACTTGAAAAGCAAGTAGAGCGGTAAGTCGGGTATCGAGAATCCACAGGGAGCTATTGAATTTTAGATGTTAATTGTTTAATTACTTCACGAATAAAAGTGTAAAAGATGATAGAAGGTTATGGTGACAAAAGAAAAGAATAAATTAATGCTAGATTAAAGGAAAGCGAGGATCGGGATTGCATTCTACCAAACGGATCGAAACAACTACTAACTAGAGTTAAGGCTCGAAAGCAATCTAATCGAGCATTTACAATTAAGCATAAACATCGCACAAGAAGGAGTTTAACCCAAAGTTGCGAGATAAAACATTTAACTGAAAATGGTCACACGCGGATTAAATTCGGATTGTCGCTATAAACACTAAAGTTGCGTGACAAATAAAGTTAAACGCATAACAATCCAACTTTAATACACGCGGTTTCAATTAAACCCAATTTTGCACTAAACCTAGTTTTCGGAGCTCGGGGCCCGAAAATGGCGGAAATGAAATCCCGACCCTATTTATCTAAGGGTGCATGGTGAGTTAAACTAAATTATGCTAATTAAACTAAGAAAGCGAGAATTAAAGCAAGTAAACTAGTTAGAAAGCATTGAAACTAAATTACAAGGCAAGAGAAGAAGAAGAAGAACAAACTATATTAATGGAGAGGAAGTGAATAGTTCAATCTTACAAACCACATAGGTTGTCAATCCAAGAAGAAGAAGAAAGGAACTCTCCAACTAAAACTATCTAATTCAGAATATCTCTCTAAGTATCTATGTGTATCTTTTTATTACAACAAAAACCAACTTATATAGTAAGTTGGAATAAAAGAAAGAAAATATCTGCAGGGGAAAAACAGGGGATCTATCGATCGACCACTGGTGTCGATCGATCGACAGTGGAAAACGTGGCAAAAACAATAATGCTCGATCGATCGATCAAGCAGGGGCAGCCTGCTATTTCCCCTGCATTGGCATACAATCCAACTTCGCTCCAATCACCATAACTTTGTCGTTATGTATCGGAATCGAGCACCGTTCGCGGCCACGCGAAGCTAGCGAGGAGAGCTACAACTTCCGTGTAGAAGTCGGGTCAGGTGCGCAAACTGTCAAAAGACTAAAATGCCCTTACGCGTGCGGTTGTGTACGAAAATCGAGCGAAACGCATCCGGACTTCACACTTAGCATCCAAATACCTACAAAATCTCAATTAACCCCTGCAAAACATGTTAACATAGAAATCCGAGGGTTGTCTGGTTAACGAGCATAAATATAGGGAATAAGATACCCGAGGGGGCTAATAACGCGTAGGTTAACGGGTGAAATACGCAATATTTCCGCCGTATCACACCCCCTAACTTACACATTGCTAGTCCCTAGCAATGAAATAGGATGCAACAAGAAGAACTAGTAAACCAACACAGGAGAGTACAAAAGTATGGTATAAAAGCAATAAAAAAGATAAGGCCACTTTCGCGGGCGATTCGATTGCATTTAGCGTATGCAATAAGCCGTTAAACCCCTAGGTTACCCTAGTGGACGAGTGTCGTCTCGTGAGGGTTTTCAGTGATGGAACCCACAAACATCATAAAGTTTCCTCAAAATATGCCCAATCAAGTAAGACAAACTCATCAGTGCGAACAAGATTTCAACATGCTATTAGCATAGCAAACGAATTCGCATGAGAAGTCCCTAGTTATTAACATTATCGAATGCACCTCAATGAATTGAAACTCTAACATGTGGTAGGGGAGTGAGCATATGCAAAGTATGATTTGGCGAAAAACTTAAATAATTCGGATTCTAAATATCAAAGCATGCATAAATTCAATCCTCACGGGCATTACGCTCAACAAATTACTTCACTATGAAAAGGGAGGTAATACACGGGACATGCGGGCATAAAGAGTAAATGTAAATGGAAACTAGGCCGCACACATGTCACAGAAGAAGAACGCTATATATAAACTGAAAAATTGTAATCTCAATGAAAGGATACCGCACACTAAAAGAGGCGAAATGCATTTTCATAGATTATCACAACTATTATGACTTTTGAATTACATGCACCCTAAGATCACATAGGACTTTATAAGGTTGTAATGTAGGTTTGGGGTTAAGGTACGAAATGAAAGGTATATGTACGGATTCAAAGTGTTCGGAGATGAAAACTTGGAATAATGGGAAAAATGTGGGCAATTACAAAATTGGAAAACAAGTTCCAAGACAAGCATTAAATGTATCATTTGGAGAGTAATCAAAGCTTATTGAACTATATACACAACATATACAACTTTCTCTTTTCTTTTTCTTTTCTTCTTTTTCTCATGTTTTCTTTTGTTTTCTTTTTATTTTTTGCTTTCTCTTTTTCTCTACTTTCTTTTCTTTACTTTTCAAACTCTCATATGCTTAAATTGCAACCACACTACAATAACATCATTCAATCCCAAGTAACATTCCAAACAAAGGTATGTAAGGTGTAGGTATGGCTTAAAACTCCAATTTGGAGTTGGTTATGGGATTTTGGGTAATGAAACGAAAGGCTAGTATTTAGGCTCAAGTGAGTTGACTAGGGAAACATATATGGTGAGGTCAAGGCTAATATGGGTGATATAACAAAGATTGCCTATGATCATTTCACAAAGTTTACGCAATTCTCAAGTCAAAACAATATATGAAAATCATGATCAAGTAACACATTTCAAGTATGAACTCAATTAATGAACGGTCAATGAAAGAATAAAGAGATTACCGACGAATTTAACGTTTTCAAAGAGGAAAGAATAGTGTATACACTCACAAATGAAGATAAGTCTATAATCTCACTCGGTGTAAGTATATACAATGCAACAAAAGCATACCGAGTTATAAAAATCTTAAACCAAATCAATGTAACAAGAATGGTGCATATGTTCACAGATAAAGTTTAATTCATGAAGTTATTCATAATATCAATGATTTAGAATAACTTCTAAAATCGAGAACATACATAGTTGAATTGTCTATTTGATCGGGCAATTATT
Organism: Sambucus nigra; assembly: GCA_949130495.1. NCBI lineage: Eukaryota > Viridiplantae > Streptophyta > Magnoliopsida > Dipsacales > Adoxaceae > Sambucus > Sambucus nigra. The sequence continues at coordinate 376,881,080 of OX422219.1, read as the reverse complement.
AAAATTTATCATCGAAAACAGGGCAAAATGCCCAATAAAGGAGAAAAAAGAAAGAAAATATTTTTTGAAATTTTTCAAATTTTTAACAAAAACATGCTTTGTAACTAAATTGTAATCAAATCCAAGGACTAAACAGCAAAATGGATAAAATATCCTACACCCCCTAACTTAAATGTTGCATTGTCCCCAATGCGTCCATTAAAGAACACAACACAAAGCTAGGAAAAGAATGATATTACCCACACGTGGAGCGATCTCCATAAGTAGAAGTCCAAATGAAGCTGCAAAACAAGTTAGTACAAAGCATATGAAGAATATGTACCGATGTATTAAGTTAAGAGAATCTATGTCACAAGTCACAATAATATAGAGTGGCTGAAGTGTAAATACTAGATAAATTGATGGTGAACTTTTTGATTTTATAAAATGGAAGGTCACACACATCAAAATCCAATAAAAAACCACAAACTACATTTTCATTTCTCATTTCATAAGTTCAATACAAAATTACTTAATACATTACAACTTCTGAAATAAAAGAAATACAAATACAAATAGAAATAAAAATAAAAAGTACAATATACTATCCGATCCCAAAATACAAAAATGAAACCCAGCATAGCAACAGCCTAGTGGCCAGAACCACTAGGATCGGAGGGGTCCTGAAAATAAGGAGGCACTGGTGCGTCGGAATCACTGCGCTGCAGATAAAGATCTCTCATCATCTGCTGCATCATCCGGTAATCCTGTCTGCTCTGTGCCCTGGCCTGCCTCTGCAAAGCCCACTCCTGCCGCTGCTCGGCCTGAAACTGCTCCTGCTGAGCCTGCTGCTGATCCAGGCGGGACTCCCAAGTCGCCCACCTGAGCTGGGTCTCCTCCCAGCGCTGGTCCTGCACGGCTTGGTATGACGCAAAGCGGGCATCATCCTCTGTGTGTGGCGCGTGAGAACCCTCACCCGTCTCCATCTCTCTCATCTCATCCTCCTCGTCGTCATCAGGCAAGTCAGGCACCTCTGCCCTCGGTCTCTTCCCATCCGATTGCCCCCACTCGCGCTTCAGCATTTTTGCGATGTTGTCTTTTGAGAGAAGCCCGAGTGGCACATGCTTACGGTCTGCGTTTAACTCCTGGCAACCGTGAGAAATACAAATCTTCGTGATAAGGGCAGGAAAAGGAAGGGAATATCTCCAAGCAACCTCCTTCGCCGTAGCGCACATCATGTCAAGAAAAATAGCGGGCAAACTGATACTGCCCAATCCATTCAGCATAGTGTAGATCAGTGCGGCATTCTTGTGATGAACCTCAGACCTGTTGTTCGTCACCATGAAGGAATGGACATTGATGTAGTGTAGTAGTCTAGGCAAGTCCTCCATCGCAGCCGAGCGGAAAGCACCCCTCTTCCATGGCTCGCCCGGTGCAAGGGACTCTATCAATGTCCCACGGCCGAAGATAGACCCATCGAGAAAACTGACTGGATCCGCAGGGAGAGGAACATCCATAAAATCCGCCAAGTCTGAAATACTAAATGGAATCCTCACCCCATGAACCATGGCCTCATATGTAGTCGGCCCATCACTGCTCTTCACCTCTACTAACGTCGCGTAGAAAATCCGTACCAACTCCTCGTTGACGCGCCTGTTAGTAGAAAGAAAGGGCTCCCACCCCTGACGGCGCAACAGAACCCGAGCCGCCCTCGGTATGTCCTCAAGGACCCATGCAAAATGATGACCAAGAGGTCGCTCGGAAGTGTAGAAATGTGCACGGAACCAATCCCGCTCCTGCTCTGAGCGGAACCCATCGACGCCCCCGGCGGGCACACACCTAGTAGAAGAATATTTTTTTGGAGCCATTTCAACCTACAAAACACAAATTACACAATACAAAGCGAGTGTAAGCACAATTTATGGTTAGTAGTGTAAAAGTTGAAATGGTGGTGCATGTGCGCAAAACCGAGGTGAAAATATGCAACATTGCGTTGAAAAATGTCAGAATCCGACAAGGCATGAAATTCACCCAAGTGTGCGTCAAAATAAGGATTGAAAACTGTTTTAGGCATTTTGACGAACACTTGGCGTGCGCAATGTGCGTCAAGGTCGAAAATACCGAGTTTGAACCAACAAAACCACCCCACTCATGAACAACTAACAATGCAGCAATCAAAACATGTTCATGAGTGGATTTATAACAAGAATCAAGCAAAATACAGTTGGAACAAACGAAATCAGGGGATAACACCAACATTCCCAACAAGTGTCAAACTAGGGTTTAAACTATGTAATTTGTGACACAATCCTAACAAAAACTATAAATTCAAGTAAAACAAGTTAATATTATACCTAAATGTGTAGCAATTGGAAGAAAAGTGAAGAATGTGGTGAGGGGAGAAATCTAGGGCGCAATCGGTTTAGAGAGGAAGGAGAGAATAAAAGAAAAGAGGGGAAAAAATGAGGCAGACCTCGGCTTTAACCTGCTCGATCGATCGATCGACCCCCAGGTTCGATCGATCGATCGAGTAGGGCCAGGCCTACTGCATCCAAAATTTTTAAGGGGGGGGGGAATTGCAATTTGGGGATAACTAGGGGGTTTAAATATAATATAACTATATATATAGTATATATATATGTATATACATAAAAATATGAAATAAAAATAGAAAAATAAAAATAAAATAAAAATAAAAATAAATACACATAGGCCTAAATATACACACCAAAAAGGCCTAAGCTAAAGAAAATAAAAGAAAATAAAATAAAAATAAAAAATAAAAAATATGTACAATGAGCAACGCACACGCATATTCACGACAACAAATGAAAAAAATAAAAGAAAAGAAAAATAAAAACAAATGCAAATGCGTGAGGATGCGTGTGTGAACAACAAAGGAAAAAAAATGTTTTTGTGATTTTTGATTGTTTTCTTAACAAATGTGTGCCGGGGCGCATATCTCCGCGAGTTCAAGTCCGTTGAACCTACAAAAGAGTTAGAACCAAGCATACAAAAAGAAAGAAAAAGAGATTAGCTAATTACACTAGGCTAAAATCAAGAAAACAAAAATAAAGAAGTTAGTATATACAACCTACACTTAGGATGTGCAATTAACTATATACCAAAAGTTGAAATTTTTGAGGGTCCATCCAAAACACGATTTGACTTTGGAGGATCAACGGTGGACCCTCCCGAGCATGCATGTCTCCCGGAAAATAGGAATTCCGTTTGAACAACGGAAGGCATGTGGGCGGTAAAAGAAATGAACCATCGTCAATTTGAAATTCTAGGCGGACGATGGGGGATTTGGATAACAAGGGGGAAAATTACACTTGAGGTCCAAGAAAAGTCGATTCATCTCCCAAAGGTTTTTCAAACTGAATGGGAGATGGTGCACTCATCGGGATAACATCCATCGAAAATAAGTCCGGTAAAGAGTCCTCGTCGGCAAGAAGTGTAGAAATTTTAAAAGTTTCTACCGACTCATAGGAATCAACCGGTGATTCTAATGGTTCGATCACGAAAAACGAATATGGTGATGAAACAAATTCAATCTCAATCGACTCATCGTCGGAAGGAGATTGAATTTCAAGGGAGAGAGATTCACACTCGATGATAAATTCTTTGAAGAATTGAGGTGAAACACTAGTTTCCACCTCCTCATTGTTTTGCACAAAAGAATCAATCTCATCGCAAAGTGCTTCAAATCCCGATTCATCAGTAATAGCGTTATTCGCACTTTGGAGGAAAAGAAGAAAAGTTTCTTCCAAAGTAGGCTTCCTCGGCTTAAGAGCCTCGGACTCCTCATTTGGTTGAAACTCGTCTTTGAAAGTAATGAAATGAAGATCGTCATTGGATTCGAATAGTGAATCCAACTCAAGCTCCCAATAACGATTTTCATTGCGATAAATGTTTTCAAGTCTTTCATTTTCAAGAAAATCTTGAAAATGGAAAACTTGAAAACTATCCCCAAAGTAAGAATCATTAGAATGACCGTAATAACTATAATAGAAAGACATGGTTACCTCGTCGTTGAGAGATGGAGAATCCAAGTTATAAAGTGAGCAACCGCGAATAAAAGTTCCTTAACGCTCAAAGTATGCAACTCCTGCAAAAAGGTTAAAAGAAAGAATAAAAATAGGAATGGAAAAATACTACGAAATCATAAAACAATTAATATCTAAAACAAACTCCCCGGCAACGGCGCCAATTTTGATGCGAGGAAAACCGAGTGTTCGTGTGGGGACACTATCGTTGATTTCGGTTCTCGCTCGACATGCAAAAGAATAAAACCTAAGCTAGAGCTACACTTGAAAAGCAAGTAGAGCGGTAAGTCGGGTATCGAGAATCCACGGGGAGCTATTGAATTTTAGATGTTAATTGTTTAATTACTTCACGAATAAAAGTGTAAAAGATGATAGAAGGTTATGGTGACAAAAGAAAAGAATAAGTTAATGCTAGATTAAAGGAAAGCGAGGATCGGGATTGCATTCTACCAAACGGATCGAAACAACTACTAACTAGAGTTAAGGCTCGAAAGCAATCTAATCGAGCATTTACAATTAAGCATAAACATCGCACAAGAAGGAGTTTAACCCAAAGTTGCGAGATAAAACATTTAACTGAAAATGGTCACACGCGGATTAAATTCGGATTGTCTCTATAAACACTAAAGTTGCGTGACAAATAAAGTTAAACGCATAACAATCCAACTTTAATACACGCGGTTTAAATTAAACGCAATTTTGCACTAAACCTAGTTTTCGGAGCTCGGGGCCCGAAAATGGCGGAAATGAAATCCCGACCCTATTTATCTAAGGGTGCATGGTGAGTTAAACTAAATTATGCTAATTAAACTAAGAAAGCGAGAATTAAAGCAAGTAAACTAGTTAGAAAGCATTGAAACTAAATTACAAGGCAAAAGAAGAAGAAGAACAAACTATATTAATGGAGAGGAAGTGAATAGTTCAATCTTACAAACCACATAGGTTGTCAATCCAAGAAGAAGAAGAAAGGAACTCTCCAAAACCAAACCCTAACTAAAACTATCTAATTCAAAATATCTCTCTAAGTATCTATGTGTATCTTTTTATTACAACAAAGACCAACTTATATAGTAAGTTGGAATAAAAGAAAGAAAATATCTGCAAGGGAAAAACAGGGGATCGATCGATCGACCACTGGTGTCGATCGATCGACAGTGGAAAACGTGGCAAAAATAATAATGCTCGATCGATCGATCAAGCAGGGGCAGCCTGCTATTTCCCCTGTATTGGCATACAATCCAACTTCGCTCCAATCGCCATAACTTTGTCATTATGTATCGGAATCGCTCACCGTTCGCTGCCACGCTAAGCTAGCGAGGAGAGCTACAACTTCCGTGTAGAAGTCGGGCCAGGTGCCCAAACTGTCAAAAGACTAAAATGCCCTTACGCGTGCGGTTGTGTACAGAAATCGAGCGAAACGCATCCGGACTTCACACTTAGCATCCAAATACCTACAAAATCTCAATTAACCCCTGCAAAACATGTTAACATAGAAATCCGAGGGTTGTCTGGTTAACGAGCATAAATATAGGGAATAAGATACCCGAGGGGGCTAATAATGCGTAGGTTAACGGGTGAAATATGCAATATTTCTGCCGTATCAAAGACTCGTGCTCAGCTTGAGAATGTTTTCAGCCATTTTGGCTACATGTCCAAAGTCAAGCCCAAGAATCATAAAGAAGCACTCAAGGATGAACACTGGATATCTGCTATGTAGGATGAGTTGCTTCAGTTTAAAAAGAATAATGTCTGGGAACTTGTCCCCCGACCTAGTGAGACAAATGTGATAGGTACCAGATGGATTTTCAAGAATAAAATGGATGAAAATGGTACCATAATCAGAAAAAAAGCTAGGTTGGTCACTTAAGGCTACACTCAGATAGAAGGTGTAGACTTTGGGGAGACATTTGCTCCTGTTGCGAGGCTTGAGTCCGTCCGTCTTCTACTGGCCATCGCATGTCATCTGCGCTTCAAGTTATATCAGATGGATGTCAAGAGTGCATTTTTGAATGGCATTCTATAGGAGGAGGTTTACGTGGAACAACCAAAAGGGTTTGAAGATCCACAACACACGGAGCACGTTTACTATCTGAGGAAAGCCTTGTATGGTTTGAAGCAAGCACCCCGTGCTTGGTACGAGAGGCTTACTTCCTATCTCTTAGCCCGTGACTTCAAGAGAGGGGGAGTTGATATGACGTTGTTCGTCAGGAGAGATGACGGTGCAATTTTGGTTGCCAGGTCTATGTGGACAACATAGTCTTTGGATCCACGTGTTCTGAATATGCTCATCACTTTGAAGAGGAGATGAAAAGTGAGTTTGAGATGAGCATGGTTGGTGAGCTTACTTTCTTCCTTGGTCTCCAAGTTCTTCAGCTAGAGGATGGGATGTTCATCTCCCAATCCAAGTATACTACAGACCTAGTGAAGAAATTTGGTTTAGACTCCGCTAAGCATGCACATACACCTATTGTAACAACCCGCGTAATTTTTAGGCTATTTTAATTAATTTCAGGAAAATGGAGGAAAATAAAGTTTTTGATAAAATTATTTTTATTGCTCAAATATGTTGGTTATTATTTTTAAAGGCGAGAATTTCAAACGGTTTCGAAATCGGAGTTAAAACGGAATTTAAAATGATTTTTAAATGTTTTTAACTCTTGGAGTTGTTTTGACTTCCAACTCTTCATTTATTTGCCTTATTTAAAGGAGTCTTTTGGATTTCGACTCTTCATTTCTTTGCATTATAAAAGGAAGTCGTGGCCAACCCTTTTAACATACTTTTGGCACAAATTTTGGCAGCAAATATATTTTATATTCCTCTTCTTTTTATATACACATTGGCCCTTGATATTTGTGAGTTCCAACCTTAGATTATAGGTGTTCTTGGGGTTATTTTGTTGGAGGTTCTTGGAGGAAATTTTGTAGATCTTTTGTGTTGATCTTGAGGATGTGATCATTGGTTTCTTATTATGGTTTGAGGTATGGAGTTTTACACAATATGCTCCTTAAATCTCGCGAGTGTCATTCTCTTTGAATTCTTGTTAATTGAACTCATATTTGAATTGATAAATTCATTGAAATCTGGAAAATAATTGTTGAAATTATTTTGATTCATGTGGTATCATTATATTGTTGATGAGCACGTTGTCATGAGATTTTAATATGGCACGGATGTTGGGCACCCGCCAAAATTCCTGTTTCCCGGGCTATGGCTTGATAAAGCATATACGGATGTGGTGAGGCCTGGTGACCCGGTTAAAGTGTTGTTGAGAAATTATATTGATAAATGCTTTGAGATTTGCATTTTGATTTGAATATTCGTACTCGTGTTGTTACGTTTTATTCGTTGCTAATCCGTATTTGTTGAGCATAATTCATGTCGTATTGTGTACTTCCCCATATTTTCCTTTAGTGGGAGGTTAGCGCGGATTTTGGGGCGCTATGGAGATTGATTTTTAGCGAGGATTGTTTGGGAAAGATTTGTATTATTTTGATGTATAGAGCTTTGGAGATTTGTATTTTATTTTCGAGTTAGTTGTAATTTTAATTCGAGAGACTTGTTGTAATTCAAGAGATTGAGATTAGTGGATTTCTATTATTATGGGTTTATTTAGATGCTCTATACCTTGTCACTTGTGGATTTGAATTTATTTTATCGCATTAGCGCTCCGTTCGCTCTCCCCGGGCGGGCGGGGTGTTACACCTATGAGTACCAGTACCAAGCTCAGTAAGGACACTTCAGGCAAGGACGTAGAGCAAACCTTGTATCGGAGTATGATAGGTAGTCATCTCTACTTGACAGCCAGTCGTCCCGACATAGCCTTTAGTGTTGGAGTCTGTGCTCGATATCAGGCGTCCCCAAAAGAGTCACATTTACTTGCTCTAAAACGTATTATTAAATATGTGAGTGGGACTATCTCATACGATATTTGGTATTCCTTTGACACCGATGACCGTCTATTTGCCTATTCAGATACCGATTGGGCCGAGGATGTAGATGGTTGTAGGAGCACTTCTGGTGGGTGTTTCTATTTTGGTTCTGCTCTAGTATCTTGGCTGAGCAAAAAGCAAAATTCCATCTCTTTGTCCACTGCGGAGGCTGAGTACATAGCCGCTGGGAGTTGTTGCACGAAACTCTTGTGGATGAAGTAAATACTGGAGGATTATGGGATTTCACAGGACACCATGACCATTTCATGTGATAACACGAGCGCGATACACATATCCCGCAATCCAGTTCAGCATTCGCACACAAAGCACATCAGGATACGTGAGCACTTTATACGACAGTTAGTTGAGGATAAAGTCGTATCCCTGAGTTTTGTTCCTACCGACCGTCAGTTAGCCAACATTTTCACGAAACCTTTAGATGCCCTTGGATTTGAGAGTCTTAGGAAGTCTTTGGGGATTTGCACAGTTGGCTGAGGGGTTGGTCCATGTCTATAATATGATGCTTTTTTATGTTCATATCATATGCTTCCTATTGCTAGTTTGTTTTATATGTATCATTGCCTTGTTGCACAGCTATTTATTTATTCTTTTGAAAAATCCAAAAATATTTTTGTTTTTGTATATTAAGAAAAAATTTTAGAAAAGCACAAAAATGATTTTTGTATTTTATTATGCACCTTTTATGGATGAACATTTAAGATAGCCAAGTCACAACTTCATTCCATATATCCATGTGACTATTTGACAAAGATTTGAGACGCTACATTATTTCATTCATGTGCTTTACATTGTTTGGAGTTTTTGAGATGTGATTAGTGATATCCTTCTACTTATTTGACTCCTATCTCCTTTATTTCACACATGCACGGCTATATTTGATTATTGCACTTGTCTATCACATGTTGGATTGAGTGTTTCCATCTCAATTATGTCTATACAACTAACCATATGCGATAAAACTTGATAAGATTGGAATGCATGTAAAAACCGTTTTTGTGAGCCTGTGTGTTTGTTTAAGAACGGGGAGGGCCTGCGAAAGGTAATTATCACTTCTTTGCGCAAAAGCCACCGTTTAAAAGGACCTAAAAATGGAAGAATTTTATTATCCGGGGTCCAAAGAGGTTAAAAGAGCCCGAAAAAATTTTAAAGCAATAAAAAGCAATTCATGCCGCATATGGGCCATTTAGGTTTCACCATCAATTCTCCAAAGTTTGAGAATTTAGAATGCCTCTATTAAAAATTAAAATCTGAGGGAGTTTGGTTGGAGAATATAAACGGGTTTGCACTTCCTTGAAAGTCCTGAAAAAGCATTAAATTGTTTTGGACATTATTGGTGTGGAAATCATTTTTAGCTTTAATTTACTGATTTGATTGAGTCAATGTCTCATATTACCACCTTTTTACACCAAAGGAAGACTTTGAGTTCATTTGTTAGGAGTATCCAATATTCATCGTGCACATATGTCATGTTTGTATGCACTGATTTTCCTATCGAATCTGATCACACCACTTCATTTACGCTATCATCGACTTGGTTGTTTTTGTGATCGTTCATGGTGTGTTTCCTTGTATATATTCTTTGTATAAAAAAAATTTAAAAATTCAAAAATAGTAGTTTACTACCTTGTGACATTCTCCATGTACATCTATTTCTGCTCTCCATATCTGTCTATTTGGGGACATCATAAAAAGGGGGAGAAAGAATTATCATATTATGGGGGAGTTTTTGGAGTTTAATGATCTATTTTAAATTTTGGTATATATGTTTAGCTCATTTCAAACTCGATATGTCATGTGGTATTTTCTTGTTCTCATGTGTGTAGGTACTACATTGATAATCTCTGAATTGCACACCCTGATGAGAAAATCTTTGAATGTATTGAAGATTTGAAGAATCAAACGATGAAGACATATTCATTTTTATCTTTCCAGTTTTGGGTTCATGGAAGGGTAGATTTGTATAGGCAATTTTGTTATTCGATAATTCGGTTTTTTTATGTATGTACCGGCATAGACATAGGGGGAGATTTGTAAGGACATTTTTATCATGTCCGAAATGTTTCATTTATTGATGTCGTACGCCGTTACATTTGGCATGTCTATACACGATCGCACACGAAGGCCTCAAATTAAATTTCGGGAATCAAGCATTTATTATCTCCATCATGTGTCCCTCATCTGCCTCAACGACTTCACGTTCCATGATTTTAGGCTCGAAATGCAAGTGGTACGCAAGAGAAGTCAAAACAGTGCAACAAGGCTTGATAGGGAAGTTCAAGGGAAATTTGGTAATTTTACAACCACCTCCCGGAGGACCGGTCAACTGTAAAGCTGAAGATCTTGCCACAACAAAGATACTGGAAGAAACGGCACCTCAATCCGAGCTACGGTGAGCAAGTTATGGTCCGTTGTAAGTGGAGATATTTCCAAGAATCTCCTTGGAATTTTTTCTAAGTGCTGAAAGCCCCTTTGACCAGCGAATGTCCCCGAACCAGTTCGCAGGGTACCCGAACCGGTTCGGGGTCCCTATACGCTGGATAGAATTTTAGAGTTTTAAAAAGGTGTAACTCTTCATGTATTTCCCTATAAATACCAACTTCGGGGGAGCTGTTTGACAAGACTTTGAAAGACGAATTTGAGAGTCAAAATACCTCAAGTCTTCACCTTTTTGAGTCCCAAGACTCATATTTTGATTCACACAATTATGCCAGACCTTTGTGAATCAGTTTGCAACCCAAGAACACATCCGTGTATCTGTTCATACCCGTGTGGAGAAGACTGTTCTTCTTCTTCATTACTGCCCTCCTGGAAAGGGAAACTTCCAGCCGCCGACTACAAATCTGACACCTGCGGGTAACTCTGTGTCACTGTATTTTCATTGTAATTCGAAATTGTATGTTACAATATTATAATGAAAATAAATGGTTTTGCCCCTTTGGGGTATTTTTCCTCACATATATGTGTTTGAATGTTCTTCCATGATTCATCATCATATTTAATCACATATAGTTGCATGTTTAGGATTTAATTGATGAAAATTGTGTTTAATTAAATAACTTCCTTATTTGAACCACTACAAGAAAAATTTGGATTTCGCGACGTTTTGTAAACGTCGGTATAAGCTCTAAAAACGTCGGGAACGAAATAGCCGACGCTTGAGCAACGTTTTTATAAAACGTCGGCGTATCTACAGTCGGGAAATAAGCGTCGTTTAATAAAAACGTCGGTTAAAGATATTCCGACGCTTCCTACGACGTTTATCAACCGTCGGAAATTGTCCGAATTTGGTGTATAAATGCGACCTTTTTTTAAAAAAAACGTCGGTTTTGTCTCAACGTTTCCCAAAAAGCGTCGGGAATATTAAATTAAAATATTAACCCAATTCAATCATTCATTTGAAAACATTAGAATGTTTACTAATTTTTCTCATACTATATTCCAACTTTTTTTTGTAAGTGTCATATAATATCGAAGTACACATCATTAATATTATAATGACGCCCTCAAAAAGATTCTCAATCAACCAAAAAACCCTATATACAATAATATCTAATCATCCCAAAACAAAATGAAGAAAACATATCTTCAAACATCCCAAATTTGTCTACTAATAAGCCAAAAATTTGTACCCAAATATTCCAAACAAAATATGAAACATATATTATCATCAAAAAAATGCTAGAGTGATGTTCAAAACAGTCAATACGATGTCTCCGCGTCCATGGGCATGACAAAACCACCTGTAAAAAGAAAGAAAATAAGTATTAAAAATTAAATAATTCAAGGTAAAAGTGATGCATAAAAGAAAAATGAAAGGTGGTTAGGGACTTACTTCCAAATTCAAACATTTCAATTAGTTGGTATTTTTTGCCTTCTTCATCCACTCCTAAAATTTGAACAAAAATATAGTTGGAAGAGGGATAGTAATTAGCTTCAATGTTTTCAAATCAACTTCTTCTATGATCAAACTAAAAAATAGTGATATATATAACTTTAAAATATATTTTCAAATATAAAAGAACCACAAAAATGTAATATGTTAGTAAATAATATTTCCATATAGCTTATGAAGTTTGCAACCCGACCCAAATAAAAAATGTAAGCCACACAATCTAGGTTGGTAACATTTTTTATGTCCAAGTTAAAAGATTAATTTTCAAAAGAGATCCCTAAAGTTTTAACATTTTTTATGACAAATTGTGATCAATGCATTATTATAAGATTTATAAAAATAGACGTAATTTTTTGTAAATTACTTTTTTTCATTGTTAGCTACTATAATACACTCTATTTTTTTTTCATGCATTCGAATAAGTGAAGTCATAATAACATGTGGATGTTGATAAAGTAAATAGTTATATAGTAGCAAAACATGTTTTTCACGCTTAATATTTTTAAAAAAAATCGCCGGAGTTTCCTTTGTTTATTCATGAAACCCAACTTGTTTTAACATTTAAAATTAACTCAACAACAACAACTACCACCAAATTAAACCACAAATAAATCAATCCCTTCCACCAATTTCAATGAATTGCCATTGGAACGAGTATAACTATCATACATATATAATGGATCTTATATGCATCAAACGATGAAAATATTAATGTTCTTGATTTAAAATGTGCCATGAAGAATTTTAGAGGCAAAAATACTAACCCCGCAATAGTTACGAAGTTGAGTTCGCGATATGATTTGTGGTGGTGCCTTCATTGAGGATTGCGATCGACGTTGTGATTGAACCTCGGTTGTTAAAGGTTGCAACTGTGGTGATGCTACAGGATCAACATTAGCGTTGACAGGAACCTAGCAATTAGAATATACAAAATATTAGGTGTAATGCATAAAATTAAGAAATTGTATTCATACATCCAAAGATTGATAAAAGTTGACCTGTTTAGCGCCTAAAGAAACATCTCGCGTAGATTGGATAAAATCACCCATAGAACGCATGCGAGACTCCATAAAATCCTATATATGAGCTTCCACACGTTCATTCATCCGAGATTCCATAGCAAATATATGTTCTTGCATTTGAGCTTCCATTTTCTCTTTCATTTCAGCTTGCTTCTTCTCATATTCTACCTCTATCTCACGTCGCATCCTCTCGTGTTCAACCTCCATCTCACGTCGCATCTTCTCTAGCTCTTGTTGATGTCGTGTCTCAATATCTCTCAACTCAGATTGGGATTTCTTATATGATGGTCCAAATATCATACTCGGAGAGACACCGAGTCCAAATGTGCGCACATGCCCATGTCTTTCGGGTCCCATAACTTGCCCAAATATATCATCCCGTGCAACACCGGTCTCCGCTGTTTCTGGATGTTGCGATTCTAGATCATCCATCTCTTGCTGAAAAAATCAACCCCAATTCTTATACAAACTTCAAATTAGATCATACATATGTAAGAATCCCTGTATGCATGATTTAAGTTTCCATCAAGGCGCACATATGAATCACATATTGTTCTACTGTTAATGGTGTTGGAGTTGGTATAAGATTCTAATTTCATAAGTTTATTCTTTTCGTGGAAAATGGAAATGAGCCGCATAGGCTGGATCAATTGATTTTCAAAAGGAACAAACACAATAAGAATAAGATGGACCTTTTTGGTATAAATTGATTTCATAAAAGTGCTATTATTTTTTTCCTATTTTACTGCTAATGCTTCATCATACTATGGGTCTGGTGTTATAATCGGAGTTCTCGATACAGGAATTTGGCCCGAACGACGTAGTTTTTCTGATTTAAATCCTTGGAATCAAAATTCAAAGGCGAACCAAAAATTTTAGCATATACTAACATACTCCTAAAAATTTTAGCATACTAACAATGATAACTAAAAATTTTACCATACTAACAACTAAAAATTAATTAACAACTAAAAACTAATCAACTAATTAGATCTATTATCAATAGACTATTGAAAAAACTAATCAGCATACTAGGAAAGGGAAGGGGGCTGCTTCACTGCTCTGCTTCGGCAATAGGGAGGGGGCTACATTTGATTAGACAACAGGGACTAGGGCAGCGAGAGAGGAGCGAAGATCCTATAGAGAGGGGAGGGGAGGTGACCGTGTGAGGAGGGGGAGAAGAAGAAGGGCGGAGCGAGCGGACAAGTGAGGGAAAGTGAGGAGAACAGGGACGGAGCAGGTTGTTCACTGATCTCCCCAACAATAACTCCCCCGAATTGGACTGGAGTGTTCTTAGTAGTGGACTGCTGATCCACTTCCTTGATATACCCTTTTATTTTCTCAGTTATATATGTATATACATCTTATGCATCGAAGAGAATGTACTCGTACTATCAGGGGTGGAGCCAACACTAGTGATTAAGGTGGGCAAAGTACTCTATTAAGAGATAAACATGCTATAACCTTAAAATTGAAGGATACAATTTACTAAGAATTTGTAGTTTTTTCGAAATTTAAGGTGGGCAATTGGCCACCCTGCCGAAATTCAAGGACCGATTTCCTATTCCCATTATTGATAAATTGTTGGACGAATTACACGGAGCCAGAATATTCTCAAAGCTTGATTTGCGAAGCGGGTATCATCAAATTTGAGTGGTGCCAGAGGACACTTCTAAAACAGCCTTCAGAACACATCACGGCCATTACGAATTCTTAGTAATGCCATTCGGCCTGACTAATGCACCCTCCAGCTTCCAAGCTTTGATGAATAAGGTATTTCAAAATTACTTGCGAAAATTTATCCTAGTCTTTTTTGATGATATACTCATATATAGTAAATCCTGGGATGAACATTTTCAGCATTTAAAAATTACCTTGGCATTACTAAGATCTCACAAGTTGTTTGTAAAAAGAGAAAAATGTCAGTTTGGCCAAACCCAGGTGCAATACCTTGGCCATGTAATTTCAGATGCAGGTGTTGCTGTGGATTTTGATAAAATTTCTGTGATGTTACGTTGGCCTAAACCAGTCACATTGAAGGCGTTGAGAGGGTTCTTGGGATTGACGGGGTACTACGAAAAGTTTATTCAAAATTTCAGTAAAATAGCTGCTCCACTCACTAAAATGTTGCAGAAGGATTCTTTCTTGTGGACACAGGCTGCTGAAGAATCATTTCAACTTTTGAAGGAAGCAATGACGAAGGCTCCAGTGCTAGCTCTACCTGACTTCTCAAAAAAGTTTATTGTTGAATGTGATGCTAGTGGCTCGGGGGTTGGAGTTGTCTTAATGCAAGATCGACCCATAGCATTTTACAGTCATGCTCTACAAGGAAAGAACTTATTATTGTCCACTTATGAAAAGGAGATGCTAGCTTTGGTGTTGGTTGTACAAAAGTGGCGTCCATATTTGTTGGGGAGACAATTCCTGGTACGGACTGATCAGCGTAGTTTGAAGTACTTATGGGATCAAAAAATCACTACTACAGCTCAGCAAAGATGGCTATACAAGCTGATGGGTTTTGACTTTGTTATTGAGTACAAAAAGGGAAAGGAAAATATTGTTGCCGATGCTCTCTCGAGGAAAGAACAGGGTAGTAAATGTGAAGGGGAGTTTGCGGCTATTAGACACCCCATTCCTAACTGGGTAGAGGCTGTCATGGGGAGGTGAAAGAAAAGTCTGAATTGCAAGCACTGGTTCAACGTATCCTAGGTGAAGAAGTAGTGGGGCCATGGGAATTCAGAGATGGAGTATTTTTTTTAAGGATAGAATTTATCTTGCTCAAAATTCTTCCTTAGTTATTGATATTATTGGACAATTTCATAAAAGTAGGCATGAAGGGTACCACAAAACTCTCCAATGAATTAGAGCAAATTTCTATTGGATGGGAAAGCGAAGAACGGTTCGGAAGTTTATTGCGGCTTGTGATGTATGTCAAAGACACAAGTCAGAACAATGTGCACCTACTGGTATCCTCCAGCCACTTCCAGTTCCTAATCAGGTATGGGAAGATATATCTATGGATTTTATTGATGGTCTCCCTGCATCTAAGGGAAAGACTACAATTTTCGTCGTTGTTGATAGGCTCTCCAAATATGCACATTTCATTTCATTTCATTATCGCACCCATACACAGCCGTTGGAGTGGCCCAAATATTTTTTGATAACGTTTTCAAGTTACATGGGATGCCGAGATCAATTGTTTGTGATTGAGACCCAACCTTTACGAGTTTGTTCTGGGCATAATTATTTATAAGTTAAATGGCACTGATTTCAATTACAGTTCGGCTTATCATCCCCAAACCGATGGTCAAAGTGAAGTAGTAAACCGTACTGTGGAAATGTATTTGAGATACTTTACAAGTTCACGGCCTAAGTAGTGGAGTAAGTGGCTATCTTGGGCTGAGTACTGCTACAATACTATCTGGCATTCGACAATAAAAACAACACCATTTGAAGTGGTATATGGACGGCCAGCACCTTCGTTGCTGTCGTATATTTTGGGTACGGCTAAGGTTAAAGCAGTGGAGAAAGAATTGATGGATAGAGATCATATGATCAAAGACTTGCGAGTCACCATTACGGAAGCTCAAGTACGTATGAAAAAGGTGTATGATCGTCATCATAGGGAAAGAGAATTTGTGGAAGGAGATTGGGTTTATTTGCGACTTCAACCATATCGACAAGCATCTCTGTCCATGAGGAAAAATTTCAAGTTATTTCCGAGGTATTATGGACCATTTCAAGTTAGCCTATAAGTTGGATTTACCAAAGGAATGTCGAATTCATTCAGTGTTTCATGTTTCTGTGTTAAAAAAAAGATTGGCGATAAAATTTTAGTACAAAGACTGAGCTGCCCATGACCAGAAATGATGGAATTCCTCTGTCCTAAACCTCAAGCAATCCTTGATCGGCATTTCCACAAGAGGAAGGAGGAAGTTCTCATCCATTGGCAAGGATTATCTCCAACAGAGGCAACCTGGGAAGAACTTTCGGCTATGAAGAAGAAATTTCCAAATCATAGCCTTGAGGACAAGGCTCTTTCTTAAGGAGGGAGGAGTTGTTACGTGGCTCATTTTTTAATTTTCTTTATTTGAAAGAGTCTTAGGTTGTTAGGGATAAGGCTAATAAATAGGAGAGAATTAGTCTTCTCCTGATAAGTTGCTAGTTAACGTTAATTTCTGTTTGTTGGTAGAATTTCTTGTTTTTGTTGGTAGATTTCCTTTGTTTATGGAATCTCTGTTGTGTTCTGCACCTATTTAAGGTGAATGAAATTTGAATAAAGGGATATGACTTATCTTTGAAATCTTGAGTTCAACCTTGAGTTGTAACAGAGGCAACGGTTCCTCAATTAACCGCCTACTAATTATCCCACATCCACCATAGGTTCCAACAAACAAGAGAGGAAGACTCCACAGTACCTACCAGGGTCGCGGCATCGACTTTAGTTGAGGACTTCGAATCCTAGTTCCTCTTGGGACACTGCCTCAATTTTGCTTTCGGAGAGCTACATCTGCATTACATGTCATTTCCTCCTCTGCATTTTTCAACAAAAACTTCGCCAACTTAAGATCCTCCTTTCTCCCCCACCGAAATTTTAAAATGTAATAATCTTGAGGTGAGTCTAAAAACAGAGACACCACTTCTTGATCTAATTCATCACTGTTGTACCATTAAACCCCCTAAAATAAACAGAGTTAAAAATCATTAATTTTACCAGCTAGCTTATAAGTTACCTCAACAGCTTCGGCATTTTATCACCAGAAGCTTTTATTTATTTATACAAATATGAAAGAGACTTTGATTATTGTTAGTACTGAATTCAGATATCTCCCTTTATCATGGTCCGTGTCGTTACTAGTATCATATTGTCATGTTTGTAATTCATTTACATCTGAAAATACAATGTTGCATCCTGAATGCACTTGATTTATTTAGCTATACGTGCATTCAATATTACTTAAGTCATCTAATTTTAGTCTTCCATGGATATTTTAATCTTATATTATTCTTTTTAGTTCTATTCTTGTTTACTTTTCCATAGTTCTAGCAATTGAAATTAATTTTTATATGAAAAAGGTATACCCTGTGCACAAAGCTCTGCACACAGGGTGTTGAGCGAAACTCATGTAGTGTTATGCTTCACATAAATGCTCATCCCATGTATCTCCGTTAAAATTCACAAATACTTTGATATGTAAGTATATTGGGGCCTAATTGAAATCTGTGAAACGAACTGAGCTTTTTTGGATAGGAACAGTTCACAAAAGCGTAATTGCTGAACTGTTTAAATTAATGAGTTGTTGGATTGCTGTGAAGTTTCTTAACTGCAGTATGTAGTTATTGTAGTATACTTGGTGCCACGTTTGATAAATTGAATTGATGTAGTAGCTATTTGAGCTAACCTAGGACTTTTGATAACACAGGAACTGTGTTTTACTTATGATGTTACAAGCAGTGGGAAGACACACACTATGCATGTAAGGCGATTTCCCATTGTGATATATATTTTTTGTTAGTTCCATAAAATCTAATGAAATATGTATTCTTCTTCTCCCCCTTCTCACATAATAGAAGAGAAGTCGATCATTCACAGTGTAGCCGCTCGAATAATCCACAAAATGGGATATTTTCAAGGGCTTGGCCTTGGAAGAAACCAATTAGGAACCCTCGAAGTCGTCACTCCATATCTTTCCATTCGATATCTACCTCAGTGGATTCCATGTCATCTCACTTGCTCACTTAATAGAAGAAGAGTCAGTCATTCATAGTGTAGCAGCTCAAATAATCCATAAAATGGGATACATGTTAGGGTTCGACCTTGGAAGAAACCAACAAGGAACCCTCGAAGTCATCACTGCCACGGAACATAAAGGAAAGTTTGGTCTCGAGTATACCTCTGACCATAAAAATCTAGTCCACAGTCCGAAATACCCCCATCAAGGGTGGAATGATCATTTTGGTCTCCAAAGAGAAGACTTTTCATATCACGAACTCCTCGAACCATAGTGGGATGAAACCAAGAAATCCTTATAACTGGAGATCCTCTACGAGGAAGGACTC
This sequence comes from Sambucus nigra, assembly GCA_949130495.1. Classification (NCBI taxonomy): domain Eukaryota; kingdom Viridiplantae; phylum Streptophyta; class Magnoliopsida; order Dipsacales; family Adoxaceae; genus Sambucus; species Sambucus nigra. The sequence goes on along the minus strand of OX422219.1, from coordinate 376,862,127 downwards.
TGTGTAAACTATGAGAAGATCCACAAGGTCATCCAAAATGGGCTCGACATTTTACGGGTCACCGAGGAAGACAAAAAGAACTATAAGTTGGTACCAGAGTGGAGACTGCACGTGCTAGTTCCTAATAAAGTTGCCCTAATAGCCATATTAGGAACCTCAAAGTTAAGGCCCATAAAATTCTTCTATGACTGGTACACTACATTGACCACTCGATATATTACTAATGAAAAGGGATGATTATTCAGCATCTCTAAACTCAATCTCTACCACTAAGTAGCAGATTCTACAGTCCCGCCCACTGAAACACCTCCTTCAGTCAAGCCCTGGGATACGACCTTCTATCCATCTTGGGACTATCAGTAGAATGAAGAAACCCACCAACTCTTATTGCAATCCCGCTCAAAGGTACTCCCCTACATTGACCCATGGTTAGTCCAGCAAAGGATCCCACTGTAAATCTTAAGGAAGAAATAGCCCGACTCAATAAACACCACCCACCCCATTTAGTTGTCTGTGCTACTTCCTATTAATTAGGAAGGTTAGTTGCCTTTTTTTTTATATAAATTCGTGTACATCAATATAGAAAAATCATTCAACCATTTTTCATATTTTATTCTCTGCTTTTACTTATATACTATGGTGCATGAATTTTGACTTTGAATGAATTGAATATTGAATCTTGATGTCTCCTCTCTAAGTTTTTCCTCTTCTCTATTCTCTATTCTTCCTTATTCCCTTCTCCTCCTCTTTACATCTTGTCTAGTTCATGCCCCATTTACTTCTGAGAATTAGACACAGCGATTGTAGAATTCAAAGCATCTGCCACAGAATCAATATCCCAGGGGTTTACCCTAGCTAATCAATATCCCACGGGTGAATGAAGAAATCGAAGCCAATTTTGAAATCCGCGGAGAGATTCAATCAGAAATCGTCAAGTATTCTGAAATGGAGACCGAGATGTTAGGGAATCGGATCTCACCAAGATACTCTATCTATTACATTTTGAAATCACTGGATTCATGACACTTGTTGAACAATTGACGCCGTTGTTAAATGTGAACTATAACAATGATGTTATCTTAGCCATATCCAATGGTATCAAAAAAATTATAACAGAAATGTAAAAATAAAAAAACTTCTCGAATGGAGAATTGTATTTCCATACCGATATGACATGGGGGGTCAAGATACAAAAGATACTACTTTGAACTTTTCTATTAATCTGAAAAAAGTGACACACCACATTGAAATTTTCTAAAAAGACATCGATACATAGGATTAAAAGAACCAACCATTGGAGATGACCTTAAATCTTGGGATTATTATTTACTAAACTGTAAGAGGTCGCCGATGCTAAGAACCCTGCGTAGGCACACAATCTCTCTCAAGTATAGGGTGACCATATGCAAGGCATCGAAGGTGTGGGTATAGGGGATGAAATATGTGCCATATTATAGAAATAATCAACAACCACATATATAGAGTCAAAGCCTCGCGAGGAATGCAGTAGGCCCACTGCGAAGTCTACGGACACATACTCCCAAGGATGCTCGGGTATTGATAGCGGAGTTTAAAGATTTATATTAAAAGGCTGGGAGGTGTGGCAATGACAGATATAGGCGTTGTTGTCGCTCCTAAAGAAGTTACTTAGCTCAACTAATGGTTCAAGTACATTTTTAGGCAACACATTTCTTAAGGAAATGGGAAGTAGTTCTTGCATTAAGATATGGTTGTCATGACTCTTAAGTCCCGATAACGTACGTTGTTTAAGGTTAACACAACGCGATATGTTTGAAGCATAACCATCTGGGACTTTCACCTCCTTCAACATTTTACAAACTATGTCTTTACCCTTAGTGTCCAAGGTGAAACATGCAGGTGGCAAATAATATTTGTTGTCTGCCCGTTTCTGAGGATGCAACGGCTTACGAATACCCATATCTTCCAAGTCATGACGGGATTTTAAGTTATCCTTCCCCTTTCCATCAACATTTAATAATGTCCAAAGCACATTATCACACACATTTTTCTCAATATGCATTATATCAAGATTGTGGCGTAACAAATTATCCTTCCAATAATCTAACTCAAAAAATATACTTTTTTTCTTCCAATTATGTGTTAAGGTTTCACCTGTCTTATTAACCCTTTTCTTCTTACCTCCTACTTCTGGATCCTTCCCAAAATTATTATTGAAATTTTTTACCTCATCATATGCTTCCGCTCTAGATAATCGGGTGGGCTTTGTATCCAACTCAACTGTGCCATCAAAGGAGTTTTTATTTGTTCTAAATTTATGCGCTTCAGGCAACCATCGACGATGACCCAAGTAGCAATGCTTACCTCCATTAAACAACCAATGGGATCGAGTGTACTTATGACAACATGGACACGCCAATCTACCTTTTGTGCTCCACCCCGATAAATTTGCATAAGCTGGAAAATCACTAATTGTCCATAACAAAGATGCACGCATTTTAAACATCTGATTACTGGCTGCATCATAAGTGTTTACCCCAACCCATAATTCCTTTAATTCATCAATTAAAAGGCGCAAATAAACATCAATGTCATTTCCAGGGACTGTGATTTGATAAGTAGGACATGGTTGATGACACATATAGTAAGTAATTGGGTTCAAGGCTCTCTCTCTCTCTCTCTCTAGCCGCTATAAACCCTACCTAGGGTTGCATGGCAACCTCTTCATCACCTATGCAAATCTCTCCCACTCCTAAACCTCCTGATCCATCTAATCCTTGGCAAAAATCGTTTGTAGATGTTTTAAAAGGATCATCATCTTCCCATGCAATTAAAATTAAGCCTCTATCCAAATATAAAGGAGAACCTGCTGTTATGTTCTCGAATGAAGAAGTTAATCAATTAGCCTCTCCTTACAAATATGCTATTGTTGGTAAGTTTTCTCATGGAAAACCTCCTATTGATTTCATTAGGAAGAACTTTGAATCCTTTGGTCTCAAAGCTGCGTTCAATATAGGCTTGATTGATCAGAAGCATATCCTCATTAGAGTTAATTGTGAAAATGACTTTATGAGATTATGGTTAAAGGAACAATGGTATATTGGAAAGAGTCCAACGAGAACATTTAAATGGAGCCCATTATTTAGACCTGATCAAGAGAGTTCAATTGTCCCTGTATGGATAAATTTTCCCCATCTTCCTGTACATCTTTTTGCAAAAGAGCCTTTGTTTTCTATTGCACAGGCAGTTGGTTCGTCCCTAAAGTTAGATCAATCAACAACTTCTGTGAATAGACCAAGTGTAGCCCGAGTTTGTGTTGAATTGGATCTGATTAAGTCAATTCCAAATAGAATCTGGATTGGTCAAGGTGAGTCAGGTTTTTGGCAGACTATCGAAGTGGAGAATCTCCCACATTACTGCTCACACTGCTACAAGGTTGGTCATCAAGAAATGAACTGTTTGCTGAAGGATGATATTTCAAAATCAAAAGGAAAAGAAGTGGTAGCCAATTCTGTAGGTCCTGGTATCAATTTCAAGAATCCAATTGGGGCTAGTACAAGCAAAGTTTTTCGCATCAAGAATCCTGTAATCAAGTATCCTGTAATAAAGACTAGCCTACAATCAAGGAATGAAGATTCAACAAGCAATATGCTGCAGATTGTTAATACTGAGAATCAGACTCTTAAAGATATAAGTCCTCAATATAAGCAAAAGTCTCCTACAGGTGGTTTTATGGAGAACAGTACTGACTTTCATACAGATATGACAGCCAATACTGAAATGATTGAAATAGAAGAAGGAGAAATGCTATCAGATTCAGATGATGGAGAGCTCAAGATTGAAGAATTGGTGGAGTTAAGGAATAGAAACAAAGATCAAATGGAAAAATATTATCACTCAGACTCAAAATATGTTAATCTGATAGAGAGGATAAACATTGAAGATAAGGGTTACAAATCAGACAATGACCAAACCAAAGATAAAAAAGAATCCCTGTTAGAAGACCTGATCAAATTTCCATCCATGCTTTCTGCGAAATTAAATTCTTACCAGAGGATTGTTGAGGACAAGGATCTTAAGAGCTCAATCACTACTCCTCTATCACAAATCAAAAAAGGGAAAATGGTGCAGAAATTAAAGATAAGCCAGAAAAGAAATCACTTTATAAAAAGGAGGCTCACTAGATCTGTTGCTAAAGCTGCCAAAAATGTTACCCCTATACATCATCAATGATCAATGCGATAGTGTGGAATGCCAGGGGAGTAGGGAACAAGTCCACTAAAAGAAGATTAAAAAAGCTCTGTAAGTTGCATAATTTGTCTTTCTTGGCTATTTTGGAACCTTTGATAGATAGTTCTAAAATTGTTAAATTGAGAAGCATCCTGAATTTTGAAGAATCCTACTTCAATGTTAGTAATAAAATCTGGTGCTTTTGGCGCCATGGTATATCTACTGAAATTCTGGAGGATGGAGATCAAAATCTGCTTATTAAAGTGGATCACCCACAGTTGGAAAAAGTTATAGGAGTGAATTTAATTTATGCTAAATGTTCCAAGATTGATAGAAGGGGATTATGGGATTCGATTATCAAAAGCTCCTCTGTGTGTAATGAGTGTCCTCTAATTGTTATAGGGGATTTTAATATAGTCTCTAACAGTGAGGAGAAAGATGGAGGTAGGAGCATTGATATAGGTGGTGCTGCAGAATTTAATGAGTGTATTGCTAGTAGTTCTTTACAGGATATGGGGTTTGAAGGTTCAAAATTTACTTGGTTAAGAGAAACTAATGGCTCTTTAACTCTTGAAAGGCTGGATAGAGGTTTGATGAATGATAAATGGTTAAGCTCTTTCCCTCATTACTCTATAAAACACTTAAATAGAAATTGCTCAGATCATAATCCTCTTCTGGTGTCAATTTCTAATCACAATGATTCCTCTATTAGAGCTTTTAAATTTCTGAATATGTGGAAGGAAAGTAAAGAGTTTGATGAGGTAGTTAAGAATTCTTGGCAAGAGGAAGTTTCTGGTAGTCATATGGTTCAGTTTGCTATTAAATTAAGGAGGTTAAAAGCTGTTTTAAAAAAGTGGAGCAAAGAGGCATTAAAAGATATATTCATAGAGATCCAGCAATTAGAAGACCAACTTCTAAAAGAAGAGTTAGCTTTAGAAATTGATAGGAGTGGGGTGCAACTTGAAAAGTGCTCTAGAATTAGAGCTGATCTTAATGCTGCTTTGGTGAAAGAAGAAATTTTCTGGCATCAAAAGTCTAGAAGTCAATGGCTAAAAGATGGTGAGAGGAATACAAAATTCTATCATGCTCAAGTCCAACATAATAGAAGAAGGCTGGCTATTTTCAAAATCAAGGATGAGGAAGGCAGAGAGAATGTAGATCCTATTTCTATTGCTAACTGTTTTGTTTCTTATTTTAAAATTTTATTTAATGCAGGTCCAATAGAAGAAAAAGGTTACTTGGAACACATTCCAAAGCTGATCACAACAGAGCAAAATTCAAAATTATCAGCTATACCTGAAGAGTTGGAGATTTTTGAGGCTATTAAAAAGATGAATCAGAATAGTACTGCTGGATCAGATGGCTTTAATGGTTTCTTCTATGTTAATTGCTGGGATATAATTAAAGAGGATCTCATCAAAGCTATTCAATCTTTCTTTTTGGGTTGTGATATCCCCAAATCATAGAGCTCTACTCAAATCTGCCTTATTCCTAAATCTCAAAGACCTACTCAATGTAAAGACTTCAGACCTATAAGCCTGTGTAATTTCAGCTACAAGGTGATATCTAAAATCCTTTCCAATAGATTGAGTCCTATCCTTCCTTTAATCATTTCTCCCAACCAATCTGGATTTGTCCAAGGTAGAAATATTCTTGAAAATATCCTATTAGCTCAAGAGATGATCCATTATATTGATAAGAAATCTATGGGAGGCAATGTTATTTTCAAATTAGATATGACTAAAGCCTATGATAGAGTATCTTGGCACTTCATTATTAAAACTTTAAGAGCCTTTGGTTTTTTAGAGACTTTTATTGATTTAATTTGGAGATGTATCTCTTCGCCATGGTTCTCTATTATCATTAATGGTCAATCTAAGGGATTTTTCCAACCTTCTAGAGGTCTTAGTCAAGGGGATCCAATCTCTCCAAGTCTTTTCATTATAATGGCTGAAGTTTTCAGTAGAGGGCTGAACAACTTTATGACTAAAGGTATCATAAAACCTTTTTCTCACCCTAGAGGTTGTCCTCTTGTTAGCCACCTCAGTTATGCTGATGATGTTATTATTTTTTCTAGAGGATCTAAGATTAGTCTTAAAAATCTTATGAAGCTTTTGGAAGGCTTTGAAGCTGAAACTGGTCAACTCATCAGCAAAGAGAAAAGCTGTTTTTACTTGAGTCCTAAAATGTCTTCTCATAAGAATGTAATTTCTGAAATAACAGGTTTTAATTATACCTGTGGTCCTCTGAAATACCTTGGCAGCCCTCTTTTTAAAGGAAGAAGGAAATCTATTTATTTTGAACCTCTTGTCCAATCCATAGCTTCAAAAATTCTTAGTTGGAAAACCAAGTTTCTTTCTATGGGGGGGAGAATTATCCTTATCCAATCTATCCTTTCTTCTATCCCTTTATATTCTCTTTTTGCTTTAAATCCTCCTAAGTTGATCATTAAATCCGTTCATAAGATGTTCAGCTCTTTCTTTTGGGGAGTTAATCAATTTTTTGGGAAAAAATTTCACTGGTTAAATTGGGAATCCATATGTTTGCCTAAGCAAGAGGGAGGGCTTGAGATTAGGAATTTGTATTCAGTCATGGAAGCTTCCAACTTACGGTTAGCCTGGAATTTTAAGCAAGGAAAAAGCTTTTGGGCTTCTTTTATGTCTGCTAAGTACTCTAATATGGGTTGCAAAAATGGATCATTGGCTTTTAAAAGGATTCAAGATGGTATGGAGATAATTGATTCGAATTCGCATTTTTCAAACGGAGAGTTGATTTGGAATCTAGCAGATAATGGAAGCTTTACTTTCAAATCTGCATATAATCAAATCAGAAATCAAACTTTATCCTCTCTTGCATTTAAATCAGTTTGGCACTCTTATATTCCTCCAAAAATGTCTGTGCTTGTTTGGAGAGCTCTCAACAATGCAGTTCCTGTGGAATCCCGGGTTCAATCAGTGGGGATTAGGTTGGTTTCAAGGTGTCAATGCTGTCATTCAGATATTGAAACAATTAATCAATTATTCATATCGGGTCCAGTTGCGAAGCAGGTTTGGAGGTACTTTTCCAACCTTATGGGTATTACAGATTCTTGCTCTTCATTACATAGTTCTATTATTCACTGGTGGTTACAAGTGGGGAAATCCAAAATGTCGAAATGGCTTTTTCAAGTGACTCCTATCATAATCATATGGGAAATTTGGTTGAGCACGAATAAGGCTGTGTTTGAAAATATCCCAATGAATCCAGGTTTAGTTATTCACAGAGTAGTGGCTTTAATCTCTGAGCTTACTATGCTTACTCCTTTTAAAGACCTAACTCAAGGAATAAATCAGGATATTAGGAATGCTTTCTCTCTTTCTACTCCCAATGCTTATTGGAAGAATGTTAATCATTGGAAGAATCCTGGGGTAGATCAAGTCAAAATCAATGTTGCTGCTACGTCAGAAAATCAGAAGATCAATGGTATAGGTACAGTTATTCGAGATGATCATGGTAGACTAATTTGGGCTTCTTCAAACTTCATAATTCATGATGTTCCTCAGTATGCTCTCCTTCAAGCTGTTTCTACTGGTTTAAAGTTTTGTTTGGAGAAGAACTTTTCAAAGGTGATGTTAGAGTTCCACTCAAGTCAGATTCTCATCTTTTTGGAGGCTAACTCAAAATCAGTTCATTGGAAAATTAGAAATAATTTCAAGGATCTAAAGGAATTAATTCACAGTCTTCAGTGTCATTTATCTTACTGTTCTCCAGAAGCTAACAAGGTGGCTACTCTTCTTGCTTTTCATGGTGAATCGTCAAAATGTAATAAGTCATTTATCAGCTGGTCGGATCTTCCTAATATTGTAAAAGCATCTATGATGATAGATGCTTCTCCTCTTCCTTTTATAAGAAACGTCTGATGTCTTTTCATTCTTATTGTATTGCCACTTGAGAGGGCTTTTCTCTCTTATATCAATAAAATCCTAATTTAAAAAAAAAAAAAAAAATGTCATTTCCAGGGCTGCGAGGACCATCAATAATTATTGATAATATCATATATGGTTGTTTCATACACAACCATGGAGGCAAGTTATATATTATTACAATTACAGGCCACGTGCTATGGACAATACTCATGCTCCTGAATGGGTTGAACCCATCACTGGATAATCCAAGCCTAACATTCCGCGGTTCAAGTGCAAAATCTATATGAATATCATCAAATGTTTTCCAAGCAAGTGAATCAGCTGGATGCCTTACATTTTCATCATCAACACGCTCATCGGCATGCCATCTCATCTGTGATGCTGTCTTTGATGACATAAAGAGCCTTTGAAGTCTTGGTATCAAAGGGAAGTATCGTACCACCTTTGCAGGAATTTTTCGATTTATAATGGCATCAGCATCTGATTGACCATTTACTTGTTTGTACCTTGGGGTATGACACTTTCGGCATTCGTTCTCTCGTTCTGTCTCATTCCAATAGAGCATGCAATCGTTAGGACATGCATGTATCTTCTTGTACTCTATCCCTAAGTTTGCAATCAACGTCCTCGCTTCGTAGAAAGACTTTGGCAATGTTTCACCATCAGGAAATGCATCTTTTAATAATTCAAGCAACATTGTGAATGTCTTGTCACTCCACCCACCAAGGCACTTTAAATGCAATAATCGAACAAGAAATGAGAGAGTTGTATACTTCTTACAATCTGGGTACAACTCTCTTTCAGATTCTTTTATCAAATTGAAGAATTTATTTGTTACTTCATCAAGGCCATCCATATGTTGATGCGCATCACCACCACCCATAAAGTTAAGTGGACTTGTAGGAGGAATTCCAAAAGCATCATGTATCATCTCTCGCATTTCATCACCAATAACTGAGTCAGAAGAAAGAACCGAAGATGACGCAGATTCCCCGTGATAAGTCCAACATGTGTAGCTATCTAAAAACCGATTTAGCAATATATGTTCTACAACATCATCTTTCTTCACATATAGCATATTGCGGCATTTCTTACATGGACACAATATTCTTTCAGCATTCGGTCTATTACCAGAGGCAAACTTAACGAATTCTTCTGCTCCTTTCTCATACAAAGGATGACCTCTATGTGTTATATTAATCCAACTCTTATCCATCAGCATGAATTGATTAACCTAATGAAATGAATAAGTAAACATAACAAAATTTTGTCAATTGGCAAGTTCAACACAAAGGTAACAAAAAGTAACATGCAATTTGACTTTGGTTTCTTAACAAATATCATGGTCTAAGGTTGTCAAATATAAAAAATAGAGAGGAAAAAAAAGATGGTCGACTTAATATTCTTTTTAAAAAAAAATTAAAACAACATAATAGAATGAAAAAAAGAAAAGATTACACAACTTGTCAAATGCAACAAAAATATATAAAAACTACTATTGAGATGAAATTTACAAAATTGGACACGACTTACGACAACAAGATTCTCTACCGAAACATCACTTCGTCTCAACAATAAGCATAATCCAACATTTGAAATTAATTCAACCCCTCCGATCAAACACACCCTAATGGCCTAAAACCTTATTTTCCATTACAAATAAAAAATCTTGCACATTTTCTAGCTTCCGAGTGGTTTCTATATCATTTATTCGCCTTCCAACTTACATTAATGTATTCATAGCCAATGCACATTCATTTTAAACATGCGTTTGATATTATGTATTCATTACTATTTCATTGGATATAGTCATAGAAGTGAAAATGATACCTGAATAAGAGGTCTATGAAGGCCGATATTAGAAAGAGCTCGAGATAACCGGTTTGATACGCCTATTGATATCCAAGTCACGTTTGCTTCAACAAAGAATACGAAAATATAAGAAACATAATTTTATTCTATCAAATTCAAAATACCATACCCATATCTTTGATTGTGGAAAGGTGATTGTATTATTAATTGATTAAAAAACAATTTATTTTCTTAAATCAAAATTTTTTGCATTCTTGAATCATAAATGGTTAACAAACTAATCCTTAAACCAATGTTAAAGAGGCTAGTTTTAATGACACGTATAAGAATAAATCTACATTCAATTTCAAATTTTTTATATTTTCTGAAGAACCAAACATCCCATATAATGGAATTCAACTAGAGAACAATTCAAAACACATTAACTACTAGTGGTAGCGCACTAGTACTAAAGCTCCAAGGTCAACTGGGTTTGCTCCCCAGTTCGAGTCTCGGCAGTTGCAAACAACCTGGGAGTCAGCGGTTGGCCACTGATCCGCGAGTGGGGATTGGTCAAAGTGCGCGTAATGCTGGCCCGGACACCTCATGGTACCTCAAAAAGGGGAAATATTACCAAAAAAAAAACTACTAGGATCAAATACCAAAAAGTCCCTCAAATATTTTTTAACACACATTTAGTCCAAGCCTTTTTAATTTATTCCAAAAAGTCTCTCAAACACCCGTTTAAGCAATATTCTTTTATTTTTAAAGTCCGCACTAGAGGCATGTTGAGGGACTTTTTGAAACAAATAAAAAGACTTGGACTAAATGTATATTAAAAAATGTTTGAGGGCTTATTTAGGATATGCCCCTGACTACTAACCACAAGTGTTTGATTATACACACATTAATCAATACATATTACCAAAAGATAAAAAATATATTTAAGAAATAGGTATTAAAAAACAGTTTGAAACCTAATAATTACCAAAATTCAATCATTACGTCAAGAATCAAGAAGGTTAACAATTCCCATTTCTATTCTCATTCCAAAATAGACAAAAGGAATCACTTCTTACTAATTCACAATATCATTAATCAAGAACGCATCACTTCTTACTAATTCATAATACCATCATCATTTACTCTCTAAATAATGATGGTTCTTGATTAATATTGGATTATAATTCCACTATGGAATATAAAATATAGATATCTATTAAATAACCACAATAAGAAAAACAAAAAGAAGAGAAAAACCAAAGAATGAAAAAAGCATGTATTTCGATCAAGGTCTTGGAGAAACATTCAGAAAAAAACGTGATTAAGAGAAAAAAACGTTCAGAGAAAAAAACATGGATTGGTGTTCAGAAAAAAACGTGAATTGGTGTTCAGAAAAACGTGGATTTACCTCAAACCTCGAAGCAGCCTTGCGTCTGATTTTGGCTTAGATGTGTCTCGATTTTGGCTTAGGGCTCAACAGGTGTGTCTCGATTTTGGCTTAGGGCTCAACAGGTGTGTGTCGATTTTGGTTAGGGCAATTGAGAGCCGTATGTGAGAAAAAAAACTGAGAGCCGTATGGGAACACCATAGTATTTTTTTGGAGGGAAACGCAAAATTAGAGGGAGATGGAAGCGCGGAGGTAAATTAATTCAGGACCCGACGTTTTTTCCCAAAAACGATGGGAAATAACCTACGTTTTCTAATAAATGTTGCCATTTTCCAACGTTTTTAATAAAATGCCATTAATATTTCGACACTTCAATAAAACGTCGATAAATATCCCACGTTGTTAAATAAACGTCGGCATATACACTATATACCGACATTTTTATAAGCGTTGCAAAAAAAACGTCGCTAAAACCAATTTTTCTTGTAGTGAACGCACGCGCGCTACTCTTCTCAATAAGTCGGGGGTGTAGAAAATCTATTGTTAAGTGTACTAATGGGTGATAACCCGTGGGTACAAAGATGATTATTGTTAGGCGCACTAATGGGTGATAACCCGGGGGTGCTGGATTATTATTCATAGGATTCGTGTATATATATAGGGATGATGAGACTATATATATGTATAAGTGTACTTGGGTAATTTTCTACTTTGTGAAACTATTAGATAAAATGGAAATGATAAATAAAATAATCTTAGTGGATACAATATTAACCATTCAAACGGTGAATAATGAAACTTAAACTATCTGAATAGCGTATTGTATGGGCGATATGGGAATACTACCAGTGAGCATAGTTAGTATTAGTATGGTTTCTGACTAGTTAGACTGGGAGGTATAACTAGGGGGTATTAGATGTACGTTAGGCGTGCACACTAGACGAGAGGTGAGAAACTCATGTGAGAGTTCGATAACTAACATGCGTATAAGAATTATTTTAAGAACCAGTTTTAAATACTTGCTAAATCATTTTTACACATCGGGCTCTGACCCGTTTCTTGTATTTCTTCTCTCTTTTGCTATATATATGTATTATATCAGGTACTCATCCACAGGGACACCATATTTAGAGACTTGGATTGCTTGACGTGCTGTAGCTATTGTGGAAGTTGTAGGTCCTTGCAGTAGACGCATATATCTTTTCCATTCAGTTTCGTCTAGACTTCATATCTAGGGCATGGGTCTCCCACTTCTAGTCTTTCATCAGAGTTACTGTATGCAATTTAGTTTATGGTTTGGAGCTTTGAACTGAGAGATATACTCAATCTTATTTATTTCAGTACTTGACTCAAGTTCAGTATTTATTTACATTCCGATGTGTGGTGAAGGGTTTATATTTTGAAATTTAAAGGAAATGAATTTACTTGGTTTTACTAAATTGGAAATCTTTTGACACCTAGCTTAATTTTATATTGGGTGATTAATATGTTAAAAAGTTTTTCGACAGTGATGCTAAGAATGAACCAACTGAATATCCTATTTTCAATTGGTAGAGGACTGATCACCCTATATTTAATTGGGCGGGGTGTCACAAAAATGCCATAACTATGTCTTTTAAATAGCATGGATTCAAATGCATATTTATTTTTTCTACATCGAAGGAAGTCTGTGACACATTAGTTAATGCCCACGATGGTGATGAACATGTTAAGGCAGCGAAAACATAGATGTTAATACAACAATATTACACCCTACTCATGAATCAGATATAGAACCTTGACGAATTCTATATTAGGTTGACTGGAATAATTACAAAACTGCTTGAAAATGGAATCATGTATGATATGAAATAAATAGTGTAAAACATTATTAGGTCCCTACCCCCTAAGTTTGACAACAAAAGGTATGCAATTAAGGAGATAGATAATACATACTTGATCCTTGAACTCCTTAGTAGAAAACTTAGGACGGTAGAAATGGAATTTGAGTTTAAGTGGCACGTTTTCAATAATCTGAAAACACAGTCCAGTTCTAATGCAGTTTTTTTTTCTAAATTGTCCTCACCTTAGTTAGTTATGTCTACTATAGACTTGGAATCTGATAAAGATTGTTATTTAGAGAGTTTGGATAACCAGATAGCCCTTATGTCAAAACAATTCAAGAAATTTGTAAAGTTTAAAAACATTGTTGCATCTAAACAAGAGAAAGTTGGATATCAAAATAAATATAATAACAGGCCTCGTGAGAGAAACCATTACAAACAAAACACTGAGAATAATAGTAGACTTAAAAGAGACTTTAAAAACACTCAATGTTATAGATGTGGAAAAATGGGTCACATAGATACTAATTGTAGGGTTAAACTGAATAACTCTAATAAATCTAATATCAATAAGACTTGGGATGACTCAAGTGACTCCGTAAAAGATGAGCCTGAACCTTCCAACTATTTTGATCCTTGCATGTACTTTTTTTGCTAAAATTGTCTATTCTGATGATTTAACTTTTAACAATGCTGAACCTGATGCTATCATGCCTAGTACTATTATGTCTGATTGTGTTGTATCTATTTCTAGTTTATATACTCCTTTCTTAGATAATACGAATGTTGTAGATATTGATAATAAGAGTTCTTCGATGATGTGTGTGAGTCAAAGTGTTCATACTAATGACAACGTGAATGGGTGTATGAGTTCGATAAATGAAATGCTAGGGGACAACTAACACACTGCACATATTGAGTCCGATAATGATGATTTACCTAACATTCACACACTTTACACTAAGACTCTTACAAAACTAGAAAAGACAGTCAAGGATTCAACTGAAAAGATAGAAGTGTTAAGCCTATTGGTGAAATAAAATGCGTAGGACTATACAAATGAGTGTCAGGCCTATGAAATGAAAACTAAATCTTTTGTTGAAAAAATTATAGAACTTTCTGAGTCAAATGAGGTTTTCAAAAAGAAATATAAGGCATCTTTGATAGAATTGGAAAAATATAAATAAAAAGTTTCAACTGTCTTAAAAGAAATTCTCTAAATTTGAAAACAATTCAAACTATTTTGAAGACTGTGTTGCATCAAGAAAAACCAGTTTTGAAGATAAAAATGGTTTAGGTTTTAATCAGAAAACTAAGGCACAAACCAAAACTTTTCAACATGTGTAATTTGTTTCTTATGGAAAAAGACCAGATGACCTATGTCTAGAGTTTCAAACCATAAAGAAAGATTTTAAAAATAAGCTAAAATGGCTAGACAATCAGATGGAAAATCGTCATAAGACATTTGTTTAACCTAAGGCTAAGTATGTTTCCCCCTTATTATGCAAGGTGATCCCATATTTAAAACTGTTGCAATTAGACCTAAAGCTAATGTCAAGCAAATGGATAAACCTCTTTTCAATGGTTTTCAAAACGTGAACAAAATGTCTAGCCACCAATACTCTTCTTATTGCGATGTTTATGGATACAGTCTCGCTGAATGTTTTCAAAAATGACTATTAATCCGGTCTGCAGTTCACCAATTTAAAAAAACTTTAACTATTTTAAGAGCATATGCAATTATGTACTTCCTAAACAACCCAATAAAAACTCTAAATATAGAAGTAGAAAGAAAAGATCTGATTCAAAGAAGAAATCTAAGAGAAAGAGTCCTAGATTTTTTTTTAAACCTAAAACTCATAAATATTTTAAAACCTGAGCTATTTGAGTTAAAAGGACAATCTAATACCCTAATTGAAGTGTAGCGTTGTTAGTGTTTTAAAAGATAAAAGCACTGCATCTGGTTGGTATCTAGACTCTGAATGCTCCAAGAATATGATCTAAGATGATACTAAATTATATGATAAGACTAACTTCTTAGGAGGGAATGTTTTGTTTGGACACGGAGTATCAACTCACTATCATAAGAAAATGTACACTCCAAGAAAAGGGACTCCCCAATCTTAAAGATGTACTATTAAAAAAAGGTCTTAAAGCTAATTTGTTGAGCATACCTCAATTCTGTAACTCCAATCATATCATCATATTCTCAAAAACTGAATGAAAATTTTTAAATGAGAATGGTGATTGTATCCTTACAGGTCATAGGACCCCAGATAAATACTACATAGTAAATCCTAGAAATGAGACCTGTAGGATATCCGGACTTGATGATAATGAAATCTGGCATAATTGTTTCGGACACATTAATTATGATAATCTTAGCAAATTAAGCTCTCAAGATATAGTTAGAGGTTTACCAAAAATAAAATCGATTTCAAATGTTATTTGTGGGTCCTGTCAGGAAGGAAAAATAATTAAATTCGCTCACAAGATAGTTAAAGACATCTTAACATCAAAACCACTAGAGCACATCCATATAGATCTTATGGGTCCTTCCCGAACTATAATCCTTTGTGGTAACATTTAAATTTTATTCATTGTGGATCATTTTACTCGGTTCATTTGGGTAGCATTTTTAAAACAAAAATCTGATACATTCCGTGAATTATTGAAAATTATTTTAAGAATAGAGAATTAAAAGATTCCCAAGTTAATCAAATATGTAGCAATAGAGGAGGTGAATATAAAGACTCAGGTATAACAGTGTATTGTAGTGGTAATGGTTATAAACATGAGTTCAGTGCTCCTAAAACAACTCAATAGAATTGTGTTGCTGAGCGTAAAAATCACACAATCCAAGAAATGGCCAAGGTAATGATACATGCTAAGAACTTGACAAAATACTTTTGGGTTGAGGTAGCATGTCACATTATCAACCATGTCTATCTTCGAAAAAATACCAAACAAACATCCTATGAACTTTAATATGGTATAAAGCCCAATTTGAAATAATATTGAACTTTTGGGAGTACCTGCTATGTTTTGAAAAGACAGAGAACACCTGTCTAAGTTTGAAACCCGTGGTGATAAAGTCATATTTTTAGGTTACTCCTCAAACAGTAATTTGTGTACCAAAGTGATCAAGGAATCGATAAATGTGATAATGAGTGACGCTAATGTCGAGAGTAAAGATCAAGGATCAATTATGGTAGAAGAGTTTGAAAATAGTTTTACTTATGAATCTCCAGAGATAGTTGAGCCTTTACCAACTAAGACCCCTAAAGTACCTAACTAGGTTTCTAAAGATCATCCCATTGATAATATTGTTGGTAACCCTGATGAGCTAGTTTATACAAGATCCCAACTACTTAATGTTCTCTATTTTACGTGTTCGGTTTCTTTAGTAAAATTGAATAATGTAAATAAGTAAGTTAGTGACTATTTTTTTATAGGTTCTATTCAAAAAGAGCTCATATAATTTATGAGTCACGAATTGTGGTATCTTATCCCTAGGCCAGAAAATAAAAGGTTTATTGGCACTCGTTGGATTTTTAAAAATAAAACAGATGAATCTAGGATGATAGTTAGAAATAAAGATACATTAGTTGCCGAGGGATACTTTCAAGTTGAAGGAATAAATATTGAGGATACCTTTTCCCCGGTCACTCGCCTCGAGTCTGTTCGCTTGCTCTTGGCCATAGCTTGTCACTTACAATTCAGCCTTTATCAAATGGATGTTAAATTCACCCTTTTAAATGATATTTTGATGGAGGAGATCTACGTTGAACATACAAAAGGATTTATTGATCCTCATTACCCAAACCATGTTTATAGGTTCTAAAAGGCATTATACGATTTAAACCAAGCCCCTAAGACCTGGTATGAACACCTGTCGAACTTTTGAATCAAAAATTTTTTTTGACATGGAGGAAATGACCAAATATTATTTGTCAGACATGACTTAATTTCTTGGGTATATGTTAACGATATTATATTTGGATATACTTCTCCGTCTGAAGTTAAAGAGTTTTCAAAAATTATACACGGGGAATTCCAAATGTCTCTTATAGAAGTGCTTCAATATTTTTTAGGCCTTCAAGTTAGGTAAAAAGATGATGGGATATTCATATCGCAATCTAAATACGCAATAGAAATAGTGAAAAAATTTGGCTTAGATAATTCTAAAGTTGCTAGGACTCCCATGAGCACCTCTACGAAGCTATCCAAATATGAGAATGGGAAACTTGTAGATCTTACGCTATATAGAAGTATGATAGGCAGTTTACTGTACCTAACATATTCTTGATCCGATATCATGTACGTTGTATGTGTTTGCACTCGTTACCAAACTAAACCTAAGGAAAGTCACCTTATCTGTGTTTAACGCATAGTCAAATATGTTAAGGGAATATAGACCTAGGTATATTGTACACAAAAGACACCACAAGCACAATTGTAGGATACACTAATACTGACTGGGTTGGCTGTGACACACCGCTTATTAAAATAATGGGTGGTCAGCTCTCTAATAAAATAAAATTGGAGTCTCATTTGGACCATTCTTAGCATCATTGTCGAAATCAATTAATTACTAACCACCTGTTAATAAATTAAGTCTTGAGTCAATTTCAATCTTATTTAACAACACATCTCAAACCACAACTAATTAAACAAGTAAAGTAAAACCAAATTAACAATATAAATAAAAAATAGAAGTCTATTACATGCCAAAACCTTAACCGAAAAACCATCGGTTGAAATAATATCCATATAATAATTTTAAATAAAATAAAATAAACTGTCCAACTTAGGAAACATGCTTGAAAATGAAACCAAACCTATCTAGAATGTGATAAAAGAAACGACTATAACAATATCCTACAATATCCCCAAGTGTTGTAGCTTCGGTACTTGATAGAACGATCAAGCTTTGCGTCCCTATGGATGGACAACAAAAAGGTTTTGGAAATAGAATTGATACGGGTCAGCGCCCAAAAACCTTTTAGAAAATATTTTGGAAGTAATTAAGTTGCATGAATAATTATGTGCCCAATTCTTTCATATTTTAAATAGGCGTCTCACTCTCATGAGACATTACTCACCTCTCATCTAAAGTGCGCACCTAACGTTACCTAGTTATGCTACCCGCCTAACTAGTCCTACGTCATCCTTAATTCTATACGCTACCCCAACACCGCGTATTTTACCAAATTAATTCTAATTTTAATTAATAATTATAATTCTCCATTATAATTTATTAATTTAATTCATTAACTATGATGAGTTAAATCAACATTATCTATATCCATTTATAATCCTTGATTATAATTTAATATCAATAATTTTCACTAGTTATTATTCACATCCATTAATAGTTATAATCCTTCATTATAATCTATTAATATAAATCTATAACTATCACCAGTTAATTTAACATTATTCACACTTAGTGTTTCATCCCTGTATATAATTCTTCAAATTAATATACACAATATTCACATCATAATACACACATATATCACTCACTACATATGTATACCCATCTTCTCTCCGAGCTAATACTCCATGAGATACGATTATCTAGTGTGCCATTCTTTAGGATAATACTTCCTTACCCTGGAAATAACCGGGATGGAATCGCCTACCATAGCCAAAAATAAAATGCATTGGAGGTGATATTAGTCCTGAGCTAGTGAGGATAACCATACCAACATTACCCCACTCGACTCCAACCTTATCAGGCATGCATGACGCTATAATCCGGGTCGTTACTTAAATTGCTTTCACTCGCCCAGGAGAACACCCACGTCGCTCAACCTCCATTAATAGCACACATTAGAATGATATGTTTAATTAATTATATCAATCACACAGATATAATAATACAATATATACTATCTCTGTATCCATATATATTTTTCTCAAAATTTCCATTATATATATATATATATATATATATATACGGTCTCTATACCCATATATATATTCTCAATAATTCCAATAAACCGTGCCTATCACTCATGGCATAAATAAATCATGTATACAACATTATTCATTCCCATAATTAATAATCATTCACTAAATTAATTAATTAAATCTCATCATATAAATTTCTGGATACGGTTAACTCTCAATTAACCTGTATACCTATTTTCTTGAATTTTCCACCATAAATTCATTAATAAATCCCTGAGTATAATTCACCTCAAATACTCTAAATTTTACCCCGAATAAATATCCTAATTTTAGGCCAGGTTTAAAAATGCAGAAAATCATATCTAAAATTTATCTGAATCACCAATTCAACTTCAGATTTGGATTCTACACAAAAAAATTAGTCAGGTATGTTTTTTGAGTTTTTCTCAAATATCTTCCAAAGGTACTAAAAAAGAAGAGTTAAAACTCTCCAAACCCGATTTTTCCCTCATTCCGAATGTCACAAAATTAACCTCAAACATTATCATCAACATGATTTATTTTAATATCAAAGTTCGATAAACTTTCATATCAATGGGACTCACCACTACACATAATTATCATCTAAACATGTAATTTTCATAGGGATAAATATCATCTTTACATGCTATAACACACTTTTAATCACAAGTTCTCCCTATATAAATTCCATTATATAAGAACTCATAATCTCAAAGTTTCATGATTAAAAATTCCTCCATAAAGTTCCATCATGACGTGTCAAAATTCATTTGCATAACCATTTCCCAAAATCCTAAAATTTAACATGTGAATCCCATCCCAAAAATAGTTTTTTCCAAGTTTAATATGACATAAAATGAAAGCATAATTAATTATAAAGATAATAACTTGCCTTAATAACTCCTAGTGTCTGGATTTGATGAAGGTGATGATAGTCCTCCAAGAATCCCCATCCCAAATTGTCAACCCCTTAGTGTTCTTGAGGTTTTCTTCACTTTTTCACTTGAATTCTTGGGTTTTCTCTCTAATTCTCTTCACTTTCTCTCTAACACTTGGTATAACTCAACAAAACATTTGGAATATGAGACTAACCATTCATTTTCACCCAACCTTTCACTTTATAAGTCTTAATCTCGTTTTGACTATTCATATGCCATTAATAAGTCCAAAACACCCTTATTTTAGTCCCGGCTATTCGAAAAAGCCCCCGAGGCCCAAACACAACCCCTGATTACTTAATTTTGACTATTTTCATCCCACTATGAATCAATTGTGCACTCAAAATCACCAGTTGAGCCACTTTACAATATTTTCCCATCTCAACCCTCATAATAACTCCCAGTTAAGATATAAATAATTCTTATTGTGTTTACCCACTCATGACACAAATCAATAATAACTTACTATGAACCATTCGTAAACATCATTCAATTTTATTTACTATAAAACACTTGTAAAAATATTTTCACTTAAACGTTACTCCATTTCACACCCAAATTAATATTTAAAGAATTCTTATTATTTCGTGATTTAATTAAATTATGACTCACCACATAATTTCAATGTGTAGTTTAATGTCTGTGTATATATATAAACTATTGGGTATTACACGGTTTGCTCAGATTACAACTAAAGCACTTTCGATGCTTGTTATTACATTAGTAATAACGTAGTGGGAGGTGGCAATAAAAAGCAGAACTGCACATCGCTTTCCACGGCCGAATCAGAATATATAGTGACATGAAGTTGTTGCGCTCAATTATTATGGATAAAGAAAATGCTTAGTGACTATGGCATTGATGAAGAAAAGCTGAATCTATATTGCGATAATAAAAGTGAGATAAATATCTCTAAAAATCTTGTTCGACATTGGCGTAGTAAACATACTAAAATTAAATATCATTTTATATTTACCAATTGAACATTAACTAGATGACTTGTGTACCAAACCTTTAGATAATTTACGTTTTGAATCATTAAGGAAATCCATCGATATGATAATGCTTAAGTAGACATCTATATCTTATCATATCCTCCGGTTACTTTGATGCTTATAATTGGTCTATAAGGATATAGGGCATGGTCGTTCAATAAATGCCAAAAGACGCTTCCTATCTCTATTTATATTGATCATTGCCATTAGTTGTTGTATTATTTTTCAAGAATCAAAATCAGATCATCTTAGGGTATGGGTCCGTTCATAGTTGAGTTATGTACTTTTTAATTTCTAGGAAATGGGGTAGCTAGAATTTTTGTATAGCAATAAGTTTTTTCTTATTTTTTTTTATCTCTACGAGTCTTAGATGACTCAAAGGAGATTTTGTCTCTCATTTTCAAAGGGAGAGATTGAAGCACAATATATAGTTGACTTACTTGAGTTTGCACTACATAGGATCCTTAACTAGTTTGGAAATATAGACACAATTAAGTTCCTCCTTCAAATACACCATAGCTTCTTCATGTGTGTGACACCCCGCCTAATTAAATACCAGGCGATCACTCCTTTATTAAATTAAAATCAAGGTGAACAGTTGGTTCATTCTTAGCACCACTGTCGTAAAAATAACTTTTCCAAATTTAACACCCTATTTAATTTAGCCAAGTGTCAAAACTATTTTTTAAACATTACTTTCAAATTTTATTTATTTATTTTATTAAACAATCAATCCAATAATTTAACATTTAACAATCCAATCCCAACATTTAAAACTTAAAGTAAAACATACATGCTGAATAAATCCCAAAGTAACAGTACTAGAAATAACTCAAATACAAATGTCCCAATAAAACAGATAAATAGTGGAAAGGGCGACACATGCCCAATAAGGAGAATGATAGAAGTGGAATCAAGTAAATGAAATCGTCTAAGCAAGTGGCCTGCAACTCCCACCTAAGCTGCGGCACGTTCCTTCCAAGGGATCCTAAACAAGACGCCCCTGTGGCTAGGCACCTGTAATATATACATATATATACAAGAGAGAAAGAGGAATAGAAACGGGTCAGAGCCCGATTGTGTATATGATTTAAAAATTCGTTTAGCAAGTATTTAAATTGATACAGGCTAATGCAACAACATATTAGTGCGACACTCTCTTGAGAAATTCTTGCCTCGCTTCTAATGTGCACTCCTATAGCACTAACCTTCCCAATGGTTTATCTCATCATATATCACACTATCCTTCCCCAAGGATTTAACTTATCTTAGGTGACTCTCAAAATTTAAGATTTAACAACATCATGGTTTAAAAAGGATAATTTCATTTAGCACAAAACGCTCATTTTAACTTTATTGATTCATAAAGTTTTTTTCAATATCATATTATACTTTTCAAAACAAGTATTTTCAATTTGAGTCATTATACATGTCTTACTTACCATAACACAGTAGGCAGTTTCCCATATTTCAGAAGTTCATATATATATCAAATACTCGTATAATATATATATTCTAACAGCACCCCACATAAAATTTTATGGTGCGGGCATACTCTGCTATCCAATCCCCGTATCAATCGTACTAAAGGGAATACAAGTTCAGAATCACTCTCGAACTGTATAAATACATACACAAATAATATTGAGGTGAAGCATAGTTTCCAAGTCCAAGAGGTCAGTACACACCCTCACGTCTCTTAGGACCGTGACTACCGATTCGATAGCCTGTACCTAGGATTTCTATCTTCTAGGGTACGAGTCAATATCCCCCATAAGGCACACGAGATAAGATCGTCCCAGCGCGGAAACCTCAGGGATAGCAAGTAGCGCGGGCATGATTTTCACAAGTATATAATATATGCATACACAATCATATAAATATACCACTTTTATTATATCAATTTAGGTTTATCCAATAACCCACATTCACAACATTTATCCTTATTTTCCCATTATTATTTATCAAGTATAATGGTTCGTTTCTAACTTTAAATCGAAGGGTTTTTCCAACTTACC
Organism: Sambucus nigra; assembly: GCA_949130495.1. Lineage (NCBI taxonomy): Eukaryota > Viridiplantae > Streptophyta > Magnoliopsida > Dipsacales > Adoxaceae > Sambucus > Sambucus nigra. The sequence continues at coordinate 376,839,118 of OX422219.1, read as the reverse complement.
ACGTAACCCTCATGGACTCTATTCTTCCAAATGTACAATTCAGTAGATATCCATTTATGTTCCAACGTAACTCTCTCTTACGTGTCTGTCCCCTTTAATATATACTTACATTATCCCTTATGCAAAATATCCCAAAAATATAGATTTCGCCTTTAAAGGATTTTGAATTTTATTTTCAGAGACGAGAATTTCAAACGATTTCGAAATAGGAATTAAAATGGAGTTTTAATTGAATTTTTATTATCTCTAAGAGTCCTCAAAACATAAAACTGTCTAGCAAAAAAAATATTAAAATATATTGAACGGTCCGATCGAGCTAAATTTTTTTCTGTAGCTTCCTCTCGTCTTCAGCTAATTCTCTGTAAAATTTCATCCAATTCCAACGGTCTGATCGTCCGGAATAATTTTTTTTAGTGTTTGTATCTGATTAGAACTCTTTTCTTAATCAAACTCTTAATCCTTTACATGACAAAGGGTTTCGAGAATATCATATAAATCATCACTACATGAAAATTTCCCATCTCAAATTGGGTTTTTCTTCCATAAATCTCATCCTAATAACTCCTAAACTAATATGGATGATGCATTAACGAAATAATCAAGATAAACACTTGCCTGGGATTTTCAGAAATATGGTTTGGTGTTGAATTTAGTGTGGTTGCGTTCCCCGTCTCGCGATCTACGCGTTGGCGTTGGCGGCGGTGCAAACAGGTGAGTTTTGAGCCTTTGAATGCCTTGAGAGATCTCTCCTCTCCTCTCCAATGGCCGTTCTAGTGTTTTGAGTTATCTAACCCTAGGAGATAACCTAAACATCTGATATAACCCCTTTAATTTTCGTGGGTTTAGTTACCCAAAAATACAAAATGACTAAAATGCCCTCTCGGGGTACTAATTAGGCCTAAAAACGTCCCGAGACCCAAATCAAACTCCCGGGTATACTTTTCTGACTATCTCAACCCTTCCGGACGCGTTGGCGCACTCAAAACGACCATACGAACAACTTATAAAATATTTACTTTTATTTATCAATATTTAGTCCCGACGCGACACGGGCGCGTCCCGACTCAAATTTCTAAAATTGTCATTTTATTCACTTGTGACATTTAATATGGCCACTATTATATATTACTTTACTCATTAGTTATATTCAACAAATTTTTCCATAATTACTAACTCTCATCACGTTAATAATTATAACATAATTAATTTCCGGATTTTTATTAAATAATTAATTCACATTAATATTAATAAATCCCCAAATTAATATAGCATAAAAATACGGGGTATTACAATGTGCTACATCATCATGAGTAAAAGATCAAAGTCAAACAGGTAGAAAATCAACACACTAAGAAGATCATCAGCCCTACGATTTGAATTTGAACCCTTGCATTAATCTAAGCCATCCATTTACTTTGATCTTCCAGACCGTTCTAAGTTTAGTATAAATACATACTCTTAGATTCCCATTTGAAGACTTTTGGTATTTTTGTCAGTTGAGAGAAAAAAGAGAGAAGAGAGAAAATAAAATAGAGAGAAAAAGACTTTCATACAAAAACTCTACAAAAATATTTTTAGAAAATCATTTTGAGAGTTAAGGTTTTATATTACTCACTATTTTAATCGCTCTCTCAACAACCTCACACAATGTTGGATATCATTTCTTTTTACAAGTTTGTAGATCTAAAATTGAGTGATACAGTTCACGTTTAAGGTCTTAGGATATTTTGATTTCCTACTTTGAGAAATCATCTCTTGTTGGAAATTGTTTGTAAAAAGTTTTAAAACCATTTTTATCCAGCATCTCTCATTTAATAAATACTAAAATCATGACTTGCATGTTTCAGATCTAAGAAATTTTTCACTTCGAAAATTTTTGTTTATAAATAAGTTCTAAGGATCTATGTTTTAAAGATCCAATAGGCATTCAGATCTTGAAATATTTTAATTAGAAGAACGAGTCTAATTTCAGGAGTGTAAAAAGGATTTCATATTTAGATCTTTGATAATTCATAGGATCCGTCTGTAATAAAGTGTCTGTGAGTACATGCATGGAATTATAGGCACTTCACTCACTACGCTGCCACTTACAAACACTAAATAATGTTGTTGGTTGAGAGATTTTGACAACTGAGTAGATATCGTGTAAAAAAAGAATGGGAGCAGAGAAAGGAAAAAGAAACGACAATCCATTTTCTTAAAAAAGTCAGAAAGGATACCCAGGAGTAGAATTTTGGTTAGGGGTATTTCTGAACATAGAATATAAATTGATTGTATCATTTTTCGTATGCTTGCGCCTTAAAACTGTTTATAGTGGATTCTGATTTTGTGGTGTAGAGGACATCAAGGATGTTTCCCCAACTGGGTGGGGTACCATGTAATATATTATTATCCCTTATGTGTATTTTTTAGTTCTTTATTATTATATTCTGCAAACCAGACTTAGATTTATTTTAAAACTTATTTCTAAGAGACTTAAAGAGTTCGTTCAATAAACTGTTTTATACAACTTGTGTACTTAATAAGATTTTTTGTAATAGTTTCTTCAAAAAATATTTTCGGAACTCATTAAACTTTTTGAACATTTATTAAAATAACATAGTGAAGTTTTTGATAACCTACTTGAACAGCAGTTGTACTCATATTTGAATCAATAGCTTTCACATCAATAATCATAGTAGGTAATACTTTTTGAATAACCCCACGATCTGCCACGATAGAAACCTTATTAGCCGGACTATTATTTACGACTGACTTTATTGAGAACCGATTGAGTTGCTCAACGTTGGGAACTGCCTCGTGTCCCACAAGATTGTCAGCAATATGCTTTATATTGCTCGAGTTTTATGCGTTAACTTGGGGTGGAAATTCGGGTTAGTCGTGTCATTTTCGGGTCACGTTGATTTTTATTTAAGTTTAAGTTTTGGATACTCTTAAATCTATACAAGCTAATCGTGTCATATTTGGGTCATTTCTAGTTATTACCGTAAACGGGTTATAGTGTCAAAAATTGTCAGCCCTAGGTTAACTGCTACATATGAATTCAGAGATACTTCCTCTTCCACGTGGGAAATCACATATTTTATGGGGAATCCTAAATTTTGGGAAATTTTCTTAATATTTTTTGGAGTGGGTTATTGAGCTGGCCGGAATCTCCCCTAAGCTTTCAAGCCATTTTTTTCAAACATCGGAGTATTTGATGGGTCTTGGAGATGGATTCTGTGGGGGAAATGAATATGCCTACGTTATAGCATGACACGTGACGAGCACCCCGGTCAAGATGGCGACCAACAGACGCACCATCAATATAGGGACGACTAAAGTCCATAATAAACTAGAAGACCGAGGAGCAGTATCTGATTGGAATCAAACTCCATGAATATATGACTCATCCATATTTGTTACTCATCCATATTTGTAACCCTAATGTAAATCCTAACTCTATATAAAGGGACACCCCCCATTACGAAAGGGGGCTTAGAAGTGAGAGAAACACTCTCATGTAAAACTCCTTGATCATTCTAATGAAACACAGCAGTAGCCCCATGGACGTAGGTCATCCATGGTCGAACCATGTAAATCTTTATCTCTCTTGTATTTATTTGTATACTTGTATCATGATGAATTGGCACCCCCGACGGGTGAGATTTTTTGCACCTACAATTGGCGTCGTCTGTGAGAAGTGGCACAAAAAGCCTTCTCCTTCTTGCAAGAAGAGATGTAGATTTATGTTCAAGGACAATGATGCCTACGCTACGCACATAATCAAAAGATAAGTTTTCTATTTTAATTTGTGCACGAGAAGTTATACGCTTCATATATGATTATTTGTTTTGTACAAATATCGTTTCAATGATGTTTGATTTTCATATATTTATGTTCATAAATTTTTTACTGGGTGTATATTCATATGAAAATCAGCATAACCATTGTTTGTTTTTGACGACTCTCAATACCGAAGATGTGAGAAAAGTCTCCAAATATTTGGACACTTTTAGGGTCAAGCACATACGAACACAATCTGGGCATGCTCTCTCTCTCTCTCTCTCTCTCTCTCTCTCTCTCACTCTCTCTCTTTCCCGAGATTTTTGGATCACCAAAGATCTCAATTACTCGGTCAGGAAACACCCCATTTTGGGACGGGCATCTTGGATATGCCATCTTCCAGCCGGGTACACGAACATGCCCACTTGAGATAAAAGGGAATCATCGAAAACTGGCCCATCACAGCCATCATCGCCAACCCATGGAGCGATCATCATCACATTGGCCATACCCTCCGGTCACTGGGGGAACATCTCTACATCTTCAAAAAAATATGTATAAAGACATTATTTTTGACTGAAATGCTTTCACATATTCTGGACACACAATCGAGGAATAAGTTTCTCACAATTAGTGTTATGCACGACAAAAGAGAAATCATGGGATTTTCCAATTCCGGACATCTCCGGTTCTCTCCAACCCGCGAATAGGGCCGAACAACATCTAATTCCCCTCTTCTTACTTTTGGGAACAGTAAATCCGAGTATTGACGCTTATTACCCACGGAGGTCGAACTCAATCTGATTACAAAAATAGGACCCAAAGTCAGGTCCTTGTTAGAAGACCTCAGAAAAATCATTTAGCACCAATCAACCTACAAACGATGGTTACTCTCCAGTTACTCTCCATCTCACCTTCGGTTACTCATCGACCCACAAACAACTGGCGACCTATATGCGACCAACGGGCGAGCCACCCGCGAGCTACGATAAGGAAACCACTGGCGACATTTATTCCACCTACGGGCGAGGCACCGATGAGCTACGATAAGGAAACCACTAGCGACCTGTATGCGACCTACGGGCGAGCCACCGACGAGCTACAATAAGGAAACCCCTGGCGACCTGTTGTCATAATTTCTAATCATCAGGCATCATCGGCTCCTCCCCAGCTGGTCGATGACGAAGACGAGCACGTTCATCCTTTCAATTGAGCATCAGCAAAACCCCTAGTCTCCACTCCGGTTACTCTCCGACCTGCCTCCCTCCTCATCGATCAGCTTCAATTTGGATATTGAATGAATGATGTGAAAAACTTCAATCTGCTCCACCCTTGTTGGATTGTGTTCCTATGTGAAGAAGAGGAACGTCGCCGGACAAACCCTCATAATCAGCGACCACTACATCATCGGACCACACCTAGTGGTCGGTAACCACTGCGCAATGATCAAGGTTGGAACCACCATCTGATTATCGCAGGTCGGCGGAAAATTTCGAAAGATAGCAATAGATCCGCCCCTACTGGTCGGCGTCAAAAGAAAGTTACCAGCACTGAGATCCTTACACCTCTCTATCGCGTGTGCATTTTGATGGAAAGCTGTACTTTTAAGAAAAAACAAAAAATAAAATCCTTACTGATAAGATCTTCGGTTTCTTACACTTTTCACATCTTTACGTGGAAACGAATTTTGAAACCAAACTTGTATGAAAAATGATAGAGCGACTTGCAAGTAGGACTTAAAAGTCCAAACTTAATGACATGGCTATGCCATGTCATCAGCCTCAAATCCATAAATTCATTTGAGAGAAAAAAAAAAAAAAAATAGGTAGCATCTTCTATAAAAAAAAATTATACTGCATAAAAAAATAGTTCGTACCAGTGATATGTATAAGTGTTCCGGCCATCTATACATACCGTTATCGCGGACCAACATATTAGAAAAAATGGTTCGCGCCAGCTGTATGTATAGGGGGTCCGATCGCTTATACATACCGCTAACGCAGACCATTTTTTTAAAATGCTAAAATGATTATTTTTACCATTAAAAAAAATGGTCTGCGCCAGCGTCATGAAAAAAATACGATTCCATGTCACGTCGCGTTTTATTGAGTCTTATTTTAAATAACACACTCCAATATTCTCTTATTTTTAACTCATTTAGTCCTTGAAACACCCACTTATTCATATTTTCTTATTTTTAAAGGTTCGCGCCAGCGGCACCCCTTATTTTTAAACTTAATTTGTTTTTTTTAATTTTACAACATTTAAAACAATTTTTTCATTTCTTATAACTGTTTAAAAGTTCGCGTTAAAAAACTATTCTAATGAGATCACTTATACATACCACTGGTGCGAACCATTTTTTTTAAATAATAAAATAAATTTTTTACTATTTAAAAAAAATGGTTCGCACCAGCGATGACCGCCTATATATACCGCTGGCGCGAACCATTTTTTGTAAAGTAAAAAGGTTATTTTTACTATTTGTAAAAAATAGTCTGCGCCGGCGGAATGAAAAAAAATAAGACTCCATGTCACGTCGCGTTTTATTTGAATCGTGGTTATGTTAGTTAAAAAATAAATCGCATTGTGTAATTTTTTAATTGATTTGTGTTAAGGTTCATACGATTTTGTATCTTATCTTATTGTATTTTAACACATAAAATTTTAACATATATTTTTATTTGAGTGGACTGTTTTTTTTTTAATTTAAAAAAAATAAATTTCCAGGGTGTCAAAGAAAAAAAAAAAAAAACAAATGTGGCAACACATACTCAATGATGTGGCAAGCCAGATCATTAAGTATGGAAATTAAGTCACTACAGCCGGTCGCTGTAGTGATGCTCAACTTGTATTCACTATTGGACTTCAAATAATTTGCAAAAAAATGAAAATTAATCCTTCTCTTACACATGTAATATATTTTACTACTTTTTTCATTGTTCACCTCTCTCTAAAAATAAAATTATTTTAATGGACCGTGTGATTTTGTCACAATGATTTTAGTTGACACCTTTTTATGCGATCTTATTATAAATTATTTTTCTCACATAAATATTGGGGCACACTTATAAAGCACTCATGCCATTTATTCGAACATTTTAATTTTCAATATTGTCGTTCAGCTACAACAGTTTAATCTCACCAGAAAGAGATTATTGGTTATTTAGCTCCGCCCCGACGGATGCTCGGACACGGTTATCTAAGTGGAATTTTTATCATAAAAATCATTGAGCCATTTATTACATTCATACGCTACTATGAAGTTTTTTCTTGACATATGGCCGAGCGGATGCATATCTTATATACTTTGTTGAACATATCATTTTTGTGATAACTTCTATCTGATTTAGCCTCAACAGATGGTCGGGGAATTTACTAACTTCCACAGGTACAAGATTCAGTCCCGACGGATGCTCGGCAACAATCTTAAGTCCTTGGAAATCACATCGTTGTTTCGATAGATGCTCGAGCACGAATTTCTCACTATATCTACTCGGTATTCTATAACTTTGCCCCGACGGACTATCCATTCACCATTCATTTTATTAATGCTCTGAAAGATAGTCGAGCACACTATAGCACCTTAAACCCAAAGAAATGCTTGGGCAAAATTATTATTACCCCGACTGAAGCTCGGATTCTATGATTCGTAACCTGAAGGACGGTCAGGCACATTCGAGATTCATGTGAGCAGATAATCGACAAAATATTTCTATATATTTAGTTCCGAAGATATTTACCACACATGACGCACTTGATCCCCAGTGGATAGCTGGTCAGGATCATTCTTATATTTAGCACAACCCCACTTGATGGATACACACATTTATTTATGCATTGTTCGTTTTCATCTCATAATACTTTATTTGCTCACAAATTCTGCTCACGATTTTTTTCATCATAAATTTGTTAACAGGGGGCTATATATACCACATACTTCATAATTGTCACTACACAAATTTTCTGTGAAAATAATTTTTTGAAACCAACTTAATATTAAGTATTTTCTTAGAGCTATTTGCAGAAATTCCAAATTAACTATATTTGATAAATTTTACATCTTTCATTCGACTTTATTATAATTATTTTGTCCACATAAATATTGGGGCCCGCTTATAGAGCACTCATGTCATTTATTCGGTCATTTAACTTTCAATATTGCCGCCTAGCTACTATTGATTATACCAATGTATGGTCGGTGTAATATCTTTACTAATACTTAGCGTTGCCCCGACGGATGCTCGGGAACGGACATCCTCGTGAGATTTTATCGCAAAAATTATGGGATCATTCATGTCATTCATTTAATACTATGAATATTTTCCTCGACACATGCTCTAACAGATGCACATCATATTGCATGATAAATTCTATTTGAATTAGCCTCGACAAATGGTCAAGCAACTTATTAAATTCTACAAGTACAAGATTCAGTCCCGACGAATGCTCGCCCACAATCTTAAGCTCTTGGAAGTCTTATTAATGCATCGATAGATGCTCGAACACGGATCGCTCTCTATATCTACTCGGACATGTACAACATTGCCCTGGCTAACGACCCAGACACCACTTATTTCATTAATGCTCTGACGGATGGTCGAGCTCGTTACACCACCTGGGACTTAAAAAATCATTGGGCACATTATTTATGATAATCGACGAATGCTCGGATGTTGATATTTCTTTAATTTCAGTATTGATTATCTGGCTCTATGATTCTTGACCTGCAGGATGATCAAGCATATCCGAGGCTCATCTCGGCAAATGATTGGAAAAATATTTCTATATATTTAGTCCCGAAGATATTTGCCACACATGTCGCATTTTATCCCCGAAAAATGGTTGGTTTGGATAATTCTTATATTCAGTCCCAACAGATGGTTGGCACAGTCGATTAATGATCAACATTGCATTTATTGGAACGTTAGTTTTCACTAACACTACATGATCATTCGTAATACTTGCTCGGTCCTTTTTGCCTCGGCGGATGCTCGATCATGGATCACATGTAATATCTACCAGATCCCCTATAGTTTTTGCCTCGAAAGGCATTCAGGCATCATTTAAAGTATCAATGCTCCGACAGATGCCCAGGCATGGGTCGTTCGCAACATCTACTAGGTCATTTGCAATTTTGCCTTGACGGACCCGCAGCTTCGATGGATAGTAGACATTGTGTGATCACGTCTCAAGCTCCAGTAAACAGTTGGGAAATACAGTTCTTATTTAATTCAAACTCGTCGAATAAAAAGTTGGGCGATCTGTACAACAAAGATCTAATAACATATAAAGCAGCATGAAGAGCAACGATCAACTATATTTATCAACAAGGGCGAATCCTCCCTGCAAGAAGTCACATATCCAGCAAAATCACAGTCAACAAGAAGAACATGTTAATAATAACACTAGACCACCCTTAATGTATCGAGCAACATCATCAGACAACCCACGGTTATTGACGATCACCAAGCGACGAATTAACGCGTCATCAACACTAAGATATCCACTCCAGAGGAACAACGTTTCTTAAACGCTATATCAGATCAACGCATTTCTACACAAGGACACTTTGAACTCATATCAATTTCTTTTGGTGCACGAGCTATATGGAGTCTTCCACAGCCTCCTGCAACCACCATGCATGGTCAACGAACAAGTGTGCCCCGAGGAATGATACATTACACGGAGCTATATGAGCAAGATACTCCTAAATTATATCCAGCTCGACGAACGATCAACGTGACACTCTTCAACACAACAAAGGACTGAGGAATGATCGGGCACACTTATCATCTTAGTTATACATATCAAATGACTCGATGGACGGTTGGGCAGTCTTCTCTTCACAACTCGATTAGGGGATCCATGGCAACGATGACACGTGAATATATTCACAGCCGCATTTAAAGCAAAATAGAGGAGTTTAACTCAGTACAGATGCCAACATGGTTAACACCGGAATTAATCTTTCAAATAACGATAAAGACCAAGCTTGATTTAGTTACAACAGCCTTTTTGCTTATTCCCACTAAATTAAGTATGTCTACAGGCCTTTGTCATCTCCAAACACAAATGGCCTCACGAGTTGCCCATGCAATAATAAAAGCCCTACGGGGGATCCCTAAGCAAAAAGCCAACTGAGGTTGGTCGCTAACTATGTTGGTCGGTTAAAATCTTGAACAGGTGGATGGCCCTTAAACCAAGTGCATTTTTGCCATCGCCTTTTAGGCCTAAGGAAGTGTGACGGCACAACCTAAAAGGTAAAATAGGCGGATATTTACATGCGAGGTATGAGAAAATGGAAAAATGCAAACGTAATTGGTATTGCATTAAATTGCGGGAAAATCCTAAGTACAATAAGCATACCGATTACATATCACATGTTAGAAAACCCAATGAAGGGTCTTGCCCCAACTAGGTACATGCTTGAGCAGGGCTCGACGCATAGGCTTTTGGTCGGCCTATCCAATTGGACCATACGAAAAAACTAAGGCAGGGTCTTACCCCTACTAGGTACATGCTCGAGAAAATCTCGACGCATAGGCTTCTGGTTAGCCTCTCCAATTGGACCATATGAAAAACCTAAGGCAGGGTCTTACCCCTACTAGGTACATGCTCGAGCAAGGCTCGACACATAGACTTTTGGTCGACCTATCCAATTGGACCATATGAAAAACCTCATGCAGGGTATTACCCCTACTAGGTACGTGCTCGAGTAAGGCTCGACGCATAGGCTTTTGGTCAGCCTCTATAATTGGACCATATGAAAAACCTAATACAAGGTCTTACCCCTACTAGGTACGTGCTCGAGCAAGGCTCGACGTATAGACTTGTAGTCGGCCACAGTAATAGACCATACACGATCAAAATACAAGGAGATGCCTTAAACTTAATGCACGCTCGAGAAAGCCTCAGCAGACGAATTCTGAACAGGCCTGTAGTCGGCCTCACGAATTGGGCCATGTAATAAAACAGACAATGAACTACGTTCGACCTGATCCCAAGAGGGTACGTAGGCAGCTCGACACTCTCGAGTCCGGTTCCCATATTAATTGAACTTCTCTCAACTCAAGCCAAGCATTCATCTAAAAACCTATGAAGGCGAGAAGATCAACCAAAGAAGGCTTAAAAGTTGAACGACAGCTCAAAGATCGCCATTCTAGTTCACATCAACAACTCCATACATTTAAAGAGATTATGAACCAGCTCCCAGCTCATCTCAGAATCAACTCAGCTGAAATGCGACCTGTGGGGCTATTGTGGGGGCAATAAATATGCATACGTAATAGCATGACACGTGACGAGCACCCCTGGTCAATATGGCAAGCATCAGACGCGCCAGTAATATAGGGACGACTAAAGTCCTTAATAAACTAAAAGACCTAGGAGCAGTATCTAATCGGAATCAAACTCCACAAAGATAGGACTCATCCATATTTGTTACTCATCCATATTTGTAACCCTAATGTAACCCCTAACTCTATATAAAGGGGACACCCCCCATTGTGAAAGGGGGATTAGAAGCGAGAGAAACACTCTCATGTAAAACTCTCTATCATTCTAATGAAACACACCAGCAGTCCCGTGGACGTAGGCCATTCATGGTCGAACCACGTAAATCTTTGTCTTTATCGTATTTATCTTTATACTTGAATCGTGATGAATTGGCACCTCCCAACGGGTGAGATTTTTTGCACCTACATATTCTTTTAGTTACTTTGTTCTCGTCATTTAAGATTGGTTTAAGAGTGTATATACAATTAACTTGGTGATGATTCAATTTCAAGAAATGTTCCGTAAATGCCCAAACCTACCATCCTCCACGTAAATGCCATGCAAAGCCCAGTCCCAATATAAATACCCTTCACAACCATCCCTCACGTCCATCTCCACATTATCAAATAAGAGAATATACATCACGAAGGAAAATCTCACAATCATAGCTTCTATTCTAATATCCCTCCCCAACCACCACCATTGGTGTGAGGGGTTCCAGAACTAATGGGGGTGGAAACAACTCGTGGAAAGGGACAACATGAGATTGGGATTTTGGTTTATTCTTCTCCCTCCCATCACTCTATTTATTTTCTATTTGAATTATTTCCTTTTTCGATTATTTTATGTTTTCTAGTGTTTTTTATACTTTTATTCTTTTTTGTTATTTTTAACTTTGTGCATTAATTTATTAATTGATAAGTTGTGTGTGTTGCAAGTGGACATTAAATGTAGTGTTTCGCCAATCAGAAAAGGTATTAAACTTCAAACCAATTACTAAATGGTACTAGAATAAAAAAATGATTAATTATGGAGTTATTTAAGTATAAAAACATTTAATTACTACTATAAACAACACATGCACATACCCAAAACTACGTATTTTAGAGGTGTATTTCAGCTAGATATGTGAGATGGCATTTGAATGAATGAGAGTCGGTGAGAAAAGTTCCTCCTTCTCTCTAAACCCCCCTCTTGTCCTAATTAATCCTACACTCTTTGTATGGGATCAAGTTCACATTATTGCTTGCATTTTGATCCTAAGCCATTTGATATTCTTAATTACCCAACACTTTTAGATACATCTATTGTCAACAATCAAAGTCATGTAAGTCCATCTCGTTAACCATCTTTTGCAGAAGTCCTTGTTTAGAAAAGCACTGCTCAGGTGCATGTCACGAAGTAATGACTATCTCTACCTCCTCTTTCTGCTCAATAAATGCGTGATGATTCCTTAGCTGTGAGGCTGCTGGATGATTCTTACTAATAAGTTTTTAATGACTGGAGCTCCTCTACACTCATTGATCGAATTTCTCTTGCGAAAGGTGACAAACCATGGAAGCTTTCGGAATTAAAAATGGACCTCACTTTTGTTTGGAAGTTACCAACGCTTGGGTGGTAAGTGTATTTCAACATTCGTTTCTCATCTGATGCTAAAATGAGTGAGGTTCTGAGTCTTCGTAGCTTTATACCCTTTACTGGTTCTTTTAAGTTTATAAATGGATTCTTGATTTCAACCCAGAATTGCATGTAATTTCTATTGGTACTATTTGGGTAAGATTTGTGGGGTTGTGTCAAGATTAGTGGGACCCGCACCTTCCTCTCCAAACTTCTAGGGGTGTGGATCTCCCATTGGGTATTGATAAAGACACTTTGGAGCGGACTTATGGTAATTTTGCAAGAGTTCTTATTGAAGTTGATTTCTCCACTAAACCTCCTGACTGTACCTTGGTTGAAAGAGGTGAGGGAACATTTATTGTCAACATTGTTTATGAATATTTCCCTATGATTTGTAATTTTTTCAAATTTGTTGGTCATTCCATTAATGAATGTACGAACATACAAAAAGAAGTGGCAGTACTAAACCCAAATGCTCAAAAAATTGTCTTCAAACAACAAACCAGCTGCTGGCTTAAACAGTTCAAAATATCTAATGATTACACTTTTGTGGCTAAAACTTGGATAACTCTGATTTTGGTTATCCCAGAGATGGTATGTTGGTCACTGGGTCAACCTCTGATGAGACAAAGCTAATAGCCTCCGGTAAATGTGTTCAACCAGTGTTGGGAACTGCCTTTACTGAGATGCTGTTTACAGTTAACAACAAGGCATCTTTGGTTGAGTCATCACATGTCTGCCCCGATATTACTCCTTATTTTGATGGTATGGGCCACATACATATATATTGAAGACAATTATGCCTCAAATGATCATGCTCTGCATAGAGCCAATACATTCCACCATTTTTCTTCATATGATAATGCTGAGACCCCCCTTGATATTATGGATAGAAATATTATTGTTAATGCCCATGATTTGGCATCTGATATTCCTAAATTGAATAATTCTCTCGAACATCTTATTTCACGTGTTGCTTCATCTATGACTAAGGTGATCCCCTCTCATGCTTTGAATACTAATGCTTGTAGGATTGTCCAACTCAATGGACATCAGGTTAATGTGAGGAGTCACAATGTTAATGGTTCACGTGCTGCTGATGTGGGAAATGTTCATGCTTGAAATCAAACATTTGTTCCCCTGCTCGCACCACTGGTTGTCGTGTCTCCCCTTGTGCAACTCAGGTAAGTCCATCCCATGCCATAATGACCAATGTTTGCACGTCTTTTGGACTTGTGGAACATCACACTAAAGCTCCCAGGGACACCCCAAACACTGAAGCTCAATTGGAATTCATAACTGTCTGTATAAAGAATTCTCAAGATTCCCCACATAGGATAGGCCTTTATGTTGAATTACCTTTAGTAACAGATTCGGGTCACGCATGTGTGAGTGAGGAAAGTGAACAAGTGAGGCTTTTGAAAATATTTTCAATTCAGGCCTTCATTACGTGGTTGATGATAGTGAGGATGACTTCTACAAATCTCATGGCCTGGACTTTGATGCTCTTTTTAGAAAAGAGGAAAATTACCAAAAAATTTATCTCTGTTTTTTTCCTTAAGCAAGTCTAAAAAACCTGCTATCAACCATAAAGCTAAAGAGGATATTTTTCTTCTTGTAGACTCCAAGTCTTTTTCGAAACTAGCTGATGAAGAATTTGAAAAGATAAGTGAATGATTAGGCAATCTGTTGAATGAAGGGATAATTTCTGTTGGAAAATTGGAATATAAATGGGTATTTAAAGCTGTCCAGATTTTTCTGGACAGATTTTTGAGCAACTTTGAGCTCAAATTTAGGTGGGACCCACACTACGGAAATTGTGGGACCTTATACGAACGCGTTCACCTCCGCAAGGAGATTAACGTAGTATATTCATATGTCCAATTTCAATAAGTTATGAATGATAATTATGTCCCCAAAGTGACTCACAAAGCAATGAAAGTTAATGAATTGGGTGTGTTTTAACTCTTGTCCCACATTGGAAGAGTAGTGGAATTTTGATGAGTTAATAACACCCCAAGTATGGACTAAGGCTTGGATGCCTTGGGGGTATCCCAACTCTTTGAAGGGGAGATGACCTAAGCTATGCTCGGGTTGACTTTCGGTCAAAAGTCCACACGCGCGCGCGCGTCCGTCCGTCCGTCCGGCTCGGTTCGGCTCGGGCTTGGGCTTGGGCTTATAAAAATTCTTAAATTTTTGGGCCGAATCTAATTAACTTTCTGGGCTTTAATTAATTAATTACGGAATTAATTAATCTTTAATTAACTGATAATCAGTTAATTTCAAGAGTCAGCAGTTAACCAAATTAACTGCTTTGACAGTTAATTTCGGTTTTGACTGTTCCCAACAGTCAAGACATTTACTATAAATAAAATGTTACCCCCTCAGTTTTAACTACTGAAAAATTCCGAAATTGCTACTGCATTATTTCCTCTGCCCAGAAAATTATTTTCTTCATTTCTGCATTGCATGTTCTTGGTTCTGTTGAGTACAAACACAGAAATTGTGTTCGCTGGGATTATTCATTGCTGTGCTGCTTGATTAAATCCGAAAATCCGTTCTATCTTGGGAGGCAATTATTCATTAAACTCAAGCACGTTGGAGGAATAATTTTGTCTTAAGGAGACTGTTGAACAGGGCTCGGATTTCTTTCTAATTATTATTAATATTTCTGCAAATTCTAGTAAGTATTTCATTTCTATTATTCTGTTTCTATTCTGTCATTATTTTAATTGTTCATAATTCTGTACAATTGTTATTTATAAATAGTAGACATAACAATCTTAAGACAAAATTAATTAGTTCTACTGTTTTTTGTGTACAGAATTTTTTTTATTACAGAAATTTATTTGTTTGAAATAAAATCTGTTTTGACAGAAAATTGAATTAATTTACTGCTTTATTGTAGAAATTAGTAAAACAGTTTTAATATAGAAATTAGTTTCTATACTGTTTTTATATTCTGTTTTAGAAAATAAAATTTTATTTGTGTACTCTTGTTAAAATCTGTTTATCTAAAAATTTTTTTATCTTAAATTATAATTCTGTTTTGTACGGAATTCTTTTTATTATTAAAAATTAGTGTGACACAGATTTTATAATTTAATTCTGTTTTGTACGGAATTCTGTTTATATTTCACTTTTATTCTGAATTATTATTTGAATTCTTTTGGAATTCATTTATTGTGAATCATATTTGGAGGAAATTGTTGCACAGAATTTTGTATTCTGTTTTGATTAATTCATTATATATGAATTTTATCATTGATAAAAATTCTGTTTTTGTAACAGAAATGGAATCGCAAAGTACGAACACTACTCCTACGAAACTGATTGTCACCAACACAAGTGTGACTGCACCCGTATCTATGCCACACGGGGAGAAACCTGAAAAGTTCATTGGGGCTGACTTCAAACGTTGGCAAGGACAAATGTACTTCTATCTCACTACCTGCCAACTGGGCAGGTTTGTATATGAAGATTGCCCCTCTATTCAAGAGGGAGATGATGCTGAAAAGGTTGCTGCTGTCGATGCTTGGAAGCACTCGGACTACCTATGCCGAAATTATATTTTGGCCTACTTGGACAAGACTTTGTACCATGTCTATTGCACTATCAAAACTTCCAAGGAATTATGGAATTCTTTGGAAAAGAAGTATAAAACTGAAGATGCTGGGATGAAGAAATTTATCGTTGGGCGTTTTCTGGACTTCAAAATGGTTGATTCTAAATCTGTGATCTCGCAAGTGCAAGAATTCCAAGTGATCCTCCACGACATTCATGCTGAAGGAATGTCAATCAGTGAAACTTTCCAAGTTGCTGCAATTGTTGAAAAGTTTCCACCTTCTTGGACTTTGTTCAAAAACTATCTCAAGCACAAGCGTAAGGAGATGAATGTGGAGGAGTTGGTGGTCCGGCTAAGAATCGAAGAAGACAACCGTGAATCTCAAAAGAAAAGTGGGAAGAATCCGATGGAAACAAAGGTCCATGTCGTTGAAGGTCCTAAAAAGAACAAACGAAAATATGATGGGGAAAGCACTTCTAAACATAACAAGAAAAAGTTCAAAGGCAAATGCTACAATTGTGGTAAACCGGGACACCGCTCAAGTGAGTGTCGTAAGCCTAAGAAGCAAAATAAAAATAACTCTCAAGCAAATGTGACTGAGGGTGACCATATCACCAATGATTTGGCGGATATGAATCTTTCTGCCGTTGTCTCTGAATGTAACTTGGTTGGAAATACCAAGGAATGGTGGGTGGACACTGGAGCCACACGACATATTTGTGCAAACAAATGGATGTTCTCCACCTATAAGCCTTTGGAAAATGAGGAGAACCTTTTTATGGGAAATTCTTCCACTTCTAAGGTGGTGGGACAAGGAAAGATTGCTTTGAAAATGACTTCTGGAAAGGAACTTACTCTCAACAATGTTCTTCACGTGCCTGATATCCGAAAGAATCTGATTTCGGGATCTCTCCTTACTAAGAATGGTTTCAAGCTTGTGTTTGTGTCGGATCGCTTTGTGTTGTCTAAAAATGACATGTATGTAGGAAAGGGCTACCTAAATGAGGGGCTCTTTAAATTGAATGTTCTTACTGTAACTCCTAAAACATCTGTTTCTATGAATGAAGTTGCTAGTTCTTCTTATTTGATTGAGTCATCTAATATTTGGCATGCTAGATTGGGACATGTTAATTTTGATACATTGCGTAGATTAATTAACTTGGATTTTTTGCCAAAATTCAATATAGATAAAAATCATAAATGTGAAATTTGTGTGGAATCTAAATTAGCTAGATTACCTTTCCATTCTATTGAAAGGATAACTGAACCTTTAGATTTAATTCACACCGATATTTGTGATTTAAAATTTGTTCAAACTAGAGGTGGGAAAAAGTATTTTATTACTTTTATTGACGATTGCACAAAATATTGCTATGTATATTTGTTACATAGTAAAGATGAGGCTATTAATGCATTTAAACAATATAAAAATGAAGTTGAGAATCAATTAAGCAAAACGATAAAGGCTATTAGAAGTGATAGAGGAGGTGAATATGAATATCCATTTGAGGAATTTTGTTCTGAAAATGGGATTATTCATCAAACAACCGCTCCTTATTCTCCTCAATCGAATGGTGTTGCTGAACGCAAAAACCGTACTTTGAAAGAAATGATGAACTCAATGTTATTAAGTTCAGGAGCTCCACAAAATTTGTGGGGGGAAGCCTTACTTTCTGCTAATTACATTCTCAATAAAGTACCTCACAAAAAGACTCACAAGACACCTTATGAATTATGGAAAGGTCGAAAACCTTCCTATAAATATTTACGAGTGTGGGGGTGCTTAGCCAAAGTGATGGTTCCTAAACCTAAAAAGGTAAGAATAGGGCCAAAAACCGTGGATTGTGTATTCATCGGTTATGCTACTAATAGCAGTGCATATCGATTTCTAGTTTGTAAATCTGAGATTTCGGACATTCATGTAAATACGGTTATTGAATCGAGGGATGCTTCATTTTTTGAAAATGAATTCCCGTATAGCATGACCCGAGAATCTGGTCCTCCTAAAAGGACATATCAAGCTACTACAAGTGGTACTCATCAACCTATTGAATCAATAGAGGATGAACCAAGACGTAGTAAAAGAGCAAAAACCTCGACTTCTTTTGGTTCGGATTTTCTAACATATTTGTTAGAAAATGAACCTCAATCGTATAAAGAAGCTATATCCTTACCCGATGCTTCCAATTGGAAAGAAGCAATTAATAGTGAAATTGAATCCATATTACAAAATCATACATGGGAACTAGTGGATCTTCCACCAGGTTCAAAACCGTTAGGTTATAAATGGATCTTCAAAAAGAAATTGAAGGCCGATGGATCAATTGATAAATATAAAGCTAGACTTGTAGCTAAAGGCTATAGGCAAAAGGAAGGGTTGGATTACTTTGACACATATTCACCGGTAACAAGAATAACGTCCATTCGGATGTTAATAGCAATAGCTGCTATTAATGGACTTGAAATACATCAAATGGATGTAAAAACTGCATTCTTAAACGGTGAACTAGACGAGGAAATTTATATGGAGCAACCTGAAGGGTTCAAAGCTCCCGGACAAGAAGGAAAAGTATGTAAGCTTGTTAAATCACTATATGGATTAAAACAAGCACCTAAACAATGGCATGAAAAATTTGATAATGCAATGTTATCAAATGGTTTCAAAATTAATGAATGCGATAAATGTGTTTACTTTAAATACATTCATAATGGATATGTCATTGTATGCCTCTATGTTGATGATATGCTTATCATGGGTAGTAACTTGGAAATTGTCAAAACTACAAAACAAATGTTGAGTAGTAGATTTGACATGAAAGATATGGGAATCGCCGATGTTATATTAGGAATTAAAATTTCTAGAACATCGGATGGACTTATATTATCTCAATCTCATTACATTGAGAAAGTTCTTGAAAAATTCAAGAAGTATGATATTAGTCCTACCAAGACACCTGTAGATATAAATTTACATCTAGCAAGAAATAATGGTGAAAGCATATCTCAACTAGAATATTCTCGTATTATCGGCAGTTTAATGTATGTCATGAACTGTACGCGACCGGACATAGCATACTCAATAAGTAAGCTAAGTCGATTTACGAGTAATCCAGGAAGAGATCACTGGAAAGCAATATTGAGAGTTTTGGGTTATTTAAAATATACTCAAAACTATGGATTGCATTACTCAAAATATCCAGCTATTCTTGAAGGACATTGCGATGCAAATTGGATATCTGATACAAAAGACTCTAAGTCTACGAGTGGGTATGTGTTTACCCTCGGAGGTGCAGCCGTATCTTGGAAATCCTCAAAACAAACGTGCATTGCTAGATCAACAATGGAATCTGAATTCATTGCACTAGACAAAGCTGGAGAAGAAGCTGAATGGCTTCGAAATTTCTTAGAGGATGTTCCAAATTGGTCTAAACCTGTGCCCGCAATATGTATACATTGCGATAGCCAATCAGCGATTGGAAGAGCACAAAATCACATGTATAACGGAAAGTCACGACATATTCGTCGTAGACACAATACCGTTAGACAACTTCTCTCAAACGGAATTATCACAATTGACTATGTAAAGTCAAAAGATAATATATCGGATCCACTAACGAAAGGTTTAAACCGAGAGCAAGTTGAAAGATCATCGAGAGGAATGGGTCTAAAGCCTATAAATAAATAAGAATCAATATAGTGGCAACCCAACCTAGCTGACTGGAGATCCCAAGATCTAGGTTCAATGGGCAAACCGAACTACGTTGTATTCAGTAAGCACTGGAGGATATTTAATCCTATCCATTCCAAAGATGAGACAGTGCATATCTGCCGCGATATTAGGATAAGTTATGCTTTTAATGACATCTATATCTTAGTACGTCTAAGTGGGGTATTGCAGAATACTCTTTATGGAAGTCACCTACGTAAGTAAGAAGGGGGCCACTTCTATGAGAATAATGAAAGGCATATTCTCTAAAATACTTACGGAACCAAGTGGTGTTCACGGCCAAAATGAACACAAACGTGAGAACCAACTGTGTTGAAGAATTGTTGTGTGAATACTGTTGTCTAGGTTTACAAAAACGGTTGACGGTTCAAGGACGTGAAGTCTACTGATTAACCAAGTAAATCCGATAGTATATCACTAAGGAAAGTTCAAGGCCACTAGGCTACTTCTCCCGATGCAATAAGTCTTCAGTTTTACTCAACCTGTGTCTGCATCTGCATCAGCATCTGTTTTGTTTTATTTATAGCGATATATCATTCATGTGGGGGATTGTTGGAAAATTGGAATATAAATGGGTATTTAAAGCTGTCCAGATTTTTCTGGACAGATTTTTGAGCAACTTTGAGCTCAAATTTAGGTGGGACCCACACTACGGAAATTGTGGGACCTTATACGAACGCGTTCACCTCCGCAAGGAGATTAACGTAGTATATTCATATGTCCAATTTCAATAAGTTATGAATGATAATTATGTCCCCAAAGTGACTCACAAAGCAATGAAAGTTAATGAATTGGGTGTGTTTTAACTCTTGTCCCACATTGGAAGAGTAGTGGAATTTTGATGAGTTAATAACACCCCAAGTATGGACTAAGGCTTGGATGCCTTGGGGGTATCCCAACTCTTTGAAGGGGAGATGACCTAAGCTATGCTCGGGTTGACTTTCGGTCAAAAGTCCACACGCGCGCGCGCGCGCGTCCGTCCGTCCGGCCGGCTCGGCTCGGCTCGGTTCGGTTCGGGCTCGGGCTTGGGCTTATAAAAATTCTTAAATTTTTGGGCCGAATCTAATTAACTTTCTGGGCTTTAATTAATTAATTACGGAATTAATTAATCTTTAATTAACTGATAATCAGTTAATTTCAAGAGTCAGCAGTTAACCAAATTAACTGCTTTGACAGTTAATTTCGGTTTTGACTGTTCCCAACAGTCAAGACATTTACTATAAATAAAATGTTACCCCCTCAGTTTTAACTACTGAAAAATTCCGAAATTGCTACTGCATTATTTCCTCTGCCCAGAAAATTATTTTCTTCATTTCTGCATTGCATGTTCTTGGTTCTGTTGAGTACAAACACAGAAATTGTGTTCGCTGGGATTATTCATTGCTGTGCTGCTTGATTAAATCCGAAAATCCGTTCTATCTTGGGAGGCAATTATTCATTAAACTCAAGCACGTTGGAGGAATAATTTTGTCTTAAGGAGACTGTTGAACAGGGCTCGGATTTCTTTCTAATTATTATTAATATTTCTGCAAATTCTAGTAAGTATTTCATTTCTATTATTCTGTTTCTATTCTGTCATTATTTTAATTGTTCATAATTCTGTACAATTGTTATTTATAAATAGTAGACATAATAATTTCTACCCACGCCTTCATTTTGGATCCCAAAATCGCCGAGCTAGAGCTGGTAAAACACATTTCCAGACTAATAGCCCCTCGTGAAGTCAAACTTGTGCATATCAAACATGCATATGCACGCAATGATCTCTAACATGTGATTTTGTATAATGTTATTCATTTTCTTAAGATATCTATAGTTCTTGTAAGCACCATCTTGGTGAGGTTTTTTCTCCTTTTAATAATAAATCCAAGGGGTTCCTATAATACCCCGTATTTTTATAATTAATTAAATCAGTAGAATTTAAATTAATTTGGAAGAATTTAGTTAAATAAATTCGTGGATAAATTATGTAGTGGCAATTACATGTTTACTTGATTCGTTTATGCATGTTATGTTTAATCGTAGAAAATAATTAGATGTTTATTAAATAATTGATATGTGGGGTTCGATCTAATTGGAAAATGTATAAGTTGGTTAGAAATAGTTTGGGCATGTTCCGGAATGATTTTGGGACTCGTTTAGGTATTTTAGACATCTAAAATTGGGCTCGGGTTATCGCTATACGATTTGGAGAGATTTTGGGTCAATCCGTTTATGAGTTCGGGTTCCTTTGGGGTCCCAAATGTGGAGGTTATGGGGCAACTCGGGATTAGTAGCTATTATAAATTAATTAGGTATTAAGAAAACACCTTCCATCCACCACAACTTGACCTAGCAGCCCCAAATCCAAGACCAAGAGAGGGAAGAAGATTAAGATCCAATAGAGGAGGCACTCAATCTTCAATATAAGGCAAGAATTTTGTTGCAAAAATTAATTTTCAATATACTTCTTCATTCATTGGTGTATTTTCTCATGAACTTTCATGCTTTCAATTTATGAATTGATGATAATAGGATATGATTAAACCTTAAGCATGTAGAGGAACAAATATGAATTTGACGTTAATGATTAAATAAATTGATGTCAAACCCAGAAATTTCAAATAAAGTGAATCTTGAATTGGCTATTAAACCCGTGTTGTAGGATCTTTAGTTGATGATTGTTATTATTCGTGTGTAGATCCTTAGAAATTGAGTGTGATTAAATGGAATATGGGATCAAAATCTGGGTTAAATAGACTATTACGCTGGGTTAAAATTTTGGGCTTGGGGAATAAAATCCTATGTTTATTGGGTTAATTAACAAACCTAACTGGTGTATCGTGTCATAAAGAACCTAACCTTATTGTAATCTAAATGGGCAAGGCATGGAGAGGAGGAACTGAGTTTGGTAAATGAATCCCGTAATGGAATTTGTAACAGGTTTGTCTTACAACCCAGGTGCGACCAATTCGGACTATAAGGCGAATATATTCAACCCGAGGCGAACCAATTCGGCCCTTGAGGCGAACTGGTTCATCCTCTGGGTCGTGTCAGGGTAGGACTGGAGAAAGGTCCGAGTTGTTTTTATGAACTCAAGAAAATATGTATGTGGCTATCCAAGTGAGCGGAGTATTTATTAAAAATGGGTTTGTGTCACTATTTTTATAAATGGGGATTTGGTAATTAACTAGATGGTTATTTCTTAAAGTGGGAGTTTCAATAGGAAATTAAATGGAACTCTTGGGGTTAATTATGAGGTTAATTACCTATACATATTGGGTGGTAATAATATTTATTTATGTGAACATACCTATGATCGTGGATGCCCTATCGGTTGGGATACGTGCATTTCAGGACTATAGCATGAGTCGACAGAGGTGGATTGGGCATTATATAGGTAATTACTTTAGGAACCACGTGGCGGCGCCACTAACGAGACGTGGATGTAGATTCTGGAATCCATTGTCAGCATTAGGTATGGATCGTTTAATGGTGTACTGCGTAGGGACCACCTTACTTGTATGTGTTTTATGATGTCAAGTGGGATGAGGGATTCCTCCGGACTTATCGATAGAGCTTCTAAGGTGTGTGTGTGTGTGTGTGTGTGTGTGTGTGTGTATATATATATATATATATATAAACTAACTGAGATTGAATACTTAGTCTAATGATGTAGACGGTCGATAATGAACCCAATACTATGTAAACTGGATAATAGATGTTATATCACTTTTGTGGGTAGTATAACTGGGGTACTCTGGGGATTTGGAGTACAGGTGTAGAAAATTAATTTCGATATATGGATTCTTATAGATGGATCGTGTATTAATTATTGTTACGATCATCATTCTTTCACTTTTAGGGACTTGAGTGATATGTGTGTAGTATTGCACTTAGATGAGGGGTCATCTACTTATCGCATATAAGTGTCGATAGGTGGTATATGCTTTGAATTAATTGTATTATATTATATTAATTTTTATAAGTTAATTCTTGCAACTCTAGGGTGTTGACCTAATTTATAAAAATATTTATCCCCCCAGGTTTACCTAGACGGGGACATTAGAGCTGACGAGGTATCAGACTTACGATCACACATTGTTCATCAGATATCAGCTCATTGATTCTAGTCTATGTTGCTATTTCCTTTCACTTATTTGTTTCTGATATTATATGGGAACAAGCCCAGGGTCTATTATTTTAAATCATTTGAGACAGTCGTATTTATGTTGAGTTTTGTTTTTAAGTCAGTAAATCAGTTTTTATCGTGCATGTTGTTTTCAAAATACAAATGTGTTATTGTGGGTTGATGCTTAGAATGATATAGATTAATAGACAAGCCCCATCTTTGATATATTTTGTCTGGACAACCTTTACGTGAAAAATGGGGGGTTGTTACAGTTGGTATCAGAATCGGGGTCTAGACTCATTAGGATATGTGTTGCGTTCATTATGTTGTGCAAGGACTTTTTTTTATAAGTAGAGTCGATGACTAGGAATCATTGTATTCTTTGCGATATGTTAACAATGCGAACCTTGGTTTCTTTATGATGGTAAATAGTACGAGAGGTAAACCACGACGTGTCACACACATGATGTAGAGGAGGGGGATCAATACGAGCCGTAGCCAAACCTAGAGCCACCATTAGCCCCACTTGTGGTTGGTCCAATAGAGATTGCCACTATTGCGACTCACTCATGGCCGTTATGCTACAGCATTTCCATCCACCGCAGCAGTAACATCCACCACCATCACCCCCGTAGCAGCTGGTACTACCAGTGCAGACACCTGGTTCAGTATGGGATAGAGCAAGGGAGGCCTTCACTAAAGTCCGCCCACCGGATTTTGCTGGGAGTCCTGACATTTTGGTAGCCATCCAGAGGAGAAAGGATATACAGTGACACTTGAGGGTGGTAGAGTGCACACCGGTGGAAAAGTAGATGTTAGCTTCATTGCGACTGGATGGGGGTAGCTTTGAAGTAGGAGTCTTTCACCACATTGGAAGAGAGAGACATATTCATGATTGATGAGTGTTGATGCCGATAAGATGGCTTGGGGGGGAAGTTCGATGGAAAGTATTTCCCATCGGTAATGAAATCTGATATGAGAAGAAAGTCCATAGACCTTAACCAGAAAGGTCATACAGTAGTTAATTAGGACGATGGGTTTACCATATTGTTCTATTTTTCTCAGGATGAGGTAAATATGGAAGAAAAGAATTAAAAAGTTTGTGTTGGGTACAACCCAGTACATCAGGAAGTCTTTGTTATGGAATCTTACTTTCACTTCCTATACCCCAATAGTGAATGCCTCTTTACTACATTGTCAGGATCACAGAGCATTTTAGAAAATTAAGGGAGAGAAGATACTTAGCCCAAAAATGTCAAAATAACAAGGTAAGAAGAATGGGGGCAATAATCAGGGACCAACAGTTTAGGGGGACACAGTTTTGTGATAAAAAAAATAGATAAGGAGGTTCCGATGATCAGAACAGGCGGGGCCAATAGGGCCAGGGCCAGTAACAGTGGGGCCACTAGGGTCAGGGAGGTATGATCTAGGCTAACAGGGCCGACAACCAAATATGCATATTTCATAGGAATTTCTACAGTTCTGGAGAGAGAGGTCATACATAAAAGAGGTGTCCTCGGGGTAATCATGGATCACGGAAGTAAGGCAGATAACGCATGTATCCAGTTTCTAGCCCCATGGATTACAACGCCAGCTCTACTAGTGCCAATCATCTTACCTGAGGGGAAACAACCACAATTGCAGTATGGGTGGGTGTACCATATGACATAGGGAGAGGGACCATCGCCAGTTCACATAGTCGAGGGTATATTACCTATCAATAGGCATGTGGGTCATATTTTATTTGGCACTAGTGCACCTCATTCATTCGTCAGTACTAGTTTTTCATATGAGTCATGGATGATAGATTGCACATCTAATATAGTACTTTATATTAATTCACCCATGGGTAGAGGGGCACACAGATATTCAGTATGTAGAGGTATAGGTATTTAGATTGGGCAACTTACGTTTGTGATAAACTTTTTGGTATTAGATATGACTGAGTACGACATCATCTTAAGTATGAATTGGTTAGCTACGTACAGAGCATGTGTTAATTATTACGGTAGGTCCATCGTCTTTACCATTCCGGGGCGACACATGTACCTGGTTGTGATGACGCACCTCGGGGGTGGGTTAAGCACGCATATGTATTATATCGAGGAGACAATTTCTTTAGAGGTCATTGTGTTGCTAGATTGCATCCCGGTAGTTAGTGACTTTATTAACGTATTTGGGGAGATTTCAGGGTTTCCACCTAGTAAGGAGATATAGTTTATGATTGATTTGATCTCTAGTATGAGAACCGTCACTCATGCACCATATCAGATGGTTCATCTAGAGATGAGGGAGCTTAGGGACCAAATTCAGCAGTTACTGGGTCATGAGTTTATTCATAAGAGTACTTGTCTGTGGGGTGCTCGAGTTCTATTTGTCACAAAGAAGAAATGATCTTTGAGACTTTGTATCATCTACCGTTAGTTAAACAAGGTCACTATATAGAAGAAGTATCCATTGCCCTATATTGATGACATGTTCAACCAACTGAGGGGTGTAATGCGTTTCTCTAAAATTGATTTTAGATCGGGGTATCGTCAGCTGAGGGTTCAGGAGTAAGATGTCAACACCTCTGACGAGATATGGGTTGTGTGAGTTTTTAGTTATGCTTTTTGGGTTGACCAATGCACTGACTGTGTTTATGGATCTAGTGAATAGGGTATTCTATTATTTCCTAGACAAGTTTGTTATCTTGTTCATAGATGGCATACTAATTTATTCTCGAATTGTAGAAGAGCATGCACAACATTTAATGGCAGTCTTGTAGACATTACAGGACCATAAACGTTATGTTATGTTCGGGAAATATGGTTTTTGGTTACGAGAGGTTCAGTTTTTGGGCCACATCATATCTAAGAGGGGGATACCGGTTGACCTTAAAAAGGTTTCTGTTGTGATACCCATTACACCCATGGACGTGCGTAACTTTTCTGGGATTGGGAGGGTACTATCATCGATTCATACAGGGGTTCTCAAAGATAGTCGGGCCCCTAAATAACTTTATGATAAAGGATGTACCATTTATTTGGGATTATGTATGTCAATAGGCCTTTGATGAACTAAAGGCTCTAGTACTTGCTTTACCTAGAGGATGGATAGACTATAAGGTCTTTACGGATGCGTCCTTATTGGGACTTGGAGAGGTGTTGATGGATGAGGATAGGTCGATAGCTTATGCTTCTCAAAAAATAAAGCCTCATGATGGACATTACCCCAGTCACGACTTGGAGTTAGCAGCCATGGTATTTTCTTTACGTATGTAGATTCATTATCTCATGGGAGAGAAATTTTAACTATTTATAGACCATAAGAACCTATTGTACTTGTTCACGCAGAGAGAGTTGAATATGAGATAGCATAGATGTCTAGAGTTTGTAAAAGACCACCAGTTTGATATTCAGTACCTCCTCGGGAAGGCAAATATATTAGAGGATGGTTTGAGCCACAAGCCGATAATGGAGTTAGCGGCAGTGTGGAAAGCGATGTTGAAATCAATTCATTCTCATGATGCGTTGAAACGTGCTTTAATGATGGTTTTCACCATCACACCCGAGATCATTATTGTGGTCATCAAGGCACAGGCAGGCGACCATGTTTTCTAGAAGAAGGCCAAGAAGTTATTTTCTGAGGGGACAGAGCACTGCTAGATTGTCTTAGATAATGAATCAAGATTTCAGGGTTGGTTGGTAGTTCCAGAGGATGAGGACTTGAGGCGAGTCATTATGATAGAGGCTCGCGAGTGTCATTTTACAGTACATTCCAATTGGGATAAGATTTACCAAGACATGAGGCCCCAGTATTAGTGGGCAGGCATGAAGAAGGACACGACATTTTTATGTCTAAGTGTGACACTTATCAGTCTATAAAGGTGGACCGTCAACTTCTTGCGGGTGTTCTACAACCTCTTGAGATCCCGATGTAGAAATAGGAGATCATTTCCATGCAAATAATTATAGGGGGTCCTACGTCATAGCAAGGACACAATTTTACATGGGTGATCATTTACAAATTGATAAAGGTGGCTCAACTACACTTCAGAGCAGTACGCTAGGCTTTTCCTTATAGATATTGTGAAATTTTATGGGGTACAACTCAATATTGTATCTGATAGAGACAAGATATTTGTGTCCCACTTTTGAAGGACTTTCCAGTAAGCCTTGGAGGAAAAGTTGAGATTGAGCACCTCAGAATCAAACAATTAATCTCCTCTCCTGGTCGATGTCAGGCTAATGGTCAGACTAAGGTTACAAATAGAACTATCCTTGATGGGATAAAAAAAGCTGAAAGATACAAAAGGTAGGTGGACTGAAGAATTACACACAGTATTATGGGCCTACAGGATAACAGTCAAAACTCCTATGGGGGAGACCCCTTTTATGTTGGCTTATGGTTCAAAAGTTGTCATCCCTACTGAGGTTGAATTTCCTACTCATAGAACTCAGATGTACGACCCTCAAGGAAATGCGGTAGAGAGAAGATTCAACCTTGACCTAATTGAAGAAAGGAGAGATAATGTCAAGGTAAGGCAAGAAGCCTACCAACAAAGGACTACAAAATTCTATAATCAGAGGGTAAAAGAAAGGCTGATAGTCGTGGGAGATTTAGTTCTAAAGAATACATGGAAGAAACCCAACAAGCTCCATTCCAATTTGCATGGACCCTATAGATTTACTGATGAAGTTGTTCTAGGCACCTATCGGTTGTAGAACCTTGAGGGATAACCTTTCTCAAATTCCTAAAATTCTGATCATTTGAAGAAGTATTATCAATAAGTTCATAGTTTTCTTATAACACATGTATTTGATTTAGAAGAATGAATATAAAATATTATCGATGTTCCCCTTATCATACTTGTTTATCCAAATATTTATATCAATGATCCCCTTATCATACTTGTTTATACAAATATTTGTATAAATAGTAGGCTTCAGAACATCATTCGTGGTGAAGTAAGCTTGAGAAATCCTTGGCAAACCCTCCTTCGATAGAGATGATAGTGCTTGGATGGGATAACCATCCATACACTCATAAAAAGACAAGGAAGGGTTTAATATAAGATGAAGCATCATTTATTTGGTGATCTCAGACCTTAAACATCATTAATGTGGTGTAATATGAGATGAAACAATATTTATTTAGTGATCTCGGACCTCAAACGTCATTAATGTGGTGTAATATGAGGTTAAACATCATTAATTTGATAAAATATGAGATGAAACATCATTTATTTGGTGATCTTAGACCTTTAACATCATTAATTTGGTGAAATATGGGGTTAAACATCATTTATTTGGTGATCTCAGACCTCAAACATCATTTATTTGGTGATCTCAGGCCGTAAACATCATTAATTTGGTGAAATATGAGATGAAACATCATTTATTTGGTGATCTCAAACCTTGAACATCATTAATTTGGTAAAATGTGAGGTTAAACATCATTTATTTAGTGATCTTAGACCTTAAACTTCATTAATGTGGTGTTATATGATATGAAACATCATTTATTTGGTGATCTCAGAGCTTTAGCATCATTAATGTGGTGTAATATGAGGTTAAACATCATTAATTTGGTGAAATATGAGATGCAACATCATTTATTTGGTGATCTCAGACCTTAAACATCATTAATTTTGTGAAATATGAGGTTAAACATCATTTATTTGGTGATCTCAGACCTTAAACATCATTTATTTGGTGAAATATGATATGAAACATCATTTATTTAGTGATCTCAGACCTTGAGAGCATTATTAATTTGGTGAAATATGAGGTTAAAGATCATTTATTTGGCGATCTCATACCTTAAACATCATTAATTTGATGAAATATTAGATGAAACATCATTTATTTGGTGATCTCAGACCTTGAACATCATTAATTTCGTAAAATATGACGTTAAACACCATTTATTTGGTGATCTCAAACCTTTAACATCATTAATATGGTGTAATATGAGGTTAGACATCATTAATTTTGGGAAATATGAGATGAAACATCATTTATTTGGTAATCTCAGACCTTGAACATCATTAATTTGGTGAAATATGAGGTTACACATCATTTATTTGGTGACCTCAGACCTTAAACATCATTTATTTGGTGAAATATGAGACGAAACATCATTTATTTAGTGATCTCAGACCTTGAGAACATCATTAATTTGGTGAAATATGAGGTTAAACATCATTCATTTGGTGATCTCAGACCTTAAACATCATTAATTTGGTGAAATATTATATGAAACATTATTTATTTGGTGATCTCAGACCTTGAACATCATTAATTTGGTGAAATATGAGGTTAAAAATCATTTATTTGGTGATCTCAGATCTTAAACATCAAGAAACATCATTAATATGACGAGATAAAATGTATTGATAAGAAGACAGTAATAGACACGAGGCATAATGGAATTAGACTTTCATTATTGATAAGTGAGATTACAAAAATTTACCTGCAAGAGGTTATAATAGTTCATAAAAAGAGGGGGTTACAATAGAAATCTTCACAAAACAAACACATAATAGATGAAAGCCCTCAGGGCTGAACTTGTCCTTCGGTTGGGGCCGACCCATCACCAAGTGGAGATATTTTCTGAAGTCTAGCATCGTTAACTTCAACCTCATCCTCAAAATTGGAAGTATCCTCGTTCTCGGTAAACTCAAGAGGGTTAGTCTCTGTAGGAGCAACACCAGAACTCTCAACCTCTCTCAAAGCCAACAAAAGGTGAGCATCACCGAAGCCGAGGTCTATAAAGTCTTTTGGGTATAAGCACCCAGATTCACCATGCTTGAGGGAAGCCCAACGGCCAGCACCCTTGATGCCCCTCTCGAGATATTCAAAGCTGAAATGTACAAACTTGTTAGAAGTTTTGTAGTTGGAAATGATCTTTTCCTCAGCCTCGACCAATGAAGTCTTAACGGCCTCATCAATCTTAGCTTGAATGCAATCATCTATGGATTTCAGAGGCTTGGTGTGCTCCTCCTTCAGATGGCTAATATGGTCCTCCTTTTCCTTCCAATCCTTCTCGACCTTCTCAAGGTCAGCACTCAACCCAGTATCCACTTTCTCAATATCCTGACCCTTTTAGACCAGAGGCATCCTCTTCAAGGTCTAGTCAGCCAAGCGGTGAAGAGAAACCACTCCCTGCAGAAAAAAGATCAGATGCATCAGTAATGATGTTTTAAGAAATACAAAGACAACAATCGAAAAGAGAGAGAACTGGTTCATCAACATACTTGAACCGACCAATGTATAGAAAACTCCACTAGTAGAGGAACATCCAAAGATTATAGAAAACTCTTGTCCTTTATGGTAAGGATACCACCGATGGCATCAGTAGCTTTCAAACTGTGACCAATTACATTATCAATGATCTTCAACTGAGAGAGCTGAGCAGCCAAAGCGTCATCCGTAGAGATGGGGATGGCACGGTCAGAGTGTTGAGTCTTATTTGGCCGAGATGAAATTGGTTCTTCTAGAACTTTCCTCTTTTTAGTAGAAGCATCGTCCTTAGTAGTTACGATATTTTTCTTAGTCTGATATAGAGGAGGGGCATTCTTACTACCTCGTCTATCAAGGAGCTTGCTGAGATTAGGGACAAACATTTACCAAAAATCGTCTGATAGACCTTCTGGCCCATCTGCAAAAGATAAGTCTCAGAATTAGTACTCTAGTTATATACAGATACGAGACATAACATCAATGAATTTTTGAAACTCACGTAGCTCGGCCAAAGGGGAACCCCCAAATGTGTTTGGGAGAGATAATAAGGGGTCATCAAATGTTCACACTGGACAAAAACGACCATTCTGGCCTTGACTACAAAGCTCTTTGATGTCCTTGGTTATTTAGACTTAACCTAGGGTCGGCTTTGGCCGAAATAGAGGCCTTAGCCCACCTCAGTGGGTTTCTCGGCTTAGAGGTTCCACAAGCCTAGTTTGGACCCAACTCCCAGACACCCGAGACAAAGAAGTATTGGGGTTTCCAATTAGGATTTGATGTCTGAGTGACCAAAAGTAATTTCTTCTCGGAGTTTTTCACTACGATGTGGTAATATCACGGATTGTTCTCAGCGGATGAAGGTGTGTAACAATCGATAAATAATCTAACTTAAAGGTTGGTGTGATGAACAACTTTCCAGAGAACGATGGCTCCTATCATAACCCTCCATGCATTTGGAGATAATTGGTAGGGAGAAATGTTTATGTAAGATAGGATGGCTCGGATTGTAGAATGGATGGGTAGACGCAAACCCAACTTGAACATCTTCTCGTAAACATAGATCTCTCCATCTCGTCCATCAAAGGCCCTCTCATATTTAAGTGGCTTCCTCAAGGAGATTGAAGGACCTATTCCATAAAGGTGTATAAATACTAAAAGGTCAAACTTTATGACAAAACTCTCATACTCAATGGCTATGAAGGTGTCCACATCACTCCCTTCCTCGTCGTTATCTTTTATATCCTCAACTTGGGTGCTAGTAGGGATACCTGTGGGAAACCTCTTGGAAAACTCAGACCGAGTGGCAGCCGATAATGGAATGGCATCCATCACAGAGGGAAATTCAACACTGGGCCCTAATATTTTTATAGAGTCAGAATTACGTGAAGGCCTAGCGTCTTTGGAAGATGCAACATGGGAAGAAAATCCCTCATCATCAGACCCTACACTTTTATGAGGGAAACAGTCCATGGCCTCTTCATATGAGTCCACGCTCTCAGTTGGAGACGTGGACATAGGGTCTATGGTATATAACTCAAACATCAGATCACAGGCCTCGACAGGCTCAGGGTATATAACAGCTAAGGGAGGTGGAAAAATTAGACGAAGGGGGAAAGCCTCAGCCTTTTGGCTCTCGTCTTTAGTTAGCTCAACCTGTCTGATTTTGTCAAAGCACTTCTCTTTTAGATTTTGAAACTCCTCTGCAAGTTTATACAATGGTCGTAGCATTTAAGATACAAGACCACACATGACAAGTGGAACCAGTAATAAACAATTGTCGATAGTTATATTAAAGATCAAATGCTTAGAATTTGAAAGGGTTTTATATGAACACCAATAACAATGGTGGGAAGATCACTGGAGATAATGACCGGAGACTCATCAAAAAACTAATAAATGAATCACCAAGGCTTAACTCACCCTCCGAACAACTAGGTAAAGCCTAAGAACTACCTTGTAACCAATCTACTAGCCCTAAAAACCCTAAACAGTGGAGGAAAGGATCACTAAAAAGAGTAAAAAGCACTGAAAAAACAAATAAAAGACTGATAAGCCAACAATGGAGAAATCAAGGGTAAAGAATAGTACCTGAGAGAGACTACACGTAAGGGATAAAAGAAGGAAGACATGAGGCAACCGGGATTCAAAAGTGGTGAAGATGGAAATCGACGGAAGCTATGGAGGTTTTTGTTTTACAAAAAGAGAGTAAAAGCGGGAAAGAAAAGTGAGGGAGAGAGATAAAGTTTCGGGGCTTTTAAATATCAAAGCAATGATTATGCACGATTTCAAAGGCACCTCATCATGTAACCTTGAA
Organism: Sambucus nigra; assembly: GCA_949130495.1. Classification (NCBI taxonomy): domain Eukaryota; kingdom Viridiplantae; phylum Streptophyta; class Magnoliopsida; order Dipsacales; family Adoxaceae; genus Sambucus; species Sambucus nigra. Next base: position 376,805,515 of record OX422219.1, on the reverse strand, counting down.
ACTCTAAGTGCGCAGCAACCTCATTTGGCTTGTGGAAAATGCTAGCCAATTTCTAGGGTGACAAGTGTCCTAATGACAACCCCTATGCAAATAATTACTCATAAACGTCATTTCATCATTCAAGTTTATATACCCCTCAACCTCCTATGCACACATAAGGCTAAGGGATAGGGGGTGATTGATATGACCAAAGTACACCCTCGTACTCTAAAAAGCAATGTCTTTTGATCTAATCGCTGACTCACTAGAAGGGTCTAACTAGCCAGAGGAAGGGTCGTCCTGATAAGGGCCAGCCTCATATGCATCACCCTCGGCCTCACTGACATCTGACATTAATAGTGGTCTAAGGGGGATCAACAAGGACCAGTTTCATTCTCTGAGGCAGCCGATATCAAGAGTGATCGCGGTTACCTAACCTCAACTGACCTGTTTAGCCGAGGTTCTACTTATGATGGTAAGCTCAATAGTCATCTTGGAGTCAACAACATCATACTCAGCCAGGCCGAGTTTCTAGTGGATGATATCAAATAGTCCAAGCATATGCGAGTACAAAAGAGACTAGGAACACGTGGACAAAACCGTTATGACTATATCATTCCCTCACGTGGGGGAATATTTGGTCATCATGGTCTACATGTGCCACAGCCAAGTGTCCACACTGTGTTGATTAAGAGACAACCATTCATGAAAATAACATGATCGAGGGTACATTACACCCCCTAAGCACTATATATATCACTTGTCTTCTTTATTGCACAAGACTGGTGGAAAACCCTAGCTGAAACTATGTACAATTCTATATAGTAGAGAGAAAGTGGAGTGCTTGTAACACTAAGGCCATTAGAGCCCTTATTTCATAGTGAAGATCACACACACCACCACAGTGGAGTAGGCTCCGGTCGAACCACTTATATTAATGTGTTGATTCCTCTTCTCCTCACCACTCTCTTTGTTATATTGTCTTGTTTTATCCATTGTTGTACTCTTATTTGAGTTGTTCACCACTATAAACCACTGATACAAAATCTGGTATCATCACCACCCAGAGACAAATGGTCAGACATAGAGGGAAAATTTGATGCTGGAGGATATGTTGCGGATGTCCATCTTAGACTTTAAGTGTAGTTTGGTGTTGTACTTGCCATTGGTGGATTGTTCTTACAACAGCATTTATTGGTTTACTATTGGGATGGAACCTTTTGAGGCATTATATTGGAGGCCTTGTTGTTCATCTCGTATTGGTTTGAGGTGGGGGAGAACAAACTTATCGAACGAAATTTTATTCAGGAGACCTTGATCAAGGTGGATATGATTCGGGCCAGGATTTGGATTGCCCAGGATAAACATAAGAGTTATGCTGATGCGGACTGGTTGCACTTGAATTTTGAGGTCGACGACCAGGTGCTAATTAGAGTTCCTCCTATGAAGGTAGTAATGAGATTTAGGAAGAAGGGAAAGTTTGCTCGTTTGTATATGGGACCATTTCCTATTATTGAGAGGATTAGACCATAGCATATCGATTGGGATTACCGAACCACTTGTAGAGGATGCACAATGTCTTTCATACTTATGCATTATAGAGGGTTCTAAGGGATGAGGTTTCTGACCATCATATATATATATATCGACGAGATAGAGCTCCAGCCTGATGCAACTTACGAGTAGAGATATATAGCTATTATGTAACATAGGGAGGGAGAGTAGGCTTCATTCCAAGGTTGATCCCTTAATACGTGTGCATTGGGGACACCACAATGAGGATGAGTCAATGTGGCAGAAGGAGTAGGATATGCGAAAGAAGTATCTGAAACTCTTTTAGTCAGGTATGTTTTGAATTCCGAGGACGAAATTCTGTTATTAGGGGGAACAATTTAAAACCCTGTATTTTCATAATGAATTAAATCAGTAGAATTTAAATTAATTTGGAAGAATATAATTAAATAAATTCTTGAATAAATTATGTAGTGGTAATTACATGTTTATTTCATTCGTTTATGAATGTTATGTGTACTTGTAGAAAATAATTCCATTTTTATTAAATAATTGATATGTGGGGTTCAATCTAATTGAAAAATTTATAAGTTCGGTAGAAATAGTTTGGGTTTGTTTCAGGATGATTTGGGGACTTATTTAGGTGTTTTAGACATTTAAAATTGGACCTGAGGTATATGTATACCATTTAGGGAGTTGTTGGGTCAATCCGGTCATGGGTTTGAGTTCATTTGGGTGGGCAAATAGGGAGGTTATGGGAAAACTCGGGATTAAAAACTATTATAAGTTAATTATGTGTTAAGAAAACTCCTCCCATCTACCACAACTTGACCTAGCATCCTCATATCCAGATATAGGGAAGAAGATTAAGATCTAAGAGTGGAGGCACTCAATCTTCCATATAAGTCAAGAATTCTCTTGCTACAATTAATTTCCAATATAATTCTGATTCATCGGTGTATTTTCTCATGAATTTTTGGCGTTAAAATATATGAATTGATGATGATAGGGTGGGATTAAACCTTGTGCATGTAAAACAACAAATCTTAATTTTGTGTGCCATGATTAAACAAATTGATGTAAAACCCAGAAATTTAAAAAGAGTTTATCTTGAATTGGATATTAGAACCCATGTTATAGGATCTTTAGTTGATGATTGCTAAAATTCATGTGTAGAACCTTAAAATCTTAGTATGATTAGGAAAATTTGGGATAAATAGATGTTATGTTGGGTTATGGGAATGAAATCTTGTGTCAATTGGGTTAATTAACGAACCTAAATGGTATATAATGTCATGAAGAGCCTAACCTTATCATATTACAAATGGGTAAGGCATGAAGAGGAGAATTGATTTGGGAGAATGAATCTTGTAATGCAATTTGTAACAAGTCTGGGCTATTACCCAGGTGCGAACCGACTTAGCCTCCAAGGCGAATCAATTCGTCCTGGGGCGAACCGATACGGCCCTAGAGGCAAATTGGTTCGGCTTCTGGGTTGAGCCAGGGTAGGACTACGGAAAGGTCTGGGTTATTTTTATGAACTTAAACGAGTATGTGTGAGGCTATCTAAGTGAGATAATAATTTATTAAAAATGGGTTTGTGTCACTATTTTTATAAATGGGGATTTGACAATTAACTAGATGGTTAATTATTAAACTGGGAGTTTTAATAGGAGATTAAATGTAACTCGTATAGATGATTATAAGGTTAATTACCTATACATATTGTGCGATAATAATATGTATTTATTTATTTGCATGGACATACTAATGTTCATGGAGGTCCTATCGTATGGGGTTACATGCGTTTCGGGACCGTAGCCCACGTCGGCACAAGTGGGAAAATCATTGTGTAGGTGATTACTTTAGGTACTAAGTGGGAGGGCCATTTACAAAAGGTAGGTTTAGATGATGGGAACCATTGTCTCCGTTAGGTATGGACCGTGCAATGGTTTACCGCATAGGGACCACCTCACTTGTATGTTGTTTGTGATATCCATTGGGATGAGGGACTCCTCTGGACTTACCGATAGAGAAGGAACGGGACACTATGGGTAGATGTCTTTACATATATATATATATATATATATATATATATATATATATATATATATATATATATAGAGAGAGAGAGAGAGAGAGAGAGAGAGAGAGAGAGAGAGACTCCTACATCACACCCTATACATCAAACCTAGTTCTAGGCTGTTGGAAAAATTTTCTCCATTTTTTTTCCTATTGAAACTAACCTTTGAATCAACAAATTTTAAAAAAAATTACGCCAAAATACATTTTCTAACTATTTTTAAAAAATTCACAAATTTTAGTGGCGCAGATCTTTATAAATAAGGTATTTTCAGCAGTTTTTTGTTGGATTTTTAAAAAATAGCTACAAATTATATTTTGACCTAATTTTTTGAACATGGGTTGGTTGAAAGGTTAACTCCATGGGTAAAATAATAATAAAAAAAATTAGAGCCTTGAACTAGGTGTGATATATGGGTGATGTAGGAAGTATGATGTATAAGAGTCTTACTCTCTCTCTCTCTCTCTCTCTCTCTCTCGATATATATATATATACACACACACTAGGGTATGCCCATGCCTAAAGGCACGATGCTAATTTTCGAAAGTGTGCGTCAATGATAGGACCATATTAGAGAACAAAATAAAGTAGGCAATCCAAAATATAATTATTATAAAAATAAGGATCAAAACAGATCGTAGTTTCAACTTAGAAAACATTGCATTGTTATACTTTTCGACTATATCACATGAATAGGTTGGATTCTTTAAATAAAAGAATGATATCTATTGTTTGACATAGGCATGATAACATACTCAGCCGAAGGAATTTGGTCATGGTCATGGTCATGTTTAGAGAATCAATGTAAAACTAACAACGGTGAGGAGGGCATTGATTATCCAACTACATAATTAAAACCATGTAATAAATTAATAACTCAAAATATAAAATAGCAAGTATGGAAACATAATTGAACACAAACGGAATTGAATACTCTTTCATACTCAAAAAAAAAGTTAGACTTATTTATAAACCCAAAAATGAACACAAAGTTTGAACCCAAGAACAATGACTGATGTTTCTAGAATGTGGTGTTTCTTGTTGTTCATTAAGAATCTTAGTCATGTCAGCATTAGCTAATCTAGTCGAGTAGCTTTAGATTTAACATTATCTCAATGTTATTTGAATGCTTGAGAGATAGAGAGATGGTTCATATCCTAGGTTTAGATCCGAAAGAAGGAAAACACATGATTAGATCGAGAAAATTGAAAAAATTATAGAAATCCCGAGTTTAATATGTTGGAAACAAACAACCTAGAACATCTAACTCATTTCACTTTCATTTACAAAACTTTCAAGATTGATAAGAAAACCTAATAATTGAAAATATCATAAAAATACTCACCATAGTGTCTTAATTGAAAACCTAATAATTGAAAAATCTTGGGTTTTCTTGTAAAAACTACTTAGTTCAACGGAGTGTCTTAATTGTCCCCTATTATTAATTGGATGAATACATGCACAAAGAAGCCTCAACCCAATCTTGGTTGATTTTAAGACTCTGATACTTACCTAGTAAAGCGAGAAAAAACACATCCTTATGTGGAGCCGAGTGAGTAAAATGGAAGAAGTGTCACAGCTATCAAAAGAGAGAATAGAACCGGGAAGCTTATGGATGTTATGTAAGTTCCAGCCTGATTCCTTTTTAGTCACATGAATCTTCAAATTTTAAAATACAAAAAAGCGATTGAAATGTATATTTAGTCATGTCATAGGAACTATTGCATACTAATTAATGAATAATTAACATAAAATAACATAACATATATACTTAAAATATTGATTACATTAATTAGAATACATCTCATAAATTTTAGGCAATACCAAAACAAACAAAATCAAGAACCATATTGCACTCAGCATAAATTAAATATATTAGATAATCATTGTGAAACAAATAACGGTAAGGAGCGCACTAATTAAATATATTACAAAACCTTCGTGAAGTGTTATCATTCCATGTTTCTCTTATACTATCCATACATGATCTTTCCAACCTGTCAAGCCATAAATAAAATTTACGTTTTTGAGAATATTGAACTCTTTAACATATTTGTAAAAGATAATTGAGAATACAAAAATCTTGCATGCCTAAAAAATTAGGGGAAAATTAAAAATGATCTCAACTTTAAGAAAATTATAATGAGTAAAACATGTTTGAGTTTTAGATTGCTTCTTTGAACCCTTAAGCTAGAAGAAAAATCAAACCTTGAAGTGTGCAAAGCATTGAAATATACCAAGGTGAAAGAGAAAATGATGATCTACACCTTTTGCAAATTCTTGAATTTAGGTGACCTGCATAAAGAAAATGGTTTAAGAAGTGTATTCAAAATTCAAAAACCAACTACTGCTCATCCATTCACTGCGCACTTGGATTAGGGACCTAAAATGGAGCAAATACATAATGAATATTCGGGGTCTACATATATTATGTCAGTAGATGAGTTTTCAAATAGTGATTAGTTGAATGAACAAACATTATAAGCAATGATTAGCAAAATCTCATTCTGTTAAATAGTAACACTTGGTTTTTTAGAATTCTCGATTGTATCCCATTTTTTCCATTTGGATAACGTCATATTGACACACAAACGCGCACACAATAGCTAAAGTCTTACTGTTTGCTATGAGTTGCATATGGGGGAGACTGTTAAGCGAGCCCATATGTGTCGTTTAATGATGCAAGCGTTCAGGCTATGCTGATAACTGGGTGGGAGGGTGGTTCTTCAGATTATGCCCGGTGATCAGTAGGTTCCACCGGTCGACCCCCATATTTGATGAGGGAGCCTCATGAAAATGTATGCTGAAATAGAAAGTAATTATGATTTATTCCAATGCAACCAAATCAAAAACATTTTTCATCCATCCGTAGTGACCAAGATTCTATAGCATGTTCATTTTCAACCTGTAATATTTTTCCATACTATAAATAAATCAATAATACCCTCCACCCATATAAATAAAACTGATGCATCAGCATGAATCAAAAAGAAAAAACTAAAATAGCAAGGACATTAAAGATAAAGGAGCACTAACGCTTCCTAAGCATATTATGCTTCATATGAGACTAACAATTCATTTAAAATCCATACACATAACACACGTAAGAAAAGATAAAAGGAAATTTGAATTTCCCGGGCATTGTTGATGATGCAAGGTTCATTACCAAATAAATATTGGTACTGAACCTTTTCACCCTACTATTAACTACAATGTTTTTGCTACTTGAATGTTGCCTACTACACCAGAATGTTGCCTACTATTAAGTTTAACACAGAACAAAATGAAAATTATACACAACTAACTAAAGCCTAAAGCAAGTGATAATGCTTGTTTTATGAACACAAAAACAGAGGCCGAAAATATTTCAAATATGCATTAGATGGTTACATTTAGTTCATATGACACTTGAATCCCACTATGAAAAGTTTCCTAATTAAAGTAATACATTTGTAGAGGAATTTACCTAAAAATGGAGTTAAGAGGCCTCTATAACCCTTCTGATGCCTGTTGGGACCCAGTTGTGATTGTAGCGATGAGCTGTGGCGCAACCCATAATTAGTTGTGTCCACAGCTGCTGAGATGAGTTTTATTCCAGTTCTATCTCTCACAGCCGAAGCAAATGGTGCTCTCTCACTTCCACACTTGGAGTTTTGTTGTGATCTATCAATCCTGGGACAAAAATGTCTTCATTACGCCAATAACACCAAGAATCTCCAGAAATTGATTGGCAATCATGAATGCGTAGTGTATTACCTCGAAGGACCACCACCCTCATCACCGTGTGAGAGGGACAAAATACTCGTGTGTCATTCCATCAAACAATATCTATCTCCTTCATTTCATCAAATAACACCCGTGCCTCATTGAGGTCCCCAAAACCAAGTGTCATTTGTAAGACTGCAATAACAAAATATAAATTTTAGACAGTGTAGCAAAAATTATAAGTAGATCCTTTTAAAAAATCCATATTAAGAAAGAACTATGACAAATTCTATTAAATAAAAACCACAAAATGTATTATAAACACCGAAATTGAGTTATATCAATAGAATAACACAATGTAGATTACCTAAAACCAGTGCTTAGTTTACTCAATATCTCTTTATTAAGACTACTTAATGCATTCCTTAACACTACAAATAACACCAAACTCGTTGGTTAAGAAGCCAATTAAAAAATAAAAATAAAACACAAAACTAACCGTGAGTGAATCAAATTATAAACACAATCATATTCAAAATTCAAATACTCGTATTGTCAAACATGTTATGTCACTACTAAGCACTAATAAATAATTATATAACATTAAAATAATGAAATTGCATACTTAAAATACTAAAACAAACAAAATTAAGAACCAAATTAGATGGGCTTTCTTCTCATCACTAATCTCCTCAACAGTGGTGGCCTTATACTGCTCTGTCGCATTGTTAACTAGAATATCAATTTTCCCAAACGTATTAACCACCTCATCCACCACACTCTTGAAATTCTCATCATAACCCAAGTCCCCTTCCAAATAAATTGGGTCCTAAGATGAACTGAAATATCTTTCAAGAACACCGTTACTTGAACTATGGATTTTCAGTATCCATATCTGATAAGGCACAAAAGAACAAAATAAAAATACTTAAAAAAAGTAATGCCAAAAAAGCCAAGAGCAAATGCTCTCTAAACCAAGTCAAATAACATATATATTAAGCGTAAGATATAAATTTTAATAGGTAAACCCAAAAAGACTTAACTGGAGAAAATCAATAGCATTTATCTAGCTCCAAGCGGGTATAAGAACTTTTCCAAAAACATCTTGGATTAACTCAATTATTACCAAAAAAAATCTTAACATATATCAAATTGGTTCTCCCCATGCCTAATTAAAACAAAGATATCACCAAAAATATAAATCAAGAACCCAATCCGATAAGATATTTCTATAGAAACTATTATATCAAGAGCCATTATACTAAAGGATCTACACAAATGTAACTATAAACCTATATGAAACAAAAGCAAAGTATATCAAATTGAACTTACTTGTTGGGCATCAGAACCAAGATGGAAAAAAGTCAGGGGGGTAGGAAATCATTATGTTTACTCCTAGATAACCCTGTATATAACAAAACCAAATTTGACAAACCCCAAACCAAATTTGACATCAGTCACATTCATTATGTATCCCCAAATAGGTTGGTCTTTGCAAAATGCAAATAGGGCTTGAAATTGTATACCAGTTCTAGAAATCATCCCCATGGCAATAGTTGAAGAAAAATATATACTAAACATAAAAAAATAGAAAATAAATACCTAAAAATAAAACCAAATGTAAAATTAAGGTAAAATAAATATGAAACAAACATAGTATAAGTGTGAACTTTTTCACTTGACTTCCTTGCGGGATCATCAACTATTCAAGTAACCTTCTAGCCATAGAAAAAATCATAACTTCAGTCCCCAGAAAAAAATCAATAAATCTATGATCCTATTTTTGCAAAAGCGATGCTTCTTTTGTGGGAGGCACATGAAGCCCTTAAATGTCCCAAGAACAAAAATTCAATACATATATGATCAAACACCATACCTTAACCATGTAAATTGGAACTAAGTTTACATAATTATTACATAAATTCTACCAAAATTAGAATTAGGTAATCAGTGAAACCAAGTTCAAGCAATTTAAAACGTTTCTGGAATAAAATTTTTAAAAAAAATCAAAATTTCTTAGTATTTACCTTTTTAGTTCTTGAAACCCATATGAAAGAATCACATTTGAACCCATCTGAAAGAATCACAAATCAAATAACAGTTTAAATCACTGGGCATAACCCCCAACCACAAATCAAAAATCACCAGAGAACCATATTCAGGAAAGCTCCATATAAAGATGAACAATATTCATGAATCAACACCAAACACAAATCAAAAATCAAATGAACATCAAACTTTGAATAAAAAAATTACCTTATATAAAAATCTGATACCACTCAAGGTGGTTCGAAATCGGTAGCGGGTTCATGAGTGGAAGTCGACAGCGGGTTCGTAGTAGCCAAGAGAAAGACAAAGGGAGAGAGGGGGGAAGAGTAAAGTGAGGAAAAAAATTAGAAGACGGGCTGAGGAAATGGGGGAGTAAAGTGTTAGAATGGTGCAAATACTATTATGACCTTATTTTTGAATTTTAAACAAAAGGGGAAAACAAAGTGGAGTGTGAGAAAAGAGGGGGAATTTTAAATTTTCAAGGGTAAAATAGGGAGCGTAGGCATGTATGCATGGTATGTATGTTAAAGACATAAAATGTCATACAAAAATATCATGAACAAAATATAATCCATGTCCTACTTTATATATATATATATAAATTGAGATTGAATACTTAGTCTAATGATTTACACAATCAATAATGAACCCAATACTACGTAAACTGCATAATAGATGTTATGTCACTTTTGTGGGTAGTATAACCGGGGTACTCTGGGTATCGGGAGTACAGATCTAGACAATTAATTTTGGTACATAGATTTTGCTTGGTGCATCATGTATTAATTATTGTTACGGTTATTAGTCTTTCATTTTAGGTGACTTAAGTTGATATGAGTGTAGTACTGCACTTAGATGATGGGTGAGGTACTTATCGCATGCAAGTGCTAATGGGTGGTACATACTTTGAAATATCTGTATTATTGCATCTTAATTTTTTTTAACTTAATTCTTACAAATCTTGGGCGCTGACCCAAATTATAAAAATATTTTTCCACCCAAGTTTGCCTAGACAGGATAACAGGGCTGACCAGGTATCAGACTTGCGGTCACACATTATTCATTAGATATTAGCTCATTGATTCTGGTCGAGGTTGCTATTTTCTGTTAGTTATTTATTTCGAATATTGTATGGCCATAAACTCGGAGTCGATTATTATTCAGTCATTTGAGACAGTCATATTTATGTTCAATTTTACTTGATCTAGATGTTGGATTTACTACTTTGTCAGTTATTAATTAAATCGGTTTTATCGTGTACATTTTTTTCAAAATATGAATGTATTATTGTGGCTTGATGTTGAGAATGATATAGATTAAGAGACAAGTCCCATGTTCGGAGTAGCTAGCCAACCTTTACGTGAGAAATGGGGGTTGTTACAGTTTTGCCTTTTTAATTAAATAAAAAAAATTAAAAAAGAGGTGATTTTAAAGGTGATACATTAGTAACTCGTTATTTTGACATGCACATGATTAATTTTATATAAATCAGGTCCCGATTGATGAGAAACAACAGTTTGGGTGGACTCGAGAATAGAACTAAGTCTTTTTAGAGTGCTTTGGCATAATTTAAGGGTCGAACTTTCCATTTTTATTAGAGAACATCGATTCAAGTGTCGCATATAAATACTTTAAAAACATTGTAAAACATTATCAAGCCTTTGGTTAAGACATAGAGATGATCGAGTCAGTGCTCATTACCCAGCTGTGAAACCCAAGAATAGACACATTAATAATGATTCTCCATTAATGATTTCCATCTCTTAGCACAGAATAAAGGGGCTACCATGAGGTGAAGAAGACCACACGTACGATTTTTCTTTTCTAAACAAAATTGTAATTTTTTTAACGTCATGACTTTAATTTAAGCTCATTTTATTTCTTCATTCATTTATGTTTGCTACCTCTTCGTGGGTTTGATCTTGTAGCTTGTTTTTAAACCATTTCGTTGTTTTCCTATTTTTATCCCGTAATTATAAATTTATGACTTCACAAAACACAATGGTTCCATATAAATTACTTATCTTTCCATAAATCAATTTCACTCCCATTTGAAATCAAAGGTGCAAATTTTCAATATTAACACTTTCCATATAAATATTTTTCCATACATTATTTGTTTATAAATGAATTATTTTCCTCATTTTCCTCATTCAATACTAATTCGTCATAATATAAGGCACACTCATGTGTCCTAATATAAAACTAACCCATCTTAGAGTATTAACTTTTTACTATAACTAGCATGCAACCCATGCGATGCATGGGCATTTATAATAAAATCATAAAAATATGCATTAAAAATATTGCTACAAAATATTTTTTAAAGTAAAAATCCAATAGGGGAATAGTCTTTGAAAATATAGAATATTCAAAATCCATTTGATGGAAAGAGCTTCCTGTTGAAATCATTGTTCTAAATACTTTTCCAATCAAGATCCCTTCAACTTACAAAGACATTAAAAATATGTATAGGATAAGTAAGGGTATCAATCCATCTTTCACGTGTGAAGAACATAATATGTGAGGACAAGTGTAGAATCATTTTCATTTTTTTATGATTTTTCTAGTGATTATTACATAACTATATGTGCTAATTTTCAATGTAACAAACTAAGAAGTAAAAGAAAATTATAAAATATAAGATAACTTTTTGTGTAGAATTATTAGGATAAATAAACTAACTCTACATAATATTTAAAAAAAATCATCTCTAAAGCTAATAATCTCAAAGAGAGAAAAATTATAAAAGAAGAAAGAACAAAACTATTTAAAATATGTACAATCAACAAATTCTCAATGTAGTAATAAATAATGAGAGAAATTTGGTAAAATTTACAAACTCTCCCTTTATAAATTTGTATTTAAGAACTCATCCTAAAAAGATAAATCATTCCCCATCACTCGATGTTGAGATTTGGTATTAAGTCGTGTGGAAACTGAATTAACATGGCACGTGGGATGTGATATGGGTAGAGGTTTAGTGATGTTGGATAATGGGAATCTTTCTTTTGGCAACAAGATTGTAAGGGTGAAAATGGGTATAGGTAGAACTTAGGTCAGAGATTGCTGGATTGGGATTCAGGTCGGGGGGCTGCCCAGGTTGATAATAAAGCTGAGTTCGGGTCTGTAAGGATGGGTATAGGGACATGACTGCCATGGGTCGGAATGGGATTAAAGAAGGCCAGAGTCGGGTAAATGTAATGGAGCAGGTCGAGTTGGTTTAAGGTTGCAGACCAACAGGGGCGAATCCACATGGAAGGAAGGCGTGGCAAGTGCCCCACCCCAAATCTGTTTACCCTTAGAAAATTGTAAATTTAGAGTTGTACCCCACCCAAAAAATGAAACAAATTCAAAATTTTACCCCTAATTTTTTTTTACCCCTAAAAAAGATTTCGAGGGCTCCTACCCCAAACCCCGACAATAGTTTGTGCGCCACTCGCAATAAATTCCTGGATCCGCCTTTGCGGACCAAGGAGTAATAGGGGCATGGGTTAAAGGGCTTAAAGATGGGTTAGGGTTGGTGTGGATTCGGGTTTTGGGTTGGATAGTCTAGAAAATAGGTGTGTTGGGGTTTGATTTTAGGTAGATGTAGGTATAGCTATTGAGGTATAAGGTGGTGGTGAGGTTGGGAGTTTTATTTTAATGGAGGAAAGAGAAAGAGAAGGTGGGTTGAAGAAGATGATGGGTGAGAGAGGAGAGAGAAAATAAATCTGATTTGGTTTGGTTGGATGTAGGGATGGAAATTTAGCCCGATCCGTAGGAGCCCCGCCCCACCCCACCCCTAATGGGGCGGGTTAGAAGTTCGCTTAAATAAAACTGCCCTGGCCCGTTTAACTTATACCTACATAAATACCTTTTATATGTATGTTAATTATAATTAAACCATATATACATATATACACGAAAACACACTAAAAAAAACCTTTATATGTATTTTAATTTTGTAAAAACTCTATGTGGAAATAAGGATTGACATTTGGGGGATTGTCTCACAGATTGGAATACGAACCATTATAGACCTCTCAAACTATAATGTAATATTTTTAATTTACTATTTTTAAAATTTACCGAACCTGTGGGAGCCCCGATCCGCCCCGTTTATTAAATGGAGCAGGTTAGGAGTTAATTTAAATAAAATTGCCCCGCCCCGTTTATTAAATGGGCGGGTTAGGATATTTGAAAACCCTACCCATTGCCATCTCGAGTTGGATGTTTGAACATGTGAGCTTTGAGACGTTATTATGTGTGTAGAGTGTATGGGAAGAGGGTGTAGGTGAGGGAATGCCTTTGGTGTAAGTGAGTCTATGGGAGAATAATGTGTGTGTGTGTGTATTTTATTAAAAAATAGAAAATATATAAAATAAAAATAAATAAAAATAAATAAAAATAAATAAAAATAAATAAAAATAAATAAAAATAGTAAAATAAAACAAGGAACACTAAAAATATTATAAAGAAAATATTAAAAACATATAAATCTAAATATATACAGACATAGACATAAACCGACAAACATATCATATAATATTTACATAAAATGATAAAATACTCAAAGTAAAAATAAGGATCCTAATAAAATAAAAATAATATATATATATATATATATATATATATATATATATATATATATATATATATATATATATATATATATATTAAAAATAAGAACAATAGTGCCTCACACACACACACACACACACACACACATACATTGAGCAATTATATGACAGGGCTTGGGATGGTCTGGGCTCATTTAACCGCATCAATGTCATATTTGCCTTGATTTGAAACTTTTGAACCCACAAATGGCATTTCACCTACAAGAAAGTCATAAACTGGTACAAGGGCAATTTCATCGAGAATTAACAATTAAAAATCGTCTATTTGGATAATAATTTGAACATTTTTTGGTGCTTATCAAGGTTCATTAAATTTTTACAAATTATTAATAGATAAAATACAAAGCCAATAATAAAATTCACCCTAAGTAAAGAAGGTAGAGTTTTTTATGGCATTTTCAACTTCTTTGTATTAATTATTTGGTTCCAATGTGTTGAAAAAAGTTTTTTCTATTACATTTTAGGCATTTTGATTATATGGAAAAAAATTTAATGAAAAAACTTAGTTTTTTACCATGATTAGTTGTGAAGCTTTGATATTAGTGCATTGGACCTTGAAAGAACAAAGGTCTTAATAAGTATTGTGCATCGATTTGAGTTAATGGAAATTTAGTCTAACGGTCATTAAAATCATATACAGAGGTAGGTGTACCCCATCTCTCTACAACCACAAAATACATCAACTATTTAGACTCCCAAAGAGAGAAAAATAAGTGAGCAACCTATAAACCCAGGAAACCCATAAAAAATAGAGAGATTCACAACACAAAAATCCAAATAAGCAAAAAAAAAATGCTTCAACAATCGAAACTAAATAGTGATAGATCCTTCAAGGAAGAAAAATATTATACATTTGTTTACCATTAAAGAAAAATACATAGAGATGCAGCATAATTCGTCATATTGCTTGCAACTCCTCCAACCGCAAGTCCCTAAGAAAGTCCTCCCCGACCACCGGTAGAATCAAGAAGTCCATCATTTTTTACTCAAACTCTCTCTTTCTATGACATTTCATTTGGTTGGCTTCTTCAACATTTAAGCGAATAAGAAATTTGACAGATTTGTATGACAATTCTTGAATTTTAGTCTTCCTCTTTCTCTAGAAAAACTCATCGGATCCATTTAACCTAATGATTTGGTCAAATTTCTTGGTTACGATTGAATTATATATAGTAAAATAAATAGGCATGTGTGTGTGATAAACAAAAGAAAGATAAATATCTCTTAATAAGTCTGAATATAAAGTAGTAGATTAGTGTGACCTCGAGTGAGAATATATATAGCTGAGAGAGAAAGAGAATGAAGGGGATGAGAAATGATGGCTAGAGGAAGAAACTCAAAAGGGGAGATGAAATGTCCTGGAAATAATGTAAATGTGGGCAAGTGATGTGATTGTTGAGGGAAAGTGTTTTGGAGTCAATATAAAGCAGAAATGAGTTGGGTATAAAAATGAGTGAATGTTGTAGGGATACGTTGGGCTAGAAGTTAAATGGGTAGGATATGAATGGGTTTGCTAAATAATAACTTAAATTAAAAATGTCCACATGGCGTTCTGGAGTAGCGAAAAATGTCATCACCAAATTTCACTGCCAATTTTAGTTATATAATCTAAACTAGTTGTAAACCTGCGCGATGCATGGGTGAGATGCAATGTGTGGAACATAAATAAAAAAAACGGATCGAACTAATCGATGTAAATTGAACACGAATTAAAAATAATTAATTAAAACTTGATAATCATTAACACTATAGAAATAAGTATAACGTAGATAAACTATTATCAACATATATTACTCTATTTGGATGCCAATTAGCTACTCTGGTAGACATTTTAAAACGCCAAATAAATGAAAAACATAATATCACATACTAACATAGAAAAGGAAAAGAAATACAAAATCGATATAAAATTTATTAGAGAAGATTGAACCCAAATACAAGTTCTCACTACCGGATTATAAAAAACTGAGCTTTTACGCTGAAGTATTTAAAAATTAATATGAGTGTAATGGGAAGAATAACAAATAAATACGTACCTTTCCTAACTAAACAACTACTATGGAACAAACAAAATATAACCAAAAAATATATAAATGCAACACATCTTCAAATTACATTCTTCATAGTTATGAGGTACTTTAGGGTCTTGACTCCTTCCCTAAAAATGACTGCATAAAGTCATAGTGCAAGAGACACTATAACAAATTACATGTTAATTTTCTAGTTGATGAATGATTGTGCAGATCTACATTGTGCTTACCACATACCTTTTCAGTTAACATATATTCTTCATGGAGTAAAGAAGTTGACAAGCCATTTGATGTATTTCCCTATTAGCAACGATGATAAAATTAGATGGACAAAAAATAGGGATAAAATCTCTTGAAAAATCCATTACCTAAACATGATGTAAGCATCATAAGGGTATTGAGAAAAATACTTAAATTCAAAAGTAAATATAAGGGTATTTTTACTATGCAAAATTACCGAGAATATAAAAAGAAACAACCTCTATATTTTTTCCCTAAACTTGTCCCATTAATCCAACATTAGTGTTGATACCAAAATTAATAGGCTGACATGGACGAATAATACGAAGACACGTGTCAATTTACGTGGCACAATAGAAACGAGGAAGTTCATTTCCCCGACCAACTCATGTTATCTTCGAGCAACGAGGATACACCGAGGAACTTTAACACTCCGAAGTACTCCAGCGCTCCGAGGAACTCTTGAGCAACGAGCAACTAAGGCGGTCCGAGCTGCATCTCGGCCATAGCATTAATTGCAAGATAATCAACAGTTCAACTATTCATTGAATGTTCATCATCTTGACACACACGCTGCATTAAATGTATTACCCTTTCATATGTATATCATTCAATGTATCAACCCTTTCATGTACAACCTAAGGGCTATAAATACCTTGTATCACCCTCATTCAAAGGGACCAGAATTTCTTGGTTGAACCACAAATTGAGAATTCCCAAACACTCAGCAATAACATAACAGTGGATGTAGGCCATTCATATAAGGCTGAACCACTTTAAAAATCTTTTTCTCATTTTATTTATCTGTGATTGAATAATTAGAGCGATCTAATTTTTTACATCAACAATTAGTATTGAGGTTGAAAATTCGTTATACACCATGAATCAAAGTGTTCTCACATGCAAGAAATTTCTCTCTCTCTTTCCTTCTCATTTTTCCTTCAAGAACCTCATAGCGACAGTTTGAATCCCTTTGATAGCAATTCATCCATCTTCTTATTATTCTTTAACTTATTTTTCTCTTGATTATGTTGATTACAAAGGCCCAATACTTCAATATTTTTGAATGGATTGTCCCATATCTAGTAAATTAAATTCCACTGAGTGGAATGGGACCTTACCTTTGAGAAATATTGTAAGATTTTGTGTTGTTTTCATCTGATCGTTTGATGTGGGATTTTACGAAATCTAGACTATTAATTAGGGCACACGATGGTTTAGATACACACCTAAAATGCAAGAGGGGTTTTATCGATAATCAGATGAGGATGTTCGTGATTATGTCTTGTGGGAGCTTTGACATCTTGGTGATATGGGAGAAGAAGAAGTTACAACTTAGATTCTGTTGGGTTTGATTTTGTAAAGTAATATTGTAAATAACTTTTTTTAATTTATTAATTCTTTCTTCTGTAAAAGTAAGAAAGAAAGATATTAAGAACTAACCTTGTTTGGAGGGATTGGTTACATGGTGAATAATAATGGTATCCTATGTTTGAATGGTATGTGATAGAGTCCATTGGAGAGAATAATTAGCTTAAGGGGTGGAATCAACTACCACCATAACTTTATTGCCATTTTCAGAATGACATTTGTGGACAGTAGAAATAAGTATGGATGGACGCTTTAGGAGAGGGGAAAAGAAGGGTTTTGGGGGAAAATAAAAGGTTAAGAACACAAATATACACACCTCTCCCACTAACTAACTAACTTGATAGTGCCTCTAATGCGGTGTGTGTTCAAGAAGGATGGTCCAAACAAATAAAAAGATAAGTTTTACGTTTTTCAATTTTAAAAATCAAAACTTTAAACGGATTTAAAGCCAATAAAATATTTGCACCAATTAAATCAGTTGTTGTAAAAAAATGATTACCTAAATTCTATGTTTTTAACCAAAAATATACATCTAGGTGATTAACAGATACAAATATCATCCGCAACATGCTGATATACAAGGAAAACTGCAAAGGAAAAACCTCAGACGACCCATCCAAATAGATGACTATGGTGGTTTTACAAAGACTAGACAATAGACTTACTCTAGGAATTATCTTCCTTGCAAGCCTTAATGATATTCTATCTTCAACCTCTCCTCCGCAGTGCAATGTAAGAGTCCATCCATGCAGGCTTCCATAACACACGAATCCACGCATGCATCAATATCCACCGATGAGGCTCAATAATCGTCTATGGAATCGAAATATGGAACACAATTTATTCACCACAACGCAACAAACTAGTATGGAGTTCACTGAAAAAAAAATCTTCTCTCAAGATGAAGAAAACATAAACTTTGGTACCCAACACAAATATCTCAATGCACATGAATATGTAATCTTTGATCTTTAAACTCAATGGGTGAATTTATGGTTCTGGAACTTTTGTAAATATGTAGGGAATTGATTTTTGTCAAAATTCCTTAAAAATTGAGTCCAAAATTACTCAAATAAAGAAAACACAAATTTTGAGCCAGAAAACTCATTTCATGGAAAACACATAGATTGTTCGAACTAGAAGATCTTTTCGTTCCAACTAAACTCAATTCCGTTCGAACGAACAAACTTTCTCCTTCTAATAATCTCCCAATGAGATTTTTTTTGCTTGACAAAGAATGCTAATTTTATGTTCATGAAATGTCCTTTCAAACGAGGTCGAAAGGTCGTTCTAACGAGGTTAAACTTCATTCCAATAAGAATCAATCTTGGTACCAACGAGGTGCAAAACTCATTCTCACGAACTTAGAAAACAAAAAATATTTTCTTCAAAAATACTTTTAAAGATACTTCCAAACATTTTTGATAAAAAACAAACACTTGAAAAAATATCCATGGACCATATTCAAAATGCACCCATACCTTAGGAGATAAATGTGAAGACAAACTTAGCATGAAAACCACGATACAATGTATATCCAATTTAAATCTTGGCCATTATGTCTTCATCAAACATATCACGGGCTTACAAGATCGATAATACAACGACTAACCTATAACTGATATGTTTTGTCAGGAATTAAGCCAATTACAAAAAAAGAACCCAATTGAAATTTTATCCTTAAAAATCTCCCTTTTGGCTATTCAGGGACAAAACTAAAATAAAACAACGTAGGGACCTTCAATATCTCTAAAAAGACTCAAGCCCCAACCCCAAAAGGAGAAAAGAGTATAAACGCTCTATAGACGCAAACAAACTTGAGTAGCTTTATATGCTTGAAACTATTTTTCATGATGTAAGCCTGCACACTTAACACTACAACAAATTACACATTTAACTGCGAAATTTTTCGTAGCCAAAAGTTCATATTTTGTTGCTGATAGTTTTTGGCAACGAAAATTATTTCGCAACATGTTCGTGGCCAAAGGCCCGTTGGTAAATGTATTTGGCCACGAAATTAATTTTCGTTGCCAAATGTTTAGGTCATTGGCCACGAAATTATTTTCGTTGAGAATTATCATATTTAGTCTACAAATTGTTTCGTAGGTAAAAGTTCAACATTTCGTTGCTAAATATCTTAATTTCGTTGCCAATTCTATATGTAAACTACTTCTAGAAACTTTTAGCTACGAAATTTACAATTTGTTTTGTAGCTAATTGTTGAACATCTCGTTGTTAAATGTCTACATTTCGTTGCCAATTGTTAGATACAAAAATTATACCTTCCCTCAAGATCTATTGGCTACGAAATTCAATTGTTTAAGAATGATTCTTAATCATTAATTTTTCAATAATAAACTATCAAATCTTAAGCCACACTTTTATTTATCAATTGCATATTTAACTACTAAAATATTTATTTTGCTAAAGGAATGTTTCCAAATATATATTTTTTATTTTGAATTTGGTAAATTAATGTATACCACCAAATTTAAACAAATTACCATCTAAAAATAACACATTCGTTAAAATTCACAAAATAACTAAATTATCATAAATAAAATTCACATTAAGTCACATACACATACATTGTCAAGTCAACTAAACACTAGTTAAAGGATGTAGAAGTCCCACATTTCATCCCCTTACAAACGACAAATATCCACGATGCAAAAAAATAACTTAAACTAGTTACATGACTTAAAAGTTTTCAATTCCATTTGCAAATGTAAAAACTTCATGGTGACCCAAAAATAGCTTCTTGTCACGTCAAATGCTGAGTGATTTATTACTCCAGTGATTGATCACTTTCAAGTGGAGCAACTTCACGAGGAAAGACAGTGCAGAGAATTTTTTGCAACCAGGATATAATTCACGCTCTGCATCTTTCAATAATTTGTTAAAATTTATCTTATCCCCGGCACCAACTTGTCTAGGAGTATTACCAATTTCAAACGCTTCAGCTAGACCAGCATCAAAGAAAAACTCTTTCTGCATGTCTTCCAACACTTCTTGCATCTCGTCCCCTTCTTCATTTTCATTATCAATCCAATCATCGACATCAATATTATCATCATTAGCATCATCATGAACTATATCATTAGAACATTCCCCGTGATATGTCCATTGTGTGTAGGTGGTACAAATACCTTTTAAGAAAAGATGATCTTCTACTTCGTCAATATTTCTGAGATCGATGTTAAAACAATTGCAACATGGGCACCTAATGTAACTGTTGGGTCCCATATGATCCTTTGCAAATCGAATGAATGATCTAACACCCAAGACATACTTTTCACAAAATCTATTTGTTTCTTGCATCCAACTCTTATCCATCTAGTTCACATGAAAAATCAAACACATTAAATATTAGTTTATTCTTTCATATAATATTTTTGTTGTCTAAGAATCCAGAGCATAAGATAGAATATGTTTATTCATAACCACTAATCAATATCCATAAAACTAGAGGATATAGGGAAGCCCTCAAGTCAAAACACAACATTTCTAATTAGGTTCCCACTACATAAACCTAAGTCCCCTTATCAATGAAAAAGCAACACACAACATTAACAATTAAACAGGTGTTTTCGTCAATCTTATTAAAAATTTTCTACATATTTATACTACCTATTGGGCAGGCGCACTACATATACGATGCGTAGCAAGTTAAGTAGAAAAAAACTAGTTAATACAAGTGGGATCTAGTAAAATACTAAACAAAGTCGTAGTAAATACCTTAAAATTATAATCCACAATTTGAAGGGTACAAGTCATTGGAAAAAATAAATTACATATTATTGTTACAAAATAGGTCTTAACAACGGTTTAGTACTAGAAAAAAATAAATTAGTGATTCCATTCTGATGACTATTAATCAAACACTCAATTTTCACCAGTTAGAACTTTAAAAAAATAAGAATCGTATTATATATTTATATTCAACAGATAACTCTTCACTAATTAATATACTGGAGATAAAAATTATGTTTTCTGAGTAATCTAATAGGAATCTAATTAACTATCACCCAAAATAGGACCACAAACTCGATTTCTTTTAAACCTATTTACCCGTCCTATTAAAACTTTCTTAATGTAAAACGCAAGACATGGCAGAGCGCCAATGTTGGTAGATTTAAAGGAGCATGGAAAAAGAAACTTTGAATATACGGATTTTGAGAACAATGTCAAAATTCATGTCTATATCTAAAACAATAAAAGTACATAGGTATGCACCAATAAATTTAACATAAACAAGATATTATCAAGATCCTACTATTAAACAGGATAGAAATCTGAATGAGGTAGGGGTTATCACAAAAAATCAGCAAACACAATAAGAGTAAATCAATACACGCGAACAAGAAAAAATCAGCACACACCACCAATATTAAATCCCCGAAATTTTATTTCAAGATTAAATCCCTAAAAATTTATTTCAAGATTTAACAAGATTAAATCTATAGAATTATGTCAAACAAGATTTGTTTCGAGATTAAATGTGTCAAAATAACCCAAAACCCACTTAAAAAAATTATTCTATCTTTCAAATTCTTATAGATTGTATATTAATGTGTTACAAAACAAGATTATAGAGTGAGTGTGTTACAAAAGAAATCACAAAACAAGACTAAGGGTATTACAAATATTAAAAAACAAGACTCCCAAACGTTTTGCCTAAAAAAAAATGAAACCTAAGGGATGTAATTTAAGGGGTTGTCTGGATTTTAGCCTAAAAATTACAACACCAATGTGGGAATTTGGGGAAAGGTTTTAAAGAACCGTATATACCAAACCATTCCCTCCCAGCCTTAATAAAGACCCAAAATCAGATCTAACCCTTTTTTCCCAATCTGAAATGATGAGATCATGGGATGAACTCAAAGCTTTAATGTATACACCGAGAGAGAGATGCAATAAAATCAAACGTTTTGGACTAAAAAAAATGAAACCTAAGGTATGTAATTTAAGGGGTTGTTCACCGAGAGAAAGAGAGAGATATGTATACACCGAGAGCGAGCGAGAGAAAGAGAGCGAGAGAGATAGAGCGAGCGAGAGAGAGAGAGTACCTTTCAGTTCACCGAGAGAGAGATGGAGATGGAGATCGTTTCAGTTCACCGAGCGAGCGAGAGAGAGTACTCCCAAACGTTTTGGAGGGCTGGGTACAGGTCGTTTGGTTTTGGAGGGACATTAAAAAAAAGACTACCTTTTACCACTAAAGAAAGGGTTGTCAAAAAACATATATATTAGGCCACGAAAATAATTTCGTTGCAAAAACAATATATTAACTATTACAAAATATTTCGTTGCCAATAATAAATATTTTGTTGCTAAACATTTCGCATTTAGACCCAAGCGCGGGAAGACGTGGGCGCCAATTTTTTGGGACCTATTGTCAACGAAATTTTAATTTTCGTTTCCAAATATAATACTTTTCGCCACAAAATAAATTTCGTAGCCGATGTTGATATTTAGCCACGAATTTTTTTTTGTAGGCAAGAAAATCGCAGCTAAAGGTATGTTCTGTTGTAGTGTAAACATACATTCAAACAGAAAGAGAACATAACAAGTATAAAATTTGCATACGAGTTAAATTCATACGATGTATAAAAATCTCAACTTCGGTAAGACGCCTCCTCGTAAGATAAAGATATCCTAATAATGAAAGAAAAGATACCATATCTCCCCCTTTTTGTTCAGGAATACATAAATTTAGGATGCGTAAAAATATTACTCCCTCATGATCTGAATCTCCCCCTAAATGTGTGAGCATATGATGATGATAAGCTAAATTTTCCTTCATTTTTCCTTTCATCGTTATAGCATTTCTCTATTAATATTCCTTGTACCTACACAATACACACTAAAATAGATTATAATGGCAAGTAATGGGTAAATATGTTCTTTTAAACAAAGAGAAGTTCCAGGAGGATACTTAAAGTCATTTTTCATCTTTTCTTTAAAACTTATTTTTCAAGGGGTTTTTGATTTATCTAAGATGGTGAATTAGGAAATGGAATCTAGGATAAGAATAATAATTATAAGAATGAATAAGATGTGATTATAATCAGAAGAGGAAAAGCAATAAATCCACCCCCATTTCGTACACCTAACACTAGTTTGAAAACTTATATTTTTTGTTAACTTCCAAAATATTCATTTCATTTGAAAGTTGATCTCATCACAATAATTTATTAAAATAAATATTAGTCCAGAAAAGTAATTCCAAATTCTACTCCAACTATATTAAACTTAATTAAATGAACTAACGCTAGGTAAATTCAAATAATTCATTTTAACTTAACAAAAACGTAATAAGAGTAGTAGAAAGTTAGTTCATAATTAATCGGAAGATAAGTATATCTCATTTATAATTAATCGAAAGATAAGTCTATCTCTATTTTGATCCTTAGGACAAAATTATAAATTAACTTTCAATATTTCTCAAAGAGTGTTTACCATTTCTCAATGCATAAACAAGAGTCGGATTTAGAAATTACTAATTGTTGATGCAAAAAACTAGACTAGGACTATTTAATTGATCACAAATAAAATAAAATAAAACAAACAAAAAGATTTTTGAAGTGGTTCGGCTCAATAGGATAGCCTACGTCCACTGTTATGTATTTATTGCCTTGAGTTGTTTTCCCGTTCCTTTCAATGAGTGTAAATACAATATATTTATAGCCCAAGAGGGGTGTTAGTGTGAAAAGATGGAATGACTCCATTTGGTAGGCATTTACATCAATACATATTGAGAATTAAATATATGATTATTGTCGCTTCATTGGCAATACAGGCTATAACACTGTTGGCGCTTTGTTGGCTATACAGGTTGGATTTTTGGGTGTTGGTCGGGATACATTGTTGGTCAGGCTTCCCTGTTAGTCGTGCTTCCTTGTTCGTCGATCTTTTTTATCATGCTGACTTGGACTTGTGCTACATTGGGTGACACATGATGGATTATAATCGGTCCATGTATGGTGATAAATTTTGGTATTAACAGAAGCTCCCAATATTTCATACTTGGAGCTATTGTGAAAGTGTGGAATATTATGCTTTAACAGTAGTTTGGGCTACTTGGTCGGCTGTAGACCTTCCAGACTCGTGAAATTTATCCACTTAATTGATCATTTTTTTAACACGAATGGCAGTTTTGTAAATATTTCAAATTTTAGTGAACATATCTGTGGTATCGTCGTCTTTTCCCTTGCTAATTGTCGTAAACTCAACCATCGTTCCCTTTAATCATTATTTTTCCTAGTAAAAAGAGATTTAAACTTTGATCATCTTCTATCTCTCATTTCTGATTCTGCTGTTGTGTTCTTTGAACTTTCGTGTGATCATTTTCTTTTCTGTCTTCAGTTCTTCCTGAATCCTTAAACCTTTGTAAGAACGTTTCTCTCCTCTTCTTTGTTTCTTCATCATGATTTACTTTATTGAGTCACTTGATAAATTTAGGAATGACTTTAACATTCCATCTTGGGTTTTGGTGGAACATCGCATGTTTCCTTCTAATTTTTTCTCTCTCGCTGAGGGCCATTAGTTCCCTTCCATCTTTATTGCTGAGTGTGGGTTCATATTTCCTCCCAATCCCCTGTGTTTGGAGTTTTGTTAATATTTTGATATTGTACCTATAAGAATAGATCCTAACACGTGGATATTGGTGAATGGAGTATATATATATATATATATATATTAAATCAAATCTATGAAACTCATCCAGGGATTCCATAGATAATGTTTTGTTATAAATGGGTAACTAGTGATTCCACTTATTATTTAAAAACTATGGAAGTTAGTAAAGGTTTAGTAGTTAATCGCCTCGATTCTAATAGGGATTATTTTGATCATGGGGTAGTTGTAAAAAATTGGCAACATGCTCCCTTAACTGGAGGTGCTAAATCCCAATGACCTAGATGTCCTCTCTTTGGCGACGGGATATGCTGTTCTATATTTTAATATTTTTCCCCTGTTTATGTTTGATAAAATTTCATACTGACTATTGTTTTGTAAATATGATTGCAGTTGAAAGGAAGAGAAAATCCCCCAAAGCTAGTGAAGTAAACTTAAAAGAATTGAAGTTCATCTGGGGACTTTACAAGACGATTGTTGAAGAGAACATTAGATCTACATTTTATTTTCTTTAATATAGAAATAACGTTTCCTCCTTCATCGCCTGACCTGATTCTCCTCTTTCTTTGGTGATTGATCTTGATTAGGAAGATTCAAACACTCCTCTTTTCTGATATCATGAAGAAGAGAAAATTTCCTGATCTTCTTAGTGGTAGCACTTCTGTCTTTGATGCACCTAATGAAGGAGTCAAGAAGAAAACAATGGATATTATGAATCCCTCGGTCCCCAAGTACCCAGCTGCTAAAGACCCAGATCCCAACGGTAATGCACTTCCTTTGAGGAGACTTAGAAGAGGGCTTATAGAAAAACAGGTCAAACAGGTGACCGACAGATAGAGCTTGGTTGAATTACCTTCTTCTGAGGCTAGTCCTCTAGAAGTTATTACTCCTGCTTTGTCCAGGAAGTTGATCAAGTATGGTACTCACCTAGACCACAGGGGAGTGGATGTCGTGATGCCCCAAGTAAGGGTTTTTGAATTGGCTTCTCAAAGGCTTGCATCAGTATGTTATTTCCATCTTCTTGTTTCTATTATTTTTTTGTATTTCTCATATACTAAATTGATCTTGTTCTCTTGCACTTCTTGGTACATTTTAATAATAAGCTGGAAAAGGATGATGTAATTCGGTCTTCTTATTCAAATGATGTAGAAGAAGCCTTGGGAGGCTTGAAAAATTCTTTGCTCAAATCTCAACAAGCCTTGGAGATCGAGAAGAGCGCTTAGGAAGATAAAATGAAGAGAGCTAAAACTTCCCGATAGACGTCTGATTAAAATGCCTTTGAAGATGAGCGTAAGGCAAAGGAAGTTGAGCGCAGGGCAAAAGAGTCTGAGCGCGTGGCAGAGGAAGCTGAGCACATGGCTAATACTACTAAAGATCTTGTGACCTCTGAAAGGTTTAAGAAAAAGTCGATTATAAAGGTATCCTTCAGTGCTGGTTAGGACAAGGGCTGGAACAAAGCCATTTCTTCTTCCTCTACTCAAATTGAGTATGCAAAACAAAAATGTTTCAAAGATGGTCAAGTTGCTGCTCTTCAGGAGTTAAACACTGTTAAGGGCTCTGAATTTTTTTAGAGATATACTCGTAGTCCTCCTCGAGTCATTGAGGATGAGGTTGAAGATGAAGGTGGTTCTGGAGAGTCTTCTCAAGTAGTTGAATATACTGCCAATCAACCTAAAATCACTGAGTCTTCTCTTCCTCCAGTCGAGAAAATTAAGAAAATTCTGTGTGTATCCCCTTCTTCTGAGTAGGATAAGAAGGTTGAGAATGATAGGGAGAAGGTGTAAAGTTGTTCGACATTTTTCATTTTGCTTCTTTGTTTCTTTTTCTTTATTTTTATTGTACTTGAACTCTTTGTTATCAATAAAAGAATTTTTTGTTCCTTTTTGTCTCTTGTTGATTATACTTGTTCTCAATTCTTGTTGTTGATTGGTGGTCATTTATTCTTACAAGTTTATAGCGAAGATGGAACAACCGTCTTCTAATGATACCGAGATGCTGAGGAAATGCAATGATTTTTTCAAAGTAGGCCATACGGACTTATTCGAGAAAGAAATTATTCAGTTACTCGGTGATGATGCATTAGAGCAAGCCAGAGAAGCTCAGAAGTATTTACTTGATTGGGCAGTGGCAAACAACGTTTCCTATTATAAGATGATAGAAGAACTTCAAGAACAGTGTAAAGAATGTATTGCGCTATTGCACCAGAGCTACAAGCAGAAATATCGAAGCTTAAGTGTAAGTCGGGGCTTTGATAACTTTGTTTTTATTTCCAATAAAAAGGAAACTTTACTTAAGATTGAAGTTAAAGAAACTAGAACTATTGCAAAACTTATGGAAAAGGAGAATAATAATTTGAGGGATTAAGTGAATCTTTTGAAGTCTTCCTCTAGAGTTGTTTTTGCTACTACTAATGATGGGTAGTCTTTTTTAGAGGCTAAAAGTGAAACATTAAGGGATGAGTTGGAAGCCTTAAAAAATAATAAGCCTACATATTCCTCCCGAGCAAGAAATAAGCCTAGACGAGGAACCACAAAAGAAATTAGGACGCAATAGGACCTAGCCAATCAAGCTGCGCAGTTAGAAGCTAAAGACTCAACTATTGCTGAGATGTCCCAGAAGCTGCAGACCTTGTTTGAACAATTACCCACTCAATCTTCCCAATTACAGGTTAAGGATGGAGTATTGAAGAAACTGTAGTCTCATGTTGATAAATTAAACTTTAAATTCCATAAGCAGCCAATAGAGGTTTGGATGGATGGGTATAATGAAGCTCTGGGGCATCTTGATGATAGACTTCAACAGGCTAAGAATAAGTATTATAAACGGGGTTGGATGAACTCTTTAACTATGATGAAGGTGGATCGGAATAGATCTCTGTGGGATTGGTATGACCTAGGCTTGCTGGAGCTTGACAATCCTCCATTCAAGTTATATGTTAATTGGATTCCTATTCATCATATTCCTCAATGCTTGATTTCAAAATACTTAGAAGATTACGATTTACATAATGAAATAGAGATTGTCCAATATCCTCATCTGCTTGATTGTCCTAGTAGCAATAATACGAGGATGCTTTAGAATTTTAACTTCATCAACTCTCCTTATACTTTGGATGATCCTCCAGCTAGCATGGATCCTGTTTCTAAGGCTGAAGCAAATTATCCTGTAGAATAAGGCTTTGCATGTTTAAGAAATAATATGTAATCATTTAATTTAATGAAAAGATTATTTTATGAATGGATCAACTTTTAGTCAATCTATGCATATGTGAATGTCTCCTTAGTCTTTGACTATCATGGATCAACTTTTAGTTAATCTCCAGTTTGTCACCGGTTCTATTGATATCCTTAGGATTATCCTAAGTATCATACCACTTACCAATGCTTCACTATGGTTCTACTAATGTACTTAAAGTTTTAGATAATTTCATTAGTTACCTTGGTTCCCAGGCATGAGTGGAACATTTGTCCATCTTTTAGCCCAGTTTGGATGAAAATTATTCATTCGAGTCTTCGTTAACCAATCATTTGGGACTTATAATTTTCCCTTGCATGGTTTTTTATGTATTTGATAACCAACTTTGTTGGTGCCTTTATTGATACCGACCAACATTTTTTTGGTGGTTTATGTTGATGACCAACATTGTTGGTGCCTTTGTTGATACCAACTAAAATTATTGGTGGTTTATGTTGACGACAAACATTGCTGGTGCCTTTGTTGATACCGACCAATATTGTTGGTGCCTTTGTTGATGCTGACCAACATTGTTGGTATTTTTATGTGTTTGACAATCAACTTTTTTGGTTCCTTTATTGATACCGACCCACATTTCATTGGTGGTTTATGTTGATGACCAATATTATTGGTATTGTTTTGTTGATAACCCACATTGTTGGTGCCTTTGTTGATACCGACCAACATTGTTAGTGGTTTATGTTGATGACCCACATTGTTAGTGCCTTTGTTAATACCGACCAACATTATTGAAATGTTTGCCATGTAGCGCATAACACTAGTACTCCGAAAAAAAATAACAATTTTGAGGAAATCATATTCTCATTAATATTGAAATAAACTGAGTACAACATGAATACATCATTGAAAATATTCTTTAGGTGTTCTGCATTCTAGGGATTCTTGAATTTTTAACCTTCCAAAGTCTCAATTCAATATGTATCTGGTTGAATAATTGTTGTAATGCAATAAGGCCCGTGAAAATTGGCCTCAAGCTTATTATTATTATTCTGAATCACCTTCTTTTAAATTGCTCGGCTTTACCCTCTTATTGTAGAAACCTGGAATCCGTTGTTGATAGACTGCATTCCTTAAAGCTTCATCTTCATGTACCTCTTCCATCATGTCTACGTCCAGCCTTCTCATCAAATCACTAACTGGGGTATTGAAGTTAAGAACTCTGTATGTAGGTAAACCTAGCTCGACAGGAATTACGGCTTCAGTTCTAAATACTAACATGTAGGGAGTTTATCCAGTAGCTGTTCGAGGGGCTGTTAGGTAAGACCACAAGATATAATGCAGTTCATTTATCCAATCCCCTTTAGCATTTTCCATCCTTTTACCCATTCAATAAAGTTTTATTAGTTAACTCTGTTTGGCCATTTCTTTGAGGATGGCTAGGAGCAGAGTGGATTTTTTGGACAATGGATTGAGTGCAATAAGATCAAATTCATCGCTGTCAAATTGTGTTCCATGGTCAGTGATAAAGGCATAGGGCAAACCATACATGCATATGATATTCTTCTAAATAAACTGATAAACCTTGTTATGGGAGACATCGATCAATGGTTTAGCTTCCACCCATTTACTAAAGTAATCAACAGCTATAACCAGGTAGCTGAACCTTCCTCGAGTGGTCAGTAGAGGTCCGACCAAGTAGATTCCCCACATAGAAAAGGTCCAAGGTTAAGTTATTGGTGTTAGGAGAGCTTATGGAGTCTTGTGTATGCTAGAAAATCTCTGGCACTTATCACACTTCTTGGCAAAAGTTGTACAATCTGCTCGCATAGTTGTCCAGTAGTACCCCTATGTGTTGATTATTCACAACAAAGTTAACCCTTCTATATGGGATCCTAAGGACACTTCATGGACTTCCTCAATCAAATCCTTTTCTTCAGCTGGATGCACACATAGTTGTAGACTAGCAGTTAATCCTCTTTTATACAACACACCATTTTCTAGAACATATCTCGTAGCTTTGTATTTCATCTTCTTAGCTTCAAGTAGGTCGACTAGTAGAATTCCTTCTTCAACATATGATTTTATGGGATCCATCCAAGATGGACCCATATCAATTGCAAAAAAATTGACCATTAGATCTTCATCAATGCTCCTATTAGCAAGTAGCTCAATAGGAATAGTTCTTCGTAGCTAAGTTCTAGTTGTTGAATCTAGCCGAGCAAGTGCATCAGCTCGAGCATTTTCTAATCTTGGAATTTTGATCATTTGGAAAGCTATAAAAGTGGTAATTATCTCCAAAGCTTGATCTAAGTATCTAGACATCAGTTCTCCTTTAGCTGTATATAATTTCAACACCTGATTTACCACCAACTGTGAGTCACTATAAACCAAAATTTTCTTGGCATTTAGTGATTTAGCTAGATTTAAACCACCAATCACAACTTCATACTCTACCTCATTATTTGAGGCTTGGAATTGGAATCACATAGCGTACTCTATAGCTAGTTCGTCTATAGTATTGAGAATTATTCCTGATCCACATCCAGTTTCACAGGATGACCCATAAACATACAAACTCTATATCGAAATATTGATGTCAAACGATTGGGTTGTCAGAATTCCTTGATGGAAGATTTTATCTTTTACCTCCTCATATTTCTTTTTCATCTCTTATACTTCGCTGGAGGGTTATGGTTGATCAGTGGTAACTTCTTCTGTATTTTCCCATGCTCAAAGTTGGTCGAGAATATCTCCAGTAGGTCTGCTGACTCCTGATTATTGCTCGGCGAGAGTCCCTTGTTGCTTGGGAACCTCTGGGTAAGTGAATTCAATAATAAAATATGCCACCGCTTGGACTTTTAATGCAGACCTTGGTTCGTATACCATGTTATATTCCCTAAACTCCACATCCTAACACACCAATCTCCTGGATTTCTTTGGCTTATGCAAAGCTTGCCTCAGTGGCATGTCAGTTTATAACATTATGGTGTGATCTTGAAATATGGCTTCATTCGTCTACTAGCCTCAATTAAGGCCAATGTTAACTTCTCCAGTCTGGGATATCTGACTTTTGTTCCTCAAAAAGCTTTGCTAGTGTAATAAACTAGCTTTTGAACTCCATTCTCCTCCCAGATTAAGGCATAACTAACATCTGATTAAAATACACCCAAATAAAAATACAACTTTTCTCCTAACACTGGTCGGGAGAGTAGTGCGGGTACTCCCAGGTACTTATTCAATTCCAGGAAGGCTTTTTCACATTCATCGTTCCATTCAAAGGTTTTTTCAAGTACCTTAAAGAATGGTAAACAATATATGTTGCTCGAGACACAAATTTATTGAGTGCTGCTATGCGCCCTATTAGCCTTTGAACATCCTTTTTACTGGTCGGGTATTGCATTTATATCAAGGCCTTGATTTTATCTGGATGAGCTTCAATGCCCCTTTGATTTACTATATACCCGAGGAATATTCCCTCTTGAGTTTCAAAGACGCATTTGGTTGGGTTCAACTTCATCTTGTGGTTTTCCAATTAATCAAACCTCTGGCTAAGGTCGGTAATATGATCAACAACTTTTTTTTCTTATAGTCAGCATATCATCAAAATACACTTCCATGTTGTTGCCTATCTGCTCCTCAAATACTTTGTTCACCAGTCTCTAATAAGTGGCACCTGCATTTTTTAGACCAAATGGCATAACATTATATCAATAAGTTCCTCGTGGAATAATAAAAGAAGTACTTTCTCTATCTTACGACTTCATTTGGATATGTTATAACAATAATATGCATCCATAAAGCTCAGTGGCTCGTGCTCTGAAGTATCATCCACTAGTTGATCAATTCGTGGTAAAGGAAAATGATCCTTTGGGCATGCCTTATTAAAGTCAGTAAAATCTACACACATCCTCCACTTATTATTTGTCTTCTTGACCATAACTAGGTTGGCCAACCAGTATGGGTACTTCACATCTTCAATAAGGAAGCCTTTTGAAGTTTCTCCACATCTTCTTGTATGGTTTGGTTCTTCTTCGGGCAGAAAACTCTTCTTCGTTGCTTTATAGGTTTAACCTCCTTATTCACATTAAGCTCATGTGATAGGGAGTCAGGGTCTATACCAGGCATATCTTCATGGCTCCATGATAACACCTATTTATTTTTTCTCAAGCAGGACACCCATCCTATTTAAGAACCGGATCAAATGATGCTCCTATTTGAGTCATTCCCTCTAGTTTATCATTATACAGAATAATGCTTTTTGTTTCCTCCATCACATGGCCTTTTACGAGCTCAGATTCATCTCTTAGAACTAAGGTTTTAACCTCAGATTCGTTATTCGGTTCAGATATATCCACTTTATATGTGGTTGTTTTTATCTTTACTTCTAGGCACATCTTCCTCTTCAGCAGATGAATAGTAGCATTCCCGAGCTACTTTCTGATCTCCTTTTATTACTCCAACTCCAAAGTTAGTCAAGAATTTCAGGCATTGATGAACAATAGAAGGTATAACTTTGAACTTCTTCAGACCCACTCTTCCCATAATCATGTTATAGGCAGAATGAATATTTTTGTCCATTATAAAGAATCTCACATTCTCTGTCCTGCTCCCCGGCCATGTCCTGATTAACATATCTAGCTTTATTGTGCCCAATGGAAATACTTTCTTTCCAGAGAATCCAATAAGTGGCCTATGGTAACACTCCAGTTGGCTGAGTTTCAAACCCAAACTACCAAAACAGGGGTAGAACATAATGTCTACTGAACGTCCATCATCCACTAGTGTCCTTGCTACTAGTACATCTTTCATACCGACTCTGATTATTAAAGGATCATCATGAGGATACAATACTCCAGATAGATCATTCTTAGAAAAGACAATTACTAGCTTATACTTGTTAACTTTCCTTGGTCAGTCCTCCTCGGTGAGGTTGATTCGATGGATGTAGGAACAAGCATGAACCTCATTGAGGTAAGCCTTCCTTTTAGCTTTATGATCTCCTCCTCCTGTATCTCCACTTGTAATTATATGACAATCAAATGATCCAAAACTGAGCGTGAATACCTCACGTTCATGTTGTCTAGGCTTCTTGAGGAGATCAGGATCGTCTTCTAGATCACCGTCATAGTTCCTCTTCTTATCTTCTCTAAGCATAACAGGTGATTTAGATATCTTTCAACCTCTATCTCTATTTCTTACACCAACCTGTCGATCAACAAATTTGTCTAATTTTCCTCTTCGGATGAGTTCTTCTATCTCATTTTGGAGAACAGTACACCAGTTGTTCATATGACCATGATCTTTGTGCAATTCCCAGTACTTAGATTTATCACTCTTATCAGCAGGTAACCTTAACTTTTTAGGACAACTCAAATCATTATTGTTCTTGATTTATTCCAAAACATGATCTATATCCACCGTTAAGGTAGTGTAACTGGTAAATTTTCTGAGTTGGTCTATGCTTTCTTTTGCTTTTGAATTCCTGTGCTCTTAGTGATTCTTATGCTCCTTCTTATCCGACATCCCTTCTATGTTTTCTTTCGCCTTTGCATCTGAATTCTTTTTAACAGCCATAGCTTCCTCGGAATTCATAATCTTTACTACTTTGGACATCAATTATGTCATCGTCTTTGGGGGATCGTTTGCCAAAGTATAATATAGTTTTTAAGGGAGCAAACCACTCATGAGGGCAATGATTTCCATCTTCTCCTCGTAATCAATGACTTCAAATTTCTCATTTTTAAAATGAGTGATGTAATCCCCAGTACTTTCTCCCACATTCTGTCTCGCACTAAGCAAATGAGATACTCATTTCACTAGTTTTGATCCAAAGAAAAAACTACCACTGAATAGCTCGGCGAGTTGTTAGAAGCAAGAAATCTTCCCCCGAGGAAGGCTATTATGCCATATTTGATCACATCCAGTGATTATTCCTGAAAATTCCCTGTACCTCATCTCATCAGTAACATCATCGATATCAGCCGCTATTTGGTATTATTCTATATGAAGAATTGGATTAGTCTTCCCATCATAATTAGAAGTGACCACTGGAGATTTAAACTTGTACGACATAGGAAAATCTATAATGGTTTGCACAAAGGGAGATCCCTTAATAAAACTTCTATGGAGGGGATTGTTGGCCTTGTCCATTTCTCCCAACCTATCTTCTAAACGCTGAATGGAAGCCTTCCAAGCATCATTGCCATCACCAGATCTATGGGTGGTAGCTCTTTTATGCCGACCAACTGATCGTGTTGAGCTTTCTTCTTGCGAACCTTCTCTTTGACTAGACCAATAAGTTCGTCATGTGTTCAATCTAGATTGGGCTGATCCATCCCTCAGGTCGTTTGGTCGTCGAGTATTTCCCGACGCAACCGAAAGGGTATTTACCTTGGGTCCCAAATGATCTAAAGGAGAGGCCCTACTTAGACTTTCTAAGGCACTCAATATTTATGGGATGAGGGATTGTCCATTAGAGGAATTAGTAATCCTGATAGAAGAAGTTGCTCCCGAAAGGTACGAAGGATCCCTTGACATTTGGGAATGACTATGTCCAACACACCTTATTGGCAACGATGGCATATTCATTTGATTAAATTGTATAGGGACTCCATCCTTCAGATTTTGGGCCAGCTATCGTATCGTGTCCTGCATAGCCTCACCCTTATCCAAGCTAGCCAAAATTCTAGTTAAGTCATTATTATTTGGTGGGACAGAGGGAGTAGGCAGAGTTCCCTCATTTCTAGTGGTTGATTTAGGAATTTCAGCCACTAATGATGAATGAGTGAAACCGTTTAATAATACGTTCCCACAAACGGTGCCAATCTGTTGATGCAAAAAAACTAGACTACGCCTAATTAATTGATCACAGATAAAATAAATAAAACAAACAAAAATATTTTTAAAGTGGTTCGGGTCAATGTGATATCCTACGTCCACTATTATGTATTGATTGCCTTGAGTTGTTTTCACGCCCCTTGCAATGAGGGTAATAAAATGTATTTATAGCCCAATAGGGGTGTTGATAGTTGTCGTGTGAAAATATGGAATGCCTCCATTTGGTATCCATTTACAATAATATATATTGGGAATTAAATATATAACTACTGTCGCTTCATTGGAAATACAGGCTGTAAGACTGCTATCGCTTTGTTGGCTATATAGGTTGGATTTTCGGCTGTTGGTTGGGCTTCCCAATTGGCCGGGCTTCCCTGTTAGTCGGGCTTCCTTGTTCGTTGGGTATACATCTCTTCAAGAGGCTGAAATTTTTGCTAACATTATGAAATCTGAATTTCAAACGTCTATGGTAGGGGAGTTGCAATTTTTCTTGGGTTTACAAGTTTCTCAAAAATAGGATTGCATTTTTATTTCCCAAACTAAGTATAGTACTGCATTAGTTAAGCGTTTTAGGATAACTAATGTAAAAACTTATAGGACCCCTATGAGTTCCACCACTAAGCTATCTAAAGACTTGTCGGGCAAAAAGGTTGAAGTCACACTTTATCGTAGTATGATTGGTATCCTTCTTAATTTAACGGCTAGTAGACCCGCTATTATGCATAGTGTGTGATTGTGTGCTAGATACTAATGTGACCCTAAATAATCTCACTTGCTTGCGGTTAAGATCATACTAAAATATGTTAGTGGTACATTAAGTTTTAGTATTATATACACGATTGACACAAATTGCAAAATAATTGGGTATCCGGATGCCGATTGGGATGGTTGTGCCGATGATATTAAAAGCACTTCTGGTAGATATTTTTACTTAGGCCATAACCTAGTCTCTTGGTTGTCTAAAAAGCATAATTGTGTGTCTCTTTCCTCCGCCGAAGCAGAGTACAACGCTACCGGTAGTTGTTGTACTCAGCTTTTATGGATCAAACAAATGCTTAATGACTGTAGTACAATTGAACCTTCCACAATCATTTTATGTGATAATCAAAGTGCCATTAGTATTTCAAAGAATCATATTTTTCACTCACGTACCAAACATATCAAAATGCATTAACACTTTATTAGAGAACTTATTGAGAAAAAAGAAATTTGTACTGAATATCTTAACTCTAAAGACCATCTTACTGATTTATTTACTAAACCATTGGATAATAATAGATTTAAAAATCTATGAAAATCTATTGGTGTGTGTGAATTTCCAGCATAATTTGATTTTAGTTTCATCCCTTTGTCTCGTTGAGACAAACAGGGGGAGATTTAAGACTGTCTTTTACGGTATTTTATGATCAATGTTGTTAGTTTAGATATGTATTTGGTTAGGACTCAAAATATTTTAGGTTGAGTTATGTATTCGGTTAGAACTCAAAATGTTGTTAGTTGAGTTATGTACTTTGTCACAAAGTCTTCTTTGTCTCAAAATTGGCCAAAGGGGGAGATTCAAGTCACCCTTTTTGAATTGTCTCAATTTTAAAAGTGTGTGTTTCCTTTTACAACATCTTGTTTGTGTCCCTTATATACATTATTTTTTATATGTTAATTTGAATAATATATATTTGTTCATAATATTTTATATGTATTTGAAATATATTTTTTTGTGAGTTTATTTAAATATTGTTTTTTTCCCTATATTATTTTGTTATAATTAATAGATTTTTATTGTATTTAAAATGGGATATATAAAGTATTGAATTAATCATCATATTTTTTTAGTTTAAACATTTAAATCCCGAAATTAAAATGGTTGAGTTTTATGTTTTAGTACCGTTGGTTTTGGCTAGAGATTTGTGTGCTCGAGGTCTGATTGAGTTGGTCTTCTCGAGACTTGCTTTACTGCGTAAGAGAAGGCTTGCTGCCCCCTTTTCCGCTGGTACCCCTCTGTTTGGTTTGCCTAATCTACCCTCAGATGCTCATGGTCATGTGCGTTTATACCCTTTTTATTGTTGGATATTTACTTTACTCTCCTTCTTCTCACTTTCTCTCTCTATATTTCAACCTTTACAGACTTAAATCTCGAGATTTTTCGTTGTTTGATTCGCACCTCTTCATACAACATATTCACTTGTTGTGAACTTGGAGTTGAGCGTCTAGTTTGTTCAAGAGCTGTTGTTGGGTGCTCGTTTGAGCTGAGTTTGCCGCTGAGAGATTTTTTATATAGCTCCATTGAAGTTCTTGGAACCTTTGCTTGGAGTTCTACGGTTTTGGTCCTTGTGTTTCTTGAGATCATTTTTTTTCTCCTACTTGTTTGGACGATCTGTGTGGCCCGGTTTCTTTTCCATCAGATCATGCTCTGCATAAGCCATTTTAGGCTTGGTCCGTAAGTGTCTTTGGCTCCCCCTTTTTCTACTCTCTCTCTCTCTCTCTCTCTCTCTCTCTCTCTCTCTATATATATATATATATATATATATATATATATATATATATATATATATATATATATACAAAATATACTCATACGGTTATATATACTTATACTTATATTCTTTTTTGTGTGTTGGTACTGTTTGAGTCTAGATCTAAAACAATCTTGTGCTTGCATGTTGTCAAGGCCATATTTAAAACATTAAGGTCGATTTTTTTTATAGCTTGGACTTAACTGGACTTAGGGATAAAATCTGATTTGATACTGTGTGTATTCAACTTGTGTGTGTGTTTATAAACTCACTATGTGTTTTTTAACTCAAGTGAGTAACCGGATTTTTCAGAACCAATTAAAACATATTTATTTTATTTTAAAATCAGATTAATCTGGGTGTGTGTTTTGGCTTACGAAAAAACCTGTTTAGGAGTGTGTGTTTGAATCTGTACCAACCTTTCATTTAGTTATTGATTGGTATTTTTCTTGTTAATTAAAATAGACATAACCCGGTGTGTGTTTAGTCTCTTTGTTATACACAAGATAAGGTTTTTAATTAAAATAATCCATTATAATTAATTCTATATTTTGCACAACTTCACGGGGTCTCGGGTTTGAGTGTGTGGTTATGCGTGTGTGTAGTCATTATTACCTAGGTGTTATTGGGTTGACTGATTTTCAGTCAAGTTGGGTTGTATTTACACTAGGCTGGTTGTACGGGTTGTATTTGCTTATTTTAAATTATTGTAAACTTGTGGACGATAATATGTAACTAGTAATTGATAATAGTGGAATTGGGTGTGTTAGTTGTCCTAGGACTAGGGACACGGGGTTTTCCACCACAGTCGTTTCCTCGAGAACAAATATTGTGTCACTATCTACTTTTCCTCATCCCATTTTGATTATCTTTATTTAGGCATCATCATCACCAATTTCAAATTTGTTTCTATTTGTGTGCGTGCGTACAATTGTTTCAATTAAGTTTTAAATTATATTTAAAAGAGTTTGAGTTTATTTAATAACTAACACACATTAGGGTGTTTAGGTTATTTCAGTTGGGAGCAGTATTTTCCCTTGGTGGAGTTTGCATACAACAATAACTACAAGTTCACGTTTGGGATGACACCATTTGAGGCGCTTTACGGGATACCTATTCATTCACCCTCATGTTGGTTGGAGGTGCGGGAAAATAAATTTTTTAGGCCAAAGTTTATTCAAGACACCTCAAAGAAGGCGAAGATGATTCGAGACAAGATTCGAATTGCCCAGGATAAGCAAAAGAGGTATGTGGATGCATGACGGAAACACTTGGATTTCAATGTTAGGGATTAGGTACAGATTAAGATGTCTCTCATGAAGGGAGTGATGAGATTTGGGAACAGGGGGAAGTTAACTGCCCGATATGTGGGACCATTCCATGTCCTCGAGAGGATTGGGCCCGTAGCGTACTGGTTAGGTCTACCGGATCACTTGCATTGGATGCACAACGTTTTCCACATATCTGCATTGCAGAGGTTTCTTAGATACGAGATAGCTTACCAGCATATCTATATTGATGAGATAGAGCTCTATCCAGACGCTACCTACGAGGAGAGACCCGTCGCTATTCTAGACCGTAGGGAGCACCGACTCTGATCTATGGTTGTTTGATTGGTATGTGTCCAGTGTGTACATCATAACGAGGCTGAGTCGACTTGGGAGAGGTAGGACAACATGTGACCTAATACCGAAACTCTTTTAGCCAGTTACGTTTCAAATTTGGAGGATGGAATTTTGTTATTATGGGGGGAGAATGTAGTATCCTGTATTTTTAGAATAAAATAAAACTATTTTTGGAATAAAATGAGATTCATAAGAATTAAATTAAACTGGTGATTTTAATTAATTAGGTTGTGAATAAATAAATAAATAAATTATTATTTCATGTTAAGTGAGTTGAACTTTGCATGATAATTAATTTCATGTGTATTGAATAAATGGATATATAGTGTGTAACACAATTGAAAAATATACTTATTGAATAAAAATATTCAGGGTGCATTTCAGGGGGTTCTATGACCTTATTTAGGTGTTTTAGACCATTAGAATTGGTCCTGTTATATATATATATATATATATATATATATATATATATATATATATATATATATGAGTTACGAGGTTACTGGGCTAGTTGGGATGTGTATTTGGGTCCATTTGAGAGTCCAAAGTCTTAGACTAAGGCCCAACTTGGGATTTGAGCCTTAACTACATTAATTAGGAGTTTAATAACTCCTTATCATTTGTATCCAAGAACACTAAAACACATTTTGGGAGAGAGAGTCAAGAACACTTGAAGGAGAATTAGTAGAGAAAGATCCAAGGAGGAATCCAAGAAGCCAATCAAGAAATCGTTCAAGAGTTAAGGCAAGAATTTTCTTGCTTATTTTATTTAGTCCAAATTTCTTCTTAATTTATCGTGTATTGAAATTCCAGGTAGAAAATATGGATTTAGGGACCTTTGAGAATTTGATGATGATATTAAATAATACTCTTGAGAGAATTGATTTTTGTAATATCCCTTACTTTTGGCATTTATTTTCAGTATAAAATTACCTCGTATGTGTGATTTAATATAATTGAGAATTAAAATGAGAATTTAGATAAATACTAATTTATTTAGAAGAGTTAATATTTATGTAAATTGTATATTTACTAGTGTGATAAAGTAAATAGAATCAAACGGTATGTTATTTCGTTGTATGTGAGTAGAACCGACGGGAATTGATTATTTCTCAACTGGGGCATATATGTGTGAGTTATATGAGGTTGGGATAGGAAATTTTATTATCAAAATCTCAGATGTCAATTTGGGGTGCACGATGATCCAGAATGGCCGAGATAGTCAAAATGAGTGTTCGAGGGTTATATTTGGGTTCCGGGTTTTTTTTGGCTAATTGGACTCGGTTAGTGGTATACGAGTCATTTTACATGTGTATTATAATTTAAAGTTTGGATAAATAGATATATGGGTTATTAGTCTTATAAAAGAGTTATCCAATCTATTTGTGAGAAAACTCACTTGAGAGAAACCTAAGAAAGAGAGAGGGAAAGATAAGAGGAATCTTGGGATTTTCGGTCGTATTTGCTACTGCGAAGAGGATTCAAAGTCTAAAACTTTAAGAAAAGTGATTAAAATTGCTAAATAATTCTTGTCTGTGAATTATTATATAATTAATTGGTGGGTTGTTATGTTTTGGATATTAAGGGTTAAATCTTGATTTTGTTGATAAATCCTTGAAATTGATGTTAGATATGGTTAAATCTTGATTTTGCTGATAAATCCTTAAAGTGGATGCTAGATATATGATTTGGATAGTGGAAATATTGGTGGAGTTCGGTTAGAAATGGGTTATAGAGATTTGGGATAAATCTCGTAGGAACAAAACCTGATCAGGCCGGACCGGTTCGGTTAGTGGTCCTCTGATCGGTTCGTTTATGAAGCAGCGAAGTAGTTTATTTTTGCAGACATCAGTTTGGATCAACTTCTTCAGTGCAGCGGACCAGTTCCTTTATGAATCAATCGGTTCGGTTCGAATGTTACAGATTTCTAACTCTTCGTTAACTCCTTTCTAATTGGGCTTAATGATTGAGAACCCTCTAATATAAAGTGATATTACTGTTTGTGATGTAAAAAGAGGGATGATAGTACTTTACGATGGTAGGGTGACATCGGGACAATTATGTAAGTGTATTAGGGAGATTAATACTCCGGTTCCTTCATAAATTTTTCTTGAGAGTAGAATTTCAATTAAAATATGGGATACGGGATAGTTGAGAGAAGTCATGTGTACTGAGTTATATCAAACTTGTGGATTAATCAAATGTGCGATTGATTAATAAAGCGTATTGGGAAAATATGTGAGGAAGTATCGGCCAGTGTAATGAATGACATACACAGGTATCCAAGTTTATTGATATATACTTTCGCATATGAGAAGGTGTATATATATATATATATATATATATCTTATGTGTATGATATATTGTGTGGAACATACCCCTCTAGTGCTATCATGGGAAGTTGCGCGATGTGGGTGAATCCCCTAGCTAGTTAATGCAGGGAGAGTATGATCCTCAGGTCATAGTATCCAGCATTTATACAGTGTGGCTTTAGTCACAGGGGATACGTCTTGGGTATGATTCGTCTCACTTTCAAGTGAGGAACTATGATCGTTTCCCATACGATTGTGCTTTGTTTTACCAAGTCGGTGTGAGAGTTTGATGGTTGGTACCCGGGATGGTGTGAGTATCCCTTGGAAGATGGTAGCACTCAAAGACTTCATCCAGTGAGCTAATTCTCCGAGGGATGGTTAGTATACATATAATGAGTGATATGAATGCATACTTGATGTGAAATGATAAATCATGTATAATAATGAAAGTAATATTATATATGTTTTAATGAGTAATGTGTGAATCACTATGCTTATAAATAGTGAAAGTTGTTAGTAATTAATTGATATATTATCATTGAGAATGATATTAAAAGAGGTTATGTTGGTATGCATTTGAGACACGAGTGTGGGTTACCCGTAATCATGAGGTTGGGTTATCCACAAATTAATCAGATAACTTAACTAAGATTTGAAATGCATATGTTAGGTGCGCTTTGTAGTTGAGGGGTGACTATGAGTCTTAAGAGAGGGCGACACCAACTCAATTATGGAATTTCGCTTTCATAATTATTATCCATTTTAATTCACTTGCTAAAATATTTTTAAAATCGGGCTCTGACCTGTATATATCTTTTCCTTTTCTTTTCCTTCGTTATATCTTTTAGGTGTCCCTCCACAAGGAAGCCAAGGATGAGCTTCCATTCTAGAGTTTATGGAGCTACATCACATGTGAAATGTTGCAGGGTTTTTGATATAGTCGCATCTCATTTGTGTTAATCTAGTTAAGGACCAGCAGTGTTAATCGGGACTGTGTTGACCAAGTGTTGTACTGATGGATATGCTTATATTTCAAACATTTGTTATATTGTATGTTTTTGTTAACTCACAACTTATTCGGTTATTTTTGTTCTGCAGTTTATTACATGTATATATGTTCATGCTTGTAACTGATGTTAATGGATTTAAATGTAATGTTTATATAACTGGAAACTTTTGGCATCCGCTCTAATATTATTTTATGGGTGGTTAGTTATATTTTTAGTCTATGCGACAGTGATGCTAAGAATGAGCCATTTGATATTCCTGTTTCATTTTAGTAGAGGTATGGCAACCTATTATTTTAATAAGCGAGGTGTCATAATTTTTATGTTAATTTACGAAATCCAGAATTTAAGAGGGTGGAATTTCAAGGGTTGATGTTGATAGAACTCATGATTAAGCCCCTTAGTGTAATGATTTCAATGATTCATATGTAGAGAGGTTAATCCCTTTTTAAACCTTGATATTTTGATTTAATTTGGACACCTAGTGTAGTAGATTCTAGGAGATTGATGGACAAGAATTGAATAAACATTAACACATTCATGATCCTAAATTATGTGATTTGGGACTTACTCCAGATTGGAAAATACATAATAAACAATAATAAAATGATAACCTAAGTCATGGGCATTGTTACTAATTATTATCAATAGGTTTAAGCCTCTAAAAATGGATTTGTGTAGAATAATGTAAATCCTGAAGTGAAACAAAAATACTAGGTTTGCACGCAGCTAGCAGGGCCAAACCGATTCGCCTCTGGGTTGAACTATTTCGGTTCCTAGGGGGTCAACTGCGGGGTCCGGGGTTGTGTCCAGGATACTTTTAGATATCCATGCGAGTTGGTGGGACTGTGTACAGATAACCATGGAGTTTATTAAAAATGGAAATGTGACGTCACTAATAAAGGGAAAGATAAATTAACTATATGGTTAATTGGGTGTTATAAAGGAAATGATGTTAATAATTTATGTGATGGTTTATTATTTATTAAGAATAAGTATGGATAATCTTCTTGGGGAAACTATTGGGTAATTATTAGGATGATTGCCTTTACATATGATAATATGTAACTATATTTTGTGTGGGCATACCTAAGTTCGTGGACTGTCCTATCGTTCGGGGACGCACGTTCAGGACTGTAGCACACATCGTCACTTGTGGGCTAGGTGTAGTGTAGGTCATATGTTAGGTACTACGTAGTAGTTACACTTATGAGAGATATTTGTTGATGATGGGATTCATGTTTCACCTCTAGGTATGGGTCGTGCAATGGTGTAATGCGTAGGTACCGCCCTAACTATATCTGTACGATGTTGTCCCTGTTGGATAGGAAAATCCTCAGGACTTACCGATATATCATGAACAGGACACTATTGGTAAATGCCTTAGTGTCCTATACATGAGGACATATATGTAATTAATGAAAATGAATGGAAGAATTTCTTAAGTTTAAAGATGTAGACTATAAAACACATCCCCAATACTACATGGTATGTATGATGTTGATGTCGTCATTTTTTGGATAGTATGTCTGGGATAATTTGGAAAATGGTAACTTGAATGTAAACAATTATATTTCGGTGTGCTTATCTTGTTAAATGTGTCCTTATATTCTCATTAGCATTCATTCATCATCTGTATCAAGACTTAGGTGGTTATAACTGTAGCACTGCTTTTAGATGAGGGGTGAGACATGTTACGTATGTGAGAGACAATGGGAAATATACACCTTGAATTAACCTAACTTTTGTACAATAAAGTTAGTAAGTTATTTCTTTCACACTTTACGGCAC
Source organism: Sambucus nigra (assembly GCA_949130495.1). NCBI lineage: Eukaryota > Viridiplantae > Streptophyta > Magnoliopsida > Dipsacales > Adoxaceae > Sambucus > Sambucus nigra. The sequence continues at coordinate 376,761,012 of OX422219.1, read as the reverse complement.
TGACCCAATATTATAAATATTTTCTCCCCCGGGTGCTCCTAGACAGGGATAACAGGAGTGTTTACAGTTTAGCCTTGCAACTCACATTGCACAACAGACTTCCTTTCATTGATTCTAGATTAGGTTGTTACTATATTTCATCTCTTTCCTTTTAATATTTGGATTATTGTATGGGAATAATCCTTAAGTCTATTTTTATATCTTTCTGGTTTGAGATACTTATGAGTATGTTGGGATTTATTCATATTATATGATTGTTGGATTCTATTATTGCCTTGAATAGTAATTTATATTCAGTTTTGATTTCAAATCTTGACTTATAAATAAATATTTTTTTTGGCTTGATGGCGAGAATGATATAGATTGTATAACAAGCACCATCTTCGGCATATTGGGCTTAGCTAACCTTTATGTGAGAAAATGGGGGTTATTACACAAACTAAACACACATGAGACTCAGGTGATGGTTTGGGCTTGGTGTAAGCTTAGATTTGGTATAAAAATAGGTTTAGGCATTGGTATTGATCTGGGCAAGCTCAAAAAAGGACTTCTGACTTCAAGATCTTTTTGATTTTCTTCATTGCATTCTTTTGATCGCTACTTTATCAAAATTACTTTATTTTAACACAATTTGATACTGCGACTACATATTGACATTCAAAATATACATATAAGAACATAAGGACAATATTACCAGGAACTAGCAACTAAAATGCATCTATTTTGAGTACAAATACGAACATAAGGTCTAGATGGGTTACCTAACTTCTCAATTTTTTCTTCCACATTCGAAAATTTTTCCACAAAGAAGTTTCAAAAAAAAATTCTCAAGTTTCAGAGATACCAGTTGAAGAAAAGATTTAGGGTTAAAATCTTGTTTACAAGATTAATAACAAACTTTTATAAGTTTTGTAAAATCCGAATAAACTTTTTGGGCAAAACTCTTTTCGAAAAACACAAGATGTGTTATAAAAGACTTTCTCAATGTATGGTTTGAATTTGATAGTTGGTTACCTTCTTTTTAGTTTTTAATAAACATCTACTAAAGTTCCCATGCAGTCCCAATCACAACAATAGTTAAGAACGTTCAAATAAATAGACACGTGAATTTTAACGTGGTAAAACCCTTAAACAAGGGAAACATCCATGGTGCCCTCTACGGCACAAAAAAAAAATCCACTAGAATAAAGAATCAATTTACAACACTTAAGAAAACCACAAAGATCCTAACCTAAGTTCAGAATATACCTACTTGAGATTCTCCACTCCAAAGGTAATCTAAATTGGATTGATCTTTTCTTGTTGCATCTTTGCTTTTTCCTTGAGCTCCTTCTCTTTGAATTCTGATTCTAGCCACTCGTTCAAAATCCAAGATTCTTAGACAGAACCACAGTGTCTAAGTGTTCGTGTGAGATAGTGTTTGTGATGTGCTACTGCATGCAAACATGCTACTCACCCTCTCAAGATCATACAAACAATCCTAATAAATTACAATCAGTTCTAAAATGATAGGTTATTTATGAATCTTGATTTTGTAAGCCAAGACTTCTTGATCTTTTATTTATCTATATATATCAAGGATACCGTGCTCAGAAGACAGTTCAAGGTATTAAATAATTTCAGTATTTTGAAAATATTTTCGAAATTGTAAACCTGCAATTGAGATCCAAACTATACTAGAAGTCTACTTATTCAAAACAAATTCAGACTTAACATGCAGAGACTGATTCAACAATTTTTGACATAAAACTTCTTTTCAGATCTATGGTTACACCTTATAAATTTAGCAAGAGTTCTTTGTGTTCGTTTTATTTTTGTACACACGTATTTCATAAAACATGAAATAGAAAACTAAAAACACAAATGACTCACTTGATCTGAAAAATACTTTGAAACTTAAAAGTTTCTATTTCAAAATTTGTTGAAACATGATAGATCTAATAGACCAGATCTAAAAAAGAGAAATAGAAAACAAATCGTGTGATGTTCTCTTTTAGAAAAACTCAGTTTCAACAATAAAACTTAAGTTTCTCTTAGAGATGAGTTCTGAGAGAATCAAAGATTTGAAGAGGTCTTCAAACGAAAACTCAACACCAAAAACACAAAAACCCTAGAAGGATATAACTCTCAAAATGATGGGTTTTCTGGTGTATGGAACTTTTAGGTTCTGGTGTTTGGCTTGGGAGAAATCACTCAGAGGTTTGAACTACGAAGAAACTAAGGTTTCTTCTTTCTAATCTCTCTCTATTCTTTCCCTCTCTTATTTCTTCTCTCTATACTCTCTCTTTTCTCTCAGATTTCACGAAATGGCAAAAAGTCTCAAAATGCTAAGGCATGGGTCCTTTTTATACTAACAAAGGAAGTATCCATAACATCGACCTCAATCCTATGGTCGGGATTGAGTCTTGACCATTTGACTTTAATCCAATGGTTCAAACCTAGAAGTGGGTTAAACGTTTGGTGATTCATTTAAACTAGGTTCACGAGGATTGACTCACAACGCAGGCAGTACGTTAATAAGGTTGATCCAAGGGCTGAAAATGTGTACGCATTTTGTGTCTTATAGAAAACATAATCTGAGCCGTCAAGACACTAACACGTGTACACACCAGATGCAATCAAAAACGCGTGTTTGAAAATAATTACAAAGGCTACCTTGAATTCTCTAGCGCTTTTGAATTCTACCCAGGCAAATAATCAGCAAAGAAAATCACTTTCTAAAATTCAAATTTTACCCACGACACTTTTAAAAACATTTTTTAATTAATTAAAAAATCATTTGAAAATTATTTAAAAATATATAAAATGATTTAAGATGAATTAATTTGATTTTAAAATGACTTGAAGTATTGAGGAACCATTAGATAAAATAGTGATATGAAAAATGCATAGTGTGTGTCCTATTTGTGGTTTTTAGGATAGAAATAATTTCCCTTTGTTGATTCTCTTGGACAGGATTTCTTCTTTGAGCTTGTACCTTTGAGGAGATGGAGTTCTCATAAAATCTAACTATTTTATCTAGATATTCAAACTAGTTGGAACTCCTATATATGTAGACTCAAGTAAGTCAATATATAGTGTGTTCTCAATCTCCCCCTTTGGATATTAGAGACAAAATTCCCTTGAGTATTCAGAACTCGTGGGTCAAAATAAAAAGAAATCCTATGTGTCCTATACAAAAATTCTAACTATCCATTCCCATCCTCGAATCTAAAATAAGGTAAAAAAACTACATCACTCAACTATATACATACCAATACCCTACAAAATAGTAACAAGATATACAACGGGTCTGAAATGCCTGTAACAAGATAAACACTAAATTGGCATATTAGTTGAGCTAGAATCAGGAATATATAGAAAAATCTCTAAGCAATACTCAAGATCTTCTCCCCAAATTTTTCTCAAATATACAAGGGGTATAAATCACAAGAGAAAAACAAAGATTAATTGACAGTTATCATGCCTATAGCTGTGCTCAAATACTCAAATCGTATGTTATCTAAAGGTTTTGTAAAGAGATATGCGAGTTGCTTTTGAGTGTTCAGATATTCAATAATGAGATCTTTGGATTCGGCAATGTCACGGATAAAGTGATATCTAATCTTAATATGCTTAGTTCGTGAGTGCATTAAAGGAGGTTTGGAAATATTAATGGCACTTTAGTTATCAAAAAACATGGTTAATAATCAATAAGCATCTGTCTTATCCACACTAATTGCGCACAACAACTACCAGCTGCTATATATTCAGATTTAGTGCTAGATAACGAGATACAATTATGTTTCTTACACGACCAACCTACAAGATTATTTCCTACGTAGTAGAAAGAACCAGAAGTGCTCTTACTATCGTCGGAACACCCAGCCCAATCGGCATCGGTGTATCCTACAATAGAACTAGTTGTATCATTTGTGTGCCAAACAAAAAATTTTAGAGTACCCTTAATATATTTAATAATTCTTAATATACTTAATAAGTGAGATTCTTTCGGGTTACTTTGATATCTAGCACAGATACACACGACGAAGGATATGTCGGGTCGAGATGCGGTAAGATAAAACAAACTTCATATCATACTTCTATAAAGAGTGCGATCAACACTTTTACCATTATTATCCTTAGAAAGTTTATTAGATGTGCTCATGGGGGTTCTAGAAGTTTTTAGCATTTTCTAAGCCGCATTTTTTAACTAAATCTGCAGCATACTTCTAAGCCGAAATAAAAAGACCATCACTGCATTGTTTTATTTGTAAGCCCAAAAAATATTGTAGTTCACCCATTAAATACATCTGAAATTCAGTATGCATGATATCAGACAAGTTCTCTACTTCAAGTCATTTTAAGACATGCTGATTTTCCTTTCTAACAAATAGCGTTTGATCGTTTCAACGACGGACAAAATTGTGAGGCACTAAAAAGTTAGACAATCGCTCATACCAAGCTCTAGGAGCTTGTTTCAAACTGTATAAGGCTTTTTTAAGTCTAAAGACGTGGTCCGGGTGTACGGGATCAACAAATCCTTTGGGTTGTTCCTCGTATACTTTTTCAGATAAAATTCCATTTAAGAAAGAGAATTTAACATCCATTTGGAATAATTTAAATTGCATATGACAGGAGATGGCAAGAAGGAGCAACTGATTCTAGATGAGCAACAAGTGAAAATGTTTCGTCAAAATCAATTCCCTCAATCTATGAGTATCCTTGCGCAACCAACATAGCTTTATTTCTAATGACCTCCCCATTTTCATTCATTTTATTTATAATAATCCATCTAGTGCCAATAACCTTCGAATCTTTTGGTCTACGAACAAGATTCCACACATCGTGACTCTTAAATTGAATTAGCTCTTCTTGTATAGCATTTATCCAAAATGAGTCAGTAAGGGCATCGTTAACATTTTTAGGTTCCTCAAGAGAAACAAAACAAGAAAATTATGCCACTTGTCGAAGTTGGGATCTAGTTCTAACAGGTTCTGATGGATTACTGACAATGGTTTCAGTGGGATGATGTTTAGAAACCCAAGTGGGTACAAAAGGACTCTCAGATGGAAATGAATTAGTATCATCTTGAGGATCAGTGGGTAAAACAGGTTCATCCTCATCAAATGTTACTGGTTTACTGTCACTTCTCCTAACACTCGTATCATCTAGAATTACAGTAATTAATTCCATAATAGTTTTTGTTTTAATGTTGAAAACACGCAAAGCCCTAATATTTTGGGAATAACCAAGAAACATTACCTCTTCTCCTCGGGTATTAAATTTTAAAAGTTTCTCTCTATCTTTGCAAATATAGTAGTTACTACCGAAGGTTTTGACATATTTCAAATTTGGCTTTTTGTGGAACCATAACTCATAAGAGGTTTCTTTTGAATTTTCGTGAGTAGATACCATTAATAATGTGACACACGGTTTGGACAGGTTCTACCCAAAAGTATCTAGGGAGATTTTTAGCATGTAACATAACCCTAGACATATCTTATAAAGTCCTATTTTTACGTTAAGCTATACCATTTTGCTGCGGGGTTTTGGAAGTGCTAAACTCATGTTTATAGTCATTAGCTATACAATACTCAGAAAAACCAGAGTCCTTTAACTCTCCACCTCTATCACTCCTTATTCAACACACTTGGGTATCCATCTCATTCTCAATTTCCAAAAATATTCTTAAGAATTCATTGAAGGTATCCGATTTTTGTTTCATAAAGGCTACCCATGTATATCTCGTATATTCGTCCACTATAACTAGGATGTAAGAGTTTCCATAGAAACTAACAGTTCTTAAGGGACCCATGAGGTCCATGTGGATAAGTTCTAGAGGCTTAGTGGTCAGGATATCTTTAACTTTCTTGTGAGGGGATTTACTTATTTTTCCTTCCTAACACGATCCACATACAGGATTAAAAGAATTTTTAATTTTAGGTAAACCTTTAACTATCTCTTGGGAACTCAATCTTCTAAGGTTATCATAATTTGTGTGTCCCAGTCTATTGTGCCATAGATCAAAACCCTCTAATCTGGAAACATTATAAGATTTAGAATTGAGGATTACTGGGTAACATTTTTCGGGGTTCTGTTTCCTGTTAAAATACAATTACCTTTTACATCAATCATTTTACAATCATTTTTAGAGAAGGTAACTGAGTGATTAGAGTCATAAAATTTTGATATACTTAAGAGATTGGCTTTCAGGCCTTTAACTAAGAGAACATCATTCAGTTCAGGAAGCCCTTGACCACTTAATGTTCCCTTACCTATGATCTGAGATAAAACACCATCTCCAAACATGACACTACCTCCAAGGAAGTTTGTCTTGTTTTTTAATTTTGTTTCATCCCCGGTCATATGTTTAGAACATTCGGAGTCCAAATACCATCCAGTGGAAGTGCTTTGTGCCTTTAAAGAAGAAATTACAATGTTGCACTTGAGTTGGGGTAGTAGATCGTCTTTTTTAATCCAAATAGGCCTAGTTTTAAATTTTTTGTGACCTTTTGGTTTAGAATAGGTTTGAAGGGTCATTCTAAATGATTTTTTCTTAGACTTGGACCCTCCCTTTTTCTTTTTAGAGTTGGAGTTATTTGTGGCTTGTCTAGAAAGTACATAAGTATTTCTTGATTTCCTAGAGTAGTTAAAGTTTTCATAGGTTGGGGTGTTTAACCTTTTCTGGAAATATTCATCAAGAGTTTGGCCAAAAATATCACAGTAGGAACAGTACTGATGAGATTAGGACTTGACTTTCTTGCTAAAGTCTTTGAAATTGGCTTGGATCTATTGGGTATAATAATCCAGTCATCATTTGGTTTAGGTTTCTATCTTTGGGCTCTGGCATAAGGACAAATGTATTTAGTCTGACTGTTTAGTTTCAACTATTGATTTTACTGGATATGCGTTGTTTGAGAGACATTGAGACAAGTTTCAGCTTTTTGAACATTTTGAGAAGTTTGGCCTTGTTTTATAAAAGTAACATTTTCAGGAGAAACTTTGGTCTTATTTGTATGCACTATTTCTCCAAATCCTAGGCCAGACTTATCTTCAGAGTCAAATTTGCTTCCCGTAACAATTTTTTCATAAGTCTTGGTTTGTGTTTCAAAATGTTGACATTTTTTAAACAAATTTGAAACCTTTTATTTTGACTCTTCTAGTTCAATAAGGGTTGCCTTGTATTTTTGTTCAAATTCATGGTTCTTTTGAATCAAAGAATTTATTCTCAAGGTTTATTTATCAATCTCAATCTCATGAGAAACACATTGGGCAGTATAATCTTAAGAGTTCTTTCTAATGATTTAGTTAAGTAAATCAATACGCTCACTTAAGGTTTTTATCATTTTTTCTAGGCTAGCACTCTTCTTAACTGTTTTAGCGTATAATTCATACAAATCAGGCAGGTCATCATCAGGCTCAGTATGTGCATCGTGTGAAGTGTCCCTTATGTTTTTGGTAGGTTCATTACTCATGCACAAGTTCAATTCATCATCAAAATTCTCACTTTGACTCACACTCAGTTTTTCAGCAGTAATAGGAACAAACTTATCAGCAAGATCATTAACAACATTAATAGGCATATCAAGTTCATGAGCAGGCAAGCATGCATCATCATTATATATTATTTTAGCAAAGAAAAACATGCAGTAATCATTTATCTGGTTTGACTCAGTTTCATCCTCATTAGAATCACTAGAGTCGTCCCATGTCTTACACATATTGGCCTTATTATTGTTATTAAAACTAGTTGGACATTTACTAACATAGTGACCAAGTTTACCACAATGGTGACACTTAACATCTTATATGTCAAGTTTAGGTCTGTTGGGGTCATAATTCCTCCTATTTTCATAAGTGTTTTTGGTATTGTCTTTGTCATGAGGTCTATGAGATTGATTACCTTGATAATTTGATTTGCCTTGTTTAGAGGCTACAGTATTTCTAAATTTCAATTTTTTTTAAATGCTTACTCATAAGAGCTATTTCATTGTCAAGATTTTCCAAATCATAATTTTCAAGACAATTAGTGTCAAAATCTATAGTGTTCAATTTAGGCACTCATAATTTAGAAGAAAACACAATATTTAAACTAGAGGCTTTATTAGCCTGTCTTGTCAATTGCTTTTTGAAGTCTAGTTCCAATTCTACAGTCCTCAGTTTACTACTAAGTAATTCAATAGTCATATTAGGGTCATTCATTTCCTCAATAGCATATCTATTGTTGTTGAATTTAGATGGAAATGACCTTAGACTCTTTGAAGCAATTTCCTTTCTACTGTAGGTTATACCATTTGCATGAAGTTTTATATAAATATCATTTAACCTTATGTAGAAATCATCAAAGGATTCATTATCATTCATAATGAGGGTGTTATATTACTGAATGAGCAATTGAGTATTTCCAACTTTGACACGTTCATCACCCTCATGAGCAATGACTAAAGTTTCCCATGCTTCTTTAGAAGTAAAACATATGGATATTATTTTGAATTCATGTTCATTTACGGACATAAAGATGGCATTATTTCCTTTGTTATTATCTAGATATATATTTTTCTCTTCCTTAGTAAATTCACTGAGAAGTTTCTTAATCCTTGTTGGATCAGTGGCTAAAGTAGGTTTAGTAGGATGTTCAAACCCTGTTTCAATCATTTCCCAGACTTCATCACCCAGGGTTCCTTGAATGAAAGAAGTCATTCTCACTTTCCAATATGAAAAATTGTTTCCATCAAAGAGTGGTGGTCTGGATAGGTTACCTAAATTCTCAATTTTTTCTTCCATATTCAGAAATTTATCTAGAAAGAAGTTTCAAAAACAATTTCTCAAGTTTCAGGATCACAAAAGGTGTTCCCACTCTGATACCAGTTGAAGAAAATCTTTAAGGTTAAAAACTTGTTTACAAGATTAATAACAAACTATTATAAGTTGTGTAAACTCCGAATAAACTTTTTGGGCAAAACTCTTTTAGAAAAACACAAGATGTGTTATAAAAGACATTATGAATGTATGGTTTGAATTTGATAGTTGGTTACATTCTTTTTAGTTTTTAATAAACATTTACGAAAGTTACCATGTAGTCCCAATCACAACAATAGTTAATAACATTCAAATAAATAGACAGAGGAATTTTAACGTGGTAAAACCCTTAAATAAGGGAAACATCCACGGTGCCCTCTACGGCACAAAACAAAAATCCACTATAATAAAGAATCAAGTTACAACACTTAATCAAACCACAAAGATCCTAACCTAAGTTCAGAATATACCTACTTAAGATTCTCCACTCCAAAGGTAATCTGAATTGGACTGATCTTTTCTTGCTACTTCTTTGCTTTTTCCTTGATCTCCTTCTCTTTGAATTCTGATTCCAGCAACTCGTTCAAAATCCAAGATTCTCAGACAGAACCACAATGTCTAAGTGTTCGTGTGAGATAGTGTTTGTGGTGTGCTACTACATGTAAACATGCTACTCACCCTCATAAGATTATACAAACAATCCTAACAAATTCCAATCAGTTCGAAAATGATGGGTTATTTCTCAATCTTGATTTTTCAATCCAGGACTTCTTGATCTTTTATTTATCCACAGATGTCAAGGATACATTGCTCAGAAAACGGTTCAAGGTCTTAAAAAATTTTATTATTTTGAAAATATTTTTGAAATTGTAAACTTCCAATTAAGATCCAAACTAGACTAGAAGTCTAATTTATTACAACATATTCAGACTTAACATGCAGAGACTGATTCAACAATTTTTGACACAACTTATTTTCAGATCTATGGTTAAACCTTAATAATTTAGCAAGAGTTCTTTGTGTCCTTTTTATTTTTCTGTACACGTATTTCATAAAACATGAAATAGAAAACTAGAAACACAAAAAACTCACTAGATCTTAAAAATACTTTGAAACTTAAAAGTTTATATTTCAAAATTTGATAAAACATAATAGATATAAAATGTCAGATCTAGAAAGAGAAACAAAAAATAAATCGTGTGATGTTCTCTTTTAGAAAAACTTAGTTTCAACAATGAAACTTAAGTCTCTCTTATAGATGAGTTCTGAGAGAATCAAAGATTTGAAGAGGTCTTCAAATGAAAACTCAACACCAAAAGCACAGAAACCCTATAAGGATCTAACTCTAAAAAATATGGGTTTTCTGGTGTATGGAGCTTTTAGGTTTTGGTGTTTGGCTTGGGAGAAATCCCTCAGAGGTTTGAAATACGATAAAACTAGGGTTACTTCTTTATAATCTCTGTTTATTCTTTCCCTCTCTTATCCCTTCTCCCTTTTCTCTCTACTGTCTCTTTTCTCTCAGATTTTGCAAAATGGCAAAAAGTCTCAGAATGCTGAGGCTTGGGACTTTTTTATACTAATAGAGGAAGGATCCAGAACATCGACCTCAATCCTATGGATGGGATTAAGTCTTGACCATTTGAATTTAATCCAACGATTCAACACTAGCAGTGGGTTAAACGTTTGGTGATTGGTTTAAACTGGTTTCATGAGGATTGACTCACAACACATGCAGTACGTTGATAAGGTTGATCCAAGGGCTGGAAATGTGTACGCATTTTGTGTCTTATAGAAAACACAATCTCAGTCTCTAGGACGCTAACACGTGTACGCACCAAATGCAATAAAAAATGCGTGTTTGAAAATAATTACAAAGGCTACCTTCAATTCTCTAGATCTTTTGGATTCTACCCAGGAAAACAATAAGCAAAGAAAATCACTTTCTGAAATTCAAATTTTACCCACAACACTTTTAAAAACATTTTTTAATTAATTCAAAAATCATTTAAAAATTATTTTAAAATATATAAAATGATTTAAGATGAATTAAATTGATTTTAAAATGACTTGAAGTGTTAAGAACAATTAGAGCAAATGGGTGATGTTAATAATGCATATTATGTGTCCTATTTGTGGTTTTAAGGATAGAAATAACTTCCTTTTTTTTATTCTCTTGGACAGGATTTCTTCTTTGAGCTTGTACCTTTGAGGAGATGGAGCTCTCATAAAATCTAACTATTTTGTCTAGATATCCAAACTAGTTCTCATAAAATCTATATATGTAGAGTCAAGTAAGTCAATATATAGTGTGTTCTCACCATTGTCCAGCCGAGGTATTATCTTCAATTTTACTTCAGCAAAATGTTTCAACGACGTCTTTTCCCTTCTTAGGTACCTTGCCACTATGTCATCTTTAGCCTCGTATGCCCCAAAAATTTGATTGACAACCAACCTGAAATCACTATGAACAAGGAGTTTGCCAACATTTAGTGCCCGGTCAAGGGAGAGACCTTTTAGGAGAGCCTCATACTCAGATTCGCTATTGGAAGCTTTGTAGTTGAATCTCAATGCTTACTCAATATCGATCCCATATGGAGCTAAAACTATCAATCCTACCCCACTTCCATTCTCATATGAAGACCCATCAACAAAGAGGCTCCACACAGTACCATTTGGTGAGAAACTACCCTCTTCTAGGGCTTCATTCTTCAAAAGATACCTTTCTTCCTCATTCTCAAACACTTTGTTTCTTAACACATCTTGAATTCGGTCAGGAAAGGACATACTCTTCTTTCTCACTTACAAGCTATAGCATCAACATCTTTAATGTAGGCCTTATCCCAAGTGAACTCGTCTACAAAGTTATCTAGGGCTTGACCTTTAATAACCATTCCCGACTCGTAGATGATGTCGAACTCTCCCCATTCAATTTCCCAAGCTATTAGTCTTCCTAATTTCCAAGGATTATGAATGACTTGTCTGAGGGATGAGTCCGTGAGTACCACCATGGTATGTGCTTAGAAAGTGGGCTTCATCTTCCTTGAGGCATGGATTAGTTCATAGGACAACTTTTCCATTTTGGGGTACCTATGCTCAGCCCCTTGGAGTGCTTTACTATTAAAATACACTGGTTTTTGAACTCCATCCTATTCTCTTACAATTGTGGAACTAATCGTCGATTTTGATACTGCTAGATAAATATATAGTTTCTCCCCTTGGACTAGTCTAGATAATAAGAGTGGAGAGCCGAGATAGGACTACAAATCCTTAAAAGCTCTATCACACTCATCGTTCCATTCAAAACCTTTTCTCAATATTTTAAAGAGAGGAAGGCATTTCTTAGTGTTCTAGACACAAACCTTTTTAATGCTGCCACTCTTTCAGCCAGTGATATGACGCAAATATTGCGTATTTCATCCCTCGATCCTACTCATTTTAGCCCCCTCGGGTATCTTCTTCCCTATATTTATGCTCGTTAACCAGAAATCCTCATATTTCTATGTTAACATGTTTTGCAGGGGTTAATTTAGATTTTATAGGTATTTGGATGCAAAGTGTGAAGTTCGGACGTATTCCGTTCGATTTTCATATGCGATTGCACGTTCATGGGCAATTTAGTCATTTCATATATTGGTAACCTGGCCCAACATCTACATGGAAGTTGTATCCCTCCTTGTAAGCTTCGCGTGGCCATGAACGGTGCACGATTCCAAGTCCGTATGAAGAAGTTATGAGAGTTTCAGCGGAAGGAAAAATAAGGAAACCAAAAGAGGAGGAAAAGAGAAGGAAAAGGGAATGCAGTAGGCTGCTTGGCTGTTGCCTTCTTGATCAATCGATCGATCAAAAGGATCGATCGATCGATCCTTCTCGACAGTGGAAATTTTGTTCATGATCGATCGATCGACCCAAGGGGTCGATCGATCGATCCCCTGTTTCTAGGAGATATTTTACCTTTTCTTTTCTTTTCTAATTTAATTCCAACTTAGTATATATACCAATTTTGTTGTAATAAACATATATGAACGTTTTAGGATAGCTTTAGAAGATAGTTTAGCTTAGGGTTTGGGTTTTTGAAGAGGTCTTCTTCATTTCTACTTGGATTGACACCCTTTTGGGTTTGTAAGTTGGTTTTCACTACCCTCTCCATTAATATAGTGTGTATTTCCTCCTTTCTTGCTTTGATAATTAGTTTTACATGCTTTGTTAATTAGTTTACATGCTTTGATTTACTTGCTTTCTAGTGTAGATTTAACACATTTATTTTCCACATTTTTACGATGCTTTCTAGATAATTTAAATTAGTTTGTGCTTGAATGGAACTCCCTCGAGTTGACGCATTGCTTTTCTTTGGTTATGGTGTTTACAGGTCTATTTCGAGTGTGTTGTCCTAGTTATTGCACCTAGGAGATTTTACGAGGCATATCATGTATGTCCCGTGCTTACGGCCTTGCGTGCGCAATTTTCGGGATATTAGTTGACGCACAAATCTTATTAGGCTTTTATGCGGATTTAGGGGCGTGACAACCCTTGATTCAATTAACTGTCAAAATGAGATGCATTCTAAATAACTCGTCGACCCATGTATCCATTTTATATAAATTAACTCGGGTGAGGGATATTCGATGCAACCTATAGTTTTACTCGCTTTGATAATCTAGTTTCATTTCCCTCGCCTAGATAAACATTTCCCTTTATGCATCTTTTTCTTTTTAGTTTGTAATCACCTTTTGCACTTTTATTTCAGAATATTGAATCATCTAAATTCTAGCATCTCGTCCATGTGGATTCTCGATACCCGAATTACCATTGTGCCTGCCTCGCAAGTGTAGTCGTAATTTAGGTTTGTTTGTATTGAGTAGGTGAAACAAAAACAACGACTGTGCTCCTTACACGCGCACGCTTTTCACACTCGATCAAAATGGCGCCGTTGTCGGGGATGAGTTTGTTTCAGACTTTATTTGATTTAGTATTTCATAGTATTTTCTTTCTATTTGTATTATTTGCTAATATTTTGTAGGAATTCAACATTTGAGCATGTAGAAACGCTCAAATTTTTCTCGTGCGCACCTATTTTGTGGAATTCACCACTTCGAGCCATTTTTTGGGATAAGCATGTCTTATTTCAATTCTTTTGGTAATCATTATTATAATTATCAAAATTCTTAGCCTATGACTTTCGGTGAATACTTAGAATCTCAAAGTATAACAAATTTAAATATGACTTTGGGCGAGTATAACGAAAGTCAAAATTTAGGTTAATGGAATTTTGATGATGATGATAATGATTTTGGGCCTTTACCTCCTTATAATAGGAATTTTGAAACAAATTCGAATATTTTTCAAAATTCCTATAATAAAGAGTTTTTGTTTAAGTCCGATGGTAATTTTCAAAGTTCCCATTTTCATGGATCTACACCTAGACCCATGACATTCGGTGAGGGCTTGCGTATTTATGAGAATGAGAAAATTGAAAAGTGTTATCAGGAAGAAAATCGTTGTTGGGAACTTGAGTTGGATTTATTATTTGAGTCCGACGACAATTTTGCTTCCGAGACTTTCGAAGTCGAGGAATGTTTTGAACCAAATGAGGTACTTTTACCTAATTTGGAACAAACCATTCTAGACTTTTCCCATTGCATAATAGATATTTAAAGTGGGGATGAAAATGACGTAATATCGATTTGCAATGAAATGATTTCTTCGTTAGCTCCCAAAGAAGAACATTTCATTTAAAATGATATTATTTCCTTTGAAACTCAATCTTCATGCGATGATGATTTATCTCATGAGTTTGAATTTCTTTCATCCCCATTTTTATTCTTTGTTATCCCACCGTCACAAGTACCCGATGATTCGGTTTCGAACTTTAATGTTTTAAACCTTTTCGTCGATGAGGAGTACTTGCTTGAGTCACCTTCCACGATCTCATTCGTTCCTTCGTGTGCGCCGCCTCCCATTCCAATTTTAAAATCATTGGGAGGGTATTCGTCTTTTCTCAGTCCCCACATGTTTTTGTCACCCGTTCAATCCAAACCCCCCATTTGTCCCTCCAAAACTTTTAATTGACGATGGTTCCTTTCTTTCGCCTTACACATGGCTTCCATTTTTCGAACATAATTCATATTTTTCAGATGTATGCTTGTATGTGAGGGTACACCGATTATCCTCCAAAGTCAAATCGTTTTTATGGTGGACCCTCAATTATTTAGACTTTTAGTGTATAGTTAGTGTGAAGCCTAAATAGTTGGTTGTATATAGTTAGCTTTCTTTCTTTTTATTTTTTCTTTCCTTTTTAATTTAATTTAGTGTAATTAGTTAACTTTCTATTTTTTGTTTTTGCTATGCTCGGTACTAACTTGTTTTGTAGATTATTTGGACTTGTTCTTTTGGGGATCGCTCCAATTTTGGGTAATATAGCTCTTTTCCTCTCTTTGACTTGGTTCTTAATTTACATTGAGGATAATGTCAAGTTTTAAGTTAGGGGATGTGGGATATTCTATCCATTTGTTTTTTTAGTCCATGTTTTTGCTCACATGTTAGTTACTTAGTATGCTTTTCTTAGAAAAATTAAAATTTTCAAAAATATTTTCTTTCTTTTTTCTCCTTTTTTGGGCATTTTGCCCTTGTTTCCAATGATAAATTTTAATAATTGCCCGATCCAATAGATAACCCAATGAAGCATGTTCTCGATTTTAGAAGTTATTAGACTTTAGTCTCGATTATTGATATTTTGAATAACTTCATGAATTAAACTTTAATCCCATAAGCACATGCACATTCCTTGTTATATTGATTTGGTTTAAGATTTTTATAAATCGGTAATCTTTTGTTATTGTATATACTTACACCGAGTAAGCTTTGTACCTTTTGTCATTTGTGAGTGTATACACTATTCTTTTCTCCTTAAAAACGTTGATTTCGTTGGTAATCTCACTATTCTTTCATTTGACCATTCACTAATTGAGTTCATATTTAAAATGTGTTACTTTAGCATGATTTTCATATATTGTTTTGATTCTAGAATTGCATAAACTTTGTGAAATGATCATAGGCCCTCTTTGTTATATCACCCATATTAGCCTTGACCTCACCCTTTTATGCTTACCCTTGTTAACCCCTTTGAGCCTAAATATAGTCTTTCCTTTCATAACCTCAATCCCATAACCAACTCTAAATTGGAGTTATAAACCATATATCACTACACCAAATCTGCCCATTTTTTAAGGTCATTGACCTTGACAAATTCACCTTGTCAAGGTCAATGACCGTGACATTTCGAGGCGAGACAACTTTTTTGTCACGGTCGTGTCACGGTCATTGACCTTAACAAAAAACTCGCGTTTTGTGTCACGGTCGTGCCAAGGTCAATGACCGTGACACGTTTGTCATGGTTATAAACCCTGACAAAGCCTTGACCCTTTTTAAAAAAATTGTCACGGTCATTGACCGTGACAATTCTGGGCAGAATTAAAAAAAAACTGCTGGGCAGTATGGCCACTGCCACTGCCCAGCAGTATATTTGTACCTGTTATAGCAACGTTGTACCTGTTCCAAACATCATATATCCGAACAAACTAAAGATAATGCAAATATATATTCAAATAAGAAACTATTTAAAAAGAAACAACATCCCCATCATTTTATCTCAAATCTACAAACTATTTGCATGGAAAAGAGATTTTGTACCGCGACGCTCGGGAACACCTCCTTATCCTTCCCTTCTCGTCCGAATAGCCACATAAGTATAGAGCATATGTGGCCTACCCTTAGGGCCACTCCCTGTCCCCTGAATTTAAATAAATTAAAATTAGTATCCGCCCTTCAAATATAGATAAATATAAATTGTAATTGAAATCGAAATCGAAATTGACATATAAATATAAATACATTACCTGTAGTGTCACTCAAACAGCTAACTTGAGCTCATATGGCACCTCCTTCCAACTAATGTACCCCGGGCAATCGTGTCAATTATAATTCTCTTCATATCTAAACACTAAGAAATACCATAATCCTATGGAGGTATGCGTTGCAAATTCCTTCCAACCATTGTGTAGCCAAAAATCAGCAGTTGAAGTTGTCAACTCCACCTTTGAATGGGGTATGGAAAGTGGTGGGGTATGGAAAGTGGAATTGACAACTTCAATCGGTGATGTTTGGCTACATAACGGTTGGGAGGAATTTGCAGAGCATCGCTCCATAGGATTATGGCATTTCTTAGTGTTCGGATAGACGAAGAGATTCAGTCTCCTCTCCACAAATAGGACACCCCAAATAACTATGTACTAATCACCTATTATAGGTAAGAAGCGTATATTCATGGATTAGTATAAACAAAACTTAGATGTAGTTGGAATATTTATGTATTAATCTCCTCTCCACACACGCACACTACACAAGAGTGAAAATGATAAAGTGCAGATCAAGTAAAAGCATTAAAAATGGATGTTTCGGTACAAATTGAAATAATTATTACAAATTGAAAAATTGTTTCAAATTCGGGTTATCATAAAAAATGGATTGATATTCGGTAGGAGCAGCCAAGTCATCCACACTACTATTTAGACGCCTTGGCGCGTGTTGGACAATTGACCACGGCTCGTTGTTGATATACTCCGAGTAAAACACTTGCTTAACCTTTTGAAATGCACAAACAAACGGCTCATCGCTCACGTGGTCGTTGCTCTTCAACTTGGACAAGTCAACCATGATCAAATTGGTGACAGGATCAACTTTAGAAGCATTTTTATCCTCAACTCTTACCCATTCACAGTAAAATACAACCTCTTTGAAGCTTATATAATCCAATTCAAATATATTTTGGATTACACCATAGTAAGTCATTTCAGCTTCAACGAGGTTTTTATCTTTTGCGCTCGCTCGAAAGAAAGTAAGAGCCTTGTATGAAATTCCCGAGTTCTGTACATTTGTACTTTCCTCGTACACTTTAGCGCCGAAAATGTAACCGTTCAATCGATATTTTTTGTACTCTTGTGCCACGAACAAGGGTCCAGTGGCTAGACGAGCAAGCCTTGATGTCGCATCACCCATCTTTAGGAGCTGAGAATATAGATAAATTAATTATATTAGTGGTAAAATTTGAGTGTAATGTAACGTTATATAACGATTGTTTTCATTGTAATTACCTCTTGTGTCAACCATAGCCTAAATTCACTTTCTGATTGTACCACTGTTTTTCGTCTTTTATTGTTCTCACAGGCTTCATATTTACTGCATATTACAAAATTAATCATGTATAAAATAATCTAAAATAATGTTAAACATTATAATATTCGAAACTTACTTTTTCCATTCTTCGACATCTTCATGTGTGTCAAATAGATAACGAGCTACTTGTTCATGTTGCAAACTCGTTAATTTCACTCGTTTTCCCATCACATTACCACCATCATCGAGGAATTCATCAGTGTCATCTAAGCTGGTAGAGTCAGTCATATATTCCCGAGTATATATTGATGACTCCACGGTGATGTATTCCTCTGCAATTGATCCTACAATATATCGCGTATTCTTGACGTAATCTTTAAAAACTTTCATCAATCTTTCAAACGGATACATCCACCGATATCTAACTGGACCACAAAGAAGTGCCTCGTCGCATAGGTGTACCAACAAGTGAACACTTATGTCAAAGAATGCTGGGGGAAAGTACTTCTCCAATACACAAATCTCTTCGTTCACAGCCAATTTTGTGGCCACTATGTGTTCTCGATTCACTACCTTCTCACACAAGAGGGAGAAGGTAATACTAATTTGCATAATAGCCCTACGCAAATCCTTGTGCTTGGAGAAACAGTGCTTAAACAATAGAGGAACCAATTGCATGATCACATGCCAATCGTGGGACTTACACTTATGTAAATCATGAGTAACATAATTCACAATCCTTTGCAAGTTGGACGAAAAAGTATATGGGCCCTTCAAATTATATATTGTGTCTAGAAGCACCTTCCTTTACTCACTCGTCAAAGTAAACGCACCAGGGGGAATTATTGTCCTTCCCCTACTATCTTCTTTGAACCATAGTTGTGGTTTAAGTTTTAACGTTTTAAGGTCTTTTCGTGCATTTTCTCCATCCTTCGAATGACTCCCCCCAAGGCAAGTACCCACAATATGTTCAGCGAAGTTCTTCTCTGCATGCATCACATCCAATACATGGCGCAGAGGGTTTTTCTTCCAATAAGGCAAGTCAAATAAAATTGACCTCCGAGACCATGCATTTCTTATCTCAGTTTCATTCCCAGTTGGGGTCTTCTTATGCTTGACATTCTTAAATTTGGGATTCTTACCTGGCATATTTGGGCCACATTCAGAAGATTTACTTTCAATTTCTGAACCCGAAAGTTATCTCGGCGGTAGCCTATGTTCAACTCCGCCCAATAAAAAATTGGAAGCTTTCTCAAATCTGAAAGTATGAGCTGGGGGTAAAAACCTCCTGTGGCAATGGTATACATTTTTTAAGTTGGAGGATAGACGAAGAGATTCAGTCTCCTCTCCACAAATAGGACACCCCAAATAACCATGTACTACACATCCGGATAATGTCCCAAAAGCTGGAAAATCATGAATTGCCCACATCAACATAGCTTTCAGCATAAACTCTTCTTTTCTAAAAGAGTCAAATGATTGCACACCCTCTTCCCACAACTCATTTAATTCTTCTACCAAAGGAGCCAGGTAGATATCAATGTCTTCACTTGGTGCATTTGTCCCAGGTATCAATAAAGCCATCATCGAAAATTCAGGTCTCATACACTGTGAAGGAGGGAGGTTGAGTGGGGCTAGGATCACTGGCCATACACTCTGATTGGTGCTTAGATTTCCAAATGGATTGAAACCATCTGTTGATATAGCCAAACAAATGTTGCGTTGTTCTCGAGCAAAATCGGGATACTCATAATTCATCCTCCGCCAGGCAGTAGAATCAATAGGATGACGCATGATATTACCCCCTACTTCTGCCCTAGCATGCCAAGTCATTGCCTCTGCAATCCATGGTACTGTGAAAAATCTCTTTAATCTAGGCCCAACGGGAAAATATTTCAATACTTTTTGAGGCACTTTTGAGCTTGTGCCTTCCTTACTAGTAGATTGGACATATCTAGGTTCATCGCATACCGGACAACGATCGATATTTTCATACTCCTTTCGGTATAGTATGCAGTCATACACACAAGCATGAATCGATTTATACTTCATTCCCAAACCTTTCAAACTGTTCTTCATAACAGGATAGCTATTTGGAAGTGTATTCACCTTGGGTAATAAGCCCTTCACCCATTTCAGAATTCCCGTCACGCTATTGCCAGACAAACCGTACTGCGTCTTCAAACTGTGCAAACCAACCATGGCATGTAAAGTTGTTTGATCTTTCTCACAGCCAGAGTATAACGGTTGGGTCGCCTTAAATTTTAAACTTTGGTAGTCATCGTCAAGTTTTATCATGTTATCTTCACGAGCACTTGAATCTTCTACATCATCAGTAACCTCATTCTCCTCAGCTTCATAAACTCCGTACGCATCATCAACTAAATCCTCTAACATATTATGATCTACGTCGTCCCCTTCTTCATCTATTCTACTTGTTGAAGGATGTTGTGAAGGTTGGTCAGGGACAAAAGGAACTTTCGATTCACCGTGAAAACTGAAAAATCGATAACTATCTTGCATACCCGATCTTAACAAATGTAGTTCAACTGTTTTCCACTCAAACACCTTACCATTCTTACACCTAGCACACGGACACGGAAACTCTTCATCATTACGACATCTCTTTGCATATTTCACAAATTCGTTAGCACCTCTGCGAAACACATCCCCCATTCTATTAGTCTCACCCATCCACTCTTTGTATTTCGGATATCCCATCACAGCTACCACAACTAAACACCTATTAAAGGTAAACAAAACTTGGATTTATAGTATGTTTTTTTTAATTATCCCATCATTTAATTATCCTATTAAAGGGTATGTGGTCCTATCCCATTCAAGAATGCATTTTTCTGTAATATACTTAACAGCTCATGCACATTGTTACGATTTGAAAAAAATTCGACAGCATATCCCCTTAGTTCTCCAAGTACACGACGTAGATTGGCAGGTGTGAGTGTTATTTCAATTGGTCAATTAAAATAACAGTCACACTTGTTAATCTAGTATGTACCCAGAGAACATTAAGATACGACTGCAGAACTTCCTCCAAAAGTAACAACTTTAAGACAATAAGAATATTATACAAAAATTATACAGTCTCAAACTGTCCAAACGGGACAATTCGAGAGATCTAATTACAGGGGTAATGACTCTCGAACGGGTCTAAGGGTTATTGAATGCGTACGCATAAGAACTAGAATGCTAGTATCTATGCGCACTATATTTAATTTCAAGTATGTTTCATATAATGGGTTAATTCAAATACAAAAATAAATTCATGGGATAATTCAAATACAAAAATAAATTCATGTATTGACCACATACACACACACACACACACTACCTAAGTTGTTCTATAGGTATAAAAACAATTATTATCCAATTATTATCCAACTATTATCAATTATTTATTTTGAATGTAAATAATATTCAATACACCACCCACCCCCACCCCCACCCCCTCAGATTAATTCAAGACATAAGACCCTAAAGGGAATCCTATCTGCAACAAGATTCTAGTTAGTAAAGAAGACATAACATAATATGGTGGAATCCACTACACTACACACCCATTCCCACACTTAAAAACCATTTAATAATATTTAAAAAATTCAAAACCATTTAATAATATTTAAGCACTAAAATTAATTTAATTTAATTTAACCTAGGAATTAATCAGATATTTTTATCCTATGTTTACTAATGCTAAAATTATGAAAAATGACACCACCCCCTCCCCCACCCTGCCCCACCCCCTGCCCCCCTCCACCACCCCCTCCCCCCTTCCCCCAAAACACACCACCACACACACACACACACCGCACCCCACCCCACCCCACCCCCTGCCCCCTCCACCACCCCCTCCCCCACCCTGCCCCACCCCGCCCCACCCCCTGCCACCCCTTCACCACCCCCTCCCCCACCCTGCCCCACCCCACCCCACCCCCTGCCCCCTCCACCACCCCCTCCCCCACCCTGCCCCACCCCGCCCCACCCCCTGCCCCCCTCCCCCACCCTGCCCCACCCCACCCCGCCCCACCCTGCCCCACCCTACCCCACCCCCCACACACGCACACACATACACACATATATATATATACACATACACACATAAATATACAGACAAATATATATATAAATGGAAGAGAGAGAGAGAGAGAGAGAGAGAGAGAGAGGGAACGGTGGTAGGGAAAAAAGAAGGGGGAACGGGTTTTTGTTGGAAAAGTTGTCACGGTCGTGTCAAGGTCATTGAACGTGACAAGAATTATCACGGTCATTGGCCGTGACAAGCCCGTGACAAATTGAATTGTCACGGTCTTGTCACGGTCATTGATCGTGACAATTCGTTGTCACGGTCGTGTCAAGGTCAATGACCGTGACATAAAACGCGTGTTTTTTTGTCACGGTCAATGACCTTGACAAGGCTGGCCGGCTGAAAGGTGACAATTTGCCCATTTTGGTGTAGTGTATACACCTTCCACTACCTTTATTTGGAATGTTACTTGGGATTTAATGTTGTTGTTGTGATATCGGTTGCAATTTAGTCATATGAGAGTTTGAAACGTAAAGAAAAGAAAGTAGTGAGAAAGTGAAGAAAAAGAGAAAGCAAAAAGCAAAAGAAAACAAAACAAAACAAAAGAGAAAAATGAGAAAAAGTAAGAAAAGAAAAAGAAAGATAAAGTTGTAAATGTTGTATATAGTTCGAATAAGCTTTGATTTCTCTCCCCGATGATATATTCAATGCCTTTTTGGAACTTGTTTTCCAATTTTGATATTTCCCGCATTTTCCCATTATCCCGAGTTTTCATTTAACATTTTGAATCCGTACATACATTCCTTTCATTTCATACCCTAGCCATACCTACATTACAACCCTATTAAAGTTCTATGTGATCTTTGGTTGATGTAATTTAAAAGTTATAATAGTTTTGAAAATCTGTGAAAATGCATTTCGCCTCTTTTAGTGTGCGGTATCGTTTCATTGAGATTACATTTTTCAGTTTATATATAGCGTCCTTAATTTTTGACATGTGTGCGGCCTAGTTTCCATTTACGTTTACTCTTTATGCCCACATGTTCCATGTGTTACCTCCCTATTTTGAGTGAATTCACTTAATGAGCATAGTGCCCGTAAGGATTGAATGTATGCTTGCTTTAATGTGTATCCGGTTTATATAAGTTTTTTGCCAAACCACACTTTGCATGTGCTCGCTCCTCCTCTCACATTTTAAGGTTTCAATTCTATGAGGTGCATTATATAATGTTAATGATTTGGACTTTTGTTTGAATTCATTCACTTTGCTAACAATGCGTATGAAATTCTTTTAGATATTATTGGGCTTGTCGCATGTTGGTTTGGACATATTTTGAGGAAACCATGTGATGTTTGTGGGTACCATCCCTGAAAACCCTCACAAGACGACACCTGTCCACTAGGGTGACCTAGGGGTTTAACGGCTTATTGCATACGCTAAATGCAATCGAATCGGCCGCAAAAGTGGTCTTTTGTTTTTATACCATACTTTTGTACCTATCTCCTGCTTTTGGTTTTCTTGTAATTCTCATTGCATCCTATTTCATTGCTAGGGACTAGCAATGTATAAGTTAGGGGGTGTGATACGATGCAAATATTGCGTATTTCATCCCTCGAACCTACGGATTTTAGCCCCCTCGGGTATCTTATTCCTTATATTTATGATCGTTAACAATAAAATCTTGGATTTATACGTTAACATGTTTTGCAAGGGTTAATTAAGCTTTTATAGGTATTTGGATGCTAAGTGTGAAGTTCGGACGCATTCTGCTCGATTTTCGTACGCAATCACACGTTCAAGGGCAATTTAGTCATTTCACAGATTGGCCACCTGGCCTAACATCTGCACGAAAGTTGTATCCCTCCTCGTAAGCTTCACGTGGCCGTGAATATGCTCGATTCTGAGTCCGTATGAAGAAGTTACGATAGTTTCAGCGGAAGGAAAAATAAGGAAACCAAAAGAGGAGGAGAAGAGGAGGAGGAAAAGGGAATACATTAGGCTTCTTAGCTGATACATGCTTGATTGATCGATCAATCAAAAGGATCGATCCATCGATCCTTCTCGATCGTGGAAATTTTGTTCATCATCGATCGATCGACCAAAGGGTTCGATCGATCGATCCCCTGTTTCCAGGAGATATTTTGCGTTTTCTTTTCTTTTCTAATTTAATTCCAACTTAGTATATATACTAATTTTGTTGTAATAAACAGATATGAACGTTTTAGGATAGTTTTAGAAGATAGTTTAGCTTAGGGTTTGGGTTTTTGAAGAGTTCTTCTTCATTTCTACTTGGATTGACACCCTTTTGGATTTGTAAGTTGGCTTTTCATTACCTTCTCCATTAATATAGTGTGCATTTCCTTCTTTCTTGCTTCTATAATTATGTTTGCATGCTTTGTTAATTAGTTTACATGCTTTGATTTACTTTCTTTCTAATGTATATTTATCGCGTTTATTTACCGAGTTTTTACAATGCTTTGTAGATAATTTAAATTAGGTAGTACTTGAATGGAACTCCCTCGAGTTGATGCGTTTCTTCGCTTTGGTGATGGTGTTTACCGGTCTATATCAGGTGCATTGTCCTAGTTATTTCACCTAGGATATTTGACGGGGCATATCATGTATGTCCCGTGCTTACGAACTTGCATGCGCAATTTCTGGGATATTTGTTGATGCCAAAATCTTATTAGGCTTTTATGTGGATTTAAGGGCGTGACAACCCTTGATTCAATTAACTGTCGAAACGAGACGCATTCTAAATAAGTCGTCAACCCATGTATCCATTTTATACAAATTAACTCGGGTGAGGGATATTCGACGCAACCTATAGTTTTACTCGCTTTGATAATCTAGTTTCATTTCCCTCGCCTAGATAAACACTTACCTTTATGCATCTTTTCCTTTTTAGTTTGTAATCACCTTTTGCACTTTTATTTCGGAATATTGAATCATCTAAATTCTATCATCTCATCCATGTGGAGTCTCAATACCCGACTTACCGTTATGCTTGCCTAGCAAGTGTAGTCGTAATTTAGGTTTGTTTGTATTGAGTAGGAAAAATGAAAACAACGACTATGCACCTTACACGCGCACGCTTTTTGCGCTTGATTAGTCAGTCTCTACACATCCTTTATCATCGTAGGACTCTTCATCTCTAATAATTCCTTGATCTTCTTGGGGTTGGATTTAATTCACATATGGTTCATAACGAATCCCAAAAACATGCATGCTCCTACACCGAAGACACATTTGGTTGGGTTGAGTTTCATCATGTACTTGTCCATTGTGTCAAAAGTGTGTGAAAGGTCGGCCTTGAGTCTCTTCGTCAACATGTCTTCGATGTATACTTCTATTATCTTTTCGATCTGCTCTTCAAACATTTTATTGACTGGACTCTGATAGGTTTCCCCAATATTCTTAAACCCAAATGAAATGACCTTGTAGAAGTAGGTTCCCTTATCGGTTATGAAAGTTGTCTTCTCTTCATTGGTGGGGTCCTTGAATATCTGGTTGTAGCTTGAGTTGGTGTCCATGAAGCTCATTAATTCATGGTCGGCTGTAGCGTCTACCGTCTTATCAATCCTCAGCAATGGGAAACTATCTTTTGGTCATTCTTTATTCAAATCTATGAAGTTAACACACATCATCCACTTGCCATTTGCTTTGGGAATGATGACAACATTGGCGAACCACTCTGGGTAGATGACCTCTTTAATGAAGTTTGCCTTCTTTAACTTTTTCACCTCTTCTCGTATGACATTATATTTCTCCTGCGAGTAGACTCTTCTTCTCTATTGGATCGGCCTTGCATCGTCGGCCATATTATGATTATAAAAGAGAACTTTTTGGTCGATGCCGGTCAAGTTGGACCATCCAAGGCAAAGTCGATGTATCTACCTTAATAGTTTAATCAACTCTTCCTTAACCTTTTTCTTTAGGGATTTTCCAACTTGGATGGGTTTTTTTGGCTCGTCCTCATTGAAGGCGATGGATTCTATCGCTTATGTGGCTTCCCCTTTCTTTAATTGTGTCTCATCCCTGCGGTCCAAATTATCTATGTTGTACATAGTAGTGGATTTTTTATGCGCTTCCCATTCCTCGACTGAGTTGAAGTATCATTCTTGTGCCTACACTTGATCACCTTGGACTTCCCCTTACCCCATAAGGAGTTGAGAATTATACCATTTGGTGTACAGTGGAGGGAACGGCCTCAAACTCTTTGAGGGATACTCTTCCCATGATTATGTTATAATAAAAGTACACACTTTCATCCATTACAAAGAAATTGACCTTCTTTGTGAGTCTCTTCGGCCAAACATCTCCCATCCTGACGTCCATTTCATACATTACCAATGGATGGACTTTCGGGTGATGATAAGGCACGAGCCTCTTCTTGCTGAGTCCCATGCCTTTGAAGCATGTACATAACATAACATCGGCCGAACTTCCTCCATCAATGAGTATTATCATCATGCCATAGTCATGAACTCTGGTTGTAATCACCAGAGGGTCATCTTGGGGAGATAGGATAACTTTGAAGGCAAGTCTTAAAAAACCCACAATCAAAGTGTCCATGTCCACCTTCTTTCTTTTCTCTAACTTAATGCTTACGGCAGTCAAGTTAACCACTTCAACTTTGAGAAGATCTTTTGACCTCTACAACGTGTGCCATTTTGTCAGCCACCTCTGAGCCTCCCCTTATCAGGCCCCCAGAAATCATCTTTACATGGAACTAGATCATATGAAGGTGAAATTTGGGACCATCGTCCTTCAATGGTAGGTCTGGTTCATCCCCATCATCGTCGTGTAAGGCATCATCCTTTTTCCCAGGAGGATCCTCTTTTCACTTATCGGCACTACTTTTTTTGGGGTCTTCTCGGCCTCCCCTTGGTCTACCACTACTTACATATTTCCTAAGCTTCCCATCCTTAATCATATTCTGAATCTCTTCCTTCAGATCAAAACATTTGTTGGTCAATTGCCCGTGGTCCTGGTGAAATTCACACCATAGGTTTTTGTTCCTCTTGTGAGGGGGAAATTTTAGCTTTTTGGGCCACCTTAGGGACTGATCATTCTTGATCTTATTCAAGATATGCTCGCACTTGATTGATAGGGGAGTGTTAGTAAACTTATCATATGTTGATCTCTTTTTTCCATCCTTACTCTTCTTTTGGAATTTTCCCCCACTGCTCGACCCCTTTCATCCTCATACTTCGCTGCCATAGCTTCCTCGGCATTCATGACCTTGTTGACCATTGCTAATAGCTCGGTCATAGACTTCGGTGGGTCCTCAACAAGCTTCCAAAGTAATTTTACTCTTTATAGACCTCCTATCAGTGTTGTCATCGTAATACTTTCTTCATAATCTTCAACTTCTAACTTTTCCTTATTAAATCTTGCTATGTACTCCCTGAGACTCTCATTATTTACCTACTTGACATACAATATATGAGTAGTCTTATTTTGGGATATTTCCATGAAATATAAGTTGTGTATTAATCTTTATGTGAGTTGCTTAAAGTTCTTAATTGAACTCTTTGGGAGTGAAATGAACCACGCATGAGCTGCTCCAATCAAAGTGCTGAAAAAGGCACGACACCTCATCTCATCTGAGATTGAGTACATGTGTGCAGTCGACTGGTACATCTCAATGTGGTGGACAGAATTAGTTCTCCCATCATACTTGGGAATGATCATTGGTGGCTTGAACTTGGCTGAGGTTGGAAAGTTAACAATCCTAGCCACGAAGGGAGAGCCTTTTGAATATCCCCTCTATAAGGGATCTCAGCTTTTGAGGATGTCTCCAATTTTATCCTCTAACCTTTAAATTGAGTCATTTCAGGGACTTCCGTCTCCTATTGCCATGGAAGATATTCTCCCCTACCACTTCGGTCGGCCGAACCAAAGGTTCCCTTGCCCTAGACCTATGTTGGATGTTCACTTCTCCTAGTCCCTCTTCTCGTTCGTATTGAGTTCGGTATCCTGTTCCTTCTCTTCTAGAACTGTCAATGCTCCTTGATCTGGATAGTTGATCTCTCAGATCACTACTAGAAATAGACATTTTTATGACGGGGGAAAAGGGTCATAAAAGGTTATTTATGACGATTTTCGAAGCTTTAAAAACCGTCGTAATGTTGTTTGTCATAATAAATTGGTGTTGATAAAATAGTCATAACAAACCATCCTATTACAATAGTTTTTTGTGCAAACTGTCATTAACAATAATGTTTTGTGTCTTAATAAAATTGGTGTTGACAAAACCGTCATGATAAACCATCCTATTACGATAATTTTCCCTACAAACCGTCATTAACAATAATATCATGTTTACTGAATCGTCATTATAAACCTACGAAAAAT
The DNA here is from genome assembly GCA_949130495.1 of Sambucus nigra. Lineage (NCBI taxonomy): Eukaryota > Viridiplantae > Streptophyta > Magnoliopsida > Dipsacales > Adoxaceae > Sambucus > Sambucus nigra. Next base: position 376,732,663 of record OX422219.1, on the reverse strand, counting down.
GACAAATATTAATAAAACGGTCATAGAAAGTATGATTACTTTCATCATTATAATGACAGCTTACATAAAACTGTCATAAAACATACGATCATAAAAGTTATTTATTTTCTTTCATTTTTTGCGATGAATTCTATTATACTTTTACAATATCCCAAACATGTTATGCATAAAACTACGAACTGTCAATTCAAAGCACAAATTTTCATACTCAAAGTAGCAAATTCCAAGTACCAATATAACTGAACCATAAGTATAAAAAAATGTCATTAATATTTGAAATTAAAGAAAATAAAAAACAATAATAGTCTCCCAATAGAATTACGGACAAATAAAAAATAAAAAGATATCTAAAATGACCTATACTATAAACATAAAAACTAGCAAATTAAACTACAACATTAGTTCTATTCGTGTAGCGTGGAACCCCAATTTAGCAATAGCTACACCAAATACGCAATAGGCAACATCCGGATTGATAGCTGAATAAAAGGAGGAAATAAATAGTCGTTAACAACTAAAACAGATTCACCATATAAAGAATATAACTCAAACAATAATGATATTCCAATATAATATTGAGCATAAAAAATAAACATTTGCATAATATTAAAGTTAATTTTACTTTCATTCTTTAATAAGGCACGGAAGAGATAAATAGGGAAGGTTTTATGGAAATTTTGGCGAAATTTTCTTTGTTTTTTTTAATAATCCAAAATTAAGCATGACATGTTTAACCAACCACAAAAATATAAAGACCACCTAGGGCATTCAGTATCATCATCAACAACAAGAACAACATTATAAAAATTCACTCGAGAGATAAATGAGGAAGGTTTTATAAAAATTTCGGCAAGTTTCCTTTATTTTTTTAATAATCCAAAATTAAACCTGACATATTTAACCAACACCAACAATATAAAGCCCAGCCCGAGCATTCACTATCAACAATATAAATCCCACCATAGACATTCACCATCAATAATATAAATCCCACCCCCGGCATTCAACATCATCAACAAAGTAATTAATTAGATTGAAGAAGAAAAAAAAGGTACCCGAAAAGATAGGCTAAAATTGTCCACAACTGCATCTCACTAACAATAATCCTGAATGAAATCGATGAACTCATGTTGAACTTATTTTATCTCATGATTTTCATAAGTTGCTTTTTCAGCCAACTCTTTCATCTAACAAATCAAATAACATAAGTTGTATTCAATTTCTCCTTATAAAAATAATTAGCAATGAAACAAAATGTTATAAAATAAATATTTATTACCTTTAGTTTAGTAGATTGAGACGGATTCTCCATTAAATCTCTCATGAACTTCAATATGTAAAAACCCACATTCAACATTTCCCGGTTGTAGAGGGCCCTATAAAATTATATGTTGAAGATAATAGTTATATTAAGATTTAAGATATAAGTCAGTAATGTATATTCATTAACATTATCGTACCTTAACATTCTCCCAGTTTGAACCTGAAATTCTTCCTCCTTTCGATACCACCAACGCTTTAAATTCACTTCAAGACAAAGATTAAAATGAAAAACATGTGTGAAAAGACAATGTGACTAAAGGTATATATATATAAGCCATTACTCATGAGGTTGTAAAGAGTTTCAAGTCTCGATCTGGCGCCCTATGTAAAAAATCTAAATAGAATATATTTCTATAAGAGAAATCAATAACTACTAAAGACCAATGAAACCTGCAATGTAATGAGTTGTTAACATCAATGATACAACCATGTTTTGATATAATTATAACTTAAGACAATAAATAAACTTACCCTATGTTAATTGGCATAAAATATGTTTGGTTCTCTTTAGCATCTTTCATTGCATTCCTAATAAAAATATGCATTTTTTTCTTTAAATAAGCTTGTTGAGCAGCACCAGGATTAACAAATACAATAAAATCTAGATTATTTTGAAACTTCTCATACAAGAATCTAAAAAACAAAATAAAAATATATTAGAAAGGAGTAGCCAAATAAAATTAAGATGAAAACAACTTATTCTCACACCTCATGCATCCGATTACACAACTGGCATCAAGCTCCTCCATTTTACAAAAACGCACCAACTCATGTTTCGGAATGTAGGTTAATTGAAGTTCGTCTCCAAAAATCTCAACTGGAATTTTTATAGTATCACTTTTCATGATTGAATCTAGCATGCTTGCAAATACCATAAGTGCCCCTCTCTCAACACCATTTTCTCTATCTTCTTCCTGGTTTGCATTGGTTCTAAAATAGTTAAAATATTAACAATGTTATCTTTAATATAAAAAAAACTTCTCACAACTTTACCTTTGCATCTACTATAACAAATTCTTTAGGCCACGTAACATGTGAATTATGTGCATTCATAACTGTTACTAACTCATCACCACAAGGTACGGGAAGGGGGCATCCAGAGTGTAAACAGTATCCACATACATTCGCACGTAATTTTCTCCCAAATGTTTATGGTGCACTTTGTCATCTGGCCCAACCCTCTCAAAAACACAACCCTTAGCGACAATATGGGTACATGAATTTAATGCCAATTTACATGGTTTGCCCATGCCATTACGAAGAGTGGGATTCGAAGATGTCATGCGAGAGGATATCTTTCCATCATCTTTCAACTATTTATACGTAAAAAATAAAAATAAAAACTCAAATTAATAACATTTATATAACATAAAAAATAAAAAGTCAACACCAATAATATATAATATTTATTTCGTACATTGTTATTTTTCTTCTTATTTGTCTTCTTGGCACGCGAATCACTTGATGCACTTACATCTGATGAAATTATTTTGTGCAATCCATTGCCACTTTTGGGGGTATTCAGTCTGACTTTCGTCATTTCCCTCTCATACTCTGACACCTTTGCCAGCAATTCTTGCATCCGCACATCTTTTTCTTTGTCTATTTCTCTTTCCGCATGTAGCTTAGACTCCAACTCACTAACATGCTTCTTTGATCCTCACTTAGTGAGGTTAAAAAAGGTTGACTCCATGACCTTTACCCCTAACACGACTCAGATGCTCGGGTGTCCCTAATGCCAAAGTTAGGACGTCTGAGGTTCTTTCGGTGACCAAGCTCCCAGCTTTTATCTGACAGTTTAGCACATCCTGCAAAAAAAATCAATCAAGTTAAGATATATAACATTAACAATAATTCAATTAGATGTATTTGATGTTGAATATTTATGTAAACAAACTCATAAATAGAAACTCACAATTTTATCTGCTATTTCCCTAGTAGCCTCATCACCAAATCGCCCATTTTTATCTTTTTCAAACTGACCTTCTTTTTCAAACCCACCTTCTTTCCCCAAGATGCCCTAATCCCTACCAATTTCTTTAATACTTGTTCACCACTCAACGGTTCAGGTTGTACTCGAAACTCCTGCTGACCATTGAAAGTCTTTTTTTGCTTTCGAAATGGATGGCCATGTGGAAGAAATCTTCTATGAGACATATATATATATATTCTTATTAGAATTTGTTAATCTAATATAATCGGTTTCTTCCACACAAATTGGACATGCATAATATCCCTTTACAGCACAACCGCACAAATTCCCATATGCAAAAAAATCATTAATAGTTCACAAAAGTATAGCCTTTAATGTAAAAGATTCTTATCGGTAAGCATCATAAGCCTAAACACCTTCATGCCATAAAGTTCGCAAATCTTCAATTAATGTTACCAAGTAAATATCAATATCATTGCCTGGTTGTCGTGGACCAGATATCAACATTGTCACCATCAAAAAATTTCTCTTTGCGCTCAACAAAGGATGAAAATTGTAGATCCTTAACATAACTGGACAACAACTATACCTATTGCTAATAGAAGTATGTGGGTTGATCCCATCAGCTGAAAGTGCTAACCGAAGGTTTCTTTCTTCCTTCCCAAACTCTGGCCATTTTCCGTCCACTAACTTCCATGCTGGAGAATCTGCAGGGTGATGCAATTTAGCGTCAATTTCTCTTTCATTTGCATGCCATGTCAAATATTTTGATGTTTTAACAGATTGGTACCACCGTTTAAACCGTGGAATAGGTGAAAAATACCATAAAACTTTTGCAGGAACACCCACCTTTGCCTCATTTGTGTTCTTCCTTAACTTATACCTCGAAGTTCCGCATGTAGGGCATATAGTAGCATCTGCGTAATATTTCCTGTAAAGTATGCAATCATTGGGACACGCATGTATTTTTTCATATCCCATTCCAAAAATCGATAATGTTTTTACATCTTTCTTCATAGTTATAGTCAAATCATTATCTTCTGGAAGCATTTTTCGTAACAATTCCTATAACTTCGAAACGCTTGTATCGGTCCACCCACTCCTTGCTTTCAAGTTGAAAAGATTTAACAATGCTAATAATTTAGTAAACTTTATGCAACCCCTATATAAAGGCTTATGAGCATCGTCAAGAAACTTTGCAAAGCTTTCAGGATCTCCCATAAAATCCTCCTCTGTAGCTTGAACGATCTCCACTTTGTTTTCAATATCCTCTGGAGTCTCCATCACATAATCTTGAAGGTTTTGATCACACGTGTCGTCATTAGGTGGGGCAGCACTTTTAGCGACTTCTCCATGCCATATCCGTGTACGATAAGTTTTATCAAAACCATTCGCATATAAATTATTTTTAACCACTTTTAGACTCAACTTACATCCATTCCCATATTTAGAGCATGGGAATGGGATGGAGTTACTCCCTTTTGCATGTGCTTCAGTAACTCTAAAATAATCCTTAATCCCTTCTTCATATTCATTTGATAATATACTCATGGAAATCCAAGATCTATCCATCGCAAATAGACTGTGATGTCAAAGCGCACCTACTCACATTCAAGAGAGATAACATATAGTTATATTGTGATACATTAATTAAGTATTAAAAGGTAACCCATTAAAAATAATAGATACTGTGCCAGCTTGGCAGATCAATAAAATGCAAGTTGTCATGAATAGAGGGAAATATTAACTAAAAATTCCTGGTGTACGTTTAGTCATAAAATAAAGAAAGTTATGATGATAGAGTGAATAATTTCTCTTATAAGGAAATATTGGTATTTAACTAAAATATATAAATAACTTAGTCCATAATAACTAAACTTGTCATCAACTAGTATCGATCTAGTATTTTCTCTCAAACTATTAACATCATAATTAATCATGAGGATTTCAAAACTCTTTAGGATTTCTGGGATGTCATATCCGAGCATGTCATCAATAGCTTATATCATTTTAGGCTTCAACTTCTCAAACTTATCTATGGTGTATCCGCTCAAGATCTCTCTAAAGTGATCGATAACTTTTCTATGGTTTATCTCAACTATGCTTATTGGTTGTGCGCATGTTTAGTGCCACATCCCCTTTCTTCATCATGTGCTGGCTTGACTGCAAAGACGTGGCCATCGCACGATATGTATATATGAGTGCTTCTATAATGACCTTGAGTATGGACTTAAGAGTAAGGACCATTTTTTTTGCCATTAGATGCATTTAATGATGAGTGAGAATGAATTTACTGGTAAACAACATGATCCTTAAGATAAGTCCTACTTTGGGTCCTCACATGAGCATTTGTGTGTGCCAACTTGGGATACTAGGTCACCTCATACAGTGCAACCTTTAACTAATATAAATTATTTTCAGCATATAAAAAATGATTAATTTCGTCATCGGGATAAAGGGAGTCAATGGGTCGTGTCGTGTCATTAATTTCATCAATGGGATTAGGTGTGGCAATGGGTCGTGTTGTGTCGATTTTGTGCCGGATCTAACCGGGTTTGTATCCAAATCACCTCTACCTAAACCCGACTCGTTAAGTCTTTCGTGTATATCGTGTCGTGTTTGGATCGTGTTCAAGTCGTGCCTTAACGAGTCATGTCGTGTACTTACGCTAAATGGCGAAATGCAAACCCGATTCATTAAGCTATTGTGTTTACTGGGTTCACCTGTTAAGCACCCATATTCGTTAAGGCTTCACCCAAACCTGCTAAAAAGTCGTGTAGGTTGTGTCGCGTTATCGGGTTGAGTGATAATTTTCCACCTCTTGGGATGCATTTTTTTTATTTCAAGCAATAAAAAATGATTTCCAACAATATAAATTATTTTCGGCATATAAAAAATTATTTCCAACAAATGAAAAACTATTTCCCACAAATAAAAATAATTTCCAGCAATAAAAAAGATTTTCAGCAATATAAAATATTTTCAGCATATAAAAATAATTTCCAGCAATAATAAAGTATTTTCAGCAAATAATAATTATTTTCAGCAATAAAAAAATTATTTCCTAATAATAAAAATTATTTCCAACCAAATTCCTAATAAAAAAATAAAAAACAGAAAAAATACTTAAAATTGGCATCGTACCTGGGTGATTATAATATTAATATTTATATTTACCCATTAACAAAAAATGGGCATTTAGACATTGTGTATTTATTAATTAAAATTTTAAAGTGAGCATTTAAACTAATTTAATATTTAACCATTAACTTAAAATTAACAGTTAAGACCCATTGAACTTGAACTTAAAAATTAAACAATGAATCTATGAACTAAAAATAAACTCTGAATCTATGACCCATTGAATGAACTGAAAATAAAAATTAATAAAAATTAATAGTTACCTGTTGTGTGTGAATGTTGCTACTACTTGCTTGGAACTTGGAAGTTGAAGAAGAGTTTCGCAGCTAGACTAGGTCGTCTGCCATTGGTTGGGGTGCCGCTCAGATGTGGGTGTGACGGTTGAGATGCGAGCGGAGAGGAGAAGAGGGGACATGGTGCTTCTCAGATGCGGGTGGCTGAGACCCGACTGAGCTCCTGCTGCTGGAGATGCGGTGAAGAGGAGGAGAGGAGATGAAGGATATCGTGAAGGAGGAAGGAGGGATCGTGAGGGATGCGGTTGTTGTGGGATAAGTCAAGACGACTCCATGAATATCGCACGATAGAGTTGAGGAGAAGAGGGTGTATCCCAAATTTGAGATTCTTAGGCTTCTTTCCCTCCATTTTGCTTCTACCAATTGATATTTTTCTTAAAATGGGTCGTAAATAATTAAAAATTATTATTAAAAAATATTAATTTTATAAAATTATATTAATATTACCATGTATATAAAACTATCATAAAACATAAATATATTATATGACAGTTAAAATATTACTGTCATAACATATAATATTAATATGACCCAATAAATATACATGGGTTATAATTATTTGTTTAAATGAAAAAAGGGTCATAATTGTGAAATAATCATATTTATTATGACAGTTTAATTAAAAGGGTCATAAAATTGAATTTTAAAACTGACATAAAAAGGTATTTTTCTAGTAGTCGATCCCCCACTAGATCGAGCCTTTCAATGTCTGACCCTCTTCTCACCTGGTTAAAAGTTTAGCCCTTTGACTGATCGTCATGACAAGGCCTCATGTTGTGTCCTCAGCTAGTTTGGATGGGGCGTGCAATGTTTCCTAGCACTTCATATGGCTCCCAGCATTCAGATTGAGTATCTTCAGCCTCATAGTCATTATACCAGTCCTCTGGGCAGGGTTGGCCTTCCTTCCCCAGGCGTAAATGCCCAGGGTCAGCAGCGTTCCTCCGTCGTTGAAGAGGTGGTAACTCTTTAAGCGGAGCCTGGGGTGCTCCCTTGGCGTTTGGATGTTTCTCTTAGGCTACCGGATTAATCATCTATGATGTTATCCCTGTGGGTCTTACTAATACATTCTAGATGAAGGCAGCCAACTGCTCCTGCATCACCTGTTGCCTAGCCACCAATGACTTCAATGCTGCCAGCACCTTCACCATCTCTAATTGAGAAGGTGCGTGACTGGAGCTAGGATGGTCAGCTGGTGGTGGAAATTCTGATGCCATGTTTCTCACCTGATGGATGAGCTTTAAACTAGAGAGTAAAATCTTAGAAGCTCAACAAGATATCTTTCGATGGTGAAACAATTCCTCAATGGGAGAGGATTGGTTCACCACCAGAGATTCCGATGAGTATAAGTTATAGAAGAGAAAAGATGATAATTCTTATTCCCACAGATGACACCAGACTAATAATACCAGAATGGTACCACCAGGCCGTAGTGATAATGAGTTCAAATAGGTATGATAATGGCAACAAGGAAAAATACAATAGTAAGAGAGAGAATGAGATTAGGAAAAGAAGGATTGAGCACCAAAATTAAGTGGTTCAGCCAAATGATGCATGCGTCCACTGTGTAGTATGTGAAATTCATTGTCTCTAATTCTCTGGGTACACAAATACTTAAGCCATCTCTCTCTTGCAGTGAATTTGACAGAGTTTCTATAGGGTTACTATTTTCTATCCCCTTTGCAAGAGGTATAAGACAAGTATTTATAATGCCTAAGGGGTGTAATGCACCCCTCAAGCATACAGTAGGTGTGTGATGATGAAGACATCCACTAAGATGATGACAGTTTTCCATAACACATGTGACTGATGATGATGTAATATCCCCCCCATGTGAGGGAATAATCAGTTTATAACTGAATTTCTCACGTGGGACCTTCTACTGCTCATACAGTATGGTTTCGTCAGTAGAGGTCTCATCTTGGAAGAGTACGAGATTATTGATGCAGTGCTTGACTTTGGGCGGAGAACTGGAAAGTGTGGTCTCGACTGTGGGGCTCAGGCTGAGGTGGCCTAAGCGGGCCATTTCATAATGTCGGATGAAATAAATGATGACAGACATCCTTATTGCAGAAATGCTTCCCTGGGGTCTCGGCCTATTGATGGCCGAGGTTACGAGTATGAGGTCGACCCTGGTTCTGGATGAGCTTTGGGAATGACCTTTGAGCTCCTTGTTGAATCTCGACTGGTGGAGATTGGGGCCCTCATCCTGAGACGAGGTCTTACATGGTCATATCACACAATACTACCCAAAATCAATATCACTGTTCCACGCGAGAAATAACACGTGTGTCTTGATGTTTTGGATCAAAACCTTCTTACCCCAGTTTTTTTTTAACACAGACTTAAACATCATTTTCATTCATTCTGTTTATTTTTATTTCCCCATAGGTTTCCTTGGCAACTTGTGCAATTATGAACTTCCCAGTGCACTCAACCTCTATTCACCCTATTCTTAACATTCTTTCACGTTGAAATAGGGTGTCCACGCATTCATCATACCCTCATAGCATGACGGTGGGTGCTTTACTTAGATCTCAATGGGAAGTCCTCATATCTCCTCTCTCAGCGATGACTATGTGGGATAATGAGTAAGAGAATTCATTCTCCACCAAAATTCTATCATAAATACCATACTTTTATTCTAAAGTTTCATGATCAATACGGATAGGTGATTAAGGGTGAAAAGTAGCGTGTGTCAAGACGCTAATCGTTGTTTTCTGTTCACCGCCTTAATACAAAAACCTAAATTACGACTGCACTTGCGATACAAGTATAGCGGTAAGTCGGGTATCAAAAATCCACAGAGACGAGTTGCTAGAATTTATAGGATTTAATACTCCTAAAATAAAAGTGTAAAAGGTGATAGGTTGGAAATAAAGAAAAGGAAAAAATTAAGAAGTTAAGTCTAAACTATAATTAATAAAACGAGAGTCGGGATCGTGTCCCCACCATGGGCCAAACAACTAATAATTAGAATATCGGTTCGAAAACATTTAATCGAGCATTTTCAATTAAGTATAAACATCACACAATAAGGAATTTAACCCAAAGTTGCGAGATTAAACATTTAACAGAAAATGGTCACACGCATCTTAAATTCGGATTACCGCTATAAACACTAACGTTGCATGACAAAGAAAGTTAAACGCATAATAATTCGACTTTAATACGCGAGGTTTCAATTAAATGCAATTTTACACAAAACCTAATTTTCGGAGCTCAACGCCCATCAATGGCGGAAACCCAATCCCAACCCATAAAACTACTCACTACACATGATTAAACTAAGTAAAATAACTAATTACCAAAGAAAACAAGAATTAAACTACCAACAACTAATAAATCAAAGCAATAAATCAAGAGAACAAAGCTTAAACAAAGAATAGCAAATAATATAAATGGAGGGGAAGATGAATAGTAATATACTTACATCAATGGGATGAACCCAAAGAGAAAGGAGGAGAGGGAAGCTCCAACAAAAATCCCCAAAGTTCTCTAACCTAAAATGAAATATATCTCCAAAGAAAAGCCTACAACATTCTATTTATACCCCAAAACAAACCCCCAACAAAACCAAGCCAAAAAACCCAAAATAAGTCAATTTTCGTCCATATCTGATAGGACCGGTCGACCTCTGCTTTGGTACCGGTCGACCGCACTTTTGGAATTTGCCTTGGGCTGTTGACAGCCCACTTTTCCACTTTGAACCAATTTTGACGCGTTGAACGGAAACGGCTATAACTCCCTCATACGGAATCGAAATGAGGCGTGGCCGGAACCGACGCGAAGCTAATTCAATTATCTACATGATTCTGTTTTGAAACCCTCCAAATTATGCAGTATGAAATTACCAAAATGCCCTTGATGTAGAAGAAAATATCGAAACCTTCCGGAAATGGGCATAACTTCCACATACGGAGTCAGAATGACGCATGGTCAGTGGCCACGGAAAGATAATTTGATGATATACATGTTGGTAACTTCATTCCATAAAAAATAGTGAGTTTGAAAAGACCAAATTGTCATTGAAGTAGCATTCGACGACGGAACTTCTCCGAAATGCAACCGAACCTCACTTTTAGCGTTCCAATACCTACAAAAGCACAAATAACCCATGCAAAGCATGTATATATCCAAATCCAAGGTTGTCTGGTTAATGAGCATAATTATAGGCATTTAGGACCATAAAAGTGCTAGAATGCATAAAGATAACGGGTGGAAATATGCAATATTCGATACGAATCAATAGGGTTTCCTATCTTCTTGCAATCTTAAAAATTAATCTAGGATGAAAAAACACATGAGGGAGATCAAGGAATCTTATTGAGGGTCATTCTTTTTATATAAGGTTTGAAAGTTTGTACTTGATGACGAATGAGACCTATCATCCAGACACGCTACATATCTTCTTGTGATTCAAAATATGGACTGAAGAAACCTCTGCTTTTCAGTGTTGACTTCCAGTGAAATGAGGATCTAGAATTTTTTCTAGTTCTTACTCCTAGACTATGATCATACTCTAGATTTGACACTTGGATCAAAACACATGAAGCACTGACGGTCTCCCAAGGCTCCCGAGCGTTATGACACGTGTTAAACATGTAAAAAAGGGTGTTCAATTTTCTTTATTTATTTCTTTAAAATTAGACTCACATGGACACACAGGGGTAACACTAAGGGATACATGGGGACACACGGGGTGTAACTTTTAAGTTTCAAAATAGAAATACCGGGAAAAGGGAAATATTGAAAATTTAAAAATAATTAGGCAAGAATATGTAACACCCCATGAATTTAGTAGTTATTATTTAAATTGATTCAGAATTTTTGCATAAAGTACAATTTTTGAATTTATAAATTTTTATTGATTTAAAATGTTGAGTTTTAATATTGAAAAGTTGGATTTTAATCGAAATTCAAATCAGAGTCAAAATGGGCATTTAAAAAATGAGTTGTCACGGTTCTGGGCCATGACTAACTACGAAACGTTTTTTTGTTTAAATAGAATTCTATTAGCATTAGAACTCCTGATAATTATAAATTAATAATAATCTATGGCTGGGTTCTTCAAGTCATTTTTTTCCACAATTCTCCAAAATATTTCCCTTTCATCTACAAACCTTTGCCCCAATTTTCTTCAAGGTTTCAACTCAAGATTTGTCAAAATTAACTGGATTTTCTCAAGACGTGTCAAGAACGGATCTTTATCAAGAAGAATATATCTTTGAAACTATTCTCAATCAATTTTTATTCGGGCATGGATACACTATTATCTTCCTTTAGTATTATGCGTTTTAAGTGTCACCAAAACCCTTAATGACATGTTTTTCTTAAAATAAATTAACAACTTAATTAAAAAAGGTGAAAACTAAATTTGGTAATGTTTTGATGAAAATTTTTAATATGGAATAAGATTTCAAAACCTTTGGTACATAGGAGAGAGTAGTTGGTTTTGGTTATTATAGGTGGACGATCGCGTGAAGAATTTATGGGGGTTATTTTAATTGAAATCGGGACGTCTACACAAGCATAAAAATTATGTAGTTGATAAAAGTAAACAATTTTGGTATATTTCATAACTTTGCATGTTGATTAATCTATAACCATTTAATGGAAATAATTATGTTAAGAACGACGACAATTTCATTAAGTAAATTAAAGTAAATGGTGTCATCGAGAATATATTTATGATATTATTTATATGTGTTGTTGGATTATGTGATTTATTGATATTGATATTTATCATCACGGATAAGAAGGGATTTTGGTTAGTATTCTCTCACCTATATTTTAGGATTCTTGCTAGGCATGGGACTAGTAGGTAGGCCTTAGTTCCGATTTACGCTTTCTAGGTATGAGACTTGTGAGTGTAGATTTTCTCGGATGGATGATTCAGGGGTGAGGATAATTTTTACCTCGTACCATCAATTCGCTAGCCTAGTCATAAGACTAAGAAGAGATTATTAATAAAAATTCATCCTATAATTAAGGTAAGATGTATTTATGTGTTGTGGACCCTTAGGTATGGAACTAAGAGTGTTTTTGAGGATCTCACATCGCTAATAAGGGTAGGGTGAATAAATATAACATAACGAGAAAGATGAGAAATTGATAATTAATACCTGAGTTAATAAAATGGGTATTAAAATATATTGGCGTCGTTAATAACGTGCAGGAACGATATTTAGAAACGGGTTGGCTGGCTATTGCGACGTGTGAGTGTGTGGCGTCTGAATAATGTGCAGGGATGATAGTTTAAACGAGTTGGCTATATATGAAGATGTTTTGTGTGTGGAACCTCGTACATAACGTGCAGGGCTAATAATTTAAATGGGTTAGTTAGCTATGTGAGAGGAATGTTTCTGGTGTAGAACAGCGGGAGTACCATAACCAAATAAATAAAATGAGATAAAGATGTAAGTGTGAGTCCCACGTGTGATATTTGTGATGATGAAATTAATAATTGGATTAACTTAAATTGAGTTAAATGATTGGATAATGAGACTTAGATGATGAGATGGCATATGTGGGCATTCTAGCATATGTCGTTTATTTTACTTGCATAGTGATTAATTATCCCATATAATTTAAAATATTCTATTGCGATATTTATCTTGTATAATTCTATTGTCTGGGTACAGGGACCCTAATTGGAGGGAGTACCTGGTATTCATGCTCGGGGCTCTAACCCTGTGCGTTGACTAACATTTTGCAGGTATTTGTGCTGGAGTAGCCACACTGGAGTATTTGGAGATATATATCTTCGAGTTGCAACTGGAGTTTATTTCTTTTATGCTTAGTAGTTAGTTTACTTTTCATTCCTTCATATTTATATTGAGACACGGTTTATGTATTTGGTGGGCCATTCGGTTCCACAATTGTCACAATTTCATTCAGATACTTAATTACGGATCGAGTTTATTGGAGATTATATTTATTTGAAGATAGATTTTATTGGAGATTAACATGCTATATTATCACTTTTATTTATTTTTTTGAATTTTTTATTTTTTAAATATAATTAATGAAAAAATAAAATGATCATATAATTGTTTTATTAGATTTGGATTGTTACAATCCTTCCCCATATTAGATTTAGGATCCAGCGGTGAAATTATGCGTTATCTATTCACTTTGCTTTGGGCCTATATACACATGACATATTCCAAAATAAGTAAAGTAAAATATGAGACATAAATGTAATAAAGTTTTACCAATTATGTGATTACCTTCTCTTTTTTTCTCTTGGATGGAGAATCACATGATTCACTCACATAATTTTAATGCTTCTCCTATTTTTTATTAACACTTTTCTGACTATTTGAGGAAATCTTCTCAATTAACGATGGTCCAAGTGATCTACTTTGATACTTACTCAATTATTCCATTGCTTCCTGAAGCTGTCAATCTTTTTCTTTTGCCTTATCCTCTTCTTGATGAAGCATAGATTCTAATTATTAAAAATGTTATTTCGATCCCCGCTACGAATATAAAAGTAAGTTATAGGAGTGACTCATTTTACCATCCCCCTTCCTCAACCACTATAATCTGGAGTACCAAGTGCCAAGATTAAGACGTCTAAAGTCCCTTGAGTTACTAAGCTCCCATCATGGAGTTGCTTCTTCAAACCATCATACAATATAGAAAATTATCAAGATTATTGTTAAATCACATTGTTTTCAATCCTCATAAGTAGTATATATCCAAATTTATAAAGATTATATAAAAAACTATGTTTTCTTTACTATTGAAAGTAACTCATAATTTTTTCACCAACTTCCTTGGTTGCATTGCCTTGATATGGTCTATTTCTCGATTGTCAATAGGTTATCCACATAACAGACCTATCATCTGCATCAAATGCATCTCCATGTCTCTTTTGATGTACCAATTATAAAATAAAATATAAGAAATTAAGCACAAGACACAAAACCCCCACAATGAATTAATTATAGTTGTATACTCTACAAATAATATAAGAATTCAACCACATACCATAATATCCTCAAGACCTGCATACCCCAACTTACTAGTCTTGTGGTTTAACTTATTCTTTGGTTGCCTTTCTCATTGTACATCACTTCATTTCTATGCGTTGAATTTATTATAATGTAAGAATTTAACCATACTGCGGATAAATGTTATACATTTACATAATACAATGAATTTAATATACAACTCAAACTTTTGGGATAGTCTTCCACTTACAAACATATCCTAATCCTCCTGATCAATAAACTTTTTAAACTTTCTGGATGGTTCGAAAGATTACCGGGATCATCTTTAAATGGCATGACACAACTCTTGGTGATTTCTCCTTTGAAATTCTTCCACGAATAACCAATAACGGATATAACTCTCTTCTTTGATTTGGGGTCCATGTTGAACTTAGCCTGTTACTAATTCATATTATATCACATAACGAAATTTAAATAATACCAATATAAACTTCAAATAAAATTAATATAAATTATTAGCATTTACCTCCATAGCTATCCATGAATTCTCTTTTAATGACTTTGGGACTTTGGACCAACTTAGATAACTTATGGGAACCATTGTCCTTACCAAAATCCCCCTATAACTTGCCAAATATTTCCTTGTTTAACCATTTTGTTGTCTATTTCTATTGTAAGTTACTAGTATTCGATCATAAGAAGCCCTTTTGCTTATTTGTTCTAAAATAGCCACGTCTCTGACCTTTCGCTGTTTATTCCTTGAATTTTGTGATAACTTTGCTAAATCGTGTGGACTTTTTCTTTAATGAAAATCATATTCCTTATCCATATCCACTACTTTGACAAACAAATAGATTTAAGTAAGTGTACATGTTGATGAATAACGTGCTGATGAATAACAAATGAATAATAAACGACATGTTGAAATTAATTTGCAGGAAGCAAGAGAATTATTAATAAAAGTAAAACATATGTTATTCATATAATTATTATTTCTAACTGTAAGCATCACTGAAGTAACAAATTTATAACCATTTCATTGTTTTAGGGAATCCCATCTTCATTGGATTCCTAATTCCAGCCTGGGGAACTACTTCTTTAGGATTGAAAAATTATTACAATTCTTCTTGAGTAAACTGGATTCTCCTATAGCATCACAAACTATTGGAACACCTGCAACATCTTCAACTAAAATCAGATAAATATAACTTAAAATATAAATGAGGATGAATATTTTTCGTTTCCTACTTAATAGTGTTTGAATTTGAAATATCATAGGCTTTTAAAATATAAACTAGTAGAGACACCCGAAAATTAGCATCAAACCTCGACTTTGTTAAATATGTGAGGAAATTTGTCCCTAAATAATAGTATCAAAGTTTATTTGCTCTAAAATTTATACATCAAATTAGCAAAGATTAGAATAAAGGTGTTAAATTTCCTTTCCATGCACCTTCCAAATTGTCAACTGTTTTTTAAAGACACAAAGGGAGATGACTTACTCAGTATGGGACGTGTACAACTAACTCTTCCACACAAAAAGACTACACTTAAAAATTAGAACTTGTATTCAGGTTTTGACTCCACCAAACAGGCAATACAACTCAAAGTTGCCACTTTTTTAATGCAACTGTGTGTAAAGATCTTATTCTTCATATGGTTAGAATGAAAACTATGACTTTTTTCTATATATGCACTAATACAATTATTTCCTCATTTTGAGTGATGTTTTTAAGTTCGAGAGTCATCTCTCATTTTGAGTGATGTTTTTAAGTTCGTGACTGGATTAATTCAGATACATGATTTTCTTTTTTTGAAAAATTTCAAAAGAAAAGTTGAAGAAAAAGTAGTGAGAAAGTAAATATAGTAGTCTTCCTCAACCAAAATCAAAAGTACTTCCAAAGTTTGAATCTTTTATCGTAGAGGAAGAAGGTTCAACTGGTTATGGAACAGTTTACAGGGGACAAAGAAATAGTGATGGAGTTGCGCTCGCTATTAAATGTCCTCGTGTAAATGCTAATAGACACCATGTTCATAATTAACCGAAAATGCTAAAATTTTCCTCATGTAAATGCTATGAATATATTTCATGCATAAGTTTCCAATCAAGTGCTTCTAGTAGCTTATTCTTCTAATACCACACTGGAATCCTGGATAAAAATACATTAAAAAAATAAAAAATTTCTTTTTTTACTGATATTTAGAAGTAAGAATGTGACTGCTAGGATTTCCTAGCGTGAGATTCGCACTCCTCGTGGCACCAGTATTCATTGTGAAAGGCGATTTTATGAGAATATAGTCCGAAGTTGTACCATATATGACATTGAATGTCCTGGCCATTCATTTCATAAATTCACTGATAATGGCCATTACCTCATTAGTTTTAGTAAAAATAATCAGGGACTGATTGTTTATAGACCATCATGGCTATAATTTTCATGCGAAGAAAAAGATTGTGATACTCAATATCTTCCATTAAAGGCTAAAAAATTTGAGATCTTCTTCACTCAATTATATTGTATTCTACTCGCTCATAGGAGTTTGTTCAACTTTAAGGACATATTGCCCGATATGGAGAGTAACCAATTTGGACTAATTACAACATTAACTACACCAATTCCCAATGACCCTACTTCAGAGGAGCAATTTAAGGAACACATCCTCCAAGTTAGACTACGTGAATCTTGTTAGTATACAAGCAATTAGGGATTTTTTCCATGAAGATGATGAAGGTTTTATGAATTTTAGTACTTAGGGGCCCACTAATCATGTTGGCAATGTTCTGTATCTAAATAATCATGATCCAGATAATTATTTCTTGAGTAGAATAAAGGAATGGTTGTTTTCATTCATCTTCCATTGAATATGGAATGAAGAAACTGATCACAACCTGAGAATCCAGTGCCTGAAGAAGAAGTTTTATAAATTTTTCTTGATTATGTGGATTTTATTATCTGAAAGGTATAATTATTGGATAGGCATCACCTGCTAATTAGACTTTGCAGTGTTAGTGGATGGGTCTTAAGAAATGATGATAACCATATTGGATTCTTTGTTGTACATAACATGGATACAACCGGAATCATTGCATTTTATCATATATCATAAGCGAATGAGCTTTATTTATTGTTGAATCCTATGCTTCGGGGAAATATCTTTAAGATATTTAACTATTCCTAATGTAAGAATCTAAAAAGTAGAATCCAGTAATACTTATCCCCCCAAAACTATCACATTGACTTTTGTGCTTTGAGAGAATAGAGAAGGGAATTATCGCACACACAATACAAACATATCTAACAAAAATCATTATGACAACATTAGAAACAAAGGTAATATGTCAAAGGAAAAAATAGTTCCGATTACCTAATAAGAGTATAAAAACAATACTAAGGCCAAACTTTGTGATAACTATTGGTAGTGATAATTTCAAATGAAATGAAATTCAATTTAAAAAAAACTCAAATGTAAGGGTAATTATTGTAGCATATTAAGATTCAATCATCTGGCTTCGGACTAACACTCAAATCATTGAAACATAAACTACATTGATTCATCTCCATCTTTAGCAAAAAAACTAGTAGAAGTATTTATTTAAATGGAAACCAAAGATAATATATGAAACAAAGTACTTTGAAGTTCTCAACCACAAAACTATGCATAATTCTTTCAATCATATTCATATTTAGATTCACACTAAGAATTTTATTCGAATTTGTTCAACAAGAAGAATGGAAAGGGAAATCAAAACATAAATATTACTTAAACTTCACTTTAACTTGTTGTTAGGTACCTGCATTACAAATTATTCAGCCCCACCTTGTTTCCCAGTAACTCCTTGAGAAATTACACCAGAACCCCATGTTTTAGCATGTATCATGCATGGCAAAAAAATAATAAGCAATATATTCCTATAATATTATATAGATTCGTCTTTAGAGAGAGTATATACAAATTATGTTATATTTCATCTTTAGAGTTTATTACAATCCCATAATAGGTATTGGAATATACTTCAATTTTGTTTCTCCACTCTAGGTTAACTCATCATCATCATCATCATCATCATCATTATTGCGTTAATCCCATCATAGAGGGTCGTCCACATATATTCTTCTTTTCCATTCTAATCTATTATATGTAATATTATCATTCAAAATTTTCCATGGAAAATCTCATATGTACACCAAAAGATATTCGCCATAAACGATCATCACCATCAACCATTAAAATATAAATTATAAAATATAGACTAAACATAGATTACTCTTTAAAAAGCATAGATAACTCTAAGAATAAGCAAAACAAAACTAAAACTCTATTCATTTGTTATTATCAATCCAAATTCCCTCACAATCTACACGCGCACACGAATCTTCAATTTCGTTAATCAACTCAATATTTGGAAATCCATTGGTAGCGACATGATTTTCATCACATCCAATAGTGTAGTCATCATCACACCCGTAGTTCTAAACTATTTGTGGAGTCAAAAGAACGATGGACCATTTAGGATCGAGTTGCTCTTAAACATAAAACATCTGTTTATCTTGAGAAACTAATATGAAGGGCTCATTCTTATGGCCAACTCTACAAAGATCAACAAATTTAAAGACAATCCCATCTACTTTAATACCATTATCGTTGTCGAGCCATTAACACTTGAAAAATGGAATTTTAAAAGTGAAATAATCAAGCATCCATATTTCACTGATGACACCATAGAAACTCAAATTTGAAACCACATGATGCTTATCCTTTGCACTAGAAACTTGCATTATTGTGGGCTTGATGCTAATTCCACTGTTTTGTTTAACTCTTTCATTATCATGTTCTTTCGTATGGTAATGACAACCATTAATGATATAACCCTGATATTTTCTCACATCTTGATGAGGTCCTTGAGCTATCTAGTTTAAGATGTCTGAAACATTGTTGTTGGGGAGATTTAGCTCCTTTTGAACCTAATTTTTCTTAAATGTTAGTTACAATTATAATAGTATATTAAATCATCACATATTGATATTAATCTTACCCTTCCAAGAAGCCAACCTATAATGGTCTTGTTACGTTCATTTCATAACCATTTTTCATCTTTGCACTTTCAAGGATACTTTTGCCTCAAGATCTCCATATGCTACCTATAAGGGTGGTAATAGAGAACAATCTTTTAAGCATTAAAATAAAATACAATATAGTACATGATTTGTTATAAAGGAAATAAAAAGAGAAAATACTCGATATATGATTGAACGGAATATTTGTTTTGCAACACATAACGATGTGCTTACTCCCATGACAATTTATCCACCTCAATTACTGTACCACCGTCTATTGGTTTTCCATCTAACAACATCGAGCCCATGTAAAAATTTTGTATCAAATCCAATAGATTCTTCAGTAATATAGTGTTGGGCGATGCAACCTTCTGGATGACTTTGATTGTTTACTTGGATCTTTAAGAATTTCATGTTCCTACAAACATTTAAATAAAATAAATATTAATAATGCTTACTTATAACATTATAAAGTAATGATATATTTTTTAAGCATGTGGAAACCTTTCAAATGCATACATCCAACGAGCGAAAACTGGACCACATAGTTCAACCTCCCTAACAAGATGTACCATTAGAAGCGCCATTATATCAAATAATGCCGAAGGGAAGTACTTTTCCAACAATCGCAATGTGATAACAATGTCATCTTGAATAGTGTTCAACTTCTTGAGATCCACTTCTTTTGCACAAAGAGCATTAAAGAAAAAGCACACCCTTATGATTGCAAATCTAACATGCTTTGGTAACACGGATCGAGTGGCCATCGAAAGTATCTGTTGCATGATTATGTGACAATCATGGGACTTGAGACCAACCAATTTTAAATCTTCCATCGAAACAAGGTTACTAAAATTTGATGTGTATCCATCAGGAACCTTGAGTCGAAGCAGCATCTCGCATACCCTTTTTTTCCTCCTCTCTAAACAATGTTCAACATGCAGGTGGTAAATATGTCCATTTTCCCTTATCTTTTGGTGCCAATTCCCCTTTTAAACTCAATTTTACAAGATCAAGATGACTCTTGACTCCATTTTTTATCTTATCGGGAATTTTGAGTAACGTCACTATTATGCTGTCATAAACACTCTTCTTAATATGCATAACATCCAAATTGTGTTGAACATTCAAATGTCTCTAATACCCCAAATTAATGAATATTGATCTTTTCTTCCAACGTTTGGAGCTATTTGGCTCATTCGTATTCTCCTAAGCGTGATTCCTCTTTTGTTTCAATTTATCCTTTCCTTTGCTATTTGTGCTTCAAAAGGACCTGTCTTTTTTCCCCAACATGCATTAATATTTTTAACCTTCTCTAGTATTTTATCTATGTTCAATGGATTAGGTTGTTCACGAAACTCTTGCTTACCATTAAAAGCCTTCTTTTGTTTTCGAAATAGACGCTTTTGTGGAAGACATATTCTATGTGATGTATGTACATTCTTATTAGAATAATTTAATAGAATATAATTGTTCCTTCACTACAAATTGAACAAGCATAATACCCCTTTACAATTGATACTTCAGGAATATTGCATTTTCCACCCGTTAACTTATGCATTTTTAGCCCCCTCGGGTATCTTAATTCCTATATTTATGCTCTTTATCTAAACAACCTCCATTTTATATGTTAACATGTTATATGAGGTATAATTGAGCTTTTGTAGGTATTTCAGTGCTTAGTGTGAAGTTTGGTCGCTTTTTGCAAAACTTCCCTTGATTATTACAGCTTTGGGGGCATTTTAGTAAATTTAGCATTCGGTCTTTGATCCTGAACTCTTCACAGAAGTTCAATACCTTTTATTTCTCTTCACGTGGCCGCCGACAGTGCATAATTTCGATGTATAATGAGGGAGTTATGGCATTTTTAGGATGGTTTTGTCTTCAAAATCACACTAAAGTTCACATTCAAAGGCATTTTAGTCATCTCATAATTTGGTTTTTTGGCCTAATGTCTACTTGGATGTTGTATCCGTCTGAGTATCTTTGCGTAGCATCCAACCGTGACAAATTCTAAGTTATAACAAAGAAGTTACGATATTTTCCGTAAAGTTGGACGAAGGTGATTATTCAGCACTGTCAGGTGCGAATCGATTCGCACACCTGCGAATCGATTCGGGTGAAAGTCCGCAAATTTCATTTTTTAAGTTGGTTTTTGGTGGGTTATTTGCATAAGAACATTGTATTAAGTGGGGGACTTCATTTTTTACATTAGTTAGGGTTAGAAATCAGATTTTTGGGGACTTTTATTAGAGCTTCTCTCTCCTCTTTTCTCTTTGGGTTCATCCCATTTATGTAAGTATATTACTATTCATTATCACTTTCCTTTGTTTAATGCTTCTTTACTTGATTTCTTACTTAGTAGTAACTTTTATTGCCTAGTTGATTAGTTGTTAATAGTTTAATTCTTGTTAGCTTTGGTTAATTAGCTGAATTTATTGTTCTAAGCAGGTTTAATACCTAGTTTAAGGGTTGGGGTCATTTCTCCTCCATTAATGGGCATTGAGCTTCGAAAGTTAGTTTTTGGGGAATATTACATTTAATTAAAACCTCAGGTATTAAAGTCGGATTATTAGGCGTTTAACTTTCTTTGTCATGCAACGCCAGTGTTTATAGCGATAATTCGAATTTAATCCGCGTGTGACCATTTTTGATTAAATCTTTAATCTCGTAACTTTGGGTTAAATTTCTTATTGTGTGATGTTTATGCTTAATTGAAAATGCTTGATTAAATATTTTTGAACCGAAATTCTAATTATTAATTTTTTAGCCCATGGCGGGGACGCGATCTAGAATCTCGTTTTATTAATTCTTGTTTAGAGTTAACTTCATAATTTTTTTCCCTTTCTTTATAACCACTCCATCACCATTTACATTTTTATAGGTATTTCAGATCTTAGTGTGAAGTTTGGACGCTTTTCGACAAAGTTTTGTTGATTATTACAGCTCAGGGGGAATTTTAGTAAATTTATCATTCGATGTTTTATCTCGAACTCTTCACGGAAGTTTAATCCCTTTTATTTTTCTTCGCATGTCCGCCAACGGTGCATGATTTCGATGTATAATGCGAGAGTTATGGCATTTTTAGTATGGTTTTGTATTCAAAATCACACTCAAGGTCACATTCAAGGGCATTTAGTTATTTCAAAATCTGGTTTTTTGGCCAAATGTATTCTTTGATGTTGTATCCCTATTAGTTATCTTCGCGAGGCCTCTGATCGTGCCTAATGTCGAGTTATAACGAAGAAGTTACGGTATTTTTCGTAAAGTTGGACGAACTTGATAATTCAACAGTGTCAGGTGCGAATTCATTCGCAAACCTGCCAATTTATTCGGCTGAAAGCCCCTCAAATTTCATTTTTTACGTTGGTTTTTGGTGGGGTATTTGTATAAAAATATTGTATTAAGTGGGGGGACTTCATTTTTTACATTAGTTAGGGTTAGAAATCAGATTTTTGGGGGATTTTTATTGGAGCTTCCCTCTTTAGTTTTCTCATTGGGTTCATCCCATTTATGTAAGTATATTACTATTCATTATCACTTTCCATTGTTTCCTGCTTCTTTACTTGATTTCTTGCTTAGTAGTTACTTTTATTGCTTAGTTAATTAGTTGTTAGTAGTTTAATTTTTTTTATGGCTTTGGATAATTAGTTGTATTTATTATTCTAGCCATGTGTAATACCTAGTTTAAAGGTTGGGGTCATTTCTCCGCCATTAATGGGCGTCGAGCACCGAAAGTTAGATTTGGTCAAAAATTGCATTTAATTGAAACCTTATGTACTAAAGTCGAGTTATTATGCGTTTAACTTTCTTTGTCATGCAGCGTTAGTGCTTATAGCGATAATTTGAATTTAATCAGCGTGTGACCATTTTCGATTAAATGTTTAATCTCGCAACTCCGGGTTAAATTCCTCATTGTGTGATGTTTATGCTTAATTGCAAAGGCTCGATTAAATGTTTTTGAATCGAAATTTTAATTATTAGTTGTTTAGCCCATGGTGGGGACGCGATCCCGACTCTCATTTTATTAAATCTTTTTAGAGTTAACTTCTTAATTTTTTTCCCTTTCTTTATAACCACTCCATCACCTTTTACATTTTTATAGGTATTTCGGTGCTTAGTGTGAAGTTTGTCCGCTTTTTGGAAATGTTTCGTTGATTATTACAGCTTTGGTGGAAGTTTAGTAAATTCAACACTCTGTGTTTGATCCCAAACGCTTTATGTAAGTTGAATCCCTTTGATTTCTGTTCATATGGATGGAAACTGTGCATGATTCCGATGTATAATGAGGGAGTTATGGCATTTTTAGGGTGGCATTGTCTTCAAAATCACACTGAAAGTCACATTCAAGGGCATTATAATCATTTCATTATTAGTGTTTTATCCTACTGCCTTCTTGGATATTTTATCCCTCTGAGTTATCTTCGCGTGGCCTCCGACAGTACCTAATTATGAGTTATAACGAAGAAGTTACGACATTTTTCGAAAAGTTAGACGAAGCTGAGAATTCAGCACTGTCAGGTGCGAATCGATTCGCACACTGCGAATCGATTCGGGTGAAAGTCCACAAATTTCATTTTATAAGTTGGTTTTTAATGGGGTATTTGTATAAAAATATTGTATTAAGTGGGGGACTTCATTTTTTACATTAGTTAGGGTTAGAAATAAGATTTTTAGGAGATTTTTGTTGGAGCTTCCCTTTCCTGTTTTCTCTTTCAGTTCATCCCATTTATGTAAGTATTACTATTCATTATCACTTTCCTTTGTTTAATGCTTCTCTACTTGATTTCTTGCTTAGTAGTTACTTTTATTGCTTAGTTAATTAGTTGTTGGTATTTTAATTCTTGTTTACTTTGGTTAATTAGTTGTATTTATTGTTTCAGCCATGTTTAATACCTAGTATAAGGGTTGGGATCATTTCTCCGCCATTTATGGGCATCGATCTCCGAAAGTTATATTTTGATAAAATTTGTCTTTAATTGAAACCTCATGTATTAAAGTCGGGTTATTATGCGTTTGACATCCTTTGTCATGCAAAGTTAGTGTTTATAGCGATAATTTGAATTTAATCTGCATGTGACCATTTTTTATTAAATCTATAATCTTGAAACTTTTTGTTATATTCCTCATTGTGTCATGTTTATGCTTAATTGAAAATGCTCGATTAAATGTTTTCGAACTGAAATTGTAATTATTAGTTGTTTAGCCCATGGCGGGGACACAATCCCGACTCTCGTTTTATTAATTATTGTTTAAAGTTAACTTCTTAATTTTTTTTTCCCTTTCTTTATAACCACTCCATCACCCTGTACATTTTTATAGGTATTTCCTTGCTTAGTGTGAAGTTTGGTCGCATTTCTGAAAAGTTTTCTTGATTATTGCAGCTTAGGAGGCATTGTAGTAAATTCATCATTCGGTGCTTTGTCTCGAACTCTTCACGAAAGTTTAATCCCTTTTATTTTTCTTAGCGTGGCCACCGACGGTGAATGATTCCGATGTATATTGTGGGAGTCATGACATTTTTAGGATGATTTTGTCTTCAAAATCACACTCAAGGTCACATTCAAGGGCATTTTAGTTATTTCATACTTTATTTTTTGGCCTAATGTATTCTTTGATGTTTTGTCCCTCTGAGTTATCTTCGTGTGGCCACTGACCGTGCCTAATTTGGAGTTATAGCGAAGAAGTTACGATATTTTTCGTAAAGTTGGAGAAGTTGAGAATTCAGTAGCGTCATGTGCCAATTGATTCGCACACCTGCCAATCGATTCGGCTAAAAGCCCGTAAATTTCATTTTTTAAGTTGGTTTTTGGTGGGGTATTTGTATAAAAATATTTTATTTAGTGGGGGACTTCATTTTTTACAATAGTTAGGGTTAGAAATCAGATTATTGGGGGATTTTTATTGGAGCTTACTTCTCCTCTTTTCTCTTTGGGTTCATCCCATTTATGTAAGTATATTACTATTCTTTATCACTTTCCTTTGTTTAATGCTTCTTTACTTGATTTCTTGCTTAGTAGTTACTTTTATTGCTTAGTCAATTAGTTGTTAGTAGTTTAATTCTTATTGGCTTTGGTTAATCAGTTGTATTTATTTTTCTAGCCATGTTTAATACCTAGTTTAAAGGTTGGGGTCATTTCTCCGCCATTAATGGGCGTCGAGCTGCGAAAGTTAGATTTTGGGGAAAATTGCATTTAATTGAAACCTCATGTATTAAAGTCGGGTTATTACGCATTTAACTTTCTTTGTCATGCAACGTTAGTGTTTACATCTATAATTCTAATTTAATCCGTGTGTGACTATTTTTGATTAAATGTTTAATCTCAAAACTTTGGGTTAAATTCCTCATTGTGTGATGTTAATGCTAAATTGAATATGCCCGATTAAATGTTTTCGAATCGAAATTTTAATTCTTAGTTGTTTAGCCCTTGGCGGGGACGCGATCCCGACTCTCATTTTATTAATTCTTCTTTAGAGTTAACTTCTCAATTTTTATCCCTTTCTTTATAACCACTCCATCACCTTTTACATTTTTACAGGTATTTCGGTGTTAGTGTGAAGTTTGGTCGCTTTTCGAAAAAGTTTCATTGATTATTACAGCTTCGGGGAATTTTAGTAAATTTAGCACTAGGTGTTTGATCCCGAACTCTCCATGTAAGTTGAATCCCATTGATTTCTTCTCGCATGGCCGAAAATGATGCATAATTACAATGTATAATGAGGGATTTCTGGCATTTTTAGGTTAGTTTTGTCTTCAAAATCAGACTCAAGTTCACATTCAAGGGAATTTTAGTCATTTAATTATTTTGTTGTTTGCCCTAATGCCTTCTTGGATGTTGTATCCCTCTGAGTTATCTTCGCGTGGCTTCTGACCGTGCCTAATTCTGACATATAACGAAGAAGTTACAACATTTTTCGTAAAGGTGGATGAATCTAGGAATTTAGCACTGTCAGGTGCGAATTGATTCACACACCTGCGAATCGATTCATGTGAAAGTCAGCAAATTTCATTTTAAAAGTTGGTTTTTGGTGGGGTATTTGTATGAAAATATTGTATTAAGTTGGGGGCTTCATTTTTTACATTAGTTAGGCTTAGAAATCAGATTTTTGGGGGATTTTTGTTGGAGCTTCCCTCTCTCATTGGGTTCATCCCATTTATGTAAGTATATAACTATTCATTATCACTTTCCTTTGTTTAGTGCTTCTATACTTGATTTCTTGCTTAGTAGTTACTTTTATGCTTAATTAATTAGTTGTTGGTAGTTTAATTCTTGTTTACTTTGGTTAATTAGTTGTATTTATTGTTCTAGCCATGTTTAATACCTAGTTTAACAGTTGGGGTCATTTTTCCGCCATTAATGGGCATCGAGCTCCGAAAGTTAGATTTTGGGAAAATTTGTATTTAATTGATACCTCATGTATTAAAGTCGGGTTATTATGCCTTTAATTTTGTTTGTCATGCAAAGTTAGTGTGTGTAGAGATAATTCAAATTTTATCCGGATGTGACCATTTTTTATTAAATGTTTAATCTCGAAACTTTGGGTTAAATTCATCATTGTGTGATGTTCATGCTTAATTGAAAATGCTCGATTAAATGTTTTCGAACCGAAATTCTAATTATTACTTGCTTAGCCCATGGCGGGAATGCGATCCTGACTCTCATTCTATTAATTCTTGTTTCGAGTTAACTTCTTAATTGTTTTCCCTTTTTTTATAACCACTCCATCACCTTTTACATTTTTATAGGTATTTCGGTGTTTAGTGTGAAGTTTGGTCGTTTTTTCGAAATGTTTTGTTGATTATTACATCTTAGGGGGAATTTTAGTAAATTCATCATTGGGTGTTTTATCTCTAACTCTTCACGAAAGTTTAATCCCTTTTATATTTCTTCTCGTGGCCACCGACGGTGCATGATTCTGATGTATAATGCGGGAGTTATGGCATTTTTTGGATGGTTTTGTCTTCAAAATCACACTCAAGGTCACATTCCAGGGCATTTTAGTTATTTCATAATTTGATTTTTTGGCCTAATGTATTCTTTGATGTTTTATTCCTCTGAGTTATCTTCATGTGGCCTCTGGCCGTGCCTAATTTCGAGTTAAACGAAGAAGTTACGACATTTTTCAAAAAGTTGGACGAAGTTGAGAATTCAACAGTGTCAGGTGGGAATACATTCTCGCACTTGCCAATCGATTCGGCTGAAAGCCCGCAAATTTCATTTTTTAAGTTGGTTTTTGGTGGGGTATTTGTATAAAAATATTTTATTAAGCGGGGGACTTCATTTTTTACATTAGTTAGTTAGGTTTAGAAATCAGATTTTTTGGGGATTTTTGTTGGAGCTTCCCTCTCCTCTTTTCTCTTTGGGTTCGTCCCATTTATGTAAGTATATTACTATTCATTGTCACTTTCCTTTGTTTAATGCTTCTTTACTTGATTTCTTTCTTAGTAGTTACTTTTATTGCTTAGTGAATTAGTTGTTGGTAGTTTAATTCTTGTTGGCTTTGGTTAATTAGTTGTATTTACTATTCTAGCCATGTTTAACACCTAGTTTAAAGGTTGGGGTCATTTTTCCGCCATTAATGGGGATCGAGCTCCGAAAGTTAGATTTTGGGAAAATTTGTATTTAATTGAAACCTCATGTATTAAAGTCGGGTTATTATGCCTTTAACTTTCTTTGTCATGCAACGTTAGTGTTTACAGCTATAATTCGAATTTAATTCGCGTGTGACTATTTTTGATTAAATGTTTAATCTCAAAACTTTGGGTTAAATTCCTCATTGTGTGATGTTAATGCTAAACTGAATATGCCCGATTAAATGTTTTCGAATCGAAATTTTAATTCTTAGTTGTTTATCCCTTGGCGGGGACGCGATCCCGACTCTCATTTTATTAATTCTTGTTTAGAGTTAACTTCTCAATTTTTCCCCTTTCTTTATAACCACTCTACCTTTTACATTTTTACAGGTATTTCGGTGCTTAGTGTGAAGTTTAGTCGCTTTTCAGAAAAGTTTCGTTGATTATTACAGCTTCGGGGGCATTTTAGTAAATTCATTACTCGGTCTTTGATCCAAACTCTTAATGTAAGTTGAATCCCCTTGATTTCTCCTCGTGTGGCAAAAAATGGTGCATGATTCCGATGTATAATGAGGGAGTTATGGCATTTTTAGGATGGTTTTGTCTTCAAAATCACACTCAAGGTCACATTAAAGGGCATTTTAGTCATTTCATTATTGGGTTTTTGTTCTAATGCCTTCTTGGATGTTGTATCCCTTTGAGTTATCTTCGCGTGCTTCTGGCCGTGCCTAATTCTGACTTATAACGAAGAAGTTACGACATTTTTCGTAAAGTTGGACGAAACTGAGAATTCAGGAGTGTCAAGTGCAAATCGATTCGCACAGCTATGAATCGATTCGGGTGAAAGTCCGCAAATTTCATTTTATAAGTTGGTTTTTGGTGGGGTATTTGTATAAAAATATTGTATTATGTGGGGGACTTCATTTTTTACATTAGTTAGGATTAGAAATGAGATTTTTGGAGGATTTTTGTTGGAGCTTCCCTCTCCTGTTTTCTCTTTGGGTTCATCCCATTTATGTAAGTATATTATTATTCATTGTCACCTTCCTTTGTTTAATGCTTCTATACTTGATTTCTTTCTTAGAAGTTACTTTTATTACTTAGTTAATTAGTTGTTGGTAGTTTAATTCTTGTTTCATTTGGTTAATTAGTTGTATTTACTGTTCTAGCCATGTTTAATACCTAGTTTAAGGGTTGCGGTCATTTCTCCGCCATTAATGGACATCGAGCTTCGAAAGTAAGATTTTGGGAAATTTTTTATTTAATTGAAACCTGATGTATTAAAGTCGGGTTATTATGCCTTTAACTTTCTTTGTCATGCAAAGTTAGTGTTTATAACGATAATTCGAATTTATTCTTCGTGTGATCATTTTTTATTAAATGTTTAATTTTGAAACTTTGGGTTAAATTCCTCATTGTTTGATGTTTATGCTTAATTGAAAATGCTCGATTAAATGTTGTCGAGCCGAAATTTTAATTATTTGTTGTTTAGCCCATGGCGGGGGCGCGATCCCGTCTCTCGATTTATTAATTCTTGTTTAGAGTCAACTTCTTAATTTTTTTCCCTTTCTTTATAACCACTCCATCACCTTTTACATTTTTATAGGTATTTCGGTGCTTAGTGTCATGTTTGGTTTCTTTTTGGAAAAGTTATGTTGATTATTACAGCTTAGGGGGAATTTTAGTAAATTCATCATTTGGTGTTTTATCTCGAACTCTTCACGAAAGTTTAATACCTTTTATTTATCTTTGCGTGGCCACCGACGGTGCATGATTTCGATGTATAATGCGGGAGTTATGGCATTTTTTGGATGGTTTTGTCTTTAAAATCACACTCAAGGTCACAATCAAGGGAATTTTAGTTATTTCATAATTTGGCTTTTTGGCCTAATGTATTCTTTGATGTTGTATCCCTCTGAGTTATCTTCACGTGGCCTCCGACTGTACCTAATTTTGATTTATATCAAAGAAGTTAGAGCATTTTTCGTAAAGTTGGACGAAGTTGAGAATTCGGTAGTGTCAGGTGCAAATTGATTCGCACACCAGCCAATCAATTCGGTTGAAATCCCGCAAATTTCATTTTTAAGTTTTTTTTTGATGGGGTATTTGTATAAAAACATTTTATTAAGCAGGGGACTTCATTTTTAACATTAGTTAGGGTTAGAAATTAGATTTTTTGGGGATTTTTGTTGGAGCTTCCCTCCCCTCTTTTCTCCTCGGGTTCATCCCATTTATGTAAGTATATTGTCACTTTCTTTTGTTTAATGCTCCTTTACTTGATTTCTTGCTTAGTAGTTACTTTTATTGCTCAGTGAATTAGTTGTTGGTAGTTTAATTCTTCTTGGCTTTGGTTAATTAGTTGTATTTATTATTCTAGCAATGTTTAATACCTAGTTTAAGGGTTGGGGTCATTTCTCCGCCATTAATGGGAATCGAGCTCCGAAAGTTAGATTTTGGGAAAGTTTGTATTCAATTGAAACCTCGTGTATTAAAGTCGGGTTATTATGCGTTTAACTTTCTTTGTCATGCAAAGTTAGTGTTTATAGCGCTGATTCGAATTTAATCCGTGTGTGACCATTTTTGATTAAATGTTTAATCTCAAAACTTTGGGTTAAATTCCTCATTGTGTGATGTTTATGCTTAATTGAAAATGCTCGATTAAATGTTGTCGAACCGAAATTGTAATTATTAGTTGTATAGCCCATGGCGGGGATGCAATCCCGTCTCTCATTTTATTAATTCTTGTTTAGAGTTAACTTCTTAATTTTTTTCCCTTTCTTTATAACCACTCCATCACCTTTTACATTTTAATTGGTATTTTGATGCTTAGTGTGAAGTTTGGTCGCTTTTCGGAAAAGTTATGTTGATTATTACAGCTTAGGGGGCATTTTTGTAAATTCATTGTTAACGCAAAAATTCTCCATCTACGAGGACCAATCAGAAAAGGACACATGTCGTTCTTCGTGGCAATATTCGACACCCGAGGAGAGTTGGTCGGCACCCGAGGAGTGTTAGTCGTCACCCGAGGTGAGTTAGTCGGCACCCGAAGAGAGTTGGTCGGCACCCGAGGAGTGTTAGTCGTCACTCGAGGAGAGTTAGTCGACACCCTAGGTGAGTTAGTCGGCACCCGAGAAGAGTTGGTCGGCATACCAACCGGGAAGATCAAAGGATAACTACACATTTAATGAGCATTGATGTACATTTATATTGTAGATGACAACACATAGCATACCAAGCAATTCAACAATTAGATTCGTTGAATGTAGACATAATGTATAAATGTCTACATACAATGAATCTATTTATCTCACATCACTATAAATACATGTATTCCCTTAGCCAAAAGGGGGGATATCGGTGGGGAGATCCGAGAGAACCGAGAGACATCATACACAAGATCTATACCTTTTTCTCTCTCTACACCACATTATGTTATTGTAAACCCCTGGGAATAAAATAACAGTGGACATGGGCTTTTTCTTATAGCCGAACCACTTTAAAAATCTTTGTCTCTCATGTGCTTGATTGGATTGCTTTCATCTATTTATCTGTGATCATAAAAATAGGATTCGGTCCAGTTTTTTGCATCAACAGATTGGCGTCATCTGTGGGAACGTGTTACAAGCATTGTTCTCCATCAAAAGCTAAGTTTTTATTTTCTCTACGTATAATCAATTATGCATACATCTTTTGATTCGATCATGATTTTTATGTTTATATACATAAATTAATTGTCCAATTGTTATCTGCAAAATGTTGCATATCAAGATTTTTAAATCAAAACTGTTAGATTAGTTCTTATTTAGAAATCTGAAAAATAGTGGATTTCATAAATCATAATATTTTGCTTGATTCTCAAGTTTCAATTTTATATCATGAAATAAATATTTTAAATGATTACATATACCAATATATACAACGATGATAAGATTTTATAATTTTCATTGTTGATTTTGAAATAATTTTTGAAAGATCTTTGATGAGTATTCAAATTCCCATTACATTTTTAATTAGAGAATGGGAAAAGGTTAAAGATAATAAAAAATCTTCTCATGGAAATCATGATCCCGATCTATTTTCTCTCTCTTCAAGTTTGAGTCTCTTTGCATTCATTTTAATGAGCTATATACTTAATTTGGTTCACATGCCATCTATGTCAATAAAGTCAAATTGATTGATTTTTGATATAAATTTGGTAATAACTTCGATCATTCACCATATTTTTATCTCTCCAAATAGGGAATAGGAAGGGATCAATATAAAAAATAATTTTCTCTCACCTGAAAAATCATTACCCACCTCTTGTAAAAGAGTATCAGTAAAACAAATCATGACCATATCAATACTCTGGGCACAAATTTGATATGTTGTCCCCTCGTTCATCACATCACATGGTTTCTTTATCGGAATCACACGATCTAGTGGATTAGAGAATGGATGATTTAATTAGCAATCTTAATGATTGGATTTTACATCGAATGTTATTTTTCTAATCTATTGGTTTGAGATATGTTGGGACATAGTAATCTCATGAAAAATTCATCACCGCGGCTCATATGGATGTTCGTAATTATCCACTTACAACTCCTATTTCTGGTCAGCCATACATATTGTTGGCCGGCATCATCTTGGGTCATATTTTATTAAAGAGAAGCTTAACCAGACCATTTTTGTTTGTCGGAGATAAGATGTGAAGATCCATCAGCAACGTTGAAATAATTTTATCCAACTACGAGGTAGCTTATTATTGGTCGGAGCCCCATATTGTAGCTCGGTGGAACCAATTGCAGGTCGATGATCATCTACTTCTTGATCGGTAACATCTCAGTCTTGTTCGAAGGGTTCAACTTACTGGTCGGCAACTATCCAACCATCCACTTTTTGGTCGGTGACATCTAATGTTGTTCGGTGCTATCAATGCACCATTTTTGTTGATCCGCGAAATTGCTCAGCTGGTCAGGGACCATTTGCTTCTTGGTCGGCACCATATATTCTATAACTTGAGATATCCTTAAATTTTGGTCGGCAACATCCATGCCGTTTGTCGGCAGCAATAGATGGACGAAAGCTCAGCCACAATTTTTGTAAATTCATTGTTAATGCAAAAATTCTCCATCTACGAGGACCAATCAGAAAAGGACACATGTCATCCTACGTGGCAATATTCGACACCCGAGGAGAGTTGGTCGGCACCCGAGGAGAGTTAGTCGACACCCGAGGAGAGTTAGTCGGCACCCGAGGAGAGTTGGTCTGCATACCAACCGGGAAGATCAAAGGATAACTACGCATTTAATGAGCATTAATGTACATTTATACTGTAGATGACAACACATAGCATACCAGCAATTCAACAATTAGATTTGTTGAATGTAGACATTATGTATAAATGTCTACATACAATGAATCTCTTTATCTCCCATCACTATAAATACATGTATTCCCTTAGCCAAAAGGGGGAGATCGGGGGGGAGATCCGAGAGAACCGAGAGACATCATACACAAGATCTACACCTTTTTCTCTCTCTACACCACATTGTGCTATTGTAAACCCCTGGGAATAAAATAACAGTGGACGCAGGCTTTTTCTTATAGCCGAACCACTTTAAAAATCTTTGTCTCTCATGTGCTTGATTGGATTGCTTTCATCTATTTATCTGTGATCATAAAGATGGGATTCGGTCCAATTTTTTGCATCAACATTCATCATACGGTGTTTTATCTCAAACTCTTCACTAAAGATGAATCCCTTTTATTTTTCTTTGCGTGGCCACCGACGGTGCATGATTCCGATATATAATGCGGGAGTTATGGCCTTTTTAGGATGGTTTTGTCTTAAAAATCACACTCAAAGTCACAATCAAGGGCATTTTAGTTATTTCATAATTTTTTTTTTGTCCTAATGTATCTTTGATGTTGTATCCCTCAGAGTTATCTTCTTCTGGCCTTCGACCGTGCCTAATTTTGAGTTATAACGAAGAAGTTATGGCATTTTTCATAAAGTTAGACGAAGTTGAGAATTCAGCAGTTTCAGGTGCCAATTAATTCACACACCAGCCAATCGATTCGGCTGAAAGCCCACAAATTTCATTTTTTAAGTTGGTTTTTGATTGGGTATTTGTATAAAAACATTTTATTAAGTGGGGGACTTAATTTTTTTCATTAGTTAGGGTTAGAAATCAGATTTTTTGGGGATTTTTGTTGGAGCTTCCCTCTCCTGATTTCTCTTTGGGTTCATCCCATTTATGTAAGTATATTACTATTCGTTGTCATTTTCCTTTGTTTAATGATCCTATACTTGATTTCTTGCTTAGTAGTTACTTTTATTGCTTAGTTAATTAGTTGTTGGTAGTTTAATTCTTGTTGGCTTTGGTTAATTAGTTGTATTTATTGTTCTGGCATTGTTTAATACCTAGTTTAAAGGTTGGGGTCATTTCTCCGCCATTAATGGGTGTCAAGCTCTGAAAGTTAGATTTTGGGGAAAATTGCATTTAATTGAAACCTCATGTATTAAAGTCGGGTTATTATGCGTTTAACTTTCTTCGTCATGCAACGTTAGTGTTTATAGCGATAATTCGAATATAATCCGCTTGTGACCATTTTTGGTTAAATGTTTAATCTCAAAACTTTGGGTTAAATTACTCATTTCGTGATGTTTATGCTTAATTTAAAATGCTCTATTAAATGTTTTTGAACCGAAATTCTAATTATTGGTTGTTTAGCCCATGGCGGGGACGCAATCCCGACTCTCTTTTTTTTAATTCTTGTTTAGAGTTAACTTCTTAATTTTTTTTCCCTTTCTTTATATCCACTCCATCACCTTTTACATTTTTATAGGTATTTCGGCGCTTAGTGTGATGTTTGGTCGCTTTTCAGAAAAGTTTCGTTGATTATTATAGCTTCGGGGCATTTTAGTAAATTCAGCACTCGGTGATTGATCCCGAACTCTTTATGTAAGTTGAATCCCCTTGATTTCTCCTCACGTGGCCAAAAACGGTGCATGATTCTGACATATAATAAGGGAGTTATGATATTTTTAGGATGGTTTTGTCTTCAAAATCACACTCAAGTTTACATTCATGGGCATTTTAGTCTTTCATTATTTGGTTTTTTGGCCTAATGCCTTCTTGGATGTTGTATCCCTCTGAGTTATCTTCGTGTGGGCTCTGACCATGCCTAATTATGACATATAATGAAGAAGTTACGACATTTTCTGTAAAGTTGGACGAAGCTGAGAATTCAGCACTGTCAGGTGCGAATTGATTCGCAGACCTACGGATCGATTCGGGTGAAAGTTCACAAATTTCATTTTTTATGTTTGTTTTTTGTGGGGTATTTGTATAAAAATATTGTATTAAGTGGTGGACTTCACTTTTTACATTAGTTAGGGTTAGAAATCAGATTTTTTGGGGATTTTTGTTGGAGCTTCCCTCTCCTGATTTCTCTTTGGGTTCATCCCATTTATGTAAGTATATTACTATTCGTTGTCATTTTCCTTTTTAATGATCCTATACTTGATTTCTTGCTTAGTAGTTACTTTTATTGCTTAGTTAATTAGTTGTTGGTAGTTTAATTCTTGTTTACTTTAGTTAATTAGTATTATTTATTGTTCTACCCATGTTTAATACCTAGTTTAAGGGTTGGGGTCATTTCTCCGCCATTAATGGGCATCGAGGCCTAAAAGTTATATTTTGGGAAATTTTTTATTTAATTGAAACCTCATGTATTAAAGTCGGGTTATTATGCGTTTAACTTTCTTTGTCATTCAACATTAGTGTTTATAGCGATTATTCGAATTTAATCCGCATGTGACCATTTTTTATTAAATTTTTAATCTCGAAACTTTGGGTTAAACTCCTCATTGTGTGATGTTTATCCTTAATTGAAAATGCTCGATTAAATATTTTCGAACCAAAATTCTAATTATTAGTTGTTTCGCCCATGGTGGGGACGCGATCTCGACTCTCATTTTATTAATTCTTTTTTAGAGTTAACTTCTTAATTTTTTTCCCTTTACTTATAACCACTCCATCACCTTTTACATTTTTATTGGTAGTTTGGTGCTTAGTCTGAAGTTTGGTCGCTTTTTAGAAAAGTTTCGCTCATTATTACCGCTTCGGGGGCATTTTAGTAATCTCATCATTCGGTGTTTGATCCTGAACTCTGCATGGAAGTTTAATCCCTTTGATTTTTCTTCGCGTGGCCGCCAATGGTGCATGATTCCGATGTGTAAGAAGGGAGTTATAGCATTTTTATGATGGTTTTGTTTTCAAAATCACACTCAAGTTCACATTCAAAGGCATTTTAGTAATTTCATTATTTGGCTTTTTAGCCTAATATCCTCTTGGATATTGTAGCCCTTTGAGTTATCTTCGCGTGGCCTCTAACCGTGCCTAATTCTGACTTATAACGAAGAAGTTACAACATTTTCCGTAAAGTTGGACGAAGTTCAGAATTGAACACTGTCAGGTGCGAATCGATTCGCACAATTATGAATTCATTCGGGTGAAAGTTCGTAAATTTTATTTTTTTAAGTTGGTTTTTGGTGGGGGTATTTTTATAAAAATATTATATTAAGTGGTGGACTTCATTTTTTACATTAGTTAGGGTTAGAAATCAGTTTTTTGGGGGATTTTTGTTGGAGCTTCCCTCTCCTCTTTTCTCTTTGGGTTCATCCCATTTATTTAAGTATATTACTATTCATTGTCACTTTCCTTTGTTTAATGCTTCTTTACTTGATTTCTTGCTTAGTAGTTACTTTTATTTCCTAGTTAATTAGTTTTTGGTTGTTTAATTCATGTTGGCTTTGGTTAATTAGTTGTATTTATTGTTCTAGCCATGTTTAATACCTAGTTTAAGGGGTGGGGTCATTTCTTCACCATTAATGGGCGTCTAGCTCCGAAAGTTATTTTTGGGGAAAATTGCATTTAATTGAAACCTCATGTATTAAGGTCGTGTTATTATGCATTTAACTTTCTTTGTCATGCAATGTTAGTATTTATAGCGATAATCCGAATTTAATCCGCGTGTGACCATTTTTGATTAAATGTTTAATCTCGCAACTTTGGGTTACAATCCTTATTGTGTGATGTTTATTCTTAATTGAAAATGCACGATTAAATGTTTTTGAACCGAAATTCTAATTATTTGTTGTTTAGCCCATGGTGGGGACGTGGTCCTGACTCTCGTTTTAATTAGTTGTAATTTAGCGTTAACTTCTCATTTTTCCTTTTTCACCATTTCAACCCATCATCTTTTACATTTTTATTTTTGAAGTTCTAAAGAAATTTAAATCTAAAATTCAATCACTCCCTGTGGATTCTCGATACCCGACTTATCGCTGTGGTTTCTTATCAAGTGTAGTTGTTGTTTAGGTGTTTTGCATTGAGTCGCTGAACCGATAAAAACGATATGGTATTACACGACGCATAATTCACGCTCGATCGAAATGTAAGTTTTTCAAATGGAATTCCTATTTTTCGAGAGGCATGATTTCTTTGGAGGGTCCACCATTGATCTTTCAAAGAAAAATTGTTGTTTGGGTGGACCCTCAACTATTTAGACTTCTATTGTATAGTTAGTTTGAAGGCTAAACAGTAGGTTGTAAATTGTTAGCTTTTTATTTAATTATTTCTTTAGTTCTTCTTTCCTTTTAGTTTTTCTTTCCTTTTAGTTTAGTCTAGTGTAATTAGTTAATTTTTTTTATTTTTTTGTTATGCTCAGTACTAACTTATTTTGTAGATTCTTTGGACTCGTGCTTATGGATATCGCTCCAATTTTGGTTATGTAATACCCCGTATTTTTATGGCTTTTAATTTGAGGATTTATTAAATTTAATTTGAGATATTAATTTAATATTAATCCAGATATTTATTTTTAATATTTACTAGCGTGATGAAAGTTAGTAATTATTAGATAATTGTTGAATATTACTAGATGAGTAAAGTAAAATGTAAGATTGGTTTTATTAAAATTGTCACGAGTGAATAAAATGGTAATTATGGAAATTTTAGTCGGGACACGCCTGTGTAGTGTCAGGACTAAATTATTATTATAAAAGTGAATAAATTATAAGTCGCCCATATAGTCGTTTTGAGTGCGTCAAAGTTTTCGAAAGGGTTGAGATAGTCAAAAAAGTGTACCCGGGGGTTTAGTTTGGGTCTCGGGGAGTTTTTAGGCCTAATTGACATCTCGGGAGGTATTATAAACATTTTGTATTTTTGGGTAATTAAACCCACGAAATTTCCTAGGATATGTCAGCCATTAGGAGTTGTCTTCAAAGGTTATCAATCACAGAACCTAAGAACGGCCATTAGAAAATAAGGTGGAGATCTTTCCAAGCAATCCAAGGCCTAGAACCCACTCGATTGCACCGCCACCACCTCCAAAACGTAGATCCCACGACGAGGAACGCAACCATATATTTTTCTTCAACAAATCCGACCCTTGAATTCTAGGCAAGTATCTATCTTTCTTTGTTTTTAGTTAATGTTCCACCCATGTTAGATTAGGATTGATAAAAGCATGTTTCATGGAGGAATTTGATAACTTAGAGAATTTAAATCACATGTTTTAGAGGAAATAGATATATTTTGGACATCTCAATCATATTTAGAGGATTACCCACGAATTTGTATGGATTTAGAAGCAAGAAATCTAGAAAATAATTAGAAGAATGGAAGTTTCATGAATAGGGTTCTTGATAATTATGTTAATTTACCCCATTAATTTAATACCTTTGATGAATTTGGGCATGTTTCACGTAGGAAATCATGTATATAGGTATATATGACTGTTAGTAATCTTGTTTGGAAGTTTGGGAATCATTAATGGAGTTTTGGAGCAAAGTTTTGGATGAAACTCGTATGATGAATTTTGTAGATTCTGTACAAGAACTGCTTGATCGATCAATCGACCAAGAGCATCGATCGATCGATGATCAATCGATCGACCCCATTCCTCGATCGATCGATCCCCCTTGGAAAACTACATATTTTTCCCTTTTTTTTGTTTAATCCGGTTAAATTATGTAAGAACCCTTGATTATTATTCACAGAGTATAATGGGTTATGAAGAGGACCAGTAGGGTTTAAGTAGACTCCGTTGAGTGAAATTTAATATGGAATGAAATTATGGGGTAATGGTGAGTTTCGTCACACATTAGAAATTGTGCGTACGTTCACTAAAGAATTGAGACTCATGAAAGATTTAGACCAAAAAGTAATTGAGGGTATACCTATGGAAATTATAATTAGTGAGAGATAATACTTCGAGAGATGAGAAGTAAGTATGAAATAACTTATAAATGAGAATAAGAGAGACGAATCCGTTTTGCGTGATAATTGAGTAAGATTTGTGTTAAGAACGGATAATAATAATTATGGGTTTTGGGCGAACCTAAGTTGGAAAATGTGAATATCTATATATGTGACTCTGTGACTGTGCATATATTATGTATCTGTGTAAAATCACACTCGAGCTACTTGCTATCATGGAGGTTTCCGTGCTGGGACAGTCTTATCTCGATTGGACATTTATGGAGGATATTGACTCGTACCCTAGAAGATAGTATCCGCGATACAGGCTATCTGAAAATGATAGTCAGATAGTTCTAAGAGACGTGAGGGTATGTGTTGACCTCTTAGGACTTGGAACTATGCTTAGCCTCCATTTGTATGTGTATTGTGTTAATACAGTTCGAAAGTGATTCCGAACTAGTATTTCCCTTAGTACGAGTGATACGGGGACTTGATAGCAGAGTATGCTAGCACCATAGATTTATGTGGGGTGCTAATAGTATATATATATATTATATGGGTGAATAATATATATATAGATATATATATATATATATATATATATATATATATATATATATATATATATATATATATATATATATATATATATATATATATATATATATATATATATATACACACACACACACTTATGTATATGGAAACTTTCTACTGTGTGTATAAGTAGTTAAGTAATGAATAAATGCTCCAGCTTTATAACAAGTATTCGTAAATTTTGTAACGGTACTGAGTGGTTTTAAGAAACGTAAGAAAATGGAAGAGATTAATTTTCTAAAACTAAACATCATGGCTTTAGTATTTGTCGAGATAAAGCTTCATGGCAATAAGCTAGATAGACTTATGAGATCAGTAGTAAGGTAGGCGTGCACACTAGATGAGAGGCGAGAATTCTCAAGAGAGTGTCGCATACTAACATGGTTGTCACTTTAGCCAGTAAGCATTTTAAATACTTTCTAAACTATTTTAAATTGTTTTACACTCGGGCTATGACCCGTTTACTGTTATTTCTCTTTCTCTTCTATATATATATGTATGTATTACAGGTGCCCAGCCACAGGGGCGTCTCACATAGGTTCTTTGGGATTCGACGTGCTTCAGCTTATGTGGGAGTTGCAGGCCTTTGCTTTAGATGACCTCGTCATTGATTCTGTTCTTGCTTTAGTTCTGCTTAGTTAGGGCATGTGTCGCCCGTTTTCCTATTCCGTTTGGATTTGTTAGAGATTTATGTTCATTTATATGTCCAGTATTCAGTAATCCTTGGGAGTTAACTATTGTCAGGATGATTTCATTTACGGTTCTTAAACCTGGTTTGGATTATCTAAATGGTTTAATTCTTGTGTGTTAATTGCCATCCTTAGCATTTATGTGATTCTTAAATTATTGGGTATTAAAATGGTTTTTGTAATTGAAATTAATAAAATAAAAATAAGACTTTAAATTATTTTGACACTTAGCTTAATTATTTAGGGTGTTTAAATTGGAAATGTTTATTTTGTGACAGTGATCCTGAGAATGAACCAACCGTTGACCTTGATTTTAATTTAATAAAGGACTGATCACCTGGTATTTAATTAGGCGGGGTGTCACAGGTGGTATCAGAGCATCAAGTTCTTGTGTCCTTTAGGATCTGTATGGCTTATTTCATTTTCCAACTTGGCGTCTTTGATATAGAGCCCTACTTTTAGGACTGTTGTGTTCTTATGTTTACGCTTACATCTTCTGATATTTGAGATTTGATAATAACTGTAGACTAATAAACTTCCTCCTCATTTCGTATGCCTCTGAGATGCGCACCCCGAGACAGTAATGCCTAGTTCAGGCAGCAAGCAGCTCCATCTTAGGGAATGATGAATGTAACTGAAGTAGCTGCCATCGTTGCTCAAGCGGTGAAGGCTGCATTAGTGGTGGTGCAGCAGGCTCCACCCCAGGTTCAGGCAGTGGATCCTTAGCAGTACAGCTCCCCACTACATGGGAGCGGGTCAGGGATACCTTTTAGAAGGCGCACACCCCCAGAGTTCTCAGGTAGTTCAGACATCGTAGTCGCCAGCCAATGAAAAAAGGACATCCAGCGACATCTACTCATATATGAGTGCACCAACGTGTAGAGACAGTTACTGGCTTCCTTCAATCTAGTGGGGGATTCTTTGTAATGGTGGGATTCCACCACCACCTTGGAGGAGAGGGAAAGCATATCGATCCAGTCATTCTGGGCGCGGTTTGACCGCAAGTATTTCCCATCCGTCGTGCTGACTGAGATGAGGCAGAGGTTAGTGAATCTCAAGCAGGAGAGTATGGCCATTGATGAGTATGAGAAGGAGATCACTAGACTTCTCACTATTGTGCCAGATGAGGCACCCACTGAGGAGAAGAAGATACTATTATTTTTAGATTGTTTGGCCTGGAGGATTCGTCAGCATCTCATAGGTAATCTATCATTAAGTACTTGCACGGACGTACATAACACTGCTTTGTTACACTGTCAGGATCACCGCTTTCATTAGTAGGGGAGCAAACGAGCAGGGGATTCCAGCCAGTAGGGCAGGATAGTGGGAAGTAGTAGTAATGGTGGGGCTCCAGAAGTCCAAGGGCAGACCCGTCATAGTGAGTAGAGTTCCCATCAGGGGGACCCTGCCAAGTGATTCCGATCAGGTGATTCTAGATAGGGATTTGGGGGATTTAGATAGGGCCAGTGGCGTGATGGTAATGGCCAACAGGGATAAAAGGGGAGGTAATTTCAGGGCCAGATGTTTTGGATGTGGCAAAAATGGCCATAAACGTTAGGATTTCCCAGAGAGGGATAGGGCCCCACAGCAGTAGGGTGCCCATAATGAGTTGCATATGCCACTCTTTCCAGTCGCCCTCCCAGCGCCAGCTCAGCTACCAGCTCTATCAGCCATCCCATTAGCCCTAGTTCAGTAGGGGAAATTATAGTATGGACGTGCCTATAACTTTCATCAGGCAGCAGCACCTCAGGCACCACCCGCGATTGAGGGTAAGTTTTATTTGATACTTGGGCGTCGCACTATTTTATAGCTACTCACTTTGCATCGACCTTAGGGTTATTAGACACGACAGAGAGTACAGTGACCTGCGTAGACTCGCCACTGAGGAATGGGTCTTTGATTTTATTTATATTCCGGGGTGAAGGTATAGATATTGGTAGCTTGGTTTTACCTACAGACATGCTAGTGTTAGATATGCATGAGCACGATGTCATTATTGGCATGGATTGCCTCGCTGCTTACAGAGCCATGATATATTGTTTTGGTAGGAGTATTGCCTTTGTCATTCCATGGTAGGAGATGTTTTTGGTGGTGATGCCTCGCCCAAAGGGAGGATCTTCCACCCACTTGTATTACATTGAGGAGGATACCTCTAAGGAGATTGTGATTCCCCTGGATTCGATTCTAGTCATTCGTGAGTTTTTAGATGTATTTCAGGAGATGCTAGGCCTACCCCCCAGTCGATAGATAGATTTCATCATAGACTTAATGCTGGGCACTCGATCGATAACACGCGCACCGTACCGTATGGCTCCAGCCAAGATGAGGGAGTTACGGGATCAGATAGAGAAGCTGTTAGGCTAGGGCTTCATTCGTAGGAGAACCTCGTCTTGGGGCACTCCAGTGTTGTTTGTAAATAAGAGAGATGGTTCGCTGAGGTTATGCATGGATTGTTAGGAGTTGAACAAGGTCACGATATAGAATAAATATATGTTTCCTCGAATTTATGACATGTTTGACCTTCTGAGAGGAGCAACCTTCTTTTCGAAGATAGATTTGAGGTCAGGATATCATCAGCTACGAATTAGGGATCAGGATGTGTCGAAAACTGCTTTGTTGATGAGATATGGATCCTATGAATTCAGAGTCATACCGTTTGGGCTGACAAATGCTCCAGCCGTATTCATGGATTTGATAAACTGAGTGTTCAAAGAGTTCTTGGATCATATTGTCATTGTCTTCATAGATGACATCCTGATTTACTCACAGACTAAGGAGGAGGATGTCGAGCACTTGAGGAAGGTTCTTTAGACTCTACGAGAGCATCAGCTATATGCTAAGTATGAGAAGTACGGATTCTGTCTACGGGAAGTACATTTTCTGGGGCATGTTGTCTTTGAATTGGGGATATCGATTGATCCAAGCAAAGTGTCGACAGTGAGGGAGTGGGTACAACCCATGACACTGAAAGAGGTGCATAGTTTCTTGGGGTTAGTCGGGTACTATAAGAGGTTCATCTGAGGCTTTTCGAAGATAGCGGGTCTGTTGACGAATCTGACACGCAATGGAGTACCATATGTTTAGGATGATGCTTTCCAATTGGCTTTTGATAAGTTAAAAGATAAGTTAACTTTGGCACCAATTCTTGCTTTGCCCAATCCGGGAGTGGATTACCTGGTGTACACTAACGCCTCTTTACGGGGACTCATAGGAGTACTTCAGCAGGAGGAGAAGGCTATAGCTTTTGGTTCTCATAAGCTTAAGCCTCATAAAAGGAATTACCCTGCCCAAGACCTAGAGCTAGCAGCGGTTGTATTTGCATTACGGATTGGGAGACATTACTTGTTGGGGGAGAAGTTCTGCTTTTTCATATATCATAAGTCACTACAATACTTGCTCACTCAGCGAGAGTTGAACATGCGCCAGTGAAGATGGTTGGAGTTTGTGAAAGACTACTTGTTCGAGATATAGTACCATTCGGGGAAGGATAACGTCGTTGTTGATGCATTAAGTCATAGACCAGAAGGAGACGTAGCGGAAGTATGGAGAGCGAAGTGGAAAGAATTGAGTCACCAGGACGCAGTAGCCCGTTCCTTTATATCGGTTATGTCAGTCACACTCGAGATTATCATGAGGGTAATACAGTCATAGGCAGCAGATATATTTTGCCAGGGGAAGATTGTAAAACTCTTAGCTAAGGGTTTTAAGTCCTATTCCGTGAGTTCTGATGGGGATTTTAGATTTAATGGGATATTGGTAATCCTAGAAGGATAAGACTTATGTTATGTAGTGTTGACATAGTTGCACGGGTCTAGATTTGCGGTACATCTCAGTAGGGATAAGATATACCAGGATATAAAGCGGCAGTACTGGTGGAGTGGGATAAAGAAGGACATTACTGAGTTCGTGTCCAAATGTTCTCCCTGTCATATGGTAAAGGTGGACCACCAGAGACCTCCAAGGTTACTTCAACCATTGGAGATACCTACGTGGAAAGGGGAAAGTATTTCCATGGACTTCATTACTGGGTTGCCTACATCATAGCGGGGTCACGATTCCA
Organism: Sambucus nigra; assembly: GCA_949130495.1. Lineage (NCBI taxonomy): Eukaryota > Viridiplantae > Streptophyta > Magnoliopsida > Dipsacales > Adoxaceae > Sambucus > Sambucus nigra. The sequence continues at coordinate 376,687,782 of OX422219.1, read as the reverse complement.
TATGGGTTATAGTGGATCGATTGACCAAGGTAGATCATTTTCTACCAGTACAGATAAACTAAACCACGGGCTAGTATGCATACTTATTCATTGCCGAGATTGTTAGCCTACATGGAGTTCCACTGGATATTGTGTCTGACAGAGACAAGATTTTTGTGTCGCGCTTTTAGGAGAGCTTTCAGGAGACTATGGGTATAAAGTTGGGATTGAGTTCAGCTTACCACCCACAAACAGATGGACAAGCAGAGTGTACCAATCAGATGTTGGAGGATATGCTACGCATGTGTGTCCTTAATTTTGGAGGAAGTTAGGAACCTTATCTTCCACTGGTGGAGTTCTCTTATAATAACTCCTATCAGTTCACGATCGACATGGCCCCCATTTGAGGCATTGTATGGCAGGCCTTGTCGTTCTCTCGCTTGTTGGCTAGAGGTGGGGAACAACAACCTTCTCAGACCGGAGGTGATTCAAGAGACTTCAGCTAGGATGGAGCTTATCAGGAGTCACATTCGGGTAGCCCAGGACCAACATAAGAGCTACGCTGCTGCAAAGCGGTCCTTTCGAGAGTTTAGCATGGGGGACCAAGTATTACTGCGTGTATCTCCTATGAAAGGAGTAATGAGGTTTGAGAAGAAGGTAAAATTGGCTCTAAGGTACGTGGGCCCATTTCTCATTATTGAGACGATTGGGCCGGTGGCATACAAATTGGGGTTGCCAGAGCACTTGCACCGTATTCACGATGTATTCCATATCTCATCGTTGAGAAGATATCTTCGGGATGATATGGCCCACACTCACATCGTAATAGAGGAGGTGGACTTATAGCCCGACAGTTATTATGAGGAGAGACCAGTGGCTATTCTAAACCATAGCGAGAGAAAATTGAGGTCGAAGGTAGTTCCACTTATACCGGTCCAGTGGGAACATCATGATGTGGAGGAATGCACTTGGGAGCGTGAGGCAGATATGAGCGAAAAATATACAGATCTATTTTTACCAGTAATGCCTAAGTTTCCGAATTTTTGGACAAAATTCCGTTATTAGGGGGGAAGTATGTAATACCATATATTTTTATGGCTTTTAATTTGAGGATTTATTAAATTTAATTTGAGATATTAATTTAATATTAATTTGGATATTTATTTTTAATATTTACTAGCATGACGAGAGTTAGTAATTATTGGAAAATTATTGAATATTACTAGATGAGTAAAGTAATATATAAGATTGATTTTATTAAAATGGTTACAAGTGAATAAAATGGCCATTATGGAAATTTGAGTCGGAACACGCTTGTGTCGTGTCAGGACTAAATTATTATTATAAAAGTGAATAAATTATAAGTCGCCCATATAGTCGTTTTGAGTGCGTCAAAGTTTTCGGAAGGGTTGAGACAGTCAAAAAAGTGTACCCGGGGGTTTAGTTTGGGTCTCGGGGAGTTTTTATACATAATTGACATCTCGGGAGGTATTATAAACATTTTATATTTTTGGGTAATTAAACCCACGAAATTTCCTAGGATATGTCAGCCATTAGGAGTTGTCTTCAAGGGTTATCACTCACAAAACCTAAGAACGTCCATTAGAGAAGAAGGTTGAGAGCTTTCCAAGCAATCCAAGGCCTAGAACCCACTCGATTTCACCGCCACCACCTCCAAAACGTAGATCCCACGACGAGGAACACAACCATATATTTTTCTTCAACAAATCTGACCCTTGAATTCTAGGCAAGTATCTATCTTTCTTTGTTTTTAGTTAATGTTCCACCCATGTTAGATTAGGATTGATAAAACATGTTTCATGGAGGAATTTGATAACTTAGAGAATTTAAATCACATGTTTTAGAGGAAATAGATATATTTTGGACATCTCAATCATATGTAGAGGATTACCCACGAATTTGTATGGATTTAGAAGCAAGAAATCTAGAAAAGAATTAGAAGAATGTAAGTTTCATGAATAGGGTTCTTGATAATTATGTTAATTTACCCCATTAATTTAATACCTTTGATGAATTTGGGCATGTTTCACGTAGGAAATCATGTATATAGGTATATATGACTGTTAGTAATCTTGTTTGGAAGTTTGGGGATCATTAATGGAGTTTTGGAGAAAAGTTTTGGATGAAACCCGTATGATGAATTTTGTAGATTCTGGGCAAGAACCGCTTGATTGATCGATCGACCAAGAGCATCGATCGATCGATCGACCCCATTCCTCGATCGGTCGATCCCCCTAGAAAACTACATATTTTTCCCTTTTTTTTTGTTTAATTCGGTAAAATTACATAGGAACCCTTGATTATTATCTATAGAGTATAATAGGTTATGAAGAGGAGAAGTATGGTCAAAGTAGACTCCGTTGAGTGAAATTTAAAATGGGATGAAATTATGGGATAACTGGGAGTTTCGTCACACATTACAAATTGTGCATACGTTCACTAAAGAATTGAGGCTCGTGAAAGATTTAGACCAGAAGGTACGTGAGGGTATACCTACTGAAATTATACTTAGTTAGAGAGAATACTTCGAGAGATGAGAAGTAAGTATGAAATAAATTATAAATGAGAATAAAAGAGACGAATCCGTTATGCGAGATAATTGAGTAAAATTTGTGTTAAGAACGGATAATAATAATTTGGGTTGTGTGCGAACCTAATTTGGAAAGTGTGAATATCTATATATGTGACTGTGTGACTGTGCATATATTATGTATTTGCGTAAAATCATACCCGAGCTGCTTTCTATCACGGAGGTTTCCGCGTCGGGACAATCTTATCTCGATTGGACCTTTATGGGTGGATATTGACTTGTACCCTAGAAGATAGTATCAACGATACAAGTTATCTAAAAATGATAGTCGGATGGTTCTAAGAAACGTGAGGGTATGATATGTCCTCTTAGGACTTGGAACTATGCTTCGCCTCCATTTGTATGTGTATTGTGTTAATACATTTTGAGAGTGATTCTGAACTAGTATTTCCCTTAGTACAAGTGATATTGGGACTTGATAACAGAGTATGCTAGCAACATAGATATATGTGGGGTGCCGATAATATATATATTATATGGGTGACTAGTATATTACTTAACACTTGTTATATATATATATATATATATATATATATATATATATATATATATATATATATATATATATATATGGAAACTTTCTATTGTGTGTATAAGTAGTTAAGTAATGAATAAATGATCTAGCTTTATAACAAGTGTTCGTGAATTTTGTAACGGTACTGAGTGGTTTTAAGAAACGTAAGAAAATGGAAGAGATTAATTTTCTAAAAATAAATATCATGGCCTTAGTATTTCTCGAGATAAAACTTCATGGGAATAAGCTAGATAGACTTATGACATCAGTTGTACGGTAGGCGTGAACACTAGATGAGATGTGACAATTCTCAAGAGAGTGTTGCATACTAACATGGTTGTCACATTACTCAGTAAGCATTTTAAATACTTGCTAAACTATTTTAAATTGTTTTACACTCGGGCTCTGATCCATTTCCTTTTATTTCTCTTTGTCTTCTATATATATGTATGTATTACAGGTGCCCAGCCACAGGGGCATCTCGCATATGTTCTTTGGTATTGGACGTGCTGCAGCTTATGTGGGAGTTGTAGGCCTTTGCTTTAAACGACCTCGTCATTGATTATGTTCTTGCTTTAGTTATGCTTAGTTAGGGAATGTGTCGCCCATTTTCCTATTCCGTTTGGATTTGTCAGAGATTTATATTCATTTATATGTCCAGTATTCAGTACTCCTTGGGATTTAACTATTTTCAAGATGATTTCATTTATGGTTCTTAAACTGGGTTTGGATTATCTAGATGGTTTAATTCTTGTGTGTTAATTGCCATCCTTAGCATTTATTTGATGCTTAAATTGTTGGGTATTAAAAAGGCTTTCGTAATGGAAAGGATTTAAATTATTTTGACACTTAGCTTAACTATTTAGGGTGTTTAAATTGGAAACGTTTAATTTACGACAGTGATGCTGAGAATGAACCAACCGTTCACCTTGATTTGAATTTAATAAAGGACTGATCACCCGGTATTTAATTAGGCGGGGTGTCACAGGGTAATATCGTTCTTTTTCTCTCTTTCTGTTGTGTTCTTAATGCGCATTGAGGACAATGAAATATTCAAGTTAGGGGGTGTAGGATATTCTATCCATTTCTTATGTAGTCCATTGATTTTCTTACTTGTTAGTTACAAATCATGCATTTTTGTTAAAAACTGAAAATTTGCAAAAATGTTTTCTTTCTTTTTCCCCTTTGTTGGGAATTTTTGCTTGTTTTCAATGATAAATTTCAGTAAATGCCTGATCCAATTGACAACTCAATGATGCATATTCTTGATTTTAGAAGTTATTAGACTTTAGTCCTCAAATTATTGATATTGTGAATAACTTGATGAATTAAACTTTATCCCATGAGCACATGAGCTTTTCTTGTTATATCGATTTGGTTTAAGATTTTTATAACTCGATAATCTTTTGTTGCATTGTATATACTTACATCGAGTAAGCTTTGTACCTTTCGTCGTTTGTGAGTGTATCCACTATTATTTCTTCTTTGAAAACGTTGAATTCGTTGGTAATCTCACTATTCTTTCATTTGATCATTCATTAATTGAGTTTATATCTTGAAATGTGTTACTTGAGCATGATTTTCAATATTTGTTTTGACTTGAGAATTGCGCAAACTTTATGAAGTGATCATAGGGAATCTTTGTTATTTCACCCATAATAGCCTTGACCTCACCTTTTATGATTTCCCTAGTCAACCCCTTTGAGCCTAAATATTATACTTTAGTTTCATTATCCAAATTCCCATAACAAACTCCCTATTGGAGTTATATACCATACATATTACCTTTCATACCTTTGTTTGGAATGTTAATTGGGATAGAATGATGTTATTGTCTTGTGGTTGCAATTTAAGCATGTGAGAGTGAGAGAAGTGAAGAAAAAGAAAGTAGTAGAAAAGAAAATAAAAAGTGAAAAGGCAAAAAATGAAAAGAAAAGAAAATAGAACATGAGAAAAAGAAGAAAAGAAAAAGAAAGAGAAAGTTGTATATGGTGTATAGAGTGTTCAATAAGCTTTTATTACTCTCCTATTGTTATATGTAATTCTTGTTAGGGAACTAGTCTACCAATTTTGGAATTGCCCACAACTTTCCATTATCCCAAGTTTTGCATCCCCAAACACTTTGAATCCGTACATATTTCCCTCGTTTCGTACCCGCAACCCCGAACCTACATTACAACCCTATAAAGCCCTATGTGATCTTCGGGTGATTTTAATTCAAAAGTTTAAATAGTTTTGATAATATGTGAAAATGCATTTCGCCTCCTTTAATGAGCAGTATCTTTCACTGAGATTATAGTTTTTAATTTCCTATATAGTGTTCTTCATTAGTGACATGTGTGCGGCCTAGTTTCCAATTACATTTACTCTTTATGCATACATGTTCTGTGTGTTACCTCCTTGTTTCGAGTCAATTCATTTGATGAGTGTAATGCCTGTGAGGATTGAATATAAGCTTGCTTTAATGTTTATCCAGTTTATTTAAGTTTTGGCCAAATCATACTATGCATGTGCTCGCCTCCCTCCGACTTTTAAGGTTTCAATTCTATGAAGTTCGTTTTATAATGTTAATAACAACAGACTTTTGTGTGAATTCGTTCGATATGCTAATAACATGTTTGAAATATTTTTCGTATTATTGAGTTTTTCTCATGTTGATTGGGCATATTTTGAGGAAACTATTTGATGTTTGTGGTTTTCATCCCTGAAAATCCTCACGAGACGACACTTGTCCACTAGGGTAAACTAGGGGTTTAAGGACTTATTGCATATACTAAATGCAATCACTTTCCCACGAAAGTGGCTTTATCACGTTTGTATATAACTCCTATTTTGATATTTTCTTATTGTTCTTCTTGCTTTGAATTTCATTTCTAAGGACTAGCAATGTCCTAGTTAAGCGGTGTGATCCGTCACGAATATTGCATTTTCCACCCGTTAACTTATATATTTTTAGCCCCCTCGGGTACCTCAATTACTATATTTATGCTCGTTATCTATACAACCTTCTTTTTATATGTTAACATGCTATATGAGGTATAATTGAGCTTTTGTAAGTATTTCGGTGCTTACTGTGAAGTTTGGTCGCTTTTCGAAAAAGTTTCGTTGATTATTGCAGCTTAGGGGGAATTTTAGTAAATTCATCATTTGGTGTTTTATCTCGAACTCTTCACGAAAGTTTAATCCCTTTTATTTCTCTTTGCGTGACCGCCGACGGTGCATGATTCCGATGTATAATGCGAGAGTTATGGCATTTTTAGGATGGTTTTGTCTTCAAAATCACACTCAAGGTCACATTCAAGGGCATTTTAGTCATTTCATAATTTGATTTTTTTCCCTAATGTATTTTTTTATGTTGTATCCCTATGATTTATCTTTGCGTAGCCTCTGACCGTGCCTAATTTTGAGTCATAACGAAGAAGTTACGGCATTTTTCATAAAGTTGAACAAAGTTGAGAATTAGCAGTGTCATGTGCGAATTGATTCGCACAGCTACCAATCGATTCAGGTGAAAGCCCACAAATTTCATTTTTTAAATTGGTTTTTGGTGGGGTATTTGTATAAAAATATTGTATTAAGTGGGGGACTTCATTTTTTACATTAGTTAGGGTTAGATATAAGATTTTTTGGGGATTTTTGTTGGAGCTTCCCTCTCCTCTTTTCTCTTTGGGTTCATCCTATTTATGTAAGTATATTACTATTCATTATCACTTTCATTTGTTTAATGATTCTTTACTTGATTTCTTGCTTAGTAGTTACTTGTATTTCTTAGTTAATTAGTTGTTGGTAGTTTCATTCTTGCTGGCTTTGGTTAATTAGTTCTATTTATTGTTCTGGCCATGTTTAATACCTAGTTTAAGGGTTGGGGTCATTTCTCCGCCATTAATGGGCGTCGAGTTCCGAAAGTTTGTTTTTGGGAAAAATTGCATTTAGTTGAAACCTCATATATTAAAGTCATATTATTATGCGTTTAACGTTCTTTGTCATGCAACGTTAGTGTTTGTAGCGATAATCTGAATTTAATCCGCGTGCGACCATTTTTGATTAAATGTTTAATCTCGCAACTTTGGGTTAAATTTGTTATTCTGTGATGTTATGCTTAATTGAAAATGCTCGATTAAATGTTTTTGAACCGAAATTCTAATTATTAGTTGTTTACCCCATTGTGGGCGCGCGATCCCTACTCTCGTTTTAATTAGTTGTAATTTAGTGTTAACTTCTTATTTTTCCTTTTTCACCATTTCAACCCATCACCTTTTACATTTTTATTTTTGAAGTTCTAAAGAAATTAAAATCTAAAATTCAATCACTCCCTGTGGATTGTCGATACTTGACTTACCGTTGTGCGTACTTGTCAAGTGTAGTTGTAGTTTAGATTTTTTGTATTGAGTCGCCGAATCGATAACAACGATTTATGTATTACATGACGCACGACTCGCACTCGATCAACAACACAGCCACACAAATTGTCGTATGCAGGGAAATCATTAATGGTCCATAGTAATACCGCCTTCAATGTAAAGGAATCTTGGAGGTAAGCATCATAAGCCTGTACAGCTTCATCCCATAAGGTTTTTAAGTCCTTAATTAATGGTGCCAAATAAACATCAATATCATTTCCAGGCTATCGAAGACCCAATATCAACATTTTTAACATAAAAAACTTTCTCTTGGTGCTCAGCGACGGCTCAAAGTTATAAGTTGCCAACATGAATGGGGTATGAAAAAATGCTTGCATGCACTAATGATTTCATACTCTATAGAAAAGAGTTCAAAGATTCAACTGAATGCCCTATTTGTGGAACACCGAAGTATAAGTTGAAAAAAAATACAACCGACGTGAATGTGGGAGTTCCTGCAAAAGTATTATGGTATTTTTCATCCATTCCTAGGTTTAAAAGGTGGTTTCAATCTGTACAAACTGCAAATGCCTTCACTCAGTATGCAAACGAAAGACATGTTGATTGTAAGTTACGTCACCCCGCGGATTCCCCTATATGGAAGTTGGTAGATGACAAGTGGACGAAGTTTTGATCTGAAACTAGAAACCTTCGGTTAGCACTTTCAGTAAATGCAACTAACCCACATAGTACTCTTAGTAGTAAGTATATCAATATTTTTTCAAGTATTTTATCTTTTTTAACATAAAAAAGATAACTGTCTGTATGGCATTTTTCGTAGATAAAGGCAGTTCATTATATTCTGGGAGCAATTGGGAAAATAATTCAAGCGTATTTGAAAAGCTCGTATCATTCCACCCGCTCTTTGCTTTCAAATTTATTAGGCTCACCAGTGTAGACATCTTCATAAACTTTTTACACCCTTTATAAAAGGGCTTTTTGGAATCCTCAAGTAACTTCTCAAATTATTTTGGATCCCCCATAAAGTCTTCATTTACTGTCTCAAACATCTCCGCCATATAATCAGCATCTTTTCGATTTTCAACCAAATTATCGTGATAGACGGGATCACCCATGTTGACACGTGAGAAAGTTGAATTAGGATCAACTTCCTCGTGCCATATCCATATACGATGACTTTTATCAATACCATCGCATATAAACGGCCTTTAATTTCTTTTAAACTCAATTTAAAACAATTTCCACGTGATGTACATTTACACTGTATACCTTCACTATTTACAGCATTCCTCTCTACAACATTAAGAAAATATACAACCCCTTGCAAGGACTCATTTGATAATCTATGCATAGATATTCATGACTTGTATGCTCCCATTTCTCAAATTGTACCTATATTATTGTAAATATTAGTTACAAATGTGATTTTCGTATAAAATAATGTCGAACGGTCGTCTTATATGAGGTAATTAAGATCACTGCCATGAATTTTAATACTAAGATAAACGAAACAATTATTTTATCATAGATTAAAGTGGAAAGTATTGATTTCTTAGGTCAAGGAGACAAAAAAATTGCTAACTTCTAAGTTCACTACCACATTTCATCACTAATCAAGTAAAATGAAAAAATAATTAAAGCCTAGTATCATTCTTGTGGATGAAAATTTATAAATAATTGACGGTAAGAAAAAAATAAAATGACAATAAGTTAAACAAGCTCAAATAAATAATCAAAACGAGTTGAAACCTGAAGAAGTTAATTGAGGCTTCAAACCATGATAAGTGATAACTCCCAATTTAACTCTTCCTTGGATATGGATTTGGAATGTCGTTGCGGTCAAACTTCGAGTATCAAAATTTCTAGAAGCACCTACAAAACTTGTTAAAAATTCAGTATCGAGGAAATTCGAGTATCAATCCAATTTCTAGCGTTGAAACGGTTATTGCGAAAACTTGCAATTCCAATTTTTATTAAAAATATTTTTGTGTTTTTAAATTAATTTTTTTTAGTTTTAGATTTAAAAACAATTTTCAAGGGAGGAAACAAAAATTTATGCAACTAAAATGACTAGAAAAATTTTAAAAATAATCTAGTTTAGAATATATGAGAAGAAACAAAAGGTGGGATTACACCGCGTAGTCAATTTAATTTAATGCTCTATTATTCAATTGAATAGTTCGAAATAATATTGAATTTAAAACATAACTCTCGTTACAATCCTAAATTCAATTTTATCTTTTTCAGTAATTAAATCGGAATTTTCACCACATATAAAAAGTTAAGATTCATACTTGTTCTTATAAATTATCCGCTAAGATCAATTTATAAAAAAAATTACGGATCTTTGAATTGAACACAAGGAATTAATATTTGAATTTAAGAATAAAACTTATCTCTAAGTCAAATCCAAAATCAAATATCAATTTTCATCATTAATTTATTAACTCTCGTCACATAAATTAATGTGTGATTTTTTTCCAATTTAATTAGCCTAGAACACATCAATGAAAAATTAGTTCATTAAATAACTCAACACACACGTTTCATCCCACCCTTTGAATGGGGTGTTTAGCCAGACATGATTAAAATTTCAACTCAAGCACAATTAACAAACAAGAAACTAAAGAGAAAGAGAAAGAAATACGATACGCAATAATTTCCTGTGTCAACTGTGTGCATGAGCACGCATCCCAAACTCGTCACAAAAACTGACTGGATTACAAAACTGAAAGTAAATACTGAACCTAACAACTTTTTCTAATCCTAAACTAATTTTTTATGATTTTTTCAGACTATTTTTCTATCCTCTGCAGTCTCTTTTTTTCTTATCTTTTTTCTCTCTCTCACGTTCTCTCCCTTTATACGCAGATATGAGAGTTCTTGCCTTCTTTTATAACCCACAACTTTGGTTTTTGATGGGGAGAATTCTTTGGGATTCATTTGGCCAAGTCAAGATATGCATGTGGGTCTTTTGTTTTGATATTTGCAGGTCCGATTTTTTGGGGATGGCAATGGCAGGTGGTTTTTCGATTTTGGTTGTGGGACGAGTTGGGCAAACTCGGGTTCGGGTATGGAGGTGGAGCCGCCAGGTTTGTGGGTGCTGCATCTCGGGTTGCTCCGAGATGGGTGGCTATGTTGCGGGTATGGGGATATGGGTTCCGGGTTTGTGGCTTCTCACGGGTATGAGATGGGACAGGGTGGTCTCGGGTTGGGGACAGTTTGTTGGGCATAAGGTATTTGGGTTGAGGTGGTGTATGTGAGTTAATGGGTTTTGGCTATGGAGGTGTGGGTTTTGTTGGATGTTAATGGGGGATGAGAGAGAAGTTGTTGGGTTAGAGGTTGAAGATGGGTTTGACAATTATTGGGTGTGTGAGGGTGTAAAAGATTAAGATGTGGGTGAGGGGTGTTTTGTGTGTATTAGGTGTAGGTTAGTATGGTGTGAGTGTGTATGGGGTTTGTGTGTGTATAAGTTGTGACCCTAAAAATAACACAACTAAAAAAATTATAAAACTAACAAAACTAAAAATCTAAAAACAAAATACTAATCTAAAAATAAAATAATGACTCAAATAAAAGAAATGAAATTAAAAAGAAATGAAATTAAAAAGAAATAAAAATAAAAATAAAAATCTATTAAACTAAAAACTAAAATCATAAAAATGTAAAATCTGAAATAAATGAAATCCTAAAAACAAAATCTAATAAAAGAAAATAAAAACTAAAAACTAAAAACCAATAAAAATAAAAATAAAAAAATACACTAATAAAAATAAAATATGCAAATAAATTCTAAAAATCCTAAATAAATCTAAAATAAATCCTAAAAATAAAATGACTCGAAATAAAAATCTAAGAAAATCTAAAAAGGCACAAACTCAACACACACCGACCTCAGAGTATGGACTGGGCTCGGTCTAGGCTTAGATTTGGTTCGGGACAAGGTTCGGGACATAAGAACTCTTCTGAGCAAACTTAATGGAACTTCTGACTTCATGACAACTTTGAATTTCTTCATTTAACGTTTTTTACCACTATTGAATCGCAATTAACTTGTTTTCGCTTTATTTGATGTTGCGACTGATGATTGACCTAAAATATGGATAAATAAGAATATAAGGCAATTTTTAATTAAAATGAGTGACTAAAATGCATCTATTCAGGGTATAAAATAGACACTTTTGGATTCTTCTCATACCACCTCCAAACAAAACATTGCTAGTCACCAAGCAAAAATTAGAGAGAAAACAGAGATAATTAATCAAAAGTGTGCCACTTTCGCAGGTACTGGCGATTGCACTTAGTATGTGCAATAAACCGTTAAACATGTAGGTTGCCCTACAGGACGAGTGGTGTCTCATGAGGATTTGCAGTGAATATACCCACAAAATTTAAAAAACTTATTTAAATGCAGTAGATGATGAAACACTATACAACCCAACTGTAAGACCCCACGATTTTGGGACAGAGAAATTGAATTTTTGGGAGAAATAAAATTTATTTAAATTAGAGAATTTTAAATTTGGAAGATGAAGTCCAAAAATTTAGGACATTTTAAAGTATTCTGAATGATAATTCTGAGTGCGCCATTGGTTTCGGATGGGTCGAGATAGTCAAAATGACTGTCATTGGGTTTATTTTCGGTTCCGAAATATTTTTAAGTATGTTTGACTCGAATTGGAGTAAACGAGTCATTTAAAGTGTGTATTAATGATTAGAACTGAGACTTATGTTTTAAGGTATTTAAGGGCTTACGATTTCAGCCCTTCTCATTTGTGAGAAGAGAGAAATATAAAGAAAAGAGAAAGAAGAAGAAAGGAAGAGAGAGAGAGGAAGAAAGCTTGGATATTTTCAGCCCAACTGCGATCACGAGGACGATCCAACTTCTACAAATCTGAGGTATGTGTTTAATGTTGTTAAATATTTCATTTATGTATTTCATTTCATAATTTGTGGATAAAAGAAATGGATTTTGGGTATTAATAACAAAACCTAGATTTTGAAGATTAAATCTTGAAATTGATGTTTATATATGGGTTTGATGGTGGAGAAATGGTTGGGACCAACTTTGGGTTGATTTATTGGCTTAGACTCATGTTATGATGAAGGTTTAGGGGTTATAAGTGAAATTTTAGGGTTTTAAATTCGGAGGTTTCATGAAGAAGAAGAAGAAGAAGAAGAAGAAGAAGAAGAAGAAGAAGAAGAAGAAGAAGAAGAAGAAGAAGAGAACATTTTGTGTCTGCAGACCCGAATCGATTCGCCCCCTAAGCGAATCGATTCGGCCTAGGCAAAATTGGCAGGTCTGCATTGACTGAATGGATTCGGACCCTGGGCGAATCCATTCGGCCTGAGACAGAATCGCAGGTCTTTGGACCCGAATCGATTCGCCTTGGAGGCCGAATTGATTCGCTGGGCCGAATCGATTCAGAAACATGGTTGTTTTGTCAATTTTCTCTAGAATGATTTCTAACCCTTTTTGGTTGGGTTTATTGATTCGGGACCTTCTTTTATGATGTAAGAGATATGTTTTGGAGACACATAAGGGGTTTCTCACTTGTTATGATTTTAGGGACTTCTTGAAATAATATAGGAATATATATATATATATATATATGCATTGGAGTTGTGTATAGAGATAGTCAGAAACCACATTGGGGATGGGAATCCTAATTATAGATCAAAAGTGAGCCTCTTCATGATGTAAGGTTAAGGTCCCTTCGAGAGAGTGGTGAGGGTACGACATGAAATCGTAGGCCGAGGTGTGTGCCGAATCCTTATAGTGATAGGATTCTATTTAGATTAAGATTGGGGATCGACGAGAGAGAGTCGTCGCGTATCCTTAGTAATGCCTAACTTAAGGAATAGATTGAAAGAGCAATAAGATTTAGGGGTTCATAGGAGTAATTGAACCGTCGTTGGAATAGTGATTATATATCCGAATGGTATTCCCCTAAGTGATGAGATCATGTGATGAATATAAGTTAAGCTCGAGGGTTGTAGACTATTAGTCATGTGCATACCAATAGTCAAAATTTGTACTAGAGATATTGATGTACTTTTGGATCTAGATGTGATGTGTATTGATTGCTATCTACACTAAACTTTGGGTGATAACCTTAATGTTGGAGATATATCTATGTTGGAAGATTATTTATATCATAGAGAAATGGATGAATATGCTTCAAGTGAGGGATTATATTTTTAAAACAAGGCGAGCTAATGTGTTTGGGATGATGGCTAGTATATTGAGGATTATGTATGCTTATAGCCATGTTCATAAATATTGTACATACAAACGAGAGGTAGTGTGTGTATATATGTATGCGGATATGTGGATATATATCTGTATAGATATGAATATATGGGTATATTTATGTGGTGAATACCTAAATCGTATATGATGGTTTAATTATATGATGTAATCATATGTATGTATATATATTGTGCATGTGAATGATATATATACTTATGTGGTAAAGAATACCCCGGACATGCTATCATTGGGAAGTAGAGCATTAAGGGTGAGAACCCTGGCTCGAGGAGCAGAGTGTGGATATTCCCCAGGTCATAGTCGTCCATTGTGTTATTATGTGATTTACATTTCCTTTGGGGTGAGACGTGGTGTGTATGTTTCGTCTCATTGATCGGTTAGGAGCTATAACCACTTCCCGGGACGTCGTGTGTGTATGTTGATCACGAGGTAGGTGTCATTTAGTCCTACAGGTGGTCCCCAGTAGGCTACGTGAGCCGGGCACTGGAAGATGATAGCATGGTGCAGTATATTGGCAATATATATAGCCGGTTATATTATGTGTATAGCCATTGTACATTATATATGATATGTACACTTGGCTATGGGAATGAATGATTGTATATATATATGTTTAGAGTAAATATATATATTTATTATATCATGTAGGTGAAAGGGTATGAAATTTCTATGTTGTACATCTTGGATGATTATGGTGTACCAGATTATTGGGGGTCGATGTATTGCACTTAAGGAATATTTCGGTTATAACAACCCAAGGATATTTGTTGGAGATTTTGGGATTACTCTTAGTTAGTAATCCATATAGTAGTAGCACGTTTTGTGTAGATGACATAATGGATCCCTACGGTCAACATTGTCAACGAGTAGTGTATTGAGGGGTTCCTTGTTTGGATTTCGCTTTGCGAGATGCATTGCGCACGAAACGTAGTGCAATGTTGAGAGTAGAGAGTATCCTTTGTAATTGTGGGTATAAGTAGCATGATTTATGTAGATGACACGATGGATCCCTATAATCGGCATGGTCAAGGAGTAGTGTATTGGGGGGGTTCCTTGTTTGGATTTCGCTTTGCGAGACGCCCCACGCACGAAACACAGTGCCATGTTGAGAGTAGAGAGAAGTAATGTCCTTTGTATTTGTAGGTAGTTTTAGTAGTAGAATTGTGTGTATGACATAATGGATCCCTACGATCGACATTGTCAAGGAGTAGTGTATTGGGGGGGGTTCCTTGTTTGGATTTCACTTTGCGAGATGCCCCACACACGAAACACAGTGCAATGTTGAGAGTAGAGAGAAGTTTTGTCTTTTGTACTTATGTATTAGTAGTATGATGGTGTGGATGACATGATGGATCCCCACGATCGACATTGTCAAGGAGTAGTGTATTGGGGGGGTTCCTTGTTTGGATTTCGCTTAGCGAGACTCCCCACGCACGAAACATAGTGCAATGTCGATAGTGGAGAGAAAATTTGTCCTTATTAATTTATACCCACGTTATTTAGAGATCAAATCATAAGATTGAAATCTAATGTAAATGGGTAACGTATTAAGAGTTAGAACCGATTAAATTATAAACCGGAATCAATTAAGCCTGGTATGGCATTATGTGTAAAAATAATTGAGTGTGATTAGAATGAGAAGGATTTCAGGGTATGGTTAAAAGATAGGTTGTCCTTATGGGTGGGGTAACTTAATTAAGATTCCAGGACGCGAATTGGTGTGCGCTTTTAGAGGAGAGGTGATATTGGGGTTTCACGAGAGTGCGACTCCGCCTTAATTATGAAATAAGTGCATTTATATCTTTTATGCACGGTTAACACACTTGCTAAACATTTTTACACCTCGGGCTCTGACCCATTTATATTTTCTCTCCTGCTATATATATATATATATATATATATATATATATATATATATATATATATATATATATATATATATATATATATATATATATATATACATATTACTACAGGTGTCCTACCGCAAGGATGCCGGATGCTCTTTGATCTAGAGTTGTGGGAGTCGTAACAGGTGCAGACTGTTGCGGGACTTAGATAGTAGTCGCTCTCTATTTCTTTGTAAATCTATATAGGATTCATTGTTTACATAGGGATTATATTTTAGAGTTATTTATATTTGTTTATATTTCTTCCCCGTGGATGTTGTATTGTCTGTGACCCGACAGCTTATTCGGGTACATTCATTTGTATATACGCATTTCACGTTATACTAGAACTTTCTTCCATCATCATACTTGTGCATTATACCTTTCTTAGTAGCTGTACATAGTTAGTTTGATTTCCATTGTATGTTTTATTTGGTTTTTGGCATCCGCTTTTAATAGTTTCGGGTAGTTAGCCTTATATTATTTAGCAGTGTCAGTTGATGTTCAGACTGAGCCATCTGAGATACCTGATTTATGTAGTATAGGGTTGGCCACCCGTTATTATTTTAAGCGGGTTGTCACACCAACTTTAAAAGGACATCAAGGAACATCATATTAAATTATCAAATAAGGTATAAAATTACTTAACATCGAAAAGTGTAATCCTTCCTAAAACTCAGCATGTGATAATGTGAAACAATCTTAAGCATCATTAAAGTAATTCTTAGATCGCCTTTATATAGTCAAAATTTTGACTTCAATTCTCACTGGTTATATATCTCTTAATCGAATTCTCTGAGAATTGGGTAAGTGTATCTCTCTAGTCTGTGAGGAGGTGAATAAATGTAAACAAGTCCAAACATCTCACACACTTTATAGAATATGATAGATACATGAAAGAAAAAATATCTCATGAACGAATGCTTAAACACTATGTTGTGAATGTCAAGTTATTCACCATATAGACTTCTCGTTTGCCCGAACACTTTACCAAGGGTGAAAATTGTGATTTATGAAATGAAAAGGATATCCTAGGTCATTTTTAGAAGAGTGTAACACAAGAATAACTAATGTCTTTATCTTTTGAATGTAGGGTCGCATCTTTTTCTTTTCTTTTCTATTTTTTCTTTCTTTGTTTGTTTTTTTTTTTGTTTTCTTTTTCTCTTTTTTCTATATTTTTTTATTGCGATGCATTTTTCTTTCTTTTCATAACGAAAATGAAGACAATTTACATTGATGATTTCAAACACTCTTTTTCTCAAAAACAATGGAAATGATGGATGGTATTTGGGACATATATGGGTAAGGAAAACATGGAATGATAATAGGTGGAGTGAAGGGTAAGAATGAAAAGTGTATGATAAAATCGGTTTAGTGCTCGGGACAAACTACAAGACACATATTTCTTATAACTCGAAGATGATGTCATTCTCAGTGATTAATCCAAATTTGAAAAAATAATGAGACCATGCAATGACTAAATGTAGTACCCAAAGAAAGTTGAGTCAACTTGTGACTTGGAGATACGTAATAATTCTCAAAAAGGTGAAAAGCTCAATTATCACGGGTTTTAAGCCTCCACTAGTGATCTTTTAAGGCTCTCTTGAGAATATAGTTATTTTTCAACTTTTGAATGTAAAAGTGATAGTGTAAAATTAATGAGTTTCGGAATTCATAGTGAAAATACGCTTTAAGAGGTATTAATTAATTTATTTGTAAAAAGCGTAATTTTAGGGTTGAATACATGTATTCCGAGATTTCTAAAAGCGAACTCATAGACAAATCATGTCATAATTTTTTTTAACTGCACAAAAAGTTTAAAAGCACTTGTTTCTGAAAATTTTCAAAAGAGGTACGATTTTGATAAATTTTCTACCCCCAAACAAAAGAGAACATATTCCTCGATGTTTAAAACTAGATATATCTCTATCTCTACTACTTAAAAAGAGGGAAGTTCCTCTTCAAATCTCAAAGTACTAAACTACCCTCATTAAATTAACATTTCCTATCATTCCCTTAATATTAGTCTCACACATTCATTAAATTAAAATCATTCCATGAATCTTAACTTGATACGTTCTCTCTCCTAATACATTCATCTAACAAAACCTTTAAATACATTCATCTTGAAACCCTAGAAATCAAAAGTCAGCTGCCCAAGTTCCTTCATCTTTCCATCAGATTCATATTGCATAGTTTCTTCATTGTTGTTGTTTCTTGTCCAAAAAATAAGGTCAGTACTCCTAATTTCCTCTTTAGTTTTTTACTCCTTTTTCATTTGCCATCAAAAGTATGCATTTGTTAATTTGAAAGAAAATACATAATTTTTGTAATTATATCTATCCCATTCATGAATGTTGTCTCTCTTTTGTGCTCAGATTTTGTATTTCCAATTTTATTGTTGTTCTATTCATGTTTTATAATAATTCTAAACTCAATATTAATTTCAAAAAAATTATATTTTTTTTAAGTTAAGGAATTACCGAGTTCACACGTTATTAGATTATTATTTTTTATGCATTCATATGTATTTCCCAGTTGGGCATATTTGTTTTCATGTATATTTTTTAAAGATTCTAAAAATTCTTAAAACACTCCAATTACTTTTTAAAAGACAAACTTTCCCTTTGCTCTACAGATCAAACAAATATTTTTTTATTTGTTAATTTTTTTTCAATAAAAAACAATATTTTAAACTGTTTTTAAAAACATTTTTTTATTTTTTAAAATTAAAACATAACTGTTTTTTTATAAAAACTATTAAAAAAAACTGTTATGATAATTTTAAAAACCCTTTTTTATTTAAAAAAAACTGTTATGATATTTTTATAGAAGTTTTTTTTATGATAGATTTGAAAACAGTTTTTTTTTAAATGTTTTTACATAAAATTGGGAAAAAATTAACAAATAAAAAACTGTTTTTTAAATTGAAAATTATTTTTATAACCGAACACGACTCAAATAAAAGCAACTCGACACAACACGACACGGCAATTTTTCTTAACCAAACATGAACACGATCCTAATAAAAGTGACACGACACAACATGAAATATTAGTTTTTTACAAAACACGAACACGACCCAAGTAAAAGTGTCACGCCACAATATATGTTATTTTCTAACCAAACACGAACCCAACCATGGATTTTGTGACGTGCCATGTCACTTTCATATGTGAAATATTCATTTTACGTAAAAGTAAGCTTTTGAGGTGCGCCGTGCCATGTCGTGTTAATTTTATTTTGGTCGCGTATTATAAAACATTTTAAATAAAATGTACAAAAAAAACAATTTTAAATAAATAGTTTTAAATAATTTTTTAAGTGCCTAAAGATTTTTTTTTTTAAAAATTAAGATTCTAATAGTTATCGTTTTGGAACTACTCACTTTTTATTTCTATAAAACAAGTTTTGTAACAATTAGAATTTTTGTAATAATTTTTGTAACTATTAGGATTTTTTTAACAATTTTCTTAAAACACTCCCACGCTTGGATTTTACTTAACACATTTTTTTCTAAATAAAATCTTTAGGCACTTAAAAAATTGTTTAAAACTATTTTTTTTTTTTACATTTTATTTAAAATATTTTATAATACCGCCTATACATACTCCTGGCGCGGACCATTTTTTTAAATAGTAAAAAGATTATCTTTGAAATAATAAATAATGGTCGTCGCCACCGGTATAAAAAAATACGACTCCATGTCACGTCGCGTTTTATTTGGGTCGTGATCGTGTTACTTAAAAAATATAAAAAACAGTTTTCAATATAAAAAACAGTTTTCAATATAAAAAACAGTTTTTTTTATTTGTTAATTTTTTTCACAATTTTATGTAAAAACATTTTTTTTGAAAAGAAAATTAGTTTTTAAATCAATCTTAAGAAAAGCTTTTTTAAAACTATCATAACAACTTTTTAAATAAAAAAAAGTTTTTAAAACTATCATAACAATTTTTATAAAAAGAGAGTTATTTTTTAATTTAAAAAAATAAAAAAATATTTTAAAAACAGTTTAAAATACTATTCTTTATTGAATAAAATTAACAAATAAAAAAATATTTGTTTGATCTTTAGAGCAAAGGGCAAGTTTGTCTTTCAAAAAGTATTTGGAGTGTTTTAAGATTTTTTGGAGTGTGGTTAGCTATACCCGTTAATACCACATTGAAAATATTTCCTATAATTTATATTCGAAATGGTCATATATTTCCTTTGAAACTTTTTAGGATATTATCAATATTTATGGTCAAAGCTTGGATTGTCCATCTTATAGTGAAGGAATCTCACTTTGGTTTACGAGGTAATTGCAATTGATTAATGTATCATTGCTATTTTACTTATCATTTAGAAACTGATCAACATAAGATTCTCTTATGTTGACAAAAATGAAAAAGTAAGTTCCGTCATAACCGTGATGATAATCATTCATACGTTTGCCTAACAATTTTCTAATCTCAAATACCTTTTTGTAAAATAAATAAATGATTATATATATATGGTTAGAGTATATGCTTTGATCCAATTATGTATTACTGTTTTATGAGTGTCGGACAATTAAACTTTGTTAGCCTGAATGAAATTCATTGCATATCATGTGTTTGATAATATTTATCTATGTCTTTTTTTAACATTTCTATCTCTGTTTTCTGTTTTGGGTATCTGACTTGCGAATTATAAAATACAAATGTATACATGCATGGTACCTAATACAGAAAGAAATGCAGGTGATATAGTTCTGTAAAAGGGGTGTATTTATAAACTACGCATGTATAACAAATTATAGAGTAGAACCAAGTAGACACCCAAATTTTTATAAAATAATGAAGAACATAATTGTTTGGATAAACAAAATTACGTCATTGCAATATACATATTAAACTTTCTGATATCATGATAAATTAAACAACCTATGAACCAAAATAATCAAAGACTCTGATGATTCATTATTTAGTGGTCTTTTTTGGAGCGATTGGGTACTCAATGAGTGGAATTTTGGGGTCACTAAGTTTAAAATGACATTCACGCACAAACCTACGTATTGATACATAATTTATTTTTATATTAGCCGAATATATATTTTTTTAACCTAAATTTTTCAAACTATTTTCATTATGTCATAATTGTTGGATTCATATATATGGGAGACTAGATGGATACGTATATAGAGAGAATGGGGATGGGTTTGACATTGGTTTTATAGGGTGCAACCTAAATTGTTGAGTATAATGAAGATGGTGGCACATATTGTCCTATTTATTTGGTCCTGAAAATTTAGCACTTGGCAAAATACTATCGTCTTTCGCTTACATCGGAGAGAAGATTTTTTTCCCACGTGATTAGTGTAGGGTACATCTGATTGGTAAGTTATAAAAATGGTGAATAACATTTAATTTTTTATGGTAGTAAGAAAAAGTGACAAGTGGTTAGGTACCCAATTAATAAAGTCAATTATGATAATCCTATTTCTTTGGTACGGTAAAAAAGTAGACCAATATCAAGTCGAAAGCGTTAGAAAACAATCCATCAACTTAACGGAAAATAATGTGACCGGTGGTTTCGACTGTAACATCTGACTAGACATGGTTCAAGACCCTGTAACCACCTCTATTGTTTCCCTTGTATTTACAAATGGATTCATTACCCAAGTGTATCTGCTGAAATCCAAGATCACCAACAGCCTCAATGCCCTGTGTGCAAGGCTGAATTTACAGAATAAACCTTTTGTACCACTCTACGACCGCGGTCAAATAGAAAAATCATCCGAAGACAAAGTCCCATATGCGGATTTAGTCATACCACGAAGGCTTTCGAGTCCTAATGAGGAGTTAGTCATCAGTCGATATCATCCACATGCATGATAAGATGGCAATAATAACAGCTGCTATTGTTGCTTATAGATACCTATCAGCTGGCTGGCAAAGAGGAGTAAGCATGGATGAATGACTAAGCAAGAACAGTTGCTGCTGCTGTAACTAGAATTTTAGCGAGAAAAGATATATTTCTTTCAGCGAAATCAACCTTAGTGGATGCATAATATAATAATGTGTTGTCTTCTAAGTTGGTTTACTATTGATCTTAGCATCTTTCACTTAATATAATTCATGGTGGAATTTAGTACATTTTCCTAGAATTTGTGACAACTTGGTTGTTGTGAATATTTGGAGTAATAATTTAACTGGTGAGATAGGAAATTCCCTTGATGTATGCTCTAATATTTAGTATGTTGATCTGAGCGCTAACAAATTGAGTGTAGATTTAGGGTTTGAATTTGAGAAGCTGAAACAGTTTTGGGAATCGGAGAACAGATTAGGTAGCATAGTGTCACTCACGAAAAATTGCACTTTACAAACTCTGGACCCGTCGAAAAATGATTTCAGAGGATAATAACCTAGGGGAATTTCAAACTGCCAAAATTTACCTGTATTGACTTTGTGGGGTTATATGGCCAATTCAACAAAATATTGGTTTATTTTCGAATCTCCAGGGGCTTTTGTTGGGTAACAAATACTTAATTCTAGAGTCATTATTAAACCTGAGAAAATTGCCTTTCCCAGATCTAAGTATGAACAAATTTTATACTCCATATTAACATCCCCTCATTTTTTACCCATTTGATAAGCTGCATAAATCATCTCAACCACTCAGAAGAGGTATTTTTATTTGAGTTTTTGCAGTACCTCTATTGCAGTTATAGGGATTCTAAATGTCTCATTGTGGTTTGTCGAGGAGAAAATTTTGTGGATTGATTGTGAGTTATTTCTACCTGAGGTATTAACCTATCATATGCTTTAAACTAATTTCAATTGACATTTTTATTGTGACTATTCGATAGATAATGATGTTCAGTTCACTCTTCTTACTATCTTGTTGTATATGTCATAGGTTTATGTTATATATATCTTGTGTGTATGCTACGTTTGATCAAATGTACCAAACACAAACTCCTACATGCTTCCAATTTGATATAAACTTAACTCCATAATTAATTTGTAATTTGGTGTATAGTGGTGTTATAAAGTAATAATATTTCTTAAGTATCTATTGTTACTCTTTGTTTAAGTTTAATGTTCTCTTTCAGATTACACCTAACATATTTAGGTAAAATCTTCAATGAAGAGGAATAAAAGGAATATTTTTCGTTTTCTATTTATTTAAAATAGATACCGTGGTGTTAGATTTTTTGGTTTGAGAACTCAAAATCTCAAATCTTTTGATTGTTAGTGTTTTTATAATAATTCAATTCCAATTTCCTCTATGTTGGAATTTGTTCACACTGTATGGTTCAATGTATTCATTTTGTCTCTCTACATACATATATTCTTCTTATTAAGTCTTACGTCGGTTCAGGTTGTAACTCCCCAACTAAGAAAAACATAACTTTCAAGAACAACAAAATAAGTGAGCAAAATGAATCCAAATTACCTTACTGAAGCTGCAATTACATGCCTTGATTGAATTATCCTTTTCAACTCAAACACACACTCTAAATTGTATCTTTAGCATCATTAGATACATAGTGTTCAAATAATTTCAGTTTGTTCTTCCCTGCTCTTAATATTTAGTACTGAGTGCCACTTATTTAGTTCATGATTTATGGATACTTATGGAATACATTGCACTTATTGAAGTACCATAATTTTTTTAAATTTTTTAAAACTAATTTACAATTATTGTTTTCAATTCATCTTCTTGTTGAGTAAATTGTTTTAATTTCTTGGAAACTTAGGTTTGGCCATACTTATTAACCCGATGGATTCTCTTTGTTATGTTGTAATTTCTATTCAATGAACATGAATGAAGTTTCTTTGCTTCATGTAATTTATCTTTGAAAGTTGTTGTATTGATATGTTAAGACTGATAATCCATCATATTATGTAAATGTAATGACTAAACAGAACTAATGCATTGTTTAACTTCATAGTGATGATTAAGTAATTAAACATTTGGGTATCAATTCCTCACTTACTGATTTCCTTCTAAGGATTGGCAATGGGACCGAAGAAACAACACATGATGAGGGCCCCGAATAGTCACTCATTGACGTTATCTTCCCATCATTAAATATAAATGCCAACTCGCCAAACTTCTTGACAGATCGAGAAATTCTTGCAACAACAAATGAGCACGTAGACTCACTCAATGATATGATGATTGATATATTCGACGGAGAATTAAAGACATTAAATATCTTTGATGAAGCTGTGGATGACACGCACAACTATTACCAAGAAGAATTTTTAAATTCTTTAGTGCCGAATGGATTGCCACCACACGCATTGAAACTTAAACATAATTGTCCAATCATTTTTCTATGCAACATAAATCCACTAATTGGATTATGAAACGAAACAAGAATGTTGTACAAAGGTTCTTCGGAAAATGTCATCCATGTTCGTCGTTCATAAAGTTGAAGAGGAAGAAGAACCTTTGAATCCTAACAAACGTCAAAAGCAACATATTTAAGCATTAAATTTTCAGTTTTTAGGATTACACACTGTTTTTATCAAATGTCATCTTTCAATAATTGCGATTTGGAATTGGCTTGCTGAAGATTTTTTTAACTTCTTTTTTTTAATGATATTTCCCTATAAATCATTTCAAGCTAATTTCATTGTGATATATTTATTCGTATTATATATACATACATGTTTATGAGTATTTCTTCATGCTTTTGAGTAGGGAGTTCTGAGTTCGTTTGTGATAGATTTAGAGTATTCACTGGAATATCTTGTATAGTTTACAGTTGAATGGTGGTTTGGTTTTTGGGGTAATGATTGATGCTTCGTAATAGGTACTTTATGTTATATTCTAACAAAACAGATTCTACATAATATGTTGCAAGTATTTTTATTACTTTGTCCTTCACAGATTTGCAGTGGAAGATTAATATCTAGAAATGGCCACACGTACAACGCATGTGGGCACAACTAGTATAATAAAAAGCATAAGGTAGGAAAGATATTACCATAATGAACCACTAATGAGAATGTACCGCATGACGGAGAAGAGATGAAACCTCAAGAATAAATGGGACACAAAAAAAATATACAAGTCTAAAAAGCATGTGAAAATCATTGGGTGGTGTGAAACACCACCCCGAAATAGGATAAGACTCATAATCAGAAACAAGGAATGATGGGATACCTCCCGGTAGTGCTAAGTTTAACGTCTTCAGCCAGACCGATCGGAACTCACCCTAAGAGTTAGAACTATGAAAGCACGGGGTGGCAAAAAATCAGGTGATGAAAGTCACCCCTAAATAAGATTAAAGTGTTAGTCTTGTTGGATAAAGGCAAAAACAGGTCAATGCACTTGAATAGCAAAGTTCATCACTCGATGCAAAGCATAGGTGGTCCAAGGGTGGGTGGGTAATAGGGTAAGGCGAAGATAGGCAAGGGTGAAGAGGCACCGGTCAAGGGCCTTATTGAGACGGAAGGGGAGGGCAATAAGAGCCCTATAAGAATGGTGCTCTATTTGGTGGGGGGTGGAAGGGTTTGACAATAGTGATGAGGTGGGCCTCATAGAAGGTGTACGACCGTTCTATAAATGGAGAATGTTAAGGGTCGCGTCGTGACACGCCAGGGAGCGTTAGATGGAAAAAATCAACACCACAAGAAAGTGGTGTGCATAGAGTAACAAGCTCGGTGTCACGTAGGGGGAGAGTAGCAAAAATAATCACATGGATGGTGGGGTCGATAAAAAATGCATAAATGGGATCGTGGAGCACTAGGGTGGAGGGTAGAGGGTGGGTGTAGGTGAGGACCTAAATGCTTATATGTGAACAGGGAACGTATAATAGAAAGGTCCAAATCAAGTGGTGGGGTGGTATGGACAATGTGTGGGTCGGGTGGGACAAAGGGTGGGGAGATGATCTAACTCAAAAGTAAGGGACACACACTCATCGGGAGGAGGTAGGGAAGACTCAGACTGGAGTGTGGTATCTAAAGATGGCGTGGTCAACTTATCCACCAATGTGCACCATCAGTGGTGACTAATCCAAAGCCGAGATAGAAGAATCAATATGAATATATGACTCAATGGGAGCCAAACATGGTGGGACAGGATCCATATCCAGAGAGGTAGACAACTTCTTGGACTCAATCTTAGGATAGTGGGAATCAATCGCAGTCGGAGCTAACCTATAAATAAATGGTTCCTCGGGAACCCACAGTAAAGGATCAAAAGGTGTAGACTCGGGCATAAATAGTGAAGATGTGGAAGGGGAAAGGAAACCTCAATGGTCGGTTTTAGGGGATAGGGCGGTGTGGGATCAGTCTCAAAATCAATGGATATGTCAACACTATTGTCAACCTCGGTCCCGGGCGACTGGGTGGTCTCAACTTCAAGATTCTCAGGAGGATAGGGTTGGTCGCACTCAAAATCTGTGTCACAAGTCGACTCATCATCACTCCACTTGGGGGCAGCAATGGGTTGACTTGTGGTAGAATCCGGCTCTCGCGGACACTCAAATTCATTTAACTTTTATTCAAGAAGTTGAAGAGCTTCATTTTGAGATTTAAGAGTGTGTTCATGTTCGAGGAAAAACTTGCACAAGAAGCTCTTGAGGTCGGGTGTGCAAGGTGGTGGTGAAGTGTTTGTGGGGGTGATTGAGGTGGACACAACTCACTATAGACACCAGGATAGAGATAATACTCGTCGGAAGTGTGTGGCCTGGGGTCAAGTTCAGCATGAACGGGAGAAGCATCTTCGTGAGAGACAAAAGTGTGATAAGCATGAGGAACATAGTGAGGGGACTGATAGGTATGAGGTGCATGAGGTGGCGATGAAGACTGTTGGAAACCATACGGATTCACAACATGGCGTTGGGATTTATATTGCATGGAAGGGTGATCAGACCTCCATGAATAGCTGGGGTTCTCATACCCCGCAACATTAGATATGTCATGACAATACGTCGAGGGCGGGTCCAAAACAGTGTCATAGGCATACACATGTTCAATGGTGGATTCAGGTGGAGAGAAAATAAGTGGACACTCATGGGACAAATGATTGACAAGAAAGCAGTGCATGCACAGTGAAGCATGTGATATGTTGACACCCAGCACCGGAGGCGGTCGAGTAGGAGATGTGGGCGTGGACAACATACCAGTATCAACTGTGGGCGCTTGAGAGTTAAAGCCATGAATTAATGAATAGAGGTTCGAATCAGGCTTAACATCAAACAATGGCAAATGGCCAAAGTAGTCCCGTAAAGGACGTTTGTCGGCCATGACGAGAGGAATATTTTTTTGGTTTTATAAATATGTTTCAAAAGAAAAGAAAATATTTTTGTGATTTTTGAAAATAGAAAAGGAAAATCTTTTTGGTATGTTGAAAAAAAAGGAAGATTTTTTTTTGAGAGTTTTGGAAATATTTAGAAAAAAGGAAAATATTTTTGGGATTTTTCGGAAAAGGGGATAAAATGGACGCTTGATTTGGACGAACGAACTAAAATCGACTACATAAAGAATGGAATTGGACACACACGAGTCAAGAAAAAAGTCCTAACGAGCACATAGACAATTATTATCTTCAAAATTAGTGAAAGGGGTGGTCAAATTTTAATTAAGTCTGCGGGTGACGAAAATCACGGAATTTATCTTTGTGATCGCCACTTGCAAAAATGGGTGCCTACGGGGCTTGCTACTGGATTGATTTTAAATTTAATGACAGCTAGGGTAGCACACAATGGATAAGCAAGCGAGTCAGGTGATGAAATCCCTTCTCATTTTAATGACCGGGTACAGGTCTTAGATAAATTAATTCATCAAGCCATTCAATTTAAGTGCGATGAAGACATTAAGCACACAGGAACAAATAATGAAACAAAAATTGAACTCGCTTACAAGAGATTTGCGAGGGAAAAAAATGTACATCCCACGATTTTTACACACGTGGGGTGAAGACCGAGTTGAGTCAACAGGGGGAGATCTCGCCTATCTCAGTCATCCCCGAGAGGCCTACCGACACAAAGTAGAGAGGCTTCAAAATCCTCACCTTGGAGGCCCTCTCTCGACCTTGTCCGGTTTCCCTTTTCGCTTTTTTATTAATAATTATTACAAATAAATCAGTGTCAAAAAGTACCAAAATAAATACAAAGCTTCAAAAATCCTATACAACCAATCTAAGGAGGGAGAGTAAGGAAAAACTACACTAAAAAGAAAAAATCGAAGAAGAAAAAAAATTACAAGTCTTCAACTTTGTCTCCACATCAAGAAAGCGGCAACGGCGCCATTTGATAACTCTGAATTTGTGTCTTCCTTGGATTTTGATTTGGAATGTCGCTGCAGTCAAACTTTGAGTATCAAAATTCCTGAAATCACGTACAAAACTTGATAAAAATTCAGTATCATGGCAAATTCGGGTATCAATCCAATTTCTAGCGTTGAAACAGTTATCGTGAAAACTTGCAATTCCAATTTTAATTAAAAATATTTTTGTGTTTTTTAATTTTTAATTATTTTTTCAGTTTTATATTTAAAAACAATTTTCAAGGGAGGAAAAAAAAAATTTATGCAACTAAAATGACTATGAAAATTTAAAAAATAATCCAGATTAGAATTTATGAGAATAAACAATAGGTAGGATTACGCCGCGTAGTCAATTTAATTTAATGACCTAATTATTCAATTGAATAGCTTCAAATAATATTGAATTTAAGACTTAACTCTCGTTACAATCCTAAATTCAATTTTATCTTTTTTAGCAATTAAATCAGGAATTTTCACCACATATAAAAAGTTAAGATTCATACTTGTTCTTACAAATTATCCGCTAAGATCAATTTATAAAAGATTATACGGATCTTTGAATTGAACACAAGGAATTAATATGTGAATTTAAGAACAAAACTTATCTCTAAGTCAAATTCAAAAATCAAATATCAATTTTCATCATTAATTTATTAACACTCGTCACATAAATTAATGTGTGATTTTTTTTCCAATTTAATTAGCCTAGAACACATCAATGAAAAATTAGTTCATTAAATAACTCAACATACACATTTCATCCCACCCCTTGAATGGGGTGTTTAGTCAGACTTGATTAAAATTTCAGCATAAGCACAATTAACAGACAAGAAACTAAAGAGAAAGAGAAAGAAATACGATACGCAATAATTTCCTGTGTCAACTGTGTGCAGGAACACGCGTCTCAAATTCGTCACAAAAACTGACTGGATTACAAAACTGAAAGTAAATACTGAACCTAACAATTTTTTATAATCCTAAACTAATTTTTTAATCATTTTTCTGACAATTTTTCTACCCTCTGCAGTCTTTTTTTTTCATTTTTCTGTCTCTCACGTTCTCTCCCTCTGTACGCAGATATGACAGTTCTTGCCTTCTTTTATAACCCACATCTTTGGTTGTGGATGGGTAGATTTCTTTGGGATTCATTTGGCCAAGTCAAGATATGCACGTGGTTATTTTGTTTTGAGATTTGCAGGTCCGTTTTTTTGGGATGGCAATGGAAGGTGGGTTTTTGGTTTTGGTTGTGGGACGAGTTAGGAGAACTCGGGTTCGGGTGATGGAGCCACCGGGTTTGTGGCGCTACATCTCGGGTTGCTAATAGATGGGTGGCTATGCCGCGGGTATGGGAATATGGGTTCCGGGTTTGTGGCTTCTCACGGGTATGAGATGGGACAGGGTGGTCTCATGTTGGGGACGGTTTATTGGGCAGAAGGTATTTGGGTTGAGGTGATGTATCTGATTTAATGGGTTTTGGCTATGGAGGTTTGGATTTTGTTGGATGTTAATGGGGGATGCGAGAGAAGTTGTTGGGTTAGAGGTTGAAGATGGGTTTGACAATTATTGGGTGTGTGAGGGTGTATAAGATTAAGATGTCGGTGATGGGTGTTTTGTGTGTATTAGGTGTAGGTTAGTATGGTGTGAGTGTGTATGGGGTTTGTGTGTGTTTAAGTTGTGACCCTAAAAATAACACAACTAAAAAAAATATAAAACTAACAAAACTAAAAATCTAAAAATAAAATATTAATCTAAAAATAAAATAAAGACTCCAATAAAAAACATGAAATTAAAAAGAAATAAAAATAAAAATCTATTAAAGTAAAAACTAAAATCCTAAAAATGTAAAATCTAAAATAAATGAAATCCTAAAAACTAATCCTAATAAAATAAAATAAAATAAAAACTAAAAACTAGTAAATAAATACACTAATAGAAATAAAATTTGCAAATAAATTCTAAAAATCCTAAATAAATCTAAAATAAATCCTAAAAATAAAACGACTCAAAATAAAAATCTAAGAAAATCTAAAAAGGCACAAACTCAACACACATCGGGCTCGGGGTATGGACTGGGCTCTATCTAGGCTTAGATTTGGTCCGGGACAAGGTTCGGGACATTGAAACTCTTCCGGGTAAACTCAATGGGACTTCTAACTTCACGGTCGCTTTGAATTTATTCATTTAACGCTCTTGACCGCTATGGAGTCGCTATAAATTTGATTTAGCATTATTTGATGTTGCGACTGATGATTGACCGAAAATATAGATAAATACGAATATAAGGCCATTTTTAATTAAAATGAGTGACTAAAATGCAGCTATTCCGGGTATAAAATAGACACTTTTTGGTTCTTATCAATAACGAAATAAAAGATGTCTTCAATCCACCATAAATTGTTTATAATTCAAAAAAATATTATGAAATATAAATGTCTTCAGAGAAAGAGAAATAAATATTTGTCAATTAATATTACGTAGACCGATTCAGATTCCGACTGAACTAAAATAAATTGCACAATATAATAGAAGATGAATATTTCATAGGTCGATTAATATCTCATAAAAGATGAAAACGAAATAGCGTTTTTACACCAAATTAGCTCTCACCATATCAAATCCGGAAAGGAACCCGAAAATGAAATCAAGGTATTGTAAGAGAAGGAGAATTCTGAAGTGCTATCTAATTTTAAAATATAATGGGTGTATATTCAATCCGAATTCGTAAATAAAACATGTGTTTTTGTAGTAAATTTCTTTAAATTATTTTTTCGAGCGTCATAAAAAGGTGTTTTTCTTGTAATGCTCTGTCACTGCAACACAACAAACTAGTAAAGAGACCACCATATGAAACATTTTCTCTCACGATTAATATAAAATAAACTTCTATGCCCAACAAAAAGATCTTAAAGCATATGAATATGTAAACTTAGATCTTTACACTTAAAGGGTGAAACTAGGGGTTTGAAACTTTTGTAAATGGGTAGGTGTAGACATCCCATTATAACACCCCCTAACTTCTCCTAAGGTCCCTAGCACCTCCCTTCATAATTTCAAATCTAAGTCACACCCCGGGTACTGACTAAAGGTCATCAGGCGCTCCCAAGCTCCGTTTGATCAAAATTAAAACTCTTCAGATTGAACGAGACTAAATGAATCTTCGAAGGGCACTGAAACCCCTTTCCAACGGTCCATCCCATGCGCAATTTTGACTTACCATGCGGACGAACGACCCATTTTCCCTCGAGACTTGATCAAGAGGTCACCGAACGCTCCTAGGCTCCGTACGACCAAAGAAAACTCTTCAGTTCAATCGAGACTGAATGAATATTTGAAGGGCACTAAAGACCCTTTCCAACTGTTCGCCCCATGCACGATTCTAACTTACAATACGGACAAATGATCCATTTTACTCTGAAAAGTCACTGAACGCTTCCAGGTCCTGGTTGACCAACGTCAACTCTCCAAACTGAGTTAAGCTCATTGGAATGTTGAATAAAATATCCTAACCTTTACAACAGTCTGCCTCGTGCACGATTATGACTTACCATGCGGACGAACGATCCATTTGCGTCCGATGATTACCCGTCCAAAGGATCAACAAATGCTTCCGAGCCACATTTGACCCAAAGTCAACTCCTGGACCCGGGAGTAGTCCAAAAGACTTTTGAAGGTCTCTAAATTACCTTTCCAGCGGTTCAACCCTTGCACAATTTGAATCAACGGTTTGCACTCTACGACTAATTTTTTGAAGGAACCTGAAAGAGACTCCCAAACGGCAGGTTCCAAACCCTACCTATCGACAGTGTAACACACCTGCCGATTAGAAGGACTAGGGATGTGTCGATTGTCAATGACCTAGGCCTATATAAAGTAGGGCCTGACCTCATTCTAGGGGAGAAGATCAGAGATCCATCACTCTCACCAAGCTCATAAAACCCCTCTCGAAGTCAGCGTGATTTACACATCCAAATCCCTTTCCAACCTTCACCTTTCATCACCTATTTCATCAAACTTGGTGAAATCATCATCCAAGAGCAAGGGCTACTCTCCAACATCCAAGATGAAGCTCAAGATCTTCAAGAAGGTTCAACTTTCTCCACTCTCTCCTTAAATTCTCTTAAATTCACATTAATCTGTTTTGTTACTTAGCATTTTTACTCTCTCATCTCACATATCCTAATATACCTTTTATCTAGTATTATTGCACATCTCTTATTTTCATATAAATAAAACCCAAAAAATAAGAAAAAGAGGGTCTGTTCATAAACTCCAAATGGGAATTCTCACACTTTTCTCACACTCTTCTCACAACTAAAACAGTTTTTTACACACACACACACACACACACACATAAGAGAAGTCCCTGATTGGATATATAGGATAAACCCCACACACACACTACGTGGACTTTGATGCCACTATAGGCTACGTAGGCGTCTCGGGGTAAAACTCGAGACTCGAGTCCTATTCCTACTTTTCTCCCATTTTCTATTTTCTACATTCTCTAAACTCAACTCTCTTAGATTCTATATGTTTATATATACACATATTTGTGCTTAGTGGCGCATTATTCCATATGTGTTATCGTTCTGTTATAACGATCAACGCTAGGATAATCGCGTAAATCCTAATTTTCTAATATTACTTTTAGGAACATTCATACGGATGACTCACTTTATCTCTTCCATGATACAAGTCGATGATTCTTATCTCCACTATATATACACATGCACACATATCACGGGGAAATAAAGGAAAATAGCAATAACCCATGAGAGACCGTAAGGATGGAATGGGTGCCTAGCACCTTTCCATTTCGTAACTTAGCCTCCGGACCCTTTTCGAATCATTTTGGTTTCATATGTATCAGTATGTCTTTGGATGTTATCCTTCGGGATGGCTCCTTTTTTATTTTGTTTGTTTTGAGTAAAATAGACCGGTGACTCTATCTCTCTACATTTTCACCTCATCACCAACGCCGGCCTAAGCGCTCCTGAGAGGGATGCGCAGGAGCAAAATCCTCCCGAGACGAAAGGGAGGCCCCCCTCTTCTTCACCTCTCCCGCCACGAGGATCGAAAGGGGATGCCCATAGTAGGAAATCGATTTTTTCCAAAATTCTTAAAAATCTTAGTCCAAAATGCCTGAAACAGAGAAAACACAAATTTTGGGGTGGCAAATTCATTCGAATGAAAACACATAATTTGTTCAAACGAGAAGCTCTTTTCATTTCCATGAAACCCAATTTCATTCAAACGAACATGCTTTCTTGTTCTAACGAGCTTCCAATGAGGTTCTTTTTGCTTGACAGAAAATTTTGGTTTTATGCTCGTTAGATGTCCTTTCCAACAAGGTTCACAGTTCATTCTAATAAGGCCAAACTTTGTTCCAACGAGAATCACTTTTCGTTCTAGCGAGGTGAAAAAAAAATTGTAACGAACTCAGAAATATAAATTATTTTCTTCAAAAATAGTTGCAAAGGTTTTTGGTAAAAAAACAAACAGCTTGAAAAAATATTCAAGGACCATAATCAAAATGCATCCATACCTTTCAAGGTCCTCGGTAAACTTGAAAACAAACTTAACACAAAAAATAGGGCCCAATGTATATCCAGTTTGAAGCTTAGCTGCTACGTCTTCATCAAACATGTCATAGTCTTACGAGATTGACAATACAAAGCCCAGACTATGGCTCAAATATTTTCTCCAGAATTAAACTAATTACAAAAAGAATTTATTCGATTGAAAATTTGTCCTTACATAACTAACTAAGTCCCTCCCTCTCTCTCTCTCTCTCTCTCTCTCTCTCTTTGTATGTATATATACTAGGGTGTACCTGTGCCGATGGAACGACGATAATTTTTTTCCTGTGAAATTTCGTACCCATGCCAATGGCACGGAGATAAAAAAAAATATATAATTTAGTTGTCAATTTTATTTTGGTGAGAATAGTTATTGGTTATAAAAAAAATTGCGTTTGGTCAGAAATATCATAAAGTTCCTCAATCTTTACGTGCACTACTGGTGTAAAAAGTGTTCGACCCAACCCAGAATTTTAGTGAAGGGTGGACGAAAGACCTAAAATAATAAATTTAATTTAATTAGATTAAATAATATTAAAAAAATTAAAAATACAATTTACATAACCTATGTATTATCGAGAAAAAAATCCCAAATATTTTTTTAACCCTGGATCAGTTGGATAGTCTTCTAAATTTGCTTCAATATTGGTTGGGGGTGGGGACAGTCGGGGCGAAGGTGTTTGTGTTGGCGTTGTTTGACTTTCATTTTGCTCGTGAAGCCTTTTTAAAATACTTCAACATAGATGCCTTATATAATACAATAAACTAATGTAACAATTTTTTTACCCATTTAACAATTTTAACAATTTACTGAATATTATAATAAACTAATTTAATAACTCTAATGATTTAACTGGAAAAAAATGTTCAACTGACAAAAAATGTTGAAGAAATAAATTGATTACAAAAATATGAACATGTAAAATACTGACAAAAACACTAACCTTAATTCTGATAATCTAAAGAAATGGATAATGAAAGTAACTAAAGAGAATACCCATTTAAAAAAAGTAACTAAAGAGAATACCATGGTCGACATTCCCGAAGGAATAACAATGGCCCCCTTCCTAGTTTAAAAGCAAGATAAACGAACCCACTGCTACCACATTAAGATCATCACCAAAGAAGATCCCGAGCTAGCCAATTGCTGGTATTATGATATCTGGCACCTTCTCAAGCATGGTAGGTATCCCGAGGGTTCTAATAAGAAAGATTGGGCAACCCTCCGAAGACTGACCCCCCAGTACATCATCTGTCACAAAGCACTGTTTAAGAGAAACTTCGATGAAACCCATCTACACTGCATTGCAGGGGTTGACATTGAAGAGGTAATGCAGAGAATCCACAGTGGGGAATGAAGACCCCACATGAACGGTCACATGCTTGCCAAGAAGATCATACGACAAGGCTACTACTGGACTACCATGACATAGGATTACACCACCTATGTCCGGAGATGCCTCAAATGCCAATAGTTCTCCAACATTCAAAACCTGCCTCTATGAGAATTATACCACATGACTTCTCAATGGCCGTTCTCCACTTGGGGAATCGACGTCATAGGGAAGGTTACACCCAAGGCCTCCAATGGGCATGAGTTCATACTGGTTACCATTGATTACTTCACCAAATGGGTCGACCCCGAGTCATACGCAATCCTGAATGCCAAGAAAGTGGTCAAATTCATCAAGAAAAACATCATATACCTATATGGGGTCCCGCATGAGCTAGTGTCAGATAACGGGTGGCATTTCGAGGCAGGAGTCACAGATGTGGCCAACGAGTATGGGATCCAGAGACATAAATCTTCTCCCTACCGACCTCAGACTAATGGTCCAGTCGAAGCCGCCAATAAGAACCTTAAAACCATCATCAGTAAGATGACCGAAAGCTATCGAGATTGGGCTGACCGAATCCCTTACGCCCTCTGGGACTACCGAACCTCTAATTGGGCTAACCCTTACTCTATAGGCTACGACATGGAAGTAGTCCTACCCGTAGAGCTAGAAATCCCTTCCCTTCGTGTCACGCTTTAAAGCTAAGTCAGTAAGGAGGAATGACATCAAAGCCGCCTCGACGAGCTATCACTCTTAGAGGAAAGGAGACTGAAGGCGTTGTATCACATACAAGGGTACCATAGCGCATTCATTTAATAAGAGAGTCAAGGACCGCGGTGTTCGAGGAGGGGATTTATCCCTCAAATAAATAGTAGAGCCCATATGGGACCCCAAAGGGAAATTAAAGCCCAATTGGAGTGGCCCATACATCGTCAAGAAGATCTTGTCCAACGGTGCCTCCATGCTCACCGACTTAGATGGAGAAGAGATGGTGCGTCTAGTTAACCTGGACCGTCTCAAGAAGTTCTACCCCTAATTAGAAATCTCGACGCGCTATGACTCTTCTCATCTCCCTTATATTCTAAAAAAAATCTCTTCATTTCCCTCTACCCAGAACTATATAGGCCCGATCCTCTGCAAAAATCATTCTCAGAAAAAAATTGAAATTTTTTAAAAACCCCACAGAGGTACGTAGGCAGCTCATACATCTTACATGACCACGACCCTTTTCTTTTTCACAAAAAACTATTCTTTTCTTATCTTCGAGAACGACAGTCCATTCTAACATATATTTGAACAAAAGGATTATGCATGCCTTAGCGATCGGTATTAATAATTCAAAATACAAAATTCATCAAAAGGCATAGCAAGATGATAAAAAACACGTTTAGTTCACTAATAAGAAACTACAGTGCAATTACATAAGAAAAGGAATGGATAAATCCCTCACCCCCTCCTACCGTCCTAAAAAGTCAAATAAATTCCCAAAATTATTCCCCATTGCAAAATAAAAACTCTCCAACAGTCCTACCCTTAGCTACCAGAGGAGCCCTCTCCATCATCAACATCTACATCCTGGGGTTCCCAAGCTTCCCCTTCCTGAATGGAATGCCGTAGATGCTCCATGGACCGATAAGCTCGAACCAGTCTTGGAAAAACTACCACACCTTCGTCCATGGTATCAGATAAAATAAGCCACCTTTGTCCAGTCTCCACTAGCAAAATCTTACTAACAATTATTCTCCACAACCACTTAATATAATCCCCAGGGATGTACCAAACTCTCCCAATAGACTGAGAGGGACGGGTCGACGGACGCCGACTCTCCCACAAAGAGCCTAGTCGTATGCACAGATTCTCTATTAAATATTCTACCGGCAAGAAGTCTAGTGTTCGAGGTGGCACGATCTCCTCCCAGCCAAATTGGCACAGAAACCGCTAAGGGAAACAAAAAGAGGTATGTCTGAGACCAACCACCCGGACATACGGGTATTTTCCCAGTTCCAGAATAGGTAGTAGTTGTTCCCACCAAGGTACTGGCCAATATAGATTTAGAGTCCCATGCTCCGCGGACTAGTTCTCTCAGCTCTCAATATCCAGACCAACACTGATGAAATGGCATGAAAAGAAGTTGGGTACAACCGATAAAGGGTATTCCGGAGGAGTCACCAGGCGAAATCTTTCAAACAACCACATGAACAGCATTATAGGGTTACCCTTGAAAGTCAGAATGACCTTATCGCCAGGAATCTAAGCCATTCAAAGTCTCCACCAGTATCACCGCCGTAAAATTGCGACGGTAGGACATCTATGAAGTAATAACTATAAGTTGTGGGTCCACCAGTAGCTCCCAAGTCACCAGCAACAATTTTGAAACCAAGCCTAGAATGACAGCTCCGGTATATCTAGCATTGCCAACCTCCTGCAAATGTACGGACCATAACACCATCGAAAGAGAAATCATACCTCCCGCCACCAGTGATTTGGCCGCCGAGGACGAAATACAAAGAAGCTCGGCCAACAACTCCCGGGGAAAATGATAAAACTCAGGTATAACCGCAGCAATGCCGGGATTTATCCCTAATATGGAAGAAAATTCCTCGTAGGTTGAACAGAATTCTTCCAAGACAAAGCAGAATACATGGTCTTCGGGGTACCAGAATTGTACCGCCGCCATCAGCATGTTCCACTCTATGGGCCGATTACGCCATAAATAAACTCAACACATGTTGTAGGCATCGTTGACATTGTAGGAGCACATCACCTCCAAAGTCTCGAGGTAGTTGGCAAACTCAACACTATCAGGGAGAGCCATCTCACAAAATAAGAAAGTAGGAATATGAAGATAGGATGAAAACACTCCACCCTTACCCCTCTTTTATACTTGAAAACTCCCACAAAAGACATAACCCCTACAGAAATCGAAGGAAATCCTGCCCCACAAGGTACCAAAGGCTGAAGAAAGCATCAATAAAAGCTTTGAATTATGGGACTAGAATTACCTTCCAATGGGTAGGACAAGGTGCATGCCGATCGCAACCCCCTACTTTTGGAAAATTTCCTTTTTGCTCTTTTGTCAAAATTCAGAAAACTCAACAAAAATAAATTGATATTCTCAACAGAATTGCAAAAATTCCCCTTTCCAGCTTTATATAAATTCTCATAAAACTTTCCTTCAAATTCCAAAAATATTTCTTTTTACAGTCTCAGCAGCAAAGTAAAAAGCGCATGTGCATGCATTCATTCATTCATAATCAATAGAAGATAATAAAAAAAATCCATTGCATTGCATAGATATTTTTCTGTGTTACATCAATTTTGCAGGAAAATAAAGAAAAGAAAAAAACAAACGAGACTCAACCCGAACCCACATTCTCTCTCTCTCTCTCTCTCTTGCCCTTTCCCCCTCCTAAGAACTTCTACCCCTACGATGCACTTTGTTTCCCCTGCGGCGAGATGACGCACCACCGCTACTCGAACCAGACTCATCCTCGGATGAGGCTGATGGTACCAAGTAAGAAGGAATAGGAACCATGTCCCGAATATGGGCAGTCACCGAAGATATCCAATCCCTAATATCCCTCAGCTAAGTGGTGGACACCCGGACGTGCTACAAGAAAAGGTAGAATCAGTCTCAAGCAGAAAAGATAAAAATAAACCAAAGGAGAAGAATAGAAAAGATATACCTCAGGATGATTAACCTCCTCGATCAAGCCCAACTCCTCCAGATCCATCACATGATTACGATGCAGCATAGGCACCATCCCTCCATCATCCCGTCGGATATTGTATGAAGGAGTATGCAATAGCACAAAGGGGACCTCCGAGGTCATCGCCACCGCAGATGTCGACGGACTGCCACCGCTGTGGGAGGACCCTACTGGCTGACTCAAACCCGTGGGAGGGAAGGGCAGTGCATCATATATGTTGGGCGCCATCATCTATCTTGTCATAAAGTCCATATAATCATATGGCACAGCTGTATCGGTTTACAGCAGGTAGGACTCGCCAATCATTGCAAGGATCCTCGCATCCTCCGATAACAGTTGCTCCCGCCTCATAGACATAGGGGGCCTCGCAGGTGGCACCACCACCTCCTCCTTAGCAATCTGTCGGACCACCCTATCCCCGAGATAACAAGAGTGGCCAAACTCATGCGCTAGCAAAGGCCTCATATGCGCATTCACCCTAGTCACCCCCATGTCATGAACAGCCATCCCCCAGGGGTAAAAATTCACCTAAAAAATATCCAGAAGATATGAGTCAAAAATAGAGTCGAACCACACAAAGACTAGGACTGAAGAAGAAAAAAGTCCTACCCTATCACTGGTCAGGCCATTCAAGACCTGAAGCACCGCCTCCAGAGATATAGACCTCCTCGACTGCCAATTGGCCTTGCGCCATCGATACAACCGACAAAAGTCCCCAATAGTCTCATCCTTCAAAGCGATCAGCTGGGTATTACACCCAATCACCTCATAGAACCACGTCTGCCAAAGATTATAAATCCACAATCAAAATAGGCGCATAAGGAAAATGAGAATGCATGAAAGGAAAATGCGCAAATTAAAGAATATCTCAAGAAGATACATGGCTCCAGTGAAAGTCTGTCGGCATCACCGGCTGAATGCATCCAAGGAAAAATAAAGGGTCGCTAAAGTCAGGCTCCCCCAATCATAGACAGGGATGTTCGAAAACATCCTCAAATATGGTAAAAACCATAAGTGGACAACGTCGCCGCACGATGCCATTAGAAATCCCCCCAGCACCAGCAAAATAAACAACCAGGCCATCTGTCTTACCTACAGCCCGTTGTCCACATCGATCACCCTACCTAATAAAACATCCTTCAGCAGCAATAGAAGGATGGAGTCCCTAAACACTATCCTCCCCACATCACCAAGCGCTACGCTCACCGCCTCCGACCTCACCCACAAAGAGTGATCCACCTCTATCTTCTCTCCATCGCAATCCAGCCCTAGCAGCTGCTGCACGTCTATGGGAGTCACAGTCATCTCCCCAAAACCAAAATGAAAGGCGTGGGTAGTGCCACGCCACCTCTCCCCCAGAGCGCATAAGACCTCCATCAAACGAGGTGTCTCATCCAGCACAGACGCCAACCTCCCAAAGCCTGCTGAGGATACCACCTAACCTATAACAGGTGGAAGATTCTCCCAGACATCCTTAAGCCACGTCGTCCCGTGGGCACACATAGTCGACAACGACACATCCGACTGCCAAAAGAAAAAACCTTGT
This sequence comes from Sambucus nigra, assembly GCA_949130495.1. Lineage (NCBI taxonomy): Eukaryota > Viridiplantae > Streptophyta > Magnoliopsida > Dipsacales > Adoxaceae > Sambucus > Sambucus nigra. Next base: position 376,647,734 of record OX422219.1, on the reverse strand, counting down.
CAAAATCCAAGAAAAAAAAAATCACAAAAAAAGGAATGCCAAAAGTCATTTACTTAAACAACCTCCAGGGTTCACCACCCTCGAAGAGAGATGACGCGACGACTCCCACAGCAAGGTCCGCTCATTCGCAACCAATTCGAATGCGTCAAAAGAGTTCTCGCTCCCCAAATGAAGAGGCACCCTGGCCTCCATTCCACGTTCGCCCAGTCATCAATAACTAACCTCTCTCGGTGTACTGCAGTGCTCACAAAAGCGACCATTTTTTAGAGATCTTAAGTGCTAGAGTGATTCGCAGAAGAAAATTGCAGAAAGAGAGAAGGCAAGAAGCTGTAAAAAATGAGGGGAATCCACCCCCTTTTTATAGGATGTCGAGGGTCATGCCGATCGGCACTGCACCCCCACCTACTGATCGGAACTGACCCTTTACCTTCTCGAGGCAGCTCAAAAGTCTGTGCCACTGCCGAATGGCACCCTCCACACCATGCCGCCGGCACCCCCGTAATTTTTCGTACAAAAAACCCTAAAAAAACCACAAAATTTTCCTAAAATCTCAGAAAGGATTTAGAGCATTTTCACCAAGAAAATTTTTCACTTACTCAAGCGGTATCCCTATTTCCCCAGTGAAACTCTCAAAATCCAAGTGAATCTCTCCCCGGTAACGTCCCAGAGGACCTCCAAAATATCCAAAACTTGAGGATCATCTCCTATTCCCCAAAGGTATCAAATTTCCCTGAGAAATATGTCCAAACCCTGAACCACCTAATCACTTCCCCAGCAACAAAGTGGTTGTTCCCCCGCTAAAGAATCCAAAAGACACGAGGATTTCCCCAGTAATCAACTCCCCAACTCGAATCAAAATCATGATGTAATTTTCTCGACAAAGTTCCCCAAGAACATTACACTTAAGCCTACAGAATTAGCTTCGGCCCGCAGAATTGGTCATTTCAAACTTAAGCCCACAGAATTTTCTTCGACCCGGAGAATTGGTCATCTCAACTTAAGCCCGCAGAACTGGCTTCGACCCGCAGAATTGGTCATTTCAAACTTAAGCCCTCATAATTGTCTTCGACTCGGAGAATCGGTCGCCCTCATCTTCAATCCCTCGGAATTAGCTTCGATATAATCGGTCACCCTCATCTTCAAGCCCTCAGAATCGGCTTCGACCCGTAGAATCGGTCACCCTCATCTTCAAGCCCTCAGAATTGGCTTTGACCCGACGAATTGGTCACCCTCATCCTCAAGCCCGTAGAATTGGCTTTGACCCGTAAAATTGGTCATCTCAACTTAAGCCCGCAGAATTGGCTTCGACCCGCAGAATTGGTCATTTTAAACTTAAGCCCTCAGAATTGGCTTCGACACGCAGAACCAGTCACCCTTATCTTTAAGCCCTTAGAATTGGCTTCGACTCGCATAATCGGTCACCCGCATCCTCAAGCCCTTAGAATTGGCTTTGACCCACATAATTGGTCACCCTCATCATCAAGCCCTCAGAATTGGCTTCGACCCGAAGAATCGGTTATCTCAACTTAAGCCCTCTGAATTGGCTTCGACCCACAGAATCGGTCAACCTCATCCTCAAGCCCTCGAAATTGGCTTTGACCCGCAGAATTGGTCACCCTTATCCTCAAGTCTTCAGAATTGTCTTCGACCCACAGAATCGTCCATCATCATCCCCTGGTCCTCAAAATCGGCCTTGACCCTCTGAATTGTTCATCGTCTTTCAAAGGTAGCATGCAGTGTCTATTCGACGGCTATCGTTTGTTCCAAACTCACCCATCGAGGGGCTCTATAGACACCCCATTATAACACCCCCTAAACTCTCCTAAGGTCCCTAGAACCTCCCTTTATCATTTCAAACCTAAGTCACACCCCGGATACTGACCTAAAGGTCATCAGGCGCTCCCAGGATCCGTTTGATCGAAAGTCAAACTCTTCAGCTCAAACGAGACTGAATGAATCTTCAAAGGGAACTAAAACCCATTTCCAACGGTCCATCCGTAATTCTGACTTACCATGCGGACGAACGACCCATTTTTCCCCACAAGTTGATTAGGAGGTCACCGGATGCTCCCAGGCTCTATTTGACCAAAGTCAACTCTTCATTTCAACTGAGACTGAATGAATCTTTGAAGGGCACTGAAACCCCTTTCCAACGGTCTTCCCCATGCCTCATTCTGACTTACAGTACGGACGAATGATCCATTTTACACCCAAAGGTCACCGAACGCTTCTAGGCCCTGGTTGACCAAAGTCAACTCTCCAAACCGAGTTAAGCTCTTTGTAATATCGAAGTACATCTCCTACCTTTACAACAGTCTACCCCGTGCTCGATTCTGTCTTACCATGCGGATGAACGATCCATTTGCGTCCGACGATTCCCCGTCCAAAGGATCAATGAATGCTTCTGAGCCACATTTGACCCAAAGTCAACTCCCGGACCAGGGAGAAGTCCAAAAGACTTTCGAAGGTATCTAAATTACCTTTCCAACGGTTCAACCCGTGCGCAATTTGAATCAACAGTTTGCACTCTACGACCAATTTTTTGAAGGAACCTGAAAGAGACTCCCAAACGGCAGGTTCCAAACCCTGCCTATCGGCAGTCTGCTTAAACACACCTGCCGATTAGAAGGACTAGGGATATGCCGATTGGCAACGCCCTTGGCCTATATAAAGTAGGGCTGACCTCTTTCTAGGGGAGAAGATCAGAGATCCATCACTCTCAGCAAGCTCATAAAACCCCTCTAAAAGTCAGCGTGATTTACACATCCAAATCCCTTTCCAACCTTCACCTTTCATCACCTTTTTCATCAAACTTGGTGAAATCATCATCCAAGAGCAAGGGCTTCTTTCTAACATCCAAGATGAAGCTCAAGATCTTCAAGAAGGTCCAACTTTCTCCACTCTCTCCTTAAATTCTCTTAAATTCGCATTAATTTTTTTTGTTACTTAGCATTTTTACTCTCTCATCTCACATATTCTAATATACCTTTTATCTAGTATTATTGCACATCTCTTATTTTCATATAAATAAAACCCAAAAAATAAGAAAAAGAGGGTTTGTTCATAAATTCCAAATGGGAATTCTCACACTTTTCTCACACTCTTCTCACAACTAAAACACTTTTTTACACACACCCCCACACACACATAAGAGAAGACCCTGGTTGGATATATGGGATAAACCCCACCCCTCATTTTGCATAAGAACTACGTGGACTTTGATGCCACTATAGGCTACGTAGGCGTCTCGAGGTAAAACTCGAGACTCGAGTCCTATTCCTACTTTTCTCCTATTTTCTATTTTCTACATTCTTTAAACTCAACTCTCTTAGATTCTATATGTTTATATATACACATATTTGTGCTTAGTGGCGCATTATTCCATATGTGTTATCGTTCTGTTATAACGATCAACGTTAGGATAATCACGTAAATCCTAATTTTCTAATATTACTTGTAGGAACATTCCTACGGATGACTCATTTTATCTCTTCCATGATACAAGTCGATGATTCCTAACTCCAGTATATATACACATGCACACATATCACGGGGAAATAAAGGAAAATAGCAATAACCCATGAGAGACCGTAAGGGAGGAATGGGTGCCTAACACCTTTCCATTTCGTAACTTAGCCTCCGGACCCTTTTCGAATCATTTTAGTTTCGTATGTATCAGTATGTCTTTGGATGTTGTCCTTCGAGATGACTCGCTTTTTTATTTTGTCTGTTTTGAGTAAAATAGACTGGTGACTCTATCTCTCTACATTTTCACCTCATCACCGACGTCGGCCTAAGCGCTCCTCTCCCGAGAGGGATGCGCGGGACCAAGATCCTCCTGAGCTGAAGGGGAGACCCCCCCTCTTCTTCACCTCTCCCGCCGCGAGGATCGAAAGGGGATGGCCATAGTAGGAAATCGATTTTTTCCAAAACTCTTAAAAAAATCTGAGTCCAAAACGACTGAAACAGAGAAAACACAAATTTTGGGGTGGCAAATTCATTCGAATGAAAACACGTAATTTGTTTGAACGAGAACCTCTTTTCATTTCAATGAAACTCAATTTCATTCAAACGAACATGCTTTCTTATTCTAACGAGCTTCCAATGAGGTTCTTTTTGCTTGACAGAAAATTTTGGTTTGATGTTCGTTAGATGACCTTTCCAACAAGGTTCACAGTTCATTCTCATAAGGCCAAACTTTATTCCAACGAGAATCACTTTTCGTTCTAGCGAGGTGAAAAAATTGTTCTAACGAACTCAGAAATATAAATTATTTTCTTCAAAAATAGTTGCAAAAGTTTTTGGTAAAAAACAAACACCTTGAAAAAATATCCAAGGACCATAATTAAAATGCATCCATACCTTTCAAGGTCCTTGGTAAATGTGAAAACAAACTTAACACGAAAAATAGGGCCCAATGTATATCCAGTTTGAAGCTTGGCTGCTACATCTTCATCAAACATGTCATAGGCTTACGAGATTGACAATACAAAGCCCAACCTACGGCTCAAATATTTTCTCCAGAATTAAACTAATTACAAAAAGAATTTATTCGATTGAAAATTTGTCCTTACATAACTAAGTCTCTCTCTCTCTCTCTCTCTCTCTCTCTCTCTCTCTCTCTCTCTCTCTCTATCTATCTATCTATCTCTCTCTTTGTATATATATATATACTAGGGTGTATCCGTGCCGATGGAACGACGATAAATTTGTTCCTGTGAAATTTCGTACCCATGCCAATGGTACGGAGATAAAAAAAATATAATTTAGTTGTCAATTTTATTTTGGTGAGAATAGTTATTGGTTATAAAAAAAATTGTGCTTGGTCAAAAATATCATAAAGTTCCTCCATCTTTACGTGCACTACTGGTGTAAAAAGTGTTCGACCCAACCCCGAATTTTAGTGAAGGGTGGACGAAAGACCTAAAATAATAAATTAAATTAAATTAAATTAAATTAAATAATATTAAAACAATTCAAAATACAATTTACATAACCTATGTATTATCGAGAAAAAATCCCAAATGTTTTTTAACCCTGGATCAGTCGGATAGTCTTCTAAATTTGCTTCAATATTGGGTGGGGGTGGGGACGGTCGGGGCGAAGGTGTTTGTGTTGGCGTTGTTTGACTTTCACTTGGCTCGTGAAACCTTTTTAAAATACTTCAACATAGATGCCTTATATAATACAATAAACTAATGTAACAATTTTTTTACCCATTTAACAATTTTAACAATTTACTGCATATTAGAGTAAACTAATTTAATAACTCTAATGATTTAACTGGAAAAAAATGTTCAACTGACAAAAAATGTTGAAGAAATAAATTGATTACAAAAATATGAACATGTAAAATACTGACATAAAAACTAAGATTAATTATGATAATCTAAAGAAATGGATAATGAAAGTAACTAAAGATAATACCCATTTAAAAAAATTGAGTTAGAGTGACTCATAAATTTATACAAACTAAAAAATACTCCAAATAATAATAATAGATGCACTAAAAAACATAAAAAAAACTCCACCGCCTTGGAAGTTCTCTGGAAAATCTCACATTCTTGGAGAATCCCTTACCTCCGTCCACAAAATAAACTTCTTTGTGCTTGTGTACTATTCAGAAGTTGATGTCCAACTGACTCCAACATTTGATTCAAAAATGGTTTTCACCTTCAGAAGAAACAATGGTTTACATTGAGAATATTATTAACACTACCCAACATAATTTTAAACATGTGAACACGATTAATTAAACCTCAACAAAAAATAGGCAATAAATAACTTTAGCTAAGTGTGTCTTGGTCACGGATTAGTTTATCTAAAACCCATGACATAATGAAATTATCAAAATGCATATAACAACAAAAAAGGATATAAAAGAACATACACACATTAGTTTATCTAAACCCACATAACACAGATAAATTTATCTAAATCCCATATAACAACACAAAAGGATACAACATTATTGAAAAAAACATACATGAACTTAGAAAAATCTCACTTCTTCTCCGAGATCTATTGTGAACACATTCCTCTTTTGGTTGGGAAGAAAAAAATTAAACAAACAAAAAATAAGTATAAAGCTATGAACAAAGTAATTAAATCTCTACTCAGTGATTACTCAGTGATTCAAGATATGCTAATATGCCAACGATTTCCCCCTTTCATCAACATCTTTTACATACACCTCACAGTAACATAGATTTAGAAAATTAAAAACATACACCCTTGATACACCCTTGTTATACAGTGAAGAAAAACCCACCAAAAAAGCTATCCACACAGAAAAAACTAAATTAGATTATTCAAAAGATATCCACACATAAAAAAATGAGGAGAGAGACTTATGGTGGTAGTGTTCGGTTCCTCCGAAATTTGGAACCAAAAAAAATGAAAAATGTTTAATTTAAGCGAACAGATGTTGGAACCCCAAAAAAGCATTTGTGCGTAACTGAAATAAAACCCACCAATTTTGTAAATCTGACATACCTCGCAAATCTCGCACAAATCAAACATATGTTACACAAGGCGAAACCAAATGGAATACATCATAGTTAAATCCAAAGGCAAATCTTAAAATTCAATCTTTTGAACTCTGAGAGATCTCAACCAAAACCCAAAGTGATTAATAAAAAAATGTTAACCCGGAAGAAAATGGTGAGAGAGAGTATACCTGAAATCTCTAAATGCCGGAGTAGAGAATGGACTGAGTTCGGAGATGAAGGAGGGCCCGAGTTAGATATGTTATACCAGAAGGTCATTTCTGGTATAAACCAAAAATGTATAGTACCTATAAAAATCAAACCAAAAAATTTTAGAACTGCAAAATAAACATGTAACCCCATTTATGAGACATGAAGGTGAACAAACCGGATATGAGAGAAGAAGAAGCCACCGCCATTGTTAGCTTGGGAAGAACCTCTTGCATTACCTGTACCTTGGTTTTTGTTTTAGTCACCACAAAACCAAAACCAAAATAACTCAAACCAAAAAGATTGAAAGAACACAGATTCGGTCGAAACCCAAGACGAAACCCAATGAAAATGAACAGCGGGAGAGATGAATACAAAGAACACGAAACATAGCAGAAAAATAACTCCAAAAACCCAATGAAAATGAGCAGCGGGTGAGATGAACAAATCTAAGAGAAGTATATACAAAAATTGTAAAAAAAATGAAGTGAGCATTTAGGTGTTTATATGAGAGCTAGACGGTATCTTTGAGAGAGAGAGAGCTGTGATTAGGCCATCTCCAATGGGAGATGCACAAACAATGCAAATTTACATTTTCTGGGTTGGTTGTGGAGGGCGGTTGTCGCAGTGGGTAAAGGCTAAAATGAGTCTGGGCGTGTGACATTGGTCCGCCCAGAATCTGGGCGTGTGACTTTTGTCCGCCCAAGATCTGGGCGTGTGACTTTTGTCCGCCCAAGGCTTAACCCCTGCCCGTTAAAAATCCAGCTGTTATAAAATTCAACTGTTATAAAACTATCCGTTATTATAAAAAAAAAACCTATATAAATCACACATCTATCTTCATTTTTTATCATCCCCACAATATATCTTCCATTAAAAAAAAAATACCTTTGTACCAAATTATTTAGTCATCCAAATGTTTCACATTCAAAGAAAATGGTGTGGCAAAAAGGCCAAACCAAATGAAAACCCACCTCCACCACCCAATTTACCAATCGTTTATCGAAATTTATTTCGATTATCTGACGAAACACCTCGTGCGACGGACACAATTATTGATCCTAACGCACAAGTAAATGATAGTCAATTTCATATGCGTGGTAGTGTACAAGGTCCGATTGAAGTGTACGCAAGTTTATCCGACGTTCCTGCAGTCCGAGACGCCATAAATAATTTTGGGTTCAGTCACTTGTTCAATGAAATTTATCCCAACTCAGATAACCAAATGACCGGTGCTTTAATAAGTAGGTGGTCGGAGAGAACACACACATTTCAGCTACCATCAGTGGAATTGGGGATAACCCCGTTTGATTTTTTTCATTTAACCGGTAATTTATCAATATATTGCTACGCACTTTTTTTATGTTAATTATTTATATATCATATTTGCAACTTTTAATCATTGTAAAATTTAACCGTTTCAGGAATTGAAATTGGTACCAATCCAATTTTGCCACCATTTCCTCATTCAAGTCCTTTTACGGTGGAGGAAATATTTGAATTATATTATCCTGGAATAGGCCACCCACAGTACAAAGGACGAAATATTTCGTGTGCAACGCTTAAACAATACATGTTGCATTGGCGCCAACAAGATCCGCAGCATAGATTAGCGAACGCGAATCAAATCGCTCGAGCTTTTATTGTTTATGTCATGAGCTCCATATTTTTTCCAACGGGACACAATACAGTGTTTGTTGATTGGGCAACTTATTTAGACGACATAAATGACATGGGTGCGAAAGATTGGGGTTCTGCCATTCTTGCCCGAGTTTACTACGCACTAGACGTATGTGCTGCAAATGTCCAGAAAACGGTTAATTGTTTTTGGCAATTAATAGAGGTAAAGTATTTACGAAGTTAATATTTTATTTTTTTCAAATAATATAAATATAGTTATTATATGAAAATACAAATTTATAAATTGCTTATTCTTATAAATCGCAGTATTACGGTTACGAGTACCTCCACACAATGGCTCCCCTTTTGCACAATGATGCAGTGGAAAGATGGCCGCGTATTTTACGATGGGGGATCAATAATCGTGATAATGTTCAGGGACAAATGCGTTTTAAAAGTTCAGTCATGCAGGAGCAGCTTGAAATGCGATCACCCGAGTCAATTATATGGCAACCGTTTATGGATTTACCGCAAAACGAGTTTCCTGCTGCTGCAATTGCTCATGATTTTGCTCAGAGACGGTACATGCTATTTGATCCGGAATTAGGTGGGAGTTGGTATCTAGGAGACCGTTGTTACCGTCAAATGACAAGCCACATTGCTATCCCAAATAACCCACTATATCCAATGGCATTCATTCCTCTTAATATATATATGCAACATATTGGCAATTGGCAACCTGCAATTGCTAATGTAACAATCACAGGGCAGGACGAATGGCTTACATACTGGAGAGCTGTAACTAAGGGTCCAATATTACCTTCATTAATTCGGTGGCAGAACCATGACGGGGTTGGGTTTGCCTCTATGGTACCACATGATTTACCCATCGCACCGACAGATAGATGGCAAGCTCCACATTCGTACAACACACAAGGTCAACCTTCTTCCTCGAGTTTGATACCGTTATCACGGGAACTTGAGGTGACACATATGAGTGGAATTGGCACAACATTTATTCCGGTAGATCCACCAAGTGCGCCGAATGACTTGGCTCCGGCTGAATTTTACTCACGCGAACAATGGCGTGATATGGTTTATTATAGAGAGGACTTCATCCGAAGAGTAAGGTCCTTAACGTTAGAACGAGAGACTATGTTGCAGAGGCAAATTCGTGAGAAAGAGCAAGAAAATGCAATTCTACGCGGTGCGGGACCGAGTTCGGCCCCGGAACACTACCCCATTCCGTAACGTACACCGCCATATATATATGGAGATGAATACCGTAGTGCTTCTCCCAATATTTCACAACCACCCTCCCAAGATCCTGTAGGATCATCTTCTCAACCATCTCTTGCCGATGACGTTTTTGGGATTTTCAACACATTTCCTTATGACCAATATGAGGGAGGACGTCCAATGTAAATTGCATTTTTAAGTGTATTTTCCATATGTAATTTTCCAGTGTATTTTCCATACGATGGAATTTTCTAGTGTATTTTCCATTTACTATTTTTTGTTACAATCATGGACATTAATACCAACTATAATTTATTAATACTAACATGTGACATTAATACAAACTATAATTTATTAATACTAACATGTGACATTCAACTATAATTTATTAATACTAACATGTGACATTAATACCAACTATAATTTATTTCCTATGCAACCACGGAACACAACATAAGGCATTCCCATCCCCCATCAACATGTTAGGTAGATGATGTACAAAATCCAAGTCCGAATCTAGACCTTTGTAATCAGGGAGTTCCGAATCCGATTCATAAATTGGATCGTCGAGTTCAGTATTTATCAAATGTTTAGAATGCCACCGCTCTAGACTTTTCTCCATCTGTGCAATTTCGCGTTCCAATAAACGAATGCATTTTTCATTATCTTTCTTTACATCTTTGCAATATTTTGCCGATTTTGCCTGTGGTACAGGTAAACCATGCCACTGACAATAACACTCCAAATCACAACGTCTATCAAATAACCTAGGCCATTTCAAATGATCATCCCATGGAATATTTCCTTTCGTCGGAGTTAACCATTTCATGACATGATTAACATCGCCTAAGGAATGGAGTGTACATATAGGGATGTTTTCAAACACCCTTTTCTCACCAAACCAACCCCCTCCATGGGGATCTTGGTAGATCCCTGGGTTAGTCAACACTTGTGCAATATTGGTGCGGGCCGCCTCATCATGGTCATCTCCAAATGATGTTGACGCTTTAGACTTACAATTTTTCTTCTTGACCTGTTGCGTCCTTCTTAACCCCCCACTTGAGAGGAATTCATTTCGCATAACTTGTTTTGGCGGTGACCATTTATAGTACGGAAGTTTTTGCCCTGCAATAGTTTTCAGGGGAACATGGGTTAAGGAGGGTGAATCTTCATCAGGCATGTACAATTGGTTATGCATTTTGTAGTTTATGATCTGAAGTTAGTATAGCTATTTAAACGGAAGAAAATGGATGAATAAATGTTCAGAGGAGCGTTATTTACGGTTCAATTTTGGGCGGTTCTTTATTTACCGTCCAAGTACGAGTGGTCACATCTTATGTGAGTTGTAAGTGACTATGAACAGTTCAGAGGAGCGTTATTTACGGTTCAATTTTGGGCGGTTCTTTATTTACCGTCCAAGTACGAGTGGTCACATCTTATGTGAGTTGTAAGTGACTATGAACAGTTCAGAGGAGCGTTATTTACCGTTCAATTTTGTGCGGTTCTTTATTTACCGTCCAAGTACGAGTGGTCACATCTTATGTGAGTTGTAAGTGACTATGAACAGTTCAGAGGAGCGTTATTTACCGTTCAATTTTGGGCGGTTCTTTATTTACCGTCCAAGTACGAGTGGTCACATCTTATGTGAGTTGTAAGTGACTATGAACAGTTCAGAGGAGCGTTATTTACCGTTCAATTTTGGGCGGTTCTTTATTTACCGTCCAAGTACGAGTGGTCACATCTTATGTGAGTTGTAAGTGACTATGAACAGTTCAGAGGAGCGTTATTTACCGTTCAATTTTGGGCGGTTCTTTATTTACCGTCCAAGTACGAGTGGTCACATCTTATGTGAGTTGTAAGTGACTATGAACAGTTCAGAGGAGCGTTATTTATCGTTCAATTTTGGGCGGTTCTTTATTTACCGTCCAAGTACGAGTGGTCACATCTTATGTCAGTTGTAAGTGACTATGAACAGTTCAGAGGAGCGTTATTTACCGTTCAATTTTGGGCGGTTCTTTATTTACCGTCCAAGTACGAGTGGTCGAATGATGAACAAGTCAGAAGAACATTATTTACCGTTCAATTTTGGGAGGTTCATTTGCATTACCGTTCAATACTATAAATAATTGATTTAGATAGATATTGAGCATAACGATATTTCCTACTCATATAATATTTTCTCCCAACTCTATTAAGAAAATGTCTAACAACGATCTAGAGGAGATGATATTAGCGCAGATCACCCAATCTTATGATCTTGACTCAGATGATGAAGCCGCCACGATCCACAACAGATTGCAGAGTGCAATATATCAATCGTCCTTACTACATAGTGGTAGGGAAATACATGAGAGGAGAACGGTGTATAGGGATAGAGAGATGGGTCATCGTAATTTATGGAAAGATTATTTCCAAGAGAACCCCACTTATCCTGAAGAAATATTCAGACGTAGGTTCAGGATGAACAAGGCGAGCTTCAATCGTATTCTAGAAGCATGCTGTGAAAAAGATTCATATTTCATACAGAGAGCCGATTGTGTTGGACGAATGGGATTAAGCTCTCACCAGAAGATTGTTTGTGCACTTCGTATGTTGGCGTACGGTGGATGCGGGGATTTGCAGGACGAATATTTAAAAATAGCCGAGACGACAGCGATTGAGACTTTAAAACGGTTCTGCAGGGCTATAGTGAAGGTGTTTAGCCCGGAGTATTGTCGCACACCTACAGTCGAAGATATTGCCCGCTTGCAGCCCGAAAATGAACGACGCGGTTTCCCCGGGATGATTGGGAGCATTGACTGCATGCATTGGGAATGGAATAACTGTCCACATGCATGGAAAGGACAATATCAAGGACATTGTCATGTTGCCACTAGTATTTTAGAGGCAGTGGCATCTTATGATACTTGGATTTGGCATTCGTTCTTTGGGATGCCTGGTGCATGTAATGATCTGAATGTTCTTGCCAAATCTCACGTGTTTGAAGAACTTCTAGAAGGAAATCGCACCCCTATGCAGTTCGAAATAAACGGAAACACATACGACACAGGTTACTACCTTGCAGATGGCATCTATCCGCCTATCGCAACTATCGTCAAGAGTTTCAAGAGACCAGTCACTCAAAAACAAAAGGTGTTTACACGAGCTCAGGAAGGAGCCCGAAAGGATGTGGAAAGGGCATTTGGGATCTTACAACAACAGTTCCACTTTATCCGGAACCCGGCTAATTTTTGGGAATATAAAGACTTACGTGTAATTATGAAGGCTTGTGTCATATTACACAATATGATTGTCGAGGAGGAGTTGCGTGACGGGACATGGCGAGCTGACCTGCCCTTACGTGACCCACCCCCATGCTTAAGCAGGCAGAGTCTCGCTGGCCATTATCAGTACCAGGTGCGTCAGGCAAAGATGTGGAACAAGGAAGCTCATAACCAGTTACGTGACGATCTTAAGGAACACGTTTGGATTCGTCATGCTGAATCATCAACTTGATTGTAATTTCATTTTTATCCATTATGGCCAATTATAACAATTATCTTCGTGATAAATAAAATTTGGTTTGATAATAATAGTCATTCATAAACATTGGTACAAAATTTAATAACTAATAAATTTGGATTACATAAAGAACCCGGTCAAATCTAATTATCTAATCTAAGAAGTTACGATATGCTTGAGACCGACGATGCATTATCTGATTCATTCGCATCTCGTGAAAGGCATTTTGTTGGGGAGTGAATTTAGTTGTATCCATGTAAATAATTTGATCTTCGTCACGTTGGAGTTGAGCTTCAAACTCTTTGGTGCGGATTGAAATTAAACCATCAATCTTTTCATTTAGAGTTCTCCTGATTGCTTGTGATTCCGCAGAATTTTTGTCATAAAGTGTGTTGAATTCTTCAGAGTTCTCTAAAAGGGATGTGTTCGTAGCCGCACTGTTGGCGGCCGCTCGTTTCCTTCCTTTATGTTTTGCCATTTTACGTCCTTCCGGTCTTCTAAGAGCATTGTTGAATTCCCTTGTTTCGTTGTCGTTCGAATGAAGCGGGCTCTCAATATTATCTTCATCTGTATATTGTGAACCGGTGGTTGACATGGAATACTTTGGCAAGTCCTTGAGCACCTCGTAGCAGTGGTCGTAATTGAATTTATGACCTGCTTTGCTTAAAAAGTTATCTCTAGCTCGTTCAATCTATATGAAAAATACCCGCATTAGTGATGACAATTTAAGAATATACTAATAAATAAATAAAAAACTTGAATTTAATTGCAATTACCCACGTAACCTCCGTCGTGCCGCTATCTTTCCCGGTTCCGTAAGCTTTGGACAAAGTCGACGTATACAACAAACATTCAGCATTAATTTTTCGGTATTTTCCCTGCAACGCATTCTCGGTTCGTTTGTAAATAACACCCTCGCTTGTGTTATATTCGTGGGTAATTTTTTCCCACAAGGTTGCTCGTGATTGGTTAGTCCCCATACGACTATCTATAGAATATTTAACGTATGCCAAACAAAGTAACACCTCGTCGTGTGGGGTGAAATTTGGTAGTCGACTAGAACTAGGCGTAGTACTTTGTGAAGGACTATCCATAGAAATATTTTTTGAATTGGTGATAATGAAAATAAAATATCAAAGTTTTGATGTTAAAGATTCTAGGGGTGCAAAATATATATATATAGAAATAAATGTTACCGTTTTATTTTTTGTTACCGTTATAATTTTATTACCGTTATCCTCGTACCGTTTGCCTAATGAATTTTTTTTTTTTTATACATGGTTTGGATTCTGGGCGGATGAATGTTGACCGCGCAAGGTTGGCAAAGATTCTGGGCGGATTACTTTTGGCCGCCCACACTCTGGGCGGGTGTCTTTTAGCCGCCCAGGTGTGGGCCCCCCCTTCTACACATTGTCTTCCGGCCGTGTAGATTTGCACACCCGTTACATTTTCTCTATCCTAAATGTGCACAATCCGGAACCCACTGTGAGAGAATACAATGCAAATGTATACATTTGCATTGCCCTCTGGAGATGGCCTTAGAGTTGGAGAAGGTGGGTTGTGCTTGTGAGCTGTAGTGTAGTGAGAGAAATAGGGGAAGAAAGCACACATGGCTCGATGTCTTGAGCCTTGTGTTTACCAGCACGTCTCGTGTTTTTCAACTTGACTTGAGAAACATGTTTTGACAGTCGAAAGATGTTTTCCCGTTTGACTTGAGAAGCGTGTCTTAACAGTCGAAGCATTTGCGTTTGGTTTATATAACATGGCAACATATGATGTGGCAGCCCCTATAGATACAAAACTTGTTTATATAAGTTTTGTATGACATGGCATGAATAGTGAAAACCCCCTCCTCCTTTATTATATATATATATATATATATATATATATATATATATATAGTCTGCTTATCTCTTTATGTCTTTAATATTCTGTTGAGGATTTAAATTGTTCTATTTCCCTTTATTACTAACCCATGTGGTTATTTTTTAATTTAAAGGCCTCAATTATGAATGGGAAGTGTTAAGTTAATTAATAGTAGGATGTCTTAATATTACTGTTATCTATGTCTTCTGATTTTTTATAGGATGGGAGTGGGGTGGAGGTGTTTTTTTTCCTAGTTTTAAAATCTTTTAGAATTTGAGTGATCTATTTCGAGAAATTATTTTCCTGGCATTTCCAATTGGTGAATTTCATCTAATACAATTTTTTACTTTTGAAGTAAGTGAGTGACTTGGAAATTCTGTTTTACCTCGTTTACAACCATTATTTAACATTTTTCAATGAATTTTTTATTCCAAAAAGAACTAACTTTAATCACACAAATTTTCATCACTAAAAACATGTGTCATCACAAGCGCGTTTAATGCCTATTTACAATTCATCACGAAAAGGAAACTTTGAAAGAAAAACATTATTACATCACTAAAAATTTTGGTCACAAATTCTATGAGTTGTTGTAATTTACTAGTCGATGGTTGCTTAGGGGAAGGTGGGTTTAATGGATTTGAAGTTGATGAGAAGGCAAAGAAGTTTGGTTAAGGTTACAATTACGGGAGATATATGTTAAAAATAAATTATTATTTTAAGATGTTGCAAAAAGTGATATACCATGTGTTTAAAATAGTTTGAATTCAAATAAATTCACCCTATATTATGAAATTTAAAGGATGTCACTCTTATTTTAAAATGACAGCTATTTTCTCCCATTAGATTAAGTTCCGATCCATCAGTCAAATGTTAAAAGCAAGTGTTTATACAGTTCAAATACTAACAAGGATGATTTACATAATCGAGCAATTTATTATTATCTCATCTCATAACTAACCTCAAACCAAAACCAAGAAAAAAAATCAAAACTAGCAAAAAAATACTCCTCCACCCCACTCCCAACGTATGAAAACACATAAGACATAGATAATAGTAGTATTAGGACATCATCCTATTATTTACCCTAAGAGATCACACTTATAGTTACATGAAGAAAAGATGGAGCACATTTTTTGCAACTTGTTATTGCTGGGGCAAGGCTTGTTAACTAAAGCTTTGTTGTTTCAAAAACGAATGAACTTTTGTGCACGGTTGGCTATCTGGACAACAATGTTAACAAGTGTTATAAGATAACCATTAAAATTACCTTAATTCTGTTAGCATATTGTGCAATAATACACACACACACACACACACACACACACACACACATATATATATATATATATATATATATATATATATAGAGAGAGAGAGAGAGAGAGCGGTTCTCATGCATACCCCAGTTTGCATACCGCTTGCGCGGAGCAATTTTGATAAAATAGTAAAAAAAATATTTTTGATCTAATTTTTTTTTATAGTTTCTAAACATTTCAATAGGACCATAAAAAAAATTCAACTCAAAATAATTTTTTTTGCAATTTTAAAAAAATCGGTCAAACTTTGTCACTTTTTAACAACTTAAAAACAACTTAAAAACTGACAAAATTTGACCGATTTTTTTAAAATAGCAAAAAAATTCATTTTGAGTTGAATTTTTTTTTATGGTCCTATTGAAATGTTTAGAAACTAAAAAAAAAAAATCAGCCCGAAATTATTTTTTTTACTATTTTAAAAAAATGATCCGCACGGAGGGTATGCAAACTGGGTATGCATGAGATCCTTTCTGTATATATATATATATATATATATATATATAATAAAGTATAAAATTTATGTATGTCACAAACTTGGTTGATGATGTCATGAGATTATTTTTTTTACACTTCCTATTTTACCCTTGAATATTTTGAATTCCCCCTCTTTTCTCACACTCTAATTTGTTTCCCCCCTTCTCTTCAAAATTCAAAACCAAGGGTATAATTGATTTTTTCATCATCTACCCAAACACACACCTCTTACGGCAGTTCTGTTTTTCAAAGCACAAGGCTCAATAAAAAGTGAGCGATTATTTGTATCATGTACAAATAATCTCTCTCATTTATTTTGATTTTCTACTCATTTACAGACTCCACCTCTCTTTATCGTATACAACCACTTTCTATAGAAAACAAATGAGCGACGGTCTCTGGATCCTTCTCCGTCAGACCCAGAACTGGTAGGTTCCACGCCTCAATGTTTTTTTTTGGAGGTTCATATGGGGTTTCTGGCATATTTGGTGTTCTTGGTTTGTTTTTAGTTTTTATATATGTTTTTTTTGCCTTATTTCGATTCGGAGTCATGTTTTGTTGCTTATATTGTTTAGGTGAGATCAATAATGGTGGAGGTTTTTCGAGATTTGGTGGAGCTTTTTCGATCCGTCCTGAGCAAGTTGGTTTCGATGGTGGAGAGGTTTCAATTTGGGGGCTGATATTTGAGTATTTCAAGCCATATTTTATTTGAGTATTTTTAGCTAATGTTTTGTCTTCACTATTTTTAGCAAACGGGAAGGGTGAACAAATATCATTTCAAAGTACTCCCCTCTCTCTCTCTCTCAATCCCTATTTCAAGGATGCTACTGATGTGGGTTTGATAGAGGTGAGACGAAGTTTCCATCGTTACGGGCCTCAAAGGTAAGAAAATGTAATTTTGGGGTCTTCATCATTACGGGTCTCAAATTAAAGATTTGATTTATGTTAGGTTTTCCTGTTAGGTGTTTAATTTTTTTTTTCAATTTTGATTTGTCTTTTCAGGTGTTTAGTACATACTCATCCAGTATTCTCTCCTCCGACCACCAGCTAGCCTAACCCTTTGCCCAGCCCATCTGCCCTGAACCCGGTCAAACCTTTCCAAAAAAAACTCAGCAAAACACGACCCCCAGCTGAAGCAACTCTAAACCCATAAATTTTCAAGACATATTTTTTGTTATAGTTAATTTGTTTTTTTGGCTTTTGATGAATGTTTTGTTTATTCCTATTCCCCATACCCAACTGTGACACGTTAACAAAGTCCCCATTGGATTAGCAGCGATGACAGAGATGCCGACGAAACCCCTGTGAGTTTGAAAATATTGGTTGTATATTTTTTTTCTATCAGTTATCACTTTCGATGGTATTTTTGTTGTTAGGTTCTGCTGTGTTTCGATTTGGATTAACTTTTTGACTGTGTATATCAGGTGTGGGTTTGCCATTTTTTTATTTTTTTATTGAGAAGTAGATGTAAAATTTTATTGAGCGTTCCATTGTACTATTTCTTAGAACACTTCTCATAACACCTTAATGTCCATTTTAGCTTTTGATTTCTATCTCCAGCATCTTCTTTTGTTTTACACGGTTTTTTTTTTCTGTTTAATTAAACCAAGAAATTTAGTGCTTTATGTAGTTATTCTTTAGGTTTAAAATCTCCAGTATCTTCTTTTCGTTACTGAAAATGATTTGGTTTAAAATTTTGAATTTTATTTACAAAAGCTTTAATTGCAACATCAAAATTGATGGTTCACACAAGCTTTAAATTGAACTGCCCAAGGAGCTTTATAATGTATGTGGGGCCCAATGAGCTGATTTGCTCAGAAGTCATTTAACTGCCCAGATAGTTTCCATAAAAAAGAACAAGATTTACTGACCAACAACATATTTCGTGCTACGAACATGAGATGGAAAATATATCTATTATAAGTACATATATTTATCTAAGATAACGTATATAAAAAAATGTATGTATGAAAATAATGAACAAAATAGCATATATAGAACAGGACAATAAAAATAATGTATCAATATAAACAAAGATTTTAATGGCTATTAAAGATTGAAGGGGAAAGGACAGGCGCTGAGCCCTACGATCTCCCCAAGGCAGTCAAATCGCGAGTTTGATGCGATAACCTCCAAAAAGATGAGTTGTGGCCGTAGGTAATTAAAAGGAAGGAAAAAAGTTATTTGGGTTTTTAAACTCAACTGCCAAAAATGATATAACCGGACAAAACATCTCAACTTCCCATAAAACACAAGGGGGATGATTGCACTGCTCGAGGCAGATACGTGGCTCGAGATTTAAATTGGCGATATATCGTTGTGGAAATAGAAGTTTGAAATTATAAGATATATAGGTTTGAAATTATAAGATGTATAGACAATAAGAAATTATATATATAAAAAAAACATGTAAAACTTATATATGATAATAGTTATATGTACACGTAAATATAACAACATAAACAACTATTATAAAAGGACTAAACAACTATTATAAAAGGACTAGGGTGTTCCTTTAAATCCTTTTATTTTAAGAGTTAGTTTTAAGTAAAATATTTTGAGGGTTAGTGTTTCGTATAAAATATTTTATGGCTTATTTTTTAGTGAAGTATTTTAAGGGTTTGATATATTGATTAAAATATTGTTTACCACATCTGAACACGGTTTGTTATTATGTCATGAATTGATGTTAGTACTAAATATAATATCTTTCTACAATTATAATTGTTGGAGTTTTGTTTACGTGGATAACAATATGCATTATTTGGATCGGTTTACAAAGCTTTTGATATTGGTTTTCCAGGGTGTTTTTTTTAAATCTAATATGGTTTTTATGTTTGGTTTTGCATATTTCATAACCCTGTAACTTTTAGACTCTTCTCTCTCAACCATTTATTTTACTGCAAAGAAATTGCTTCATTATTCTAAACCCATCTATGTTATAAGAAGCCATTAATGTTTGAAATGTATTTTAAAAGCAAGTTACATTAGTGGATTGGGAAATAATTACATGTAATGAGCATAAAAATAATTTTCGAAGATTATAGTCGTCCATTGAAGCGTAGATGTTTTTTCAAAATTAACAATGGCATCCTAGGGCCTTCAAGTTTATGATTTTGTCCAATTGCCCTTCACAATTAACAAAAGTGGTATCCAAGTGTCTTAGATGACCTTACTAAATTATTTTCATTTCATAATTACGTACTTTGAAATTTTTTGTTGTTTTGCGAGTATGTAATTTTTAAAAATGTTGGTCGTGCCTTCAGGCACGGGCATATCCTAGTATATATATATATATATATATATATATATATATATATATATATATATATATATATATATATATATATATATATATATATCCAAATTGGAATTCTATATGTCTATATTTCTCTAAACTATAGATTGGGGTCTTGGTTTGCACAATGTGTTACCTGCAGGTCTATTTTTCAATATGTCTTCAGCTTTCTAAGCTATAATGTGCGATGTAAAGACGATTTAGGTAGTAACTTTCTATTTATATTAATGATTTTTTTACTTAATATATGGATACACTTATCACCTCTGTTATGTAATTTAAGAAAAGAAAATTATTTTTTCGGTATTTCCAATTATATGTATTCATAATCTTTGCTGGGTAGAATTAAAAATGAATTTCTTATCCCGTGAATTTTGCGACGAATCTATATTTTGATAAAACCTTAAATATTTGAATACGAAATTCAACCTTTCGTTATATGATCAATTAATATTAATAATAGTAACGTGGGGGAAAGAAGCAATGCATGACATCAATTCTTGTCCAATGTAGATCTAAATTGCCAAACAGAAAAATAGTCAAAGAAAAAATTGAACGATATCATTTCTAAAAAATTTAAATGATAAAAATATAATCGAATTTTGATAGAAGCAAATCGAAGAAAAAGTATAATTTAAGAGTTGTATCGAACCTATGTCAACCAAAATTCTCATATACATTTTTCGAAAAATTTATAAATGCACAATTGTCATGGGAACATTCTATCAAACATATGCCAAACAAAATTCATGTATACATATAAACCTAAAGTAAAGTATAACACCGAAATTGTATAAAACTAATGTAAAAAAATATTCACACACACACACTCACACACACACAGAGAGATATATTTGACATATATATATATATACAACCATTATACCAACACAATTGTCATTCAAATATTTTTTTAAACATATGGTAAGAAGAAATATGTATGGAGTTTTAAAGTTATATTGAAAAACACTATGGCAAGATGATAAACACCTTAACAATTGTATTTTATTTAAGTGAACTCAAATTATTTATAGAAATATAAAACCAAATATTTTATCTGAAAAAGTTTCAATTAATTTTAAAAAAATAGAAACGTAGCACACCCCTAAAGAATTACAAAAACGTATCACTGCGTTTAAAGCAATGAATTGAAAAGTACCATATAATGCTACAAAATATAACAAATGTTTAAAATAAATTTATATCCTATAAAAATTATATCCTATTTTTGCTATAACATTGAAAGGTTCTGTAAAACTTCACTTTTCCTTGAGAAATTATAATATATGTTCTCTCATCCTATTCAATAAATAAATGGGTGATAAGATATACGGCCATGTGGACATATTAAAATTGAGGAAGCATTTAGTACGTAACTTTTAATAAATAAATAGGTGATACGATAAAATGCATGTGGACAAATTAAAATTGAAGGAGCATTTAGTACATTGATTTTGAGATTAATTATAAGGGTTCAATATTAATACGTCTTATGTTTTTTTTACCACAATTTAATACGTAAATTACATTGCATAATCAATCCACTATTATTTAAATCCCCATTTATGTACTTATACAAAAAAATATTTAAAACCAAAATAATAAATAAGATATAGGAAAATTATTACCAACTCATTCCTTTTACCCTTAGTGAAATGTAAAATTTAACATGGACCTTTGGTTGAGATCTTAATTTCATGATAGCATGAGATGGCATTATTTCTAAAACATAAATTATAATTTCTTTACCCAATCAATTATACATTTTGGATCCACAATTGTTTCCTACTTAAAGAATATTTTTTATAACTTTATTATGAGAGCTCCAAAAAATTTGAAACGAAATGAAAATATTTATGCATATTTGATACATTAAAGACACAAAATTTCAAGGCCAAAATATCTTAACATATTAAAATTCAAAGCAGCCAATTTCTAAACTATTAAAAAAAAGGACCCCCCCCCCCCCCCCACACCTCCCACAAAAAAAAAAAAAATCTACACGCTCTATTTAGTTTTCCATCACTTGTTTAAAAGCAAAACCATTTGCAACCTTGCCTTTACCCACTTTATTGGAATATCCAATAAAGTTATCCATTACTATAGTACAAACCCATCGATTTTCGTTCCTTCCTCATTTCTCACATCAAGTTGTATATGTTTTGTGCCATTTCTCTCCCAACTGCAATATCTGTTCAAAATTAAAATTATAAATTTTTCTCATTTTACTCAACCAAGCAACAAATATAATAATTAAATGACGGAATGATCAGATAATAATTACACAAACATTGTAAAAAAAACATTGAAGACCATTTTGTCTATCAAGTGAATATAAAACCCAAGAAAACAACAACCGTCATACAATTAACAATGAAAGTTAAGAAGTTAAAAAAATAATAAATTTTTTAGTATCCCAATAAATCGAGGGACATAAAAGGAAAGTGGTCTCTATTGAAACGCCATATTAAAGTTGAGATATTGCAACTCCCAAACCAAATGGCATAGAATTAGAGACTGAGATCAAGCCCATGGAGTTATAGGTCTTTTTTACCTATGGATTCTTGATTAAAAAAACGAAATGACTGTGATTTCTGTGTGTGTGAACATTAAAATACAAAAATCATACAATTGAACATAAAACCTAAAAATCAGACTATCGAACATAAAAAGAGAATATGAACCACGTTTAGACATCCAATATGAATCAAATACAAGAATATTACCCTTGTACGAACACAAACTGATATGAATTTAGATAATCAAATCGAATAATCGAAATCCTTATAAGAGAGACGTAGAGAGAGAAGGATAATATACCATCATGAGTTTTAGAGATTACCTTCATGATTAAAGGATGGTGTTGGTAGTTGATGGATCCGAGGCACAACAAAGATGGGGGGTACAAAATTTAAAGGAGACCTACAATAAAAACCCAATAAATGTTAGAAAATTGAAAATAAAAAATAATGAAAAAAAGAAACAAACATGAAAAATAACAAAAGAATCGGTTGTAAAGGCATTTAGAGAAGAATCCTATAGGTCCCATTGACTTTTCAACAATCCTATAGGTCTTATTTCAACTTTTTAAGGATTTTTTTCCCAATTTTACCATTTTAAAACCTACCATCCGTAACTTCCTTGAGCAAGTTACATAAGCGGTCGGACTTTTTTTTTAATCTTTAAATGATCATAAGTTTTGATTCACAAATCCGTTTTTCGCAAAATTACTATTTTTGAAATATGCTCGACGAGATCTATCAAACAAGATCCATGAAGGCTATAAAATTCCAAAGAAAAAAATTTACACAAACAGTAAACCTTACTGTATGCACTAAAATATGAAATAGTTTTATATATGTGCCATTTTCACAAACAGGCGGTAACATTTACTGGGCTAATATTACACAATATATATATATATATATATATATATATATATATATATATCCGGTGGATCCAAACCTTTTTTTTTCAAAATTACCTTATATCTAAAGGTTCGCACTAGCGGTATCCAATCCTTACCACTATTGTTGGCGCTTCAACGACATTAGTCAGAGCTTCGATTTGGGGTGGGTAAGGGTGGCATGTGGTGCCGCTGGCGCGGATCTTTGAAAATAAGAGACTTTTGAATAAATGGGTTTTGAATCCACCGGAGTATCATGGGATGCCACTGGCGCGGACCTTTGAAAACAAGATTGGATAAATGGGATCGGGATCATCTGGAGCACCGATTTTGGGTGAGTAGGGGTGGCATAGAAATTTAAAATAGGAGCATATTGTATATATATATATATATATAGTTTGTAAAAATGTCATAGATATTAAACTTTATTTTATACACCAGAAAATGAAATAGTTTCATATTTGTGACATTTTCACAAACAATAACATTTACAGTGTTAATATATTTATGAAATAGTTTTATATATATAACATTTTCACAAACACTAACATTTATTGAGTTAATATTACACAATATATATATAACATTTTCACAAACAGTAACATTTACTAAGTTAATATATATATATATATATATATATATATATATATATATATATATATATATACACGGTAGATCCAAACCTCTTTTTTTTTAAATTACCATATTTTTAAAGGTTTACGCTAGCGACATTCAATCCCCACCACTACCCATCCCCATTGTCGAAGCATTAACGACTTTCATCAGTGCTATGATTTAGGTGGGTAGTAGTGGCATAGGGTGTCACTAGCGCGGACCTCTGAAATTAAGAGAATATTAGATAAATGGAGTTTGGATCCACTAGAGCTCCGATTTGGGGTGAGTAGGGGTGACATTAAGTTATGTGTATATCTATAACACTTTTACAAACGTTAACATTTACTGTGTTATAACACAATATATATATATATATATATATATATATATATATATATATATATATATATATATATATATATATATATATATAAGGTGTATCCAAATCTCTTTTTTCTGATATTGTCTTATTTTTAACGGCGCGTGCTAGCGGTATTTAATCCCGACCACCACCAACCCCAATTGTTGGAGCTCCAACAACCTTCATCAGAGTTTTGATTTGGGGTGACATGGAGTGCTACTGGCGCGGACCTTAGGAAATAAGAGAATATTGGATAAATGGGGTTTGGATATACCGGAGCTCCAGTTTGAGGTGAGTAGGGGTAGCATTGGATTAGGTTTATATCTGTAATATTTTCACAAATAATAAATGTTACTGTTTGTGAAAGTGTTATATCGGCATCCCATGCCACCTCAAATCAGAGCTCTGATGAAGGTGGTTGGAGCTCTGATAAAGGGGGTGGGTGGTGGTAGGGATTGGATGCCGCTGGCGCGACTGTTAAAAACAATATAATATCAGAAAAGGAGGTTTGGATATATATATACTGTGTTATATGAACACAGTAATTGTTAATGTTTGTGAAAATGTCATAGATATAAACCTAACTCAATGCCACCCCTACTCACCTCAAATCGGAGCTCCGTTGGATCCAAACCCCATTTATCTAATATTCTCTTAATTTCAGAAATCCGCGCCAGCGGCACCCTATGCCACTAATACCAACCCAAATCTAGCTCTGATGAAAGTCGTTGAAGCTCCGACAATGGGGGTGGGTAGTGGTGGGGATTGAACGTCGCTAGCGTAAACCTTTAAAAATATAGTAATTTTGAAAAAAAAAAAGAAGTGGTTTGGTTCTATTGTGTGTGTGTATATATATTATGTAATATTAACTCAGTAAATGTTACTGTTTGTGAAAATGTTGTATATATATTGTCTAATATTAACTCCGTAAATGTTACGGTTTGTGAAAATTTTATATATATAAAACTATTTCTTAAATATAGTTACACAGTAAATGTTATTGTTTGTGAAAATGTCACAGATATAAAACTATTTTATTTTCTGGTGTATACAAAAAAATTTAATATCTATGACATTTTTACAAACAATAGCATTTACTGTGTTATCACATTATATATATATATATTCAATATGCTTTTATTTTTAAAGCTCTGCGCCATCGGCACTTAATATCACCCCTACTCACCTCAAACCAGTGCTTAAGAGTATCCAGATCCCATTTATCCAATCTTATTTTCAACGGTCCGCGCCAGCGGCACCCCATGACACTCCGGTAGATCCAAAACCCTTTTATTCAAAAGTCTCTTATTTTCAAAGGTCCGCGCCAGCGGCACCATATGCCACCACTACCCACCCCAAATCGGAGCTCTGACGAAGTTCGTTGAAGCTCCAATAATGGTGGTAAGGATTGGATGTCGTTAGCGCGAACCTTTAAATAGAAGGTATTTTTGAAAAAATAGGGTTTAGATCCACCGGATATATATATATATATATATATATATATATATATATATATATATATATATATATATATATATACTATGTAGTATTACCAGCGTTAATGTTACTGTCTGTTTGTGAAAATGTCACATATATAAAACTATTTCATATTCTAGTGCATACAGTAAAGTTTACTGTTTGTGTACATTTTTTTCTTTGGAATTTTATAGCCTTCATGGATCTTGTTTAATAGATCTCGTCGAGCAGATTTCAAAAATAGTAATTTTGCGAGAAACAAATTTGTGAATCAAAAGTTATGATCATTTAAAGATTTAAAAAAAAAAGTCCAACCACTTATGTAACTTCTACGGATGATTAGTTATAAAAGGGTAAAATTGTGAAAATATTCCCTAAAAAGTTGGAATAGGACCTATAGGATTGTTGAAAAGTCAATAGGACTTATAAAAATATTGACCCGACAAATGGGTCCTAAATATAATTATCCCTTTTTTATAAAGCTTGGATGACAAAAATTAATAAGCCTGTTTTTATTGGTTAATTTTTAAGTTTCACTCGCATGGAGTCCAAAAACCAAGAAATAAAAAACAGACACATCAATTTATTGCTCAAACTTTATAAAAAAAAATAAGCTGCATTAGTATTTTTGTTTTAACCACCAACTAATGAAATTATAGTAATGGGTTAGTACTCTAAGACATTAGTTTTATATTCGCATACGTGTGTGTGTCATTAAGTGATGACAAATTAGTTTTGAGTGTGGAAAATGAGGACAATAAGTCATTGAAAAAGCAATCATTTATGACAAAAATATTTAGTAAAAATATTCAAATGGTAAGCATTGAAATTTTAAATTTTCACCTTAGATTACAAAAAGGGATGAAAAAAAATTATCTACTCAAAGACAAGGAATTTTTATAGAATTATTGTGTATGATGAAGTGATAAAAACAACAGGAAAACCACAAAATGGTTTAAAAAAAAAAATGTAGCTACAAACGCAAACCAACGAAGAGCCATGAAGCATAAATGAATAAAAAAAAAGAATGACAAAATAAAATGAACCCACATTAAAGATGTTGTGAAGCTTAAAAAAATTAAAATTTTGTTTGGAAAAGTAAACATAGTACCTGTGCTCTTCTTCAACCCAAGGTAACCTTTTTTTCTATGTTGAGAGCTGAAAATCATTATTAATGTGAGTACTCTTGGCTTCATATCTTCATGCTTGGGTAGTGGGCACACCTGACTCGATCATCTCTGTCATCAACAAGGGCTTGATAGTGTTTTACGATCTTAACAAGAAATATATATGGGACCTTTAAAGATATTTTCTTAAATAATAAGGGACAAGTATTATCATTAAATTCCTCCAAAGAACTCTAAAAAAACTTGTTATGTTCTCGAGTATCCACCGGGACGTGAGGTTTTGTGTGTATATATACAATACCGAGCTTGTGAGGATTGTATTGCATTTTAGCAGCATGGAGTGTACATGTGCCACCTGGTGATGAGTCCAAAAGAGAGAGAGAAAGAGAGAGAGTGCCTATAATTTAGCTAATAATTTCTAGAGAGGGAGAAAGAGAGAGAGTGTGCCTATAATTTAGCTAATAATTTCTAGACTCATCTCCAGGTAACACTATATATATATATATATATATGGAGAGGTTCATAAATGAACCTAAAAGATGAACTTTTTAATGAACCTTAACAAAATAACACCTAACAACTCATTACTTTTAATTTCTATGTTGTAATTGGTCTGCGTCAGCGGCAACGAACACGCGTGTCGATCAATCCCCAACTCCCTCACCCCACCCCCCCACCCCCCGCCTCCCACCCCAACCACCACCATCACCATGACAGCCCTTATAGCAGCCCTTATGGCAGCAGGGCTGCCATGGGGGTGGGGTGGGGGGGTTGGGGGCACGACACCAAATCTGCCGAATTTTCAAGGTCATTGACCTTGACAAATCCAACTTGTCAAGGTCAATGACCGTGACATTTCGAGGCGAGACAATTTTTTTTGTCACGGTCGTGTCACGGTCATTGACCTTGACACAAAACTCGCGTTTTGTGTCACGGTCGTGTCGCGGTCAATGACCGTGACACGTTTGTCACGGTTATAAACCGTGACAAAGCCGTGATCCTTTTTAGAAAAATTGTCACAGTCAATGACCGTGACAATTCTGTGTAGAATTTAAGAAAAATCTGTTGGGCAGTATGGCCACTGCCACTGCCCAGCAGTATATTTGTACCTGTTATAGCAACATTGTACCTGTTCCAAACATCATATATCCAAACAAACTAAAGATAATGCAAATATATATTCATGACGATATAATCCAAATATTCAAAATAGAAATAATATACATGACAATATAATCCAAATATAATTAAAATGGACAAACTTAAAAATAATGTTACTACATTTCTTGGGTAAATGTGAGGAGGTGAGTAGGCCACACGACATACGAATTGACGCACCCACTAATATACGTCGTGCCGCATTGTTCACGCAACCACAATAGGGAGTTCTCCTTCCCGGGTATGACATGCGTGACGAGCACACTGGACTCCATCCCTTGAAGCGCACGTCCATGAAATATTCCACCCTCGACGATATTCGGGTCCCTCAACCCCCGCCCTATCCGCTGTCCATCAAATACGTCAAATATGAAAACGCCCGACCAACCAAGTGTCGAAATTGGTCTGTTGAAGGGCACCAAATAGGGAAGTGGATCATCGAAGTACGAACGTGTCGGTGATGAAGCAGCGAGGTCCACATCCTCGTCATCCTGCGCCTCCTCCTCCCGCACCTCCTCCTCCACTGCCTTCTCCTTCCCTTTCCCTTTCCCTTTACGGTCTCCGCCCAACGTACGCTTCATGAATGCGTAGATATCTTCGACCGTCGCCTCCAAACGGGACAGCTTCGCGTCGTGTGAATCCACCGTTCGAGCCAACCTGGTGTCGCTCGTCTCCAATCCGATGATCCTAGATTTGGCCACCCGCGAGCTCACCCCCTTGTCCTCCCCTTGCGATCAGAGCCAAGCACTTGGCTGAGTGCATCTGTGGACAAAGATGCCTTATCGGCATCAGACTGCGACTCATACACTTCCTTAAGCTTTGCCTGAAACGACAAAAAGCACATGATTAGTAAAATAAGTAAACTAAAAAATTATAACGTAATTAACAAAAATTAAACTGTCGGATTACTTACAATCATGGCCGCGACGCTCGGGGACACCTCCTTGTCCTTTCCCTTCTTCGTCCGAAGAGCCACATAAGTATCGAGCCTATGTGGCTTACCCCCTGTCCCACTCCCTACCCCCTGAAATAAAATAAAGTAAAGTAAAATTAGTATCAGCCCCAAGTAAAAAAAATGAAGAATAATATATTTATGTAGTTATAGAAAAATTAAATCTTACCTGCATCCTATGCTCCACCTCGGCGTAAGGGGTTTGGCCGGAGTAGTGCACGTCCGTCTTTTTTGCCCGATTTTTCCTCCCCGATTGGCGCGATGCCAATTGTCGATCCTCGATCTCATTGTCAATGAACTTCTGCCATTGTGCCAATGAGATTGGCTCCTTGGGGGGACAGATTCACGCCATTGGATAATCGACTCTCGTGTTTTCCCAAAGTACCGTGCCCGCATATTTTTTTTTCACGACTTGAGTTGCTCCCTAATCTGCTCCAACACGGGATCGCGTAGCTTTGGATCCAAGTTGAATTGTTCCTGTCCAACAAATACAATGTTAGTTGCGAATAAATATAAATATAAATATTCATATAAATATAAATATAAATATAAATATATTACCTGTAGTGCCGCCCAAACAGCTAACTTGAGCTCATATGGCACCTCCTTCCAACTCATAAATCCCGGGCCGATGACCGTCTTTAGCAGCTCGAGGGATCTCGCTAATAGCTCCGATTTGTTCTCGACGGTAATCCCAAATTTTCCATATTTGGGGAGCCTAGGGGCGGAGGAGCCCTCGTCGCCTCCGCTACCACCGAGCCCAGACGACATCATCATAAACAGCATCATCATCTTCGCCTTAATATCTTAAGGAGACATTTGCTGTAAAAAAATGTTATTAGTACAGATAAAAAAAAATGTTAATAGTACACATACACACACCCCTACCCCACCCCCATCACACACACGCACACGTCATGCCACTTTTAAAACTAACCAACCCAACATTTCATCAATTAAACTAACAATTAAAGTATACAATTATTAATTTACTAATTTACAATGAAGGACAATCCTACTTTCATATGAAATTGCCACTAATTATTAATTCACTTTCATCTAAAACTATACAATTAAAATTACAATTAAAGCTATACAATTTCTTAATTAAAGATATACAATTGTTAAAATTGCCCCTCCACACCCCCCACCCCCACCCCAACCACACCCCTTGCCCCCCTCTCCTCGCCACGCACACACCTACGCACACACACACCACCCCACTCCCACCACCCCACCCCCTCCCCCCACCACGACCGTGACAACTACATTTATTGTTTATCAATAAAATTATGACATGAGATAATTATAATTGGAGCATAAATTTCATTATCATAAAGGGATAAATCCAACCAAGTACAGAGATTCTACAAATTAAAGTGAGAATTAAATTTAAGACTTTCTTCCAACCTGCTTGTGTATGGATTCTACATAGTTAGGCACGAAAGTAACTAATGATATTCCTAAAAACATACAATTGGCAACATTTGTGAATTTACTAAACTTTATATAATATTATCAAATTCTATTAAAAAATTATCTAGGGTTTACCTAATTGAATTAATTTCATGAATAAAATTATTATCAATTTAAATATTTATATAATTAAATTTAACATATGAATTCTAGAACTTTTCTAACATTTACACAATTCTAACTATCACTAACCTTGCATTCATACTAAGGTTTACATAGTTTTAACAAATTATAACAAAATATTATCATATTTTTAGTTAGAAAATTCCACCCCCACCCCCACGCCCACCCCCCACCACACCTGCACCACCCCACCTACATTACCCCCTTCCCACCTCCCCCACCACACACCACCACATACACATATACACACACATACACATATACACACACATACACATATACATATACACACATATATATACACATACACATACACATACACATACACATACACATACACATACACATACACATACACATACACATACATATAGAAATGAAAGAGAAAGAGAGGAAAAAAATATACCTTAGAGAGAGAGAGAGCAGAAATCGCGGAGAGAGAGAGAGAGAGAGGGGGGGAAAACCAAAAAAGGTGGGAAAAAAGAATCCTAGGGCTTTTTTTACTGCAAAAGTTGTCACGGTCGTGTCAAGGTCATTGACCGTGACACAAATCTTGCGTTATGTGTCACGGTCATTGACCTTGACACGACCGTGACAAATAATTGTCACGGTCAATGACCGTGACAAGTCGGTGACAAGTAAATTTGTCACGACCTTGTCACGGTCAATGACCGTGACAATTATTTATCACAGTCGTGTCAAGGTTAATGACCGTGACACAAAACGCGAGATTTGTGTCACGATCAATGACCTTGACAAGGGTGGCCGGCTGAAAGGTGACAATTTGGCCATTTTGGTGTAGTGGGGCCGGGGTGGTGGGGGGTGTTGGGGATCAATCGACACACGTATCCGTTGCCGCTGGCGCGGACCAATTACAACATAGGAATTAAAATTAATTAAGTATTTTTTTGTTAAGGTTCATTAAAAAGTTCATCTTTTTTGCCAGGGGATACATGTAGATATATATACGGTATTGCTCTTGTGCGGACTGTCCCTCATTTTAACAGTTCGGAGTCTACATGTGTCACCTGGCAATGAACCTAGAAAATATTGACTAAATTATAGCCACGCTCTCTCTCTTTTCTAGTCTCACTGCCCTGTGACACATGTTCATTCCGCACTGTTAAAATGTGGACTGGTCCACACAAAAGCAGTACTATATATATACTAGCGTATGACCGTGCCTGAAGGCACGACGATATTTTTTCAAAGTACGTAATCGCGAAACGGCGAAAATATTCCAAAGTACGGCAAAAATTTGGTTCCCTAACAAAACAATGTGAACGGGATATTAGAAAACCAATTGCCACAAATGAACATGCCTTAAATTGTGAACGAAATATTAGGAAACCAATTGCCACAAATTCCTTAATGTGATACAAATATGTGCATACTAACCACAGAAAATGCTATAATCACTGACAATACAAAGAATGAATGTAAAAATATCTCCATGAGAGTAGTTAAGAACTAACATAGTATTGGGCACGTAGTGTATAATAAAACTTTGCGCAAGTTCCATTCATAAAACGATATTTTACAAAAATTGGACAGAGTTTCCTTTGTTTATATGACTATCCACATTATTTTGACTAAACAAAATACAATAACAACAACAACAACAACAACAACAACAACAACAACAACAACAACAACAATAATAATAATAATAATAATAATAATAATAATAATAATAATAATAATAATAATAATAATAATAATAATAATAATAATAATAATAGTCCATCTTGAACCTCGCATATATCACCAACTATTTAACTCGGAAAACAGCACGTATCACAATAGAAAATTCCAAGTTTAGAAGAAAATTCTATTTACACCTGGTCATAATGCCGAAATTGCACATTAATACTATAAACAATCTCATCACAACCAAAGCATATTTTCATGGATGTCCACAATTACACCATGCTGCCTGTATCGTCCACGTGAAAATGCATATACAAAAAATATATCTTCCTTGAATGAATCCAATAATCAAGTGGATTTGAAGTCTATATGCCTCTGATTGACACGACTAACCTGCGTAGATGATAATTGGACCATTAATAGGACATCCCAGACCATTACCGATCTAGTGGACCAGATGAAAAACTAAATCCAAGAATTATGTGCATCAGTTATGAATTAAGGAACACTATTGTCTAATGAGAAGAAGGTTATATAATAAATAAGGTTGGGTAGAAGGGACACAATTGTCTAACACTACTATCAGTTATAAGGAACATAAATAAGGTTGTGTAATAAGGAACTCAATTAAGGAACACTACTATCTAATGAGGTTGGGCTTTGCAGCATTTTGAGGTCTAAAATAAGAAACAAAGAAACTAAGGCATAACTGATGACTATACCTTGAGAATAATTAATGACTATACTTGGGCATTTCTTCATCTGAGAAAAATAAAAATACATGCAAAGAAAGAAATGCAATGAAATGAAAGAAAGAAATGACAGGTATCTCTAAGAAAAAGTAAGAAGGTACTTCTGAGAA
This sequence comes from Sambucus nigra, assembly GCA_949130495.1. Lineage (NCBI taxonomy): Eukaryota > Viridiplantae > Streptophyta > Magnoliopsida > Dipsacales > Adoxaceae > Sambucus > Sambucus nigra. The sequence continues at coordinate 376,614,513 of OX422219.1, read as the reverse complement.
AGTATAACTAATCTGCTACAAATAACTACTTATATGCTTCTAAATAAGTATATCAATTGTGCTTCTAAACAGGTACTTCTAAACATGTATAAATAACTACTAATCTGCTTCTAAACAAGTATATCAATTGTGCTCAACTATACTTCTAAACAGGTACTTCTAAATCGGTATAAATAGATACTAATCTACTTCTAAATAAGTATATCAATTGTGCTTCTAAACAAGTATATCAATTGTGCTCAGTTTAAAAAATGAGGATTTCATGCAGAATGCGGATTAAAAATGAGGATTTGAGTTAAAAAAATTGAGGATTTTCAATTTAAAAATGTAGATTAGAAAAATGTGTTGAATGCAATCAATTTTTCTAAAAGTATAATAAAAGTAGGAGAAAATCAACTTGTTCGAGTTTTAGCAAATCTCAACAATAAAAATGTACCAAAATTATACTTCAAACTCAACGATTTTAACAAATCAACTTGTTCATAACGTAATTGAAATGTAATACCTATAAAAGACAAATATTTTAAGTCCAACTAATAGCCAACGGATGGAAAAGTTAAAAGACATCTTAATTAAGATTTACGTGGGCATTAGGCTTGTATGGTCTATGAATAGAAAAATAATACAAGGTGATATACTTTATTTAAAGAATCCTTATCCAACCTCGTATCCTATCAATTCACCACTTCAAAAGGTGACAAATTAATAAACACCCAAGAATATTATACCTAAGACAGAGAAAATTAGTTCATGTATTTGATTTCCAAGTTCCAATGGTGTTAGTACATTATACATATCACTTACAACCCACCAAAAAAAGGGAGACTCGAAATAACAAATCTGGAATAGGTGTTAGTCCAAACTTTGCGTGTATGGCAAAGTTTGGTGGATATACAACACGTGTTAGTCCAAAGTGGAAATAACTTTGTGGAAATACAAAGTTTGGTGGAAATACAACATTTATCAAAGAAAGTGTGCGCAATATAGGGTCCTAAGTTAATAGTGTACATCTTCAAAACACTTACCCAAAATTTAAATGGCCGAAACAATCGCCGATGCTAAACACTTCACGGTCTACACGAAACTATGAAGATGAGAAGTAAATCGTTAAAACCTCGACTTCATAGAGGTCAAAATCAAAATACTAACTGAACAAAAAAGTACAACAAAGGCAAAGGAGATCAGAATCATCATCAAAGATATTCACATAGTGTTTATATGGAGAAAGTTTCACTCACTCGGCTCTGTACATTTTAACATTAAGTGGGATCTCCTGTTTGATGGGATGGACTTATTCCAAACTCTCGAGTTTGATGTCATGGGGCAGCATCCCCTGTTTCATTGATTAGAAGAAAAAGATGTAAGCGGTAAAAGTATTTATCAACACAACCTACAAAAAAAATGATATGTTGTTGTAGGTTGTGCTAATATGCTGTTGTAGGTTGTGCTGATATACAAAAAACTATCAAAACAATAATTTAAATTTTTGAAAGAAAGCATGTCAAAGTATATCAAAAAAATGAAGTAAAATGAATAGATGAGTAAATTAATAAAATGAAATAAAAAGTATGTCAAAATTATTCACATTTTTGGTTGCTACTTTGAGGTGCCAATTAATTTGAGAAAAAAATAACATTCTTAAATAAGAAAATACATGAGTAAATAACGGTATTTATTTTGGGAACAATAAGACAATACTTTGGGGTTGATTATTCCCGTGAATAATTCCAAGAACAATATTTATTGCGGTGCCTCCTTTCGTTGTTTATTCCTGCGACCGGTTCACCGCTTGCAAACGTGATGGCTCCTTTCATTGTTTCTCCCTACATTTGCATAAACAAAAAACACATAAATGAAAACACATAATTGACCACAAAAGATATAAAAAAATGTCAAAAGTCGATCCAAACTTTGATTTGTTTTGGCTCGATATTGGATAGAATTGGGCAGTTGCGAATTAGTTGTTGCTGACGAAGGGAGCTCGGTTTAGGGCACTCGTGATATAACATTTCCAAAGCATCAACCTGAAAAACTGAAATACATTATAATTAATTGCATCCTACAAAACAACTACCCATATATTTCTGAACCAAGCCAATGCTAGAACGCCTGTGTTGGATAAGAAAGGTCGGTAACCTTATGTCAAATAATGAGAGTCAGTGACTCACCGGGGGAGAAAATCAAGGGCCTATATAAGCAATAAATAAGAATAAACAATTAGTACCGGAAAAATAATTAACATTAAAATATAAATCACCAAGAAATTAGTGTTATGCAAAACCCAAAAATTGAATTACCTTTATAAGATGAAACATAGTTAGTGGTTATGTATTGAATAAGAGGTCAAAAAGTATGTATCAAAACCCTTAAATAAAGATAAATAATACAATTAATAACTACATTCAGTTTTAGTGGCACAAAAAATGTGTTTAAAAAATATAATTTTTAATGCAATAGAAATCCACAATATGTAGTGCCAAATAGCTCGAACGAAGGGAGCATCATTGGAATCAACACGTCATAGACCCAAACGTGCGAAAATGAAATGAAGGAATGAACTTCGAAAATGAAAATAAGCTGCGAAAATGAAATGAAGGAATGAAAATAAGCTTCGAAACGAAGGAATCAATACCAATCTCATTTTTTCGTCCAGTATGAGTTTTGATCTGAGTATGAAGCAACAAAGTCGGTATGAGCTCCGATCTGCGAAATGAAATGAAGGAACAAAGTCACTTTTTGGAAATATTTAATAGATTTGTAAAAAAAGAAATATACCTGATCCAGTGGAGATCAGGTGGAGATCTATTTGAATGAAGCAACGACATTGGAGCATGGAAAGACGGAGCATGATGGGAAGGGGGTGAGCATGTGACGGGAAAAGGGGTGAAGGTGTGATGGGGAAGGGGGTAATCGTGGGAGAGTGGAAATGGTTTGTGTTAGCTCGAGGGAGAGATAGAAAAAGAGAGAGATACGGGGATCCGTGTGTAAAGTGGGGGGTGTTACCAAAATATCCCCATTTTTGAATTAAAGTGTAATTTTGATGAGTATAAAAAGAGGAGGAACCAAATATTTGAGGGATAAATTTGTAAAAAAGGAAGAGATGTGATCTCAACCAAATGTTGCATCCTTCATCTCCCTAAATGGACTCTTTCGCTTCCACCCTTTACTCTTCCACATTTATTCTCATATTTTGTTGAGCCCATCGAGTAGTCCTTAAACTCTATTGCTTGAGTTTACACGTCAAATATCTAAAGTGTGTTGGACGAGGACGACATATGGTTTTTCGACAGTTTAACAGGTGTTGTGTTGCAGATCAGTGGGTCGGGGAGGTATAATGTTAGTCGTCGACAAGTTCGAGTCATGAAGGTGGTCAGAGTAATGGCTCGAGGTTGTCAAGGTTTGTCCACCGGAGTGGGTATTGTCCGGTGGGCAAGGAAGTTAAGTGGGTCGCCGTAGGGGTTATAAGGTTGTGGTCGCCAGAGGCTTTTAGGGGTGAATTAACAGGTGGGGTTATGGTGATATAAGAGATGGTATAAGGGTGGTGGGTTGAAATGGCTTTGTTTGTTATGGAGAAAAGAGAGAGAAGATGAGGGAGATGAAAGAGAAGATGAGAACGTTATCAAAGCTTAAAACTCGTGATACATATAGTTTTTTAACAGTGTTTGGGAGTCTTTATATAAGGGAGGGAGGGTAGATGAAGCCTGCAAGAGCCAAGGTTTAAAGGGCTTGAGCCAGGTTCTTTCACTTATTCGATTTTCCCATTCACGCGATGTTTGATTTCTTCCTCATTTTATTAGTATGGAAATTTTGATACTCTACTCTATTATTTATCACAATTATCTTGATTTTATCATTATCTATTGTTATGAACCCTCTGTTATATGAGTCTCAAGACAACTATGAGAATTTTTTTCCTCAACATTTGGCTATGATTTTTTTCAAACCCTCCTAATATTTAGTTTAAAAATAGTGTATCTGTTTTGAAAGTTGAGGTAACTGTTGTGGAGACTATTTTCTGAGGTTTAAAAAGTTTGGATTGGTTGGTTTGGTTTGGTGTATATAACTTTTTAAAGGTTGTTATGTTATTTTTGGACATATAACAGTTATTTTTGGACATTGTATACCTCTGTTTTTTATGACATATAACAGTTGCCCTCCTCCCCCGGTCGTGTTTTCTTCATATGTGTCTTTTGTTCTCTTATTGCATGAAAAAGCACAAAAATGTCACACATTGCATCTCGCACGCGGATTTACACCTAGTTTATTTTGAGTTTTATACTTTTTCCATTAGTGAAACATTACATTTAACGGCCACATGCAACTCATATAACTTATGAATTGATAAATTAATTAAAAATGTTAAAAATTAAAAAAAATGAATTAAGTTAAAAGTAGAAGAAAAGTAAAATAGAAAAACTATATAAAAAATAAAAAAATAAAATAATTGAAAAAGAAAGTAAAATAGAGACCATAAAAATAAAAATACACCAAAATCCCAAACCCGCATCGTTTTGTGCCCGACTTATAGCTGCACCACCCCACTTGTTTCGGTGGCCCCAAACTGATGGTGGTGGTGATGATTGTGCACCTGTAGATAGCCGTCTTCGCAAGGGCTAAGTGGTCGACTAGTATGTGAGCTTTGCCTTCGCGATGTATATTATATTATTGAATAATGTGGTGATGGATGTGAGATGAGGGGGTGGTGCTGAAGTGTATTTATAGAGGGTATTTGAGGTTTGCATGATATGTACGTGGAGAACGATAGGTTTGTTCACTTGGGTGGCTTTCACAAGTGGTGACTTGGGTAGATTAGTGCTTACACGTGGATTTACATGCAAATACATCCAAGAATGATTTTGTTTGTTATCACCTCTACTTTGAACTTGTCTAGAGAGTTTATTTGGACGGATTACCGTTTGATTCTCTACAGAGAATTGAGATGTAGCTTGGTTGAGTAAAAACTTGTTAACTCTATCGAAATCCAAACTAGTATTAACACGAAGGGTCATGAAATATGAATGAATTAACAATAGATTTACAATATATTGACCAATCATCTATTTATATTATACCTCTAATATAATAGTATTAAAAGTTTTAATTATTGTTGTTGCAGTAATAAACAATTAAATGAAGAATTAATATCAGGAACGAAATTACCCAATTTTTTGAGCAAATAAATCTGGGGCAGAAAAGTATAAGAATTCCGGAACTGGATAGTCAAGAACACGGCTGAGTCGCGGACAATGTCGCTCTCTTTAAGGTGTTTAGCGTCTCTGCCTCCAATTTGTGCCGACAGTTTACAGCCCCGTCACCCCCAGGATAAAACAGCCTAAAAAATAATACGAATCAGCAGCACGAATCTGATTCGCTCAATAAACACCCATTCTATAATAATTGCTCGATTCTATAATTAATCTGTACACGAAGGAGATTAATTATTCTGGAAAAAGTATTCTGGGAGAAGGAAATTTTTTTCAGAACTGTAGAGGAAATTCTGTCTTGAAAATTGTTAGGAGATAACTGGTGTGTAGAAACGGAGGCTACAACCTCTTTTATGGGGCAAAAAGAAAAGAGACGTTGGTAAACAACGTGGAGAAAAATCTGGAAATAGTGGGCAACTCGGTTGAATAAATCAACACGGAATAAAACACGTTTTAATTTTTCGGATTTAATTACCGTTAAAAAATAATTTTTAAAGCCCAAAAAACAGTTATGTATATGTCCAAAAAATTAATTCTTAATGAGCCCAAGCCCAAGACCCAGGACCCGGACACGGGCACGGGCCGGGCCAGACGGACGGCGGCGGCGCCCGCGCGAGTGTGTGACTTGGCCCATTGGGTCTGCCCCACATACCCACAAAAACTTGAATGCCCAAAGGGCTGAACCTTTGTTCTCAAAAAATTGTAAATATACACAACACATTTGAACTCTCCCACCGATGTGGGACACGGAGAGAACCAATTATATGGTTTTGCAACTTAAAACAACAGTTCTCTTTGACAGTTGTTTCCAACAATCCCCCACTTGCAAAACTTGAAAAAATTTATCGAGCATTAATCTATAGAATTGTGCATAAGCAAAGGTGTCTTTCGACTTGAACCTTTACGTAGTAAAGATGATTCAGAATATACTAGAGGAATCGTAGTTTTGAACTCTATCTCTGACAACATCCCACACACAATCCTACTTGGGTGTAAGTCTAATAGCCAGCACGTTACGGCCATGTGCTTCTATCCCAGTATAGTGAACGCTTTAGGAATTTGCCCAAAATATCCATAGGAAGCGGCCACACATCCACATTCACATAGGTGAGTCTATCAAGAATACTCCTGTAGCTAAGTACCCCACTCAAAATAAAGCTATAGATCTCATTAAGAGTTATCATAACTTATCATTAACTCGCTTCAGGATATCATGCTCCTTAGGGATGGACTCGGAGTAAAACCCCGTTCTATTTTAATTAATAATCGCATGATTCAACCCATATCCCTTGTGACTTGTTATTACCCTTTGAACATATTTCTTGGGATCTTCAGTCTATATATTGGGTTACCATCACAAATGACTCATTTATCCAAGGGCTTAAGTCCCATCCCTTTCGTGGTGTTCCACACCTTCTCCCTAGCTAGTTCTTTCGTCAAAAGATCATCTAAGTTCTGTTCAGACCGTAAATGATCCACCCTTATAGCACCCGTAGAGATAAATTCTCTAACAGTACTGTGCTTACGACGTATTTGTCGTTTCTTACCATTATAATAACGGTTCTCAACTTTTGCACTAGCCGCGGTATTATCACAATGAATCAAAACGGCTGGAATCGGCCTTTCCCATAATGGGATATCTGACAGGAGGTTTCTTAACCAACCTGCCTCTTCACTAGCATTAGCTAGCGCTATCATCTCAGACTCCATAGTGGATTGAGCCAAAATAGTTTGTTTCTTAGATTTCCAAGAAACTGCACCACCAGCGATGCTAAATATACATTCACTAGTAGCCTTAGAATCATCAGATAGGATGTTCCAATCTGTATCACTAAATCCTTCAAGGACAGCGGGATGCTTATTATAGTGTAATCTGAGGTTCATCGTCCTTTTAAGGTACCGCATGACCCTCTCAATAGCATGCCAATGCTCCATACTAGGTCTACTAGTAAATCTACATAGTACTCCCACAGCATAAGCTATGTCAGGTCTAGTGCAATCTGTAGCATAACGTAAGCTACCAATAATGCTTGCATAAGAATTTTGGTTTACACTGTCGCTAGTGTTCTTAAATAACTTTACACTAGGGTCAAATGGAGTACTAGCAGGTTTACAGTCAAAGTAATTATATTTCTTTAGAACTTTCTCAATGTAATGAGATTGATCCAAAGAAAGTCCCTTTTCTGACCTAGTAATATTAATTCCTAATATTACATTAGCTTCACCCAAATCCTTCATATCAAAGTTGGCACATAATAATGATTTAACATTTTCTACGGCATCAATATTAGAACCAAATATAAGCAAGTCATCAACATAAAGACATATGATAGTGCAAATGTTCTCAACATATTTATAATAAATGCATTTGTCACTTTCATTAATTTTAAACCCATTAGAGATGACTAGGCTATCAAATTTATCATGCCATTGTTTAGGTGCCTGTTTGAGTCCATAAAGAGATTTATCTAATTTACATACTTTATTTTCTTGACCGTGTACAATAAAACCTTCAGGTTGATCCATATAAATCTCTTCTTCTAATTCTCCATTTAAAAATGCAGTTTTAACATCCATTTGGTGTACAATTAAATCATTTAAGGCAGCTATAGCAAATAGTACACGTATAGACGTTATCCTAGTCACGGGTGAAAATGTATCAAAAAAGTCTACATTTTCTCTTTGTCTAAAACCTTTAGCAACAAGACGTGCTTTATATTTTTCAACAGTGCCATCAGGTTTTAATTTCTTTTTAAGAATCCATTTACACCCAATAGTTTTACATCCAGGAGGAAGGTCCACTAAATGCCAAGTTTTATTTGTTTCCAAAGAATCCATTTCATCGTTAATAGCCTCTTGCCATAAATCGGTATCTAAAGAAGATAAGGCTTATTGAATAGTGTTAGGATCCTCCTCTAAGGTGTAAGCATAAAAGTCGGGACCAAAATCTTTTTCTACACGAGCCCTTTTACTTTTTCGAATTTCTAAAATGGATTCATTATTTTCTTTACTTTTATTTAAAGAAATATTAGTGGATGACTCGCCGCCACTATTCCTCAATTTAAAAGGAAATTTATCTTCTTAAAAATCGACGTCATTTGATTCAATAATTACTTGATTTTTCAAGTCATAAAATCGGTATGCTTTGCTATTAATAGCATAGCCTATAAAAACGCACTCATATGCTCTACTCGCCAATTTTGACCTTTTAGGGTCGGGTATACGTACATAGGCTAAGCACCCCCACGTTCTAAAGTATGACACGTTGGGCTTAATATTTTTCCAAATTTCATAAGGAGATATTTTCATTTTAGTCTTAGGAATTCTATTAAGCACGTGACACACAGTCAAAATAATTTCACCCTACCAATGTGAGGCAGCCCCGGAATTTAATAAAATAGCTACAACTAATTCAATTAATGTCCTATTTTTTATTTCGGCTTTACCGTTCATTTCGGGCGAATAAGGGGCAGCTTTTTCGCGAATAATACCGTGGGTTTTATAAAATTCAATAAATGGTCCAGAATCATATTCGGTGCCTCTATCACTACGTAACCTTTTTATTTTCCGATTAAATTAATTTTCAATTTCATTTTGGAAAATTTTAAACATGTCAAACGCTTCACTTTTATTTTTCATTAAATACACAAATGAATAATCGGAACAATCATCAATGAAAGTAATAAAATAACGTTTGCCATTTCTAGTTGTGACACCATCCAATTCCCAAATATCCGAATGAATTAAATCAAGTGGTTCAGATTCTCTAAAAACAGATTTATGTAGTGTCTTAGTGATTTTTTCTTGACTACACCATTCACATTTTTCAAAATCATTTAATGATAATTCGGTAATTAATCCTAAAGTCCTCATATTTTTAACAAGTCATTTATTAACATGACAAAGCCTAGCATGCCAAATATTAAATGAACAAGCAATATAAGCAGAAGGAGAAATTTTATTCATTGCATCAACATTCAATTTAAACATCCCATCAGTGGCATAACCCTTGCCTACAAAAATTCCATTTTTGGTCAAAGTAAATAAATCAGCACCAATAGTTTGAGTAAAGCCATCTTTGTTGAGAAGATAACCCGAAACCAAATTTTTCCTTATCTCGGAAGTGTGAAGAACATCTTTGAGGATAACAGTCTTTCCCGAAGTGAATTTCAATTCCACATTTCCAGTACCAGCAACCTCAGTGGAGTGAGAATCACCCAACAACACCCTCTTATCTGCAGTCTCAGAATAAGTCTTAAACAGACTACGGTCATAACAGATATGGCGGGAAGCGCCAGTATCAAACCACCACCCTTCGGCACCGCTAACCATGTTGATTTTTGAAATCATAGCACATAGGTCCTCTTCGGTCAAATTCACTTGCGCTTGAGGCACATTGCGATATTTGCGAGCCATATGGCCAGGCTTGCCACACTTGAAACAGAGAAACTGTCCCGAGTTGCTAGACTATCCATTTCCAGGGTTCTTATACTTATTCTGAGTCTGATTTTGATTTTTAAAATTCTGGTTGTGGCTCTTTTCTGATTTTTCATATTTTTTCCGTTTGCCTTTAAAACAACTGGAGTGTGGTTCTTTTTCTGATTTTTGTTGTTAGACACAACAAGAATTTCATCTTTATAGTCCTGTTTTCGGGATTCCTCCTCAATTCTCAATTTAGTAATTAATGACTCTAGTGAAAATTCTTTAGACTTATGCCTCAAAATATTTTTAAACTCTTTGAACAGTGGAGGCAATTTATCAATAATTACAGCCACCTGAAATTGCTCATCTAAAGCCATGCCCTCGGAAATAATTTCATGGGCAATCATTTGTAAATCATGGGTTTGAGCAACAACAGATTTGTCATCCGTCATTTGAAATTTCAAATAACGGCTGACGGCATATTTTTTAGCACCCGCCTCCTTCGTGTCATATTTTTTAAAGAGTGCAACCCAAACATCTTTCGCAGTTTTATAATTGGCATAATAGTCATAAAGTTCGTCACTTAGAGCATTCAGAATGTAGTTCTTGCACAAAAAATCATTTTCCTCCCAAGTTCTAATTGTTTTGCTTTCCTCAACAGTAGGTGGATTATTTACTACGGGTTTGTCAAATTGAACACATGATGTGACTTTCTTTGTAGTTAAATAAAATAGCAATTTTTTGCTCCAACGTTTAAAATGAGCGCCTTCATATTTGAAAGGCTTATTTAGGTTACTGGAGTTAATTTCGTCCATAGCAGAATTTAGAACACCTTAAAATTGTTGTTGCAGTAATAAACAATTAAATGCAGAATTAATATCAGGAACGAAATTACCCAATTCTTGGAGCAAATAAATCTGGGGCAGAAAAGTATAAGAATTTCGGAACTGGACAGTCAAGAACACGGCTGAGTCGCGGACAATGTCGCTCTCTTTAAGGTGTTTCGCGGCTCTGCCTCCAATTTGTGCCGACAGTGTACAGCCCCGTCACCCCCAGGATAAAACAACCTCGAAAATAATACGAATCAGCAGCACGAATCTGATTCGCTCAATAAACACCCATTTTATAATAATTGCTCGATTCCATAATTAATCTGTACACGAAGGAGATTAATTATTCTGGAAAAAGTATTCTGGGAGAAGGAAATTTTTTTCAGAACTGTAGAGGAAATTCTGTCTTGAAAACTGTTAGGAGATAACTGGTGTGTAGAAACGGAGGCTACAACCTCTTTTATGGGGCAAAAAGAAAAGAGACGTTGGTAAACAACGTGGAGAAAAATTTGGAAATAGTGGGCAACTCGGTTGAATAAATCAACACGGAATAAAACACGTTTTAATTTTTCGAATTTAATTACCGTTAAAAAATAATTTTTAAAGCCCAAAAAACAGTTATGTATATGTCCAAAAAATTAATTCTTAATGAGCCCAAGCCCAAGACCTAGGACCTGGACTCGGACACGGGCACTGGCCGGGCCGGACGGACTGCGGCGGCGCGCGCGCGCGTGTGTGACTTGGCCCATTGGGTCTGCCCCACATACCCACAAAAACTTGAATGCCCAATAGGCTGAACCTTTGTTCCCAAAAAATTATAAATATACACAACACATTTGAACTCTCCCACCGATGTGGGACACGGAGAGAACCAATTCTATTGTTTTGCAACTTATAACAACAGCTGTCTTTGATAGCTGTTTCCAACAATCCCCCACTTGCAAAACTTGAAAACATTTTATCGAGCATTAATCTATAGAATTGTGCATAAGCAAAGGTGTCTTTCGACTTGAACCTTTACGTAGTAAAGATGATTCAGAATATACTAGAGTAACCGTAGTTTTGAACTCTATCTTTGACAACATCCCACACACAACCCTACTTGGGTGTAAGTCTAATAGCCAGCACATTACGGCCATGTGCTTCTATCCCAGTATAGTGAACACTTTAGGAATTTGCCCAAAATATCCATAGGAAGCGGCCACACTTCCACATTCACATAGGTGAGTCTATCAAGAATACTCTTGTAGCTAAGTACCCCACTCAAAATAAAGCTATAGATCTCATTAAGAGTTATCATAACTCATCCTTAACTCGCTTCAGGATATCATGCTCCTTAGGGATGGACTCGGAGTAAAACCCCGTTCTATTTTAATTAATAATCGCATGATTCAACCCATATCCCTTGTGACTTGTTATTACCCTTTGAACATATTTCTTGGGATCTCCAGTCTATATGTTGGGTTACCATCACAAATGACTCATTTATCCAAGGGCTTTAGTCCCATCCCTTTCGTGGTGTTCCACACCTTCTCCCTAGCTAGTCCTTTCGTCAAAGGATCAGTTAAGTTCTGTTCAGACCGTATATGATCCACCCTCACAGCACCCGTAGAGATAAATTCTCTAACAGTACTGTGCTTACGACGTATTTGTCGTTTCTTACCATTATAATAACGATCTTAACTTTTGCAATAGCCGCGGTACTATCACAATGAATCAAAACAGCTGGAATCGGTCTTTCCCATAATAGGATATCTGACAGGAGGTTTCTTAACCAACCTGCCTCTTCACTAGCAGTAGCTAGTGCTATCATCTCAGACTCCATAGTGGATTGAGCCAAAATATTTTGTTTCTTAGATTTCCAAGAAACTGCACCACCAGCGATGCTAAATATACATCCACTAGTAGCCTTAGAATCATCAGATAGGGTGTTCCAATCTGCATCACTAAATCCTTCAAGGACAGCGGGATGCTTATTATAGTGTAATCTGAGGTTCATCGTCCTTTTAAGGTACCGCATGACCCTCTCAATAGCATGTCAATGTTCCATACTAGGTCTACTAGTAAATCTACATAGTACTCCCACAACATAAGCTATGTCAGGTCTAGTGCAATCTGTAGCATAACGTAAGCTACCAATAATGCTTGCATAAGCATTTTGGTTTACACTGTCGCCAGTGTTCTTAAATAACTTTACACTAGGGTCAAATGGAGTACTAGCAGGTTTACAGTCAAAGTAATTATATTTCTATAGAACTTTCTCAATGTAATGAGATTGATCCAAAGAAAGTCCCTTTTCTGACCTAGTAATATTAATTCCTAATATTACACTAGCTTCACCCAAATCCTTCATATCAAAGTTGGCACATAATAATGATTTAACATTTTCTACGACATCAATATTAGAACCAAATATAAGCAAGTCATCAACATAAAAACATATGATAGTGCAAATGTTCTCAACATATTTATAATAAATGCATTTGTCACTTTCATTAATTTTAAACCCATTAGAGATGACTAGGCTATCAAATTTATCATGCCATTGTTTAGGTGCCTGTTTGAGTCCATAAAGAGATTTATCTAATTTACATACTTTATTTTCTTGACCGTGTACAATAAAACCTTCAGGTTGATCCATATAAATCTCTTCTTCTAATTCTCCATTTAAAAATGCAGTTTTAACATCCATTTGGTGTACAATTAAATCATTTAAGGCAGCTATATCAAATAGTATACGTATAGACGCTATTCTAGTCACGGGTGAAAATGTATCAAAAAAGTCTACATTTTCTCTTTGTCTAAAACCTTTAGCAACAAGACGTGCCTTATATTTTTCAACAGTGCCATCAGGTTTTAATTTCTTTTTAAGAATCCATTTACACCCAATAGTTTTACATCCCGGAGGAAGGTCCACTAAATGCCAAGTTTTATTTGTTTCCAAAGAATCCATTTCATCGTTAATAGCCTATTGCCATAAATCGGTATCTAAAGAAGAAGAGGCTTCTTGAATAGTGTTAGGATCCTCCTCTAAGGTGTAAGCATAAAAGTCGGGATCAAAATCTTTTTCTACACGAGCCCTTTTACTTTTTCGAATTTCTAAAATGGATTCATTATTTTCTTTATTTTTATTTAAAGAAATATTAGTGGATGACTCACCCCCACTATTCCTCAATTTAAAAAGAAATTTATCTTCATAAAAATCGGCGTCATTTGATTCAATAATTACTTGATTTTTCAAGTCATAAAATCGGTATGCTTTGCTATTAATAGCATAGCCTATAAAAACGCACTCATATGCTCTACTCGCCAATTTAGATCTTTTAGGGTCGGGTATACGTACATAGGCTAAGCACCCCCACGTTCTAAAGTATGACACGTTGGGCTTAATATTTTTCCAAATTTCATAAGGAGATATTTTCATTTTAGTCTTAGGAATTCTATTAAGCACGTGACACACAGTCAAAATAATTTCACCCCACCAATGTGAGGCAGCCCCGGAATTTAATTAAATAGCTACAACTAATTCAGTTAATGTCCTATTTTTTCTTTCGGCTTTACCGTTCAGTTTTTTCGTGAATAATACCGTGGGTTTTATAAAATTCAATAAATGATCCAGAATCATATTCGGTGCCTCTATCACTACGTAACCTTTTTATTTTCCGATTAAATTGATTTTCAATTTCATTTAGGAAAATTTTAAACATGTCAAACGCTTCACTTTTATTTTTCATTCAATACACAAATGAATAATCTAAAAATTTTGTGGGGTTTGTGGGCAGTACCACAAGTATGAAGTTTGTGGGGTTTGTGGGCACAAGATGCCTGCTGAAGAGAAAATTTTGTATCAAGTTAGTGCTTTTCTATAAGAGATCTTGCTGGAGTTTCTTCTGGGTAGCTATGATAACGCTTCAAGGTAGGAGTTGTTTAAGACTCAGGGAATTTCTCGAGTTCTCAATGTAAGAGTTTGATTCATCCACCCAATCAATTCCAAAAGCATGTTAATTTATTAAGTTGTAGATAGTGACAGTAAGTGGATGTGAATCATACGTTTTTTCTGTATATTATAAATTTTACGTAATTATTGATTTTTTTTTTCTAATTTTGTTAGAAATTTGGTTTTTATTGGAAATATATTTTTTTATTGGCAATCCATTTTTTGCAGTAGTTTTTCATTTTTTTAGAATATTTATTCAGTTTGCATTTTTTTAAAAATTTGTTTTCGGTGTATTGAATATTTTTCTATGTTTTTTTTACCTATTTTGGATATTTATATTTATACTTTCTTTTTTTTATGTATTTTCCAGATTTTCAATAATTATTGAGTATTTTTATATATTTACTATAAATTTGTTATTAATTGGAAATCTACTTTGTTATTTGAAATAGTTTTTTCGCAATATTTTTTTAAAACTCTTTAAAATATTCACTAAGTTTTTTTGCGGACTTTTTAAACATTTTACCCAGATTTTTATGTATATTTTTTAGTATTTTCCTAATATTGACATGAAATCTTTTTTTAATTGGAAATATTTTTTTTCGAATTTTTTTTATCTTTTAGAAATCTGTTTTTTATTTTTTATTGGAAATATGTTTTTTTTAAGATGGGAATATTTGTTTACATGTTTTTTTTATTTCGAGATTTTTAAATACTTTTAAAATCATTATTATGCAATATTAATTTATTTAAACTTTTATATTGATTTTGACCAAAATGCCTTCAAATGTGATCATGTGCAGTGCCTGATGTTTTCTTGCAAAAATTAACGGAGTTGGACGGTAGGTGTTAATTGAATGTCATGTTCGAATGATGACAAAACAAAGACTTAAAAAATATGATGTTTATTTTATGGTTGTTTCCATGTTAGTTAGTGTCCATGTGTCTCCTTTTAATTTAGAGTTTATTATTCTTTTTTTTTGATAAATTAATGCTTGTATTAAAACCGAACGCTAAAGGGAGCGACCCCGTATACAGGAAGTATACAAATAAGTAAAACTAAAGAAAAAATACAGAAAGGAATCCCTCCAATAAAACATAGAAATTACATAGCTGAGTGAATCTCTTCTACGAAATCTAAGAAATCCTGTGTCGTGACAGTGATCCTCTCCTTGTACCAACTAAGTAGAGTGCTCAAAAAGATATAACGGAGTCTCTATGGTGGCGTTTCAATGCCATCGAAGCATCTCGAATTCCTTTCCAGCCAAGTCGTCCAAAATATGCAGTGAGGCGCCAGTCTCCAAATCCGTTTGTCACCCATCCATCCCCATGGAGGTTTTCACATTTCTAGAAGCGCCCTCACAGACATCGGCATGACCCAGGTTGTCTTTGTCATAGCTAGAAAAGTGTCCCACAAATCTCTCATCACCCTACAGTGTAATAGAAAATGATTAGTCTTTTCCTCTTCCTCGTAGCATAACCAACGTCGACTAGGCAGATGATATCTTCTTTTCTGCAAACCCTCTAGGGTCAAAATGGTATGTCTTGCCGCTGTCCAAACGAAAAACTTGACCTTTGGCGGCACTTTTACATTCCATATCTTCTTCCAGGGGAAACGAGCCATAGGATTCCCACTCGTCAGAAATCCATAAAAGCTACGAACCAAAAACACACCCGTCCCTCCCCCCTTCCATCTTAGCGAATCCTCTCTGAGTGTCTGACTAGGAGCCGCTTTCAACCATTCTACGAATAAATTTGCCTCCTGTAGTTCCCAATCCTAACCCTATGTACCTTTTCATCTTTTCGAACATTGTTAATATCGTTTTCCTTTATTTGCATTAGTGATCCCATTTTTGTTTTAGTGCGATGCATGTTTCAAAAACAAACAAACAAACAAAAAAGATCTTGATGCCAAAATTATATATATAATATATACTATGTTTGACTACATATAGAATTGAATGCGCTCTTTGAGATTGACTATTTCTGTGAATTATCTAGTATACACTAAATAATATAGTCATTTTACAAGAAAATAGTTGTTATAACGGTTGAAGTTAAACAACCGTGATTTTGATTTCTTTTTTTTATTAATTTTTTTTACCACAAAATGTTTGTACAATTTAATTTTTTATCGTAATCCGCTCACGATAATCAATTATCACCGACGGTAAACTGTCTTAACTGACTACATCTTAAAGAATTTTGTTTAAGAAATTTGGAGTGTATTTTGTTTTTCAAATTTCGGTGGTAATTGTCTAAATTTTTTTCTAAAACATATTTATATATTAAAATAAAATGTTGCTAATTTGCTGAAGCAAAGGAATAGAGATCAAGGATTAAGGGACCGCATAGACGCTTGGAATTTTGAAGACATTTTCAATATTATAAATGAAGTTTTATTATGTTTTGGGTTTTTCTTAATAAAATATATGTATGGGGATAAATTTTTTTACGAGTACTGTTTGTATATCAATAGTTTGTTAATACCAAGGTTCTAAAAAACGCGGGGCGTGATTGAGGCGTGGAGGCCAAGCCTTAAGCCTTAGAAGCTTAGGCGGGCCTAGGCGTAAAAAGGCGTGAAAAGACGTTTAGGTCTTCTTAATATATTTTAATATTTTTTAACCATAACAAAGCTATTAAAATAAAAAAATTGCACATATCATAAAAATATGTCTGAATATATGCAAATTAAAATACTATTTGATTATTTTGGATGAGATAATGGTCTGGTTTGTAAAAAAAATCTTTAAAAGGCGACATCGTTTCACTAAAGCATTGTTGTTTTTAGAAAAAAAAAAAAGCGCCTTAAGAGTTTTACCAAGAATAAGGCATGAAAAGCGTAAGGCGAGGCGTTTCTTCCAAGCCTTAAGCGTAGGCGTGCCTAGGCGGACCCTAGGCGGATTTTTTAGAACAGTGGTTAATACATATGTCAGTTATATATAATGAAATATTATAATTTTGAGAATATATTTAAATAATATATTTGGTTCAAAAATATTCGTAACATATATTTTCTTTTGCACATCGCGCGGGGTGCATGCTAATTATACATCTAATACAATAGTATTAGAGGTTTTAATACGATTTAATGCTCATAGTTGTTAAACGTAGGAAACCAAACGTCCATTAACCTTTTAAATTGAAGACTTATTCATTTCCCAATAACTCCCTCTAGCCCATTCCCCTCCTCTCTATGCACGGTTGGATTTAAGGGAGTCAAGAGGCTTGGAGTAGAAGCTAAGAGTAAATCTGGAGTGGCAGTTGGAGAGCTCTCCGAAGGTTGTGTTACAAATATTCTTGATTCAACAAAGCTGCTTAAAGGCGGATACTTTTGAACCAGTAGCATCTTGTAAGTTCTTTCAACCAGTAGCATCTTCTACAATTAATAGTCTCTTTTGTGGATGCTGATGGTGTAACCATGTGAGGAAACCATCTGCTTTCGTGATGTTTGTGAAAATGTCTCCAAGAATTGTGTATTCAATTATTATTAGTTTTACTTTGTTACCTTTAGGGATTTTTCGCATTTGAGTATGAGGTTTTGGTGTTAGAAATAGGGATGCCTGTGACTAAAGAAGATAAAACAGACGGAAAGAAAAACCAAGATTGCAAGAGACGTCTGTTTTTAGCTCATAATGCTGACCCGAGCGAGTGATATCTGGTGTTTCTTTTCTTACGTTTTGATGGCGAGTAATGTTAAAATCCAGCATTTTGCACTAAAAAGGCAAAAGTGCTGAATAAAGTTCATGTTAAAATGTTTTAGTCAATTTTATTTTATTTTTCCACCATTCAGTTTTATTACCAAAATTGCATTCCTTGAAACATCTCTCATTAAATATTTATTCAAAGGTTCATTTTGTTTAGAACTTTTATTTAGCATTTTTGTTTTAGAATTGAAATCCCTTAAAGTAAAGCAGACTGTTTTCCTCTGATGTTATAGAAGCTACCAAATATGCAAGACCATTAGGGCCTTTTTAGTTTTAACCCATTTTGTCTGGTTCACTAAAAAATTTATATAGAAAATACTCTTTTTCTATATATAGGGAACTATTGTTTTTTATATGGGTATTTTACATATTTTTTATAAAACATGTTAATGTGTCGAGTCATGTGGTGTCATGATTTAATTGAGTTGTGTATATTCTTGGTAAATAAAATAAAATTGTGTTGTATCGTGTTGTATCACTTTTATTATGTGACATGCCACTTTTAGGAGGGTGTTGTTCGTATTAGATAAGGATGTGTTCGTGTTAAGATTTCAATTCGTGTGAGTTGTGTTCATAAAAGTTTTATATTTTGTTTTTTTTATATCGTGGGGCATTATTTTTTTTTGCAAAAATATCATACGTTATGGAAAACAAAATGAAAATCTACGGACAAATTGATAAAGAACTAAATCAAGTAATAAGCCTATTTTATTTCCTAAAGAAATACTTTGAGGTCATTTATATAATTTATTAAAATAAAGTATTTATCTATGTAGATGTGCTACTCTTTTCTCTCTCATCTTAAACATTGTGTTTTTTGAAATCCAAAAAATGGATAAATCAAATGTCTCTTGAAAACTAAAAATCTCTCTCTCTCTCTCTCTCTCTCTCTCTCCGAATAGAGTTAATTATCATCATCTTTTAAATAAAGACATCAATTAATACGATTTGTCTACATTTATTATTTATTTATTGGTTCAATATTAATATTAGAACCCAAACTCAATTTTTTTTTGAGAATTTTCTTTATTTTTTGAAATTTTCCTCTTCAATACACGGGAAAGTATTAAATGTTTTAATAACAATTAATGAATTCATTGTTTCCATCTTTATTCACGTACTTATCTTTGAAATTTGAACGCCCTTTACTCATTTTCTCTTCCACCATTTAACTCATCCGCTCCTTTATCTACCTTTCAATTTCTCAATCTTTTCCTCTCCTTTCATTACTCTTTACTTAATACCTTATTTCCATAATGCAACCTAATCGAAACTTATCTACCTCATATTCACCATCATAATGGAGATCGGCTAGATCAACCCATTATGTTGCTACAAATTCAAGGCTACGGCTGCAATTAGCACTGTCTTACGCGAGAAGGGCCATAATTATCTGTGAGGTTTTTATTCTTATTATATTATTTTGGTGAATTCAAAGACATATTTGTTATGACGCTCCCATGTTTACAAATTATTTTTGTTCCTTTAATTTCATTTTTCGCATAAGCGGTTTTTGTTTCACACTTACAAAGGAATGTTGGAGCTTAAGAGGAGGACAATGGAGATATGTTAACCTTACTAACTAAAATGGATATTGAAATTATGAACTTATTACATGACCAAGAATATGATGAGTTTCATTTGTAATATTTAGTTACAAATTTAACAATTGTATTATATAGTTAAATTTGATATTTATTCATCCTTAGAATTTTTTATTTTATAATTAGTTCTTCATTTTATTTACCTTTTCACTATATAGTTAGCAAAAATCATAATACGCCCACGCATCGCGTGGGGTACTTGCTAGTATTAGATGATTATGATATCTCTCATTAAATAGATTTACTATTAATTATCGGTAATTAATAGTTATTTAAATGAAAAAAAAACTATGCTATGCTATGACATTAATTAATTGTTATTTAAAATTACCTAAAACATCCGTGTTTTTGCAAATAGTTCTTGTGAAAAAATGTGAAAGTTTATATATTTGCCAAATTTTGCCATGAATAAATAGCTTAGATTTTCAAGAACTACGACTTAAAGTATTATTCATTATGCTTTTAGTACATGCAATATTTTTTTGTTTGTAAATTTGTTCTTATATTTTCTTCCAAAATAAAGGGGCTGATCAAAACTATATGATATTTAGTGTGAATGCTCCATATTTTTAACTCTCAAGGGACTAGAATCGGAATGAAACTATTGATTGTCCCGTCGATCATCATAATTCGCTTATAAAGTGAAATTTTTTGTTGGGCAATTAAATAATCTCACATTGAACTTGACATATTTTCAATTATGTTCTCCAAACAGTATATAAATCTTCTATTTTTAAATAATACAATAGGCAGCAGCTTTTGATTTTATAATTGATAATAGTGACTCCGTTTATGAGGATGTAATTAATTTTATTTAAGTGCATACCATAGGTTCATTTACGAATCTGAATCCACTCATGTAAAAATTTCTCATTGGGGGGACCAAACTCACCCATATTTAATTCTTAGAATTATCACCTAAGATTTTTATGAATACGAGATGTTGCGATGATGTCCATCCATTGATATGGGGTCAAACCTAGGCAGACATGAGGAAGTAATCACTTCACATTCTTAAAATACTAAGGGAGACTGCGGGGTTTATGTGGAAACCTCCCCCCCCCCCCCCCCCCCCCCCCCCATTAAATATTTTAGACTTTAGGGTATTTTAAAAAACAAGATTCAATTCTAGAAAAAAAAAAACATGACCTAGGCCGGTCACAATAAAAATCCACATTCTTAATAATTATGTAGGATCCTAACTATTTTTTTTTTGGAAAATAAAATTTTATTTATAAGCAAAATTGGAGAAATAACTTCTCTAAACGACTGATATATTCGCTAGAGAAACATTAGACAAAAAAACCAGAAAAAATGGTGATTTATAGATATCCCCATTACCGAGGCTAACTAGGGACTATGAGAAATTATGAAATTCATATCGAGATGCAGAAGACCTTAAATTATATTGAAGGACCATTTTTTTTTTCAAAACTTAAAGGAGGAAAAGATTCTAGAGAATTGTTAGATGCTAAAACATTGGCATTCTTTGATATTATTAAGATTGTGAATACGATCAACGCCTGCACTGAAGTATGAATCATCTTCAAAATATCCTAAAAGTTCAAATGAATTGCTGACTTTAGTATGAAGTTGATTTTTTCCCTTTTTTTTTCGGACTGAATCGTCAACAAAAGTACGAGCTTGAGTTAAACTAGTAGACATACTCAAATCATATTTGGTGGAACGTGGGTTTAAACTAAGTGAGTTAGAGATTGGGATTTTTTGGAATTTTGACATTTTAATTAATACTATTACTACATCATTTACATCTAAATCCGAAAGAGGCTCCACACTCGGAATATTTGCTAGTGGTGGCATTTCATCACCTATTGTAATATGTATTTTGAAAATAGGATAACAAATATTTTTTTTATAATATTAGTTCCTATTTTTTAATAAAGCTGCTGGTGCGGACCCATATTCATAAAACGTCAACCAATCACATCATGCCGCCACGTGTTCCTTTAATTAAAAAATAGGAACTAAAAATGAAAACGAAATGTTTGTTGTCCTATATCCATAATCAATATTATTTTAAGTCCTAAAAGCACATAATTTATTATTTTAAATCCACCTTGTCATAATGAGACTGATTTTTCATTGGCAGTTTGATAGATTTGAATTTATGTTATATTGTCATTTGCTACCATGTTAACACCCACAAAAGAGTCAGATTGGTTAGAACCTAACTTTCCTTCATTAACTAAATGTAAACTTTCATGAGCTGCCACGATGTCATTAATCTTAAAAATAAAAGTTTTTTTACCCAAACAAATAACAGTGGTTGGACTTTCTACGGCTTTGATGAGATAACTATTTTCTTGACCCATGAAAACAATATTTGGAGAGTTTGTTTCCATTTGAAATTCTTGTTGATCTTTCTCGTTTCTGTTGTTATCTCCACCCAAATGTAAATTCTTATCGTCCGAATCTGATGCAGTGATATTACTTGGATTAAAATGAAAATTGGTGTCTCGAGATTCTTTGAAAATTGAGTACTGCTTCGGTTGCATTGTTTGTTCAGAAACCCCTTTTGTGTTGTGTAATACTGGAGTAAACGTCCACTATCTTTTAAACGTTGAATTATTTTTTTGACCATCTACAACTTCTATACTTTTCTTCATCTTCTTAAAAGCATCCAATGAGTCGCGAACATGCTTTTTAATGTTTGTGCAAGTAGATATAGGTTGCCCTACACTACAACAATACTCATAAAATAAAAGACGAGTGTTCAACTTCAATATTTATATTAATATGAATGTCATCTCCTTCAATCACTACCACATGAGGTAACCCATAACCAAAGTCCACTTTTACTAGAACACATGCAGATAGACCATATTTCTGCTCCAATGTTAATTGATAACTATGAATTGGCATCCTAACACCTTGAGCAATTTTGAACAACAATTTAGGATGCCAATATTCACCAAGAAAATCCATAAACCTCACCTAAACATTAGACCTTAAAGACACAAAAATGGATGGAGAAAAATTGGAACACCATTGTATAAGCTTAAAGAAACCGATCCCAATTCTTAAAGGACCTAGTATCCATGATTTTTGTATATCCTCCTTAGATTCAAAATATAAACAGTAGAAACCCTTACCTTTCGGAGTCAGGGGTGGAGCATTTTATATTGGGGCGAGCAAAGATGTAACTTATATATTATTTGAATAAAACAAATGCAAATACTAAAATACTTAGACAATAGCATATCAAAAACATCAATTCAAAATAGACAAAAGAGCATTTTTCGCTATTTCTAGTCACATGTGACACAAAAAAATACATTATATGAGCTAATGAAGTTGAACCATGCGATCCTTTCATGAATCAAAATCATCTATTAACAAATCCAAATCAATGTCTTCAGCAAGCTCTCTTTCAATTGTGAGTATCATGCAATCTTCTAGGAAATCATCACCCATCTTGTTACGGAGAGTAGTTTTTACAAGTTTAATAGTTGAAAAGGCGCGTTCTGCTGATGCTGTGGAGACGCAAAGAGTCAATACAAGACGAATCAATCTATCAACTAAGGAATATATATCCCTTTTCCTTGTTTCAGCTAATATGCTACACAATTCAGGGATTGTGGACAATTTTTGAAAACTAGGGTGATTTGGAATATCAAGCGCATAGTGTTGTAACTGACGCCTCAATGTGCATACATCATCTTTGGAAAAATCACGAGGATAAAATATTTCTGCAAGCTTGCATATATCATCAATGTTAAATGACTTGTAAGCATCAGGAGGATTTAAAGCAGAGCTAAGAATAAGAATTTTCATTGCCCCTTCGAAAAATCTACAATTTAACTCCATTATTTGAAAGTAGATCGCAGCATTGAAAGTATCGAGTTGGTAGTGATGATAAATTGTAATATTGTCTCGTTGCTGACAAGAACGTTGAGTGCCTACTTTATAACAACCGTCCATATTTGGGATCTCAATACCATGTTTTTCACAAAACCACTTCACTTTATCATAGAAGGAATTCCAACCAGTTTTCCTTAACTTTTGAAGAAGCTTTTTTGTTGTTGAAAGAAGTTGCATAGCATTTACAATGTCTTGAGACTTTTTCTGAAGTGCTTGACAAAGTATATCAGTGATCCCCATGATCTCATTCAATAAATGTAAAATAAATACAAATTCAAATGAGGTCATCGCATCATAAGTGCCTTTAGCCTCTGAGCGTGTAGGATGACTAGCACCATTTAACCAAAGATTTTCAACAATTTCACAAGATGGGCCAAACAAATCAATTGAACTTCGAACATAATTCAAGTGAGAGCTCCAAAAAAGAACATTTTGGGCCACCAATCCTTTTCCAACTTTGGAACCATTCAACAGTAAATGTCGGCCGAGTGGGTGGATTAGTTTTAAACAAGAAACAATAAAAACAACATGCTCTATTTTTTTCAATAGAATACTCAAGCCAAGGGAATCTTTGAAACCAACTACTTTGAAAGCAACGAATTTGTTTTCCGTCTTGGATGGGTGGATATTCTTGAAGTATAGGTTGATAAGGCCCCATTTTTAGGTATTTCTTTCGAATCTCATCCCGATCATCAACGACTTGTTGCCATATTTGTAGACACAATCCAGGATCTCGAGTGAAAGTGTTGTCTTCTCCAATAGGTTCAACCCTTTGAATTTTAGGAGGTGGCTCTGGCTCGGGAGAGATTGAACGAGTATCATTCATCAATATAGGCGCATGTGAATCATTTTTTGGTTTGAAAAATGATAACAAAGTTTTTCTTTACAATAGAAACTAAAATAATGCCCAAAAAAATATAAATTAGTTAATAATAAAAAAATAATTAAAAGCCCTAATTTCAGCAATAAATGAAAATAAATATGTAGCAATAAAAATCCTAATTACAACAATAAATCCCCAAAATTGATAAAAGCCCTAGTTAAAAATTACCTTGATAAAAGCCCTAATTAAAAATTATTAGTTATAGCTATTGGTATATCTAACAATATATTATTTCTATAGTAAGTGTGTGAGATAGATAATGAAGGTTCAAACAAATTACTCCAACATTTGGAGAGAATATGAGGAGCAAACAGGATACAACAACATTCAAGAATGAAAAATTATTAAGTGAAGTAAGCAGTACAGCAGCAGGGGAGAGAAGATATTAGCGGCGGGTGAGCAATAGCTGTCAGCAGGGCAGCTAGCCGACAAGACTAAGGGCAGAGGAGTGAGAGCAAGTCTCGTGAGCAGCAAAAACAGGTCGGTATCTTTGGATGGACGAAAGGGTTTTTAAATTGTGAGTCTCATGTTTTGTTTTAACTTTAAAAAAGGGGGATGGATGAACCGTAATTTCTCCAAAATCTCCACTGTTTTTTTTTGTGTGTGAGACGGGCTGGCACCCCCCCAGCCCTCTCATGGTTCCGCCTGTGTTTGGAGTAATCTTCCATGGATGTTGGATTTTCCATGCAAATTCAAGTTGATTCTTTAGAATTTTCGTCAAAATTGGTTTACATTCCTTTGTGAAGATGAGACGACCCAACAAACGAGACTTCCATGTTTCCAAAGATTCCTTGTAAACATCCACTGAAGTTTTTATAATAGGAT
Organism: Sambucus nigra; assembly: GCA_949130495.1. Taxonomy (NCBI): domain Eukaryota; kingdom Viridiplantae; phylum Streptophyta; class Magnoliopsida; order Dipsacales; family Adoxaceae; genus Sambucus; species Sambucus nigra. The sequence goes on along the minus strand of OX422219.1, from coordinate 376,589,219 downwards.
TTTCATCAGTATAGATTGGATCTGGAAGATTTGACAAATACAGAGATATATTTTCTAATTCTTTGAGTTTAGAACTTGGGCCTTGTAATTGAATATGTGATATTCCTTTAGCAGTGTTACCATGTTGTAGTATCTGAACAAATGAAGTTTTTTCACTGTTTGGAATTACATAAGCTATCATGGAGATGTCTGGTGGATAATGGAAAGCTAATAGTAAAAGTGTGTTGAAGGTGACTTCTCACATGAAATCATGAAAATGATTCAAAACGTCACTCCAAAAATGTTAAATGATTTCATCAATGGAGTGGTGAAAATTTATGTTAAGTGGGGTTGTAGGACCCTAACTAATCAATTAATTAGTGCCTAGAATTATCAACACAATAAAGATTGAAGAATGATAATAAAATTCTACTTTCCATCATGGCCTAGAGTTCTTCTTGAAGTACAACTCTTCAAGATCAAGAATCTTACTTGAAGTGGACTTCCTTTCGAATAACAGTACTCCTTGAGGTAGACTTTCATGTAATCTGGAGTTCGTCTTGTGTAGAATTGTAATACACCGTATTTTTATGACACGTATTAAGTGTTGGATAATATGTATGCAAATACAGAAATGGAACTCTTTATATATCACACTAATGTAAACTTCAATACAATAATGTAATTTCTGAATAGATTTCGAAAAACTTCAAGGCATGATGTCACTTTCCTAAATACAGTATTTGGCCCACACGATTAACTTCGGTATATAAACGTGAATTCACAAATCCGTACTCAAGATACAATAAAGCAACTTGCACTTTCTGCAACTTGTATATTTGAAGACAACATTTGGATGCAACAGCGAAGAACAGTTAATCAAGTTCTTATTCTGTTTATGTGCACAAAACAAAATAAGATAATTTATATCTCCTGAAAATTATAAGAGAGTAATTGTAAGGGCTGGAAACACTACAAAAAAACTAATTTTTAATAAGGTTCTCTAACTGTCTCAAAAAGTCCTCTTGCCGTCTCAAAAGCCTTTTGTGACGCCATTTGAGACGACAAAGGGACGTCAATTAGACCCCCGTTTTAAAATTTCATCCATTCCATAATATGCTCAATATACTTTTCAACAAAAACTCTTAAAAATAATATATGACATATTTGACATCCCATTTCAACAATTATAACACACAATTTTACATTCAACTAAAATTAGAGTTCATACAAAGATAAAATAGACAATTTCAACATTGTTCCACCAAAATAAATATCTCTACAAATTTTCAGTTATCTCATTAGAAAAAATACATAAAACTCTGTCTACTCCTAACATAAAATAATGTAAGCAATGTAAACTCGCAATCTTGAAGCATACAACCTCCATCAAAATGACTTCAATGACTTGCCTTGTCCAGAAAAGATTTCGACCTGCAATAAAATTTATTTAGTGTGAGTTACCTTAAACAAGAAAGTAATCGTTTTTAATAGTACCTATATAGATGACAATATTTAAAGAGAAATTTACAAATAGGTCATTTAGTAACAATTTATAATCATTTAAGGATAATTTATTGTTAGGCTCACTTGTTATGTCATTAGCGTGGACTTTTACAAGAAGAGAATTAGTGGACCAAAGTGTTTAAAATTTGTCAAAATTCCTTTAGTGTTTAAAATTTGTTTGTGAGGTACCTAAAAGTACTTTCCCCATCTTTAAAAACTTTATCAAATTTGTATATCTTTACATGATTAACTTTTAAACACTTAGTATTTCTAAAAAAAATCGATAGAGTTTCCTTTGTTTATTCATGAAAACCAACCTGTTTAAACATAAAAATTAACTAAAAAACGACAGAAATAGCCACAACATTATAAACAACTAAGGGCGGAATAGCCACAATATATATCCTACCTAACACTCCATAGTATTACCTAGCACATTAGAATTCAAAGGACCAATATATGTACGCTGCAATGGGAAGAAAAGAGCACCAAAAAAGCCCACCACATAAATACTATGGAGTTTAATTAACCTCTTAAGCCTTCTGACAGTAGGCTTGTTGACAATACCTCTGGTATTCCAAAAAAGAAACTTTATTTTTTAGTAAAAGAGCATGAGTTAACTTTTGAGCGGGTGGAACTGCTTCTAGGTCTGGTTGTGATTGAAGGTGGCTCCACGCACAATTTGTTTTTCTTCTTCTTCTTCTTCTTTGTACTTTTTGGGGCCTCATCCACCTCCCAAGAAAATAATACTAAGAAGTTATTAGGATAACCTGAACATGTCAATGGAACTAATTGATAGCTTTAATTATTAATGTTAAAACAAAATAAAAAGAAATAGTCTAAACAAATTCATATTAATTTGAAATCTAAGCAAGTACTTACTACCCTATGTTGACAAAAAAATAATTTGAATGTTCTACTGGTTATCATCTACTATTAAAAAATTTAATCACAAACTCAAAGCTCCCCTAAAAACCTTTGGCATCATGCTGGTGAAACCCCCTCCTTCCCATGGTCAATATGCGACACCTCAAAGATTCATCATCAGAAATCACCTATTATTCAAAACAAATGATCTATGAAATTTATGTTTAAAGTCATAGGTCCATTACTGAATTGAACATATAAGATTATCAAAAAATGTGAGGGGAAAACAGTATTGCAAAGAGAGAGAGAGAGAGAGAGAGAGAGAGAGAGAGAGATCACTTGTAAAGCGTAAAGTGATTGATGATAAACAATGATTTTTTACCCGGTTTGAGCGTCTTCATGTTGCCAAATAGTTATAAAAATATATCATAAGTGTGCAAGAGTGATAACCACTATAAATAACATAAATTGGAACTGTTACAATGCCGCTATAATGTATGAACACACATCTATTTACAGTAAAATGACAAAAATTCTATATGATTCATACAAAATACTCGTTTATGACAATCACCATAAACTTTAGTTCCTTATTAATGTGTTTCACCAAGGACTGATTTGCTAGCAAGGTCAAGCCACTGAACAACTATTCCACCTGTTACAAGCACAAACTTGCTTATATTCCATAACGTATTATTGGACAAGTCTAAGAAAGTATCCACAAAAGATTCCCAATGATCCATAGTTGCATTATTACCCCCATCCCTCCCTTTCTTTGCTTTGATCGAGTCTTTATAGTTGGGATAGAGTATAAAATTTATGTCCTTTATATGCCTTTGCTATGGGAGATCAAACTATTATGCCACATAATGTTGTGAATGTTGGTTCTAGTCACGGTAATTTTTAGCCTGAACAAGGAAATTAACATTATTTCTAACTCTGCTATTAGGGTTTCATTCTTTTTCGATGTGAAGAATCTCTGTGAAGAATCGCTTTTGAGTTTTTGTAATTAGTATTAATGTCATAGCTTTCATATTAATGTTATAGCTTTTATATTAATGTCGTATTAATCTCTGTGAAGAATCTCTATGGATATGAAATGTCATAGCTTTCGTATTAACACTGTATCAATCTCTGTGAAGAAACTCCGTGGTTACGAAATTTCATAGCTTTTGTATTAATGCCATAACTTTGGTATTAATGTCGTATTAATCTCTATGATGTAATTTTTACATCGATGTGCTCACATAGATGTAATTTTTATTGTTGCACATCACATTCTTATTGTTATTATTCATCGTAAGCATCGGGTAATGACAAATTTGGAGACAAAGACACAAATTGGTAATATTTATTTCACATTTATTTTAAGCACTGAAGACACAAATTGGTAATATATATTTCGCAATTATTTTAAGCATATATATATATATATATATATATATGACCGAAGAAACTGTTTTGTTTTCCTCAATACTCCCTAAAAATGGAAAATTTGATATTGTCTTTAATATGTTATTGCGGTTTGTATGATCAAATATTTAAGGATAACAAGTTCCCCGTAAATGCTGATTTTCTAGGACTGAGCCCAAATGGGAAGATTCTGAGTGTGTTAATGGAGGCACAAAAGATAAATATTAGTAACAAAAAGTCTGACCTCGATAATATGTGGCATTAAACTATAAAACTATTTCATTCTTTTTCTTGACCATAATATTAGATCAGTGTTTCATTATTTTTGTGTGAGATGAGATGCTGAGTAAGTGATTATTTTTACTTTGATAGTTAACGGCTTTGATTAGGCAACAATTTGATGAGGGTGATGAGATATGCGGTGCGGTTGCTAGTGTGCGTACAGGGCAGAATAAAATGTGATATTTGTTAGTTTTATTCCTTGCTGAGTTTGTTTATCCTTGATTTGATCTTCACATTCTATTAATTGGAGCATTAATATAAAATGTGATGGTGCTTAAAAGTTACAATGGATTGGAACAGGGCTGTGTGAATTAGGATATGACTGGTTTATTAAGATTGACTTCATATTGTATTGGGACAAAACTTTGTGAATTTCATTTATGTAATTGGATTAGGACAAGATTTTTGTGTATTGATTTTGTCCTTGATAAATTTTTCACTTAATTGTTGTTATGTATTAATGTGTGATGGGATGGGAGGAAATTAGATGATCTCATATGGTACTAAAGGTTACAAATGTGATGGTGATTGTGATTAAAGGTTACAAGTTATGCTCATTCCATTGTGATGCTTGTAAAATAATACCAATGCATGAATAGAAATTTGATATTTAAATTTTTTAAACTTCATTGTAAGGGACCCCTAAATCAAACATCCTTGACGGAAAATCTCCCAATTAGGTAGCCGAGTGGATAATAAACCAATAAGCACACTAGTTGTTTAGAGTGAATGATCTCTATAGCGTATGCACTTGACTTTGTTAAGGTTTAATAGTTAATTGTTAAAATTAAATGCTTGCAATAGTGTATTTGAGTTTTATTTTAAAATGACGCTTGACTAAGAAAATTACTTGACATATGGTGGAAATAACAAAAAAAATATATTTATAAACTGTCCACTAAATTGACAACATAACATAGTTAAACTAAAGAAACTCCAAACTTTTCAGGAAAAATCAATACACTTGAGTAATTTAGCTAAGATAGCAGATAAAATTGCATAATAGATCTAAGGAACGGATGAGGAAGAGGTTTAGTCCTCCGATGGGTCTTCCTCATACGAATGATGCATGGATTGATTGGCTAACGGCTGGTCATAATCAATGAAATCCCAAAATAGGATACTGCCGGATGTTTTTTGGGAGTTGGAGTTTTCGATTTTTGTTTCACCATCCTCTGAGACAATTTGGAAAACTTCATTACACTCATCATTAGAAGTTGGATCGAGGTCGATAAATGTTATTGCGTTGGGAATTAGAATATCATTATTGACATCATTTTCAGAGTGAAGATTCTTGATAATGGAATCATGTATGCATTCCTTAGTTTTCGCAGCGTTTCGAGATTGGATGATAGTTTCTTCACCATCGTAAGTTTATATTATGGAGTTAGTCTCCAATGCCTTTAGTACGTCCGCAATCTTCTCAAGACGTGATCGCTTATTCTTGTTCTTTGATTGAGAAATCATTGCTTCAAGGTCGTGTTTGCGACATCATGAGGAAAATCTTTTAGCACGAGGACTTGGATGGTCAACGTCAACAATATCTCTCCCGGAGAACATCTGATCGAAGTTAATAATGCGGTCACGTTCATTGAGAACCATTTTAGGCCTAAACTCATTTTTTTGAGTTCATTAGTTAACTAGTTCAAATGACATAGGAAACTATGTAAATAACATATTTGAGGATAATTTAATGAGTATAAATAACTTGCAAAAATATTTCGGGTGGTGGAATAAATTTTCCCTTACTTACAAAAATATGCTACTTACATTTCAAGGATTTGGGGGGGGGGGGGGGGGGGGGGGGGGAGGAGGTTAAAGTGAAGAAAATTTGTGAGTCAAGTAATATATGGCTCATAAATAAGTTGTAAAAATGTTTACAAATATTGAATAGGACCATTGATGAAGATTGCATATTGGCACTATATTTTATTTCAATTATTTCACTTTCATGTCAATAACGTATCTTTTGGGACCATCCATTACAATTAGAGGGTTAAAAATTTACTTTTGTATTATTTAGGCACAAACATGGTTTCCTTACTTTTCTCTTACAAGAATAATAAATATTAATTAGATAGCTGAGATGCATACATTTCCTTACTTTTGGTAATTGTAATTATATGTGAATAATTTTCTTACTTTTGGTAATTATAATTATATATGCGTATGATGTTTTTTTTACCGCTTTTAAAACTATTTAATAATCTACCCCTAGCATATCTTGCATATCCGTAGGGACAAATTACTTTGCTTTTTAATAAAGAAAATTGATTTTTTTTTCAATAAGGATTCTCATTTTAAGCAATTAGTTCCAACTACCATGTTTATTAAAGTACATTTACATATATTTATACTTCTTGATGAAATATATGTTTCCAAATTTACTTGTTCTTCAACTATTTAATTAAATAAATGTATGACAAACATTAACAATACATAACATTTACATAACAAACTAATGTAAAAAATTGTGTAAAAGAGAAAATCCATTCACACTCATTTTAAATATTTACTTATTTGTATCATACCTCAACAATAGATTACCCTTTTCAAAAATATTTTGCAGCCTCCTTCAAATAAGTAAAATATAATGGTAGTCAATACTACATTTTAGATGCTCCGAAGTTTAAGCATATATGTATATATAAAATAAATATTCAGAAAAATGTATACCTGAAAGATATTTTATATTAGATGACTGTTTTAGTAGAGAGAAGGATACGTAAGGCTGGGATTATGAATAATACTGAGTTGGAGACTTTTGTATTTTCCCATTAATGAAGATGAAAATATATGACAACATCGAGATGTTAATTATAATTGGAAGTTGACAATTAGGGATGAATTATACGGTATATGCTGAAGATATAGCGCCGACTGGGTAGAAGATGAATGGGTCATTGCCCAGTTTTGTGGAAGGGGATTTAGATATAACATGAATGGATATTTTTCTGATTTCGTAGAACTAGTTGTAGAGATACAATCGGGTATAAGTTGAATAGTTATTGACAGTAACACCTGGTTTACGATATAAACACCCTTATTTCGTTAATTATCTTTAGTACTAGGATTTTTTTATAAAGGTTAAACATCATTTGTTAAATAATAACTGTTGATACAAAAATTAGTCAGCTGATGTGGAGCAATTATATGAAGACACGCATCATCCAATATGGCACAAGTTCAAATACCGAGCTACGCAGTGTACTGAGTTACTAAGCATACCGAGCAACTTATTAGGAATGCCTAATGACCAGACAGATTCAATGCTTATTGTATTATAGTCAATCTTTACCATGTACAAATATAAATGCCTATTCGATAAATGAACACTATCTATTCACATTGATCGCCTAAAGGCTATCAATACATTATAATACCCTCTTGGCAGGGCAAGTGAGAATAATCAACACCAAGGCAAGACACCCAGTAATACAAACTAGTGGACGTAGGACATTCCCTTAAGGCTGAGCCACTTTAAAAATATCTTGTCTTATTTCTTTACTCATTTTTATCTGTGATTAATTAATTTGAACAAATTTAGTTTTTTACATTAACAGATTGACATCGTCTGTGGGAAAACGACTATACATAGAGTTTTTTACCAAAAAACACATCACCAATGGCTAAAATCCCAGAATCAAGCAATATGAATAATCAAGGGAATCATCCCAACCCTTCTGCACCCCCAAATGCGAACGATTTCACAGGAATCGTAACTAGTCTAGATAGGGGGCAGGAAGTTATGCAAGAAACTATGCGACAGTTAGCTCAGACCTTTCAAAACGGAGTATCTGCCTAGACAGGCCAAAGAAGCATCCAGAGAAGCATGCATCCTCCTTCTTCACGACACACCGATCCACGATCTATGTCACAATCTAGATATAATGAATTCAATTATTTTGAGAACTCAAGAGATCTATCATATCACCCTGGTGTAACTTTTTGTATAAGAATTTTGAATTCTCATGAAGACATCAATCTAACGCTAGAGAGACCAAGTGCTCTGGAAAGGTTGAGCAGACCCTCTCCCTTCGACCGTTTGGGACTCAGGAGAAATAGAAATCCTTTCGATTTACGTTGAGAAATTCTCAATGACCAAATTATTTAAGGGAAGACTCAGCCCAATCACATCCAAACCTGAGATCTGCATCTCGAAGAGAAAGATCCGAAGAGGAAAATTTTACTTGATTTGTTCCTTGGGTAAACACTAATAAGTCAGGGGATGGAAATGATGCATGGAAATGATCTATTCAGAGGTTGGAAGACAAGTTAGGAGAGATGGCTAATGCTAAGAATCCTCTCCAAAGAACCTTTATTGAAGGATCTCCTTTTGTACAAACGATTGTGGATTTTCCCATACCAGCAAAGTTCAAGGCTCATATGGTCACACCGAAGTATGATGGAAAATTAGATCATGTCCTTCACATAGAGAAATATCAGGCTACGATAAATATTTATACTGTCCCAGATGAAATGAGGTGTAGGGCGTTCTCAAGAACTATTACAAGATCTACTCAGATATGGTATAACAGCCTTCCTCGGGAGCGGATTGCGACCTTCCACCAACTGGCAGAGCTCTTTATAGGTAATTTTTGTTTTGGTGCAAATCCAGTTAAAAAGGTAGCACATTTTTTTAGCATAAGGAAGAAAGAAGGTGAAAGTACTAGAAATTACATCACTCGTTTTAACAACGAGAAACTAAAGGTCACATACTATAAAGAAAAGACAACCATCACAGCTCTCATGAGTGATCTTTTACTAGACAAGATGTATTATACCTTAGCCAAGGATCCCCCCAAATCCATGGCTGAATTAATGGAAAAAGCACCCAAAATCATGAACGCCGAGGAAGCTATAGCTGCGAAGAAGAAAGCTGAGGTAAAAGTGGAAGCTAAAGTTGAAGGCAAGTCAGAGAAGAAAGATCACAAGAATAGCGGTGGGAGAAAGCAGTCAAAAGGGAAGGAAACGTTGGATCATCTAAGGAATGATAGAAATTATACTCCCTTAAAGGTGTATATAAACCACGTTCTGGAGGAAATAAAGAACAACGAGGAATTGAATTGGCCCGAAAAGCTAAGGATAACTCTCGAAAGGAGGGATAAATCAAAGTATTATGAGTTTTACAAAGATCATGGTCACAGGACCAAGCAGTGTATAGATCTCCAAAACGAGATAGAGGCACTCATTACACGAGGAAAGCTGAATAAGTTTGTTAATCATCAGAAGAAAGACCAATAACAAAGGTCGACAGAGATCCAAATCTACTTATCGACCAAGAGAGGATAAGAAAAGGGACCATGAAGATGACCATGAAGATGATCCCGATCTCCCAAAAAGGCCAAGATAATCTGAGCGTGAGGTATTTTCGATTCATTTGATTGTAGCATGATTACAAGTGAAGATACAGGAGGAGGTGATCATACCGTTGAAAGAAAAGCTTACCTCAATGAGGCTCAAGCTTGTTCCTATATATAGAAAATAAACCTGGATGAAGAAGATCACCCAAGGAAAGTTAACAAAGATAAGCTGGTCATTGGCTTTTCTAAAAATGATTTTGAAGGAGTCTTATATCCTCATGATGATACTCTGGTGATAAAAATGAGAATAAAAGACATAATCATTTCGAGGAGGCCAGAAAATCTACTGATAAAAAAGGGGCTAAGGCAAAGCAACTCAAGGAGGCCAGAAAATCTACTGAAAATACCCCCGATCAACTCCCACTAGCAGAATCGCCAGAAAGGATGGCAGCTGATAAACCAGAATCCTCTGATAAAGTACAAGAGTTAAAAAGAAGTATAAAGAGATGAAGGACAAGATATTTCATTAAGGGATTCTGTCAGATCAAGGGTTTGATGATAATATTCCTATATGGAAGTTATATGTTGATGGTTCTTCATGTGCAACAAGCTGTGGAGCTGGAATTATTCTCAACATTCCAGATGGGATAAACATTAAATATGCACTGCATTTCCAATTCCAAACTCCCAATAATGAAGCTGAGTATGAAGCCATGATTGTGGGCCTCAACTTAGCTAAATCATTGAATGCACAACAAGTTTTAGCATTCATTGATTCGCAATTAGAGGTGAATCAGATGCTAAGTCTTTATGCAGCAAAAGGGAAGTTCATGTAAAGATACTTAGCCAAGACTTTAGATATTATAGATAATTTGGCAACTGTTCAGGTGGTTAGAATCCCTAGATTGGAAAATTTAAGAGCAGATGGACTTGCTCGGTTAGCTTCAGCTACTCGCACAGAGCTACGAAGAACAATCGCCATTGAGATACTTGCTAGAAGAAGTATTAATGAAGATATAATGATGAATGTTGTAACATTAGAGATGGGACCATCATGGATGGATCCCATTAGAGCTTATATTGAAGAAGGTATTTTACTATTCGACCCACTTGCAACCAAGAGGCTGAAGTACAAGGCTGATAGATATGTTATAAATAATGGAGTATCAATATGATATAAAGCTTCATTATATCCCTCCATATAGAACTCTTTGGGCTGCTTATGAAATTGATAAGTTAACCATTCAATATATTAGTGTAGTCTTGTCAGCAAACTTTCTTTATTCTGCAATGAAGAACTCTGAGTGGATAGTTACTCTGCAAGAGTTTGAATCTTCTACGATATTTTTGCCAGAGCTTGAATTTTCGCCTTCAATTGAGCAGCTTAATTTTCTCAGATCTGCCAAGTTCTCGGCTCTTCGATGCTACTTCGACCTGCTCTTATCCTACCCTGAGAAGTGGATGTGGGTCTAATACTTTTCAAAATTTCCAAATCTTCTCTCAATGAAGCATTTTCAGTCTCTAAAAAGGAAATACCTTCATCATTAACTGAGACTATAGCTCCAGAGGAAGAACCAGATTTTAACTGTCTAAATTCCTCTCTCAAAGCATTATTTCCCTCCTCCAGCAGTTTGGCAATGTTTCTATTCTCCTCAATTTCCAATTTCAACACACTCTCTCTTTTATTATGGGCAGAAATGAATGTATCATAACCCCGAGCAGTGCTTAACTGTTAGTATTTTTATCATATCCTTCATGAAGAAGAGCAGTGGATTCATTATGTTAAGCTTGAAGTTCTTCAATCATTCTTTGGAGATATTCAATCATTTCGTAGTAAGCTACATTATTTGTTACTTCACGATCAAGTAGGCATTTCAAGTACTGGTACGCCTCAATTGCTTGTTTAAAAGCATTAGGACCAAGGATGTCAATTATTTGTGCTTCGGTAAGATCTGCACAACCAACTTTAAAGTAGTCTGTACATTTCTTTATCAACTCTGTATTATGAACTGACAATAATTCCATCCTGGAAATAAACTATCAAGGAGAAGTAAAAACAGATCAACAACATATATATTGAACAATAGAAATTTAGATAAGAAACAAGTCAATTTTATTGATCATAGCAAATGAGAGTACAACCAGAGGTATAAAGTAAATAAAACACAGAGGAAAATAAAGAAAAACTGCTGAAAAACTCTACACCTTATCCTTATCATCCACCACCTTCTCAGTTGATTTCAACGTAGGAATTGGGGACTGAGGCTATCCAAAAGAAGGAGTCGGTTGCTGAAGTTGCTCGGAGGGCAGCTGATGTTGACCAAAAGAAAACATTATCTGGTGGGCTCTCTTGAAAGACTGAGGAACAATAATAGAAGGTGTTTGCTCCATCACCATCATAGAAGATTCATCAGATCCAGCTCCATCTTCATCTTCCTCTCCAATGGTAGGAGGAGGGCCAAGGACATGTTTATGAAATAATTTAGAGTCTTCAGCAGTGTTCAACTCTTTTAGCACTGCAACCCATCCATCCCTAAAGAATTTCAAACTTGCATACTTAATTTGATCAGAGGCAGTAACTAGGGCCTTATTCCACCCTTTGTCCCAGCCAGAGCTAAAGGCATTTTTCACAGAAGATTTTATGTTCATCCTCTCCGAGGAAGTTTTCTCCCTAAGAAGATCTTCAACATATTTTATCTTTTATTTAAGATCTTTGTTACACCGTTCAGCCTATTTAGGCTTGCTCTCATTTTCTTCCTTGCTGGTAATAGTGACCTTCAGTTTCTCCTCTGTCTCATTGGAAGCATTAATAGCTTCTTACATAGCCTTATCAGAATTCTTCATTTTATTTTCCCATAAGGTCTTATCAGCCTCATATATCATTGGGATGCCTCTAAAGATTTTGATAACCCAGTAAGGGCCTCTTCAACTTCATTGGAAGAGGAAGCCACTTTGATAGCTTCATTATTTTCCAAGATATTATTGAAATACACCAAAAACTACAAGACAAAGAGAAACTCAAGTTAGTGTATGAAAATTGAAAGCATAATTAAAATGTCAAGGTAAAATAACACTTACTGATGCAAGGTGTTGGACAGCGAAATCAAATACTTCCCCCGAGGAGTAGAGGTCTCAACATCTCTATAATCTGGGAGAGTTCCAAACCAGATCAATTTCCTGGACAAACTAGGAGTAATGAAAGTTGGAGGACCAGCACACAAGGAAGGTAATTCAGCCCCAGCAGGCTGAGTGGGAGCATCAATTTTTTTTCAGTAAGGCCCCTTCTTAGTCTTCTCAAATGTGCAGACTCTTCAATCAAAGGTGTTGCCTTTTTTTGAACAACATAGGGCTTCTTGATAACCTCCTTAATAGATGTAGTTGCCCCCTCAAATGGAGCAACATCCTTTTTCTTAATCCCCTCAGTTGGGACATCTTCTTTATTCTTTTTTTCCCCTTCAGCACTAGGGACAATCTTAGCAAAAAGATCAGGAACTTTTCTCATCTTTGTCATTAAATCAGCAAGAGTGGTACCCAAATCAGAAGAATATTCTTCAACAACTGAAGGAGATGCTAGACTTTGCTCAAGGTCAATCACCAAAGTAGGTGGAATAACATGCCGAGCAATAAAAGGGGAAGTAGTGTTCTTGTATTTCAACAAATAAGAAGCAGCTCTCACGTGCTCCCCAACGATTTATTATTGAGAGCTCCAGATAAACTTTAACTCTTTTATATTAATATCACTCTCTTTTGGGAATTTTCTTTTACTGTCAACTGTAAATTAAAATTGTAAAAAGCAAATGTCAGTGAAATATTTTATCAAACAAAACAGAGCTAGTTTAAAAATAAAGAACAATCTATCCCATTTCCATAAGGATGACATATGGTACCTTGGTATACATCATTGCCATTTAATTGAGGGAGATTGACCACTAAGGCTCTGTTAACATATCTAGTTTTTAAATAAAAAGTGTTGTCATTGGTGACCCATTTATAACAAAACACAATTCCAGGAATCCGTAGGTGGGTTCCATGTATTTGATTTAGTGTATGTACGCCATTAACTACCCTCCATGTATTTAGAAATACTCTTGCAGGTACAATATCGAAGTATTGGAAAAATTTCAAACACATGGGATTAGGTGAGAAAGAAAAACCGCACTCCGCTTTAAAAATAGAGGGAAACCACTGTCCCTTAGCTAAAGAGAATAAATCACTAGGACAAGCAGGTTCTTCCAAATCAACCCAGGAAGGAATCGAAAAATTGGTTCTAAACTTATCTAATGACTCAATAGTGTAAACTATGGTGACTAAAGCAAAGAAAGAAGAAGGAAGGAAGAAATTTTTATAGAAGATTAAGGAAACAACTAAGACAGAAGACAGAAAGAATATTCGTAAAGAGAAAAAAGAGAAAACAAGGACTTTGGAAGCAAAGATGGCAAAAGGCAGAAAACAATCAGATTTTATCATCTTTATATATGTCACCTCGGAAAACGAGAAAAGTAATGATCAAAGGTGATAACGGTTACATTTTTGATGGCTAATCAGAGGAAAAAGACGCAAATACCCAAGTGTTCTCCAGAATTCAAAACATTTACAAATTTTCCATTTTGCGCTCGAAACTGTTACACAAAGTGGAAAAATTTCACAAGTGTTGAAGGTCTATAATTAATCAAGACATGAGAAATGTGCCTGAACAACTTCTTGGGTAATATATTCCACACTCTCGCATCCAACTTCAACTGTGAAATATTGGGGGCTTCTGTTGATACAAAAATTAGTCAGCTGATGTTGACCAATTATATAAAGACACGCATCATCCAACATGGCACAAGTTCAAATACCAAGATACTCAGTGTACCGAGTTACTAAGCATATCGAGCAACTTATTGGGAATGACAAATGACTAGAAAAATTCAATGTTTATTGTTTTATAGTCAATCTTTACCATGTGCAGATGTAAATACCTATTCGATAAAGGCACACTATCTATTCATATTGATAGACCAAAGGCTATAAATACATTGTAATACCCTCTTGGCAAGGCTAGTGAGAATAATCAACACCAAGACAAGACACCCAGTAATACAAACCAGTGGACGTAGGCCATTCCCTTAAGGCTGAACCACTTTAAAAATCTCTTGTCTTATTTCTTTACTCATTTTTATCTGTGATTAATTAATTAGATGAAATCTAATTTTTTACAACAACAATAACTTTAATTAAAATTGTCCATGATTTTTATACTACCATTACCCTTGCTTTTAAATTGTATCAAGGGTATTTTCATTTTACCCATTATGTAATTATCATTATTTGACTCAAACTACTGTTTCATTTTCCTTTAGATATTATCCACCATTTTGACTTTCGGTAATGGAAAAGCGTCGCGAAAAGTGGAAAATAATCGGTAAAGTGAAATAAAGCATAGTTATAAGTCACATTGGTGAGTAGAGTCTAAAACTATTAATGATAATTACATGGTAGGTAAAATTAAATTACACGTAATATCTATTAAAACTACAATATTATGTTATTTTTAGTATACTATTTCATTAATTTAGGATAAAATTAACTTTATAATTGTATTTGTCATATTTCAAGAATATTATGATAAATTTAACTTTATAGTACAATTTTATGTTTTAGAAATCTTATGTCTAATCAAAAAGTAGGATTTTCAATTTCAAAATGTGCGAATTTGTCCAAGAATCCCCTCTATTAAAAATTCATATTCCTAAATGTATTTTTCTTATTATTTTCTTTTCCCCCCTTTTCACCAGAAAAAAGAGTATGATCCTCCTTTTTTGGAAATGTTAGATAGTATGGACATGTATTGTGTAGACTAGCAGATGCCCCTTGTGGTCATCCCTGGATATACCCCCTCGCGGTGCGGCGGGAGAGGATCCCTCTAGGTATCGTGCGTCCCTGTCTGGAGTGCTTTGGCTGGAGTCGGTGAATGCGGTGATAAATGTAGAGAGATAGAGTCTCCAGTCTATTTTAATCAAAACAGACTAAAGAAAAAGGAGCCATCCCGAAGGACAATATCCAAAGATATACTGATACATACGAAACCAAAATTATTCGAAAAGGGTTTAAAGGCTAAGTTATGAAATGGGAAGGTGTTAGGTACCCATTCCCCCCTTACGGTCTCTCATGGGTTGTTACTGTTTTCCTTTATTTCCCTATGATATGTGTTCATGTGCATACGTAGTGGAGATAGGAATCATCGACTTGTATCATGGAATAGATGAAGCGAGTCATCCATTGGAATATAAATAAAAGTAATATTAGAAAATAGGATTTATGCGATTATCCTAACGTCAATCATTATAAGGGAGTGATAACGCATGTGGAATAATACTCCATTAAGAACAAGTATATATATATATGTAAATACATGGAATTTAAGAGAGTTAAGTCTAAAGAATATGGAAAAATGGGAAAAAAGTAAAAAAAAGGGGCTCGAGTCTCGGGTTTTACCCCGAGACGCCTACGTAGGCTATAGAGGCATCAAAGTCCACGTTGTTCGTATGAAAAACTAGGGGTGGGAGTTATCCCATAAATCCAACCGAGGACTTCTCTTGTATGTGCGTGTGTCCAAAAAAGCGTTTTAGTTGTGAGAATTCCCGTTTGGTTTTATGAGCAAATCCTCTTTTTCTTATTTTTTTTTATAGTTTTTGTTTATATGAAAATAAGAGATGTGAAATAATACTGAATAAAAAGTATGTTAGGATATGAGAGAAAAAAAAGCGCTAAGTAATAAAATAAGTTAATGCGAATTTATGAGGATTTAAGGAGAGAATTGAGAAAACTGGACCTTCTTGAAGATCTTGAGCTTGATCTTAAATGTTGGAGAACAACCCTTACACTTGAATGATGATGGAGGGTAGTTAATTCACCAAGTTTGATGAAAAGAATGATGAAAAGTGAAGGTTGTAAAGGGATTTGGATGTGCAAATGACGCTGACTTCGAGAGAGGTTTTATTGATTCGCCGAGAGTGATGTATTTCAGATCTAGGCTCCCTTTGCAATGAGTTCAAGACCTCCTTTTTATAGGCCCAGGGTATTATCGATCGGAATAGCCCTGGTCCTACCAATTGGCAGTTGCATTTAGGCACAGTGCCGATAGGCAGGGTCTGGGACCTGTCGTTTGGCAGTCTCATTTACGTTCCTTCAGAAAATTAGTCACTAAGCGCAAACCGTTGATCCGAATCGCGCACGGGGTCAACCGTTGGAAAGGTAATTCAGAGACCTTTGAAATTCCTTGGACTGCTCCTGGGACTTTACTTTGGGTCAAATGTGGCTCGAAAGTGCTTGTCAATCCTTTGGATGGGAAAACATCGGACGCAAACGGATCGTCCATTCGCATGGTAAGTCAGAATCGTGCATGGGGTGGACCATTGGAAAGGTGAGGAGATGTACTTCAACATTTCAAAGAGTTTGACTCACTTTGGGGAGTTGACCTTGGTCAACTGAGGCCTGGAAGCACTCGATAACCTTTCAGGGGAAAATGGGTCATTCGTCTGCATGGTAAGTCAGAATCGTGCATGGGATGGATCGTTGGAAAGGAGTTTCAGTGACCTTTAAAGATTAATTCAGTCTCGGTGGAGCTGAAGATCTAACTTTGTGAAACGGATCCTGGGAGTGCTCGATGGCTTCTAAATCAGGTTTCGAGGGAAAACGGGTCATTCGTCCGCATGGTAAGTCAGAATTGTGCATGGGATGGACTATTGGAAAAGGGTTTCGACGCCCTTTGAAGATTCATTCAGTCTCAGTCGAGCTGAGGAGTTTAACTTTTTGGTAAAATAGAGCCTGGGAGTGTCCGATGACCACTAGGTCAGTAACCGGGATATGACTTGGGTTCTCAATGATGAAGGGAGGTGCTAGGGACCTTAAGAGAAGTTAGGGGGTATTAGAATGGGGTGTTTACATAGCCCCTCGATGGGTGAGTTTGGAATGAATGATAGACATCGAATAGACACCACATGATGCCTTTGAGAGAGGATGACCGGAGGGTCGAGGTCGATTCTGAGGACCTAAGGATGAGGATGACCGATTCTGCAGTTCGAAGCCAATTATGAAAGATTAAAGATGAGGGTGATTGATTCTGTAGGTCGAAGCCAATTTTGCGAGCTTGAAGGAACATGCTAGGGATGGTTTGAAAGGAAGTAATGACCAAAGCAATGATGGGGGTGACCAATTATGCGGGTTAAAGCCAATTCTGCGAGCTTAAGGTGAGATGACCAATTCTGCAGGTTGAAGCCAATTCTGTGGGCTTAAGGTGAGACGATCAATTCTGCAGGTTAAAGCTAATTTTACAGGCTTAAGGTGAGATGACCAATTCTGCGGGCTTAAGGTGGTGTTCTAAGACCGAGGTCAATTATGATCTAAGAGAGGTGACGATCGAGGACCGAGGTCAATTCTGATATAAATAAGGTGACAATACAAGACCGAGGTTAATTCTAACCTAAGAGAGGTGACGATCAAGGACCGAGGTCAATTATGACCTAACTATGATGACGATCAAAGACCGAGGTCAATTCTGACCTAAAAGAGGTGAGGACCGAGGTCAATTCTGACCTAAATAAGGTGACGATCAAGGACCGAGGTCAATTCTGACCTAAGAGAGGTGACGACCGAGGACCGAGGTCAATTCTAACCTAAGAGAGGTAACGATCGAGGATCGAGGTCAATTTTGACCTAACTAAGGTGACGATCCAAGACCGAGGTCAATTCTGACCTAAGAGAGGTGGTGATCGAGGACTGAGGTCAATTTTGACCTAAGGTGACGATCCAAGACTGAGATCAATTCTGACTTAAGAGAGGTGAAGATCGAGGACCGAGGTTAATTCTGAACTAACTAAGGTAACGATCCAAGATCGAGGTTAATTCTATCCTAAGAGAGGTGACGACCGAGGATCGAGGTCAATTATGACCTAACTAAGGTGATGAACCAAGATCGAGGTCAATTCTGACCTAAGAGAGGTGACGACCGAGGATCGAGGTCAATTCTGACCTCACTAAGGTGACGATACAAGACCAAGGTCAATTCTGACCTAAAAGAGGTGACAACCGAGGACTAATGTCAATTCTGACCTAACTAAGGTGACTATCCAGCATCGAGGCCAATTCTGACCTAACTAAGGTGACAATCTAAGATCGAGGTCAATTCTGACCCAAGAGAGGTGACGACTGAGGACCGAGGTCAATTCTGACCTAAAGAGAGGTGTATATTTCCTTCAGGAAAATCAGGGATTTTGCTGGGGATACATATTGGATTTTGGGTTTTGCTGGGGAATAGCAAATGAGTTGGGGAAAATTTAGAGCGTCCTTTGGAGGCATTGATGGGGAGAATTATTCTCTGGAATTCCGCTAGGGAAATTACCTCGCGATGTTGTTTTGAGTTGGGGAGACGATTGTTGGGGAATTCCTTGTGTCTTTTGGAGGCTTTGCAAAGGAAAGGCAAATTTGATGCTATAAACTCCACTAGGGAAGTGATTAGGTGGTCCATGTATTGGATGTATTGCTTGGGGAAGTTTGAGACCTTTGGGGTATAAGAGGCGATCCTTAGAGATCCTCCCGCTACGTTATCGGGAGAAGATTCACTTGGCTTTTGAGAGTTTCGCTGGAGAAATAGGGGTTTCGCTCGAGGGAGTGCGAAATTTCCTTGGTGAAGATGTTGTAAATCATTCCTGGGGTGTTTAGAAATTTTCTGAGGATTTTTAGGGTTTTCTGATATTTTTGGGGAATTTTTGTACGAAATTCAAGGGAGGTACCGGTCGGCATGGTGCAGAGGGTGCCATTCGGCAGTGGCACGGTCATTTGGACTGCCACAGGAAGCTAAAGGGGCAGTGCCAATCGGTAGATGGGGGGTCAGTGCCGATCGGCATGATCCTTGGCATCCTATATAAAGGGAGAGAATTTCCTTCATTTTTCAGAACTTCTTGCCTTCTCTCTTTCTATGATTTTCTTGTACGAATCATTCTAGCATTTCGTGATCTGAAAAATGGATGCTTTTGTGAGCACTACATTACATAAGGAGTGGTTAAATATTGATGACTGGGAAAATGTAGAATGGAGTACCAGGGCGCCTCTTGCTTTGGGGAGCGAGAACTCCTTTGATGCGTTCGAGCCGGTTGCGGATGAGCGAACCCTGCTGCGGGAGCCATCGCATCATCGCTCTTCGAGGGTGGTGAACCCTGACAGTTATGTAAGTAAAAATTACCTTTGGCATTCCTTTTTTGTTTTTTCCTCTTTTCTTAGATTTTGACGAGGATTTTCTCTTTTGACAGTCTCATGTTTCTTTGAAGAACATGTGTGCCCGCGGGACGACGGGGCTTCAGGATGTCTGGGAGCATCTTCCACATGTGGTGCATTGGGTGGTATCATCAGTGGGTTTTGGGAGGTAGGCGTCTGCGTTGGATGAGATGCCTCTCTCGACTGCGGTCTTATTTGCTCTGAGGGAGAGATGGTGGGATACTACCCACACCTCCCATTTTGGCTTCGGGGATATGACTGTGACTCCCATATATGTGCAGCAGCTGCTGGGGTTAGATTGTGATGGGGAACAGATAGATGTGGATTGCTCCCTGTGGGTGAGATCGGAGGCAGTGCTGGTGGCGCTCGATGACATGGGGAGGATAGTATCTGGCGATTCCATTTGGCTGTCCCTATTGAAGGATGTTTTGTTGGGTAGGGTGGTTGATGTGGAGGACGGGCTACAGGTGAGGCAGATGGCTCGGTTGTTTATCTTGCTAGCACTGGGGGGATTTATGGTGGCGTCGAGTGGCGACATCGTCCACATATGGTTCTTTCCGTACTTGAGGGTATTTTTGAACATCCCTTTCTATGATTGGGGGAGCTTGACTTTGGTGACCCTCTATTTTTCTCTAGATGAATTCAGTCAGTGCTTCCGGTAGACATTTACTGGAGCCATGTATCTTCTTGAGGTATTCTTTAATTTGCACATTTTCCTTTCATGCATTGGCACGTTCCTTATGCATCTCATTTTTTTATTGCAAGTTCTTATCTTTGGCAGACGTGATTCTACTAGGTGATCGGGTGTAATACCCAGTTGATCGCTCTGAAGGATGAAACTATTGGGAACTTTTGCTGGTTATATCGATGACACAAGGCCAATCGACAATCCAAGGGATCTCTTTCTCTGGAGGCTGTGCGTCAGGTCTTTAATGAACTGACTAGTGGCATGGTAGGACTTTTCCTTCCTTAGTTATGTTCTTTGTATGCTCTGATTTTGTATTAGCTTATACTTGGTTGGGATTTTCAGGTGACCTTTTACCCTTAGGGGGTTGCTATTCAAGACACGGGGTTGACTGGGGTAAACGCACAGCTGCGGCGCTTATTGGTGCATGAGTTTGTCCACTCTTGGTATCTCGGGGAGATATTGGTTCGACAGATAGCTGAGGAAGAGGTGGTGATGCCACCTGCGCATCCTCCTATATTTATGAGGCGGCAGTTGCTGCCAGAGGATGCGAGGATTTCGGCGATGATCGGCGAGTCCTATCTGTTATACACTGATACGGATGCGCCGTATGATTACATGGACTTTGTGACGAGGTGGATGATGGATCCCAGCATATATAATGCCTTGCCTTTCCCTCCTGTGGTTTTGAGTCAGCCAGTGGGGTCCTCCCACAACGGTGGTGGTCCATTGACGTCTGTGGCGGCGACGATTTTGGAGGTTCCCTTCGTGCAGTTGCATACTCCTTTGTAGAACATCCGACGGGATGATGGAGGGATGGTGCCTATATTGCACCATCCTCATGCAATGGATCCAGAGGAGCTGGGTTTGATAGAGGAGGTTCTTTGTCCTACGGTATTCTTTTTGTTCCTCTCTTTCTTTTTGGTTTCTTTTGATTTTTTCTGCTTGATATTGATTTTGCCTTTTCTTGTAGCAAGTTCGGGTGTCCACCACTTGGCTGAGGGACATTAGAGACTGGATATCTTCCGCGACTGCCCATAATCGGGATGTTGTTCCTATTCCTTCTTGCTTGTTGTTGTCTGCCTCATCCGAGGAGGAGTCTAGTTCGGGTAGCGGTGGTGCATCGTATCGTCGCAGGGGGAAGAGAGCGCATCGCAGGGGTGGAAGCTCTTAAGAGAGAGAGAATATGGGTTCGGGCTATGTCCCGTTGTTTTTTCTTTTCCTTATTTCCTGCAAAATTTGATGTAACACAGAAAAACATATATATGCAATGCAATGTTTTTTTTTTATTATCTCATGTTAATGATGAATGAATGAATGAATGCACATGCGTTTTTTACTTTGCTGATGAGACCGTAAAAAGAAAGTTCTATTCAAAATGAGAATTTTTATAAAGATGAGAAGGGCGTATTTGAAATTCTGTGGAGAATATCAAACTTTTTTTTTGAATTTTGAATTTTGACAAAAGAGGAAAAAGGGAAATTTTCCAAAAGTAGCGGATTGTCGATCGACAAGAACATTGTCCTGCTTATTGGTAAGTCAGTCATGTCCCATCAATTCAAAGCTTTGATTAGTACCCTATTCAGTCTTTAGTACCTTGTGGGGAAGGATTCCCTCCGATTTCTGTAGAGGTTATGTCTTTTGTGGAGAATTTTCAAGTATAAAAGAGGTGTAAGAGTGGAGTGTTTTCCTCATACCTTCACATTCTTACTTTCTTGTTCTGTGAGATGTCTCTCCGTGGTAGTGTTGAGTTTTCCAACTACCTCGAGACTTTGGAGGTGACGTGCTCTTATAATGTCGACTACGATGCTTGCAACATGCGTCGAGTTTCTTTATGGGGTAATCAGGACATAGAGTGGAACATGCTGATTACTTTATCGATGTCATATCATCGCAATCCTGAAGCGGTGATACTGGCAGAGACTTCAAACGCCCTGGATGCCTGGCGAGAAGGTCATTCTAACTTTCTGATGGGTAGCCTTGTGATGTTGTTCATGTGGTTGTTTAAAAGACTTCGCCTGGTGATTCCTCTAGAATATCCTTTGTCGACTGTAACCAACTTCTTCTCGCATCCTTTCATCAGCGTTGGCTTTGATATTGAGAGTTGGGATAACTGGTTTATGGAGCATGGGGCTCTAAATTTGTGCTAGTCAGTGCCTTGGTAGGGACAGCTGTTGCCTATTCTAGAGCTGAGAGAATATTCGTACGTTTGGCTGGTTGGTCTCAGATAGACCTCTTTCTATTTCCCTTGGCGGCTTCTGAACCAATTTGGCTGGGAGCAGATCGTGCCACCTTGGACACTATACTTCTTTCCGGTAGGGTATTTGACTAAGCGTTTGCGCATGAAGCTTGACTCTTTGTGGGAGAGTCGGTGTCCGTCGACTCGTCCCTCTCAGTCTGTTGGGAGAGTTTGGCATATCCCCGAGGATTATATGAAGTGGTTATGGAGGACAATAGGTAGTAATATGTTGGCAGTGGAGACTGGATAAAGGTGGCTAGTCTTATTTAATACCATAGAAGGAGGTGTTATGGTTTTTTCGAAGCTGGTTCGAGCTTATTGGTCCATGGAGCGTCCGCGACACTCTATTCTGGCAGGGGAAACTTGGGGACCCCATGATGTAGATGATGATGACGGAGCAGGATCCTCTGGTAGCTGTGGATAGGACTCTAGGAGAGTTTATTTTGTGATAGAAAATAAGTGTGGGGATTTTATTTGGCTTTGAAGGTAGGGGAGGGAATTATCCGTTCCTTTTCTTATGTAATTGTACCTTAATTTCTTATTAGTGAAATAAAAAAGTTTTTGATCATCCAGCTGTGCCTTTTTGATGAGTTTTGTATTTACAATTATCTATACCGATCGCTAAGGCATACATAATCCTTTTGTTCAAGTATATGTTAGAATGAACTGTCTTTCTCGGTGATAAGAAAAGAATAGTTTTTTTTATGAAAAAGAAAGGGACGAGCTCATGTAAAATGTGTGAGATGCCTACGTACCTCTGGGGTTTTGAAATTTTTTTTTTTGCTTGAAAATGGTTTTTGTAGAGGATCGGGCCCACGTAGTTCTGGGTAGAGGGAAATGAAGATTTATTTATTTATTTATTTGTAAAATAGAAGGGAGATGAGAAGAGTCATAGGGTGCCAAGATTTCGAACTAGGGGTAGAATTTCTTGAGATGGTCCAAGTTGACTGGACGAGCCATCTCTTCTCCATCTAGGCGGTGAGTATGGTGGCACTACCGGACGAGATCTTCTTCACAATTTATGGGCCTCTCCAATTGGTCTTGAATTTCCCTCTGGGGTCACAGATGGGTTCTATTATCTCTTTAGGGTCTAGATCCCCCTATCGGACACCTTGATCCTTGACTCTCTTGTTGAATGATCGGTCTATTCGGCGATGGTACCCTTTTATGTGGTATAAAGCTTTCAATCTCCTTTAATCTAGGAGGGTCATCTCGTCAAGACGATTTTGGCACCCTTCTTCTTCGCTGACCTTGCTTTCAAGCATGATGCGTAACGGGGGTTTTTCTAGCTCCACAGGTAGGCCTGCTTCCGTGCAGTAGACTAGAGAGTAAGGGGTGGCCCCAGTAGAGGTTCAAATTGAGGTTCGCTATCCCTAGAGGGCGTAAGGGATTTGGTCGGCCCAATCTCGGCAGTTTCGGTCATCTTACTGATGATGGCGTTGAGGTTCTTCTTGGCAGATTCAACTGCACCATTAGTTTGAGGGCGGTAAGGAGAAGAATTGTGTCTCTATATCCCATACTCATTGACCACTTCTGTGACTTCTTCCTCGAAATGCAACTCGTTATCTCACACTAACTCGTGCGGGATCCCATATCGGTAGATGATGTTTTTCTTTATGAATTTGGCCACTTTCTTAGTGTTCATCACTGCGTATGACTCATCTTCGACCCATTTGGTGAAGTAATCAATGGCAAATATGATGAACTCATGTCCACTAGAGGTCTTGGGTGTAACCTTCCTTATGACGTCGATACCCCAGGTGGAGAATGGCCAGGGGGAAGTCATATTATATAATTTACGCGGAGGAAGATGTTGAAGGTTAGAGAACTGTTAGCATTTTAGGCATCTTCGAACATAGGCGGTGTAATCCTGGACCCTGATGGTCCAGTAGTAGCCTTATCGGATGATCTTCTTGGAAAGCATGTGACCGTTCATATGGGGTTCTCATTCCCCACTTTGGATTATCTGCATTACCTCTTCAATGTCAGCCCCTGCGATGCAGTGTAGATGGGTTCCATCGAAGTTTCTCTTAAACAGTACTTTGCGACGAATGATGTACTAGGTGGTCGATCTTCAAAGAGTTGCTCGATCTTTCTTATTGGAACCCTTGGGATACTTATTATGCTTGAGGAGGCGCCAGATGTCATGGCTAGCTCGGGATCTTCTATGGTGATGAGCTCAATGTGGTAGCAGTGGGTTGGCTTATTTTTCTTTTATACTAAGAAGGGGGCCTTTGTTATTCCTTCGGGCATGTCAACCATGGAGGCCAAGGTAGCAAGGGCATCGACTAGGTTATTCTTTTCTCGGGATAATTAATGGAAGGTTATATCTTGGAATTGAGAGGCTAGTTCTTCTAAGTGGGCACGGAAGTGTTGGAGCTTCTTGTCATTGACTTTTCACTTTCTGAGCACTTGACCGGTGATGAACGAGGAATCCCCGTAGACATCTAGGTGTTGGATACCTTTCTTGAGAGAAACTTTGAGGCATACCGTGCATGCCTCATATTTAGTTATGTTATTGGTGTAAGGGAAATCTAATCTGATGGCGATGGGAGTGTTGGAGTCATCTAGGGAAATCATAAGTATCCCAATGCCATATCCCTTTTTGTTGGCAGCGCCGTCGAAGAACATTTGCCACCAGAGATTATCCCGGGTATTTTAGAGGATGTTTTAATCTGGGAATTCGGAGATCCAGACATCAGCTTCATCCATGGGGTAATCAGCGAGGTAGTCAGATATAGCTCTTCCTTTCATGGCTTTCTGCGTGACGTACACGATATCGAACTCGGTTAGTAGCATCAACCACCGAGCCATTCGGCTGGATAAGGCGGGTTTCTCAAGCAGGTATTTGATGGGGTCCATTCGAGATAAGAGTTTGATGGGGAAGGCGAGCATGTAGTGTCGCAACTTTTGGGTGACCCAGACAAGCACGACACATGCCTTTTTCAAAGCAATGTAGTTGACTTTGTAGTTAGCCAATTTGTGACTGGCGTAATAGATGGTTGTTTCTTTGCAGGAATCTTCAAGGTGTTGGGCTAGCAAAGGCCTAGCTGTAGTGTTAGTTATGGTTAGGTATCAGAGAAAGGGGAGACCATGCTCTGGTGGCATGAGTACCGGAGGTTGAGTCAGGTATTAGTTGATTCAATCAAAGGCTTCTTGGTAGGCCTCATTCCAAACTTTGGTTGAATCCTTTTAGAGGAGTTTGAAAATTGGTTCACAAATGGAGGTTAGTTGGCTATGAACCGACTGATGTATTGTAATTTCCCAAGGAAACCTCAGACTTCTTTCTCCGTTCGGGGAGGTGGCATCTCAAGTATGGCTTTCAGCTTGGCAGGATCTGCTTCTATCACTTTCTCACTGACCATGAATCCCAAGATTTTTCCCTTTGTAACCTCGAAGACGCATTTCTTTGGATTGAGTATCATCTGATACTGTCGCAGTTATTCGAAGAACTTTTAGAGAGCTGGGACATGTCCTTCTCTAGTCTTGGATTTGATAATCATATCATCCACATAGACCTCAACTTCTTT
This sequence comes from Sambucus nigra, assembly GCA_949130495.1. Lineage (NCBI taxonomy): Eukaryota > Viridiplantae > Streptophyta > Magnoliopsida > Dipsacales > Adoxaceae > Sambucus > Sambucus nigra. The sequence continues at coordinate 376,563,158 of OX422219.1, read as the reverse complement.
ATGAATCAGATCGTGTAGGATGGTTGTGGCAGCCATCTGGTAGGTAGCCCCAACGTTCTTAAGACCAAATGGCATGACAATGTAGCAAAAGGTTCCTCATGGGGTGATGAACGCGGTCTTTTCTTGATAGTCTGGGTGCATTTTGATTTGGTTTTATCCGGAAAACTCATCGACGAATGACCTAAGAGCATGACTGGCTATGTTGTCCACGATCATGTCGATATTGAGTAGCGTATAATCATCTTTTGGAGAGATTTTGTTCAAATCCCGACAGTCTTCACACATCCGAACCTTCCCTCTTGATTTGGGCAAATGCATTAAGTTGGCAGCCATGTGGGATATTCAATCACACAAATGAAGCCTACATTTTTTTTGGCCACCGCTTCTTTGACTTTGAGCGACCATTCGGTGCGAAACTTTCTCAACCTTTGTTTAACCAACTTGTAATCTGGAAAAGTGGGGATCTTGTGTTGAGCAATTTCAGGATCAATGTCGGGTGTATCGTCATAGGACCATGCGAAGACATATACGAATTCCTTTAATAGTTCTTCGAGTTGTGCGTGCTCATGCTCATCAAGGGTAGCCCCAATCCTAATTTCGCGCACTTGGATACTAGAACCGAGGTTAATAACAACAATATCTTCTTCATTAACTTGAATGTGGTTATATTGTTTATTATTAACCTTATTTAGATCAGTTAAGAATTATTCATTTACAAAATCATCATCAACAAAAGTTTGATAAGAATCCAAACAATTAATGTAAGGCACAACAAGATAATCAAAATATTTATTTATTTTATTGATAGGAAAAACAACATTAAGAACCTCATCAAGGGAGGACTCGATTACATTTGAGCCAGGATAAACAATAGAACAAGAAATAGGATAAACATTGGGATTAGGGAGGATTTCAACAGGTAGAACTGGCTCAGCATGTGAGTTGAGGAGAGGTGTATCAGCAGCTTTAATCACGTGGGATGGATCCAGTGATGTAGTGCTTGAGTGAACCATGTAGAGTGTCAACCTCAGTGTCTGTAAGTTGAACGATTCCTCAGAGTCACTTTCCTTATTCTCTTCGGTATCTTTGATGAGCAGTTGTACATGGTGTTCGGAACTTTCGGCCCATGGGTAGCTGTCTTGAAGAAAGATCTCCATTTTGGGTTTCATCTTCTTGTCTGTATGGTCATACCATGGTTCCGAAAAGCCGCAAAAGGGGGACTCCTCACCCTCTTTAATGAATTGTCCATTCAAGGAGTCACCTGGGATAGTCTGGATGCAGTCTAATCTTTTCTTTGGTCGAGATTGTCCGATCATTTTGAGCTCTTGTTTTGATGGTTGATACCCCAAACCACAAGGAGGGAAATCTTTCTTCAGTTCAATAGGATCAAGTATCCCTTGCTGTTTTTGTCCTAGCCCCAGTCCAGTCCAGGCATGAAGTGCATGTTTTTTAACATCTGAATCACATTGACGTTGCCATGAGGGTCGTATTCTGGACAAACCCTTTCTTTGAAATCGTCCCTCACCGAGAGTAGAAGTGGTTGATCAGCGAGGCTAGTAAGGTGTAGGAGGAAATACGGGCATGTTTAGAGAGGTTTAGGAGAGTGTATGGATGTGATTTCTCTTGAGGGATCAAATTATGGGTTTTCTTCTAAGAAGATGGCATCATCATGATTTGGGAGTGGGTTGTGACTAGTGTTTGGCTTAAGATTAGCTGGTAAGGCAATGGTACCCTGATCAATTAGACCTTGGATTATAATTCGGAGGTGAAAGCATTGGTCAGTGGTATGGCCAACAGTTTGGTGAAAGGCGCAATGGGCATCTGCATTGAAGTTTCTTGGGAGTGGATTTGACAATAGACGAGGATCCAAGGCTTTGATAAGGTTTCGGCTTAGCATGGATTGATAAACTTTAGAGAGGGGATCATATAGCTCGGTGTATTCCTTTCGGACTGGGACATGGCGGATTTCTGGTGCCCATGAAGCGGTTGGTTGAGAGATGCTGTTGATGGTTGAGACGACGGTACTGGCAGGATTGTCTCATTTTCTGGAAGTGAACTGTCCAGAAACTTTCTTTAGTTCAACCTCTATTTTAGTAAGACCTTCCTCGATTTCTACTCCTGCTTCTCCGGGAGCTCGAAAGTGGGGATAGTATTGTCCTCCCATGGTTGCTCAGACATGGGGCAAGAAGTTATTCTTCACTATGCTGACTTGTTCTTCCTCGTAAGGTCAATTGGTCATGGTAGTTGTTTTTTCCCTCCATCGGGCTATGAAGTTACTGACTGATTCCCCAGAGTTCTATTTGAGCAGCTCTAAATCATGGCGGGTGACCTCAAGCTCTTCATTGTACTTGTATTGCGACATGAATTCTCGAGCCACATCCTCCCAGATACGAATTCTAGACTCCTCAAGAGACAAAAACCACCGGAGAGCGCTATCTTTCAAGGTTTTCTGAAACAATTAGGCCATCACCTCTTCAGGAGCCCCTAAGAGAGTCATGGAACGGTGATAACTGCGACGTTGAACAATCGGTGGTCCACTTCCTCCGAATTTCTCGATATTCGGTATCTTGAACTTCTCGGGTAACCTTTCCTTAGGATAAAGAGACATGTGGGTGTTGTCCATGTAATTTACGGAGATTCAGACTTGGTTGAACTTCTTAGTTAACATCTTGAGATCTTCTTTGACCTTGTTAAACTCTTCCTCTTTTGGATCAATGGTTATAGGCAAGTTAGCCCCTGGCTAGGCAAGGTTTGGCATACGAAGCTGAGCAGGTGGAGGCCCATTAACAGGAGGGGAATGTGGAGCGTGCTAATATTCTTCAGGAATCCATATAGGCTCGGGTGGACCCATAGAGCGAGGGAATATGGTCTCGGGCTCTTGAGGAATAGGAACCTGGTTTCGTTGCATATCTCGAACCTCAGTCTGAAGGTTATCAATCTTAGACACGAGCTGAGCTAGGACTGCCGCCAGATCTGGCTTCACAACAGGTGCATGGTCTGTGATTTCCATGGGAAGTGGATGAATACCATACTCAAAAGAGATAGCAGGGTAACGGACAAAACTCTAGGGTGATTTGACTGAAGATCGAAGCTAATAAGGAGCTAAGCCAAGGGCGTGCGATCAACCTGAGAAGGCGTAAAATGAGATTTATTTTTTAGAAAAGGAATGAGAATATTTCTGACATTTTTTTTTCTTTTTTGAGATTGAAAGACAAAATTTTTTTTGGATTTTTGATAAAGAAGGGAGAAATTTTTTTGGACTTCTGATAAAGAAGGGAGAAATGTTTTTTTATTTTTTGGGAGACGGTCTCAACATGATTATTATGATTATTATGTTCTCACATGTATTAAATTCTCCTAAATGCAAAATGAAATGCCGAACGGGACCCGAGCTTGGAAAAGTTGGGTTTGTAACATATGCAAAGCTATGACTGGACTTATAACCAGGCTCACGGGCAAGGTCCCGTTTTAAAAATGCGCAAAAATTTGGGCGAGGCCCGACCCGAAATTTCGGCAGTGTTTTGAGTTGAAATCGACAATCTAATATGTGTGTCCTAGGCTTGACACCTATATGCGGGTATACAGCTTGGTTTGGTGAATTGGAAAGGGTTCCCCTCTTTGGCGTGGCTTCCACGATATACGTCTTGCTCTTGCGGGCAATCGGTACGTGTGGACAAGACATTTGATATACCTGAGTGTACGTGAATCGCCTCACCATATACATCGTGGGGACGATACGTGTGAGAGCGAATTCGATATACTCCGCGTACAAGAATAAGTTCCCTGCGATATACCTCCCATCATGACTTCGATCAAGCGGTACGATGCGTGGGAACCGTTCGATATATGTCGAACGTACTTGGCCAATGGAAGGTGAGAGTCATATCGCTTAAGCTAACTGCCCCCTGCCTGACCAACGCCCATAACGAAGTGACCCTCCAGTTATTGGATAAAATTTGGTCAATAACTATGCTCTTTGGTGATATCGTGTGAATCATGCATGATCCTCTTATTAGTATCTTATGATGAGAGTGTCTTTCTTGATCATGCCCAACGGGGAGAAAAGTATGAGTACCAATGGTATACCAAGTATGGGTGATGCATGCAACATGAGGATCTATGTGATCCTAGGTGCACATGGTGTGAGGTGTACATGGAGAATTTTCTATAATAGTGTGAATAGAAGCATAAACATGAGGTACACATGAATAGTAAAGGGGAACATACAAATATGGGGGATATATAAGAAAATAAAACACCCATGTAAATAGAGTCTAGAACTTAAAATAAAAAGTCCCCAACAGAGTTGCCACTGTGGCCATCCCCGGATATACCCCCTCGCGGCGCGGCGGGAGAGGACCCCTCTAGGTCTCACGCTTCCCTATGGGGAGCGCTTTTGCCGGCGTTGGTGAATGAGGTGAAAAATGTAGAGAGATAGAGTCCCCGATCTATTTTACTCAAAACAAACAAAAGAAAAGGTAGACATCCCGAAGGACAACATCCAAAGACATACTGATACATACGAAACCAAAATGATTCGAAAAGGGTCCGAAGGCTAAGTTACGAAATGGGAAGGTGTTAGGAATCCATTCCGCCCTTACAGTTTCTCATGGGTTGTTGCTATTTTCCTTTATTTCCCCGTGATATGTGTACATGTGTATGCGTAGTGTAGATAGGAATCATATACTTGTATCATGGAAGAGATGCGAGTCATCCATTGGAATAACTAAAAGTAATATTAGAAAATAGGATTTATGTGATTATTCTAGCGTCGATCATTATAAGGGAGTGATAACGCATGTGGAATAATAATCCATTAAGAACAAGTATATATATATATGTAAATACATGGAATTTAAGAGAGTTAGGTCTAAAGAATATGGAAAAATGGGAAAAAAGTAAAAAAAAAGGGGGGGGGGGGGGGCTCGAGTCTCGGGTTTTACTCCGAGACGCCTACATAGCCTATAGAGGAATCAAAGTCCACATAGTTCGTATGTGAAATGAGGGGTGGGATTTATCCCATAAATCCAATCGGGGACTTCTCTTGTATGTGCGTGTGTGTAAAAAAGTGTTTTAGTTGTGAGAAAAGTGTGAGAATTCCCGTTTTGAATTTATGAGAAAATCCTCTTTTTCTTATTTTTTTTTTAGTTTTTGTTTATATGAAAATAAGAGATGTGAAATAATACTGAATAAAAAGTATATTAGGATATGAGAGAAAAAAAAGTGCTTAGTAATAAAATAAGTTAATGCGAATTTATGAGGATTTAAGGAGAGAATTGAGAAAATTGGACCTTCTTGAAGATCTTGAATTTTGGAGAGCAACCGGGCACTTGGATGATGATGGAGGGTAGTTAATTCACCATGTTTGATGAAAAGGATGATGAAAAGTGAAGGTTGGAAAGGGATTTGGATGTGGAAATCACGCTGACTTCGAGAGAGGTTTTTGGGATTCGCTGAGAGTGATGTATTTCAGATCTGGGCTCCCTTTGCAATGAGGTCAAGTAATAATTTTTATAGTTCTAGGGCATTGACGATCGGCATAGCCCTGGTTCTGCCAATCTACAGGTGAGTTTAGGCACATTGCCGATAGGCAGGGTCTGGGACCTGCCGTTTGGCAGTCTCTTTCAGGCTCCTTCGAAAACTCCGTCGCTGAGCACAAACCGTTGATCTGAAACGCGTACGGGATGAACTGTTGGAAAGTTAATTCAGAGACCTTCGAAAGTCCTTTGAACTGCTCCTGGGTTCGGGAGTTGACTTTGGGTCAAATGTGGCTCGGAAGCGCTCGTCGGTCCTTTGAACGGGAAAACTTCGGACGCAAACGGATCGTTCGTCCGCATGGTAAGTTAGAATAGTGCGGAAAGGTTAGGAGATGTAATTCGACATTCCAAAGAGTTTGACTCAGTTTGGGGAGTTGACCTTGATCAACAGAGGCCTGGAAGCGCTCGATGACCTTTCGAGGCAAAACAGGTCGTTCATCTGCATGGTAAGTCAGAATCGCGCACGGGATGAACCATTGGAAAGGAGTTTCAACGCCCTTTGAAGATTCATTTAGTCTCGATCGAGCTGAAGAGTTGATTTTGGTCAAACGGATTCTGGGAACGCCCGGTGGCTTCTAGATCAGATTTCGGGGGAAAACGGATCGTTCGTCTGCATGGTAAGTCAGAATCGTGCACGGGACGGACCGTTGGAAAGGGGCTTCAGCGCCTTTTGAATATTCATTCAGTCTCGATCGAGCTGAAGAGTTTGAATTTTTTGTCAAACGGAGCCTGGGAGTGTCCATTGACCTCTAGGTCAGTACCCGGGGTATGACTTGGGTTTGCAATGATGAAGGGACGTGCTAGGGACCTTAGGATAAGTTAGGTGGTATTATAATGGGGAGTCTACACCCCTATAATAAGAGGAAGATTATTAGAAATAGAGGATTAAAGAGAAATAGGGCGCCATAAGTTATCGTGGGAGGAAATTATTAGGCGAGATCTTAAGAAATTAAACGCGAATGATAATATTGCATATAATAGATTATAATGGAAAAAGAGAATCTATGTGGCCGACCCCATATGAAGGATTAAGGTATGTATGATGATGATGATGATGATTCTACATTTACATTCAAAATTCATGTCCACTAACAATTTATCAAAATAATTTTTTATAAAATATAAATCGTATTTAAATTATCACTAAAGGGAAAAAAATCCTAATTGTAATTCTTTCATGGAAAAATAAATAAATTATTTATATAAAGAGTGACTTTATAAATTTTAAAGTGGCCATGTCAAAATAAATTCACCCAAAATATGTAATTACGTTAATATTGATTTCTGGAGTTGGTATTGGATTAGGACTTCTATTTTTCCAAAATAGATATGAAGTTACGTTAATTTGGGCAAAGGAACTTTATCTTTGGAGTGTGTCTTCAATTCGAACTCATCTTTTTTACCTTCCTCTATTAGGACTGGGATTACGAGCCTTTATATCATCCACCACCGTATCCCAATAGAGCCGAGAGAGAGTTGGTTTATTATAAGGACTTGGATAACCCTTTTTTTCCCGAACTCCGTATCTCTGTTTATCCTCGACCTTCTTGGACCCATTCAAGTTTACTTTAATTTTACCATCATCGTAAACTAATCGCATAGAGAGCTGGTACTGAAATGGAGATGGATAAAGAAGAAAAACAGTGGCAGGAAATAAAAGAAGATGATAAACACGCGAGGTTTGGGACGAGAGTATTTCTTCGCGGCCCTAGAAAACTGGTGTTTAAGCTGAACACTCAGGCGGTCCCAAAAGGGTTGATGAAACAACAGAACGTGGGCATGAGTGTTAATCCGTTGTGTCCCATTTGCAGAAAGAAATTTGCGTCAATGAAGTCCGTGTATGGGCACATGAGGTGCCATCCCAATAGAGGTTGGAGGGGCATTCATCCTCCTCGCATCACCCCGAATAATAAGATTTCGTTTTCCTCATCTGAAAACCTACAAGTTGTTCAGTCCAATCAGTGTTTTCCTAGCTGGTCGGTGAGGGGAAGGCGAGGGGGCAAGATTGTCATTCGTCCACAAGAAGAGGATGATGATGATCTTGATATTGAACAGCGTGAGAATTTGAGAGAAGCTGTCGATGCTTTGATGATGCTAGCTCATCTAGATTCTTTGGATTGTCGTACCCCCCAGGAAACAAAACATGAGGAATGTGGATTTGTCGCTAAGAAGCCCTTGGGTCCTGAGGATATATCAAATTCCTTTTGCAATTTCAACATAAACTCCAATACATGATAAATTGCAATTTTATCACATGTTCTTATGTAAAATTTTTGTGATCATTTATAGCATGTGATAATTGTACTGACCATTTTCTTTAAGTTGTATTTAAATGTAGTTTGTATGTTTTGCCACTAAGAACAATATTGACCGTATTAGTTTTTGCTTTTTTGCAGTAGATTTACATACAAAGTCCTTGTCCATTACAATTTATCAAAATGATTTTTTTTAATAAAATATAAAATTATATATTAATGATGGATCTAGTTGACAGATATTAATGAAAAAAATCATAATCATATTTCTTTAACCAAAAGTTCTCATAAATAAAATGTTCCTTTTGCAATTTAAACCTTTTCAAATTGAGGAATTTGGATTTGTGGCTATTGCATTAAGGTGTGTTTGATTATTGATTCAAATTACAAACAGATTTGCATAGTTGGTGTATTATATTCTTCAACCTGAGAATATATTCTTCATTTCTTTAGTCCGATGATTATATTTAGATGTTTTCATATTTATGTTATCGGTATACATTTTAGATGTCTATATATGCATTTATACCCATCGAATATTAAATCGTTTTGCGATAAAAAGTCCATCATGATAATATATTTATACATTATACTCCCTGTATACGGGTGTCGCTCCCTTAAGCGGTTTGGTTTTTATATATCATTTAATTATAAAAAAATATATTTTAGCATTTCATGCATTGGCATTTGACATATATATATTGTCAATCGAGAATCGGAGATGACATAATTTTATTCATAGTTGTTGATATATATGTGTGTGTCTCTCTCTCTCTCTCTCTATATATATATATATAATAATGCTCCTGTGCGGACTAGTCCGCATTTTAAGAATGCGGACCGTACATGTGTCACCTAACGGTGCGCCTAGAAATTATCGCCTAAATTATAGGCACACTCTCTCTCTTTTCTGGGCTCACCGCCAGGTGACACACATCCGGTCCACATTATTAAAATGCGGACTAGTCCGCACAAGAGCAGGACTGTATATATATATATATATATATATATATATATATATATATATATATATATTAAGAGACTTGAAAATATGCACATTTCAAGTGTTAGGTAGCTAATTACCTAATAATGCTCTCATGCGGGACTCCCATAGAAAAATAAGTTACGGACCATGATGTGTCAAGTTTTCATCCCCTTTTCTTTGATGTATTTTGGGGTAGAAACATCCAATTTTCATCCACCCCATCTCTCTCTTTTTCATGTTGTCCTCTCTCTATATAATCTATATTCTCTCCACATGCTCTCTATATGAACTTTGCCAAAAAAAATCACCATAATGATGTACCAAAATCAAAAGAGAGATGGTTTTCGAGTTCCAAAAAAATCTACCACACCATCTCCAATAGCATTAAGGGTCCGTTTCATACAACATTTGTCATGACAAATATGGAATATTTCTCATTTTCCATCTTTTATGCACATTTGATAGCATTTATTTGTCATGGCAAATAATTCTAAGTCACACTAAGGTACTAACACCTTATGCACAAAAATCAGATTTGCCATGTAATTCAATTTTTTTTTTGGGTCTGTGGGGAAATAAATTACAGCCTGTTCTATCAAACGGACCCTAAGTGTTGCATCTTGTAGTATGGGTTCCATAAGGGCACAACACTTTATTGTCATTTCAGGATGATTTGAGATAGTTTTTGGGACTCACCTGCTCAAACAAAAAACAATATGCACAATAAAGATTTGGCCTTGTTGAATTTGATGATACAAAGAGAGAGAGAGAGATGTGGGATTTTAAAACGGTTTGGGTTTTCCTATCCAAAAATATTGGAAAAGAAAGGGATGAAAATTTGCATCACGATGGTCCGCATTTTAATTTTCTACGGGATTCCCGCATGGGATCATTGTTGGCTAATTACCTAACAAAGCATTGTGAGTTCATTGTAATCAGGTCATCATTTTCTATCATACGTGTTCTTATGTAAATATTTTGTGATCATTTGTAGTATGTGATAATTGTACTAATAATTGTTTTTAAAGATGAGTAATTTATATTTAAATGTAATTTGTATGTTTTGCCACTAAGAACCATTTTGAACTTACTGATTTTTGCTTTCGCAGTAGATTTACATTCGAAGTACAATTTATCAAAAATGATTTTTTCATACAATATAAAATTATATATTAATGATGGATCTAGTTTAATAGTTACAAATGAAAATATCCTAATTATATTTCTTGAACCAAAAATGCTCATAAATGAAAATTCCTAAATTTAATTTTAATAGTTATAAAGTGGCAACATGAAAATAAAATCACTCGAAGTATGTATTTAGTTATGCACTCTTGAAAAGGCAGCTGATTTTTGGAGGTGTCTTCTATTAAGACTTTTTTTATGACCTTCCTCCAATAGGTGTCGGATTACTTTTCACCCATAATACACACATATAATTACGTTATTCCTGATAAAGGAGCTGATTTTTGGAGTTTGTCTAGAGCTCGTCTTTTGTTACCTTCCTCAACTTTTAATTTCCCACATAACCAAATCCAAAAGACATGTTTAGCCGAGAGATGTTATAGCTCCCACGAAAAGTTGTCGATGGTTTAACGATGCTAGCTCATCGGGATTCATTCCAGTCTTGTACCCCATAGTACAGAAATCTAGAAGAATTTATAATGCATTTAGACAAATGACTTACATGTGTTATATGTCCTCGGCTATAAAAACATTAACCATAAGTAAGGGCATGGTATTTTTTCTTCGGTGACTCATATAAATATATTTTATTTTTTTTATAATTAAATGTATCTATAAGGCCAACCGTTAAGGGAGCGAACCCGTATACATGGAGTATACAAAGCACAAAAAAGAAAAAGAAGAAAATAAACATACACATACGCCCATCTCAAACCTCCCAAATTACAATACTGAGAGAATCTCGCCTATAAAGCGAACCAAATCATGGGACGTGGCGTAAATCTTACTCTTTGACCAGCTGAGTAGGGTGCTTAAAAATAGATAACGAAATCTCGATGGCACCATCTCAATACCTTCGAAGCAGCGCACGTTCCTCTCCTTCCATATCGTCCACCAGATGCAGTGAGGAGCCATGCGCCAAACCATTTTGTCACCCCCCCCCACCCCCACCCCCATGGAGGATTCCAAGCCTCTAAAAGAACCCTAACTAAACCCCGGCATGACCCAATGGGTCCTAGATATAGCAAAAAAAATGTCCCACAAACCTCTCATTACCCTGCAGTGCAACAGCAAATGGTCGGTCTTTTCCTCTTCTTCCTTGCATAACCAACACCGGCTAGCCAGGCGATATCTTCTATTCTGCAGACCTTCCATCGTCAAAACAGCCTGTCTCACCGCCGTCCAAATGAAGAATCTAACCTTGGGAGGCGCCTTAACCTTCCAAATCTTCTTCCAAGGAAAACGGGCCCTGGGGGTATCCCTACCACTTAATATAACATAGTACCCCTTAACCGTGAAAACCCCAGTTCCACCCCCTATCCACCTCAAAGAATCCTCCCTCGTTGACGTACGGGGGGCCGATACTGAAATAGTTATAACTATTATTAAAATACTAATTTGAGTTAACTTTTTAGATTTATTATAATGTGTACTAAATAAATAATTAAAAATAGTTTTTTTAATTATATAAAGAGCAATAAACCTATTTCATAAAGTGTCGATGTCTTAAACATGGCAACAAAGTACCGTAAACAATATACGCTACAAGTAATATGGTAATGTTCGAATCTTTACTTTAATTAGTATGAATATCTTGAAAAGGTGACACATGAATTGACTTCAATGAACAATGGAGTATTTATTTATAGTGGCAACAAAATTTGTCACTAAAAACTTTAATAGGGTTCCCATAAGATTTTTAGTGGCAACTTTTACATTGTGACTCAGTTGTCACTATAAGTCCGTCACAAAAAAGGTAAATTGTCCCAACATATAAAAGTTGCCACAAATGATAAATATTATAGTGATAACTTTAAAATTGTTGCTAGTGGGTCTGTATTATTGGATTTTTTTTTTTTGCAATTAATGAATATTTTGTTGTCATGAAAAAGTACATGTGTTGTCATAAAAAAATAATTAGAATGTACTTTGTAGCCACCGAAATAATATAGTACCAACCGCATTTAATCATCACGAAATAAACCTCTAAATAGTGACAAGATTTATTGTCACTATTTTTATTAGTACTCAATGAAATTTAGTGACAACTTTACCGTTGTCACTAATTTGACAATTAAACAATATTGTTTGATCACTATTTTTTTCCATGCCTTTTCTTCATAGAATAATACTAATCAATTTTTTTCCATCACAAATTCTATGATTAAAATTTAGTTATTGGAAGCACAATTTAATCTGAAAATATTATATAATGTACAAAAATAGCCATTACATTGTTCACTGATACCAACAAAAACTAAAACATTTTTTTTCATATTTTCCTAATAAAAACTAGTATAATCTCTTTCCCAATTAAACAAAAGGTACGACAATCATTTTTAACCAAAAAGAGAAAAAAAGCACTGCCTTTTCTAAGCTGACTACTCCAATTCGTTCGCTGAACTTCATTGTGACATTTCGACTCTTTGGGCGTGTTTGATTGACATGGAAAGTTTTCTATGAAAAATAGTTGCTTTGACTCATGTTTTGCCTTTGTAGTACCTTGATTGTGAATATTTCACATAAGAACAACACTCATTCACATAATAAATGTTCCATCCCAAACCACATTTTTAGTAAAAAATATTTCTTATCCATCCACCAAAGAATTGATTTCCATGAAAAATAAAAAAAGTAAGACTAGAGGCTCATGTATCAACTTCTCATTCAAATGAACTATTTTCCACCCATTTTTCATATTTGCAATTAAGTGCACCCTTATTGTTAAATATGCCAGAGATGTTCCAAATGCCTCCAAAATGTTCCAAACTGCAAATAAAAGAACGATTGTAGATACTAATAAGCATAAGAATGTTCGGGTTGTAGTCTTATTACTAGTAATCCTAAGCACGTGAAAAATTCTATTAAATACTAGTACGCATAAGGATGTTTGCACTTATCAGACTAAGTGGTCGTAAGCATTTGCGGAGCCAGGCACCCGAATAGCATGCAGTTGCAAACTTTTGTAAAAATATTTGTACTTCAGGGACGGAACCCTTAAGCGATTTTGAGGTTGTTTTTAAATATATGGGTTCAAAAGTGAAATCTTATGCAATTATACATTATGAAATCACGAATTATATATTTGTATTTTCAAATTCTAATAGAGTATTAATTATTTATTAGTTGAGAAATACATTAGTAGATATGATAAATTATTACTTCTGTGATTTGGTAAAATAAAATACATAATTTATATTGTAATTTAATTTTGCATGTGATGCGATTTCGTGTTGTATGTTATAAGTAATTAATTGGTGATATTAATTATATGATATTGGATTATTTGTTATGCGCATAACAATATCATGCGTATATTTTATTTATGTTGTGAGGTACTACCGTGTGTGGTGAAGTTTTACTATTTACATTGGACTCCGGGATGTCACAAGAGCCCGAATATATATTTTTTGTGCTTTGGATTGGGTCAATGGGATACGTGCACCTTTGGAGTAGGTTTTAGAGTTTTTTGGGTAGTATTATGGATTCATTTAGAGACTTGAAATTATGCATTTTGGTGACTTTTGGATTTAGACTAATTTTACGAGTGTTAACCCTCATTAGTTGGATACATTACATACAAAACACAAGCCTAGCTGCCCCAGAGACGTGGAAAAACTTGAGAGGAATTTTGAGTAGGAACAACAAGGTATGAAGAGGGAAAATCACTCGGTTATACCATTCAGTAAATAAATTTCTTGCTTTATCACCATATAATATGCAATTGGTTTATGATTTCAATGTCTTGTATTTGATTTGGGATTTAGAATCACGTTTAAGAATTTTATTATGTTATCCAAATCATATTCATATTGGGTTTAATTGGGTCATTGAATGTAATCGCCCTAAATAGGCGATTTTGTTGGAAACCTTAAACTTAATCGTTTTGAGTTATGATTTTGTGTTAAAATCCATATTTAGGGATGAAATAATTGTAAATATGATTGTCCTATATTAATTTGATGTGTTGACTCTTAAAATCCCAAGTTAAGTGGATTAATTAATGTTTGAGAATGAAATTAGGTTTAAATTGAATTTTAACCGATTTGAAACTTAATAGGTGTCATAACGATGTTATTCGTTGATAAATCGAATTAGAGTCATGATTGCCATATTTATATATATCGTGATTGGGAGTTATTATGTGTTTTAAAGCTTGAGTTTTACTTTAATAAAGTTTTGAGCCTCCATGAAAACATTTTGGGGAAGAAGTTCGAATTTGGGACGTCCGGGTTGAATCGAATTCGGATCGGATTGATTTGATCCTACTGTATGGGCACTGAAATATTTTTGGTTACTCGATTGGTTTTTATCTAGGACGTCTAGTTGGATGTTTATATATATATAAGATGAGATGATGTATATATACATGTATATTTTAGTACTTATGAGTAAACATATTAAGATGTTTGGGTTTAAATTTGGGTCTCGAAATATAATTCGCCTTTAAATTAACTTAATAATTTAATGTGGGGATGTATATGTATATTCAGAGAATATATATATATATATATATATATATATATATATATATATATATATATATATATAATAAGATGGAATGGTTTTTGAAATCTCAAAATGTCTGAGCACAATAAGGGTTGAGATTTGACCGCATCTTCCCTTGTCACATCTACGGCCCTGATTCCACCCCCAAATATTTTAGCCCGCCCAAATGATTTTCACATCCCGCCCAAACTAAACACACTCATTTCTCTTTCCTCTATTGTCAGCTCCTCGGGATTCCCGTCCCCCCTCTCTCTAAACCCATCATCATGAATCCATCTTATAGAAATCCAAAATTGGTCCTCCACCCCAATGCCAAAAGGCCACTCTTCATCTTCTTCTTCCACTCGGCTCAAAGATTTTTCCAGAACCAACTATTGTTTCTTTATTTTGTTGTAATTTTTTTTGTTTTGTAGATATCCATATTCGATTAGATAAAATGTTTATGTAAGTATCCTTTTACTCACATTTTATGTTTCATCTTCATTCTATGTACTCACCAATTTTAGACTTCAACTTTTCAAGTCGTGGTTGAATCAGGGCTATCTGTTTTCAAAATATAGCTGATGGCCTAAAAAATCAATGATTCCAAAATGAAAACTCCTATTTTGTGCATATCGTTTAACCAGTCTCATTTTTATCAACAAATGATATTGTAATAGGGTCAAGGTATACATTTTGGATTTATTACATGTTTCTCTGTTGGTATATTTTCCCTTTTTATAGTGATAACATATATAATTTTCCTTTTTTGTCATGTTCCTTCGTCATGTAGTGTAATAGAAAACTGGGGAACTAGATATGTTCATTAGGATGGGCTTTAGTGTGTTTATTGGTTTTTTCTAACGCAATGCCAAATCGAAACTTTAGATCTTACTTTATACTTCAAATGAAGTTTGACACTTCTCTCATAGTGTACCCACGATTTTTTTTCCAAAAACTAGAGTTCTTCAACGAAATGGAATCCATAAGCTAGTGGAAATGTCTAGGTAAGTTAAAAGTTCTTGACATGTTTTATCAATTTATTAAAAACTGCCATTTAGTTTTAATGTAGTATTTAAGGTCTATTTTTTATGTTGCGTGTTTGAAAAGACATTTCTCTTATACTATACCAAACTCAATTATAATTATCTTTATTTGATTAATTTGTAATATACAAGAGTTCATTAGTTTGCAAACATGTGCAGGTTTAGATGTTGCGATGGTGGAACTAACAGTGTCAACAACAGTATTTCCTAATACTACTTCCAAGTCTCCAATATTGGGAGTTTTGCTTTGAATTTACTTAAAAGCATTTAAGGTAGCTTAACTATTTAGACCTTTATGTGTTTAATGATTTTATCAATCAATGAACATTTTACTTTTCTTATTTATTTTCTACACTGTGTATGCATATGGTCAATATCATTCTGATTGAAGTTGCATAATGTTAACATACTTCAATTCAATTCATTAATATAGTCATTTTTTGTATTTAGGATGATCATATCCAAAAGGTAATTCGAAAAAGGATGCATTGATGGACTACGATTTGTTATTGGTGTGATTCTTTTCAACCTAGAATACCATAGAAATTGCATGAATTCACTATTATATTGTATTATTCCACTGTGGCCATCCCCGGATATACCCCCTCGCGGCGCGGCAGGAAAGGACCCCTCTAGGTTTCACGCTTCCCTATGGGGAGCGCTTTGGCCGGTGTTGGTGAATGAGGTGAAAAATGTAGAGAGATAGAGTCGCCGATCTATTTTACTCAAAACAGACAAAAGAAAAGGGAGACATCCCGAAGGACAACATCCAAAGACATACTGATACATACGAAACCAAAATGATTCGAAAAGGGTCCGAAGGCTAAGTTACGAAATGGGAAGGTGTTAGGCATCCATTCTGCCCTTACAGTTTCTCATGGGTTGTTGCTATTTTCCTTTATTTCCCGTGATATGTGTGCATGTGTATACGTAGTGTAGATAGGAATCATCTACTTGTATCATGGAAGAGATGAAGCGAGTCATCCATTGGAATAACTAAAAGTAATATTAGAAAATAGGATTTATGTGATTATTCTAGCGTCGATCATTATAAGGGAGTGATAACGCATGTGGAATAATAATCCATTAAGAAAAAGTATATATATATATATATATATATGTAAATATATGGAATTTAAGAGAGTTAAGTCTAAAGAATATGGAAAAATGGGAAAAGAGAAAAAAAGGGGGGGGGGGGGGGGGGGGGCTCGAGTCTCGGGTTTTACTCCGAGACGCCTACATAGCCTATAGAGGCATCAAAGTCCACATAGTTCGTACGCAAAATGAGGGGTAGGATTTATCCCATAAATCCAATCGGGGACTTCTCTTGTATGTGCGTGTGTGTAAAAAAGTGTTTTAGTTGTGAGAAAAGTGTGAGAATTCCCGTTTTGAATTTATGAGAAAATCCTCTTTTTCTTTTTTTTTTTTTAGTTTTTGTTTATATGAAAATAAGAGATGTGAAATAATACTGAATAAAAAGTATATTAGGATATGAGAGAAAAAAAAAGTGCTTAGTAATAAAATAAGTTAATGCGAATTTATGAGGATTTAAGGAGAGAATTGAGAAAATTGGACCTTCTTGAAGATCTTGAATTTTGGAGAGCAACCGGGCACTTGGATGATGATGGAGGGTAGTTAATTCACCATGTTTGATGAAAAGGATGATGAAAAGTGAAGGTTGGAAAGGGATTTGGATGTGGAAATCACGCTGACTTCGAGAGATGTTTTTGGGATTCGCTGAGAATGATGTATTTCAGATCTGGGCTCCCTTTGCAATGAGGTCAAGTAATAATTTTTATAGTTCTAGGGCATTGACGATCGGCATAGCCCTGGTTCTGCCAATCTACAGGTGAGTTTAGGCACATTGTCGATAGGCAGGGTCTGGGACCTGCCGTTTGGCAGTCTCTTTTAGGCTCCTTCGAAAACTCCGTCGCTGAGCACAAACCGTTGATCTGAAACGCGTACGGGATGAACTGTTGGAAAGTTAATTCAGAGACCTTTGAAAGTCCTTTGAAGTGCTCCTGGGTTCGGGAGTTGACTTTGGGTCAAATGTGGCTCGGAAGCGCTCGTCGGTCCTTTGAACGGGAAAACTTCGGACGCAAACGGATCGTTCGTCCGCATGGTAAGTTAGAATAGTGCGGAAAGGTTAGGAGATGTAATTCGACATTCCAAAGAGTTTGACTCAGTTTGGGGAGTTGACCTTGATCAACAGAGGCCTGGAAGCGCTCGATGACCTTTAGAGGCAAAACAGGTCGTTCATCTGCATGGTAAGTCAGAATCGCGCACGGGATGAACCATTGGAAAGGAGTTTCAACGCCCTTTGAAGATTCATTTAGTCTCGATCGAGCTGAAGAGTTGATTTTGGTCAAACGGATTCTGGGAACGCCCGGTGGCTTCTAGATCAGATTTCGGGGGAAAACGGATCGTTCGTCTGCATGGTAAGTCAGAATCGTGCACGGGACGGACCGTTGGAAAGGGGCTTCAGCGCCTTTTGAATATTCATTCAGTCTCGATCGAGCTGAAGAGTTTGAATTTTTTGTCAAACGGAGCCTGGGAGTGTCCATTGACCTCTAGGTCAGTACCCGGGGTATGACTTGGGTTTGCAATGATGAAGGGACGTGCTAGGGACCTTAGGATAAGTTAGGTGGTATTATAATGGGGAGTCTACACCCCTATAATAAGAGGAAGATTATTAGAAATAGAGGATTAAAGAGAAATAGGGCGCCATAAGTTATCGTGGGAGGAAATTATTAGGCGAGATCTTAAGAAATTAAACGCGAATGATAATATTGCATATAATAGATTATAATGGAAAAAGAGAATCTATGTGGCCGACCCCATATGAAGGATTAAGGTATGTATGATGATGATGATGATGATTCTACATTTACATTCAAAATTCATGTCCACTAACAATTTATCAAAATAATTTTTTATAAAATATAAATCGTATTTAAATTATCACTAAAGGGAAAAAAATCCTAATTGTAATTCTTTCATGGAAAAATAAATAAATTATTTATATAAAGAGTGACTTTATAAATTTTAAAGTGGCCATGTCAAAATAAATTCACCCAAAATATGTAATTACGTTAATATTGATTTCTGGAGTTGGTATTGGATTAGGACTTCTATTTTTCCAAAATAGATATGAAGTTACGTTAATTTGGGCAAAGGAACTTTATCTTTGGAGTGTGTCTTCAATTCGAACTCATCTTTTTTACCTTCCTCTATTAGGACTGGGATTACGAGCCTTTATATCATCCACCACCGTATCCCAATAGAGCCGAGAGAGAGTTGGTTTATTATAAGGACTTGGATAACCCTTTTTTTCCCGAACTCCGTATCTCTGTTTATCCTCGACCTTCTTGGACCCATTCAAGTTTACTTTAATTTTACCATCATCGTAAACTAATCGCATAGAGAGCTGGTACTGAAATGGAGATGGATAAAGAAGAAAAACAGTGGCAGGAAATAAAAGAAGATGATAAACACGCGAGGTTTGGGACGAGAGTATTTCTTCGCGGCCCTAGAAAACTGGTGTTTAAGCTGAACACTCAGGCGGTCCCAAAAGGGTTGATGAAACAACAGAACGTGGGCATGAGTGTTAATCCGTTGTGTCCCATTTGCAGAAAGAAATTTGCGTCAATGAAGTCCGTGTATGGGCACATGAGGTGCCATCCCAATAGAGGTTGGAGGGGCATTCATCCTCCTCGCATCACCCCGAATAATAAGATTTCGTTTTCCTCATCTGAAAACCTACAAGTTGTTCAGTCCAATCAGTGTTTTCCTAGCTGGTCGGTGAGGGGAAGGCGAGGGGGCAAGATTGTCATTCGTCCACAAGAAGAGGATGATGATGATCTTGATATTGAACAGCGTGAGAATTTGAGAGAAGCTGTCGATGCTTTGATGATGCTAGCTCATCTAGATTCTTTGGATTGTCGTACCCCCCAGGAAACAAAACATGAGGAATGTGGATTTGTCGCTAAGAAGCCCTTGGGTCCTGAGGATATATCAAATTCCTTTTGCAATTTCAACATAAACTCCAATACATGATAAATTGCAATTTTATCACATGTTCTTATGTAAAATTTTTGTGATCATTTATAGCATGTGATAATTGTACTGACCATTTTCTTTAAGTTGTATTTAAATGTAGTTTGTATGTTTTGCCACTAAGAACAATATTGACCGTATTAGTTTTTGCTTTTTTGCAGTAGATTTACATACAAAGTCCTTGTCCATTACAATTTATCAAAATGATTTTTTTTAATAAAATATAAAATTATATATTAATGATGGATCTAGTTGACAGATATTAATGAAAAAAATCATAATCATATTTCTTTAACCAAAAGTTCTCATAAATAAAATGTTCCTTTTGCAATTTGAAAAGCAATTTAAACTTTTTCAAATTGAGGAATTTGGATTTGTGGCTATTGCATTAAAGTGTGTTTGATTATTGATTCAAATTACAAACAGATTTGCATAGTTGGTGTATTATATTCTTCAACCTGAGAATATATTCTTCATTTCTTTAGTCCGATGATTATATTTAGATGTTTTCATATTTATGTTATCGGTATACATTTTAGATGTCTATATATGCATTTATACCCATCGAATATTAAATCGTTTTGCGATAAAAAGTCTATCATGATAATATATTTATACATTATACTCCCTGTATACGGGTGTCGCTCCCTTAAGCGGTTTGGTTTTTATATATCATTTAATTATAAAAAAATATATTTTAGCATTTGACACATATATATTGTCAATCGAGAATCGAGATGACATAATTTTATTCATAGTTGTTGATATGTGTGTGTGTGTGTGTGTGTGTGTGTGTGTGTGTGTGTATATATATATATATATATATATTAAGAGACATGAAAATATGCACATTTCTAGTGTTAGGTAGCTAATTACCTAATAATGCTCTCATGCGGAACTCCCGTAGACAAATAAGTTACAGACCATGATGTGTCAAGTTTTCATCCCCTTTTTATTCCTGTATTTTGGGGTAGAAACATCCAATTTTTATCCACCCCATCTCTCTCTTTTTCATGTTGTCCTCTCTCTATATAATCTATATTCTCTCCACATGCTCTCTGTATGAACTTTGCCCAAAAAAATCACCATAATGATGTACCAAAATCAAAAGAGAGATGGTTTTTGAGTCCCAAAAAAATCTTCCACACCATCTCCAATAGTATTAAGGGTCCGTTTGATAGCAACATCTTCCATGGCAAACATGAAATCTTTCTCATTTTCTATCTTTTATGCACATTTGATAGCATTTATTTGCCATGGCAAATAATTCTAAGTTACATTAAGGTACTAACTACTTATGCACAAAAACCAGATTTGCCATGGAATTCAATTCTTTGGGGGAGGGGGGAGGTAAGAATTGAATTCCAGCTTTTCAATGGCTTGGAAATAAATCTCAGCCTGTTATATCAAATGAACCCTGAGTGTTGTATCTTGTAGTATGAGTCCCATAAGGGCACAACACTTTATCGTCATTTCAGAATGATTTGAGATAGTTTTTGGGACTGACCTGCTCAAACAAAAAATAATATGCACAATAAAGATTTAGCATTGTTGAATTTGATGATACAAAGAGGAGAGAGAGAGAGAGAGAGAGAGAGAGAGAGATGTGGGATTTTAAAACGGTTTGGGTTTTCCTATCCAGAATTATTTGAAAAGAAAGGGATGAAAATTTGCATCACGATGGTCCGCATTTTAATTTTCTACGGGAGTCCCGCATGGGATCATTGTTGGCTAATTACCTAACAGAACATTGTGAGTTCATTGTAATCAGGTCATCATTTTCTATCATACGTGTTCTTATGTAAACATTTTTTGATCATTTATAGTATGTGATAATTGTACTAATAATTTTTTTAAAGATGTGTAATTTATATTTAAATATAATTTGTATATTTTGCCACTAAGAACCATTTTGAACTTACTGGTTTTTGCCTTCGCAGTAGATTTACATTCGAAGTACAGTTTATCAAAAATGATTTTTTCATACAATATAAAATTATATATTAATGATGGATCTAGTTTAATAGTTACAAATGAAAAAATCCTAATTATATTTCTTTAACCAAAATTCTCATAAATAAAAATTCCTAAATTTAATTTTAATAGTTATAAAGTGGCAACATGAAAATAAAATCACTCGAAATACGTATTTAGTTACGCACTCTTGAAAAGGCAGCTGATTTTTTTAGGTGTCTTCTATTAAGACTTTTTTTCTGACCTTCCTCCAATAGGTGTCGGATTACTTTTCACCCGTAATACACACATATAATTACATTATTCCTGATAAATGAGTTGATTTTTTGGAGTTTGTCTAGGGCTCGTCTTTTGTTACCTTCCTCTACTTTTAATTTCATCCATAACCGAATCCAAAAGACACGTTTAGCCGAGAGATGTTATAGCTTCCACGAAAAGATGTCGATGGTTTAATGATGCTAGCTCATCCGGATTCATTCCAGTCTTGTACCCCATAGTACAGAAAGCTAGAAGAATTTATAATGCATTTAGACAAATGACTTACATGTGTTATATGTCCTCGGCTATAAAAACATTAACCATAGGTAGGGGCATGATATTTTTTCTTCGGTGACTCATATAAATATTATACTGAAATATTTATAACTATTATTAAAATACGAATTTGAGTTAACTTTTTAGATTTATTATAAAGTATACTAAATAAATAATTAAAAGTAGTTTTTTTAATTATATAAAGAGCAATAAACCTATTTCATAAAGAGTCGATGTCTTAAACATGGTGACAAAGTACCGTAAACAATATACGCTACAAGTAATATGGTAATATTCGAATCTTTACTTTAATTAGTACGAATATCTTGAAAAGGTGTGAAGAGTGCCCAATATGTGTGTTTTCTTTCAAACAAAACCAACTTTTCTCCGAAAAAGATCTAACTCTTAATTATGCACCAAACCAAGTTGTGAAAAACTCAATTCTTACTTTAAACCAGTTTTATCTTGATTAATCCTACAAATGAATCTAGTGATTAAAGCAAGTAAAATAAAGCAAAGAATACTCACAACGCTGTCCACAACACACGCGTCCACGTATGTCTCGATGTCCACCAAATGGCTTTGATTCGTCTATGATGTCGAACAAGAAGTCATTCTCTTTTTTTCACCGAAAAACCCTTTGATGTTCAATGTGTAGAACAAGCAACTTTGGTGCAGCAAAATCACTTAAACGTATAAGAACGGTAACTCGGATCTTTGCAAACTCTAAGGATGTGTTTAAGACTTTTAAATCTTAGAAAACATGTGCAAATAAGGTTCTGGTTCGTAAAACTGTTTTCCAGAAAGCACACTTACAAAATTATGATGAAAACACTGTTTTAAATAGGATTTAAATGCCGCCTCGAAAAACGTGTCATTCGAATAACTTAAGCATGTCGTTCGCGTGACATTATATCTCGTTCGAACTAGATCCAATGTCGTTCGAGCGACAGCGCGAAAGTTTGACTTTCTGATTTAAACGTCTCTTAACAAAGAGATTCAAATTAGTCAAACTCTATTTCGAGCTTATCATCATAAAGCGAAGTTTAAACCTTTTAAAACACTTAAAACCATTTTCAAATATTTTTATTTATAAAAATTACATCCTTATCTTTTATTAAAATAATTCCGAGCACCATTAATTATACACATTCATACCTGAGTGATCTCGAAATGAAATTAACTTTAAAGACGATTAAACTTGCACCAATTAAACATCGACATGATTTAATTCTTTGAAGCTTTACCACAACGTCTTTAATTTCTTCAGTACGTCATAGACCAAGTGGGATCGTGACAAAATAAAATTCTCCCTATGACATATTACAAACACAGTTTTGTTCACAAAATTAAGTCAAAACAATACAGGGACTCAATTGGAAATTTATGTCCTTACAAATCTCCCCCTTTGACTATTTCGGGACAAAACTAAACTAGTGAAATGCCTAACCGGGCCGTCAAGCCGTATGACGCCTAAATCCCATCCCATAGACCCAAAATCAAAAATACAGGACACAGACTAGAATATGTAGCACCGGCAAGCATGAATTGTCTGAATGTGATGTAGACTTGAAATCTCGAATTGCTAAAGCATACCTACACACATGAAACATACAAACAAATACCCAGTGAAGTATGGAGGAACAAATGATACCAATTTATATTTCTAATAAGAACAAATCATTTGAAACATGTGAGCAATTATTTGATTCCAATTTGAAATAAATATAATCAAACAAAATGTTAATCAGAAATCAATAGTAGCGCTAAAAAAATCTCCCCCTACATCACATACATCTCTCCACCTTTTTGTTTCTAATAGACAATCCGGTGAAAAGATAAACCAATATGAAATATCTAGCATGAGAATATGAAACCAATTTGAATCAAGTTCATACCAATTTGAGAATTAAAAAACGCTAGATAAACAACCAGCTAATTATGATCAAGCAATGACAAATCAGTAGCTAGTAAACCAAGGAATCACACATAGAGTATACCAATCAAATCAAGTGATAAACAGACTCATATGAAAAATACCAATTCGAAACATAAAATAACATGCATATAAACCAAACATTCTAGAAATGCTTCCCGCAGTACCAAAAATATATCAAATTAAATCAGTGGACTGCAAACCAATCAGAAGACATTTTTTATTATGTCGTTCGAACGAGCCAGGGACATCGCTCAAACGAGATGAGGATGTCGCTCGAACGAAGTACAGATGTGGTTCGTGCGAGATGAGTTGTCGTTTGAATGACTTCACGCGACCAGCCAAAATTTTCCAGATTCCCAGAAATAATATAAAATATTGCCCAGTGAAAAAATTTTAACAAAAAAATTCCAGGAAGGGCCTGACATCGAAACGATCAAGAAGCTCTAATTGATAGCGATAAATCATCAAACTTTATCATAGCCATATCACAATTAAAGTGTGAGCTTAATGAACTAAACATACTACATACACACAAATCCATAATTTTGATGATACTACAAACAATAGCGTCAAATTTCAATGTTTCAACATTAGGATTAGTTGTGCAAACCCGTTTAAATTTTCTCCAACTAAACTCCCTCATATATATACTTTTTCAAGTTCTTTTGAGGTTTCTAGAATTCTTAACTGAGAGAAAATCTTATTGGCCCTTTTCTTCGTATAATGCATTTTCTTTTGGGCTCTTTTAAATGGTGGCTTTCACAACGAGTTAATTTTGAACTCTTGCAGCCCTTTCTTGTGAATCACTCATCATTTTTACCAATTTTAAATCCTCACGGTAAATAGTTATTACATGCACACTTCTCCTTAAGTTTACTTACGCATAGATGACAAGATTGAGATAAGAACGCCTCCCCAAATTCAAATATGCAAGAGAAGTCAAACATTCATATAAACTTGTGCATGTGTGCGATGTTAGCATATATACAAAGTCGAATCAAAATGCATATCAACTTCGAAACAACCCAATATAAATAATGGTTAAGATCATTCTAAGCATCGATAATAATGACCAAATGTCCTAGCCATATGAATAATGAAACGATGGGGGGGGGGGGGGGGGGGGGTCCAAGCACACCAATATGCCACATCAAAAATGTAAACTCAAAAATATAAACTGAAAATCGTTTTGGCTTTTCAAACATATGTTGACTCAAAGAAAAGAAAAATCTTTTTGTATTTTTCAAAGAAGACTCAAACAAATGAAAAATAAAATACAAAATGATACACATGTCATAATACTAGCAATAAATATATCATGAAGCAAACTAGCATATGCCAAACATGGAAACACTATCATCCTGTAGATTTAGCATGGGAAGAATCAAGTGCACCCAAACGAGAATCATGAAGTTTAATTCCTAAAGCCACTAAATCCTATTTCCTAACCCAAGTAGGTGTAAAATGACGCATGGGGGTTTGGGTAACCGGTGCAACTTTATTTTTAAACTTCCTAGGAGCTTGTCTAAGGTCGTAACAATAACGCCTAAGGCGACCTTTACTACCACAAAACGATCAAGTGTAGCGGTGGTGGGAATGATTACCTTTATGTGGACCTTTTCTAACCATCCTAGTATTTCTCACACGTGCGGGGGGAATGGGAACAACTATCTCATCAAAACCTATACCACCCCTATCTTCCTTAATTTGGACGGTGCCTAAGATCTTATCTAACTTCTCCGACCTAGACTCTAAATCAAACTTGACTCTAGACAAGTCTCTCAATCTCTCCTCCAACTCATGAATCCTAGACTCGAGCAAACGCCTAGACTCCTTAAACTCTAAAATCTCATTTTTCAAGGAATCCATCAAACTACGGAGATTATCTCTCTCTTTCTCCACAAACTCTAATTTATCCCTAAACTTCTTCTCTCGTGCCCTAAGATCCTCAATCAAATTATCATTATTTTCTATGGCACGCTCATTCAACTTAGTTTGAAATTCTGAGTTAGCTTTTTTCACCTTTACCGTTTTGGCATACAACTCATTAAATGCATTTTGCAATTCTTTCACATCTACCTCCTCCTAGTCACTCTCTTCACCCTCACTAACATGGGATACACTCAAAACCTCCTCGGAAGTGTCATGCACATGAGACTAATCGCCGCTCACATGACATGTCATAAATGCAACAAAGTTATGCTCAATGGGGGAACTCTCTCCCTCTTCCGGTTCACTATCACTTAAGGTGGAATTATAGATAACGGGTTGCTTGCCCTCTTTCTTAAGTCTAGTGGGACACTCCTTAACCTTGTGACCGTACCCCTCACACCAAAAATACTTATCCGACTCATCTCTCTTAGGCTTCTCAAACTTATCCTTAGAGGCGGGATCTACTTTGTTGTTCTTGAATTTTTCAAATTTCTTGGCATCTTTCAATTGCTTTTGAAAATTAATAAATTTTTTAAATTTCTTTGCCAACAAAGCAACATCCTCAAAATCAGAGTCAGAATCTGAAACAACACAAATTGGTAATATATATTTCGCAATTATTTTAAGCATATATATATATATATATATATAAATGACCCGAAGAAACTGTTTTGTTTTCCTCAATACTCCCTAAAAATGGAAAATTTGAGATTGTCTTTAATATGTTATTGCGGTTTGTATGATCAAATATTTAAGGATAACAAGTTCCCCGTAAATGCTGATTTTCTAGGACTGAGCCCAAATGGGAAGATTCTGAGTGTGTTAATGGAGTCACAAAAGATAAATATTAGTAACAAAGAGTCTGACCTCGACAATATGTGGCATTAAACTATAAAACTATTTTATTCTTTTTCGTGGCCATAATATTAGATCAGTGTTTCATTATTTTTGTGTGAGATGAGATGCTGAGTAAGTGATTATATTTACTTTGATAGTTAACGGCTTTGATTGGGAAACAATTTGATGAGGCTGATGAGATATGTGGTGTGGTTGCTAGTGTGCGTACAGGGCAGAATAAAATGTGATATTTGTTAGTTTTATTCCTTGCTGAGTTTATTTATCCTTGATTTGATCTTCACATTCTATTAATTGGAGCATTAATATAAAATGTGATGGTGCTTAAAAGTTACAATGGATTGGAACAGGGCTGTGTGAATTAGGATATGACTAGTTTATTAAGACTGACTTCATATTGTATTGGGATAAAACTTTGTGAATTCCATTTATGTAATTGGATTAGGACAAGATTTTGTGTATTGATTTTGTCCTTGATAACTTTTTCACTTAATTGTTGTTATGTATTAATATGTGTGATGGGATGGGAGGAAATTAGATGATCTCATATGGTACTAAAGGTTACAAATGTGATGGTGATTGTGATTAAAGGTTACAAGTTATGATCATTCCATTGTGATGCTTGTAAAAAAAATACCAATGCATGAATAGAAATTTGATATTTAGATTTTTTAAACTTCATTGTAAGGGACCCCTAAATCCGACATCCTTGACGAAAAATCTCCCAATTAGGTAGCCGAGTGGATAATAAAATAATAAGCACACTAGTTGTTTAGAGTTAATGATCTCTATAGCGTATGCACTTGACTTTGTTAAGGTTTAATAGTTAATTGTTAAAATTAAATGCTTGCAATAGTGTATTTGAGTTTTATTTTAAAATGACGCTTCAACTCATGAAAAGATAAAATTGAGAGATGATGCTTCGACTCATGTGAGATGATGCTTTCATGAGAAAATAAAATTGAATTATTCATTTTCAGCATATGTTATCTGCTATGATACCAACAAATGGTGGATTCAAACCTTTGTGAATTGCAAGGTGAGATTTATATTTAAGTGCATTGTTTAAATATATTACGTAAAAGGACAGATGGCGAGTTCATTATTTTCTTATTATTTCCTTTTCTTTTCTCGATATTTGCGTCTATATCTTCCCATTTCTGTGGTATATAAGACATTATTATTTGGAATTAGTGGATAACTAATTTTTATAATTTGATGTATAATCTGTAAATTGTAAACTAATGTTTACAATTTACTGTTTAATCTTTAACCTATGTTTTCAAATGGTCCCAATGTTGTTATGACCTAACCTAAAACTTTCTAACTTCTACGACATTATTTTGAACTTAAAATAGCAGTAAAAAACAAAAGCAATTCGAATGGTTTAAGAAAATTTAAATAGGTCAAATTGAAAACAAAAAAATCTGGCGAAACTGTCATTTTGGCAAGAACCCCCCCATAAACTATATTGATGCAAATAATTCCCTTGAACCATGTATTTGGGTGCAATGACCCTTATTTATATTTAATACTCTATGGGAAATCCTAAACATTACCTATCTCCAATTTGAAATTCTTATATTTGTTTTTCTTTAGGCCTATGTGACTCAAGAAGACATTCTAACATGGACAATATCAGTTAGGGACGTTATGTACTACTCGCTTGAGCTTCAATTGCCTAATTCAAAGTCCAGAGCTAAGAAAAAGGAGAGAGTAAATAGGACAATAAAAAAGATGGGGTTGCAAGACTCCATTAACATGAGAATAGGAGGTTGTGGTAGTAAAGGCCTTTATGTTGAAATTTTAACACAGAAGCATTTATGTAGAACATTTGTGTAGGGCAAAAGAGACGAGGAAGCATTTATGTAGAAATTTTAATGCGGCCAAAGCTTCTCTTCCTCGATGAACCCACTAGCGTCCTTAATAGTGCAACATCGTACTATTTCATGAGCCAAATCAAGAAACTCGCGCAGTATAATGAAATGAAGGTTATAACATCCATCCATCAACCTAGCAGTGAAGTTTTCCAGCTCTTCCACAATTTATGTCTTCTCTTTTTAAGCATAACAAATTATCTTGGTCCTTCTAGTGAGGCAAATCAGGTGATTATTCTAATTTTTAAATATTTATAATGAATTTGTTGTACTTGTTATTTAATATGGCATTTGTGCCAAAGTATTATGTATTGGATATGGCATTTGTGCGTTGATCAATGGGATACCTGTTACTGTGATACTTATATAGTATGCTGCATCACTATATAATTTAGACATCTGTGATAAACCAATATAGTTCACTAAGAATTAGTTGTGCAGCCTTTTCCAAATCTATGTTATACAGTAGGCAATGAACATATTGTTAGCACTTATAATATATGCGTGGCTGAATAACATAGTAGGTTACATAACATAGTAGGCTGCGTATTATCAGTTATAACTTGTTGATTCTTATATAGTAGGTTGCATAACTTATGTATATAAGTATATAGTAGGTTGCATAACATACTATATATGTATATAGTAGGCTGCATAACATAGTTGGCTACATATTGTCAGTGCTATCTTATTAATTCTTATATAGTAGGTTGCATAACTTATGTATATATATATATATATGTATATAGTAGGTTTCATAACATATATCTTGTTGATTCTTATATAATAGGCTGCATAACATACTATCTATATTATATGAGAGGAGGCTGTTTTACTGTTCCAAAAAATCAACGATTGGGAATGAATTTTTGGGGACAATCTAATGATTTGGGATTGTGCCATGTCAGATTGAAAAATTATGACATGGAAAATTAGAATGTTATATATTGTTACCTTTTTTCTTTTACAAACCTACCCTTCTAGTCTTTGATTCCCCCCCCCCCCCCTATCCTTAAATTTTTTTACTTTAATTCAAACATTAGGGTATTTTGGTAACACCCTAATTCTGATAGACCCACTTTACTATTTGTACTCTCTTAACTCATATCTCACCCACCTTAACAACATCTCTCTCTTTCATTTCTCTCCCACATTATCCCTTCTCTCATTTCTCACCCCCGCTCCCCCTGCTCTCCTTATCCAAGCGGCTAACTTCAAAACTTTGGGGTTATTCGGATGGGCTTCGTAATCTGAACGACGGTCTAAAAACTATTGTTTTCGATGTAGCCGGAGGTGGTTAGGGTGGAGTTTGGCCTGCCATCGTCAGGTATGGGGGTTAGAAAGCTAACGGGAGGTGTTGGATTAAAGGAGTGGTTATGGTTCTGCTGGCTTTGATTTTTCGGCGTTTTGGGTTAAAGGGCCGGAGTTTTGGGTTGTCGGCATTTTGAGTTTCGAGTTTTAGAGGGTTCTCTCGCACTTTTGTAAATACAGATCCGGCACAAATCCACTTCCAAACATTTTCGGGTGAGATTTCTAATCGTTGCCTTTATTTTTTATAATACTCTGTAATTTTTATAACTTTTGATTTTGATTAACAGAACCGGTCGACACAGATCCATTACACACGAAACTTATTTTATGAGGTATTTCTATTTTTTAATGTTTAAATATTTATGTGTTAATCAGATATTATTTTTAGTTTAAAAAATTAATGGTTTAACCGTACGAAACTCTTTAGTTTTTTATTTGGTGTAGTTGAACCACCCTGTTGTGTGACATTTTTGGCATCACATATGCAATATGATAGAAATATTTTGATATTTGGGTATTTTCCTAGAATTTTTTTTACGTTTAGAGCCAAATATTGTTTAGGGCATTTTGTAACTTTACTGAAATTTTGAATTCTTATATGCTGTTGAATTTGTCCTCATATTGAGGGAGTTTCCTCGGCTTTAAATTTTTTGGTTTCAAAATATATTCATTTGTTTAGGGTTTCAATTTTTCCAGGGGGCTTTTAGTTGAGATTAATTTTTTTCCTATTTTGTATTTTGCATTGGGTTTATTTAGGATATTATCTCTATTTGTCATTCCAGGTATAGTCTCTTTGCAGCCAGGCTCCCGTGCGGGAGCCCAAATGCGGGACTCCCGTGCAGGGTGATTTTTAAAACTAAAAAAAATGTTTATTTTTTTATTTTTTGTGTGGATTATAAAAGTTGAAATCTCATTGTGGAAAAGGTACCCCCTCTCAATTTTTCTATCTACCGGATTAAGTTTTTATTTTTTTAGTTCTTAGATTTGGTGTGTCAATATTAATTTGGATAATTATATGTAGTAATTAAATTTTATGCTTTTGATCTATTTTATTTATGTCCATCAATTACTTTTAGTTATTTTTTATTTATAGTTATATATTCTTATCAATCAAATTGTTGCTTTGTAGATCAACTCGAGTTGGAGAGGGATTGAGGTTGCGAGTTGAATAAAAAAGAGGCAGGAGTTCGAGATGGAGGTGCTGCGTGGCAGCGTTGTTCCATGTTTTTTTTTCGAAAAGGGGGTTACTTCTCTTTTGGTAATTGTATTTCAAATTGTTGGACACAAAAAAATATGCTTTCATCATTTTTAGTATGCATAGTTGTGTATAATTACATTATAGGTTTGTGTAATTTGCATTGAAGAATTTGTTGGATGAATTTGCGCTCTTTGAATATTGTTTGATTGGTTGTTATCCCATACGTAGGGTGGATAGTTCAATAAATAAAAGAGGTTATGTCCAATTTTTTTTTAAAAAATTGATACTTTGTTTTTTTGAGGTTATGTCCAATGTGTTATTTGTTAAACGGGCTGGATAGTCCTACGAACGTAGGAAATTATGGCTAATTTTTTTAAAATTACACTTTATTTTGTTGGGGAATAAAAAAAATTTCGTTTTGCAATTACGTACCTTGAAAATTTTTGTCATTATATAATTACGTACTTTGAAAATTTTCGTCGTGCCTTCAGGTACGGGCATTTTCCTAGTATATGTATATAATAGGCTGCACATATAATACTCAACTTATAATACCCCTGCTATCGCGCCCCGAATTAATTAAGTTAAACTCATCCTTTTAATTAGAGATAAATTGTCTTAAACAACGCTTTAATTTAAATCTCTGAGGAAAATAGCATAAGATTTTTTTTTTCCAAAGGTATGTGTAGATGAAAACATAACTACCTTTACTTATAACTTATAAGTAATACATAACTTTACATAACCAATATCCTTAGTTTAATAATTACACAAAAGGAATCTTGATATTTAAACCATACTAATTATCCGTCACTCCCCCGTTTTAAGGTCCTAACTTGGCAGTGAACTCCAAATTATAAGCGTACCTGAAACAAAACATTATAGAAGTGTAAGATATAAAGGTTTAGTGAATGACCACATACCACACATACAACCAATTGAATAACCATTTTTATTTTTTTTCTAATGCTATAACCCAACAGGAATTGTGAAACTCTCGCAAGCCTGGACCCGCCACAGTCCAATTAACCCACCACAGTTATTAGGGACCACCACATCCCTTTATTAGGCCCGAGTACACAAACCTTTAAGTTGGATTAACAGGACCACCACATCCCGTAAGACCCACCACAGTCCTTAACATTAGATAAAGGACTCACTAGTCCATATCATCATATAACATCGCTTAACATTTTTAATCATATGCATACGTTTCATAAATACAACATCACTCCCATAAACATTTTAACCCATGTGTTTAACTACACATTTCGATATGAAATTATAAGCATTTCTATTTCATAAGGAAGGTCACTCACCTTGGATTTAGTGCTAAGATTAATACCAACTACTTCCTTGGTATGGTAGTATTAGCTGCTTCCCCACCTAACAAGTCAATGTCGTTAGTATTTGAATACACCGATTAACATCAAACCCGATAATACATCACATCATTTGATCAATCAGAAATAACTAAGGAGTAATTAAATATGACACTTCACATATCTATAACATCGAATTAATTAAGGTTCTAACACAATTTACAGAATTAAATTACGAATTTGCTAGACAAAGTATGTCTATTTTTAGTATAACTAGGTCAAAATACAACATTAAGGCATAACTTAACATTTTTAAGCATACATAACCTTGACCTTGAGTATAATTCATGGAAACATATAATAAACATGTTTTAGCAGAAATATACATCATAATCATGAATTTTCTAAATCAAAATGCTTTACGAAAAGATGATGTAAATTTAGGTCTTTAAAGTAAGCATTTTCTGACCGATTCATCCCAGTCCTTCCACCTCGAGCTTGAAATCTTCCACGTGCATTTCTATTATTTTTAAATTCTTGGCCCTTAGGCACTCCTCGTGCTACACTCTGAGTTGAGGTTCCCGCCTCCCATCCATATGATCTTATACTATCATGTCTAGCTTTCTTCGAGTGTTCAACCTGCATTTCTTTTATTGACTTTTCTGACACCATGACCCTATCCACCAAGTCCACATAATCCATGATCTTCATATTAGCAACCATGCTTTTTATATCCACACTCAGCCCGGTTTGAAACCGATCACATTTACTTTCTTTCGTCCTCACCAAGTCAGGTGCAAATCTAGATAAGGATATAAATAAAGCTTCATACTCTGCCACTGTTCGATTCCCTTGTTTCAACGTGATAAATTCTTCCTCTTTCTCTTTCCTATAAAGCCTTGGAAAATATTTTTCAAATAACACCTTTGCAAACCTCTCCCATGTAATTTGTGGAGGATTTATTGGCACCACTCCCCCCATTGTAGTAAGTAATCTTTCTGTTGCGTCCCACCATAACTTTGCATCATCCTCTAATCTAAAGGTTGCTAACAAAACCTTTTGTTCATCTCGCACTTCCATCACCTTGAATATTGTTTCCATCTTTCTAATCCACCCCTCTGCCACTAACGGATCAGTAGTCCCAGTAAATGCTGGCGGATTTAACTTCATGAACCTCTCATGCAATTTGTCCCTATCCCCACCATGTTCTCCACCTCTTTCTTGTTCCATAAGTTGCGCCACAACACGTAATATTCTTCCCACGTCATCAATAGGTTGTTGTTGCACCTCTGGTTCCGCCACTTGAACATGTCTATGTCCTTGCTGACTATTAGGAACATAAGATGCCTCACCCTCTTCTCCATCATGCGGCTCACGTGGATCCATCACTCACTGCAATATAATTAACTTAAACAAAATACAATAGTAGCAGTTTAATATTAACATTGTTAGTCAAAATCCAAACACATAGAAAACTCACGTTCTAGTGTCCACTGCCAATCTAGACCCTCACACCTTGTCCATAACCTAATAACCACTCTCTGATACCAAGTTGTCGCGCCCCGAATTAATTAAGTAAAACTCATCCTTTTAATTAGATATAAATTGCCTTAAACAATGCTTTAATTTAAATCTCTGAGGAAAATAGCATAGGATTTTTTTTCCCAAAGGTATGTGTAGATGAAATTATAACTGCCTTTACTTATAACTTATAAGTACTACATAACTTTACATAACTAAGATCCTTAGTTTAATAATTACACAAAAGGAATCTTGATATTCAAACCATACTAATTATCCGTCACTCCCCCGTTTTAAGGTCCTAACTTGGCAGTGAACTCCAAATTATAAGCGTACCCGAAACAAAACATTATAGAAGTGTAAGGTATAAAGGCTTAGTGAATGACCACATACCACATATACAACCAATTGAATAACCATTTTTATTTTTTTCTAATGCTATAACCCAACAGGATTTGTGAAACTCTCGCAAGCCTGGACCCGCCACAGTCCAATTAACCCACCACAGTTATTAGGGACCACCACATCCCTTTATTAGGCCCGAGTACACAAACCTTTAAGTTGGATTAACAGGACCACCACATCCCGTAGGACCCACCACAGTCTTTAACATTAGATAAAGGACTCACTAGTCCATATCATCATATAACATCGCTTAACATTTTTAATCATATGCATATGTTTCATAAATACAACATCACTCCCATAAACATTTTAACCCATGTGTTTAACTACACATTTCGATATGAAATTATAAGCATTTCTATTTCATAAGGAAGGTCACTCACCTTGGATTTAGTGCTAAGATTAATACCAACTACTTCCTTGGTATGGTAGTATTAGATGCTTCCCCACCTTAGGAGGATTCCTTGATTTATGGAAAATTTCCAAAGATTTATTCCTTAACTTTCTTCTCTTTCTCTCTCTTTAGGCAAAACTCTTGTTCATGGCTGCATTTGTTGAAAAAAGGAGTTGTTTTATACAGTTTAAGTCATCCAAACCATCACCCACCCTTCAACCAATCAAAAAATAGCACATGGTGTGCTAATAAGACAATTGTCACTTAAGGGATGGACATATTTGCCCTTGTTTCGTACTTTTGGTATAACTTCTTGTACGAGCCTCCGTTTAACCCACCGTCTGTTGGGTTATAATATTAATTCATATATCAACAACTTTCATAATTTATGTTTTCCCAAAATCATAAACTAATACGCCTAATTTGGGAATCGAACGGGAAAGTAGCAATTTATCGAAAATCTCAAAACTTTCACATTTGGCGACCAAACATTGCCAATTTCGTATCAACACCCTTATTTACTTTTATAAACATAGTCATGCATTAAAAACATAATTTATGATGAATTTAACCACATAACTAATCATATGTTCTAAACATGGTATCCCCGATCATAAGCTCAATTAGCACCTAATGTAAATAACACAAATATCACATGAGCATGCATCCCCTAAACATGATAATTAACATGTTTAACACAACTAACCAATTTATAACTTATAACTCCTAAGTTATAATTAATCATGTAATTAACCTTCCTAATCATGTTTTAGGGCCTTACACCTGCATAACTTATCATTTTGGGTCAGTTTTATCTCAGAGTTGGAGGTCATTTTAGTAGTTGCACTTCCATCTTTTTTGCCCTCTTGGGCATTTATAGACAATTGGTTCAGCTGGACATGTTTTTGAGTATCAATTTGAATTTCACCAGTGTTAATTTGTGGGGCAGGAGTCTTACCAAACTTCTTTCTGACTTGATCCAATTCAGTAGGCGCTGGTTTCTTGAAACTCCTATCAGTGGTTTAAGGAGGGGATTTAAATAGGCAAGAAGTAATACCATGGCCTTTTTTGGAGCAGTATATGCAGTATTTGGGCAAGTGCTCATAGCAGACCTCCTGCCGAAATCCCCATTCTCCACAACCAATCCAAACACGATTGGGGAGCTTTGATTTTAAATCAACCTTAACACAGACTCTGGCCAAGCTTAGCCTGTTTAACTCAGCTGTTGATGCATAAATTCTCAGAGGTTTTCCAACAAGTTGTTCTATTTAATACAAAGGGGATTTTGAGAAAAAATGAATTGGGAGATGTGGTAGAGAAACCCAAACAGGTGTTAAGCTACTTTCAATGTCGGGTCTGATGTCAATAGTCCAGTGGAACATCCTCATAGGAAATTTCCCTATATACCATGAATCACGAAGCCACAATCGTGTGAAATCTTCTTCACAGTGCACGTCGATCAACACATGTTTTTGGTCAATTTAGATAATAGAGTACGCAGTGTTGAAGTCCCCTCTTACTAACCACGGGTCTTGAGTTGACTAACTAGATAAATAACTCCATAGTTGATGCCTATAATTCATATTTCATTTGGCATAAATAAGAGAGAATTTGATAGGATTTGGTAATATAGGATGGGTGATAATAAGGTCTTGGCATGCTCCATCTGAGCTTCGATTGAAAATTCCTTGTCCATAAGAAGATAAAAGCCAAATTGAGTTTATATCATTTACCATACAAGGATAAAAACTAAATTTCCTACTGAACTCCTCAACCTTGGTCTTATCCACTTTAGGTTCCTAGTAGACCAAAATATACAAATTAGGCTTCCTTTTTAATTTATTAACTCTTCTAACAACAATCTTTTTAGCCATCGTTCGGATAGTTTTGGAGAAGAAATCTTATTGACAGGTCTTAAATCCATTTGCTGGCCTGAAATTTTGTTTTTCGACTTCTTATTGTTTTTGTTCTTAACTATAACTTCAGTCTAGTTGTAAATGTCTATTAGAGGCAATCGAGGTGGGTAGTTTTAGATCTTCTATCAATTTTTTATCCTCTCCATCAATAATAGCATCCACGTGTTGTTATGTTCTTATATCTCAACTAATCTCATTATGCATAGAAACTAAAGTCTACAATAGTTCATTACTAGTTATAATGTGATTGAAGTTACTAGTATCAGTGTTGGGAAGAGTAATGTTAGCTGGATTGGTTATATTCAATGTGAGAAAAGAGGTTTGATCATTGCATCTTATTCCATAAGCATTAATTCTTTTATTTAAAGGAGTTATCTGCCAAAGGTTTAGCAGACTCTTTTAAACTATTATTTTTGGAGTTCTTCAACACTTTTTCTTGGGGCTTTAACTTAACTTCATTTCGAGCAGTTGTGGGATTCATTTCTTGATCTAATTCTAATACTGCAATGATTCATGGCAATTTTTCAAAGAATACACAGAAGATGGGACTGTTTTCTTACTTAGTAGTTTTCCAAAAGCCTTTACCTTATTCTCTATACCCAATACATGCCCTATAGACCAAAGGCGATTTGAGATCAATTTTAATGCAAACTCTAGCAAAGATAGGTCTAGTTTGAGCTATAGAAAAAATATTTGATTTATTAAATAGGTGAGTTGATAAAACGGGGAGGTCAATCCATAGAGGTGTGCGGGATGATTACAATCCAAGGTAGAAGTTTTAAGACCATTTAAATACTCAAGGAAACACCAATATTGTTGGTTATATAAGGCTATAATTTGATATTTAAAAAAGAAAAAAGATTCCCAAACATAAGAAAAATAAATTTTTCAAGAATAAGTTGAGCCCTGAACCCAATATAGAATATACGAGGTTACGTTTAGAATCAAAGGCCATGGCAACGGCTACGGGAGAAATATGGTTCACTAGAAAAGGAAGCTAGGGTGTAAATTACTCATAACGGGTTGAAAAAAATATTCATTCATTATGACGAACGGTTGGTGCATATAGTTTGAAAATTTTAATGGTGATGATGTTGCAACAAAGTTCTTACTAAAAAATCAACAAACAACAGTCATAAAAGACCAAGTGAGTGTGTAATACCAATGTTTCAAAGATCAGGAGAAAGAAACTTTTTTTATACTCAATCATCATTTAGTATGCATAACATTGTCTAAATCAATATATAATTAGTAATATATTCTTCGTGAATGTTATAATAGCACCTATTACTACTTAAGGATATATACAATGTAAGTAATGATACACTTTAAGGTTACTAGTCTAAATTAATATATATTAAAAGAGATTGCTCCGATTGTGACATGGATGCAAAATCGAGGCTCAATTGAGTGTGTTAGAAGTTGAGACAGAGAGATCAATGATTAGTAATTTATACCATCTCGATCGATATATTACCGATATGGGTCGATTGTACCGTGATATTACTGATATGGGCCGATTCTACCGCAATATCACCGATATGAGCCGATACAACTGATAAATTAATTATATAGGGTCGATTCACAACATTAATAAAAAAAACTAAAGTCGTAACTCTGAATCAGATTGGTGGGTAACAATACCTAGTTAAGTCGGCCGTATGGCCGCGGTATGATTAAGAACCATATATAACATCTTGCAACCTTTGAAACATCGAGTGTAAAATTGAAAATGACCCCAACTTTAGGATTAATTTTTCATTTTCACTTTATATAATATAATAAAAAAATTCTCCCAAACCCTAAATTTTCTATTTTTGGACTTCCATAAAACCTATCTTAAAGAGTCGCAAAAGTAAAGTCCATTCCAAAATACACATAAATTCAACACACCAATAGTGAAGTTCGTAGATACATATATGTGGTCCAAATTAAATCATAATGGAATACTAAATCAAATTAATGACATAAACTACTTGCAACGGACATGAATTAATTAACTGAAACAAACATATCAATAATTCTAACTAAAATTCTCACAAACAAGTGTGCGCATATTCTCATAAATTAATCTTGAAATTAAACTGCAATAGCCAATTGATAATCCGGGTTTTCAATTGGCTCACCCTCAACCTCCTATCACCACTACAAAAACTAATGAAATTAATCAATAACCAAGAATTAAAATTACCTTTTAATCGTATCAGGTCAACGATACTATAACTTGAATGTCCGGGATGCAACTTTCGAGGCTCCAGTGACAAAACCTTTCCAAGAGAGAGAAGCTCTCGCTTCTCTATAAAATCCTCTCATTCCTTCCTCTTTTATCACCATGAATTCAACAACACAAAAAAAAAAGTAAACCTTCTTTTGATGAGAATCTACAACATGAAACAAGTTTAGTTCATGTCATCTGAAATAGTCATTTGCTCAAGTGGTGCAAAATGATAAGGAAAGCAGTGGTAACTCGCTGGAGCATGCTTCAGCATATACGCTCATGTCAGTTGAAAATCTTTCTCCACATTTTGCTAATCTCCTGAATCCGACCTATTGTAACAACACTCCAATTATTAAGATCTCTAATGATGTATATACAGAATCTTTGGAAGCATGCAAGTCCAGATTATTGGGACGACTCATCATTGCAAAAGGGCACAAGCCAATTTCTGCAGAAAGTCTTAAGCAACAGCTAAAAGCTTCATGGAAAACCCAACATCCATGGAAGATTACCCCAAATGGTAAGGACTATTTTAGTGTGTTTTGTTAATCCAAGGAAGATATGCAAAAAACATGGATGCTTGGTCCTTTAAGAATTGAAATGGGCTTCTTTAAGCTTATGCGTTGGTGTCCAAACTTTTCTCCATCCTCATTTGTGTCATGACTTTCCAAT
Organism: Sambucus nigra; assembly: GCA_949130495.1. Lineage (NCBI taxonomy): Eukaryota > Viridiplantae > Streptophyta > Magnoliopsida > Dipsacales > Adoxaceae > Sambucus > Sambucus nigra. The sequence goes on along the minus strand of OX422219.1, from coordinate 376,523,538 downwards.
GTTTGGGTGAGATTTAAGGATTTTCCCGATGAATATTGGCATACCAGATTATTTCTAGAGGAGAAGAATACGGTATGTTTGCTCGTGTTTTAATTGAAGTGGACTTTGCTTATGCGTTGCCGAAGGAGGTTATGATTGAAGGAGCAAACAATTTTCTTTCAATTAATATTGAATATGAGCAACATCCTTTGTTTTGTGAATATTGTGGGTGTGTTGGGCACCACATATCTTCTTGAAAATATGTGGTAAACCATGTTCATAATTCTTTATATTTTTCTGGGAAGATAAAGAAACTTGTTGAAGATTCTGCACAAACTAATAGAGGTAGAGGACGACGAAATGTTATTGCTGCAAATAACAGTACTGATGTTAAAGAAAATGGGTCTTTTTATCCATCTCAATCAAAATCAGAACATGTTTCTGATGAGGCTATTCAAACTAATGAGATTGTTAACATCTCATTGGATTTAACCGAATTAAATGGAGAAGAAAATGCAGAAAATGATGAGAATATTTTGGAATTTGAAAAGTCTAAGGATCCTACAATTGTGGAACAAACAAAAAGTCCAGCTAATTCTGTTCATCAATTTTTTTTGGAAATTAATAACAATAAAGGTGATTCCTTGAAGTCAGGGACGGTTGAAACAAATGGCCATGTGGAGAGGGGTGGTTCAACAAAATCCAGATGCGTGGAGTCTAATATGGGTGAGGACCATAACTCTTTACCTGTTATACCCACAAGTTAGGAGCAGGTGCTTTTTTAAAAAGATCGGATGAAGACTTTTGACTCGAGGAATAAGGAGTTAGACAAAATTATTGGAATTAATTCCTATGAGAAATATGTGGAAAAATCGTTATCTAAGCCTACCATAATATCGCATAATGGCAGTTCGTGTGGAACGACCGAAATTCTGGTAAATGGAGCAGATGCTAGCCCTCATTTTTCGGAAATTTTGAAGTCTCAGAATGATAAGCGAGAACAAGCATTACCTCCTAATCGGATACGATTTTTGAAAAAGAACGGAATTTTTTTCGATGATCAGGCAAATGTAAACAAAAATTTACAACATTTAATCCAACATGATTCCATCGTTTTAAAAGGGGATAAATTAGTTTTGCTTAATGATCTTATTGAGTCTTCATCTTCTAGTGAAGACAATAAAAGTGAAGAAGATATTCCTAGTATTGTTCAAATTCACGATGATCGCGACATTGATTTATATGTGGAAATCCCCAATATTGATTCGAACGACGTAAACTCTACTTCGAATCATAACAAATGGCAAGTCGTCCGCAGAAAAACACGTTCAAGATATCATAAGTCCTAAATTTATTTTCAAGGTTTCATTTACTTTCATGCATACTTCGTGCTATTTTTTTTAAGTTTTCATTTTCGTCTGTGTATGCCACCGATGAAGGGCGTTTCTTCATCTCTATCCTAATAAAGCCTTATTTTAGGGTTAATATATATATATATATATATATATATATATATATATATATATATATATATATATATATATATATATATATATATATATATATATAACTTGAATGTCCGGGGCTAGATCATATATTTAAATGCCAATGAACATTGTCAAATACCCAACAATGAAAAACATTTAAGTCCCATAACTATGATATTTATATTTAAAATATAACTATATATATACATAATTTTCCTTTAAGAGTGAAAATTTATCATTACCTTATATTTCAGTTATCGTAACGCAATAATTAAAAACACCAATGATTTTTTTCACAAATTGAAATCATTCAATGAACAAACACGAAAAAATTAACAAACTGTAGGAATTGTGTCACAAAAGTGTAAACAATCCATGTATCAAAGATTGCAGCGATTGAAACACAAATCTAAAATAAAATTATTGAAATAAATAGTCAACAAAAAGAATACTACTTACCCAGTCTTGTTTGCTTAGCCATCGGCTTGGGCTATGGTGAGGGGTAGGGCGGTGAGGGCTAAGGCTAGGGCGGCGAGGACTTGGTCTTGAGCGGGGTCTCTGGCATGTGACCGAGGGCTAGGGATTGAGCGGTGAAGAAGAGAAATGACATGGGTGGTTTTTCTTTTCCTTTTTTACTTAGGTTAAGGCTCTAATAGAACAAAGCTGGGAATGAAAATTGAAAAGGAGGGAATCCAAATTATTTAGTGCCGTCTCATAAAGTATACTTTTTAAGACGACTTCTAATATGATGTCTTTTTAAGTATCCTATTTTGAGACAGGTACTATTAACCGTTTTAAAAACTGATAGTTTTTAAGACAGTCAATTTTATCCGTCTTAAAATGTTAGTTTTAGAGACCTAAATTTTTGCTGTCTCAAAAGCCTCAATCTTAAAAAGTACTTTTTTTGTAGTGAAAATTCAGAATTGGGTTAATCTTAATTATGTGCAATTTCGAAATAGGATGACTTTATTTATAGGAAATGAAAGACTATATCTCAGGGGTCATGACTGTTAAGTTTTAACAGTCTTTACTTAATTCCGAAATGGTATGACTATTAATTACCAACAATCTTAAACCATTTCCGAATAGGTACAGTAATACCGAAACGGTTTTACACGGACCCACCAAAAAATGACCATGCTCGAGCTACTGCTATCCGACCCGGACAAATCACGATAACCCACTACCACTGCGGACACGCGGAATGTGAAGTGCAAAGTGCGCCACTAGCGCCTCTACAGCCCACTGCACTGCATGCGCACGTGCGCGCGTGTGTGTGCGTATGGTGCTTCGCATCGTATTGAAGGTCTCTTGAATATCCTCTTAAATGCTAGATGAAGTAACTATTCATCTTCCATTTCTACTTATTAAGTGCACACTTTCTTACTATTTTTCCAATATGGGACTCAAAGGTTGCGCACTCCTTTTATAGCTTAGTGGGTATCACTTAGCTTTACTCGTTTTCCAATGTGGGACATTCTCCCTTTTATATTGGGTTAACTTCCCACTTTTCTCAACACACTTTCAATGTGGGACAAGATTTTAATATTTTACTCCCAAAGTTCTTACTCACTTATTTTAAAAATTCTCCAACATTCCTCCACCATTTTAAAAATAAGTTTTGTAAATCTTTGATTGTTTTTAAGACCGTGTATAAGCATTGGTGTCTCACGACTTGAACCAATACCCTGTGAAGATTCGTCAAGGCAAACCATGAAAGTATAGTAGACTTGTCTTTGAACTATCAATCCATATTGATCAGCCGGATTTGTCTTTAGACAAAAATATTTTAGTCACTGATTATCCATATAAGCCGATACATGTATTAGGCCTTGTGTTTGTACCTTGATTTCGTGAGTGCTTTAGCGTCAAGCCCAGTTCTCATAGGAAGAGGCACCACTTCCACACTCATATAGGTAGATTATCATAGGTGTCCATTTAACTAAAATACCATAAATCTATTAAGGTTAAACTCATCCTCTTTTATTATTCATTTCATGTTCTAAGCACTTATCCTTGGGATGTTTGATTTTGTAGTTCTTACAATCACGTCGTATGATGTACTTTAATCATTGAATTTAAGACTTGAATATATCAAGTTTCAAGTTGAGTTTCCATCAAGAGTGATTATTGTTAATGGGCTTTAGTCCCATCCCTAATGATGCCTTAAACACCTGTCCTCTTGCAAGACCTTTTGTAAAAGGATCTGCTAAATTTTGACTTGATTTTATATAATCCACTATGATTACACTGTCTGTAATCATTTGTCTAACATAACTATGTCTCAAGCCAATATGTCTAGATTTTTCATTGTACACTTTAATATAAGCTCTGGAAAGTGTAGACTCACTATCACAATGTATAGATATTGGAGGCATTGGTTTTGGCCAAACTGGAATTTTATTAAATAAATTCCTTACATATTATGTCTCTTTACTAGTTGCAGCTAATGCTATAAACTCAACTTTCATAATTGAATCAACTATACAAGTTTGTTTCTTTGATCCCCAAGAAACAACTCCTCCACCAAGAGTGAAAATCTATCCACTTGTTGAAAAATGATCCTCCCTCTCAGTTATCAAATTGGCATCAGAAAACCCTTTTAATACTGAAGGATATCCACTATAGTATATACCATAGTCCATAGTTCCTTTTAAATATTTTAATATTCTATTAACAACATGCCAATGCAATAAACTTGGATTACTAGTATACCTACTTAATTTACCAACAACATATGCAATATTAGGTCGAGTACATGTCATGGCATACATTAAACTACCAATTACTCGTGCATATTCCAATTGTGAGATAGCTCCACTAGTATTAGGGATCATCTTTAGCTGTGGCTCAAAAGGTGTACTAACAGGTGTGCAATCAAACTAATTAAATTTCTTTAAAATTTTCTCAACATAATGAGATTGAGTGAGAATTATATTTTTATCTTTCCTTATTATTCTCATTCCTAATATGACATCAGCTACACCCATATCTTTTGTATCAAATTTAGAAGAAAGAATTCTAAATCAGTACCAAGAATTAACATGTCCTAAACGACTATGCCATAATGAAAGATAATCAACAATATAAGTAGAAGAATATTTTTCATTGATATTGAGCTCAAACATGCCCTCATACAAATATCCTTTGCCTACAAAGGTACCACTCTTAGTCAGAATAAATTTTTCTCACTCAAATTCAAGCTTTAATCCAAATTTATTAAGAAGACTTTCAGAAACTACATTTTTCCTAACATCAGGAACATGAAAAACATTGGAGAGACTAAGGATTTTTTCGGAAGTGAATTCAAGATCCACTTTCCCTTTTCCTTTAGCCGCAGAAGTTAAAGAATTTACCATATAGAGAACACCTTCCTCCACAGTTTCATAGGCAGAAAATAATCTCTTATCATTACATATATGACCACAATCAATCCACCAAGAGTTGTCTCCTCCAAACATATTAGCCTCGGATATCATAACAACAAATTTTTGCTTTGTGTCTGATGTCCCTCCTTTTTCCTTTAGTTTCTTGAACTTGCGACAATCCTTCTTGAAGTGACCTGGTTTGTTGCAATGAAAACAATTTCCTTTCTTCTTTTTATTTGCTTTAGAATTATTTGAAAAATTCTTCCGCTTGTTATTTTTTCCATGATTGCCATATTTTTGCTCATTTCCTTCCTCCACCACATCGACTTTAGAAACAGAATTTTCCTGTTCCTCTTTACCATCTAGAATTCGAGAATATTGTTCAATTCTTAAATGAGTCTCTAATTCTTTAAGTGAAAGATCTTCCTTTTTGTGCTTGAGTTCTTTCTTATAATCTTTCCACGAAGGAGGAAGTTTTTCAATTATGGCAGGAATAATTACATTATCATCTATATTTAAATTTTTAAGTTTGTAATGATTTAAGATGCATTGGTTATCATGAAATTATTCTAGCACGGGCCTATTATCATGTATTTTAAAGCTTAAAAAATGACCGATAAGGAACTTCTTACTTGTAGCATCTTCCGTAAGATATCTAGTCTCCAATGTGGCCAATAATTTTTTTACAGTCCCAACATTTTGGTACAAGTCGAACAAATTATTAGCAAGTGCATTGAGAATGTGACCACGACACAGGTAATCATCGGTCTCCCATTTTTTGCATTTTCTAGTATGTTCAACGGTTTCATCTTCTTCTTCATTTGGTTTCGGTTGTGACAAGACATACACAATCTTCAATGTTGTTAGAAGAAAGTGAAACTTTTTCTGCTAACGCAGAAAATTACCACCATTAAAACGGTCCAACTTGACAAAACCTTATGTTATTTATCGAAGTGATTTGGAAGAGTCTACCATTTTCGGTGTTATTGTATTTAGATTGTTGGATAATATGTATGCAAATACAGAAATGGAACTCTTTATATATTACAGTAATGTAAACTTCAATACAATAATGTAATTTCTGAATAGATTCTGGAAAACTTCAAGGCGTGATGCCACTTTCCTAAATATAGTATTTGCCCCACATGAATAACTTCGGTATACAAATGGGAATCCGTAAATCCGTACTCCAGATACAATGAAGTTACTTGAACAGTATGTAACTTGTATATTTGAAGATAGCCTTTGGATGCAGCACTCAAGAATAGTCAATCAAGTTCTTATTATGTTTATTTTCACAAAACAGAATAAGAAAATTTATATCTCCTGAAAATTATAAGAGAGTAATTGCAAGGGCTGGAAAATTCAGAACTGGGTTAATCTTAATTATGTGTAGTTTGAAAATAGGATGCCTTTATTTATAGGAAATGAAGGGATGCATCTCAGGCGTCATGACCGTTAAGTTTTAACAGTCTTTAATTAATTTCGAAATGGTATGACTGTTAATTACCAATAGTTTTAAACCATTTCCGAAGAGGTACAGTAATACCGAAATGGTTTTACACGGACCAATCAAAAAGTTACCACTCCTGAGCTACCGCGATTCGACCCGGACAAATACCGATAACTCGCTACCACTACGGACATGCGACATGCGAAGTTCAAAGTGCGCCACTAGCGCCTCTATTGCCCACTGCCCCGCACGCACATGAGCGTGTGCATAGGGTGCTTTGCACTGTGTTGGAGGTCTCTTGAATAACCTCTTAAATGCTAGATGAAGTAACTCTTCATCTTCCATTTCTACTTATTAAGTGCACACTTTCTTAATATTTTTCCATTGTGGGACTCAAAGGTTGCCTACTCCTTTTATAGCTTAGTGGGTATCACTTAGCTTTACTCATTTTCCAATGTGGGACACTCTCCCTTTTATATTGGATTAGCTTCCCACTTTCCTCACACACTTCCAATATGGGACAAGCTTTTAAGATTTTACTCCCACAGATCTTATTCACTTATTATAAAAATTCTCCAACATTAAGTTGCTATTTCATATGACATTCGATATGTTATTTTCTTATTGGTTCTTATTATTATGTTGACTATTTATTTATACAAGTTTCATATACACGTCATTTATATGATAAATTTTTTATTTCATGTGAAAAAAATGATATAACTAATTTAAGATGATTTTTGGGACAACATATTCACGATGTTTAAAATGTATGATTTCATGGAAAATACTTGTATATATTTTCAAATAAAGTTTATGTAGAAGTCTAAAATGGAAATTATGCATACGTTTGATACATGTAGGATGTATTCGGCTGTAAACACCATGAATATGTGAAAGTACTTAAAGAGTTAGTTTTATCTCTTAAACCTGAAAATCTGGAAAAATTGTTAATTACATTCAATAATGTAATTTCTTTCACAGATAAGGATATAAAAATTATGATAGAAACATAATATTTCATAATTGATTTACATTGGTTATCATCACACATATAAAAGACGTGAAAAAGTTTTCAATTCATCTAGTTACAATAGTAGAGGATATAAATTCATAACGTAATAAATATGATGATAGTGGCTTATGTTGTATAAGTAATGAATAAAAGATACGATGTATTGGTAAAAAGAAAGTGAAAAATTAAGAAAATTACATGACATATGGTGGAAATAACAAAAAAAATATATTTATAAACTGGCCACTAAATTGACAACATAACATAGTTAAACTAAAGAAACTCCAAACTTTTCAGGAAAAATCAATACACTTGAGTAATTTAGCTAAGATAGCAGATAAAATTGCATAATAGGTCTAAGGAACGGATGAGGGAGAGGTTTAGTCCTCCGATGGGTCTTCCTCATACGAATGATGCATGTATTGATTGGCAAACGGCTGGTCATAATCAATGAAATCCCAAAATAGGATACTGCCGGATGTTTTTTGGGAGTGGGAGTTTTCGATTTTTGTTTCACCATCCTCTGAGACAATTTGGAAAACTTCATTACACTCATCATCATAAGTTGGATCGAGGTCGATAAATGTTATTGCGTTGGGAATTAGAATATCATTATTGACATCATTTTCAGAGTGAAGATTCTTGATAATGGAATCATGTATGCATTCCTTAGTTTTCGCAGCGTTTGGAGATTGGATGATAGTTTCTTCACCATCGTAAGTTTATATTATGGAGTTAGTCTCCAATGCCTTTAGTACGTCCGCAATCTTCTCAAGACGTGATCGCTTATTCTTGTTCTTTGATTGAGAAATCATTGCTTCAAGGTCGTGTTTGCGACATCATGAGGAAATGCTTTTAGCACGAGGACTTGGATGGTCAACGTCAACAATATCTCTCCCGGAGAACATCTGATCGGAGTTAATAATGCGGTCACGTTCATTGAGAACCATTTTTGGCCTAAACTCATTTTTTTGAGTTCATTAGTTAACTAGTTCAAATGACAAAGGAAACTATGTAAATAAAATATTTGAGGATAATTTAATGAGTATAAATAACTTGCAAAAATATTTCGGGTGGTGGAAAAAATTTCCCCTTACTTACAAAAATATGCTACTTACATTTCAAGGATTTGGGGGGGGGGGGGGGGGGGGGGGGGGTTAAGTGAAGAAAATTTGTGAGTCAGGTAATATATGGCTCATAAATAAGTTGTAAAAATGTTTACAAATCTTGAATAGGACCATTGATGAAGATTGCATATTGGCACTATATTTTATTTCAATTATTTCACTTTCATATCAATAACGTATCTTTTGGGACCATCCATTACAATTAGAGGGTAAAAAATTTACTTTTGTATTATTTAGGCACAAACATGGTTTCCTTACTTTTCTCTTACAAGAATAATAAATATTAATTAGATAGCTGAGATGCATACATTTCCTTACTTTTGGTAATTGTAATTATATGTGAATAATTTTCTTACTTTTGGTAATTATAATTATATATGCATATGATGTTTTTTTACCGCTTTTAAAATTATTTAATAATCTACTCCTAGCATATCTTGCATATCCGTAGGGACAAATTACTTTGCTTTTTAATAAAGAAAATTGATTTTTTTTTCAATAAGGATTCTCATTTTAAGCAATTAGTTCCAACTACCATATTTATTAAAGTACATTTACATATATTTATACTTCTTGATGAAATATATGTCTCCAAATTTACTTGTTCTTCAACTATTTAATTAAGTAAATGTATGACAAACATTAACAATACATAACATTTACATAACAAACTAATGTAAAAAAATTGTGTAAAAGAGAAAATCCATTCATCCTCATTTTAAATATTTACTTATTTGTATCATACCTCAACAATAGATTACCCTTTTTAAAAATATTTTGTAGCCTCCTTCAAATAAGTAAAATATAATGGTAGTCAATACTACATTTTAGAAGCTCCGAAGTTTAAGCATATATGTATATATAAAATAAATATTCAGAAAAATGTATACCAGAAAGATATTTTGTATCAGATGACTGTTTTAGTAGAGAGAAGGATACGTAAGGCTGGGATTATGAATAATACTGAGTTGGAGACTTTTGTATTTTCCCATTAATGAGATGAAAATATATGACAACATCGAGCTGTTAATTATAATTGGAAGTTGAACAATTAGGGATGAATTATACGGTGTAGGCTGAAGATATAGAGCCGACTAGGTAGAAGATGAATGGGTCATTTCCCAATTTTGTGGAAGGGGATTTAGATATAACATGAACGGATATTTTTCTAATTTGGTAGAACTAGTTGTAGAGATACAATCGGGTATAAGTTGAATGGTTATTGACAGTAACACCCGGTTTACGATATAAACACCCTTATTTCCTTAACTTATCTTTAGTACTAGGATTTTTTTATAAAGGTTAAACATCATTTGTTAAATAATAATTGTTGATACAAAAATTAGTCAGCTGATGTGGAGCAATTATATGAAGACACGCATCATCCAATATGGCACAAGTTCAAATACCGAGCTACGCAGTGTACTGAGTTACTAAGCATACCGAGCAACTTATTAGGAATACCTAATGACCAGACAGATTCAATGCTTATTGTATTATAGTCAATATTTACCATGTACAAATATAAATGCCTATTCGATAAAGGAACACTATCTATTCACATTGATTGCCCAAAGGCTATAAATACATTATAATACCCTCTTGGCAGGGCAAGTGAGAATAATCAACACCAAGGAAAGACACCCAGTAATACAAACTAGTGGACATAGGCCATTCCCTTAAGGCTGAACCACTTTAAAAATATCTTATCTTATTTCTTTACTCATTTTTATCTGTGATTGATTAATTTGAACAAATCTAGTTTTTTACATTAACAGATTGACATCGTCTGTGGGAAAATGACTATACATAGAGTTTTTTACCAAAAAAACACATCACCAATGGCTAAAATCCCAGAATCAAGCAATAGGAATAATCAAGGGAATCCTACCAACCCTTATGCACCCCCAAATGCGAACGATTTCACAGGTTTCGTAACTAGTCTAGATAGGGGGTAGGAAGTTATGCAAGAAACTATGCGACAATTAGCTCAGACCTTTCAAAATGGAGTATCTGCCCAGACAGGCCAAAGAAGCATCCAGAGAAGCATGCATCCTCCTTATTCGCGACACATCGATCCACGATCTATGTCACGATCTAGATATAATGAATTTAATTATTTTGAGAACTCAAGAGATCTATTATATCGCCCTGGCGCAACTTCTCGTATAAGAATTTTGAATTCTCATGAAGACATCACTCTAACGCTAGAAAGACCAAGTGCTATGGAAAGGTTGAGCAGACCCCCTCCCTTCGACCGTTTGGGACTCAAGAGAAATAGAAATCCTCTCGATTTACATCGAGAAATTCTCAATGACCAAATTATTTAAGGGAAGACTCAGCCCAATCACATCCAAACTTGAGATCTGCATCTCGAAGAGAAAGATCCGAAGAGGAAAATTTTGCTCAATCTATTCCTTGGGTAAACACTAATAAGTCAGGGGATAGAAATGATGCATGGAAGGGCTATTTAGAGGTTAGAAGACAAGTTAGGAGAGATGGCTAAAGCTAAGAACCCTCTTCAAAGAACCTTTATTGAAGGATCTCCTTTTGTACAAACGATTGTGGATTTTCACACACCACCAAAGTTCAAGGCTCATATGGTCACACCGAAGTACGATGGAAAATTAGATCATGTCCTTCACATAGAGAAATACCAGGCTGCGGTAAATATTTATACTGTCCCAGATGAAATGAGGTGCAGGGCGTTCTCAAGAACTATTACAAGATCTACTCAGATATGGTACAACAACCTTCCTCGGGGGCAGATTGCGACCTTCCATCAACTGGCAGAGCTCTTTATAGGTAATTTTTTTTTGGTACAAATCCAGTTAAAAAGGTAGAACATTTTTTGAGCATAAGGAATAAATGAGGTGAAAGTACTAGAAATTACATCACTCGTTTTAACAACGAGAAACTAAATGTCATATACTATGAAGAAAAGACAACCATCATAGCTCTCATGAGTGATCTTTTACTAGACAAGATGTATTATACCTTAGCCAAGGATCCCCCCAAATCCATGGCTGAATTAATGGCAAAAGCACCCAAAATCATGAACGCCGAGGAAGCTATAGCTGCGAAGAAGAATGCTGAGGTAAAAGTGGAAGCTAAAGTTGAAGGCAAGTCAGAGAAGAAAGATCACAAGAATAGTGGTTGGAGGAAGAAGTCATAAGGGAAGGAAATGTTGGATCATTTAAGGAATGATAGAAATTATACTCCCTTAAAGGTGTATATAAACCACGTTCTGGAGGAAATAAAGAACAACGAGGAATTGAATTGGCCAGAAAAGCTAAGGATAACTATCGAAAGGAGGGATAAATCAAAGTATTATGAGTTTTACAAAGATCATGGTCACATGACCAAGTAGTGTATAGATCTCCAAAATGAGATAGAGGCACTCATTACATGAGGAAAGCTGAATAAGTTTGTTAATCATCAGAAGAAAGACCAATAAAAAACGTCGACAGAGATCCAAATCTCCTTACCGACCAAGAGAGGATAAGAAAAGGGACCATGAAGATGACCATGAAGATGATCCCGATCTCCCAAAAAGGCCAAGACAACCTGAGCGTGAGGTATTTTTGATTCATTTGATTGTAGCATGATTACAAGTGGAGATACAGGAGGAGGTGATCATACCGTTGAAAGAAAAGCTTACCTCAATGAGGCTCAAGCTTGTTCCTATAGATAGCAAATAAACCTGGCTGAAGAAGATCACCCAAGGAAAGTTAACAAAGATAAGCTGGTCATTGGCTTTTCTAAAAATGATTTGGAAGGAGTCTTATATCCTCATGATGATACTCTGGTGATAAAAATGAGAATAAAAGACATAATCATTTCGAGAGTGATGGTGGATAATGGTTGCTCGGCTGATATCATGTTTTACCCTTGTTTTGATAGTTTGAACCTGAAACTTAATCAGTTGGAGCCGTATCACATGCCCCTTATTGGCTTCTCTGGAGAAAACATTTTTCCACTTGGAATTATCAAGATAGATATGTTGATTGGTACTTGGCCAGTTAGTAGAACAAAAAAGGTGAGTTTCTTTGTGATGGACAAGAATGTTCAGTCAGCCTATAATATAATCATGGCAAGAGTAGGTCTAAAAAAGTTTGAAGTGATTCCATCCACAGTACATCAGTGTTTGAAGTTCTAGACCAATTTTGGGGTTAGAGTTGTAAAGGGAGATCAAAAAGTAGCTCGAGAATGTTACCACTCTTTCGCCGCGCAAGAGGAATTGGAGGATGATAGGAAGAAAATCACCACTTATCAAGTGGTTGAATCTGACGAGTCTGAAATTGAAACCTTAGACCCAAGAGATGAAACAGAACTCATTAAAGGCTAAGTCATGGAAGCAATAAAAAGTATTATTCTGGATGACGAGCAACCAGAAAGAATAACTCAGATCGGTGCTTCACTCGATCCAGTATTGACGTAAGAGCTGGTAGCATTTTTGAAGCAAAGAAAATAAATATTTGCATGGAGTCATGAGGATATGTCGGGGATAGGCCCATATTTTTTATGCCATGAGCTCAACGTCAACAAGGAGATCAAACCAGTGAAGCAAATGAGTAGTTCTTTTAGTCTAGAGAAAAACCAAGCTATCCAAGAAGAGGTGGAAAATCTATAGAAAGCTTCATTTATTGAGGATATAAAATATCCTGATTGGTTGGCTAACGTTGTGATGGTAAAAAAGAAGAACAATAAGTGGAGAATGTGTGTGGATTTTACAGATCTGAATAAAGCTTACCAAAAGATCATTTTCTTCTGTCTAGAATAGATTATCTAGTGGATGCAACTTCAGGACATGAGCTGCTAAGCTTCATGGATGCTTATTATGGATACAACCAGATTAAAATGAAGCCCGAAGACAAGGAAAGTACATATTTTATTACCCCCGAGGAACATATTGTTATAGTGTTATGCCTTTTGGTCTAAAAAATGCAGGTGCTACTTATCAGCTGTTAGTAAATAAGGTCTTTGAAGAAAAAATTAGAAAAAATATGGATGTATATGTCGACGACATGCTAACTAAAATTAAGAAAGCTACTGACCATATAACTGATTTGAGCTAAACATTTGTTCAGCTAGATAGGTACCAAATGAAAATGAACCCAACCAAGTGCATTTTTGGCATACAGAAAGACATGTTCCTCAGATACGTTATGAATCACAGAGGTATTGAAGAAAACCCTGACAATATAAAAGCTTTACTGGAGTTACAATCTCCAACCACCAAGAAGAAAGTGCAGAGACTTATGGGTCATATTGCAGCTCTCAATAAATTTGTCTCCCGAGCAACTGATAGATGTCTTCCATTCTTCAAGGTACTTAGGAAGACCTTTGAGTGGAACGAGGAATGCAAGAAGGAATTTTGGAATTAAAGAAATACTTAGGGATACCCCCTTTATTATCCAGATCGGTGACAGGAGAAAAATTATATTTTTACTTGGCTGTTTCAAAAATTGCAATCAGTTCTGCCTTGATCAAAGTTTAGAATAGAGTACAAAAGCCGATATATTATGCTAGCAAAGCATTTGGGGAGCAAAAATTAGATACCCCAAATTGGAGAAATTGGCGTTGGCATTGATTGAAGCAACCAGGAGAATAAAACCATTTTTTCAAGCCCATATAATAGTGGTATATAATGACTTGCCACTCAAACAGGCTTTACATAATCCATAAAAGTCTAGAAGATAAAAGTACTGGGCAGTGGAATTAGGGGAGTATAACATTGTTTATGAGCCAAGGTCTTCTTTTAAAGGCCAGGTAGTGGAAGATTTCATTGCTGAATTTACTTACCCAGATGTCCCCGATCAATAAGGGGCTAAGGCAAAGCAACTCAAGGAGGCCAGAAAATCTACTGAAAATACCCCCGATCAACTCCCACTAGCAGAATCGCCAGAAAGGATGGCAGCTGATAAACCAGAATCCTCTGGTAAAGTAAAAGAGTTGAAAATAAGTATAAAGAGATGAAGGACAAGATATTTCATCAAGGGATTCTGTCAGATCAAGGGTTTGATGATAATATTCCTATATGGAAGTTATATGTTGATGGTTCTTCATGTGAAACAGGCTTTGGAGCTGGAATTATTCTCAACATTCCAGATAGGATAGACATTAAATACGCACTGCATTTTTAATTCCAAACTCCCAATAATGAAGCTGAGTATGAAGCCGTGATTGTGGGCCTCAACTTAGCTAAATCATTGAATGCATAGCAAGTTTTAGTATTCATTGATTCGCAATTAGAGGTGAATCAGATGTTAAGTCTTTACGCAGCAAAAGGGAAGTTCATGTCAAGATACTTAGCCAAGACTTTAGATATTATAGATAATTTGGCAACTGTTCAGGTGGTTAGAATCCCTAGATTGGAAAATTCAAGAGCAGATGGACTTGTTCGGTTAGCTTCAGCTACTCGCACAGACCTACGAAGAACAACCCCATTGAGATACTTTCTAGAAGAAGTATTAATGAAGATATAATGATGAATGTTGTAACATTAAAGATGGGACCATCATGGATGGATCCCATTAGAGCTTATATTGAAGAAGGTATTTTACTATCCGACCCACTTGCAACCAAGAGGCTGAAGTACAAGGGTGCTAGATATGTTGTAAATAATGGAGTTCTGTACAGGAGAGGTTTTATAGCTGGTTTACAACGGTGTGTTCATCCAGTAGAAGTTAAAAAATTGATAGAGTAAATTCATAAAGGGTCGTGTGGAGCTCACATAGTAGGAAGAACTATACTATAGAGAATGAGTATGCAAGGGTACTACTGGCCAACAATGCGCGCTGATTGTACGGCTTATGCTAAAAAATGTTACAAGTGTAAACGATTTTTTACTATACGAAGAACTCCTCAATCGATGGTAACACTAATTACTTCACCTTGGCCATTTATTATGTGGGGTATAAACTTGGTCGGGCCTCTGCCAACTACAAGAGAGCGATTCAAATATTTAGTGATAGCTGTTGATTACTTCACAAAGTGGGAGGAAGCCGAACCTCTCATCGATATGGACTATGAAAGGGTCTATCAATTCATTTAGAAGAATATCCTTTGCAGATATGGTTTTCCCCATCCCTTTATCACTGATCATGTACCCAATTTGACAATGATGAGTTTGTAGCATACTATCTACAGTCTAACATTCAAAAAATCCATTTTGCTTCAGGTAATCCCCAAAGTAATGAATAAACAAAGGCGACGAACAAAACTCTACTGAATGGGTTAAAGAAAAGATTAGATGATGCAAAGGGGAATTATATTAACAAGTTACAGTCCGTGTTATGGGCCTACTGAACAACTCCCCGAACAGCAACTGGAGAGACACCATACATGCTAGCTTTTGTAAGTGAATCAGTGATACCTATTAAATTAGGATTACCTACTCATAGTGTGCTCAACTTTAACTCCCTCATAAGTGATTTGATGAGAAGGTTGGATTTGGACATGCTAGAGGAAGTCCGGGAAGATGAAACAATCATAAATGTAGCCTACCGACAAATAACTTCCATGTTCTATAACAAGAGGGTGAAAAAATGCGATCTAAAAAATGGTGATTATGTGCTCAAGCGGTTAATTCAAAAGCACAACAAGTTGGAGTCTAATTGTCATGGATCATATCGCATCACATCAGTTATTTGTCCTGACACTTACAGAATAAATATTATTGAAGGGGAAGAATTCAAGAATGCTTGGAATGCAGAACACTTGCGAAAGTACTACTAGTGATGTAACAGTCAATGTACTCAATTCTTTCAATATGAATGAAAAATATGATTTCTCCATTCATTTGTTTTATTTTTATTTTTTTGGAGTACTAGTGCTACACACTACACTCGTCAGTAACCACCAACTAATGTTGGTCGGCATCACGAACCACCAATTAAATGTTGGTCGGTATCAGAAACCGCCAATTAAATACTTGGCGGCATCAACAAAGACACCATCAATTTTGGTAAAACAATCATGCAAGGCAAGTCCGGCTTGACTAAAATATGGGTGACCCAAGAAGGAATCTAAACTGGGCAAGAAGATGGTTAAAATAGCCACTGCCTGGGAACTAAGGAAATTGTTTATCTATACGTTTAGATAAGATTGATACAACTAAGAAGGAACATAGGATACAGATTCCATTGCTTAGGAACTTATGGGTGATAAAAAAAAATCACTACAACCACCAATTAAATGTTGGTCTACATCAGCAACCACCGATTAAATGTTGATCGGTATCAGCAATCGCCAGCCAAATGTTGGTCTGCATCAACAAAGACACAAATAATGTTGGTAAAATAATAGAGCAAGGCAAGTCTCGCTTGACTCAAATATGGGTGACCCAAGAATGCATCTAAACTGGGCAAGAAGATGGGTAAAAAATCCACAGCCTGGGAACCAAGGAAATTATTTATCTATACGTCAAGATAAGATTGCTACAACTAAGTAGGAACATAGGATGCACATTCCATTGCTTAGGCATTTATGGATGATAAAAAAATCATTATAACTAGACAAATACATGGGGCAAAAGTTCCATTGTCCAGGCAATCAAATAAAAAAGGGAAAACTGTCCATCCAAATGTATGTATTCAACGACTGATTAGATAAGTGACCCATTATTATTATTAGTAAAATACTAGTATTGTTGATATAATGTTATGAAAAAAGATTGACATAATAAATATCATGCTATTATTTTTCTAAGGAAATAAAATTACAAGAAGATGATTTTTCTTCATTTACAACAATAATTACTAACAAAATATAGATAGCCTATTCTATTGGTTTCTTTCCTTCAGATTTTGATACAAGATCCATTCTAGCTGGAGGGTCATCTAAAGCATAAGAAGAATTGATAAAATTCAAGTCTTGAAGCATTCTGGTGTTACTTGAACTTAGTAGGTCTAGCAAATGAGGAGGTCGGGATATCTCAAAGTCTTCATGAAGATCGTAATCACCTAGCTACATGGAAATCAGAGAACGAGGAATGGATCGGACTGGAATCCAATTAACATCTAGATGAAAATGTGGTACTGGCAAATCAAATAGCCCAGGGTCATATCAATCCCACAGTTCAGTTCCTTGCACAAACTTCATTACAGTTAGAGAGTTTATCTATCCCTGTTTGTACCTTTCATTATTTGATTGCTTGAATCTAGTATCAATATGATATATAGTCTCATTATATCCCTTCATCTAGAACTCTCTGGGTTTCTTATAAAACTAATAAGTTAACCATTCAATATATTAGTGTAGTCTTGTCAGCAAACTTTCTTTATTCTGCAATGAAGAACTCTGAGTGGATAGTTACTCTGCAAGAGTTTGAATCTTCAGGGACATTTTTGCCAGAGCTTGAATTTTCGCCTTCAATTGAGCAGCTTAATTTTCTAAGATCTGCCAAGTTCTCGTCTCTTCAATGCTACTTCGACCTGCTCTTGTCCTACCCTGAGAAGTGGATGCGGGTCTAATACTTTTCAAATTTTCCAACTCTTATCTTAATGAAGCATTTTCAGTCTCTAAAAAGGAAATACCTTCATCATTAACTGAGACTATAGCTCTAGAGGAAAAACCAGATTTTAACTGTCTAAATTCCTCTCTCAAAGCATTATTTCCCTCCTCCAGCAGTTTGGCAATGTTTCTATTCTCCTCAATTTCCAATTTCAACACACTCTCTCTTTTATTATGGGCAGAAATGAATGTATCATAACCCCGAGCAGTGCTCAACTGTTAGTATTTTTATCATATCCTTCATGAAGAAGAGCAGTGGATTCATTATGTTAAGCGTGAAGTTCTTCAATCATTTCTTAGAGATATTCAATCATTTCTTAGTAAGCTACGTTATTCGTTACTTCACGATCAAGTAGGAATTTCAAGTACTGGTAAGCCTCAATTGCTTGTTTAAAAGCATCAGGACCAAGGATGTCAATTATTTGTGCTTCGGTAAGATCTGAACAACCAACTTTAAAGTAGTCTGTACATTTCTTTATCAACTCTGTATTATGAACTGACAATAATTCCATCCTGGCAATAAACTTTCAAGGAGAAGTAAAAACAGATCAACAACATATATATTGAACAATAGAGGAGAAATTTAGATAAGAAACAAGTCAATTTTATTGATCATAGCAAATGAGAGTACAACCAGAGGTATAAAATAAATAAAACACAGAGGAAAATAAAGAAAAACTGCTGAAAAACTCCACACCTTATCCTTATCATCCACCTTCTTCTCAGTTGATTTCAACTTAGGAATTGGGGGCTGAGGCTATCCAGAAGAAGGAGTCGATTGCTGAAGTTGCTCGGAGGGCAGCTGATGTTGACCAAAAGAAAACATTATCTGCTGGGCTCGCTCAAAAGACTAAGGAACAATAACAGTAGGTGTTTGCTCCATCACCATCATAGAAGATTCATCAGATCTAGCTTCATCTTCATCTTCCTCTCCAATGGTAGGAGGAGGGCCAAGGACATGTTTATGAAATAATATAGAGTCTTCAGTAGTGTTCGACTCTTTCAGCACTGCAACCCATCCATCCCTAAAGAATTTCAAACTTTCATACTTAATTTGATCAGAGGCAGCAACTAGGGGCTTATTCCACCCTTTGTCCCAGCCAGAGCTAAAGGCATTTTTCACAGCAGATTTTATGTTCATCCTCTCCGAGGAAGTTTTCTCCCTAAGAAGATCTTCAACAGATTTTATCTTTTGTTTAAGATCTTTGTTACACCGTTCAGCCTCTTTAGGCTTGCTCTCATTTTCTTCCTTGCTGGTAATAGTGACCTTCAGTTTCTCCTCTGTCTCATTGGCAGCATCAATAGCTTCTTACATAGCCTTATCAGAATTCTTCATTTTATTTTCCCATAAGGTCTTATCAGCCTCATATTATAATTGGGATGCCTCTAAATATTTTGATAACCCAGTAAGGGCCTCTTCAACTTCATTGGAAGAGGAAGCAACTTTGATAGCTTCATCATTTTCCAAGATATTATTAAAATACACCAAAAACTACAAGACAAAGAGAAACTCAAGTTAGTGTATGAAAATTGAAAGCATAATTAAAATGTCAAGGTAAAATAACACTTATTGATGCAAGGTGTTGGACAGCCAAATCAAAGACTTCCCCCGAGGAGTAGAGGTCTCAACATCTCTATAATCTGGGAGAGTTAAAAACCAGATCAATTTCCTGGACAAACTAGGAGTAATGAAAGTTGGAGGACCAGCACACAAGGAAGGTAATTCAGCCCCAGCAGGCTGAGCGGCAACATCAATGGCCTTTTCAGTAAGGCCCCTTCTTAGTCTTCTCAAATGTGCAGCCTCTTCAATCAAAGGTGTTGCCTCTTTTTGAACAACATAGGGCTTCTTGATAACCTCCTTAATAGATGTAGTTGCCCCCTCAAATGGAGCAACATCATTTTTCTTAATCCCCTCAGTTGGTACATCTTCTTTATTCTTTTTTCCCCTTCAGCACTAGGGACAATCTTAGAAAAATGATCAGGAACTTTTCTCATCTTCGTCATTAAATCAGCAAGAGAGGTACCCAAATCAGAAGAAGATTCTTCAACAAGAAGGAGATGCTAGACTTTGCTCAAGTTCAATCACCAAAGTAGGTGGAATAACATGCCGAGCAATAAAAGGGGAAGTAGTGTTCTTGTATTTCAACAAATAAGAAGCAGATCTCACGTGCTCCCCAACGATTGATTGTTGAAGGCTCCAAATAAACTTTAACTCTTTTATATTAATATCACTCTCTTTTGGGAATTTTCTTTTACTGTCAACTGTAAATTAAAATTGTAAAAAGCAAATGTCAGTGAAATATTTTATCAAACAAAAACAGAGTTAGTTTAAAAATAAAGAACAATCTATCCCATTTCCATAAGGGTGACATATGGTACCTTGGTATACATCATCGCCATTTAATTGAGAGAGATTGACCACTAAGGCTCTGTTAACATATCTAGTTTTTAAATAAAAAGTGTTGTCATTGGTGACCCATTTATAACAAAACACAATTCCAGGAATCCCTGGGTGGGTTCCATGTATTTGATTTAGTGTATGTACGCCATTAACTACCCTCCATGTATTTAGAAATACTCTTGCAGGTACAATATCGAAGTATTGGCAAAATTCCAAACACATGGGATTAGGTGAGAAAGAAAAACCGCACTCCATTATAAAAATAAAGGGAAACCACTGTCCCTTAGCTAAAGAGAATAAATCACTAGGACAAGCAGGTTCTTCCAAATCAACCTAGGAAGGAATCGCAAAATTGGTTCTAAACTTATCCAATGACTCAATAGTTTAAACCATGGTGACTAAAGCAAATAAAGAAGAAGGAAGGAAGAAATTTTTACAGAAGATTAAGAAATCAGCTAAGACTGAAGACAAAAAGAATATTCGTAAGGAGAAAAAAGAGAAAACAAGGACTTTGGAAGCAAAGATGGAAAAGGCAGAAAACAATCAGATTTTATCATCTTTATATATGTCAACTTGGAAAATGAGAAAAGTAATGATCAAAAGTGATAACGGTTACTTTTTCGATGGCTAATCAGAGGAAAAAGACGTAAATACCCAAGTGTTCTCCAGAATTCAAAATATTTACAAATTTTCCTTTTTGCGCTCGAAACTGTTATGCAAAGTGGAAAAATTTCACAAGTGTTGAAGGTCTATAATTAATCAAGACATGAGAAATGTGCCTGAACAACTTCTTGGGTAAAATATTCCACACTCTCGCATCCAACTTCAACTGTGAAATATTGGGGGCTTCTGTTGATACAAAAATTAGTCAGCTGATGTTGACCAATTATATGAAGACACGCATCATCCAACATGGCACAAGTTCAAATACCAAGATACTCAGTGTACCGAGTTACTAAGCATATCGAGCAACTTATTGGGAATGACAAACGACTAGAAAAATTCAATGTTTATTGTTTTATAGTCAATCTTTCCATGTGCAGATGTAAATGCCTATTCGATAAAGGCACACTATCTATTCATATTGATAGCCCAAAGGCTATAAATACATTGTAATACCCTCTTGGCAAGGCTAGTGATAATAATCAACACCAAGGCAAGACTCCCAGTAATACAAACCAGTGGACGTAGGCCATTCCCTTAAGGGGGAACCACATTAAAAATCTCTTGTCTTATTTCTTTACTCATTTTTATCTGTGATTAATTAATTAGATCAAATTTAATTTTTTACAACAACAATAACTTTAATTAAAATTATTCATGATTTTTATACTACTGTTGCCCTTGCTTTTAAATTGTATCAAGGGTATTTTCATTTTACCCATTATGTAATTATCATTATTTGACTCAAACTACAGTTTCATTTTCCTTTAGATATTATCCACCATTTTGACTTTCGGTAATGGAAAAGCTTCGCGAAAAGTGGAAAATAATTGGTAAAGTGAAATAAAACATAGTTATAAGTCACATTGGTGAGTAGAGTCTAAAACTATTAATGATAATTACATGGTAGGTAAAATTAAATTACTCGTAATATCTATTTAAACTACAATATTATGTTATTTTTAGTATACTATTTCATTAATTTAGGATAAAATTAACTTTATAATTGTATTTGTCATATTTCAAGAATATTATGATAAATTTAACTTTATAGTACAATTTTATGTTTTAGAAATCTTATGTCTAATCAAAAAGTAGGATTTTCAATTTGAAAATGTGCGAATTTGTCCAAGAATCCCCTCTAGTAAAAATTCATATTCCTAAATGTATGTTTCTTATTCTTTTCTTTTCCCCCTTTTTCACCAGAAAAAAGAGTACGATCCTCCTTTTTTGGATATGTTAGATAGTATGGACATGTATTGTGTAGACCAGCACATGCCCCTTGTGGTAATCCCTGGATATACCCCCTCGCGGTGCGGAGGGAGAGGATCCCTCTAGGTATCGTGCGTCCCTGTCTGGAGTGCTTTGGCCGGCGTCGGTGAATGCGGTGATAAATGTAGAGAGACAGAGTCTCCAGTCTATTTTAATCAAAACAGACTAAAGAAAAGGGAGCCATCCTGAAGGACAATATCCAAAGATATACTAATACATACAAAACCAAAATTATTCGAAAAGGGTTCAGAGGCTAAGTTATGAAATGGGAAGGTGTTAGGCACCCATTCCTCCCTTACGGTCTCTCATGGGTTGTTGCTGTTTCCCTTTATTTCCTTGTGATATGTGTGCATGTGCATACGTAGTGGAGATAGGAATCATCGACTTGTATCATGGAAGAGATGAAGCGAGTCATCCATTGGAATATAACTAAAAGTAATATTAGAAAATAGGATTTATGCGATTATCCTAGCGTCAATCATTATAAGGGAGTGATAACGCATGTGGAATAATACTCCATTAAGAACAAGTATATATATATGTAAATACATGGAATTTAAGAGAGTTAAGTCTAAAGAATATGGAAAAATGGGAAAAAAGTAAAAAAAAAAAAGGCTCGACTCTCGGGTTTTACCCCGAGAAGCCTACATAGGCTATAGAGGCATCAAATTCCACGTTGTTCGTATGCAAAACGAGGGGTGGGAGTTATCCCATAAATCCAACCGAGGACTTCTCTTGTATGTGCGTGTGTGCAAAAAAGTGTTTTAGTTGTGAGAATTCCTGTTTGGTTTTATGAGCAAATCCTCTTTTTCTTGTTTTGTTTGAGTTTTTGTTTATATGAAAATAAGAGATGTGAAATAATACTAAATAAAAAGTATATTAGGATATGAGAGAAAAAAAGTGCTAAGTAATAAAATAAGTTAATGCGAATTTATGAGGATTTAAGGAGAGAATTGAGAAAATTGGACCTTCTTGAAGATCTTGAGCTTGATCTTGAATGTTGGAGAACAACCCTTACACTTGAATGATTATGGACGGTAGTTAATTCACCAAGTTTGATGAAAATAATGATGAAAAGTGAAGGTTGGAAAGGAATTTAGATGTGGAAATGACGCTGACTTCGAGAGAGGTTTTCTTCATTCGCTGAGAGTGATGTATTTCAGATATAGGCTCTCTTCGCAATGAGGTCAAGCCCTCATTTTTATAGGCCCAGGGTATTATCGATCGACATAGCCCTGGTCCTACCAATTGGCAGTTGCATTTAGGCACAGTGCCGATAGGCAGGGTCTGGGACCTGTCGTTTGGCAGTCTCATTTAGGTTCCTTCAGAAAATTAGTCACTAAGCGCAAACCGTTGATCCGAATCGCACACGGGGTGAACCGTTGGAAAGGTAATTCAGAGACCTTTGAAATTTCTTGGACTGCTCCTGGGAGTTTACTTTGGGTCAAATGTGGCTCGGAAGTGCTTGTCAGTCCTTTGGATGGGAAAACATCGGACGGAAACGGATCGTCCATTCGCATGGTAAGTCAGAATCGTGCATGGGGTGGACCATTGGAAAGGTGAGGAGATGTACTTCTACATTTCAAAGAGTTTGACACAGTTTGGGGAGTTGACCTTGGTCAACTGAGGCCTGGAAGCACTCGATAACCTTTCAGGGGAAAACGGGTCATTCGTCCACATGGTAAGTCAAAATCGTGAATGGGATGGACCGTTAGAAAGGAGTATCAAGATTAATTCAGTCTCGGTCGAGCTGAAGATCTAACTTTGATGAAACGGATCTTGGGAGTGCTCGGTGGATTCTAAATCAGGTTTCGAGGGAAAACGGGTCATTCGTCCACATGGTAAGTCAGAATTATGCATGGGATGGACTATTGGAAAAGGGTTTCAATGCCCTTTGAAGATTCATTCAGCCTCAGTTGAGCTGAGGAGTTTGACTTTTTGGTGAAACAGAGCCTGGGAGTGTCCGATGACCTTTAGGTCAGTACCCGGGATATGACTTAGGTTCTCAATGATGAAGGGAGGTGCTAGGGACCTTAGGATAAGTTAGGGGGTATTAGAATGGGGTGTTTACATAGCCCCTCGATGTGTGAGTTTGGAATGAATGATAGACATCGAATAGACACCACATGATGCCTTTGAGAGAGGATGACCAGAGGGTCGAGGTCGATTCTGAGGACCTAAGGATGAGGATGACCGATTTTGCAGGTCGAAGCCAATTATGAGAGATTAAAGATGAGGGTGACTGATTCTGTAGGTCAAAGCCAATTATGCGAGCTTGACGGAACATGCTGGGGATGGTTTGAAAGGAAGTAATGACCAAAACAATGATGGGGGTGACCAATTCTGCGGGTTAAAGCCAATTCTGTGAGCTTAAGGTGAGATGACCAATTCTGCGGGTTGAAGCCAATTCTGTGGGCTTAAGGTGAGATGACCAATTCTGCAGTTTAAAGATAATTTTACGGGCTTAAAGTGAGATGACCAATTCTGCGGGTTGAAGCCAATTCTGCGAGCTTAAGGTGGTGTTCTAAGACCGAGGTCAATTATGATCTAAGAGAGGTGATGATCGAGGACCGAGGTCAATTATGATATAAATAAGGTGACAATCCAAGACCGAGATCAATTCTAACCTAAGAGAGGCGACGATCGAGGACCGAGGTCAATTATGACCTAACTAAGGTGACGATCAAAGACCGAGGTCAATTCTGACCTAAAAGAGGTGACGACTGAGGACCCAGGTCAATTCTGACCTAAATAAGGTGACGATCAAGGACCGAGGTCGATTCTGACCTAAGAGAGGTGACGACCGAGGACCGAGGTCAATTCTGACCTAAGAGAGGTGACGACCGAGGATCGAGGTCAATTTTGACCTAACTAAGGTGACGATCCAAGACCGAGGTCAAGTCTGACCTAAGAGAGGTGATGATCGAGGACTGAGGTCAATTTTTACCTAAGGTGACGATCTAAGACTGAGATCAATTCTGACCTAAGAGAGGTGAAGATCGAGGACCGAGGTTAATTCTGAACTAACTAAGGTAAAGATCCAAGATTGAGGTTAATTCTGTCCTAAGAGAGGTGACGACCGAGGATCGAGGTACATTATGACCTAACTAAGGTGATGATCCAAGATCGAGGTCAATTCTGACCTAAGAGAGGTGACGACCGAGGATCGAGGTCAATTCTGACCTCACTAAGGTGACGATACAAGACCGAGGTCAATTCTGACCTAAAAGAGGTGACAACCGAGGACCGATGTCAATTCTGACCTAACTAAGGTGACTATCCAGGACTGAGGCCAATTCTGACCTAACTAAGGTGACAATCCAAGATCGAGGTCAATTCTGACCCAAGAGAGGTGACGACTGAGGACCGAGGTCAATTCTGACCTAAAGAGAGGTGTATATTTCCTTCGAGAAAATCAGGGATTTTGATGGGGATACAGATTGGATTTTGGGTTTTGCTGGGGAATAGCGAATGAGTTGGGGAAAATTTAGAGCGTCCTTTGGAGGCATTGATGGGGAGAATTATTCTCTGGAATTCTGCTAGGGAAATTACCTCGCGATGTTGTTTTGAGCTGGGGAGACAATTGTTGGGGAATTCCTTGTGTCTTTTGGAGGCTTTGCGAAGGAAAGGCAAATTTGATGCTATAAACTCCACTAGGGAAGTGATTAGGTGGTCCAGGTATTGGATGTATTGCTTGGGGAGGTTTGAGACCTTTGGGGTATAGGAGGCGATCCTTAGAGATCCTCCCGCTACGTTATCGGGAGAAGATTCACTTGGCTTTTGAGAGTTTCGCTGGAGAAATAGGGGTTTCGCTTAAGGGAGTGCGAAATTTCCTTGGTGAAGATGTTGTAAATCTTTCTTGGGATTTTTAGAAATTTTCTGAGGATTTTTAGGGTTTTTTGATATTTTTGGTGAATTTTTGTACGAAATTCAAGGGAGGTGCCGGTCGGCATGGTGCAAAGGGTGCCATTCAACAGTGGCACGATCTTTTGGACTGCCTCAGGAAGGTAAAGGGGCAGTACTGATCGGTAGATGGGGGGTCAGTGCCGATCGGCATGATCCTTGGCATCCTATATAAAGGGAGCGAATTTCCATCATTTTTCAGAGCTTCTTACCTTCTCTCTTTCTATGATTTTCCTGTACAAATCGTTCTAGCATTCTGTGATCTGAAAAATGGCTGCTTTTGTGAGCACTATAGTACACAGGGAGTGGTTAACTGTTGATGAATGGGCAAATGTAGAATGGAGTACCAGGGCGCCTCTTGCTTTCGGGAGCGATAAATCCTTTGATGCATTCGAGCCGGTTGCGGATGATCGAACCCTACTGCGGGAGCCGTCGTATCATCGCTCTTTGAGGGTGGTGAACCCTAGCATTTATGTAAGTAAAAATTACCATTGGCATTCCTTTTTTGTGTTTTCCTCTTTTCTTGGATTTTGACAAGGATTTTCTCTTTTGACAGTCTCATGTTTCTTTGAAGAACATGTGTGCGCACGGGACGACGGGGCTTCAGGATGTCTGGGATCATCTTCCACGTGTGGTGCATTGGGTGGTATCGTCAGTGGGCTTTGGGAGGTTGGCATCTGCGTTGGATGAGATGCCTCGCTCGACTGCGGTCTTGTTTTCTCTGAGGGAGAGATGGTGGGATACTACCCACACCTTCCATTTTGGCTTCGGGGATATGATTGTGACTCCCATATATGTACAACAGGTGCTGGGGTTAGATTGCGATGGGGAACAGATAGAGGTGGATTGCTCCCTGCGGGTGAGATCGGAGGCGGTGCTGGTGGCGCTCGATGACATGGGGAGGATAGTATCTGGGGATTCCATTTGGCTATCCCTATTGAAGGATGTTTTGTTGGGTAGGGTGGTTGATGTGGAGGACGGGCTACAGGTGAGGCAGATGGCTCGATTGTTTATCTTGCTAGCACTGGGGAAATTTATGGTGGCGTCGAGTGGCGACATCGTCCACATGTGGTTCTTGTTGTACTTGAGGGTATTTTTGAACATCCCTTTCTATGATTGGGGGAGCTTGACTTTCGCGACCCTCTATTTTTCTCTAGATGAATTCAGCCAGTGCTTCCGGTAGACATTTACTGGAGCCATGTATCTTCTTGAGGTATTCTTTAATTTGCGCATTTTCCTTTCATGCATTGGCACGTTCCTTATGCATCTCATTTTTTTATTGCAAGTTCTTATATTTGGCAGACGTGGTTCTACAAGGTGATCGGGTGTAATACCCAGTTGATCGCTCTGAAGGATGAAACTGTTGGGGACTTTTGCTGGTTATATCGATGGCACAAGGCCAATCGACAGTCCAGGGGATCTCTTTCTATGGAGGCTGTGCGTCAAGTCTTTAATGACCTGACTAGTGGCATGGTAGGACTTTTCCTTCCTTAGTTATGTTCTTTGTATGCTCTGATTTTGTATTACCTTATACTTTGTTGGGATTTTTAGGTGACCTTTTACCCTTGGGGGATTACTATTCAAGACACGGGGCTGACTGGGGTGAATGCACAGCTGCGGCGCTTATTGGCACATGAGTTTGGCTACTCTTGGTATCTCGAGGAGATATTGGTTCGACAGATAGCTGAGGAGGAGGTGGTGGTGCCACCTGCGCATCCTCCTATATCTATGAGTCGGGAGCTGCTGCCAGATGATGCGAGGATTTCGGCGATGATCGACGAGTCCTATCGGTTATACACTGATACGGATGCGTCGTATGATTACATGGGCTTTTTGACGAGGTGGATGATGGATCCCAGCATATATAATGCCTTGACTTTCCCTCCTGTGGTTTTGAGTCAGCCAGTGGGGTCCTCCCACAACGGTGGTGGTCCATCGACATCTGTAGCGACGAAGATTTTGGAGGTTCCCTTCATGCAGTTGCATACTCCTTTGTAGAACATTCGACGGGCTGATGGAGGGATGGTGCCTATATTGCACCATCCTCATGCAATGGATCCGGAGGAGCTGGGCTTGACAGAGGAGGTTCTTTGTCCTTCGGTATTCTTTTTGTTCCTCTCTTTCTTTTTGGTTTCTTTTGATTTTTTCTTCTTGATATTGATTTTGCCTTTTCTTGTAGCAAGTTCGGGTGTCCATCACTTGGCTGGGGGACATTAGAGACTGGATATCTTCCGCAACTGCCCATAATCAGGATGTTATTCTTGTTCCTTCTTGCTTGTTGTTGTCTGCCTCATCCGAGGAGGAGTCTAGTTCGGGTAGCGATGATGCGTCGTATCGTCGAAGCAGGAAGAGAGCGCGTCACTGGGGTGGAAGCTCTTAAGAGAGAGAGAATATGGGTTCGGGCTATGTCCCGTTGTTTTTGCTTTTCCTTATTTCCTGCAAAATTTGATGTAAGACAGCAAAACATATATAGGCAATGCAACGGGTTTTTTTATTATATCATGTTAATGATGAATGAATGAATGCGCATGCGCTTTTTACTTTGCTGCTGAGACCGTAAAAAGAAAGTTTTATTCAAAATGATAATTTGTATAAAGATGAGAAGGGGATATTTGAAATTCTGTGGAGAATATCAAACTTTTTTTTTTGAATTTTGAATTTTGACAAAAGAGGAAAAAGGGAAAATTTCCAAAAGTAGCAGGTTGCCGATCGGCAAGAACCTTGTCCTGTTTATCGACAAGTTAGTCATGTCCTATCAATTCAAAGCTTTGATTAGTACCCTCTTCAGCCTTTAGTACCTTGTGGGGGAGGATTCCCTCCGATTTTTGTAGAGGTTATGTCTTTTGTGGAGAATTTTCAAGTATAAACGAGGTGTAAGAGTGGAGTGTTTTCCTCATACCTTCACATTCTTACTTTCTTGTTCTGTGAGATGTCTCTCCGTGGTAGTGTTGAGTTTTCCAACTACCTCGATACTTTGGAGGCGATGTGCTCTTATAATGTCGACTACGATGCTTGCAACATGCGTCGAGTTTCTTTATGGCGTAATCAAGCCATAGAGTGGAACATGCTGATGGCGGCGGTTCAATTCTGGTATCCCGAAGATCATGTATTCTGCTTTGGGTTGGATGAGGTTTGTTCTACCTATGAGGAGTTTTCTGCCATGCGGGGGATAAATCCCAGCGTTGTTACGGCTTTACCTGGATTTTCTCATTCTAAAGGATTTATTGGCCGGGCTTCTTCGTATTTCGCCTTCGGTGGCTAGGCCACTGGTCGTTGGAGGAATGATCTCCCTTTTGGTGATGTTATAATCCGTGCACTTGCATGAGGTTGGTGATGCTGGATACGCTGGAGCCATTGTTCTGGGCTTGGTTTCGAAATTATTACTGGTGACTGGGGAGCTGCTGGTGGACCCATAACTTGCAGCCATTACTTTATGGATGTCATATCATCGCAATCCTGAAGCGGTGATACTGGTAGAGACTTTAAATTCCCTAGATGCCTGGTGAGAAGGTTATTCTAACTTTCTGATGGGTAGCCTTGTGATGCAGTTCATGTGGTTGTTTAAAAGACTTCGCCTGGTGATTCCTCTAGAATATCCTTTGTCGGTTGTACCCAACTTCTTCTCGCATCCTTTCATCAGCGTTGGCTTGGATATTGAGAGCTGGGATAACTGGTCTGTGGAGCACGGGGCTCTAAATTTGTGCTAGTCAGTGCCTTGGTGGGGACAACTGCTGCCTATTCTGGAGCTGAGAGAATATTCGTACGTTTGGCTGGTTGGTCTCAGATAGACCTCTTTCTATTTCCCTCGGCGACTTCTGAACCAATTTGGCTGGGAGAATATCATGCCACGTCGGACACTAGACTTCTTTCCGGTAGGGTATTTGACTAAGCGTTTGCGCATGCGGCTTGAATCTTTGTGGGAGAGTCGGTGTCTATCGACTCGTCCCTCTCAGTCTGTTGGGAGAGTTTGGCATATCCCTGAGGATTATATGAAGTGGCTATGGAGGACAGTAGTTAGTAAGATGTTGGAAGTGGAGACCGGATAAAGGTGGCTAGTCTTATTCAATACCATGGAAGGAAGTGTTATGGTTTTTTCGAAGCTGGTTCGAGCTTATCGATCCATGGAGCGTCTGCAACATTCTATTCAGGCAGGGGAAACTGGGGACCCCATGATGTAGATGATGATGACGGAGAAGGCTCCTCTGGTAGCTGTGGATAGGACTCTTGGAGAGTTTATTTTGTGATAGAAAATAAGTGTGGGGATTTTATTCGGCTTTGAAGGTAGGGGGCGGGAATTATCCGTTCCTTTTCTTATGTAATTGTACCTTAATTTCTTATTAGTGAAATAAAAAAGTTTTTGATCATCCAGTTGTGCCTTTTTGGTGAGTTTTGTATTTACAATTATCTATACCGATCGCTAAGGCATACATAATCCTTTTGTTCAAGTATATGTTAGAATGAACTGTCGTTCTCGGTGATAAGAAAAGAATAGTTTTTTTATGAAAAAGAAAGGGACGTGCTCATGTAAAATGTGTGAGCTGCCTACGTACCTCTGGGGTTTTGAAATTTTTTTATTTTTTTTGAAAATGTTTTTTGCAGAGGATCGGGCCCACGTAGTTCTGGGTAGAGGGAAATGAAGATTTATTTATTTATTTATTTGTAAAATAGAAGGGAGATGAGAAGAGTCATAGGGTGCCAAGATTTCGAACTAGGGGTAGAATTTCTTAAGACGGTCCAGGTTGACTGGACGAGCCATCTCTTCTCCATATAGGCAGTGAGTATGGCGGCACTGCCGGACGAGATCTTCTTGACAATTTATGGGCCTCTCCAATTGGTCTTGAATTTCCCTCTGGGGTCACAGATGGGTTCTATTATCTCTTTAGGGTCTAGATCGCCCTATCGGACACCGCGGTCCTTGAATCTCTTGTTGAATGATCGGTCTATTAGGAGATGATACCCTTTTATGTGGTATAAATCTTTCAATCTCCTTTCATCTAGGAGGGTCAGCTCGTCAAGACGGGTTTGGCACCCTTCTTCTTCGTTGACCTTGCTTTCAAGCATGATGCGTAACGAGGGTATTTCTAGCTCCACGGGTAGGCCTTCTTCTGTGTAGTAGACTAGAGAGTAAGGGGTGGCCCCAGTAGAGGTTCAAATTGAGGTCCGCTATCCCTAGAGGGCGTAAGGGATTTGGTCGGCCCAATCTCGGCAGTTTCGATCATCTTACTGATGATGGCTTTGAGGTTATTCTTGGCGGATTCAACTGCACCATTGGTTTGAGGGCGGTAGGGAGAAGAATTGTGTCTCTAGATCCCATACTCATTGACCACTTCTGTGACTTCTGCCTCAAAATGCAACTCGTTATCTAACACTAACTCGTGCGGGATCCCATATCGGTAGATGATGTTTTTCTTGATGAATTTGGCCACTTTTTTAGCGTTTAGCACTGCATATGACTCATCTTCGACCCATTTTGTGAAGTAATCAATGGCAAATATGATGAACTCATGTCCACTAGAGGCCTTGGGTGTAACCTTCCTTATGATGTCGATACCCCAGGTGGAGAATGGTCAGGGAGAAGTCATATTATATAATTCACACGGAGGAAGATGTTGAAGGTTAGAGAGCTGTTAGCATTTGAGTCATCTTCGGACATAGGCGGTGTAATCCTGGACCCTGGTGGTCCATTAGTAGCCTTATCGGATGATCTTCTTGGAAACCATGTGATCGTTCATATGGGGTTCTCATTCCCCACTGTGGATTCTCTACATTACCTCTTCAATGTCAGCCCCAGCGATGCAGTGTAGATAGGTTCCATCGAAGTTTCTCTTAAACAGTACTTTGCGACGGATGATGTACTAGGTGGTCGATCTTCAAAGAGTTTCTCGATCTTTCTTATTGGAACCCTTGGGATACTTACTATGCTTGAGGAGGCGCCATATGTCATAATACCAGCAATTGGCTAGCTCGGGATCTTCTATGGTGATGAGCTCAATGTGGTAGCAGTGGGTTGGTTTGTTTTTCTTTTAGACCAAGAAGGGGGGCATTGTTATTCGTTCGGGCATGTCAACCATAGAGGCCAAGGTAGCAAGGGCATCTGCTACGTTATTCTTTTCTCGGGATAATTAATGGAATGTGATATCTTAGAATTGAGAGGCTAGTTCTTCTAAGTGGGCATGGAAGTGTTGGAGCTTCTTGTCATTGACTTTCCACTTTCTGAGCACTTGACCGATGATGAGCGAGGAATCCCCGTAGACATCTAGGTATTGGATACCTTTCTTGAGATAAACTTTGAGGCATACCGTGCATGCCTCATATTTGTCATGTTATTGGTGTAAGGGAAATCTAATCTGATGGCGATGGGAGTGTGGGAGTCATCTGGGGAAATCATAAGTATCCCAATGCCATATCCCTTTTTATTGGCAGCGCCGTCGAAGAACATTTGCCCCCAGAGATTGTCCTACGCAGTGCAGAGTATGTTTTAATCTGGGAATTCGGAGATCCAGACATCAGCTTCATCCATGGGGTAATCAGCGAGGTAGTCAGAGATAGCTCTTCCTTTCATGGCTTTCTGCGTGACGTACACGATATCGAACTCGGTTAGGAGCATCAACCATCGAGCCATTCGGTTGGATAAGGAGGGTTTCTCAAGCAGGTATTTGATGGGGTCCATTCGAGATAAAAGTTTGATGGGGAAGGCAAGCATGTAGTGTCGCAACTTTTGGGTGACCCAGACAAGCACGACACATGCCTTTTTCAAAGCAATGTAGTTAACTTCGTATTCAGCCAATTTATGACTGGCGTAATAGATAGCTCTTTCGTTGCAGGAATCTTCAAGGTGTTAGGATAGCAAAGACCCAGCTGTAGTGTCAGTTATGGTTAGGTATAAGAGAAAGGGGAGACCATGCTCTGGTGGCATGAGTACCGGAGGTTGAGTCAAGTATTAGTTGATTCAATCGAAGGCTTCTTGGTAGGCCTCATTCAAAACTTTGGTTGAATCCTTTCAGAGGAGTTTGAAAATTGGTTCACAAATGGAGGTTAGTTGGCTGATGAACCGACTGATGTATTGTAATTTCCCAAGGAAATCTCAGACTTCTTTATCCGTTCGGGGAGGTGGCATCTCAAGTATGGCTTTCAGCTTGGCAGGATCTGCTTCTATCACTTTCTCACTGACCATGAATCCCAAGAGTTTTCCCTTTGTAACCTCGAAGATGCATTTCTGTGGATTGAGTATCATCTGATACTGTCGCAGTTGTTCAAAGAACTTTTAGAGAGCTGGGACATGTCCTTCTCTAGTCTTAGATTGGATAATCATATCATCCACATAGACCTCAACTTCTTTATGAATCAGATCATGCAGGATGGTTGTGGCAGCCATATGGTAGGTAGCCCCAGCGTTCTTAAGACCAAATGGCATGACAATGTAGCAAAAGGTTCCTCATGGGGTGATGAACGCGGTCTTTTCTTGATAGTCTGGGTGCATTTTGATTTAGTTGTATCCGACAAACTCGTCGACGAATGACTTGAGAGCATGACTGGCTATGTTGTCCACGATCATGTCGATATTGAATAGCGTATAATCATCTTTTGGAGAGATTTTGTTCAAATCCCGGCAGTCTACACACATCCGAACCTTCCCTCCTGATTTCGGCAAAAGCATTAAGTTGGCAGCCATGTGGGATATTCGATCACACAAATGAAGCCTACGTTCAACTTTTTGACCACCGCTTCTTTGACTTTGAGCGACCATTCGGTGCGAAACTTTCTCAACCTTTGTTTAACCAACTTGTAATCTGGAAAAGTGGGGATCTTGTGTTGAGCAATTTCAGGATCAATGTCAGGCATATCGTCATAGGACCATGCGAAGACATATACGAATTCCTTTAATAGTTCTTCGAGTTATGCGTGCTCATTCTCATCAAGGGTAGCCCCTATCCTAATTTTTCACAGTTGGCTACTAGAACCGAGGTTAATAACAACAATATCTTCTTCATTAACTTGAATGTGGTTATATTGTTTATTATTAACCTTATTTAGATCAATTAAGAATAATTCATTTACAAAATCATCATGAGCAAAAGTTTGATAAGAATCCAAACAATTAATGTAAGGCACAACAAGATACTCAAAATCTTTATTTATTTTATTGATAGGAAAAACAACATTAAGAACCTCATCAAAGGAGGACTCGATTACATTTGAGCCAGGATAAACAACAGAAGAAGAAATAGGATAAACATTGGGATTAGGGAGGATTTCAACAGGTAGAACTGGCGCAGCATGCCAGTTGAGGAGAGGTGTATCAGCATCTTTAATCATGTGGGATGGATCCAGCGATGTAGTGCTTGAGTGAACCATGCAGAGTGTCAACCCAGTGTCTGTAAGTTGAACGATTCCTCAGAGTCACTTTACTTAGTCTCTTCAGTATCTTTGATGAGCAGTTGTATATGGTGTTTGGAACTTTCGGCTCATGGGTAGCTGTCTTGAAAAAAGATCTCCATTTTGGGTTTCATCTTCTTGTCTGTATGGTCATACCATGGTTCTGGAAAGTCGCAAAAGGGGGAGTCCTCACCCTCTTTAATGAATCGTCCATTCAAGGAGTCACCTGGGATAGTCTGGATGCAGTCTAATCTTCTCTTTGGTCGAGATTGGCCGATCATTTTGAGCTCTTGTTCTGATGGTTGATACCCCAAACCACAAGGAGGTAAAGCTTTCTTCAATTCAATGGGATCAAGTATCCCTCGCTGTCTTTGTCCTAGCCCCAGTCCAAGCATGAAGTGCATGTTTTTTAACATCTGAATCACATTGACGTTACCATGAGGGTCGTATTCTGGACAAACCCTTTCTTTGAAATCGTCCCTCACCGAGAGTAGAAGTGGTTGAACTCAAAATCCTGATAGGAGCATATCATTTGACCCGTGTTGTATCCCAAGGATTGGATTACTGCTGCTTTCACCCTCAGTATTATCATCGTCGCCCAAGATGGTGATGGCGTGTTCGTTGATGAAGAACTTCAATTTCTAATGGAGTGAGGAAGACACACCCTTGATACTATAGAGCCAAGGTCGTCCGATCAACAGGTTAAAATAAGATGGAATGTCAACAACTTGGAATTCAACGACAGGGTTTATAGGGCCAACCCCTATTATAAGTTTTATGGATCCCATCACCTTTCGATGGGTATTATCGTAGTCACGTACAACATCGGAGGTTGGAGAGAGGTCAATTTCCTTCATTCATAAGCATCAGAAGGTCCTTAGTGGGCAAACATTCAAGGTGGATCCATTATAGAAAAGAGAGAGTAGTACGACGTTCCCCATAACTTCAACGGAGATGTTGAGTGCATGATTGTGGTTTGGCCCAATTGTAGGGATTTTTTCTTCGGAAAAGGATAGCGTTCAGGTAGAGGTCAAGGACCCGACCAAATTTTCCGTTTCTTATGGTGTAGTAGATGGAGGAGCTGTGGGTCTAGTGAGCAACTTGATCAAAGCATTTTTATGCAGCTGAGAAGAGATGAAAAGCCCCCACAGAGTGATGTTAGCTTATGTTTTCTTCAGTTGATCCAAGATCTTGCTCTCCTCGAGGGTCATTTATGTCATAAGAAGGTTTTCAACGCTCTTTCCCTTATCATTGGTTAGTATTGAGCTTGGAATCTGGTAGTGCCTCCCTGATCTGGTCATGTGATTTACTGAAGAAGGAAAGATCATGAACCCTATTTCTTCATGAATCTCAGGTTGTTCTGCTATTTTGTTTATTTTTCTAAGGAGATCCTTAAACGATATCATCCCACATATGTCGGCCACTGGGCCAACCTTTTCGAAATCTTGTACTTCATTCGAATTTTTGAATTCTTCCCTCCATCCGGTGGCAACAATTCTATTTTTTCATGTAAAGTCGATGCATTCCACAACTTCAATGGCTTCTTCATATAGGTCTTCCCATTCTATGGGGATATGTGAGGGTGAAGGGACCAGGTGCTCTTATAGCTTGAGATTATCAAGTAACTCGGACATACTATAGATGTTATTGGTTTGCCTGAATAATTCAGTCATGATCTGGATAACATTATCTAGGCTGACTTCATTGGTCGGTACTACCAAACGGTCTAATTCTCGGGCCCATTTTTGTGCTTCCAAGAATAGCTTATTGAACCTCTGGTAATCAATGGTCATTTGTGAGGACAATTTTAACCCTAACTCCAAGAGTTAGTTTAACACTTCTAATAATACCATACTTCCATTTTTGGAATGGATACAGACGGTGATGCATGCTCTAGTAAGGAGTGACAGTGCCCGATCAGCGAGGCTAGTAAGGCGTAGGAGGAAATATGGGCAGGTTTGGAGAGGTTTAGGAGAGTGTATGGATGTGATTTGGCTTGAGGGATCAAATTCTGGGTTTTCTTCTAAGAAGATGGCATCGTCATGATTTGGGAGTGGGTTGTGACTAGTGTTTGGCTTAAGATTAGCTGGTAGAGCAATGGTACCCTGGTCAATTAGACCTTGGATTATAATTCGGAGGTGAAAGCATTGGTCAGTGGTATAGCCAACAGTTTGGTGAAAGGCGCAATGGGCATCTGCCTTGAAGTTTCTTGGGAGTGGAATTGGAAATGGACGAGGATCCAAGGCTTTGATAAGGTTTCAGCTTAGCATGGCTTGATAAACTTTAGAGAGGGGATCATGGAGCTCGGTGTATTCCTTTCGGATTGGGACAGGGCGGATTTTTGGTGCCCATGAAGCGGTTGGTTGAGAGATATTGTTGATGGTTGAGACTGCAGTACTGGCAGGATTGTCTCATTCTCTGGGAGTGAACTGTCCGGAAACTTTCTTTGGTTCAACCTCTATTTTAGTAAGACCTTCCTCGATTTCTACTCTTACTTCTCTGAGAGCTCGAAAGTGGGGATAGTATTGTCCTCCCATGGTTGCTCGGACATGGGGCAAGAAGTTCTTCTTCACTATGCTGACTTTTTCTTCCTCGTAAGGTCAATTGGTCGTGGTAGTTGTTTTTTCCCTCCATCGGGCTATGAAGTTACTGACTGATTCCCCAGAGTTCTGTTTGAGCAGCTCTAAATCATGGCGGGTGACCTCAAGCTCTTTATTGTACTTGTATTGCGACATGAATTCTCGAGCCACATCCTCCCAGATACGAATTCTCTCAAGAGACAAAAACCACCGGAGAGCGCTATCTTTCAAGGTTTTCTGAAATAATTAGGCCATCACCTCTTAACGAGCCCCTAGGAGAGTCATGGAATGGTGATAACTGCGACGTTGAACAATCGGTGGTCCACTTCCTCCGAATTTCTCGATATTCGGTATGTTGAACTTCTCGGGTAACCTTTCCTTAGGATAAGGAGACATGTGGGTGTTGTCTATGTAATTTTCAGAGATTCAGACTTGGTCGAACTTCTTAGTTAGCATATTGAGATCTTCTTTGACCTTGTTAAACTCTTCCTCTTTCGGATCAATGGTTACAGGCAAGTTAGCCCCAGGATAGGCAAGGTTTGGCATACGAAGCTGGGCAGGCGGAGGCCCATTAACAAGAGGGGAATGTGGAGCGTGCTTATATTCTTCAGGAATCCATATAGGCTTGGGTGGACCCATAGAACGAGGGAATATGGTCTCGGGCTCTTGAGGAATAGGAACCTGGTTTCGTTGCATATCTCGAACCTCAGTCTGAAGGTTGTCAATCTTGGACACGAGCTGAGCTAGGACTGCCGTCAGATCTGGCTGCACAATGGGTGCTTGGTCTGTGTTTTCCATTGGAAGTGTATGAACATCATACTCAGAAGAGGTAGCAGGGGAACAGACAAAACTCTGGGGTGATTTGACTGAAGATCGAAGCTAATAAGGAGCTAGGCCAAGGGCGTGCGATCGACCTGAGAAGGCGTAAAATGGGATTTATTTTTTAGAAAAGGAATGATAATATTTCTGACATTTTTTTTTCTTTTTTGAGATTGAAAGACAAAATATATTTGGATTTTTGATAAAGAAGGGAGAAATGTTTTTGGACTTCTGATAAAGAAGGGAGAAATATTTTTTGATTTTTTGGGAGACGGTCTCAACATGATTATTATGATTATTATGTTCTCACATGTATTAAATTCTCCTAAATGCAAAATGAAATGCTGAACGGGACCCGAGCTTGGAAAAGTTGGGTTTGTAACATATGCAAAGATATGGCTGGACTTATAACCAGGCTCACGGGTAGGGTCCCGTTTTAAAAATGAGCAAAAGTTTGGTCGTGGGCCGACCCGAAATTTCGGCAGTGTTTTAAGTTGAAATCGATAATCTAATATGTGTGTCCTAGGCTTGACACCTATATGCGGGTATACAGCTTGGTTTGGTGAATTGGAAAGGGTTCCCCTCTTTGGCATGGCTTCCACGATATACGTCTTGCTCTTGCGGGTAATCGATACGTTTGGACAAGCCATTTGATATACCTGAGTTTACGTGAATTGCCTCACCATATACATCCTGGGGACGATATGTGTGAGAGTGAATTCGATATACTCGGCGTACAAGAATAAGTTCCCTGCGATATACCTCCCGTCATGACTTCGATCAAGCGGTACGATGCGTGGGAACCGTTCGATATATGTCGAAAGTATTTGTCCAATGGAAGGTGAGAGTCATATCACTTAGGCTAACTGCCCCCTGCCTGACCAGCGCCCATAACGAAGTGACCCTCTAGTTATTGGACAAAATTTGGTCAATAACTATGCTCTTTGGTGATATAGTGTGAATCATGCATGATCCTCTTATTAGTATCTTATGATGAGAGTGTCTTTCTTGATCATGCCCAACGGGGAGAAAAGTATGAGTACCAATGGAATTCCAAGTATGGGTGATGCATGCAACATGAGGATATATGTGATCCTAGGTGCACGTGGTGTGAGGTGTACATGGAGAATTTTCTACAATAGTGTGAATAGAAGCATAAACATAAGGTACACATGAATAGTAAAGGGGAACATACAAATATGGGGGATATATAAGAAAATAAAACACCCATGTAAATAGAGTCTAGCCCTCAAAATAAAAAGTCCCCAACAGAGTTTCCACTGTGGCCATCCCCGGATATACCCCCTCGCGGCGCGGCGGGAGAGGACCCCTCTAGGTCTCACGCTTCCCTATGGGGAGCGCTTTGGCCGGTGTTGGTGAATGAGGTGAAAAATGTAGAGAGATAGAGTCGCCGATCTATTTTACTCAAAACAGACAAAAGAAAAGGGAGACATCCCGAAGGACAACATCCAAAGACATACTGATACATACGAAACCAAAATGATTCGAAAAGGGTCCGAAGGATAAGTTACTAAATGGGAAGGTGTTAGGCATCCATTCTGCCCTTACCGTTTCTCATGGGTTGTTGCTATTTTCCTTTATTTCCCGTGATATGTGTGCATGTGTATACGTAGTGTAGATAGGAATCATCTACTTGTATCATGGAAAAGATGAAGCGAGTCATCCATTGGAATAACTAAAAGTAATATTAGAAAATAGGATTTATGTGATTATTCTAGCGTCGATCATTATAAGGGAGTGATAACGCATGTGGAATAATAATCCATTAAGAAAAAGTATATATATATATATATGTAAATGCATGGAATTTAAGAGAGTTAAGTCTAAAGAATATGGAAAAATGGGAAAAAAGAAAAAAAAGGGGGGGGGGGGGGGGGGCTCGAGTCTCGGGTTTTACTCCGAGACCCCTACATAGCCTATAGAGGCATCAAAGTCCACATAGTTCGTATGCAAAATGAGGGGTGGGATTTATCCCATAAATCCAATCGGGGACTTCTCTTGTATGTGCGTGTGTGTAAAAAAGTGTTTTAGTTGTGAGAAAAGTGTGAGAATTCCCGTTTTGAATTTATGAGCAAATCCTCTTTTTCTTATTTTTTTTTAGTTTTTGTTTATATGAAAATAAGAGATGTGAAATAATGCTGAATAAAAAGTATATTAGGATATGAGAGAAAAAAAAAGTGCTTAGTAATAAAATAAGTTAATGCGAATTTATGAGGATTTAAGGAGAGAATTGAGAAAATTGGACCTTCTTGAAGATCTTGAATGTTGGAGAGCAACCCGGGCACTTGGATGATGATGGAGGGTAGTTAATTCACCAAGTTTGATGAAAAGGATGATGAAAAGTGAAGGTTGGAAAGGGATTTGGATGTGGAAATCACGCTGACTTCGAGAGAGGTTTTTGGGATTCGCTGAGAGTGATGTATTTCAGATCTGGGCTCCCTTTGCAATGAGGTCAAGTAATAATTTTTATAGTTCTAGGGCATTGACGATCGGCATAGCCCTGGTTCTGCCAATCGACAGGTGAGTTTAGGCACATTGTCGATAGGCAGGGTCTGGGACCTGCCGTTTGGCAGTCTCTTTTAGGCTCCTTCGAAAACTCCGTCGCTGAGCACAAACCGTTGATCTGAAACGCGTACAGGATGAACTGTTGGAAAGTTAATTCAGAGACCTTCGAAAGTCCTTTGAACTGCTCCTGGGTTCGGGAGTTGACTTTGGGTCAAATGTGGCTCGGAAGCGCTCGTCGGTCCTTTGAACGGGAAAACTTCGGACGCAAACAGATCGTTCGTCCGCATGGTAAGTTAGAATCGCACGGAAAGGTTAGGAGATGTAATTCGACATTCCAAAGAGTTTGACTCAGTTTGGGGAGTTGACCCTGATCAACCGAGGCCTGGAAGCGCTCGATTACCTTTCGAGGCAAAACAGGTCGTTCATCTGCATGGTAAGTCAGAATCGCGCACGGGATGAACCGTTGGAAAGGACTTTCAACGCCCTTCGAAGATTCATTCAGTCTCGATCGAGCTGAAGAGTTGACTTTGGTCAAACGGATCGTTCGTCTGCATGGTAAGTCAGAATCGCGCACGGGATGGACCGTTGGAAAGGGGCTTCAGCGCCTTTTGAAGATTCATTCAGTCTCTGTCGAGCTGAAGAGTTTGATTTTTTTGTCAAACGGAGCCTGGGAGTGTCTGATGACCTCTAGGTCAGTACCCGGGGTATGACTTGGATTTGCAATGATGAAGGGACGTGCTAGGGACCTTAGGAGAAGTTAGGGGGTATTATAATGGGGTGTCTACACCCCTATAATAAGAGGAAGATTATTAGAGATAGAGGATTAAAGAGAAATAGGGCGCCGTAAGTTATCGTGGGAGGAAATTATTAGGCGAGATCTTAAGGAATTAAACGCGAATGAAAATATTGCATATAATATATTACAATGAAAAAAGAGAATCCATGTGGCCGACCCCATATGAAGGATTAAGGTATGTATGATGATGATGATGATTATACATTTACATTCAAAATCTATGTCCACTAACAATTTATCAAAATAATTTTTTATAAAATATAAATCGTATTTAAATTATCACTGAAGGGAAAAAAATCCTAATTGTAATTCTTTCATGGAAAAATAAATAAATTATTTATATAAAGAGTGACTTTATAAATTTTAAAGTGGCCATGTCAAAATAAATTTACCCAAAATATGTAATTACGTTAATATTGATTTCTGGAGTTGGTATTGGATTAGGACTTCTATTTTTCCAAAATAGATATGAAGTTACGTTAATTTGGGCAAAGGAACTTTATCTTTGGAGTGTGTCTTCAATTCGAACTCATCTTTTTTACCTTCCTCTATTAGGACTGGGATTACGAGCCTTTATATCATCCACCACCGTATCCCAATAGAGCCGAGAGAGAGTTGGTTTATTATAAGGACTTGGATAACCCTTTTTTTCCCGAACTCCGTATCTCTGTTTATCCTCGACCTTCTTGGACCCATTCAAGTTTACTTTAATTTTACCATCATCGTAAACTAATCGCATAGAGAGCTGGTACTGAAATGGAGATGGATAAAGAAGAAAAACAGTGGCAGGAAATAAAAGAAGATGATAAACACGCGAGGTTTGGGACGAGAGTATTTCTTCGCGGCCCTAGAAAACTGGTGTTTAAGCTGAACACTCAGGCGGTCCCAAAAGGGTTGATGAAACAACAGAACGTGGGCATGAGTGTTAATCCGTTGTGTCCCATTTGCAGAAAGAAATTTGCGTCAATGAAGTCCGTGTATGGGCACATGAGGTGCCATCCCAATAGAGGTTGGAGGGGCATTCATCCTCCTCGCATCACCCCGAATAATAAGATTTCGTTTTCCTCATCTGAAAACCTACAAGTTGTTCAGTCCAATCAGTGTTTTCCTAGCTGGTCGGTGAGGGGAAGGCGAGGGGGCAAGATTGTCATTCGTCCACAAGAAGAGGATGATGATGATCTTGATATTGAACAGCGTGAGAATTTGAGAGAAGCTGTCGATGCTTTGATGATGCTAGCTCATCTAGATTCTTTGGATTGTCGTACCCCCCAGGAAACAAAACATGAGGAATGTGGATTTGTCGCTAAGAAGCCCTTGGGTCCTGAGGATATATCAAATTCCTTTTGCAATTTCAACATAAACTCCAATACATGATAAATTGCAATTTTATCACATGTTCTTATGTAAAATTTTTGTGATCATTTATAGCATGAGATAATTGTACTGACCATTTTCTTTAAGTTGTATTTAAATGTAGTTTGTATGTTTTGCCACTAAGAACAATATTGACCGTATTAGTTTTTGCTTTTTGCAGTAGATTTACATACAAAGTCCTTGTCCATTACAATTTATCAAAATGATTTTTTTTAATAAAATATAAAATTATATATTAATGATGGATCTAGTTGACAGATATTAATGAAAAAAATCATAATCATATTTCTTTAACCAAAAGTTCTCATAAATAAAATGTTCCTTTTGCAATTTGAAAAGCAATTTAAACTTTTTCAAATTGAGGAATTTGGATTTGTGGCTATTGCATTAAAGTGTGTTTGATTATTGATTCAAATTACAAACAGATTTGCATAGTTGGTGTATTATATTCTTCAACCTGAGAATATATTCTTCATTTCTTTAGTCCGATGATTATATTTAGATGTTTTCATATTTATGTTATCGGTATACATTTTAGATGTCTATATATGCATTTATACCCATCGAATATTAAATCGTTTTGCGATAAAAAGTCTATCATGATAATATATTTATACATTATACTCCCTGTATACGGGTGTCGCTCCCTTAAGCGGTTTGGTTTTTATATATCATTTAATTATAAAAAAATATATTTTAGCATTTCATGCATTGGCATTTGACATATATATATTGTCAATCGAGAATCGGAGATGACATAATTTTATTCATAGTTGTTGATATATATGTGTGTGTCTATATATATATATATATATATATATATATATATATATATATATATATATATATATATAATAATGCTCATGTGCGGACTAGTCCGCATTTTAAGAATGCGGACCGGACATGTGTCACCTAACGGTGCGCCTAGAAATTATCTCCTAAATTATAGGCACACTCTCTCTCTTTTCTGGGCTCACCGCCAGGTGACACATGTCCGGTCCACATTATTAAAATGCGGACTAGTCCGCACAAGAGCAGGACTGTATATATATATATATATATATATATATTAAGAGACTTGAAAATATGCACATTTCAAGTGTTAGGTAGCTAATTACCTAATAATGCTCTCATGCGGGACTCCCATAGAAAAATAAGTTACGGACCATGATGTGTCAAGTTTTCATCCCCTTTTCTTTGATGTATTTTGGGGTAGAAACATCCAATTTTCATCCACCCCATCTCTCTCTTTTTCATGTTGTCCTCTCTCTATATAATCTATATTCTCTCCACATGCTCTCTATATGAACTTTGCCAAAAAAAATCACCATAATGATGTACCAAAATCAAAAGAGAGATGGTTTTCGAGTTCCAAAAAAATCTACCACACCATCTCCAATAGCATTAAGGGTCCGTTTCATACAACATTTGTCATGACAAATATGGAATATTTCTCATTTTCCATCTTTTATACACATTTGATAGCATTTATTTGTCATGGCAAATAATTCTAAGTCACACTAAGGTACTAACACCTTATGCACAAAAATCAGATTTGCCATGGAATTCAATTTTTTTTTTGGGTCTGTGGGGAAATAAATTACAGCCTGTTCTATCAAACGGACCCTAAGTGTTGCATCTTGTAGTATGGGTTCCATAAGGGCACAACACTTTATTGTCATTTCAGGATGATTTGAGATAAATATGCACAATAAAGATTTGGCCTTGTTGAATTTGATGATACAAAGAGAGAGAGAGAGATGTGGGATTTTAAAACGGTTTGGGTTTTCCTATCCAAAAATATTGGAAAAGAAAGGGATGAAAATTTGCATCACGATGGTCCGCATTTTAATTTTCTACGGGATTCCCGCATGGGATCATTGTTGGCTAATTACCTAACAAAGCATTGTGAGTTCATTGTAATCAGGTCATCATTTTCTATCATACGTGTTCTTATGTAAATATTTTGTGATCATCTGTAGTATGTGATAATTGTACTAATAATTGTTTTTAAAGATGAGTAATTTATATTTAAATGTAATTTGTATGTTTTGCCACTAAGAACCATTTTGAACTTACTGGTTTTTGCTTTCGCAGTAGATTTACATTCGAAGTACAATTTATCAAAAATGATTTTTT
This sequence comes from Sambucus nigra, assembly GCA_949130495.1. Lineage (NCBI taxonomy): Eukaryota > Viridiplantae > Streptophyta > Magnoliopsida > Dipsacales > Adoxaceae > Sambucus > Sambucus nigra. The sequence continues at coordinate 376,478,745 of OX422219.1, read as the reverse complement.
CATACAATATAAAATTATATATTAATGATGGATCTAGTTTAATAGTTACAAATGAAAAAATCCTAATTATATTTCTTGAACCAAAAATGCTCATAAATAAAAATTCCTAAATTTAATTTTAATAGTTATAAAGTGGCAACATGAAAATAAAATCACTCGAAGTATGTATTTAGTTATGCACTCTTGAAAAGGCAACTGATTTTTGGAGGTGTCTTCTATTAAGACTTTTTTTATGACCTTCCTCCAATAGGTGTCGGATTACTTTTCACCCATAATACACACATATAATTACGTTATTCCTGATAAAGGAGCTGATTTTTGGAGTTTGTCTAGAGCTCGTCTTTTGTTACCTTCCTCAACTTTTAATTTCCCACATAACCAAATCCAAAAGACATGTTTAGCCGAGAGATGTTATAGCTCCCACGAAAAGCTGTCGATGGTTTAACGATGCTAGCTCATCGGGATTCATTCCAGTCTTGTACCCCATAGTACAGAAAGCTAGAAGAATTTATAATGCATTTAGACAAACGACTTACATGTGTTTTATGTCCTCGGCTATAAAAACATTAACCATAAGTAAGGGCATGGTATTTTTTCTTCGGTGACTCATATAAATATATTTTATTTTTTTTATAATTAAATGTATCTATAAAGCCAACCGTTAAGGAAGCGAACCCGTATACATGGAGTATACAAAGCACAAAAAAGAAAAAGAAGAAAATAAACATACACATACGCCCATCTCAAACCTCCCAAATTACAATACTGAGAGAATCTCGCCTATAAAGCGAACCAAATCATGGGACGTGGCGTAAATCTTACTCTTTGACCAGCTGAGTAGGGTGCTTAAAAATAGATAACGAAATCTCGATGGCACCATCTCAATACCTTCGAAGCAGCGCGCGTTCCTCTCCTTCCATATCGTCCACCAGATGCAGTGAGGATCCATGCGCCAAACCATTTTGTCACCCCCCCCCCCACCCCCACCCCCATGGAGGATTCCAAGCCTCTAAAAGAACCCTAACTAAACCCCGGCATGACCCAATGGATCCTAGATATAGCAAAAAAAATGTCCCACAAACCTCTCATTACCCTGCAGTGCAACAGCAAATGGTCGGTCTTTTCCTCTTCTTCCTTGCATAACCAACACCGGCTAGCCAGGCGATATCTTCTCTTCTGCAGACCTTCCATCGTCAAAACAGCCTGTCTCACCGCCGTCCAAATGAAGAATCTAACCTTGGGAGGCGCCTTAACCTTCCAAATCTTCTTCCAAGGAAAACGGGCCCTGGGGGTATCCCTACCACTTAATATAACATAGTACCCCTTAACCGTGAAAACCTCAGTTCCACCCCATATCCACCTCAAAGAATCCTCCCTCGTTGACGTACGGGGGGCCGATACTGAAATAGTTATAACTATTATTAAAATACTAATTTGAGTTAACTTTTTAGATTTATTATAATGTGTACTAAATAAATAATTAAAAATAGTTTTTTAATTATATAAAGAGCAATAAACCTATTTCATAAAGAGTCGATGTCTTAAACATGGCAACAAAGTACCGTAAACAATATACGCTACAAGTAATATGGTAATGTTCGAATCTTTACTTTAATTAGTATGAATATCTTGAAAAGGTGACACATGAATTGACTTCAATGAACAATGGAGTATTTATTTATAGTGGCAACAAAATTTGTCACTAAAAACTTTAATAGGGTTCCCATAAGATTTTTAGTGGCAACTTTTACATTGTGACTCAGTTGTCACTATAAGTCCGTCACAAAAAAGGTAAATTGTCCCAACATATAAAAGTTGCCACAAATGATAAATATTATAGTGATAACTTTAAAATTGTTGCTAGTGGGTCTGTATTATTGGATTTTTTTTTTTTTTGCAATTAATGAATATTTTGTTGTCATGAAAAAGTACATGTGTTGTCATAAAAAAATAATTAGAATGTACTTTGTAGCCACCGAAATAATATAGTACCAACCTCATTTAATCATCACGAAATAAACCTCTAAATAGTGACAAGATTTATTGTCACTATTTTTATTAGTACTCAATGAAATTTAGTGACAACTTTACCGTTGTCACTAATTTGACAATTAAACAATATTGTTTGATCACTATTTTTTTCCATGCCTTTTCTTCATAGAATAATACTAATCAATTTTTTTCCATCACAAATTCTATGATTAAAATTTAGATATTGGAAGCACAATTTAATCAGAAAATATTATATAATGTACAAAAAATAGCCATTACATTGTTCACTGATACCAACAAAAACTAAAACATTTTTTTTCATATTTTCCTAATAAAAACTAGTATAATCTCTTTCCCAATTAAACAAAAGGTACGACAATCATTTTTAACCAAAAAGAGAAAAAAAGCACTGCCTTTTCTAAGCTGACTACTCCAATTCGTTCGCTGAACTTCATTGTGACATTTCGACTCTTAGGGCGTGTTTGATTGACATGGAAAATTTTCTATGAAAAATAGTTGCTTTGACTCATGTTTTGCCTTTGTAGTACCTTGATTGTGAATATTTCACATAAGAACAACACTCATTCACATAATAAATGTTCCATCCCAAACCACATTTTTAGTAAAAAATATTTCTTATCCATCCACCAAAGAATTGATTTCCATGAAAAATAAAAAAAGTAAGACTAGAGGCTCATGTATCAACTTCTCATTCAAATGAACTATTTTCCACCCATTTTTCATATTTGCAATTAAGCGCACCCTTATTGTTAAATATGCCAGAGATGTTCCAAATGCCTCCAAAATGTTCCAAACTGCAAATAAAAGAACGATTGTAGATACTAATAAGCATAAGAATGTTCGGGTTGTAGTCTTATTACTAGTAATCCTAAGCACGTGAAAAATTCTATTAAATACTAGTACGCATAAGGATGTTTGCACTTATCAGACTAAGTGGTCGTAAGCATTTGCGGAGCCAGGCACCCGAATAGCATGCAGTTGCAAACTTTTGTAAAAATATTTGTACTTCAGGGACGGAACCCTTAAGCGATTTTGAGGTTGTTTTAAATATATGGGTTCAAAAGTGAAATCTTATGCAATTATACATTATGAAATCACGAATTATATATTTGTATTTTCAAATTCTAATAGAGTATTAATTATTTATTAGTTGAGAAATACATTAGTAGATATGATAAATTATTACTTCTGTGATTTGGTAAAATAAAATACATAATTTATATTGTAATTAAATTTTGCATGTGATGCGATTTCGTGTTGTATGTTATAAGTAATTAATTGGTGATATTAATTATATGATATTGGATTATTTGTTATGCGCATAACAATATCATGCGTATATTTTATTTATGTTGTGAGGTACTACCGTGTGTGGTGAAGTTTTACTATTTACATTGGACTCCGGGATGTCACAAGAGCCCGAATATATATTTTTTGTGCTTTGGATTGGGTCAATGGGATACGTGCACCTTTGGAGTAGGTTTTAGAGTTTTTTGGGTAGTATTATGGATTCATTTAGAGACTTAAAATTATGCATTTTGGTGACTTTTGGATTTAGACTAATTTTGCGAGTGTTAATCCTCATTAGTTGGATACATTACATACAAAACACAAGCCTAGCTGCCCCAGAGACGTGGAAAAACTTGAGAGGAATTTTGAGTAGGAACAACAAGGTATGAAGAGGGAAAATCACTCGGTTATACCATTCAATAAATAAATTTCTTGCTTTATCACCATATAATATGCAATTGGTTTATGATTTCAATGTCTTGTATTTGATTTGGGATTTAGAATCACGTTTAAGAATTTTATTATGTTATCCAAATCATATTCATATTGGGTTTAATTGGGTCATTGAATGTAATCGCCCTAAATCGGCGATTTTGTTGGAAACCTTAAACTTAATCGTTTTGAGTTATGATTTTGTGTTAAAATCCATATTTAGGGATGAAATAATTGTAAATATGATTGTCCTATATTAATTTGATGTGTTGACTCTTAAAATCCCAAGTTAAGTGGATTAATTAATGTTTGAGAATGAAATTAGGTTTAAATTGAATTTTAACCGATTTGAAACTTAATAGGTGTCATAACGATGTTATTCGTTGATAAATCGAATTAGAGTCATGATTGCCATATTTATATATATCGTGATTGGGAGTTATTATGTGTTTTAAAGCTTGAGTTTTACTTTAATAAAGTTTTGAGCCTCCATGGAAACATTTTGGGGAAGAAGTTCGGATTTGGGACGTCCGGGTTGAATCGAATTCGGATCGGATTGATTTGATCCTACTGTATGGGCACTGAAATATTTTTGGTTACTCGATTGGTTTTTATCTAGGACATCTAGTTGGATGTTTATATATATATATATATATATATATAAGATGAGATGATGTATATATACATGTATATTTTAGTACTTATGAGTAAACATATTAAGATGTTTGGGTTTAAATTTGGGTCTCGAAATATAATTCGCCTTTAAATTAACTTAATAATTTAATGTGGGGATGTATATGTATATTCAGAGAATATATATATATATATATATATATATATATATATATATATATATATATATATATATATATATATATATATATATATATATATATATATATATATAATAAGATGGAATGGTTTTTGAAATCTCAAAATGTCTAAGCACAATAAGGGTTGAGATTTGACCGCATCTTCCCTTGTCACATCTACGGCCCTGATTCCACCCCCAAATATTTTAGCCCGCCCAAATGATTTTCACATCCCGCCCAAACTAAACACACTCATTTCTCTTTCCTCTATTGTCAGCTCCTCGGGATTCCCGTCCCCCCTCTCTCTAAACCCATCATCATGAATCCATCTTATAGAAATCCAAAATTGGTCCTCCACCTCAATGCCAAAAGGCCACTCTTCATCTTCTTCTTCCACTCGGCTCAAAGGTTTTTCCAGAACCAACTATTGTTTCTTTATTTTGTTGTAATTTTTTTTTGTTTTGTAGATCTCCATGTTCGATTAGATAAAATGTTTATGTAAGTATCCTTTTACTCACATTTTATGTTTCATCTTCATTCTATGTACTCACCAATTTTAGACTTCAGCTTTTCAAGTCGTGGTTCAATCAGGGCTATCTGTTTTCAAAATATAGCTGATGGCCTAAAAAATCAATGATTCCAAAATGAAAACTCCTATTTTGTGCATATCGTTTAACCAGTCTTATTTTTATCAACAAATGATATTGTAATAGGGTCAAGGTATACATTTTGGATTTATTACATGTTTCTCTGTTGGTATATTTTCCCTTTTTATAGTGATAACATATATAATTTTCCTTTTTTGTCATGTTCCTTCGTCATGTAGTGTAATAGAAAACTGGGGAACTAGATATGCTCATTAGGATGGGCTTTAGTGTGTTTATTGGTTTTTTCTAACGCAATGCCAAATCGAAAACTTTAGATCTTACTTTATACTTCAAATGAAGTTTGACACTTCTCTCATAGTGTACCCACGATTTTTTTTCCAAATACTAAAGTTCTTCAATGAAATGGAATCCATAAGAAAGTGGAAATGTTTGGGTAAGTTAAAAGTTCTTGACATGTTTTATCAATTTATTAAAAACTGCCATTTAGTTTTAATGTAGTATTTAAGGTCTATTTTTTATGTTGCGTGTTTGAAAAGACATTTCTCTTATACTGTACCAAACTCAATTATAATTATCTTTATTTGATTAATTTGTAATATACAAGAGTTCATTAGTTTGCAAACATGTGCAGGTTTAGATGTTGCGATGGTGGAACTAGCAGTGTCAACAACAGTATTTCCTAATACTACTTCCAAGTCTCCAATATTGGGAGTTTTGCTTTGAATTTACTTAAAAACATTTAAGGTAGCTTAACTATTTAGACCTTTATGTGTTTAATGATTTTATCAATCAATGAACATTTTACTTTTCTTATTTATTTTCTACACTGTGTATGCATATGGTCAATATCATTCTGATTGAAGTTGCATAATGTTAACATACTTCAATTCAATTCATTAATATAGTCATTTTTGTATTTAGGATGATCATATCCAAAAGGTAATTCGAAAAAGGATGCATTGATGGACTACGATTTGTTATTGGTGTGATTCTTTTCAACCCAGAATACCATAGAAATTGCATGAATTCACTATTATATTGTATTATTCCTTCGGTTAATTATTTATCTTCTTTTCATATTGTGAAGGATGCAGATAACTCTTCAATAGTAAGTGACGTGAAGCCTTTAAATAGAGGAGGTTCTTTTGGATACAGTTCCCACGAGGTGTGCCTTGAATTAATTATTTGATGTCAAAACTTCAGTTACTAGATTTTGTATTGTATATGTATAACATTTACTAATTAGTATGTGCCAATTGTGTTGTCATCGCCGAAACATGTGTGGGTTTGAAAGTCAAGTTCGGGTTCATAATGTGTTTTTAACGGGTTCTTAATGTGTCTTAACGTGTTTTAAACAGTAAGGTTCTACGGTAAGGTTCTTAACTTTTATCTTAATTATCTACTTTGTGCTTTAATTTTAGTTGTTTAGATTGCATGCTTTTGTTCTTCAGCTGTTTAGATTGCAATATATTATTTTAGTTGAAGCCTTCCCTAATTTTTCTATGGTATTCAACAGATGTAAGTTGAACTGGATGCTTGAGGACATCGCTCTTGAGCCATGTTGTACTGGGAGAACCCAAAGGTGAACACCCTTAGAATTACAAAGTTCCTGCAGTTTTGTATCCATGTTTCTTTGTAGAAACATTGCTAACACCAATAGCTCAAGCCTTGCCGGAGTCATAAAGTGATTCCATCTATCTCCATGTTGTATGATAGATTAAATATTTATAGATTGAATATTTAAAGGGATAGTAATTGTTGTTTGGTCATTATTGTTATCTATATGAGGTTAAGTGCTTGAGAAGTACTATTTTTCGGTTAGTTTTTCTTCATGATTTTCTGTTTGAGGTTTATGGATCCTGATTTTCATAAGTCATATGTGGTGTTAGAATTGGCCTAGAATGAAGCCAAGCAATGTAAGGGGCCAACTGAGATGTATAATTTTTTAATTTCAGTTGATCAGTAAGTTCAATTCCCTTAATGTTTATAAATTAAATTTGACGATTATTAGTTCATGTTATATTTGTACCTAAAGCTAATGAGCGAAATAATTTTATATGATTTAGGTGAACTAGATCATCGACGCCATACATGATCCAAGACACCTCCCTCATACTTAGTATTTATCTTTGCACTATATTCTCTTCGCTCTATTATGTCAATAGGTTTATGTACTGTTGCTCTAATAGCATGGCAATAATGCTATACTCAATACATCACAACTCTATCAGTATGACGTTATTAGTTTTGATATAATTCTATTTTGTAAATAATTGCAGCTCGAGGTCACTCTCCATTCAAAGCCTTCTAGGGCTACTATTCTTCGTTTAGATGCATTGGGTAGGGAAGTAAATGAGCACAAAAATATGGTAAAATGATTAGCTAATTATGAAAATTTATTAGTGGTCATGGCATATTGATTACTATCTTTCTTATGAAAATGTACAAATACATATACATGTGAAAGTTTATAATCAAGTCTATTTTGGTTGACGTTAATGAAACCATTGATACTGTATAATATTTATCCAAGTCTATAATCGAATATTAAAATTCTAAGTACAATAGTGCTTTGAAAATCTATTTTTTATATGAAAATTTAGAAGACGTTAACTAAATATGTAACTTCTATTTGTTAATTTTTTGAGTGCTTTTGAATTTCACCTTATTATTCCTTCCATAGTTACTAAAATTCCATCTTCTAGATTGAAAATTAACTAGAACTTCACAATAACTTGAACTCTAGCTTTCCATCCCTGGATCCTTATAGGTCGGCTGGATTCATTTTCCACTTAGGTGATTTTAGATTATGCTCAGCTTTGTCGATTTCTAGTACGATAAAACAGGAGATCGGTGAAACTATTTTTCAAGTGCAAATGAATTGTGGAGAGAGAAACATTATGGACATTGTTCAGCAGCATACCGTGGTTCCTCTATAACTACTCCTATAATCAATAACATCTATATTCACTTCACGTGAAATTGCGAATTGAACAATGTTGACAGTATATTCACCCTCAACATCAGCCACTCCCATGGTGCAATGTTCTTCTCCATACAAGCTGACAGTATATTTCTGTTAATGATTTGAAATACCTGTTGAATAGGAAGGACCCATAACTTACATAAAGAATTTTTATTTACCAAAAAAATGGTATCATTACCAATCTTTTAATTGTGATAGTTCTTTAGATATGATTTTGTCATGTTTCTTTGCTTTCTCTTCTTAGAGAGGGATAACAAAATTGGTATCATTGTGATAGTTCTTCAAATATATTTTATCATAATTAAGTTCAGTACATAGTTTTTTTCTAATTTTTAGATGGAAGTAATCTTTGATTTTCAGTTATTTTTGCAGCTCCTTTATGTGGCAAATAGGGAAATACGTAGAGGCATGCGTCCCATTTCAGTTTAAACATGTTGGTGATTCAACTGGAAGCTCTCGGTTCCGTCAACGGCTTTCTGGCATTGAACTGAGGTCGGATGAAATGGTAATATGCTCCGTGTTCAAAATCTCTTCTCTTGAAAAGGATGCGTGGTGTAAAATAACAAGGAATTCTGAGCTATGTTCTGCAATAATGCAAAACATGAGGTTTGTTGCATTTCATTTTAAGTTACTAAATAAGTATTATTTCATTTTTTTAGCAAATTTTCCGCTTACTATTAGTGGGGACATGTTCTGTATTTTGTCAGCACACGTAATATTTTTTTCTTTACTTGAAACATAACATATTTTATTGAAACACGGATTAGTGGACCAGCAACATACAATGTAAATAGGAACAAAAATACAGGGAGACAAAATAAGATGTACAAGGTGTACCAACAACCTATTGTTGTTACCGTGTTAGCTAACTTGTGTATCAAACATGAGAGCATCGATTAGAAGAGTCGGTGAGGAGGTGAGGTGAAATATCACTCTGTTCAAATAGAGTACATGTTCTGACCATGTTTGTATTCCTATGACTACATCGTGTGCTTTGTCATATTTCTACTTCCTCCATCTAAAACTTTTATTGTTTCAAAAGTTATGCTTTGTCATTTTTTATTCGTATGAATACATTCTATGGCATTGTTAAACGCATATTTATTAAAAAAAATCCTACTTATTTCTTATATACCTCAGTATATTAGTCTATGCTCTCTAATCTAAAAATGTTATTAGTGTATTACTATCATGTTTTCAATTTTAGGATGTTTACTATATGTCTAATGTTTATAATTTTATATTTATCTTAGTGTACTAGTCTTATTTATAGTAGTCTACTATAAATGGTCTGATCGAATTGGGGGAAGTCAGTTTTGGGATGTTTAGTACCTAATGTATTGTTTTATCAATTTTGGGATCAATTTTATCTCAATATCTATTTTGTTAAGTCAATTTTATCAGTTTTTTTTATCTGAATACTGATATTCTATTTTTAGATGTTTGGTGTTGAATATAAATCCATTTTTGATCAAATAAATGATATAGTACCACAGAGGGGAATCAAACCCAACTTATAGATTAGGCACAAGAAGAAACTTGTAACATTTGACTTTATTTTTTGGTTTATACATGTAAAACTCTCCACTACTTTTTTGGTTAATACACCAAGGGTACCAAACCTGAAGACAAATGTAAAATTTTGCACTACTCTTTTGGTTTATTTTTTGGTTTATACATGTAAAATTCTACACTATTTTTTTGTTTATACATCAAACCCAATCTAACTTTATTTTTTAGTATCAAAGAGTGTCACCCACACCAAGGGTACCAAACCTGAATACACATGGTAATAATTGAGAATGTATTTTATTTCTACAAGATTCATTTGTCAAATAAGATTATGATTACCTATAAAAGGGTACCTAATTGCTTCCCATATTAGATTTTGAGTTATTGATATTAGAAACTATATTTGGTTCGTTCTTGAAATGCATAACTGAGAAGACTACATTGTAGTACTCACATTTCAACAAACATTGCCTAAAAATATATGATGGTTGATTTGTAGAATAAGTGATGGGCTTTAAGCTATTGTGAACTTCGTTGTCAATTTAGCAATCGCTTATTGGAAATCAGGTGAAAATTACATCCAAGATCTAGTGCCTCACTCGGTGGTACTATTTTGTGGTTCTTATGACATCAGAACTATTGTGGTTGTTATGAGTCGTTGTACTATTTTGTTAAATATTGAATATAATGAGTTTTAGTGAGTGGATAATATATCTTTGTTGCTTATATTGGTAGATTTAAGTGTTGATATAGTTTTGTTGATTTTGTTGGTAGATTTAACTTTCTCGATAACTACTTTGGACCTGCAGTTGGGAAAAAGGCTGAATAATTAATGTTTTATGTCACTAAAATATGTTGTAAACCTCGTGATATTAAAGAGATGTAACCCAATGTGGTTTGAGACAACATAAATAACCGTGTTAAGGTTTTATTATGTTGAAATTTCAGGGCTTATATCCCATGAATGATTATCCATGTTATCTCTATTATCTTTCAACTTAAGTCAATTGTTAAAGTCAAGGTCTCTAAACATTGAGTTTTATGGGTAGATGCGAATTTGGGCATTTACAATTATTACAAGATCGAGGACAGACTATTAGTATTGTTGGACTTTTTTCTTTTCTTAAAAGTGGTGTATAGTCTTATAAGCATAGTTTAAATTGTTTACACTTATGTGTTATAAAACAACCTTTTGACTAAATAATACAACATTCAATCCTACTTAAATTTACACGATTCAATACATTAAAAATTTACACTTATAATATAAAAATAATTATTATTTACATTATACGCGATTTTATACTTTTCCAAATTATATGCATGCCTTTCAGCACCGCTATTCTTAGTTAGGTGTATTGATGCTATGGCAAGAAACCCAATTAGCCAAACTGTTGTCTTGGTGAATATTTTTTAATACTGGTCAGATGTTTATTGTGAACCTATTTGGAATTTTCAAATAGCCAAACTATTTTTTACTTTACCATATAACTTTATTAGTGCCACTTTGTTAGGAATTATTGTCTAAAATTAATGCTTCCATCACACGCCCTTTTTTTCAACTACGACATATGAATGCTGATGAATGGGAAGTTCATTTATAGAAAATTTTATCATACTAATGTCAAGTATTATTTTATTTACTGTGGGTACCCGAAATTCAGAACTATGGGCCTGGACGAATAGCTCAGTCCTGGCAGCCCAAAGTCCAGGCCCCTCATCTTTTATAATTTATCCGGTCTTCCCCCACGATCCCATGAAGGGAAGTTATGGGGGAAATGGAAAACGTGGAGGAACCCATCACCCCCACTCATCTACATGCACATGTATATATTAAACCCTAGGTCCGGGGCAAAAGGAGAAGTTATATTCTCTGTAATCACTCTCCGGAGTATATAGAAATAATACCGACTGCACCACCGTGGACGTAGGCACATTTTGGCTGAACCACGTATATCCTTTGTTGTGTGATTGGCATCTTGTATTCCTTGTTCTCGTCTTGATAATCTTTCTCTCATATTTATTTGTGTTGCATAATAATTGCATCTACAATTGGCGCCGTCTGTGGGAAGTGTTCATCTTTCCCTGAGAAGATCCCACATCAAGAAAGGAAGTTAAGATGGCTGGTCACAGCAGCAATGCCCCCAAGCAAGAGGTATTCAAGAGCCACCTGCTCCTCGCAGGATTAGGTCTGAAGTTCGACATTCAGATCAGAGAGCTCGCTTGGAAAGACCAGCTTCAGAAGAGAGTCAGGGACCAGCTAGGTCCACGCAGATATCCAGGTTAATTGATGCGTACGAGGCAAGGCTCCATGAGCAGAGGGAGTCTTCTCGCAGATACGAGGCTGAGAATGCTCTCTTGAAAAGAATACTGGAAAGACTAGAAAGGGAGCTTCGCCCTGATAACCGGAGACGCCCATATCGCACTCCTAGCCCTCAGGCGAGCAAGTCTCACAGCCGAGGAAGGATCCCTAGGCGAGAATCTCAAAGGGACGAAGGAGGCGAGTCAGACGATGACCTCCGCGAAAAGCAGCGAAAAGCTCGCCACCACCAGAGCCCTGCTCGCAGCGACGAGCACATACGAAATATGGTTCGCAGGGAGATGGACCAGCATCCCGCTCACCACGGAACAAGATCAACTAGAGAGCTCGCGAGGAGAGATCTCAAAACCCAGATGAAGTCACCTTTCACAAGAGAAATCGATGAGGAGTAAGATCCCAAGAAATTTTCTATTCCAAGGTTCAAGATTTACGACGGAAAGACTGACCCCATCGATCACGTCAGGCAATACCGGCAGGCCATGACCCTCTAGAGTCACCAGGATGCCATGATGTGCCGTATTTTCCCCTCAAGCCTTCATGATGTAGCACATAAGTGGTTCGAAAGGCTCCCCCATCGGTCGATCAAGAATTTCAAATCCCTAGCCAAACTCTTTACGGCCCGATTCATTACCAGTAGCTCCCATCCCAAAAGGATGGATGCTCTACTGACAATGAAGAAAATGCCTCAAGATACCCTCCAAGAATATGCGAAGAGGTACTGGGAGTTATTCAATGAGATCGAGGACTGCGCGGAGGAGGTGGCAGTGGCCTCCTTCAAAATTGGGCTCCCTAATTCTTCCCTCCTCTACCAATCCCCGACGAAGAAGGAAGCTATGACTATTGACAACCTTATGGCCCGAATCGAGAAATACGCAAAGGTGGAAGATGTCACCCTCTCTAATACAAAAGAAAACGGTCGAGCTAAGCTCACTACCAAGGTAGGTGAGAAAACTGAGAACCAGAGGAAAGGAGGAAAGAACGAGGGCAAAAATGGCTCCAAAAACGGAGGGAACCAGGACGCATCGAAAGCATTCCAGGCGGTCAACACCGTCTTCAAAGAACCAATTTACAAGGTTCTCGCGAAGATCAAGGATGAGCCATTCATCAAATGGCCCAGGAAGATGGGGGAGATCCCTCGAAGAGGAACAATGCGTTGAGATGCGCTTTTCACAAAGAGGGAGGGAACAAGACCGAGCACTGCAAAGCTCTTAAGTCTCACCTCGAAGAATTGGCCCAGTCCATGCATTTGAACAACTTTGTGGAGAAAAGGGCAGAGAAAGTGACTGCCAACAGAGAGATGAGACCCGACAATGTGCTGGAGGATGATACTGGACACGAGTTCACCATAATTCACGGAGTATCTGACGTCAAGCATATACAAGGGAACTCAGCTCGAATGGAGTTGAAAAAACTTACAGCGGTAATGCAGACCTTTCAAATCGATCCAGCAAAATCACAGTCAGGAAAGCGTCTACGAGCAGAGGATGTCAACTATAACAAGCATATTGTTTTCACGGATGAAGATTTGATGGGAGTAAGGACCCCACATCATGATGCTCTGGTCATTACACTCAGGATAGCCAACTTTGACATCGACAAGCTGCTCGTCGATCAAGGAAGCTCATCCGAAGTAATGTACCTCGACCTGTTCAGGAAATTAAAGTTGAGCGTCGCCGACCTAAAGGAAGCTACTGTACCTTTGGTCGGCTTCGCTGGGAAAATGACCATGCCCCTAGGAAAGATAGTGCTGCCAGTTCGTGCTGGGAACATCTCCAAGATGATTGAGTTTTTGGTAGTTGACATCGAATCACTGTACCAGGCCATCCTCGACAGAGGATGGCTTCATACAATGAAGGCGGTCTCCTCGACCTACCATAAGAAGCTCAAGTATGTAACCGAGCGAGGAGTAATGGAGATCCACGACGACCAAGCGATGGCAAGGAAGTGCTTCATAGCAGCCATCCGACCAAAGCCAGAGAAGAAGGACAATAAACCAAAAGAGGAAGTTGAAGAGGGTGTGATACCTTCTAAATAGCAACTAAAGTATGGAAGACCAGGAGTAGAGGAGACTAGTCTCCTCCCCTCCGAGCGTGTCATCGAGGACCTGGTAGAAGTTATAGCCGAAGTTGGTGACAGTAGCAGAGTCTTCTTGATTGGAGCATCTCTAACCGGTCAAGAACAGAAGGAGTTGACGACCTTGCTGAGACACAACATAGATATTTTCGCATGGGAACCATACGAGCTGCCTGGCATTGATCCTGATATGGTCTGTCATCAGCTGCACGTCGACCCCACGTTCAAGCCAGTCATGCAGAAGGCACGAAGAATCGCACCTAAGAAGGCTAAAGCGATCGAAAAGGAGGTCAAAAAACTGCTGGATGCAGGATCCATACGGGAAGTACAATTCCCCAAGTGGTTATCCAACCCAGTAGTAGTTCCGAAGAACAATGGGAAGTGGAGAGTTTGCATCGAATTCACTGACCTCAACAAAGCATGCCCAAAGGATAGTTTCCCCCTCACAAAGATAGACCAACTAGTAGATGCCACTGCAGCTCACGAGCGAATGAGTTTCCTGGACGCATACTCAGGATATTACCAGATCCCCTTATATGCCCCAGACCAGGACAAAATGGCGTTCATCACGATGGTTGGGTTGTATTGCTGTAAAGTCATGCCATTTGGGCTCAAGAATGCAGGGGCAACCTACCAGCGAATGGTCACAAAAATGTTCAAGGATAAAATGGGAGACACAATGGAGGTCTACATCGATGACATGCTCGTTAAGAGAAAGAAGAAGGAAAATCACCTCTCAGACCTGTCAAAGACCTTCGAAATCCTCAGGAAGTACCGAATGAAGCTTAATGAGAGCAAGTGTTCCTTCGGTGTCCAGTCAGGAAAATTTTTTGGATACTTAGTCAGCAAGAGAGGCATAGAAGCTAATCCGGAGCAAATCGATGCAATCAACAGGGTACAACCACCTCAAAAAGTCCAGGACGTGCAGAAGCTCACTGGAATTCTCGCTGCCTTAAATCGCTTCATTTCCAAATCCTCCGAGAAGTGCAAGCCTTTTTTCCAGCTTCTAAAAGGGAATAAACCAATAGAATGGAGCCCGAACTGCTCGCGAGCATTGGACGAGCTCAAGTCTTACTTAAGCTCTCCACCGCTGCTTGTTATACCACAATCAATGGATTCTTTGTACCTATACCTCTCGGTATCAAGTCACACTGCCAGCTCGACGTTAATATGCGAGGTCGAAGGAATCCAACACCCCGTTTACTATGCAAGCAAGGCCTTATTAGACGCCGAGCAAAGGTACCTGCCATTAGAGAAGCTCGCCTTTGCACTAGTGATAGCCTAGAGGAAACTGAAGCATTATTTTGAAGCTCATACTATCATCGTCCTTACATCGCACCCCCTTAAGGCGATCCTAAGGAAAGCGGATTTATCGGGCAGATTGTCTAAGTGGTCAGTCGAGCTCGACCGGTTCGACATCCAATTTCAACCAAGGACCGTTATCAAGGGTCAGATCCTCGCTGATTTCATAGACGAATTCACTGGCGAAGAACTCCCCGACCAACCTCAACTAACAAAGAAAAAAGAGAACCCAGCAACAGTGGAAACCTGGAAACTATTCGTTGATGGAGCCTCCAAATCAAAGGGGGAAGGCATAGGCATCGTCCTCATCACCCCAGAAAACACCATCCTTGAGCAAGGAATCAGGCTTGGATTTGCAGCCTCCAACAACGAAGCAGAGTACGAAGCCCTAATAGTCGGTCTCCAAAAGGCGCAAATTCTAGGAGCAAAATGTTTACAGGTGTTCGGCGATTCTCAACTAGTCTCCAATCAGATAAGTGGAGATTACAATGCAAAGGATGAAAGGATGGCATCCTACCTCTCCCTGGTGAGGAAACTAATGACGAGCTTTGAGGAGATCAATATCCAGTAGTTTCCCAGAGGGCAAAATAGTCATGCCGACGCCTTAGCAGCCCTAAGCTCGGCAGTTGATTCTAGTCTTAAAAGAGTCATTCCCATCGATTTCCTCATTTGTCCAAGCATTAACCACAATAGCAAGCTGCCAAACGTGGAACAAATACTCCAGGTGGGATCAGCCCCCAGCTGGATGGACCCCTTAAGAGACTATTTAAAGGAGGGTATGCTCCCCGAGGACAAGAAAATCTCCCACCAGATAAGAGTCAAAGCTGCTCGCTTTCACTTATCCACAAGAGGCGACTTGTATAAGAAGTCCTTCTTCGGTCCCTACCTTAGATGTGTCCACCCAGGCGATGTCGAGCAAGTGCTGCGCGAGCTTCACGAAGGAATTTGTGGAAGTCATGTCGGAGGAAGATCTCTAGACTTTTGAGCAATAAAGGAAGGTTATTGGTGGCCATATATGCAAAAGGACTCCGCAGTATATGTCCGCAAATGCCCAAAATGCCAACTTCACGCTCCAATGGTACACCAACCAGCCAGCGACCTAAAATCCTTGACCTGCCCGTGGCCCTTCGCCCAATGGGGGATGGACATCGTGGGACCACTACCCACTGCTGCCAGCAATCGCAAATACCTGTTGGTTGCAACTGACTACTTCACCAAATGGATCGAGGTAGAGCCATTGGCAAACATCCGAGATGCTAACATGATAAGATTCATATGGAGGAATATAATCACTTGATTCGGAATCCCCAGAACCATCATCACTGATAATGGGACACAATTCGAGAGTGGCCCCTTTCAGGACTTCTGTAACGAGCACGGGATTAGGCACAACTTTAGTTCGGTGGCCTACCCTCAAAGCAATGGGCAAGCAGAAGCTTCCAACAAAACTGTGATCGATGGATTGAGGAAGCGAATAGAGCGAGCCAAGGTCACATGGGCAACCGAGCTACCCCATGTCCTATGGGCATACCGAACAACTCCTCGGCGAGCAAGAGGAGAAAACCCATTTTCTCTAACATATGGCATGGAAGAAGTCATTCCACTAGAAGCGGGCTTGCCAATAATGATATCCGACCTTGTTGACCAAGGCCAGAATGATGGGGCGTTGCTCGCTGAACTCGACCTCACCGACGAGCGTAGAGAACTGGCCTTGGTGAAGCTTGCGAGCTATCAGCAACATCTCGCAAGGCATTACCACAAAAGGGTTAACCCAAGAAGATTCCAAGTTGGGGACTATGTTCTAAGGAAAGTCCTGGGCAACACAGTAAGGTCATCAGACGACAAGCTAGGCCCAAACTGGGAAGGACCCTTTAAAATAACTAGGGATGACCTGCAAGGTGCATATTGTTTGGAAACAATGGAGGGCAGAGAGATACCACGAGCATGGAATGCAACTAATGTCAAGAAATTCTATTTTTAAATTCTCAATGAATTCTATTGTTGAATCTTTTTTTTTGTATTTATTATGTGAAAGGAATAGTTCATTCCCCTTATTACTAATGAAATCAGTAAACTGCATTTTATCACACATCTTTTTCCAAATCACAGGCACAATGGTCAATATAGCAGGGGAATACCCCTCCTCAGGTCATCGTGATGAAACACGAAAGACCTCTTAGACTTGACCTTGGCAATATATAAAGCCCTACAGAGGATTCTTAGGCAATACGACCAGATTTTATACTGGCCATCAAACCTAATTTGGTTGAGCGAAATCCTGATCGGATGAAGACATCCAATACCAGGTGTGTCCTCGCCAATTGCCCTACTTAGGCCTAAGGGAGTGTGACGACACAACCTAAAAGGTAAAATGGGGCATAATGGTATTTTGATAGTATACTAGACTGTGGGGACACTTGCATGGCAAAATAAAAAGGATTATGAAGCAGCAAGAATATAAAAAGATTGGATGAACACGTTTAATCGGCAAAATCGCCCAAAACACGAGCTTTTCATTGATGTCTTATATTTACAACAGTGATAATACATGTTTAGTCGACGAAGCTCGCCCAAAGCATTTACATTATCAAAAAGGACAAAACAACTTGTTATATTTACAACAAAGATAATAAACGGTTAGTCGGAGAAGCTCTCCCAAAGTGTTTACATTATCAAAAAGAAAAAACTTGCAAAAAACTCAAGAAGGAGGAAGCCTCCGAACAAGATAGTCTGCCACCCTAGCTCTTCGTCCATCATCAGGAGCAGGGACCATCTCTTCCATAGCCTCATCTGCGTCTAACTCTAACAGTTGTCGAGGAATAGCATCAATAGGGATCCATCTATCATACCTCCTGAATGGATTGGGCATCAGAGTGGAGGAGGACATCTCGTGACGATACCATAACACTGAGTTCCTCGGGACCTGGAGTTCTTTCAAAGCACTCAACCACCCTCTGATGAAAGAAAGTTCTTCGAACTCGAATAATCTTGTGGGAGCATCTAGCCAGCCTTGATCATAACCGTCAGCCCATGCTTGTCGAGGACCCTTCTTGAATAAATGCCGCAATCGAGTAACGTCCCTTTGAAGCCCAGCAGCAGTTACATATGCTCGACGGACATCATCACGGAGCTCTTCCATCTCCTTATCCCGTTGTTCTTCTGCTTCCCTGTTCCTTCCCCTGGTGCTCCTACCAGCTCGCGGGAGGGTAGGACGAGTGGAACCTCGCGACATAGGAGGAGTACGTCCAGCTCGCGAAGACGAGGAGCCTTGCAGAATCGCTGAAACAGTACTCGGCGCATGCTCTTTAAGTTGCAGGACTTCCCTCCTCAGGTTTTCATTTTCCTGCTGCAGGAATTCCCCAACTTGATTTATCTCGGTGGACTCTAGCAACCTTGCTCTCAGTACATTGACTTCTTCTTGTATAGAGGCACCAATGCCTTCCATCTCCTGGAGCCTATCCTTTAGCTTAGCCACTAGCTCGGACTGATCCTTATATTTTTGGTTCCTTGACCTAAGAGACTTGCAAAGCCTAACAAAGTCTTGACGAACCTGAGGACTGGCATTGGGGCCAAGAGACCTGCCCAATTGAGATGTGGCAGGAATATAGTCTTCTATATCAGTCAACTATAAGACATAAAAGGGCAAGGGAGAGAGAAATCAATCAACGCATTGGAAAAAGAAGCCTTTTTATTTCATTAATAAAGGTCAAGTACATCGAGCAGGAAATGGAAAAATTATAAGCAAAAGTACAAAAATAGTCCTAAGGAAGGATTAACTAGCAACCTCAGGCTGCCCAGAGGTGGATGGCTGCTTCCCCTTATCAGCAGAAGCAGAGGCATCCCCCTCTACAGAGATGCCCTCATTCGCCTAGGCAGGACCAGCATCGGCAGGCGTTGTCTGAGAGGTAAGATCAACACCCTCTGGGGCAGGGGCAGGGCCTCTTCGTCCACGGTTGGACTTGGACCCGGGACATGCTTGTCGAACAGAGGAGACTCAGCATCAACACCAGCAGCTAGGAGGGCCTTGTTCCATCCCTTCTTGAAGTTCAAACGGCTGATGTAGCCTATTTGAACTTCGGCATCTTCATAAGCCGCAGTCCATCCGGAGTTGTATGAATCCTCCTTGATGGTGGTTACCTGGGACTCCTTCTCCTTCAGCTGCTCGGTCAGAGCCTTGTTCTCCTCCACAACACCCATCTTGCTCGAGCAGACTAGGTCATAGGCCTACCTCAACTCGCTCAGATCCTTGACCGCCGCATCCCTCTCTCGGTTAGAATTGATAATGGCCAGATCAGAGGAAGCTCGGGTGGCATCAGCAGCCTTCAGATCAGCCTCCAGCCGAGAACCCCTGACTTCCAGAGCGAACTTCTACTGCTTCAGCTCACCATTCATCCTCACCAACTCGTCGCGAGAACGGTAGAGCATAGCGAAGTCCGTCACAAACTGCCAAAAATAAAGAAGAAATCAATAAGGAGAAATAATTAAAACTTATTAAGGAATTGAAAAGGGAGAGAACCTTACCAGGGCCAGTCTCTGGCTAGCTTAGAGGGCTAATTGATCAGACCCCAGCGCCCTCTGGCGATCTACAGGAAGAACTGCCCTCTCAAGCAATGCAGGAGCCAGCTGAGGGGAAGTGGCAACTGAGGCCCCCTCGGGCAAAGATGACACCAGGACCAAGGCTTTCCCAGCATTCATCCTCGACTCCATATTCCTCCTATCTTCCTCTCTCTCCCTCTTTAACCTTTTCCTCTCCTCCACCTTCTTCTTTTCCTCCACCTTCTTCCTCTCCTCCTCCTTCTTTATCTCCCTCTCTCTCACCTGCTCTTCCTCTCTCCTCTTCCTCTCTTGCTCCTGAGTGGAAGACCGAGAGCCAGTAGCCACGGCCCCAGAAGAAGACCTTTGTTTCTTTGACCTCTGTGTAAGAAGCACATGGTCCTCATCATCATCGTCTCTAATCAGGTTCTTCCTGGGAGGCATCTCTTTGCCTGAACTACTGGAAGTGCTCGACGATCCTCTAGCTTCAGAATCCTCTTCAGAAGAACTGCTACTGTCAGAGCTCCCTCTACCTAAATTACTTGCAGCTCCTGCAGGCTCACTCTCAGAGCTGCTCTCCTCTTCGTCCAACTGGATAGGATCAGCAGTAGTCTCTCCAAAAGAATCAAACTCTGGAAC
Source organism: Sambucus nigra (assembly GCA_949130495.1). Classification (NCBI taxonomy): domain Eukaryota; kingdom Viridiplantae; phylum Streptophyta; class Magnoliopsida; order Dipsacales; family Adoxaceae; genus Sambucus; species Sambucus nigra. The sequence continues at coordinate 376,458,225 of OX422219.1, read as the reverse complement.
ACTATCCACAGGCCATGCAATGAGGCTGGAGCCTACGTTCTTGTACTCGAGCAAAAAGGAAGCAGTCCTGGGATGCTCGCCGTCACCCAGAGGTTCCCTGATATTCCAAGCTTTCACCAACTCCGAGATACGAACCTCGCTGAGAGCTGGATCCAAATTCTTTATCCTCGCTGTGGAAGAAAAAAGAAAAAAAAGGTTAGAAAAGTCATAAGTCAGCAAAGGTTTAAATAACAATACAATGTCTACCTATATATTCTTCCCCGTAAAAAGGGACAGTGAACCCCTCAGACCTCGACCCTTCAAACTAGGGAGGGAACTGCCAATTCCTAACGAGGAAACCCTCTTGCCAGTAGTCCCTATAGGAATCAGGTAGGTTTACTACCAATACCCTATCAGGACTCCTAGCTTTGAGGTATAAGACACCTGAGCTAGTTCGAGAGAAGGAATAGCAGAAACAGATCTCGGCAAGTCCTAACCTAGTACCATAGAACTGGTTTATTCTATGGACGCCATTTACTATCTTCCACACATTGGGCGAGCACTGTGCGGGAACAATACCGAAATAACCCAAAAAAATTAAGAAATAGATCATTAGGGGGAAAAGTAAGTCCTCCCTGGGAGAGCAACAAAACATGGATCCAGTGGGCATCCTCTATATCCCTAACGTTCCTAGGAGGGGAGGCACAACATTCAATATCTACCCAATTAGGAATATTGTAGAACTTCCTGAACTCAGAGATTGACCTATTCCCAATCTTCACCATTAAAAAACTCTAGAAACTCTACAAACCAAAGAGAAAGTGCAAAGAAAGGGCACGAGAAACTTACAAAATAGAAGGTCGATTCGAGCGATGAAGAAGCACGAGACCAAGACGACTAAGAAGCAATGGGAATGGGGATTCAGAGAAGAAGGTACGAGGCGCTAGAGTTCTCAGAAGAAGGAAAAGTACTGGAAAGGCTGAAACGAAGGATGAAAAGTGGTTATCCCAACAAGCATTGAATTCTAATCATAGCGCATGGATAGAGAATAAGGTGCCGCCAAAGAAACTTCACAGTTTTCGAATAATCACAAATCAGCCATAATGGCTAATCATTTAAATCCATTGGACCCATAAACATGGCCAAACAAATTTAGGGGCAATTGTGGGTACCCAAAATTCAGAACTATGGGCCTGGACGAGTAGCCCAGTCCTGGCGGCCCAAAGTCTAGGCCCCTCATCCTTTATAATTGATCCGGTCTCCCCCCACGATCCCATGAAGGGAAGTTATGGGGGAAATGGAAAATGTGGAGGAACCCATTACCCCCACTCATCTACATGCACATGTATATATATTAAACCCTAGGTCCGGGGCAAATGGACAAGTTGTATTCTCTGTAATCACTCTCCGGAGTATATAGAAATAATATCAACTGCACCACCGTGAACGTAGGCACATCTTGGCTGAACCACGTGCATCCTTTGTTGTGTGATTGGCATCTTGTATTCCTTCTTCTCGTCTTGATAATCTTTCTCTCATATTTATTTGTGTTGCATAATAATTGCATCTACATTTACATACACCAAATGTCAAATATTATTTTATTTACTTACAACTTTTATCTTCTTGCCTAATATTTATTGGTCATGTGATGAGGCATGAAGTGTTGTAAGCATAGAGCAGGAGTCATGATGCACAAAACTATGAAAATTATGATCAGTTTTTTTTAAAATAATGCTTTGTTTTGTTGGGGAATGATATTTTTGTCGTTTTGTGATTACATACTTTCAAAACTTTTGACGTTTTACGATACGTACTTTGGAAATTTTTGCCGTGCCTTCAGGCACGGGTATCCTCTAGTATATATATATAGCGGTCCCCTCCTGTAAGGACTCCTTATGGTACAAATCCCAGTTCATACCATTTTTTTAAAATAGTAAACAAATGATTTTTTTGATGAAACTTCAGGGATATAATCTCCACGCTGAGAATATCATCTTTAATTTTTTTCATCAAAATATTAATAAAAAAACCGTTGAGATGGGGTGATATGTAAAAAAATCGTATAAATATGCATTTTCGACCGTTGAAATGTTGACGATCATCTCACCCAATTTTTTATTGAGTTTTGTGATGAAACATCATGAATATGATCTCAACAGTAAAAAGATCATACCCACGAAGTTTCATAAAAAAATTCAATCAATAAAGTGGTTGGCGCTTACCCAACATTTCAACAGTTCAAAAAGAATATTTATATCATTTTTTTAAATATCACCTCATCTCAACATTTTTTTTATTGAATTTTTTGATGGAAAAGTTAGAGATGATCTTCTAACCGTGGACATCATATCCATTAGGTTTCATCAAAAAATATTTTTTTTTACTATTTAAAAAAATGGCTAAAAAAATGGCATGTACCGGGTCCACACCATAAGGAGTCCTTACAGTAGACTTTCTCTCTCTCTCTCTCTGAGAGAGAGGGATGTGCTCATAATTTAAGAATGTGATAAACCAAGAGTTGAATTTAATAAGGTTCAAGAGTTAATAAACCTAAGAATGTAATGGACACTTCGGTGATGGGGATTAAAATAGTTTGGATATGCTTCAGAATACGTGTTATCCTACTTTGTTTTATGTGATTGGTATGTTGTAAAGTTTAGATTAGTTAAGGTTTTGAGTGATGATAAATGTGTATGTACAAGGGATAGTCCAGCATGCAGGGATAGTGATGACTTGGGTATGATTGAGAGTATGCAATATCATATATATATATATAGGGGGGATTTATCTAATTTCGAGAGAGTAGACGACAAGCCCAACATGCAAGGTGGACTGCCCGACCCAAATTCGATATCCAATAAACATTTGTGTATTTTACATACACTGAAGTACTTACGGATATAATCGAATTGGTTACCAACAATCTCAAAGTGCATATTCAGGGACACCACTAGTTATCCACGATCATATGGAATTACTTATACAACTTAATCTCATATTTTACACATCTATAAAATGTAAACCCTGACCCAAGGCAATGGAATGTAACCTTGAGCATTGAGAGACACTAATAAGAACATAGTAACCTCTCCATGGACGTAGACAAATTGCCAAACCACATATATCATTGTTGTGTGTGATATTTACTTTCTGCATTTACAAATATTTTCCTAGATCTTTATTGTAATATTTCCTACACTCATAATTAGCGTCATCTGTGGGAAACGATTTGTAGTCCTATAAAAAATTCATTAACAAAAGGACCGTAATGTCTCACCACAACAACATCATTCCCTATGTTGACGATGTTCAAGATTACCCAGTCCCACCTAGGGTCAGGTCAGAGATTCTCCAGCAACCAAATCCCAATTTCACCAATAAATCCAACCTTCTAAAGAAAGTTAAGGACCTTCGAGGTCTACATAGATCTACAGGTTGGTCGGCGCTTACAAAGCTAGGCTTTGAGAACAAGAAGAGGACACACGCCTCGTGTGGAAGAAATAATCGCCTATAGAGGAGACTTGAAAGGATGGAGATAGATATCTATGGATATACTAGGAAGGGTCTTGAGAGGACTCTTAGTCCTCAGTAAAGCAACACTCGCAGATGATGAAGGAGCTCCAATGTGACCAAGGTAGTTTTGAATGTGGAAGGTCAGAGCATGGTCGATCAGAACGTGAAGATCAGAGAGGTGTCACAGAAGCAATGATCGTCAAAATGAGGGCATCAAAATTTTAACTCATAGAGATGGACCAACATCCAGCCGATCGAGGAGCCAAGTCCACCAGGGAGTAATCTAGGAGAGCTCCCAACACTCAAATTAAATCCCCTTTTATAAGGGAGATTGAATAAGAAGAACCCCGAAAGAAGTTTTTCATTCCCAAGTTTTAGATTTATGATGGGAAGAAGGATCCCATCGACCATGTTCGTCAGTACAAGCAAGCATTGACCTTGTGGAGCCACAATAACGCCTTGATGTATTGAATTTTCCCTTCTAGCCTACGTGAAAAATACATAAGTGGTTCGACAAGTTTCCCTATAGATTGGTCAGGATCTTCAAGGCCTTTGCAGAGGCCTTTAAGTCTCGCTTCATAACCAATATCTCCCACCCTAAGTGGATGGATTCACTGCTCATGATGAAGAAAAGTCCATAATAAACCCTTTTCAACTATGCTAAGAGGTACTGGGAGGTTTCCAATGAAATGGAGGATTGTTTGGAGCAAGTTTTAATTGCATTCTTTAAGATTGGTCTGCCGACCACATCTCTACTACACTAGTCCCTGACCAAGAAAGAAGCCAGCACCATCGACGACCTTATGAATCTTATTTATAAATAAGTCAATGTTGATGATGTGGTTCACTCTAATGAAGAGGATAACGGTTGAGAAAAAGTGAGCAAAGGAGGAGACAAGAGTGATACTCCAAGGGAAGGAAATAATAACAGGGGCAATAACGGATCCAAGAATGGAAACAAGGTTGATCCTTAGAGAGCGTTCCAAAATGTTAACACACTCTTCAAGGAACTAATCTACAAAATGTTGAGCAAGATTAATGATCAACCGTTCATCAAGTGGCACAAGAAGATGGGTGGTGACCCAGCGAAAAGGAACAATACACTAAGATGCGCATTACACAAGAAGGGAAACTACATAACTAAGAATTATAAGGTTCTGAAGTCACACTTGGAAGAGTTAGACCAAGATGGGCATCTCAGTGAGTACATAAAAAATAAAGCTGATAAGTTCGCGGCCAATGGCTACCAGAAATCAAATGATGTCCTTGATGACAACATGCGGTAGGAGTTCGCAGTGATCCATGGAGGATCGGACCTAAAGAAGATCTAAGAGAACTCTATTTGAATGGAGATGAAAAAGGTCACTAGTGTCATGGAGCCATTCCATATTGGTAGTGAAAAAAGCCAAGCTGGCAAGCATCGTTGACCAAAGGACATCGACTACAATAAACACATTGACTGACAAATGAATATTTGATCGGAGTGAGGACCCAACATCACGATTCACTCATAATAACCCTCAAAATTGCTAATTAGGATGGAGACAAGATGGTGTTGGATGAATAAAGCTCATCAAAGGTAATACACGTAGAGTTTTTCCATAAGCTAAAGCTCAATGTAGCCGACCTCAAGGAGGCCACAGTTTCGTTGGTCGGCTTCACCAGAAGAATCACAATGTCGTTAGGAAAAAGAGTCTTGCCTGTCAGAGAAGGAAACATCTCCAAGCTAATTGAGCTATTGGTGGTAGACATAGACTCTCCATATCATTCCATTCAAGGAAGAGGCCGGTTGCACGCTATGAGGGTCATACCATTTACCTACCACTAGAAGCTAATGTGTATCAATGACTGAGGAATGGTCGAGCTTCATGGAAACCAGGCCACTGCAAGAATCATTGCGACCATCCATCCCAGGAAGGAAAAAAATAATGAAAGAATGCTTTATATGAGGCCTAGAAAGGGGATACACCCTCTAAATAGCAATTACGGTATGGCCAACCAGGGGGTGGAAAAGACCAGGGTCCACCCCGTTGATAGGGTTATTAAAAGTCTGGAGGAATTTGGAGATGATGACAACTTATCAGAGAGAAAATTTATAATTAGAACCTCATTCTCCTATCATGAGAAGAAAGAATTGATTGCCTTTTTGAGAGGTAATCTGGATGTTTTTCCATGGGAGCCATATGATTTGCTTAGAATTGATCCCGATGTTGCCTGCCATTATCTGCACGTTGACCCCACCTTTAAGCCGATCACTTAGAAGGCCGTTGAATAGCCCTAGAGAAGGCTAAAGTGATAGAGAATGAAGTAGGGAACCTTCTGGATATAGGATCCATTAGGGAAGTTCAGTTCCCCAAGTGGTTATCCAAACCAGTGGTGGTATGGAAGAGCAACGACAATTGGAGGGTCTGTATTGTCTTCACAAATCGTAATAAGGCATGTTCCAAATAGAGCTTCCTACTGCCTAAGATTGATCAGCTAGTCGATGCTACAGTAACACACAAAATGATGTGTTCTTTGGACGCCTACTCAAGGTACCATCAAATTACGTTGTTCAACCCCGACCAGGAAAACACATCCTTTATAACCCCTATTGAGTTATACAGTTAAAAGGCCATGACGTTTGGCCTAAAACATGTAGGGGTACCTTATCAGAGGCTAGTTATGAAGATCCTCAAGCAACAGATGGGAGATACGATGGAGGTCTACATCGGCGACATGTTAGTAAGGAGAAAGAACAAAGACGACCACCTCACAGACTTAGCCAAAACTTTTGAAATTATCAAGGAACATCGAATGAAACTTAATGCAGGTAAGTGTTCATTCGGTGTCCAGTCAGGAATGTTTCTGCACTATTTGGTCAGAAAAAGAGGAAATGAGGCCAATCCAGATCAGATCGATGCGATCACCAAGGTCCAGCCTCCACATACATTGTGAGATGTTTAAAATCTCACTGGTATGCTCATTAATCGCTTCATCTTTAAGTCCTCAAAATGCTTCTGACCATTTTTCCAACTTCTAAAGAAGGATAAAGGCCTCATATGGAACGATGATTGTTTAGGAGCTTCAAAGGATATAAAATACTACCTTAGCAAACCGCTATTTCCTTATGATGGAAACCCACTATATATCTATCTCGCGGTATCAGATCACGCTGTGAGTTCAACTCTAGTATATGAGAAAGAAGGATGATAGTATCTTATTTATTACGCTAGCAAAACACTTGTGGATACATAATAATGATACTTACCCCTAGAAAATCTTAAATATGAATTGGTGGTTGCATAAAAAAGTATGAAACACTACTTCTAAACTTATTCAATAACAGTGATCACTTATTATACCCTCAAAGTTGTTGTTTATAAAGATGTCCTCTCTGGATGACTCTCAAAGTGGATGGTCGATCTCGAGAAGTTCTATGTACCCTTTCAACCAAGAACATTAATTAATGGACAAATCTTATCTGATTTTATTACCGAATTTATGGAGGACTAGCCTATCGAATAATAGGAAACAGAGCAGTCAATAGATGAGGAAGCACAGTCTAAAGACTGGACCCTATAAGTTGATGGAGCCTCCAATTCTGAGGGGGAAGGAGTGGGAATCATCTTCATCACACCGGGAGAGACTGTCATTGAACATGGAATATTATTAGGATTTGAAGCCTCCAACAACGAAGATGAATACGAGGAACTAATTGCTGGCATGCGTAAGGTTCGAATGCTAGGGTAAGGTGTCTCAACGTATTCGACGATTCCAAATTGGTCTTCAAGCAAGTAAGTGGATATTTAAACACAAAATATGATAAAATAGTAGCCTACCTCGCCATAATATGGGAACTTATCGTACGGTTCAAAAAGGTTAATATCTAATAGTTCCTCAGGGGCAGAATAGTCACACTAACACTTTACCAGCTTTAAGCTCAGTAGTGGACTCCGATCTCAGAAGAGCTATCCAGATAAAGTTCCTCTACCATCCAAGAATCGACTAAAACATGGTCACCAAACAAGTCCTCTTCATAAAAAAGGCCCTTCGTTGGATGGATCCCATCATTGACTGATTATAAAATGACATACTGCATAATGAAAAGAGATTGGCTCATCACGTGAGGGTGAAAGAAACCCGTTTTTACCTCGCCCCAGGATTAAAGCCCTACAAAAGATTATTCACGGGACCTTACCTCCAATGCGTCCACCCCCATGACAGAGATAAAGTTCTTAGTGAACTTCACAAGGGTATTTGTGGGAGCTATGCAGGAGGGAGTTCATTGGCCTTTCAAGCGATTAAGGAAGGTTTCTGGTGGCTTCATATGCCAAAGGACCCAAGTACCTATGTTTGCAAATGTGTAAAATGTCAGACATTCTCTCCTATAGTTCACCAGCCAACTAGCAACCTAAAATCTTTAACAAATCCTTGGCCATTCACTCCATGGGGACTATATATTATGGGACCACTACCTACTAAACTTGGAAATTGACAGTATCTACTAATCAACATAGATTACTTCACCTAGTGAGTAGAGGCAGAACCATTGGCTAATATTCTTGACACTGACATGACCAAGTTCATCTGGAAAATCATCATTTCATGCTTTGGGATCCCAAGGACTATCATCACCGACAACGACACGCGGTTTGAAAGAAGCTTATTTTAAATTTTCTGTTATGAGCATGACATCAAGAACCACTTTACCTTTATGGCATACTCCCAAAGCAACAGTCAGGAAAAAACTTCCAACAAAACCATGCTCAATGGATTAAAGAAGAGGATGGAAAGAGAAAAAGGTGCCTAGTTTGATGAGCTCCCTCTTGTTTGTGGGACAACCGTACTAGCTCTCGAAGACCAAATAGGGAAACACCCTTCGCTCTCACCAACGAAATGGAAGCCATTATCCCACTTGAAGTAGTTCTCCCTACAATTAAAATGACATTGGTCGACTAAAGCCTGAACGATGATACACTGTGCACTGAACATGACTTAGCAGACGAACGGACAAAACATGCTATGATCAAGATGGCTTCCTAAAAATAGCAGCTGGCCAAGAAGTACAATAAAAAAGTCAATCCGAGGAAATTGCAAGTAGGAGACTATGTCCTAAGGAAATTCATCAACAGTACCATAAATCCATCAGATGGAAAGTTGGAGCCAAATTGGGAAGGACCTTTTAAGGTGATAAAGGATGACCTTTAAGGAGCATATCAATTGGAAACGCTGGAGGGCAGGGAGATATCAAAGGTGTGGAACACATCTAATCTCAAGAAGTTATAATTTTAGGCTTCTTTATCTTATATTAGCACATTTAGTTTATGAAAATTTTCATTTCAAACTTATATTTCTTTCAATTTATTATTTAATGAATAAAGGCCAACTATCTCTCGTATTTTTATCTCATATATTGGTTGATTCGAATTTCTTGATTGTATCATAGTATTGTGCATACCTTCCAAATAATAGCTCCCTTAACCACAAAAAAGATATTACCTTTGGTTAACAAAAGGTTGTTTATCTTGTTTGAGCCAAAGAAATTCATTGTGCATAACAAAAATGGTGTGGATTACGATAAGTTTTTGAGCTTATTTCAATCAAAAAGTTTCATCATGACGGCTAGGGTTAACAGTAATTATAATAAGTGATTAAATTATTTTAATTACTGCAGCCCTCATGTCTTTGTCACAAACATAGAAGATCTAACGAGTTGTCCCGATAACATGGAAGCTCTACAGGGGATCCTTAAGAAAAAACACTTACTTAGGTTGGTCGCTAACTGCATTGGTCACAAAAAATCTGCTCGGGTGGATGACCCATGAACCGGTGCATTATCCTCATTATCTCACCTAGGTCTAAGGGAGCGTGACGAGATTACCTAAAAGTTAACGCATATGGAATGATACTGCTAAGGCATATTGGATCAGGAGAATGTTTGAGACCAAGTTAGAAAATTCATTTCATCGGAAGGGTCCCAAAATGGTTAACACGTGTTCTTTAGTTACTTAGTCGGCTAAGAATTCAAAAATGATCAAACCTAAATACTAACCCAGTTAAGTGGGAAAAGGCCTAAAATGGTTAATGGTATTACGTGGTCGATAAAAGGTTTTAAGTGGTTAATAAACAACAACCCTTTCTAGTTAACAATTTAAGCATCAAGACAATTATTAATTCATATTTAGTCAGCATATGCTCAAAATATGGAAGAATTAAATATATTAAGCTTTATATGTTGAAAAAAATTGGGAAGTACAATTACATCAAGATAAAATATACAAAGACCTAATAAGAACCTAAGACGACTCAGGATGGCGAGGAAGATAATCCGTAATGCGTGCTCTTTGATCGTTATCTGGATTGGGAGCGAAAACCTCCTCATTATCATCGAGGTAATGGTTCAAAAGTTGGGAAAGCATAGATTCAATAGGGATATACTTTTCATATTTTGAGAAGGATTTGAGACAGCAAGGAAGACAATTGACCTGGTACTTATACCAAAATGCAGATTCCCTAGGAGTCTTAACTTCCCTAAGGGCAGTCAGCCACCCACGTTTGAATACAACCTCCTCTGCCTCCTTTAGCCTTGACGGGGCATCAGTCTAGCCCTTATCGTTTCTAGTCACCCAGGCCTCTTGAGGTTTCCTCAGTCTTATGATGTCTCTTTGAAGTTCGACTGCAATCACATATACCATTTTGACATCCTTTTTCAGCTCGATGACCACCTTCCTCAAAGAATCTTTCTCAGCCTGAAGCATTTTACCCACTTGGATCACATTATTATTCTCCATGAGATTAGCCTCCATTCCATTCAGTTCATCTTAAACAGAAGAACCAATCTCCTCCATCATTTGAATATCTTTCTTTAGCCTGGCGACCATCTCAGACTGACTCTTGTATTGCTCAATCCTTGATCTTAGAGACTTATAAATTCTGATAAATTTCTGAAGATATTAGAGGCTAATGTTAGGTTCCAAGAGCATCCCCAACGTTGAGGTTGGGGTAATATAGTCCTCGTCAGGTTAAAAACAACACAACAGATAAAGTTATAATCAAACATCAGTATATATGAAAGGACAAAATGCATCAATATAAATAAATAGTTCTCTTCCATTGATTGATAAAGGGGGTTAAAAGCCAGTATAGTCAGAGGGAAACCCATTATTAAAGGCACTAAAAAAGTACAGAAGAAGGAAAAAATCCTAAATTAAAATCCCTACTCATTAACCTGCTCGGAGTAGTCCATTTCCTTCCCATTCTCAGTATCCCTCTTGTCTTTGTTAGTAGCCTCCCCGGCCTTAGCAGAATCATTATCAATATGTTGAAAAGGATGACCAACATTTGTCTCTTCCTCCACGAAATGGTTAAGTCCAGGAGAGTGAAGGCCTAAAATCTCAGAGTCAAAAGAAACTCCCGTAACTCCCAACGCTTGGTCCTATCCTTTCTTTAAGGACACCTTATTTGTATAGACTAGATGGAGCTCAACATCATCATAGGCCGCATTCTATCCTTTAGTATAACTATTGTCCTTCTCACGTGGGAGCTCTTACTATAGCTTTTGAACCTTGTCAAATAGGCTCAAGTTTTCTTCGTCTAGCTTCTCCTTCTCAGCAACCTCTAGGTTTCTAGATGATTAGGGATTGTCATAGGCCTTTTTTGATTTCTTCCTCTTCCTCTACCATGCTTTGCGAGCATCACCCAAGTCTTTTTCAAACTTATCCAGTGCATCTTTCAGTTCCTAGTTATTTTTGTACTGGTTGGCATGACCACAAAATAAAAGAGCTAAGTAAGTATGAAGAAGAAAAATACAGTACATAAGAGATATAAGGATAGAGGGAAAAGAATTACTAGAGAAAGACCTTGAACAGACTTTAGTGCAAGATGGGCCAACCCTATCCGTGAGGAACGCTCACTATCGGCAACGAGCAAAACCCCCTTTAGTATGTCAGGGTAAAGAACAGGGTTGGTGGCCACACTGTCCCCTCCGCATTAGAAGTGAAAAATGGGATAGCAGGGGCCTTTTAGGCCAACTTACTTTTGTCCTCCTATTTATTCTTCTCTCTCTCTCTCTCTCTCTCTCCTTTCTTCTTATCCTTCTCATTTTGCTTCCCCTTAGCTCCGGTTATGGAACCACTAGCCCTTGGAGAATCCACCTCCGACCACTTCAAATATTTAATTTGATCAGATAAAACTATATAATCCTTATCATCAATCTTTAGCATTCTCCTCTTAATAGTGGGTGCCATTTTTCTTCTTCTTCTTCTTCTTCTTCTTCTTCTTCTTCTTCTTCTTCTTATTATTATTATTATTATTATTATTATTATTATTATTATTATTATTATTATTATTATTATTATTATTATTATTATTATTATTATTATTATTATTATTATTATTATTGCTATTCCTCTTCCTCTTCCTCTAAAACCACTAGTTCAAAGGGACGTTCTTCAGGAGCCATTAGGTCAGTGACTTTATCAACTGGCCGAGCGATGGATCTACTTATAGTTTTTTGTACTCGAGTAATTAGTCTACAAAATGTGGATGCTCGTCATTTAGAAGTATCTAATTAACTCCCCAATCCTTCAGGAGATCAGGAATAGTTACTTCACTCAAATCAGGTTCTTGATTTTTATCTCGAGCTACAAAACAGAAGAAGAAAATATTAGTTAGAGGGAAGTAAAACAAAAGCATTGAGCAAGAAAACAAAAGAAAATAAAAAGGGACCTATTTGTTCTTCCCACAAGTCAGAAATCTAAAAACCCAATATCACTCGCCCTCAAGAAGGGGAGGATGTTTCCAATTTCTAGTAATAAACCTATGACCCTTGTAATTTTTGTGAGAATCTGGAAGGTTTACAACTAGAACCCTATCAACCTTTCTTATATTCATATATATAATACCGTCATTGGTGCTTGACCAGATGTAACAATAGTAGAGTAAGTCCCAGGTTGGTACCATACTTTGTGTTTATTCTATAAACCCCATTTACAATCTTTCAGACATTAAGGGAACACTGATCAGGGATGACATCAAAATATTTGAAGAATATAAGAAGAAGAGGGTTTAGTAGAAATGTCAACCCACCTTAGGTGATCAGAAAGGTATGAATCAAGTTCCCCCCTTTTATGTCACATACATCTTTAGGGAGAGGGGCACTGTTGATTTCAATCCAATCAACAATATTATTAGTTTTACTAAACTCTACTATCGACCTATTAGCTAACAACTCCATGGATAATACAATAATGAAAAACCCTAGATACAATCGAAGAACATCACATACGTGGAAATAAATAGGAGATGAGTAGAACTTATGAGAATTAATGGAAGCTCTAAAGAATATGATACTCTGAAGAAGTAAACACTGGAAGCTCAGTAGACAAAGGAAAATTTGAAAGGTAGCTAATGAAAGAGATGTATCTCAGTTTGAAGTCCGAGCTAATGATAAAACAAGATAACCAAGGATGATATTGGCGCTTCATATAACTTCGTGAAGCAATGTACCCTTACTTCTTAAATAAAACTACAAGATTACCATGGTGTTTGACCTCGGACAAGTGTCCCTCTTGAGTTCGCCAGAATTGTAATAATGTCACACCGATTTTAAAAACAGAGTTTCAAGCCATGGGCCTTAAATTTAACTAAAATTTATTGCCTAAATATTCAACCCAAAAAATTGTAGGGGCAATTGTGGGGACCCATTTATCTTGGTCCAAGAGAGTAGCCGACCAGTCCAGCATGCAAGGTGGATAGTTCGAGCCAAATTAACTATTCAATAAAGACTCGTGTATTTTACATGCATTAAAATACTTACAGATATACTCGAATTTGTTACCAGTAATCTCGGAGGAGATATTCAGGGACACCACTTGTTATCAACAATCATATGGAGTTACTTGTACAACTCAAACTCTTATTTTACACATCTATAATATGTAAACCCTGTATCGGGGTAATGGGATGTAACCTCGGGCATTAAGAGACACTAATAAGAACATACTAACCTCTTAGTGGACATGGGCAACTTGTCGAACCACGTATATCGTTGTTGTGTGTGATATTTACTTTCTGTATTTATAATTATTTTTGTGCATATTTATTGTGATATCTCGTGCACTCACAATATGAGAGTGCGCTTGCGATCTTAATGGAATATTTAGATAATTAAATGTCCAACACACACAAATATCATATTTATCTTTTTAATACATGCATATATGTGATAAAACAGATAAATTAAAGCATTCAATTAAACAAGGCAATTTGAGGAAAAATCCTTTGTGGAAATAACCTTTTTAATTCAGAATTTTAGAGTTATAATAACGTAACTTACAAAACCTCAAGAATACGGCTCTATCCTGAGCCATCCATAGGTTACGATCCACCCCATGTAACCACCGATCAACCTTTGCTTTCCTTCAATAGTGGTCACCTTAAGAACCACAAGGTCAATAGTAAATAAGATCTCTCCACAAAAGTAACTTAGATATGAAACTATTTAGGGCTTCAAATGGATTCACATATATATATTTAGGAGTGATGATTTTGTGAATCAAAAGGTTCTTTGACCAAAATTATTGAGGACTTTTGCACCAGGTATGTACAAATTGTTTTCACAAAAGTCTCTTTTAAAATCCTTTCGAAATATGTATTTCTATGAAATTCTAAAAATTCGAGGCGGTGTCACTCATTCGAACGAGAATAGCATCTTTTTAGAATGAAAGAAAGTTCGCTCGAACGACATTGTTGTCTCATTTGAACAAGCTTCAAACGATTGAAAATAGTATGATCTCGTTAGATACACATTTAATATATACTTCAAACGATCCGAAAGATAAAGATATCCCGTTCGAACGAGAATCCATTCTCTTTTGGACAATGTCAGCGCACTTTGAAAATTTTTAAATAAAAAAATTGCCTTGATTTTTAAATAAAAATATCTCCCAATATAAACATACATAAATTTGGACTCCTAAATTAATTATAGCTTCCTAATGTGGAGATCATCTTGACTTTTGGATTATATTGGAGATTCATTTCTTTCTGATGGCTCGAGTCAAATGGTAATGTGATATGCCAAAATCTACGTAGGCCCAAGCTTTGAGCAAATGACAAAAATTATGCTCTTATAAATCTCCCCCTTTTATCTATTTCGGTAATAACATAAAACCAAAATTCGAATTACAGTAAAATCCCATAAGATAATGAATATATCATAATACCCTCCCAAACCCTAGAAAATGGATAAATACAAGAAAATGATGTCTTCGAAATGACTTCAAATGATGTCTTCAAATCTCCACTTTGTGACACCCCGCCTAATTAAATACCGGGCGATCACTCCTTTATTAAATTAAAATCAAGGTGAACAATTGGTTCATTCTTAGCATCACTGTCGTAAAAAAAATAACTTTTCCAATTTAAACACCCTAATTAAATAAGCTAAGTGTCAAAACCATTTTTAGACATTACTTTCCAAATTTTATTTTATAAACCGAGATTTAAATATTTACAACAATACAATATTGAAGAATCACACCACAATTATCCTGGAACATAGAATTCAAATAATTTGAACATTCAACAACTAAATCCCAACATTTAAAACTTAAAGTAAAACATCCAGACAGTAATAAATCCCAAAGTGACAATACTAGAAATAACTGAATCACAATGTCCAATAAAACAACTGAATAATGGAAAGGGCGACACATGCCCCACTAAATGAATATGATAGGAGTGGAATCAAATAAATGAAGTCGTCTAAGCAAGAGGCCTGCAACTCCCACCTAAGCTGCAGCGTGTTCCTTCCAAAGGATCGTACGCAAGACGCCCCTGTGGCTGGGCACCTGTAATATATACTTATATATACAAAAGAGAAAGAGAAATAGAAACGGTTCAGAGCTCGATAGTGTATATGATTTAAAATTTGTTTAGCAAGTATTTAAAATGTTTACAGGCCAATGCAACAACATATTAGTGCGACACTCTATTGAGAAATCCTCACCTCTCTTCTAATGTGCACGCCTATCGCACTAACCTTCCCAACGGATTATCTTATCTTATATCGCACTAAACTTCCCAATGGTTTAACTTATCTTAGGTTACTCGTAAGATTTAAAACTGAACAATATAATTGTTTAAAAGGAAAATTTCATTTAGTAACAAAGATCCCATTTTTACTTTATTTATTAATAAAGTTTTCCAGTGTCATATTATACTTTTCAAAACAAGTATTTCCAATTTGAGTCATTATACATGTCATACTTACCATAGCACAGTAGGCAGTTCCAAATTTCAGAATTTCATATATATATTAAATACTCGTATAATATATATATTCTAACATCACCCCACATAAAGATTATGGTGCGTGCATACTCTGCTATCCAATCCCCGTATCACTCGTACTAAGGGAAATACAAGTTCGGAATCACTCTCGAACTGTATTAACACATACACAAACAATATTGAGACGAAGCATAGATTCCAAGTCTCTAAGAGGATGTACATGCCCCACGTCTCTTAGGTCCGTCTGAACTATCGATTCGATAGCCTGTACCAAGGATTTCTATCTTCTAGGGTACGAGTCAATATCCCCCATAAAGGTCCCATCGAGATAAGACTGTCCCAGTGCGGTAACCTCAGGGATAGCAAGTAGCGCGGGCACGATTTTCACACAGGTAGTAAATGCATAAACACAGTCATATAACTATACTAATATTACCATATCAAATTAGGTACATCTCTAATCCCATAATTACGACTTTTGTCCTTATTTCTCATTATTTAGTTATCACGTATAACCGTTCATATCTTACTTTAATTTGAGGGATCATTCAACTTATTACGTAACACTCATGGACTCTATCCTCTCAAGTGTAGAATTCAGTAGGTACTCGTCTAATTTCCAACGTAACTATCTTACGCGTCTCTCCCCTTAATTCATACTTTCATCGAGCCCCCTATATGTAAACATCCCAAAAATACAACTCTCGTCTTACATTAAAGGTCCCATAATTATCTATAGGTCCTACTGGTCTTCTTTATCTCCCAAAACATTTTAAGAAGGGTATCCAAGGATTATTTCTCATTAAATTGAATTCAACAAATTTTAAAAAGGGGAAAATATAAGCATGCCAGCAGGGGTCAATCGATCGAGGTTCGGGGCTCGATCAATCGAACCTTCGATCGATCGAACCTTCGATCGATTGAACCTTCGATCGATCGAACCTTCGATCGATCGAACCTTCGATCGATAGCTCTTGGCTCGATCGGTCGATCAAACAGGTATGGCGAATTCTGCAGGAAACCAGTTGCGGGTTCTAACACACAACCTCACCCAAATCCAGATTTTTCACACCCAAACTCCCTAAAATTCGTACTATAATCAGTATACACACATATTATTCATCTTCTACATAAAGCATGTAATTTTTCATCAATAATCATGGATTAATAGGCCAAAACTTCATCAAAATCTCAAGAACCCTAGAATTTCTTTAACATGATTCTAATCAGTCTTTTTTCAGAAATTTCTACTCTTAATTCATCATAATTTCGTGGTTAAGCCTCTCCATATGAAGGGTTTCCAGATTTTCATTCAAATCAATTCTACATGCGATTTTCCTACCTCCAACATGAATTTTCTTCTACCAAACTCATCATAATCACCCTAGACTAACATGAACGATGCATTAACGAAAATAAGCAAGATAAATACTTGCCTGGGATTTTCAAAGTTCTGATTTGATGACGAATTTGGTGTTGTTGCGCTCCCCGTCGCGCGATCTACGCGTTGGTGGTGGTGGTGGTGCAACCGGGTGAATCGTTGGCCTTGGATTGCTTGGAAAGCCTTCTCCTTTCCTCTCTTATGGCCGTTCTAATGTTTTGAGTCTGATAACCCTAAATGGCTATTCCAAATGGTTGATATAGTTTAATAATTTTCGTGGGTTTAATTACCCAAAAATGCAAAATGACCAAAATGCCCTCCCGGGGTACTAATTAAGCCTAAAAACTCCCCGAGACCCAAACTAAACTCCCGGGTACACTTTTCTGACTATCTCGACCTTTTTGGACACTTTGGCGCACTGAAAATGACCATACGAGCGACTTATAATTTATTCACTTTTATTCATCAATATTTAGTCCCGACGCGACACGGGCGCGTCCCGACTCAAATTTCCAAAATTATCATTTTATTCACTCGTGACATTTAATATAACCAATATTATATATTACTTTGATCATTAGTAATATTCAAAAAGTTTCCCATAATTACTAACTCTCATCACGTTAATAATTATAACATAATTAAGTTCCGTATTTATATTAAATAATTAATTCACATTAAATTTAATAAATCTCCAAATTAATATAGCATAAAAATATGGGGTATTATATACTCCCCCCTAATAACGGAATTTCGTCCCAAAATTCGAAATATAAGGCATACGTGGTAAGAATAAATATGGGTATCTCTTGCGCATATCTGCCTCGCGCTCCCAAGTGGATTCCTCCACATTATGATGCTACTACTGGATCCGTACAAGTGGAACTACCTTCGACCTCAATCTCCTCTCACTATGGTCTAGGATATCCACCGGTCTCTCCTCGTAAGAGTTGTCAGGTTGTAAGTCTATCTCATCTATCGCGATGTGAGAATGGGCCATATTATCCCGAAGATATCGTCTCAACGACGAGATGTGGAATACATCGTGAATGCGATGTAAATGCTCTGGCAGTCCCAATCTGTATGCTACCGGCCCAATCCTCTCAAAACTAATAATTATCCTGAAATCTTCTATTTTAGAGATATCAACCATGGGTTCAAGAATAGCTAATAGGGATAGATTATTATTCTTACAAAGCTTTTTAATCCTCCTTTTAGTAGGCGTATTCCCCACTCCTCTAGCATTCCATACTAAGCCTTGAATCATTGAGATTGGAAATGGAAAACATGCTTGGAACCTCTACTAGCTGATCTGGTAACCCTTCTTTTGGAAGTGAATAATTTCTTTTTTCCTTTGGATTTTAACATTCTTTCTATTAATCACCATAGGTTTATCTGAACTATTCTCCTTTCTTTCCTTACTATCCATTTTTTATGACAACAAGGCTAAAAACATATTCAAATCCTCCCATTAAAATTCTTTATGGACCTCAAACTTATCATTATCTGAGTGGTATCCCCTATTGGAAAATCTAACTTTATTATCCACCTTATCCATTTTAGCACCTGAGCTGTTATACTTTTAATCAACTAACTTGATCCCCTCCTTTAAGAGCAATTCTTCAATGCTTAATTCCTCTGTATTTTCTTCCTTCCATTCACCTTCCTCTTTTTGATCAGCCTCTCTGCAATTTTCATCTACTTCTGCAATAGTCACTATAACATTCTGATCAGGAGTCCTTACTTATTTACCTTTATCATCAACTTGCATTCTTATTCCTTGATCTTGAGTATCAATGGGGTGCAACTTGGTTAAACTTGTAGAGGCTTCTAATTGGAACTTCAAGACAGGTTGCTTCTTTGGTTCCTTTTCTATAGGCCTATACATACGTAAAGGTTCTTGAAGTTTTTTTGGTTTCTTTAATGGCTTTGTACCTTGTTCAACAACTTCCTTGACTTTCCTATCAAGATTATTATTATATTCCATCTTAAACATAAAATTACCTTCTTGATGGCTAAGTTTATAGCAATGAGAGCAATAATGAGGTAGGTTTTCATATTCGATGATTTTCCAGTAACCAACATCACCACTACCTATCCAAATTCTATAGGGTCTTGGCTTTAGGAGGTCCAATTCTACACACACTCTAGCCAAACTAGGTTTATGTATGTTTTCAGTGGATTGATCAATCTTAAGGGGATTTCCAACGCTTGAGCCAAAGAAAAGAAAGGTTCTTTAGAAAAAATATGAACAGGTAATCCTGGAAATTGTATCCATATGGGAACAATGGGACTTTCTTGATCAGATCTGAAGGTTGGGGATCATTTAAAAGTCCTCATAGGGCTCTTACCAATATACTATTGATCCTTCATCTAGAGCCTCATGAAATCTTCTTGACAATTGACTATAATAAGGATTTGTTTATGATCAATAAGACCAATATGATATGCAGCCTTTAAACCAAAAGATTCAAAGTTTTTTTGAATAAAATCCATTGATGGCTTACCATGTGAGACCTTTCCAACCAGGGCATGCTTGAAAGGTGTAAATAGAATTTTAACTTCATCTTGGGAGAAAATAATTGCAGGTTCACCCTTATATTTTGAAAGAGGTTTGAGATTGATTGCATGGGAAGGAGGTTTTTCTTTCAAAATGCTAGTAAAGTATTTTTGCCAAGGGTTAGGGGGATCATGAGGTTTAGGGGTGATGGACGTAGAAGGTAAAAGATGGTTGGTTAGCATGCAACCCTAACTAAGGTTATGGAGGCTAGAGAGAGAAGGAAAAAGAGAGAAGGCTATATATAGGAAATATAAGGGTTATTCTATGTTCACAAACTTGGTGCATATTAAAATTGGAAAAACATTTTTTCAAAGGAAAATTGTTTTTTCATCCTTAAGCACACGCACGGGCATTTACAAATTGGTATCAGAGCGGGTTGGACTTAAAAATTATGTAGATCCTTGTTTCATGATTTTGGGTGGTTATTTGATTCTCACTCTTTGTTTGTTTTTCTTTCAATGTATTCTCAAAGTTTTGACGACTTAAATCTTTTCAATTTGAGTTTTCAAAACGAATTGAAATTCTCGTCGGAGAAAATTCTCATTTTAAACATATGATTGAATATTTGTATACATTTCAAACTCAAAGAGATATCATTTGTGAGAAGTTTGTTTCTTTATATGATAACTTGAAATCTTTGAAAGCGCCCAAGGAAGAGAGTGAGAATAGAGTCCTTGTTTTAGAGAAATTGTTAGAGGATTAATGAATTTAAGTCATATGAGAAGACTCTTAGGAATAAGTTTTCAATTATGGAGGTGGATCACGGTAACCTTTTAGGGGTAATTGAAATTTTAAAGAAGGAGTCCCTAAAAATTGAGGAGTCTGACTTTTTGCTTGAGTCCAAAATTTTGAAGTTAAAAAAGATTTAAATGACTCGAGTAGTGATGGTAGTGGCTTTAAGAAGGTCACCTTAGTAGTTTTTGCTAAAGCCAAAACCATAGTTTATTTTAAAGCGTTAACCACATCCCAGGGTCTTTAAGAAGGTCAACCTAAGGTCCCTTTCCTCGTCGTGTTTACATATGTTCGCATTGTGCTAGAAAAGGTCACCTTAGTAGTTTTTGCTATGATCCTAGAAAAGACCCTATGAAGTTTTACAAAACCCATCGAGTTAGGTATACACCTGTTTTGGTTAGGAAATGACTTTTGGAGAGGCTAAATGCTAGGTTGGTTGATTCTCACATGCTATCACATGATGCTTCACATGCAATTTCTTATGGATGACTTCTTGCATGATTATGTTTTTCATATTCTAGTTTTTGCTACATGATATATATCTTGCTAGTGTTATGACATGTGTTTCTCTTTGTATTATATTTTTCATTTATTTGAGTCTTATTGGAAATACAAAAATATTTTGTTTTGATAATTTTTTTTGAAAATACAAAAATATTTTTTGTTTTATATATATTTGAGAAAATACAAAAATATTTTATTTTTAGGTCAAAAATATTTTTTGAAGAAAACAAAAAGATTTTTGATTTATTTTTACGTCATGAGTTTACATGTTTCAAGTGATATATTAGTGTGCTTGGATCCCCATCATTTCATTATTCACGTGGCTAGGACATTTGGTCATAATTAATGATGCGTTGAATGCACTTAACCATTGATTGATGGGGTTGTTTTGAAGTTGATAGCCATTTTCATTCGACTTTGTATATATGTCATTGACCACATGCATGAACTTTTATCAATGTTTGACTTCTCATGCCTATTTGAGTTTGGTGAGACTTTTTCCCATCAATTTTATCATCTATTTGTAATTAATCTTAGGAGGGGGTGTGCATGTAAGAACCGTTTGCCGTGAGGATTGATATTTCTTGAATTAAAAAAATGATGAGTATTCACGGGAAACGATTACGAGAGAATAATAATCTCGTCATGAAAGCCACTGCTTAAAAGAGCCCGAGAAAATATTATGGAAATAAAAAGAATAATATGTCAAAAAGGGGACAATTAATTTAGTTTCATATGTTCATTCAGATGAAAAAAATGATTATTTTTTAGAGAGTTTGGATGGAAACAGCAAATAAGTTTACACCACGGATCCTAATATTAAAAAATAGTATCATGACGCTATTATTTGTAAAAGCATCAGAATTCCAAATTTGTGTGCATGATTTTTGTTTTGTTCATTTATCTTAATACATTAATTGTCACATATGGCTAAAACTAAGTTTGATTGAATTTAGCTATCAATTAGAGCTTCTTGATCATTTCAATGTGTCTAAGTTATGATTAATTTGTTGTAGTTCACACCCATTCATTCAATATCAACATTTAGGCACATTGATACTATGTTAGCATGAAACTCATATTGTTTTTGTTTGTTTCATATTTTCTGTTTTGAGTCTGTTTTTCTACTGTTTTGCATTTCCAGTTAGTTTTTGAGGAATTCTTTCACTAGGCAAAAGATAAACATTTTTAGAGCTGGAATACATAGTTGCTAAAGTCATTCAAACGTCTTATGAACGTCAGTCAAATGATATGTCCAAGTCGTTCGAAGACTGGATCGGACGACACGAGTTTTGAAGTGGTAATTATAACAAGTATGATCACGAGAAGGGTTATTTTTAGGGTCATTTGATAGATTCTTCGTGCGACACCTTACTATTTAAGTTCATTTGTAACTTCGTTTAAATGACATACCAATGTTGTTCAAACAACATGACATAGTCATTCGAACGACCCAGAGAGGATTTTTTAGGATTCTTTTTATTTCAGTACCTATTTCGTACATATGTTGATATCATACTTCTTTGGTACTTCTAGGTTCGTTTGGACAGTCTGTATCCAGTTTTCATTAATTATGCATGATGGATTTCTATACTGCAATGATTAGTTTAGTTACCTCATTGCTTATATTGATGATTCATTCTATGTGATTGTTTGCTAGTTACGATTTGGAATCTTCTGATTATCTTTAAATAACTATATATCCATGTTTATCTAAATATGCTCCATCTAATTATTTCACGCTAGATACGATGTTTGTTTATCTTTTTCACTTATTGTTTATTCGAGAACAAAAGGGGTTAGTATGTGATGTAGGCGGAGTTTTGATAATGAGCACATATGCTTGTATATTTATATATTTGTATCATGTTGTCTAGAAAAAATTGGTAACATGTATTGCTCACATGCTTAACAAATGGTTTGATTTACTCGTTAGTATCTTACTGTTTTATATCATTTGTTCCTCTATACTTCACTAGGTATTTGTCTATTTTATGTATGTAGGTATGCTTCATCGATTCGAGATTTTGCAAGTACATCTCAGTCAGACAACTCATACTTTCTAGACCAACATATACTAGTCCTTGTCCTGTAATTTTTTATTTTGGGTTTTATGGGATGGAATTTAGGTGTCATACGGATTGACAACCCGATTTAAGCATTTCACTGTTTTGGTTTTGTCCTGGAATAGTCAAAGGGGGGGATCTGTAAGGAGAAATTTCCATATGTGTCAATTTGTATGTAATTGATTTCTTTCCCGACAAAACTTATTTGAGTCATAGATAGATTTTTTCTTGTCACAATTCTCACAAAGTCTATGACGTGTTGTTTAGAAGAAGTGGCGACCAAGCTTCAAAGATAAATCATTCTAAGTTTTATTGTGCACGTTTCACATCCTCATATTAGATTGGATTCCGAGATACTCTCAGGTATGAACGCATAATGTTTATGGGATTCGAAAAATGTTTTAAGGATGTTATTTTAATCATTAATGATTTTAAATTATGAAAAATTAGTTTTAAAGGTTTTAACATCATTTATTCTGAGATAAACATTGTTTAGAGTCGTATGAATTCTCGCCTTGTGTTTAGAGACTTCAAATGAGATAAACAATTGTTCAAATGACACCTCATTATCATTCAAAGGACATGGATAAGTCGTTCAAATGACAAGGCCAAGCCATTCAAACGACATAGGCATATCCTTAGAACAAGCTGTCGACTTAACTTTTTTATTTAAGGCATTTTTCTCTAAGAATTTTGAGGGGAAAGAACCAAAATACAAAATAGAACAGTCTCGTATTTCTGCATAAGTTTATAATGGTTTTCAAAGAATAAAACCATCCTTAGTTTTTCACAGATTCAAGCTTTTAACACTCATAAGCAATAAAGATCTTGTTTCCACCATTGGAGTTTTTTCATCCATATTGAACAAGTTGTTTCATTGGGGTTTTACGGTGAAGAAATAGTGAAGGTCATTTTCCTAATCGTATGAGGTTTCCAAAGCTTCATCTTTGGATACCGAGTTACGCGTGGACTTATGTGATGTGGACAAGTATCGTGGAAGGATTTCTAGGTGGGAACTGTAGACGAGAGGTTAAAGTTAAGAAGAGCATCAAGGCTTATGGGGGATCGAGTCGTTTTTTAAGTTTGTCTACCTTCCTTTGTAATGCCATATGATAGTTATTGTATGGCTTGGGCCATCCGGGGTTTTCCCCTTAGTGGTTTCCTCGTACAAATGGCATTGTTTTTTGTGGAGTTGATTTATTTTACTTAGTTTAATCAACAAGATGCATGTTTAGGATTAAACAAAATAAAATTGGACTTAATTGAAATTAGTTAACAAACTTGGTGTGTATCATAATTGAAAAAAAAATTAAAAGAAAAATTATTTTGTCATCCTTAAGCACACGCACGGGCATTTACATTGCTGCTAAGGAATGTGCTCGTATTTATTATTTAAGTTCAATGAATATCGATGATAGTCTCCGTTGAGGATTAATGTCTTAGGCCAAGTTATGTATCCAGTAAAGGACACATC
Source organism: Sambucus nigra (assembly GCA_949130495.1). NCBI lineage: Eukaryota > Viridiplantae > Streptophyta > Magnoliopsida > Dipsacales > Adoxaceae > Sambucus > Sambucus nigra. The sequence goes on along the minus strand of OX422219.1, from coordinate 376,433,737 downwards.
AATATATAGTAAGAAACTAATAGGTATTTCTGATGACATGTATTATTGAGTTTCTAATGAGTAAGAAAAGGTTTGCCATCCGTATGAAAAAATCCTTTATGTTTTCAAAAGATATATTCAAACGGTTTGTTGTATTTAAATTACATTTTGTTTGTCTCTAGTGGTTTAAACATCATTACTATATGGCTATTTGGGTATGCACGATTTAACTTAGTGTTGGTGCAGGTACCTAACATGGCTGGTGCATTATGGTAACTAAGGGTGAGTTATTTATGAACATACATTTAGGGTTTCATTATCATCTCGGTATGTGTGTACATGGTTGAACGGGTAATTGAAATTATTTACATGTTATTGGTTTCTTCTTTGTGTATAATGTCTCATTATGCATGTCCCTTTACAGAATAGGGTATGACTAAAATCGTGGGTATGGGGTTTTGCAATCAAAGGGTTGACTCAGTGATGTCAAAAGATTTCACCCTAAGAGGTGGAATCGGGGTCGTCAAACTAGGGAATTGACTTTGTTGAGAACTTCATTATTATGTGTTATCATGCGTTGTGGGGAATTGGTGTAGTCAGAAATGTCGTTATCTAATGCCAATGCAGAATCGTTATATATGTTAATCATTTGTTCATGAATGTGACGACCAGATTCCATCACGCGTTGTGCTCTGTGATAACGTTATAAACATCTCTCCATTAGCCATATCTCTTCCTCTAATAAATCAAGGCAAAACATCTTCGCTTGTTCTGGATACGATATTGTCCAATGTGCGGCAGCTCGATTTCTCGGCATAGGTATTTGATGGTAATGGCAAAAAACTGCCAAGTCAGACCTTTCATCATATTTTTCTGTCCATGACAGGTGTTCCCAAGGGTACTCAACTCCCTCTTCTGGTTCAGAAGTAGGGGAGATTATGAAAATATGACCAAAGTTGTTAAGAAAACATCGAGAATTATTAATTGGATAAGTTTGAAACTTTTGTTTCTTTCCATACCAAATGTTACCGACAATATCTGTGTATGATTAATTGTAAATGGATGAATTATATGGAGATGATTCCATGTTTGTAATGTTAGAAAAAAAGGAGTTATATGTATAGGTGATTTTAAATGTGAACCTTCTGTATAAAACACTTGTTGGGCGGGACTTGTTTTTATCGTGTAATAAAGACGAATGGTCACGTAGACTATTTGTGGACATGGATCTTTTCAGCCTTAGTCATGTAAACTTATTGGGTGGGACTTGTTTTACCATCCAATAAGGATGATTTGTCACGTCTTGTAAAATATGAGGACTAATATTTTGTGGACATGGATCTTTTCAGCTTTAGTCCTGTAGACTTGTTGGGCGGGACTTGTTTTACCATCCAACAAGGACGATTTGTCACGTCATGTAAAATATGAGGACTGATATTTTATGGACATGGATCTTTTCAGCTTTAGTCCTGTAGACTTATTGGGCATGACTTGTTTTACCGTCCAATAAGGACGATTTATCACCTCATGTAAAATATGAGGACTTATATTTTGTGGACATAGATCTTTTCAGCTTTAGTCCTATAGACTTGTTGGGCTGGACTTGTTTTACCGTCCAATAAGGATGATTTGTTACGTCATGTAATATATGAGGACTATAACTATGCAACTTTGATAGATGTTAAGCATCATAACTACTACTCCTTAGATATAAACATTTACCATGTCTAACAACGATATTGAGGAGTTGATATTAGCGAAGATTGCCCAAATGTATGATCTTGACTCCGATGATGAAGCCATTATGGTACACAACAAATTTTGGGATGCAATACATTGGATGTCCTTACTGCACAGTAGTTGGTAAATACATGAGCGACGAGCAATGCAGCGAGATAAATAGATGGCTCACCACAATTTATTGAAAGACTATTTTCAGGTGAACCCCAAATATCCTGAAGAAATGTTCAGGCATAGGTTCAGGATGAACAAGGCGAGCTTCAATTGTATTTCAGAATCAGTCTATGAAAATTATTTATATTTCATCCATAAATCGGATTGTGTTTGGACGAATGGGATTAAGATCTCCCCAGAAGATTGTTTGTGCACTTAGTATGTTGGTGTACGGTGGATGCAGGGAGTTACAAGATGAATATTTGAAAATAGCTGAGACAACAACGATTCAGACTTTAAAAAAAATTTATAGGGATGTAGTGAAGGTGTTTAGCCCGAAGTATTGTCGCACACCTACAGTCAAAGTTATAGCCCACATGCAGCCAGAGAATGAACGACGTGGGTTCCCTGGGATGATTAGGAGCATTGACTGCATGCACTAGGAATGGAAAAACTATCCATATGCATGGTAAGGACAATATCAAGGTCATTGCCATGCTCCCACTATAGTTTAGAGGCAGTGGCGTCTTATGATACTTGGATTTAGTATGCATTTTTTGGAATGCCTGGTGCATGTAATGATCTAAATGTTCTTGTGAAATCTCACGTGTTCGAAGAACTTCTGGAAGGAAGTCGTCCCCCTATGCACTTTGAAATCAATGAAAAGACGTATGACATGGGGTATTACCTTGCAAATGGTATCTATTAGCCCTACGCAACTATCATTAAGAGTTTCAAGAGACCGGTCACTCAAAAATAAAAGGTGTTCGCATGAGACCAAGAGGGAGTCTGAAAGGATGTGGAACGGGCATTTGGCATCTTGCAACAACATTTCCACTTTATCCGAAACCCGACCAATTTTTGGGAATATAAAGACTTACGTGTAATTATAAAGGCTTGCATCATATTACACAATATGATTGTCGAGGAAGAGTTGCAGGACATGACTTTGCGAGCTAGCCTTCCTTTACGTGACCCACCCCCTACTTAAGAATGTAAAGTCTCACGGGCAATTATCAGTACCAGGTGAGGGAGGAAAAGATGTGGAATAAGGATGCCCATAACCAGTTACGTGAGGACCTTATGGAACACGTTTGGAATCGTCATGCAAAATCATCATCTTGATTGTAATTTTAATATTATCCATTTACCCTACCTAATATATGTAGACAATTTTCTCCATGCTAAATAAAATATGTTTGGGAAAAACTATTCATTGATGAACATTGGTATAAAATCTAATAATTAATAAATTTCGATTACATAAATAATCATATAAATCTAATAATCTATTGTTAGAAGTTCAGAAATGATTGAGCCCGACGTTGCATTATCTTAGCCAATCACATCACATGAAGGGCTCTTTGTTGGGGAGTGAAGTTACTTGTATTTGTGTAAATAATATGATCTCCATCACGTTGGACTTTAGCTTCATTCTCTTTGGTGTGAATCGAAATTAAACCATCAATCTTTTCATTTAGAGTTCTTTTGATTGATTGGGATTCTGCAAAAATTTTGTCATAAAGTTTGTTGAATTCATCAGAGTTCTCTAAAATGAGCGTTTGTGAAGCCGCAGTGTTGGTTGTCGCTCATTTCTTCCCTTTTAGTTTTGTAGCTTTACGTCCTATTGGTCTTTTCAACGGATTATTGAATTCCCTTGTTTCACTGTCGTTCGAATTAAGCGGGTTTCGATTATCTTGTTCATCAGTATATTGTGAACCAGTGGTCAGCATCGAATACTTTGACAAATCCTTAAGCACCTCGTAGGAGTGGTCATAATTGAATTTATGACCCACTTTTAATAGAAAGTTATCACGAGCTTGTTATACCTATCTAAAAAAATATTCTCGCATTAGTTTTGCAAAATTATGAATGTAATTATAAATAAAAAATAAACAGATATCAATTGTAATTACCTACGAAACCTCTGACGTGCAGCTTTAATTCCCCCTACCGCGAGCTTTGGACAAGTTAGCCGCATACAACACACAATCTGTGTTAATTTTCTGAAATTTTCCATGCAATGTATTCTTTGACTTTTTGTAAATAACACCCTCGCTTGAGTTATATTCGTTCGTAATTTTTTCCCATAATGTTGAACCTGCTTGGTTAGTCCCCATAGCACCATCTATAGAAAATTTAATGTATTCCATACGAAGCAACACCTCATCGTGTGCATTGAAATTTGGCAATCGTCTTAAACTTGGCGGAGTACTTTGGGAAGAAGAATCCATAAAAATTATTTGAATTATAATGTTCAAAGATATAAAATAGTGTTGTGTTCAAAGTTTTTGAGGAGTCTAATATATATACACAAAAATAAAGTAGCCGTTATAAAAATTTTAGCCGTTAAAAAAGTTACCGTTTGGATATTAATTTTTTTTTTCAAAAGAGAGGTTGAGCGGACAATTGATAGGCGCCCAAAAATCTGGGAAGCTTACTTTTTAACGCGCAATCTGGGCGGTTGTCATTTTAACGTCCAGAACTGTTGGGCCCCACTTACACATTGTGTATCGGCCATCTACGTTTACATCCTCTCAATATTTTCTCTCACCTAAAACTACACAATATCTTACCCACTGTGAGATACAAAAATATAAATCTACACATTTAAACGTCCCCGTACAGTTGGTCTTATAGTTGTTGCACTCTAGTTGTTGCCGTGTATATAATTTGTACTAGAATCCTGGACTTGTTCAAAAGATTATTATTCATCTTCTTTCAATTAAAATCCTCTTTAGTTTGTTGGGTTGGGTTTTCTTAGTGTTTTGGGTCTTCCTTTTTTTGGCATGTGGGTTTTGGGCCGAGTGTTTGGTGTTTTTTTTTTGTTGCCTGTTCGGTTGATCTTTTGTTTTGGTTTGGGCTTCTGGGTTAGTTGAACAAATTGCCCGATTCCTTTTCATGTTTTTCCTTTTTTTGGTTTTATAGATTATGGTTCTCCACTTACCTTTTACTTTGTTCTTTTCTCTGTCTTTTTTTTCTTCCAATATTTGCTATTTCAGGATTATCAAGCAAAATCTAAAATTCTTCGTTGCTTGGGGGAGAAAATGACCCCATTTTGTTAATACTATTTTTATGTAAGCAATAGCACTTATCATTATTATTATTATTATTATTATTATTATTATTATTATTATTATTATTATTATTATTATTATTATTATTATTATTATTATTATTATTATTATTATTATTATTATTACACACACTGTTTTTATGTTTTGGTTGATAGTAATATTCTTTGAACAAAAACTTTACTATTGTAACATTTTTAATTGTTATTTTATTATTGTTTTGAATGTATTTATTGTCTCAAATAGTTTTATTAAAGTTATTAATAACATATTTTTTTTATGAAAACATTGTGTTCAAACATATATTAAAATTGTACTATTTTTATATCCCAAATATTATTGTATTTAAAAATTGTACATTTTTTAGTTTTCAGGAAAATTCAGTTGAGGTATATTTTATTCGTAACAAAATCATTTATTTATAACTTTTTACAAAATAATTGTTTTGTCACTTTTTATAATATAATATTATATAATTTATTTTCAAAACTTTTTTTATAACTTTAAAAAAAATCTTTTAGATTCAAAATATTAAGTTTTATGACTTCATGAAAATTGTTTAGTTATTGAAACTATAGATGGATGTTCATAAAAAATGGATATAATTTTTTAAAAAATTACACCAATTATTTTTATAAAAAAACATGTAGAAAGAAATTAACTTTTTAAAGTTTTGAAATTATATAGATTCGGGTGGTATTTTTTTTATAAATATGAACATTTACCCGAACGAGTCATTTGGACCAACTAATGCGAGTTAAATAGGGAGGACGTTGTGCTAGAGTCAACCGAATATACCCCCCATAAACTATCGGGTATTCGTTGGAGAATTTCGAACATTATACCAAATTGGTATTATTGGCTGAGTCTTATCACTGATCACAATTTAAACTAATTAATTTATTATGCTTTAAACATTATAAAAAATATGATTGTTTATGCGTCGTAAGCATGCGATTAGTATACAAAATAAATATACTATGTTTGTGCTTATTTAATTTTCATTTTACTTAAGGTGAAATTTAAACTGAAATATAAGCTAGTCTTTTTTATTCACAGGTGATGTCAGTATTGGATCATATGGGGTCATTTAAGCATGGATGTGATCATAGAACAAAATAAATATATTATATTTGTACTTTTTTAATTTTAATTTTTTAATTTAAGGTGAAATTTAAACTAAAATACCAGCTTTTTTTATTCACGGGTGATATCGGTATTTGATCATATGGGATCATTTAATCATGAATGCAATCATATAATACATAAGCACACATACACACACCGTGTGTGTGTTTATATCCTGACTATATATTAAAAACGTGCTTGGTAGTTTAATTTTATCTTTAAGATCTCACTTATTAGTATATGTGATTTCGATACCAAAAATTATCCTTCTACGTGGACCAATAAAAAATAAACATTTGTTCTCCTACATGGACTTAATCCGAGTTCGTTGATAATAGCCTAAAAAGTAATGCCAACGAAGTACTAAGAAGGCCGACCTACAAGATCAGTATAGGGTCAACATATCAAGAGTCATATTATTCATAGTTTGTAAAACTAATCGTCACATACAGTATGTAAGGATATAAATGATTAATATATAAATGAATTCCATCTCTTGGCATTCCAACCCTTAGCCTCCGATTAACTATAAATACATTGTACCCCTACCATCAAAGGTAAGAACAAAAGTAGCCAAGCTATTGCAACGACTAATACCATAACAGTGGATGTAGGCTTTAATACATAGCCGAACCACATCAAAATCTTATGTTGTTCTCTTTCTATTTACATATTTTATCTATGATTAAAGAATTAGATCTAGTCTAGTTTTTTATATCAATAAATTGGCGTCATTTATGGGAACAAGTATCTAACCAACATTCTCATTCCCATGCACACTTGTTCAAAGAAGATGAATGATCATAAACCTAGTATTAGGAATGAAGGCAACCCGCCTGATCCACTTGTTGCACCACCAAATAGTGATACAAATGGAATTCTCGTCGGTCTGGCTAGAGAACAGGAGGCCATGCAAGACACAATGAGACAAATGTCTCATTCATTGCGAGTCAGACAGAGAGAAATGCTGCCTCCGCCTCCACGATCGAGCACACACGGTTATTTTAGAATTTCACGCGATACTTTTTATCACCCATGGGCGAGTTCATCACTCAGGTCTACATAACCCTATAACATTGATTCATTTTCTCGTGAAAGGTCAAGTGTCTTGAAAAGGCTAAGTTGAGCTTTGTCCTTTAATCATTTGGGTACTAGAGGAGATAGAAACTCTCTTAGGACATTTTCCAAGAACACTCAACGTCCAGCCGACCAACATGAGGCTTCAATCCGATCAAGGTCAAGCGTCCGACGATCTGTACGCACCGATCATACCTCTCAGGAGGAGAGTTCAGCATAGACAAATGGTTGGAACAGTCGAGCTACTTCGCATAGATCTGATGCAGGTAATCATTCATGGAAAGTGTGGTGAAAATTATTATTCAACACAAAGAGATAAGAGAAGCAAAATCACTAAGCAAAATAAAGGAGATAAAATGCCAATCACGCAACAGGAGGTGTACGTGTTTCAGCAAGAATGCCTACGTCCATGGTGGTGCAGTCGGTATTATTTCTATATACTCCGGAGAGCGATTATAGAGAATACAGTGCGTGTCCTATGCCCCGAACCTAGGGTTTATTAAATATATGTCTATTTTCAGGGAGTGGGGGTATTGAACTGTACCACGCTTTCCATCTTCTCCTAGAATACCTCATAACGAGAACATGGGAGTAGACTAAGTCATAAGCAAATTTAATTGTTAAGAAATGAGGGGTTTGGACTTTGGGCCGCTTAAATTGGGCTACTCGTCCAGGCCCGCCATCCTTCAAATAGTCCCTTAGAGGGTCCATCCAACTGGGTGCTGACTCAATTTGTAGCACCTGCTCCATGCCTGGTGGCTCGTTGTTACTGCTAATGCTCAGATGAACGAGGAAATCGATGGGGATTGTTCTTTTTAAGTCGAAATCAATTGTTGAACTCAGGGCTGCTGGGGCATCAGCATGGCTGGACACTGACTTCCTCAAAGTTAGCCAATAGCCTTTTTGCCAAGGCGAGGTAGGCTGCCATCCTTTCGTCTTTTGCATTGTAGTCTCCACTTATCTGATTGGAGACTAATTATGAGTTGTCGAATACCTACAATTGCTTTGCCCCCAAAGTGTGTGCCTTCTGGAGGCCAGCTATCAGGGCTCATACTCTGCTTCATTGTTGGAGGCTTCAAATCCAAGCCTAATTCCTTGTTTGAGGATCTTATCCTCTGGGGTGATAAGCACAATGCCCACTCCTGCCCCCTTTGAATTGGAGGCTCCATCAAAAAATAGTTTTCAGACTCCCTTAATTGCGTGATTCTCCTTTTGCTCCGCGAGTTGAGGTTGGTCGACTGGTTACTCGCCTCTGAATTCGGCTATGAAGTCGGCGAGGATTTTCCCTTTGATTGCGTTCCTTGGTTGAAATTGGATATCAAACTGCCCGAGCTCGATTGACCATTTGGACAATCTGCCTGACAAATCCGCCTTCCTCAGGATTTCTTTAAGGGGGTCCGATGTAAGGACGATGATAGTGTGAGCTTCAAATTAGTGCTTCAACTCTCTTGAAGCCATTACTAGTGCAAAGGCGAGCTTCTCTAGTGGTAAGTACCTTTGCTCGACTTCCAACAAGGTCTTTCTTGTGTAGTAAATGGGGTGCTGGATTCCTGTAATTTTGCACATCAATGCAGAGCTAATAGTGTGGTTGTAAATGGAGAGGTATAAGTACAAAGGATCTGTTTCATGTGGTATGACGAGAAGTGATGGGGAGCTAAGGTAAGCCTTGATCTCATCCAGTGCCCGCGAGCAATCTTGGTTCCATTCTACCATTTTATTTCCCTTTAGAAGCTGGAAGAAAGGCTTACACTTCTCGGAGGACTTAGAGATAAAGCGGTTTAAGTCAGCGAGCATACTGGTGAGCTTTTGTATGTCCCGGATTGTTCAAGGAGGTTTGCCCTATTTATTGCATCGATCTGGTCTTAGTTAGCCTCGATGTTTCTCTTACTGACCAAATACCCAAGAAATTTTTCTGACTGGACACCGAAAGAACACTTGCTTGCGTTAAGTTTCATTCGGTAGTTCCTGAGGATTTTGAAGGTTCTTGATAGGTCCGAGAGGTGGTTTTATTTCTTCTTGCTCTTGACGAGCATATCGTCGATGTAGACTTCCATGGTGTCTCCCATTTGGTCCTTGAACATCTTGGTGACCAGCCGCTGGTAGGTTGCCCCTGCATTTTTGAGCCTGAAGGGCATGACCTTGTAAAAGTACAATCCAACGGTGGTGATGAATGTTGTCTTGTCCTGGTCTGGAGCGTACAAGGGGATCTGATGATACCCTGAGTATGTGTCCAGAAAACTCATTCTCTCGTGAGCTGCTGTGCGTCCACTAGTTGATTGATTTTTGGAAGAGGGAAGTTGTCCTTAGGGCACGCCCTGTTAAGGTCAGTGAAGTCGATGCAAACTCTCCACTTCCCGTTGCTTTTTGGAACTACTACTGGGTTGGATAACCATTTGGGGAATTATACCTCCTGTATGGATCTTGCATCCAGTAATTTTTTAACTTCTTTTTCCACGGCTTTTGCCTTCTCGGGTGCAGTTTGTAGTGCTTTCTGCGCTATTGGTTTGAAAGTGGGATCGACGTGCAGCTGATGACAAACCATACTAGGATCAATTCCTGACAACTCGTATGGTTCCTATGCGAAGACGTCTACATTGGTCCTTAGCAGAATCGTCAATTCCTTTTTTTCTTGATTCGTGAAAGAAGCTCCGATCAAGAAGATTCTGCTATCGTCGTTATCTCCAGTTGTGACTTCCTTCAGGTCCTCAATGACCCGTTCAGATGGGAGGAGATTCGTCTCTTCTACTCAGGGCCTTCCGTATTTTAATTGCTATTTTGAAGGTATCAGACCTTCTTGTTCTTCAACTTTCTCATTGGGCTTGTCGTCCTTCTTCTCTGGTCTTGGGCGGATGGCTGCTATGAAGCACCTTATTGCCATTTCTTGATGGACATGAATCTCCATTACTCCTTGCTCGGTCACATACTTAAGGTTCTGATGGTAGGTCGAGGGGACTGCCTTTATTGCGTGAAGCCACCCTCTGCCAAGGATAGCCTAGTATGGCGAGTCAATGTTGACCACCAAAAACTCGATCATTTTGGAAACATTTCCTGCCCTTACTGGCAGTACGATCTTTCCCAAGGGCATAATCACCCTTCCAGCGAAGCCAACCAAAGGGATAGTAGCTTTCTTCAGGTCGGTTATGCTTAATTTCAATTTTCTGAATAGGTAGAGGTACATTACCTTGGATGAGCAACTTGTCGATGTCATAGTTAGCTATTCTGAGAGTAATGATTAGAGCATCATGATGTAGGGTTCTTACTCCCACCAGATCTTCATTTGTAAATACAATATGCTTACTATAGTCGATGTCATCTGCTCGCCGACGTTATCCTGCCTGTGTCTTCGCTGGATCGATCTGAAAAGCTTGCATCACCACTGTAAGCTTTTTTACCTCTATTCGAGCTGAATTTCCTTAAATCCGTTTCACATCAGATTCCCCATGAATTACTGTGAATTCATGGCCGGCATCGTCTTCGAATACGTTGTCAGGCCTTGCTTCTCTATGGGCAGTAACTTTTTCTGCTTTTTTCCACGAATTTGTTGAGATGCCCGGATTGGGCCAGCTCTTCGAGGTGGGACTTAAGAGCTTTGCAATGCTCAGTCTTATGTCCTCCCTCTTTGTGAAAAACACATCTCAGCGCTTTGTTCCTCTTCGAGGGATCTCCTCCCATCTCCCTAGGCCACCTAATAAATGGCTCGTCCTTGATTTTGGCAAGAATTTTGTAAATTGGTTCTTTGAAGACGGTGTTGACCGCCTGAAATGATTTCGATAAATCATTGTTGCCTCCATTCTTTCCTCCTTTCTTCTGGTTCTCAGTTTTATCACTGCCCTTGGCAGTGAGCTTAGTTCGACCGTTTTCCCCTGTGCTGAGGTGGGTCACATCTTCCACCTTGGCATATTTTTTTATGCGGGCCATTAGGTCATCGATGGTCATGGCTTCTTTCTTTTTCAGGGACTGGTATAGAAGGGAAGAGCTAGGTAGCCCAATTTCAAAAGAGGCCACTACCACTTGCTCTGAGCAGTCCTCGACCTCGTTGAATAACTCCCAGTACCTCTTGGTGTAGTCTCGGAGGGTCACTTGAGGCGTCTTTTTCATTGTTAGCAAAGCATCCATCCTTTTGGGATAGGAGCTGCTAGTAATGAAGCGTACTGTAAAGAGCTCTTGCAGGGACTTGAAGCTTCTGATGGACCTGTGGGGGATCCTTTCGAACCATTTCTACACCATGTCATGCAGACTCGAGGAAAAATTCGGCACATCAGTGCGTCTCGATGGTTCCATAGGTTCATGGCCTGCCTGACGTGATCAATGGGATCAGTCTTACCATCATAGATTTTGAACCTTGGAATAGCAAACTTCTTGGGGGCTTCCTCTTCCTCTATTTATCTCGAGAAAGGTGATTTCATCTGAGTTTTAAGAGCTCGTCTGGCGAGTTCTTGAGTCGATCTAGTACCGTGATGCGCAGGGTGTTGGTCCATCTCCCTTCGGACCAGACTTCGTATGTTCTCATTGCAGCGAGCTGGGCTTCTGCAATCGTGAGCTAGTCGCATTTGCTCGAGCAGGTCGTCTTCTGACTCGTTTCCCTCAACTTTCTGGGACACGCGTCTAGGGCTCCTTCCTCGACTGCGAGACTTACTCGCCTGAGGGCTAGGAGTGTGGTATGGATGTCTCATGGTGCCACGATGGAGATCTATCTCCATTCTTTATAACCTTCTCTTGAGGCGAGCATTCTCAGCTTCGTGCCTGCGAGAAGACTCCCTTTGCTCTTGGAGCCTCACCTCATAAGCATCAATCAACCTAGATATTTATGTGGACCTCGCTGGTCCTTGGCTTTCTTCTGAGGCTGGCCTTTCTAGGTGATCCCTCTGATCTGAATGCCAATCTTCAGATATGATCCTGCGGGGGGTAGGTTGTTCTTAGATATCTCCTTCTTGAGGAGCATTACTACTGTGACCGGACATTTCGAACTCTTTTCTTGGTGTGGGATTTCTCAGGGAAGATAAACGCTTCCCACAGACGGTGCCAATTATGGTGACAACTATTATTCAACACAAAAAGATAAGAAAAGCACAATCACCAAGCAAAATAAAGGAGATAAAATGACAATCACACAACAGGAGGTGTACGTGGTTCAGCAAGAATGCCTACGTCCATGGTGGTGCAGTCGGTATTATTTCTATATACTCCGAGGAGAGATTACAGAGAATACAGTGCATGTCCTATGCCCCTAACCTAGGGTTTATTATATACATGTCCATTTTCAGGGAGTGGGAGTGTTGAACTCCCCCACGCTTTCCATGTTCTCCTAGAATACCTCGTAACGAGAACATGGTAGAAGACTAAGTCATAATCGAATTTAATTATTAAGAAATGAGGGGTTTAGACTTTGGGCCGCTTAAACTGGGCTACTCGTCCAGGCCCGTCATTCTAATTCTGGGTACCCACAGAAAGGATCAATCCATAGGTTGGAAGATAGATTGGGAAAAATGGGGAAAGCGAAGAAACCTTTGCAAAGGAGCTTTGTTAAAGGATATCCTTTTATTCTGGCCGTTGTGGACTTTCCAACTCCCTCTAACTTTAAAGCTCTAGTGGTTACCCCCACATATGATGGTAAAACCATTCATGTCCTCCATATTGAGAAATATCAAGATACAACAGATATTTATGCAGTACCAGATGAGACAACATGTAGAGCATTTTCTAGCATCATTACGGCTCAACCCAAATATGGTATCACAATTTTCCCGGAGGATAGATCACCAACTTTAATCAGTTAACTGAGCTATTTATTAGCAACTTTTGCTTTGGAGCTAAACTAGTAAAAAGAGTGGCTCATCTTCTAAGTATAAGTCAGCAAGTGGGCGAAATCACTAGGGACTATATTACTCGATTAAATAATGAGAAGTTGGAGGTAACTGATTACGAGGAAAAATTGACCATCACAACTCTTATGATTGGTTTGCTTCCCGAGAAGATGTATTGTGGTTTGGCTATATATCCTCCCAAGACGATGGTTGGAAAGATAATGAACTCCGAGGAAGCAATGGCAGCTAAATAGAGTCCATCCACAAAGTTTGATATGAAATCTCAGAAGAATGAACAAAAGGACCATAAAGAGTCGAAGGAACATTGGGAAAAGAATGAAGAAACACTTAAGAGATATTGGAACTACACCCCATTGAGTGTTGGCATTCACAATATCCTGGAAGAAATCAAGCATAACAAGGAATTGCGATGGCCTGGGAAATTGAGGGCCCATCTTAACAAAAGAGATAGATCCTAGTATTGCGATTTCCACAAGGATCACGGTGACACAATAGATGGTTGTATTGCATTGTAGAATGAGATAAAATTTCTCATCCGCTAAGGAAAACTCAATAAATTTGTTGATCGACGTCATATAATAGATTCTAGAAGATGATCAGATTCTCCATGTAACTGTAGAGAAGATAATAAGAGAAATCGTGATGATGATTATGAGGATGATACCGACTTATCGAAGAATCCCAAATAACCAGAAAGTGAGGTATTTATGATCAATTTTGGTTCATTTTATTATCATGTGATTACAGGTGGCAACGCAAGAGAAGGAGATCACACGACTGAAAGAAAAGCTTACCTGAATGAGGCTCAAGCTTGTTCTTATATCCAAAGGATCAAGTTAGTAGAAGAACATCAGCCGCGGAAGGTCAACAAAGATAAGTCAATGATCAACTTCTCCAAAAGTGACATCTGAGGGGTACTTTATCCTCATGACCATCTGTTGGTTGTCATATTTAGAATCCAAGATATAGTAATCGCTAGAATATTGATTAATAATGGGAGCTCGACAGACATAATGTTTTATCCATGTTTTTAAAGTCTGGACTTGAAGCTTAGCCGGTTAGAACCATATCACATGCCACTAATAGGATTTTCTAGTGAAAAGGTCTATCCTTTGGGAACAATCAAGTTTGAAGTATTATTCGTCACCTGAATCAGTAAGCCGTATGAAGAAAATACGATTCTTCATAATGGTCACAAATGTTCAATTAGCTTACAATGTGATCCTCGGTAGGGTAGGGCTCAAGATGTTTAAGGTTATCCCATCAAAAGTTCATCAATTCTTGAAGTTCCCTAATCATTTTGGGGCAAGTGTGGTGAAAGGCGATCAAAAGGTAGTTAAAGAATGTTACTACTCTTCAACCGAACAAGAACACCTAATTGAATTAAAGAAGAAGACTACAACTTATCAAGTGAATAGTGCTGAGCCTAATAGTGAATATGGGGTTGAAACCTTAGACCCACGGGATGAAACAGAGTTAGTCAAAAGTAAAATTATGCAAGCAATCGAAACCATCATTCTGGATGATGACAACCCATAAAGGACTACGCAGATCTGCTCAACACTGAACCATATCCTTAAATAAGAGTTGATTATGTTCCTGAGGAAGCGAATAAATGTATTTGCTTGGAGTCATGAGGATATGCCAGGAATTGGTCCCAGTTTCCTCAATCATGAACTCAACGTCAGTAAAAATACCAAGTCGATCAAGCAAAGACGCTGAGTTTTCAATCCTTAGAAGAATCAAGCTACCCAAGAGGAGGTAGAGAAACTTTAAAAATCTTGGTTTATTGGATATGTGAAGTATCTAGACTAGTTATCCAACGTTGTCATGGTAAAAAATAAGAATGATAAATTGAGGATGTGCGAAGATTTTACGGATATAAATAAAGCTTGCCCAAAATATCATTTTCCCTTGCCAAGAATTGATCATCTAGTAGATGAGACAACACAACATGATCTTTTAAGCTTTATGGATGCTTATTCTGGTTATAAGAAGATAAAAATTAAGCTTGAAGATAGGGAAAGTTTAAAAATGCAGGTGCAACGTACCAAAGGCTGGTAAACAATGTTTCTGAAGAGAAGATAGGCAAAAACATGGAGGTTTATGTGGATGACATGCTGATAAAAAGCAAAAAAGCCTGTGATCATATTATCGACCTAACTCATGCTTTTAATCATTTGGAGAACCATCAGATGAAGCTGAACCCGACTAGCCCGATCAAGTGTGTGTTCCAAGTTCAAGAAGGGATGTTCCTCGGCTTCATTGCCAACTAAAAGGGAATTAAAGATAACCCCGCGAAGTTAAAATCTCTGATTGAAATGCAATCAATAGTCAGCAAGAAGGATGTGCACAGGCTGACTCGAAGAATGGAGAATTTAAATTAATTTATTTCTCGAGAAATAGATAAGTGTCTGCCTTTATTTAAAGTATTAAGGAAGAATTTTGAGTGGAATGAAGAGTGGAAATTCTTTCCAAGAGCTGAAAAAATACTTGGGATCACCACCAATGCTCTCCCGACCAATTTTAAGGGAGAAATTGTACTTATATCTAGACGTTTCCGAATTAGATGTGAGGTTGTCTTCAAATAAACAGGATAATAGAGTGCAAAATCTAGTATACTACACAGGCAAAACCTTCAGGGGAGATGAGATCAGGTACCCACGTTTGGATAAATGAGCCCTCGCCCTTCTTAAGGACTTTAATCGAATGAAACCTTATTTCCAAGCACATGCCATAATAGTATATACATATCTGCCTCTTTGACAAGAACTCCATAAATCGGAGAAATCAGGCAGTTTGAAGTATTGGGCGGTGGGAGAATATAATATTGTTTCTGATCCCAGATCTTCATTTAAAGGTCAAGCTTTGGCAGATTTTATTATCGAATTCACTTACCAGGAAGTGCCCGACAAACAGAATTTGGTTGTCGAGCAATAGTCAAAAGAAGAAAGTTCATCTCAAAAGCAAGGTGGAGTTACTATCGAGCAACCTAAATCCCCCCAAAATAAAGAAATGGTATAGGGGTATATTGAGGATAGTAAGAAGATATTCAGACATGGGTTATTGAGTGATGAAAGTTTCAGTGAAGATATCCCAATATGGAAATTATATATTGATGGCTCTTCATGCGCTACTAGCTGTGGAGCAGGAATAATCCTTAATAGTCTTAATGATATTATTGTTGAATATGCCCCTCAGGTTTCAATTCAAAGCGTCCAACAATTTAGTAGAGTACAAAGTCTTGATAGTCGGGTTGAATCTATCCCACTCACTAGGTGTTGAGCAAGTAGTGGCCCATAGTGACTCGTAGTTGATATCAACTGAGCTCAGCTTACTAACCCACGGGGTATTGAACTTTAATTCCCCAGTCAGTGATTTAATGAGGCGAATAGATCTTGATATGCTGGAAGAAGTAAGGGATAATGATGCTATGAGAAATTATGCCTACCAATGGAAAACTGCTCACTTATATAATAAAAGGGTCAAATCGAACAACTTAAAAAGGAGATTATGTTCTCAAGAAGGTGATACAGAAGAAAAACAAGCTTGAAGCTAATTGGCACGGTCCCTATCGTATTTCTGCAGTCATCCGACCAGACACATACCGGATAGAAACTTTAGAGGGTGAAGAGTTCAAGAATCCTTGGAATGCCGAGCATCTTAAAATGTATTATCAGTAGATTGAAAGCTTTGTATTTCAGTTGTTTTCAAGATTATTATCAATAAAATTGTCGGTTTCTGTTATTTCGGTTTAATTTTTCATTTTTTCGGAGTATAGAGATACATATACATCTATCCCTTAGATCAAATCAAAAATCTCAATTTTGACCAAAGATATCAATCCTCGGTACTTGTTCAGCTATGAAAAATCCAAGTCAAACTAGGATTAAAATCCTCAACACTTGGCCAAAAAATTTAGTGGTAAAGATGCATTTTACCCGAACCAAGTCAAATGAAGGAAGGCATGTAAAAATTCCTTGATATAGGAATATAAACATATATTCAACATACGCTTGGTCACCGCTGGTAACTAATGCTAAACTTAGGTTAATAAATCTAAGTGCATTAGCATAACCTATTGCAACACCACTGGTAACTAGTGCTAAACTTAGGTAGATAAATCTAAGTACATTACTAGAAATTATGACAATAATAATGGTAACTGAGACTAAATTTTGATTAAAATATCTAAATGTAATAGTCGAACTAATGTCACCACCATTGCAAGTTAACTAATTTATTTAAATAGTTATAAAATTAACATATTTCATTCATATAAATTTGATTACAATCAGATGTATTTCAAATCAATTATATTCCAATTGATGTTTTCCTTCACCTTTAGAAGATGGATGCACTTTTTCGATGCCATTACAAGGATCATCCAGCGTACAAGGAAAACTAATGAAGCTAAAATCTTCAAGCATCCTTTTGTTACTGCTACTCGGAGTGTTGATCAGATGAGCAAAAATCCAACTTGAACGGAGGTTGTTAGTAGTCTAAGAAATTAGGATAATGCCAATACCAGAGTTCGCTATGTTGATCAACATTCATCAGACTTAAGCAATTAGTCCAACCGGTTGACCGCGTGTTACAGATATTTGTTGCCTATTTTCTTTTCTTTTCTTTTTCATTTATTTCTTTCCTAACTTACTATATAAACCAATTTTGGTTTCTATTTCAGATATACATTCATATACTTAGTTTTAAAAGATATTTTAGGTTAGGGTTTGGAGGTTGAGAGCTCATTCTTCTTCCTCTCTTAGTTTGACGCCCATTTGGGTTTGTAAGTGTGCACTATTCATCTTCCCTACCAATTAATTTAGTTTGTATTCTCTTAATTCTTTCTTTGTAGCTGATTTACTTGCTTTTTAATTTAGTTTACGTGCTTTCTTTCCATTCTTTATAGTGTAGATTTATCGCGTTTATTTATCGCGTTTTTAACATGAGTTTTAGCTAATTTAAATTAGCTTGTGTTTGAATTGAACTCACTCGAGTTGACGCGTTGCTTTGCTTTGGTGATGGCATTTACGGGTATATTTCGGGTGCGTTTTCCTAGTTATTGCGCCTAAGAGATTTGAAGGGGAATATCATGTATGTCCCGTGCTTACGACCTTGCGTCTGCAATTTCTGAGATATTAGTTGACGCCAAAATCATATTAGGCTTCATGCGGATTTAGGGGCATGACAACACTTGGTTCAATTAACTGTCGAAATGAGACGCGTTCTAAATAACTCGTCGACCCATGTATCCTTTTGATACAAATTAACTCGGGTGAGGGATACTCGACGCAACCTATAGTTTTACTCTCTTTGTTAATCTAGTTTCAATACACTCGCCTAGATTAATATTTCCCTTTTATGCATCTTTTCCTTTTTAGTTTGTAATCACCTTTTTCGCTTTTATTTTGGAGCACTAAATCGCTTAAATTCTAGCAACTCGTCTCTGTGGATTTTCGATACCCGACTTACTGCTGTGCTTGCCTCGCAAGTGTAGTCGTAATTTAGGTTTGTTTGTATAGTCGCGGCGAGATAAAAAACAACGACTGTGTCCTTACACGAACACACCTCTCGCGCGCTATCAAAATGGCACCGTTGCCGGGGATGAGTTTGTTTTAGACTTTATTTCATTTAGTATTTCAGAGTGTTTTCTTTCTATTTGTATTATTTTCTAATATTTTTGCAGGACTTTCATATTTGAGCACTTAGAAACGCTTGAATTCATTCCGCGCACACCTACTTTGTGGAATTGGCCACTTCGAGCCATTTTTGGGGTAAGAATGACTTATTTCAATTCTTTCGGTACTCATTGTTATAATTCTCAAAATTCCCGTAAACCTACGACTTTCGGTGAATACTTAGAATCCCAAAGTATTACAAATTCAAATATGACTTTGGGCGAGTACAACGAAAGTCAAAATTTGGGTTATTGGAATTTTGATGATGATGATAATGATTTTAGGACTTTACCTCCTTATAATAGGAATTTTGAAACGAATTCGAATGGTTTTCAAAATTCCTATAATAATGGGTTTTCGTTTAAGTCCGATGGTAATTTTCAAAGTTCCCATTTTCAAGGATACACACCTCTAGCGCGTAATCATTTCTTTACTTGCAGTTGATAAGAATAACAAGAGTCCCAGACAAAGTGACATCAAGCTTGGCGAGATCAAGCTTTTGTGGGGCATTCATCAAAAAATAGGCGAGGAGCTTATTAGGTCGGTTTCATACCTGCAGAAGTATAAAAGTCTATAACTTCTTTTGTTGCTCGACCAACAACTTCCACCCCTTCTAACATCATAGACTTATAGAGACATCCAATCTCTACCTCCTCAGCCACTACATCTAGTGGTGGTTAACCTGTTGTTGGTACTGATAAGAACCAAACAGTGTATAATTTATGGCCTGAATAGAATCATTTTAGTCGCTCATTTTTAATAAAAATGGCCTTATGTTCGTATTTGTTTATTTCTTAGGTCAATATGATGTCGCGGTATCAAATTGTGCTAATTCGGTGTAATTGCGACAAAGTAGCGGTTAAAATTGATCAAAGAAGAAAATCAAAGCGACCGTGAAGACTGGAGTACTTTTTGAGCTTGTCGCGATGAGTTCTAATGCCCTGAGTCTTTTCTCGTACCAAACCTAAGCCTACACCGAGTCCTAGACATTACCCGAACCTCGTGTGTGTTTAGTTTGTAATTTTATTATTTATTTATTTTTATTTGAGTCGTATATAAATTTTAGGAATTTTTATATTTTAATTGCATTCGTATAATTGCACATATTAGGGTCCATGTAGTTATTGTGTGTCGAGTATTTTATATTTTTTTGTAAATATAACATGTGCGTGTTCAATTAGATTTTTAGTTATTCTATTTATTTTTAGAATTTTTATTTATTTTATTTTAGTTATTTTATTAGTCTAGTTTTACTTTTATTTTAATATTTGAGTCATTTATTAATTTATAGGTTAGGTATTTAAATTTTTGTTTTAGTCATTTTAGATCTTTATTTTATTTTTATTGAGTTGTAAATATGTATAGAGTTTTTTTTAGGTACAAAATAAACACACACACTTCTACACCTAATTACTCACGCACCCTCACCCTTATCCCATATACCCCCACACACCCAAATAACTCACACACCCAACTACCATACACCTCACAACACCTAACCGCCCCCAATCATCTTCTTCACCCACCAAAATATTCTTCCCTCTCCTCCACCATTAACACCACACCAAACAACACCCAAGCTTCCAACCAAAACCCTTATACCCCCTACCCTCACCTGTGCTCCGGCCCACTGACACAAAACATGTCACCCCATGAATCCGCAGCGCCAACCACTCGAACCTCCTAATCTGGCCATGAACAGCCCTGACCCGAGACCTTCTATGAACCAAGTTTAGCCACCTCTGAACCATCCCATGCCAACCCGAACTCGACGCGAGTCCAACTCACTTCCTTATCCCTCCATACCCGTGAAACCTAACAACCCAAGTACCTTGTCCAATTTTTCTTACCTACCAAGCTTTAAATCCCAAAAAAATCAGAACAAAAAGAAAAAAAATCCCTCCAATTATCCTTGGACTTATCCAACAGAAATCCCACCAAATATTTAACAAGAACACACTCCATCGCTTATTAAAAACAAAAGGCACCTCAATTTAAAGATATACGAACTTTCACATAGAGAGGAGCAACGAGAGACGAAAAATAAAAAATAAAGGGAGACTGCAAAGGGTAGAAAAAAGTCGAAAAAAAATTAAAAAAAAATAGTTTAGGATTAGAAAAAATTTAGAGGTTCAGTTTTTAATTTTAGTTTTGTAATCCAGCGAAGTTTTTGTGACAAGTTTGGACGCGTGTTTATGCACACATTTGACACAAGGAATTAATGCGTATGGTATCTCTTTCTCTCCTCTTTAATTTCTTGTTATTTAATTGTGCATGTGCTGAAACTTTAATAATGTCTTGCTAAACACCCCATTCAATGGGTGGGATGAAACGCGTATGTTGAGTTATTTAATTGAATAAATTGTTCATTGATGTGTTCTAGGCTAATTAAATTGGGAAAAATCACTGATTAATTTACTTAACGAGAGTTAATAGATTAATATTCAAAATTGATATTTGATTTTAGGATTTGACTTAGAGATATGTATGATTCTTAAATTCAAGTATTAATTCTTTTTGTCCAATCTAGATATCCGTACAGTTTTTTATGAATTGATCTTAGCAGATAATTTGTAAAAACAAGTATGACACTTAATTTTTTTTATGTAGTGACAATTCATAATTTAATTACTGAAAAAGATAAAAATAAATTTAGGATTGTAACGAGAGTTAAGTTTAAAATTAAATATTATTTCGAACTTTTCAATTGAATAATTAGAACATTAAATTTAATTGACTGCGCGGTGTAATCCCACCTCTTGTTTCTTCTCATAAATTCTAAACTATACTACTTTTAATTTTTCGTAGTCATTTTAATTGCATAAATTTTCGTTTTCTTCCTTGAAATTGTTTTAAATTATAAAACTAAAAAAAAGTTTAAAAAAACTTAAAAACACAAAAAGATTATTTTTTATAAAAATTGAAATTGCAAATTTTCACGATAACGGGTTCGACGCTTGAAATTGGATTGATACCCGAATTTACCTTGATACTGAATTTTTAACAAGTTTTGTAGGTGATTTCAAGGAAATTTTGATACTCGATGTTCGACCGCAACGACTAACGAATCAAGAAAATAAGTCACACAAAAGAGGAAGTATCAAATGGCGCCATTGTCGGTTTCTTTAAGATTTAAGCCTGTGATGATTTATAATTTTTATTTTATTTTTTATTTTTAATATAGTTATTCCTTCCTCTCACTCCTTAGGTTGGTTATTTAGGATTATTGAGGCCCTGTATTTAATTGGGGTGACTTTGACACCATTTTATTTTTTTGTAATAATTATTCAAACATTCAAAAAAGCTAAAGGGAAATCAGAGAAGGTAGAGAGAGGGCGTCCACAGGCGAGGATTTTTGAATCCTTTCTACCTTGGGTCAGTAGGACTCCTGGGGACGACTGAAGTAGGCGTACTTCCCCCTGGTCGACTCAACTCGGTGTTCACCCCACGCGTGTAAACACTGTGGGAGGTAAACTTTTTATCACTCGTGAATCTCCTGCAAGCGACTCAGCTTTTGTGTGCTACTTGCCCTTATGTGCGTCTCATTTCTGTATCGCACTTAAATTGGATGATTTGATGAATAAATGTACCTAAGACCTATACCTGGTCATTGCAATGAGTTGGGATTTCATCACCCACTCCATCACATCTCCATTTTCTTGTTACCCGTTCTCTCACTTAAATTAAAATCAATCAACTAGCAAGCCAAGTAGGAACGGTGTTCATTAGGACCCTTTCGAAATGAGACCCTCGTAGGATACTCTAGTGAGTCCTTTCCACCCCTGCAAATCTTCCTTCAACTATCTTACGACTTTGTCTAAGGAAACTGGTTTTTAAGTGAGGCCTCCTAGTAAAACGGATTTGTACATTCCCCAGCGTGGTACCGGGTAGTTGTTTATTGTAGTAGCTAGTGTGGCGAGCCTTAACTAGTAAGCCTCTTGTCTCTCGGGAAGAAACTAGGAGCACATTTTTACCGGCAAGGCCTAAGCTTTCGTGTTTTTCTCGCCCGTGAACTAATTAAAATTTATTACCCACTCACTTAACTTGAAGATAATAATTTGGCTATGTGCTCGTTCGGACTTGTTCCCTTTGTGTACGTGTCTAAATTGTTCCTTAGGTAGTCAAATTTTTGCTCCATTTGTCAGTTTTTCCAACGTAAGTCCATCGCTCCTTTTTCTCTCTTTTCCTGAATTATGTTCTACAAAAATCAAAAATACAAAAATATTTTCCATTTTGTTACCTCATTCTTCTCTCCAAACAGAACAAATATTTTTTCATTTTTCCTTCCTAGATTTACAAAATTCCAAATTTTTCCTTTTCCTTTTTCAAAAAACCGAAAAATATTTTTCGCTATCTTTATGCCAAATTGGCATTGAATTAATCATCGATTAACATGTTCTCCTAGTGATCCATATCTAAATCCCCTCTTAGGTGATAGTGCTCTTCTCGTTGATTTTCCTACTCATCTCACCGATCTGTTTTCCCCTTCATCGGAGACTCCTAGTTCTCCCACTTCCCCTGGTTCTGTTACCTCACCATCATGGGCGACGAACATGCTTTAAGGGATTACTTTTGCCCATATTACAGCCACTTCACCTTCATGTATCGTTCTTTCACCCACTTCGGCCATGTAATTTTAAATTCTCCCTATGACTATTTCTATGTTGCCCAGTTTTCATTGACTTGAACACGAGTCTCCTGATACTCACTTGTGGAAATTTCTCACTATGTGCACTACTTTTAAAAATCAAAACTTAGATGAAGAGAATGTTTGTCTTTGGTTGTTTCCCTTTTCTCTCCACGATAATACATCAGTGTGGCTCCATTCCTTGCCCCCGGATTCTATCCAAACCTGGGAACAACTTGCCAAAAAGTTCATGTCTAAGTTCTATCCCATGAGCAAAATAAATGAAATGCGCCAAGCAATTCAGGATTTTAGACAAAAGCCTACCGTACAGTTTTGTGAAGCATGGGGCCATTTTCAAGACTATATAAATAGTTTCCCACATCACGGTCTCAGGAAAAGTTGCTTATTCCATAGTTTTTACAATGGTCTAATCATTATTGAATCCATTCATAATGGGAAGTTCATGCATTTAACTCCCACTACCGCCAATAATTTTCTCCTTGAATTAGGTGATGACTCCCAAGAATGGGAGGTTACTAATGCGTTTTTGTGATCCAACCCTCCACGTGTAAGGAACACTTAGGAGGTAAAAAATGATCCGAATTTTAAAACTTTTCTACAAAGCTTACACTAATTGACTAAAACCGTTGACGCTCTTAGTTGTACTATGCAACAAAATGTTTCACTTTATGAACAAGCGATGAATGTCAATGATTCTAGTCCTTTTTCTTACAGTGTTTTCTTAAGTGAAGATCTTTTATCTCATTTGTGACCCCTCTTGTAAGATGATCCCGAACCCACCATGGCCCAAGCATGTGCCTTTGATACCACTAGGAAACTCGTTCCCCCATCGTTTACTTACAATCCTAATAATATGAATCACCCATATTTCTCTTATAAGTACAACCACAACTCCACTCCTTCCCAACCACAACAACAAGTTGGTGTCCCCCCTAGGTTTCCACACAACCCACAAAGGCAACCTCCCCGGCATGTCCCGCATCAGTCTGTTTCTTACCATCAATCGCACTTTCCATCATCCTTTACCCCCATGATGGACATTCAAATAACAATAATCATCTTGTTCATGTTCCCCCTCCTTCATATGAGTATTGACAACCGCTAAATTCTCAGTGTGAGTTGGTACCCCAAGAATATTATGCCCCTCCGCCCAATTCATCCACATCCTCTCTCGATAATCTCCTAACTTAATTTATGACCACTCAGAATCAAGCCCTCCAATGGCTTGAGTAGCGTTTCAATCAATTCGAGTCTAAGTGAGAGAAAGTTCATTTCCCCAGTCAACCCATTGCTAACCCTAAGGGAAATGGTAAAGACTCAGCCAACGAGGTTGGTTCCACTTCCACTCCACCCAATTACCAAGCGGATATAGAAGCGGTTTCTACTCTTCGATCCGGCTCTCTCATCTTCTAAAAGCCCATCTATTCCAGTGTCTAAGCCTCCTGAGCCTACCTCTGTTTACCTGCCCAAAGCACACTTCCCTCGTCAGTTGGCTCCCACTAAGAACTCCCAGCAATTTGATGAGATCAATAAAGTCTTTCATAATGTTCATATTAATATTCCCTTCCTCATCGCGATTCATCAAGTCGCTTAATATGCCAAAATTTTGAAGGACTTGTGCACTGTTAAGCGTAGGACCAATGTTCCTCATGATGCTTTCCTCACGGAGCAAGCTACATCCCTTCTCCATGATAACGGTGTTATACAGTACAAAGACCCTGGTAGTCCAACTTTTTCTTGCATGTTAGGCGATAAGTTCACTACTAGTGTTTTAATTGATCTTGGGTCTAGTGTTAATTTGTTACCTTACTCCCTCTACCTTGAGTTGGATTTATAAAACATGAAACCTACACGGATTACTCTTCAACTTGATGATCGTTCAGTAAAACTACCTAAAGGAGTCATTGAAGATGTTTTGGTGAAAGTTTTAGACTTTTACTATCCTCTGGATTTCATCATCTTAGACACTCATGTGCCTGACCCAACCAATACTCATATCATATTGGGTCACCCCTTTTTGGCCACTGACAATGCTGTCATCAATTGTCGTGACCGGTCCATGAATTTATCTTTTGGAAACATAACTGTCGAAGTCAATATATTCCACCTTATGCAACAGCAGGCTGATGTCGATTTTATTGAGGAGGTGTGTGTTATTGACCCCTTAGTTAACGAAATGTTGGACCAAACTTACCATGCCGATCCTCTCCAATAATGTTTGGCTCATTTTGTATCTGACTTTGACATTGATTCCTCTATCTCTAGAATAAATTTCATGTTATATTCCACTCCAATTATGGACACTTCGTCTTGGGATCCTCCCTTTGAAACCATATATGTTGATACTCTTCACTTTGTGGATCACCTCGTTCCTCCTTATGAAATTATTAGCATATCCGAATCATCCACTTTACGCACTGATAGTTCTCCTAACTCTATTTCTGTGTTGAAGTTCGATGTCACTCCTGCGCCACCTACTAGTTTGGAGTTGAAGACCTTACCTCCAGCGTCAAAATATTCTTTCTTAAGCGCTATCAACCATAACCCTATCATCATTGCTTTCGACTGGACCCCTGATCAAGAAGAGAAATTAGTCCACACTCTTACGAAGTATAACACTACTATAGGATGGACCATTTCATACATTCACGGTGTGAACCCCAATATTTGTAATCATCACATTCATTTGGAGGAGAACGCCAAGACTTCTTCTGAACCCCAATGTCGACTCAACCCTGCTGTGAAATAAGTCATACGGACTAAGATTTTGAAATTGCTCGATACCGGTATTATCTACCCTATCTCAAATAGTCAGTGGGTCAGTCCCATTCACATAGTACTAAAAAATTCTGGTGTCACCATCATCAAGAATAATGACAATGAGCTTGCGCCCACCCGTATGAAAATGGGTTGGCCTGTTTATATTGACTATCGAAATCTCAATGATGTCATTCACAAGGACCATTTTCCTCTTCCCTATATTGACCAAATGTTAACATTGAGCTGGCCATGCGTCTTACTGCTTCCTTAACGGCCATTCAGGTTACAACCAAATTCCTATTGCACCTAAAGACCAAGAGAAAACTACCTTCACACGTCCCTTCGGTACTTTTGCCTACTCTCGCATTCCCTTTGGCCTTTGCAATGCACTCGCGACTTTTTAACGGTGTATGATTAGCATTTTTAGTGACATGCTAGAACGTTTTCTTGAAATCTTTATGGATGATTTTTTTTTGTGTTTGGTTCGTCCTTCAAGCAATGCCTTTCTCACCTCACTATGGTCCTCAAACACTGTCAAGAAAAAAAATAGATCCTCAATTGGGAAAATACCACTTCATGGTCAAAAAGGGGATTGTTCTAGGTCATGTAGTCTCTTGCGAGGGTATTGAATTAGATAAAGCAAAAGTAGACTTAATTTCCACGCTTCCCATTCATAAGTCTGTTAAGGACATTCACTCCTTCTTAAGACATATGGGCTTCTACCGTCATTTCATCAAGGACTTTTATAAAATCGCTCGACCTTTAACAAACCTTTTATCCAAAGATGTTCCCTTTGTCTTTGAAGACGCGTGTGTCACTTCTTTTGAGTGCCTAAAGCCCTAGCTCACTTATGATCCTATCATATAGCATCCTAATTGGTCCTTACCTTTTGAGCTTATGTGTGATGCCTCTTATTTTTATCTAGGTGTTATACTTGTTCAAAGGGTTGATAAGCGCCATCACGCCATTTATTATGCTAGCAGAACCTTCTACGACGCTCAACTTCATTACACGAACACCGAAAAAGAGTTGCTAGCTATCGTATTCGCATTAGATAATTTTAGGTCATGTTTTATCGATTCCCCTACCATCGTTTACACTGACGATGCCTCCCTGAGGCACCTTTTTTAGAAGAATGATTCTAATCCATTATTGATACGGTGTATTCTCTTGCTTCAGGAGTTTGACCTCGAAATTTGCAACAAGAAATGGTGCAAAAATTTGGTTATAGACCATCTCTCCCGCATGACTGTTACGTCTGAATCTGATCCCATCAATATTTTTGAAATATTTCCCGATGAGCAACTTTTTTCTATCTCCACCTCACCTTGATATGCTGATATTGTTAATTTCCTTGTTACAGACCAACTACCCAATCATTAGTCGAAAAATGAGGATTCTAAGTTCATGGCATAGGTGAAATTATAATCTTGGGATGATCAATTCCTTTTTAATTATTGACCTGATCAAGTCATTCGCCGTTGTGTTCCTAACCATGAACAGATCGGTATTCTCTACTTTTAGCACGATGGTGCATGTGGTGGCCACACTTTAGCTCCAAGAAAACTGCCACCAAAATTTTACAAAGTGGTTTCTACTGGACCATTCTTTTTTCGAGATGCCCACCGCTACTACCAGGCTTGTGCCAAATGCCAACAATATGGGCATATCTCTCCTCTTCACATGATGCCTCTCACACCCATTCTTATCGTCGAAATCTTCGATGTGTGGGTTATTAATTTCATGGTTCCTTTTCCTCATCTCATGGTTTCCAATATATTCTCGTTGCAGCTAATTATGTTTCCAAATGGATGGAAGCCATCGCTTGCCGCACCAATGACAATCAAATTATGGTCAGTTTTCTTAAGGAGTATGTCTTCACACATTTTGAAACTCCCAAAGCTATCATTAGTGATAGGGGTAAACATTTTTGTAATCGAGTCTTTGAACATCTCCATAAAAAGTATGGTGTTACCCACAAAGTTGGTCTCTCTTACCACCCTCAGAGTAGTGGTCAAGTTGAAGTTTCCAACCGCAAAATCAAGTAAATCCTAGATAAAATAGTTGATCCTAATAGGAAAGGTTGGTCCTTACACTTAAACGATGCTTTATGGGAATACCGTACTACTTTTAAGACTCCAATTGGCATGTCTCCTTATCGCTTGGTCTTTGGTAAACCATGCCACTTACCTATCTTGCTTGGACATCATGCCTATGGGGCTGTCAAAGCCCTTAATTTTGATATCGACGAGGTTGACATCCATCAAAAGCTCTAACTTAATGAATTTGAGGAGATACACAATGAGCTCTATGATTTGTCCAAGAAGTACAAGGAGAAAATAAAGTGTATCCATGAAAAAGCATTCTACGCCAAGAATTACACTGTCGTTAGAAAGTTTTGTTATACAACTACCATTTTCATTTCTTTCCTGAGAAGTTAAAAACCAGGTGGTCTAGCCCATTTGTTGTAGAATCTGTTACACCCTATGGTTCCTTCACAATTCAAAATCCTAAGGATGGTAGCCTCTTTCAGGTCAATGGTCAACGATTGAAGCCTTTCTTAGACATAGACCCCTCTCACATTAAAGAAATTGAGCTTGTTGACACCATTTATGAAGACTGGTTGTTCAGTCTTATTTGGGGGTGATTCTCATCGCCTGATTTTTCGGCCGCCCCGTGCTTTCATAGTTCTTATCCTTAAAGACGTTAAACTTAGCGCTACCGGGAGGTAGCCTGTTGTTCATTTTTTCTGATTATGGATCTTATCCTGTTTGGTGGTGGTCTTTAACTTCACCCGATGATTTTCACATGATTTCTAGACTTGTACATATTTTTGTGTCGCATTTGTTCTTCAGGTCCCATCTCTGCTCCACCATGCGGTACATTTTTATTAGAGGTTCATTATGGTAATATATTTCCTCCCTTGTGCTTTTTATTTTTATATCTAGTTTTAAACATCGAGGATAACGTTCTCATTTGCTTTGGGGTGGGAAATTTATCAAAATCATACCTCTTTTAAAAAAAAAATTAGAAATAAATCATTTTAAACTTATGTGCAGTTAAAAATAAATTTTTATGACATGAATTGTCTATCATCCCTCTTTTAGAAATATCGGAATACCTTTGTTTGACCCACTAAATTATGCTTTTAACCTTAACTTAATTAATGCCTCTTAAAAGCGTACTTACATTGTGAATACCTAAACTCAACAATTTGCACTATCACTTTTATAATCAAAAGTTGAAGAGTAATTATATTCTCAAGAGAGACTTAAAAGATCACTAGTGGCGACTTAAACTCGTGAGATTTGAACTTTTCACCTTTTTGAGGGTTTTTATGTATCTCAGAGTCACGAGTTGACTCAACTTTCTTTGGGTACTACATTTATTCGTTGCATGGTCTCATTATTTTTTTCAAATTTGGCTTAATCATTGAGAATGACATCATTTTCGAGTTGTAAGAAACATGTGTCTTGTAGTTTGTCCCAGCATAAAATCGATTTTACCATTCACTTACCATTTTTACCCTTCACTCCACCTATTATCATTCCATATATGTTCCAGACACCATCCATATGTCATTCCCCATCACTACCATAATTTTTTAGAAAAAGAGTGTTTGAAATCTTCCATGTAAATTGTCTTCATTCTTGTTATGAAAAGAAAAATGTATCGCAATAAAAAAGAAAACAAATGGAGAAAAAGAACAAAAATAGAAAAGAAGAAAAAGAAAGCTTGTGATCATAAATCCAAAAAATGAAGACATTAGTTATTCTTGTGTCACACTCTTCTCAAAACACTTCCCTCATATCATTCAATTCCTTATCCAATTCTCAGAGAGTTCAATTCAGAGAGATATATCTAGTAAGAATTGAAGTCAAAGCTCTGATTCAATAAAGGTAATCCAAAAATTCCTCTAGTGATACTTAGGATTGTTTCACACTAACACACACTGGGTTTTAGGAAGGATTACACTTTTTCATATTAAGTAATTTTATATCTTCTTTTGATAGTTGAAAACGGTGTTCCTTGACGTCCTTCTTAATTGGGTTGTATAATGGTTCATCATCAAATCAGAAACTGCAGCTCAATAAAAATTTTGAATTTTGTGGGTACATTCACTGCAAACCCTCACGAGACACCACTCGTCTTGTAGGGCAACCTATAAGTTTAACGTCTTGATGCACATGTTAAGTGCAATTGCCAGTGCTTGCAAAAGTGGCACACTTTTGGTTACTTATCTCTATTTTCTCTCAATGTTTGCTCGAGGAATAGCAATGTTCTGTTTGGAGTGGTGTGATAAGCACCCAAAACTGTATAATTTATGCTCGAATAAAAGAATTTTAATAACTCGTTTTTAATAAAAATGGCCTTATGTTCGTATTTGTTTATTTCCAAGGTCAATATGATGTTGCGATATCAAATTGTGCTAATTCGGTGTAATTGCGACAAAATAGCGGTTAAAAGTGATCAAAGAAGAAAATCAAAGAGACCGTGAAGACTGAAGTCTTTTTTTAGCTTCCCCTATGAGTTCTGATGCCCCGAGCATTTTCCTATACCAAACCTAAACCTACACCGAGTCCTAGCCATTACACAGATCTCATGTGTGTTTAGTTTGTAATTTTATTATTTATTTATTTATTTTTATTTTAGTCGTATATAAATTTTAGGAATTTTTATATTTCAATTGCGTGCGTATAGTTGCATATATTAGGGTCCATGTAGTTATTATGTGTCGAGTATTTTATATTTTTATGTAAATATAATAGGTGCATGTTCAATTAGATTTTTATTTTTAGTTATTCTATTTATTTTTAGTATTTTTTTTTATTTTATTTTAGTTGTTTTATTAGTCTAGTTTTACTTTTATTTTATTATTTGAGTCTTTTATTAATTTATAGGTTAGGTATTTAAATTTTTGTTTTAGTCATTTTAGATTTTATTTTTATTGAGTTGTAAATATGTATAGAGTTTTTTTTAGGTACTAAATAAACACACACACACTTCTACACCTAATTACTCACTCACCCTCACCCTTATCCCATATACCCCCCCACACCCAAACAACTCATACACACACACCCAACTACCATACACCTCACAACACTTAAACCCCTCCAATCATCTTATTCACCCACCAAAATATTATTCTCTCTCCTCCTCCATTAACACCACACCAAACAATACCCAACCTTCAAACCAACACCCTTATACCCACTACCCTGACTTGAGCTCCAGACCACTCACACAAAATCCTTCACCCCATGAACCCAAAGTTCTAACCACCCAAACCTCCTAATCCGGCTAAGAATAGGCCCGACCCGAGACCCGCTATGAACCAAGTTCGGACACCTTTGAACCATCCCCTGCCAACCTGAACCCGACGCGAGTCCAACCCACTTTCTGCTCCCTCCATATCTGTGAAACCCAATAACCCAAGTGCCTTGTCCAATTTTCTTACCTGCCTAGCTTTAAATCGCAAAAAAATCGGGAAAAAAAGAAGAAGAAAAATCCCTCAAAATATGCTTGGACTTAGCCAAAAGAAATCCCACCAGATCTTCAACAAGAACACACTTTGTGGCTAATTAAAAAGAAAAGGCAGCTTAGTTTAAAGATATATGTACTCTCACACAGCGAGGAGCAACGAGCGACAGAAAAAAAAAAGAGACTGCAAAGGGTAGAAAAAAGTCAAAAAGAAAAAAAAATTACTTTAGGATTACAAAAAATTTGTAGGTTCAGTTTTTAATTTTAGTTTTGTAATCCAGCTGAGTTTTTATGACAAGTTTGGTCGCGTGTTTATGAACACAATTGACTCAAGAAATAAATTTGTATTGTATCTCTTTCTCTCTTCTTTAATTTCTTGTTATTTAAATGTTCTTGTGCTGAATCTTTAATAATGTCTGGCTAAACACCCCATTCAAGGGGTGGGATGAAACGTGTATGTTCAGTTATTTAATTGAATAAATTGTTCATTGATGTGTTCTAGGCTAATTAAATTGGGAAAAATCACTGATTAATTTATTTAACGAGAGTTAATAGATTAATATTGAAAATTCACTACACCAAAACTGGCGATTGGTCACGGCCAAAATCCCTAACCAAACATGTGGGTCGCGAACTTGGGTCGTGACCATTTCGGCCGTGACCAATTTTGTGGGTCGCGGCCCAAGTCCTTGACCAAAAAATGGTCACGGCGGATGGTGGCGGACTTGGGCCTTGACCAATGCCATGACGGGTCGCGGCCCTCACCTGTGACCCCCAATCGAGACAAATTGGTCGCAGCCAAAGTTCGCGACGCACGACCGTGACAAAAAAAAAGGCCGCGGCCCTCATCCGTGACCCACAACCGTGACAAATTGGTCGCGACCAAAGTCCGCGACCCACAACCGTGACAAAAAAATTGGTCGCGGAATTGGGCCAGGACCCACAACCGTGACGAAAAAAGGAAAAAAAATGGTCGCGGACTTTGGCCGCAACCATTTTATGCGCGACGGAAAAAATAAAAATGGTCACGGATATTTAACTATAATTTTAAAAAAATGTATTTTTTTTATCCAATCCTAAAATTGGGGGTTCTGTGAGTGCATCGTCGGTTGCTACGTGTAACGTTGGACGCGTACGAGGTGTTACAGATATTTATTATTGGCAAAACAATTATAAAAATCACAAATTACGAATCGAGAACGTTGTTAATAAACAAATATATATAAAAACTTAAAAATATTACACGTCTTAATAATTCACAGACCAAAAAAAAATTGGACAGAGTTTCCTCTATTTTCTTGACGTTCCAAACCTTGTAAATGTAAAACCTGCTTATTATAAAGCCCGCACGGCCATAAAATTCAACAATCAAATTATAAAAGACCGCACGTTCATAAAACTAAACAATAAAAGCCTACACGGCTGTAACACATAGAAAACATAATCCTGAATGTTCACAACATATAAACAATCTTCATGTTGTAAACCATTGCCTCCTTCATTTTTTCCACTTGCAAAAATCCTATAAATGATAGGATAAAAAAAATATATAAGTAACCAAGTAGTTTTACAAAAAATTTAATCAAGCTGAAAAACTCCATATATGAGTTAAAATTATCAACATATTAATGTTTTTATGTCTAAGTCTAGAAATATGCAAATTACCGTCGTATTCTCAAAACTGAGAGTCTCGCGGCTACGCGATCAGTTCCTACGAGTTACATTGGTCCCGTGGGAGGTGTTGGTGCCACCCACGGGGCCGTCCGGGGGTGTTTTGGGTTTTCACCCTCTAACACCATATTTTTAAGCCAAAGTCTAGAAATATGCAAATTATCGTCGTATTCTCAAACCGGGAGACCCACGTCTGCGTGGTCAGTTCCTAGGAGTTACATTGGTCCCGTGGGAGGTGTTGGTGCCTCCCACAGGGACGTTCGGAGCCTGTTTTGGGTTTTCACCCTCTAATGCCATGTTTTTAAGCCTAAGTCTAGAAATATGCAAATTATCATCGTATTCTCAAATTGGGAGACCCGCGGCTGCGTGGTCAGTTCCTACGAGTTACATTGGTCCCGTGGGAGGTGTTGGTGCCTCCCACGGGGTCGTTCGGGGGTTGTTTTGGGTTTTCACCCTCTAATGCCATGTTTTTAAAACTAAGTCTAGAAATATGTAAATTATTATCGTATTCTCAAACCGAGAGTCCCACGGCTGCATGGTCACTTCCTACGAGTTACATTGGTCCCGTGGGAGGTGTTGGTGCCTCCCATGGGGCCATTCGCGGGCTATTTCGAGTTTTCCCCCACTAACGCCATGTTTTGACTAAGTCTATAAATACGCAAATTATCGTCGTAGTCTTAAATCGGGAGTCCTGTGGCTGCGTGGTTAGTTCCTACGAGTTACATTGGTCCCTTGGGAGGTGTTGGTGCCTCCTACGGGGCCATTCGAAGGCTATTTTAGGTTTTTACCCTCTAACGCCATGTTTTTAAGCTTAAGTCTAGAAATATACAAATTATCATCGTATTCTCAAACCGGGAGTGTCGTGGCTGCGCGGTCAGTTCCTGCGAGTTACATTGGTCCCGTAGGAGTTATTGGTGCCTCCCACGGGGCCGTTCGGGGGCTGTTTTGGGTTTTCAACCTCTAACGCCATGTTTTTAAGCCTAAGTCTAGAAATATGCAAATTATCATTGTATTCTCAAACCAAGAGTCTCGCGGCTGCGTGGTTAGTTCCTACAAGTTACATTGGTCTCGTAGGAGGTGTTGGTGCCTCCCACGGGGCCGTTCGAGGGCTATTTTGGGTTTTCACCCTCTAATGCCATGTTTTTAAGACTAAGTCTAGAAATATACAAATTATCATCGTATTCTCAAACCGAGAGTTCCGTGACTGCGGGGTCAGTTCCTATGAGTTACATTGGTCCCGTGGGAGGTATTGGTTCCTCCCACGGGGTCGTTCGGGGGCTATTTCAAGTTTTCACCCACTAATGCCATGTTTTTAAGCCTAAGTCTAGAAATATTCAAATTGCCGTCGTATTCTCAAATCGAGAGTCCCGTGGCTACTCGGTCAGTTCCTATGAGTTACATTGGTCTCGTGGGATGTGTTGGTGCCTCCCACGGGGCCGTTCGGGGGCTGTTTTGGGTTTTCACCCTCTAACGCCATCTTTTTAAGTCTATGTCTAGAAATATGCAAATTATCATCGTAGTCTCAAATCGGGAGTCCCGCGACTGCATGGTCGTTTCTACGAGTTACATTGGTCATGTGGGAGGTGTTGGTGCCACCCACGGGGATATTCGGGGGTTATTTCGGGTTTTCCCCCACTAACGCCATGTTTTCCCTAAGTCTAGAAATATACAAATTAATTGTTCCTTTTTGTTATGCAAGTGTTTATCAACTAGTTCATCGACGAGTTCAACTTTAAGGCCAATGATTGAGGGTTCTGGTGTGGATTTATTATCACAATCCAAAGATCAATGGCATTAAAAGGGTTATAAATTTCCATAATTGGGGGTTGTGGCAAAGTAACTACACGAATAGAGCTTGTGAGAGTCATATCAATAAGATTTATTTATTCTCCAACAAACATGATTGAAGGATAGAACTGGGACTCGTGGGAAGAGTCTTATCAGGTTATAAAGTTGATTTCTCAATATGAGGAGATTTTGGGCCTTTTCTATTCACTTGAGTCCATTCTTCTTCTCCAGTTACATTAGTGGTGGTAGATTTAGTGTCAGGATTTATCATCCACACTCTTTTAATTTTGGGCCATTTGGAGATATTATGGCCAAAGGCAACATAGTGGGAACATGAGTTGGTCATAGCTTGCTATTTAACCTTAACACAAGTGGAAGAACCATCCTCCAAAATGAGGTTAATGGAGTTTGGGTAGCTAACTTTTGGCTCCATTTCAATGCAAATCCTAGTAAAGCTAATTCTATTCATATTTCTAGTGATTGAATCAGTATAGATGGGGAT
Organism: Sambucus nigra; assembly: GCA_949130495.1. Classification (NCBI taxonomy): domain Eukaryota; kingdom Viridiplantae; phylum Streptophyta; class Magnoliopsida; order Dipsacales; family Adoxaceae; genus Sambucus; species Sambucus nigra. The sequence continues at coordinate 376,398,227 of OX422219.1, read as the reverse complement.
TCCTATGGCACTAGCAATGTGATTGAGGCCTTTAACAGTCCAGTATTGCATAGGGATGTTGGGGAAGAGCACCCAAACTGGAACTCTAATAGTATCCTCTTTAAAGAACTTGAATCCATGTTTCCATTTATTCAAAATGTTGGGGTTCCCCACGAAGTTCCAAGGGCCATTTTCCACCACCTCATCTCTGTAAGTGGGGGTGTGATATTTAAAGAAAAAGTCTCCATCATCATGAGCAAATATTTTTCTTTTCATTCAACTCTTCTAGTCTTATAACATTAGTTACCAAGAAAAAGTATTCAATTTTTCTTTATGTTGGGGATGTGAACTCATGTTTGGTTACCAAGGAAGCTTTGGATATATTTAGTAGTTTATGAGGGCTTAGACCTAATCGTTATAAAAGTAATATGTTCATTACTAGATTAGATGAAGAGGGGACTCTTATTGTGGTTAAAAATCTCAACATTCCTCATAGTAATCACCATGTCTTATATTTAAGGGTTCCTTTGATTTTTAATAGGCTAATATAGGTGGATTTATCCTGACTTATTGACAAAATCACTAGCAAAATTAAAAGCTGGACTAATATGCATTTATATATATGTATATATATAACTTTATATGCATATATATATAGAGGCAGGCTCCTATGCACACTAAGTTTGCACACTAAGTTTGCACATTACCTTTTAAAAGTGTGCAAACTTAGTGCTGGCGCACACCAATTTTTTTATATGATATTATAACATTTCAGCGGGCTCACATAAAAAAAATTAGCTCAAACAAACTTTTTTTACTATTTTTAAAAAATCGGTCAAACTTTCGCAGTTTTTAAAGGGCTTAAAAACTGCGAAAGTTTGACCGATTTTTTAAAAATAGCAAAAAAAGTTTTTTTGAGCTGATTTTTTTTATATGGGTTCCTTGAAATGTTTAAATATCACACAAAAAAAATCAACTCAAAAATATTTTTTTTACTATATATAAAAGATAATGTGCAAACTTAGAGTGCACAGGAGCCTGCCTCTATATATATATATATATATATATATATATATATATATATATATATATATATATATACAAGTATATATATGCATTTATATACCAGTACATATATGCATATATATACCAGTGTATATACTGTATATATAAGCGTATATATGCAGAGTAGTATATATGCAGTATATATACTTTATATATATGAATATATATACCATTATATATACTATATATATGCAGTGTATACTGGTATGCAGTATATATATACTCTACAGTACACTGCATATATATATATATATATATATATATATATATATACACACACACACACACTGTACACTGCAGTATATATCTATATAATAAAGTAGAAAACTTATGTACGTTATAAGTTTGATTGATGATGTCATCGAATGAGTCTTTCATATACTACCTATTTTGCCCTTGAAACATTTGAATTCCCCCTCCTTTTCACCTCACTAAATGATTCTCCCTCTCACTTGAATTCAAACACAAGGCTATTTTGGTGAAAATACACCAAACCCACTTTAAACCATACCTTTCATTCTCAAAATCACGCGGCTCCTCTTTCTCACCATGTCTAACCCTACCCCCAAACCCAAATCCTCATTCATATGTGCTGACGAACCAACCCACAAACCCAAACTGATGAACAAACCCCAAAACCCTCTTTCTTATCAAACCTTGGTCTTGATGGTCTAGATCACTAAGTCGATGGTATTTTTAGGGATTTGAGGAGGCACATGGTTATTCAATCAGTTCTTCGTGCAAAACAGAGAAGATGATTTCTCCTGGGTATTGAATCAGTATGTCCAGAGCTTTTTATCTTCCTGGTCCAAATCAAGTTCCATTATTTTCATCTTCTTCTAAGTTATTAATCGTTGTTTTGTTCTTCATGCAAAACAGAGAAGATGTTTTGTTTTGTTAACCTACTGTGGTTTAAGTAGAGTAGAGGAAGAAACAGATTCGTGGTTTCAAAACTTTGGTTTTGTTAACCTACTTTGGTGTTAGTTGAAGCTTTTTTTTCCATCTATCTACACCTAGAGGCATTAGGTCTGGTACATCCAAAAGCTAAATCTCATAAAATCTCACTCTATGATTTGTTCATTTTTGTGGAATTCTGAATTCCCTCCCAAAGAATCATTTTTTGGTTCCTGTTGAGGACAACATCCAAAAAGTGGGGATAAAGTTATCTTTTTGTTGCAAATGTTATTTTAGGTCCTGTGAATCTACTGACCATATTCTCATTTATTCTCCAATAGCAGTGCTGGTTTGGGATTTTTTTGCACCTCTGGTTTGCATAAAGGCGTCATACTCTTTGGTGGATGAGAAAATCTAATTTTGAGTATTTGAACACGCTCATAATCATTGTCCCAAGTTTGATTTTGTGGTAGATATGGAAAAGCATAAACAAATTTGCTTTGGAGAATACTCACATGGATAGTCAGTCTATAATACATCAACTTTGCAAAATATCTTTTTTCTCTACATATTGTCTACATTTATTTATTTGGCAAAGTTTGTCTGCATATTGTTATTTATTTATTGTTGATTCCACTGATGGGTAGTTTTTTTTTTAGGTTGCGATTAATTATAATGTATTTCATTTTCTTTGTCAGGTTAAAGCTTTGTAGATTGCGAGTACCCTGAACTGAGCTCCCTTCATTGGCAACAACTAATTCACGACTGCCCAATTCTTGATTTTGTTTCATAGCTTTTGTGGTCAAGTATGTGTTATTAATTTGTGTTTTTATTTTTATTTTTTATGCATATGTAGGGATAAACAACCAAAGGCGGCATCGCGTTTGCAAGCAGTGAACCGGTCTCGGGAATAAACAACGAAAGGAGGCACCGAAAGAAATATTGTTCCTGAAATCATTCGCAGGAATAAGAATCCTCAAAGTATTTTGATATCATTTTATTAATTTGCTCATCTATTCATATTATTTCATTTTTGATGTACTTTTGACATTTTTTTTTCAAAAATGTGAAGAATTGTTTTGATAGTTTTTTTGTATATCACCTCAACCTACAGCAACATATCAGGACAACCTACAACAACATATCATTTTTTTATAGGTTGTGTTGATAAATACTTTTACAACTTTCATCTTTTTCTTCTACTCAATGAAACAGGGGATTCTGCCTCATAACATCAAACTCAAGAGTTTGGAAGAAGGCCCTCCCGTCAATGGACTGAACAATTTTATGGACTGAATGATTGTTTGGATTTGAACATTTGATTTCCTTGATGTTAAAATCAATTTCAGTTTCTTGATGAGATTAATGAGTATGCCCCTATATCAAGAAAATTTGTAGGATAAAGTGATTATGAATATGAAGATGTTGAAAAATTCACTCTGCGAATAGTTTCACACATTTGCTAATAGTAACTTCTTTCAGTGTTGTTTATTACTAATTATACGATTCCATTTTTTCAACTAATTTTTTTATTTCTTTTTTTTTTCAGGGTTTTTTTAAATAATGGTTGAGCACTTACACATTTTGAAAGATGTAGTCAGGATTTTTCACCATTGAGAAGCATACAACTATCTCCTACTTTCTGTACCATGGTTTTTGACATATAAGGTTGCCATTTGATACAGGGTGCTTAATTTATTGAAATTACAAGGTTATGCATATATAGATTTTATTGGATTTTATCTTCATTATTTTTAGCTTCATTTGATACATTTGTTTTTAGCTTCAATTGATTTTAGCTTCATTTGATACAGGTTGCCATTAGATTTTATTGGATTTTAGCTTCATTAATTCAAATGTGTTTGAAATTGAAAAATATAGAACATATTTTAAAGTTGAATTCGATACATGCATAAACAAGTCTTCTTCTTCAACAAGTGTTCCTCCTCAAAAGCCACTTTTAATAACCACACCATCAGAAGCTAGGGAATCTTATTGAGTTTAGAGGCTGAATACTATGACCCTATGTTTGATGGCATATAATTTGTTCTAGTTTGGCTTGATTGGTAAAGAGAGTACTCTTAATGGCCATAGGTGGGGGGTTTAACTCTCACACTCGATAATGAGGGGCCACTATCAAATTTAGTTATGTTCTTAGTTTATTAGTAAATTCTGATTAGTAAATTTTGCATGAATATCCAATTTATATATTCTTTTAACCAATGCGTTTAGTGCAATACGACAATCTCACTTTTACTATATGCAATCAAATAGGCTATATTATTTTCTGTAGATATGTATCTACTAACTTAGTAATAATTTAAATGTGTTTGGTTGTATTATATGAGCTCGGAGATTATTAGAAAGCTGTTGATTAGAATGTTTCTTAATACTTTGTCAAGAGAATGTTGAGGTACTCAAGACGGCCACACGAGTATGTATCTCTTCTTTATGTGTTTATTAGAATGTTGCGTTGTGCAAATAGGAAAAGCATTTCCCACAACACTTCAATGCTAAGAATGCTCAAGATATTCCCACAACACTTCACTGCCCTATTGTGCAAAATGGGGCTACAAGTGTTGTGGGATAGTGCATCACTCGGCTTTCTAAAATTCGAGGCATTCATGTCATTAATATTATAAGATACATCGCTCGATAGTTTTAATGAGCTGATCACATGCTTTTGTAAGTTCTGATTTGAGTCATGTCCATATTTCTTCTTATTTGCAATTTTGGGGACTGAAAATTAAAGGCATTAGTTTGGGGGACAAAAAATAACAGACAGTAAGATGTTTGTTTACTTTTAACTTTTTAATATATGTTTTTTAGTTTTGATCTACATAGGCAGGGGATAAATTTTATGGCGACTTCGAAGCTCCAGGCTCTGTGGAACCACCCAGCCGGACCTAAAACCATTCACTTTTAGGCACCAACTTTTAAATGGGGCATCAGCATAGCCAATATTGTTGATTTCACCAAGCCACCTGAGAAACTTTCATATCCTCAGTAAATAGCGGTTACCGCAACTGGAGTTATCTGGTCACGCTACAGCACTGTAATTACTCCGAAAAAATGGAATCTTTTTAGAGTAAATGTTGCAATGGCTGGGACGGGAATATATCAACTTTCACGAAAGATTCGGCATGATTACTTTAGTGATGAAGATGCTGTTGTTGCAAGTGAAGATGACGAAAATCTCTACAATGTATGTTTGTGCACTTTGATGGTTGAACAATTTTGACTTTCGGCTCAATCTTTTGATTTTTTGTATCATTTTGATGTTTTCATTCATGTTACAGTAAGGTTGGATGCGATGAAGTTCAAGGTCCACTGCAATCATAAATGTTAGAATTCAAGGTCCAAAGAAGCAATGAACTTTAAGACTATAGATGCTACTTTATGGCAGGTATAGTATAACGCTCTTTTTTTTATTTTTGTGTATCGTATATTACTCTGTCAACATATAAACTCTATATAATATATAAACTCTGTGCACTTTCCCATTATGTAATAATCCTCACTGATTTTCACTTTAGTCATCCTTTCTACAAGCTAATAAGGTCGTGTTATTTAAGTTTGGTTTTGAAGATCAATTTGGCATTTGTTTTATAGATCTTTATGGAAATTGCTAAAATTCAATCTATGTATATTTCACACTGTAATACTGAAATTCAGTCAATGTATGTTAATATATATGCATAAATCTAGGCATCATGCTTCTAACACTTTCAAACGTACAAATCTTTATATAGTTATTCATGTTCTCATATTCCTGTCATATATGGAAGGTGTGTCATTGTTATTTCTGTGAGAATCTAATTGCCATGGTTGTCTCACTCCTCTGTGTCACCTATGTTTTTCACCTCTGTTTTTGTATTTTCTTTTAGTTTCTATACAATGTTAATTTCTACCCCATTCTAATGTATGTTCCACACTCATTCCTCAAGTGGCAATGTCTCCGAAGTAGAAGAATTTAGACTCAATTTGTGTGTTCTTAGATATGCTAATATCTATGTTTTATCCTTATCTAAACTAATTTCGTATTCCACTGATTAATTTCTATTAGCAAGTATGTAATTTGATGTTTTTTCATTGTTTAGAAGTGGTAATGCAATTGTTATCTCTTCCTTTGTTTGTTTGAACCTCTACTCCAATAAACCAAACTCACACACGCTCAGCTCCCCTCTTATCTCCTTCCTAAGTTCCTCCCGATTCTAAACTAAACCTAGACTATCTCCTCCACCACCATCACACACGACAGCACTGCTCCCCTCCACTGCTAAACCCAAACCAGAGCTACGCTAGCGCCTCTCCTCCGCCACAGCTGCTACCCTATTCGCCCTCAAACCAGTGCTGTGTATTCAACGATTCACATCGCATAAGACAACATCAACATAACTTTCAATCAGGTAACTTTCTATCTTTTTTTTTTTTAAATTCAGTATTCAACCTGTTACTTGATGTGTATTCATTTTGATATATCACTTATAGTATTGAACGATGATAAATGGTAAATGTATTGAAAAATGATGTACTGAAAAATGATAAACGTACTGAAAAATGATTAAATGATAAACATTTTTTAGTTATACAGTTTTTTTCAACTGTTACCTGATGTGTATTCATTCTGATATTTCATTTTTTGTAGTAAATATTCATATTTTCAAATATGAACATTTATTTTAATATGGTTTCTTTAGTAACATATTTGGATGATTGCTGTAATACCCCGTATTTTTATGCTATATTAATTTGGGGATTTATTAAATTTAATGTGAGTAAATTATTTAATAAAAATCCGAAAATTAATTATGTTATAATTGTTAACGTGACGAAAGTTAGTAATTATGGGAAATTTGTTGAATATTACTAATGAGCAAAGTAATATATGATATTGATTATATTGAATGTCACGAGTGAATAAAATGACAATTTAGGAAATTTGAATCGGGACGGGCCCGTGTCGCGTCGGGACTAAATTTTGTTAAATAAAAAGTAAATATTTTATAAGTTGTTCGTATGGTCGTTTTGAGTGGGCCAACGCGTCCGGAAGGGTCGAGATAGTCAGAAAAGTGTACCCGGGGGTGTAGTTTGGGTCTCGAGGCCTTTTTAGGCCTAATTGGTACCCCGAGAGGGCATTTTAGTCATTTTACATATTTGGGTAATTAAACCCACGAAATTCAGCAACCTATATCAGCCTTTTAGGTTAGTCATTTATGGTTAGAATATTCAGAAACCCTAGTACGGCCATTGGAGAAGAGAGGGAAAGCTCTCAAGGCAATTCAAGGCCAAAAAGTCACCGGTTTGCACCGCCTCCACCACCAACGCGTAGATCGCGAGAAGAGGAACGCAACCATACTAAAATCAGCCGTAAATCAGAATACCAAAAATCCCAGGCAAGTGTTTAACTTGCTATTTTCGTTGGTGCAATCTTCATATTAGTTTAGGAATGATTAGGGGTGAATTATGTAGAAGAAAACCCAATTTGTGATAGGAAAATCCATGTAGTATTGGTTGATATGATAATTCTGGAACCCTTGCCATGTAGAGGAAAATAACCCACGAAATTTTGGTATAAATAAGAAGGAAATTCTGGGATTAAACAGATTAGAATCATGAGTTAGAGATTTTTAGGGTTCTTGAGTTTTAAATGAATTATGGCATAATAAATCCATGTTTAGTGATGAAAATTGATATGTTTTACGTTGAATATACCTGTTATAATGATGTAAGGTTAGTAGTATTAATTCTGGACGATTGAAACTTGAAAATATGGATTTGGTGAAAATTTGGAGATGAAACCCGTAACTGCAATTCTGCAGATTTTCGCAGACCTGCTTGATCGATCGATCGAGCCTAGAGCTTCGATCGATCGCAGGTTCGATCGATCGAGCCCCAAACCTCGATCGATCGACCCCTCCAGGCATACTACTATTTCCCTTTGTAAATGATTAAAAATTGAATTGTCGTGATAAAATTCTTGGGCATTCTTAGTATAATGATTTGGGAGACATAGAGGACCAGTAGGGCGTATAAATAAATGTTGGGATCATTAATATTCAACGAGAATGGTATTTATGGGATATTTACTTTAGGGTTAGTAAATTGATATACTAAAGGGTGAGGCGCGTAAGAGACTCACGTTGAAACGTAAATAGGACACCTACTGAATTTTCTACTTTGAAGGATAGAGTCCACGAGTGTCACGTAATAAGTGAGAAAACCCTTCAGGTTAAGGTTAGAGATGAAACCTTATACGTAATACTAATAATGTGAAATTTAGGATAAATGTTGTAATTATGGGTGACGAGAGGAACCTGTATTAATATGATAAAAGTGGTATATTTATATGATTGTGTGTACATATATAATATACATGTGAAAATCATGCCCACGCTACTTGCTATCCCTGAGGTTACCGCGCTGGGACAGTCTTATCTCGATGGGACCTTTATGGGGGATATTGACTTGTACCCTAGAAGATAGATGTCCTTGGTACAGGCTACCGACGTGATAGTTCAGACGGTCCTAAGAGACGCAGGCATGTGCCATCCTCTTAGAGACTTGGAATCTATTCTTCGCCTCAATTTTGTTTGTGTATGTGTTAATACAATTCGAGAGTGATTCCGATTGTATTCCCCTTAATATGAGTGATATGGGGTTTTGGATAGTAGAGTATGCCCGCACCATAGTTTAGTTGGGGTGCTGTTATAATATATATATTATACGAGTAGTTAATATATATATGAAATTCTAAAATTTGGAACTGCCTACTGTGATTTGATAAGTAGGATATGGTTGACGACTCAAATAATAAATACTTGTTTTGAGAAAGTATAATATGTCACTGGAAAACTTCATTGGTTTTATAAAGTTAAAATGGAGAACTTTGGTTAACTAATTGAAATACCCCTTTTTGAAATGGAATCATTAAATGTTGAATCTTACGAGTAATCTAAGATAAGTTAAATCATTGGGAAGATTAGTGCGATAAATGATAAGATAAAAGGTTGGGAAGGTTAGTACGATAGGCCTGCACATTAGAAGAGATGTGAGAATTTCTCAAGAGAGTGTCGCTCTAATATGTTGTTGCATTGGCCTATATCAATTTAAATACTTGCTAAACGTATTTTAAATCAAACACACTTTCGGGCTCTGACCCATTTTCTCTCTCTCTCTCTCTCTTGTATATATATATGTATGTATTACAGGTGCCCAGCCACAGGGGCGTCTTGCTTAGGATCTCTTGGAAGGAACGCGCAGCAGCTTAGGTGGGAGTTGCAGGTCTCTTGATTAGACGAACTCCTTCATTCAGAAACACTCTTAGTATTTTCATTTAGTTGAGCATGTGTAGCTCTTTCCATCATTCCGTTGCTATTGGACATTTGTATTTCAGTTATTTCCAGTATTGTTACTATGGGTTTTATTCAGTTGATGGTGTTACTTTATATTTCGTATGTTGACATTCGGTTGACGAATGTTTTAAATTAATTGGACTATGTTGCAGATATTTAATGTGGTGTGATTCTTACTTATTGAATGTTGTTAATAAAATAAAGGATTTTCTTTAAATAAAATTTGGAAAGTTATGTATGAAAATGGTTTTGACACTTAGCTTAATTATTTAGGATGTTAAATTGGAAAAATTATTTTTATCGACAGTGATGCTGAGAATGAACCAACTGTTTACCTTGATTTAATTTAATAAAGGAGTGATCGCCCGGTATTTAATTAGGCGGGGTGTCACAGGTGGTATCAGAGCATCAGGTTCTAGTGTCCTTTAGGATCTGTGCGGCCTATTATGCTTTCAGCGTTGCTTTCTTTGATTTAGAGCCCTAAATACTAGGAATGTTGTGTTCCTCTCTATACATTGGGAATTCGTGCTTCTGCAATTTTTTTATTTGAATGATGAACTCATCCAAATTTACTTAAATTTTCCGATGGACCGTCAAGGAGAACTAGCTAAAACGGTTAGGGGAGTCAACGAGCAAGATCGACTCATACCTCAGGTATCCCCAGGGATAATATCAACCGCCGAGTTAGCAGGTATTGTGGCACAAGCAGTCACCACTGCAGTTCTACAATACCAAGAACGCAGCCTACAACTTAACGGAGGCAAAAGACCTAGAGAGGTTAACCATATGCAAGTGACTAACGTTGAGAATTGTGCGGAGGCACCGAATCTGCGACAGCAAAACAATCAAGATCGAGTCAGTTCCAGAAGTAACGAGATTTATGTACAGGGACAAAAGTGTCAGGGACAACGAAGTCAGGTTCAGAATGGAATCACCAAGAGATGTTTCGGTTGTGGAATAGTGGATCACAAACGTAAATCTTGTCCGAATCAGACTGGGGATAAACTACAATCTGATCAGCAAATAATTTCGAAACTCAGCTATAAATGTGTACAACCGGGTCACAAGTGGATGGATTGTCCTCGCCCTGACATAGTTTTTCCCCAGTTATCCCCTCAAGGCCAGCAAGACCAGGGAAAAAGCAAGACTAGTCAATACCGTAAAGAAGGGAAGCAGTTTCGAAAGAGGAATAAAGTTCCAAGTCAGCAAGGCCAACACCGACAGCAGCAGGGTCAGAAGGGGAGAAACTTCGGAAGCCGATGTTTTGTGTGTGGCACACATGGCCATAAACGCCAAGATTTCCCAGAGAGTGTTAGGGCCCCACAACATCAGGGTGCCCGTAATGATCCACAGGGCCACGTTTTCCAATCGCTCTCCCAGCACCAACTCAGGTATTAGGCCTGCCAACCTTTCTAGTAGCTCCCGTGTAGCAGGGGCAGTTACAGTACAGACATATCTATGATGCTCACCAGGCAACTGCCCCACAGGCACCACCCACGATTCGGGGTATGTTTTCTATCCATGAAACTTTGGGTCGAATTTTGTATGTTACTGGGACAACGTATTGTTTTATAGCTACCAATTTTGTGAAAGCCTTAGGATTATTAGTCACAGCAGAGAGCACTGTGACATATGTAGGCTCACCACTGGGGAGTGGGTCGCTTATTTTCTTATATGCCGGGGAGTGGGGGTAGAGATGGGTAGCTTGGTATTACCTGTAGACATGGTAGTCTTAGATATGCATTAGCATGATGTTATATTCAGTATGGATTGGCTCGCCGCTTATAGAGCCATGATTGTTTGTTTCGGTGGAAGCATTGTTTTTGCCATTCCGGGGCAAGAGATGTTTGTAGTGGCGATGCCTCGCCCAGAGGGAGGCTCGACCGCTCATTTGTATTACATAGAGGAGGATACCTCTAAGGAGGTTGTGATTCCCTTAGATTCGATCCCAGTTTTCAGGGAGTATTCTGATGTGTTTCAGGAAATACCAGGCCTACCCCCCAGTCGAGAGATAGACTTTGTTATAGATTTATTGCCAGATACGAGACCTATAGCACGCGCACCGTACCGTATGGCTCCGGAAGAGATGCAAGAGCTACGAGATCAGATAGAGCAGCTATTAGGTCAGGGTTTCATTCGCAGGAATCAGATAGAGCAGCTATTAGGTCAGGGTTTCATTCGCAGGAGTATTTTCACCTTGGGGCGCTCCAGTTTTGTTTGTAAAGAAGAGAGATGGTTCACTGAGATTGTGTATGGACTACCGGGAGCTGAACAAGGTCACGATACGGAATAAATATCCGTTACCTTGAATCGATGATCTGTTCGATAAGCTGAGGGGAGCAACTTTCTTTTCGAAGATAGATCTGAGGTCGGGGTACCATCAGCTACGTATTAGGGAGCAGGATTTGTAGAAGACTGCTTTCTTGACGAGATATGGGTCCTATGAGTTCAGGGTGATGCCGTTCGGACTCACAAATGCTCCAGCCATTTTCATGGACTTGATGAACCGAGTATTCAGAGAGTTCTTGGATCAGTTTGTCATTGTCTTCATAGATGACAACTTGATATATTCACACTTCGAGGAGGAGCATGCCGAGCACTTGAGGCAGGTTATTCAGACTCTGCGAGAGCATCAGTTGTATGCTAAGTATGAGAAGTGTGGATTCTGGTTGCGAGAGGTACAGTTCTTGGGGCATGTTGTTTCTGAGCAGGGGATAGCAGTCGACCCGAGTAAAGTATCAGCGGTGAGGGAGTGGGGACAGCCCACGACACCGACAGAAGTGCGTAGTTTCTTGGGGTTAGCTGGTTACTACAGGAGATTCATTCGAGGATTCTCCAAAATAGCGGGTCCATTGACCAATCTGACTCGCGAGGGGGTACCATATGTTTGGGATGACGCTTGTCAGTTGGCTTTCGACGAACTGAAAGACAATCTTACTTCAGTGCCAATCCTTGCGTTACCGCAGCCGGGTATGGAGTACCTGGTTTACACCGATGTGTCCTTACGGGGACTTGGGGGAGTACTTAAGCAGGAAGAGAAGGCTATAGCTTTTGCCTCCCGCAAGCTTAAGCCACATGAGAAGAATTACCCCACCCACGACCTGGAGTTAGCAGCGGTCGTTTTTGCATTGAGGATATGGAGGCACTATTTGTTGGGAGAGAAATTCTGTTTGTTCACAGACCACAAGTCGTTGCAGTACCTGTTCACTCAGCGAGAGCTGAATATGCGTGAGCGCATATGGCTAGAGTTTGTGAAGGACTACCAGTTCGACATACACTATCATCCGGGAAAGGCCAACGTAGTTGCTGATGCGTTGAGTCGTAGACCGGTAGACGAGGTAGCAGATGTCTGGAAAGCAAAGTGGAAGGAGTTAGGTCACCAGGACGCGGTAGCACGCTCTTTTATATACGTGATGTCAGTCACACCCGAGATTGTTACGAGGGTGATATAGGCACAGACCACAGACCCGTTTTGCCAGGAGCAGATTGTGCGACTTCTAGCCGAGGGTGCTGAGTCCTATTCTGTTAGTTCTGATGGAGGTTTGCGGTTTAATGGGAGATTAGTGGTTCCAGAAGGAGCAGAATTACGTCATACAGTGATGACTCATTCTCACGGGTCCCGATTTGCAGTACATCCTGGAGGAGATAAGATGTACCAGGATATGAGGAGGCAATACTGGTGGAGTGGGATGAAGAAGGACATTGCTGAGTTCATGTCCAAGTGTTCTACCTGCCAGCTGGTAAAGGTGGACCACCAGAAACCGTCAGGATTGCTTCAGCCATTGGAAGTACCCGCGTGGAAGTGGGAGAGTATTTCCATGGATTTTATTACAGGGTTGCCTACAACACAGCGGGGCCACGATTCTATCTGGGTGATTGTAGACCGTTTGACCAAGGTGGCTCATTTTCTTCCGGTGCGGACAGATTACACCACGGGTCAGTATGCTCAGTTGTTCATCGCTGAGATTGTCAGACTACACGGGGTGCCCCTGAATATTGTATCAGATAGAGACAAGATTTTTGTGTCACATTTTTGGGAAAGCTTTCAGGAGGCTATGGGTACTGAGTTGAGGCTGAGTTTAGCTTACCACCCACAGACAGATGGACAGACAGAGCGTACTAATCAGATGTTAGAGGATATGCTACGCATGTGTGTTCTCGATTTTGGAGGAGGCTGGGAGCCACATCTTCCACTGGTAGAGTGTGCCTATAATAACTCTTATCAGTTCACGATTGGCATGGCTCCATTTGAGGCTTTGTACGGCAGGCCTTATCGTTCCCCAGCTTGTTGGCTCGAAGTGGGGGATAACAAGTTGCTAGGACCAGAGGTGATTCAGGAGACCTCCGCGAGGATTGAGATGATCAGGAGTCGTATTCGAGTAGCCTAGGACAGGCAGAAGAGCTACGCCGATGCGAAACGGTTCTTCCGGGAGTTTAGTGTGGGGGAGCAAGTGTTATTGCGTGTATCTCCTATGAAGGGAGTGATGAGGTTCGGGAAGAAGGGGAAGTTGGCTCCGAGGTACGTGGGACCATTTCCCATCATCGAGAGGATTGGGCCGGTTGCATACAGGTTGGGACTGCCAGAGTATTTACATCGCATCCACGATGTATTCCACGTCTCGTCTTTGAGACGATATCTTCGGGATGATATGGCCCATACTCACATTGCGATAGATGAGATCGACTTACAACCTGATAGCTCTTACGAGGAGAGACCGGTGGCTATCCTAGACTATAGTGAGAGGAGATTGAGGTCGAAGATAGTTCCACTTGTGCGGGTCTAGTGGGAGCATCAAAATGTGGAGGAATCCACTTGGGAGCGCGAGGCAGATATACGCGAGAGATATACAGAGTTGTTTTTATCAGGTATGACGTATTTTCCGAATTTCGGGACAAAATTCCATTATTAGGGGGGAAGTATGTAATACCTCGTATTTTTATGCTATATTAATTTGGGGATTTATTAAATTTAATGTGACTAAATTATTTAATAAAAATCCGGAAATTAATTATGTTATAATTATTAACGTGACGAAAGTTAGTAATTATAGGAAATTTGTTGAATATTACTAATGAGCAAAGTAATATATGATATTGATTATATTGAATGTCACGAGTGAATAAAATGACAATTTAGGAAATTTGAATCGGGACGCGCCCGTGTCGCGTCGGGACTAAATTTTGTTAAATAAAAAGTGAATATTTTATAAGTTGTTCGTATGGTCGTTTTGAGTGCGCCAACGCGTCCGGAAGGGTCGAGATAGTCAGAAAAGTGTACCCGGGGGTGTAGTTTGGGTCTCAAGGCGTTTTTAGGCCTAATTGGTACCCCGGGAGGGCATTTTAGTCATTTTACATATTTGGGTAATTAAACCCACGAAATTCAGCAACCTATATCAGCCTTTTAGGTTAGTCATTTATGGTTAGAATATTCAGAAACCCTAGTACGGACATTGGAGAAGAGAGGGAAAGCTCTCAAGGCAATTCAAGGCCAAAAAGTCACCGGTTTGCACCGCCGCCACCACCAACGCGTAGATCGCGAGAAGAGGAACGTAACCATACTAAAATCAGCCGTAAATCAGAATACCAAAAATCCCAGGCAAGTTTTTAACTTGCTATTTTCGTTGGTGCAATCTTCATATTAGTTTAGGAATGATTAGGGGTGAATTATGTAGAAGAAAACCCAATTTGTGATAGGAAAATCCATGTAGTATTGGTTGATATGATAATTCTGGAACCCTTGCCATGTAGAGGAAAATAACCCACGAAATTTTGGTATAAATAAGAAGGAAATTCTGGGATTAAACAGATTAGAATCATGAGTTAGAGATTTTTAGGGTTCTTCAGTTTTAAATGAATTATGGCATAATAAATCCATGTTTAGTGATGAAAATTGATATGTTTTACGTTGAATATACCTGTTATGATGATGTAAGGTTCGATCGATCGAGCCCCAAACCTCGATCGATCGACCCCTCCTGGCATACTACTATTTCCCTTTGTAAATGATTAAAAATTGAATTGTCGTGATAAAATTCTTGGGCATTCTTAGTATAATGATTTGGGAGACAGAGAGGACCAGTAGGGCGTATAAATAAATGTTGGGATCATTAATATTCGTCGAGAATGGTATTTATGGGATATTTACTTTAGGGTTAGTAAATTGATATACTAAAGGGTGAGGCACGTAAGAGACTCACGTTGAAACGTAAATAGGACACCTATTGAATTTTCTACTTGGAAGGATAGAGTCCACGAGTGTCACGTAATAGGTGAGAAAACCCTTCGAGTTAAGGTTAGAGATGAAACCTTATACGTAATACTAATAATGTGAAATTTAGGATAAATGTTGTAATTATGGGTGACGAGAGGAACCTGTATTAATATGATAAAACTGGTATATTTATATGATTGTGTGTACATATATAATATACATGTGAAAATCATGCCCACGCTACTTGCTATCCCTGAGGTTACCGCGCTGGGACAGCCTTATCTCGATGGGACCTTTATGGGAGATATTGACTTGTACCCTAGAAGATAGATGTCCTTGGTATAAGCTATCGACGTGATAGTTCAGAGGGTCCTAAGAGACGCAGGCATGTGCCATCCTCTTAGAGAGTTGGAATCTATTCTTCGCCTCAATTCTGTTTTTGTATGTGTTAATACAATTCGAGAGTGATTTCGATTGTATTCCCCTTAATATGAGTGATATGGGGTTTTGGATAGTAGAGTATGCCCGCACCATAGTTTAGTTGGGGTGCTGTTGTAATATATATATTATACGAGTAGTTAATATATATATGAAATTCTGAAATTTGGAACTGCCTACTGTGATTTGATAAGTAGGATATGGTTGATGACTCAAATAATAAATACTTGTTTTGAGAAAGTATAATATGTCACTAGAAAACTTCATTGATTTTATAAAGTTAAAATGGAGAGCTTTGGTTAACTAATTGAAATACCCCTTTTTGAAATGGAATCGTTAAATGTTGAATCTTACGAGTAATCTAAGATAAGTTAAATCATTTGGAAGATTAGTGCGATAAATGGTAAGATAAAAGGTTGGGAAGGTTAGTACGATAGGCGTGCACATTAGAAGAGAGGTGAGAATTTCTCAAGAGAGTGTCGCTCTAATATGTTATTGCATTGGCCTGTATCAATTTAAATACTTGCTAAACGTATTTTAAATCAAACACACTTTCGGGCTCTGACCCGTTTTCTCTCTCTCTCTCTCTCTCTCTCTTGTATATATATGTATGTATTACAGGTGCCCAGCCACAGGGGCGTCTTGCTTAGGATCTCTTGGAAGGAATGCGCTGCAGCTTAGGTGGGAGTTGCAGGTCTCTTGATCAGACGAATTCGTTCATTCAGATCCACTCTTAGTATTTTCATTTAGTTGAGCATGTGTAGCTCTTTCCATCATTCCGTTGCTATTGGACATTTGTATTTCAGTTATTTCCAATATTGTTACTATGGGTTTTATTCTGTTGATGGTGTTACTTTATATTTTGCATGTTGACATTCGGTTGACGAATGTTTTAAATTAATTGGACTATGTTGCAGATATTTAATGAGGTGTGATTCTTACTTATTGAATGTTGTTAATAAAATAAAGGATTTTCGTTAAATAAAATTTGGAAATTTATGTATGAAAATGGTTTTGACACTTAGCTTAATTATTTAGGGTGTTAAATTGGAAAAATTATTTTTATCGACAGTGATGCTGAGAATGAACCAACTGTTTACCTTGATTTAATTTAATAAATGAGTGATCGCCCGGTATTTAATTAGGAGGGGTGTCACAATTGCTTCATATTATCTTTAAATCATTGTGGCATTAACTTTCTGTTTGGTTACTGTAATTTTTTTATTCAGTTTTTTTATGGTTTTCAACATCCTAAATATATACGAGTGAGGCAATTTCAATGTCTAAGTTATCTAATTAGCAAAGGTAATGGGATAAATATAATGCTTAAATTATTTAATTAGTAAAATTTTCAGGTATGTGCATTCGAAGTGCTTATCAGATTGCCCTAGGTACATGCATGCCAAACTATCCAATCTTTGACCATGCTAAACTAATCAATCTTTTCTCATGTTTTAATTCATGTTTTTGTCGCAAACCACATTTGGCTCGGACACTGAGGTTCTTTGGAATTATCCGAGGCTGCTAAAGTCTGGTCCTATTTACAAATTCCCTTTATGGACGGAAAGTTATGTATTGTGGTCGCCAGTAGGGACCTACCTAGCTACAGTTCATAGGTAGGGTGTGGTTTGAGGTTGTGCCTCTTACCTTTAATCAACTTATGTGTTATGCTCATCCACATATTCATTGGTGCTTGAGTGTTCATGTATTTGACTCACTTATTTCAAGATTGTTAATATTTCCTTTTAATATTTTTTGGGATGATATATATTTTCAGGTTTCAATATAGATGAAATACAACTGTTACTGGCCTAATTCAGCAGAGCACATCATCTACGATCTAAAATAATTGGTTGATTGGGTTCGAGACCAGAGGAAGTTGAAACTCAAGACTTCTACCTATTCGTATGCGACTCGGCTGAAGAAATTTATCCATTATGATTTTCAACTAATTATATATTGTATACAAGTTTGTATTAGAGAAGATGAGCGTATAAACCGTGAATTCTTCAACATCGATGAATGTTTGGGCCATCTAAAGTTTAGATAAGATGTAATAGAACCATAATCCTCTAAATTTTGAGTTTAAAAGGAGATTGGTTTTTCTAAGTGTTATTCTATATTTCAAACTCCATTCAAATGGATATTTACTTTCTGTACATTTCGACTTTATTAAGTGAAAGGGGAATTGCTTTCATTAACCGGTTATTAACATGTGTAGGTTTAATACAAACCTACATTTCGGCTTTAACATTGCGTTCATTAACCGGTTATTAACATGTTGTTGATATGGTACTATACCTTGACATATTTGGGTATGTTTTGATTTTATCTACCATACTACATCTGCTAAATCTGCTATACTACATCTTATATACAATTTTGTGGAGATACTGTGTCTGCTACATCTAATATACTACATCTGATTCATCTGCTATACATTAGGATATAGCGTTTTCCCTATGATGTTAAAGTTATTTTATTCTTCATATATTTGTACATATTGATAATAGTACACTAAATTTGATGTTAATGTTTTTTTTTTCATAAGATGTAAATCATTCCATTTGTTTGGATGTTAAAGTTATTTACATTGTAGGCATGACATTCCATTTGTTTGGATTCATTGTGATGAAGGAAAAATCTACA
Organism: Sambucus nigra; assembly: GCA_949130495.1. Taxonomy (NCBI): domain Eukaryota; kingdom Viridiplantae; phylum Streptophyta; class Magnoliopsida; order Dipsacales; family Adoxaceae; genus Sambucus; species Sambucus nigra. The sequence goes on along the minus strand of OX422219.1, from coordinate 376,379,636 downwards.
CTGTAATGTAGACTTTCTTACTGTGTAGACTTCAACTTCCAACTTGGTCCAAATTAAACACAAAGTCTACAGTGTAGACTATGATGAAGGAAAAATCTACAGTGTAGAATTCCGTACAGTGTTGACTTTCTTACAGGCAAAATCTACAGTGTGATGAAGGAAAAATCTACACAAAGTCTACAGGTTAACTTTCTTATAGTGTACTGTGATGAAGGCAAAATCTACAGTGTAGATTTACAGTGTTTAATTGTGTTGAAGGAAAAATCGTAATTTTTCCTTCATTACAAATTGTGATGAAGGCAAAATCACAGGTTTGTATTCTTTCTTACGACTCTGCGCAAGACAGGCTCGCCAACTATCCTAGGTAGAAATTTATGCCTCATCGAGTTTGTGATGAAAGAAAAATCATCACAAACCTGTGAAAACAAACTTGTGCCTTTGTTGGAAATTTTTTCCGTTTTTTGAAAACAAACTTGCGATTTTTTTCCGTTTTGCAATTATGCACTTTCGAAATTTTCTTCGTTTTTCGATTATATACTTTGAAAATTTCTAGCGTGCCTTCAGGCACGGGCATACACTATATATATATATATACGCGGTCGGTTCCTACGACTCACATTGATACCGTGTGAGATGTTCGTGACTCTTACGGGACCGTTTTGTGTTTTCACCATTCGATGGCATGTTTTTATGCTTCAGTCTAACTTTTTGCAAATTTACATCACACACTCAAATCGGGAGCCCTGTGACTACGCGGTCGGTTCCTATGAGTCGCATTGGTCCCGTACGAGGTGTTCGTGACTCTTACAGGACCGTTTTGTGTTTGTTCTACGTTTTCACCCTTCGATTGCATGTTTTTATTCTTAAGTCTAACTTTTTGCAAATTTATATCGTACACCCAAACCGGGAGTTCCGTGAGTACACGATCGGTTCCTACGACTTACAATGGTCTCGTGCGAGATGTTCGTGACTCTTGCGGGACCGTTTCGTGGGTGTCTTACGTTTTCACCCTTCGATGGCATCTTTTTTATTCTCAAGTATAACTTTTTGCAAATTTACGTCGTAGACTCAAATCGGGATCCCTGTGACTACCCGTTCCGTTCCTATTATTCACATTGGTCCCGTGCAAGGTGTTCGTGACTCTTACGGGACCTTTTTGTGGTTGTTTTACGTTTTCACCCTTCAATGGTATGTTTTTATGCTTAAGTCTAATTTTTTGTAAATTTACGTTGTACACTCCAACCGGGAGCGCCGTGACTACGCGGTCGGTCCCTACGAGTTACATTTGTCCCGTGCGAAGTTTTCGTGACTCTTACGGGGCCGTTTTAAGGTTGTTTTACATTTTCACCCTTCGATGGCATGCAAGTCTAACTTTTTGCAAATTTATGTCGTACACTCAAATTGGGAGCCCCGTGACTACGTTGTCGGTTCTTACAAGTCACATTGGTCCCGTGCGAGGTGTTTGTAACTCTTACCGAACCGTTTAGTGGCTATTTTAGGTTTTCACCCTTCGATGGCTTATTTTTATGCTCATGTCCAAATTTTTTTCAAATTTGCGTAGTACACTTAATCCGGAAGCCCCGTTTCTATGCGGTTTGTTCCTATGAGTCACATTAGTCCCGTGCGAGGTGTTCGTGACTCTTACGGGACCGTTTTGTGTTTGTTGTATGTTTTCACCCTTCGATGGCATGTTTTTATGCTCAAGTCTAATTTTTTTTATAAATTTACTTCGTACACTCTATCTGAGAGCCCCGTGACTACGCAATCGGTTCCTATGAGTTACATTAGTCCCGTGCGAGGTGTTCGTGACTCTTACCGGGCCGTTTTATGGATCTTTTACATTTTCACCCTTCGATGGCATATTTTTATGCTTAAGTCTAACTTTTTGCAGCTACGAGTCACATTGGTCCCGTGCGAGGGGTTCGTGACTCTTACGGGACCGTTTTAATGCTCTTTTACGTTTTCACCCTTCGATGGCATGTTTTTATGCTTAAGTCTAATTTCTATCAAATTTTCGTCATACACTCAAATCGGGAGCCCCGTGACTACGCGGTTGGTTCCTAAGAGTCACATTGGTCCCGTGCGAGGTCTTCGTGACTCTTACGGGACCATTTTTTGTTTGTTTTGCGTTTTCAACCTTCGATGGCATATTTTTATGCTTTAAGTCTAATTTTTTTCAAATTTACACAGTACACTCCAACCGGGAGCCTCATGACTATGCGGTCGGTTCCTACGAGTAACATTGGTCTCGTGCAAGGTGTTCGTGACTCTTACCGAACCATTTTAAGGTTGTTTTACATTTTCACCCTTCGATCGCATGTTTTATGCTTAAGTTTATTTTTTTGCAAATTTTCGTCATACATACAACCTAGGAGCCCCGTGACTAGGCAATCGGTTCCTACGAGTCACATTGGTCCCGTGAAAGGTGTTCGTGACTCTTACGGAACCATTTTAAGGTTATTTTACGTTTTCACCCTTCGATGGCATGTTTTTATGCTTAAGTCTAATTTTTTGCAAATTTACATCGTACACTCAAATCGGGAGCCCCATGACTAAGCGATCGGTTCCTACGAGTCACATTGGTCCCGTGTGAGGGGTTCATGACTCTTACTGGATCGTTTTAAGGCTGTTTTATATTTTCACCCTTCGATGGCATGTTTTTATGCTCAAGTCTAATTTTTTTGCATATTTACGCCGTACACTCTAAACGGGAGCCCAGTGACTACGCAGTTGGTTCCTATGAGTTACATTAGTCCCGTGCAAGGTTTTCGTGACTCTTACCGGACCGTTTTATGGTTGTTTTATGTTTTCACCCTTCGATGGCATATTTTTATGCTTAAGTCTATTTTTTTGAAAATTTACGTCATATAGTCAAACCGGGAGCCCCGTGACTACGCGGTCAGTTCGTATGAGTCACATTGGTCCCGTGCGAGGGGTCCGTGACTCTTACAGGATCATTTTAAGGCTGTTTTAAGTTTTTACTCTTCGATGGCATGTTTTCATGATTAAGTCTAATTTTTATCAAATTTACGTCGTACACTCAAACTGGGATCCCCGTGACTACGCGGACGATTCCTACGAGTCACATTGGTCTCGTGCGAGGTGTTCGTGACTCTTATGAAACCGTTTTGTGTTTGTTTTACATTTTCATCGTTCAATGGCATGTTTTTATGTTTTAAGTCTAATTTTTTTCAAATTTATGTCGTACACTCCAATCGGGAGCCTCGTGACTATGCGGTCAGTTCCTACGAGTTAAATTGGTCCCGTGCGAGGTGTTCGTGACTCTTATGGGACCGTTTTAAGGCAGTTTTATGTTTTCACCCTTCGATGGTATATTTTTATGCTTAAGTTTATTTTTTATAAATTTACGTTGTACACTCAAATCGGGAGCCCCATGACTACGTGGTCAGTTCCTATGATTCACATTAGTCCCGTGCGAGGTGTTCGTGACTCTTACGGGATCGTTTTGTGCTTGTTTTACATTTTCAATCTTCGATGGCATGTGTTTATGCTTAAGTCTAATTTTTTGAAATTTACATCCTACACTCAAATCGGGAGTGCCGTGACTGCACGCTCAGTTCCTACGACTTACATTGGTCCCGTGCGAGATGTTCGTGACTCTTACATGACCATTTTGTGGTTGTTTTACGTTTTCACCCTTCGATGGCATCGTTTTTATTCTCAAGTCTAACTTTTTGCAAATTTACGTCATACACTCAAACTAGGATCCCTGTGACTATCCGGTCGGTTCCTATGAGTCACATTGGTCCCGTGCGAGGTGTTCGTGACTCTTACCGGACCGTTTTATGGTTGTTTTACATTGTCACCCTTCGATGGCATGTTTTTATGCTCAAGTCTAATTTTTTGGAAATTTGCGTCGTATACTCAAACCGGGTGCCCGTGACTACGCAGTCGGTTCCTACGAGTCATATTGGTCCCGTGCGACAAGTGAATAAGATGAGCGATCACAAATTGCAAACCCAAGAATAACTTTCGAGCCATGACTAATTTGTATTCCCATTTTCACATCTCTCCTATTCATCTCGGACTAATCAAGAATATCTTTAAGCTAATAAACAAATGGTTACCAATTTGTTTAATGTGAACCATTGCAGAGAAATTGACACGCCTTAAACCTAGAAAGTGACAATCCATTGGATAATGCCTTCTTTTTCTAGTGTTCACCCTAACTATTCTTTGTTCAAAAGTTATGTACTCCCCCCCCCCCCCCCCCAACTGGAAGTGACAAAAAACAAATGCGCCAATAATACCCTAGCTATAGGGGGCACAAAAGAATTAAAATTACGGTGTTTAGACATAAATAGGATCCAAATCCAAAATAATTAAAAACATTTAATCAATGCATATTTAACCTTAAAATAATGTTCATCATAGGTCTATCCATTACCTAGATATTTTGTTACACCCAACGCCAATCAGAACCTTCTCTATGCCAACAGCGATGCAATTTCAGATTATGTTTGATAGTAGTTCGACCCCAACATCAATGTATCCTATGACAGTGAAAAAAAAATGAATTTTATGCAAACAGTTATGTTCAATTAAAAAATGGTAGAACCAAAAAAACAAATTCAAAACCAATGGAAGAAAACTAGAGCTTGTTCAAAAGGGACTATTTGTTTCTTTTAACCCCCAGCCCGGTCTCCACCGCATACTATTTAGGATTTACTTTTTTTGACATAAATATATACATACACACACATACAATCTATACTTATTTTTTTGACATAAATCTATGCACACACATACAATCTATACGTACACACACATACAATATAGGGTTTATTGACAAAAAAATAATTTATTTGTTCACAGTTACACACATAAACATACATATACACATAAATTTATACACACACACATACATATAAACATAAATCTATACATACACACACATACACACATACAAACATAAATCTACACATACATACTCCTCCGCGACCAAGCTTGGAAGGAATTAAAATTACGGGGTTTAGACATAAATATGATCCAAACCCAAAATAATTAAAAAATTGAATGCATGCATATTTAACCTTAAAATAAAGTTCATCATATGTCTATCCAATACCTGGATATTTTGTTACACCCAATGCCAATCAGAATCTTCTCTATGCCAGTAGTGATGCAATTTCAGATTATGTTTGATAGTAGTTCGACCCCAACATCAATGTATCCTATGATAGTGAAAAAATAATGAATTTTATGCAAACAGTTATGTTCAATTAAAAAAATGATAGAACCAAAAAAACAAATTCAAAACCAAAGGAAGAAAACCAGAGCTTGTTCAAAAGTGACTATTTGTTGCTTCTAACCCCCAACCCGGTCTCCACCGTCTCCACCGCATACTATTTAGGGTTTACTAAACCCTAATATTATTTTGACATAAATCTATACATACACCCACACCCACATACAATCTATACATACACACACATACAATATAGGGTTTATTGACAAAAAAATAATTTATTTGTTCATAGTTACACACATAAACATACATATACACATAAATCTACACACACACACACACACACACACACATATAAACATAAATCTATACATACACACACATACACACATACAAACGTAAATCTACACATACATACCCCAAAATTAGGGCTTTAGATAGAAATCAGGAAATCCAAATGAAATCAAAAAGAATCAATACATACCGGGGTTAATCCAAATGCAAACCAACTGAAATCGCTTAACCCTTGCAAATCCAACCGAAATCTAACTCAAAATCGCACTGAGAAGCAGTGGCTTTACTCTAAATGAACTAAGAAGCAGAGGGGCGGGTCTTTTCTTTTTTTAAGACCTGGGACTAGTCACGGCCAATAGCCGTGAACCCATACCTGCGACCCTTAAAACGAAGGTAAGGCAGAGTTGGGTTCTTCAGACCTGGTCACGGCATAGAGCCGTGACCCACTATGCGCGACCTTTTTTCATACTTGATTGAGGTGTGGTCATGGCCCATAGCCGTGACCCATACCAAGAAATGGTCATGGCTTCTCATTCCCACATACGGACCAAAATGATGATGCTGGAAACAGCACCACCCTTCAAGGTGTTTGTAAGCTCACTTCAGTGTTAACAATGGCAGTATGAGAGTAAATGTATGTATAGTAGAAGGAGGTGAGGAGAAGAGGTATAATACCGAAATATAAGTGGCTCAGTCAATCTGGCCTACATCCACTGTGAAGGTGTGTGGTTAATATCATTGTATGAGGGCTCTAATGGCTATAGATACAAACTCTCAAGCTTTCTATCTCCACTGTGTATTTGGACAGAGTTTCAGCTACGGTTGTTAATTTTGGATCCTTATCCATATAGGATAAGGCATATATATATATAGTTTGGGGGGTGTAATGCGCCCCCTTTGCATGCAATGAGCATGTGTGTGTTAATCTAGCCAATCTGATGAAGACATTTGTCACTGTCACATGTAGAGAATGATGACGAAATATTCCCCCACGTGAGGGGATTGATTTCTTATAACTGATTGTGTACATGTGTTCCCAGCAACTCATATGCGAATAAAGGCTCGACTATCTGTGATTGGTACCAACCTGAGCCTGGAAGAGCACGAGGTTGGTGAAGTCTCGCTAATGCCCCATCCGAGATAATTCATAATGGCCTCGACTCATGTGAAGCCGAGGTAAGACCAATAGAGTCATAATGTCGGCTTGGGCCGAGGTTATGCAGGAGCAGGTTTGGAACATCGGATGATTCTCAGTCGAGGTTGGCTATGATGCTATAGACCTTTCAACCTCGGCTTGCACCCAGCCTAGGTTGCCAATCCTAGATCAGCTGATGAATGACTGCCCCCACGAATCACGAAGACGTCAACTACTTTTTGACTGTAAGGTAACTAGTAACGTCGGCCATGGACGACCTTGCTTAGGACGAGATCCTTGGTTGCCAATTTGAGCCCCTTCTAACCTCGGCCATCTCCCTGGCCGAGGTTGATGTCTCTGAGCTGTTGGGTATATTTAGGGCATATCAATCACCCCTAGCCCTTAGTTACATGTGGGAACAGGTGACTATGGGGTGTACAACTCCGAGGTATTTCTTCTTTGTGCCAATATTCCTTTGACATTTGTCAATGACTAAAGTGGATGGTGTGCCAGGCAAGCTCAATGATTGCAGTCTTTTGGGCTCCCAAGGCAATGATGGGCCTTGGGATGCGTGCAAGAGAATATCGAGGGTTAAAACCCTTTTTCCTTTCCATCTTCTTCATTTCCTCACTTTTTCGCTTTTTGTTTCTTTTGCAACTCTCTCTTCCAGAGCTTGACCAAGAGTGTTTTGGTGGATTTTTCTTACTGTCCTTCTTATTCTTCTCCTCGCATTCCATCAGGTATTATCTTATCACTTCTTCTTATCCATTTTTCCAGCCTTTAATTCTTATTTTTGCATTTTTCGGCGAGTTTAAGAGTCTTTCGGTCTGTTTGTGTGTTTTTCGGCGACTTTAAAAGTTTTCCAGTGCCTTTGTTCTTGGCTATTTTTCGCTCAAAGTTAATAGTTTGATCCTTAGTCAAGTCCAGTCGAGTTGTTTGTTCCTGGTTTAATAACCCAAAGTGTTAGGTCATCCTCCTATGCTCATACCTCTTTATCAGCTTGTGGAAGAATTCCCTTCTCTTAGAGAGAAGACTTTGGGAGAGATTAGGCACATAGAGTGAGCCCAAGAGGAAGCTCATAGGACTGAGGCCTTCCCCCTCAGACCTATCTTTCCACCCCCTCTGAAGGTAATATACCATGAGCCACCCGAGCCGATTACCCAAGTAGAGGTCCCAGTTGAACCTTCTCCCATGTCTAAGTTTGAGTCGTCCACATCAGACCCTATGTCTGTGGATTCTTTTTAAGAGGCCATGGAGTTTTCCATTCGATAGGATTAGGTCCCTGACCAGGCCGAGGTTTCGAGCCGCGTATCGTCCCATAATGAGTCTAGCACATCTCGAACTTCTTCAGATGTTGAAGTTGTAGAACCAAATGTAGCTATTCTTCCTCCCATTGATGTTGTCCCCTTATCAGCTGCCACAGGGGTTGAGTTTGCTCAGAGGTTCCCTGAAGGTAATCCCTCGTCTGCTCCAGCCGACGTTGACCGAGACGAGGATGAGGAGACTGAGAGAGATGTTGACACCTCAGAGGCAGCCGAGATAGAAAGCACTGTCAGCAAACTTGACCTCTTAGCCTTCAGACATCTATATTCCATAGGTCCCTCCATAACACTTAGAAGACCTATGAGGGACGAGAGACCTTTCGGCGGTCGTGATGGTGAGATCTGCTTGTATGAGCAGATGTTCAAGTTAGGATTTTATCTTCCCATCCACCCAATTATCAGGGCCATCCTGTCCTATATTAACTTATCTCCTTCCCAGTTATCCCCTAACGCCTGGAGGGTGATAATTGGAGCAATAATTTTATGGAGGGTAGTCCACCATTCAAACCTTCCTGTCCAGGTCTTCTCTGGATGCTACATCCCTTCCTTTACTAGGAACCATCCGAGCTATTACCACTTTTTAGCTCGAAAGTCAACTAAGAAGATGTTGCAGGTTACCCAAACTTCAAATCACAATTGGAAACCGCGATATTTCTTTATTTTAGGGGCATGGGAATTTGGTCCCTGTGTCCCCTCTTCGAACATAGAGCCGAGGATACCCCTGAGCTGGGTCAAGGTGTCAATGACTACCAGGGACGACCCTGGGCTAAGCCAAAATAATCTTCAAAAAGTAAAAGACCTTCAAGATTAGGGGGAGCATGGTCTGTTGGTCAAGTTTGAACATCTGATGACCCCCTATTATCTCTCTGAGACTGGTCTTGGGGGGAGTCCTCTGACTGATCTCCGTAAGTTCTTATTTTATTATCTCAACAAGTTAAACCTATGAATTTTTATGTCTCTGATCTTCTAACTCAGACATTTCCATTTGCAGAACGCCCTGAAGGCATCTCAGACGATATCAGGGAGATGTCTGCCCCAAGTCTTACAAAGTTGGTAAAGAAGGCAGGCCTAAATGCACCCCCTCCTCCCCCACCAAAGCAGAGTGTCGGCACGTCTAAGGCCGACACTACAAAGAAGAGGAAAACTACAACCTCTACCCTTGAGGATCAGAGGCCAAGTAAAGCCCAAAAGGCCATCCCCATATCCTCTGGTGACGCATTGACTTCTCGTCTGGAGCAGTTGAAAATTAATGATAGTATAATTGGTCATAGTGTGCTGGCGTTGGATTCCATCGGCTCTGCTATGATCGATGCTGACAAACATTTTTGTCGCTCCATGGATACTCCCCTGCTGGTTGAGTTTGGTCTTCACATGTCTATTTAGGTAAAATTTGAATTTTAGTTTAATTCCGAAGTGTAACCTCTGCTTTGAATTTGAACTTATACATTTTATTTCTTGATTTTCAGGGCATCATTTCTATGCACCATCTTGTCAACTGGACTCTAAAGAAGTTGCCCCTCATCGATAAGGGCAAAGAGAACGAGAAGGTGCAAGACTCTCTGAATGCAGAGGTGGATCGTCTAAAGTCTGCCTTTGAAGGGTCTGACAAGAAGGTCAATCAATTAGAGAAAGAGATCTCCAAGCTTAAGAAGGAACACACCTCTGCTCTAAAAGCCTAGGACGACGTTCTCTAGCAAAAGGTTGATGCTGCAGTGAAATTTTCCATTAGGGATGCTTCTGAGGGGATTCTAGCTGATTACAAAGTCTCTGATGAATTCATCAGCTTTGGCTTTGAATACCTCGAAAGAGGTATTAAGGCCACTGGCAAATGGGCGGCCGCTAAGGAGAAGGAGTCAGGGCGCTTGTCAGCCTCTGAATTTATTGGTCTGGGCTTTGCCAACCCTCAATTTGCTCAGGCCCTTCAAGAGGTTGAGAAAGAAGATGCATCCCCTGCAGAGACTGCACCACTGGATGTTACAGAGATTGAAGGCGCCAACCTCTGAGATGATGGGACCGAGGTGACCAACATCGACTAAGGGAATGAGGCCGAGGATACCCACACTGTAGCTGCAGACCCTTAGGCCATTTTTGTGAATCTTTTTGTAACTTTTTATTATGCATTCCAAACTGGAACCTCTGATTGCACACTCAGTTACCTTGTAACTTGTAACTCTGTCCATATCAACCTCTGAGGAGTTCTTTATTTCTTTATTTGATGAATGTTCTTTGAATGATTGTCTTTGTCATGCAATGTGTGTTCAAGTCTGAAGTCTTAATACAATGATGCCCTTATAAAACCAAATTAATGGGGTCTAAGGTCTGAGGTCATCCAAGTATGATGTCTTACCTCAGACCTTGTCTCCAAATCATGATGTTATAAGGTCTGAGGTCATCACATAAGATGTTATCCCCATAAATAAATTTTCACCAAATTATGATGTTATAAGGTCTGAGGTCATCACATAAGATGTTATCCCCATAAATAATTTTTCACCAAATTAGGATGTCTAAGGTATGAGGTCATCCAAGTATGATGTCTTACCTCAGACCTTCTCATCAAATCATGATGTTATAAGGTCTAAGGTCATCACATAAGATGTCTTACCTCATACCTTATCACCAAATCATGATGTTATAAGGTCTGAGGTCATCAACTAAGATGTTATCCCCATAAATAATTTTTCACCAAATTACTGATGTCTAAGGTTTGAGGTCATCCAAGTATGATGTCTTACCTCAGACCTTATCACCAAATCATGATGTTATAATTTTTCAGGTCATCACATAAGATGTTATCCCCATAAATAATTTTTCACCAAATTATGATGTTATAGGTCTGAGGTCATCCAAGTATGATGTCTTACCTCAGACCTTGTCACCAAATCATGATGTTATAAGGTCTGAGTTCATCACATAAGTTGTTATCCCCCTAAATAATTTTTCACCAAATTATGATGTTATAAGGTCTGAGGTTATCACATAAGATGTTATCCCCATAAATAATTTTTCACCAAATTATGATGTCTAAGGTTTGAGGTCATCCAAGTATGATGTCTTACCTCAGACCTTGTCACCAAATCATGATGTTGTAAGGCCTGAGTTCATCACATAAGATGTTATCCCCCTAAATAATTTTTCACCAAATTATGATGTTATAAAGTCTGAGGTTATCACATAAGATGTTATCCCCATAAATAATTTTTCACCAAATTATGATGTTATAAGGTCTGAGGTCATCACATAAGATGTTATCCCCATAAATAATGTCTAAGTTCTGAGGGCATCCAAGTATTATGTCTTACCTCAGACCTTGTCACCAAATCATGATGTTATAAGGTCTGAGGTCGTCAACTAAGATGTTATCCCCATAAATAATTTTTCACTAAATTATGATGTCTAAGGTCTGAGGTCATCCAAGTATGATGTCTTACCTCAGACCTTGTCACCAAATCATGATGTTATAAGGTCTGAGGTCATCAACTAAGATGTTATCCCCATAAATTTTACCACTAGAGCATAATGAACCAAGAATTGTCATGGGAACTGATCTTCTCATTAATAATATCTTCATAAGATGATACATTTACATGAAAGCCCTTGCAACATCATATGTAATATTTTTTTAGATGATCAGCATTCCAAGGATTAGCTAAAGGTTATCCTTCGAGGTTTTCTATTCTGTAGGTCCCGGGTACAACCTCCTCAATTACTTTGTAAGGACCATGCCAATTCGGGTGAATTTTGTTCGCTTTCTGCAACGTCTTCTTCAATATTAGATCTCCCGCGTCTATGGGTCTTGATTTTACCCTTTTATTACATAACTTTGTTGTCCTCTGCTGGTAAGTTACTTTCTTGATTTCTGCATTTTCCCTTTTCTCTTCAATTAAATCTAGGTCGAGTCTTATCTCCTCCCCATTCTTCTCAGGGTCATAGGTCTGAACTCAATGAGTAGGGAGTCCTACTTCTGTTGGGATGACGACCTCTGAGGCATGTGCTAACATAAATGGGGTTTCCCCCGTTGATGTCCTAGGCGTTGTTTTGTAGGCCCATAGCACAACGTAAACCTCTTCAGTCCATCTTCCCTTAGCTTCTTCTAACCTCTTCTTGATCCCGTCAAGGATCGTTCTGTTAGTGACTTCGGTCTAACCGTTTGCCTGAGGTCGGCCAGGAGAAGAGAAAAATTGCTTTATCGCAACTCTTTCACAATATTTTTCCAAGAAAGAATTCTTGAACTGGGTTTTATTATCCGAGATGAGGGTGTTTGGGAGGCCATTTCTGCATATGATGTTCGTCCAAATAAATTAGAAGGTCTTCTGCTCTGTAATTGTGATCATTGGCTCGGCCTCTACCCATTTGGAGAAGTAATCAATGGTGACTATCATAAATCGGTAGTTATATGCAGCCCTTGGTAGGGGGGCCACTAAGTCAATCCCCCATACTGCGAATGGCCAAGGGGAACTGATTGACATCATAGGCTGATGAGGTTAATGGGGGATAGTGTAGAATCTTTGACATTTATCGCACCTCTTCACATAAGCTGCAGCATCCTTGGCCAAGGTCGGCCACCAATACCCTTGCATAATAATCCTCTTAGCTAAAGGTCTTCCTCCTATATGACTGGAGTAAGAACCCTCGTGTACCTCCTGTAGGACGCAGGGAACTTCTATGGGATGAACACATCTGAGGAGAGGTAATAGAAATCCCTTCTTATATAGGATGTCTCCTATTATGGAAAACTTTACAGCTCTGTATCTTAGTCTCCTCCTCTCTAACTTTGATTTCGACAGCTCTCCCTCTCTGATATATCTGATAAAGGGGTTCATCCATGAGTCCCCTAGGGTTAAATTGAGGCAAGGGTTACTAACCTCTTCTTTTTTAATGGTCTCCTTGGGTAGGATCTTGACTGTAACTGTCCTTCTAATGTTTGTCCTTGTTGCCGAAGCTAACCTTGCTAATGCATTTGCGTGGCTATTATTTTGCCGAGGTATTCTCTTCATCTTTACCTCTTTGAAACCTTCTAGCATTGTTCTCACCCTCTTCAGGTATTTGTCCATCCTTTCATCCTTAGCCACATAACCCCCCAAAACTTAATTAACGACCAATCTTGAGTCACTATAAAGTAGGAGTCGTCTTACCCCAAGGGCCTTTGCCAAGGAGAGGCCTGCCATTATGGCCTCATATTCTGACTCGTTGTTTAATGCCTTGAAGTTAAACCTCAAGGCATATTTAACATTGCTACCATCCGGAGCTGAAAGTATTAGCCCTGTGCCGCTTCCGCTGTCGCAAGAAGACCCGTCAACAAAGAGGTTACAGGTATCCTTGTCTGATGAGAATCTTCCTTCTGACATGACTCCATGCTTAAACAGGTATCGATCCTCTTCATTCTCGGCTATTCCATCTCTGTCTCCCTTGGATACAACCTCTTTCGGGTCTCGAAAGACATTGTTGTTTGACCCTTCTGCAGTCGCTAGGTTATTCTCAACCTTGGCCTCTTCCCATATGAACTCAGTAATAAAATATGCAAGTTCCTTCCCTTTGATAGCCACCCTAGGCTAATAAGTAAGGTCATACTCCCCCAACTCAATAGCCTATCTCATCAATCTACCTGACTTCTAAGGTTTATGGAGGACCTGTCTTAGTAGGGAGTCGATGAGGATGACCATGAAATGGGCTTGAAAGTAAGGCTTCATCTTCCTAGAAGCATGTATCAGGGCGTAAGATAACTTTTCCATCCGAGGATAATTTTGTTCAAAACCTTGAAGGGCCATACTGTTGAAGTACACAGGCCTTTGGACCCCAACGTCTTCCCGTACAATGGTTGCACTTATAGCTGACTCGGAGACTACCAGATAAGCATATAGCTTCTCTCCAACTATGGATCTAGATAAGAGCAAGGGAGATCCGAGTTAAGACTTGATTTGGTTAAAATCCTCCTCACACTCTTTGTCCCATTCGAAGGCCTTTCTAAGCACCTTAAAGAACGGATGACACTTGTTTGTCGCTCTGGAAACAAATCTGTTGAGTGCAACTACTCTTCTAGTGAGCCTCTGAATGTCCTTGATACTCCTTAGTGTCTTCATGTCGAGCAAAGCCTTGATTTTCTCAGGGTTCGCCTCTATTCTCCTCTGATTAACTATGAATCTAAGAAATTTTCTAGCTCCTACCCTGAAGACACACTTCGCAGGGTTGAGTTTCATTTTGTACAAGTCTATGGTATCGAAGGTCTTTTCTAGGTCTGCAACATGCGTGCAGGCCTTTAAGATATTCATCAACATATTGTTTACATACATCTCCATAGTCTTGCCTATTTGGTCTTCAAGCATCTTATTAACAAGACGTTGATATGTTACCCCCGAATTTTTCAGACCGAAGGGCATAACCTTGTAGCAGTAGGTCCCTTTGTCAGTAATGAAGGTTGTCTTATCTGAGTCTTCAGCATTCATGAAGATTTGATTGTATCCTGAGTACACATCCATGAAGCTCATGAGCTCATGCCCTGAAGTGGCATCTACCATTTGATCGATCCGAGGTAAGGGATAGTTGTCTTTTGGGCAAGACTTGCTTAGGTCGGTAAAATATACGCATATTCTCCATTTTCCATTGGCTTTGGGCACAATGACTACGTTTGATAGCCACTCCGGATATATGACTTCCTTAATAAACTCAGCCTCTTCCAACTTTCTAACTTCTTCCCGGATGATGTCGTACTTCTCCTTTGAGTAAACTCTTCGTCTTTATTTAATTGGCTTATCATCCTTGGTCACGTTGAGTTTGTGACACATAACCTCAGGGTTGATGCCGGGCATGTTCGCGTGACTCCAAGCGAAGACACTCTGCCTCTTCCTCAATAAATTTATCATTTCTTCCTTGATTTTTGCTTTTAGGGCTTTGCCGACCTGGACATTTTTTTCCGGTTCGTTCTCATTGAGGACGATGGATTCTACCTCTTTCGTGGACTCTCCTTTCTTCAACTTTGTTTCATCTCTAGGGTCAAGTGTATAAATGTTATAAGTGGTTGTTGCTCTCTTATGGGCCTTTCTCTCTTCAGTTGAGTTAAAGTAGCATTATCGTGCTATGGTCTGGTCACCCTACACTTCCCCTACCCCATAGGGAGTCAGGAATTTTAGCATTTGGTGGACCGTCGACGGCACGGCCTCTAACTCCTTAAGGGCTACTCTTCCTATGATGAGGTTATAGGCCGAGAAGACATTTTCATAGATAATAAAAAAATTGATCTTTCGGGTTAACCTCTTTGGCCACTCATCGCCCATTCACACGTCCATCTCATACATGCCCAACGGATGGACCTTTTCATCGCTAAATCCCATTAACGGATGATGATAGGGTACCATCATAGCTCTGCTAAGGCCTAGGCTTTTGAAGAAGGGCCAGAACATCACATCTGCTGAACTTCCTCCATCTACTAGGATTCTCTGCACCTCGCATCCATGAAATCTTGTTATGATTATTAAAGGGTCATCATGTGGAGCCAGGATGCCTTTGAAGTCGAGTCGGGAGAACCCTACTATGAGAGTATCCATGTCCACCTTCTTTCTCCTCTGCATTATCTCGGAAGACATCAGATTTACTACTTCAAGTTTGACCACTGACTTGGCCTCTGCCACATGAGCTTTCCGATCATCTACTTCAGAACCACCCCCCGCAAGTCCTTCGCATATGGTGTTAACGCCAAAGGAGATCATACCAACCCTCTTCAATGGGGTGTTGTCATCTTTTGGTGGGAGGTCTGGATCATCTTCGTCATCACCATTTGAGTCACCATCTCTTCTTACTGGGGTATCGTCACGACACCTACCGTTTCTCTTGTTTTTGGGGTCATATCTTCCCCTTTTGGGAGACTTGCCATTAACATATTTCCTCAACTTTCCAGACTTCAGTATCTTCTCGGTCTCATCCTTCAAGGTGAAGCACTTATCTGTAACATGGTCATGGTCTTGGTGGAACTCGCACCATAAGTTTTTGTTCCTCTTATGCGAAAGAGCTTTCAGTTTCTCTGACCATCTTAGATACATGTCAATATTGATCTCATTGAGGATATGTTCTCAGCTCACCGTTTGAGGGGCGTAGTGTGCGAACTTGTCGTCAGCTGACCTCTTCTATTTGAAACTCCCCGCTGCTACCGTTATTCTCATCCTCATACTTGGCAGCCATGGCCTCTTCAGCATTCATGACCTTCCCCGTAGTAGCCAATAGCTTTGCCATGGACTTGGGAGGGTCTTTCAAGAGTTTCCATAATAACTTCCCTTTCTACAGACCTTCTATGAGGGCGATCATGGCGATTTTCTCTTCATAGTCTTCAACCTCAAGTTTCTCTTTGTTGAACCTAGCGATGTAGTCTCTTAGGCTCTCGTGCTTGCCCTGCTTGACATACAACAGATGGGTGGTCTTCTTTTTGGGTCTTTCCCCAAAATAGAAATTATGAATGAATCATTTCGCCAAGCCCTTAAAGTTCTCAATTGAATTCTTCGAAATAGAAGTAAACCAGATGTGTGCTGCTCCCGTCAAAGTCTCGGAGAAGGCCCGGCACTTCATCTCATCTTGTATTGAATAAATGTCTGTCGCTGACTAGTATGTCTCAATGTATTGTATAGGGTTGGTGTTACCGTCATACTTGGGAGACACCGTGGGCGGTTTGAACTTAGCAGGGATTGGAAAACTCACTATCCTAGCCAAGAATGGGGAGACTTCTGAGAAACCTATCTACAGCGGGTCTCGTCTTTTGATGAGATCTCCTATCTTTTCTTCAAGACGTTGGATGGAGCAGTTCCATGGCCTCGCAACGTTTGTCTGGATGAGGTTGTACCCAGCCACCTCCAAAGGGTGGACTGAAGGTTCCCCAGCTGCAGCACAACATCGACTGTTGACCTCTTCCTGGTCTCTACCTCGTCCTATGTGGGGTCGACCTTAATGAGGTTGACGTTGCCCCTCTTCCCTTTAAAAGTCGGCTGCACTTATCGACCCGGACAACCTCTGTCTTAGGTCGTTTACTGGGCCGAGCCTTTCAAAGGCCGACCCTCTGCTTAATCGTTCGAAAGTTGATCCTCTTTGTTGGGCTTCTTTACCTCTTCAACCTCCACAACCTCGGCTCTACTGGATAGGACGCACTGTGTTATTTGAAACCTCATATGGCTCCCAACAATCTTCTAGAGCGTCTCTCGCCTCCAAATCATCATACTTATCCTCAGGGTAAGGGTGTCCTTGCCTCCCCAGATGCAAACGCCTAGGGTCAGCAACGTCCCTCCTCCACTGAGGTGTAGGTTGGTCCTTTCGCAGTGCCTGGGGTGGTCCCCTGGCATCAAGATAGGGCTGAACAGTCGTCGGAATAATCATCTCCGGTGAGACTCCAGGTGGTCTCATCATATTTTGACTAAATTGTGCAAATTTCTCCTTCATTGCTTGTTGCGTTGCAGCCAAAGATTTTAAGGCTGCTACCACCTCCGCTATTTCGGACTGAGGCGGTGCCGGGCTTGAACTATGTCCTCCAGCACCAGGTGGTGGAAGAGGTGGTGGTAGTTCCAGCGTCATGTGTTAACACTAAAGATCTCGTGAAGTAGATGATCTTAGTACCTTAATGGACCTCTTTCAATGGTGAAACAACTCCACCCAAGGGGTGAGTCTTGGTTCACCACCAGAGTCTCCGGTGAGGTTAAGTACAAAATGAGGAAGAGACGTCTTCTCATTCCCACAGACGGCACCAAAATGATGATGCTGGAAACAGCACCACCCTTCAAGGTGTTTGTAATCTCACTTCAGTGTTAACAATGGAAGTATGAGAGTACATGTATGTATAGTAGAAGGAGGTGAGGAGAAGAGGTATAATACCGAAATATAAGTGGCTTAGTCAATCTGGCCTACATCCACTGTGAAGGTGTGTGGTTAATATCATTGTATGAGGGCTCTAATGGCTATAGATACAAACTCTAAAGCTTTCTATCTCCACTGTGTATTTGGACAGAGTTTCAGCTACGGTTGTTAATTTTGGATCCTTATCCATATAGGATAAGGCATATATATATATAGTTTGGGGGGGGGGTGTAATGCGCCCCCTTTGCATGCAATGAGCATGTGTGTGTTAATCTAGCCAATCTGATGAAGACATCTGTCACTGTCACATGTAGAGAATGATGACGAAATATTCCCCCACATGAGGGGATTGATTTCATATAACTGATTGTGTACATGTGTTCCCAGCAACTCATATGCGAATAAAGGCTCGACTATCTGTGATTGGAACCAACCTCAGCCTGGAAGAGCACGAGGTTGGTGAAGTCTCGCTAATGCCCCATCCGAGATAATTCATAATGGCCTCGACTCATGTGAAGCCAAGGTAAGACCAATAGAGTCATAATGTCGGCTTGGGCCGAGGTTATGCAAGAGTAGGTTTGGAACATCAGATGATTCTCAGCTGAGGTTGGCTATGATGCTATAGCCCTTTCAACCTCGGCTTGCACCCAGCCTAGGTTGCCAACCCTGGATGAGCTGATGAATGACTTCCCCCACGGATCACGAAGACCTCAACTGTTGTCTGACTGTAAGGTAACCAGTAATGTCGGCCATGGCCGACCTTGCTTAGGATAAGATCGCTGGTTGCCAATTTCATCCCCTTCTAACCTCGGCCATTTCCCTGGATGAGGTTGATGTCTCTGAGCTGTTGGGTATATTTAGGGCATATCAAGTATGATAAAGAACTCAAGGTTCACAGTGAGGGTCGACCTTAGTCAGGTTGTATCAAATTAAAAACATATGGATGCGCCAAAAATGACCATAGAGAATCAGAAGTTGAAGGTGTTATTAAAGATGATAGTGGGAATTTTCTTCTGGTGTTCACTCAATATTTAGGCTTCGGATCTAATTTGAGGGAAGAAGCTATGGCTATCCTAATTGGTATCACACTTAGTTTGGAGTATGGATATAACCATGCATTACGTCAATCAGATTCCTTAATGTTAATTCATGTTCTCAATAGGGAGGTGGAGTAGCAGGCATCACATTCTCTCTCTAAAAAAGCCTTTGCCCTCTTTCCTCTTTTTTCCCACTATTCACCATTTTCTACCTCCCTCTCTTCCTCTGTTTGGGAGAGGGGGTTTCTGACAACCCGAATATAATTATGATAAATTATATTTAAATCATGCTTATCTTATGTGATATGAATAATGTGATATTAGTATATCTAATATTAAGTGATTATGTTTATTATAATCCTACTTTCATAAATCATGAAAGGTCGAATTATTTACAAACACAAATTTTGTCATTTTCGGTGGAAAGGTTCCTGTTAGAGACTAGTTTTGACCTTTATAACATTATAAATGACTTGAGGTGAAAACTAGATAGTTGTATACATGTGAGTTAGGGTTGTAACACAACAAACTGATCATCAAATGGATGCCAGAGTAAAGAGTTATACCGAAATTACGAACAAAGGGCAAAGTTGTCCATTCCCTTTAAGTGGTATTTTGTCTTTTATTAAACCAAATGGTTTAAACTGATTGGTTGGCTTGGGAGGCAGCCTTGGCCGACCTTATACCCTTTAAATAGACTTATCCTTCAGCCAAAATCAGCCATGAAAGGGTTTTAAGCTTAAGGAAAGAGAAGGTAGAAGTTTAGGAAGAAAAGTGAGGAGAAAAGGTGTAGAAAAATCCGTAGAAATTACGTAAACGTCCCGAAGGTAATCCTAATTGCAAATCTTGTTATTTTTCATATATTTATGATTTATATGATATAAATCCTTGATTTGTTTATTGACCTTTCATGCTTGGGTGCATATGTATGAATATATGCAAGTTTAAGTTAAGTTGAATGCATAAACCCTTAAAAATTTATTTGTATTGAAACCCCTTGTATTCAAACTTGCATATCTCTTTGTGTGATTACTGGAATTGATAAATTCAAATTTGATATGAAATTAGACTCATATATTCATAATATATCTGAAAATTAGAATTTATCTCCTTGTGGTTAGGCCGTAATGATGATTTCAAGTTGGTACTTGATTTCTGTTTTTATACTTCATTTCGGTATGCCCTTAGTTTAGTCAAGATTTTGAGATAGTAAATGAAGTCAAACAATTATGAAACTTTAATTATGTGCTATTCAGTATGTTTAATGAAAATGGGTTTAAAATCATGGAAATTTATGATGGAGAAAAATTATGAAAATTCTTGGAAGTTGAAGGAACAATAGAGGAGCTTGTAGGGAAGATTTCTTGTGTTGTAAAGAAATGGCCATAACTTGCCCTAGGAAGCTTGAAAAATTACACCGTCACTTGTACTGGATAGTATATTCAGATATTTTTTCATATTGATGAGTTTGAACCCTTGTATTTGTACAATTTAGGAATATAGGATGGTTAAGTATGTAAGACAATAATTTCAGGCCATACTGGGTACCCCTCGAATGAATGTTTGTATTTCGTCCTTACAAAGGGTACCATTGAGGAGTATAATTTCACGTTTAATTGACTTTGGTTATAAATTCCTCATAAGGTATTTCCTACGGTTGAATGTCCGTAACTTTATCAACATGTATATCATTGTTTTGCCTTTACCTATGTTTTATGGAATGTGACTTAATTGGAATTATATTGTTGATGTATAGTCATGGAAAGTTACATAATTATGTTTGGATAATATTTATGATTGAGGTTCAGTACTGATTTAGTTGGATTGACAGGTGTAAGGCCTAATCAACCCAGTTCAGTTCCATCAGAAGAAAACGTGAATACATTGTTGTCAACCAAGGTGAGTGTACTCACTGGAAAGAGATATTGGTATCGTGTTATTGATATGATCATAATATAATGAATATGAAATTGTTCATTTCGGTTTATCGAAATGAGGGGTTACTCCTCGACCAGGAATGGGGGAGATTTATCTATTAATGACAAGGGGTTACTCCTCGACCAGGAATGGGGGAGAATTGTCTATTTAGACAGGATATGTGAATCATGATTCGGAAAAGTTGGTCATTCATTATGAATGAGCCGGATAAGTTAATACATAAGTATATGGAAATGATTTATTGCATTTAAATTCATGCAGTAGTTTAGTAGTGATGCATTCACTGGGCTATTTTGCTCATGGTTCCTATGTTCACATTTTTCAGGTAACGCGATGTCACTGCCAAATCTAGGAGGTCGGGTTGGGTTAGCCAGGAATGGGAGAAACTATGATTTTGTGTAAATGGAAATGATGTAATTAAGTTAACTTATCCTTCAAGAAAGTTTTTATGGGCATGATTACTCTGATGTTGTAAAAAGGTTTTCAGTTATATGAATTTACAATGATGACTCTGAAATCAAAACTCATTATTATGGTTTGGTTAGATTAATTATGGTTTGACTCACTTTGACTTTCAAACTTAATTATAAGTAACTGGGTTGGGGTGTGTCAGCTTTTGGTATCAGAGCCAGGTTTTAGAGGTTCTGGAGTGAGAAGAGTCTAGATTTGGAAGTGAATGTCAGAAATATATTTTATTTGATACTAACGATCATGTTAGGAAAGATATGTATATCTTCATGTTGTTATATCTTTGATCCATTTCAGATATAAAATAATGGAAGGAGGGAATGTGAATGTGGAAATAGAAGATGAGGCTTCAAACATGGCAGAAGAGGCAGAGGTTGAGCAACCTGTTCATGGAAATATAGAACCTGACCTAGAATAATTGACAGACATGCAAAAAATGGCATGTGCTATGACTCTAATGGCAGAGCAGCAAGCTAGATTTATGGCTCAGATGGAAGAACAACAAGCCAGGCAATTAGAGGCACAAACATTGGTCAGGGATGAGGAGGTGATACACCGGGAAGAAAGAAGTACTTCACATGAGAAATTTATTAAGATGAACCCACCCTCATTTGAAGGAGAAGTTGATCCAGCAGAGGCAAAAGTATGGGTTAAAGAAATTGAACTTATCTTTGGGGTAATGAGGATGCCTGAAAATCAACCGGTAACCTTGGCGGCGTATATGCTAAAAGGATAAGCTAAGTACTGGTGGGATGCCATGAAACATTTGTTGATTACTCCAGGAGGCGGGAATGTGACCTTATGGGATGCTTTTATTAAAGCCTTGTATGACACATATTTTCCCCCAATGTATCAAAAACAAAAGGAGAAGGAATATTTCATGTTGAATCAGGGGAGTATGACAGTTAGAGATACGAAGCTAAACTTATAGCTTTATCTCGGTTTGCTTCGAGGTTTGTACGAAATGAGGAAGATATGTGCAGTCGATTTCTCGATGGGCTTGAGTTAGTCATTAAATCACGATTGTCGGCTTTAGAGACTGTTAATTATTCAGCCTTGGTGAACAAAGCCATGTTAGTAGAAAGGGACGTGAATGAAGCTAGAGGTAATCGAGAACGAGGTGTAAAGAGAAGAAGATTTGATCCAAGTTATCAAAAGGGTGGTGATACAGAATATTCGAGACTTGGAGGTAGAAATTCCAGCATAGTAGAGGCATGGGAAGTAGTTTTCAAAGGGGTGAAGCAAGTGGTGGAAGAGGTTCAAGAGGTTCATCACAAGGAGATCCAAATGTTTGTTTCTTTTGTGGGGCATCAGGTCATATAAAGAGAAATTTCCCAAAGTTACTGAATATAGAATGTTTTAACTGTCACTAGAAGGGTCATCTAAGAAAGAATTTCCCTATTCTATCAAGAGCAGTTTCAGTCAGTAGTGTGGGGCCACATAAAGGATCCTCTCCAGGAAGTGCCACCACGGGAAGAAGTACAGGACAAGCAAGTGGATCGAAGGAAGGAGGAAGAGTGTTTGCGATGACATTGCAAGATGCCCATGCTACACCTGAAGTGGTTACAGGTAAACTCTCTATTGCGAACAAAGATTTATATGGACTCATTGATCCTGGATATACGCATTCATTTGTGGCATTAGATATTGTTTCATATTTGGGTAGACCATGTTCATTACTTAATTGTGCCTTATATATTTCTACCCAAATGGAAAGTGTAATTCTAGTTGAGCATGTTTATAAAGATTGTGTCTTACGAATGGGTGAGCGATATTTCTATGTTGATTTGATAACGTTGGCCATTCGGGATTTTGATATTATATTGGGGATGGATTGGTTATCATCGTATCATGCTTCCATTGATTGTTTTCAAAAAGAAGTTACATTTCATCTTCCTGGTGAACCCGACTTCCAGTTTACAGGGGAAAGGAATGTTGTCCCTAATTGTCTTATCTCAGCAATAAAGAGTAGAAAGTTATTGAGTAAGGGTTGTACGGGGTATTTAGAGTATGTGGTTGATGTTAGTAAGGAAGCACTTAAAGTTGAAGATATACCAGTGGTTAGAGAATTTTCTAATGTCTTCCTAGAAGAATTGCCAGGATTGCCACCCGATAGGGAAGTAGAGTTTTCTATTGAATTAATTCCAGGTACTGGTCCAATTTCTCTTGCTCCATATAGAATGGAACCAGCGGAGTTAAAAGAATTAAAAGTGCAATTACAAGATCTGATAAGCATAGGTTTCATTCGACCTAGTGTTTCTCCATGGGGAGCACCAGTGTTATTTATGAAAAAGAAAGATGGGACAATGCGACTATGTATTGATTATCGGTAATTGAATAAGGTGACCATTAGGAATAAGTACCCTTTACCTCGTATTGATGACTTGTTTGAACAATTACAGGGGGCCACAGTATTTTCAGAGATTGATTTGAGATCGGGTTACCACCAACTGAAAGTGAAGGATAACGATATTTCCAAAACAGCTTTTCGGACTCGATATGGGCACTGTGAGTTTTTGGTGATGCCATTTGGATTAACTAATACTCCAGCAGTTTTTATGGATTTGATGAATCGGGTATTCCACCCTTTCATTGATTCCTTTGTGATTGTATTCATAGACGATGTGTTGATTTACTCGCGTAGCATGGAGTAACATGAGAAGCATTTGAGACTTGTATTGCAGATTTTGAGAGAGAAGAAATTGTTTGCTAAATTCAACAAGTGTGAGTTTTGGTTGAATGAAATTGTGTTTTTAGGGCACGTTGTGTCGGGAAATGGGATATATGTTGATCCAAAGAAGGTGGAAGCAATTTTTGAATGGGAGAGTCCTAAAAATGTGACAGAAATTAGGAGTTTCCTAGGATTGGTAGGTTACTATCGCAGATTCATTAGGGATTTTCATCAATAGCATTACCACTCACAAAATTGACTCGTAAAGAAGTGAAGTTTGTATGGGATGAAGAATATGAGAGGAGTTTTAAAGAATTAAAGAATCGGTTGGTTTCAGCCCCTATACTTACTATTCCATGTGGGAATGAGTCTTTTGTGATCTATACAGATGATTCATTTCCGAGTTTAGGATGTGTTCTTATGCAGAATGGGAAGGTAATAGCATATGCTTCCAGACAATTAAAGACGCATGAACGAAACTACCCTACACACGATCTGGAGCTAGCATCCATTATTTTTTCTTTAAAGTTGTGGAGACATTACTTGTATGGAGAAACGTGTGAGATATTTACGGATCGTCAAAGTTTGAAATACTTGTTTACACAGAAAGAACTGAATTTGAGACAGAGGCGTTGGATAGAGCTGATTAAAGACTATGACTGTACCATTCATCATCATCATGGGAAGGACAATGTAGTAGCAGATGCTTTGAATCGAAAGTCATCAGGGATGCTTGGTTGCATACGGTGTGCCCGTGTTGGAAATATTCTTGACTTGGCATCGATGGGTATTGAATTTAAGTTTTCAAAAAGTGGAGGATTATTAGCACATGTCACGGTGAGACCTTTATTGGCATAACGCATACGAAATTTGCAGATCAGTGATCCATTCCTTGAGACGAAGAAACAAGAAGTTCGGGATGGTAGAGAGAGTGACTTTGAGATTAAAAATGATGAATCATTATGTTATAAAAATAGGATTTTTGTACCGAATGATCCACCCTTAAAGAAAGATATATTAGAAGAGGCACATAGTTATATTTACTCTATGCATCCGGGAGGTACCAAAATGTACAGAGATTTGAAAGAATATTACTGGTGGAACAATATGAAACGTGAGATTACAGAGTTCGTAGCTAAATTTTTAGTATTCCAGCAAGTGAAAGCAGAGCATCAGAAGCCGGCAGGATTATCGCAGTCTTTGCCTATTCTGGAATGGAAGTGGGAGCATATAACGATGGACTTTGTTACGGGATTACCCCGGTCACCAAAGGGGCATGATTCTATTTGGGTGATTGTAGACCGATTGACGAAGTCAGCTCATTTTCTCCAAGTTAAGACCACCTACACTGTTGACAAGTATGCACATATGTACGTTGATGAGATTATCCGTTTACATGGGGCACCGATGTCAATTGTATCAGATAGAGATCCAACGTTCACTTCTAAGTTTTGGCCTCGTCTCCAGAATGCCATGGGCACAAGTCTGAAGTTCAGCACAGCATTTCATCCACAAACTGATGGGAAATCAGAAAGGACGATTCATATATTAGAAGACATGTTACGAGCCTGTGTATTTGACTTCAAAGGTAGTTGGGATGATCATTTGCCATTAATGGAATTTTCATATAATAATAGTTATCAGTCGACTATTGGTATGGCTCCTTATGAAGCTTTATATGGGAGGATATGTAGAATGCTTTTGTGTTGGGATGAAGTGGGTGAAAGGAAAATTTTGGGTCCTAAATTGATAGATATGACAACTGAAAAGATCAAAATGATTCGGGAACGGATAAAGATAGCACAAAGCGGGAAGAAATTTTATGCAAATAAGAGGAAGCATCCATTGGAATTTCAGAAGGAAGATTTTGTATTCCTGCGTATTTCACCATGGAAAGGTGTTATGAGATTTGGGAAAAAGGGAGAAACTAAGTCCAAGATACATTGGACCATATGAGGTGTTGGAAAGAATTGGGGCCCTGGCATATAGATTAGCATTGCCTTCAGAGTTGTCTTGTTTACATGATGTGTTTCACGTATCGATGCTTCATAAGTATTTGGCGGATCCATCTCATCAGTTGAAAACTCAACCAATTGAACTGAAGGAAGACTTGTCGTACATCGAGGAACCAATGGAAATTATTGATCGTAAGGACCAAGTATTGAGAAATAAAGTTATTTCCTTAGTTAAGGTTATGTGGATGATCCATGGAGTTAAAGAAGCAACTTGGGAAATGGAGGATAGCATGAGGAAACAGTATCCCCCATTTGTTTGGTAAGTGACCTTTATATTAAATTTCGGGGACGAAATTTTCTAAGGTGGGTGAGTTCTGACAACCCGAATATAATTATGATAAATTATATTTAAATCATGCTTATCTTATGTGATATGAATAATGTGATATTAGTATATCTAATATTAACTGATTATGTTTATTATAATCCTACTTTCATAAATCATGAAAGGTCGAATTATTTACAAACACAAATTTTGTCGTTTTCGGTGGAAAGGTTCCTGTTAGAGACTAGTTTTGACCTTTATAACATTATAAATGACTTGAGGTGAAAACTAGATAGTTGTATACATGTGAGTTAGGGTTGTAACACAACAAACTGATCATCAAATGGATGCCAGAGTAAAAAGTTATACCGAAATTACGAACAAAGGGCAAAGTTGTCCATTCCCTTTAAGTGGTATTTTGTCTTTTATTAAACCAAATGGTTTAAACTGATTGGTTGGCTTGGGAGGCAGCCTTGGACGACCTTATACCCTTTAAATAGACTTATCCTTCAGCCAAAATCATCCATGAAAGGGTTTTAAGCTTAAGGAAAGAGAAGGTAGAAGTTTAGGAAGAAAAGTGAGGAGAAAAAGTGTAGAAAAATTCGTAGAAATTACGTAAACGTCCCGAAGGTAATCCTAATTTCAAATCTTGTTATTTTTCATATATTTATGATTTATATGATATAAATCCTTGATTTGTTTATTGACCTTTCATGCTTGGGTGCATATGTATGAATATATGCAAGTTTAAGTTAAGTTGAATGCATAAACCCTTAAAAATTTATTTGTATTGAAATCCCTTGTATTCAAACTTGCATATCTCTTTGTGTGATTACTGGAATTGATAAATTCAAATTTGATATGAAATTAGACTCATATATTCATAATATATCTTAAAATTAGAATTTATCTCCTTGTGGTTAGGCCGTAATGATGATTTCAAGTTGGTACTTGATTTCTGTTTTTATACTTCATTTCGGTATGCCCTTAGTTTAGTCAAGATTTTGAGATAGCAAATGAAGTCAAACAATTATGAAACTTTAATTATGTGCTATTCATTATGTGAAATGAAAATGTGTTTAAAATCATGGAAATTTATGATGGAGAAAAATTATGAAAATTCTTGGAAGTTGAAGGAACAATAGAGGAGCTTGTAGGGCAGATTTCTTGTGTTGTAAAGAAATGGCCATAACTTGCCCTAGGAAGCTTGAAAAATTACACCGTCACTTGTACTGGATAGTATATTCAGATATTTTTTTCATATTGATGAGTTTGAACCCTTGTATTTGTACAATTTAGGAATATAGGATGGTTAAGTATGTAAGACAATAATTTCAGGCCATACTGGGTACCCCTCGAATGAATGTTTGTATTTCGTCCTTACAAAGGGTACCATTGAGGAGTATAATTTCACATTTAATTGACTTTGGTTATAAATTCCTCATAAGGTATTTCCTACGGTTGAATGTCCGTAACTTTATCAACATGTATATCATTGTTTTGACTTTACCTATGTTTTATGGAATGTGACTTAATTGGAATTATATTGTTGATATATAGTCATGGAAAGTTACATAATTATGTTTGGATAATATTTATGATTGAGGTTCAGTACTGATTTTGTTGGATTGACAGGTGTAAGGCCTAATCAACCCAGTTCAGTTCCATCAGAAGAAAACGTGAAAACATAGTTGTCAACCAAGGTGAGTGTACTCACTGGAAAGAGATATTGGTATCGTGTTATTGATATGATCATAATATAATGAATATGAAATTGTTCATTTCGGTTTATCGAAATGAGGGGTTACTCCTCGACCAGGAATGGGGGAGATTTATCTATTAATGACAAGGGGTTACTCCTCGACCAGGAATGGGGGAGAATTGTCTATTTAGACAGGATATGTGAATCATGATTCGGAAAAGTTGGTCATTCATTATGAATGAGCCGGATAAGTTAATACATAAGTATATGGACATGATTTATTGCATTTAAATTCATGCAGTAGTTTAGTACTGATGCATTCACTGGGCTATTTTTCTCATGGTTCCTATGTTCACATTTTTCAGGTAACGCGATGTCACTGCCAAATCTAGGAGGTCGGGTTGGGTTAGCCGGGAATGGGAGAAACTATGATTTTGTGTAAATGGAAATGATGTAATTAAGTTAACTTATCCTTCAAGAAAGTTTTTATGGGCATGATTACTCTGATGTTGTAAAAAGTTTTTCAGTTATATGAATTTACAATGATGACTCTGAAATCAAAACTCGTTATTATGGTTTGGTTAGATTAATTATGGTTTGACTCACTTTGACTTTCAAACTTAATTATAAGTAACTGGGTTGGGGTGTGTCAGGGTTACCTTCTTAGCTTTCTCTCTTATTTCCTTACAAATATCTTAAATCTGAACCCTAGTGTGAGTTTTCTTCACTTGTTGTTCTCAATTTTTTTTAAGGGTGGCCTCTCCATTATTTGAGTTTTCTCCACATGTGGTTATCTTAGGTAGGCCAGATCGGAGTGGTGGAGGTTGGATCCGCATCTTTGGCGATTACTAGGGCTCTAGGCTATGAAAATATGTGCTCCTTTTTCATCCATTGGCTGATGTCTATCTCTAGGATTTTGTTTGGTTTGATCGACTATGCTCCTCTAAAGTCCTGCTGGTTGGGCTAGTGATTTTGTTCAGTTGATGTGTACTTTAGCCTATTTTGGTATGCCTCGTGAAGATATTTTAATATGAACTGAAAATCTATTATTGAATTCTTATTCAATGAATTATCAAGTACACTTCATTTGGTATTTTTAGACATACCAGATTACATCATAGCCATTGAAGCTGAACTAAATATATACACGTATAACTAATATATAACAAACATAGCAATTAACTGTAACTTCATAAAAATCTGACTAACAATCAAAGTTATAACTAAACTAACTTACTAGTAGTTATGATTCAATATCAGGCCCCCTCAAGCTCATGGGGGAGGAATCCACATAGCGGCGGATCCAGGATTTGAAGTGAAGTGGGGTGAAATTTTTTGACCAAGTCTGGGGGTTCAGGGCCGGGAGCGCCCGAGGTGATTTTTTTTGGGTTGTTTTTACTTATATTTTTGCAATTTTCAATCCTAAAAATGTTGAGGTATTAATTAACTAAATTTGAATTCCTAAATTTCTCCGTTTCAAATGTGGTTGAACCTCAACTTCGGATACGGTTGGTGTGTTGTCTCCTCTTTCCTGTTTAAAAATTTTCTCCATTGACTTCTTATATTTACAGTAACTTTAATTTAATTTCAGACTAATAGATTCACACTAAATTTAATTTAATTTCAGACTAATTTTACTTTATAAGCTAAATTTCACACTAATAGATTCTAAGGATTTTAATTTTAATATTCATTATAAATTTAAACACATACAAATAAAAACACATATTTTATTTTGCTAAACAAACACATAAACATGCCTCCATCTCTATGAACAAATTCATATAAATAAATATATAAACAAACACAAAATATAAACAAAGTTACAAATAAACCTATAATTTATTTGTTTTTATAATAAAAGCTGAACTGGGGCGACCGCCCCGCTTCGGTCGGGGCTGGATCCACCCCTGAATCCACAATGAGCTTGGGTGTTAAATAGTGAAGACAACTTGGAGAAAGAGCCTTGGTAAATATGTCAGCAAGTTGATCCGTAGAGGAGATAAAGAGCCTTGGTAAATACGTTAGGAAGTTGATCTGTAGAGGAGATATAATGAATGAGAATATTTCTTGCCATAACTTGTTCAGGAACATAGTGGTAATCAACTTCAACGTGCTTGGTTCGAGCAGGAAAGATAGGACTAGAGGCAAGAGCTACTGGTGATATGTTGTCACGCCATAGGGTAGGAATGGAGGGTAGATTAATGTGAAGATCATGAAGTAGAATACAAATCCAATTGATTACAATATTAACTTGATAAAGAGCTTGATATTTAGCCTCAGTGGAGTATCTAACAATTATGGCTTGCTTCTTTGCTGACCAAGAAATAAGATTAGAGCGAAGAAAAACGCAGTAACCTATTATGGATTTTCGATCAGTAACATCCCCAGCCTAATTTGAGTTTGCGTAGGCACGGAGAGTAGAATTACTATTAAATATGATGTAAATCTTTAAATGCGGAAGCATTATTATTACACTACACAACAACAACTAATAAATTAGACTAGTGATATGAGTTTCTTTCTCCCTCTATTTTCAATTCTCAATTCTCAATATTCAAAGGTCAAGTACAAATGAGGGTCAAAAGGCCTATTTATAGGAAGATTTAGCTTGTTAATCAAGTTAGTACCCAAAATGACCAAAATGGACAACTAATACTTAAAAATGACCTATTGGTCCCAAACATAGTTGGAAACTAATTAAACACTAAAAATAAAGGAAAATTACAATAAACCCTAAACTAAAAATGGAAAATAGAAGATAATTGTCTTCCGTGGGCACAACCACGGTCCACGTGTCGCTACAAATCCCATACACATCATTATCCCCATCTTCGAAAAATCTCATCCTCTAACTTGGAGGGTGACTCATCAATGCCACATGTACACGTGTCGGTATAAGTGTTATCTTTCAAAGTAAATCAAAATCCCAAATCAAATCCAACACACAAATGGGTCGGCCGCACTTCAGTTAGGCCCATATGGACCTTCAAAAAGTGGGTCAAATATACCCGAATCTCAACGAAGCCTCCTTACAGAATTCGAGAAACTAAAACTTGAAGATCATTCCGCCTTCTCAACACCATAAGTATATGGTTGCAACTTGGCTTGGTGAACCCCTGAATCTAACAGGACAGTAACTCCGGCGACCTCACATTTGCAAGTATGATGGAGAAATAAGAGGACTCAAGATAACGACATCTCTGATGGCAAATAGTCAGAAAATTGTATCCCCAGTGGGTACATTTCTCATGGAAGTCATATGTTATGTCAAAAATTGACTGGAATAGGGGTTAATAGGGAGGGTGAGATTGTCTTTAAGGAGGCAGGCCCGTTTGGGGTCGAAATTACTTATGGTTGGGGATTAATGAGTGGTAAAGGGTAAAAATAGGGTAACATGGTGGTGAGGTTGTTTTGGGTTAAAAAGAAAGGGGTCTAGGGTTTGGTTTGGTAGGTCAAAATGGGTTTCTGGTGTAGCAAGGTGGGCATTGGGGTTGGTCGGCCCTTGTGGAGGAGTTTTGGTTCAAATCAGAGGCCAAAGTGGAGGATTGGTGGCTGAAAAAGAGTCTGACCCCTATCGGTAGGGGTGGGGATTTCACCAAGTGTTGGGAGAGGAAGAAAAGGGGGTAGAGGTGATCGGTTTGAATGTGGCAAGGGTGTTCGGCTGTTATTGAGGCTGGCCAACCTTTGGTAGAGGAGAGCTATGCAGATCGAGGTAGGGGAATATAGATTGGGGGTTGTCGGCAGGAAAAAATCGTCGGTCAGGGATACAGGTGGGTTCCGCCCCTAGGGAAGCAGGTAGGGGTTGGTCGGAGTTGTGGGTGGTGTGGCGGTGCCGAAAATGGGCCTGGAGTCCTAGTCGGTGGTCGGCGGCAGTAGAGGAGGGGGTGGGGCTGATGGTATGACCGGAGTAGGTTTAGGGAGGGTAGGAATAGGGCAGGGGTTTTCTAGGGTTAGGGTAGGAATAGGGAAGGCTTTTTTTAGGGTTAAGCTTTGGGTTCTTGATTTCTTTAACGTTAAGGTTTCAATTTTGGGATGGTGGGTTTCTTAGGTGAGGGTTTGGGTAAAAAATTGAAGACGGAGATTCATGTCAATGGGGTGGTGGTTGTGTGGTGGTAGGAGATGGAGGGTGGAGGAGTTAAAAGAGTTTGTATCTCCCCTTTTAGTGGTGATGGAATTTAGGTTTTTCATTCACCCGATTCTCTTTTGGGCATTTTCAATCTTTTGATTGAAGGGTTGCCGGAGTTGGAATCTCAACTCGTGACCCGCTTCACGCACCCCAATAAACACTAAGAACAAAACGAACTCTGATATCGATTTGATGTAAATCTTCAATACGAAAATGTTATTATTACACTACACAATAATTACACTACACAACAACAACAACTAATAAATTAGACTAGTGAAATGGGTTTCTTTCTCTCTCTATTCTCAATATTCAAAGGTTAAGTACAAATGAGGGCCAAAGGGCCTCTTTATAGGAAGAGTTAGCTTGATAATCAAGCTAATACCCAAAATGACCAAAAAGGACAACTAATACCTAAAAATGACCCATTAGTCCCAAATATACTTGGAAAATAATTAAACATGAAAAATACAGGAAAACTACAATAAACCCTAAACTAAAAATTGAAAATAAAAGATAGTTGTATCCCGTAGGCACAACCACGGCCACATGTAGCTATAAATCCCATACACATCAAAATATGAGTCATTTACAATGGTTCCTTTAAGATGTCTCAGAATTTGTTTGATATTACAGAAATCATGGATAGTAGTATTGTGTATGTTTTAGAAAGCATGATTTACTGAGAAGGAGAGACATAGTCTCATCATGGTGAGATATTAAAGAGCGCCCACTATGCATTTTTAAGATATGGTTGATTGAAAGGGATAGAGGCTTGAGGTAAGACTAAGGATTTGATAGGTAAAGGCGAAGAGTATGGTTTGCAAGCAATCATCCCTGTGGAATATTGAGTTTGAGAAAGAAAATATTTATTGGAGGATTTATCTACTGAGAGTCCCAAAAAATAGGGGGCATTGCCCAACTCTTTCATGGAGAAAATAGTGTGCAAGTGAGAAATGACGGATTAAATATGAGTAGGATCATTGCCAGTTAACAATATATCATTAACATAGACAAGAAGAATTGTGATTGTATTAGGTGTTTCCATGATAAACAATGAGTTATCATACTAGTTAGATATAAATCCCACTGAGAGAAGATGGGAAGGAAAAGGTGGAGTACCAAGCTCCTGGAGCTTATTTAAGGCTATAAAGTGCCTTGTGAAGCTTGCAAACTTGATGATGTTTAGAAGGAATTGTATGAGCACAGGTATGCCCAAAGCTCCATAAGATTAGATTGTCATATCCCGTTCCAAAACATATTTTAATCATTTTCTAAGTTGTTTCGAAAATCTTTATAATCAAGATCTCAATACCAAACTTTTTCATTTTCATTCTAAAAGCTACCTCATGCCTTCACGAATGAGATTATCGCTTTAGGAAAAGGTAAAGGACTTAGAATGACTTAGTTTTTGCACACTTATTTTGACATAACTTAAATTAAGATTTTCTTAAATTTGAAAATTTGTTAAAATGTGTGAGCTGTTTGGATTATTTGAACAAATACACTATGCAATATATTTTTCTTATGGAAAACCTGTGCTCATAAAAAATGGCATTCTTATGTGTGTATTTTAAATGTGAGTGTTCTTGGTTGAGAACAAAAATACTTAGAGAATTTCTAGAAAATATTTTCAAAACCCTTAAAAGGAAAAATACTGGTTTAGATTTTCTAGAAAAGGGAGCGACCTGCCTCTCCTCAATTTCGTAACAACGATACTATGTCTCGCTGTAGCAGAAGTTCATCATGGGTGCCTTTTGTTCCAAATATAAAATATTTGAACAAAGGTACGACTTTCCTCGCCTCAGTTTCACCATAATGACATGTCTCGCTATAGCAAAAGTCTGTCGTTGGTATTCTTTCCCATGTATTGCCTCATATTCTTCACAGTGATGCATTACCTCGCTGCAGTGACACTCCTGGCACAAAAAATGAATCTGACCAAGCGATTGCATTGTAAAATATGAGATTCTCTTTTTCTTCCATATCTTTTATTTCCTTGGGGAAGAAACCTATTTTTTGTGGTTGAGAATCAATTAGAATGTTCAAAAGTTTGTGTCCACACATTTGAAAAAACAAAACTCTTATTTAACTCACTCTCTTCTCATTCACACAATAAGGTTACTAATCTTTAGAAAGGTATTTATTGTTTATCAAGCTAAAAAGAAATAACATTTTCTTAAAGAGAAAAAACCTTCTTTATATTTTTTAAAAATCCACTATTTCGCCTTAGTTTAAAGTTTTTTTGAAGTTTTATTACTTCTCTCAAGTCTTGAACAAACATTTTACAAAATTTGCTTCTGTGAAACTTTAAAAAAAAATTTATAACTCAAAAATACTTTTACGAGTTTATTTTGATTAGCGAAACATATTTTAAAACTCCCCTTAACCTTTAGGACTCTCACATCTTAGGAAGTTGAAACTACAAATAGTGTCTTTTCAATTGTTCCATTTTGGAACGCAAAAGATTTTCTTTAAACTTTAAAAAGAAAAAAGTTTTCTCTTCGAACTTAAAACGAAGAAACTTGTTTTGATGCAAACGCAACATTATCAACTTATGTTGACGCCTGCGACGTGTTAAGTGGTCAGTGGGAGATTCGTGCTTGATATTCCATTTATAAGGTGAAAAAATTGTCTTGTGGACGTTGTTTATTATTGATTATCGGAGAGGTTTAAGTTTGTAAGTCATTTCTCCCTTTTGTAAATTTTTAGTTGTTTAGTGTAAGGTGTCTGTTTGACCCAACGTATTTCCCGCAATGATTTTCTCCTCATATAAATCCTTGTCTCAAGTGCATGATATATTATTCTACATTTTGATATATCTCATATGCTTCATGAACATATATTTCTAAGTTAAACTGACTTAAAAATCATTATGCGGTCACTTAGACGCAAGGATTAACTTTTTCCCAAATTTTAATTCGCAGCACACATTAGCTTCATTTTGGTAATAATTTTTAATTTAGGTAATCCCTTTTTACACATAAAAACTATCAGGATCAATGACTCCTTTAGGTTAATTGATATAAACTTCCCCATCTAATTTTCAATGAATAAAATCACAAGATATGTTCAGTTGGTTAATGCTCCAATTATAATGGATAGCCAGACTTAGGAAAAACCTAATAGTTGGTTATTTAGCAACTAGACTGAAGGTTTTCCTGTAAATCAACACCTTTATCTTTCAAGTAGCCCTTGGCTACTAATTTGGCCTTATACTTGGCAATATAACCATGAGAGTTTCTTTTAATTTTGAACACCCATTTACAACCTATGGAATGTTTAGAAGGTGGAAGAGGAACAAGAGACCAAGTGTAGTGAGTTTCTAAAGCTTGAAATTCTTATTTGCATATCTTTAAACCTTGAGGAGGTTTCAATGCTTCTTTACCAGAATTGGCTTCACTTTGAGATAAGTAAGAGGATATGGTGATAATGGTTAAACATAGAGTATGTTTAGGTTTGAAAATATCAGCTTTGGATCTGGTAACCATGGGATAAACATTAGGTTGTAGGGAATCAGTAGGGATTATAGCAAGGGAAAAGGAAATATGAGAAGAAGTGATGACATAAACTATTTGTCAAAAGGCTCCTAAAAATATCTAAACACACACTTTTAGAGGGAGAAATACTCTATTCTATTTCAAAATTTAACTCTCTCTCAAATGAGGCTTACAAATGGATATTTAAAAGGGAGGAGTATCTTAGGCTCTAAGCTAAGGCCCTAATTACAAAATTTTCATTACTACTCCTTACCTCTAAATAATAAAGCCAAAGAAAGAAAAAATACAATAACAAAACAAAACAAAATAACAAAGGAAAATAAAATGACTAATAAAATCCTAAAATAAGGCCCATTTCCATCACGCTCCCCCTCTTAAAATCAAGCTCGTCCTCAAGCATTTAAAAAGAATTAAGGAATCGTGAGGAAATGCCAAGAAACTTGTGGGGACTCAAAAAGAATTTTCTAAAATTTGAGGAGTGCACATCCCACAATTTTTCCTATTTACTTCTTCTCTCTTTTTCTTCATCCAAAGCAGACCTAGAAACTTCCACTAGGTCAAAAACCATGGTTTTGGAGTGGTTAGAATGGTTCGGAGCTGAGTAGGGTAGTCCAGGTGGGTTATGTACACAACTAGGGAAAAACCCTTGATTTTCAGGGTGATTTTGGGGTTTTCATGGCTCGGGCGAGGCTTGGGACTAGTGGGGTTGGGTTGAGGGGTTGAGGGTGGGGGAAATGGGGTAACCCGAGTTGGAATAAGGCTGGGTTGGGTCTTATTCAGGGTCAACTGGATTTTGGGGTTTAAGGGTGGTCTTCCGGTGGCGGTAGGGGGTAGATAATGGTTGGAAGTGGGATGGGGTAGCTAGGGATATGTCGTGATCTGCACAGCTGGGTTGTCGGCATTTTATTTTTGCTTTGGAGGGGCGGTCGACAGCTGTTGAGGTGAGGTAGCTGGTCACGAGGGACGAGGGGTGATGTTGGGGTGCGTGGGCAGCGACGTAAGGTTTGGGAAGGTAAGTTGGGGGTTTGAAGTGGTGAAAGTTGGTGGTAAGAGGGGAAACTAGGGTTAGGGATTGGTGTGGGCTGGAGTTTTGGATTTTGGAGGAGATGAGTTGGATGAGGTGATCAAATTTTTGGTTGAGGTCTTGGTAAATTAAGGTTTGCTGTTTGATATCAATTCTTGTAACTCTTCATTATGTTATTTGATCTCTTTGGATCCATTTAAGATTAGTGTACGATTTGATAAAAAATTACACTGATACACCAATGTGGACTGACACTCGCTCTAATACTAATTTGATGCAAACTACCCATCAAAAGGCTCCTAAAAATATCTAAACACACACTTTTAGAAAGAGAAATACTCTATTATATTTCCAAATTCAAGTCTCTCTCAAATGAGGTTTACAAGTGGGTATTTAAAGGAGAGGAGTAGCTTAGGGTTTAATCTAAGGCCCTAATTAAAAAAATGCCATTACTACTCCTTACATCTAATAATAAAGCAAAAGAAAGAAAAAATACAATAACAAAATAAAATAAAATAAAATAACGAAGGAAAATAAAATGACTAATAAAACCCTAAAATAAGGCCCATTTCCATCAAGTGATATGAGGGGAAGATGGAAAATGAGAATAATGGGAGGTTGAGGGACTAAAAATAAGAGGACTTGAAGGAGAAAGAGGTGGAATGTTTGGGAATTCATTGAAGAGGGAGAGAAATGAGAGGGAGACAAAATAAAATGAGGATAGTGTAGAATTCAAAAGAATGCTTGAATAGAGGAGTAAGAAGAAGAAGAAGAAGAAGAAGAAGAAGAAGAAGAAGAAGAAGAAGAAGAAGAAGAAGAAGAAGAAGAAGAAGAAGAAGAAGAAGAAGAAGAAGAAGAAGAAGAAGAAGAAGAAGAAGAAGAATGAACATCAGAAGTGTAAGGAAAAGATTACATTTCTTAAAAGATATTGTTGATGTAAAAAACTAGATTTGATCTAATTTATTAATCACAGATAAATATGAGTAAAGAAATAAGACAATAGTTTTTAAAGTGGTTCAGCCTTAAGGAAACGGCCTACGTCCACTGATTTGTATTACTGGGTGTCTTGCCTCAATTTCGATTATTCTCATTTGCCCTGCCAAGAGGGTATTGCAATTTATTTATAGCCTTTGGGTTGTCAATGTGAATGGATAGTGTGCCTTTATCAAATAGGCATTTACATCTGTACATGGTAAGGAATGACTGTAATACAATAAGCATTGAATCTGTCTGGTCATTTGGCATTCCCAATAAGTAGCTCGGTATGCTGAGTAGCTCGGTACACTGAGTAGCTCGATACACTCAGTAGCTCGGCATTTGAACTTATGCAATGTTGGGTGATGCGTGTCTTCATATAATTGGTCCATGTCAGCTGACTAATTTTTGTATCAACAGAAGTCCCCAATGTTTCACAGTTGAAGTTGGATGCAAGAGTGTGGAATATTTTACCCAAAAAGTTGTTCGGGCACATTTCCCATGTCTTGGTTAATTACATACCTTCAACACTTGTAAAAAATTTCCATTGTGCGTAATAGTTTTGAGCACGAAATGGCAAATTTGTAAATATTTTGAGTTCTGGTGAACACTTGGGTATTTGTGTCTTTTTCCTCTGATTAGCCGTCGAGAACACAACCGTCGTCACTTTTTATCATTACGTTTCTCGTTTTCCGAGGCGGCATATATAAAGAAGGTAAAATTCGATTTTCTTCTACCTTTTTCCATCTTGTTTTCTCATTTTTCTCCTTACGAACATTCTTTATATCATCTGTCTTAGCTGATTCCTTAATCTTCTGTACGAATTTCTTACTTCCTTTTTCTTTCTTTTCTTTAGTCACCATGGTTTACTCTATTAAGCCATTAGATAAGTTTAGAACCGATTTTGTGATTCCTTCCTGGGTTGATTTGGAAGAACCTACTTGTCCTTGTGATTTGTTTTCTTTACGTGAGGGACATTGGTTTCCCTCTATTTTTGTAGCAGAATACGATTTTTCTTTCTCGCCTAATCCCCTATGTTTGGAATTTTGCCAATACTTCGATATTGTACCTGCAAGAGTAGTTCCAAATACATGGAGGGTAGTTAATGGTGTATGTAGGCTAAATCAAATATATGTAACTCATCTTGGTATTCTTGAAATTATGTTTTATTATAAATGGGTCATTAGTGACACCACTTTTTATTTAAAAACTAGGTATGTTAACAGAGCCTTGGTGGTAAATCTCCCTAATTCTAATAGGGATTATTTTGATCATGGGGTTGTGATGAGAAATTGGCAACACCCCCTATTAAATGGAAATGACGTGTACCAAGGTCCCAGATGTCCACCTTATGGCAATGGGATATGTTGTTCTTTATTTTTAAACTATCTCTATTTTGTTTGATAAAATGTTTCACTGATTTTTGCTTTCTACGATTTTAATTTACAGTTGATAGTAAAAGAAAATCCCCAAAAGAGAGTGATATTAATATAAAAGAGTTGAAGTTTATCTAGGGTTTTCAATAATCAATTAATGGGGAACACCTGAGATCTGCTTCATATTTGTTAGAATACAGTAACACCACTTCTTCCTTTATTGCTCGGCCTATTTCTCCTCCTTCTTTAGTGATTGATCTTGAGCAAGATCCAATATCTTCTTCTCTTGTTAAGGAATCTTCCTCTGATTTGAATACTGCCATTACTGATCTGATGACGAAGAAGAGGAAAGTTACTGATCTCTTTGCTAAGATTGACCTTGGTGTTGAAGGGGAAAAGAAGAACAAATAAGATGTCTGTAGACACCCCATTCTGTTACCCCTTAAGTCTCCTTAGGTCCCTAGTACCTCCCTTCATCACTACAAACCCAAGTCACGTCCCGAGTAATGACTTGGAAGCCATCGGGCACCCCCCCCGGCTCAATTTGACCCAAAAGTCCAACTCCTCGTCTCGACCGAGACTCAATGAATCTTCAAAGGTCACTGAATACCCTTTCCAACGGTCCACCCCATGAACGATTCTGACTTACCATGCGGCCGAACGCACCATTTACGTCTGAAACCTGACCTAGAGGCCACCGGGCGCTCCCGAGCTCTATTTGACCTATGTCAACTCTTCAGATCAACTGAGGTTGAATGAATCTTCTAAGGGCACTGAATACCCTTTCCAACGGTCCATCCCGTGCGCAATTCTGCATTTCCATGCGGATGAACGATCCGTTTGACTCCGGGAAGCCACCGAGCACTTCTCGGGCTCGGTTGACCAAAGTGAACTCTCCAAACCGGGTCAAACTCTTTGGAATGTATAATTACATCTCTTAACCTTTCCAACGGTATGCCCCGTGCATGATTCGGACTTACCATGCGGACGAACGCGCCGTTTGCGTCCGCGCGATTCCCCGTCCATTGGACTGACAAACGCTTCTGAGCCACATTTGACCCAAAGTTAACTCCCTAACTCGGTAGAAGTCCAAAGGACTTTCGAAGGTCTCTGAAATACCTTTCCAACGGTATGACCCGTGCATGATTCTGACCTACGGTTTGCCCTCGGTAGCCAATTTTCCGAAAAATCCTGAGGCGCACTGCCAAATGGCAGGTCCCAGATCCTGCCTATCGGCACCTGCCGATAGGCAGTGCCATGATAGGGCCGATCGGCAGTCCCCTGGGGTTATAAAAGGAGGCCTTGGCCTCATTTGCAAGAGGAGCCCAGATCTGATAGAAATCTCTCTGAACGAATCCCAGAAACCTCTCTCGAAGGCAGCATGATTTCAACTTCCAAATCCCTCTTTTACCTTCACTTTTCATCATTCTTTTCATCAAACTTGGTGAATTAGACACTCTCCATCATCATCCAAGCTCAAGGTCTGCTCTCCAACATTCAAGATCAAGCTCAAGATCTTCAAGAAGGTCCAACTTTCTCAAACTCTCTCTCTTAAATTCTCTTGAATTCCCAATAACTTGTTTTCTTACTTAGCACTTTTATAATCTCATCCCACACATCCTAATATACTTTTTATTTAGTATTATTGCACATCTCTTATTTTCATATAAATAAAAACCCCAAAACAAGAAAAGGAGGGTTTGCTCATAAATTCCAAGTAGGGATTCTCACACGTTTTCCACATTTTTCTCACAACTAAAACACCTTTTCTACACACACACACGCACTTACAAATAAGAGATCCCATATTTGGATTTATGGGATAAACCCCACCCCTTTGCTTTGTATGCGAACTACGTGGACTTTGATGCCTTTATAGGCTACATAGGCGTCTCGGGGTAAAACACGAGACTCGAGTCCTTTCTCTCACTTTTTCTCTCATTTCCTATTTTCTCTAAATCCATTTTTCTTATATTATATATATCCTTAGTCTTAGTGACACATTACTCCATGTGCGTTATCGTTCCTTTAAAGCGATCAACGTAGGGGTAACCGCGTAAATCTTAATTTTCTAATATTACTTTTATAATCTTCCTATGGATGACTCGCTTTACCTTTTCCATGATACAAGCCGAGGATTCCTACCTCCATTATATATATATACACATGCACACATCTCACGGGGGGAACATAAAGGAAAATAGCAAATATCCATGAGAGACCGAAAGGGCGGAATGGGTGCCTAACACCTTCCCATTTCGTAACTAAGCCTCCGAACCCTTTTCTAATCATTTTTGTTTCGCACGCACCAGTATGTCTTTGGATGCCATCCTTCGAGTTGGCTTCCTCTTTTTCTTTTGTCTATTTTGAGTAAAATAGACTAGCGACCCTGAATCTCTCTAAATTTTTCACACCTCACAAAATCGACGTCGGCCGAAGCGCTCTCCCAAGAGGGGATGCGCAGGACCCGAAGGATTCCTCCTCCCTCCGCGGCGGGGATCGACGGGGATGGCCATAGTGGCGACTCTGCTGGGGACTTTTATTTATTTTGAGGGCTTGACTCTGTTTACATGGATGCTATATTTTTTTATACTCCCCCCCCCCCCCCCCCCCATATCTGCATGTTCCCCTTTCTCACATGTATATACCATGCTTATGCTTATGTTCACACACTTGTAGAAAATCCTCCATGTACACCTCACACCACTTACACCTAGGATCACGTATATCCCATGTTGCACGCATCACCTATCCATACTTGGCATACCTTTTGGGGTGCT
Source organism: Sambucus nigra (assembly GCA_949130495.1). Classification (NCBI taxonomy): domain Eukaryota; kingdom Viridiplantae; phylum Streptophyta; class Magnoliopsida; order Dipsacales; family Adoxaceae; genus Sambucus; species Sambucus nigra. Next base: position 376,337,971 of record OX422219.1, on the reverse strand, counting down.
TGTACTTTGTTCCCGGTTTGGCATAATCAAAGAAAGGAATTCTCATCATAAGCTACTAATAAGAGAATCATGCATGATTCACACGACATCACCAAAGAGCATTGATATTGACCAAATTTTACCCAGTAACTGGAGGGTTACTTCGTGATGGGCGCTGGCCCGACAGGTCGCAGTTAGCCTAAGCGATATGACTCTCACCTTCCATTGGCCAAGTACCTGCAACGTATATCGAACGATTCCCCCACATCATACCGCTTGACCGAAGTCATGACGGGAGGTATATCGCAGGGAATTCATTCACGTACGCCGAGTATATCGAATTCACTCTCACATGTACCGTCCTCACGAGGTATATGGTGAGGCAATTCACGTACACTCAGGTATATCAAATGGCTTGTCCACACGTACCGATTGCCCGCAAGAGCAAGACGTATATCGTGGAAGTCACGCCGAAGGAGGGAACCCATGACGATTCACCCAACCAACTTCATACCCGCATATAGGTGTCAAACCTAGGACACGCACTTTAGATTGTCGATTTCGACCCGAAACTCTGCCGAAATTCCGGGTCGATCTTCTGCCCAATTTTCGTGCATTTTTAAAATGGGACTCTGTCCGCGAGCCTGGTTACAAGTCCCAAACCTTAGCTTTGCATATATTAAAATCCCACTTTTCCAGGCTCAGGTCTCGTCCGGCATTGCATTTAGGAGAATTAAATACAAGTGAGAACATAATAATCATAATTATCATGTTGAGTTCCGTCTCCAAAAACATTTCTCCCTCCTTATCAAAAATCCAAAAAAAATTTCTCCCTTTCTTATCAAAAATCCAAAAACATTTCTCCCTTTTTATCAAAAAAATAAAAATAGTTCCTTCCCTTTTCTGAAAAATAAATCTCATCCTACGCCTTCTCAGGTTGACCGCACGCCCTTGGCCTGGTGCCCTATTGGCTTAGGTCTTTAGTCAAATCACCCCGGAGTTTCGTCCGTTCCTCTACTACTTCTTCCGAGTCCGGAATCCATCCATTTTCCATGGAGAATGCGGATCAAGCACCAGTCATACAACCAGATCTGCCGACAGTCCTAGCTCAGCTCGTGGCCAAGATTGACAACCTCCAAGCTCAGGTCCCAGAAATGCAACGAAACTAAGGTCCTATTCCTCAAGAGCCCGAGGCCATGTTCCCTCGTGCTATGGTTCCACTCGAGCCCATCTGGGTCCCGAAAGAATATCAGCACGCTTTGCATGCCCCTCCTGCTAATGGGCCGCTGCCTGCCCAGCTTCCAATGCCAAACATTGCCCAGCCTATGGCTAACTTGCCTCTAGTTGCTGATCCAAAGGAGGAGGAGTTGAACAAAGTCAAAGAGGATCTTAAGATGCTCACCAAGATGTTTGACCAAGTCAGGATCTCTAGGAATTACATGGACTACACCCATATGTCTCCTTATCCTAAAGCAAGGTTACCCGAGAAGTTCAAAATGCCAAATATCGAGAAATTTGGAGGGAGTGGTCCCCCGATTGTTCATCTTCGCAGTTATCATCGTTCCATGAATCTACTAGGGGCTTCGGAAGAAGTGATGGCCCAATTATTTCAGCAAACTTTGAAAGACAGTGCTCTCCGATGGTTTTTATCTCTTGAGGAATCCAGAATCCGTAGCTGGGAGGATGTAGCTCGAGAATTCATGTCGCAGTACAAATACAACGAAGAGCTTGAGGTCACCCGTCGTGATTTAGAGTTGCTCAAACAGAACTCCAGAGAAACAGTCAGTAACTTTATAGCCCGATGGAGGGAAAAAGCGGCTACCATGACCCATCGGACGTCTGAAGAAAAACAAGTCAGCATAGTGAAGAAGAATTTCTTGCCCCATGTTCGAGCAACCATGGGAGGACAGTACTACCCCCATTTTCGAGCTCTCAGAGAAGCAGGACTAGAAATCGAAGAGGGTCTTACCAAAACAGAAGTTGAACCAAAGAAGGTGTTCGGACAGTTCACCCCCAGAAAATATGACAAGCATGTCAGTGCCGCAGTCTCAACCATCAACAACATCTCTCAACCAACCACATCATGGGCACCGTAAAGCCGCCCTGCTCCCTTCCGAAGGGAATACACTGAGCTCCATGCTCCCCTCTCCAAAGTTTACCAAGCCCTGTTAAGCCGAAACCTTATAAAGCCCCTGGATCCACGTCCATTACCCAATCCACTTCCCAGAAATTTTAAGACCGATGCTCATTGCGCCTTTCACCAAACAGCTGGCCATACCATCGACCAATGCTTCCACTTTCGAAACATAATCCAAGATCTCATTGACCGGGGTACCATCTCCCCACCAGCCAATCCTAAACCAAACACTACTCATAACCCACTCCCAAATCACACCAATGCCATCTTCTTGGAAGGAAACCCAGATTTCGATCCATCAACTCAAATCACACCCTTACACCCTTCTAAACCCCTTTAACTTTGCCCATATTTCCTCCTACGCCCTACTAGCCCCACTGATCAGACCTTGTCACTCCTTACCAGAGCGTGCATCATTGTCCAGACCTGTTCTGAAAGTGGAGGTATGGAATTGTCAGAGGTGTTAAACCAACTCCTAGAGTTCGGGATAAAATTTCCCTCACAGATGATTACCGACTGCCAGAGGTTCAGTACGTTGTTTTTAGAAGCACGAAAATGGGCCCGAGAATCAGATAGGTGGATGGTACCAAGCGACGAAATCTGCTTAGATGATGTTGTTCGGATCATGACGGAAGCATTGAGGCAAACCAACAACATTTGCAGTATCACCGAGTTACTTGATGCTTTGAAGCTGTAAGGGCACCTGGTCCCTTCACCCTTACACATCCCCACAGAATGGGAAGACCTATATGAAGAAGCCGTTGAAGTTATGGAATGCATTGACTTCACAAGGGAAAATAGAATTGTTGCCACCGGATGGGGGGAAGAATTCAAAGTTTCAAATGAAGAATAAGCTTCAGGAGGAAATGGCCCAATAGCTGACTTATGTGGGATAATATCATTTGAGGAACTCCTCGGAGAAATAGACAAGGTGGCAGAACAACCTAAGATTGATGAGGAAACTGGATTTAAGTTTTTCCGTTCTTCAGTAAATCACATGACCAGATCTGGGAGACATTACCGAATTCCAAACTCGCTACCAACCAATGATAAGGGGAAGGGCGTTGAAAACCTTCTTATGCCAGAAATGACCCTCGAGGAGAGCAAGATCCCCGATCAATTGAAGAAAACTCAAGCTAACATCACTCTATGGGGGCTTTTCATGTCTTCCCAGCTACACAAAAATGCTTTGATCAAATTACTCACTAGACCCATAGTTCCTCCCTCTACCACACCAGAAGAAGTGGTGAACCTAGTCGGATCCTTGACCTCTACCCGAATGCTGTCCTTTTCTGAAGAAAAAATCCCCAAAATTGGGCCAAATCACAATCATGCACTCAACATATCCGTCGAAGTTATGGGGAAGGTTGTACCACTCTCTCTCATTGACAACGGATCCGCTTTGAATGTCTGCCCGCTGAGAACCTTCAAATGTTTAGGTCTGAAAGAAAGTGACCTCGCTCCAACATCCGCTGCCATGCGTGCCTACGATAATACCCGCCGTGAGGTAATGGGATCCATAAAACTTGTAATAGGGGTTGGACCTATAAACCCTATCGTCGAATTCCAAGTCATCGATATCCCGGCCTGTTTTAACATGTTGCTCAGACGACCCTGGCTCCACAGTATAAAGGGTGTCTCTTCCTTATTCCATCAGAAACTGAAGTTCTTCGCCGATGGGTGAGTCATCACCATCTTGGGTGACGACGGTAACGCTGAGGGTGCAAGCACCAGCAGTACAATTCTTGAGATACAGCATGGGTTAAATGATATGCTCCTATCAGGTTTCTGAGTCGAACCATCCCTACTCCCGGCAGGGGACGGTTTCAAAGAAAGAGTTTTTCCAGAATATGACCCTCATGGCAATGTCAATGTGATTCAGATGTTCAGAAACATGCACTTCATGCCCGGACTGGGGCTGGGACAAAGGCAGCAAGGGATACTTGAGCCCATCGAACTGAAGAAAGCTTTCCCTCCTTGCGGATTGGGATGTCAACCATCAGAACCAAAACTCAAAATGATCCGCCAGACTCGATCAAAGAGAGGGTTAGACTTCGAACGAACTATCTCGGGAGATTCTTTAAATGGACGATTCATCAAGGGGCGAGGATTTCCCCTTTTGTGGTTTTCCAGAACCGTGGTATGACCATACAGATAAGAAGATGAATCCTGGAATGGAGATCTTCTTCAAAGATAGCTACCCATGGGCCAAAAGTTACTAATACCAGGTGCCACTGCTTATCAAAGATACGAAAGAAACTGTGGAAAGTGACTCTGAAGATTCCTTCAACCTGCAGACACTGGGGCTAACACTCTGCATGGTTCATCCAGGCACTACATCAAGGGACCCATCCCGTCTGATTAAAGCTGCTGATACACCTCTCCTCAACTGGCAGGCTGCGCCAGTTCTACCTCTTGAAATCTCCCTCAACCCCAATGTTTACCCTGTTTTATCTACTGTTGTCCATCCTTGCTCAAATGTAATCGAGACCTATTTTGATGAGGTTCTCAATGCTATTTTTCCTATCAATGAAATAAACAAAGATTTTGAGTATCTTGTTGTGCCTTACATTAATTGTGTGGATTTTAATCAAACTTTTGATGATGATGATTTTGCAAATGAACAATTCTTAACTGATCTAAATAAGGTTAATAATAAACAGCATAACTGCATTCAAGTTAATGAAGAAGATACTGTTGTTATTAATCTCGTTTCTTGTAGCCAAATTCGCGAGATTAGGATAGGGGCCACCCTTGACGAGCATGAGCGCGCACAACTCGAAGAATTGCTAAGGGAGTTCGTGGATGTCTTCGCATGGTCCTACGACGACATGCCCGATATTGATCCCGAAATAGCTCAACACAAGATCCCCACTCTCCCAGATGCCAAGCCAGTTAAACAAAAATTGAGAAAACTCTGAACCGAATGGTCGCTTAAGGTCAAAGAAGAGTTCATCAAACAGTTGAACGTGGGTTTCATTCGAGTAATCGAATATCCCACGTGGCTGGACAACATTGTACATGTACCAAAATCAGGAGGAAAGGTTTGAATGTGTGTGGATTACCAAGATTTAAACAAACCTTCTCCGAAGGATGATTATTCGCTACCCAACATCGACATGATCATGGACAACACAGCCAGTCATGCTCTCAAGTCATTTGTCGATGCATTTTTCGGATACAACCAAATTAAGATGCATCCGGACCACCAAGAGCAAACCGGATTCAACACCCCATAGGGAACTTTTTGCTACACCGTTATTCCATTCGGTCTCAAGAATGCTGGGGCTACCTACCAAAGGGCTGCCACAACCATCCTACACGATCTGATCCACAAAGAGGTCGAGGTTTACGTGTATGATATGATTATCAAGTCCAAAACTAGAGAAGGTCATGTTCCCGCTCTTTGGAAGTTCTTCGAACGACTGTGGCAGTATTAGATGAGACTTAATCCACAGAAGTGCGTCTTCGGCGTTACGAAGGGAAAACTCTTAGGATTCATGATTAGTGAGAAAGGTATAGAAGTAGATCCCACCAAGCTGAAGGCCATACTTGAGATGAAACCTCCCCGAATAGAGAAGGAATTCCGAGGCTTCCTGGGGAAATTATAATATATTAGCCGGTTCATCAGCCAGTGAACCTCCATCTGTGAACCAATATTTAAGCTCCTCCGAAAGGATTCAACCAAGGTTTGGAACGAGGCCTGCCAAAAAGCTTTTGATCGAATCAAATAATACCTAACCCAACCTCCAGTTCTCATGTCACCACAGACTGGTCTCCCTTTGGTCTTATACCTAACCATCACAGACACTGTAGTCGGGGCATTGCTAGCCCAGTACCTCGAGGACTCCCGCAAAGAAAGAGCCATCTATTACGCCAGTCACAAGTTAGTCGATTACGAGGTCAACTACACTGCTTTGGAAAAAGCATGTGTCGCACTTGTCTGGGTCGCCCAAAAGTTGCGACATTACATGCTCGCCTTCCCCATTAAACTAGTATCCCGAATGGATCCCATCAAATACCTGCTCGAAAAACCCGCCTTGTCCAGCCGAATGGCCCGATGGTTGATGCTCCTAACTGAGTTTGATATCGTGTACGTCACACAGAAAGCCGTTAAAGGAAGAGCCATCTCTGACTACCTCGCTGACTACCCTATAGAAGAAGCAGATGTATGGATCTCCAAATTCCCAGATGAAAACATCCTCTGCACCACTCAAGACCGCCTCCGATGGAAAATGTTCTTTGACGGCGCCGCCAACAAAAAGGGATATGGCATTGGGATACTTATGGTCACCCCAGATGACTCCCACACTCCCATCGCCATTAAATTGGATTTCCCTTGCACTAATAACATGACAGAATACGAGGCATGCACAGTGGGCCTCCTGGTCTCTCTCGAGAAAGGTATTCAATACCTTGATGTGTACGGGGATTCTGCCCTTATCATCGGTCAAGTGCTCAGAAAGTGGAAGGTCAAGGATGAAAAGCTTCAACCCTTTCATGCCAAATTAGAAGAGTTGGCCTCCCAATTCCGAGATATCACCTTCTATTACCTACCCTGAGCAAAGAACAACCTAGCCGATGCTCTCGCTACTTTAGCTTCCATGGTCGACATGCCCGAGGGAATAACAATGACCCCCTTCCTAGTTCAAAAACAAGACAGACCGACCCATTGCTACCATATTGAGCTTGTCTCCACTGAAGATCCCGAACTAACCGATTGCTGGTACTATGATATTTGGTGACTTCTCAAAAATGGTAGGTATCCCGAGGGTTCCAACAAGAACGATCGAGCTACCCTTCGAAGGCTGGCCGCTCAGTACATCATCTGCCATAAAGCACTACTCAAGAGGAATTTCGATGGAACTCATTTGCACTGTATTGCAGGGGCTGACATTGAAAAGATAATGCAAAAAATCCACAGCGAGGAATGCAGACCTCACATGAACGGTCACATGCTTGCCAAAAAGATCATCCGGTAAGGCTACTACTGGACCACCATGGCCCAGGATTACACCGCCTATGTTCGGAGGTGCCCTAAATTCCAACAGTTCTCCAATATCCAACATCTTCCTCTGCGGGAATTATACAACATGACTTCTCCCTGGACGTTCTCCACCTGGGGTATCGACATCATAGGGAAAGTTACACCAAAAGCGTCAAACGGACATGAGTTCATCCTGGTTGCCATCGATTACTTCACCAAATGGGTCGAAGCTGAGTCATACACAGTATTAAATGCCAAGAAGGTGGCCAAATTCATCAAGAAGAATATCATCTGCCGATATGGGGTCCCGCACGAGCTAGTGTTGGATAATGGTTTGCACTTTGAGGCAGAAGTCACAAAAATAGTCAGCGAATACGGGATTCAGAGACACAAATCTTCTCCCTACCGACCTCAGACCAATGGTGCAGTTGAGGCCGTAAACAAAAACCTCAAAGCCATCATCAGCAAGATGACCGAGAGTTGTAGGGATTGGGCCGACCGGATCCCCTATGCCCTCTGGGGCTATCGAACCTCAATTCGAACCTCTGCTGGGGCTACCCCTTACTCGCTGGTTTACGGCATGGAGGAAGTCCTACTTGTGGAGCTGGAAATACCCTCGTTACGTGTCACACTCGAAAGCAAGGTTAGTGAAGAAGACTGGTGTCAAGGCTGTCTTGATGAGATGACCCTCCTAGATGAACAGAGATTAAAAGCTCTTTACCACATACAAGGATACCATCGCCGAATAGCGCGATCATTCAACAAGAGAGTCAAGGACTGTGGTGTTCGAGAGGGGGATTTAGCCCTCAAAGAGATAATCGAACCTATCTGGGACCCCGGAGGAAAGTTCAAACCCAATTGGAGCGGCCCGTACATTGTGAAGAAAATCTTATTCGGCGGTGCCGCCATGCTCACTGGCCTAGATGGGGAAGAGGTGGCTCGTCCAGTCAATCTGGACCATCTCAAGAAGTTCTACCCCTAGTCTAAAATCTCGGCGTGCTACGACTCTTCTCATCCCCCTTCTATTCTAAAAAAAAAGAAAAGAAAAAAAAACTCTCTCCATTTCCCTCTACCCAGAACTACATGGGCCTGATCCTCTGCAAAAACTATTTTCAAACAGATAAGAACTTTTTCAAAAACCCCAGAGGTATGTAGGCAGCTCATACTCCTCACATGAGCACGGCCCCTTCTTTTTTCACAAAATACCATTCGTTTCTTACCCCCGAGAACGACAGTTCATTCTAAACATCTACTTGAACAAAAGGATTATGTATGCCTTAGCGATTGGTATAGATAATTCAAAATACAAAATTCATTGAAAGGCACAGCTGGATGATCAAAAACTTGTTTATTTCATTAAATAAGAAACTACAGTACGGATTACATAAGAAAAAGGAACGGATAACTCCCTTCCCCCCTACTACTATAAAAACCAGAAAAAATCCCCCACATCTGTCATAAATAAACTCCCCAGGAGTTCTACCCACAGCTACCCGAAGAGCCTGCACCCTCATCATCCACGTCCTGAGGACCCCAAGTTTCTCCTACCTGACTGGAGTGCCGCAAACACTCCATGGACCGATGAGCCTTAACCATCTTAGAAAAGATCACAACACCCCCTTCCATGGAGTCAGATAAAACAAACCACCTCCGACCGGTCTCTACTGCCAACATCTTGCTGATAATTTTCCTCCACAACCACTTCATATAATCTTTGGGGACATGGCAAACCTTCCCAACAGACTGAGATGGACGGGTCGACGGACTTCGATTTTCCCACAGAGATCCTAGCAACAGACGCAAGATCTCAGTCAAATCTTCTACTGGAAAGAAATTTGAGGTCCGAGGGGGAACGACGTGCGCCCAGACAAATTGGCGCAAAATCCGCTAAAGGCAATAAAAAGAGGTATGCCTGAGACCAACCAGTCGCATATATGAATATTCTCCTAGCTCCAGAATAGGCTGCAGCTGTCCCCACTAAGGCACGGACCAATACAGTCCATGAACCCCGCACTCCACAAGCCAATTCTCCCAGTTCTCAATATACAGGCCTATGCGGATGAAGTAGCGCGAAAAGAAGTTGGGTTTAGCCGACAAAGGATATTCTGGAGGAGTAGACAAGCGGAATCTTTCAGACAACCACATGAACAGCATCACAGGGCTACCCCTCAAAAAGTCTGAACGGCCTTCTCTCCAAGCATCCAGACCATTCAGAGTCTCTACCAATATCACCGTCGCAGGATTGCGAAGGTATGACATCCATGAGGTAATGGCTACAAGTTGTGCGTCCACCTGCAATTCCCCAGTCACCAATAGCAATTTTGAAACCAGACCCAGAACGACGGCTCTAGAATAGCTAGCATCTCTTACTTCCCGCGAACGCACGGACTGTAACACCGCCGGGAGGGAGATCATCCCTCTAGCAACCAATGACCTGGCCACTAAAGGCGAGATATGAAGAAGCCCGACCAACAAATCCCTAGGAAAATGAAAAAATTCGGATAAAGCCGCGGCAACACTAGGATTCACGCCCAGTATGGTAGAAAACTCCTCGTAGGTAGGACAAACTTCTTCCAACCCAAAGCGGAATACATGGTCTTCGGGGTACCAAAATTGTACTACCGCCATCAGCATATTCCACTCAAAAGGTCGATTACTCCACAAGGAGACTCGATGCATATTGAAAGCATCATAGTCGACATTATAAGAGCACATGGCTTTCAAGGCTTCGAGGTAGTTGACAAACTCAATGCTACCAGGGAGAGCCATCTTGCAAGACTAAAAGATGATGGGGGGTATGAAGAATGTAAAAGGTGTGAGGAAAACACTCCACCCTTCTCCCTTTTTATACTTAAAAATCCTCACAAGGGACATAATCCCTGCAGAAATCGAAAGGAACCCTACCCCACAAGGTACTAAAGGCTGAAGAGGGAACCAATTAAAACTTTTAATTGATGGGACTGGACTGAACTACCGATAGGCAGGCCAGGGTGCTTGCCGATCGGCAACCCCCCATTTTTGGAAATCTCCCTTTTTCCTCTTTTGTCAAAATCAAAAAAATAAAAATTGATATTCTCAACAGAATTTCAAAATCCCTTTTCCTCCTTATATAATTCCCTTTTTTAAATTTCCTCCATTCCTTCTTTGTCAAATCAGAAAACTCCATAAAAATAAATTGATATTCTTAAAAGAATTTCAAGAATCCTGTTCCCTCCTTATGGGATTCCCCGTTTTAAATAAAGTAACTTTCCTTTGAAAAATTCCAAGAATACTCTTATTTTACGGTCTCAGTAACAAATTAAAAAGCGCATGTGCATGCATTCATTCATTCATCATTAAGATAAAATACAGTCAAAAAAATTGCATTGCATTGCATATATATTGTAAGAGGGTAGTTTAGATAAGATGGAGGCGTAACCCCTTTTAAGTATGGTTATGGCAAGGTTAATTAGAGAAACACTAGTGATTTAGCCACAAGACACAAAGAGCAGTTTGGAAGGTATGGAACCCATCTTATACTCACAAATCTCGTGTATAACCCTCAATATAATAAAGAACTTTAGAAATAACTTAGCTAGAGGGAGAGAGAAGCAAGCACCCTAGATACACCTTGGTAGGCAGACAAAACATACAAAAAACCACTCTCAAGAGTCTCTGTTTGCGTATTAAAAGCTTCGTAATAAATGACAATGGTGAGTGGATAAGCCCCTAATTTGCAATAATTCTCTCTCTGATGTATCTCTAGCAATAACTTTTTTGAACTCTCAAAGGATCATTTTTCTATATATTTTTCCTCAAAGGTGGTTGGGGTCCTTAAATATCCCCCCACACCACCCCCGAGGCAACTCAGTCATTAAAGACTATGAAAGACATCCCTCATACTTTATGTCACAACATTAAATGCCTGATGCACTAGTTGTTTCCTACGTCATAAACATTAAATGCCAAGACATGCCTTTTGCCTAACCACTGTATGTCAGGGGGTTATTGTCCCAGAGGTGGCTCACCAACTATCTGACAGCCCCAAATACCACGGTGGTTTACTCAAGTGCATGTCTGACATTGTTTAGAAGGCTAGTGACATCACCCACAGTAGATGTGATATTTAAGTAGAGGGTTGTTTGGTTCATAACTCAATGCCCGATGGAACTCCAAGCTGCTCCGCTTGAGGTTCCACGGTCAGGGTCCTTCGGTGTTTTACTAGGTGTATCTAAGATGGTCAGGACAAGCCCCAACGGTGCCCCACTTCTCAATCCTCCAAACCAAATCCCTCTAAAGTTCCCACGGTGAGGTTGTTCGATAGAGCATGAAAGCTCTCCCAGGCCCTGCCAAGCCTGGTCTCTCGCGAGTACCGTTCGACCTCACGCCCATTCATTATTCTCGTTACAACATTACAGTCATTACAACTCGTGGTAAATATAAACAAAGCTATAGTATGGCAAAGTAACAATAAGCTAAAGTACGAGTTGCCACGCTGAGCTGTCTCACCAAGCTGCCACGCTTGAGTTGCCACGCTGAGCTGTCTCACCAAGCTGCCACGCTTGAGTTGCCACGCTGAGCTGTCTCACCAAGCTGCCACGCTGAGCTGTCTCACCAAGCTGCCACGCTTGAGTTGCCACGCTGAGCTGTCTCACCAAGCTTCCATGCTTGAGTTGCCACGCTGAGCTTATCCTCAAAACACTGTTGCTAATTGGTGGATTATCCCTAATCCCAGGATTACCTTCAGGCCCCCTCTACATTTGCCCCTTCGTGGAGGGATTTGTTGTGGGAACAAGAAGTGCCTCCACGAAAACTTCTTAATCCGATGAACCTTCTCTGTCTGGCCTGCAGTCTTTTCTAATGCTGAGCCTCAACCGTTCCAGCTTGGATATCTGAAATTCTCCCGAAGGACCTGCTAATATTCTCGCAGTCATGTTCGAAAAAGCGAAAAATTCTCCCCGATGTAACTGAGTCATAACTAAACAACGTTTGAGCTTCTGTCGAGGGGACATCGTGGCTTTTTGAACCGTTGGGACACCTTCTTCGTTGGGGGGGTTTATTGGATATGTCAGAGAAAATCTTGGCGCCCAAAACTGAATCTTGCTTAGGAAGGTAACGGTGGCTGTTCCCTAGGTGTCACTTCATTAATTGATGGCAGTTCCCCAGGTGTCACGTCATTGAATGACGTAGCGTTGTCTTTTCCATGTCAGAACACTTCCCGAAGTGCCACGTGTACATTTGAAATGATTGCAGGTGGCCACACACGTGCAATGGTGGGAAACTTAAACGACGAACTTTAAAAATTAAACAGCCAAATCACTTAAAGCCATTCTTTTCCTTTCTTTCCCACTACTTGCCTCAAATTTCCTTCGTTTTTTTAGAGAGAGAGAGAAAAAGCTTCCATTGTTGATCGTCTGAAACCTGCTGTTCGACCTTGTGCCCTCCTGTTCTTGCTCGCATCATCTTCGCCACCTCCTGTGGTTGTTCTTCCGCCATTGTCGTGCTCAGGCTCCTCTGACTCAAGGTTGTTTTTTGTTTGCACTAACACTCTGTCATGGCTTCTCAAAGTTATCCCAACATCTCTTCAACCAGTGCGCCGCCTGCTACTGCTGTTGCCACCACTACTGGTGCCTCTGCCTTGGACGCTGTCCGTCGTGATCAGTTAAGGTTTTATCGTCGCTCTCCCATTTTTGGCGAAGATGATTGCTTTGCTGCTGCTTGCAAGACTGTCAACTTTGAATGCAAGTTTGAGTCCTTAGTGCTGGGTGACGAGGACGAAGAACCCTCGAAGTGGGGCTTTCTTCCTCCAGAGGGGACTCTCCGGTTTTGTCTGGAGCGAGGGGACTTCCAATGGTCCCAAATTGACTTCGAAGCACCAGGTGGTTCTCCTGCCCATTTTGCTGCTTGGAACTCTCACATGGTGAGTTCCTATGGTGATATTTTGAGTAAGATTGGCCTTCAACGGGCCAAATGGTTTGGTGAGTTTACTCTCTCCAAAAATAATGCTGCTCTCCCCATTCTTGTTTCTCGTTGGAACGTGACGACTCACACATTTATTGCTGCGTGGGGCGAGTTCACGATAACCCTAGAAGATGTCTGCGAGCTTCTGGAGCTCGAAGCAACAGGTCATGAGCCTTATACCGATGAGCCTCTTGACGCCGAAGAGACTGCTGACCGTTTGGCGTTGGACCGAATATACCGAAGTTGCATCGGTTCTTCAAACAAAGCTACCTTCACTCCGATGATTAATTATTTCTTCAAGGGTTCTAGTGAAGGTAGTTTTTCAATTTCAACGGATACCCCTGGCCAAGGTACTTCGTTAGAGCTCCCTGCCTACATCCTTGTGATTCTGTCCCGTTTTCTTTTGACGGGAAAACCAAACGATCAGCCCCGAAGGGACCTTATCAACATATCTCTTCGTTTGGCCCGGGGCATCAAACTTCCTTTGGCTGCAATTGCCCTAGGGTCCCTCTACACCTGGCTTGACAGAACGTTGTTCGATATGGAACGATCCCTTGGCCGTTATAACCTGGCCAATTTTGCTAACAGCATCCTTCTAACCAGCTTTCTTTACGTGCGCTTTCCTGTTGTGGCGGCCAAGGCCAACCGTCCTCCTTCTGGGGAAACCATTTTACCCCCCCCCCCCCCCCGCTCTTATATTTATCACAAGAGGCAGAGCCGAAAAGAGCTGATCGCCTCAATTGATCGTTTTGAGGACTTTGTTATGAGGCCTTACGGAGAGGACGCCTTTGTTCACACTTGTGATTTCTTTCAGGACGAATCCAGGGTGGTACAGGTGGGGGTAGACATTGAAGATCCTCAGTTAGCCGTGGTGCTTCTCCTTTCTCCGGGGTATCTGCCTTCCTACACCGAGTGGGGATATTCCAGCGAACATTACAACCCCAATCGGTGTAGTCGTCAATTTGGGTTTGATCAGGGGGCTCCTCGCTCAGTTTTCCAATCCTCAAACCCGAAGGTTAGCTTTAGTGAGGCATGTTCCTTATTTTCCTCCACTGCTGCGTGGGGGATAAGTGAATCAATGGCTGGGAGAGTCACCATTCCCTCCAACAAGAGGCAAGGGAATGTGACCAGTCTATTTGCCACGAAGTTCTGGCCGAGACAACTGGCTAACATTGCTGAATTCATAGATGGCGAGCCAGTGTACCCTCCAGTTCTTTCATTTGCTGCGATGGAGCTAGGACTCAAAGGCAACTCCATTCTGGGGATTGAGTTCCCTCTAAGCAAAACCCCTAAGGGGCCTTCCGAAGAGCTACCTCTGTTATGCCCCATGACTCCCACTGCCATATCCAAAGCGAAAGGTGCTGGGGTATCCAGGAAGACTGCTCCTTCGACTGGAGCTACTGGTGATGAAGGGTCTTCGCAGCCGTCGACCAAGAAGGCCAAGAGTGGGGTGGCTTCCACGAAAAAGCCAAAGTCCAAATCCCAGATTCCTGTGGCAGCCCTACCCATAGCCTCCGTTCCTCCTCCCATATCTCCTGAAAGGGCCGAGAGGTTAAGGAGGGAGGAGCAGGCTGAGGTAGATCAGGTGAATGCAGAGTTTCAACGGCGCGCTGTCGTCGTTCCTCCCTCGGTTGTCTTCCCCACGATCGTCGTCGATCCCACTGAGCTAGCTGCAAAGAGGAGAAAAGGTTCGAAGGTTCCTCAAGCCACTGGTAGTGCCATGACAAGGCTGAGGAGGAAGACTTTAGGCACCAAGTCCCAGCGGAAGCAAGTTTCCTCGGTGCAAGCTTCTCATTCTTCTTCCCAATCTGAGGTATGTACACTTATCTTGTTCTCTTTTCTTCTTTGCTTAGAGCAAGCCGGATTTACTTATATATATTGTTCTTAACTACTTTGGTGCAGGGACTTAAAGAAACGGGGCCTCGTTCTCCTAGCCCCCCAAGTCCCCCCATTAGCCGTTTCGTGGGCGGTCGCTGTGGGGCCATCTCATCCGATACGACCCCACCCCGTTCGCCAATGACCGGGCTTACTTACGCCCGTCGTTCAATCTCAAGACGGGCGGGGGAGGCAGTTGGGGAGGGTGAGGTTATAGAGCCCGTGGATGTCTCTTCGCCACCAGAGACAACACAATCTGAGATGCCTACTCCAGTCTCCTCTGGCTCACTGGCTTCCTCTGAGGCTGTTCTCCCCCTCGTTCTGGTTGCTGCAGGTGATCCTGAGGTAATTATTTCATAATTAAATTTGTCTGATCTGGCATTCCTTCTCTTTCACCCCGTTCTGTGTGCTGAATTTAGGATGTTGGTTGCCCTAGGTCGAAGTATCCTCGCTGCTAGCAAACATTCTCCGTCCAACGGTGCTGGCGAGACCTCTGGCCACAGTGCCCCTTTTCAACGTTCTGACTGAGGTAAGTTATTCTTGGATAAATTTCGCCCTTTTTTCTGTATTTGTTCCTCTTTACTAACATTGGCTTTTATATTGCAGCTTTCTCCTGATCATTCACCACCCTCATCTATTCCCGATGAACCCCTTGCTCTTGCTTTGGTACCTTATGTGGGCGAGGGAACTATGCCGATGGTCGAGGTTTCTGGGGCCAGAGACCCCATTGAGGCCGATGAGGTAACAAGTCCCCTCCCAACGATTCCTGCCACTTTAACCTCCGTGATAGCTCCCACTCCTGCCCCTGTTATGATTCAGGTACTTTCTTAATTCTCTGCTTAAACTCCTTCTTATAATGGTGACTTAACAACGAAAACGTTTGTTAAGATTTTTATATAATCTCCACCTTATAACGGTGACTTAACAATGAAAACACTTGTTTAAGATTTTTATATAATCTCCACCTTATAATGGTGACTTAACAACGAAAACGCTTGTTAAGATTTTTCATATAATCTCCACCTTATAACGGTGACTTAACAACGAAAACGCTTGTTAAGATTTTTATGTAATCTCCACCTTATAACGGTGACTTAACAACGAAAACGCTTGTTAAGATTTTTATCTAATCTCCACCTTATAACGGTGACTTAACAACGAAAACGCTTGTTAAGATTTTTCATATAATCTCCACCTTATAACGGTGACTTAACAACGAAAACGCTTGTTAAGATTTCTCATATAATCTCCACCTTATAACGGTGACTTAACAACGAAAACGCTTGTTAAGATTTTTATATAATCTCCACCTTATAACGGTGACTTAACAACGAAAACGCTTGTTAAGATTTTTATATAATCTCCACCTTATAACGGTGACTTAACAACGAAAACGCTTGTTAAGATTTTTATCTAATCTCCACCTTATAACGGTGACTTAACAACGAAAACGCTTGTTAAGATTTTTCATATCCTTATTTGGGATTTTCTTTTCAGGTTGCTCGGGAAGATTCGCCCCCAGTCCTCTCACCTGTAGGCTCGCCCTTTCGAGAACCTGACGCTTCGGAAAATTCAATTCATGATGATCAAGGTTCTACGACTGGTGCTGCAGTCGAGAGCGAATCTGGGTGTGAGGTCCCTCTTCCCGACCTAGCTCCTCACTCGTTCTGCCTCATGGTGCTTCGGCAATCTCCTCAAATGCCCGTCAACCATCGGCTGGTGATTGAACAATTGGTGGATCACCATCCTGAGACCTTCACACCGGATTGCCTGCGCTCAAATATTCATATGATGAGTCACAGGCTGCAAGGCATGGCGATCGTTGTTGCTGAAATTGCTAGTACCCCCACTGCCAGTGTTACCAGATCCCTTCTCAACTAATTTCTAGGTTTTCTGAAGGAGTTGGGGCGTGATGGTTTCCGTTTTGACTGGCTTATAACGCATCTGAAGACTTTGAAGAACCAGCAACTGATCGGCCAGAGGGAAGTGCTGATAAAGCACCAGGAGGACCAACGGGCTGAGGAGGTTAAGTTAGCTGAGCTGGCACCTCTTTTGGAATCGGCGGATGAAGAAGTAACGAATGCCGAAGAAGCTCTGCGTTTGGCCAAGCTAAAACGAGAAAGGCTTCTTATTGAACGCGCCCAGGTGCAAACCAGGCTAGAGGTTGCTGTCAGCGCTCAAAATTCCTTTGCATCAGCTTCTTCGGGCCTTCCCGGGGATTTTTTCTCTTCCCCGGATCTGTGGTTTCTCTTAGGGTAATAAAACTCCTGTACATATTTTCTTTCTTTCGTTCATGTAATTCTTGGGCAATAGTTCCCCATTTTGCTTGTAATGCTCTCTTCTTTAATGAATGAAAGAATGTACATTTTTCAATTTATCTCTGAGTTATGCCTGCTTTCATATATCGATGTCTATACTTCACATCATCAGTAAAACTTGTATATTCATAATAATAAAAAAAAAAAAAAAAAAAAAAAAAAAAAAAAATACATCGATGGTACAACCTAACTGTCTACACATGATATACTTTCAGCCATTTATTGTTAATTTTGAATGGCCTATCTTCCTCCAACTTAGAAATTAGGCAATAACCTGAATCATGAGCTTCGTTCACGATGAAAGGTCCCTCCCAATTGGCTGCAAACTTTGGCAGAGGAAGTCCCCTAATGTGTTTCACTGCTGCCTTCAAAACGAGATCTCCCTCCACGAACCTCCTTGGTCTTACCATGTTGTCATATGCCCTAGAGAGCTGCTTTGTATACATTTGAAAATGTTGCATCGCGTTGTCTCTGTGTTCATCCAATGCCTCCAACTGCACATGCCTGTTCTGAGGGAGCATGCTACTTCGCAAGGCGTATCGAGCCGAGGGAACTTCCAACTCCACTGGAAGAATTGCCTCAGCCTCATAGACAAGGGAGAACGGAGTGTACCCTGTGGGCTTCCTCTTCGTCGTTCGATAGGCCCACAACACTGTTGGTATCTTGTCATCCCACGATCCTGGAAAGTCCTCCATCGTTTTAGCCAAGATATTAACCAGAGTTTTGTTAGTTGCTTCAGCCTGATAATTCCCCTTCGGGTATGCCACCGTTGAAGTGTGATGAACAATGGAGTACTTGTCTGTGAGCATCGTTACTTCTGAGTTGACGAAGGGAGTCCCATTATCTGAGAGAATAACCTTTGGGATCCCAAAACGGCAAATGATATACTCTCTGATGAAGCTACTCACTACCCCAGCCGTTGCCCTTCTAAGTGGTATTGCTTCAGCCCATTTTGTAAAGCACTCCGTTGCTACCAGTATCCATATCTTGCCCCTCGACGAAGGATGTATCGCCCCCCACGAGGTCGAACGCCCAAGTGTGGAAAGGATAAGGTGTTGCCAGAGAGTGTAAGTCCACCGATGGGGCATGGATCATATTTCCATGAAGCTGGCAAGCCTTGCATCTTCGGACAAATTCGGCGGAGTCTTTTTCCATCGTTGGCCAATAATACCCCAACGTCATCAGCTGATCATATAACTTGGCCCCTCCCATGTGAGTTGGGTCATGGGCTTGTTTGAGGACCTCAGTTGCTTCTTCTTTTGTAATGCAACGCAATGGCCTGTTGAAGTACCCCCTTCGATAAAGCTGCCCCTCTTGGATATAGAACCTCGGGGCCCTTCGCCTTAGTCCCATCGCATCCATCTTCTCTGTTGGGACAATTCCATCCTGAATAAAGTCGATATAGGGCTGCCTCCAGTCTGTTTGGGCTTCAATGAAATGGCACTCAGCTGCTTCGAAAAATAGCTGACACTTATCACAATTCCGCTGTAGTTCTGCCGCATCCTGTTTCATTTTAGGCCAAAAATATCCCCCTCTTTGAATTCTCCTATAAAGAGGTATCTCAGTTGTTTCGCAGTGTTCCTCATGTGTTTTCTTCAACCTCCGCTCTGCCTCCTCTGGCCCAACGCATCTTGATAACCATCCCCCTGCATTTCTGTAGTAAAGATTTCCCTGGTTTGTAAAGTATTGGGCTAACTCTCTTAGTCCCATAGCTCCTTCGCCAGACTCCAGTTGCTTCCTGATCTCTCCTCTCCAATCCGCGTCTCCCTCCATCGGTAGTATTGACTGCACCACCGAAGGAGCTGTTCTTCGTTGGATCGTAACAATAGTTGTATCGCTCCTCATGACCATCTTTTGAGCAATAGTGGCATAAGCGTCTGGATGACGGTTCATCGTTCTGGGATGTCTTCTAATTGTGGTCCGATGGAACTGGCTGAGGAGCCTTTGAATGATCATCATGTACGGCGCCAAACTCATGTGCTTCAACGCATATTCTCCGTTAACTTGCTGAATTACTAAATTCGAGTCACCCTTGATGTAGAGTGAACGAATTCCCCTTCGAAGAGACTCCAGCAACCCTAGTACCAACGCTTCGTATTCTGCTTCGTTATTGGAGCAAGGGAAATCCAGTTTGTAGGAAAGACAAATCTCCTCCGTTCCTTTTGAAAGGATGACCCCTGCCCCTCCTTTTTTCTCTGCCGAAGACCCATCGAATTGCATCATCCATTCCTCATCGGTTGCATCGAGATAGTTGGCCTGTAAGTCGTCTCCCGGAATGTCTTCTTTAGGTGGTTCAAACGTTCCTGATGGAAAGATTGCCAACAGATCAGCATACGCCTGGCTCTTGATAGCACGAGGAACCACACACTTTAAATCATATTCGGAGAGAATAAGGAACCACCTAGTTGCCCTGCCAATCAAGATAGTTCTAGCTAACAAATACTTAATAGGATCACATCTAGTTACAATATGAATTGTAAAAGACAGCATATAATGTCTAAGTTTTTGTGCTACAAAGACTAAGGCCAAACAATGCCTTTCTAGGCTGCTATATCTAATCTCCGGCCCATGTATGATCCTACTGAGGTAATACACTGGCCGTTCTTGCCCGTCGATCTCCTGTGCCAGGAAAGCTCCAACGGACCTTGTAGTGGAGGTGAGGTATAGCTGCAACGGTGCTCCTGCCTGTGGAGGAACCATGATTTGCGGTGAAACGAGCAGTTCCTTCAACTCATCGAGGGACTCCTGGTGATCCTTTTCCCACCTGAACTTTGTGTTCTTTCGCAGCAGTTGCATCAACGGGTGTGTTACCTCGGCCAATCCTGGTACAAATCTTCTGAGGTAGGAGACCTTTCCGAGGAAGCTTTTTAGCTCCTTCGCCGTTCTTGGGCACGGCATTTCTAAGATCGCGCTTTGTTTATCCTGGTCCATCTGCACCCCTTGTCGATCAACCACAAAGCCTAGAAACTTCCCGCGTGTTACTCCGAAGACGCACTTCAATGGGTTCATCTTTAATTTATACTTCCTACATCGAGTAAACACCCTCTTTAAGTCGTTTAGGTGGACTCCTCCTTCTTCGATTTGATGACCAAATCGTCTACATAGAATTCTACAAATTTGTGGAAGAAATCGTGAAAAATGGCCATCATTGTTCTTTGATAAGTGGCTCCCGCGTTCTTAAGTCCAAACGGCATTACTTTGTACATGAAATTGCCCAACGGGGTTCTGAACGCCATTTTCTCTGCGTCCGCGGGGTCCATATTGATTTGGTTGTACCCTACGTACCCATTCATGAAGCTATACATCTCATGCCCAGCTGTGGCATCTATCAGGCTATCAATGGAGGGTAGAGGGAACTCATCTTTGGGGCAAGCCCTGCTCAGATCTCTAAAGTCCACACAGATCCTTATTTGGCTCTTGTCCTTCTTCCCTACTGGCACAATGCTAGATATCCACAGGGGATGCTGTATTGGTTTGATGAATCCTGCTGCCAATAAACGCTGAACCTCTTCCTTGATCTTCAAGTCCAACTCAGGTTTATAAGTTCTTGTTGCCTGTTTTACCGGGATGGCTGAAGGTGTCACGTTTAGCTTGTGGCAGCTCACTTCCTTATCTAGCCCTTCCATTTTGGTATACTTCCACGCGAAGACATCTATGAACTCCCGGATTAGCCCAACCAGGGCTTCTCGCTTCGCCTTACTGAGATCCTTCGCGATGAAGATGGGCCTTGGGTCTTCCCCTTCTCCTGTCAGGTTCAACTGCTCCAACTCTTGTGCCTGGGGCTTCGGTTGATTTGCCATGTAGTCTGGTTCTTCGGCGACCTCCTCCACGAACTCCTGTATGTTGGAGTTATCTATCACCATACACTGTCCCTGTTGATCTATCAAGAAACACTCATATAATGGGTCAGCCCCATCCTCGGTCTCTTCGGCCGCCCGCTCACATCGTTATAAACGGTATACTACCTTCCCCTCCTCAGTGACCACCTTCTTGCATTGCCTGTTGGTAGCTGTTGCCAAGGCCTTCCTCTTCCTTTCTCTCGAAGCCTCAGCGATCCTTCCCCCCGAAAAGCGACTCAGCACGCTTTTCCGTTGGACCTCATGCTCCATAGGGTCCACTCTAAGCCTTGCTTTGTTTTTGAGCTGCCTTGTTGTATTTTGAGGTCGAGGGATCACCTGACGGGTTTCTACGGTCCCTACCCCCTCGTTACTCGTGGCTTCTTTACTTTGCTCGTTCAGAGGCCCCATTCTATCTTTGATCGAGGGAACCCATGCCCCCTCCATTCTTCTCGTTAGGACTCGAGCGTCCTCTTCCAACTCCGTATAAAAGGCCGCATCTACAAAGTGAGCTTCCTCGATAGCAAAAGGCCTTTTTGTAGCCCTAATGGTCACTTCTGTTCCTTTGACATTCGCCTTGGCGCATTGATGATATGTTGAAGGAACTAAACCTTGATTGTGCATCCATACTCTTCCTATTAGTAAATGATAGGAAGTTGCACTTTCTATTACATGGAACTTGATGTGGGAACTCAGATTTTCCATTACAATTCCCACATTCACATACCCAACGGATTTGGAAGACTGGTTATCATATCCTGAGATCACCAGAGGCATGGGGACCAACCTTTCTTCTGGGATATTAGCCGCGTGGAAGGAGTTGATCGGCATAATATTGATAGACGCACCCCCATCCATAAGCGTCCTCGCAAAACTAACCCCGTTGACACTGGCCGTCACATACAAGGGCCTGTTATGAGGGAACCTTACAGCTCTATCCGCATCGCTGAAGGTCACCTCTGAGAGGAACTTTTTCACCAGCCTTGCCATGGGTCCCCGCCATTTCAGCGAGGGAACCGCGTCCTTCCTCGCGATGTCTAGGATCGCCCGAGTTATTTCCAGTCTGCTCCCCTTTGGTATCCCCACTTGATCGAAGAACCAAGCGAATTTTGGAGATTTTGAAAGTGCGCTGTACTCAACGACTGCCTCTATTTCCTCGCCTTCAACGTTGTATACGTCTTCCACGTCTTTAGCGCTTGCTTCATCGTAGGCTAAAATTACGTTAGCCACTCCTGTGGTGCAACGTTCCAGAGTTTCTTCGAATTCCCTTTGTCTCATTGTTGACCTTCCTTCTCCTCTTTCCGCCTCATCGTCGTAGGCCGTCACCAAGTTGGCCCCATGTGCTGGAAGCGGGTTGTTGTTAACGTTTTGTGGGGGGATCTGCAGCGTCCCTGCCTTCATGTACTTGTCAATGATTCTTCTTAGTATGAAGCAGCTCTCTGTCGGGTGCTGGATCTTTCGATGAACCTGACAATACCTAGGATCCGCCTTCGTTGCGTCATCGGGTTCCTCCGAAGGAACGCCTTTTGGCAAGTAAACCGTTCCACCCTGGACCATGGCGTTATAACAACTCACCGCCTCTTCTATCGTGCATGGTAACGGTGGTGGGTCTTCTCTATCCCTTCCAAACTTCCTTTTGTTGTCTTTCTTCGCCGCCTTACCCCCATCTGTTTCTTCGGTGTATCCCACCCGTAGGGGTTGAGGCCTTCCTCCCCCAGGTTGTATCGGCTGTCTGAATATCATAGGCACCACCACCGGGTTTGGTCGTACGACCAATGAGATGTTCCTTGCAGATTTTAAGAATGCCGAAAAAGTTCCCTCGCGCGTCTCATTGATAAGATGGCAGATGTACTCCGGGAGTAGTCCTTCGGCACAGATTTGTAATAGTTTGGACTCCTTGGCCTCCTCTCTCACGTCCAGAGACCTTTCCCTGAACCTCCGAACGTACGCCACCACGTCTTCTCCTGGTCGTTGCTTCTCTCTCCCTAGTTGGGTCAGAGTGAATTCATCCTCTGCTAGAAAGAACTTTTGGACAAACAGCACGTGCATCTCTTCCCACGTGAAAACACTTTTAGGGGCCAAATGAGAATACCACGTGTATGCTTTATCGGTTAAGGATTTGGAAAACTCCCTCAACCTGAGCTTCTTGTTGTTGCAATGCGCCCCCAGGTGCTCAACAAAACGTTTAATGTGCTCTTTCGGATTCCCACCCTTCCCTGTGTATTTTTCAAAGACGGGGGGAATATAATCGCTCGGGTAAGGCTCATCGTTGTATTCCTGAGGATAAGGTGTCCTAAAGTCGTCATAGACTGAAGCTACCTCGCCTATAGACTGTGAGGAAGCCTGCACAAATTTTAACATCTCCTTTTGTATTTCTCTCCTCATTTCCTCCATGGGCGATGGGGCAACGACCAATGGGGGTGTTGGCTGAATGACCGTTATAGTTGGAGCCATCGTTACAGCTGGCGCCGTTGATACTCCGGAGATTCCCACCGCCGGATTCACGACGGAGGGTATGCTTGCCGGGGTTGCTCCCGTTGCACCTGCGCCTGGTGGAACCGTTGGAGCTGCCCCTGGTGTTACGAAGGAATTGGCTTCGAGTCCTCCCAGCACCGTTGAAGCTGCAAGAGTTTGCAAGAACTCATAGAACTTACTCATAAGGAGGGTCATTTGGGCAGATCCTAGCCCAGCGCTCGTGGAAGCCTGCGTCACTCCCGGAACGCCTGTTGTTGCCTGAACTGGGGGCACTTCTATTTGAGGAGCTCCGCCCCTTAAAGCCTCCAATTCTACCGCTGCTTGCTCTTCACTGTGTTGGATATCATCAAAGTTGAGCCTTCGATTAACGTTATCTTGCGCCATACTTCTTCCTTAGAAGAATGCCTCCCCAGCAGAGTCGCCAAATGTAAGAGGGTAGTTTAGATAAGATGGAGGCGTAACCCCTTTTAAGTATGGTTATGGCAAGGTTAATTAGAGAAACACTAGTGATTTAGCCACAAGACACAAAGAGCAGTTTGGAAGGTATGGAACCCATCTTATACTCACAAATCTCGTGTATAACCCTCAATATAATAAAGAACTTCAGAAATAACTTAGCTAGAGGGAGAGAGAAGCAAGCACCCTAGATACACCTTGGTAGGCAGACAAAACATACCAAAAACCACTCTCAAGAGTCTCTGTTTGCGTATTAAAAGCTTCGTAATAAATGACAATGGTGAGTGGATAAGCCCTCTAATTTGCAATAATTCTCTCTCTGATGTATCTCTAGCAATAACTTTTTTGAACTCTCAAAGGATCATTTTTCTATATCTTTTTCCTCAAAGGTGGTTGGGGTCCTTAAATAGCCCCCCACACCACCCCCGAGGCAACTCAGTCATTAAAGACTATGAAAGACATCCCTCATACTTTATGTCACAACATTAAATGCCTGATGCACTAGTTGTTTCCTACGTCATAAACATTAAATGCCAAGACATGCCTTTTGCCTAACCACTGTATGTAAGGGGGTTATTGTCGCAGAGGTGGCTCACCAACTATCTGACAGCCCCAAATACCACGGTGGTTTACTCAAGTGCATGTCTGACATTGTTTAGAAGGCTAGTGACATCACCCACAGTAGATGTGATATTTAAGTAGAGGGTTGTTTGGTTCATAACTCAATGCCCGATGGAACTCCAAGCTGCTCCGCTTGAGGTTCCACGGTCAGGGTCCTTCGGTGTTTTACTAGGTGTATCTAAGATGGTCAGGACAAGCCCCAACGGTGCCCCACTTCTCAATCCTCCAAACCAAATCCCTCTAAAGTTCCCACGGTGAGGTTGTTCGATAGAGCATGAAAGCTCTCCCAGGCCCTGCCAAGCCTGGTCTCTCGCGAGTACCGTTCGACCTCACGCCCATTCATTATTCTCGTTACAACATTACAGTCATTACAACTCGTGGTAAATATAAACAAAGCTATAGTATGGCAAAGTAACAATAAGCTAAAGTACGAGTTGCCACGCTGAGCTGTCTCACCAAGCTGCCACGCTTGAGTTGCCACGCTGAGCTGTCTCACCAAGCTGCCACGCTTGAGTTGCCACGCTGAGATGTCTCACCAAGCTGCCACGCTGAGCTGTCTCACCAAGCTGCCACGCTTGAGTTGCCACGCTGAGCTGTCTCACCAAGCTGCCACGCTTGAGTTGCCACGCTGAGCTTATCCTCAGAACACTGTTGCTAATTGGTGGATTATCCCTAATCCCAGGATTACCTTCAGGCCCCCTCTACATATATATTTTCTGTGTTACATCATTTTTGCAGGAAATAAAGAAAAGCCAAAAACAACGGGACTCAGCCCGAACCCACATTTCACTCCCTCTCTCTCTCTCTCTCAAGAATTTCCATCCCAACAATGGGCTCTCTTTCCCCAACGGTGAGAAGACACGCCCCCACTACCCAAGCCAGAGTCTCCCCCGGACGAGGCTGACGGCACCAAGCAAGAAGGAACAGGGACAGCCTCCCGAATGTGGGCAGTCGCCGATGATATCCAATCCTTGATGTCCCTGAGCCAAGTGGTCGACACCCGAATTTTCTGCAAAGGAAAGGAAGAATCAGTATCAAGCAAAAGAAATCAAAAAAAAGAGGAAAAGAATCGAAAGGTTTACCGCAGGATGAAGGACGTCCTCTGTCAATCCCAGCTCCTCCGGATTCATCGCAAGAGGATGATGTAGCATCGGCACTGTCACTCCATCAGCCCGCCGGATGTTGTACGAAGGAGTGTGCAGCCGAACAAAAGGGACCTCCGAGGTCGCCGCTGCCGCAGGTGCCGACGGACCACCACCACTGTGGGAAGACTCCACCGCCCGACTCGAACCAGCAGGAGGGAAAGGCAAGGCATCATGTATGCTGGGCACCATCAACCAGCTCGTCACAAAGTCCATATAATCATACGGCGCGGTCGTATCAGTATACCACGCATAGGACTCGCCAATCATCACCGCGATCCTTTCATCCTCCAACAATTGTCGCTCCCGCCTCATAGAAGTAAGAGGCTGCGTGGGAGGCACCACCACCTCCTCCTCAGAAATCTAACGGATCACCCTCTCCCCGAGGTACCAGTAATGGAGAAACTCATGCGCCAACAAACGCCTCATCTGCGCGTTCACCTCAGTCACCCCCGTATCCTGAATGGCGGTCCCCCAAGGATAAAGGGTCACCTAAAAATCCCCAAGCAGTCATAAGTAAACACAAAATCAGAAGAGGCAAAAAACTAAGGCTGAAACGGAAAGAGTCTTACCCTACCACTGGTCAGGTCATTCAAGACCTGACGCACAGCCTCCAGGGAGAGAGATCCCTTCGACTGTCGGTTGGCCTTACGCCATCGATACAAGCGACAGAAGTCCCCGACGGTGTCGTCTTTCAGAACAATCAGTGGGATGTTGCACCCAATCACCTCATAAAACCACGTCTGAATTCACGAGCAAAAAGAGATGCATAAGGAAAATGCGAATGCATGAAATGGAAATTCACAAAGTAAAGAATACCTCAAGGAGATACGTGGTTCCAGTAAAAGTCTGCCGGCAGCACCGGCTGAACGAATCCAGAGAAGAGTAAAGGGTCGCCAAGGTCAGACTCCCCGAATCATAGAAAGGGATGTTCGAAAACATCCTCAAGTATGGAAGAAACCACAAATGGACAAAGTCGCCGCTCGATGCCACCATGAAACCTCCCAGCACCAACAAAATGAACAACTGGGCCATATGCCTCACTTACAGCCCATCCTCCACATCAACCACCCTGCTCAGCAAAACATCCTTCAGCAAGGGCAGCCGGATTGAATCTCCAGAGACTATCCTCCTCACATCACCGAGTGCCGCATACACCGCCTCCGGCTTCACCCGCAAAGAGCGGTCCACCCCTATCTGCTCCCCGTCATAATCCAGCCCCAGCAGTTGCTGCACATCTATGGGAGTCACCGTCATCTCCCCAAAGACAAAATGAAAAGTGTGGGTAGTGTCCCACCACCTCTCCCCCAAGGCACACAAAACTGTTGTCGAATGAGGCGTCTCATCCACCGCAGCCGCCAACCTCCCAAAACCCGCTGATGATACCATTCAGCACACCACGGGTGGAAGATTCTCCCAAACATCCCTAAGCCCCGTCGTCCCGCGGGCACGCATGTTCTTCAAAGAAATATCCGATTGGCGAAAGGAAAAATTCAACCAAAGGTCAAGAATAGGAAAAATCACCCAAAAAGGAAAGAATGCCAAAGGTCAGGTTACTTACATAACCATCGGGAATCACTCTCGAAGAGCGATGACGCGACGTCTCCCGTAGCAAGGTCCGCTCATCCGCAACCGGATCAAATGCATCAAAGGCATTCTCATTCCCCAAAGCAAGGGGCACCCTGTCCCTCCAATCCACATTCGCCCAGTCATCAACGGTCAACCACTCCCAGTGGACAGTGGTGCTCACAAAAGGGGCCATTTCTTGAAGATCGAAATGCTAGAACGATTCGCAGAGAGGAATCGCAGAAAGAGAGAAGGAAGGAAGTTGTGAAAATGGGGGGAATTCGCTCCCTTTATATAGGAGGCCAAACGCCATGCCGATCGACAACCCGCCTCACCATACCGATTGGCACTGTCTCCTCACCTTCCCGAGGCAGCCCAAAAGTACATGCCACTGTCGAATGGTACCTCTCAGTCTATGACGACCGGCACCCCCCTTCAAATTTCATGCAAAAATTCCTAGAAAATACCAGAAAGCCTCGAAAAATCCGTGGAAAATTCCTAAAAATCCCAGGAAGGATTTAGAACATTTTCATCAAGGAAATTTTGCACTCCTTCGGGCGACACACCGTTTTTCCCAAAGGAGCCCTCAAAATCCAAGCAATTGACCTCTCGAGAAAGGCGCCCAGACCACCTAATCACCTCCTCATCAGACTTTACAACCATCAGCTATCCGGTGCGGTACAATATCACATGGTATTTTTCCCAGCAGAAATCAGAAAAACCACTCGCCCTGAGCAATCTCTCCCAAAGGAGAATCCAAATGTTCCCCAGCTCCTTCATCATTCCCAAGCGAAATCTCAGATCCAAATTCTTATTCCCAGTTAAACACCTCTTCCCCAGCGGAATCCTCAAAAACTAAGTGAAAACTCCGCCCGGAAAAGCTCCGGAAAATCCCTAAGGATCACCTGATCACTTCCCCAGCGAAATTCTCTTACAGCACCCAAAATAGGTTGTTCTCCCCTGCGAGGTCTCCTTAAAAGCTTCCCCCAGCTAGCAGCTCCCCAGCTCAAATCGAAATCACAAAGCTCTTTCTCCAGAAGAATAAAAATACAATCATTATCTACTCTTGGGTCAGAATTGGCCCCGGCCTTGGATCGTCACCTTAGTTAGGTCAGAATTGACCTCGGTCCTCGGTCCTCGGTCGTCACCACTTTTGGGTCAGAATTGGCCCCGATCTTGGATTGTCACCTTAGTTAGGTCAGGATTGACCTCAGTCCTCGGTCGTCACCACTCTTGGGTCAGAATTGGCCCCGGTCTTGGATCAAAATTGGCCCCGGTCTTGGATCGTCACCTTAGTTAGGTCAGAATTGACCTCGGTCCTCGGTCGTCACCACTCTTGGGTCAGAATTGGCCCCGGTCTTGGATCGTCACCTTAGTTAGGTCAGAATTGACCTCGGTCCTCGGTCGTCACCACTCTTGGGTCAGAATTGGCCCCAGTCTTGGATCGTCACCTTAGTTAGGTCAGAATTGACCTCGGTCCTCGGTCATCACCACTCTTGGGTCAGCATTGGCCCCGGTCTTGGATCGTCACCTTAGTTAGGTAATAATTGACCTCGGTCCTCGGTCATCACCACTCTTGGGTTAGAATTGGCCCCGGTCTTGGATCGTCACCTTAGTTAGGTCAGAATTGACCTCGATCCTCGGTCGTCACCACTCTTGGGTCAGTATTGGCCCCGGTCTTGGATCGTCACCTTAGTTAGGTTAGAATTGACCTCGGTCCTTGGTCGTCACCACTCTTGGGTCAAAATTGGCCCCGGTCTTGGATCATCACCTTAGTTAGGTCAGAATTGACCTCTGTCCTCGATCGTATCCACTCTTGGGTCAGAATTGGCCCCGGTATTGAATCGTTACCTTAGTTAGGTCAGAATTGACCTCAGTCCTCGGTCCTCACCACTCTTGGGTCAGAATTGACCCCGCTCTTGGATCGTCACCTTAATTAGGTCAGAATTGACCTCGGTCCTCGGTCGTCACCACTCTTGGGTCAGAATTGGCCCCGGTCTTGGATCGTCACCTTAGTTAGGTCAGAATTGACCTTGATCCTCGTTCGTCACCACTCTTGGGTCAGAATTGACCCCAATCATGGATCATCACCTGAATTAGGTCATAATTGACCTCAGTCCTCGATCGTCACCACTCTTGGGTCAGAATTTGCCCCGGTCTTGGATCGTCACCTTAGTTAGGTCAGAATTGACCTCGGTCCTCGGTCGTCATCACTGTTGGGTCAGAATTGGCCCCGATCTTGGATCGTCACCTTAGTTAGGTCAGAATTGACCTCGGTCCTCAGTCCTCACCACTCTTGCGTCAGAATTGGCCCCGGTCTTGGATCGTCACCTTAGTTAGGTCAGAATTGACCTCGGTCCTCGGTCGTCACCACTCTTGGGTCAGAATTGGCCCCGGTCTTGGATCGTCACCTTAGTTAGGTCAGAATTGACCTCGGTCCTCGGTCTTCACCACTCTTGGGTCAAAATTGATCCCAGTCTTGGATCGTCACCTTAATTAGGTCAGAATTGACCTCGGTCCTCGGTCGTCACCACTCTTGGGTCAAAATTTGCCCCGGTCTTGGATCGTCACCTTAGTTAGGTTAGAATTGACCTCGGTCGTTAGCACTCTTGGGTCAGAATTGACCCCGGTCTTTGATCGTCACCTGAATTAGGTCAGAATTGACCTCAGTCCTTGTTCGTCACCACTCTTAGGTCAGAACTGACCTCGACCCTCTGAATTGATCATCCTCATCTCCTTAAGTCCTCAGAACTGACCTTGATCCTCTGAATTGATCATCCCCAGCATACTTCTTAGGTCCTCAGAATCGACCTCGACCCTCTGAATCGGTCATACTCCCTCAAAAGCATCATGCGGTGTCTAATCGACGGCAATCATTTGTTCCAAACTCACCAATCGAGGGGCTCTGTAGACACCCAATTCTATTACCCCTTAACTCTCCTTAGGTCCCTAGTACCTCCCTTCATCACTATAAACCCAGGTCACGTCCCGAGTACTGACCTGGAAGCCATCGGGAACACCCCCAGCTCAGTTTGATCCAAAAGTCAAATTCCTCGTCTCGACCGAGACTCAATGAATCTTCTAAGGGCACTGAATACCCTTTCCAACAGTCCGCCCCATGCGCGATTCTGACTTACCATGCGGACGAACGCGCCATTTGCGTCCAAAACCTGACCCAGAGGCCACCGGGCGCTCCCGGGCTCTATTTGACCTATGTCAACTCTTTAGCTCGACCAAGGTTGAATGAATCTTCGAAGGGCACTAAATACCCTTTCCAACGGTCCATCTCATTCGAAATTTTGACTTTCCATGCGGCCGAACGATCCGTTTGACTCTGGGAAGCCACCGAGCGCTTCCCGGGCTCGGTTGATCAAAGTCAACTCTCCAAACCGGGTCAAACTCTTTAGAATCTCGAACTACATCTCCTAACCTAGTCAACTCTCCAAACTGGGTCAAACTCTTTGGAATCTCGAACTACATCTCCTAACCTTTCCAACGGTATTCCCCTTGCGTGATTCGGACTTCCCATGCGAACAAATGCGTCGTTTGCGTCCGTGCGATTCCCCGTCCAATGGACCGACAAACGCTTCCGAGCCACATTTGACCCAAAGTCAACTCCCAAACTCTGGAGTGATCCAAAGGACTTTCGAAGGTCTCTGAAATACTTTTCCAATGGTATTCCCCGTGCATGATTCTGACCAATGGTTTGCCCTCGGTGGCTAATTTTCCGAAAAATCCTCAGGCGCACTGCCAAATGGCAGGTCCCAAATCCTGCCTATCGGCACCTGCCGATAGGCAGTGCCATGATAGGGCCGATCAATAGTCCCCTGGGGTTATAAAAAGAATCCTTGGCCTCATTTTCAAGAGGATCCCAGATCTGATAGAAATCTCTCTGAACGAATCCCAGAAACCTCTCTCGAAGGCAGCATAATTTCAACTTCCAAATCCCTCTTTTACCTTCACTTTTCATCATCCTTTTCATCAAACTTGGTGAATTAGACACTCTCCATGATCATCCAAGCTCAAGGGCTGCTCTCCAACATTCAAGATCAAGCTCAAGATCTTCAAGAAGGTCCAACTTTCTTAAACTCTCTCTCTTAAATTCTCTTGAATTCCCAATAACTTGTTTTCTTACTTAGCACTTTTATAATCTCATCTCACACATCCTAATATACTGTTTATTTAGTATTATTTCACATCTCTTATTTTTATATAAATAAAAAACCCAAAACAAGAAAAAGAGGGTTTGCTCATAAATTCCAAGTAGGGATTTTCACACTTTTTCCACATTTTTCTCACAACTAAAACACCTTTTCTACACACACACACACACACTTACAAATAAGAGATCCCATATTTGGATTTATGGGATAAACCCCACCCCTTTGCTTTGTATGCGAACTATGTGGACTTTGATGCCTTTATAGGCTACGTAGGCATCTCGGGGTAAAACCCGAGACTCGAGTCCTTTCTCTCACTTTTTCTCTCATTTCCTATTTTCTCTAAATCCATTTTTCTTATATTATATATATCCTTAGTCTTAATGACACATTACTCCATGTGCGTTATCGTTCCATTATAGCGATCAACGTAGGGGTAACCGTATAAATCTTATTTTTCTAATATTACTTTTATAATCTTCCTACGGATGACTCGCTTTATCTTTTCCATGATACAAGCCAAGGATTCCTACCTCCATTATATATATATACACATGCACACATCTCACGGGGGGGAACATAAAGGAAAATAGCAAATATCCATGAGAGACCGAAAGGGAGAAATGGGTGCCTAACACCTTCCCATTTCTTAAATAAGCCTCCGAACCCTTTTCGAATCATTTTGGTTTCGCACGCACCAGTATGTCTTTGGATGCCATCCTTCGGGGTGGATTTCTCTTTTTCTTTTGTCTGTTTTGAGTAAAATAGACTGGAAACTCTGAATCTCTCTACATTTTTCACACCTCACAAAATCGACGCCGGCCGAAGCGCTCTCCCAAGAGGGGACGCGTGGGACCCGAAGGATTCCTCCTCCCTCCGCGATGGGGATCGGCGGGGATGGACACAATGTCCCACCTGAAGGGATTTAGAAAAAGAATGTTTCTCCATCTTGGGAAAACTACATCTGTTAAGGAGGTTACCAAGAAGCCCCCTACTGCTCAAAAATAGGCAGCACCTTTGATTGAAGAGGCTGCACCTTTGAGAAGACTAAGAAGGGGTCCTGTTGAAAGGTCCATTGATGTTGCTGCTCAACCTGCTGGGGTTAAATTACCTTCCTTGAGTACTGGTCCTCCACCATTCATTACTCCTGGTTTTGCCAGGAAATTAATCTGGTCTGGAACTCTCCCAGATCACAGATCTACTGAGACCTCTACTCTTTGGGGAAAAGTCTCTGATTTGGCAGCCTAACACCTTGTATCAGTAAGTGTTATTTGTTCGTGACATTTTAGTTATGCTTTCAATTTTCATATACTAACTTGAGTTTCTCTTTGTCTTACAGTTTTTGGTGTATTTCAATAATATCTTAGAAAAGGATGAATCTATCAAAGTTGCTTCCTCTTTCAATGAAGTAGAAGAGGCCCTTGTTGGGTTATCCAAATCTTTGGAGGACTCTCGACAAAAATATGAAGATGATAGAAATTCATGGGAGAATAAAATCAAGGATGTTGAAATCGCTCAGCAAAAAGTTTTGGATGCTGCAAAAGAGATAGAGGAGAAGTTGAAGGCCGCTATTACCAGCAATGAGGAAACTAATAGCAAGCTTAAAGAGGTTGAACGGTGTAAGAAAGATCTTGAGCAGAGAGTACAATCTGTTGTAGACCTACTTAGGGAGAAGGTTTCCTCAGAGAGGACGAAGAGGAAGTCTGCTGTGAAAAATTCCTTCAGCTCTGGCTGGGACAAAGGGTGTAATAAGGATCTAGCTGCTGCTTCTTCTCAAATTGAGTATGCAAGTTTGAAATTCTTCAGGGATGGATGGGTTGAAGCGCTAAAAGGGTTGAACATTGCTGAAGACTCTGAATTGTTTCAAAAACATGTCTATGTCCCTCCTCCTATGATTGGAGAGGAATATGAAGATGATGCTAGATCTGATGAATCTTCTTTAATGGTGGTGGAGCAAACACCTGCTTCTATTATCGCTCAGCCTTTTAATCAAGCCCAGCAGACAACGCTTTCCTCTAACCAACATTCGCTGCCTTCCGAGCAACTTCAGCAACCAACTCCTTCTTCAAAATCAGCTGAGAAGGTGGTGGGGGATAAGGAGAAGGTGTAAAGTTATTCTGTAATTTTTCTTTTGTTTTGTATCTTTGAGTGTACTTCACTTCATTTTTATCAATAAAATTGAGTCTTTGCATATATGGATTTCCTCTTCTGCTATTCATTATTTATGTTATTGATATGTCTTTACTTTTCTTCGCTAGTTTGTTGCTAGGATGGAATTTTTGTCTTCTCATGATTCCAAGCTGCTAAGAAGGTGTACTGACTTATTCAAAGTTGATCACATGAATTTATTAGAGGAAGAAATAATTGCAATATTAGGTGATGATGCCTCAGAATAAGCAAAAGAGGATTATCAATACTTGAAGTTTCTTCTTAATCGAGCTATGGAGAATAACGCGACATATTATGAAATGATTAAAAAGCTCCAAGATCAACACAAAGAATCTAGTGCCCTTCTTCATGAAAGTTATGAGAAGAAATACCAACAATTGAGCATTGATCGGGGCTATGATGAATTCATTTTTGCCCATAATAAAAGAGAAAGCGTTCTGAAATTCAAAATTGAAGAGAACAGAAACATCGCCAAACTACTGGAGGAGGAAAATAATGTTTTAAGAGAAGAATTGAGACGGTTAAAATATGCTTCTTCTTCTGGAGATATAGTACCGGTTAATGATGATGGTATTTCCTTTTTGGAGACTGAAAATGATTCATTAAGATAAGAGTTGGAAAATTTTAAAAGAATTAGACATGCATCCACTTCTCAGGGTAGAACAAGAGCAGGTCGAAGTAGTGTTGAAGAGACTGGAACTCAGCAAGTCTTATAAAATCAAGCTGCTCAATTGAAGGCGAAAAATCAAGCTATGGTAGAGATGTCCTAGAAGATTCAAACTCTTATAGAACAACTTTTCACTCAGAGTTATTCATAGCAGAATAAAGAAGGTATGCTGACAAGATTACACCAACATGTTGAATAGCTAACTTATCAGTTTCACAAGCAGCCCAGAGAGTTCTGGATGGAGGGATGCAATGAGGATTTATATCATCTTGATGCCAGATTAAAGCAATCAAATAATGAATGGTATAAACAAGGATGGATGAACGCTCTAACTGTAATGAAAGTTGAGCAAGGAACTGAACTGTAGGATTGGTATGACCCTGGGCTACTTGATCTGCCAAAACCACCTTTCCAGCTAGATGTTAATTGGATTCCAGTTAGATCCATTCCTTATTATTTAATTTCCAAGTACCTAGGTGATTACGGTCTTCATGAAGACTTTAAGGTATCCCGACCTCATCATTTGCTAGACCGACCAAGTTCAAGCAACACCAGAATGCTTCAGGACTTGAATTTTAACAATTCTTCTTATGCTTTAAATGACCCTCCAGCTAGAATGGATCTTGTATCAAAGTTGGAAGGAAAGAAAATAATAGAATGATCTTTTTGTACTTTTTTAGTAACAGTTGTTTATTTTAATGAAGAAAATGAACTTTGGTATTTTTTATTTTAAACATGGAGTTCTTTTGCAATTTTAACAGTAGGTCAATAATATGATGTTATATTAGTAAATTACTAATAAGAATGATGGATCTCTTATCTGATCAATCTTTGGATATAAATGAATATGAAAGGATAGTCTATCACTTTATTTTTAGGTCCTAGACAATGGAATATTTATACCATGTTCTTGTCTAGTTTGAGTGATGTTTCATCACTCATAAATGCCTGGGCAATGGAATGTTTATACCATGTTATTTCCTATTTGTAGTGATATTTTTTTATCACCCAATTTTCACCATGGCTCTCACTAATATGCCTAGATATTTAGATAATTAGTTACCTTGGTTCCCAAGCAGTGGACATTTATCCAACTTTTTACCCAGTTTAGGTGCCCTTTTCGTCACCCATGTTTTAACCAAGTGTTTAGGAATTTGCCTTGCTCGATTATGCGACGACCAACATTATTGGTGTCTTTAATGATGTCGACCATCATTATAGATGGCGATGTTGATGCCGACCAACTTTTAGTTGGTGGTTGTTGATGCCGACCAACTTTTAGTTGGTGGTTGGTGACCAACTTTTAGTTGGTGGTTGTTAATGTCGACCAACTTTTAGTTAGCGGTTGTCTATTTTCAAATGGTTCAAGCTATTGAGTGTAGTGTGTAGCACTAGTACTCCAAAAAAATTAATGGGGAAATCATCTTTATTATTCATATTGAAATAATTGAGTACATTGACTGTTACATCACCGGTAGTACTTTCACAGGTGCTCTACATTCCAGGCATTCTTGAATTCTTCCCCTTCGAGAGTTTCTATTCTGTAAGCGTCAGGTCGGACAACGAAAGTGATGTGATAGGGCCCATGCCAATTAGCCTCCAACTTATTGTGCTTTTGAATTACCTTCTTGAGCACATAATCACATTTTTTTTAAATCTCATTTCTTTACCCTTTTATTATAGAACGTAGTAGTCCTTTGCTAGTAGGCTATATTTCAGACCGTTGCATCTTCTCGGACTTCTTCGAGTATGTCCAAATCCAAGCATCTTATCAAATCACTCATCGGAAAATTAAAATTGAGCACCCTATGAGTAGGTAATCCCACTTCAGCAGGTATCACTGCCTCACTCCCGAAAGCCAGCATGTAAGGGGTTTCTCCAGTTGCTATTTCTGGAGTTGTTCTGTAAGCCCATAACACTGATTGCAACTCATTGATCCAATTCCCTTTAGCATCATCTAATCTCTTATTCAACCCATTCAGTAGAGTTTTTTTCGTCGCCTCTATTTGTCCATTACTTTGGGTATGACCTGGAGAAGAATGGACTTTTTGAATGTTGGGCTGTAGACAGTACACTGTAAACTCGTCATTGTCAAACTGGGTACCGTGATCAGTGATAAAGGCATGGGGGTAGACCATATCTGCAAATGATATTCTTCCAAATTAATTGATAGACCCTTTCATAGGCCATATCGATGAGAGGTACAGTTTCCACCCACTTTGTGAGGTAATCAACAGCTACCACAAAATATTTGAATCGTCCTCTTATAGTTGGAAGAGGCCCAACTAAGTATATTCCCCACATAGAAAATGGCCAAGGTGAAGTGATTGGTGTTAGCAGCGCCTGAGGAGTTCTGCGTATAGTAGAAAATCGCTGACACTTGTCACATTTTTTAGCATAAGACATACAATCAGCGCACATTGTTGGCCAGTAGTACCCTTGCGTACTCATTCTATGTAGTAGAATTCTTCCTTCTACTTGAACCTCACAAGATCCTTCATGAATTTCCTCTATTAGGTCATTAACTTCTGCTGGGTGAACACACATTTGCAAACTAGCTATCAAACCTTTCATATACAGAACTCCATTATTCAAAACATATCTGGCAGCCTTGTACTTCAGCCTCTTGGCTGTAAGTAGGTCGGTTGGTAAAATACCTTATTCAATATAACCCCTGATGGGATCCATCTAAGATGATCCCATATCCAAGGCGATAAAATTCAGCATCAGGACTTCATCAATACTTCTGCTAGCAAGTAGCTCAATGGGGATTGTCCTTCTTAACTCGGTGAGAGTGGCTGAAGCTAGTCGAGCAAGTGCATCTTCTCTTTCATTCTTCAGTCGAGGAATTCTAACCATCTGAACAGCTGTTAAACTAGTTATAATCTCCAAAGCCTTGGCTAAGTGTCTTGTCATGAACTCCCCTTTTGCTGCATAAAGACTTAACATGTGATTCACCACTAATTGCGAATCACTAAATACCAGCACTTGCTCTGCATTCAGTAATTTAGCTAGGTTTAGGCTTGTAATCACAGCTTCATACTTAGCTTCATTATTGTAGGCTTGGAACAGGAAACGCAGAGCATATTCAATGTCTATCCCATATGGACTATTGAGAATAATTACAGCTCCGCTGCCTATTCCACATGAAAAACCATCAATATACAAATTCCATATGGGAATATTATCATCGAACCCTTGGTTTGACAAAATTCCTTGATGTAACATCTTTCATTTTATCTCCTCATACTTCTTTTTCATCTCCTATACTTTATCAAAAGATTCTGGTTAATCTGTTGTCATCCTTTCGGTCAATTTTGCTGTTAGGAGTTGATCGAGGGTATTTTTAGTAAACCCTCTAGCATCC
Organism: Sambucus nigra; assembly: GCA_949130495.1. Classification (NCBI taxonomy): domain Eukaryota; kingdom Viridiplantae; phylum Streptophyta; class Magnoliopsida; order Dipsacales; family Adoxaceae; genus Sambucus; species Sambucus nigra. The sequence continues at coordinate 376,300,276 of OX422219.1, read as the reverse complement.
TTGAGTTGCTCTGCATTGGCCCCTTATTGATAAGAGACATTTGGGTAAGTAAACTCAGCGATGAAATTCGTCACTGCTTGTCCTTTGAGAGAGGACCTTGGCTCATAGATAATGTCATATTTCCCTAACTCCACTGCATAATACAATAATCTTCCTGACTTTTCTGGCTTATGTAAGGCCTATCTGAGTGGCATGTAAATACATACCACTATTGTATGGGTTTGAAAATATGGCTTCATTCTCCTGCTTGCTTCAATCAATGCCAACGATAATTTCTTCAGTTTAGGATACCTGATTTCTGCTCCCCTGAATGGCTTGATAGTATAGTAAACTGGTTTTTTCACTCCATTTTCTATTCTTATCGAGGCGGATTTTTCTCCCGCTACTAGCCTGGACAATAAAGGAGGTGTCCCCAACTATATCTTCTCTAAGAACGCCTTCTCTTATTCGTCATTCCACTCAAAGGTCTTTCTGAGCACCTTGAAGAATGGAAGACATTTATTAGTTTCTCAAGAGACAAATCTATTGAGAGCGGCTACACGCCCAGTAAGACTTTAAACATCCTTCTTAGTAGTCGGGGACTGTAATTCCAGCAAAGCTTTTATCTTATTAAGATTTGCTTCAATACCTCTTTGATTCATAATGTATCCGAGGAACATGCCTTCTTGTACGCCAAAAATGCACTTGGTCGGGTTCAGCTTCATCTGGTACCTCTCCAGTTGATCAAATGTTTGGCTCAAATCAGTTATATGGTCGGTAGCTTTCTTGCTTTTAGTCAACATGTCGTTAATATATACTTCCATATTTTTGCCAATCTGCTCCACAAATACCTTGTTTACCAGCTTCTAATATGTAGCACCTGCATTTTTAAGACCAAAAGTCATAACATTGTAACAATATATTCCTCGGGGGTAATGAAAGAGGTACTTTCCCGGTCTTTTGGCTTCATTTGAATTTAATTGTATCCAGAATAAGCATTCATGAAGCTTACCAACTCATGTCCTGAAGTTGCGTCCACCAACTAATCTATTCTGGGCAGAGGAAAATGATCTTTCGGGCAGTCTTTATTCATATCTATGAAATCCACGCACATCCTCCACATATTATTCTTCTTTTTTACCATCACAACATTATCCAACCAATTTGGATATTTCACATCTTCGATGAAAGAATCTTTTTATAGCTTTTCCACCTCTTCTTGAATGGCCTGGTTCTTCTTCGGACTAAAGACTCTTCCCCTTTGCTTCATTGGTTTGATCTCTTGTTGACGTTAAGCTTATGGCATAAGAATTTTGGGTCTATACCTAGCATGTCCTCGTGACTCCATGCAAGTACCTGCTTTCTTTATCTCAGGAATGTTACCAACTCTTTTTTAAGATGGGATCAAGTGAAATGCCAATCTGAGTTGTTCTTTCTGGTCTCTCATCATCCAGAATAATGTTTTCGATTTCCTCCTTGACTTATCCTTTAACGAGCTTCGTTTCATCTCTTGGGTCTAAGGTTTCAATCTCAGACTCATAAGATTCATCCACTTAATAAGTGGTTGTTTTCTTCCTAGTATCCACCAATTCCTCTTGCTCGGCAGAAGAGTAGTAGCATTCCCGAGCTACTTTTTTATCTCCCTTTACAACTCTAACCCCAAAGTTGGTCGGGAACTTCAAACAATGATGTTCTATGGATGGAACTGCTTCAAACTTTTTTAGGCCTAATCTTCCCATGATTATATTATAGGCTGACTGGACATTCGTGTCCATTACAAAGAAATGCACCTTCTTTGTTCTGCTAACTGGCCAGGTACCAATCAACATGTCTATCTTGATCATTCCAAGTGGAAAAACTTTTTCTCTAGAAAACCTAATAAGGGGCCTATGATACGGAACCAACTGACTAAGTTTCAAGTTCAAACTATCAAAACAAGGGTATAATATGATATCAGTCGAGCTACCATTATCCACCATCACTCTCAAAATGATTATGTCCTTCATTCTCATTTTGATCACTAGAGGATCATCATGAGGATATAAGACCCCTTCCAAATCATTTTTAGAAAATCCAATTACCAGCTTATCTTTGTTTACTTTTCTTGGGTGATCTTCTTCATCGAGGTTTATTCGTTGTATATAGGAACAAGCTTGAGCCTCATTGAGGTAAGCTTTCCTTTCAGCGGTATGATGACCTCCTCTTGCGTCTCCACCTGTAATCATGTTACAATCAAATGAACCAAAACAAATCAAAAATACCTCATGCTCAGGTTGTCTTGGCCTTTTTGGAAGATCGGGATTATATTCATGGTCATCTTCATGGTCCCTTTTCTTACCTTCTCTTAGTTGACAAGGAGATTTGGATCTCTGTCGACCTCTGTTGTTGGTCTTTTCGATATTCTGATGATCAACAAACTTATTCATCTTTCCTCGACTAATGAGTGACTCTATCTTATTTTGGAGAGCTATACACTGCTTGGTTGTGTGTCCATGATCTTTGTGGAACTCTCAATATTTGGATTTATCCCTCCTCTCAGGGGATGTCTTTAGTTTTTCTGTCTAATTCAATTACTCGTTGTTCTTGATTCCCTTCAGAACATGATTTATGTCCAGTTTCAAGGGAGTATACTTATTATACTTCCTCAATTGATATAACGTTTCCTTTCCCTTTTACTTCTTGCTTCCACCATTATTCTAGTTATCTTTCTTATCCGATTTTCCCTCATCTTTATTATGCACTTTTGCCTCAGCATTTTTCTTCGCAACCATGTCCTCCTCGGCATTCACGATTTTTGCTACTTTGGCCATTAATTTTGCCATGGATTTCGGGGGATCCTTAGCCAAGGTATAATACAATTTATCTGGCAAAAGACCACTCATGAGAGCTGTGGTGGATATCTTCTCCTCATAGTCTATGACCTCTAGTTTCTCGTTGTTGAAACGAGTGATGTAGTCTCTAGTACTTTCACCTGCTTTCTGCCTAACGCTTAATAGATTGGCTACCCTTTTACCTGGCTTTGCAGCAAAATAGAAATTACCTATAAAGAGCTCTACCAGTTGGTGGAAGGTTACAATCTTCCCCCGAGGAAGGTTGTTGTACCATATCTGAGCATATCCGGTAATTGTCTCTGAGAACGCCCTTCACCTCATTTCATCTAACACCGCATAAATATCTGTCACAACCTAGTACTGCTCTATATGAAGGACATGATCTATTTTTCCATCATACTTCGGTGTGACCACAGGAGCCTTGAACTTTGCTGGTGTGCGGAAATCCACAATCGCCTATACAAATGGAGATCCTTTAATAAAGGTTCCTTGGAGAGAGTTTTTGGCATTGTCCATCTCTCCTAACCTGTCTTCTAACCTCTGAATAGATCCTTTCCATGCATCATTTCCAGGCCCAGACTTATTAGTATTTTCCCGAGCAACAGATCGCGTAAAATTTTCCTCTTGGGATCTTTCTCTTCGAGTTGCAGGTCACGGGTCTAGATATGATTGGGCTGAGCCTTCCCTTAAATAATTTGGTCGTTGAGAATTTCTCAACACAAACCAAGGAGTATTTTTGTTCCCCCTGGGGCCCAAATGGTCGAAGGGAGAGGCTCTGCTCAACCTTTACAGAGAACTTGGTCTCTCTGGCATTAAAGTGATGTCATCCTGAGAATCCAAAATTCTTATAGGGGAAGTTACACCGGGGCGATAGGATGGATCTCCTGAATTCTCAGAATAATTAAATTAGTATGCTTGGATCGTGACACAGATCGTGGCTCAATGTGTCGCGAAGATGGAGGATGCATGCTTCTCTAGACGCTTCTTTGGCCTGTCTGGGTAGATGCTCCGTTTTGAAAGGTCTGAGCTAACTATCGCATAGTTTCTTACATAGCTTCTTGCCCCCTGGCTAGACTAGTTATGATTCATATCAAATCGTTCGCATTTGGAGGTGCAGAAGGATTGGGATGATTCCTATCATTATTACTATTGCTAGATTCTGGGATTTCAGCCATTGGTGATGAGTTTTTGGAGAAAAATGCTATGTATAGTCGTTTCCCACAGACGGCGCCAATCTATTGATGTAAAAAACTAGATTTGATCTAATTTATTAATCACAGATAAATATGAGTAAAGAAATAAGACAAGAGGTTTTTAAAATGGTTCAGCCTTAAGGAAATGTCCTACGTCCACTGATTTGAATTACTAGGTGTCTTGCCTTAATTTTGATTATTCTCACTTGCCTTGCCAAGAGGGTATTACAATGTATTTATAGCCTTTGGGTTGTCAATGTGAATAGATAGTGTGCCTTTATCGAATAGGAGTTTACATTTGTATATGTTAAGGAGTGACTGTCATACAATAGGTATTGAATCTGTTTGGTTATTTGGCATTCTCAATAAGTTGCTCGGTACGCTGAGTAACTCGGTAAACTGAGTAGCTCGGTACATTGAGCAGCTTGGCATTGAACTTGTGCTATCTTGGGTGATGCGTGTCTTCATATAATTGGTCCACGTCAGCTGACTAATTTTTGTATCAACAAATATATTCTACTAGTGGTTGCATTTAGGCATCTATACCTTTTGGCTAAGGGATGATAGCTAAGAAAAATGCATGTTATTTATTTATGTTCAAGTTTAATATGTGTGTATGGTCTAAGTTAGGATATTCCCTACATACAAATAATTTCATCAATGAGAAGTTATGAGGTTAATGAAATTGCTTCTCAGAAGGAGTAAAGTGATGAATTTTTTTAACTAGGAAGTTTGATGAAAGAAAGACTGAAATAACAATTACATCTGTTGATGTAAAAAACTAGATCGCTCTAATTATTCAATCACAGATAAATAAATAAGACAAAGATTTTTAAAGTGGTTCGGCTAGGAATAAAGCCTACGTCCACTGTTATGTTATTGCTGAGTGTTTGTGGAATTCTTGATTACAAGTTCTCTCAAGGAATTCCGGTCCCTTTGAATGAGGGAGATACCATGTATTTATAGCCCTGAGGCTTACATATGAAAGGGTGGTGCATTAAATGATATACATATGAAAGGTCCTTGAGGCTATCATCTGAAAGGGTAACTCATTTAATGTTCTTCAAGCGTGTGCGTCAAGATGATAAGCAGTCAATGAACAGTTTTGAACTGTTGGTTATCTGGCAATCAATGCTGTGGTCGAGATGCAGCTCGAACCGCCTTAGTTGCTCGTCGTTCAGGAGTTCATCGGAGCGCTGAAGTTCCTCGGAGTGTTGTAGTTCCTCGGGGTGTTGTAGTTCGGAGCGAACATGACTTGGTCGGGGGAAATAAACTTCCTCGTTGTTATTGTGCCATGTAGATTGACACGTGTCTTCTTATTATTGGTCCACGTCAGTAGATTAAATTTGGTATCAACAGAAGCCCCCAATGCTTCATGCTTGATGGGTTACTTGAAAGGATGGAGTATTTATTCTGCAATGTTGCTCGGTGCTCGTGAAATTCTTGATCTACCTTCTTGATTTGTTCAACATAAAGTTCATTATCTCCTGGACGAAGTATGATGCAGGCTGATCGATGGTTGCTAATCTTTCTTTTGAGTAACTCCGTGTGCTATGTATCACCCCTGGGAATTTGGATGTAGCCATGCCATAGTATGCAGCTTGTAGCTTGTCATAATCTTCAAGTATGTTGATCGGTTTGCTAGCTGACCAACTGCCTCTTGTGCCGAGCAACTGAATGCTAACTTTACGTGCTTGATTTTTCTGATTTATGATCCTCTGAATACTTTGTCGAGTAACATACTAGCTTTTGAACCCAACTCTTCAATCTGATTAGTACCAGGCTAGTGGTGGACTTCGAAACATTTTCTCATAAATTCTTCTTCATTATTGGTCGAGACAGTATTAGCAAAGATCTCAGTGCTATAGATGTTGATTTTGACTTCTACCTCTGCTCGGGGACGAACAAGAGGTTCTCGGGGACTAACAAGTGATTCTCAAGGACGAGCAAGTGATTCTCGGGAATGAGCTAATGCTTCTCGGATAGATCATCTATGATGAATATCAGAATGTTGAAAGATCTTAACTTCATACACTCCCCTTATGCTTTGGATGATCCTCCTGCTGGTGAGGAACCTGTTTTAAAAGTAGAAGGAGAAGAAACCAATAGAATAGGAATCTCAATGTAATAGTTAGTATACGTTTTCATTCTCAATGTATTTTGTTTTTTGAATTTAACGAAAGACTTTCATTTTTATTCGCAATCTTAATTGCTATTGTCTTGTAAAATAATTTACATGTGTGCATATGTATAACAATATTGTGTTGTTCATCAAACAACTTAGTAATAAAGAAGTTACAAGTATTAGTAACGTTGCTCGATCACTTAATAATAAAGTAATGAGTATAAAAATGTTTAAAATTTTTCCAACCAACCAAGGTTGATAAATAATGTTTGTCGACCAACTACAGTTGATAGAAATTTATCTCCGACCAGCCATACTTGGTTTAATTTCAAATATTTTCATAAAATGTGCCCGACCAACTAAGGTCAATAATTTGTCCTCGTCGACCAACTACAGTTAGTGGGTTTTTATCCCCGACCAACCATACTTGGTTCAGTTTGAAATATTTTGTTCTTCGAGGAACTTTTTGTAATAATCTTACCTCCCGACCAACATAAGTTGTAATATGAGAGTATATTTTTATCTTACCAACCGTAATTGATCATGCTGGTGTACACCTCTTAACCAAAGGAGTAGTAGTTTTTTGGCTCCTTAGAGCTTTTGGCTCCTTAGAGCGCCTCCTAACCAAAGGAGTATTTTTTGGCTCCTTAGAGCTTTTGGCTCCTTAGAGCACTTTTTGGCTCCTTAGAGCTTTTTTTTGGCTCCTTAGAGCACTTTTTGGCTCCTTAGAGCTTTTGGCTCCTTAGAGCACTTTTGGCTCCTTAGAGCTTTTGGCTCCTTAGGCTTTTGGCTCCTTAGAGCACTTTTTGGCTCCTTAGAGCACTTTTTGGCTCCTTAGAGCTTTTGGTCCATTAGCTCTGAGGATATCCTGGCGCTGAATGAACCTTTAAAATGTTTGACTGATGATAATAGGCAGCAAACTCCTCGTTTTTAAATTATGTTCCATGGTCTGTGATGAAGGCATGAGGGAGACCATATCGGCATATGATGTTCTTCCAAACAAATTGGTACACCTTCCTTCTCGTATGTCATGTCAATAAGTGGCTCATCTTCTATCCACTAAGTAAAATAATCTACTACGATGACGAGGTATTTGAATCTTCCTCGAGTCGTCGGCAATGGTCCAACCAAATCAATCCCCACATGGAAAATGGCCAAGGATAAATGATGGGTGTCAACAATGTTTGTGAAGTTCTTCGGATGGAGGAAAAGCGTTGGTACTTGTCACATTTCTTGGCATAAGCTATACAATCAGCTCTCATCGTCGGCCAGTAGTATCCCTGCGTCATCACCTTTTGCAAAAGTGTTCGACCTGCTACATGGGCTCCACAGGACCCTTCATAGATCTCTTTAATCAATTCACCTCGGAGGGATGTACACATCTTTGCAAACCTGCCATAATTCCTCGTCGAGCAGCTTTAAACTTCCATTTCTTGGCAGCGAGCTTATCTTCCGAATACCATTATACCGAGCAGCTTTAAACTTCCATTTCTTGGCAGCGAACTTATCCTCCGAATACCATTAATTAGTACATACCGAGCAGCTTTAAACTTCCATTTCTTGGCAGTGAGCTTATCCTCCGGTAATTGTTCCTCCTTAATATATGCTCTGATAGGATCCATCCAAGATGTTCCTAAATCAAGGGTAATAATATTCATCGTCAGGTCTTCATCTATGCTCCGACTTTCTAATGCTTCAATTGGTATCGTTCTTCGCAGCTCGGTACGAGTAGCTGATGCTAATCGGGCCAAGGCGTATGCTCTCACATTCTCCGTTCTTGATATTCTTACCAGTTGGACAACAACAAACTCTGATACCAACTCCATCACCTTTGCTTGATACTTGATCATCAATTCTCCTTTGGCTGCATATATTCCCAACATTTGATTTACGATCAATTGAGAATCACTGAAGACAATAACCTGTTGTGCCTCCATAGTATTTGACAAATTAAGACCTGCTATCATGTCCTCATACTCAATCTCATTATTAGAAGCTCTGAATTAGAAACGTAGGGCGTATTCCCTGTCGACCTCATCTGGGCTGTTCAAAACGATCCCTGCCCCACAGCCTGTAGTGAAAGATGATCCATCTACATATAGCCTCCATATAGGCAACTTGTCTTCTAATTTCTGGTCTGACAGAGTTCCTCGGTGGAATACTTTTCGCTTTCTTTCATCATGTCCTGATACTTCTGAATACACCTCTTGAATTTCAATATACCTCCTGAACTTCAATATTCCTCCTGAACTTCAATATACCTCCTGAACTTCAATATACCTCCTGAACTTCAATATTTCTCCTGAACTTCAATATACCTCCTGAACTTCAATATTCCTCCTGAACTTCAATATTCCTCCTGAATGATGATTAGTCGGGGCCCTGACCATGTGAGTTTGTGGAGTTAAATTTGATGCTCGATTGCATGATGTTATAAGAATGTGCCACCAAATGAACAAATATATCTGTAATAGAAGCCCCCAACTGTGGAATGTGAACTTTGAATGAGATTTATCGACCAATACCAACCGGAGTTGGATTTTATCTACCAACCGGAGTTGGATTTTGTCTACCAACCGGAGTTGGATTTTATCTACCAATCGGAGTTGGTGGTAATTGATAATAAATGATGAAGACTTCCTCGGAGCTGACCAACAGATTGTTGGGAATAAGATAATATAAATGCTGGAGACTTCCTCGGCGCTCCTCTGCGATGACCAACAGATTGTTGGGGAGAAGATATAATAAATGCAGGATACCTCCTCGGCGATGACCAACAGATTGTTGGGAAGAAGATATAATAAATGCAGGATACCTCCTCGGCGATGACCAACAGATTGTTGGGAATAAAATATAATAATAATGCAGGATACCTCCTCGACGATGACCAACAGATTGCTGGGAATAAGATACAATAAATTCCGGAGATATCCTTGGAGCTGAATAAGATATAATAAATGCTGGAGACATCCTTGGAGCTGAATAAGATTATAAATATTCATCGAGCTCCATGCTGAAATGAGAATAGAATATGCATCCAAATAGATATAAAGAATAATTAAAAATAATAAAGTGCCTCGCTGATCCGTCGAGGTAGAATCATATAATGCCGAACAAGAATAAGATCTTTCAGAACATAAGAATATGGCCGAGAACGTTCTCAGGCCTGAATATAAATAAGAATTATCCGAACGAATGTTGTAATTCTCCTTAAAGCTGAATAAGTATCTTGTCGAGGCATAATTGCAGAATGCCGAATAAGAATAATATTTTCCAGAACATAAGAATATGGCCGAGAACTTTGTTGGGCCTGCATATAAATAAGAATTACCCCGACGAACTATCCGTTGGGGATGAAATATAATAACTGTTGTAGTTTTTCCTCGGAGACGAATATATATAGAGAGAAGAAATTTTTCGAGCTCCATGCTGAGATAAATATAAAATATGAATCCGAACGGATATAGAATAATTTGTGCTTCAGCATTCGTCGGCATTGAATCTTGTGCCTGTAAAAATTAATAATTTGCTCTACCATATGTGTAGGCTGAATTGATTAGTCATGAGAATAATTTACTCATCCAATCAATATATGATATGTATCAGCATAAAAATTTCAAAATATGAAATAATATGTTTTATGCCAAATGTGTGTGAGATGGACAAATTATTATCAAATATGCATCATAAATAAGACGTAAAGTTTTTTGTAAATTTATTTAATCTCCAACAACCAATCAGGTATTAGTTGCTGTTTAAAAATATTTTTGGGGTGATCATAAGTTAAAAAAGACTTAAGCCCCTTGCTTGTCCCCAAGTCGAACTCGTGTTTAAAGAAATATCAGGGGTGCTTAGCATTTTTTAATACCCCAAGATTCTACTGCTGCCGACAAACGACATGGATGTTGCCGACCAACATTTAAGGATATCTCAAATTATAGAATATATGGTTGGATGACCAGAATATATCGAATCTTTAGATCAAAAATAACATTCAATGTAAAATTTAAGCCTTGAGACTGTTAATTAAATGAATAAATATATAACCCACTAGATCGTGTGATTTCGTCAAAGAAACCTTGTGATGTGATGAACGAGGGGCCAAAATATCAAATTTGTTCCCAGTCTTGATATGGTCATGATTATTTTATTGATCCTCTTTTACAAGAGGTGGGTAATGATTTTTCAGGTGAGAGAAAATTAGTTTTTATATTGATCCCTTCCTATTCCCAATTTGGAGAGATAAAAATATGGTGAATGATCGAAATTATTACCAAATTTATATAAAAAATCAATCAATTTGACTTTATTGACATAGATGGAAGATGAACCAAATTAATTATATAGTTCATAAAAATGAATGCAAAGAGTCTCAAACTTAAAGAGAGAGAGAATATATATGGGTCATGATTTCCATGAGAAGACTTTTCATTGTCTTTAACCTTTTCCCATTCTTTTATTAAAAATATGATGGGAATTTGAATAGACATCAAATATCTTACAAAATTTATTTCAAAATCAACAATGAAAATGATCAAATCTTATCATCGTCGTATATATTGGCATGTGTAATCATTTAAAATATTTATTTCATGATATAAAATTAAAACTTGAGAATCAAGTAAAAATTTATGATTTATGAAATCCATTATTTTTCAGATTTCTAAATAAGAATTAATCTAATAGTTATGATTTAAAAATCATGATATGCAACATTTTGCAGATAAAAATTGGACAATTAATTTATGTATATAAACATAAAAATCATGATTCAATCAAAAGATGTATGTATAATTGATTATACGTAGAGAAAATAAAAACTTAGCTTTTGGTGGAGAACAACGCTTGTAACACGTTCCCACAGACGGCGCCAATCTGTTGATGTAAAAAACTAGATCGCTCTAATTATTCAATCACAGATAAATAAATAAGACAAAGATTTTTAAAGTGGTTCGGCTAGGAATAAAGCCTACGTCCACTGTTATGTTATTGCTGAGTGTTTGTGGAATTCTTGATTACAAGTTCTCTCAAGGAATTCCGGTCCCTTTGAATGAGGGAGATACCATGTATTTATAGCCCTGAGGCTTACATATGAAAGGGTGGTGCATTAAATGATATACATATGAAAGGTCCTTGAGGCTATCATCTGAAAGGGTAACTCATTTAATGTTCTTCAAGCGTGTGCGTCAAGATGATAGGCAGTCAATGAACAGTTTTGAACTGTTGGTTATCTGGCAATCAATGCTGTGGTCGAGATGCAGCTCGAACCGCCTTAGTTGCTCGTCGTTCAGGAGTTCATCGGAGCGCTGGAGTTCCTCGGAGTGTTGTAGTTCCTCGGGGTGTTGTAGTTCCTCGGGGTGTTGTAGTTCGGAGCGAACATGACTTGGTCGGGGGAAATAAACTTCCTCGTTGTTATTGTGCCATGTAGATTGACACGTGTCTTCTTATTATTGGTCCACGTCAGTAGATTAAATTTGGTATCAACAACATCAAACCAGAGTTTAAAGGGTAAATTAGATTAATGAAGAAAACCAATAGCAATTTCCATTATATGCATGTGTTTCCTTTCTACAACTCCGTTTTGAGAGGGGTATGAGGATAATAAAGTTGATGCACAATACCCGGAGAGTTAGGAAAGTTTTCAAGTGTTGAGTTGGTGAATTCTCCACCACCATCAGTTCTAAGAATTTTTAAAGGGATAGAGAATTATTTTTTGCATATTCTTTTAATTCAATGAGTTTATCAAACACTTCAATTTTGTAATATAAAGGGTAAATCAATGTAAATCTTCCAAAATCATCAACAAAAAAGACAAAATACGTAATTTTGGATTCATAATGAGTGAAAGGAACAAACATACTCTGAATTATAGGCAAAAGTGCGTCAACTGGAGAATTTGACAAAACTAAAGGAAGTTTATGAAATTTTGGTACAAAACATGGAGTACACAAATTGCTTTGAAAGATGAAACTTGTTTACAATGTGAGAGAATTTAGCTAAAGAAGGATCCTAGTCTTTTGTGAAAAAGTTCATCAGTAACTTATGTGGATAAATAGACATTATTTAATGAATTTAAAGTTAAAGAGGTTAAAGAGCATTGTGGAAACTGATATAAGCCTTGCGAATGACTGCCATGACATAAGATTGCACTAATTGCTTTATCATGAACAACAAAAGAATTGGAATCAAAAGTTACAGTGCAATTCATATCAGTTTGAGTTTGTGAACTAAAATTAGATTTTAGCGTAATTTTGGAAAATGAAGAATATTTTGGAGTTTAAAATATGAGTGAGGTGTAGGAAAGATACCACTTCCAGATTTTTGAATAAGAATCATGTTACCACTATAACTTGATTTTTCCTTCATATGGTTGATGAATTTGGAGATTTTACAAAACATTTATCACATGATTTATGGTTGTTGAATTAATATACCAAGGAGTAGTTGTTGTTGGAGGTGAGCAAGAAGTTGTATATGAGTAGTATGATTTGACATTGGTGTTTGTTTTGGGATTTAGTGGTTGACCTTAATAAGTAATATCAAGTCTTTACCAACACTTTGTAGCATTGTGATTTTTCTTTGCATACTTGACAAATGACCGTGGTACCATAATGTACATATTTTTGTCTTTAATTTGAATTATAAGTTCCTCTTCCGCATCTTCTGTTATTTCTATAGCCTAAGTTTCTTCCTCTTCCTCCTCTATAATTTCCACAAAATTGAGATCGTCCTCCTCTTCCAAACTATAAAAAATGAGAGTTTTTAACATTTGAATTGAAGAAGGTTTGAGACTGATTTCTTCTCATAGAAAATGCAATTGTTAATTATGATGAGTCAGTGGATTTCTTTTGGCCTTCAATATAAATAACTTTTGATCCCAATGGAGATGACAATTCTGCAATAGCGATTAGTAATGATCTTATTCTAATGGAGATTTGAAAAGCATCATATAATGTAGGTAAACCATTTAAGGTTCATAGAATAAGATATTCCTCATTAACATCAGAACATGCTAAAGCTAATTGATCATAAACACCTTTGATTTGTGCAAGATAGGTTTCCTTGTTAACTCCTTTCTTGATCACATTTTGTTAAAAAAAATAACTGATGAATGTTAGATCTGGATAAGTTAGTTAAACGATGTGATAAAGCATACAAATTATTTGTGATTTTCGCTTGGATTTGGTTAATAGGTTTTAATTTTAATTGCGAGCATGTCAGGCAAGTTTATGGTCTTCCTAACCAAAATATCTTATCCTTGTGATAATGATCACACGATTGTGTATCGTTCGATGCTTCAATTTTGAAGACTTGTACTTCCTTTAGGGATGAATTTGATGTAAGTGCTAAATTACTATACATAACTAAAATAAAAGAATAGATAAAGTTCATAAACAAAGGAAAATAAAATTTTGAAATTAAAGAAAAGTAATTGTTTGAAAGTAAAGGACTACACTACGAAATTTAAAGCAAGAAAGAAAAAGAAAAAAAATGTAAATGTAAGAAACTTTCAATAAACTTAAAGGAAAATTACAATCTACCTTAAAATCTACTTCAAATTGAAATAAATGCAGTAAATAAATGAAAAGAAAATATGGGATAGAAGTAATAAATGCAGCTTTTGGTGAGGGGATCCTCTTTTCCTTTGTCTGTTTTGTTGCTTATTTATAGAGTTTCTTTCCAAGCAGCGTAACTATTTTGGTAATTGTTGGTTGGGTTCAAATGCCTAGGTTCAATAACGCCCACAGGTCAGTTATTTTCCTCTAATTTCTATACCACGTCCAAACTTTAAAACATTTCATCCCAATCAATCAATTTTTTGGTCCTCCAATTTAAAGCACTAATCTCTTTGTCTTATTTTCTCTTCTGTAACAACATCTTTGGAAATAACAATGGCGATTCAGAAGTACTTATAAACTTAGTTCCACATCCAACCCATCCAACACTGTTGAAGACCCCTGGGTCTTAGCTATTGTCATTTTAAACGTCCTTTTACAAACTCAATATAGTCTTTTAAAATAGATGGCCAATAAAATCCATGCCTTCTTAACAACTACCTCATCTTAGGATCAGTCTTATAAGCCCCACAAAGACCTTTATGGACTTGTGTTATAGTTTTTAAGCCTTCATCTATACTAAGTCACTCTAGGATTATACCATTAACACCTTTTTTGAATAACTTCCTAGCATACATAATATAGTTTCTCTCTTATAACCTGACAATACTATCAGTTTTTATATTTGGGTCAGTAAGACATCCAATTAATGGTTTTCTCCAATCTTCTTGAATATCAATATTCTCAATTTCAACAAAGGGACACATGTTATGCAGTATGAGTAAGAAACCATCAATGCCTGTAAGCTTTAACTTTTCTTTAAAACTATCATCAAGCTTAAAACCTAAAGCCTTTTGAGCTATTTCATTGGCCTCTTCACTCATAAATTTGGGGACATAACTTAGTGTGACTTCATCGAATTTAGACAACAAATTCAAAACCACTTGGTTATATAAGGTTAAGACATCATGGACACATTTGTACTTACCGGTTAATTGTCTTATAACCAGTTGGGAATCATTAAAGATTTCTATCATTGAAGCATTATAGCATCAAAGGATTTCTAGGCCCATTATCACAAAATCACATTCCATTACTTGTTATAACATGTATTTTCTCCTAACATGTATCCATGTTTAGCTTTAAAATGCTCAGGGGATTCAACCACACCCCTATTCCTAGAATTATTTGTCTTCGAAAAATCAAACCATAACTTCCATGGGCTTAGTGATATGTATCCTATCTCATAATCCCCTTCTGGCTCATCCTCGCATGGATGATCTGCTAAGAAATCGTCATATGTTTGGCCCTTAACTGGTCTTTAAGGTATGCAATGTAAGCAAAACTCTAATAGGTAACACCCATTTACCCATTCTATTGCACAAAATAGGTATACTCAACATATATTTGATTAAATCAAACTTCTAAATGGCAAAAACCTCTCTAGGCAATAGTTAATATCTTAGTTTCATAGCAGTAAATTACAATGTTATACATAGTTTTTCCATTATGGAATATCTATATTCACAATCATTTAGACACCTACGAAGGTACTACACATCTTGTTCATTGTGGTTCTCATAATCTTGAGCCAATAAGTACTCTAATGGATGCATTAGAGGCCTAAATGTACAACTTTAGTGGCTTGAAATCTCATGGAGGTTCCAAAGAAGGTGACTTGACCAAGTATCTCTTGAGCCTTATTATGTTACTCTTTCCAATCCAGCACATTTTAGTCTTTTAGCTTCAAGAAAGGATAAAACACTTTAATTTTTCCTGTTTCATTAGATATAAATCTACAAAGGAAATTAACTTGACCCAAAAACCTTTGCAACTTTTTCTTTCTTTTAGGACTTGTGTGCTTTGGCTTTGTTATGATCAACTTATATTCCCTTTTGGTGTACTACATACCTTAGGGAATTTCCTATAAAAACTCCAAAGGCACATTTAAAAGGATTCATTAAAGTTAACAGAGCCTCATCCTTTAAAAAAATTAAGATGTACTATATGATCAATTACTATTTTTATAGGAAAATTATATCATCAATATAACATTATAAAAAAGTTTCAACCATGTCATTAAAAATGTTATTAATTCCTTTTTTGTATGTGCCCTTGCATTCATTAGACCAAATGGAATGTTTATCTATTAGAAGGTTCCCTAATTTCTAAGGCACCTAAAAGCAGTTTTACTAACAACTTCTTCAGATATGCATATTTGGTTATAACCATAAGGACCATCCATCTAGACATGATAGCATGATCAGTTGATCTATCAACTAATAAATCTACTACGGACATTGGATATTCATCATTTGGAGTGGCTACATTTAGATTTTTAAAACCAATGCACACTCTCAATTTGCCATTTTTATTGATTACTGGCATTATACTGGAGAGACATTCAACATACCTGAATGTTCGAATGGATCTAGCCTTCAACAGACTCTTATTTCTTCTTTTATTTTGATTGTGACTTTTGGAGTCATTTGCCTTGCCAATTGCTTGAGAGGTTTATAGCCTTCTTTAATTGGTACTTTGTGTTCCACTAATTTCATATCTAGCCCAGGTAGATCTTTATACTCCTAAGAAAAATAGTCATTGTACTGATGTAAAAGGTCTACAATCAATTGTTGGTCTTTTTTGCTTAGGTTGGAACTGATATAGGTGACTTTATTATTTTTATTTGTTTGGTTCCCATATTTACTTCCATTAAGGGATCCGATTAATTCATCATAAGCTCCTCATATTCTAGCTGTTAACTTATTAGTTCATAAATATCATGAGAGCTTTCATTCTCCACATCTCCTTCGAAAACATAATCAAACCAATTATTGGTCTTTTCCTCACCAATTCTAGTGTTTTACTCAAAATCTTCGAACTTATAAAAAATAATGGTTAAGCTTTCATTAGCCTTATCAATGTCAATGGGTGTGCTACCCATTAAATAACTGTTGTTTTCTTTAGTTATCCCTATTAGGCCAAAAACTAATTCATCCCAAGCCTCTTCTAAGACCTCTCCATCTCATGATTCTGGAACTAAAACATATGATTTTATTGTTCTCATATTCTTTTGGTACAACCCTGCTTCCACACGATTGTAGCTAGTTTGGAAGGTAATGGGTCAGCTTACACCTCTTTCATAATCCCATCTTCCTTCATCAAAATCAATTTATGATTAATTGAAGAAGGAACGCATTTGTAGAGAGTAATGCTTAAAAGTTTGATTTGCCTACAATAATGAAGAAGGAAGTTTTGGATTTTCTTATGCTTACTTTAATATCAACATGCAATACACCTTTATTCGACTTTTGGTCTCCAATAAATCTTGAGATAATTATTTGAGTCTGAATCAATTTGGTGTTTTGTTTATTTATTTTAGGAACATGGAATTATATTAGTAGTAGCATCGTAATCGACCAATATTTTATTAATCAAAATTCCATGAATCCAAGGTTTTATAAACAAAAGTTTGATATGATTAATCATACTCTTAGTATGATCTTCTAACCCATATGTTATATCAAGAGCCGATATAAATAAGTCAAAGTTTTCTACCTCTGACTTATCTTCTTTATCCACCTCTAACACAAGGACCTCGTGTCCTTCTTTAGCTTCAAACCTCTTTGAGAGGAGAAAAGACATATTGACTAGTATTTGATGAGGTAGATACCCAAACTGGATTAACTAATTCTGTTCAGCCTCCTACTCAGGGACTATGACATCCACTACCATCATTTCTTATTTTTCTTCTTCATTAAAAGATCTATCTCCATCCACACTCATTTCATTTTCCATCTCTTTAAGCCTTTTAACCGATAGGTTTGAATATCAATTACTTGCTTCTGGTTTCCTGTGAAACCTTGGGTTTGGATTTGATGAGGAGGAGGAAAATCCCTTTTATCCACGAGTACGTACAATCTCAAATCCCTCTTGTCAAGCCCTGTACTCTATCTACATTTTTCTTTGTATAGTCCAATAAATGACCACTTTTGGATCCCTTCTCTTTGACTTGTGTGGATGAACCACATGCCACATATCGGGGGTCACTTGTTGAGGTTTAATTTCCTTTGATTTCTTGGGAATCTCATTAAACTATTGTTCCACTTTTGGATCTTGGATGACAAACTAGTCAGGCACCCCTTTCACCATTGGGATTAACTTGGGAATTTCTGTAGGTTCTGGAGTCCTAATATACTACTGCGATTTGTCCTCTTTGAATTCAGGCCTAATGTATTGGTTATTTCATGTAATTTTAGCATGCCCTTGAGAGTAATATAGACCAAAGATTCGTCTCACCATTCTAAAGGCCCTGTTTTGAACTTCCTCCTGTTTTGGAGCACTGGGGCTTTGGTCGTGTAGTCATTATTCCCATTATTCTTGCTTTTGAATTGTTGATTTCCCTTTGAAGAAACCAATTAGAACATTTTTTCATAATGTTCCCAACACCTAATACACAGGTACTTCATGACCTTTTGGTCTAGATACTCAGTCAATTCAGGCTTCCAATTCTTTGGTCTAAACTTAGTCTTCATTTTAAACTCAACATGTCCCTTATTTCTTAGTAGTTGAATGGACTACATATTTTTCCCCTCCTCTTTGTTATTAGGTAAAGGGTCCTCATCCACGCATATTGTATTGTCTTCCCTCTTGGGGAACTTGACTTTTCCTCTCCCTATTGCATCCTAAATCTTGTCACGAAACACAAAACATGCATTATTTGAGTAACATCATCAGGTGGTTTAAACATTTCATCATTTAATAGATAATAAAAAATCTCATCACCCTTTTAAATTTCAAATGGGTACTTTTTTATCATTCCCTTAGTTTTAGGAGAAAAAGACTATGATGTTCTGTCCTTTCGAATCAATGGTTCATAGACTATAAGCTCGGTTCCTATGATTTCAGAAAGATATATTACAAAGTTAGGGTCCTTATAATATGTCTTAAAAGAATAGGTATTTCTTCCATTCTCTTTTTCTAAAAGAGACTCATATCTAAATACCTTGACAGTTAACTCAACCAAGTCTCTAAACTCAGTTGCATCAAATTTCTTTCAAAGCCAAAATTCTAAACCATTTTGTGCAAGCATGTTTTGGTGTAGCTATTTTTTCCCTTGTAATCTTTGGTTCATTTATTAAATCCTTCTTGGAATGTTAAAAACCATAAACAGGGGGTGGAGATCATGTGGACCATTCATTATATCATGAGAAGGATATGAAAGCATTGACGAAACTAAGGGCATAGGGGGACCACAACCCCCTCCAAGAATTTTGAAGTCTCTTTACTATCATGATACCCCATCACATTTTCTTTCTTATCATCATTCTCCTTTATGGGTACCTATTGTCGACCCAACCCATAAGAGTAGTCAGCTAAGCCCAAATAAATAAATCAGGCGCCCGACCTAAATTATGAGTCTTGAGTAACAGTTAAAGTAAAAGATGTGGACGAGTCTATCCCCAAAAATATCGGAGAGATATTCATGGGATACAGGGACAACGTGTTAGTTACCAGCACTTTCCCTTAACTGAATATATATTGTACCCCTAGCCAGAATCATAGGGGCATGTAGCAAAACACCAACCTGAGAGTTACTTAATAAAAATAGTAGACATCTCCGTGGACATAGGCAAGTTGCCGAACCACATAAATTCTTGTGATTGTTTGTTGTTCTTATTTTCTTGGTGTTTGTTTCTTTCATTATTATTTGTGTTGTGATTTTTGTCACCACAATTGGCACCGTTTATGGGAAACGATTGTTATTCCTATGAAAACCTTCATAAAAAAGAATCAGCGATGTCCCGTCATAGTAGTAACCTCCCGCATGCAGGTGACATTAAGTCAGAGATTACTCATTCAAACCCAAGACTTCACCAGAAGAGGTATGTCTCGGAAGAAATCCAGGGGCCACCCAGGTCCATGCAAATATATAGATTGATAAACACCTATGAGGCCAGAATCCATGATAAGGAGGAGGCTACTCGCCAACAGAAATATGAAAATGCTCGCCTCAAGAGTCACTTAGAAAGGATGGAGAGAGAACTCTATCGAAGCACTAGGCGACGCCACAACCAAACTCCTAGCCCTCGGGCAAGTAAGTCTCACAGACGAGGAAGGAGCCCGACGCATGGGTTAGAAAGAACTAAAATTCGCTGGTCAGATGATGGCCATTCTGAATGACTACAACCAGCTCGCCGTTACAGGAGTCATGGTCGGCAAAATGATGACATATGAAGTTTGGTCCAGAGGGAGATGGACTAACACCCAGCTCATCGCAGTGCCAGATCTTCGAGGGAGCTATCCATGCAAGCTCTCAAGACCCAGATGAAGTCCCCTTTTTCATGGGTAATAGAAGAAGAAGAAGAAGAGGCCCCGAAGAAGTTCGTAATTCCTAGGTTCAAGATTTATGATGGGAAGACTGATCCCATTGACCATATTAGGCAATACCGATAAGTTATGACTCTATGGAGTCACAATGATGCACTCATGTGTCAAATCTTCCCTTTGAGCTTGCACGATGTGACCCAAAAGTGGTTTGAGAAGATACCTCGCAGGTCCATCTGAAATTTTAAAGTTTTGGCTGAGCAATTTACACCTCACTTGATAACAACAAGCTCCCAACTGAAGAGGATGGATTCACTACTTACTATGAAGAAGAAGCCGCGTGAGAACCTCAGAGAGTACGCGAAGAGGTATTGAGAAGTATTTAATGAAATCAAGAATTTCTCGGAGCAGGTCGCCGTAGCGTCCTTTAAAAGCGATTTGTCGAGCTCTTTCCTCCTGCACTAGACCTTAACTAAGAAGGAGGCTACATATACCGATGACTTGATGACTCGTATTGAGAAGTATGACAAAGTCGAGGATGTGACCCATCTTAATATAGGGGATAATGATCGCGTGAAGGGTGGCAAAGGAGTGGAAAAGAATGAACCTCAGAAGAAAGGTAACAATAAGGGGGGGGGGGGAAATGGCTCCAATAATGGAAATAAAAATGACACCTCAAAGGCATTTCAGGCTGTGAATACATTCTTCAAGGAGCCAATATACAATATTCTTTCTAATATCAAATATGAGTTGTTATTAAATGGTTGAAGAAGATGTGAGGAGGCCCCTCCAAGCGGAATAGCGCACTAAGGTGCGCCTTTCACAAGGAGGGTGGCCACAAAACTGAGCATTATAAAGTCCTCAAATCTCATCTCGAGGATTTAGCCCAAGCCGGCCATCTTAATGAGTTCATAGAAAAGAAGGCAGAGAAGATAGCAGTGAATGGCGAGCAAAGGCCTGATAACTTCCTCGGTGAGGATATCGGCCACGAGTTTGGGGTGATACATGGGGCATCGGACCTCAAGAAAATTTAAGGAAATGTCGATCGGATGTAAGTAAAGAAACTTACTGCAGTCATGCAGGAATTTCAGATTGACCCAGCCAAAACTCAGGCCGAAAAGAGTCGACGACTAGAGGACGACTATTATAATAAGCACATTGTGTTCACGAATGAAGACTTGATTGGTTTGAGAACCCCTTATCATGATGCGCTGGTCATCACACTTAGGATAGCCAACTGGGATGTCAATGGATTGCTCGTCGACCAAGGTAGCTCATTCGAAGTGATGTACCTAGAGTTGTTCAGGAAGTTTAAACTGAGTAGAGCCGGCCTCAAGGAAGCCACTATTTCGTTGGTCGGCTTCGCAGGATAGATTACAGTTGCTTTGGGGAAGATTATCTTGCCAGTCGGAATAGGAAGCATTTTAAAAATGATCGAGTTTCAAGTAGTTGACATTGAATCTCCATACCATGCCATCCTCGGTAGGGGGTGACTCCATGCAATGAAGGTCATACCCTAAATGTACCATCAAAAGATGAAGTGTATAATAGATAGGGGAGTGGTCGAGATACATGGTGACCAAGCTATGGCCAGAAAATATTTCATCATAGCCATTTGCCCCAGGCAGAAAAGGAAAACTGATGAAACAAAATGAAAGAAAGAATCCCAGAAGGGGTTGATACCCTTTAAATAGAAGCTAAGGTACAGTCGACTAGGAGTGGAGGAGACCAGGCTCCATACCTTCGAGGGGTTCATTGAAGACCTAGAAGAAGTCACTGCTACAAGTAGCTCGATTGAGAAAAAGGTTTTGATCGGTACATCTTTGATCAATCGTGAGAAGAAAGAATTAGCCACCCTCCTCCGAAGAAATTTGGATATTTTTGCATGGGAACCCTACGAGCTGCCTGGTATTGATCCCATCATTTCTTGTCATCGATTGCATGTTGACCCAGCCTTCAAGCCAATCACATAAAAGGATCACCGATTGCATGGGAACCCTACTAAATGCAGGTTTCATACGGTCAGTTCAGTTCCCTAAATGGTTATTCAAACCGGTAGTATTTCCTAAGATCAATGGAAAATGGAGAGTTTCTATCGACTTCACTGACCTCAATAGGGCCTGTCCCAAAGACAGTTTCCCTCTTCTGAAGATTGATCAACTGGTCGATGTTACAGCAGCTCATGAGAGGATGATCTTTTTAGATGCCTACTTTGGATACCACCAAATTCCCCTTCACGTTCCAGATCAAGATAAGACCTCCTTTATAACTACTGTTAGTTTGTATTGTTATAAAGTTATGCCATTCGGTCTTAAGAATGCAGGAGCGACTTATCAGCGACTAGTTATAAAGATGTTTAAAGGGCAAATGGGGGATACTATGGAAGTTTACATCGATGACATAATCGTCAAGAGCAATCTTAAGGACAATCACCTCTCTTACCTGGCGAGGAATTTTGATATCCTCAGTAAATACCGAATGAAACTTAACACAAGTAAGTTTTCCTTCGATGTCCAGTCAGGAAAATTCCTTGGATACTTTGTCAGTAAGAGAGGAATAGAGGCAAACCCCGAGAAGATTGATGCCATCAATAAATTTCATCCCCCTCAAACAGTAAGAGATGTACAAAAGCTCACCGAAATGCTCGCCGAGCTCAACGAGTTCATTTCAAAATCCTTATAACGATGTTAACCCTTCTTTCAGTTGTTGAAAAGAAGTAAGGGCATAATATGGAATGTTAATTGCTCTATATCCTTTAAAGAACTCGAGACCTATCTCAGTAGGCCCCCTTTGCTCGTGATTCCTAGAGAGGGAGAACCTTTATACCTATACCTCGTTGTATCAGACCATGCTGTAAGCTCCGCCTTGGTATGTGAAAGAGAGGGAAGCTAGCATCCAATCTATTATGCAAGTAAGAATATTTTGGAAGACGAGTAGCGGTACCTCCCATTAGAAAAGCTTGACTATGCATTGATGATAGCCTCGAGGAAACTGAAGCATTATTTTGAGGTTGGCCCACTCCATTTTCGTGGCTACTTTGCACACTTTAAAGGTTGTTCTGAGGAAAGCAGACCACTCTGACCGACTATCAAAGTGGTCAGTTGAGATCATAAGGTTTGATATTCACGTTCAACCAAGAAAAGTCGTCAAGTGGAAGATCCTAGATGATTTCATCGCTGAGTTCATAGGAGAATAGCCTGTCGATCTGTCAAAAACTAGTCAATCGAGGGAGAGCTTATGGGAACCAAGAATTTTGACCTTATACGTTGACGGAGCCTCCAACTCAAGGGGGAAAGATTAGGTATCGTACTAATAACTCCTAGAAACATAGTGCTCGAGTAAGGCATCAGACTAGGATTTGAAGCCTCCAACAATGAGGCAGATTACGAGGCACTAATTGCTGGATTATGCAAAGCACAACTACTAGGGGCAAGGTATCTTCAAGTCTTGGGCGACTCTCAGCTGGTATCAGACCAGATAAATGGTGATTTTAATGCAAAGGATGGCAGTTTATCTCACTGTTGTGAAGGGACTAATATCCACCTTTGATCAAGTGGATGTTCAGCAGTTCCCCAAAGGACAAAATAGCCATGAAGATGCCCTAGCAACTCTGAGTTCAGCAATAGACTCTGACTTGAGAAGAATAATTCAAATAGATTTCCTCGCACATCCTAGAATTGATTAGACTACTGAGCCACTGAATCCCAAACAGGTTCTCAACATTGAAATAGCTCCGAGATGGATGGACCCCATCGTAGACTATTTATGAAGTGATATACTACCAAGTGATAAGAGGTTCGTCCATCATATGAGAGTCAAAGATGCCCGCTTTCACTTATCGCCTGATTATAACAGATCCTTCATCGGCCCCTACCTCTAGTGAATTCATCCACAAGACGTCGACCAAGTTCTGCATGAACTTCATGAGGGAATTTCTGGAAGTCACGCAGGAGGAAGGTCGTTAGCCTTTCGAGCAATTAAGGAAGGGTATTGGTGGCCATACATGCAGAAAGACGATGGAGTCTATGTTCGAAAGTGTAAAAAATAACAAAAACACTCACCCGTGGTCCACCATCCCGCCAGTGACCTAAAGTCGTTAACCAGCCCGTGGCTCTTTGCCCAATGGGATTTGGACATCGTAGTTCCTCTGCCTACTGCAAAAAGCAATCATAAGTATTTGTTGGTCACCATAGACTACTTCACTAAGTGGATAGAAGTATAACCACTCGAGAACATCAGGGATGTAGACATGATGAGGTTTATATGAAGAAACATCAGTACATGCTTCGGCATACCCAGAACGATCATTACTGATAATAAGACCCAGTTCGAGAGTGGCCCTTTCCAAATATTTTTCAACGATCATGGAACTAGGCATTACTTTAGCTCTTTATCATATCCCCAAAGCAATGGTCAAGCTGAAGCTTCTAATAAGACAATGATCATTGGACTAAAGAAATGACTGGAATGGGCCAAAGCAGCTTAGGGGAACGAATTGCCCCACATCCTCTGGGCCTACCGTACCACCCCAAGGCGAGAAACTTGGGAAACACCCTTTGCACTCACATATGGAATGAAAATAGTTATTTCGTTGGTTTCCCTACCATGAGGTCTACGTTTATCGACCAAGGCCACAATGATGAAGCATTGCTTACTGAATTTGACTTAGCTAATGAACGATAAGAATTGACTCTAGTTAAACTAGCATTCTACCAAAAACAACTAGCCAAACAGTACAACCAGAAAGTCAATCTAAGGAAATTTCAAGCTGGGGATGATGTCCTGAGGAAAGTCCTTGGCAATGCTATGAAACCATCAAATGGAAAACTGGGACCAAACTGGGAAGGACCTTTCAATGTAGTGAGGGATGACTTACAAGCAGCTTATCACTTGGAAATACTGGAGGGTAGGGAGATACCAAGGGCTTGGAATGCAGCCAGCCGGAAGAAACTGTACTTCTAGATTTCTCTATCCATGCACCATTATTTCAGGAAAATTTTTATTTTATAAACTAATGTTGCTCTTTGTTTTTTACTTCGATTAATAAAACTCGATTGTCCCCGATATTCTATTTGTATTGATTGCCTCGAATGTATTTTGTTATATTCACCCTTTCCAAATTACATGCTCCACTCTTTTTATGAGTATAATAGAATTCCTGGATTAAAGTGAGTTGGCTAGTTTACTTCAGTCAAAGGATCTTTTGAACCAGCCTCTTATGATTACAACATAGTGGTTAGGACTATCCTATCTTAACTTGTTTAAAGCATAATTAGCAGGGTCAACAGGTAATAACCCTCCTCAAGTCTTCGTTCCAAAACACAATTGGCCTCCTAGGTTGCTCCGACAACAAATAAACACCTACAGGGGATCCGTAGACAATACGGACAACTCAGGTTGGTCGCCAACATAGTTTGGCTTCAAAATCCTGCTCGGGTTGATTACCCATTAATCAGGTCTAGTCTCTCCATTGCCCTACTTAGGCCTAAGGTAGTGTGATGACTCGACCTAAAAGGTAAAGTGGGCGGAATGGTATGGCTAAGGCATACTGGACTGGGGGAATGCTAAATTGAAATTAAACTTTAAATGACATTTAGTCAGCTGAAGTGCCCAAAATAATTAGAGTTTATTAGTAAGTCAAAAGCAAGAAACACATGTTTAGTCCGCCTATGACCAAAACATAAATATTTTATTTCTTACTAAGAATTACATAGTTACATGTACAAACAGTAATGAAGTAAATCAACCCTTACCAGATCCAGGTGGTTAGGCAAGGTAGTTCGCTACTCGAGCTCTTCGACCATCATCAGGGTGAAGAGCAAAGCTCTCCACAGCCTCTTTCGATCTCGGTTCCAGCAGCTGCTTTGGAATAGTATCTATAGGGATTTAGCGATCATCCCTTTAAAAGGGATTTGGCTCCAAGATGGGGGGAGTGATCTCATTCCTATACCACAGAAAGAGTTTTGGGGGACCATCAACTCCCTGAGGGCACTTATCCATCCTCTAATAAAGGCCAGATCCTCCATTTCTTTCATCTTTATGGGGGCATCAATCCAACCTTGGTCATAGTCATCAGCCCACACCTGCTGAGGACCCTTTCGAAATAAATGTTGTAGATTTGTGATTTCTCTTTGTAGTCCAGCATTGATTACGTATGCTCGTCAAACGTCCCCCTTCAGCTCGGTAATATCCCTCTGGGAACTGCCATCATCTCTCCCAGTTCGCCGCGTGGATGATGATGAGGAACCTTGAATAACTCGGGGAGCATTTCTCGGAGCATTTTCCTTAAAGCGCGTAATTTCCCTCCTTAAGGCATCTTTTTACTGCTGCAGAACCTCTCCAACCTGATTGATCTCGGATGAATCCAATAGCTTAGCCTCCAGAGCATCCATATCTTCTTGAACGGAGGCACCAACCTCCTCCATCTCTGCAATCCTATCCTTCAGCCTAACAACTACTTCAGACTGATCTTTATAGTCCTGGTTCCTTGCCCTAAGGGATTTGAAAATCTTGATAAATGCTCGACGAACGTGGCCGCGTCAATTCGAACCAAGGATTTGGCCTAGATGAGAGGTGGAAGGAATATAATAATCAAGATAGACAAACTTCACGACATGGAACACAAATAACAGGTATATCAGTAAATGCGAAAATAGAATTACTTCATTTCATTGAAAAATGGCACTAGTCAGGTACAGATACATGGAATGATAAAGAGAAAAGAACAAAAAATACACAAGTAAAGGAAAAAAGTCTAGAAGTCTACTGGGAGACCTCAACCTTCTCGGTGGGGGATGGATCCTTCCCCTTGTTGGCGGCATCCTCTCTCATCTCAGCCCTAAGTACACCTCCTTAGCCCGGGGTAAGAGTCACTCCCTGGTCGCTAGTAGGGACATCAGTAGCAGGAGCAGCAGGCTCCACAGTTGTCCCAATAATAGGGACTTCTTCATCAATGATCGGCTTGGGCCTAGGATTTTGCTCGTCGAACAGAGAAGAGTCGGTAGTAACTCTAGCAGCAACTAAGACTCGATCCCTACCTTTCTTAAAGTTTACCCGACTAATTTAGTCGATCTTCTTTTCGGCATCTTCGTATAATGTCTCCCATTACTCATTGTATCCACTCTCTCAAGTGGTAGACACATCTGATTACAGACTCTTCACCTTCTCAGCAAGCCCTTTATTTTCATCTAAGATGGCCAGTTTTCTCATCACGACCATCCTGTAGGCCTCGCAGAGTTCCTTCAGCTCCTTGGTTGCTTCAGCCCTCTCCTTGGAAAAAGAAGCCTCGGCTTCTGTAAGGGCCTTCTCGGAGGACTTCTGGGCCTTCTAGGAAGTCTTCAATCTCTCCTCGAGCTCAGAGCTCCTCCTTGCTAGCTCATTTCGGTTGAGATAAAGGACAGTATAGCTAGAAACAAACTGCAGAAAGATACGAAGGTTAGTAAACAAAGAGCGAAGAAATTACAAGTCAAAGGAATAGAGAAAAGGGGAAGTGGCCTTAACAAATCAAGCCCTTGATTTTCTTTAAGGGCTAACTAATATGGGCCCATGTTCTAAGACCTTTCGCGGTCCGCCATGAGCACATCTATCTCGTGCATCATTGGAGCGACATGATGGGTCAGAGCCACGGAGGTCCCCTCAGGGACAGCCACAAAAACAAGAGAAACATGTTCTTTCTTCGTCCTCTCTTATCCTATCTTCCTCTCCTCTTCTTTCTTTTTCTTATCCTCTTCTCTCTTCCTCTCTTCCTATTTAATTATATCTCTCTCTTTCTCTCTCTCTCTCTCTCTCTCTCTCTTCTCTTCTTATTTCCTCTTCCTCTCCACCTCTTTCTCATGAGTTGTTGTCTGGGAACCACTAGCAGTATCCCCAAACCTTGGTTTCTGGATCTTCAACCTGTTGGATAGTAGGACATCATCATCACAGATTAAGTTTTTCTTCTAGGGGGAACCATATATTCCTCACTAGAACTTTTTGACCTAGAATCTCCATAATTATAACTTTCCTCGAAGGACCTCTCTCCACCAGATTCGTCCTCACTAGACCCTTCCTCACTGGCTCCTGCCTCACCACTACCACCTTTGTCACCTACAACAACACCAGACTCTGAGTTGCTCTCCTCCTCCTAATCTAGCTCGATGGGCTCGAGAGAACCTTCTTCCTCTTTTTCCTCCTCTAGGATATCAAGATGGGTAATGGAGTTAATTAGATGAGTGATGAAGTTCGTATTGTTCTTATATTCAAACAATAAGGCAGTCGACCTGGGATGCTCACCTTCTATAATGGAGTCCCTTATCTTCCAATCTTTGATCAACTCAGCAGCACGAATCTCGTGAAGAGCAGGTTCTTAATTCTTAAACTTTGCTAAAAAGAAAAGAAAATGTTAGAGGAAGAAGACATTAGAGCAACAAGCAACATGCACCAAGGTTGGACAACAACCTATGTACTCATCCCCATATGTAGGGATCCGAAGTCCCTTGTACCTTTCTCCCCCTACTTAGGGAGGGAATTTCCAGTTCCTAGAATTGAACCCCTCAGACCAGTATTCCTTAAGTAAATCAGGTAGGTTCACTACTAATACCTGGACTCCACTCTTTCAAATAAAGAAGACCAGGGCTCATGCCATAAAAGGTATAACAGAAGAAAATTCAACCAATCCTAACTTGGTGCCATAAAGTTAGTTTATTCTATAGACGCCATTTACAATTTTCCAAACATTTGGAGAACACTAAGCTAGAACTATATCGAAGTATTGAAAGAAATGCAAGAACGGACAATTTGGGGCAAAGGTTAAATCCCCTTGAGATAGTAGAAGAATGTGAATCCAATGGCCATCCTCAATGTCATGGACATTACGAGGAACAGGGGCACACTCAATATCCACCCAGTTGGGGATAATATAGCATTTCCTAAATTCAACTAGAGATTTGTTGTTTGTTCTTTCCATAAGAAAACTCTAGCCACGGTATAAAGAAAAGCAACAACGAACGGAAATACAGAAAGAGAAGGGACTGAGAACTTATGAGGAAAGACGAAGCTCGAAACGATGCAAAACCACAAATTTGGAAGATAAAGAGAAAAAGACATCTTGGGAGCAAGAGAGAGCTTGGAAGAGGAGGAAGTAAAGAGTTGAAGTGACGATAGGACCGTCCAACACTTTAGTTTAAACTTCTCAATGATGGCACACATTGATCAAAGAAGATTTAGCGTTTAACTCCCTGTCAAATGACGATAGATGCCCCTTCTAATCGCACGAACTACAACAGTTCCATCATTGAGGGACGAGGATTTCTTTTTAAAATTTATGACCCCAAATTATGACCCCCAAAATTTAAGGGGCAATTGTGGGTACCTATTGTCGACCAAGCCCATAAGAGTAGCCGACCAAGCCTAAATAAATAAATCAGGCGCCTGGCCCAAATTATGAGTCTTGAGTAACAATTAGAGTAAAAGATGTGGCCGAGTCTATCCCTGTTAATGCCAAAAATAATCCATCTACGTGGACCATTTGGATACCGATATGTGATGTACAGTGGAACATTAATCCTAGTCAATAAGGACGAAATTCTGACCTACTGAGGGATACCGACCAACCTGTCAATGAAGCCCGACCAACAATGACAGGAAAATGCCAACAATTGTATGCATAAATGATTGTGTTGATGTAAATGTCTACAACATAAAGACATTCCATCCTTTGATATTCTAGCATTTGTACACCCCCTGGGGACTATAAATACATTGTAGACCCTACATCCAAGGGACACGAGAAAAGAGGCAATTGAATAAGACCAAAGCAGTACACAATAGTGGACGTAGGCTCTTCCCTTAAGCCAAACCACTTTAAAAATCTTTTGTCTCTTTTACTTATATTTATCTGTGATAAATTAATTAGCCTAGTTTAGTTTTTTGCATCAAAATATTGGTGTCGTCTTTGGAAATGATAATTCTAATCGATCTCAACCATTCAAACATCTAAATGGATGATATTCCTTAATCAAGTCTCGGTAATGAAGGTATTCCACCTGTCCCTTCCTCTCCTCCATCTGCAAATGATTTAATTGGGATTCTTGTCAGTCTTGCAAGAGGCCAAGAGGCTATGCAAGATACTATCAGGCAACTCTCACAAACTCTTCAAGATAGGGAACCTGCTCTATCGGCTCAGGGAAATATGCCACCACCCCTACCAAGAGGTGGTCGACACAGCCACTCAATGACGACAAGAGATGTCTCCTACCATCCAAGGTCAAATTCATTACTCAGGACCTCTAAATCTTTCCACACGCAATATTATTCTCCAGAATGGCCAAGTGCCTTAGAGAGATTAAGTCGTGCTTCTCCCTTCGATCGTTTGGGACTTGGGGGGAATAGAAATGCTCCTAGGTCAATGTCAGGTAACACTCGACGACCATTTGATCAAGGGAAAGGCACAGCTCAGTCTGGATCAAACGCCCGACTAACTGCTGCTCGGCCTGAGAAACTTCTTCAGGAAGAAAGCTCAGTAAATAATAAAGTTGCGATGCATAAATATAGTGCTTCCAATAATGCATGGAAAGGTTCCATACAGAGATTGGAAGACAGATTAGGAGAAATGGCGAAGGCGAAAAATCCACTGCAAAGAAGCATTGTAAAAGGGTCTCCATTTATGCAGGCAATTTTGGAATTCCCTACTCCAACAAAGTTCAAGGCTCCAGTAGTAACACCTAAATATAATGAAAAAACTGACCCAGTTCTCTATATAGAACAATACCAAGCGGCTGCTCATATTTATGCCATCCCCGATGAAATGAGGTGTAGAGCAATTTCTGGAACCATTACTGGATCTGCCCAAATCTGGTATAATAGTCTTCCTACGGGAAAAAAATTTAGCTTCAACCAACTGTCTAAACTATTCATTAACAACTTCTTCTTTGGAGCAAAGCCTGTGAAATGGGTGGCACTCGTGCTTAGTGTGAGACAGAAAGAATGAAAGAGCACCAGAGATTACATCACTCATTTTAATAACAAGAAACTAGAAGTTGTGTAATATGAGGAAAAGCTTGCAATAACCACCCTCGTGAGTGGACTGCTCCCCGAAAAATTATATCATACTATAGCCAAAGACCCTCTGAAGATAATGGCAGAATTGATAGCTTAAGCAGCAAAGGTCATGAATACCAAGGAAGCAATGGCTACCAAGTGTAGCTCGGGCCCAAAAGTTTATGTCAAAAATGATAAGAAAGATCATAAAGACCCCAAAGAACGCAGGGAATCAAAACAAAAAGGAGTTTTAGATCTACTCAAGAAGTACAATGACTATACTCCATTAATCATGGGAATTCACCATATTTTAGAAGAAATCAAGCAAAATAAAGGTGTGCATTGGCCTGATATATTGAGAAGTCCCTCGACCAAGAGGGATAAGACTAAGTACTGTGAATTCCATAAGGAACACGGTCATACGACGGAGCATTGCATAGCTGTGACACCCCGACTAATTAAATACCGGGTAGCTACTCCTTTATTAAACTAATTCAAAATGCCAAGTTGGTTCAGTTAATAGCATCACTGTTGAAAACATTTTAATAATTACTAACCACCTAGTATTTAAAAAGTAAGTGCCAAATTTTAAGTTAAGTCTGATTAACATGCAGTAAAAGAATAATGAAAGAATAACAACCATTCACTATAATGAAGTAATGAATAACCAACAACATAAATATAAATCCGGAGGAAAACTCCTCACAACAATCCCACAACTGAAAAATAATACTACAAGTCTGAATCCTGAATAATTACATGCCAGAAGTCTCAATAACTGAAATAAATGAAATGTCACTAAAAGAAATGGGCGACATGCCCTACAACTGATAACTGAAGAATATCGAGTCAAGATAGATGAAGCGTATACAAACAAAGTCCTGTAACTTCCACAAACAGCTACAGATCGTCACCTGAATGAGAATCCTAAGCATGGTGTCCTTGTGGCTGGGCACCTAAAATGGTTTTTACAAAAATAGATTTGAAAGCAAATGGGTCAGAGCCCGAAAGTGGAAATCATTTTAAAAACAGCAAGTGTTTTAATAACATTAAAACATTAAATGCAAAATACATGTTAGGACGTGCACTCACATGGAATTCTCACCTCTCGACTACATGTGCACTCCTAACGTACCGTACCCATCTATAAGACATCCATATCTAACCAAACTGTAATTAGTTCTACCCCTTATTACTCGATTCCCATATTACATTCTAACGTTACCAATTAAATAGAGGACTTTACTTACTCTCAGATTCTCAATTAGAAATACCATTCACTATCAGTTAACCCGTTTTGTTTTCTCAAATCATTACCATAATATTATACACAATACTAATCATGAAAGTTCCCATTTATTTAGTGTATATTATTCACGTCATAAATATACAATACAAGCACCCCGAGACTAAGCTGCGGTGCACACATACTCTGCTATCCATCCCGGTACATCACAGATATAAGGATCACGCATTCCGAATCTCTCAGGAATCGTTCAGATAACAACATCACAAATAATTGAGGCGAACACAGTCACATCACATGGGTCACGCACATACCTGCGCTCCCACGATCAGCAGACTTATTAACATCCCAATAAGTCCTTCTCTGACCTGTGTTCATCGAGGTAACCAATCTAAATCCGGGCAACACAAGGATTAGAAGACCCTAAGCGAACGTAAACCTCCCGTGATAGCAAGTATGGTAGGTATGTCATACACATAAAATCAATACGTATACTAAGTATTCACACATCTTAGTAATCACCATAATATATTGGTGGTACACTTCTCATTCTCGTACCGACATATAATACTACACAATTCATATGTTCCCGGTTAATATAATAAATTAGGCCGTCAATAGTTCTCGCAACGTAATAGACACTCACGTCCTACTTCATATTTCCCTTAGGTTCAAACTACACTTCTAGGTTTGACTCCTTATTATGTCCCAAACATCCCAAATGTAACAATTAATCATCAAGGGAAGGTTATCTCTACGTATACACAAGGTTACGGGACACTCGGGATCAAAACAGGCTAAAAAGCCTAAACTGTCAACTCGTTCGAAGTCTCGTTCGAACGAGGCTGTTTGAACGAGAGTTCGTTCGAACGAACTGGGCCTTCTAACGAGATCTCGTTCGAACGAAATTCTTCGAACGAACATCCCTCTCATTAGAACCCAAACTGTCAACTCGTTAGAAGCTCGTTCGAACGACCTGGGTAGGTCTTCTAACGAGTGGCCAGATTCAAGCCCAGAAATTTCTTTACTCGTTTTTCAAATTTCTCTACACCTCTAATCTCCTCTAAACATCGTTCCAACATCAATTTAAGGTTCCTAATTCGTACTAAACATACATAGGTCACCTACTAACGTTTTTGTGGGTATTAAATCACTATAAACATCATTCAAATATCAAATCCATACATTTATCCCCAATTTCAAGAACATGAACCCTAAAATTTATAAATCATCAAAGAGTCTAAGTAAATCCGTTTTTGTTTCATCCAAAACGTATTAACATCAGATTATTCACCTACATATAGTTCTACATGCAAATCCTCATCACAATACAAGTTTCTAATTCCAAATTAATGGGTTTTTATCAAACTCCCAAGAACAATAAGATTTTTATAAATTCCTACACATGGAAGAAGCATTCTCTGAAATTAATTGGAATTAAACCACTTGCCTTATTGGAATCTCTGATTTGATGACGAATTTCTGAAGGTTGAATTGCCTTCTCTCTCTCTCTCTGCAGAATCCTTCTCTTTCTCTCCCTCTCTACAAGTTCTTCTCAAGCTGTTAATAGAGGTGGGGTTGGTTTTGCCAAGTTATAACTTCTCCCGTAGCCCACTACCTAAATTGGGGTTGGAAATGGCTTAGTGGGTTAATACTAAGTCATATTTTTAACTCTAATTTTCGTGGGTTTTAATTACCCAATTTTCGAAATTACCAAAATGCCCTTATAAGTTACCGGTATGGCCCAATAATGCCCCGGGACCCAAACTTAACCCCCGGCTAGTGTTTTCTGACTATTTCGACCCTTCCGGACGCGTTGACACACTCAAAACGACCATACAGTTAATAGAACTAAAATTCACTTTTTAATTAAAATAAATATTTCCCTGACGCGACTGTCACACGCGTCTCAATAAAATTTTCCAACTTGCCGTATTTCAATCTCACGACAAATTTCATACTTCAATATTCATATATAATCATATATGCACATTATATTCAAATACCAACTCGCATCACGCTAGTATTTTAATCCGGCTTAATTTCCAATTAATACGCATTTAATTTAATTAATCCCATAAATAAATATCACAAAAATACGGGGTATTACAATAGCTCTTCAAAATGAGATTAAAATTCTCATCCGATGAGGAAAGTTGAATCAGTATATAGATCGGCAGAGAAACGAAGGAATTCAACGTAGATCAAAATCTCCTTGTAAGCCCGGAGAGGAGAAGAAAAGAACTCATGAAGATGACCAGGATGATGATCCCGATCTTCCTAAAAAAAACCTGGCAACCAGAACATGAGGTATTCTGTATCAATTTTGGTTCTTTTGATTTCCCAATGATTACATGTGCAGATGCAGGAGGAGGAGATTATACAACAGAGCGAAAGCTTACGTCAATGAGGCACAAGCTTGCTCATACATATAGCGAATCAACCTTGTCGAGGAAGATCGACCAAGGAAGGTTAACAAAGATAAACTAGTAATTAGTTTCTCTAAAAATGATCTATAATGGGTACTGTATCCTCACGACTAGCCACTAGTAATCAAAGTCAGAAAGGAAGAAATCATTGTCTCTAGAGTACTAGTAGAAAATGGAAGCTCGGCGAATATCATGTTTTATCCCTGTTTCATCAACTTGCATTTTAAACTCAACCAATTAGAGCCCTATCCTCAACCACTAATAGGCTTTGCAGGTGAGAAATTTTTTCCTTTGGGAATCATTAAGATAGAGGTGATGATAGGCACATGGCCAGCTAGCCGAACAAAAAATATATGTTTCTTTGTAGTGGATAAAAATGTCCATTATTCTTATAATACAATCACAGGAAGAGTAGGGCTAAAGAAATTCGAGGCAGTACCATCCACTGTTCATCAGTGTTTAAAATTCCCTACTAACTTTTGTGTGGGAATTGTGAAAGGTGATTAGAAAGTAGCTCGGGAGTGTTACTACTCATCTGCCAAGCAGGAAGACTTAGAAGAAATAAAGAATAAAACCACTACCTACCAAGTTGATATCCCTGAGCTTGATGAAGAATCTGAGGTTGAAACCTTAGATCCAAGGGAGGAAACGGAGCTGGTAAAGGGGAAGATTGTGGAAGCAACTGAAAGCATTGTGTTAGATGATGACAAACCAGAGCGCATCACTCAAATAGGGATAACGTTGGATCCTATTATTAAACATGAACTAGTAAGCTTCCTTAGATAAAGAAAGCATGTGTTTGCCTGGAGTCACGAAGATATTCCTGGGATAGATCCCAATTTCCTCTACCATGAGCTCAACGTAAACAAAGAAGTTAAACCAGTAAAGAAAAGACGAAGAGTGTTCAGCCCCGAGAATAATCAAGACATACAGGAAGAAGTCGAAAAGCTTCAGAAGGCAACTTTTATTAACGAAGTGAAATATCCAGATTGGTTGGCTAATGTAGTTATGGTCAAAAATAAAAATAACAAGTGGAGAATGTGTGTAGATTTCACATATTTAAATAAAATAAAGCATGCCCAAAGGATTACTTTCCTTTGCCCCGAATAGATCATCTCGTGGATGCAATGTCAGGACATGTGTTACTCGATTTTATGGAAGCTTATTCTGGTTATAACCATATAAAAATGAAGCCTGAAGACATTGAAATCACTTCTTTCATCACTCCCCAAGGAACATACTATTATAATGTTATGCATTTTGGTTTGAAAAATGAAGGTGCTAAATATCAAAGGTTGGTTAATAAGGTGTTCGAGGAGCAAATAGGCAAGAATATGGAAGTTTACGTGGATGATATGCTTACAAAGAGAAAAAAGGAGTTTGATCACATTCCTGACCTCATCCACACTTTTGATTAACTTGAAAAGCACCGGTGAGGCTGAATTCAACCAAGTACGTTTTTAGAGTGCAAGAAGGAATGTTCCTCGGGTACATAGTAAATCAAAGGGTAATTGAAGAAAATCCAAATAAGATCAAGGCATTAATTGAATTATAATCCCCAACTTGCAAGAAGGAGGTGCAAAGGATGACTGGACGAGTAGCAGCATTGAACAAATTCGTGTCCCGAGCTACATATAGGTGCCTTCCGTTCTTCAAGGTACTCAGAAATAGTTTTGAATGTAATGAAGAATATGAAAAAGCTATTATGGAATTGAAAAAGTATTTGGGGTTGCCTCCATTGTGCTCCCGACCAATCAGAGGTGAAAAATTTTACATGTACTTAGCTATTTCTGAATCGGCTGTTTGTTCTGCATTGATCCGAGAAGAGAATGGAGTTAAAAAACCCGTCTACTATACCAGCAAGACTTTTTTAGGAGCATAAATCAGGTAGCCTCATTTGGAGAAATTGGCGTTATCACTGATTGAAGCATCAAGACGTATGAAACCTTATTTCCAAGCCCATACAATCGTAGTTTACACTAATATGCCTCTAAGGAAGGCTTTGCATAAACGGAGAACTCTGATAGATTAATGTCCTAGGTTGTGGAATTGGGGGAGTATGATGTCATATATGAACTAAGGTCTTCCTTGAAAGGCCAAGAAGAGGAAGATTTCATAGCGGATTTGACTTACTCTGAGGTCCCTGAGCAACAAAGTGAACAGGCAGAACAAGAATCAGGAAGAAATGATGTTAACAAGAAAGCTCCCAAAGAGCCTTCTTCAAAAGAAGCAGTTGCCGACCTACCAGATTCCTCTTCCCGAACACATGAGATGACCAGTAAGTACGAAGAAGGGAGAGGAAAAATATTCCACTATGGGATCTTAATACACCAAACGTTTGACAACAACGCCCCAATATGGAACTTATATGTTGATGGGTTGTCTTGTGCAACCGGCAGCGGAGCAGGTATAATAATTAACGCTCATGATGGTATTGATATTGAGTATGTCCTATGTTTTCAATTCCATGCATCAAATAATGAAGAGGAGTATGAAGCCCTTATTGTGGGCTTAAGTTTAGCCCAATCATTGAGTGTCGAGCAAGTTGTGGCACACAGTGACTCTCAACTAGTGGTGAACTAAGTATTGGGTTTATATGGAGCTAAAGGAGATCTAACATCCAGGTATTTATCCAAGGATATGGAAGTCATTTCAAAATTACTAACTATTCAAATGAACAAAATCCCAAGGTTGGAAAATGCCCGAGATGATGCCCTTGCTCGGTTAGCCTCAGCTACCAGGAATGAACTCCGACGAACTATCCCTATTGAGATTTTGGCCAATAGGAGAATATATAAAGATCTGATGATCAATTTGATTTCCATAGACATGGGGCCATCATGGATGGACCCCATCAGAGCATACATCGAAGAGGTAACTCTACCAACAGATATGGTGGAAACAAAGAAGTTGAAGTATAAACCAGCTCGATATGTACTAGATAAAGGTGTTTTGTAAAGGAGAGGACTAACAGATAATTTTCAACATTGTGTGCATCCATCAGAGGTTCAAGACCTAATTCATAAGGTGCATAAAGGATCATGTTGATCTCACATAGCAGGGAGAACACTTCTGTAGAGAATCAGTGCGCAAGGATATTACTGGCCAATAATGCAAGCAGACTATGCAACCTTTTCCAAAAAGTGTGATAAATGTCAAAGATTCTCCACCATTCAAAAACTCCACAGGCTGATCTCACTCCCATCCCTTCACCATGGCCATATGCCATGTGGGGTATAGACTTGGTCGGACCGTTGCCGACCACCTGAGGAATATTTGAGTACGTGGTTATCGCAGTAGATTATTTTAAAAAATGGGTTGAGGTGGAGCCCTTGATAGATATGTCTTATAAAAAGGTTTATCAATTCATATGGAAAATCATCATCTGTAGGTATGGGTTGCTCGATTATTTCATTACCGAACATGGAACACAGTTTGACAATGATTAATTCACAACTTAGTGTGCTTAATCCAATATTCAAAAATTGCATTCAGCTCTAAAACACCGTTAGAGTAATGGACAAACTGAAGTTGCAAATCAAACTTTGCTTAACGGGTTGAAGAAAAGGCTTGATGATGCGAAGGGAAACTGGATAAACGAGCTACATTATGTCTTGTGGGCATACCAAACAACACCGAAAACAGAAACTGGAGAATCCCCAAATATGTTAGCATTTGGGACTGAAGTTGTCATTCCTGCCGAGTTGGGTTTACCATCCCATAGAGTTTTAAATTTTAACTCTCCTGTATGCGACCTAATGAGAAGGTTGGATCTAGATATGCTGGAAGAAGTAAGAGAAGATGTTGTCCTGAAAAATGCAGCCTACCAACGGAGAACAACCTGTTTTTACAATAAAAGAACGGAACCGACCAACTTAAAGGAAGGAGATTATGTGCTGAAGAAAGTGCTGCAGAAAAATAACAAGCTTGAAGCTAATTGGCATGGTCCATACCGTATTTCATCATTGATTCGGCCTGGAACTTATCGAATTGAAACCATGGAAGGCGAAGAATTCAAAAACCCATGGCATGCAGAGCATCTCAGAAAATATTATCAATGATGTTGTAATCAGTTTGAAATCAACTTATAGTATTAATAAAATTAGCAGTTCTTTCAATTTTTGTTTTTGATTTTTTTGGAAGTACTCGTGATATGCACTGCTATAGCTAATTTGACCAAAGTTAAAAGTTCATCAAATTGTTGCTCGGCTCACCAAAATATTGCTCTGAAAGATGCTCTGCGGACCACACGAATACAAGAGAGTTGCTCGGCACAAGCAATAAGTTTCTCAGAAAGGCCACAAACTTGATTGCTGGTACGCGAAGTCCAACTCAACAGGATGCTAAGTCCTCAAGAAACTTGGTCCACAAACATAACATAAGGATAAAACAAGATATTTATCCTACTGGGCAAAGTGCTTGAAGAACGTTGCAAAGATTACTCAAGAGGAATGTAAGCACATATTCTACATACGCCTAGTCATACCACTGGTATCTAATGCAAAAACCTAACATTTGGGTGCATTAGTAAAACCTTTAGAGACACAAGGGTAACTAGCTCTAAATTTAGATTTTAATCTAAGTATGCTAATAGAACCTATGTATTCATCTAACTAGCTCTAAATTTAGATTTTAATCTAAGTATTCTAGTAGAACATCTGCACTTATTAGTAATTGATACTCAACTTAATCGAAGTGTATCAGTAGAACTAATGACAAAGAAAGGATTAGCATTCAATATAAGATAAGTTTATCAAATTTCCCTTTCATTAAATCAAATTAATTACATGAATGTGTTAACAAAACAAATTACAAGGCTTCATTCTTCCCTTTAGCTTTGGAAACAGGGTCTATTCCAATAGGAGGTTAATCTAAAGCGTAAGGAGAATTAATGAAGTTAAAATCCTGAAGCATTCTGACATTTCTGTTATTGGGACGATCAAGCAGGTGAGGAGGTCAGATGATTTCTAATTCGTCATGAAGCTCATAATCTCCCAAGTACTTTCAAATCAAGCATTGAGGAATACATTGGACAGGAAGCCAATTGACATCTAATTTAAAAGGGGGGATCATCAAGGTAAAGCAATCTTAGATCATACCAATCCCATAATTGCCTATTTTGATCAACTTTCATCACTGTCAAAGCATTCATCCCACCCCATTTATAGCTCTCATTCTTAGCTTGTTGAATCATGTCATCAAGATGCCCCAGAGCCTCATTGTACCCGTCCATCCATACATCGCTTGGTTGTTTGTGGAATTAAAAGGTCAATCTGTCAACCTGAAAATGCAGTTTCTTTAACACTTCATCCTTATCTTGTAATTGAGATGATTGAGTGGATAGTTGCTTGAACAAGGTCTGTAGCTTATGAGACATCTCAACAATGGTTTGATCTTTTACTTTTAGTTGTGCAGCTTGATTGGTAAGGGTCTGTTGAGTCATGATTTCCTCTGTAGTACCTCGGCCAGTTTTGACTCTAGCTCGGGAAGATGAATAAGCGGGTTTTGATTTCATTAGGGCCTCTAATTCCTCACTCAACCTTACATTCTCAACCTTTAAAAAAGAGTGACCCTCATCCATAGTAGAAACAACAGCGGTGTATGACTTCAAGGCATCAAGTTCATCTCTCAAATTATTGTTATCTTCCTCCAAAAGCTTGGCAATAGCCCTTGATTCCTCCACTTCACGATTAACCAGGAATTCTTGCCTTCGAAAATGGGAGGAAAATTTATCCAACATTTGCTCAAAGCCCCAACCTTCACACAGGGACTGGAACTTCTTCTCATAATCCTCATGAAAATGCGCCTTAGTCTCCTTGTGGTCCTCCTGTAGCTCTTCAATCATTTCTGTGACACACCACTTATTAAAATAACGGGTGACCAACACACTACTAAAATAAGACAGGAATATCAGATGGCACATTCTCAGCATCCACTGTCACAACTAAAATAATATAACTAACCACCCAATACAATAATAAACGAATAAAAAAAGTTAAACATAATATGAATACGAATACAACAACAATGACATCAACTGCCAAACATGCGAATATAATATACATTCGGATCCAACAACAACCACTATTACAAAGCAAGATAAAGATATACATACAACATCTGAACAACAAAAGAATATACCCGAATAAGCTGTCGGGCAACAGACCATACAATAACAAATATCTAAAGCATTAGAGATACACATCTATATAAACCATGGGTATACACACCCGAATATATAAAATGAATCCTTAACTAAATATGCAAAAGAACGATGCACCTAATACAAAAGTCCTGCAACATCCTGCACATGCTACAGCTCCAAAAACCCTGAATCGGATAGGAATCAATGGCACCCTTGCGGTGGAACACCTGTAATGTAATATGCGTATAGCAGGATAAAAGATATAAATGGGTCAGAGCCCGAGGTTTGAAAATAATTTTAGCAAGTGAATTAAAATACATAATAATTATGAATGCACAATTTTTATAATTAAAGTTGTGTCGCACTCTCTTGGGACTCAACCTCACCCTTCAACTATAGCGCGCACCTAAACGTATGCACCTCAATTAAACTACCCGACCCATTCTAGGGATAATTCATCTTAAATTAACCCATAACTAAAATATCACCATTTATTTTCTCTTCTATCGCATCCTAAGCTTACACCCAAACTTATACATTAACATATCTCATTTTTATATCATGGATGTCCAACTATTTGTTTTCACAAGTTATCGGCATAGAATGTCACACGTCGATTTTAATGCTTGTGTAATACCCCGTACTTTTGGCTATATTTATTTTTGGGATTAATTAATTAAATGCGTATTAATTGGAAATTAATCCGGGTTATAAATACTAATGAGATGTGAGTTGGTATTTGATTATGTGCATACATGTTTTGATATATGTATTTGGTATTATGAAAGTTGTCATGAGATTTATATACGACATTTTATAAATTTTGTCGAGACGCGTGGGACCGCCGCGTCACGGTGAAATATTTTGATAATAAAAGTAAATTTAAAATCTATAATCCGTATGGTCGTTTTGAGTGCGCCAACGCGTCCGGAAGGGTCGAGATAGTCAGAAAACACTAGCCGGGGGTATAGTTTGGGTCCCGGGGTATTTTTAGGCCATACCGGCAACTTAAAGGGTATTTTGGTAATTTTACATTTTGAGGAATTAAAAGTGATGAAAATTGGGAGTTTTAATCTGATGTGGATTTAACCCATTAAGCCCATTAACCAACCCATATTAACCTAGAAGGCTACGTAGGTTATCATTTAGGTTTTCTAAGTTCCCCAAATCAAACCCTAGCCACCTTAAGCCACCATTGGAGAAGAAGCTTGGAGAGAGGGAAATTCTGCAGAAATCTTCACCAAACCAACACCAAAATCAAAAATTCAATCAAGGCAAGTGTTTTAATCATATTTAAATTCGTAGAATGTTTCTTCCATGTTAGAAAATTGATGAATTACAACTGTTCTTGAAAGATAATGAAAACCCATGTAGTTTGGAGTTTAGAACTTGAAAATTTTGAAGAGAATTGCAAGTAGAATGATAGGTAGATGATTTCTCTCATGATAATTGTGATTAGAAGAAAGGAAAAACGGATTAAATTCTGGGATTTGATGATGATATAAATCTAGGGTTCATGTTTTTGATAAAATTGGGGAAAAGTATAAAGGGAAAAGTAGCTCGTTAGAAGCCCCTGCCCAGGTCGTTCGAACGACCTCGTTCGAACGAGCTTCTAACGAGTTGACCAGTCGCTGCTAACGAGAAGGGATTTCGTTCGATATCTCGTTCGAACGAGATATCGTT
The DNA here is from genome assembly GCA_949130495.1 of Sambucus nigra. NCBI lineage: Eukaryota > Viridiplantae > Streptophyta > Magnoliopsida > Dipsacales > Adoxaceae > Sambucus > Sambucus nigra. Next base: position 376,257,746 of record OX422219.1, on the reverse strand, counting down.
AGAAGGAACAGTTCGTTCGAACGAACTGGGATCTCGTTTGAACAGCCTCGTTCGAACGAGACTTCTAACGAGTTGGCAGAGGAATCTCGTTCGAACAGTCTCGTTCGAACGAGACTTCTAACGAGTTGACAGTTTGGTCCTTTTTGGACTGTTTTGATTTTCGGAGTTCCGTAAACTTATTCGAGGATATAGATATCATTCCGTAGATGTAGTAATGATAGAATTAGGACATTTGGGTATTTATGAGAAGGAATTTACATACGAGAGTTGTATTACATGGACGATTTGGGTTGAGACGTGAGTGTTTACTACGACGTGAGAATGAATTATGGCGCGTAGAATTATAAACCGGATTAGTATAAATTGTAATAATTATAGTTGGTACGAGAATACGATATACTACGATTAAAATACGGTATTACTAAGATGTGTGTTTACTTAGTATTGATATATGGATTATGTGTATGACATACCTACCATACTTGCTATCACGGGAGGTTGCGTTCGCTTAGGACCCTCTAATCCTTGTGTGCCTACGGGGGGGATATAGACTGGTACCTCGATGAACATAGGTCATAGAAAGACTTATTGGGATATTAATAAGTCCGCTGATCGTGGGAGCGTAGGTATGTGCGTGACCCATGTGATGTGACTGTGTTCGCCTCCACTATTTGTGATTTGTGTTATCTGAACTATTCCTGAGAGATTCGGAATATGTGATCCTTATGTACGTGATGTACCGGGATGGATAGCAGAGTATGTGTGCACCGCAGCTTAGTTCTCGGGGTGCTTGTATTGTATAATTATGATGTGAATAATATACACTTAATTAATGGGAATCTTCATGTTAATGTTGTAAATATAACTACAGTATTGTTTCGAGAATAACATAACGGGTTAGTGATATATATATATATATATATATATATATATATATATATATATGCATATTGAGCTTCTGAGTTTACGTTAAATCCCTGTCTATTTACGAGCATTATGTTAATAGAACCGAGTAAAATGGTTAGGACCTATGGCAGTCTAGCTAGATATGTTGTCACTTAGCTAGTAGTATGGGTCGTTATAGATGGGTACTTACGTTAGGAGTGCACAGTTAGACGAGAGGTGAGAATATCATGTGAGTGCACGTCCTAACATGTACTTTGCATTTAATGTTTTAAATGTTTTTAAAGCACTTGCAGGTTTTTAAAATATAACTCCACATTCGGGCTCTGACCCTTTTGCTTTTCAAATCTTTTTCTTGTAAAACCATTTTAGGTGCCCAGCCACAAGGACACCAAGCATAGGATACTCATTCAGGTGACGAGCTGTAGCTGCTTGTGGAAGCTACAGGGATTTGCATGTAGACGCTTCTATCTTTTGGATTCCAGAGTCACTATCTATCAGTTGTAGGGCATGTTGCCCATTTCTTTAGAGACATCTTTTACATTTCAGTTTTCAGACTTTAGCATGTATTGTTTCAGTTTATTTATTTCAGTTATGGGATTGGAGTGAGGAGTTTTCCTCCAGACTTTATTTACTCCATTGTGATGGTTATTCGTTGTACTTCAGTATTGTGAATGGTGTTATTTATTTCTTCTTTACACTTGTTGCATGTTAATCAGACTTAAATTAAAATTTGGCAACTTACTTTTTAAATACTAGGTGGTTAGAAATAATAAAATGCTTTCGACAGTGATGCTATTGACTGAGCCAACTTGGCATTTTGAATTAATTTAATAAAGGAGTAGCTATCCGGTATTTAATTAGTCGGGGTGTCACAGGTGGTATCAGAGCATCAGGTTCTAGTGTCCTTTAGGATCTGTACGGCTATTATGTTTCCGCTACGTTTCTTTGATATAGAGCCCTATATTTTAGGACTGTTGTATTCTTTTTGTGTATGCTTCGTTCTTCAGCTATTTTAAGTTTATAAACAGCCAATTTATAAACTTTGTTCTTATTTCAGATGCCTCCACGATGTGCACGACGAGTTCCCAGGGATGCAACGCCCGAACCCCAGCCCGCTCCAGTTCAGGGTATGATGAACGCCGCTGAGGTTGCAGCTATAGTAGCCCAAGCGATAAATGCCGCGATTGCCGTGATTCAGCAGGCACCACCTCAGGCGCCGGTTGTCGCGCCGATACAGGCAAATGCATTCCCGTCTGCTTGGGAGCGTGTACGTGACGCTTTTCAGAAAGCGCATCCGCCAGAGTTTGCAGGTAGCTCAGATGTGGTTATCTCGAGCCAATGGAGGAAAGACATGCAGAGGCACTTGAGGATGCATGAGTGCACTGATGTTCAGAAGTAGGTGCTAGCTACTTTCAAGCTGGTTGGATCTGCACTGCAGTGGTGGGAGTCTATTACCACCGCGGAGGAGAGGGATGCTCTCACGATTCAGGAGTTCTGGGTGCGGTTTGACCGCAAGTACTTTCCGTCCGCAGTTCATACAGAGATGAGGAGGAAGCTGATGAGTCTGAGGCAGGAGGGCAAGACAGTGGCCGAGTATGAGGCCGAGTTTACTAATCTGTTGAATATCGTTCCAGAAGAGATACCAACAGAGAAGAAGAAGATTGAGAAGTTCACCGATGGGTTGAATTGGAGGATCCGTCAGCATCTGCTAGGGAACCTATCGTTGGCCACGTATTCTGATGTGGTTAACGCTGCATTGTTACACTGCCAGGACCACCGTTTTCATATGGCCGAGGGCAAAAGGTCGGGAGAGTCTAGCCATCAGGGTAGGACTGGAGGACATGGTTCCAGCGGGGCACAATCTGGTCAGGGGCAGAGACAGAATGAGCAGGGCTCCCAGCAGGGGGATAATAAGAGGTTCCGGTCAGGGAACTACAGGCAGGGACAGGGAGGTTTCCGTCAGGGCCATCAGGGTCCAAACAGCCATCAGGGCCAACAGGGGCAGAATGGGCAGCAGTTTCACCAGGGCCAGCAGGGCCAAGGGAGGAATGGTAACGGCCACCAGGGCCGGGGACAGCAGGGGCAGAGGGGAGGGAACTTCCCAGGGAAGTGCTTTGTTTGTGGCAAGACTGGCCATAAGAAGTAGGATTGTCCTGATAGGGGCAGGGCCCCACAGCAGCAGCAGCAGGGTGCTCGCCAGGAGCCACAGAGGCCTATGTTTCCCGCCGCTCTTCCCGCACCGCCATAGATGGCAGCACTGCCACCCATTCCAGCAGTCCCAGTTCAGCAGGGGCAGCTACAGTATGGACGTGTCTACAACGTCCACCAGGCTGCAGTTCCACAGGCACCGCCCGCGATCGAGGGTACGTTTCCTATCCATGGCACTATGGGTCGGGTGTTATTTGATATGGGTGCTACACATTGTTTTATAGCTACACACTTCGCGAAAGCTTTAGGATTGTTAGCTACGGCAGAGAGCACAGTGACGTGTGTCGACTCACCATTGGGGAGTGGGTCACTTATTTTCTTTATATGCCGGGGAGTGGGGGTAGAGATTGGTGGTTTGGTATTACCTGCGGACATGTTAGTATTAGACATGCATGTTCACGATGTGATCATCGGTATGGATTGGCTCGTAGCATATAGGGCCATGATTGATTGCTTCAGCGGGAGCATTGTTTTTGCCATTCCGGGGCAAGAGATGTTTGTAGTGGCGATGCCTCGCCCAGAGGGAGGATCGACCGCTCATCTGTATTACATTGAGGAGGATACCTCTAAGGAGGTAGTGATTCCTTTAGATTCTATCCCAGTAGTCAGGGAATATTCGGATGTGTTTCAGGAGATACCAGGCTTACCACCCGGTCGAGAGATAGACTTCGTTATAGATTTACTACCGGGCACGAGACCTATAGCACGCGCACCGTACCGTATGGATCCAGCTGAGATGCGAGAGTTACAGGATCAGATAGAGCAGCTGTTGGGACAAGGCTTTATTCGCAGGAGTACCTCACCTTGGGGCGCTCCAGTTTTGTTTGTGAAGAAGAGGGATGGTTCACTGAGATTGTGTGTGGACTACCGAGAGTTGAATAAGGTCACGATACGGAATAAGTATCCATTGCCTCGAATCGATGACTTATTCGACTAGTTGAGAGGAGCTTCCTTCTTCTCGAAGATTGACTTGAGATCGGGATACCATCAGTTGCGTATCAGGGAGGAGGATGTCTCGAAGACTGCGTTCTTATCGAGATATGGTTCTTACGAGTTTCGGGTTATGCCTTTCGGCTTGACCAACGCTCCAGCAGTGTTTATGGACTTGATGAACAGAGTGTTCAGGGATTTCCTAGATCAGTTTGTCATTGTCTTCATTGATGACATTATGGTCTACTCTCAGACAGAGGAGGAGCACGCCGAGCATTTGAGGCAGGCTTTGCAGACACTTCGTCAGAACGAGTTGTATGCAAAATATGAAAAGTGCGGGTTTTGGTTGAAGGAAGTCCAGTTCTTGGGTCACATTATTTCCGACCAAGGGATATCGGTTGATCCGGGGAAGGTATCAGCGGTGAGGGAGTGGGGACAGCCCACGACACCAACGGAGATTCGTAGTTTCTTGGGTCTAGCAGGATACTACAGGAGGTTTATTCGGTGTTTCTCAGAGATAGCAGGTCCTTTGACACATCTTACTCGTAAGGGTGTGCCATACATCTGGAGTGATGCCTGTCAGTTGGCATTCGATGAATTGAAGGACAAATTGACCTCAGCACCTGTGTTAGCATTACCGAGACCGGGAGTTGAGTATTTGGTTTACACCGACGCGTCTTTGTAAGGACTTGGAGGTGTATTGCAGCAGGAGAGACAGGCCATAGCTTATGCTTCCCGTAAGCTTAAACCTCATGAGAAGAATTACCCCACGCATGATTTGGAGTTGGCAGCAGTAGTATTTGCCTTACGGATTTGGAGGCACTATCTTTTGGGGGAGAAGTTCCAACTGTTCACGGACCACAAGTCCCTACAGTACCTGTTCACGCAGAAGGAGCTGAATATGCGGCAGCGTAGGTGGCTTGAGTTTGTGAAAGACTACCAGTTCGACATCCAGTACCACCCGGGTAAGGCCAACGTGGTAGCAGACGCGTTGAGCCGTAGGCCAGCAGATGAGGTGGCAGAGGTGTGGAAGGCCAAGTGGAAGGAGTTGGGACACCAGGATGCAGTGGCCCGATATTTCATGTCTGTGATGACCGTTACACCGCAGATTGTCACGAATGTAGTACGGGCACAGGCCAATGACTCGTTCTGTCAGGAGCAGATAGTTCGATTACTAGCAGAGGGAGCCGAATCCTATACCATTATCTCAGACGGGGGATTACGCTTCAATGGGAGATTGGTAGTTCCGGAAGGAGAGGAATTGCGACACGAGGTGATGGCAGAGTCGCACGGCTCACGGTTCGCGGTACATCCCGGTGGGGACAAAATGTACCAAGACATGAGACGGCAGTATTGGTGGGGCGGTATGAAGAGAGATATCGCTGAGTTTGTTTCAAAATGCGCCACTTGTCAGCTTGTAAAAGTGGATCATCAGAGACCAGCAGGATTGCTACAGCCGTTGGAGGTCCCGGTGTGGATGTGGGAGAGCATATCCATGGACTTTATCACGGGGTTACCTACGTCGCAGAGGGGTCACGACTCCGTTTGGGTAATTGTGGACAGGTTGTCCAAGGTCGCTCACTTCTTACCCGTAAGGACTGACTACACCACGGGACAGTATGCCCAGCTCTTCATTTCAGAGATTGTGAGACTTCACGGTGTGCCCCTAAATATCGTGTCTGACAGAGACAAGATATTTGTTTCGAGATTTTGGGAGAGTTTCCAGGAGGCAATGGGCACGGAATTGCGGTTGAGTACAGCTTATCATCCGCGGACCGATGGGCAGATAGAGCGCACCAATCAGATGTTGGAGGACATGCTACGCATGTGCATTATTGACTTCGGGGGTGGATGGGAGCAGTACCTTCCACTGGTGGAGTTTTCTTACAACAACTCCTATCAGTTCACGATTGGCATGGCTCCGTTTGAGGCGTTGTACGGTAGACCTTGTCGTTCCCTAGCATGTTGGTTGGATGTGTGGGACAACAAACTACTTGGGCCGGAAGTGATTCAGGATACTTCGGCAAGGATTGAGTTGATTTGGAGTCGCATTCGAGTAGCTCAAGACAGGCAGAAGAGTTATGCTGATGCAAAGAGATTTTTCAGGGAGTTCCAAGTGGGGGACCAGGTTTTGCTCAGGGTATCTCCTATGAAGGGGATTATACGATTCGGGAAGAAGGGGAAGTTGGCACCAAGGTATGTGGGGCCGTTTCCTATTATTGAGCGGATCGGACCGGTTGCGTATAGACTTGGACTACCGGAGCACTTGCATCGGATTCACGACGTGTTCCATATTTCCTCGCTGAGGAAATACCTTAGAGATAATTTGGCCCATTCTCACATTGCTGTGGAGGACATCGATCTCCAGCCGGATAGCTCCTACGAGGAGGGGCCAATTGCTATTTTGGACCGAAGCGAGAGGAAACTGCTGTCAAAGATAGTCCCGTTAGTGCGTGTTCAGTGGCGACACCACAATGTCGAGGAGTCCACATGGGAGCACGAGGATGAGATGCGCGAACGTTATCCAGAGTTATTTTTAGCAGGTACTTTCTAGTTTCGAATTTCGGGACGAAATTCAATTATTAGGGGAGAAGTATGTAATATCCCGTACTTTTGGCTATATTTATTTTTGGGATTAATTAATTAAATGCGTATTAATTGGAAATTAATCCGGGTTATAAATACTAATGAGATGTGAGTTGGTATTTGATTATGTGCATACATGTTTTGATATATGTAATTGGTATTATGAAAGTTGTCGTGAGATTTATATACGACATTTTATAAATTTTGTTGAGACGCGTGGGACCGCCGCGTCACGGTGAAATATTTTGATAATAAAAGTAAATTTAAAATCTATAATCCGTATGGTTGTTTTGAGTGCGCCAACGCGTTCGGAAGGGTCGAGATAGTCAGAAAACACTAGCCGGGGGTATAGTTTGGGTCCCGGGGTATTTTTAGGCTATACCGGCAACTTAAAGGGTATTTTGGTAATTTTACATTTTGAGGAATTAAAAGTGACGAAAATTGGGAGTTTTAATCTGATGTGGATTTAACCCATTAAGCCCATTAACCAACCCATATTAACCTAGAAGGCTACGTAGGTTATCATTTAGGTTTTCTAAGTTCCCCAAATCAAACCCTAGCCACCTTAAGCCACCATTGGAGAAGAAGCTTGGAGAGAGGGAAATTCTGCAGAAATCTTCACCAAACCAACACCAAAATCAGAAATTCAATCAAGGCAAGTGCTTTAATCATATTTAAATTCGTAGAATGTTTCTTCCATGTTAGAAAATTGATGAATTACAACTGTTCTTGAAAGATAATGAAAACCCATGTAGTTTGGAGTTTAGAACTTGAAAATTTTGAAGAGAATTGCATGTAGAATGATAGGTAGATGATTTCTCTCATGATAATTGTGATTAGAAGAAAGGAAAAACGGATTAAATTCTGGGATTTGATGATGATATAAATCTAGGGTTCATGTTTTTGATAAAATTGGGGAAAAGTATAAAATCTTGTGAGTTAATGATGTTTAGGATGCGTTAATGCATTAAAAGATGTTAGTATACGATCTTAGCATGTTGTGGTATAATTAGAGGACTTAAAACTCTGTTAGAACGAACTTTGGAGAAGGCTTGAGGTGTTAAAAATGGTGAGAAACGTAACTTAGGAAATCTGGGACGAATCTGGTAGCTCGTTAGAAGCCCCTGCCCAGGTCGTTCGAACGACCTCGTTCGAACGAGTTTCTAACGAGTTGACCAGTCGCTGCTAACGAGAAGGGATTTCGTTCGATATCTCGTTCGAACGAGATATCGTTAGAAGGAACAGTTCGTTCGAACGAACTGGGATCTCGTTTGAACAGCCTCGTTCGAACGAGACTTCTAACAAGTTGGTAGAGGAATCTCGTTCGAACAGTCTCGTTCGAACGAGACTTCTAACGAGTTGACAGTTTGGTCCTTTTTGGACTGTTTTGATTTTTGGAGTTCCGTAAACTTATTCGAGGATATAGATATCATTCCGTAGATGTAGTAATGATAAAATTGGGACATTTGGGTATTTATGAGAAGGAATTTACATACGAGAGTTGTATTACATGGACGATTTGGGTTGAGACGTGAGTGTTTACTACGACGTGAGAATGAATTATGGCGCGTAGAATTATAAACCGGATTAGTATAAATTGTAATAATTATAGTTGGTACGAGAATACGATATACTACGATTAAAATACGGTATTACTAAGATGTGTGTTTACTTAGTATTGATATATGGATTATGTGTATGACATACCTACCATACTTGCTATCACGGGAGGTTGCGTTCGCTTAGGACCCTCTAATCCTTGTGTGCCTACGGGGGGGATATAGACTGGTACCTCGATGAACATAGGTCATATAAAGACTTATTGGGATATTAATAAGTCCGCTGATCGTGGGAGTGTAGGTATGTGCGTGACCCATGTGATGTGACTGTGTTCGCCTCCACTATTTGTGATTTGTGTTATCTGAACTATTCCTGAGAGATTCGGAATACGTGATCCTTATGTACGTGATGTACCGGGATGGATAGCAGAGTATGTGTGCACCGCAGCTTAGTTCTCGGGGTGCTTGTATTGTATAATTATGATGTGAATAATATACACTTAATTAATGGGAATCTTCATGTTAATGTTGTAAATATAACTACAGTATTGTTTCGAGAATAACATAACGGGTTAGTGATATATATATATATATATATATATATTGCATATTGAGCTTCTGAGTTTACGTTAAATCCCTGTCTATTTACGAGCATTATGTTAATAGAACCGAGTAAAATGGGTAGGACCTATGGCAGTCTAGCTAGATATGTTGTCACTTAACTAGTAGTATGGGTCGTTATAGATGGGTACATACGTTAGGAGTGCACAGTTAGACGAGAGGTGAGAATATCATGTGAGTGCACGTCCTAACATGTACTTTGCATTTAATGTTTTAAATGTTTTTAAAGCACTTGCAGGTTTTTAAAATATAACTCCACATTCGGGCTCTGACCCTTTTGCTTTTCAAATCTTTTTCTTGTAAAACCATTTTAGGTGCCCAGCCACAAGGACACCAAGCATAGGATACTCATTCAGGTGACGAGCTGTAGCTGCTTGTGGAAGCTACAGGGATTTGCATGTAGACGCTTCTATCTTTTGGATTCCAGAGTCACTATCTATCAGTTGTAGGGCATGTTGCCCATTTCTTTAGAGACATCTTTTACATTTCAGTTTTCAGACTTTAGCATGTATTGTTTCAGTTTATTTATTTCAGTTATGGGATTGGAGTGAGGAGTTTTCCTCCAGACTTTATTTACTCCATTGTGATGGTTATTCGTTGTACTTCAGTATGGTGAATGGTGTTATTTATTTCTTCTTTACACTTGTTGCATGTTAATCAGACTTAAATTAAAATTTGGCAACTTACTTTTTAAATACTAGGTGGTTAGAAATAATAAAATGCTTTCGACAGTGATGCTATTGACTGAGCCAACTTGGAATTTTGAATTAATTTAATAAAGGAGTAGCTACCCGGTATTTAATTAGTCGGGGTGTCACAGCTTGTCATATATTCTCTCACTATTCATATAACCCAAGTAATAAGGACCAAACTTCTCCCCATGCTCAAGCATAACTCCTATTTACTTATCTATCTTAATATCGTCGTTAAATGTCATTTGTAATATCTTTTTAGATATAGATAGATATAACACACATCATCTTGACTACTAGTAACAATATTTCCTCCTAATTGAGCCTGACCCCATGGACTAATAACCAAGCATTTCCCTACTTCCAATGTTGTGCTAGATTTCGTGCGTGGGACGTCTCGCAAAGCGAAATCCAAACAAGGAACCTCCCCCCCACCCCCCCGATACACTACCACCTAACATTATCAGTCATGGGAATCCGTTTGGCTCTCAGTCCATAATTCATACTCCTAAGATCCCATCTATTGGCATAAGAGTATACTCATCCACACTCATGCTATGAAAGAGAAAGCAGAATATATAACTTTATAGACTTTCTTAAGTTATAAATTTATAAAATATCACACATTATCTTTACCATTAGTATAATATTACACTCTTATTATACCATAAAATCCATACTATATCCAGCACACATACATATCACACAGAATGTATATATATACTAATAATCTCTATAATGCTATCATCTTCCAAGAGTCACTCACATGTTCCTCGGTTACCAAGAGTCGGAATAGTTCACACCGAACTTGGTAAAACTTAAATCGCAACGTATGGGAAGCGACCATTGTTCCTCACCGAAAATGAGAATGGCGCATACCCATTATGTCTCACCCCTGACCAAAATCACACAATATGAATAATGGGCGCTATGGCCCGGGGATTATACTCTCTCTGCTCCTCAAGCCATGGGGATTCACCCACATCGCGTAACTTCCCATGATAGCACTAGAGGGTATGAAGCACATAATATATATATCGTACACACCATATATATATACACACATTCACATCATATATATATATATATATATATATATATATATATATCATCACACAAGGTATATACGTTCACGACATGTATATACACTATCTCCTGTCCGCATGTATAAAAGTAATAAATTCGGTTATAACTATATAACTCTCATTACACTAACCAATATACTGTCGCATACCTTACCAATACAATTTGTTATTCAATCCCTCACTTGAAACTTACTAAATCATTCACACCTAAGATATGAATAGTCACACAATTTAACAACACTAAGAACACACGATCTCTCTCATCTAGTCCATATCCGTCATTAAGTTAATTCCTACGACCCAGTGAATTTACAAAAGGATTCATTATATTAAACCCCCAAATATACCTCCACAATAGCATGTAACCATCCTCAAAAGAATCCTCATTTCTTGGAGGGTTTACTAAAAGAAAACAACACAGTTTACTCTTATATACGCCTCTATTATAGCCCCCAAAGTGGCCCCTTTATTATATCCTAGTATGAGCCCTCATCCTATCTTATAAACATGTTTACTACACTATATTATAGGGTCCCTAAGTAATAAATCTAATTGAAAAGGTTTAAAATAAGAGCTGGAAAAATGCAGTGACCGGACCAGACCGGGGGTCCTTAAAAATGAACCGGTCCGGTTCCTAAAATTTAACAGAAGACTTTTAATTGCTGGACCGATCCGGTGCCTCCTAAAAATGAACCAGTCTGGTACTGTACAGATTTTATCCCCCGAGATTTGTACCTCAAAGCCATCCTTCTAAACCTTGAAGAATCTAATTTACATCCCTAAAACCCAAATTGATTTCCCAACGATTATTTCGGTCTCAAACACCCTTCAGTAATAAATTCATTACGAAATAAAAAAAATCATAAAAATACACGGTCGATACCCACATGATCGTATCGAAAAGATCTACAACTTTCATTTTTTGAAAAACTGCTAAATCGGACCGGTCTAGTCTTGGGAGGGAGGACCGGTCCAGCCCTGGAAAAATGCTAAGACGGGACTGCCATGACTGTTATGGATTTTCTCCTAATTTTTTTAATAAAATCACTCCCAAAGGTTATCCCAACATCATCAAACATCAATATAATCATCTACACACTGATATACCAAACACATATATGATTCACACCATTTTCATCATCAAAATCACAAGTATAACACTGAATTTAGTCATTAAATACAAGGGTTTAACCATTTAAGCTCCAAAATTAACTAGATCACCCACAAAATTATGAAATAACTCACACACACCATTATTTAGCAAGTTTAATCACTTGCCTCAAAGTTTTAGAGGTTGAATCTTCCTTGGAATCACGAATTTGAGCTGAAAATCCAAAGCTCCCCAGCTTTCCACTTCCCTTCTTCTTCTTCCTTCTGTTCTTTCTCTCTTTCTCTCTAGGGATTCTTCATAAAAATGAGATTGGCCACTCTCGTGGCCTAATAAGCTCTTAAATCAAAAATACCCAACTTTAAATGATAATACACACTTTAAATGACTCGTTACCTTAATTCGAATCAAACTAACCAAAAAGATCCCGGAACCGAATTAAAACCCCCTTACAGTCATTTTGACTATTTCGACCTATATCGGATCAACTGTACACTTTAATTCACCATTTGAGACTCCGAAAATAAAAATCTAATTTCTCCCAATTAAATAGTTCTATTTCTCTCAAAAATACTAAAATAATTAAATACCCATATCCTCAAGGTACGGGGTATCACATTATTCCCCCTGAAAAGAATTCTGCCCTCGAAATTCAAATAAATGAGTAAGTTTTAACGCTCAAATCTTATACACAAGACCTCTACACTCATCTTAAACACTTCTAATAATGAATCTCATAAAACATCGTACCTACCTAGGGTGCCCATACACCCTAAACCTGGGCTTATCCGCTCACTCATCACTCGGCTTCACTAGTCTCAAATCGTATAATAACATAACTCTCACTCATCGTTAAAACTTCATGTTTATAGGACAACTAAGGGACTAACCTATGTACCAAACTAAGTCTCAAATCGCCACAAGGATAAATTAAATTCTAACAATTGAATTCACTACAACATACAATAATAATAATTTAAAATTGTCCTAGGGTCCAACCTCTCTCAGCTCCCAGCGTTTGCTACTTTCACGCGTGGGAGGTCTCGCAAGCGAAATCCAAACAAGGAACCCTCCCAATACACTACTATGTAGTTGTGTTGTTAACTGAAATCTGTCGAACAGGACTAGAGTAAAAATATTTTGTTTTAAAAAGCATTTTATGAATCATATAGTTTATACCCAAACACTACTCAAGGCATCACATAATACGATACTCTCGCAAATATTGAGTGTTTAACTCGCATACAATAATCAGATAAAAACCCTTCACTCTACAATAGACCCAGTGTACCCTGACTCTAATCAATATGAATATATTATGTCTCTCAAAATCACGCCAAAAACTTGACCTTCTCTATAAAGGGACATGGCAAATATGTGATCAACGGATAAATCACTATAGCTCCAGCTCCATTGCAAGCTTGTATAATTATCTTCCTACTGATATCCTCCATCAATCATAAGGTCTCACTTTAAAAATGCACATCACATATTGTACTTCTACCAACATCCAAACACAATGAGCCTATATATCATTAGCTCTATCGCCTCAAAATTATTAGAAGACCGCATATAATTAAGTGTTAGCTTCTAATTTCCATCACAACACAAAACTCCCATCCAGAGAGAAATCTCAATAGCACCTGACCACTCCTGTTTGTCATTCAAATCTTGGTTCATGGCTACGTAACTCTTACGACGCTCAAAAGTCACCCCTATTCTTGTCCACAGACTCCAACTCACGTCTGATCCAGAAAATCTAGTTATCCTGTCTCCTCTACTCAATTACAGGGATACTGACTAGGCTTTTTCCACACAAAACTTCAATAGATATCTTATCCACGTCAAATAGGTATGAGTGATTTCATGCAATCTCTACCAATCGGTACCTTCTCCTTCCAATTATCGTACCATGCTCTGCTTCAATTATAAGCTAGATCAGTTATGGAAGTACAATTACTGTGGTGACTCCATAATCTCAATTTTATAGCTACTGATCGTCTATTACTTCCCAATATTATTTAACAGTCAGAACATAGGACAAAATCATAACTCGACTACCACTACATAAAATAGTCAATTCTTCTAAAATATATCTTCTTAGTACCATCCTTTCTCTTCTTCAAAGAAAGACCCTCTACTCAATGGTGAATATATATACTCAAAAATTCCATATCATCATCATCCCATCGAACGTAGAAAATAGTCACCAGACTCTCATGAGTCTCAAAAGTAGAAATCTCACAAGTAACGCAAACATATCGAATACATACCGTCTCTCACGCACATGAATCCAATGAGCCCCGCTACCCATTAGTACTACATATAATATGGTTATATGACTAACCACCCATTAAATTTAACTAACTAAAAAATATTGTCGTACGAGCAAAACGAACCTCTATAAGTAAATAAAACACTCACGAAACAAATAATACCCAACTCTACATTCAGAGATAAGAAACATACCAAAACAATCTAATGGAGGTTGTGGTACTCACGATAACATCACATTTTGAACATGGTAATCTTGCCCATATATCATCAGTTCCTGTGGAGATGGGATAACTGGAATAGGTGGAGGAGGTGGTAGTGGGAACTCTATCTTCTTGTGGCCTACCTCCTCGCACTGATAACATCGCCCTAAAAACTTTCCCGATCTATGGCCCTGATGACCTCGACCCGGTTGGCCTCCCCCTTTATTCCCTCGACCTACATTGTTTTGAGGAACATTCTTGTATTGCTAATTTCCTTGAAAATTCTTTCTAAATTTTCCTGATCATTGTCTCTTAACTGCCTTCTCCAGGAGAGAATCTCGCTTCCTCTAACGTCTACTACGCTGCCGAGGCAATTGTGCTCCACCTGCACCCTTTTCTCCAAACCTACTAGACTGACCCAAATCTTCAAACCCATTACTCCCCATCAGCTAAGGGCGATGATCCTGACGATGAGATAAAGCAGAGGTCACGACCTCATTGACTGCTTGAGCCACAATATTCGCCACTTCGACAGCAATCATCGTTCCCTGAGGAAATTAGGGTTCCACCTTCCCAGCCTCAATGTTTTCCTTAGTAGGACAATATTTTCTAGGAGGCATATTAAATAAGAACAAGTTGTATTAGCACACAGTTCCAGCAATTATCCAAGCAAAAGATTGTAAATGCATAATGAACACAACAGTCCTAGCAATAGGGCTCTATATCAAAAACTCTACAGTAGAACGTATAAAACCCGCATAAATGCTAAGACACTAGAATCTGATGCTCTGATACCATCTGTGACACCCCGCTTATTAAGATAACGGGTGGCCATCCCTCTACTAAAATAAAACAGGAATCTCAGATGGCACATTCTCAACATCCACTGTCGCAACTAAAATAATATAACTAACCACCCAATATAAAAATAAAAGGATACAAAATTTATTTATTTTTAAAAACATAATATGAATACGAATACAACAACAATGACATCAACTGCCAAACATGCGAATATAATATACATTCGGGTCCAACAATAACCACTACTAAAAAGCAAGATAAAGGTATACATACAACATCTGAACAACAAAAGAATATACCCGAATAAGCTTCCGGGCAATAGACCATACAATAACAAATATCTAAAGCATGAGAGATATACATCAATATAAACCTTGGGTATACATACCCGAATATATAAAATGAAACCTTAACTAAATATACAAAAGAATGATGAATCTAATACAAAAGTTCTGCAACATCCTGCACATGCTACAGCTCCAAAAACCCAGAATCCGATAGGCATCAATGGCGCCCTTCCAGTGGGATACCTGTAATACAATATAGCTATAGCAGGAGAGAAGATATAAACGGGTCAGAGCCCGAGGTTTGAAAATAATTTTAGCAAGTGAATTAAAATGAATAAGAATTATGAATGCGCGATTTTCATAATTAAAGTGGTGTCGCACTCTCTTGGGACTCAACCTCACCCCTCAACTATAGCACGCACCTAAACGTATGCACCTCAATTAAACTACCCGACCCATTCTAGGGATAATTCATCTTAAATTACCAATAACTAAAACATCACCATCTATCGCATCCTAAGCTTACGCCCAAACTTATACATTAATATATCTCATTTTTATATCATGGATGTCCAACTATTTGTTTTCACAAGTTATCGGCATAGAATGTCACACGTCGATTTTAACGATTGTCGTATATTCTCTCACTATTCATATAACCCAAGTACTAAGGACCAAACTTCTCCCCATGCTCAAGCATAACTCCTATTTACTTATCTATCTTAATATCGTCGTTAAATGTCATTTTTAATATCTTTTTAGATATAGATAGATAGATATAACACACATCATCTTGACTACTAGTAACAATATTTCCTCCTAATTGAGCCTGACCACATGGACTAATAACCAAACATTTCACTACTTCCAACGTTGTGCTAGATTTTGTGCGTGGAATATCTCGCAAAGAGAAATCCAAACAAGGAACCCCCCCCGATACACTACCACTTATCATTGTCGATCATGGGAATCCATTTGGCTCTTAGTCCATAGTTCATACTCCTAAGATCCCGTCTATTGGAATAAGAGTATACCCATCCACAATCATGCAATGAAAGAGAAAGAAGAATATATAACTTTATATACTTCTTAAGTTAAAAATTTATAAAATATCACCCATTATCTTTACCATTAGTATAATATTACACTCCTATTATACCAGAAAATCCATACTATATCCAGCACACATACATATCACACAGAATGTATATATATACTAATAATCTCTATAATGCTATCATCTTCCAAGAATCGCTCACATGTTCCTGTGTTACCAATAGTCGGAATAGCTCACACCGAACTTGGAAAAACTTAAATCGTAATGTATGGGAAGCGGCTATAGTTCCTCACCGAAAATGAGAACGGAGCATACCCACTACGTCTCACCCCTGACCAAAATCACACAATATGAATAATGGACGCTATGACCGGGGGATTATACTCTCCCTGTTCCTCAAGCCAGGGGGATTCACCCACATCGCGCAACTTCCCGTGATAGAACTAGAGGGTATGAAGCACATAATATATATATCGTACACACAACATATATGTACACATTCACATCATATATATATAAATCATCAAATAAGGTATATACGTTCACGCCATGTATATACACTATCTTATGTCCGCATGTATAAAAGTAATAAATCCGTTTATAAGTATATAACTCTCATTACACTAACCGATATACTCTCGCATACCTCACCAATACATTTTGTTATTCAATCCCTCACTTGAAACTTACTAAATCATTCATACCTAAGATATGAATAGTAACACAATTTAACAACACTAAATACATGTGATCTCTTTCATCTAGTCCATATCTGTCATTAAGTTAATTCCTACGACCTAGTGAATTTACGAAAGGATTCAGTATTTTAAACTCCCAAATATACCTCCACAATAGCCTGTAACCATCCTCAAAAGAATCCTCATTTCTTAGAGGGTTCACTAAAAGAAAACAACACAATTTACTCTTATATACGCCTCTATTATAGCCCCCAAAGTGGCCCCTCTATTATATACTAGTATGAGCCCTCATCCTATCTTATAAACATGTTTACTACACTATATTATAGGGTCCCTAAGTAATAAAGCTAATGGAAAAGGTTTAAAGCAAGAGAGGGAAAAATGCAGTGACCGGACCGGACCGGGGGTCCTAAAAAACGAACTGGTCTAGTTCCAAAAATTTAACATAAGACTTTTAATTACCGGATCGATCCGGTGCCTCTTAAAAATGAACCGTTCCGATTCTGTACAAATTTTATCCCCCGAGATTTGTACCTCAAAACAATCCTTCTACACCTTGAAGAATCTAATCTACATCCCTAAAACCCAAATTTATTTCCCAATGATTATTTCGGTCTCAAACACCCTTCAGTAATAAATTCATTACTAAATCATAAAAATACGCGGTCGGCGCCCACGAGATCGTATCAAAAAGATCTACAAGTTTTTTTAAACTGCTAAATCGGACCGATCAGGTACTGGGAGGGTGGACCGATTCGGCCCTGGGAAAATGCTAAAACGGGACTGCCATGACTGTTATGGCTTTTCTCCCAATTTCTTCAACAAAATCATTCTCAAAGGTTATCCCAACATCATCAACCATCAATATAATCATCTACACAGTATGATATACCAAACACATATATGATTCCCACCATTTTCATCATCAAAACCACAAATATAACACTAAATGCAAGATTTACTCATTAAATACAAGGGTTTAACCATTTAAGCTCCAAAATTAACTAAATCACCCACAAAGTTATAAAATAACTCACACACACCATTATTTAGCAAGTTTAATCACTTGCCTCAAAGTTGTAGGGGTTGAATCTTCTTTGAAATCACGAATTTGAGCCGAAAGTCCAAAGCTCCCAAGCTTTCCACTTCTCTTCTTCTTCTTCTTCCTTCTCTTATTTCTCTCTTTCTCTCTAGGGTTTCTTCATAAAAATGAGATTGGCCACTCTCATGGCCTAATAAGATCTTAACTCAAAAATACCCAACTTTAAATGATAATACACACTTTAAATGACTCGTTACCTCAATTCGAGTCAAACTAACCAAAAAGATACCAGAACCCAACTAAAACCCCCTTACAGACATTTTGACTATCTTGGCCTATCCTGGATCAACCGTACACTCTAATTCACCATTTGAGACTCCGAAAATAAAAATCTAATTTCTCCTAATTAAATAATTATATTTCTCTCAAAAATACTAAAATAATTAAATACCCATATCCTCAAGGTACGGTGTATCACAATTTTATAGTAGGTAAAGTTGTTGGCCATCGCCCAATCAAGAAGACACTTCAAATGAACATAGGCCTCTTTGGCCTTCTCGAATACCCCTTCCCCGAGCAACTTCAGTTGGTCGGCCTCAGCCATAGATAAGTGACCAACTTTGAAAAGCTCATCACACCTCTGAAGTAGCTCGGAGTTAGTAGATGAGAAGTATTCCAATTTATCCATAAACTATTAAGAAGAAGAAAATCACCAATCAACAAGGTGTAGAGCATAGAAAAATACAAGCAGAGGAACAAAAACATTTTTCTTTTCATTAATAAAAAGGGGAAAGTACATGTACATCTTCAAAAAGAAAAAGAAAGTACAAATATTGAAAAAGGAAAACAAAAAGTTGCTCGGTTCTGCACCTTCTTCTTATCTGCCTAAACATTAGATGTAGTAGAAGCATGAGTAGGATTAACTATAGAGGTGGCAGAAGAATAAACATCCTAGTGTTGATCGGTAGACTCCATCACTATAAGGGATTCACTGGAGCCCCATCATCATCAACTTCCTCGTCTAGGTTTACAGGGGCCCCAGAATCATGTCGCAAGAACAACTCAAAGTCTTTTTGAGTGCCGACCTCCACCAGGGCAGCAGACCAGCCATCCTTAAAGAATTTTCTTCTTAAAAAACTCAATTTACGAAGAAGTTGCTCCAATGTCCTTATCCCAGTCTTTTTTTGAAGTCAGGCTCCCTGGCCTTAGTCCTTCTCACTTTCTCAACACCCAAATCCTTTTGTAGTTGGGAAGTCTTGACTTTCTCGGCATCTAAGTCTTTCTGCAACTTATCATCTAGACCCCGAGCAGTTTTAACAGCTCATTCAATAGCTTTCATCTTCTCTTACCATTTCTTCTGTTCATTTGCCAGTGCTTGTTGGGAATCAAGCACTGACTTTTTCAGCTCATTAAAAGCCTCTTCAATTTCCCCAGAAGAAGCTTTCAGAGCCTCATCTTTTTTCAACATGTTGTTGAAGTCAACGAGGAACTACATAAAGACAATAAGGAAAGTCAGTGGTATGAAGAACAAACAAAGAAACAAAAAAATAAAGAAGGTAAAAGAATATACCATAGCAAGGCTTTGAGCAGCCCTGTCAGAACTTTTAGAACGAGGTAATACAGCTGCAGCACCATGTGGTCTAGTAACATCCCAGACTTTATTAGTTGTCTTGCCAATATAGGGCCAAGGACCACTAGAGAGGCGGAATAAGATATAATGACCAACTCTCGTTGATCAGGAAGGGTAGAAGAACCTTCTGCTAACTTAGAAGGAAGCCTTTCCCTTATTCTTTTCAAGGGACTCTCTTTAACTTTCTTGGATTGGAGTTTCTTCCCAATTTCATCTTTATTTTTCATCCCCTCATCAGCTTGTTTAGAAGGAGCATTGGAAGCTATGTCTCCCAAAATGTAGGGAAACTTCCTTTTTCCCATAATAGCGGCAAGAGGTAAGTTTGAATCCAAGGAAGAAGGGGAGTGGGAAGTAGATCACCACTACCAGATGCAGGAACTGAAAAGGTAGAACGAGGTTCTTGGTCAAGATCAATTACAGGGAAAGGAGTAGCTATTGGGGGACGAGCAACAAAGGAAGAAACTATATTCTTGTACTGCAGCAAATAGGATGCAGACCTAATGTGCTCCTCGCCAATCCTCTGATGAAGTCCCAAAATAAATTTCAACTCCCTGAGGTTCACTTCACTCTCCTTTGGGCACCTTCTCTTTTGATCAACTGCAATTAAAATTTACAGAGCAACAATTAGTATTACATTTAAACAAGTATGTACAGGGAAAGACAGTAAAATGAGGAATAACCTATCCCATTGCCAAAAGGAGGGCAAATAGGCCCCTGGTATTCAGCATCCCCGATCAAAGGGGCGTATTGCCAATTTTTTACAACAACTCCATGCTCAAAATAATCCCTATTGGAGTCTGGAAGATTGACTACTAACGCTTTGTTTACAGTCCTAGAATTTAAATAAAAAGTGGTGTCACTAATCACCCACTTATAACAAAACATTATTTCTCGAATCCCTAGATGGTCTCCATGGATTTGATTCAACCTATACACTCCATTTACAACCCTCTAAGTATTGGGGCCTACCCTAGCTGGGATAACGTCAAATTATTAACAAAACTCAAGGCAAAATGGGTTTGGAGGAAAGTTAAACCCACACTAAGCTATTAAGATAGAGGGAAACCAGTGACCCTCAGCAAGTGAGAAAAAATCAGCAGACAAAGTAACGTGTTCCAAAACAACCCAAGAGGGAATCTTAAATTCATTTATGAATTCATAAAGAGAATCAATAGAGTAAGCCATGATGAAGAATAGAAGAGAAGAGAAAGAGTTCTTACAGAGATTAAGGATTCAGCAAGAACTGAAAGACAGAAAATGATCGCACAAGAGAGAAAAAGAAGGCTTAAAGACGTTGTATCCAAAAATACTCAAAAAATTTGAGGTAAGAAAAGATCGTGACTTTTCCTGCTCTTTATAGGTTACCTCAAAAACTGGAAAAATAATGATTAAAAGGCAGCGTCAATTGAACTGGTGGCCACTAAGGCAGAAAAGATAGATTTCCCCAAAAACGATTCGTTAAAGTTACGGATAATTTCAAAAATGCTATATTCCCATAGTTAAACCATAATTTTTACAAGTATAGGAAGTCGGCAACCGACCAATCTTAAAATTGTTGTCCGAGCAACTTTAAGAGCTAAATGCTCCATACTCTTGTAAAAACTTCAAGCATGAAACATTGGGGGCTTCTGTTGATACCAAAAATTATCCATCTACGTGGACCATTCATATACTGACACGTGCTGTACAGTGAAAGATTAATTCTAGTCAAAAAGGACGAAATGCCAACCTACTGAGGGATGCCGACCAACCTGTCGATGAAGCCCGACCAGCACCAGGAAAACCGACCAACAATGATATGAAAACGCCAACAGTTGTATGCATAAATGATTGTACAGTTGTAAATGTCTACAATATAAAGACATTCCATCCTTTGATATTTCAGCACTTGTACATCCCCTGGGGGCTATAAATACATTGTAAACCATACATCCAAGGGACACGAAAAGGCAATTGAACAAGCCCAAAGTAATACACAACAGTGGACGTCGGCTTTTCCCGTAAGCCGAACCACTTTAAAAATCTTTTGTCTCTTTTGCTTATATTTATATGTGATCAATTAATTAGCCTAGTCTAGTTTTTTGCATCAATAATCCCCAAAAATCTCGGAGAGATATTCATGGGATACGAGGGCATTGTGTTAGTTACCAACACTTTTCCTTAACTGAATGTATATTGTACCCTGGCCCGGGGCATGTAGCAAAACACCATCTCGAGAGTTACTTGATAAAACAATAGACCTCTCCGTGAATGTAGACAAGTTGTTGAACCACGTAAATTCTTGTGTTGTGATTGTGATTGTGATTGTTTGTTGTTCTTATTTTTGATTGTTTTCTTTCATTATTATTTGTGTTGTTATTTTTATCACCACTTCCTTCACATAAGATTTTCATGCTCTTTCATTTTGTTGACTTTATATACCTACCATATAAGTTATCGTTCTTGATTTCACTCTTGAATATTTATTACTCAATAATACATCCCATTAGGTATATAGATATTTACCTTTTAAACTTGACAAACATTAACTATTCCTGCATCTAGAAGTGTTAGATTAAGATGATGAGGTCCCTTTACATTAAAAAGTAAGATATGTGTAAAAGTATGTGTATCAACAAAACATGTATATTATATTTTTTCAATCACTAATATCATTGATTCACGTATGTTTTAAGCAAAAAAAAAACATATGCTTTATTTTCATTTTTTGTATACTATAGTTTACATATTATTTTCCTTTAGCACAATTACATATGCTAATATAAAAATGTATATTATCTTGTATAAACTTTTTTAAATATGTTATGCATTTCAAGATAACAAATCTTATAAAAACATATGAGTAAGTAAAAAAAATTACATTTGACAAGAAAATGTTTTCCCTACCACGACACTTATATTTTAAAAAGGCCTCATTAATGAATACTAAATATAATAACATGATGTGTCTAAGACTAATCATTAGGAACTTGTGAGAAATTCTATCAACCTAAACTACAACTGATTATTAGAGGTTTGTTTAACTGACTAACTGACCTTTTTGGTCAAATCGACTAAGTTTGTCCGGCCCCTTGCAAGTTTAAATCCTGATTTCGTCCTTGTATGGCAGTACACTAATATCCAAGAACAATTCATGGATTTCTTAATGCGGATCAGAATGGTTTACCAACCTTACTGTCACGTACCGAGAAATTGCTACAATTTTCTAGCATAAAGGCTCCATCCCTACACCATTTTTCTACGGAACATTCTAGAGTTCCCTAGTATTTTCTAGTGTTTTCTTGTATGTTATGGAATAATGTAGGATTTGCAAGAGTAGTCTAGAGCATACATGTAATGTATAGAATATTCTAGAATTATAAGGAGGTGTATAGCTTTCTGGAAAATTCCCACGAGGTGGGAACATTCTGGAGAATTGATCTTGCCCATTGATGTAATTAAATCTCCACCATCTATTAACGAGGTGGGAAGCCTATAAATAGGTGGGGAGGTCATTTGGCCAAACCATCTAAGACAAGCATTGTAATCTATTCTCAAGCAATACAAATACTTGTTCTGTGTGTTCTACTTGTTCCATTCTTCTCCCTTCTCCAGCACTTTTGTTATAACTTTTCTAGATTGCTAGGATTACTTCGTAGCTCATCGGTCATTGGAGTGCTAAGTGTCGCACGGAGGAGTAGCTTAAGTCTAACCTCGTGACAAGTGGTATCAGAGCAGGTCGTGTATTGGGTGTATCACGATTGAGGGTTGAGAAGATGGCTAGGGAATCAGAAATGACTCATATTGAGGGTGAGCACCAAGGATATGAGAAGAAACGCACAGATGCTTCCGAAAAGCACCGAGGCAAGTCCAAGGATGCAAGAGCCAACCATGGGGTAAGGATCCACGAAATTGAGGGATCCCTATAGAAAATGACCCAAGATATCGGGTTAATCTATGGCCGTCTTGACGAACTAGAGGCGGAAGATGCAGTTATGCATGATGCGGTTAAAGGCTAGGTAAACCAGCTAGGAGGAGACCTTCGGCAAGAGTTGCGTGAACTACGTGATGAGATGCTTGTGCAAATAGCAGGGATAAAGGAACAATTTGAGGGTGCAATCAATGACCTCAAGCAACAAGTTGATGAGGTATGTGCCGACATCTCTCTTTGTAAGAAGGCTTCCTTAAACGCTATGCCGGTTGCATGCCCGACCCCAATAGTGGATGTTCCTAGGCCGAAGTCATATGATGTACTGGGAATGCTAGAGATTTGGAAAATTTTCTTTGGGGTATAAAGCAATATTTTGAAGCCACAGGTGTTGCCGAAAATGCTAAGATTCGCACGGCTACACTTTACCTCACTGATACGGCTGCTTTATGGTGGAGGCATAAGTTTGGTGACATCGGTAAAGGCTCCTGTGCCATGGATACTTGGGGTGATTTTGAGAGGGAGATCAAACGCCAGTTTTATCCTGAAAATGCTAAGGATGAGGCTCGTGGTAGATTACGACGACTCAAGCAGAAGGGGGCGATAAGGGATTACATTAATGAGTTCATCATCCTCACCCTAGAGATTCCTGACTTGTTGGAGAAGGATTACTACTTATACTTTGTTGATGGTCTACAAGAGTGGGCAAAGATAGAGTTGAAGAGGCGTGGAGTGCGTGACCTCACCACTGCTATAGCCGAAGCAAAATCATTTATCGATTATGGCATAGGGAAGGACAATCCTAACCGAGATGCTTCGCCACCAAAGAGCCGGATGGATGACAATGGCAAAGGTGGGGGAGATAGACCTCCCAATGCCAATACAGGAACATTAGGCCCATCCACGGGCAAGGATGGGCAATATTATAACAATCAAGATAGAAGGCAACCCAAGCCTGGGTCTTGCATGATATGTGATGGAGCACATTGGGCAAGATTTTTTCCAAAGAAGAAGGCCCTTAAATCCATCATAGCTAGGTACGAAGCCGCCCAAGAGTTGCAAAAGCAGCATGATCATGAGGAAACACAAGTTATGGGTTCACTCCGGGTTCTCAATGCTATGAATGCTAAGGAAGGGAACGTGGCACCTAAGTGTCAAGGCAATGGACTTATGTACATTGATACTACTATCAATGGGTGTCCTACGCGAGCACTAGTCGACACAGGTGCGTCACATAACTTTGTCTCCATAGAGGAAGACTTGAGGTTAGGTCTCAAGGCAACCAAGGAAGGTGGAAGGATCAAATCGGTGAATGTTGCTGCCA
The DNA here is from genome assembly GCA_949130495.1 of Sambucus nigra. Classification (NCBI taxonomy): domain Eukaryota; kingdom Viridiplantae; phylum Streptophyta; class Magnoliopsida; order Dipsacales; family Adoxaceae; genus Sambucus; species Sambucus nigra. The sequence continues at coordinate 376,232,825 of OX422219.1, read as the reverse complement.
AGCCTATACATGGAGAAGCACACGGTGTACCCATAAGTTTGGCAAGCTGGCATGGAACTGTCAACTACACAGTGGTTCCCATGGACGATTTTAAGGTCGTCCTAGGAATGGAATTCCTAAGGAGGGCAAATGCCTTAGTGTTGTCGAGTGCTGCCTCGATATGCCTCATGGGAAATGGGACTCCATGCATGGTACCAACATCAGCTAGGCGCATAAGTGAGACGAAGACTATGTCTATTATGCAAGTTTTGAAGGGTACGTCAAATGGCAAAGCAAAAAGGAAACGTGGAAGACGTCGAAAGCCAAGACGCACGATTTAGGTGCAACGAGGGCGTTGCACAAATTTGGTGTGTGAGGATGTCACGTACCGGGAAATTGCTACAATTTTTTAGCATAAAGGCTCCATCCCTACACCATTTTTCTCCGGAACATTCTAGAGTTCCCTAGTATTTTCTAATGTTGTCTTGTATGTTATGGAATAATGAAGAATTTGCAAGAGTAGTCTAGAGAATACATGTAATGTATAGAATATTCTAGAATTATAAGGAGGTGTATAGCTTTCTGGAATATTCCCATAAGGAGGTGGGAACATTCTGGAGAATTGATCTTGTCCATTGATGTATTTTAATCTCCACCATCCATTAAGGAGGTGGAAAACCTATAAATAGGTGAGGAGGTCATTTGGCCAAACCATCCAAGCCAAGCATTGTAATCTATTCTCAAGCAATACAAATACTTGTTCTTTGTGTTCTACTTGTTCCATTCTTCTCCTTTCTCTAGCACTTTTGTTATAACTTTGCTAGATTGCTAGGCTTACTTAGTAGCTCATCAGTCATTGGAGTACTAAGTGCCGCACAGAGTAGTTAAAGTCTAACCCCGTGACATTGCGATACAAAAAGTATCATTAGTAGGTTGTGTTTGTCTGTGACTATGGGTGTTCAGAAAACCGAATGGACCGGCGAACCGAACCAGACCGTCATAATTTTATCGGGGTTTTTTTTTAATCGGTTCGGTCCAGTTTTTTTTTTTACAGACCGATCTAACCGGTCCGATCCTCAGTCTCTCTTAATAAATACCCGGTCTGGACCGACCCGGAACGGTTACTATAATATATATGTGTTTAATTATATATATATATATATATATATATATAATAACAAACGCATGCACACACAAGTTTACTAAAGGGTACGCTCGTCAAAAATAAAAAAAGAAAGAAGGAAAGAAAACCCTATATCTAAACAAACACACACACACACACACACACAGAGCACACATTTGTATTTTTTATTTCTCTTCTCCTTCTCTGCTCTCTCTCTCTGTTTCTGTTTTCTCTCTCGGAAATGGAACACCCGGCCAATACCCGAGCTCCATAAACCCTAGATCTAAATGGCGTGCGCCGTCGTCGCTTCCTGTGCATCGATGCTGCTTCTAGTGCGCCGCTGCTGCTTCCCTTGGACACTTGCGACTCGCTGCTACCCTCTCTCTGCTCTACGTCGTCGCTGGCAGCGACTTCACTTAGGTATTTTAACACCCCTAAACTCGAGTATTCTGCTGGCAGTGACGCAAAACATACATTTGTTTTTTTTTCATTACTTCTTTTGTTCAAAGAAAATGTATTTAAAGTTAAATATTCCCATTATTTTTTGTATTTAAGCAACTGTATTTAAAGTTAAATATTCCAATAGCCATCATTTTCATTATTTTTTGTATTTAAGCAGAACAGCAGAATCACTTGTTCAAATTTATGTGGTATTATTTCAATAAAATTAGGACCAACAAGTTTGACCGAACCGACCATACAAAAAACTGGACCGAAAAATCGATTTAATCAGCCCGATCTTGGTCCTTTTTTAGGACCGATTTAATCGGTCCGATCCTTAAATTTATTAAAAATCGGATCAGACCGAATCGCAAACACCCCTATCTGTGACAATCGACTATCCATTTATGTCTTCTAATTATAACTTTTGTTTTTATTTTTATTTTTAATTCCTTGAGAAGGCATGTTTAATTATTGAAAATAAATACCACTTCATTTCTTTTTCCACCGCCACCGCTATGCCAACCACGCCACCAGGGCACCACCACTACCAAAGGATATTAAATAATTGCATAATACATATTTACCATCATAACACGTGGCACTGAAATTATTAGCCAAGCATAACAAGCAAAAATTAAAAAGCAATATGAACCAAAGCGTATGTAGTAAAGACTTGTTAGTAAGAGTACTTGCTCTGTACAGGCCGAAGACAAAACTGGTTTGGTGACACAAAAGAGGAGAGCATGTAGCTCTTAGTCTACTACTACTATGTCCATAGCTTCTTTCATTACTTAGCTTTACCAAATCTAGAGTCCAAAAAGAGTTCTTTCAAAACTCATGTAAACGACCATAGAAGTTGCTCCTGGTCTACAGCTAATATTAATTTCCTCCGCTTCTTTGATTACTTGTAGATTTTACCACTTCGAAAGTACAAAAAGAGTTCCTTCACAAGTCACTTGCATAACTAATCATAGAAGAAGCTTATCTGCAATGACATACAAAAATATCGCATATATCAGTGATTGAATTTTCAGTAGTGGTGAATTAAAAAAGAAATGTAGAACCCTTAAGTATCACTTTGTAAGAACTCAGACAAATTAGAAACCAATAATGCAAATATACAACCAAGCTTGATCTATTATGAACACTAAGGTGTGATCATAAACAACTTATACGGAATTGAGTATTCATTGTAAACCTTAGAGGCAAGGCGAACTACTTTTAGAAAGTATTTGTGTATGTCACTCATAGAAATGGATGGTGCAGTCCGAGATTCAACTATTGGGGGGGGGGGGTATAAATATTACAAAATAATTTCCATTAAAATATCGATCGAGTATTAGGTTCTTCAAACGTGGATTTAAAATCTTAAGCTTTAAATAAAACATAGTTTGACTCGAATAAATTGAGTAATTTGATTTTTCACTGATTTTTTGTTAATTGAGCTGAGATCGACAAAGTAAAAAACATAAAAGTGTGGTTAAAATTTAACCAGGGTAACTTGATTTCTTTTGCAGCCGCATAAGTGAACTAAAAACTACATACATTATAAAAAAATCCTCTTCCTTGTTGCCTTTGTTTTCGTGTTAGCACCCCCACCCCCAACCCCCCTCGCTCACACACTAAAAAAAGAACTATATGTACTATAGAACCTCCTCTATACCACTTTAAAAATACATTTGAAAAAAACTTCACAACTTAAATCTTATGATAATATGGGTGGTGCTAAAGGCACCACCAAAATTTATACTGGGCACCACTTTGTAATACCCCGTACTTTTACAGAGATTTAAATTGCATAAGTGGTAATTTGAAAATTTGAGGAATTATTGTGAATAGTAATTTTGGAATTTATGCGTGTAATTTAATTAGTGAATTTTAGTTAAGTGACTCGGATGGAGATTTCGAGTGCACGGTTGGTTTCGGAATGGCCGAGATGGTCAGAATAGAGTATTCGGAGGCAGTGTTTAGGTTCCGAGAATTTTTAGACTAGTAGGGACTCACAATTGAATTAACGAGTCATTTTTGGGTTTATAAGGGACAAACCCTTATTTCTCTCTTATATGGCACGAGAGAATGAGAGAAAGGAAAGAAAAACTCACAATTGAGTTAACGAGTCATTTTTGGGTTTATAAGGGACAAACCCTTATTTCTCTCTTATATGGCACGAGAGAATGAGAGAAAGGAAAGAAAATAGAGAAAGGAAGAAGGAAAAGGGAGAAGAAAAAGGGGATTCCGGGGCAAACTCTGCGGGATTCGACTCGACGTCGTCGAATTTTATCCACGAGGCAAGTGTTTAACTTGCTTTAATGATTTACAGTGTTTATTTCTCATATTATAGTTGGTAAGAAAACTATATGATTTTGGGTTTGGGATTCTTCGATCAAAAATGGGATTTGGGGGTATTAATCTCATGTAAATGATGTGATAACAACTCTATGTATATTCTAAGTTAGAACCCATGTTAATGGTGGTATTTTTGGTGGAATATTGGAAGATATGTGTATTATAGAATTAAATGCATTTAGGGTTAAAATCTTGTTATATTTGATGAATCCCATGAAGTAATTGATGTGTTAGTTAAATCATAGTGTGTAGATGATTATTTTGATGGTTGATGATGTAGAAGCCATAGGACTTTTGTTGATTGAGTGTTGGAATGAGATGGAAGTTGGACAAGATGATGAATAGTAATACGTCATTTCCGAATCGATTCGGCCTAGAAGCGAATCGATTCGCCTATTTGTCAAAAAAAGAAATTTGTAGATCTTTTCGATACGGTCGCGTTGGCGCCGATCGCGTATTTTTCTGATTTTTTTTGAATTTATAATGATTTTTCTATGGAAGGTTGTCCGAGATCAAAATCGTTAGTTAGAAATCAAACCTGATATTGGGATAATTAAGACTAAAATTGTTTGGAGATTATTTTAGGGGATTCTAGAAGTGATATTAGGACTCCTAGATAATGGTATTGAGGGTGAGTAAACTTTGGATCGAAAGAGGGAATCTCGGGTTAATTTGGTGTACAATCCGGGATATGGATTTAATGAATGTATGAATAACATTCGCGAGAAGTATTCAGCAAGCATATGTAGATATATTTATGTGGTTAGAATAAATATGGACCGATTATAATTGAGTAAATCCTAGGATGGAATTTAGGATATGGGCTCAAGATATTTGCGCGGTTATCCGGTACGTCTATTGACGACTGTTATTATAGGTGATGCGATACCTATGGAATTAAGATAAGTTGATAGTATACTTATTTAATTACTACGAATTGGTATATTCGGGTTTATGTACAATCCTGAAAAGTGATTAAGGTGCGAGTTATATTTTAAGTAAGAGAATACTTATGGGTTCACTATTTTAAGTGTATGAATACATGTATACTATTATGAATGGGAACATTCGGGTTATTGGCTATAGCTATAAGAGTCTGACAATTATAGCCATAATATATTGGGAAGTGATATAGATTATATATACGATGTTATTACAGTATATATAATATGATACGAATAAATATACATGTATGTGATTGGTATATTTGTGCTTTAGAGGTCGGTACCCACAGGCTTCCCCGGGCATAGGAATGGACAGACAGATTATATGGTTTCTCTAGTGAGATTCAGGGAGATTACGCGATGTGGGTGAATCCCTTGTCTTGAGGAGCAGGGAGAGTATATCCTCAGGTCATATCGTCCCGCATATGAGTGCGCTATTGTTATTCCACTTTCATGAGGGAATATGACTGCCTCCACTGTTGTGTATGTTTACCATGACCATGAGTGAGTCTGGCTTGGTACCGTGGTTGATTGAGTAAACCCGGATGCGGATAAACACTATGAGACTGCATCCTCGAGTTATAGCTCGATGGGATGGTTATTATACTTATGATTGTAATAGGTATAATTATACTTGTTGCGTATAGTATATTGCTTGTATATGAAAATGAGTTGTTATATAAAGTAGACTTGTGTAAAGCGAAAATAATGAATAAGGTGTTATTCTCCTTCCGGTGGATTTATATCCAGAGTAATATGAACGTGAATCATAGGTTCTAGTGAGAACTATATATATATATATATATATATATATATATATATATATATATACACGGGATTTTTTTATATGTGTTATGTACTGAGGACCTAATGGATCTCGACGATCAACATTGTCATGTACTAGTGTATCGGGGGGTTCCTTGTTTGGATTTCGCTTCGCGAGACACCCCACACACGAAACGTAGAGCAATGTTGGTAATGGGAAGAAGTCTACTCCTTAGTACTCGGGTTTATGAAGACTTTTAGAAGATGGGTGAAATAGATTACTTAGACAGGGTAGCTTAACTAGGTTGTTTAAAAGGTATGCGTTAGGTGTGCACTATTAGAAGATGGGTGAGGTGTATCTCATGAGAGTGCGATGCCAGTTTAAATATGAGAGATTTCATATTTTAAAATATGGCATTTATGTACTTGCTAAATATTTTTAAAACTCGGGTTCTGACCCGTTTATCTATTTTCCCCTTTCTTGCTATATATGTATATATATTAGGTGTCCACACACAGGGACGCCTCGATGATGATTCTTTCGAGTTAGACGTTTGCTGCAGCAGCTGTGAATGCAAGCATGTTTACTTTAGACGCTTTTATCCTTGTGATCTAGATAGGAAGCATTGTAGTAACACTCGGGTCGATAGCCCAATTGTATTCATTTATTCTTTTATCGCCTTTTAATGCGGCATTCGATTTGGTTGTATTATGTTGTACCGAGTGTTCGATTATTTTATTTCATTTCAGTTTCGTATATATAAACTGCATGAATGATTATTTAGTTGGTTTGGATAAAAAGATTTGTTAAATAAAAAATTTGACGACAACCTAATAAGTTATTACTAATTAAATTAGTTTTCGACAGTGATGCTGAGAATGAACCATATGAGACTCCTATTTTAATTTGGTATAGGATTGATCATCCGGTATTTTATTAGGTGGGGTGTCACAGATGGTATCAGAGCATCAGGTTTTAGTGTTCTTAGGAATCTGTGCAGACATACTACGCTTTCAACGTTGCTTTCTATTTGGAATAGAGCCTTATGATTAGGATTGTTGATTCCTGTTGTGAGATTCCGATCCCCTGCTATTATGTAAGATTATAGTAAATCTTTTGCGCGCTCGTTCGAGATTCGTGTGTTGATCGATGAAGGGCGACTAGGGAAGGCCGTGATAAGGACAGCAGGAGGCGGGGCTTAGTTAGAGCTGTAAGTTGAGGTTCGGGACGAGGACCGCAACAGAGGTCACTCCTTTGTGGCATTTTCGTGGATTGCTACAACGACTACTAAAGTATAGCAGTTATATTTATCCAAGTACCGCTATAGTAGAGAGTGGTGCTCAAATTGGAATTTCCCAGTGAAGTTAAATTGGGAAAAAGTCTGAAGGGTCTTTAATAAGGACCATACGTTGAAGTTAAGTCATGTGGAGACAGTGTAGCTTTATTCAATGGAAGTATAGGGCTCAGAAGCTTTGGCTTCGAGCGGGGTATAGGAATGCCTAGATGTGAAAATTTGAAAAAAAAAATTCACTCGTTGGAGCAATGTCAAAATGGTGGGACGGTGGTCACCATATTTGAGGGAGCAGGATGTTTTGCTCGTAGAGGAATCTTACAGATGGTTTTAACCTCGAGTTCCTTGATTTATCAGGAATGAAGAGAATGCAGTTTCTGGATTATTCACATAAGGATCGATCAGAGGCCGACAGTGAATAAAGCATTTATTAAAGTAGTTTTAAGTTCAGTTAGGACAAGTGTACTATGTCCGGGAACCAATTGGAGTAGTCAGAGAGATTGGCGAAGTTATTGTTATGAGTTTTACCTCGGATGAAGGAGGTATATTTTGTGTGGCTAGATAGAGTCGGGGTATTTTGTTAACCCTAGATTCGTGTGTGTAATTCGAGCTTTGTGGCAGTATCGGTAACATTATATAGTATGTCTATATGTTTTCCGCGATAGCGGGGTTCTATTTTTCTTCATTCGTTGTGAAAGCGGGTGCTGGTATTTTGAGCTTATGTTTGGTTTGTACCGCTCGTTTTGTGTGTGTTACACGAGTATGGTACTATTATAAGTGTAATGTATTTGTGGATGATCGGACCGATAGCAGGCTAATGATTGCAAGACTATCGTATCCGCGGTTTCAGGGTGAAACTGGTTGTCTTTGCGATATCTCACCTGGATACAGGTTGAGCTCGCCTTTATTATATGTTTAGATGGAACTTCGGTGAGTAAATGTTTCACTAACATGACTTTAGTGCATGTGGACCTTATAGATATGATCTAAGGTATGCAGGATTTGGTATTTTGCATGTTTTACGCTGACATACCTCCACGACCGACAAAGTTAAGTAGTAGCGTATCGGAGGGGTTCCTTGTTTGGATTTCACTTGCGAGACACTCCACGCATGAACCTTAATGACGTTGGGAGTGGAGAGATGTTATTGTATGCTAGGATTTTGGTTTTAATGATAAATTAGCTGAGAGTCAGGTGATGATTAAGGGTTAATGAATGTATATGTGCTGCGGAAAAGCACTGGAAGTGTTTCTCTCACCGCAAGTATGTGGATGAGGCAAGGTAAAGGAAATCGGATTAAGGCTTATAGCCAGGCCTTGAATAATAGGCAAATTTAGAGGAAATATATGTTTGGGGTATGATGTTCGTAACACTTTTGCTGAGATTAGGCGCCCCAATTAGGTAGACTTTCCATTTTGCCAAGATGGAAGGACATAGTGGTAGAGGTATGTTAGTAGGTTAGCGAGGTAGGATTTAGAACGTTCTGATGGTATGCCTTAGGCCGTTATATCTCGATGACCGACGATGCAAGGAAACAGTGTAACGGGAGGATTCCTTGTTTGGATTTCGCTTTGCGATACGACCCACGCCTGAAACCAAGCAAATGTCGAAAGTTGAGAGAGGTCTTGGGCACTAGGGATATAGTTAGGATAGTACTCATTTTACATGCAGGTTGGGAGTACCCAGGTGTTAGTACCACGCCGAGAAAATGAGGCCCAGTTTTTTTTAGAGATAATGTTACGTGTGTGACGTTTGCAATAGTTGTGCCGATGTGCACGAGTAAAAGCGTGTGGGCACCTTGGTAAGTTGATTTTATATATCGTCTGAGCTAGAAGGGGCGTAGTATATAAAGTTGAACAATATGCTTTGGAGCAGTTATGGGTTGGATTGAACGTCGTAGGAGGCACGTGATAACCCAATTATATAGGTGCGACAAGAGTTAGCACAGCCGAGATGGAAGATTGACGGGAATAGTCAACCGCTAGTGTACTTTCCTTTTTGAGGAAAATTCGATGTCCTGTTGTAGTAGATGAGTGGACGCCTAGAGTAGCGGATCTCCGATGGGATCGATACGTTAAAGCTGCGATTATAGGCTCATTTCCTTTATATGTGGTTATAGAAGCACTAGGTGTGATGTGACGTTGTTAGAGTTAACCTTACGACCGAGGTAGCGTTGTAGCATATGGAGATTTAGATAAGCTTGTGGTTAAGCTAGTGCATTAGAGCATACGCCTCGAGATAGGTGGGTACCATTAATAGGTACATGGTAGGGGACCATTGTGTTAGTACCCTTCGACTTTGGTGTACTAGGACGTAGTGTAATTAGTGATCCTAGGTTGGTGGTGCAGGTTATATCTGGATTTCGAGGACGAAACTCCATTGTGACGGGGGAAGTATGTAATACCTCATACTTTTATAGAGATTTAAATTACATAAGTGGGTGTAATTTGAAAATTTGAGGAATTATTGTGAATATTAATTTTGGAATTTATGAGTGTAATTTAATCAGTGAAGTTTAGTTAAGTGACTTGGATGGAGATTTCGAGTGCACGGTTGGTTTCGAAATGTCCGAGATAGTCAGAATAGAGTATTCGGGGGCAGTGTTTAGGTTTCAGGAATTTTTGGACTAGTAGGTACTCGCGATTGAGTAAACGAGTCATTTTTTGGTTTATAAGGGACAAACCCTTATTTCTCACTTATAAGGCATGAGAGAGTGAGAGAAAGGAAAGAAAAGAGAGAAAAAAGGAAAGAAAGAAAGGAAGAACAAAAAGGGAGAAGAAAAAGGGGATTCCGGGACAAACTCTGCGGGATTCGACTCGAGATCGTCAGATTTTATCCACGAGACAAGTGTTTAACTTGCTTTAATAATTTAGTGTGTTTATTTATCATATTATAGTTGGTAAGAAAATTATATGATTTTGGGTTTGGGATTCTTGGATCAAAAATGGGATTTTGGGGTATTAATCTCATGTAAATGATGTGATAACAACTCTATGTGTATTCTAAGTTAGAACCCATGTTAATGGTGGTATTTTTGGTGGAATATTGGAAGATATGTGTATTATAGAATTAAATGGATTTAGGGTTTAAATCTTGTTATATTTGATGAATCCCATGAAGTAATTGATGTGTTGGTTAAATCATAGTGTGTAGATGATTATTTTGATGGTTGATGATGTAGAAGCCATAGGACTTTTGTTGGTTGAGTGTTGGAATGAGATGGAAGTTGGAGAAGATGATGAATAGTAATACAATGTCATTTCAGAATCGATTCGGACTAGAAGAGAATCGATTCGCCTATTTGTCAAAAAATAACATTTGTAGATCTTTTCGATACGTTCGCGTGGGAGCCGACCGCATATTTTTCTGATTTTTTTTTAATTTATAATGATTTTTCTACGAAAGGTTGTCCGAGATCAAAATCGTTAGTTAGAAATCCAACCTGATATTGGGATAATTAAGGCTAAAATTGTTTGGAGATTATTTTAGGGGATTCTAAAAGTGATATTAGGGCTCCTAGATAATGGTGTTGAGGGTGAGTAAACCTTGGATCGAAAGAGGGAACCTCGGGTTAATTTGGTGTGCAATTCGGGATATGGATTTAATGAATGTATGAATAACATTCGCGGGAAGTATTCGGCAAGCATATGTAGATATATTTATGTGGTTAGAATAAATATGGGCCGATTGTAATTGAGTAAAACCTAGGATGCGATTGGGATGGAATTTAGGATACGAGCTCAAGAGAATTGCGCGGTTATCCAGTACGTCTATTGACACTATTATTATAGGTGATGCGATACCTATGGAATTAAGATAAGTTGATAGTATACTTATTTAATTATTACGAATTGGTATATTCGGGTTTATGTAAAATCCTGAAAAGTGATTAAGGTGCGAGTTATATTTTAAGTAAGAGAATACTTATGGGTTCAGTATTTTAAGTGTATGAATACCTGAATACTATTACGAATGGGAACATTCGGGTTATTGGCTATAGCTATAAGAGTCTGGCAATTATAGCCATAATATATTGGGAAGTGATATAGATTATATATACGATGTTGTTACAGTATATATAATATGATACGAATAAATATACATGTATGTGATTAGTTTATTTGTGCTCTAGAGGCCGGTTCCCACAGGCTTCCCCGGGCATAGGGATGGACAGCCATATTATATAGTTTCTCTAGTGCGATCCAGGGAGGTTGCGCGAGGTGGGTGAATCCCCTGTCTTGAGGAGCAGGGAGAGTTTATCCCCAGGTCATATTGTCCCGCATACGAGTGCGCTATTGTTATTCCACTTTCAGGAGGGAATATGAGGGCCTCCACCATTATGTATTTTTACCATGACCATGAGTGAGTCTGGCTTGGTACCGTGGTTGATTGAGTAAACCCGGATGCGAATAGACACTATGAGACTGCATCCTCGAGTTATAGCTCAGTGGGATGGTTATTATACTTATGGTTGTAATAGGTATAATTATACTTGTTGCGTATAGTATATTGCTTGTATATGAAAATGATTTGTTATATAAAGTAGACTTGTGTAACGTGAAAAGAATGAATAAGGTGCTATTCTCCTTCCGGTGGATTTATATCCGGAGTAATATAAATGTGAATCATAGGTTCTAGTGAGAACTATATATATACGAAATTTTATTATATGTGCTATATACTGAGGACCTAATGGATCTCGAATATCAATATTGTCATGTAGCAGTGTATCGGGGGGGGGGGGGTTCTTTGTTTGGATTTTGCTTCGCGAGACACCCCACGCACGAAACGTAGAGCAATGTTGGTAATGGGGAGAAGTCTAGTCCTTAGTACTCGGGTTTATGAAGACTTTTAGAAGATGGGTGAAATAGATTAGTTAGGCAGGGTAGTTAAACTAGGTTGTTTAAAAGGTATGCGTTAGGTGTGCACTATTAGAAGAGGGGTAGGATGTATCTCATGAGAGTACGACACCAATTTAAATATGAGAGATTTCATATTTTAAAATATAGCATTTATGCACTTGCTAAATATTTTCAAAACTCAGGCTCTGTCCCGTTTCTCTATTTTCCCCTCTCTTGCTATATATGTATATATATTAGGTGTCCAGATACAGTGATGCCTAGATGATGATTCTTTCGAATCAGACGTTTGGTGCAGCAGCTGTGAATGCAAGCAAGTTTACTTTATACGCTTCTATCATGGTGATCTAGATAGGAAGCATTGTAGTAACACTTGGACCGATAGCCCAATCTAATTCATTTATTCTTTTATCGCCTTTTAGTGCGGCATTCGATTTGGTTGTATTATGGTGTACCGAGTGTTCGGTTATTTTATTCATTTCAGTTTCGTATATATAAACTGCGTTAATGTTTATTTAGTTGGTTTGGATAAAAAGATTTGTTAAATAAAAATTTTGACGTCAGCCTAATAAGTTATTAGTAATTAAATTGATTTTCGACAGTGATGCTGAGAATGAATCATATGAGACTCCTTATTTAATTTGGTATAGGATTGATCACCCGCTATTTTATTAGGCGGGGTGTCACACACTGTATGCTTAAATGATTGTACATTGTGTTTAAAAATGTTGTGCAATGGTGCGGGGTATAGATTTTAATGGTGTCTTTAGCACTACCCATTTGTTTAGGACACTTACGATAAATCCAAATGAATAGAGTTGGTATAAAATATTGTCTAGTAATAAACACTAAACAAGTGTCCTTTAGTTTCCCAATCCCCCATTTGTACTAGAAAACACACACAAAGTGACTAGTTTGCATAGAACTCCCTAGTTATAAAAACCTGGTCTCTCGAGAAGATATTACGAACTTTTTTCTCAAAAGTTAATTTCATAATAAAAAAACAAAAGGAGGAAGAAGTTACTTTCCAAATTTGTCGGCGTCAAAAGAATGATTGCCTTTGAACGCAAGACATACACTTGGATCTTTGTATTGTTGTCCATCGTCTAATTCTGACGGCTAACATTATATAGCATAACAACCATTCTTGGATAAAATTTTAACATATTGAGCCTGACTTGTATTGGTTTGTTAATTTTTTAAGTGCAAGTTTTTAATCAATAACAGTTTTGTAGCATGTTTTTTTAACCACAATCCTAATTTGAGACATTGGGAAAAATAAGTCATACTCATTACTTAATACATAAGTAAGAAAAATATGATAAACACGAGAAACAATTCGCAAGGCACTACATACTAAATACCGATCTTGTAATGTTAATAGTCTTTATTATAGCAAACATTAGGACCAGCATCAAATACGTGTTGCACCCGTATCCTGTATTGATTTGTGTTTTAAGGACACGTAACATGCCTTACTATTTCTCAGTAAGTATCAAAGCACGAACAACTTCATATTGAAGCCCTAAATTTCTGCAAGTGTTGAAGAAACATTTTTCACCACAACTCTCACATCACTGTTCTTAATATCCAATTAAGAAATCATTATTCGGAATCAAAATTTTTCTTACAAATATTAATTTTAACATAATAAAATGGTTAAGATTAAAAGAAAGTACGACAATTAATCCAAGATTGTATTTAACATCAAGGTGGTGATCTTTGAAGAATGGAGACTCTCCCGAATACAGCGAATCCAATTTGAAATGGGTCAGACACAATACACGACTAGAAAAGCTGGAGCATGTTGACGAGATGCATTTTTTTTATTTCTTATAACCCGACCATGCTGAGACGTGTAAAAACTGAACAATTTGGGACGGGTTTTTGGACATGCATAGTGTTTAGTATTTTTAAAAAGTTAAGATCCGATCAAATCTTTGATAACTTAAACCATTGATTGAAAAACATATAAAAAATAAAAGGAGAACAAGAACAAGAGACGAATATGAGTAACAAAACGAGTAGACCCAACCTAACTCCTGGAACAAAAAAAGAAAACTCCAAATTTTGAACTTGTTCATTGTTCAAACAAACCCAGCTTCTGAGGATGGTTTTGCCTATAAGGTTCAAACAAACCTTATTTTCTGTAGTTCTGTTAAATGTTCAACCAAACCCTAATTTTATGTATAGGTTAGTTATATAGTTTAAATCTCTATTTTTTGTGTATAGGACTGATTCCATATTAGTCTTTATTTTACTTTCTTGTTTTGTGTCGAACCATTTCTGAATTTTTTGTTTTATGGTATGTTCTAAGGCCATCTCCAAGCCATGTGACAATATAACATAATGATTATTAGCCCAACATTTTTGGTAGAAACAGGAATAAGACAAAATGGCATATTTTTTTCTCCCATGCTTTTGGTAGGAAGAGTCGTCGGTTTCCAGTACTGAAAGCATATCTCACCGCAGCAATTGTAGCAACCATTGAGTTTGCATCTTATAAGATCTCAGGTTGAGAATTCTCATTATGCTTATTCATCAACAATTTTATGTTATAGATTCCTCGTTGATCCTTCCCCTTGTTCCCTCGAATCGATTGGTATCCAAAAGATGTTAAACTGGATATGTAAGTTATGTATCTGGGAGGTACTTCAAATAACGACTTTCGATTAATTGCACCCCGTTTTGGTCTTGCAACTATTTGAATAATAATGTAAATTCAACAAATCGAAATCTCTTCTTACTCTCAGATTTGTCACTCTAGGTGTTGTAACCCTCTCGCGCAGCATTTAGATTGTCGCGGGAGGGATTTTTATCCATCTTTCCGCGCATTTCAGCATTTTTTTAATTTATTATTTTTTTTTACCCTTCACGCGAAAGACAGATTTTCACTCAAAAGTTTTATTGTATTTTGTCATTTATTATCCTTAATGCTCTAAAATTACACTTGTCTTTTGGTCGAGCATATAGCACCGTGGCATTTCAAATGAGCAATCAATTTGGTATTTCTAAAATAACACCCTATAATCAATTGGGATCCAATCCAAGCTTCGGCTTGACTAGGCATTTCCGTCAAGCGTCGGGTTCGGGGCTCACAGGTAGACCCAGCAAGTGGGGATGGGTCAGAAATGGATTCAGTTGGATTTGGCAGGTCAGAAAGGGGTTGAGATGTTTTTATTTTTTGCCTTTGACATGAGAAACCTATTGTAAACAATCTGTTGTGATCCTATTGGCTTTCTAGACGGTGTTTAGGACACGTGGGTTTTATGAGCGTGTATGTGTTACGTGTGCTTAGTTATTTTATACGCGTGTGTTTGTGTAGTTGTATCTAGTTTATTCGTGTATTTTCCTTTAGTTGAGTGTTGTATGGGTTGGGTTTTGTTTAGGCTGAGCATGGTGGGTTTAAGACTTTGATCCTTTGGTTTGTTGGTAGCCAGGTTGATCCGGTGGCTGTTTGAAGCCTTAGGCTTCTTGTTTGTATTGTTTGAGCTTTTGCCTTTTGTTGGTAATTAAATCTTACATTTCACCCAAAAAAAATCTACCACAAACGAAGAAAAAAAAGGGGGGCAAATATTCACAAAAGTATTAAACCATCAAAGATGCAAATCTTTCATGAGAGTAATTTGTTCTTCGATACCACAATGAAATGGGTTTCGTGAGAACCATTTGATTCGAATCTCTCTTGCATACAATAGCTCCCTCACATCAATACATTCTAACCCAACAGAGCATTCGATCGAGGTGGTCATTGCGTGAAGATTGAGACGGAACAATGAGGGAGAAGATATGCGGGTGATATTTGGAGATAAGGTTTTTAGAGAAAGTACTCTCATTAACCGCAACTAACTCGCAAATAAATCATCTTAGTGGGCCAGTAAATCCATTTCAACCCGCAATCAAAACAAAATGGAACCAGACATTTTTATTTTGGGCAAACAACCGGTGGTTTCTATCGTAGGAAACCATATTGCCAGCCCTACTCACCAACTATGGCTTGCCTTCACGGCTGTATCACCGATTTATGGGTTTAGGTGAAGATGGTGGCACTTGGCTTTGTTTAGGATGTGTTTTGATTTACTTTGGGGAGTGAAGACAGAGGTTTGGGGTTTATTGAAAATTAGGAATTTGACTTGGGGAAAGTTCTGCAATTAACCTGCCAATAACAAATCTAGTGGGCCAGTAAATCCATTTCAATCCATAATCAAAATAAAATGGAACCGAACATTTTATTTTGGGCAGACAATGCGTGGTTTCCTTCGTACGAAACGATGTTCTCAGGCTTGCTTACTGGCTATGGCTTGCTTCAAGGCCTTATATCCAATTTACAATGGCACCTGGCTTTGTTTAGGGTGTGTGTTGATTTCAATTGGGGTGAAAATGGTAGTTTGGTGGTGAAAACAGTGGCTTGGGGTTTGCTGGAAATCAGGCATTTGATTTGAGGAAGGTCCCGCAATTGACCTGCATATAAACCGATTTAGTGGGCCAGTAAATCCATGTTAACCCACGATCAAAACAAAATGGAATCGAACATTTTGTTTTTGGCAGATAATGTGTGGTTTCCTTCGTAAAAAATCATATTGCCAGGCCTACTCATGGCTATGGTGGCTTGCCTTTAAAGCTCGATCATCGATTTACGAATATGGGATGGCTTTGTATATATACATATATACATGCATATATGTATATATTATTGGTATCCCTAGCTTATTCATGTCATATCTTGTATAACGTGTTGAGTATGAGTTTCATCGATGATTATATACGAAATAAGGAAAAGATTGTAACTAACTTCAGAATGATGACATACAAAATATGTAACTAACTTCAGAATGATGACATACAAAATATGACATATTATGATGTAAACTACACGTCAACGACCTAAAAATCAAGACAAATATGATTTTTAGAGAGAGAAACAAGAGATTTCTTATATTTCAAGAATGGAAGATATCCTCAAATGAGGAGGACAATAGGTATTTATATGAAAATGATTACTGGTTAATCAAGTAATAACCTAAATGATTAAAAATGACAATCACTAACAAAAGAATACCTAATTAGTCCAAACATGCTTGGACACTAATTAAAGAACAAAAGGCATAAAATACTAAAAAATAAAAGAAATAAAAGGAAAACAATAGAAAAATAACAACGGATTCCCATCACTCTCCTCCCCCTCAAAAAAAGTTCATCCACGAACTCAAAGGGGAAGGCCCTCAGAGTCGACCTCCAAAACTGTAATCAACGCATGGTCGGGAAGCTCCTCGAAGTCATCAAAATACCTCGGTGGACGATTCATCGCTAAAAGGGTCGGAGACGCGAAAGAGAGTAATCTGAAGCTCGATGTCCCACATTGCCGCAATTATAGCACCAGAATGTAGGGGGAATCAAATGTGACGTCGCGGAGGTAGCGGTGGCCGGAATAGTGGTAGAAGATGCCAACGCCGATACTATAGGAGGAGCAGAAACCAATGGAGGTGGAAGCCAAGGAGCTGGATGAGCTGCTAGTGTTGCATGATAGGCCTCAATCTTGGTAGCATACTCTACCGTCTTTAGAAAGGATGGTATCTCTCTCAATCCAAAATCACGCTAAATATATGACTGAAGTCCCAAAATATAACGGCTACTCCGCTGATCCTCAGTCTCGAGAAGCTGAGCTCTAATGCTAAGAAGCTGAAACTGATCCGTATACTGCACCACCAAAGATGTATCCTGCCGAAGGGACTGAATGCGAGTAAAGAGGTCATGCTCAAATGTCGGGGGAATGAATGAGGCATGTAGAGCAGCATTTAGGTCGAGCGAGTCCTGAATGGCAAGAAGTCCTACAGTTGTCCGGTGGTAACAAAGATCTTTCCACCAAACTCGGACGAATCCCTAAAATTTGGTGACGGGGAGGAGAACACACGAGCGGCCCTGTACCCGCTTGTAGTAAAAAACTGTCTCCATAGTAGCCAGTCAATCGATCATATCATCTGGCGAAAATCGATCGTCGAACATAGGAAATTCGGTATGTATATCGCCATAGAGACTCCAGGAAAGTAACTACAGTGCCATAGATAGGGAGTCTCTGTCCTGACGAGCATCACGGACACTCGACATAGGTGCAACATAATTAACAGGGATCGATGGCATCTGAGCAGGTGGTGGATGAGGAGGATGAATATGTGGAGGCCCTAATAGGAGGCACAAGGGGACAGCGATGGGGGTATATGCCAATCAGGTGGCCATGCTATACACAATAAAAGCACTAGCGGTCTCGTAGTGGTACGAAGCGAGGGCCATCGGTTGGGGGAGGAATCCACTCCAAGACACTGCGGTGAGTACCCCCGGCGTCGAAGGAGGAAGAGGAATCGATGTAGAGTAAAGAGAGATCATGATGTGAAGGGGTATGATGTGATGATGGAGGGGTGGTATATATGGTGGTGGGTGAAGGTGTAAGCATGGGTCAATGTGTCGGAAACCAAAAATGTCAATATTTCCATCAAAATCATATGGCTGTGCTCGATACTCAAGTGGGACAGGCGGTGCGAGTGGTCGAATATGGTTGAGATTCGGTGGTTGGTTGAGAGGGTAGGGGATTGCATTGGGACTTTGAGCAACTCGAATAGGGTTTTTTTTATAGGTTCACATTCTTGGATAAAAATAAAGGGCTTTGTGTCTTAATTTTGGTCGGGGGAATTGCAATGGGATTCGAGTTATGATCGGGTTTTACGACCGTGGTCGGGGGCAGTTAAAGGGTTGGGGCAATGCCCTGAGTAGGCCAGCAGGCCCAATTGTGTCGAATGGATGCCAATTGCCCTGTTTTTTCGTAAGGTTTTGTTTAGTTTCCTCCTGACATAGGATTTGGATATTTGTCGAGTTTTCTTGGATCGATTTGGTAAGGGTTTGTGAATTGGGTAGGGTGAGAAGATCTACAGGGTTAATAGAGTCGGACGGCACAAGATTTCTGTCAAGATTGGTCCGGTAGGGCTGCC
The DNA here is from genome assembly GCA_949130495.1 of Sambucus nigra. Classification (NCBI taxonomy): domain Eukaryota; kingdom Viridiplantae; phylum Streptophyta; class Magnoliopsida; order Dipsacales; family Adoxaceae; genus Sambucus; species Sambucus nigra. The sequence goes on along the minus strand of OX422219.1, from coordinate 376,214,093 downwards.
TGTTGAAGGTGGAACAGATTGGTGGCCTTCAAAGGGTGGGGGGACCAAGAAAAATCATGGGTATGCCTTGATCATAACCCCTTTGACGTGGATCCAGGCCCACTGGCATTTCGAATCGTTCGGCAGTAGGGTTGCTGGAAGGGGTTACCTGCCTCGACCCTTGAGGAATCGGGTCTGCTAACGGGGCTGGTGGTGCGCTGCCACAACGCTCTTGGGTCAAATCCTCTAGTTGGACCTCCTTTCTGGGCTTTTAAGGAGAAGATTCTGGCGGGACATTAGTGTTGTTGGAGTTTTGTAATTTGGAGAATTGTAGCATTAGGGTGTCAAATTGTTCTTGATTTTTTAGTGTCAATTCATCCATTCATCGTGTCAATTCTTGATTACTTTCTCTTAACTCCTAAATAATCTCATCTTTAAATCGAGTCGTCTCTTCGGGGCCATCGAAAAGTAGTGTATAATTTTGATTACCAACATACCAATACACTAATTGGGAAACGACACCTCGCTCTGATATCAATTTGGCATAAACTACACGTTAGTGGCCTAACAATCAAGACAAATATGATTTTCTAAAGAGAGAAATAAGAGGTTTCTTATATTTCAAGAATGGAAGATATCCTCAAATGTGGAGTACAATGGATATTTATATGAAAAGGATTTCTTGTTAATCAAGGAATAGCCTAAATGATTAAAAAAAATAAAAAGGCAATCATTAACAAAAGAATGCCTAATTAGGCCCAAGCATGCTTGGAGACTAATTAAAGAATAAAAGGCATAAAAGAACTAAAAAATAAAATAAATAAAAGGAAAATACCAACGAATTCCCATCATATTAGATACATAATTGCAAAGCCACTTAATATTTCAGTCTAATAAAAAACACAGACAAATATGTCAATTACTAATTCAAGAGAAGAGGTTGAATGAGGAGTAATTCAAGACCCTTAAATGTGTCCATTTTAAAGTGTGGGGTTCACGTGTGGTTCATTTGAAACAAGTGGTTTAAAAGTTTTTTTAATGAAAATACTCAACCACCTGAGAATTTTATTTTCGAGAAATTAAGAATAATGGCATTTTATGGGCGTTTAAAAAATGGAACTTTATGTATTTTGGAGTTCCTCACCTTTCCATTCCACATTTAGGACAAGCAATATTTTCATTTAACTTAGTCCCTAAAAGTCGTACCCATTTCATTTAGTCCCTAAAAGTCGTACCCATTTCACCTGGTTCCTAAAAAGTTAAAAAAAAATTAAGGACCATTCTATAAAAACATAATGAGGTTGTGCTCAACAACAACTCAACAAAACAAAACTTTTTTCCAATTATTTGGAGTCGATTACATAAATCCTATTTTTCCATTCCATTCTGTCAAGTGCAATATGTTCAGTTAAAATAAAAGTACCGATCATTTTCACAAAATTAATATTGGTTGTCCTTTATACATAACCACTAATATTTTAAGTCAAAATTAAAAAAAAAATGGTACCATATAACTAAAAATACAACAAACAAAAATATAATATATAACCACAAAATAATGCTTTTTACACTAGACTCTATTTATAACGGCGTTAAATATAAGGGATATTAGAGAGGACACATAAGAACATAGCTATTTCTAAGCGAGTTTGAGTAATTTCCCCTTGGTGTAACATGTAGAGCAATCAACTCAACCCTAAAAACCCTAAAACAGTCGTAGTGAGAACCTTTGATCAACCTATAGCATTTATTTCCGAAAAGATTGGTGTCGTCAAAATCTCTTAACACTCCTATCGACAATCTCTGCCTCCATTTGACACAAAATTTATATATTTGAAAAAGTCCCAACAACATGTATTAAAAGAGATCCATGAAGGATATTGAATTTTGAAGTTTGAAATTTAAAATTTACAATTTTGCAGTGAAATTTCTGACATATTTTTTTGTGGTAAAATTTCGCAGTGTGAAAAAATTTAGAGCGTGAAATTTCACATTTCAAAATTTAGTGAAAAATATATGTTTTCACTAATTTCACAGTGTGAATTCGCAAAGAGAAATTTGCCTAGTGAAATTTGCTTGGGAAATTTCAGTATTTGTCGACGCGTCGCCGAAGTCACATTTATGTCATCGAGTACCCACAAGAGTCACAAGGTGTTGTCTCAGTGTGTTGTCGGAGTATCATCGGAGCCACTCGAATGTCCTCGAAGCCACGGGAATGTGACTGGTGCGTCGCCTGAGTATCGCTGGAATTTCGGAGATGACGTGTCGAATATGCAATGTTTGAGGTTTATCTTAATCACCGTGACATGGAGTTAAGGTAGAGAGAGAAAGAATTAACATTAAATTTGTTACGACGAAGTGTATTTTGATTTTAGAGTCGGAGGGTTTCATTAAACATGTTTTATCCCATTGCTTTATGTTCCAAATGTTTGGCACGAGGGGTGATTTGATAAGTGACCACCTCTATTTCTAATTCTAGTTTTGTTTAAATTCGGACATAGTCCTTGTCGTCGCGGCATTCCAACTGCCACGCAAGTTTGGATGCCGCGTCAATTGGTGTGGCACGGAAAAGCCATTATTGGGGAACTAAAAGAGCATTTGTACATTTGGAAGATTCAAATTTGCACACAACATGGTTTTATATCACTAAAAATAAAGCATAGCTTACATTCATTCCGGGGAAGACGTTGGATTTTGGCCAAGCCAAGTTGGAGGTGGCCAAAAGATCATCTTGTGTCCACGAAAAGCCGATAGCGGCCCACACCTACCATCCTCCAAACTAAACACGCCTGTGTCAGGACACAATTCTCCCAACCCTTCATTTTCACCCTCAAATGAATCCTCAGAGAAATATATGCAGTTACCTTTCAACCCCGGAAAATCCCTCACCGAAACAGAGTAAGAACAATCATCACCCACAAAAAAGGCTTCATCACCCAGTGAAGACACCCATTCCCATTTTCCCCCCGCTTCATTCAGCTTGTAAACTTTGAAATTAACTTCTCCGTTAATTTCCTCAGAGTCAGACCCATACTCAGTGTAAATAAATTGAGCTTCCGCACAAATGAACTTCTCAACTAGAAATATATTACCACGTGACTTGACCAAGTACTTAAACTGGCCACCTCCAAGACCTGGAAACGAAGGCACAACTTCCTTAACGTTCATATCCAACCCAATCACCACAAGTCTTCCCTTATGATCCACCGTATAAAACTTCCCCTTTTCGTACACAACATCATCGCATTGTGTTGGATATTCGAATAAACTCCATTTCTCATCTCCTAACTTTATGAACCCCAACTTCCCTCCATGGATAGCCATTACCGCATAATCATCACCATTTTCGGTGCAGGGGCTCGTGGACAAAATAGCTTTTTTAATAAGCAAAGACTTAAACTCGCCAAATGTTGTGGCAATGTTTTTACTAACTTCAACAAACTGGAGACTATAGGCTTTACCTATCTCAGAAACCCGAAGGTTTAAAAGATTCAACGACTTTGGAAAAGCGGTGGGAATGTTTTCCGTTAATATTTTGGAGAGAGGGTTTAGAGGATGATATTTCCCGTGGGGGGTTTCCTCAACCCTAAGCAACCATATTTTAGAGGCGTTTGATAGTGGGGTTTGGTGAAGCGGTTGGAGGAAATAGATGGAGCTTTGGGAGAGAGAAAAATGGCCATGGCGGCGTGGGTTGAGGGAAGGGTTAGGAGAGATGGGAAAAGGCAGATTAAGAGGAAGTGGAGGAGTGTTTTTGAAAGTAGGGATAGAAGAACGCCATGACCTGCAGATTGAGCGGAGGCGGAGATTGTCGAGACGAGTGTTGAGGGATTTGGCGATTTTGTTTAGTAAATCTTTTGGGAGTTGAGACCACTGTGCAGTGACCGTGTCCGACATTTTTGTTTCAGTCTTACAAGAAAACCTAACGTATTTATAATACACGGTGGATATGCACGCGCTTTACCACCTTCTCACTTTGCTCAATTCACACCCTCTCCATCTTATTCGTCTTCTTTACATTAATCTCTATATCTCTATTTCTTAATACTATAAAATGCAAAATAAGATATTTATTATGCTTTACAATTAATCTATCCACGTGTCACATCACTTCACTATCTATACTATACATGAAATTATATCTCCTCTTCAACGAATCTATCCACGTGGCACTGTACTATTCTCTAATTAATGCACACCTTCTCTACCAAACGAAGAGTCAAACTTTGAATATATTCCATCTCTCCATTATGAGAAGATTTTCTCTCTCATCCATTAACTCACTTCTCCCATTCTCAGTGTCGTTCCATCTTCTCAACCCTCCATTACCCATCTATCCTCACATTATCTCCTTCCAAATCACCCACCGCCTCTCTACCTCTTTCATGATCCATCTCATTCCAAAATAAATTTTAACAACCGATCTCCCTTCGGAATGAATTTTATAGGGTTTTGGCCATACCAACTTCTCACCTCATTTTTCTTCTTGGCATCGGCTACTTCCAAAGGTACGTTTTTAATTTTTCAAAGATTTTACTTTTATCTTTTGATTTAGTCTCTACAATCCATTTTCCCCAAATCTATCTATATATTTGTGTGTATTTCTCTCAATCTTTTACATACTTTAAATAAAATATTCCTTCGTTTTTTCCTATTAGGGCAGACCAACATGAGAGAAATCAGGTAGCATGTATATTTTGTTATTTCTCCATTTATACAATCGTGCATACTGTAAGCGCAAGAACAATTTTGTTAGCATCTATCTATATTACCAGCTGTTCAGAAATAAAATTTACCATTTATACAATCTCTTCAGAAATCATCTTCGTTACCATTTATCTTTGTTTTTTCAAAGGTTTGGTAACGTCGGTGTATTAGAAAGACTTATAATTACAACTTGCATGATATATGCTTGATAAAATGCCTCATTCAGTATTTGTTTAGTTTTCATAGAAAAAAGCAAAATAAAGTTTATGGTTCAATTTCTTAAAAAAAAGTTGTAGAGAGTTTATGGTTTAATTTCTTAGTTTTCATAGAAAAAAAGCAGAACAAATTTTATGGTTTAATTTCTTAAAAAAACGTTGTTGATACCAAATTTAGCCTGCTGACATGGATCAATAAAGTGAAGACACGTGGCAGTCTACGTGGCAACAACAAACACTTTCGAGGAACTCACATGCTCCGAGGAACCATACTCTCCGAGGAACAACGAGAACCCTCCGAGGAACTCTTGAGCACCGAGAAGCTTAGGCGGTTCGAGCAACTCAGGCGGTCTGAGCTGCACCTCGAACAAAGCATTAATAGTTGGATAACCAACAGTTCAACTGATTCATTAAATGTTTATCATTCAGACGCACACGCTTAAGGGGCATTAAATGTATCACCCTTTCATATGTACCTCATTTAATGTATTACCCTTTCACATTACAGCCTCAGGGCTATAAATACATTGTACAATCCTCATTGTAAGGGATCGGGAATCGAGATCGGAATTTCTTGATAGAACTTGTAATCGAGAATTCTCAAACACTCAGGAATAAAATAGCAGTGGACGTAGGCCATTCTTATAAGGCTGAACCACTTTAAAATACTTTGTCTCATTTATTTATCTGTGATTGAATAATTAGAGTGATCTAATTTTTTACATCAACAGATTGGCGCCCATCTGTGGGAAACGACTGGTAATATCATTTTCTCACCAAAAATAATCCATCACAAATGGCTGATATTCCTGAATCCAGCAATCGCAACGTTGGAAGCCCTCCAAACCTATCTGCTCCGCCACATATTCCAGATTTGGTTGGAATAATGACAAATCTGGCTCAAGGCCAGACCGTCATGCAAGAAACAATGCGACAACTCATTCAAACTCTCCATGGCGGTGCGTCAGCCCATTCAGGACCATGAAGTATTCAAAGAAACACCCGTGCACCATCCTCATGTACTAGGCGTACCAATTCATATCGCAATGAGGAATCTGATGATTTCTCTTATCAACCTGGGCGAACTTCGTCGGTGCGAGCCACAGATACTGAACAACGTGTCACTCTCTCCCCAGAAAGGACCAGCGCATTGGAAAGATTAAGTAGGGTTTCTCCTTTCGACCGACTAGGCCCTAGGAGGAACAAAAGTCCTCTTAATGCAGCATCGAGGAGCTTTCGACGATCAACAGCCTTAAGGGAAGGATCTGCCCAGTCGCGACCAGCTGCTCGTCAGGATAGATCCCAGGAAGCCACTTCAACGTGATCAGCTGCTCGAACCAATAGGCCCGAAGAAGGAAATAATGCATGGAAAGGCTCTATTCAAAGGCTGGAGGATAGATTAGGGGAAATGGTTAAAACCAAGAACCCTCTACAACGAACCTTTGTTCGAGGAACACCTTTTGTCCAAGCCATTGTAGATTTTCCAACACCATCAAAGTTCAAAGCACCTGTTGTGACCCCCAAATATAATGGAAAGACTGACCCTGTTCTTCATATAGAACAATATCAAGCTGCTGCCGACATCTATGCTGTCCCAAACGATATGAGATGCAGGGCATTCTCGGGAACTCTTACCGGATCTGCTCAAATATGGTATAATAATCGTCCTCGGGGTAAGATCTCAACTTTCTTTCAACTGGCCGAGTTATTCATTAGAAATTTCTGCTTTGGGGCAAAGCCAGTTAAACGAGTAGCACATTTGTTAAGTGTTAGACAAAAAGCTGGTGAAAGTACCAGAGATTATATAACTCGTTTTAATAACGAGAAACTTGAAGTCATTGATTATGAGGAAAAGACAGTGATCACTACCTTGATGGGTGGGTTGTTGCCTAACAAGTTGTATTACACTTTGGCCAAAGATCCACCCACAACTATGTCAGAATTGATGGCAAAAGCGGCCAAAATCATGAATGCCGAGGAGGTTATGGCTGCGAAGAAGAATATGGATAAAGAAACCAAGGTAGAAGTCGACAAAACCAAGAAGAAAGAACATAAGAATAATGGTGGTGACAAACAATCCAAAAATAGGTCGTCATGGGAGGTATTGAAGAAATTTGATAATTACACTCCTTTGAAGGTAGATATTAACCACGTCCTGGAAGAAATTAAGAACAACGAGGAGTTAAATTGGCCAAATAAAATGAAGGCAGACCCTGACACGAGGAATAGGGAAAAATATTGCGAGTTTCACAAAGATCATGGCCATATGACCAAAAATTGCATAGCCCTTCAGAATGAGATCGAAACACTCATCCGACAAGGAAAGCTGTCAAAGTATGTTGATCGTGGAAATGAAAGAAGAAACAACGACCGAGAAAGAGAGAGGTCTAGATCTCCTCGTCGAGCAGAGGAGAACAAGAAAAGAAACCATGAAGTTGATCCAGAAGATGACCCCGGTCTTCCCAAGAGACCAAGGCAGCCAGAACGAGAGGTATTTTCAATAAGCTTTGGGTCGTTTGACTGTAATGTTATAACAGGTGGAGATGCAGGAGGAGGAGACCTTACTGCAGAGAGAAAAGCTTACCTCGGTGAGGCTCAAGCTTGCTCGTACATTCAGCGAATAAATCTAGCTGAGGAGGATCGCCCGAGAAAGGTGAACAAAGAGAAGTTGGTCATTGGGTTCTCAAAAAATGACCTCGCATGTGTTCTATATCCTCACGATGATCAACTGGTGATCAAAATGAGGATGAAGGAGGTTATGATTTCAAGAGTACTGGTCGACAATGGTAGCTCGGCAGACATCATGTTCTACTCGTGCTTCGATAGTTTAAATCTAAAGCTATCTCAAATGGAGCCTTACCACAGACCCCTCATCGGTTTTGCTGGCGAGAAATTATTTCCACTTGGGACGATCAAGTTGGATATATTCATTGGTACGTGGCCTGCTTGTCGGACAGAAAGAATACGTTTCTTCGTGATGGATAAGAATGTCCAATCATCGTACAATATCATCATGGGAAGAGTAGGATTGAAGAAGTTCGAGGTTATACCATCTACAGTGCATCAGTGCCTAAAATTTCCAACAAACTTTGGAGTAGGAGTTGTGAAAGGTGATCAGAAAGTAGCTCGGGAATGTTATTATTCATCCACCGAGCAAGAAGAATTGGAGGAATCAAAGAAAAAGACTACTACCTATCAAGTCGATGAAGGTGCAGAGATTGAAACATTGGATCCTCGAGATGAGTCGCAACTCGTGAAGGGTCAAGTGGTGGAAGCTACTGAAAACATCATTCTGGACGACGAACACCCTGAGCGAACTACTCAAGTAGGTTCGTCGTTGGAAGCCTCATTAAAACAGGAATTGATAACTTTCCTTAGAAGTAGAAGACAAACTTTTGCATGGAGTCATGAAGATATGCCTGGGATAGACCCAAACTTCTTATGTCACGAACTCAATGTGAATAAGGAGATCAAGCCTGTGAAGCAGAGAAGAAGAGTATTTAGTCCCAAGAAGAATCAAGCTATACAGGAGGAAGTTGAGAAGCTCCAGAAGGCTTGTTTCATTAAAGATGTTAAATATCCAGACTGGTTATCCAATGTGGTGATGGTAAAGAAGAAAAACAACAAGTGGAGGATGTGTGTAGACTTCACCGACCTTAACAAAGCATGCCCAAAGGATCACTTTCCACTTCCACGAATTGATCAACTAGTGGATGCTACCTCGGGACACGAGTTGCTGAGCTTTATGGATGCTTATTCTGGCTACAATCAGATCAAAATGAAACCTGAACACGGGGAGAGTACTTCTTTCATTACCCCTCGGGGAACTTATTGTTATAATGTTATGCCTTTTGGTTTGAAAAATGCAGGTGCAACATATCAGCGGCTGATGAACAAAGTCTTTGCTGAACAAATCAGTTACAATATGGAAGTTTATGTTGACGATATGCTGACGAAAAGCAAGAAAGTTGCCGATCATCTAGTTGACTTAAGTCAGACTTTTGATCAACTGGATAAATATCAAATGAAGTTGAACCCGACGAAGTGCATATTTGGAGTACGAGAAGGCATGTTTATCGGATACATTGTCAATCAGCGAGGCATTGAGGCAAATCCTGAAAAGATCAAAGCTCTATTAGGGCTGCGATCTACAACGACGAAGAAGGAAGTACAGAGTCTCACAGGACGAGTAGCAGCACTCAACAGATTTGTGTCACGAGCAACTGATAGATGTCTCCCATTCTTCAAGACACTCAGAAAGACTTTTGAGTGGAATGATGAATGCGAGAAGGCTTTTCAAGACTGGAAGAAATACTTGGGAGCACCTCCACTGTTGTCCAGGCCAGTGATGGGAGAAAAATTATACTTGTATCTTGCAGTGTCCGAGAATGCAGTTAGCTCAGCGTTGATCAGAGTGGAGAATGGAGTGCAAAAACCAATTTACTACACAAGTAAGGCCTTCCGAGGAGCAGAGATCAGATATCCAAGGCTGGAAAAGTTAGCACTGGCGCTTATTAAGGCAAGTAGGAGAATGAGGCCATACTTCCAGGCTCATACCATAGTAGTATATGCCGATATGCCATTGAGGCAAGCCCTTCACAAGCCAGAAAAATCAGGGAGATTGATGTACTGGGCAATAGAGCTCGGTGAATATGATATAGTCTATGAACCCAGATCATCGTTAAAAGGGCAAGCTGTGGCAGATTTTATAGCAGAGTTCACCTATCCTGATACCGTCGAGGAGCAAAAGTTGCTCGCTGATCAACCTGTGGATGTTACAGGATCAACAAACACTAGCTCAAACCAATTCCGATTGGTAAAAGGGCAAGTGGATGTTACAGGATCATCAAATTCGAGCTCAGACCAATTCCGATTGGTAAAAGGGCAAGAAAAGATGATCGACGAAGAGCAAGAAAAATCCGGGGAGGATGAAAGGAAGCAGGAAACATTTCACCGAGGAACTCTGACTGAGCAGAAATTTGAAGACGAGTTACCTATATGGAGGCTATATGTAGATGGCTCATCTTGCACTGCAGGATGTGGCGCGGGGATAGTTTTGAGCACTCCGGACGAGGTCGATATAGAATACGCCCTGCGTTTCCAATTCAAAGCTTCCAAAAACGAGGCTGAGTATGAGGCCATAATTGCAGGACTTAGTTTGGCAAAAATTATGGAGGCGCAGCAGGTTATTGTCTTTAGTGATTCTCAATTGATCGTAAATTAAATGTTGGGAGTATATGCAGTTAGAGGAGAATTAATGATCAGATATCATACAAAGGCAAAGGAGCTGGTGTCAGAATTTACCGCTATTCAGCTGGTCAGAATACCAAGAATGGAGAATGCGAGAGCAGATGCCCTAGATCGACTAGCATCAGCTACTCGCACCGAGCTACGATGAACAATCCCAATTGAAGTGCTGTCTGGTCGGAGTATAGATGAAGATCTGACGATGAACTTTATTACCCTTGATTTAGGACCATCTTGGATGGATCTCATCAGGGCATATATTGAAGAAGGAGAATTACCAATTGACAAGCTCGCAGCTAAGAAATTGAAGTTTAAAGATGCTCGGTATGTATTAACTAATGGTGTTTTATATAGACGAAGAATTATGGCAGGTTTGTAGAGATGTGTACATCCCTCCGAGGTGAACGAATTGATTGAAGAGATCCATGAAGGGTCCTGTGGAGCACATGTAGAAGGTCGGACGCTTTTACAAAGGGTGATGATGCAGGGATACTACTGGCCGACGATGAGGGCTGATTGTATAGCCTATGCCAAGAAATGTGACAAGTGCCAGCGCTTTTCCTCCGTCTGAAGAACTCCACAAGCATTGTTCACACCCATAACTTCCCCTTGGCCATTTGCCTTATGGGGAATTGATTTGGTTGGGCCACTACCAACGACCCGAGGAAGATTCAAATACCTCGTCGTCGCAGTAGATTATTTTACTAAGTGGTTAGAAGCTGAGCCACTCATTGATATGACGTACAAGAAGGTGTATCAATTTGTTTGGAAGAACATCATTTGTCGATATGGTCTTCCTCATGCTTTCATCACAGACGATGAAACACAATTTGATAACGAGGAGTTCGCTGCCTATTGCCATCAGTCAAACATTTTGAAGGTCCACTCAGCACCAGGCCATCCTCAAAGCAATGGATAAACTGAAGTAACAAATAGAACGCTGCTGAATGGTTTGAAGAAAAGACTGGATGATGCAAAATCGAATTGGATCAACGAGCTACAATCAGTATTCTGGGCTTACCGAACTACTCCCCGAGTAGCAACTGGAGAATCACCATATATGCTGGCATTTGGAAGTGAAGCTGTTATACCTGCCGAGTTGGGCCTCCCAACACACAGGGTACTGAATTTCAATTCCCCTGTCAGCGACTTAACGAGAAGACTGGATTTAGACATGCTAGAGGAAGTTAGAGAAGAAGCAGCCATCATAAATGCTGCATACCAGCAGCGAACAGCTTTGTTTTACAACAAGAGGGTGAAGAAATGCGACCTGAAAGAAGGAGACTATGTGCTGAAGAAAGTAATTCAAAAGCACAATAAACTGGAGGCAAATTGGCATGGACCATACTGAGTTACAGAAGTTGTTCGACCAGGAACTTACCGATTAGCAACTCTAGAGGGGGAGGAGTTTAAGAATGCATGGAACGCAGAGCACCTGCGCAAGTATTATCAGTGATGCATATTCCCATGTAATGCAGTTCCATCAATATGAATAAAATGAAGATATTCTGCCAAAGTTTTTCCTTTTATTGAGATTTTTTTGGGGAATACTAGTGCTACACACTACTCGACAAAACTCGGCAAAGATCAGACTACTCAGCAAAAATATTCCTAAAAATGCCAACCTGTTTGGCTAGAAAACAAAATATTCCTAAAAATACCAACCTCGGTTGGTTAGGAAACAAAATATTCCTAAAAATGCCAACCTGTTTGGCTAGGAAACAAATATATTCCTAAAAATGCCAACCTATTTGGCTAGGAAACAAAATATTCCTAAAAATACCAACCTCGGTTGGTTAGGAAACAAAATATTCCTAAAAATGCCAACCTGTTTGGCTAGGAAACAAATATATTCCTAAAAATGCCAACCTGTTTGGCTAGGAAACAAAATATTCCTAAAAATGCCAACTTATGTTGGTTAGGAAGTAAATATATTCTCGAAAATGCCAACTTATGTTGGTCGGGAGGTAAGTATATTCTCGAAAATGCCAACTTATGTTGGTCGGGAGGTAAAATTATTCCAGAAAGCGCCAAAGTCTACTAACTATGGCTGGTTGGGGATAAAAACCCACCAACTGTAATTGGTCGACAAGGAAAATTTACCGACCTTAGTTGGTCGGAAACATTTTATGGGAAAAATTATTTCAAAAAGACTAACTATAGCTGGTCAGGGATAAAAATCCACTAACTGTAGTTGGTCGACATGAAGAATTTAACAACCTTGGTTGGTTGGAAACATTTTTATACTTATTACTTTATTGCTAAGTTGATCGAGAAACAAAACTTTATTATTAAATGATCGAGAAACATTTTTTATACTCGTAATTATTACTAAGTTGGTCGAGAAATAAAATGATGTTTTTGCCAAATGACTATCACAAGTTCAAACTACACAATATTGTTATCTTTTTATCAGATATGCATGCACAAATATAAAGTGTTATAGACAATAGCGAAAGTCTTTCATTGAATTCAAAATGAATTACATTGATAATGAAATGAAAGTTACATTGATATTGAAATATATACTAACTATTACATCAAAAATTCCTGTTCTACTGGTCTTTTCCCCTCTGCTTTTGACACATGTTCCTCGCCAGCAGGAGGATCATTTAAAGCCAGAGGAGAATTGATGAAGTTGATATCCTTCAACATCCTGACATTCATCACGGATGGTCGATCCAAAAGATGCTCGGGATGAGATATCTCGGCTTTTGAATAAAGATTGTAGTCACCGAGATACTTTGAAATCAAGCTCCGAGGAATGGCCCGTGCAGGGATCCAACTCATATCCAATTTGTATGGTGGCACAGGTAAGTCGAGAAGCCCGGGATCATGGTAGTCCCACAGGTAATGACCCTGTTCGAGCTGCAGCACACCTAAGGCATTCAACCAGCCTTGCTTGTAGCCCTCGTTATTGGCATTCTGGATACGATCGTCTAAGTGAAAGAGAGCTTCATTGTATCCAGCCATCCAAAACTCCCTGGGCTGTTTATGGAACTGATATGTTAGTCTGTCTAGCTGCTCGTGGAGATTTTTGATGAAGATCTCTTTGTTCTCCAAGGTAGACTTCTGCGTGGAGAGCTACTCTTCCAGGTCTCTGATCTTCTTTGACATTTCAGCCAAAGCCTGGTTCTTCGCCATTAATTGGAAGGCCTGTTTCTCTAGGGCAGACTGAGTCCTTTGTTCCTCGACAGGAATCCGAGCTGCTCTTGCTCGTCCTCGAGGTGCTCTTGCTCGACCCTGAGAAGATGTGGAAGGGCCAGACCTCTTTAAGGTTTCCAACTCGTCCCTCAAGTTGGCATTCTCGACCTCTAGGAACGAGAATCCCTCATCGGTCATTGGGATTAAGGCTTTTGAAGAAGAGGCTGCAGACTTCAACTATGATAGCTCTTTCTGCAAGTTGTTGTTCTCTTGCTCTAGCAACTCGATAATTTGTCTACACTCCTCGACTTCGCCCCTCATATTTTTCTCCCTCACCTCGTAGCCAACAAAGCGCTTCTCGTACACCTTGTCAGCATTAAGTTGCTGGTACTTCTTCTCGTACCCCTCATGCAACAGGGCAGTGGATTCTTTGTATTGTAGCTGAAGGTCCTTGAGGGTTCCTTGGAGATCCTCGATCATATCATAATAGGCCACATTATTGGCCACTACTCGATCGAGGAGACACTTCAAATATTGATATGCTTCCACTGCCTGTTCTGAAGCATCTTGACCGAGGATGTCTACAACTTGTGCTGCACTCAAGTCTGTGTGACCAGCCTTAAAATATTCATTACATTATCGCAGCAGCTTTGTATCATGGGAAGATAACAACTCCATCTTGGCCAGAAACTAGCAGAGAAAGAAAAAGCAGTAATCAATAAGAATCAAGACAAAGTATGAAGATAGACAACAGTATGCAAAAAGTCCAAGTTTTATTAGATCATAAAGTTCAGAGTTACATATGCTGGGTTACAATTGATAAAAGAAAAATGTAAAGATAAACCCGAACAACTCTAAACCTTTTCCTTATCTCCCAAAACCTTCTCGGGAGGCTGGGACGAGGAAGTAGGCTGCTCGGAAGGAGTAGAAAGTTGCTTGGGGAGTGCCAGCGGTTGCTCGGAAGAAGTAACAATTTGTTCCTCGGCAGCAGGCTGGATGGTTGGGGGATGATCTCCCATCACCATAGAAGACTCTTCGGAGGCAGCTTCGTCCTCTTCTAAGTCTTCAGGAGTTGGAGGGGGACCAGGAATGTGTTGCTGGAAAAGCTCAGAAGATTCATCAACTTTCATTTCCTCGAGAGCAGCAACCCATCCATCCCTAATGTATTTGAGACTGCTATAGTCCACTCGCGACACCATAGCAGCCAACCCCTTGTTCCACCCCTTGTCCCAGCCAGCGCTGAAGGACTTCTTCACAACCATCTTCCTCTTCAATTTCTCCGAGGAGAGCTTCTCGGACAGCAGGTTATCAGCAGCTTTCAATTTGTTTTCAATCTCCTCCTTCTGCCGACCTACTTCCCTAAGTTGAGTCAGCTCCTCCTCAGCAGCCTTGAGCTTATTTTCAAGCTCCCCAGCAGTTTTGAGCTTATCTCCGAGCTCCTTATTTGCCTTCTCCAGGGCATTTATTCTCTTCTCCAACTCCTTGGAGGCATCAACAGCTCGAGCTTTCTCTTGCTCGGTGGAGGCAAGCTTTTTCTCCCAGACAGCCTTGTCAGTAGCGTATGTCTGGCGAGAATCGTCCAAAGACTTGATAGCTTCTGCCAGAGCTCCCTCCACACTGGACGAGGAGCATGAAGCTTTAATCGCTTCATCCTTCTTCAGGATTATATTAAAGCAGCTCGTCAACTGTGAAAGTAAAAAGAAAGCAAGTCAGAAACAGAAATAACAAAGGAAATATGAAAAGTTCAAAGTAATAAGACTTATAGAAGCAAGGTGACGAGCAGCTAACAAGGTGACCATGTCCCGAGTAAGGTTTTCTTCAGTACCTTGGACCTCGGGAATGATCCAGGACTTTATCAAGCTCATGGCAGAGCTCGGAGGAACAAATGTGGGAACCCCTGTTCCAGTAGTTGTGGGCTGAGTGATGGTGTCAGCCAAATTGACCGAGGAGCTCTTCTTCAGCCTCCTCGGGGGAACAGGAACATATTCAACCAAGGAAGAACCCTTGGTCGGTGATATTACAATCACCTCTCCAGGAGCAGCAAACCTGCTCGGAGCCACTGCGGGCTTCTCTACAACCTTCATGACAGCAGCCGAGGAAGGCACATCATTATTCTTTGTCCCCTCCCCTAGGACATCAACCTTACTTCTTTTTACCTCACCAGAGCCGGAGGCAGGTTTCTCAAAGAGAGTGGGAGGTCTTCTTCTCTTCATCCCTTCACTTAAAGGGATGTGAGATTCAGGCGAGGAGCTGGTGCAAGCTGGTATTGGCTCTGAATCACTTATTACTGGACGAGCAGTAAAAGAGGTAGTGTAGCTCTTGTATTGCAGCAGATATGATGCCGACCTAATATGCTCGTCAGCAACAGATTGATGCAGGCTCCAGATTAGTTTCAAATGCCTTATATTGACATCCGCTTCTTTTGGGCACTTTCTTTTACTGTCAACTGCAAATAAATAATTAGACATGGAAATATCAGTGGCACATTTTATCAAACACAAAAGAAGCATGATTTCAAAATAAATAAAATGAAATAAAAATAACCTATCCCATTGCCATAAGGTGGGCATCTGGGACCCTGGTAAACCTCATCTCCATTTAATGGAGGGTGTTGCCAATTTTTTATGACAACCCCATGATCAAAATAATCCCTATTGGCATTAGGGAGATTGATTGCTAAGGCTCTGTTTAAAAATCTAGTTTTTAAATAAAAAATATTATCATTAACTGCCCATCTATAGGAAAACATAATCTCAGGAATTCCTATGCGAGTTCCATAGATTTGATTTAATCTATGCACCCCATTAACTATTCTCCACGTGTTGGGGGCTATTCTTGCAGGAACAGCGTCAAAGTACTGACAGAATTCCAAACACAAGGGATTTGGTGGAAAAGAAAATCCACACTCAGCAATAAAAAGACTGGGGAACCAATGTCCCTCAGCCAAGCGGAAATAATCAGAAGGCTCAGAAAGCTCTTCCAGAACAACTCAGGGGGGAATGGAAAAATCAGAACGAAACTTACCAAGAGATTCAACAGGGTAAACCATGATGAATTAAAGAAATGAAGAAGAAGGAAGAAAATCTTACAGAAAAAGAGTGGATCTGATGACAACGGACGATGGAAAAGATGAATACACAGGAGAGAAAGAGACAACGGAAAACTCGAAGATAAAAATTTGAAAAGGTAGAAGACGATGGGAGTGTCAGTAAAGTTTAAATACCTTGCCTTGGGAAATGGTGAAGTAATGATTAAAAAAAGAAATAATTACGCTACTGGTGACTAGAGGAACAAAAAGGGCACGACAATCGAAGCGAGAAGAAACGATTACGCTACCGGCGGCTAAAAGGACAAAAAGTACGCAGAGATCGAAGCGGTTGTAAAAGATTAAAAAGCCTGATTCTACGAATTTGGAAAGAGAAATAAATACAAGGAAAACACTCCTAAAAATCAGGAGGACTATTTAAAGCTATCGTATTCCGAGAAAGAATGTTCCACACTCCTCAAATTTCGAACTATGAAACATTGGGGGCTTCTGTTGATACCAAATTTAGTCTGCTGACATGGATCAATTAAGTGAAGACACGTGGTAGTCTACGTGGCAACAATAAACACTTCCGAGGAACTCACACGCTCCGAGGAATCATACTCTCCGAGGAACAACAAGAACCCTCCGAGGAACTCTTGAGCACCGAGAAGCTTAGGCGGTCCGAGCAACTCAGGCGGTCCGAGCTGCACCTCGAACAAAGCATTAATAGCTGGATAACCAACAGTTCAACTGATTCATTAAATGCTTATCATTCAGACGCACACGCTTAAGGGGCATTAAATGTATCACCCTTTCATATGTACCTCATTTAATGTATTACCCTTTCACATTACAGCCTCAGGGCTATAAATACATTGTACAATCCTCATTGTAAGGGACCGGGAATCGAGACCGGAATTTCTTGATAGAACTTGTAATCGAGAATTCTCAAACACTCAGGAATAAAATAGCAGTGGACGTAGGCCATTCTTATAAGGCTGAACCACTTTAAAATTCTTTGTCTTATTTATTTATCTGTGATTGAATAATTAGAGTGATCTAATTTTTTACATCAACAAACGTTGTTGAGGGTTTATGGTTTAAGTTCTTAGAAAAGCGTTGTACTGTCATTTGAGAATTTTTTATTAGTTGCTATGTTATTGATGTATACCATAGTGTGTATATTGTTTGATACTCTCTTTTTCTCAGACGTCAGCATCCTCATACATGTTTGTGTGCTATTTTTGTGTAGTTACGGGTTTATAATGGTAGAATTATACATTTACATATTTTCTTTGCATAATTATTTCTCCCGGATCAAGATATCTCGCAAGTAAAGCCATGTCTTAGATGTTAGATTGATCAGCTAAGCTACTTCATGCTACTAATATGAACTATTTTTCTATTTTCTGCTATTTTACTGCCTCACACTCACTTTTTTAGCTTTTATTTGTTTTTTGTTGCCTCACACTCACTATATTTCTTATATGTTTACTATTGTTGATGCATTTTTTGTCAAATATATTTCTCCATTTTTTTCTTTTCAATTCTTAATTTTTTATGTTTCAGGTCGGCTGATTAATCGAGTTTCAGCGTGGGTATCTTTCTCCTCCTCTTTTTAGAGTTTTTTTTATTTACTTAAGTATTTTTTTTAGCTAAAAAACCTGACATCCAGCAATATGTTGTTTGGATATTGATTTCTGCAATATGCCTCACATATGTGTGTTGTAGAGTAGGTAAATACCGACGGTCTAGCAACTGACACTTTCGAAGCTAATTTGGAATGCCCGTTGCTGGGCAGTTCAATGCAGATGTAGAGCGGTGATTCAACGCAAGTGCGTGGGGGCTGATCGTCCTAAGAAAAAACAGAACAGGGGTTTGCCCTTACAAAACACGATAAGGAAAGGGAGTCATTTGCACACTGCTCCCTTTATCAAACATAATTCATATTGATATTATTACCATTCAGTTGATGTAAAGGTCTAAAAAGATACGGGTGAATAGGGACATAGTAGGATCATGGCGGTATAGCGTCTCCATTCTAAGGGTCCAAGAGGCAAGTAAAAAAAGTGAGGGATTTTTTTTTGTGTGTGTTTCTGACTGCATTAGTTCTTTCTTAAATGGGCCCTTGCTGTCGAAATTTTTACCCCTGAAAAGTAGCCTGATTCATCAAGAAGTTCCAACTTGGCATCTCAATTTACCAATTGCGAGCTTGCTCTTGCTACAACACCTACCTCCAATGGTGCGGCAACTGCAGAGAGTAAACTGGTTGGTGGGCTGGACAGATTGACGCTAGATAACCTATATAATAACGCATTGGTAAGAACCTACCAATGAGGGAGGTCGCATCAAATCCATTTGATGACGCTCATTGTACACAAAACACAAATTACGCTTCAAGTAACATAACACCATCACTCGGTGTCATGCAAATGGTCGGCATAGAGAATAAACAAGAAGCTTTCATAACACAACATCAGTAGCCACAATTGCCGATGATCGGCTATGATTCAACAATAATCGAGCAAGACTCGGTCTACGCTTCAAGCAACATTGCAATCGAGGGTCAACACAAAGCTATTGTAAGGCAACAACAGTAACCAGTGGTAGGCCATGATCGAGCAAATCCTTTTGGGAATCCACTCATTCAGCAGGGTATTCCACAGCCATCTCAGGGTCAAAATCCTTATTCTGGCTTAATTTAGTCAAGTTGTGGGGGATATAATGATATTTCAGGTTGAAATTGTGACCATTTGAACAGGGACAAGGCCAAAAAATTACATTTTAATACAATTTAACCAAATTGTATTACAAAGATTTCAACTTTTGATACCACTTAACATATTTTTCACCAAATGTCAAGGGATCAATTGACCCCTTATGGGCTATATATCCTTTCCCTTTACTTGAAATAAATGATCCACCCTTAGTGGTCCTGCAATTTTACCATATGTTTTGGGTAGGGACTGATTTATCCCCCCCCCCCCCCCCCAAGTTATTAGTTCATATGGAGAAGATATGTTAATGATATGTGGCTATTTCTTTGTAAAAAAAAAAGACATATCATGTGTAGAGATATATCGTATATGTAGTGATTGGTATACAATATTGACATATGTGTAGAGATATATCTATAGAACACTCATTAAGTTTAAGAAATTTTTTAAATTTCTACCAAAATTTATGTGCTCTCTACATTTTTCAAGGACTATTTTTTTGGACATTTCCTTAAGGTAAAATAATTTATCCAATATCTCATATATGTTGTTCATCACTTTAAAAATAAAGAGTATTAATTTAAATAGCGACATTGAATAAAAAGTGACAGAGAATACAAGATACATGAAAAAGAGTGTTCAAATAAAAAATTGAATGAAGAAAAGAATACGCAAATATATGTAAAATAATAATTAAAAGTGTGTCTATGGTTGTATAAGGAAATTGCAATAATTAACAAAATACACCCACATGTAATTCTTAGCAATTGCAATTCTCGAATTCTATCATATATCCTAATTCCTCTTTTTTCGCCTTTCAATGGTGATACAATAAACGTATTTGGCAATTCCTTGGGGTTAAGTCCGTCTTTACCGTATAGCCCGCGCATCGCGCAGGTTTTCATCTAATACTATTATAAAATGCTAAACAAGCATTTAGAACTCCTCATCGACGAGGCTATCCACGTATGCAAGCTGCTGTCTCCCCTTCCACGTCGGTTTGTGCATCCACGTGACAACCCATTTGCTGAACCTCTCATCATCTCTTTTTTTTTTGTGATTCATTTTCCAGCTATAGAAGGCTCCACTCCTGGTTTCTTTATTTTCAACGTCCCTTACTCTCCCATCCAATCATATTCTCACTAAGCAAAAGATAAAAAGATAAATAAACACTATCCTTTTTCAGCTCCCCTCTCTGCACGAGACCCATCATCTCCATTAGACAAATGGTTGACACTTCTTTTCTTTGATTTTCCTTCATTCTATCGGTAGTAATCATTATTTGGAATTTTGAAACTCTAATATATTTTTTATGTTTTATTTTGCAAATCTCAAAGATCATGTACACTCACTATTAAAATCTCACTCTATTTGATTTGCTTTTTTCCTTTATTTTGTGCCATATGTTTTGAGTTTCTGGATTGGTGATAGGTAGCATTTTTCTGAATTTATTTCATTCTTATTATTAGTTTTTATTTATGAATTATGAGAGGCTCACGAGTCGCCTATTTTTTCAGCAAATAAAGAGGAATTAGATCTGGATTATGGTAAGGTTTTGGTTGTTGGCCACAGGATTGTGATGGGGTTTACTCTCATTTTTTTTAGATGTTTCATATTTTCAATTAATTTTCATATATCTTTTTTATCTTTCTAGTGGGAGAAAACTCTTTTCTGTGCCTGAACACGGGTGAGAGAAATTGTTTCAATTAAAAGTAGAGAACTTACCGATTACAATGCAAAAAAAAAATATCGTGGACGGAGGGAAGAGGGATGAAAAGGTGAAAAAACAAAAAAAGAGTTGGATATGGCCTTATCTGGGTTATCAAAGCACTGTTTCACTACCAAAAAGATATATCATTTTTCTCCCATTTAGTTTGTACGATATAGTCCTTTTGGGTTTTTAAAACCCTATTTTTGGATTTCCCTTCCTTTTGTGTCATTCAGTCCTTTCGTTTTTGGATTCAATTGCTTTGATTGCAATAAAGGGGTTTTAGTTCCATTGTAGGGTATTCAATGGATTGATTGCTTTCATTTTCAGGAATCATTTTTTGTAGGTTCATTGTTTTTGGATTGCCAAAGATATTTTTTATGCTTTATTTTTTCAGATTGTACCCATTGTGTGATTATTGTGAACACACTGTCGTAAGGTCGACTGGCTCACTCACAAAATGTGTAGCCGTGACAACACTATCTTAGCTAATGTCAATATTGATAGATTTATGGATATGATATGCTGACACCTGCTATATTGAAATGAGGCTGTGAAGTATTAAGGTATTGAGCACATGTAAATAGGTGGATTGACATTTTCTTCATTTATATTTCTTTAGGAAGAAAGATATTGAAAATGAATTGTGCACATGCTGATTCCTCAATGTTAGTGAGGTGTGTTCCTTCATTTCAGTGAAATTTGGGTTTTCTGAATACACCCTTCTTTCAAGTTAAGAGTGAGTTATTTGGAAAGTCTTTTTTTAGAAAGACACTACATTTAATGTAAATAAACGGTATACTGATTTTTAAAATGCGGTTCTTAATTTGAGACTCGCTTATGAAATGAGGTTATCTACTATTGGGCACAACTTGAATTGATACAAAATTATCAGTTTGGCCGACCCTTATTGGGTTTCAAGTCATGATGGGTATGCCCATTAGACATTGTTACACAAATGGGTGACACAAAGCCGACCGTACAAGACGTGAAGCCAACCATATATAGAAAATACACAATTATAAACACGGCATGTACTTACTATGACACAACACGAACTATACACGGCTCTTAACAAATAAGGTGTGGTTGGTCAACTTTTTACGTTAGCGAATTCAATATGACACGACCCGAATACAACACGACTCCATGACAAGTCTAGCTGATTGGTCATTTTCTCCATTTATAATTCGTAAAAAAGAAAAATTTAGAGTAAAGATTGTGCAAATGCTAATCTCTATGAATAATCTTTCTGAGGTTGAGTTCGTATTTCGTAGGAGACTTCATTTTCTCAACACATACTGCAGTTATACATTGCATCTTTCGGAGTAAAAATGCTTCAAAACTCAATCCATAACGCTTTCACCTGAGGCTCTATCTCGAAATTGTGAAAGCAAGGGTAGGGGGAGTGTGTACCATCCTATTTACGGAATTTGTTTTATTTTAATCAATATTTTTTTTTTTTGAATAATGAGGGGGAAGATTTCTGTAAAAAGAAGAAAAGTTCCGGAGATGGTGAAGATCGGAGCTAGAGGGTGGGTATTTCACCTACTAGCTTGGGCAGAAATACCGATTGCAACTGAAGAAGGGTAATCTTAAGTGTACGGTGATTACATTTCTTGCGCCAATGAGTGAAATAGGTGGGAGATATTTGTGAGGGTTGAACCACCCACGTGTGGGAGGAAACCTTGGGAAAATGTGCCGGGACAGGGGATAAAGTACAAGTTCATTTGTTAGAGATAAAGAAATGATAGGATATAGGAGATGTGAGGGGGGGGGGGGGGGTAAAAGACAATAGATCTTTTCTTTTTGCAGATTACTTAATTTATATATCAATCGGAGCTTTTTTTTCACAAAATTATCAATTTCATTTGCACTATGTTTTGTTTGAGTCACTTTTGTAGTTCCGCCTATATTATAAGAAGTTTTAATTATTTTTAGCTTTAAATTTATAGGTGGTGGTGGCTGATGTGGGCCACTCGCCTCCCTACCTAGGAATTAAAATGTATAGTTCTCAATTAAACTATGTTGATCTATTCATTGTTTTTATGAACTAATAATAGCTCACTACATTTTAGTGTTTCACTCTTGATTTTGATTATATTGTTTATTATGTTTTGTGTGGCCTAGGATTTAGCATGATGGCTGTAATCACCCCCCTCTGTTTGTCATTCCCCTCAAGTAAAACAAAACACCTGCTAACTACAGTACATAAGTGATCCATAAGAATTTTCTCTGATGCTAAGAAATTTTGTTTGATTGTAAATTTTGTCAACCAATATTCATCGAGGAATAAATGGTTTATTTTGTTTAAGGACGAGTATTGACGTTTTACCACCACCACTCCCACAAGTGGCTCATGCACATGCACTTGTGATATACCTCTATGCTTAACAATTTTTCGGTAATCGTGAATATTATTAACCACGTATACATAAGTGCCTACATAATTCTCCTCTCTGTCCTCCCATTAACACATCTCCTCTCTCATCTGAAGCGTCGTCTCGGGCCAAACGAGGCTGTAAAATCTGCTCCCAGTTGTAAATTTTTTATGCTTCAACTACTAACCTACCCATTTTGTGTTCCTTTATCTACCTTAATTTATTATTACTTACCACTTATGTGTCCATCTAATTTTCTTTTACGAGGCCTCCCTTTTTTCATCTCCCTTTCATGTCAAGCACGCATCTGAATCAAACAAGAAGAAAATATCGGGAATTAAGGTATTTACCCTTTATATTATGTTCACATTTTCTCTCCCTGATTTTAACTCTCTTCTCATAGTATGTTTAATTCTAATCAGATTTTATGTACTGATTTGATATGGAGAAGCCCTAATAGATTTAAAATCTTCATTGTCTGGGAGACTTAAATGGTATGCCACCAGCTCGACTCTTTGCTACTTTGGCGTTACTTTGCCAACGAGATGCCAAATTATTAATTTCTAGAGTGGGAAATTTCTTCTGCTTGGATATATATTATACACACATCATTCCAATTACTCAGCTCAGTCTCTCAGATTCATTAACTTCGAGCTATGATTTTAGATTTCAATGATCCTTCTCATATTTTCAGATTTGATATGTTAGGGTTTTGGTTCCTCCATTTTGTTTTTTTCTGCGAATTTTGAATCTCAAAATGTAAGTATTTTTCTATTTTGTCTTTAATTGCTAACATTGATTTCACATTTGACTTCTTTAGGAGTTGAAAAGTAGCGATGACTTTGTTCAGTGACTTATGCATCATTTTGGTGTATTTAACATGGTGCATTTTTTATAAATATTTAAATGAGTTTCTTTATTTTACCTTTTTTGGCAAACTTTTTGGATGCATTATTCTACTAAATGACTTGGTTTCTACACAGATTTTATGAATTGGTTTCTCTTCAACAATGGAGGAACAAATTCTCAAAAAATCAAGCGCTTTACTTTTAAGGTATTTGTTCTTCCCATTTGTGCTATATTTTTATCGTATTCTTCAAATCATTTTAATTGTTGTTTTATATGCTTATTTCTTTATGAAAAAACAATCTAAGTTGTTTACTTTTTAGGACTAATTCATGTGTTTCTTTTTCCTTTCTGTTGAGGTTTGTGTAATTTTCTTTTTATTATTAAAATTGGCAGGACCCATATATAGTCATTTTGTATGGATGGGGATGTCTTTTTTCACCAAATGGTCAAACAATTATTTATCTTCTCTCTTTCCATTAGCTTATGTCCTCACTTTTACTTTAGTATCCCAAATGTATCGTCATTATTGAGATTCAATCATTTATTATTTTTGAGATTTCCTTAGTAAAAGATTACTTTTGCCATGTTAGAACTTTATAGATTTGAATGGATTTAGTTTATTCATTGTGGCAATAAAAATTATTCATGAATATATATCTTTTGTCTTACTTGCAGAGCACATGTTTGATGAAATATTCGCTTGAGTTTATGTTGCGAATTTGTCCTGTGTAATGCAATTTTTGTTTATACAAAAATATAATTCTATATGATCAGTGTTATTTCATTATGTTCTCACTTTACTTATGATTATAGTTGCTTTTTAGCCCATGGATATTTTTAGTTTGAGGTTTCATGTATTGTTTATATGCTTGATCAAAATGGCTCTCATTTTCAGTTACTCACAGTTAGCTGCAGAGGCAGTAGGGACTTACGACGGGGAATGATGGACGCTTGATCTTGATTTGGAACTCATAGAGATGGAAAAAGATAGATTTATCTTTGACCACAAGTGAGATAACTCAAGATAAAAGGTTATGGATTTATCTATCGTCTTAACAGAAAGCTTATGGGAGTGTTTCCATAGGCAAGGAAGTTGGAGAATTCTCTCTTGCAGATTTAAATATATACGGGAGAAAAAAAATGCCTATATTTGTTACTTAGTGTATGAGTATAGAGTTGGGTTGTCGTGTCGTATCATGTCCCATTTTATTAGGATGTCTTCATGTCGTGACTTAATTAAAGTGTCACTTTAATTACTATGTTTATTTTTATTCGGATTGTATTGTATCAGTTTTATTTGGATATTGTTCGTATTAGATGAAAAATAAAGATTTTGTGTTATTTATCACGTCTCTTTTTAATTGGATCGTGCTCGATTTTTGTAAAACAAATAAAAATTATGTACACATTGCTTATATTTTGATCGTTTGTATCGCGTTTATTTTAATTTATGTGTTCATTTTCAAAACCGTTTACCCACTTTATGGATGCTGCATAATCGAATGGCTTGGATGAATTTAATGGATCCATTTATTCGTGAAAATCTTATCGTCTCGCCCGCCGCATCACGCTCCATTTTTCAATGTTCGTTTCTTCTTCATTCCCTGCAATTAAGTCTACCTCTTCTTCTCCCTAAAATCCCAGTAGTTGGCCTTCTATCCCATCGGTACATTATAAATTGCACCCCACTCCATTGACTAAAATTTTATCTCCGCCCCTCTGAACCCAAAGTTCTCAGACTGAGGGATCCAAAGCTAATGGGTAGTGTGGCGATAGTCACGTCGTGTGCAACACGACGGCATCTGTTCGTTTGAATTCATATTTATTATCTTCATCACCACCTTGACCTTCTAAATGAAGATAAGTTTTAACTTTATTCACAAAAAGTACAAGGCTCCTTGATTACACGACTTTGTTCGACAATTTTGTGTTCCATTAAACCAAAAATTAAATTTGCAAAAAAAGCAGCTAACTTTAACTCAAAGCAAAAATATAATCTTTTGAGTCCTACAAAAACTCCTCATATACAGGTGTTGTGTTTTTGTGTGTAAAAGTGAAAACCGAGTAAGTAAAATGGTTGAAGAAATGTTCATATACAGCTTTGTGGCACGAGGAACAGTGGTACTGGTTCAGTGTACTAAGTTCACCGAAAATTTACTGTCTATTGCAAGCAACTAATTATCTTAAGAGACTCCCATCTACCAACAATAAGTTCACCTTTGTCCAGTTTTTTATCTTCTTCATATTCTCTTAGAGGGAGTTTTGTTGAAAAATTTGAGGGAAATTTTGTTATGTATGTTCCGCATATTACATCTTAGACCGCGCATCGCGCGGGCTTACAACTAGTATACTATAAAATGCAAAACAAGGTATTTATGAGCATTTAAGACTCCTCCTCATTGAGAGTGTCCACGTGGCACTCTATCTTTTATCTTTATGCAAAACAAAGCATTTAATATCCTCTTCACCTAACCTATCCACATCGAATACCCATTAAATCTATCTATATCTCTATACTGTCCACGTCAGATGCGTTGCACGTTGATTGAATTTGCCAACTTGTATAATATTATTTTACTGTCTCTAATAAGAAGATCGACACGTGTCATGCATTTAATATATTTTAACCCTCTCATTAATACTGCGGGCCACCTTGCCTCAAAAATCTGTCTCATCTATTTCCTAGGCAACCCCTCATTTCCCTTCCTCAAAGATATGTCCACGTGCCATCCGGCCCTTACCCTACTAAACTAATCCTTTCACTTTCTCTCTCTAATTCCTTTCACGTCCTTTTGTTTTCTCTCTCTATAAATCAGTCGATTTGTCTTTTCTTCACAAAACACATCATGACCACCATATACGGTTGCTACGGCTGCTGCGCTTAATATTCCCTCCTGGAACATAGCTAACGACCACCATTTTTTTAAAATCCATGGTGGTGACGTTACTTGGAAAGACGAGGTTGAACTTGAAGGATTATCCGATGGACACCGACCGGTGGTACGTGGTTGGGGCGGAGGATGCGAGGGATGTGGGGATCACTGGTGGAGGAGAGATAAGTTAGAAGTTGGAGGCATTGAAATTTCTATCAGAATGCTGCTAGGGGTTACCCTGTAAGGTTAAAATCCTGTTCAGGTGCCTTGGCCAACACTGTTAGGGTTGTAAGGTTAGAAGCCTGTTTAGGCGCCTCTCTATAATTATAAGTCTTCTTCTTTAATTTGTGATGATATGTTGGTAGCCATTTGACAAGGTATATATATGAGCAATGAGTTATGTTAATATGAATTTGATAGTACTATTTTAGAATCTGATGTATATTTTTTTCAATTTACAGTATCAATGTTTGGCTGGAAATTATTTTTAATGTGTTAGTTGGATACATTGTGTTAAAAGAATGGTATGGGCTATCCTAAATGGCATCTATTATGCTGGATAATATATTTGGTCCTGAGACAAAATGGAAAGTTGTAAAACCTTAGTTATTTAAAGTAGTGTTCCTAAATTTAGTTGCTAAAAACTCAAACTTCCAGAAAGATAGTATCTAAGTTAATATCTGAAGCTGTTAATAGTTATGGTACATGCCTATTGACTCATATATTATATTTAGATGCTTATGAATACTTTTTATTCTTAAGAACCTGCAAACGATATGATTGATCAACTTTTAAGTTATAAAGGCCATGAGGATTGCTTTGATTTATTCACATTGATCCATTAATGTACTTGGATTGTATTCTCCTTTATAATTTTTCTACACTTATTAATCTAATGTTTGAGATAATTTATGAAATTACGCTAAATTTGTTGTTTAAATATATTTGTATTATATTATTATAATACAAAATTACAAAGTCCACGGGCTATACTTTAGCCAAATCTGAAAAAAGATCTTACTTTAATTTGGACAATCCAACGCACAAAAAGGTGGGAAATATTTACTTTATCAAATTTTCCATGAATATTTTTAACAACAAAACTAACCGTTTATTCTTATTCTCACTTGATTAAATGGGTTCAGGATTAATAACTGTCTTCAAGTTAATGTAATTACCTTACGATGTTAATATCTTATCTTTATTAAATATGTACGCATGTGCGCGTTCATTCAAAGATACATAGAAATGTATAAATAGCCCGCGTTCATTCAACTATATATATATATATATATATATATATATATATATATATATAATCTTTCTAAAAAGACTTTTTCCATCTTTCTTAAATATAATATATAGGTATAAAATCTTTTTAAAAAATTATTTTATAAATATAAATTATTGTTTTTAAAACAATACTGTATTAGTAAAAATATAAATAATAATTTTTTAAAATAAAAACTATAATTTTACCTCTTTTTTCTATAAAAACATTTTTTTTTCAAAAGTTAATTTTATAAAGATAAGTATAAATTATTTTATTATATATAAAAGACTTTCTAACTTCTTTTTTTTGAATAAACAATACTCTTTTGGTAAAAATATAAAAATCAATTTTTTTAAATAAAAACCATAATTTTAGCTCTTCTTTCTATAAATTTTTTTTTTACAAAAGTTAATTTTATAAAGATAAGTATAATCTTTCTTATAAGAAATAAAATATGTATATCTATGCATATAATCTTTTTAAAAAGATTTTATCAATATTTCTTAAATATAATATATAAGTATACAATCTTTCTAAAAAGTTATTTTATAAATATAAATAATTTTTTTTTAAAATAATACTCTTTTGGTAAAAATATAAATAACAATTTTTTTTAAATAAAAACTATAGTTTTTGCTCTTTTTTCTATAAAAGCATTTATTTACAAAAGTTATTTTATAATGATAAGTATAAATTATTTTATCATATATATAAGAGTTTTTAACTTCTTTTTTTTACATAAATTGTGTTTTAAACGGTTGTTCTTATAAATATAATTATAATGTTTTTAAGAAAAAACTGTTTTTATAAAGTAGGTTTTTAATAAAAAATATACAATTTATATTATATTTAGAACGTGAACATTACTTTATAAAAACATCTTTCCTTAAATATATTTATATTTATATTTATAAAACGGCCTTTTAAAACACAATATGTGTAAAGAAATAAAGTTGAAAACTAGAGTATTTAGAAAATTACTTTATAAAAATGCCATTTTTATACATAATAAAATATTTTATGCGTATCTTTATAAAATCACGTTTTGTAAAAAAAAATATAAAAAATTGTTAACACTACAACTTTATGGAAAAAGATTATATATTTATATTTTTATTAAAATAGTATTATTTTAAAAAATAATTTATGTTTAAAAAATATTTTTTAAGATATATACATATTTGCGTGTTCTATTATTTTTGTTTTCTTAATTTCCCTTATTTCATCATTTTTTTTAAGACCTTCACCTGGGAAATTCCCAACCAATTCAGGTTATCTTTTTCTCTATATACATATACATATATGTATATGTATATGTATTTGAAGGTAGTGTTTAGGTGGGTTTTATTTTTTTTGTTTTCAATTTCAAGGATCAAGAATGATGGCCGGAACAGGGGGTGGCTGCTGGCCGGAGCAAGTAGGGGATGGAGGAGCAGAGGGCTCTATTTGGTTTGTTGATTTTTCTGCTTAGTTGCACAATAGATGTTTAAGAAATTGTGAAAGTGACAAAGTGAGGTCATTTTTTAATTAATTTGAATGTCGGTTGAAATATCATTATGTTTGGTCTTCAAAATAATTTTTTGAACATTGGTTTCGTATTTAGGTTTTTTAAAGTTAAGAAATTTGGGTTTATTTTCTTCTTTTTTGACAACTCTGTGTTACACTATTTGCATATCTCCTTTGTACTTATTTTCTTACATTTTCAGAAATTTAGAGTATGATATTGTGATTTTGTGGGTGTTGCAGTAGGGGTTGCTACAAGAAAAATTATTTATCATTTTTGTGGTTGTTTTGTAGTTATTATTTTTCATGTTTTTTTTCCAGAGAACAAAATACTCTCTCTTTTCTATGATTGATAGTAGACATGTTTTAGTTTCAAACCCAAAATACCCTATTCTTAATATTCTTATATTTTCATTCCTTTTTCTGTTCTTTGGTAGTTAATAAATCAGTGTTGAACAATATTTGTCTCTTTTTCAAAATAGTCATGTTACTCTTCCTTTATTTATGCTAAGATTTCAGCGTAATCAATTATTATTTAATTTTTGGGAATATTGGGTTATGAATGTTTAGTTTTGGTTTTACATTTGAATTTTTATTTTCAATATGAATTTTTATTTCTTATCAATCACAACTGCATCTGCCAATGGTGTAGATCAAACAAATGAAATCATTTAAGAGCAACAAGGCTATCGCCTCGCTCGCGCATCGCGCGGGTTTTCACCTAGTTACTCATAAAACAATAGTCCAAAAGTGTTCTCAAATTACACGTGGCTAATGCCCTAGAATCCCAAAAGGCAACATTCGAACAGTTGTCGCTCAAAACCGACGCCTTCTACACATTATAAACCCTCTCTCTCTCTCCTTCTTACTCTGAGAAGATGACCTATCTCTTAAAGCCAAATAGACTCATATTACTTCTCCCTCATATTACCTCTCCCTCGTATTTTCTCACCCATCCTTCACACCTCTCTTCAAGTGTAGTGCACTAATTATTTGTTAAGGTAATTAATTGTAACTTTTGAATTTTTTTCTTTCTTTCTTAGTTCTGGTATGCATTTTGTATTCTGCTTTTTAAGTTTTGGTTAGGAGAGATACACACTTACATCTTCTCCTGAGAGAACATTATGGTTATTATCGAAAAAGTGGTTTCATGCTTTTCGACGGCCATTGATCCTTGAACGGTGTTGGTAAGGTATTTTTTTGTGGGGCTTTATTTTACAGGTTCCTTAACAAGTTGTCTATGTTGATGTTTTTGAGGTTTATAAAAGGTTTCCCTCCCTATCTAGATTTTCTCTCTTCATTCCTCTAATATTTTCCTATAAATCTGATTTTGGTGGTGGACCTGTTGTGGTTTGGAGATTCCAATGAAAACGGTGCCATAACAAAACTTCAGCTCTCACGTCTAAATGGTTTATTTCTTAGCCTCTCTCTCACCCACCAGTTGGCGATTTCTGATTTGTTTTGTTGGGTTTTTGAATGGTTAGGATCATGGCTATGGGAAATTACGGATTCGCCACTTAATTTAAGTAGTGAGAGACACGAGGAACCTCGACTCTGACTACAATTTTTTTTTTTTGGAAAGTTGTAATGGGTCCAACGAGGACTGGGCATGTTAGATCTTGAAGCCGATGCTTTCGTTACACGGGTCATGTGTTTTGATATTTTTTTTTAGTTTATTTTTTAAATTTTTTTGTATATTTTGAAACATTTCAGGGGCTTCTAAAAATAGCTCAAAATGATTTTTTTTTTGGTATTTGATAGTTTTATGTAGCTTAGAAAACTGTTCAAAATTAACTCATTTTTTAAAATACCAAAAAAGTTCATTTTGAGTTGATTTTTTTGGGGATCTTTTGAAATGTTTAAAACCCATAAAAAAATATCGACAACCTGAGCTTTTCTCATGTAATGTTAATGTTGGTTTAAAGAGGAAAATTCATGATTTGGGGACGAGGATAGGTATTTTTTACACATCGAAAATACTTTGGTTAATTATTTATATTCATCTAGATTTACGACTATGATTTGTTGGAATATTTCGGTTTTTAAAGTAGCTAATTAATGGAAACCCGAATTTGACACACCCCGTAATGTGGTCCATATTAAACGTGACTAAATAATTTAACGTGTGACAAAATCTGTGGACGTTTCTACAATTTTTGCCTTGATGGAAGGCGAAAGGTCAAACAAATGAAAAGTCAATCTCGACCCTCTCTCACCTATATAACGAGGATCTCTACCTCATCTAGATCACCTCATATAACACAAACTTATATTAGTAGAGAGAGAAATTCCGAAATTGAGAATTCTATCTTATTTGAGAATTCCATTAAGCATCAAATCAAGGAGACGAAATTAGTGACTAATCTTGGAGATGTGGTGGATCAATACTAAGGAATTCTACAACCAATTTATCCATTTTATCTCCTTTTAGTCTAAAAACAAATTGTGATTACATGTGTTATTTGAGCTTTAGGTTATAACCTTTGGAATTCTGAATTCTGTAATTAATTATGTGCTCTAATTATTTATGTGTTGTTTGTATTAGAGAAATTTTTGGAATATATTTTTCCTGGAATTTTATTTTATGTTGTTCATGTATATTTCATAATGATCATTATGGTAATGTTAGTTTTTAATTTCCATAGATCATGATATCAAATAGCTTTATTTGAAGACCTTTTTGTACTGTAATTTTGAAAGAACACTTTTGGTGCTTCCCATGATGAGATTGATTCCTTTGTTTATCCAATAGTTTTATGAGTTTAATTGTAATTGCTAACGTCGATTTGAGACATTATGCACGTGACCATCACTTATGTTCTGCGGCACAACTGAAGGTTTTAATCCATCAACGACTGGTGCAAGATAGAGTCATTAACTCTTTATTCAAGGTGATATTTCTTCAAGATTTGTAGGGTTTTGCATAACTCAATGATTAATATGATGCTTTGGAGAATTGCTTCAGAGCTTTCTCCGTGATATACTTTATACAGTTATAGTAGAACATGCCAGGAGCATACATTTTTTAATTCTTACATATCCCTTCTACGTGTCAATGTGTATGGTAACGAAATGGCAATATTATATAAAGAGGTATAATGTCCAATTACAATTCATATTGTAACCTCCTCTTACAAAGCGCCCGCGCATCGCGCGGGGCTAAATCCTAGTATATATATATATATATATATATATATATATATATATATATATATATATATATATATATATATATATTACATTTTCTGCCAAATAACTCACGCCCCTTTAAATGTATTCAAGCCAAATATTTCTTTTTATCTTCCTATCAAAGCCCCTTCCGCTACCATTCCGTGCTGTGAGGTTTCATTGCATTTATGTAGAGGAGATATGGGAAGACAAATGGACAATCTCTGAATATCTCTTACAGTATAAGAACCGGAACTGATGATACTTAACACTTCATTCTCTCTCTCTCTCTCTCTCTCTCTCTCTCTTAATCTGAAATGACGAGTTTCATCACCCATTATCCCTACTACCCTTCTGTCCATTATTATATCAGATGAATTCAGGTTATTCTTCCATCTTCCCATTTATCTGTTCTACGACAAACATGAGGCGGTGGTACATATCTTGATCTTCAATTACATATGTATACATGCTCGCACACAAGTAGATATATATGTATGCATATATAACTCAAACATAATTAGATTTATATGTACGCGGAAATAAATCAGAAAAAATTGGGTACATACCTTGATCAACAATTATATATATATATATATATATATTGCTCTCTTGCCATCTTCTCGCAATCTAAAACATGAGGACTTCAAGTTGTCAGCTTTTATCTTCATTTTTTTATTTACGATTTTCTTACTTTTTTTGAATTTTTTTCTCTTCTTTCTACTCTATCTCTACCCCTACGTTTCCCTCCCCCCTATTATTATATTCGTAAAAATAGATTTTTACTCCATCAATGGAGATGACTCTGTTTTAATAACTAATGAAATGAAACTATGATTTCATATCAATAGGAGCTATTTTTTTTAGAAGCTAACACAAAAGTGTTGCACCTACAATGGCATAAAGGGTTATCAAATTTGAGATCGTGACAGTGAGCGGCTTGGGGGCGATGGATAGTGGGAAAAAATTTATGGGGGGTGTATAGATGTGAAGGGTAGGAGAGATAAAGGGAGAATATTTTTGGTGTTTATTCAGAAATGTGTGGGTGGTGATGATAGAGGCGGAGCGAGAGTGCAGTAGTGAGCCCAAAAAAGCGACAGAGCGCACCTATAATTTATCCTATAATTTATCGGCTCACCGCGAGGTGACACATGTTTGATCCGTACTCTTAAAATGCGGACTGATATGCATAAGAGAAGTACTATATATATATATATATATATATATATATATATATATATATATATATATATTCTACCATGCGGACTGGATATGTCTCACCTGGCGACGAGCCCCAAAAAGAGAGGGAGTGCCTATAATTTACCTGATATATTCTACGCTCACCGTCAGGTGACTCATGTACAGTCCGCACAAGAGCATATATATATATATATAATGCTCATGTGCGGACTAGTCCGTATTTTAAGAATGCGGACCGAACATGTGTCACCTAACGGTGCGCCGAGAAATTATAGCCTAAATTATAGGCACACTCTCTCTCTTTTCTGGGCTCACCGCCAGGTGACACATGTCCAGTTCGCATTCTTAAAATGCGAACTAGTCCGTACAAGAGCAGGACTGTATATATATATATATATATATATATATATATATATATATATATATATATATATATATATATATATATATATATATATATATATATATATGTTAGATTAAAGGAAATTTAGCATTTATAATAGTAGTTCGATCTCTATATTATATAAGATGATGCAATTGGACCATTGGGGATGATTGAATAAGCAATAAAATTTAAATTTTTGTCGCATTGTTGCTAATTTATGACGATTAATGATCTTTTTATTAAATTGAAAAATTATTTTCTTAAGTAAATAAAGTTATTTTTATTTTGTGTTGTCATTAATTTGTGTTATTGTTGCACATTTTTCTGTAAATAATGTTTTTTCTTAAAAAAGGTTTCTTATTTGGTTCATTCTTAGCATCACTGTCGAAAATCATAATTACTAGCCACCTATTAGTTAATTAACCCGATCTCAAAATTTTATCTTTCATTACACTATTGATAATGATATGCTGAAAACTAAATTAAAACATTCATACCATTAATATAATATAAGCCATCACAAAGAGTAAATAAATGAATAATTATCTTGCCGAATAAACCATCAGATACAAAATCAAAACCCAGATAATATGTCCAATAAATAGTAAATAAATCTCACTGCAAGTCTAAAATGAGAAACTTAAATGAATGAAGTCTAAATAGGGAAACATGCCCAACTGAGACACTCAAATAAAATCCTACACTAGGAATTAAAGGTAGAAGGTCTAATTAAGTCTACCCAATAAGGATGGTCTTTATAGCTTATGGGGTCCTATCCTGTCTTACGATCCTATCTCAACTTTACCTTACCCTCCCTTTTCGCTTCGTATACTCCGCTCGTTCCTTTTATTTCAAAGGAATATTCCTTTTCGGTCAATTTTCCTTTGGTATCTGCTGCTTCAGAGTCATCGAATTCCCTCCCCTATTTGAGTAAGGCCAACCACCTTTGCAAAAAGATCTCAGTTTTCATAAGGAACCTATTTCGATTTAGGAAAAAAGTTTCCAGGTCGAGAGTAGTTAAGAACTTCTTCTTGCCTTTAGATTTTTTATTTTTGTCTGCCCCATCTAAACTTCCTTTGAAGTCCCTCTTTGCTACCGTCATAGCTGAAGCGAGGTCCTTCACTTTCTCCCTCCTAAGTTCGTTCTGAACCCACAACTGCAATCCATCCATAAAGTTATAAAGCTTATATTTTTTACTTATACTACCCACTTTGAGCATCAGAGATTCGAAGCTCTTCACATACTCTATAACTGAACCCGTTAGCCTCAAACGCCTTAAGAAGCCTCTTGCTAGCCAGTGGACATTACACGATAAAAAAATATTTCTCAGCTCTTGTTTCATCTCTGGGCAATTGGTGATAGGTTTGCGTGAATAATCCGCAACTCTGGTTCTCCACCATAGTTCAACATCACCAACAAGATAGATGGATGTAATGTTCACTTTATTGGCTTCCGGTATATGAGCCAGTCTGAAATACTGTTAGACATCGAACGGGAAATTCTTTACTTCCTTGGCACTCTGAGCACCATTGATGGCCTTAGGCTCAGGGTTCCAAACCTTTGGTCTCTCCCTGCACTTTTGTCAAGAGAATGTTAAATAACGCATTCAAATAGTAAGCTGCAATCGAAGAATAAAGTCAACATTGAAAGTGTTACGTGAATTGGAACAAGATTGAAAGCTAGGAAATAGGACTCCACAAATAGCAGTATTCTAACCCTGCATTTATGGCTAAACCATGCTCTCCCGGGACCCCTTACTCTTATTCTTATGCTTATTCAACTAATCTCTCTCTCCATAGATAAGAAGAATGTTAAGGACCCATAAAATATGTTTAGAGGATAAGTCGAGAAGAAAATATACAATAGGAAAACGAATATGAATTATAGATCTTATACAGAGAAGGAGAAGTAAAAAAGATCGAAGGCTTAGCTAACAACTATTTTAGTCCCAATCTAGCTGAAACTCTATTACACTTTTTCAAAAATCGCACTGGTTTGACCAAATTCAATACTGGAGTACTATGATATTGAAAGCGCCTTTTGTCAAAGATAAAAAATGAGATTGAAATTCCACTTGACATGTTTGGATAGAAATAACATTGACATATGTCCAAATTCTACAGAATTGGCCAAATAGATTTCTCGAAGATCCCTTTCACTAATGAAGAAGGCAAGAAAAGAGAAACAAATGAGGTATCGTCAGATAGCTTTATTTTAGATTGGGATTGGACAAAGAAATAATAAAAAAAGGAATTTGTTAGCGGTTGGAGTGGATCTAGTTGATGTAACAGAGGAGCCTAGCCTAGAAAGGGCAGGGCTGTCATACGGAGGATTTTGATGACAGTGGTATTGGGGGAATCTTTACGGAGAGGTCCTTCTGCATCAGGCACTTCGAGAAAAAGAAGATGAGTCTTTTTTTCCTTCCTATGAAGAAAAAACTAGTACAACCTTGATGAAATCAGTATTTTCACAGAGGTAGCGTACAGGGGCTAGGAGATGGGAGGTTCTTTCTATAAGAAGACATGAGCTTTAATGTAGTTCGGAACAATTCATACTACGAGCCCATGTTTATGCTGTAGCAGTTTTTGGGTGAGGGCTTCAAAGGCCCCTCTTTGAGATGCGCACTGCCATTAGAGTAGAGGAAAAAGAATACCCTATGGAGTAAAGGGAAGGAATTTTTTAACTATCAGAAATGTCAATTAAGAATAAGGAGACACGGTGCACAATCAGATAGATGGACAAACAAAAGGGGCAGTCCCTTCATTTATTTGGTGGGTTACTTATCCTCGAGGTACGATGTTTGTGAAGGTGATAGATGCTACATTAGAAGTGAAGGATGCAATTCAATTCTTCTGACTGGCGCTGATGATTATCTTCTTTTATGATGGAGGTAGGACAGGCGTAGTGACGGTTCTCACTAATAACGTTGCTAACTCTTTTTTTGCTACAGGAAAGAAATAATAGTACTGGTCCCTCTCGCCAAATGGTGCCACTCATTTTGTATATATTGACTGTTAGAGGAGGGCAACACAAAAGTCATTGAATTTCATGGTCTTGTGCATGGTATGTTCCTTTAAGTACAATGAGGGAAAGGATATGCCCTGCCCCCACTAGATTTGCTTATTAGTGTTTGGCCGTGCAGTCTCTATGTGAATATGGGGCAGCATTACGCATGTTTTTTTCATCAGTGGAGTGGATGAGTTCAGCTTTTGAGAGAAAAACAGATGAGGCCAGCATGCAGACCCCACACACATGAGTAGGGGGATCGGTAAGTATACTTTAACCTGCCCCCGCCCTTGGGAGTACTCAATGTAGAGAAGCAATATGGGAATAAATTAGGCACATACCTAGCATAAAGAAAGTACCGCGCTTATTTCAAAATCCATTCCATCCCTTTCTCTTCTCCTATTCCGGTTCTATACCCACTTGCGAACTTATTCTTATTCCTTATTAAGCTTAATTAAGATCAAACAACAACCATTTCATCGATCTATCATAGATGAGGCCCATCCATTCCTTCGAAACCGAAAACCATTTCTATCGGTCGACCTAAGTACCCTATAACCTAACCTGATTCAATGGTTCATGCCGTTAGCCGTGGAATCGGTTATAGCCCAAGATAGATATTCAGATAGCCATTATGGAAAAAAGTTAGGAGCATGAATTGATCGAGGTCAATTTATCATTTATTCGTATCCGGTCAAATCATCTTCCCCAGTCAATGGAGGTAACCTTATTTTCATGATTGACCCGTGGCTAATGCCCCTTGATGAGCCTATTTATTTATAACTCCAACTAACTTTTTTTTTTCTATTTATCATGACATGCATTTCACGGCACTTGATTATTTGCTGTTCGGGGTAATGTAATAGTAGATAATCCGTCATGCTTCCTGAAATTCCTGATTACCAGTTAGTTATGATCGAGATAAAAATGTTTCCCTTATCCTCCTTAAGCAAATGCGGATCCGCGTTGCTCTGGTCAGATTTAACAAGCCATTTGTTAAAACATAATTAAACTTTCATTTTCCAACTAGATGTTAGTTCAAGGTATTAATTCATCTTAAGGAATATTAAAGGAGAAGTTTATTTGGCATCATTCATAGGCCTCAGCTTTTTCATGCACGATTAGAAGTAGGCAGTTCTAATGGTTAGCTTATTAATTCTCCAACATATCATTTTGTGTGACTCATACAAACTCTGCTTACCTAACCCTATCACTTAAAGGGTAGCTTCCACACCTATCGGTCTCGAGGTCGAAACCCCAACAATCAGTTTCTCTCCCCTTCGATTTAAGCCACCGAAGAAAAAAGGGAGAAGATTATTACCTGAGGGAAATGAGCCATGATCATGAACTGAAAAGCACAGGGTAACCAAATCGAATGAGAAGCTACAGTTTCGATTAGCTGATAAAAACCTATCGCATCATGTTCTCGAGCCGCTAGGTGTTTATTCTCTGGGAAGCAAGTCAACTCTGCCCACCCAATTCTATCTATCTCTCTTTCCTTTTACGAGTTAGATCGGAGCCGACACAAGGAATTGGTCAACGAATCCAGGTTGACATAAAGCCTGTAGAGGGGGCTTGGAGATAATTCTGAGATTAGGGATAATCCACCCATTGGCAACAGTGTTTGGGATTAAGATAGCGTGGCAGCTCAAGGGAGGCAGCTTGGCGTGGCAACTCATACTTTAGCTTGCTGATTACTTAGTCATATTGTATCTTTATTTTGTATTGGATATGAGCTATAACGATTGTAATGATGTAACGAGAATAATGAACCTGTGTGAGGTCGAACGGTACTCGCTAGAAACCAGGCTTGGCTGGGCCTGGGAGAGCTTTCATGCTCTATTGAATGACCTCACCGTGGGAAATTTAGAGGGACTTGGGTTGGAGGATTGAGAAGTAAGGCACCATTGGGGCTTGTCCTTATCATCTTAGATACACCCGGTAAAACACTAAAGGACCCTGATCGTGGAACCTCAGGCGGAGCAGCTTGGAGTTCCATCGGGCGTTGAGTCATGAACCAAACAACCCTCTAATTAATATCACATCTATTGTAGATGATGTCACTAGCCAGCTAAACAATGTCAGATATGCACTTGAGTAAACCACCGTGGTATTTGGGGCTGTCAGGTAGTTGGTGAGCCACCTCTGCAACAACAGCCCCCTGACACACAGTGGTTAGGCAAAAGGCATGTCTTGGCATTTAATGTTTATAACGTGGAGACAACTACTGCATCAGGCATTTAATGTTGTGACATAAAGTGTGAGGGTGTCTTTCATAGTCTTAAATGACTGAGTTGCCTCGGGGCTAGTGTGGGGGGCTATTTAGGACCCCAACCACCTTTAAGGAGAGGAGGTTCTTTCGAGAATCAAGAAGTTATTGCTAGAGAGAGTTATTATAAACCAGAGGGTTTCACCCACTCACCATTGTTATTAATCACGAAGCTTTTAATACTTGACAAAGAGAAAAAATGGTGTTTTGGATGTGTTTCTACCTTCCTACCAAGGTGTATCTAGGATGATTACTTCTCTCTCTCTCTAGCTGAGTTACTTTTAAAATTCCATTACTACTTTTCTGAGTTATACACGAGAGATTTGTGAGTTTAAATTGAGCTCCATCTTCATTAGGCTTGTGTTGGCATGTTCTATTACTAATCCAAAGTTTTGGGCTAATTAACTTATCATTACCATACTTAAAAGGGGTTACGCCTCCATATACATTCTAAAGTACCCTCTTACATTTGGCGACTTTGCTGGGGAGGCATTCTCCTAAATAAGGAGTATGGCGCAAGATAATGCTACTCGAAGACTCAACTTTGATGATATCCAACATAATGAAGAACAGGCCGCGAGGGAGAAAGAGGCCCTAAGGGATGGGGCTCCTCGAGTGGAGGTGCCTCCGGTTCCGACGACATTAGGCGTTCTAGGGGCGACACAACCTTCCACGAGCGCGGGGTTGGGACCCGCCCAGATGGCACTCCTCATGAGCAAATTTTATGAGTTTTTGCAAACCCCAGTAGCTTCAACTATGTTGGGAGGATTGGAGGCTAATGCTTTCGTAACACCAGGGGTAGCTCCAACGACCCCACTAGGTGCAGGTATTGCTGGAACGATCCCAGTAAGCGTACCCTCTGTTGTGAATCCAGCAGTGGGAACCTCAGGAGTTTTGACGGCACCACCGGTAACATTCGTTTCAGTTACAATGGGCACTGAGCCCGTGGTTGCCCCGGTAGCATCACCCATGGAGGAAATGAGAAAAGATATGCAAAAAGAGATGTTGAAGTTCATGCAAGCTTCCTCGCAATTCGATGGTGAGGTGGCTTCGGTTTATAACGACTTTCGAACGCCTTATCCTCAGAAATACAACGATGAGCCTTACCCGAAGGACTATATTCCCCCTATCTTTGAAAAATATACAGGGAAAGGTGGGAACCCGAAGGAGCACATTAAGCATTTTGTTGAACACTTGGGAGCACATTGCAATGATAAGAAGCTTACATTAAGGGAGTTTTCCAAATCCCTAAACGATAAGGCATACACCTGGTACTCCCATTTGACTCCCAACAACGTTTCTACGTGGGAGGAGATGCATGGATTGTTTGTTCAAAAGTTCTTTCTGGTAGAAGATGAGTTCACCTTGACCCAACTTGGCAGGGAGAAGCAAAGACCTGGGGAAGAGGTGGTGGCCTATGTTCGAAGGTTCAGGGAAAGGTCCCTTGATGTAAGGGAGGAGGCCAAAGAGTCCAAGTTATTACAGATTGGTGCTGAGGGACTGCTTCCTGAATACATCTGCCATCTTATCAATGAGACGCGCGAGGGGACTTTTGAGACATTCTTGCGAGAAACATCTCTTTGGTGGTGTGACCCAATTCGGTGGTAGAACCCATGATCTTCAGGCAACTGATGCAACCCGCAGGGGGGAGGTCTCAGTCCCCACGGGTAGGGTATGCCGAGGGGGAAAATAGGGGCAAAGCACCGAAGAGGGACAACAAAAGGAAGTTTAGAAGAGACGGAGAAGACCCACCACCGTTGCCTTGCACGATAGAAGAGGCTTTGATTTGTTATAAAGCGATGGTCTAAGGGGGAACAATTTATGAACATAAAGGCATTCCGATGGAAGAACCCGATGCTGCAACGAAGGCGGATCCTAAATATTATCAGATTCATCGGAAGATCCAGCATCCAACGGAGAACTATTTCACGCTGAGAAGAATCATTGACAAGTACATGAAGGCGGGAACGTTGCAGATCCCCCCACAAAACGTTAACAATAACCCACTACCAGCGCATAGGGTTAATCTCATGGTGGCCTGTGATGAAGAGGCGGAGAGAGAAGAAGGAGAGGAGTACGAGGAAGCTTTGGAGATTTGCACCAGGGGAATGGCTAACGTCATGTTAGCTTATGATGAAGCAAGCGCCAAGGATGTGGAAGATGTATATGATGCCGAAAGAGAAGAGGTAGACCCGACCTTAGAATATGGGGCAGTTTTAAAATCCCCAGAGTTCACTTGGTTCTTCGAACAAGTGAGGATTCCAAAGGAGAGTAGGTTAGAGATAACCCAGGCGATACTTGATATTTCAAAAAAAGAACGCGGTCCCTTCGCTGAGATGGAAGGAACCCATGGCCAGGTTAGTGAGAAAGTTTCTGTCAGAGGTAACCTTCAGTGACGCAGATAGGGCTGTAAGGTTCCCTCATAATAGGCCATTATATGTGACCGCCAGGGTCAACGGAGTTAGCTTCGCAAGGACTCTTATGGATGGGGGAGCTTCCATCAATATCACGCCAATCAACTCCTTTCACGTAGTCAATATTCCAGAAGAAAGGATGGTTCCCATGCCTTTGGTGATTTTGGGGTACGATAACCAATCTTCCAAGTCCATTGGGTACGTTAACATTGGGATTGTAATGGGAAATCTGAGTTCCCATATCAAGTTCCATGTAATAGAGAGTGAAACTTCCTATCATCTGCTAATAGGAAGGGTGTGTATGCACAACCAAGACCTAGTTCCTTCTACATATCACCAATGTGCTAAAGCGAATGTCAAGGGCACAGAGGTGACCATTAGGTCTACAAAGAGGCCCTTCGCTGTTGAAGAAGCTCACTTGGTGGACGCAGCATTTTACACAAAGTTAGAAGAAGATGTCCAGATCTTGACAAGAAGAATGGAGGGAGCATGGGTTCCCTCGATCAGAGAAAGGATGGGGCCCTTAGGCGAGCAGAAGAAGGAGGTTGCAAGAGGTACAAGGGAAATAGCCGAAGAAGTTCACCAGGTGGCCCCTCGGCCCCAAGGCATCTCGAAGCAGCTTAAAGACAGAATGAGGCCCAGAGTGGACCCGATAGAGCATGAGGTCCAATGATAGAGCATGCTGAGTCGGTTCTCAGGAGAAAAAGTGGCCGAAGCTTCTAGAGAGAAGAAGAGGAAAGCGATCACCACTACCAGCAGGCAATGCAAGAAAGTCGTTACCAAGGAAGGAAAGGTGGTGTATCAATTGTAACGGTGTGATCGGGCGGCCGAAGAAACTGAGGATGAGGTTGACCCGACATATGAATGCTTTTTGGTGGATCAACGGGGGCAGTTCATGGTGATAGACAATTCTAGCATACATCAATTCGTGGAAGAAGTCGCCAAGGAACCAGATTACATGACAAATCAACCAAAGCCACAGGCACAAGAGTTGGAGCAATTGAACCTGGCAAAAGAAGGAGAGGATCCAAGACCCATCTTCATCTCGAAGGATCTCAGTAATAAAAAATGAGAGGCCTTGGTCGAATTGATTCGGGAGTTTATAGATGTCTTCGCGTGGAAATAAATGAAAATGGAAGGGCTGGATGGGGAAGTAAGCTACCACAGGTTGAACGTAATGCCTTCATCCATTCCAGTTAAACAGGAGACAAGAACGTACAAGCCCGAGCTAGATCTGAAGATTAAAGAAGAGGTCCAGTGCCTGCTAACGGCAGGCTTCATCGTACCGATACAACACCCACTCTGGCTATCCAGTATTATCCCAGTGGGATAAAAGGATAAAAACCAGATAAAGATCTCTGTGGACTTCGGAGATTTGAATAGAGCTTGTCCTAAAGATGAGTTCCCTCTACCCTCCATCGATAGCCTGATAGATGCGACGGCTAGTCATGAGATGTATAACTTCATGGATGGGTATGTGGGGTATAATCAGATCAAGATGGACCCCTCGGACGCAGAGAAAATGACATTCAAAACGTCGTTGGGTAACTTCATGTACAGGATGATGCCGTTTGGCCTCAAGAACGCTGGGGCGACGTACCAGAGAATGATGATGGCCATCTTTCATGACTTCTTCCACAAATTTGTAGAATTCTACGTGGATGACTTGGTCATCAAATCAAAGGAGAAGGGGTTCCACCTGAGCGATTTGAGGAAGGTGTTTTCTCATTGTAGAAGGTATAAGTTGAGATGAACCCATTGAAGTGTGTTTTCGAAGTAACGAGTGGGAAATTCTTGGGCTTTGTGGTTGATCGACAAAGGGTGCAAATGGACCAGGACAAATAGCGAGCGATCTTAAAAATGCAAAGTCCTAGAACGGTGAGGGAGTTGAAGAGATTCCTCGGTAAAGTCTCCTACCTTAGGAGATTTGTGCCTGGATTGGCCGAAGTAACACACCCGCTGATGCAACTGTTGCGAAAGAGCACAAAGTTCAGGTGGGAAGAGGTTCACCAGGAGTCTTTCACTGGGTTGAAGAAACTGCTGGTTTCATCATAGACCATGGTTCCCCCACGGGGAGGAATGCCGTTGCAGTTATATCTCACATCTACCACAAGGTCCGTCGGAGCTTTGCTGGCACAGAAAATTGATGGGCAAGAACGACCAG
Source organism: Sambucus nigra (assembly GCA_949130495.1). Lineage (NCBI taxonomy): Eukaryota > Viridiplantae > Streptophyta > Magnoliopsida > Dipsacales > Adoxaceae > Sambucus > Sambucus nigra. The sequence continues at coordinate 376,169,866 of OX422219.1, read as the reverse complement.
TATACTACCTCAGTAGAATCATACATGGGCCAGAGATTAGATATAACATCTTAGAAAGGCATTGTTTAACACTAGTCTTTATGGCACAAAAACTTAGGCATTATATGCTGTCTTTTACAATTCATATTGTAACTAAATGCGATCCTATTAAGTATTTGTTGGTAAAAACTATATTGATTGGCAGGGCAGCTAGGTGGTTCCTGATCCTCTCAGAATATGACTTAAAGTGTGTAGTTCCTCGCCCAATCAAGAGACAGACGTATGCCGATGTATTGACAATCTTTCCATCAGGAACGTTTGAACCACCTAAAGAAGACATTCCAGGAGATGACCTAAAAGCCAATTATCTGGATGCAACTGAGGAGGAGTGGACAATGCAATTCGATAGATCTTCGATAAAAAAGAAGGGAGGGCAGGGGTTATTCTTTTAAAAGGAATGGAAGAGATTTGCCTTTCTTATAAGTTAGATTTCCCTTATTCCAATAATGAAGCAGAGTACGAGGAATTGGTACTAGGGTTGCTGGAGGCTCTTCGAAGGGGAATTCGTTCACTCTGCATTAAGGGTGATTCGAACTTAGTGATCCAGCAAGTAAACGGAGAATATGCGTTGAAGCACATGAACCTGGCACCATACAAAATGATCATTCAGAGACTCCTCAGCCAGTTCCATCAAACTAAGATCAAGAGACATCCCAGAACGATGAATCTCCATCCAGATGCATATGCAACTATTGCCCAGAAAATGATCATGAGGAGCGATAAAACTATCGTCATGATCCAATGAAGAACAACTCCTTCGGTGGTGCAATCAATGCTACCAATGGGGGAAGACGCGTACTGGAGGGGAGAGATTAGGAAGCAGCTGGAGTATGGCGGGGGGGAAATGGGGATAAGAGAGTTGGCCCAATATTTTACAAACCAGGGAAATCTCTACTTCAGAAACGCAGGGGGATGGTTATCAAGATGTATTAGCCCAGAAGAAGCAGAGCGAAGGTTCAAGAAAACACATGAGGAGCACTGCGAAACAACTGAGGTACCTCTTTATAGGAGAATTTAAAGAGAGTGATATTTCTGGCCTAGAATGAAGCAGGACGCGACGGAGCTACAACATAGGTGCGATAAGTGTCAATTTTTCTTTGAAGCAGCTGAATATCATTTCATTGAAACTCAGGCCGACTGGAGGCAACCCTATATCGACTTCATCCAAGATGGAGTTATCCTAATAGAAAAAATTAATACAATGGGACTAAAGCGAAGGGCCCCAAGGTTCTATATCTAGGGAGGGCAGCTCTACCGAAGAGGATACTTCAACAGACCACTGCCCTGCATCACGAAAGAAGAAGCAGCTAAGGTCCTCAAACAGGCGCACGATCCAACTCACATAGGAGGGGCCAAGTTATATGATCAGTTGACGACGTTGGGGTATTATTGGCCAACGATGGAAAAAGATTATGCCGAGTTCGTTCGAAAATATAAAGCTTGCCAACTACATGGAAACATGATCCATGCCCCATCGGTGGACTTACACTCTCTGGCAATGCCTTACCCTTTTCACACTTAGGCGTTTGACCTGGTGGGGGCAATACATCCTCCTTCGAGGGGGAAGATATGGATATTAGTTGCAACGGAGTGCTTTACAAAGTGGGCTGAGGAAATACCACTAAGAAGGGCAACAACTGGGGTGGTGAGCAACTTCATTAGAGAATACATTATTTGTCATTTTGGGATCCTAAAGGTTATTCTCTCAGATAATGGGATGCCCTTCGTCAACTCAGAAGTAACGATGCTCACGGACAAGTACTCCATTGTTCACCATACTTCAACGGTGGCATACCCAAAGGGAAACGATCAAGCCGAGGCAACTAACAAAACATTGGTTAATATTCTGGCCAAGGTGATGGAGGACTTCCCAGGATCGTAGAACGACAAGATGCCAGTTGTGTTATGGGCCTATCGAATAACCAAGAGGAAACCCACGGGGTACACTCCGTTCTCGCTTGTTTATGGGGCGAAGGCAATCCTTCAAGTGGATCTAGAAGTTTCCTCTGCCCGATACACCTTACGAAGCAGCATGCTCCCTCAGAATAGACATGTGCAGTTGGAAGCGTTAGACGAACACAGAGATAATGCAATGCAACACTTTCAAATGTACACGAAGCAGCTCTCCAAGGCATATGATAACCCTGGTAAGGCCCAGGAAGTTCGCGGAGGGAGACCTCATTTTGAAAGCAGCAGTGAAGCACATTAGGGGGCTTCCTCTATCGAAGTTTGCAACCAATTGGGAGGGACCTTTTATTATAAAAGAAGCTTATGACTTAGGCTATTGCTTAATTTCTAGGATGGAGGAAGACAAGCCATTTAAAATTAACAATAAATGGCTAAAGGTTTATCATGTGTAGACAATTAAGTTTGAACCATGATTGTAAAGAGCTGTTGTTATAAATATACAAGTTTTAGTTATGACTTGAACATAATGAAAGAGTTACAGAAATATAAAAATTTATAAAGATGTTATAACATACAGATGAATAAGAAAATATACATTTTTCATTCATTTGTAAACGATAGAGCATTACAAAATTGGGAACTACTGCCCAAGAATTACATAGAAAGAAGCAAGAGGAAGATATATATACAAGTGTTGACTAGCCTAAGAGGAACCATAGGTCTGAAGATGAGAAAAAATCTCCGGAAAGGCCTGAAGAAGCTGTAGTACAAAACTGTTGGGCATTGATGGAAACCTTCAACCTCATTTGAACTTGTGCACGTTTGATGAGGAATCTTTCTCGTTTCAGCTTGGCTAGATGCAAAGCTTCTTCGGCATCATCTAATTCCTTATCAACTTCTTCTAGAATGGGTGTTATTTCGGCCAACCTGGCTTCCTTAGCCCGTTGGTCCTGCTGATGCTTCTGCAATAATTCCCTCTGCCTAATCAGTTGCTAGCTCTTTAAAGTTTTTAAATACGATATAAGCCAGTTAAAATGAAAACCATCACGATCCAACTCCTTCAAATAGCCAAGAAATTGGTTAATGAGTGGTCTAGTAACGATCGCAGTGGGAGTGCTAGTAATTTCTGCAACAACGGTAGCCATGCCTTGCAGCCTATAACTCATGGCAGAGATATTCGAACGTAAGCAATCCATCGAGAAGGTTTCAGGATGGTGATTCGCAAGTTACTCGATCACTAGTCGATGAGTGGAAGGCATTTGGGGAGAATGTTAAAGCACCATTAAGCAGAATGCATGAGGAGCCAAATCCGACAGAGGAAGCTCGCACCCGAATTCACTCTCCGCTGCCGTACCGGTCGTGGAATCTTGGTCAACATGGCCAGAATCTTTCGAGATGGCAGGTTACCGATGAGGTGAGCCAATAGGCGAAAGAAGGAGTGTAGAGGTCTCTTGTGCAACCTGAGATAAGAAAAGTAATGAGTTTACGAAAAAAAAAACTTAACAAGTGTTTTCATTGTTAAGTCACCATTATAGGTGGAGTTTATGAAAAAACTTAACAAGCGTTTTCGTTGTTAAGTCACCGTTATAGGTGGAGTTTATGAAAAAAACTTAACAAGTGTTTTCGTTGTTAAGTCATCGTTATAGGTGGAGTTTATGAAAAATGTTAACAAGCGTTTTCGTTGTTAAGTCACCGTTATAGGTGGAGTTTATGAAAAAAAAACTTAACAAGTGTTTTCGTTGTTAAGTCACCGTTATAGGTGGAGTTTATGAAAAAACTTAACAAGCGTTTTCGTTGTTAAGTCACCGTTATAGGTGGAGTTTATGAAAAAAACTTAACAAGTGTTTTCGTTGTTAAGTCACCGTTATAGGTGGAGTTTATGAAAAAACTTAACAAGTGTTTTCGTTGTTAAGTCACCGTTATAGGGGAGTTTGCGAAAATTCTTTGACAAAAATGCATAGAATTAAGGAAAATACCTCAGTCACGACCGGGGCAAGAACGGGAGTCACCATAGCAGTCATAGGGGTAGGAACCATTGGGGGCGGGCTCATTACCTCAGAAGCCACAACGGGATCCCTGGTTGTAGAAGCCTCAACAGTAGGCAAAACTCCCTCACTAACATAGGGGACCAAAGTCAGCATGGATTATTCACTGGGAGAAGATGGTGGGATCCCAAATGAGGCCTCAACAGGGGTGGATGCAGAAAAACCACCACGGGGGGCAGAAGCAGCAACCTTAGCCGTATACGTGTGCAGACCTTCGAGCGAAGGTGGAGCAAGATTGGGAGAAAGCTGCAACATGAAGTCTAGTGTTAAAAAAAAAAAGAGGAATAAACACAGAAAAAGGGAGAAGCACCTCTAAATGTCACTTACCTCAGTTATGGTACAAAAAAGGGGAATTGTGGTCAAGGGTCTCGTTAGCTCTGTGGGAAGACAAATGTTGGCTAACAACGAGGACACTTCCACCTAAGGCATCCCAAAATCTCAAGGTTTAGCATGATAAATAAATAAAGGGGTGAAACTGACAGGATGTTATACCAAACAAACTATAGAGGAAATCATACCTCAGGCTCATTTTCTTGAGCCAAAACGATGGGCATAAGAAACTCGGGTGGAGAGGATAAACCAAAAAGGATGGGGGGAGTTGTCTCTGGTCGCGAAGAGACGCCCACAGAGTCAACAACATCACCACCCATGGAAACATCTCTGGCACGTTGAGAGCATGAACGGCGAGAATAGGTAAGCGCGGTCATGGGCGAACGAGGAGAAATCACATCGTGTGGCGAAGTACCGAAACGTCCCCCCACAAAAGGGCTCACTGGGGGGCTAGGGGGATTGGCACTTTCTTCTTCAACCTCCTGCACCAAAGTTACCAAAATGCATAAGCAAATGTACTTTTTTTTCCTTAAGCAAATGGGAAATGATAATATAACAAGTATACATACCTCAGATCTGACAGGCGAGGGGGTAGGAGATAATTGCACATCAGGAGTTTGTCTCCTCTGGGACTTGGTACCCAGAGTTTTCTTCCTCATTCCTGATGCACTAGTGCCACTATCTAGAAGAACCTTTGAAGTCTTTCTCTTCTTCGCCGTGGGCTCGGTGGGATCAACTTGGATTATGGGGAAGGTTCCCGGTGGAGGAACAACTGGAACACATCGTTGGAACTCAGAGTTTATGCGTGCCACCTCAGCTTGAACTTTCCTTCTCAACTCCTCAGCTATCTCTGCAGGCATAGGAGGAGGAACAGAGGAAATGGGGAATGCTTCCTTAGGAGTTTGAGATTTAGTCTAGGACTTGGACTTAGAAGAAGTCCCGCTCTTTGCCTTCTGCCCTGAAGGTTTATCGGTAGCAGCTTTAGTCGAAGGTGCAGCTTTCTTAGAGGCTGCTGCACTCTTGGGTTTGGGCGTAGTTATAGGGATCATGGAATAAAGGGGAGGAAGCTCAGTGGGACATGCCTTAGGGATCTTACTCATAAGGAACTCAACCCCAAGGATGGAGTTGCCCTTTAAACCCAGCTCCAACGCATAAAAGGAAAGAACTGGAGGGTACACTGGATCCCCCTCGATGAACTCTGCAATATCAGCCAATTGTTTCGGCCAGTATTGTGTAGCGAACATAGAGGACACATCCCCTTGCCTTTTGTTGCTGGGAATAGTTACTCACCCAGCCATTGCAGAACTTATTCCCCATGCAGCGGTATATGAAAACAGGGAGCAGGCCTCACTAAAATAAACCTTGGGGTTTGATAATTGAAAAACTGGTCGAGGAGCCCCCTGATCAAAACCAAATTGGCGACTGTATCAATTGGGATTGTAGTGCTCGCTAGTATATCCCCACTCGGTATAGGAAGGCAGATACTCGGAGGAGAACATAATAACCACGACCAGCGAAGGATCTTCAATATCTGCGCCTACCTCCACTAACCTGGCCTCAAGTTGGAAAAAGTCACAATTATGAACAAAGATGTCCTCTTCGTAGGGTCTCATAACAAAGTCGTCAAAACGATCAATCACACGGATCAACTCCTTTCGACCCTGTTTCTTTGATAAAGGTAGGAGCGTGGGGGCAAAATTCTTTCCCCAGAAGGAGGACGGTTGATCTTGGCCGCTACAGCAGGGAAACGAACATAAAGGAAGCTCGTCAGAAGGACACAGTTGGCAAAATTTGCCAAGTTATAGCTACCAAGTGATCGTTCCATGTCGAAGAGGGTCCTGTCGAGCCATGTATAGAAAGATCCCAGGGCGATTGCAGCTAGGGGAAGCTTGGTACCTCGGGCCAAACGAAGGGATATATTGATAAGGTCCCTTCGGGGCTGATCATTAGGTTTTCCCGGTAGAATGAAACGGGAAAGAATGACAAGGATATAAGCAGGAAGTTCCAGCAATGTACCTTGAGCAGGGGCATCTCCAGAATAACTACCTTAAGTAGAATCCTTGAAGAAATAATTGATAAGTGGGGAGAAAGTGGCTTTGTTTGATGAACCGGTGCAGCTTCGGCATATTTGGTCCAACTCCAAACGATCATCAGTCTCTTGGGCATCCAGAGCCTCATCAGTATACGACTCGTGGCCTGTTGCTTCAAGTCCCAAGATCTCACACACGTCTTCCAACGTCACCGTGAACTCACCCCACGCAGCGATGAAGGTATGGGTAGTAACGTTCCAGCGAGACACCAGAACAGGAAGGGCAACATTATTCTTGGACAGAGGGAACTCACCAAACCACTTAGCCCGTTGCAACCCAATCTTGGTGAGCGTTTCAGCATAAGAGCTCTGCATGTGGGAGTTTCACGCAGCCAACTAAGCAGGAGAACCCCCGGGCGCTTCAAACTCAATATGGGACCACGGGAAGTCCCCTCGCTCCAAACGAAATCAGAGAGTTCCCTCGGGAGGAAGAAAACCCCACTCAGTAGAAGCTTCGTCTTCATCACCCAACAATAGAGGGTCAAACTTAGAAGAAAAATGGACCCTCTTACAATCACAACAAAATCATTACCTTGTCCAAAAATAGGTGATCGACGGTAAAATCTTAGTTGTTCCTGGCGGGCAGCATCCAGGGTGGTGGCAGTGGTAGGGGTGGTAGGCGGAATACCGGTGGCAGACACGGTGGGTGATAAGCACCCAAAAGTGTATAATTTATACCCCAAATATGTGCATTTTAGTCCCTCGTTTTAATTAAAATTGGCCTTATGTTCGTATTTTATCATTTTGTAGGTCAATACGGAGTTGCGGTACAAATAATGCTAAATCAGTACAATTGCGACGCAGACGCGGTCAAAAGCTTGCATAGAAGAAATCAAAGGAGACCGCAAACTCTGGAGTCCATTCTGAGCTTGCCAAGATGTGTTTCGATGTCCCGCAACCCTAACCCGAGCGCAGACCATTCCCCGAGCCACGTGTGTGTTGAGTTTGTACCTTTATTATTTTTCTAGATTTTTATTTTTAGTCATTTTATTTTTAGGATTTATTTAGATTTATTTAGAATTTTCTAGGATTTATTTTTTATTTTTCTATTTCTTTATTTTGATTTTGATTTTTATTAGTTTTTAATTTGTAATCTTTATTTAATTTTATTTTTATTAGGATTAGTTTTTAGGAATTTATATTCTAGGTTTATTAGATTTTAATTTCTTTTATTTTAATTTTATTAGGATTATATTTTTTAGGTTTAATAGAGTTTTATTTTATTTTAGTTGAGATGTTAGTTTTTTTAATTTTATTAGATTTTTTTTAGGTCTTTAATTTTTATTTTAATTTTTTAGTTTTCATTTTATTTTATTTCATTTTATTGATTAGAATTTTTATTTTATTTTAATTTTAGTTTTTATAGATTTTATATTTTTAGGATTTTGGTTATTTTCATTTTCAATTTTTTTAAGGGTACAAACTTAAATACACACATACACTCATCTACACCCAAATATACACTCACCCACACAATACCTAACCTATACCTCACACACACCCTATCAACTACACTATTCACCATCTTCAACCTATCACCACCCCCTCTCTCTCTCCTAAATCCTCCATTAACCAAGAAACCCATCACACAACCAAAGCCTTACCCATTTCCAGCCCTCTGCTAAACCCATTACCCCCATCCCCACAACCGGACCTCCTACGACCCAAAAACCCGAGCTCGTCGGACCTGCTGACCCGTCGGAATCGCTGCGACACCCGAGAACCCAACTCCGGCGATACCTCTAGGACCCACCAACTCCGGCGATCTACTCACCTCCGGCCGAGACCTCCCAACTCCGATCCACAACAACCATACCCCTGTTCTCAACCCGCGCCCCTGACCCGCGAACGGCGATGCCATGCACTTGCTGCCAAACCCGATCCAAACGAGTGATCCGACCCTGACCCCATCTGTCCGCCTGACATCTCCGATTGCACCCGGCCAGATCAAATCCGACCGGCCCGACTACCCATCCTCGAACTCGATTGCAACTCAGCCGCTACCAAATCCCATCTTAAATCCCAAAAAAATCGGACCAAAGCTACGTGCAAATCCAAGCTCCATTTTTTTTATTTGGTCATCTTCCATTCTTAAGAACCCAAAAATCTCTCAATGATCTCACCAAATCCTCTTCAAAAATCAAGCTCGTGGAAAAAAAAAGGAACTCTCAATATAAAGACTCTCAGCAAACAAAGTAGAGATACGCAGATACAGAGAGCAACGAGAGACAGACAAAGAAAAAAAAGAAACCGCAGAGGGTACAAAGAAGTTAGAAAAAAAATTCCAAAAAAATTAGTTTCGGTTTAGAAAAAATTTGTAGGTTCAATTTTTGTTTTTAGTTTTGTAATCCAGTCTATTTTTGTGACGAGTTGGGACGCGTGTGTAATACTCCGTATTTCTGAATATTCCAAATAATTCTATTTAATTAGATTGGAGAATTAAATGAGAATATTTCGGTTTAATTTAAATTACGTAAAAGTAGTAATTTAAACAGTTTTATTTAAAAATTGTAATTATGGAATATTAATCGAGAGATAGTTACCGATTTATATTGCCTCATTATATTTACTTAATGCGAGTGGTAAATAGTTACTTAACGCGTGTAGACCGTGTTGGGGTGAGAACGAGTAATATTTGTTAAGTGACTCAAATGATAATTTAGAGGTCACCGATGAGTCCGGAAGGGTCAAATTAGTCAAAATAGTATACCCGGGGGTACTAGTTGAGTCCCGGGGTAATTTTGGACTAAACCGAGACCGTTCGGCGGCGTTTTGGTCTTTTAACATAAGAGGGTATGGAGACCTACGAAATTCAGAGTTTTATATCAGCCGTATGATAGAGGAATTAGGGTTAGAACACCCATGACAACACCAATACCATTAGAGAGAAGAGATGCACAACTTTCTAAGGCAAAAGGAATGATTGGGAAGGATTCAAAGGGATTTTTACCATCAACTTGTTAGGGAAGAAGGATTAAAGGATGAAAATCATCAATCATCAACAACAACCACGAAATCAGACCCTACTGATCATAAGGCAAGTTGTTTATTGCAAATTATAAAGTTATAATACCCATGTGTAGGGTTTTTGAATAGTGTTGTTTAAATCACTATTTTGATTGGAGAAAGATGATATTTATACATGTTGGGATAGGAATCGCATGTAGAATGATTTATCTTATGTAGAGATTTAAGATTCATATTAGACTTGATGATTTTTCGGATTAAAACCTGGATTTTGAATGATAATATGGGAAGAACACCATAACTAGGGTTTCAAGAAATTCTGGATTTTAATTCATTATTTCTTTAAAGTAATTGGAGTTTTGATGTATTTGACACGTTAGAAACTGTCCTAGTATATGTGGAAATATGTTAGGATCATTGGGTCAAAGTTTGGTGGACTATAATGGAGTTTGAAGGTTTGTTAATGGAGGAAAAATCTTAACGAAGAAGACAACTGCGTCTGACCCTGTTCGATCGATCGATCGATCTCGAACTATCGATCGATCGACTATGTCGATCGATCGAACCCAGCCGTCGATCGATCGACTCAAGCTGTTTCCCAAAAATTTTGTGTTTAATTCTTCGTTGAGTTCGGGAATGAATGAGTATGCTAGGATCTACATTATACTTATATGGTAGTGAGAATAAGACCAGTAGGTATATTGTTGAGGTCCAATAAGGCCATTGGGTGTAGGGCTTGGATTACGGACCGAGGAGAATAATCCGATTTAGTAGAGTATCGGGGATTTCGGAAATTGAGTTACGGGGCGAAGTAAATTCAATTTAAGTAATAGACCAGTAGGGTAAGAAATAACTACTGAAATTATATGTAAGGGGTAACTAGGACCCTTAGAGTTGTGTGAATACTCAAATAAATACGATTAATGAGATAAATCGTAAAGCGAATATTGTACGGTAGATATATGAGATTAAAATATTACGTACGTATATGATTAATAGGTCGGGCGTGTACCTACTGAATTATGTGATCTTTTAGGTAGAGAGATTATACCTAAATTAATTATGTTAGGGTCGATGAGACATTCCGAACTAACATAAAATTATTATAGGTTTGGGGTCGATGAGAAATGCTGAACCAAACTTTGAACTGGTGTCGCGATGAGAGAGTCCCGAACCAGAATATGTGTATATATATATTTTTAAAAATAGTTGGGGTCGATGGATAATTACGAACCAACTCTCACTTGGGGTCGATGTATCATTCCGAACCAAGAATCATTTATTTGTGTATATGAATAATTGGGGTCGATGTATCATTCCGAACCAATTCTTACTTGGGGTCGATGTATCATTCCGAACCAAGAGTCCTTTACGTGTATAAAAAGGGCAAAATAGTAATGACTGATATTTAGTATATATTGTGTGTGAAATATATATATACTTGATGATATTCTACTTCTGTGTATTAGTAGATTGATATATATTATGTATTTAAAGATACATACTGAATTGGTAAGTTAAGTAGTGAAACTTAATTACGAAATGCACCTTTAGATAGAGAAAATCTATTTAGTAATTCAAGTAGCGAAACTTAATTACACAAGTGGGAAGTCAACAATTATGAGAATTGTAGTAATTTTAGTAGTGAAACTAAATGGGAAGACTTGAAAAATAACATAGATGAAATGTTACTTGAGAATTTATTAACACACGCGAGATGTTAGTGAAACGGTTGTACTGTATGGGCGGTACTGGAACTTGGGTACAAATAAGTTCAATTGACTACTTTGGTTTTAGTTAGCTTGGGAGGTATGGCTAGATAAACTAAGTGTAGAACGTTAGGTGTGCACAAAAGATGAGGGGTGAGTAACTCAAGAGAGTGTACGAGAACCTAACATGTGTAATCAATAACCACATTTTATATTGTGATAAACGCTTGCTAAATATTTTCAAAATGTTTTGAGTACTAACTCTTGCTATAAAATATTTTCAAAACCTTTTAGGTGTCCAGCCACAGGGATGCCATGTATGATGATTCCATTCCAGAGACTCGGAGCTGTAGCACATTGGATGTTTACAGGATTTTGACTAGACGATATCTCTCATTCAGATCTAGTACAGGATCTCACACTATTCTATGTATGGATTTGTTGTCCGGTATTAGTCTCAGATGTTAGTTTCAGACTAATGGTTATTCTATTGTTGTTTGGGATTTTTAGCCGATGGTTTATTCGGTAATACTTTTGTTCTGTTGGACTTTTACTTTGTTGTTTGAATTATAGTACATGATTGTTTGTACTTTGTTCCACATGGTTGATTTATCTGTTTTAAGAAAGATAAAATTTGGCACCGGTCTAATTATACTTAGGGGATTAGTAATTAAAAAGTTTTCGACAGTGATGCTAAGAATGAACCATTTGAGAAACCTGTTTTAATTTAATAAATGCCTGATCACCCGATGTTTAATTAGGCGGGGTGTCACAGATGGTATCAGAGCCACAATTGACTCAAGGAATTATTCGTATCGTATTTCTTTCTCTTCTATTTAATTTCTTGCTGATTAATTGTGATTGTGCTGAAAATTTAATCATGTTAGGCTAAACACCCCATTCAAGGGGTGGGATGAAACACGTATGTTAATTTAATTAATTGAACAATTGTTCAATTGATGTGTTCTAGGCAAATTAAATTGGAAAAAAAATCACACATTAATTTATTTAACGAGAGTTAATAAATTAATGTTAAAAATTGATATTTGATTTTTGGATTTAACTTAGAGATAGGTTTCATTCTTGAATTTAAATATTAATCTTGTGTTTTCAATTCAAAGATCCGTACAATTTTTTTATGAATTGATCCTAGCGGGTAATTTGTAAAAAAGGGGTATGAATCTAAATTTTATATTTGTAGTGACACTTTCTGATTTAACTGCTAAAAAAATGATTTTGAATTTAGGATTGTAGCGAGAGTTAAATTTTAAATTTCAATATTATTTCGAACATATCAAACGAATAATTGGGAAATTAAATTAAATTAATTACGTTGAGTAATCCCATCTCTTGTTTCTTCTCATAGATTCTCAACTAGATTATTTTCTGATTTTTCTCAGTCATTTTAGTCGCATTAATTATCATTTCCTCCCTTGAAAACTGTTTTTAAAATATAAAAAAAATATTAAAGAAAAATTTTAAAAACACAAAAAAGATTTCTTAATAAAATTTGGAATTGCAAATTTTCACGATTACCGTTTCAAAGATAGAAATTGGATTGATACCCGAATTTACCGCGATACTGAATTTTTAACAAGTTTTGTAGGTAATTTCAGGAATTTTGATACTCGAAGTTTGACCGCAACGACATTCCAAATCCATATCTGAAGGAATACAAATTAAGAGTTATCAAATGGCCCCTATTGCAAGATGATCCCGAACCCACCATGGCTCAAGCATGTGCCTTTGATACCACTAGGAAACCCATTCCCCCTTCGTTTAATTACAATCCTAACAATAGGAATCACCTCTATTTCTCTTATAAGTACGACAACAACTCTGCTCCTGCCCAACCGCAACAACATGTTGGTGGTCCCCCTGGGTTTCCACACAACCCAAAAAGGCAACCTTGTCCTCCTGTCACGCATCAGTCTTCTCCGTACCAGCAATCGCACTTTCCATCTCCCTTTGTTCCCCACGGCGGACATTCAAACAACAATAATCAGCTTGCTCCTGTTTCCCCGCCTTCCTTTGAGTATTCACAACCGCTTAATTCTCAACGCGAGTTGGTTCCCCAACCATCTAATTCTCCTCCGCCCAATTCCTCCACCTCTTCTATCGAGAATATCCTCACTCAGTTTATGACCACTCAGACTCAAGCTCTCCAACGGCTTGGACAGCGTTTCAACCAATTCGAGTCTGAGCGAGAGAAAGGTCATTTTCCCAGTCAACCCATTGCTAACCCTAAGGGGAATGGCAAAGACTCGGCCTACGAGGTAAGTTCCACTTCCAATCCACCCAATTACCAAGCGGATATGAAAGCGGTGTCTACTCTTCGCTTGGAAAAACAAGTTGATAATGGTGTTCATGCTCCCACTGATGTGCCCCACCCGACCATACCACCTTTAGCGCCTATCCCTAAAGTTACCCCACCTTCTAAATCCCCAGCTCATACTGAGACCAATCCTCCTGAGCCCATCTCTGCTTATGTGCCCAAGGCACCCTTTCCTCATCGGTTAGCTCCCACTAAGAAAGCCCAACAATTTGATGAAATCAAGAAAGTCTTTCAGAATGTTCACATTAACATTTCCTTCCTCACCGCGATTCAACAAGTCCCCTCGTATGCCAAATTTTTGAAGGACTTGTGCACTGTTAAGCGTAGGACAAATGTTCCGCGCGATGCTTTCCTCACTGAGCAAGCTACGTCCCTTCTCCATAATAACGGTGTTGTGAAGTATAAAGACCCTGATCGTCCGACTGTCTCTTGCATGTTAGGTGATAAGTTCACTACTAGTGCTTTACTTGATCTTGGGGCTAGTGTTAATTTGTTACCTTACTCCCATTACCTTGAGTTAGGTTTACAAAATATGAAACTGTAAGGACACAAATTTCCAATTGAGTTCATATATAGTTTTGGCTCAATTCCGGAAAAAAACATTTATTCATAGGATAATATGTAATTGTAATACTCTCTAGCATATGAAGTGTTTGTTGAAAACGTAGCGGCAAAGAGTATAAAACTTCATTAAATATGCCGGTTTGCGTGCCTCGTTTCTACGTCATCAACTATAGTTCCATGCTCCCAAGGTATGAATGCAATATTATATATATAGGAGCTTGGAACAAGTTTATGGGGTGTTAGGTTTTATAAAAACCGCGTTTTGTTTTAAGAAAGAATTAATTAAAACTTTAAATAAATGTTTATAAAGTTTTCTGGGCTAAAAATGATTTTTTCAAACTTTCTGGTGGTTCGTTAGATATGTCGTTCGAACGAGTTTTTTCGTTCGAACCAGATGTTGTTCGAACGAGTTTGCCAAGGAGGTTCCAGTATAGGCCACTGACATGTCGTTCGATATGTCGTTTGAACGAACCTTGTGTTCGAACGAGATATCCAACGAGATTTTAACGAGTTCAATCTGGAACGTCGTTAGAAATCTCGTTCGAACGAGATTTCGTTCGAACGAAATGTCGTTCGAACGAGATGCCAGGCGGGAACAGTTTTTTGCAGTTTTGACCCACTTCCTCACTTGGTTTTTAACCAACTTTTTCAGTCTTTAATATGTGCGGGAAGAACTTTTTCTAATCTAACTTTTCCAATCCATTTTCATCTCTTAGAGAGAGTTTGAGAGCAAATTTGTTTCAAGGAAAATGTTCAAGTTTTGAGTGCTATTTTTCAAGAGAGAATATTTTATCACTCTAGTTTACACCCATATTGTTTATCCAAGTTCACATATATACATATCAATTGCTTGGAGTTTGGCACCAGTTTATCTCTTCCGTTTCAAAGAGAAGTTTTGGTTTGCTTCTACATCCATCAAAGAAGAAAATGTTTTTTTGCGATTCTACCCACTTGGAGAAAGGCTCCTTGCTCGGGTGACGGTGACCATATAAAGTCCCATCGGTGGATTCCGAGATCGCGGTGGTATTCCAAGGTTATCCGCTAGGAAGAGGTGCCAACAAGAAGAAGCGTCGAGGCTTGAAAGGGATCGAGTCGTGCGTTGTAAGTCTATCTGTCTTGTAATTGTAATTCCGTATCTAGTGGATTTGTGGCTAGGGCCGTCCGAGGTTGTTTCCCGTCTTGGGTTTTTCCTCGTACATCGCGGCGTAGTGTGATTGATTTATTTTATCTTGCTTAAATAACGTAGAACGCATGTTTAGAATAATTCAAGATAAAATTCGGTTTAAATCATCACACTCATTTAATTTGGGACTTATATTAAATATTGGGTATAATTTATTTAATTCAAGTCATTTATTAAAATTTGGTTTCGCCTAATTTGCTAATATTGATAAATATGACTTAGGCAAATTTCTAGGACTTGGATTAATTAAGTGGTTTAAGTGAACATATGAATTGATCAATTTTATTGAACCATCATCTTCGCTTCCGCATCGACTATTTATATAAAAGGAAATTAAGCTTTGATTTAGAAAAACTCGCACCGCACGTTTTCAAATTGGTATCAGAGCTTTGATTCAGAAAAGCTCGCACTTTCAAATTGGTATCAGAGTCGGAGCGCTAAGTTATCGCGTTAAAGATCCATTTTTCGTCTTTTTGTATTTTCTTACCTTTTAGGTGGTTCAATTTTTTATCACTCTCATATTTTTTTCTTCTCAATGGGACGTCTTAATGAAAATTTGTCCAATTTTAATGAAAATAAATTTTTTGATTTTCGAGAGGAATTAAATGGGCTTAACAAATGTAACGAAAATTTAAAGGAATTAAATTTGAGATTTGTAAAAAGAATTAAATTTCTTGAAAATGAAAATTCTTGTTTTAAAGCTCACATTGAGTCTTTGCAAATCTCCTTATCTCAAAAAGATATTTTTCGTGAAAAGTTCATGGACTTACATTCAAATTTTGATATTTTAGAAAAGTCCAAGAAAGAGAGTGAAAATCGTGAAAAGACTCTTAGGGACAAGTTTACTCATATTGAGGGAGAGCGTGTTAACCTTCTAGGAATTATTGAAAATTTAAAGAAGGAGTCCCATAATTTTGAGGAGTCTAATTTATTACTTGAGTCCGAAATTTTAAAAATGAAAAATGATTTTCAAGACTCTAGTAGTAGTTATAATGGTTCTAGCACATCATGCTCAAATTCTTCCATTGCTAAAGCTAAAACCATTGTTTGTTTTAGAGGGTCAACTTTGTCCAAGGTCTTTAAAAAGGGTCACACCTTAGGTAACATTCCTCATGTTTACACATGCTGGCATTGTGGTAGGAAAGGTCACCTTAGGTCATTTTGTTTTGATCTTAAAAGAAGTCCAAGGAAATCTTTATCTATCATTTCATTATTTCCTAATCCCCATCATGTTAAATATAAATCTATATGGGTTAGGAAATCATTATTAAATGCCCTAGATACAAGATTTGTTGATTCTCATTTACTATCACATGAAACCTCCCTTGCTAAATTTAAAGGTTGAATGTGTTAGTGTTTTATGCATACTTTAGCTTTTGTACTTCATGCTATATTCACATGCTAAATGTATGCTTGTTTAGTCATTTTCTAGTCATTACCTTATTTCATATCACATGCTAGAAATCATGACTTGTTTATCTTTTTGTATTATATTTTGTGTTTGAATTAATTGAAAAATATAAAAAGATTTTTGTTTATCATTTGTGTTTTATTTATTTCATTTAAGCTTAATGAAAAATACAAATGATTTTTTGTTTATTCTTTTGAGTATATATCTTTATTTTTGGTTAAAAATGTCAAAAACTCAAAAAGATTTTATTTTGTGTGTATTTTAGTTTGACACACTTTAAGTGGCATATACTTGTGTTTGAATCCCATCTTTTACGCTCCCATGTGGCTAGAACTTTTGGTTTAGATTGTCAATCCTTAAAATGTTCTTTACCATATTTTACGGAGTAGTTGGATTTTATGTTGTTTAAATGGATTCTATTTCTATATGCCTCTATTCACACTTGCACGAGCTCTTTTGAAATCTTAATGTCACATGTTATATTTGAGCTTTTTGAGGTGTTCTCCTCCCAATCTAGTCATCTACATATCTATGACCTAGAAGGACTAGTGCATGTCAAAATCCGTTGCATGTGAGCTTTGTGAGATAAAAAATTATATATCTAAATGTGCACGGGGAAGGGCTCCGAAAGGATGAATTAAATCCTTTGCGATAGTAAGCCACCGTTTTGAATGGACCTAAAAGAAATACGTGGTCCAAAGGCCTAAAAACAGAATATTTGGCATTAAAAAGAAAATAAATTGCCAAGGCCTATGTTTGTTTGATATATTCATTCAAAAGCTAAAGAATATATATGCTTATTGAGGGAGAATTGGATGGTATATCAACGGTTTGCACAATGTCCGTTTATCCTAGTTGTCTTTAATGTCATGACTCTATTTGGTTTGTGGAATCATCATCATGCTAGGCTTGTATGCATTGTGTATGTTTATTCATTGACTTCAATCTTTATATTGTCACATGAGGTTATATTTAAATGTGATAAAGTTTGCAATCAAATGAGAACTCCGTGAATGTTTATTAAGTGTTTGGGTCTAAATTTAATTGTTGCTAGTCCACACCCCTACACTTCCGTTTCCATATGACACATTTTTGCCATACGAGTGTGCAAACTTATTGTATTTTGTGTCATGTGTGTGTTTATATCTATATATATATGCAAGTACTTATTGGTCTATTTATAGTATATATATATATATATATATATATATATATATATATGATATTTGTTTGTCTTTGCCTTGCTTTTATTGCCCATATGCTTTAATGTCTTAACACTTTAAGCTTCAACGTGTTTCTTAGTTCTTTATCCTTTGCCTATTCCTGAACAAAAAGGGGGAGAATGATGATAGGGAGAGAAATGGTATCTAATCCTATTATTATCGTATCTTAGTTTGGGGGAGATTTATCTTAGGGGGAGATGTCTTTCTAAGTAGGTCATGTGTTTGATAAAGGGGAGAATTAATTTAGGGGGAGTAATTAATTAAAATTGCATTTAATACTTTGATATTCCCTATGCATTTGATGAGTCTGCTTAAGTGTGCAGGATTTCTTCTAAAGCGGCATTGTTTAATGGCAAAGCGTTTGATCCTTAGGTTGAGTCAAGTTTGGGTGGGTTATGTTTTGAGTCTAGTGAGCTTGACGGCCCTTTAGGACTTTTGTTTGGTTTTTATCCCGGAATAGCCAAAGGGGGAGATTTGTAAGGACACAAATTTCCAATTGAGTCCATATATAGTTTTGGCTCAATTCCGGACAAAAGCATATATTCATAGGATAGTATGTAATTGCAATACTCTCAAGCCTATGAAGTGTTTGTTGAAGACATAGAGGCAAAGAGTATAAAGCTTCATCAAATATGCCGGTTTGCGTGCCTCGTTTCTATGTCATCAACTATAGTTCCATGCTCCCAAGGTATGAATGCAATATTATATATATAGGAGCTTGGAACAAGTTTATTGGGTGTTAGGTTTTATAAAAATTGCGTTTTGTTTTAAGAAAGAATTAATTAAAACTTTAAATAAATGTTTATAAAGTTTTCTGGGCTAAAAATGAATTTTTCAAACTTTCTGGTGGTTCGTTAGATATGTCGTTCGAACGAGTTTTTTCGTTCGAATCAGATGTTGTTCGAACGAGTTTGCCAACGAGGTTCCAGTATAGGCCACTGACATGTCGTTCGAACGAACCTTGTGTTCGAACGAGATATCCAATAAAAACGAACCTTGTGTTCGAACGAAATGTCGTTCGAACGAGATGCCAGGCGGGAACAGTTTTTGGCAGTTTTTTTTGGCAGTTTTGCACCCACTTCCCCACTTGGTTTTTAACCAACTTTTTCAGTCTTTAATATATGCGGGAAGATCATTTTCTAATCTAACTTTTCCAATCCATTTTCATCTCTTAGAGAGAGTTTGAGAGAAAATTTGTTTCAAGGAAAATGTTCAAGTTTTGAGTGCTATTTTTCAAGAGAAAATATTTTATCACTCTAGTTTACACCCATATTGTTTATCCAAGTTCACATATATACATATCAATTGCTTGGAGTTTGACACCGGTTTATCTCTTCCGTTTCAAAAAGAAGTTTTGGTTTGCTTCTACATCCATCAAAGAAGAAGACGTTTTGTTGCGATTCTACCCACTTGGAGAAAGGCTCCTTGCTCGGGTGACGGTGACCATATAAAGTCCCATCGGTGGATTCCGAGATCGCGGTGGTATTCCAAGGTTATCCGCTAGGAAGAGGTGTCTACAAGAAGAAGCGTCGAGGCTTGAAAGGGATCGAGTCGTGTGTTGTAAGTCTATCTGTCTTGTAATTGTAATTCCGTATCTAGTGGATTTGTGGCTAGGGCCGTCCGAGGTTGTTTCCCGTCTTGGGTTTTTCCTCGTACATCGCGGCGTAGTGTGATTGATTTATTTTATCTTGCTTAAATAACGTAGAACACATGTTTAGAATAATTCAAGATAAAATTCGATTTAAATCATCACACTCATTTAATTTGGGACTTATATTAAATATTGGGTATAATTTATTTAATTCAAGTCATTTACTAAAATTTGGTTTCGCCTGATTTGCTAATATTGATAAATATGACTTAGGCAAATTTCTAGAACTTGGATTAATTAAGTGGTTTAAGTGAACATATGAATTGATCAATTTTATTCAACCATCATCTTCGCTTTCGCATCGAGTATTTATATAAAAGGAAATTAAGCTTTGATTTAGAAAAACTCGCACCGCACGTTTTCAAATTGGTATCAGAGCTTTGATTCAGAAAAGCTCGCACTTTCAGAAACCAACACGAGTAACTCTTCAACTTGCTGATCGTTCCGTGAAAGTCCCTAAAGGAATCGTTGAAGATGTTTTGGTGAAAGTCTTAGACTTTTACTATCCTGTGGATTTCATCATCTTAGACACTCCTGCACCCGACCCAACCAATACTCCTATCATATTGGGTCACCCCTTTCTGGCCACTGCCAATGCCATAATTAATTATCGTGATGGGTCCATGAATCTCTCTTTTGGCAACATGACTGTAGAAGTCAATATATTCCACCTTATACAACAACCGGCTGATGTCGATTCTATTGATGAGGTGTGTGTGATTGATTCATTCATTACTGAAATGTTGGATAAAACTTACCTTGCCTATCCTCTCCAATAATGTTTGTCTCTTTTTGGCTCCGACTTTGACATTGATTCCTCCATCTCTGAACTCAATGCCTTGCTAGATTCCACTCCACTGATGGATACTTCCTCTAGGGATTCTCCCTTCGAGCCCCTCTATGATGATACTATTTATTCTCTGGATCACCTTGTTCCACCGTCTGAACTCCCTGCCACATTCGATTCCTCCACTTTATGCACCGAGAAACCTTCGGACTCTGTTTCTGCGTCTGAGTCCGCTGTCACTCCTGTACCACCCGCTAGTTTGGAGCTTAAGCCCTTACCTTCCAAGTTGAAATACACTTTCTTAGGCTCTAACAACCATCACCCTGTTATCATTGCTTCTGATTTGACCGCTGATCAAGAAGAGCAATTAGTCCACACTCTTACTCAGCATAACACCGCTATTGGTTGGACCATTTTCGATATTCACGGTGTGAACCCTATGTTTGTAGTCATCGCATTCATTTGGAGGAGAACGCCAAGACTTCTCGTGAACCCCAACGTCGACTTAACCCTGCTACGAAAGAAGTTATGCACGCTAAGATTTTAAAATTGCTCGATGCTGGTATCATCTACCCTATCTCCGACGGTCAGTGGGTCAGTCCCATTCACGTGGTATCGAAAAATTCTGGTGTCACCGTCATAAAAAACCGTGATAATGAGCTTGTTCCCACCCGTATGCAAACGGGTTGGCGTATTTGCATTGACTATCGAAAGCAAAATGTTGTCACTCACAAGGACCATTTTCCTCTTCCCTATATCGACCAAATGCTTGAACGTTTAGCTGGTCATGCGTATTACTGCTTCCTTGACGGCTATTCAGGATACAACCGAATTCTAATCGCCCCTGAAGACCAAGAGAAAACTACCTTCACGTGTCCCTTTGGCACTTTTGCCTATTCTCGCATGCCCTCTGGCCTTTGCAATGCACCTGCGACTTTTCAACGGTGTATGATTAGCATTTTTAGCGACATGGTTGAACGTTTTCTCAAAATCTTTATGGATAATTTCTCTGTATTTGGTTCTTCCTTCGAGCAATACCTTTCTCATCTCACTATGGTCCTCAAACGTTGTCAGGACAAGAAATTGGTCCTTAAATGGGAAAAGTGTCATTTCATGGTAAAAAGGGGGATTATTTTAGGTCACGTCGTCTCTCGCAATGGTATTGAAGTCGATAAAGCTAAAGTTGACATTATTTCTTCGCTTCCCCTTCCTAAGTCTATTAAGGACATTCGCTCCTTCTTATGACATGCGGGCTTCTACCGTCGTTTCATTAAGGAATTTTCTAAAATTGCTCGACCTTTAACAACCCTTTTATCCAAAGATGTTCCCTTTGTCGTTGATGATGCTTATGTTGCTTCTTTTGAGTGCCTTAAAGCCGAGCTCACTTCTGCTCCGATCATTCAGCCTCCCAATTGCCCTTTACCCTTTGAGCTCATGTGTGACGCATCTGATTTTTCTCTCGGTGCTGTACTTGGTCAGCGGGTTGACAAGCGCCAGCATGTCATTTATTATGTTAGTCGAACCCTCCATGACGCTCAACTTCATTACACGACCATCGAAAAGGAGTTGCTCTCTGTCGTATTCGCACTCGATAAGTTTTGATCCTATTTCATCGGTTCCCCAATCATCGTTTACGCTGACCACGTTGCCCCGCGGCACCTTCTTCAGAAGAAGTATTCTAAGCCACGTTTGATACTGTGGATTCTCTTGCTTCAAGAATTTGATCTAAAAATTTGCGATAAGAAAGGGTGCAAAAATTCAGTTGCAGACCATCTCTCCCGCCTCACTGTTACATCTGCCTCTGACCCTGTCCCTATTTCTAAAACATTTCCTGATGAGCATCTTTTTGCTATCTCCACTGCTCCTTGGTATGCCGATATTGTTAATTTCCTTGTTACCGACCAATTTACCGATCATTGGTCAAAACAAGAGCGTTCTAAATTTATGGTACATGTGAAGTTTTACTCTTGGGATGACCCATTCCTTTTTAAGTATTGCACTGATCAAGTCATTCGCCGCTGTGTTCCTGAGCACGACCAATTAAGTATTCTTTCCTTCTGTCATGATGGTGCCTGTGGAGGACACTTTGGCTAAAAGAAAACTGCCACCAAGATTTTGCAAAGTGGTTTCTACTGGCCCACCCTTTTTCGAGATGCCCACAACTACTGTCAGGCTTTTGCCCAATGCCAACAATCTGGGCGGTTATCTCGTCGTCACATGATGCCTCTCACACCCATTCTCATCGTCGAAATCTTCGATGTGTGGGGCATTAATTTCATGGGTCCTTTTCCCTCTTCTCATGGCTTCCAATATATACTAGTTGTAGTTGATTACGTTTCCAAATGGATTAAATCCATAGCTTGCCGTACCAATGACCATCGCATTGTGGTCCAATTTCTTAAGGAGTATGTCTTCACACATTTTGGAACTCCCAAAGCTATCATTAGTGATGGGGGTAAACATTTATGTAATCGAATCTTTGAACATCTCGTCAAAAAGTATGGCGTTACCCACAAAGTTGGTCTCTCTTACCACCCTCAGACTAGTGGTCAAGTTGAGGTTTCCAATCGCGAAATTAAGCAAATCTTAGAAAAAAAATAGTTAATCCTAATAGGAAAGACTGGTCCTTACGCTTGAATGATGCTTTGTGGGCATACCGTACTGCTTTTATGACTCTGATTGGCATGTCTCCCTATCGCTTGGTTTTTGGAAAACAATGCCACCTCCCTATCGAGCTTGAACATATGCTTATTGGGCTGTTAAAGCCCTTAATTTTGATATCGACGAGGCTAGCATTCATCGAAAGCTCCAACTTAATGAATTAGAGGAGATACGAAATGATGCCTATGATTTGCCCAAGGAGTACAAGGACAAAATAAAGTGGATCCATGACCAAAGCATCCTCTACAAAGAATTCCACCCTGGTCAGAGAGTGTTGTTATATAACTCCCGTCTTCATCTCTTTCCCAGGAAGTTGTTGAATCTGTTACTCCTTATGGTGCCATCACAGTTCAAAATCCTAAGGATGGTAGCCTATTTCAAGTCAACAGTCAACGATTGAAGCCTTTCTTAGAGCTAGGCCCCTCTCCCATTGAAGAAATTGACTTTGTTGATCCCATTTATGAAGACTGACTGTTAAGTCTTGTTTGGGGGTGATACTTATCACCCCATTTTTTTCTACCGCCCCGTGCTTTCATAGTTCCTATCTTTAAGGTGAGATTGGTTCGGTCTGGCTGAAGACGTTAAACTTAGCGCTACCAGGAGGCAACTCGTCGTTCATTGTTTCTGAGTATGAGTCTTACCCTGTTTGGGGGTGGTGTTTCACACCACCCAATGCTTTTCACATGCTTTATAGACTTGTACATCTTTATGTATCACATTTGTTCTTCAGGTTTCATCTATGCTCCAGAATGCGGTACATTTCACTTGTGGTTCATTATGGTACTATCTTTCATCCCTTGTTCTTTTCATTTTTATATATGGTTTTAAACATCGAGGACGATGCTCTCTTTTGTTTGGGGGTGGGAAATTTATCAAAATCGTACCTCTTTTGAAAATTTTCAGAAACAAGTGATTTTAAAACATTTTGTGGAGTTAAATATAAACTTTTATGACTTGAATTGTCTATCATCCCGCTTTTAGAAATCTCGGAATACATGTGTTTGACCAAAAACTTACGCATTTTACACATAAATTAATTAATACTTCTTAAAGCGTATTTGCACTATGAATTCCTAAACTCGACAATTTTACACTATCACGTTTACAATCAAAAGTTGAAGAGTAACAATATTCTCAAGAGAGCCTTAAAAGATCACTAGTGGCGACTTAAACCCGTAAGATTTGAGCTTTTCACCTTTTTGAGGGTTTTTACGTATCTCCGAGTCACAAGTTGACTCAACTTTCTTTGGGTACTACATTTAGTCGTTGCATGGTCTCATTATTATTTTTTTTAAATTTGGCTTAATCACTGAGAATGACATTACTTTCGAGTTGTAAGAAACATGTGTCTTGTAGTTTATCCCGAGCACTAAACTGATTTTTCCATACACGTACCATGTTCCCTATCATATTATCATTCACCCATTATCATTGTCCATTTTACCCTTATCCATATGTCCCAAATACCATCCATCACTGCCATCGTTTTTTTAGAAAAAGAGTGTTTTGAAAATTTTCATGTAAATTGTCTTCATTTGTGCTATGAAAAGAAGAATGTATCGCAATAAAAAATAATAATAATAATAAAAAAAAGAGAAAGAAAAAAAAAGAAAAGAAAAAGAAAAGAAAAAAAAAGAAAGATGCAATCATAAGTTTAAAAGATGAAGACAATAGTCAATCAAAGTGTGTCACACTCTTCTCAAAATACCCCATCATCCATCTTCTTCATTTTTCCCTCATACCTTTCATAAACCCCATTTTTCACCCTTGGTAAAGTGTTCGGGCAAAAGAGAAGATTATATGGTGAATAACTCGACATTCTCGACGTAGTGGTTAGCATCCCTTCATGAGATCAGATTTTTTCATGTATCCGTCCTTTCTTATAAAGTGTGTGAGACGTTTATAATTGTTTACATTTACTCACCTCCTCACACACTAGAGAGATACACTTACCCAATTCTCAGAGAGTTCAATTCAGAGAGATATATCCAGTGAGAACTGAAGTTAAAGCGTTGATTCCATAAAGACAATCTAGGAATTACTCTAATGATACTTAAGATTGTTTTACACTACACACGCTGAGTTTTAGGAAGGATTACGCTTTTGGTATTAAGTAATTTCATAATTTTATTTTGATGGTTGAATACGGTGTTCCTGAATGTCCTTTTTAAGTTGTGTTGTATAACGTTTCGTCATCTACTCAGATACTGCATTTAAATAAGTTTTTGAATTTTGTGGGTATATTCACTGCAAACCCTCACGAGACATCACTCGTCCTGTAGGGCAACCTACAGGTTTAACGGCTTGTTGCACATGCTAAGTGCAATCGACAGTACCTGCGAAAGTGGCACACTTTTGGTTACTTATCTCTATTTTCTCTCTAATTTTGCTCGAGGACTAGCAATGTTCTGTTTGGGGGTGGTGTGATAAGCACCCAAAAGTGTATAATTTATACCCCAAATATGTGCATTTTAGTCCCTCGTTTTAATTAAAATTGGCCTTATGTTCGTATTTTATCATTTTGCAGGTCAATACGCAATTACGGTATAAATAATGCTAAATCAGTACAATTGCAACGCAAAAGAGGTCAAAAGCTTGCATAGAAGAAATCAAAGTAGACCGCGAAGTCTGTAGTCCATTCTGAGCTTGTCGAGATGTGTTCCGATGTCCCGCAACCCTAACCCGAGCCCAGACCATTCTCCGAGCCCCGTGTGTGTTGAGTTTGTACCTTTATTATTTTTCTAGATTTTTATTTTTAGTCATTTTATTTTTAGGATTTTTTAGATTTATTTAGAATTTTCTAGGATTTATTTTCTATTTTTCTATTTTTCTATTTCTTTATTTTGATTTTGATTTTGATTTTTATTAGTTTTTAATTTGTAATCTTTATTTAATTTTATTTTTATTAGCATTAGTTTTTAGGAATTTATTTTCTAGGTGTATTAGATTTTAATTTCTTTTATTTTAATTTTATTAGGATTATATTTTTTAGGTTTAATAGAGTTTTATTTTATTTTAGTTGAGATGTTAGTTTTTTTTTAGTTTTATTAGATTTTTTTTAGGTCTTTAGTTTTTATTTTAATTTTTTAGTTTTTATTTTATTTTATAGATTAGAATTTTAATTTTATTTTAATTTTAGTTTTTATAGATTTATATTTTTAGGATTTTAGTTATTTTCATTTTCAATTTTTTTAGGGGTACAAACTTAAATACACACATACACTCATCTACACCCAAATATACACTCACCCACACAATACCTAACCTACTCACACACACCCTATCAACTACACTATTCACCATCTTCAACCTATCACCACCCCCTCTCTCTCCTAAATCCTCCATTAACCAAGAAACCCATCACACAACCAAAACCTTACCCATTTCTAGCCCTCTAATAAACCCATAACCCCCATCCCCACAACCAGACCTCTTACGACCCAAAAACCTGAGCTCGCCGGACCTGCTGACTCGCCGGAATCGCGGCGACACCCGAGAACCCAACTCCGGCGATACCTCTAGGACCCACCAACTCCGGCGATCTACTCACCTCCGGCTGAGACCTCCCAACTCCGATCCACAACAACCATATACCTGTTCTCAACCTGCACCCCTGACCCGCGAACGGCGGTGCCACGCCCTTGCTGCTAAACCCGATCCAAACGAGTGATCCGACCCAGACTCCCTCTGTCCGCCCGACATCTCCGATCGTACCCGGCCAGATCAAATCCGACCGGCCCGACTACCCATCCTCGAACCCGATTCCAACTCAGCCGCTACCAAATCCCATCTTAAATCCCAAAAAAATCGGACCAAAGCTACGTGCAAATCCAAGCTCCATTTTTTTTATTTGGTCATCTTCCATTCTCAAGATCCTTAAAATCTCTCAATGATCCCACCAAATCCTCTTCAAAAATCAAGCTCGTGGGAAAAAAAAGGAACTCTTAATATAAAGACTCTCAGCAAACAAAGGAGAGATACGCAGATACAGAGAGCAACGAGAGACATAAAAAGAAAAAAAAAGAGACTGTAGAGGGTACAAAGAAGTTAGAAAAAAAATTCCAAAAAAATTAGTTTCGATTTAGAAAAAAATTGTAGGTTCAATTTTTGTTTTTAGTTTTGTAATCCAGTCTAGTTTTTGTGAGGAGTTGGGATGCATGTTCATGCCACAATTGACTCAAGGAATTATTCGTATCGTATTTCTTTCTTTTCTATTTAATTTCTTGCTGATTAATTGTGATTGTGCTGAAAATTTAATCATGTCAGGCTAAACATCCCATTCAAGGGGTGGGATGAAACACGTATGTTAATTTAATTAATTGAACAATTGTTCAATTGATGTGTTCTAGGCAAATTAAATTGGAAAAAAATCACACATGAATTTATTTAACGAGAGTTAATAAATTAATGTTAAAAATTGATATTTGATTTTTGGATTTAACTTAGAGATAGGTTTCATTCTTGAATTCAAATATTAATCTTGTGTTTTCAATTCAAAGATCCGTACAATTTTTTAATGAATTGATCCTAGCGGGT
The DNA here is from genome assembly GCA_949130495.1 of Sambucus nigra. Lineage (NCBI taxonomy): Eukaryota > Viridiplantae > Streptophyta > Magnoliopsida > Dipsacales > Adoxaceae > Sambucus > Sambucus nigra. The sequence continues at coordinate 376,142,428 of OX422219.1, read as the reverse complement.
AATTTGTAAAAAAGGGGTATGAATCTAAATTTTATATTTGTAGTGACACTTTCTGATTTAAGTGCTAAAAAAATGATTTTGAATTTAGGATTGTAGCGAGAGTTAAATTTTAAATTTCAATATTATTTCGAACATATCAAACGAATAATTGGAATATTAAATTAAATTAATTACGTTGAGTATTCCCATCTCTTGTTTCTTCTCATAGACTCTCAACTAGATTATTTTCTGATTTTTCTCAGTCATTTTAGTCGCATTAATTATCATTTCCTCCCTTGAAAACTGTTTTTAAAATATAAAAAAAATATTAAAGAAAAATTTTAAAAACACAAAAAAAGATTTCTTAATAAAATTTGGAATTGCAAATTTTCACGATTACCGTTTCAAAGATAGAAATTGGATTGGTACCCGAATTTACCGCGATACTGAATTTTTAACAAGTTTTGTAGGTAATTCTAGGAATTTTGATACTCGAAGTTTGACCGCAACGACATTCCAAATCCATATATGAAGGAATATATATTAAGAGTTATCAGTGGGGTTGCTTGAGGACGCCATGGCAAATAATGATACAGTAACAGAAAAGCTTTGAGCAAGAAGGGTTTGAGAACGAGAATGGAGAAACACGATTACAAGTGGTGGTATAGAAGGTAACAAAAGAAAGAAGTTAGGTAAGAGCAATAACAATGGAGTTCTCTCAGACTCTCTCTAAATTAAAATGGAAGCTTGAGGAAGACGAAGGCAAAGTAAGAGAAAAGAAGGGTTAAGTGTTGGGATATGGCCGTTTAAAAAATTTTAAGTTTGGCATTTAAATTTTCCCACAATCGCACGTGCGCGGCCGCCTATAATCATTTCAAATGAACACGTGGCACTTCGGGAGGTATGTTGACAGTTGAAAAGATAGCGCCACATCATCAATGAAGTGATGCACGGGGAAAAAAATTCGTTGCCTTCCTAAACAAGTTTAAGTTTTTGAACCAGATATTTTATCAGGCATATCCAATAAACTTCTAACGAAGAAGATCCCATATGCCCAAACGTTTTTCGAACATAGCGAAGCACCATAAAAAAAATTTCATTTACCAGGAGTCCAAACGAGTATTTAAGAAACTTACAAGGCCTTTCGGAAGAATTTTAAATATTCAAGCTAGAACGGTTGAGGATCAGCACGAGGAAAAAGCGGCGATATCCCTTCTCCCCAGCCCCAATGAGAATGGCGCTTCGGCTTAGATACATCGGGGAGAATTTTACTTTTTCCAAAATACTATATCGCTGCGGTTCTAACGGGAAAAGAAGGCCAGATTTTTTTTTCGCACAGAGAAGGTTCATCGAATTGAGAAATTTTCGTGCAGGCATTTCTTGTTCCCACAAAAAATCCCTCCACAAAGGGGCAAATGTAGAGGGGGCTTGGAGATAATCCTGAGATTAGGAATAATCCACCCATTGACAACAGTGTTTGGGATTAAGACAGTGTGGCAGCTCAAGCGAGGCAGCTCAAGCAAGGCAGCTTGGCGTGGTAACTCGTACTTTAGCTTGTTGATTACTTAGTCATATTGTATCTTTTGTTTGTATTGGCTATGAGCTATAACGATTGTAATGATGTAACGAGAATAGTGAACTTGTGTGAGGTCGAACGGTACTCGCGAGAGACCAGGCTTGGCAGGGCCTGAGAGAGCTTTCATGCTCTATCGAACGACCTCACCGTGAGAACTTTAGAGGGACTTGGGTTGGAGGATTGATAAGTAAGGCACCGTTGGGGCTTGTCCTGATCATCTTAGATACACTTGGTAAAACACCGAAGGACCCTGACCGTGGAACCTCAGGCGGAGCAGCTTGGAGTTCCATCGGGCGTTGAGTCATGAACCAAACAACCCTCTACTTAATTTCACATCTACTGTAGGTGATGTCACTAGCCAGTTAAACAATGTCAGACATGCACTTGAGTAAGCCACCATGGTATTTGGGGCTGTCAGGCAGTTAGTGAGCCACCTCTGCAAAAACAGCCCCCTGACACACAGTGGTTAGGCAAAAGGCATGTCTTAGCCTTTAATGTTTATGATGTGGAGACAACTAGTGCATCGGGCATTTAATGTTGTGACATAAAGTGTGAGGGATGTCTTTCATAGTCTTAAATGACTGAGTTGCCTCGGGGGTGGTGTGGGGGGCTATTTAAGGACCCCAACAGCCTTTGAGGAGAGGAGGTTCTTTCGATAATCAAGAAGTTATTGCTAGAGAGAGTGATTACAAACCAGAGGGTTTCACCCACTCACCATTGTTATTAATCATGAAGCTTTTAATACTTGATAGAGTAAAAAAAGGGTGTTTTGGATGTGTTTTTACCTGCCTACCAAGGTGTATCTAGGATGCTTCCTTCCTTCTCTCTCTAGCTGAGTTACTTCTAAAATTCCATTACTACTTTTCTGAGTTATACACGAAAGATTTGTGAGTTTAAATTGAGCTCCATCTTCATTAGGCTTGTGTTGGCATGTTCTATTACTAATCCAAAGTTTTGGGCTAATTAACTTATCATTACCATACTTAAAAGGGGTTACTCCTCCATCTACATTCTAAAGTACCCTCTTACAAAGCCAAACAGAGCCTTCTCTAGAGCTGTAAGGCAGAAGCGCATTGCATTTCTCTCCACCTTTACTTGATAGGGCACTTGAGTTGTACCTGTATGCCGACCTCGGGAAGTCTGATCAGCAACACCTTGATGTATTTTCTTCCCATCCTTATGACGAATAATCAAGCTTCCATTCCTCTTCCAAGAACTGCCCATGATACAACAAGAAGCGACCGAATAAGGAATTATATATTCCCTTCGCCACTTACTGAAAGAACCTTCACTTACAGAACTTGACTGACTTAAGGATTGAATGGAATACAAGGAAGAGAGATTCTGTGACACCTTGACTAAAAAGAGATAGATAAGGGCCTCCTTTAAGAGATAGGTTAATCGCGGTTTGAGATCAGCTTTAAAGGAAACGAATTTCGCCTTGAATAATAAAAAAGGAGTCCAATGCTCGGAAAGAGTATAGGACATATAACAAAGACTCATGATCTGCAACTGCAAGGTGGGTTTCATTCATCTTCTTTACCTTAGACACTAGCCCTATTCCCAGAACAAGAACTTAACTAGATAAAAGGACTTATCTCTATGCTTATCCTCTGAATCTCTCAACCAACACTTATCCTTTCCCATAACTGAAAGATTATATGATCTACTTGCATTTCCTTCTCTCTTCCAAATCTTTCCTTCCCATCGCTCCCCAAAAGGAAGATTTCTTCTATGATTTATATTTCAAGCTCGCCTTCCTAACCTTGAGCTTGATTTGTCTAATTTCGGTTCAGAATAACTACTTCTCCTGCTACCAGTTCGCCTGTTCCTAGAGCTTTCCTTCCTCTATCTATTTTTAAGCGAGTTAAGCTTGTTTTTTGAAAAAGACTATTTAGAATCTGTGGCTAAGCCGAGTGCCCATCCAATGAATGATTTGTTTGCAACTTTACCTCTACTCACAAGTGAAATCTTTCTATTTTCCACACAATAAGTTTTCTCTAAGCTTTTCCATTTGACAAGCAGATCAGCTCGACTACCGTTGTAACTAGACTGGCTGGACTTACGAAAAGATTCTATAAGCTTTAGCAATGAAAAATATTTTCTATGTACCTGTCGAAATATATGATTTATTCAAGCCGCCATCCCAAGCTGGCACTACACTTCACTGGCTTTACTAATGTAACCTTCTGACCATGCCCGTAAAGACTTTATCTCTACAGCCGCCCCAAGCCTTTTATCTCAAAGTCACCATAACTTGAACTTTTATAAGGAGACTTTTATTACTTAACCTACGAACCTTTAACTTTAATGTGTAAGCAACCCTAGCTAATCAATTTGTGATCCCCTTGAATGATACAGGCAAAGGTGGCATAGCGAAGGAGAAAAGAAAGGAAAAATATGTTGCCATTATCTCATACAAGACTCACAGAGTTGCCAAGCTGCTTAGTTTTGATCAAGATCTGGCCATTTGCCAAAAGTTGCTACAGACCAACTAGATGAAGGGAATTTTCATTTCTACCATGGCTTTCTTTCAAGCAGTAAGTCTATTTTCTAGATTCCTACCTTCCCTCTGATCAGTATTTGTTTGAAAGCTTAGCCAGTTCCTATAGCGGTAGGTCGACTTAGATAGAATCTGGTATGGGTTTAGGAGGCGGGGAAGGCATAAAGGAACTGGAATAAACTCCACTTATTCAGTTTTGGTTAGCGGGCACAGTTGAACTTGACCAGAGCCAGTACAACTCAATTAAATCGGGAGCCGAGACAACTATTGCTCGCTAGAGCGAGTACGTAATACAGGGAAAGAAAAACTTAAGGGTAGGCGAGTTTACGTACTCAAGCAAAGAAAAAATTCGGAGTTTAAGTCAAGCGGCTCTAAAGGTAAGCCCACCTATAGTGACGTTAGTCTAGGCTGTTTGCGGTTAGTGGGTTAGTGGTCGTCGAAGAGAGCAGATCCACTTACGAATCAGGGCATAGGTCAAGTCAAGCCCACCTATGATGCAGTAGTAAACTCCTTCTTCTTTTGTTTTGGTAGTGCGGCAGGTTCAGCTCAAGCGGTTTTCTTGCCGGTAGGCCGGATCAGAGAGTCGAGTTTTTCCTTATCGCCCCATTAATAATAAGCGCTACTAGAAGAGTCAGCAAGCTAGCTTGCTTGCATTCTAGAAATGGTAGCTTCCGCACCCTTCCTTTTATAAAAATAATAGGATTCTCCATATTTGAGTAAGGCTGAAAGGCTTGTTATTATTCCTTACCAACTGACCTTGGCTATATTTAAGGAAGCTTGACTAGTGTTGGTTCAGAGCACTATACTTTATTATATTTGGTTGGTCTCTCCGTTTGTTTTTCTAGTTTTTACTATGTCCTTTTCCCTAGACCTCTTATTTGCATACCTTGAATTTCAAGCTTTCAGTCATCAAGCTTACCTGCCCTAGCCAAGCCTAAGTGGCATGTCAAACCACCGAGAGCAAATGGTTATACAATCCCTCGCACGTGTAGCAAGGAGCACAATGAAGTGCTGCATAAAGAAAACTAGCCTTTTGTTGGTTGGGTATGGTTGTTGATCATTGTAAAAAGATAAAATATGGAATGATTGTGGTTGCCATGTCGAGAATCGAGAGACGGGAGGGCACCGAAGCTACCACCAGACTAGAGAAAGGTTTCTAACGAGGAGAAGGATGAGCGAATGACATCATGTATGAAATTATCAACCTACTGATTCCGAAAGTAAACTCCTCATTATCGAGGCAGAAATACTAGTAAGTTCGGGGCCTTCATTACACCCAAAGGGAAAGAAGCAGCGAAGAGCCACTAAATACCTTTATAGAGACCATACCCATAGGCCCCATAAAGACGACTCTCTCGATATATTTAAAAAGACATATTAGGGCACCGATTAGGTCCAGAACAAGGGACGATGGGTTCCTACTCTGTTGATGAATCTGTTCTAGACTTACCAACCATCTTATATTCATATTCTTCGGTTATGGCTTCAGGGTATGCTTCTACAAATGAATTCGTGAACTCGGATGCTTTATCCAATCCAGATCTTCCTGATAAGTCTCATTCTATTTATTCTCTTTCTTCTAACTTAGAAATGGAATGAGCACGTTCACTCCATCCATAAAAGGTCGATGCAGGAATCCCTTTCTATTATGAAAAAATAAGAGTTGGAACCTGAGAGAACAACTATTGATATAAGGCAGGGAATGTAAGTTCGATGGTGATGTATGGAATGCTCGGGTATTGATTGAGAAGGAAATGACATTTTTTTAGGCGCATCAGTTCTATTAGCATTAGACGCTGATCCCACAATGGAATGGACTCGGCCATGGAATTCTATTCGTTCCTTTCTTTATTTGACAGGTCAAGGATAATTGCTTGGTTGGGTTCTTTAGTTGCTCATTCCATTTCTTTTAGTGGGAGGACTTTCATCAGTAGCAGCAGGTGGGCTCAAAATCATTTCATCGATCGCTGTGGATTCTTTTTTAGTAGAATATTCTATTCATGAGGAGTGAGGAGTAGCGATTCACCTTCTTTCAATTGTCGTTCTATCTCCCCTTTATCTTATCCGATCTCTTGGTTGGTTTGGTCCTTCCATGAGGAAAAGGATAGCAATGGCTTGATTCTTTTAGTGAAAACGTGAGCCGAGGCCCCCATAAGCTATAAGTCTCTTCCGGGTTTAGGTATGTGAGAAAGGTGCTCAAAATGGCATTCTTTTTAGTATAGTAACATTTTCCCCTCCTCTAATGAGAGTCTTTCTTTCTTTCCTAACCAGTCTCCTCAAAGAATCCAAGGCTTGGCAAAAGAAGGGCTTAGTGAATTGAGAAGTATTTCCCTCCTGGTCAAAATAAGGAAAGTGGTCTTATTGAAGTGAACTTTTAATAATAGTTGAGTTCACCGAAGGAGGAGAAGAGGGGAGAGGAGGAATCACTCGCTGCTGTAGTTATTCTTTTGTCTCTATCTGTTGGTCCAAAATGAGCATATCGGTCCATTATGTATTCCCATTCTCTTATAAAGAATGGGTCTTTTCCCCTGACCTCATTGTCTCTATCGATCTCACAAGCCTCTCTAGTATAGGCAATGGCTCATCTGTGAATGAATCCTTTGACTTTATTCCTCTCCTCCTCCCCCAATCTAGTCGCCTTCTTTGTATTGATGCTTGTTATGGAGCTGAGTTCAAAAGGATCTTTGGGAAAGTCCCCAACTAGTCTTGACCGACCAACTACCGAAATTCCCTTGATTGGGTAAGCTCTTCAGGGGTCAAGGCTTTTGAAAAGATTTTATGAGGCCACCTTTCTTTGTAAAGGATTTTATTTATGGTTTGCAATGGGTCTAGCCCTAACCAATGGAGGGAGACTCTCCAAAAATTCTCAAATTTACCTCTTTGTTGTTGTTGTTATTGTGGGCATACGGAACTACGACCTTTCTTATTCCACTTTCTCAACATGTAGAGCATAAAATCGAGAGTCTCTCGCTATGTCCCCATTCCTTTCTTTGATTCTATGGCCGATCTTGTTTAATCCAAAGTTGGTTCATACGATCTCATAGGTGGATCACGGGGAATAACTCGAGATAGGAAAACATCAAAAAAGAAAAGGCTTTTACTAAATTAGGTCGGTTCTCCTAAGCAATTAAAGGGCTACGGCTTTCGCGGGCAATCAAGGCGCGAATACCTAGCTTGGTTCGTGCGTACAATTCTTTTATGAAATCAGGATCTCTTATTGTAAGCAACGCTTTAATCGCTTCCATTTTCCTTCTTCTTGAATCTCTCTAAAAGATTAAGAGGCCTGGGTCGAGCTCTTAGTTGCTCCTCGGTTGAAAAAAAGGATGGCATTAGCTAGCTCCCCATTCTTAAAACGTCCATAACGGTCACTCATCATGGACGTTCTTGGATCAGATGGGTCCCTAAACGTGTAAAAAAGGCCCTTTATTTGAAGCTAGGGACTTTTTCCACTTCTTTAGCTTGTAGTTCATGAATCCCCTGCAGCTTTCGAGCTGTAGTTTCTCGCTTCTCGAGGAGATGGAAAATTAGTAGGAGAATCGAAAGGCGAGGAAGAAAAAAAATGTCATTATCGATCGAGCTCTCGTAATCGATTTCTTATATGTCCATTCTATTTTGGCTAGAGAAGTAGGGGCTGAGATTTCTAGTGCAATTGCTTGCTTTCTTGGTTGTCGATTTAGGGTGATCTGGATAATATGACTTTGTTGCTTCCTCTTACTGGTCATCACATAAATGAGTAGAGCGAGGGGAGTGGGAAAAGGACATATGAGTACGTGATAGTAAGAGGAAAAATGTTCACAAGAATGGAAAGGTATTGAGGAGCACCGACAAAAGGGAGGGAAAGATATATCCAAACTTTGAAATGATGCTCAAGTGATAAAGGATGAAGTTATTGAACTGAATGTGGAGATTCTTCAAACCAAGATCAGAATAATGGAACAAAGGCCGATGGACAAGATGAAAAGATTCAAAGAAATGGAATGGGCACAGGAAAAGGAGATTGACGTCTCCATTCCTCCTCATAAAAAACTCCAACTGGGGCAAGAGCTCCCTCATTTACCCTGTCTCCAGTCATGGTTGACTTTATGGCATATCCATGAATTTTAGCATCCGTATTAGTTTTTTTGTATTCCTCTAAAAGAATATTCATGGTCTTCGATCTGATCTCACCGCCCATGCTGTTGTTTGGTTTACCGTTAATTATATTAAATAGCTCATTCGTCTACCGCATTTCCTTCTTGTCGTATTCCCTTTTTGTATTCCATTTATTTGTATTACATTAGTATGGGCTTACTTCAAAATAATCATATTCCCCTCAGATTCTTATATTCCCTTTCTTTATAATCATATTTATGGTATGATGTACTCCTCTGATCTGAATAGTCTCATTCATTCCATAAACCTATATTTTATAGGGAGTTTGTTTCCCTTTCTATGGAATTTCTTAGGGGGTTCTTACTAGACTAAAATGTCCATATAGATGGAATTCTTTCAGCACTGACCAAGAGAGGGATTGATTCTAGCTATAAAATCCAGCTCGCTCCACCACCCCTAATGAATTTATAAGATCCAGCCCAGCTACCGCTAATTTATTTATTTGAAGTAAAAGAAAAGACTAAAATAAAACACCCGAAGAATGGTTTCACATTTTTTTGATACTTTATTTAGGGGAGAGTCATTTTTCGTTATATATGAGAGGCTAATAACTAAAGTGAGTATACTAGCATAGATCTTTCTCTTCTTTAGCAGCTCTTTGATGAATCTGTCATACTCTATCTCTTCCTTTCTTTGCAATCGGTATGCATTCTTATGCTCTGTAGCACGGGTCTATCCAATATTGGCCGATTGGATAAGATGGCTTTTATTAACGCAATCGAATAGGAAATAGTTCACATGTTAAAAGTTTCTAAAAATGGATTTATATGGGACTAAGGACTTGAATGAGATTTTAGAGAGGAGTCATGATAGAGAAATAGGAAAGAAGGTAAGAGTGGTGAATAGCTGGTAACGACTACCGGATAGGCGGAATCACTAAGCCTGGAATCACTTTCGATCTATGGCAATTTTTCGATAGCAAAAAAAAAGTGAAAAAGTTATGATATAGGAGACCGTAAGGAAGATGCTAAAAAAGGCTTTATAGATACATTTATGTTTCAATATGCTAGACCCCTCCTCTAGTTTAAGAGCTTTAGGCCGGATACTAGCCCTGCTCTAGTTATTTTTCTATGTTAAGTTAATCGCTATGGAAATTCAATCAAATAAGTGACAAATGCCTAACAATCGATGAGGGGCTAAGGAATGGCGACCTCTGTGAGCTACCTGCGAACCCTGGGAAGAGTCCCAGACCATGGAAGCGATCAAAGGAATATGGTAATCAATAACTGTCCTTTTGTGATGTTCTCATGCAGGTACAACTAAAGGGCTCGTGCTATCTTAAGATCTCAAAACCGGAGTCTGAAGGCTTTAAATCAGACGAGTGGGAAGAAGATGAGCAACAGATCCATAACCAGGGCCCTTCGAATTTCCCCCCGTGATCAATAGGGAAACTCAAAGGAGAATTAATCAACCATGGAGGAAGTCTCTTATAATTAAGGTTCTGGGTAAACCCGACAATAAAGGAAATTGATCCATGAGAAAATTATGAAAATGTGGAGACCAAATGGGGAGATTGGCTTCATTGACCTGGGCCATGACTACTTCATCCTCAAATTGACTGATGGGGAGGATTACAAAATAGCTCTTACTGGAGGACCTTGGATAATAACAAACCATTATCTCGCTGTTCGAGCCTAACCCAACCTCACCTTGATTTTAGGCCTTCCTTGGCGCATGAATAATATGCACTCAAACTGCGATTTGGATCTGTTTACCTGAGCTCCCTATTGATCGACAGTGAAGCACTTCTCCAAATAGGTAAAACTCTTGGTAAATCTATTGAAATTGATACGATTACTGAACTGGCTACGCGAGGTCGTTTTGCGAAAATCTGCGTTCAAATCGATCTAAGTGCTCCCCTTATTACCTGGATTAGAATTGGTAAGCATTGTTAAAAGATTAAATATGAAGGAGTACATTCCCTATGAAAATGCGATGGGAAATACATAGAATTTGCATTCATCTTAGCAAAAAACCTTTTATAGAGTCTATTTTTAGCAGCAAACAGGGAGTTAGTGGTTTCCCTTTCCATTTTGGACCAAAAACCTGGACTCGCTTTACGGTGTATTAGTTAAACCCCTGGGATACTGCGCCCTGCTCCTTGAGTATCATGGGGTTGATCGACCCCCTCCCGATAAAGCTATTTCAGCCTGTCGGGTAATTAAGGGCAATTCCTATGTCCCTCATCAATCCCCACCCTTTTCTATAAGTGAGGGAAGGGTGACGATTTACGATCCTGGTTCAGTTGTCTAAACTAAAGCCAGTCAACTCGACAAAGAACATATTGAGCAATATATCCCATCCCCTAGCGAGTGAAGTGCTTACGCCCTTTTAGAGATAGGGGCGAGCAAAAGAGCTCGTTATTCCATTTGTAGATCTTTAGATTCGTAAGATTATAATAGAGTCCTTTTACGTTCTATTCTATTAGTCAAGCGCTAGCTCCCCACATTTAGTATAGTATAGCAGAGCAACCAGCTTCAAAGCTTACCTTATTAGAAAGGGGCGCGCTAGTGCTTGACTAATGAAAGGTTAGGTTAGGGGGCTGAAAAATTATTTCTTGTTGTCTACTTCGCGAGCCTTCACTGCCCCGTTCTATAACTTCCCTTCTTTTTTCCGTCCATAAGGCTGTAAAAAGAGAGAAAGGGGAGGCTATCTAGCGGGAGTCATTTCGGTTGTATGCCACGAGATCCCGAGGGACAATAGGACAAGTGAATCATCATTTTTGGGAGCAGGCAACCCTCTACCATATATCCTATTGCATTCCATCGTCTCGTATTGTACTGTACCGTATCAGACCAGATACATCTATTGAGTGAGAGAAAGGGTGGTCAAAGATAAGGAATTCTATATTCTTAATTTGGATATTGATAGGGGTACCCATTAATTCCTAGATTCCCATCATTACGGATTGATTGTCCCTACTTAACTACATGGTAGTGGTCTAAGGAGCCCAATTTTTAGAGCACAGGAGAATGAAGAGTAATGATTTCAGCAAGAGCAGTCGGGCGGAGTACTACAGTAAGTCTAGTGACTGCTAGAGTAGAGTTAAGTGAAAAGGAAAGGTATATCAACCTTTTCGAGTGAGCCTCTGGGATCTCCTATAAACCCCCATGATGTGGTAAAGGGAGGATATTAGGGGAAGTAGTGAGTGGAGATTCCCTTCCAGAGAGACGAATGAGGGGAGACCATCACGTCCAATTCGAAGGGTGGGGATATCCCGACCCTACTATCATTATGCCTTTGCAATGTTACTTGGTTCAACTCTATTTATGACCTTTTCTCATATGTGGGACTCTCTATCTTTTTGGTTAGATAATCGATTGTCTTTTATTTATATAGTGAGTAGTTTTTATAATAATAAGTCAAGTCAAGAATAATAATCGAACTGGAGGAGCTTGCCAGGATGACTTGGTAAGCAAGCAACCAGTTATGTAGGCGCCAACTCCCAGCTCTTTCTTTTCTTTCTTTTTTAGTTTAGTTATAGTTCATCAAAATAATTGTTCAAGATTGCTAGATCGAGCATGCGATGCACATCGTCTTAAGTCCAAGAGCGGGTTATATACTCTTCAATATTTATGCGACCACTTTTCCTCCCCCTTTTTACTCCGTGTTCTCTTCTAAGATTTTCCTCCATACCTTTATCGCCTTCTTCATCATCTTGTTCCATCCTTTAGGGATGTTCGATAGGTGTCAGGACCTCCTAATAAATCCTTCCGAAAAGAATGCTGCTTGAACATTGTAAGACATGGAACCGTATCGCTCTTGTGAACACTGATCATAAATGGCAAAAGCCGTCGAAATGATCATTTTTTTCCATAAGCTCTCCTCGTCGTAATTCTCTCTGAAAGTCGCCCCTAGAACCCCTTTACTCCTGTAGGCTACATTATAACTAAACGAGAGTAAGGCTTTCTCCTCGAGAGAACATACTGCCTACTATATGAGGGGGAAGGAACCGCGCCTAACTAGCGGAGTTCACGGGGAATCGACTTTAGTTAGTGAAGCGAGGCCTCAAACATCAAACCATATCTTACTAAATAATATGACTAAACTGAGTGAGGTATATCCATATTATATCACAGCTTATGTTATGGAGAGACGAAGGGACGAAAGGAGTCGGTTCCCTTTCTTGCTTACCGGACAAGAAGGATCAGACTTTAGACCATTAATGGACTATAGCGAACAGAGAGAAACAAACCTAAGTTACTATTATATTGCGAACCATAAGGAACACTAGAACTATCAGTTACTGGATAAAACATAGATATAACACTATTTCCTATCTAGGCAAGTAATACGGTACGGATACGAATTCTAACTCCAGCCTACTACTCCGTACAAAGTAAGGATTCAGGGATTTCAAACACTCTAATGGACTATTATGAGTTGAGTAGTGTAGTATGATAAAGTACCCAAAAGTGTTCATTTTATACCCCGAATAGATGCATTTTAGTCGCTCGTTTATAATAAAAATGGCCTTATGTGCTTTATTGTATATTGTGCAAGCTTGAATGCTCGTTGCGGTGTTCAAACGCATAATTTCGAGGCAAATGTGCCATTTCAGGAGCTAATTCCCCATTCACGTAACCAAACCCGAGCCTAAACCTAGTCCAAACCATTACCCCAAGCCTGTGTGTGTTTAGTTTGTGCCTTTTTATTTTTTTTAGATATTTAGTTTGAGTCGTGTTATTTTTAGTATTTATTTTAGATTTATTTAGATTTTCTACGTTTTATTTTCTATGTTTCCATTTTATTTTTTAGTGTATTTTTATTTTATCTTTATCTTTATTTATTAGGTTTATTTTATTTATTTATTAATTTCAAGGAGGCGAGGGGTAAAATTCGTTGGTTGAAGGCACATGTAATAAATGAGCTTGTTCTGGCATGAATAAGAAGGAGTCTCAATGAGGGGATTTATTGAGATCGTTAACATATAGGCTATGCATAGCGGACTTCCACAAGTTTCTCTGGATCATCATAGCGTACTTCCACATATCCACTCAGAGGAAGGTCTTTTCGTAATGGATGACCCTCGAAACCATAATATGTTGATATACAACATAGATCCGGATGATTGATGGAAGAAACAACAAACATATCCCAAACTTCTCGCTCCCACCGGCTGACTGATGGAAATGGACTTACTATTGGAGATATTCGTGTTACTTCATTTGCACTGGTTTGTACACGAATGCGTGAGTTATATCGAGTAATCAGTAAATTATAGACCACTTCAAATTATAGTTTTCGAGAGGGATGATCAACTCCGTAAATATCGATCAAAACTTGAACCCTTGTATAGGTATGCAATTTCAGAAAGCACAACAATTGAAATGGGTATTCCTGTATTGATATCAGATTTATTCCCATATTTCGACCTTTCCATTTTTTTACCCATTTCTTGGGTAAAGTTTCCCAACTATATTTGAAAATGAATTGGTTATCCATAAAGATAAAGAAAGCTTTCTTGTAGTTCTGCTTCTTGCTCTAAAAATGCAGAATGATTTATCGAAAATCACCGGTTGGGTTGGTCCAACCAAGTAAGGCATGAGAGTATTTGGGCATTTCTTGGGCCGAGTTAAGTAAAGACTAGCTATATATAAAGATCCCTCACTGCACACTTTATATACCCCACAAACCAGACTCTCAACTACTCCTTAGCGAGGGATACTCCAAAAAGACTAGTCCTTCAGCAGCACCGCCTACAGCTCATGCAACGTGGAAACCCGAAAAAGCCCTTTCGCCTGAAGCCTTTCTTTTATTTAAAGAGTTTATCCGCCTTCCTTCTACTAAGATATATATTTTTTGATGCGCCTCTTTCTTGGGGGAGTTTTATAAAAGACGGAAAACGATAATAGAAAGAGTTTTACAAGGAGACCACATGCCCACTTTACTTGCCTTGACTTGACTGACGAAGAAAGCGCTAGAAAAAGGGGACTTCTTTTCCTTTTTTAGTAGCATTAATTTCCAAAATAAAAATGAATTCGATTGAATCGAGTATGACCGGAACGGAAGACCACTTACTCCTTCCCACTTTACTTTTGACTTGAAAGAGTGACTTAACCAATCGCTAGTTAAAGAAAGGCAAGGGACAAGGAAATTCCTATTACAGAGGGATGGAGGTGATTGCTAACTGGCTTGCTTGCTTCCTTCGCCTATTTCTTTAGCTAATACGAGTGAAAAAACTAAGCCTTGCCCAATCAACCTAAATCGTTGCACTCGCACTTGGGAAGCACTTCGAAACACTCCTAAAGAGTCAGGTTATGAAATAGCGAGGAAGGTCCGGTTCTGACTACCAACGAAGTGGACTTTCAAAGGGAAGGGTCTGAAAGAGAAGATCAAGAATGGTACGAAGACGAGATTGATGATCCGAGTCAATGATCACTATTCCCTATTCGCTATTTCTTATCCCTTACCGCATTTCTATCCCAACAATAGCATGTATGGGATCGAACTATTCGCCTTACTAACCCGATACGTAACGACCGTCCCTACTCGATTGACCCTAGCCCGGATACGAAATAAGTTATTTATCGATACGACCTACTCTTTCTCTCCTTCCCCTATCCCCCTTCCATCATCCTTATTTTGAGGTTCGTTGAAGTCATTTAATCTCAATCTATCTAGTCGTCTTCTTAGTTCTCATGGAGGAATTTTAATCTGAAGTGAATAGGCTCATCCAACAAAGGCCTTAGGCTGGGAAGAAGGCTTTTCAGAAGTCCTACCGGATGAGGAAGAAATAATTTATTAAATAATCCCATGATCTTTGCCTTATGCCATTCTGTATTACTCATCTCTTTAGCTTTAGTTAGCTTATTTGATTATTTATTATACCCAGACTCTAAACTAATTCTTTCTTCAATAAAGTTTCCTATGTTCTTAAGTGGGGAATGTTAGGAATGCGATTGGTAGCAAGTATAATACCTTACTTGTATTATTATTCTATTTTCTTATCTAGATTAAGCAAGAATCCCCATCATTCTTCTTATTTTAGCCTTTACCTCGCGCTTAAAATACCCCTCTTGGTCGGGATATGAATCCCTCTCTGTCTTAGTCGACTAGTTCTCGACCTTCCTGTTAAAGGTAGATGCCGGTAAGTAAAAAACAACCCTTTTAGCCGACCCGAGTAATTTGACTCCACTAAGATCTTTCTCCTTAATCTTCACTTCGAATCTTAACCCTTTTACAGATTATCTTTCTATTGAGCTAGAAAGATCCTCTACCGTGCTTTCCCTAGTGGTGATGATATGAAGGGGATTCTATTCCCTTTTATTGAACTTAGTTCATTGAGATTAGGGGCATCTCCTTAAAAAAAAACTGATCCTCTTCTTGCACTTCTCTGATTCAAGTAGCCAAACTCCCTTTCTGCTTTACCTGATTGATTGTTGAGATATTCCACACTGAGCTATAAATTAACCCTTTGAGTCGATATCTGGTTCCCACCTTTACTGCAACTATAGAAGATAGTTCAGTAAATGCAAAGTTTTAGTTCCTTTAGCTATTACAGGTTTACTTCCTGACTTATTTCACTTCTAAAATGTAGGGGTTCAAGTTGAGTATTCCACCTTTAGTTAGTAGAAGTCGAATCGACGGTAGGAAGGGAGAACGGGCTCTATAGTTATTATAAGGCACTGGACGAGGTGCCTATCTATGCTAGTGAATCTGCTTTACCTGCATCTGAAGGCAGAGGGGAAGAAGAGCATACGACCACTCTATTTGCAATACATGTTTCTTTTAGCTGACCTAAATGTTTAATCTTAGGATGAGCAAGCCTGCCAGCTTTTTTAGAAATAACCATGCACCCCTAAACTATAAGCATCAATATACGAAACACCATTTTATGATCCACAATTCCCCATGATCGAGTCCCTTTCTAAAGGCCTTTCTTTTGGGCTTTCCTTCTTGCACTATGCCTCCCTTTATGAAATGAATAAGCAACATTCGAAATGGAATGTGGAACTATATCTATTCGACAGCCTGCTACCTATGGAAGTTAAGGGAACCACACAGAATGCTCCTTCTCCTCTTCGTAGTTTCTTTTAGTGTTATTTGTTGATCATTATGGGCTTTGTACACACTGTAATAGTAACCATGGTTAAGACATCAAGTTTTTCTTCCGTATCACTGGGCTTTCCTTTTCTCACTTCTATACATGGTTAGGTCAACTTATGGATCGGGAGCTAACGCCTCCCGCCATGCCAGCTTGCCTTACTTTCTAGCTTGGCTCCCTGGCTTGGTATCTCAAAGTGGTATGGTATCACAGTGAGTGCCTTTTTCAGTTATTTGGATTAGCCTTTTTGAGCTCCTACCTCAATTTTCTACTTCAATAGATAACCTTGTGTGACTGCCCTATTTCTCTATCCCTACATGCATGACTGGGCTTTGGCTTTCTTCTTTTCTTTCTGACTAGAATAACAGGATTCTTTCTTTTTTATAAGATAGATGTTGTGTAGGCACCTCCGTTTAAAGGATGCCTTTTCCTTGAAATACCAGTCGCTGGCAAATAGGTAGCTTATAAGCCGAAGGAAGGAGCGGGTGTCACTCGATCAGTTTTTTATCCGTCTTTTGAATATAGGATGGTTGGGCAGACTGCATCTCTAGTTTGTGGACTCTTCCCCTTTTGCCCGACGAATTTTGCCTATTAAGTGATTAACTGATCTGATTGCGCAGCCTTCCACTTGTCACAACCCTTTTTTTAGAACCCTTGGGCACGCCCCTTTATTCCCACCCGAAATTATTTAATCCTAGCCGATTGACAGAAGGCCATTGAGAGGCTATGTTTCCTACAGTCGAAGGAGTGTTGACTATGACACAATAGGCTTTTCGACCGAACTAAAAAGGCCGTATTTTCCATATTTGAGAACGTTTAACTTGATATGATACCACTAGAAGAAGGATTGGACATAAAAAATCAATTACCACCCAACCGATATCTAGATGGCAACCTAAGCGCATAACATAAGATCAATCCTTTCGTCATAAAGAAGACAAGACCTCTTATGCCTTTCACTCGGGCCGGGAACCTTAACCAAATCACAGGACCACGTTGTACTGACCTTTCAATGAAAGGTAGCTGGATAGGACCTAACGTGAATGACTACTCGTTAAGTAGAGTGGCATCGGCTTCTACAAATGCTGGTGTAGCATCTGAAGGGTATACCTTATGAAATCCAAGGTAAGAAAGGCAAACAACTAATGTAGTCAAGGCAGTAAAGTTAGCTAGAGCGGTGACAGATTATTTGTCATGGTATAGGAGTGTGCGTAGAAAGATAAGGGTGATAGGGGAGTCCCGCCCCAGGGAACTAAAACCACGCAAAGAGTAACTCAGGATTCCCTTTGGATTATAAGCCACATTCCTTCTTAACTTGATCGACCATTTATTTCTTTCTGACGACGATGCGGGTCTTCCTTTCGAGGTCGTCCCGGGTGGCGAAGCTGCAGCTCTTTAGTCAACACATTTTGGGGAAGATACTTGGGCAATGTTTCAAGTGTAAAACCCAAGCCTTCAGTGGTAAGGTGTTATGTTATAAAATGCATTTTTTAGTTCTATTGTGGTTATTATAAAGTTTTATACTTCAGTCCCTCCTACTTATGATTGGATCATTGGCTAAAGTGTCATTTTTATCGTATCAAGCAGGGCATCCAAGCGGCTCGGGTCGATTCATTCTGATACTCTCGCTGGATTTGAGCTGATATGCGAACATCTTTCTCATTATTACAGCGTATCCTCCAAAAGCAATAGTTTGTGCATCGAATAAAGTATATACTTCGCCTTTCGTGTGCTACAACTTTGTTTCGTAAACACATGAGTACTATACGTTCTTTTTTTGAAAAGATTGGGTTCGGTATTGTATTATTTTAAGAATTCCTTAAGAAGAACATCTGCCCACGTGTCTCTTCTTCTTCACGATAAAGAAGGGTTTTGGTATTTGGATCTTCTTCGTACCACTGACCTGGACAATGATGAATGATTGGTTATGATATCATGTAAACGAGACTGATTCCAAAAATCATTCATTCATTTTCATTCTGAAATTTTCATGCAATAGTTATTGAATCAACTTAGTCTTCCACTTTCAGCCTCTGCTTGGCTTGATCCGGGGTTGGCTACTTACAAGTCGAAGTGAACAGCAACTGCATTCTATGATAGTGGAGTCATCATATGAAGTGTGATCCAGAGATGGGCTAGGTTACAATCACGTAATGCTTTAGGTGAGAAATTATCAATCTAAAAAGCACAAGTGTGCTAGTAGAAGTAGATCACCACAGGTAATCGCCCTAAATGCTTCGTTCTCAAATAGGGGTCCAACGAAAGGTCAACATTGGGAGTTGAGGAATGGAGAACAATACTTTGAGACACGGTCACTTATTGAATCTTTTTATTTCCAAATTCAAATAAGATATTTTATTCCGGTCACTATCAGATTCGAGCAAGACTTCCTAACGATCGGATTGTGCGATCGAAGCGAAAGGAACATGGCACTCACTGGAATCATGGACTTACGATGATGGCAACATGGAACTTGTAATAGTTGGATGAACGTAACACGTACCTTCATTCCGTATCTCAACATGTTGGGCTTTCCCAAGAGCTATAATTATAAAGAAAACAAAGATATATAATTCTTTTTTAAAAAGTCTTTGTTTTTATTCAACTGAATCCTATGCTAGCAATTTTCATGCCATTCAATGCTCTATTGTAACTCACAAATGGTTGTATACATAATATCTCATATTCCTTGGGTTGGGCTACTAACGAAAAGATTATATTTCATCGTCTTTCTCTGCTCCTTTCTTCCCCAACAATAGTTTCGGCAGACTCTGCTTTTGACAACTTGGAAAAGTCCTTCCTAAAAATCATTTGTTCCAGTAGTATGATAGCCATGTGATTGGTCGAAAATACATGTTTAATAAGAGTTGTCTCCCACTGAGGCTAAGCCCTATTTGAGACTAAGGCAGGCTCCTTTCCTTTTGAATTTTTTCTTGCTTTCCTTGCGCCCCTTCCAACCACTTATAGATTGACTCTGTAAGAGGGTAGTTTAGGTTAGATGGAGGCGTAACCCCTTTTGAGTACAGTAATGATAAATTAACCAGCAACACTAGTGATCAACTATGAGACACACAAACACAGCTTAAGCTTAATGAAGATAGACTCAATTTAAACTCATAAGTCTCTCGTGTATAACTCAAAGGATAATAATGAACTCAGAAGTAACTCGTTTTAGAGGGAGAGAGAAGTAAACACCCTAGATACACCTTGGCAGGAAGCTAAACACACCAAACTGAAAATCTATTACTAAAGCCGTTTAATAAAATTAAACTATTTAAGTAACTCCGAACAGTTTTTTAAGGAAACTCTTTTCTTAAAAAAACAAAGCTAATTGAACACAAGACGTGTTTAATAAAAGTATGTAGGAGATCTGTTCAAGATTTGATTAACAGGTTTATAAAACCGTTTAAAAACTTTAAACCCAGCACAACTAAGAATGAGATGAGGAGATGTAGAAATATTAAGAACAAGATTTTTACATGGTAAAACCTCACCCAACTGAGGAAACATCCACAACTCCCTCTACGGAGTAAACCAAAAATTCCACTATAAACAAATTTTAACAGTTACAAACTATACAACAAACATGCATACAACTCAGACCTATATAAGTTTAGGAATGTACCCTCTGGTGTCCTTATAACTTCTATGCAGTTCTGATTGCTGATGTTGTCCTCCCAGTTTGCTAACTTCCAATTTGTTTAAGTTCTTTACGTAGATTCTTCTTCTCAAGATCTTATTACCAACACTTTTAGTGTGGTAGGGTGAAAGTGTTTGTGGAGGTGCTTTCTAACACATGCATGCACACACACACACACACACACTTATTATGTACAACCAATCCTAACAAATTACATATAAGTCTATATGCTGTGATTTTTCTTTTTCTCTCTTCTCACAAAACTTAACCTTATTTGACCTTTATAACAATCCCAGAATCCATGGCTATCTTGCTCAGAAGACGTATCAAGATCTTAATCAATCTCAGTTTTGAAAAGATTTTTGAGATTGAAAATCACCAAGTGCGATTCCAAACTAGGTCAAAGGTCTTGTTTCAAGAGAACTAGAAACAGAAAATATTATTGTTGATTTCAAAGTTAAAAACATTTGTACAAAATAATCAACAATATATTTCTCAAGCTGAGAAACAAAATATGAAAATCTAAGTGTAATGTAACATGAAGTAATCGGATCTGAAATTTCTATAAAGCAGAAAATCGATCTAAGACACAATATTTAAGTTGGACACAAGATCTAAAGAACGAAGAGGTTACAGCTACAAACCAACTACACAAACCAACTCTCAAACACTCAAACACTCAAGGTTGTGTTTGGGATATACAGGAGTTTGAAAAGAGTTTTAGGTTTGAAAAATGGTTTGGACGATTTAGGGTTAGGGTTAGGGTTTCTAACTTTTTCTCTCTTCTGGTTTCTCTCTTCTCTCTCTTTTCTCTCTTTTCTCTCTACTCTCTTTTTCTCTCAAAAGGACGAAATGGCAAAAGTCTCAGAAGGCTGAGTGAAGGGGTCGTTTTATAGGAGGCTGAGAAGATTCGAGAATGAGGTTCAAAATCAAGGGTTGAGATTGAGTCAAGGTTGACTGACTTTGATCCAAGGGTTCACGATATGCGGTAATTAATTCTCTCATGATTGGTTCATATGGGGTTCACAGGGATTATGAAAGGGTGCATGCAGATCGTTGATAAAACGATCCAAGGGTTAAAAACAGGCGCTGGTTCCCTCTCTATAAAGAAACACACTCTCCACCAATCAGAAGACAACAAATTTTGGCCAATAATAAGATATCAAACGCGCTTCAAAAATAATTAAAAACACACCCTGAAGTCTTTGCCGCTTTCGAATTCTACCCAAGGAAACTTTAAGCCAATATAACCAATAAATCTTAATTGCAGATTGACCCCAAAAACTTTTAAAAACAAGTTTTATTTAATAAAAACTTATTTAAAATGTTTATAAAATCCCAAAAAATATTTTAAAATAAATTTTTGGGATTTAAACACACTCAACATATGTACACACAATTATATGCATTATGAAATGTATGAAATCAATTCTATTATGTGTGAGTGTTGGTAATATGGTCTAGATCAATCCATCAACAAGGAGAAATAGCAAACCAAGCTCTGGGGTTCTTTGGATTCTAGGATGGACATAATTTTTTCACAATTTACAAACTAGATGAACACTTTTACAATATAGACTCAAGTGAGTCAAGAGTATAAGGTGCTTCACAAACACCCTCAAGAATCTCTGTCAAGTATTAAAAGTCTCGTAATAAATGACAATGGTGGGTGAGTAAAAACTCTTTGGTTCTGTAATAATTTCTCTCTAGTAATAACTTCTGAACTCTAAAAAATAACATCCTCTCCCCAGAGTTGGTTGGGGTCCTTAAATAGCCCCCCCACACCACCCCCAAGGCAACTGAGCCATTAATGTCCATGAAAGACATCCCTCATACTTTATGTCAAAAACATTAAATACCTGATGCACTAGTTATCTCCATGTCATAAACATTAAATGCCAAGACATGCATTTTGCCTAACCACTGTGTGTTAGGGGGCTGTCGCCACAGAGGTGGCTCACCAACTGTCTGACAACCCACAATACCACTGTGGTTTACTCAAGTGCAGATTTGACATTATTTAGTTGGCTAGTGACATCACCTACAATAGATGTGACATTAAGTAGAGGGTTGTTTGGTTCACAACTTAACGCCCGATGGAACTCCAAGCTGTTTCGCTCGAGGTTCCACGGTAAGGGTCTTTCGGTGGTTTACCATGTGTATCTAAGATGGTCCGGGCAAGCCCTAACGGTGCCTCACTTCTCAATCCTCCAAACTACGTCTCTCCAAAGTTCCCACGGTGAGGTCGTTCAATAGAGCATGAAAGCTCTCCCAGGCCCTGCCAAGCCTGGTCTCTCATGAGTACCGTTCAACCTCACACACAATCATTATACTCATTACATCATTACAATCGTTATAGCTCATAGTCAGTACAAACAAAAGATACAATATGGCTAAGTAACAAACAAGCTAAAATATGAGTTGCCACGTTAAGCTGCCTCGCTGAGATGTCGCCCTGGGATGCCACTCTTGAGTTGCTTTGCTGAGTTGCCACGCTGAGTTGCCTTGCTGAGTTGCCACGCTGAGCTGCCTTGCTGAGTTTCCACGCTGCCTTAACCCCAAAAACTGTTGTAAATAGGGGGATTATCCCTAATCTCAAGATTACCTTCAAGCCCCCTTTACATTTGCCCCTTCGTGGAGAGATTCTGTTGTGGGAACAAGAAATGTCTGCACGAAAACTTCTCAATATGATGAACCTTCTCTTGTGTGAAAAAAAAATCTGGCATCTTTTCCTTCGTTACAACCATTGTGGTTAGCACCTCCAAGAAAAAGTAAAATTCACCCCGATGTACCTGAGTCGAAGTGTTGCGGCCCATTGGCGCTTTGGCGAGGGGACATCACAACTTTTTCCTTTCATTGATCTCCAACCATTTTGATTTTTCTTCCTTTGGCTAATTTGGAATTCCCCCGAAACACCTGATAACTTTCTCAAATACTCGTTTTGGCCCTGGGGAAGTGAAATTCTACCGTTTGTGCTGTTGTGGAGTATAGGTGTGGGCAGTGAGTTTTTTCGTTAGGTCTACCCCTATCGTTTTGACTATGAAATTCTCCCTTGTAACGTTTCACCTTGTTCGAAAAAGCAGAAATTCTCCCCAATGTAGCCGAGTCATAATTAAATGATGTTTGGACTTGTGGCGAGGGGACATCGTTGGTTTTTGAACCATTGGAACATCTTCTTCGTTGGGAGTTTATTGGATATGTCTGACAAAAAATTTTGGCGCCAAAACTCAAACTTGCTTAAGAAGGCAACCATTTCTATTCCCCAGACGTCACTTCATTAATGATGTGGCGCTGTGTTTTCGGCTGTCAAAACACTTCCCGGAGTGCCACATGTCCATTTGAAATGATTATAGGCGGCCTTACACGTGTGGTGGTGGGAAACTCAATAGACGGGTTTAAAAGGTTTCAAACGTCTCTTTTTTCAAAACCCTTCTCTTTCCTTCATCTTCTTCAAGCTACCGTATTCTCTAGAGAGAGAACTTTGTGCAAAAACTCCATTGTTGCTAAGATCTTACCTAGCTTCTTCCTCCTCTCATCTTTTACACCACCACATGTGGTTATGCTCCTCCAATTTATTCCCAACCCTTCTTTACCAAGATTTTTTTTCGTACCTCATTATTTTCTTCAATGGCCTCGTCAAGTAATCCTACCATGTCTACCACTAGTGCCCCACCTGCTACCCATGTTTCCACCACTTCTTCTGCCACCTCTTTGACTGTCGCCCGCCAGGACCAGCTGCATTTCTACTGTCGGTCCCTTATTTTCGGTAAGGGTGATGATTTGACTGGGTTTTACAAAACTTGGGTTTTCAATGTTAAGTATGATGCCTTGACACTTGGTGATGAAGACAAAAGTGCTGTTGACTGGGGATTTCTCCCCCCAAAGGGGACTCTTCCATTTCGTCTTGAGCGAGGGGACTTCCCGTGGTACCATATTAACTTTGAAGGGCCTGGGGGCTCTCCTGCTCATTTTTCTACCTGGAACTCCAACATGCAGAGTTCCCACACTGATACCCTCACCAAAATTGGGCTTCATCGAGCTAAATGGTTTGTTGAGTTTACTCTGTCGAAGAACAATATTGCCCTTCTCGTTCTGGTATATCGCTGGAATGTTAACACTTATACTTTCATTGCTGTATGGGGCGATTTTACGATAATGTTGGAAGACGTGTGCGAGATTTTGGGACTTGAGGTGATAGGCCATAATCCCTATTCAGATGAGGCCCTAGATGCCCAGGAGGCTGCTGATCATTTGGAGCTAGACCGTATATGCCGAAAGTTCATCGGTTCTTCGAACAAAGCCACTTTCACTCCGCTTATCAACTATTTCTTCAAGGATCCTTCTGAAGGTAGTTCCTCTGAGGCTGCCCATGGTTAAGGTACATCGCTGGGACTTCCTGCCTACATCCTTGTCATTCTTTCTTATTTTCTTTTAACGGGAAAACCCAATGACCAACCTCTAAGGGACCTCATCAGCATATCCCTCTATTTGTCCCGGGGTATAAAGCTTCCTCTGGCTATAATCGCCCTGGGATCCCTCTATACGTGGCTTGATAGAACCCTTTATGACATGGAACGATCTCTCGGTCGTTAAAACCTGGCCAACTTTGCCAACTGTGTCCTCCTGACAGGCTTTCTTTATGTTCGTTTCCCCGCCGTAGCAACTAAGACCAACCGCCCTCCTTCGGGGGAAACTATTCTTCCCCCATGCTGCTTTGTTTATCACAAGAGACAAATCCGAAAGGAGTTGACCTTTATAATTTATCAACCTAGTAATTTTGTGATGAGGCCTTACGAAGAGGATATCTTCCTCCACACTTGCGATTTTTTCAAACATGAAGCAAGGGTGGTCCAGGCAACTACCTTAGACCTCATTATTGAAGACCCTTCACTAGCTGTGGTCCTTCTCTTTTCACCGGGGTACCTACCTTTATACACTGAGTGGGGATACACCAGCGAGCACTATAATCCCAACCAATGTAGCTGTCTATTTGGTTTCGATCAGGGGACTCCTCACCTAATTTTTTAATTTTTTAACACCAAAGTCTTTTTTAGCGAGGCGTGTTCCCTGTTCTCATCAACTACTGCGTGGGGAGTAAGTTCTACCATGGCTGGGCGAGTCACTATTCCAAGCATCTCCAGGCAAGGGGACATGACCCCTATATTTGCAACGAAGTAATGGCTGAGACAACTGACCTAAATTTCTGAGTTCATTGAGGGGGATCCCGTGTATCCTCCAGCTCTTTTATTTTCTGCCCAGGAGCTGGGGTTAAAAGGTAATTTTGTTCTTGGGATTGAGTTCCCTCTGAGAAAACCCCCCAAGGTACCTCCCACTGAACTTCCTCCACATTGCTCCATGATCCTCACTGCCACGCCCAAACCCAAAACCGCTGCAACCCCCAAATAGCCTGTCCCCACGATCGAAGTAGCTTTTGGCAAAAGGCCTTCCCAGCCACCAACCAAAAAAGCTAGGAAGGCCAAAAGTGGGACATCCTCAAAATCCAAGTCCCAAACCCCTTTGGAGGCATTCCCCATAGCCTCTGTTCCTCCTATTATGTCTGCATAAATGACCGAGGAGTTGAGAAGGCATGTTCAGGCTGAACGAATAAATGTTGAGTTTCAGCGATGCACCCCTGTCATCCCTCCTTCAGCTGCCTTCCCCCACGATCCTAGTTGATCCAACTGAGCCGGTGGAGAATAGGAGAAAGAGTTTGAAGGTTCCTCGAGGTGCTAGTGTTGCGGGTATGAGGAAGAAGACTCTGGGCACCAAGTCCTAGAGGAAATGGACTCCCGAGATACATCTTTCCCCAGCTCCCTTTATTACTGCCTCCTCTCCTCCTTCGCCAGTGGTTATATCCTCTCATTCTCTTTTTGGATATGAGGTATGTGTGTGTGTTGTTCTTCTTATTCACATTTTCTTAAGGCAAGCTGCATCTATTTAACTCTTAATAACTTTGGTGCAGGGAGTTGAAGAAGAAAGACCCATCCCCCCCGTGAGACCTTTCGTGGGGGGACATTTCGGTTCCTCTTCGGCTGATATGACTCCTCCCCGTTCCCCTATGATCGGTCTTACTTAATACCATCATTCGACCTCTCTGCGTACGAAGGACGTTGCTGTGGGGGGAGGTTCCGTTAAATCTGGGGGCGTCTCTTCTCAACCAAAGACAACTCCCCCAGCCCCTTCTGAATTATCATCTCAGCACGAGGTTACTCTGCCCCTCATTCCGGTTGCGAAAAGTGCTCCTGAGGTAACATATAATCTTTTACCTGTCAGGTCTATCATCTTTTCTCTTTTACCACCCCTTTGCTTATCATGCTGAATTTTAATATGTTGGGATGCCTTAGGTTGAAGTGGAGTCTTTGTTAGCTGACCTTCTACTTCCCACCATGCTGACGAAACCCATAACTGCGGTTCCCCTTTTTGGTGCCATAACGTAGGTAAGTAACACTTAGATGCATTTCTCCCTTTTTCCTGTATTTTCTCCTCGTGTCTAACACTTAGCTTCATGTTTGCAGTTTTTGCCAAGTCTTACCCCACCCTTTTCTCTTAGTGGTCTTCCTTTTTCCAAGGCCAAGGTTGATGCTTCTACCCAGCGCGGTGGTTCTTCGGTGCCTACCCATGCTGGGGCATCGTTTGGAGGTCCATCATCTTCTTTCAGCGAAACTCCTACGTTGGCCTTGGTACTTTTTGTTGGCTAGGGAGCTTTGTCAACCATTGAGACTTCTTCAGTTAAGGGCGCCATTGAGGCCTCTAAGAAATAAGCCTGCCCCCAATGGTCCCTACCTTTATGGCCTCCACGGTGACTCCTATTCTAGCTCCTGCTACTGCTGAGGTACTTTACTGATTTCTATGCATTTCTCAACCTTTCAAACTTCACCTTTGATGGTGGCTTAACACTGAAAACACTTGTTAAGATTTTCCATAAATTCCACCTATATCGGTGACTTAATAACGAAAATGCTTGTTAAGATTTTTCATAAACTCCACCTATATCGGTGACTTAAAAATGAAAACACTTGTTAAGATTTTTACATAAACTCCACCTATGTCAGTGACTTAACAACGAAAACGCTTGTTAAGATTTTTCATAAACTCCACTTATATCGATGACTTAACAATGAAAACACTTGTTAAGATTTTTACATAAACTCCACCTATATCGGTGACTTAATAATGAAAACGCTTATTAAGATTTTTCATAAACTCCACCTATATCGGTGACTTAACAATGAAAACACTTGTTAAGAATTTTACATAAAATCCACCTATATCGGTGACTTAACAGCGAAAATGCTTGTTAAGATTTTTCATAAACCCCACCTATATCGGTGACTTAACAATGAAAACACTTGTTAAGATTTTTTACATAAACTCCACCTACATCGGTGACTTAACAATGAAAGCGCTTGTTAAGATTTTTCATAAACTCATTATTTTTTCTACCTGTTCTTAGGTTGCTCGGGAGGATTCTCCACCAGTTCTTTCGCCCATCACTTCACCTCATCGGGAGACCGTTATCTCAGAAGACTCTAGTCACAACGATCAAGGTTCCATGACTAGTACTACTGTTGAGAGTGAATATAGTTGTGAGCTCACTCTGCCCGACTTAGCTCCTCATGCCTTTGGCTTGATGGTGCTTCGGAATTCTCCTTAGATGCCTGCAACCATCATTTGGTAGTTAAGCAGCTTACAAGCCACCATCCTAAAACATTCACTGTGGATTTACTGCATTCCAACATCTCTGTGATGAGCTACAGGCTTCAGGGCATGGCGAACGTTGTTGCTGATATCGTCACCACTCCTACTCCAAACATTACCAGAGCCCTCCTCAACCAATTCCTGGGCTATCTGAGGGAGTTGGGTCGTGACGGCTTCCGTTTTGATTGGCTTATTACGTACTTAAAAACTTTGAAGAGCCAGCGTTTGGACAGCCAGAGGGAACTGCTCCAGAAACATCAGGAGGATAAATAGGCTAAGGAAGCATAGTTGGCTGAGTTAGCACCTCTTCTTGAAGATGTTGATAAAGAGGTGGGGGACATCGAAGAAGCTCTGCGTCTGGCAAAGCTGAAGCGAGAGAAACTCCTTATCGAGCGTACACAAGCGCAAACGAGGCTGGAGGTTTCTATAAATGCCCAACAGTCTTGCCTAGCAGCTTCTTCGGACCTTCCTAGAGATTTTTTCTTTGCTCCAGATCTTTGGTTCCTCCTAGGTTAATGATTTGTTGTAAATATTTTCCTTTTCTTCTTCTTATGTAATTCTTGGGTAGTAACTCCCAATTTTGTAATGCCCTATAGTTTATGAATAAAAGATGTATGTTTTCCCATGTCTTTTCTTTGTGTTATAACTGTTTGCATATATTTTGAAGTTCCACAATTCTTTCATATTCACTCGAGTTATAATATAAAACTTGTATATTCATAACAACTGGATACATCAATGGTCCAAACCTAATCACTTACACGTGATAGACTTTCAACCATTTATTGTTAATCTTAAATGGATTGTCTTCTTCCATCTTAGAAATTAAGCAATAACCTGAGTCATGAGCTTCTTTTACAACAAAAGGACCCTCCCAATTTGGTGCGAACTTAGGTAGGGGAAGCCCCCTGATGTGCTTCACTGCTACTTTCAACACGAGGTCTCCCTCCACGAACTTCCTTGGTCTCACCAAGTTATCATATGCCCTGGAGAGCTATTTTGTATACATTTGAAAGTGTTGCATTGCATTATCTCTGTGTTCATCCAACGCTTCCAATTGCACATGCCTATTCTAAGGGAGCATGCTACTTTGCAAGGCATATCGCTCAGAGGGGACTTCTAATTCTACTGGAAGGATTGCCTCATCCCCATAAATAAAGGAGAACGGAGTATACCCTGTGGGCTTCCTCTTAGTTGTTTGATAGGCCCACAACACAGCTGGTATCTTATTATCCCACGATCCTAGAAAATCCTCCATCGTTTTAGCCAAAATATTAACCAAAGTTTTCTTAGTTCCCTCGGCTTGACCGTTGCCATTTAGAGATGCCACCGTTGAAGTATGATGAAAAATGGAGTACTTGTCTGTGAGCATCGTTACCTCTGAATTGATGAAAGGGGTTCCGTTATCTAAGAGGATAACGTTTGGAATCCCAAAATGGCAAATGATGTATTCTCTACTAAAGTTGCTCACCACCCCCGATGTTGCCCTTCTTAGTGATATTACCTCGACCCACTTTGTGAAGCACTCCGTTGCTACTAGTATCCATATCTTCCCCCTTGAAGAAGGATGTATTTCCCCCACCAGGTCGAACGCCCAAGTGTGAAAAGGATAAGGAGTGGCTAGGGAGTGTAGGACCACCGATGGGGCATGGATCATATTTCCATGAAGTTGGCAAGCCTTGCACTTTCGAATGAACTCAGTAGAGTCTTTCTCCATTATTGGCCAGTAATACCCCAACGTCATCAATTGGTCGTAAAACTTGGCCCCTCCTATGTGAGCTGGATTGTGAGCCTGTTTGAGGACTTTGACTGCTTCTTCTTTCATAATGCAACACAACGACCTGTTAAAGTAGCCTCTTCGATAAAGCTGCCTGTCCTAAATGTAGAACCTCGGGGCCCTTCGCTTGAGTCCCATCGTGTCAATCTTTTCTACTGGGATAACCCCATCTTTAATGAAATCAATATAGGATTGCCTCTAGTTAGGTTGAGCTTTCATGAAATGACAACTGCTTCAAAAAATAACTGGCATTTTTCGCACTTCCTTTGTAGCTCTGCCGTGTCCTGTTTCATTTTAGGCGAAAAATATCCCTGTCTTTGAATTCTTCTGTAGAGAGGTATCCATTTTGTCTCGTAGTGGTCTTCATGTATTTTCTTTAATCTTCGCTCTGCCTCTTTTGGGCCGATGCACCTTGACAACCATCCTCCTGCGTTCCTGAAGTAAAGGTTTCCTTATTTGTGAAGTATTGGGCTAATTCCCTTAGCTCCATCGCTCCTCCCCAGATTCCAACTGCCTTCTAATTTCTCCTCTCCAGTCAGCGTCCACCTCCATTGGTAGAATTGACTTTACTATCGAAGGAGCTGTTCTTTGTTGAATCACGACTGTAGCTATATCGCTCCTCATGACCATCTTCTGAGCAATAGTGGCATATGCGTTTGGGTGGCGGTTCATCGTTCGGGGATATCTCTTGAGCTTGGCTCCCTGGCTTGGTATCTCAAAGTGGTATGGTATCACAGTGAGTGCCTTTTTCAGTTGTTTGAATTAGTCTTTTTGATCTCCTACCTCGATTTTCTACTTTAATATTTAACCTTATGTGACTGCTCTATTTCTTTATCTCCACACGCATGACTGGGCGTTGGCTTTCTTTTTTTCTTTCTGACTAGAATAATAGGATTCTTTCCTTTTTATAAGATATATGTTGTGTAGGCACCTCCGTTTGAAGGATGCCTTTTCCTTGAGGTACTAGTCGCTGGAAAATAGGTAGCTTGTAAGCCGAGGGAAGGAGCGGGTGTCACTTGATCAATTTTGTATCCTTCTTTTGAATATAGGATGGTTGGGCTGACTAAATCTTGAGTTTGTGGACTCTTCCCCTTTCCCCCGACGAATTTTGCCTATTAAGTGATTAACTAATCTGATTGTGCATCCTTCCACTTGTCACACCCCTTTTTTCAGAACCCCTGGGCACGCCCCTTTATTCCCATCCAAAATTATTTAATCCTAGCTGATTGACAGAAGGTCATTGAGAGGCTATGTTTCCTACAGCCGAAAGAGTGTTGACTATGACACAAAAGGCTCTTCAATCGGCTTAAAAAGGCCGTATTTTCCGTATCTGAGAATGCTTAATTTGATATGATACCACTAAAAGAAGGATTGAACATAAGACAATCAATTAACGCTCGACCGAGATCTAGATGGCAACCTCAGAGCATAACATAAGATCAAGCCTTCCATCATAAAGAAGACAAGACCTCTTTTTCTTTTCACACGGGTCGGGGCCCTTAACCAAATCATTGGACCACGTTGTACTGACCTTTAAACGAAAGGTATCAGGGTGGGACCTAGCGTGAATGACTACTCATTAAGTAGAGTGGCATCGGCTTCTACAGATGCTAGTGTGTCAACTGAAGGGTATACGTTATGAAATCCAAGGTATGAAAGGCAAGCAGCTAATGTAGTCAAGGCAGTCAAGTTATCTAGAGCGTTGACGGATTATTTGTCATGGTATAGGAGTGTGCGTAGAAAGATGAGGGTGATAGGGGAGTCCCGCCCTAGGGAACTACGACTACGCAAAGAGGAACTCACGATGCCCTTTGGCTTATAAGACACATTCCTTCTTAACTTGATCGACCATTTATTTCTTCCTGACGACGATATGGCCATCCCGGGTGGCAAAGCTGCAGCTCATTAGTCAACACATTTTGGGGAGGATACTTGGTAAATCTTTCAAGTGTACGACTCAAGCCTTCAGTGGTAAGATGTTATGTTATAAAATGCATTTTTTATTTATATTGTGGTTATTACGAAGTTTTATACTTCAGTCCCTCCTACTTATGATTGGATCACTGGATAAAGTGCCATTTTGTACCGTATCAGGCAGGGCATCCAAGCGGCTCGGGTCGATTCATTCTGATATTCTCACTGGATTTGAGATGATATGTGAACATCTTTCTTATTATTGCAGCATATCCTCCAAAAAAAATAGTTTGTGTATCGAATCAAGTATATACTTTGCCTTTCGTGTGCTAGAACTTTGTCTCGTAAACACATGAGTACTATACGTTCTTTTTTTTAAAAGATTGGGTTCGGTATTGTATTATTTTAAGAATTCCTTAAGAAGAACATTTGCCCACGTGTCTCTTCTTCTTCACAATAAAGAAGGGTTTTGGTATTTGGATCTTCTTCGTACCACTGACCTGGCCAATGATGAATGATTGGTTATGATATCATGTAAACGAGACTAATTCCAAAAATCATTCATTCATTTTTATTCTGAAATTATCATGCAATAGTTATTGAATCAACTGAGTCTTCCACTTTTAGCCTCCGCTTGGCTTGATCCGGGGTTGGCTACTTACAAGCCGAAGTGAACAGCAGCTGCATTCTATGATAGTGGAGTCATCATACGAATTACAATCCGGAGTTGGGCTAGGTTGCAATCAGGTAAGGCTTCAGGTGAAAAATTCTCAATCTAAAAAGCACAAGTGTGCTAGTAGAAGTAGATCACTGCAGGTAATCTCCCTAAATGCTTCGTTTTCAAATAGGGGTCCAATGGAAGGTCAGCAGTGGGAGTTGAGGAATGGAGAGCAGCCCTTTGAGACACGACCAATTATTGAATATTTTTCTTTCCAAATTCAAATAAGAGATTTTATTCTGGTCACTATCAGATTCGGGTAAGACTTCCTAACGATCGACTTGTGCGATCGAAGAGAAAGGAACATGGCACTCACTGGAATCATGGACTTACGACGATGGCAACATGAAACTTGTAACAGTTGGATGGACACAACACGTACCTTCATTCCGTATCTCAATATATTGGGCTTTCCAAAGAGCTATAATTATAAAGAAAACAAATATATAGAATTCTTTTTTAAAATGTCTTTTTTTTCATGCAACTGAATCCTATGCTAGCCATTTTCATGTCGTTCAATGCTCTATTGTAACTACCAAATGGTTGTATACCTAATCTCTCGTATTCCTTGGGTTGGGCTGCTGATGAAAAGATTATATTTCATCGTCTTTCTCTGCTCCTTTCTTCCCCAACAATAGTTTTGGTAGACTCTACTTTTGACAACTGGGAAAAGTCCTTCCTAAAAATCATTTGTTCCAGTAGTATGATAGCCATGTGATTTGTCGAAAAGACATATTTAATAAGAGTTGTCTGCCACTGAGGCTAAGCCCTATTTGAGACTAAGGCAGGCTCCTTTCCTTTTGAATTTTTTCTTGCTTTCCTTGCACCCCTTCCAACTACTTATAGATTGTCTTAATGCCTATAAACTAGGACCATGCGAAGTAAGTCCGTAGTTCATCTGTTAATCCTTCTTTGAATCCCAGTTGTTTTAGCCATCGTCATTTTTTTAATAAGCATGACCAAAGTATACAAAATCTTGTTTTCCCCCGGGGGCAACAAGGAAAAATAAAATAAAGTTTTAAAGCCTCAAACGAACAGTATCTCTAGCTGGCTTTGTTATACAGAGTTATCTGCAACCAGCCGGTAAGTAGAGATATGGATAAAGGGGACAACTTTGTCGCGGACCTTTCTTTGGTTTATTTTATCAACTCCACTAGTCATCCATAAATTATGGGTGTTATCCATTGTATATAAATAAACTTTCTTATCTTACTCTGTAAATCCAATTTTTATTAAGTATATAGAAACCTACGATTCCAATTTTCACATGCTACTAGTTTGGTGAGTTTAGTGATCATGGAGGGCTCACCTGATCGATCAGCTGAGTAGTAAACCTCCTTGGGAGAATCAGAAATATCTCTTCCTCTCCAAATTAGATTAGGAGGGAACCCTTATCTTATCAGCGATAGCCTTAAAATAGGTGTCTAAGATGGGTAGCCTATTCTAATAGCTGGCAGACGGGCTATTATGCCTATTTAACATATTCCGATTGTGATACAATTGCATTGCCTGCTCCTATTTATGTTCGTGGTTACTAGTATGCCGAAACTTCAAGGTCAATAAATAAGGAATCTTATCCTAAGTCTGAAACTCGGTCTTCTTACTCCTATAAAAGCTCATACGATTTATCTCCTACTCTTCTCCCGATACAAGTTCTTTCATGACAGTTCCCTTGTGCTTGTTTCAGGAAGCACTTCGGTGATTCCAGTAAGTATATAGATTATTTGATAGATGAAAAATAGTTATTTACCGATGAAAAGAGGTCAAGCCGATAGGACCTAATCGAACAATATCCCTACTCGATCAAGCTGATTAGCAAGTCGACCAACTCGTTCACGTTCATTCGACCTACTCTTAAGATAAGACTACTACCCTTTATCTTCTTTAGTGAATTCTAATTGTTCACTCTTAGTTAACCGTTCCTCTAGGGCTTCCTCTTTAATAGGAAGCCCTGCGCTGCACTCCAGTGTTGAATTTCTTGATCGATGAAACGAGGCCTTTAAGGGTTATTGTCATTTCATTTTTACGGAGAAAAGGAACATACTTTAGTTGACGAAAAGGAAATATATTTTTCGTCCCAACATAGCCCCCAGCTCCCTCCATACGATGATTGCAATTCAAGAATAGGAATAAAAAGTTCTTCCATAATAATAGGAATTCACTTTCTTAGTAGGCGCATCACCCGACACAAATTCTAAAGTGTGATCAGAAGCAACTGGTCCTGGAGAAGATATAGTAGATATATCAGGACTTTCTTTTCTAAGGTGGCCGATGGGTTTTTTGTCCAACCGCAATCGAATTACAGCATTCCTTGAGTCGACAAACCATCTGGTTGCCTCATCAAATCCCCCTTCCCTCCGAATTGGCCACACCAACCCTAGAAGGGATGGTAGGTTAGCGGCTTCATTCAACAGTGAATATAAAGGCGGGCGGTATGGGAGAGCTTTTCAATCCCGTATGCTATAATCAATCACATAGGAAAAATCATGGACTTGACGATAGACGGATAAGTGGCTGAGGTGGTTGATCACCCTTATCTGGTTCCCATTCTATAAGGGAACCCATTGATCCATAACTAGAAAAAAGGCAAATTCGGGAGAATCCTTTGTTCCACAGCCCTGGGGCTATTTTAGCCAATTCATCATTTTTAGATGTACTAGTACTAGTAGGCACAAATAACTTGAAAAAACTCTCAAATTTGGATGGTACTCTGACTTCTTTATTTTTCGTTGCGCCCCACTAAATCCAGTTCTATTTTGGTAGGTGAAGGGAGTACAACTAATAGTTCAGTCGGAACTCAATATAGCTTTCGTCTCCTATTCTCGCCGCTGTTATCAGTATCAAAAGCAACTATATATTGACTATCAAGGAGGGAATTAACGCCCTCCCTATGCAGGCAGTTACTAAAGTGGAAGACTTTCCCAATCCTATATCGAAGTCAGTTTGCCAGGTTATCCGATTTATCGTGGTTAGTCTGCAAAGATTCATTATTTCTCCCGTGCCTTCCTCTTACGTGAAGGTATGTCATGCACCTCTCTAACTCATATCTTCTGGGACATTGATGCACAGATGATAGATATCACATTCTCGATTATATTTTAGCTATCTTTCCTGAAAGTCCTGTTAGTTGAATAAGAGGACTAACCTCTTTCTTCTTTGTGATTGCCTTTAGTACTGTCATATGAGCGAGTCAGGGCAGGCAAGAGTGTATGGAGGAGAGTGGCACCGGACTCACTATTATCGAGTGGTTAGTCCTTACTATCTCTCTTGTAGTGGTCTAAGGAAGAGTTTGCTTTAGGTATCTCTACGTAGCCAGGGTAATTTCTGGAATGAGATACCTGAGGCAAGTAACTCCTTGCTAAGGTTTAGAACAAGAAAAGACCTAAAAGAACAACCCCTTTATAGGAGACCACGATAGTAGTTATCCTTTTTGCTTTGAGCTCTATCCCTCCTTTAGTAAAAAAAGAAATAGGGAATTAGGATTACTCTTAGATTCCTGACTTCTAGCTTCTTGATTCCATTGATTTACAGCTCGGAAGACTTAGCCCTCTCCCAGACTCTACCTAATAAGGAAGAACATCGAAAACTGACTTGTTCCTGTATGTTTAGCTCAAGATAGAGCAAATAATAACTAATTAGCTCTTCCCATTGTCTTCCTTGAAGGTTATAATAGATAAGGAGAGAAAAGAATAATGTATTGTAGCTTTCTTCTTTGCTGCTTTCGGGGCAGCTGGACAAAAAACGAAGTAGATATAGAAAGATTATTTTTAGGATTGTGTAAGGACACAAATTTCCAATTGAGTCCTTTGTAGTTTGGCTCAATTTCGAACAAAAACATTTGAGTCATCGGATAGAGTTCAAGTTTATCCATTCAAGCCTATGACGTGTTTGTTGAAGACGTAGCGGCCAAGATATTAAAGATTCATCAAATGCCGTGTGTGTTGTGCCTCGTTTCTACGTCATCAACATGGTTCTATTTCTCCTAAGGTATGAATGCATTTTAATATATATATATATATATATATATATATATATATAT
Source organism: Sambucus nigra (assembly GCA_949130495.1). Taxonomy (NCBI): domain Eukaryota; kingdom Viridiplantae; phylum Streptophyta; class Magnoliopsida; order Dipsacales; family Adoxaceae; genus Sambucus; species Sambucus nigra. Next base: position 376,106,385 of record OX422219.1, on the reverse strand, counting down.
AGGAGCTTGGAACATTATTTATTGGGTGTATGTTAGAAATTTATTTTGGGTGTTAGAACTTTTTTGTAAACTTTTTTGAATTCATAATTCTAAATATTTTGTTCTCGGACACCTTTCAGTAAAAAAATCATATCAAATCCAAAAAAAATCAGAATGACACGAAACTGGTGGCCACGCGTTCGTATCGAAATTATCTAGAACCATGGCCTGATATCTCGTTAGATAGGTCGTTTGAACGACTTCTCGTTCGAACGAGTTTTCAAACGAGAATTTTTTTTTCTATCTGTCTCTTCGTTAGAAGTCTCGTTCGAACGAGATTTCTAACGAAAAAACAGCGGGAACAGTTTTAAGCCAGTTTTTTCCACTTTTCCACTACTTTGCCCCACTTCCTTTTTGACATACTTCTTAAGTGCGGGAACTAACTTTTTGAAGACAACTTTTTTACATTCTAAGAGTCTTTTGAGAGCAAACTTTTAAGAAAAAGTTCCATGTTTTGTGTTTGATTTTTATGGATTAAACTCATCAAAAATTACATACACACCCATTTATTTAGTTTATTCCAAGCACCTATTGATATATCATTGCTTGGAGACTTTTGGCACCTGGTTTTCTCTACACCAACAAGAAGAGAGTTTGGGTTCTTCTCTACCCCAAAAAAGGAGAAAAGTTTATTGCGGTGTTCTCACTCGAAGAAAGGCTTCACGTGTGGGTTGACGGTGACCATAGCCCCATCGATGGAGTTCGAGACTGTGAAGGAGTCCACTGTTATACACTAGGCGGAGGTTGAAGACCGAAGGAGCGCGTCAAGGCTTGGACGGACTCAAGTCAGTTTGTGTAAGTCCTCTTGTGTCGAGTCTTTATAAAAACTACCATACTTAGTGAATTCGTGGCTAGGGCCGTCCGAGGTTTTTCCCATTTGGGTTTTCCTCGTACATCCGGCGTAGTGCGATTGATATTTATTTTATCTTACTATATCACCTAGATGCATGCTTAGGACTAAAAGATAAAATTAGTTCAAAATCAAAATCTATTTAATTTGGTGAAAATTTAATGTTTGGGTATGTTCAATTTAATTCAAGTGCAAAATTACTTTATCTTGATTGCATGCAAGTTTAACTTGAATTGAATTAATGTGTGTTTAAGTCGAAATGAAAATTGTGTGTGTAGTTTAATTTCACTTTTCGTTTAGCTTTAATTTTTTTATAAGTTGGTTTGTTCTCTTTAAGAAAAGAAAATTTTAAATAACTTTTGAAAAATTAAAATTTGAACCATTTCATTATATTTGAATTTAAAAATTGGGGGCTTCCGCACTTTCAGATTGACATTAACTTCCTTAAGTAACTTAAATTTGTTCCAATGTGCTTCCAATGCTTCTCTAAGGTTATAGTAGATAAGTACAGACAAGATAGTCTTATATTGGATTTTTCTTCTTTCCTTTTGGAATTGAGCTAAAGTGTCCTTCCTGTACTTGTAGTGTAATAAGAACTCATTGCTTCTTATTTGTGATTGACTCTCGAACAATAATGGTATTTTCAAAGGGTTATAGCACGATGTGATATATTAGATAGTATTAGCTGGGTGTCTTCTTATTTCCTTTGGGAGTTGTATTGGGGAAGGGGACTTTCGGTATGGAAGAAAGATGCGGCAAGTAGCTACTCTTGACAGGTTTAGAGGAAGTTAGGATGGACCAATAAGATAAGTGGATAGTCGAAATAGATGGGAATTAGTTTTCCTATTCTAATTCTTTTTTTCTTGCTTTTAATGGCTTCCTATCTCTTGTTGACTCGTATAAAAGAAGAAAACCTGAAGGAGAGTGAAGCGTAGTCCCTCCTGGTTAGAGGTAGGAGCGTAAGGTTTTCTTTATTTCCTATAGTTTCTTTATTGAAGGTAATAGAAGCTAAATACAAAACATAATAGATTAGATTTAGAGTGCTTCTAGGCGAAGAGCTAAGGAGGAGGTGCCAAGGTCTTTCCTTTCCATTTTAGTTGAAACTTATAAGTTTAAAGGGCCCTTAGATCAACATAAATATCTATCTAAAGCAAATGATCCGTCCCTCCTTCGAGAGTCAATCTGTTTCACCCTTATCTCTAAAGGGAGATGGATGTCTACGCAGGTATGAATCTTCCCATTCCGAGCCCCTTATCATCATGCCTTCCCCAGCTGGGTATTTCAACTCCAATATCACGCCTTGTGGCACTCTTCTACAAAGCGCTGGATTTCTTTCTTCATCCCTTTCTAATGGAAGACTCGGGAAATACGTTTGTAAGTGCATAGGAATTTCGAGTGACCTGCTGATGGTGAAGCATGAAAATCGTGGAATATTATTAGCTTATGTGCAGAGTTATCTACCAGTACGATTCGACCCTTATGCCTAAGGTCCAGTGTGTCCCATGTATAGTGAGGAACGACATTCAGATCTTCTTGTAGTCACTGAATGAGGCTCTATACGGCGGTATCGTTAGCCCACTATTCACGAATATGGTCAAGGCTGTTATACATCGGTACTGATATGGCTACAATTATTGCATACTCGGGTAATCATGATAGTGCATAAGCCAGTACATTTTAGGTTCCCTTTTTGTAAACGATCTCATAGTCATAGCCACGTAGTATTGAGAGGGTTGGCTCTGGTGTCTTTCTCCATTATATACTTCAGGCTTCTATGATCAGTTCAGATTTTTAAATGTCGATCAATGCTCGATGGAATTGAGGGCCTCCACTTTGTGCCAGATTTTAACAAGATGGGCGATTACCATCATTTACTTGTCATCTACCGTCTGATGCTATTGCGATAATGCTTTGCTTGTAAATGCTAAGGTCCTACCTTCTTCCACACCCCAGTCCCTATATTGGAAGCATAACATTCCACCACGAATAACTTGTTAAAAGCTGGAAGGCAAGGATGTTCGTAGATCAGGTCGACATTGCAGTCTTAAGATTGTTGAAGGTTACATCGGCATCAGGGCTCCTTCAGGCGTCCTTTATGTAACAATGTCATCAAGGGAGCACTGATTTTTCCATAATCTTTCAAAAAATTTCGATAATAACCTGTCAGGCCGAGAAAACCCCGTAATGCCTTAGCATTATCGGCGTCGGACACTCGATCATAACCTTCATTTTGGATGGGTCTGCTGCCACCCCTTCTTTGGAGACAATATAACCAAGGTATTCCACCTCAATTTTTCTGAAACTGTATTTAAACTCCTTAATAAGTGATGCTCTGGGTAAGGGTTATCTTCATATGATGTAAATGAACTGGAACTAAATACAAGAATGAAACTTACGTAGATATGGCCAAAAGATGTCATTCATCAAGATATGGAAGGTGGATGGTGCATTTGTTAACCTGAAGGGCATGACTATATAATCATAATGGCCACCATGGGTCCTTCGGCTGTTTTTGGTACATTCGCCTTGTGGACACAAATATGATAGTACCACGAGTCCAGCTTTGAGAAATATGGGGCACCCCCAAGTTTATCGAGTAGCTCATCGACAACTGGAATGGGATAATTTTCCTTGACGGTTATTCGATTTAGCGCCCTATAATTATAAGAAGTATAATAACTAGAAAACCGCTAGGCCATATGTACTTTATAGGGAAAGGGGGAAGGAGGTGAAATTGATCGAGTAATAAGTAAGTTGCTTCCACCACTAATAGTTAGTTTACTTATTGGTTGGATTTGTTTAGGAATCAAGGAGATTGTAGTCACATTGACCTCCTTAACCAGGCGACCAACATCCAAAAAATCCTTAATAGCACTTATTTGTGACTTCCTTCCCAACAATACTCCAAGATTTTTTGAAGAAAGTCGCATTATAGTCATCCGGACCAGGAGCTTTGTTATCCTTCAAAGATAAAATAACTAATCTTATTTCCTCTTCGTCCCTCCCTAGCTCCGTGGACTTGGGTCATTTTCTTGGGAAGAGCCTTCTTAAGATCCTCAAGATCAATCTGAGTGTTTTGAGGGGCAATACAAAGCAAGTTCTTAAAGTATTTCACTATTTCTTCTTTAACATCCTATGATTTAGGGGGTTGTCGATCCTCGTTCCGTTCTCACCACAAATAGAGACTATCTTGCTCCGGTTATAGTGATTCTTCAGAGCTTTGAAGAAAAACTTGGAATTCTCATCACCAAGGTTCAGTGGGTGAGGAGGGAGATATATGAACAACTATACAAGGCTATCTTTCGATAACAAAAATAGTAAAATAGTCTTTTCCTCTTGTCTTCATCTGCTTAAGAGATTGTTTGAATTGACTGAATGCGAATGAGAGCCCGGAGGATGTGAGTGTTTTGATCCTAGATCCGTGTCTCATGCTTTAACGATTTGGTTGTTTTTTTTCCTTCCCTTTGTCAGCTTTTCGATCTTAGGTCTAGTGAGTGGGAGGGTGCCATCTCTGTGCAGGGGTAGGGCTAGTTCACGTGGAACTTTTTTTTCTTCCTGATTTTAAAATCTCTTTTCTTCAACGATTCTATGGTGGCAACTGTAGCCTGAGATTAGGCCTTTGAAAGAGTTTATTAGAACTGATTGAGTTTCCTTAATTATGCAATTCTTTCGGTCATCCGAAATAGGAAATCACATTTAGGAAAGATGTGAAACACTCTTATGATGGTGGGGAGAAAGAGAAGATGTCATTTTGAGAGACGGCTGTACAAAATACCGCGTCTTTAGGGCCTGCTTTAAGGCAAGTGTTTCGCTTTGAGAGGTTTTTCAAAAAACCAAGGCCCCCCCCCCCCCAAATGATCGGTGTAGCGATCCAATTTTCTTGAAAGAATGACCCGTTATCTGTAAGGAAGCTTCAGCGCAATAACATGGATCGAATCGAGACTGATACTACCATGTCCCTAGCCATTCTTCCTCTTTGTTGCCTGCCTATGCTCCTCTCGTAACCCGCCCTTTTTCGTTCGCTCTTTTCCTTTAACTTTTTTACTAGAGCCGCTGGGTCTTCTTGTTCGCTCAATAGGACAGTGATGAGGTTAGGTCATAAGTCTGGATGGTTGCATCTTACTTTCTTTCTTTGTATTTAAAGCAGTGCTCCTCGCCCATTGGAATGAAAGCTCTCCGCTCTATACTTTTTCATGTCCCACCACCTGACGAGCTTGAATCATATGCCTGAGAAGGACCCCTAGAACCCGTCTTTTCTTCATTTGGTGAAGGTGAATATGTGGCATGATCCCCCCTAAGGAAGTTAAGTCACCCTCTCGATTGAGATATATTCCCCTCCTGGAAATGCTTAATTGACTAATCCCCCTTTATGAGTAAAGTCTACGACCACCCTATCATGCTGGAATAAAAACCAAGATCTACGACCCCATTGAATCTAGTCTTTATGAAGGAAAGTATTGACTATTTAGTCATAAAGAAGGAGATCTCTAGTTTCACGTAGCACATGTACTCCCCCCCTGACTAGTTCTAATCGCAGGCCTTCCTGCTTCCTTTACATTGAGATTTGCGAGATTATAGCTCTCATTGTACACAATAGATGACGCAACACCTGGTATTGACATAAATGGAGAAATACTTTAGGGAGTAAATGCCATTCATTGGGAAGGCGACCTCACATATGTTGTTAGATTAGAGACAAGCGAAATGGAGCTCATCATAAGTCGGAGTCCGCTTTTTAATAAGCTCGCACATCTGGAAGAGGTTAAGGAAGAGGAAGACTAGTGATTTATCACAGGCAAACAATTATTATGTTATGATGTGAGCTTTTATTCTTTCTTATCGCCTTATCACCCTATAATCGTTATTATTCCCCCCCGGTGCAATGAAATTATTTCCAAGTTATTTGCGGTCAATGTTGGGGGTGCAGTAGTGCTTTTTTTCCGACTTGGTTAGCACTGTTTAGATGCTCTCATATATCAAAATGATTTCTAAACAAACCCTAATAGGGTGCTTTCAGTCAGTAACCATTAGTTTCGATCTCTCACTTGAAGAAAGAGAGCCACTTCTGATTTTGATTCCTTTTTGCTTGCTTTCATGAACATACTAAAGGGCTCACGAGTTACGACTCCTTCTTGTATATGTTTCATAATGGGCTTTCCATTGCCCCTTTCTTTTTAGGGTAGCTCCCTCTTTCTTTATTCCCCCGAGCTTGAAGGTGGGGGAAACTGCATGATCCCAAGCTCAATCTTAAAGCCCAAGTGAACAGTCTAGAAGCTTGCTTTTTGGGATGGATATAAATGTCAGTATGGTCGAGTCAACCCCACTACTTAACCAAGTTCTTCATAAACAAGCATGCGACCTCATCCACAGTGCAGTCGGCAGATGCCGCCATTATGGTGGCATACTTTGAAAATATATCAACCACCACCATGATGATTCCAAGACCATCCACCTAGGGAAAGCAAGAGATGAAATCCATAGTAACACTTTGATGGTCTGGTGAGGATAGGCAAATGATCTATCTCTCCTCCTGGATTATTACTTATCATTATGTCTTCCGTACTTCTTCCTATAATTAGAATCATTGGGCAATCATCCCCTCCTATTATTTATTAGTATGAGCTTTGCCCCATCTGTAGGATGAGATCTAAGGACTCGAGTAATAATAAAAGAAGCCAGACACAACCCTTATTAGGTCCAATAGACTCTCTCCGCCTGAAAGTTGTTCTAAGGGCAACTTCCTTTGAGAAACTTTGTTTAAAGGAATATAGGTCCTACCTTAAGGTGCCTTCTAGCTGGATAAGGTGTCTGCCCTATGGATCTAGTTTTCTCTAGGGATTGTATAAGGGCTTCCCTCTGCTCTTAGCTGAATAAGGCAGGCCCCATCCTTGTTTGGCTGGTACATTCATGAGCTCTTTTGATCTCTCTTTAGTAAAGTGTTCGGTGCTGAGCTCATCTTAGCTCCGAGCGTACTATCTCCACTATAGGAAGTCATTCTTTGATCTCCTGGTTCTTCCTCCCTACTAGGGACATAAGAAGTCAAGTCAAGACAAGGCATTTCCTTTTATTTATTATGCCTATTTAAGTAGTTTCCCTCGAAGCCCCCCGAAAGTGGAAGGAACCCTAGCTAGTTGAGTTATCCCAGTATTTAGTGAGTTGTCATTCCTTTGATTCTCTCTTCTGAGTTTTTGCTATGTCCCTATCCTAGGCATCTGCTGCTCTGGACTATAGAACTCGAGTCCGAGGGATGGTGGCTAGAGGCTCTTTCCCATCTACTTTCTTTGTCGTGTTGTTATCTTAATAGCCTTACTCAATAGGAGTATACTCTAACTTTGCCTATCATATTATTCAGACCTACAGTCTGACTTTGATGAGAAAATAAATTGATTGATCTTTCCCTAACTAACCTATGAGATCTAGTAGCCTTCTTCACCATAAAATATAGTTAGTATGGCACACATGTGTGCTCCCCTTCCGAGGAAAGGAAGATGAGTTACCAACTCGTGCATTCCTTCCGACAAGTATAAGGTCTTACCTATCTTGTATTTGTCTTCAATCTCCCCCAACCACAAAAATCATTTTTGTATTTCTATTCAAGTTAGCAGGATCCGTTAACGGTGCTTCTAGCTCGATAAGTGACTTTCTTTGCCCCTCTCGCTTATTGATTAGGGGGTCTCTAGATCCCGTACTACTAGATTGGGGTAAACCCACACTTGTGGTATAGGTACCAGATAAATCAAGGTCATGGGAAGCGGGAAAACAAAATACCCAAAGAGATGGCCGACAAGATCCAGTTTAATTAAGTGTAGGAAAGGTTCATTTCAAAATGGTTTAAGGCCCGGAGGTATGCTAGCACAACAACGGAGGGGGTTTCAGTGCCATCGCTACCATTTTATTTCCCAGCATCCCTTCCTATCCCAGAACCACTAGCACAAGAGATAGTAGTAGTAGTCACATGGGTGGGAGTCGCAGAGGAAAATACGGACATGAATAAATATAAATAACCAACCTAGGCACAGAGAGTCACGGGCTGAGATCCTACCAAGAGTTTATAGGACTTTTCTTTAAAGAGGGGGCCTAGGAGTGGTATTACTTACCAATCCAATTTATTCTGCCCTTTCATTGAGATTGGTTCTTGTTTGTATTTCCTTATTTCGTATTCTGACTCACACCTTGTACCTGCTGCACAACTCCTGTTTATGTTCGGCCCTAAATGATTTAATCGTATATCAAGATTGGAAACCCCTCTTAAAATAAGGGGAGCTGGACCCTAGCTTAGGGCATATTCGGGGAGTAGCCCCTCTGAAATAGGTATGAAATTCCCTCCATTTAGAGATTTATAAGAAATAAGTTTCCATGGAATGCGAAGACGGAGATGCAAAGGTAAAAGGGAAGCTACCAGGTGTTGGTTCAGCTGACTGAAGGGAAAGCTGTTGGCTTACCCTTTACTAGTAGGGAACCCCTCTCTCTTTATCCATGGCGCTAGCAAACCCGACCCATTTTCTTTTATATATATAATTTTTTATTGACTTTCGACTTTACTATTATACATATGTGTGTCTTCTGCCCATGGAACCCTTCTTCCTGGATCACCTCCTGCCTTGGCTTCTGAGTCCGAATCCCACATCTTTTATTTTCTATAGAATTGTCTTTCTCCAATGTGGGGATCCCACCGAGACGTAATCCATCGCAAGCCTCCATAGTGTTGTAGTAAATTGTCCTTATAATAGATCGTCATGTATGGCGTCCTTGTGGCTGGACACCTAAAAGGTTTTTAAAAATATTTATAGTAAGGGTTAGAACCCAAAACATTTTGAAAACATTTTGCAAGTATTTATAACAATTTAAAAATCAGTTATTGATTACACATGTTAGGTTTACATACACTCTCTTAAGTTTACCCACCTCTCAAATATTGTGAACACCTAATGTCTTCTACATAGCCCACCTAGCCATACTACCCAAGCTAACTAGACATAAGTATTCATATGGACTATCGACACCTATAAGTCCACGTACCACCCATACAGTACGCTATTCTAATTAACATATCTCATATGTTACTGATATTATAAGTAACATTCTACATATCTTATCATTTAATCACTTAATTAAGTTTCACTACTTAATTCATTATTTATATGCACGCTATGAGTCTGTCTACTATCACGTATAAGTAGAATTTTCAAACGGTTATATATATTTATCTCACTAATATATAATTACGGTGTATCTCAAAAGGACCACCATACAAATAGGCATAATTTACTATCAGTTCATGTACCTCTCGTACTAAAATAAGGACTATTGGTTCGGCATGTCTCCTCGAACCCAAAATCAAATAACAAGTACTGGAGGCAAACATAATTCTAATTCTTTGGGCTACGCACATACCTAACGTACCCAAATGACTTTTCAGTCTCAGTAACACAGGACACATAGTGAGCCACCCTAAGTTCTTTGTCCTGGGGCATAAATCCAGACCTCCTTGGAATCGGCAGGGTTGGATCTCCCACTGCATGAGAACCTCCGTGATAGAAGGCAACGTAGGTATGTTCACATGTAACACCAATCATATACTAGGTATACACTCAACACACACACACACACACACACACACACACACACACACACACACACACACACACACACACACACACATATATATATATATATATATATATATATATATATATATATATATCCATTAAATCAGTAGGTATACACACAACCTAATTATCATACTTCGTACGTGGTATTTATCTCTCGAATACTCACTGTACTGTTAAATTATAATTATTCTAACTATTGTTTTAATCCAAGTATTACCCTCTACTCTAACGGTCCTAGTTACCCATTGAATAAAATTCAGTAGCTAGCTCTATCATACACTACCGGTCTTTATATAAATTCACTTAAATTCCACGTAACTTATTCTCCATCTCTCGAATTAATTACGCATCAATTTACGTATATTAAATCTTGCCTTAATCCTCTCATTAAGACTAAGTCATGATCCCATTACAAGCCTATTGTAATATAACAAATCTCTCATTATATTTTAATGAAGTCCCAAAAGTTTCCCCAATAATATTTTAGGAGTCCTAGGCTTAAAAAGGGAAATTTCACATTTTCTGGGAAACCGAATCGATTCGCCAGGAGGTCGAATCGATTCGCTTTCTGAATCGATTCACCTCTGAACCAAATCGATTCGAAATTATGCAGATCACCTTCTTCCTTATACGAAAGTGCGTTTTCACCATTTTTCTTATTCATTTCTCCATAATTCTTTACTGAACTTCAAATCAATTGTCCTAAACATTATCTACATGTATTAGGGCTTAATATTTCAAGATGCATAAGTTATGCCCTCTCCTCCTGCTGTAATACATCCCCTAAGTCCTTGCAAGGATGCATCTGTGTATACCCGATACTCCACCCCACTCCTAGGCAATGCAAGTACAGGTGGTGATGTAAATTTGTCCTTCATCTCATCAAAGGCTAACTGACAGTGATCACTCCACACAAACGGTACCCCCTTGCGAGTTAGGTTCGTCAATGAACCCTCAATCTTAAAAAATCCCTTAATAAAGAGGCGATAGTACCCGACCAACCCCCAAAAGCTGCGAAACTCTGTAAATGTCGTGGGTTATCCTCACTCCCTCACAACCCCAATACCTTACTTGGATCAACAACAATACCCCTGTCAGACACGATGTGGCCAAACAACTTTATCTCCCGTTGCCAAAATCCACACTCAACGAATTTAGCATATAATTGGTGGTCCCGAAGTGTCTGTAGGACCCTACGTAAATGCTTCGCGTGCTCTTCCTCAGTATGAGAGTAAACCAGAATGTCGTTTATAAACATGATTATGAACTGGTCCAAGAACTCCCTGAATACCTTATTCATAAGATCCATAAAATACTATTGGAATAATGGTGGGCCCAAACATTATCACCCTGAACTCATATGACCCGTACCGCGATAGAAAAGCGATCTTGGGAACATCCTCCTCCCAAATGAGCAACCGGTGATACCCCGATCTCAATTAAATCTTAAAGAAGTAAGCATCCTCTCTCAACTGATCAAACAGGTCATCGATCCTCGGTAATGTATAATTATTCCATATCGTAACCTTGTTCAATTCCCTGTAGTCTACACATAAGTGAAGTGAACCATACCTGTTCTTCACAAATAACATCGGTGAACCCCATGGCGATGTACTCCGCCGAATGAAACCCTGAACCAATAGCTGCTGAATCTTCTCCCTTAACTCTCGCATCTCTAAAGGTGCCATGCGATACGGTGCTTGGCCAATTGATTTCGTACCCAGTTCTAAGTCGATAAAAAACTCGATATCTCGGCTAGGTGGTAACCCTAGTATCTCCTGAAATACATCCTCGAAATATCTCATAATTGGAATCGAGTCTATTGGAATAACTACCTCCTGTGAGGTATCCTCCTCAATGTAGTATAGGTGGTTGTGCGACCCTCCCTCGAGAAGAGGCATCACCACCAAGAACATCTCCTGACCAAAAATGGAGAACACTATGGTCCTCTCGTAATAGTCTACCGTCGCCTAATAACCTGCCAACCAATCCATACTTAGGATAACATTAAATCCCTCCATGTCTAACATAAGAAGGTCCACTTATAAGCTTAGAATCCCAATAATAATGTCCACACATCTACATACCGAGTGTATAAGTGACCCACTACCCAACGATAACTCTACACACATAAGGTGAGTGTCGCCTATCTCTAAAAGACCGGATGCTCCTGTGAATCTAGTGGCATTGAAAGAATACGGCGCCCAAGTATAAAAAGAATCCTACCCTCATGCCCATGAATAGGAAATGTACCCTCGACCGCTGGCGATGCCAGAGGTGTTAGTGGCATGGGTATGTCCCGGACGTTATACACACACCCGTAGTGCACCTTTCCCTGCTGCTATTGTGGGGTTGGGGGTACAGGTGCTGGTGCTGGATGTAACATAACCTACTTCCCATTTTAGGCACCCTGCTGCTGTAACTTTCCCAGTCGTGGGAAATCTTTCCTTTTATGACCTTGCTGGCCATATATAAAGCACTGCCTTGGAAATGGTTTCTGCCTCTAGCCCTACTGGCCTTGTTGAGGCTGGACCTGACACTGACCATGATAACCCTAGCCCTGATGGCCACCTTCATTGTTCACTTAGCCCTAATAGCCCTGAGGAACCTGCTGCTGCTGATTTGGGCCCTACTAACCCTGTCTGTATCCTTGGCCCTCGGGTCAGTACCCTCCTAACCTGAACCTGTTGCCCTGATCCCCCTATCGAGAATCATGCCCCTGCTGCCTGCCTACCTGCTGCTGCAATGCTCAACTTGCAACACCCCCACTTGCCTTGCCTGGTTGGCTAGGCTCACCTCCTCTCTTGCTTCCATTCATATGAAAGAAATGGTCCTGGCAGTGTAATAATGCGGCATTGACGACATCTGTGTATGTCACCAATGCAGGGTTACTGATCAAATGCTTCCTGATCCTCCAAGCTAATCCATCCATAAACTTTGCTTTCTTCCGTTACTCATTTCTCACCTCGTTTGGCATAAAATTAGCCAAACGGGTGAACTCCTCTTTATACTCTGCCATGGAGCAGTCTCCCTGAGTCACCTCATTTAACTTCTTCAGAATTTCGGTCTCCTTTACTAGCAAAAATTACTTGTGGTCAAACCGCACACAGAACTCACTGATCCTCATAGTATCTCTCTCCTCGACAGTGGTAACTGACTCCCACCACTCCAATGCTGCTCTAGCAAGTCTAAAAGTAGCGAACATCTATTTTTGCATCTCACTACACTTTACCATATGCGCAGGTGGCGTTGTATATTCTTATTTCACTGACACACCGCAACTACATCAGAGCTGCCCTGAAACTCGGGCTGGTGGCCCTTCTGGAACGTCTCCCTCACTTTCTTCCATGTAAATGGCCCTGCCTGGGCCTGGATCACTAGTGCCACCCGTGACTGTGGAAAATGAAAGACCATGGTTGTCATAGCTGCATTGACCGCCTGGTCCACTATCTTGGCCACCTGTGCCATCGAGATCATCTCTGATGGTGGCTGTGGTTGAGGTACCTCCTGCTCCTGCTAAGCCACTCTAACTTCATCTCTGGTCACTGCCCTAGCCTTTCTTTGTCTCTCTTGGGTGGCATGTGAAAATAGATCGAATTGTATAAGTACACAACCTATATAAAATTTAATAGCAGAAGTTCGATATCTCAAACACATAAGGATAAAAACAACAATCCTAATAATAGTGATCTATATCAAAAGAACGATAAGCTAAAATTATAGTGAGTAGAATATATCCTGTGGACACTAGAACTTGATGTTCTGATACAATCTATGACACCCTGCCTAGTTAAATACTGGGTGATCAGTCCTTTATTAAACTAAAAGAGGTTTCTCATTTGGTTCATTCTCAGCATCACTGTCGAAACCATATTAATTACTAACCACCTATTAGTTAATTAAGCCGGTGTCAAAATTTTGTCTTTCATTACACAATTGATAATGAGATGCTGAAAACTAAATTAACACATTCACACCATTAATATAGTCTAAACCATCATAAGGAGTAAATAAATGAATAATTATCTTGTCGAATAAACCATCGGCTACAAAATTCAAATCTAAATAATATGTCTAACAAATAGTAAAAAAATCCCACTATAAGTCTGAAATGAATAAATGAAATAAATGAAGTCTAAATGGGGCAACATGCCAAACTGAGACACTGAAATGAAATCCTACACTAGGAATGAAAACTATAAGCTTTTAATATTTTCCTACAAGCTCCACAGTGCTGCAACAAATCGTCCATAGAATAGATCGTCAAGTGTGGCGTCCCTGTGGTTGGACACCTAAAAGGTTTTGTAAAATATTTATAGCAAGGGTTAGAACCCAAAATATTTTGAAAACATTTTGCAAGTATTTATCACAATTTAAAAATTAGTTATTGATTACCCATGTTAGGTTCACGTACACTCTCTTGAGTCTCCTAAACTCTCAACTATTGTGCACGCCTAACGTCTTCTACTTATCCCACCTAGCCAAACTACTTAAGCTAACTAGACATAAGTATCTATCTGGACTATCGACACCTATAAGCCCTCGTACCGCCCATATAGTATGCCGTCCGAATCAACATCTCTCGTATGTTATTGATATTATAAGTAACATTCTACATATCTTATCATTTAATCACTTAATTAAGTTTCACTGCTTAATTCATTATTTGTATGCACACTATCAGTCTGTCTATCACACTTAAGTAAAATTACTCAAACAGTTATATATATTTATCTCACCAATAAATATATAATTACGGTGTCTCTCAAAAGGACCATCGTACAAATAGGCATATATTCTGCTATCACTCCATGTACCTCTCGTACTAAAATAAGGACTATTGGTTCAACATGTCTCCTCGAACCCAAAATCAAATAACAACCAATGGAGGCGAACATAATTCTAAGCCTTTAGGCTACGCACATACTTAACCTACCCAAACGACATGCCAGTCTCACTAACACACGATACATAGTGAGCCTCCCTAAGTTCTATGTCCTGAAGCACAAATCTTGACCTCCCTAGAATCGATAAGGTGGGATCGCCCACTACGCGGGAACCTCCGTGATAGCAGGCAGGGTATGTATGTTCACATGTAACACCAATCATATAATAGGTATAAACTCAACCTATATATTCATTAAATCAATAAGTATACACAAAACCTAATTATCATACTTCGTACGTGGTATTTATCTCTCGAATAGTCACCGTACTATTAAATTACAATTATTCTCACTATCCTTTTAACTAGAGTATTACCCTCTACTCTAAGGGTCCTAGTTATGCCTTGAATAATATTCCGTAGCTAGCTATACTACTGGTCTTTACATAAATTCACTTAAATTTCCCGTAACCCATTCTCCTTCTCTCGAATTAATTATGACTGAATTTAAGTATATTAAATCTCTCCGTAATTCTCTCATTAAGATTAAGTCATAATCCCATTACAAGCCTACTATAATATAACAAATCTCTCATTATATTTTAACGAAGTCCTAAAAGTTTCCCCGATAATATTTTAGGAGTCCTAGGCTTAAAAAGGGAAATTTCACATTTTCTGGGAAACCGAATCGATTCGCCAGGAGGCCGAATCTATTTTCTTTCCAAATCGATTCGCCTCTGAACCGAATCGATTCGAAATTACGCACGTCACCTTTTCCTTATACGCAAGTGCGTTTTCCACTATTTTTCTTATTCATTTCTCCATAATTCTTTACCAAAATTTAAACCAGTTATCCTAAACAATATGTACATATATTAGGATGATTTTCAATGCAATACATTCCTCAAAACATTATTATTTCAAATCAAGAATGGATTCACAACATCTATATATTAAAACCCTAAATTTTCATGTTCTTCATTTATACACAACATAAATCCCAGATTTTTCTCATCTGGATTCTCATTCATGATCTGATTTCATAACCTTTACATGTATATAACCAGTCTATATGAAATCATACCCATAACATGGATTTAAATTATTCTTTTCTTTCAAGAACATGACTTTAATCAATATATTTCAAAACCCTAACAACATGGGCATTATAACTTCAAAAGAAACCGTAAATAAACACTTGCCTTGTCTTGTGTGATCTAATTTAGTGGTTTTGATGTTGGATAATGTGCCTTCTCTTCCAATCCTCACTCCAAGATCGATAATGGAACAAGATCACGCTCTAATTTCTTAAAAACTCTTTCTTAGGCTTCACAAATGGTCTCTCTTTTTCTCTAAAGGCTTCTAAGAGTTTTATAACCTCTAAACACTAGCCTCTCCCATCTATATGCTGATAAAGATGTTGGAAATTCATAGGTCTCCTATCCCTTGGTTACCAAATGACTTAAATGCCCCCATACGGTGTCTGTTTAGTCTAAAATTGCCCCAAGACCCAATCAACGCCCCGGGTATACTATTCTGATTATTTCAACCCTTCCGGAGTCATCCGTAATCTCGAAATCATCATTTGAGTCACTCTAAACAATTATCCTATCTCGACCTCAATTTAGTTCACACGCAATTCCCGGTTGAGATAAATTCAATTACGTCAATCTCACTCGCTATGACGCATAATGATTTATATAAATCATTTATTCACTTAGTAAATTTAACACATAATATTAATCATTATCTTTTTCTCTTGATTAATACCACATTTTTATTATATTCAATTAAATTACTTCACTCGCGTAATTTAAAATAAAATGAATAATTTACTGTATTAATTACATTCCAAATACGCAGAAATATGGGGTATTATATTTATATCTCGATGTATAAAAGAAATATGGAAGGTCAAAGTTAATTATATTTTCAAAAAAGAAATGATGGTCTATGTACTGGTAAAAAAAATTAAAAAGACATTAAGTGAGAGGGACAGATGGTGATTTGAAAGGTTATTAAAACAAAACGATTTAGCAAACGAAATTGTAAAGATGGTGATTATCAATCCGACAATAGACATGTGGAAAGTTATAAATTGTGAAGGATTTCCTTTAGTATTTCATTAATAAAAGGGTAATAACTTAGTTGAGTTTATTCGTAGGTTGAAGTGCATTTATTACAATTAAAACCTCTAATACTATCGTATTAGAGGTTTAATAAGGATGGCAATATGAGAGATTATACTTAAGTCTCCTCACTTTTTAAGGTATCCACGTAGGACTAAACTAGCATACAACTAGTGCAATGGACGAACAATGTACAATAAACAAATATAAAGATAATTAAAAAAATAGTATATATCATAAGTTCAATATCTTATCTTAAAGCCATTATACTGATATTCCATTTTTTTATCTGTTGCATGCTTAAAATAAACTAAAAAATTTCTTATTTTCAGCAACTTTATATGCAACTAAAATACTATAATACAAACTTTGTTCAATGTTTGAAAGTTAAGTAATAAAACATTATTATACCAAATGTAGAAAACTCATTTCAGATATAATATCTTCTGTAAAGAACTAACACTCAAAGATGAAGCTAGAAAAATAACAAATATCTCAAAAACAAATTGTTTTAAATTGTTAACAAAACATATACTTTAATATTTTTCTCAATATATATATATATATATATATATATATATATATATATATATTGTGGGAGCCCATTTGTCTTGGCTCGAGAAAGTGGCCGACCAACCCAGTCTGTAAGAGGAACTACCCGACCTAAATCCATCATCCATTATCCATCAAAGACTCGTGTATTTCACATACACCCAAATACTTATGGATATACTCAAATTGGTTACCAACAATCTCGGAGGAGATATTCAGGGACACCACGAGTTATCCTCATGTTAATTGAGTTACTTGAATTACTCAAACTCTGATTGTACACATCTATATATTGTAAACACTGATCTAAGGTAAGGGGATGTAATATCGAGCATTGAGAGACACTAATACGATCATAATAATCTCTTCGTGGTCGTAGGTAAGTATTCGAACCATGCATATCGTTGTTGTGTGTGTGTGTGATCTTTACTTTCTGCATTTACAATTGTTTTCATGGATTTTTATTATGATATTTCTTGTACTCACAATTTGCACCACCAACAGGAACCGATTTTTATTCTTGCAAAAAGATTCATTAACAGAAAACCCATAATGTCTCACCACAGTAACAACGTTCCTTAGGTTGGCAATGTTCAAGATGACACAGCCCCACCTAGGGTCAGGTCAGAGATTCGCCAATAACCAAATCCTAAGTTTTGCCAAGAAGGCAACCTTCTAAAGAAAGTCAGGAACCACCTAGGTCCGCAAAGATCTCCAAATTGGTCGATGCTTATGAAGCTAGGCTTCAAGAATAAGAGGAAGCCACACGCCTCCAGGTGGAAGAAAATGCTCACCTATAAAGTCAATTTGAAAGGATGTAGAGATATCTCAATGGAGACACTAGGAAGCGTCGTGAAAGGACTCATAGTCCTCATGTGAGCATCACTCGCACCCAAGGGATGAGCTCCAAGCATTACTAAGGTAGGTCTAAATGTTGCAAGTCAGAGCGTGAATGATCAGAACATGGTCGACCAGAGAGGCGCCACAGAAGCAATGCTCGTCATCACTAGGACATGAGAATTTTGGTTTGTAGAGAGATGGACCAACATCCAATCCATCGAGGAGTCAAGTTTACTTGGTAGCTATCCAGGAAAGATCTCAAAACCCAAATTAAACCCCCCTTTTCATGGGTGATTGAAGGAGAAAACCCCCTAAAGAAGTTGACCGTTCACAAGTTCAAGATGTATGATGGGAAGACAGAGCCAATCGATCATGTTCGGCAGTACAAGCAGGTAATGACCCTGTGGAGCCACAATGATCTCTTTATGTTTTGAATTCTCCCTTCTAGCCTATATGATGTAGCACAAAGTGGTTCAAAAAGTTGCCCTATAAATCGACCAGGAGCTTCAAGGCCTTAGTAGAGGCCTTTACTACTCACTTTATAAGTAGTAGATCCCATCCCAAGTGGATGGATTCACTACTCACGATGAGGAAGAAATCACAAGAGAGCCTTAGCAACTATGCCAAGAGATAGTAGGAGGTATTCAATGAAGTTGAGGATTGATCGGAGTAAGTTGTCATTGCATCCTTCAAGATTTCTCTGCTACACCATTGCCTAACAAAGAAGGAAGTCAGCACCATCAACGCCCTCATAACTCGTATTAAAAAATATGCCAAGGTTTAAGATGTGGTTCACTCTAATGCAAGGAAAAACGATCGAGCAAAAGTAAGCAAAGGAGGAAAAAATATTAAAACTCTAAAGAAAAGGAACAAGAAAGACTCCAAGAATGGAAACAAGACTGATCTTGCAAAATTATTTTACACTGTTAACATAGTCTTCAAGTAACAAATTTGCAAGATCTTAAGCAAGATCAAGGATAACCATTCATTAAGTGGCCCCAAAAGATGATGGTGACCCAACGAAGATGAATAACACACTAAGATGTGCATTCCATAAGGAGGGAGGTCACATAATTGGGAATTGCAAGGCTCTAAAGTCACACTTAGAAGATTTAACCCAAGCTGGGCATCTCAGTGAATACATAGAGAAGAAAGCTGATAAGGTTACAGCTAATGACAATCAGAAACTAGAAAATGTCCTTAATGACGACATGGGACAGGAGTTTCCGATGATTCATGAAGTGTCTGGCTTGAAGAAGATCCAAGAGAAAGTTATTCGGATGGAGCTGAAGAAGGTCACTACTGTCATGGAGGTAGTCCAGATTAATCCTGCAAAGAGCCGAACTGGCCAGCGTCGGTGACTAGAGGACGTCGATTACACTAAATATATCATCTTCATTAAAGAAGATTTTATAGGAGTGATAACCCCACATCACAATGCACTCGTGATAACCCTCAGGATTAATAATTAGGATATCTATAAGCTGCTGGTGGATTAGGAAAGATCATCAGAGGTGATGTACCTAGAGTTATTCCACAAGCTGAAGCTCAACCTAGCCCACCTCAAGGAGGCCACAGTTCCATTGATCTTATTTGCGAGAAAGATTATAATTTTATTAGGAAAGATAGTCTTGCCAGTTAGAGATGGAAATATCTTAAAGCTCATTGAGTTCTGGGTGGTAGATATAGAGTCCCCATATTACGCCATTCTAGGAAGATGATGGTTGCACGCCATGATGGTCGTACCATCTACCTACAACCAGAAGTTAAAGTGTATCACCGAATGGGGCATAGTCAAAATTCATGGCAACCAAGACACTGCAAGAATGTGTTTTATTACAGCCATCCACCCCAAGAAGGAAAAGAAAAAATAACTAAAGGATGCTCTAGAGGAAGCCCAAGAGGGGGCTATGCCCTCTAAATAGTAATTACAGTATGGCCGACCAGGGGTGGAGGAGATGAGGGTCCACCTCGCTGATAGGGTCATTAAAATCCTGGAGGAAGTTAGAGCTGAGGACAACTTGCCACAAAGAAAGATTATGATCAGAGCCTCACTCGTCGATCATAAAAAGAAAGAATTGGTTACTTTATGGAGAAGAAATCTAGATGTTTTTACTTAGGAACTATATGATCTGCCTTGGATTGATCCCGAAATAGCCTGCCATCATTTGCACGTTGACCCAACTTTCAAGCCGATCATTCAAAAGGCTCGCCGAACATCCCCCGATAAGGATAAATCATTGGAAAACAAAGTAGGGAGGCTTCTAGATGTAGGATCCATTAGGGAATTTCAGTTGGTGGTACGAAAGAGGAACAATAGTTAGAGGGTCTGTATTGACTTTTCAGATTTTAAGAGAGCATGTCCCAAAGATAGCTTTCCACTCCCTAAGAGAGATCAGTTATTTGACGTTACAGTAACACACAAAAGGATGAGTTTTTTGAACGCCTACTCAGGGTAGCATCAAATTTCGTTGTTTGGCCCCGAACAGGACAAAACATCCTTTATAAGTCCCATTGGGTTATACTTTTACAAGGACATGTCGTTTAGCCTAAAAAATGCAGAGGTAACTTATCAGAGGCTAGTCAAGAAGATGTTTAAACGGCTTATAGGATACACGATGGAGGTATACATCGAGGACATGTTAGTAAAGAGAAAGAACAAAGAATACCACCTACCGACTTAGCCAGGACCTTTAAAATTCTTAAGAAATACCGGATGGAACTTAATACGAGTAAATGTTCATTTGGTGTCTAGTCAGGAAAGTTTCTGGTCTTTTTGGTCAGCAAAAGAGGAATTGAGGCCAATCCAGATCAAATCAATATGATCACCAAGGTCCACCCTCCATAGAGATTTGTGAGATGTTCAAAATCTCACTGGTATGCTCGCAGCACTTAATCGCTTTATCTCCAAGTCTTTGGAATGTTTTCGAATATTCTTCCATCTCCTAAAGGATGACAAAGGCCTCATATGGAAGGATGATTGTTCAAAACCTTTGTAGGAGATCAAATCCTACCTTAGCAAACCACCTATATTGGTAATTACTAACTTTATCTCTATCCCACAGTGTCAGATCACGCCATGATCTCGACTCTAGTATGCGATAAATAAGGAGGATAACACCCCATTTATTATGATAGAAAAAAACTTATAAATGCCGAACAACGTTACTTACCCTCGAAAAATCTTGTCTATGCATTGGAGGCTGCCTCAAGAAAGCTGAAACACTACTTCGAAGCTCATTCAATAATGTTGATCACTTCCTATCTCCTTAAAGCTATACTTCAGAAAATCGACTACTCTAGACGACTCTCAAAATGGTCAGTGGAGCTCGAGAGGTTTGATATCAACTTTCAAGCATGAACAGTAATTAAGAGACAAGTCCTGGCTAATTTTATCAATAAGTTTATGGGTTACCAGCCTATCGACTAACAAGAAATGGAGCATACAATAAATGAGGAAGCACAATCTAAGGACTGGACCCTATACATTGATGGAGCCTTCAATTTTAAGAGGACAGGAGTAAGAATCGTCCTCATCACACCAGAAGACACTTTCATCGAATCAGGAACTAGATTGGGATTTAAAGCCTCCAACAACGAAGCTGAATACGAGGCACTAATTTTTGGCTTGTGCAAGGCCCAAATACTGGGGGCAGGGAGCCTCAACGTATTCAGCAATTACAAATTGGTATCCAAGTAATTAAGTGGAGATTTTAATGCAAAAGATGATAGAATGGTAGCCTACCTCGCTGTAATAAGGGAGCTTATGACAGGATTCGAAAAGGTTAATATTCAATAGTTCCCCTGGGGATAGAACAACCACACTGATGCCTTAGCAGCCTTAAACTCTACAGTGGGCTCCAATATCAGAAGAACTATCAAGATAGAGTTCCTCGCTCGGCCAAGTATTGACCAAGCAATAATCACCGAACAAGTCCTCTTCACAGAGAAGGTCCCTAGCTGGACGGATCCCATCAATGCCTTCTTACAAAGTGTTATACTTCCTGATGATAAGAGATTGGCATAGTAAGGGTAAAAGGAGCTCGTTTCTACCTTTACCTAGGAGTAAAGCTTTTCAATATATCATTCACAAGCCCTTACCTCTAATGCGTCCACTCAGAGCATGTTCTTAGTGAACTTCACGATGGAATTTTTAGGAGTTATAAAGGAGGGAGGTAATTGGCCTTTCGAATAATTAAGGAAGGATACTGGTGTCCTCACATGAAAAGGGATTCAAGTTCCTATGCTCACAGATGTGAAAAGTGATAAAAATTCTCTCCCATGGTCCACCAGTCTGCTAGTGACCGGAAATCTTTAACAAGTTCGTGGCCATTCGTGCAATGGGGACTGGATATTGTGGGACTACTACCTACTGTACTTGAAAATCACAAATATCTATTGGTTGACACCGATTACTTCACCATGTGGATAAATCAGAACCACTGACCAACATTCGTCATGCCAACTTGACCAGGTTCATTAGGAAAATCATCATTACACCCTTTGGGATCCTAAGGACTATCATCACCGACAATGGAATGAAATTTAAAAGAAGCTTCTTTTATATGTTTTATGATGAGCACAACTTCAAGAACCACTTCAGTTCTGTGACATACTCCCCCAAACAACGGTCAGGCATAAGCTTCTAATAAAACCATGCTCGATGGCCTAAAGAAGAGGTTAGAAAGAGCAAAGGGTGCCTGGGTAGATGAGCTCCCCCATGTTAAATGGGCCTATCATACTACTCCTAGGAGACTAAATGGGGAAACACCCTTCGCGCTCGCCTATGAAATGGAAGGAATTATCCCACTTGAAGCAAGTCTCCCCACCATGAGAACCACCTTGGTCGACCAAGGCCTAAACGATGAGGCATTACGCACTGAACTGGACTTACACTACACCAAATCTGCCGAATTGTCACGGTCATTGACCTTGACAAGTTGTACTTGTTAAGGTCAATGAATGCGACAATTCTGAGGGTGACAACTTTTGTTGTCACGGTCATTGACCATGACAAGTTCATTAGAATTGTTACGATCATGTCACTCTATGACCTTAACAAGTTTTGTCACGATCATAAACGTGACAAACCCGTGACACTCTTCAAAAAATTATCACGGCCAATGATCGTGACAATTCTGGACAGAGTTGAAAAAAATATGTTGGGCAGTATGGCCACTACCACTGCCCAGCAGTATATTTGTACCTGTTATAGCAACGTTATATCTGTTCAAACATCATATATCCAAATAAAATAGAGATAATGAAAATATACATTCAAAACAATATGCATCACGATATAATCCAAATATAATTCAAATGTAACAACTTAAGACAATTCAATTCAAATAATGTCACTACATATCTAGGGTAAGGTTAGCTATGAGGAGGTGAGTAGGCCACACAATATATGAATTGACACACCCAACAATATACATCATGTCTCATTGTTTGCACAATATACATCATGTCGCATTTTTTGCACAATATACATCATATCGCATTATTTCAGATGCCTTCGAAACGTGCACCAAAGGATAGGTGTGTTCAAGCCGAGCAACCAGTAGCTCCGACTCAGGGGACAATGAATGCTAATGAGGTAGTCACTATTGTTGCTCAGGAGGTGAATGTCATGCTAGCATTAGTACAGCAGGGTCCACCCCAAGTTCAGGCAGTGGTGCCAGTATCTGCACAGCTTCCATCAGCATGGGAGCGGGTTAGGGATACCTTTTAGAAGGCGCATCCTCCTGAGTTCTCGGGTAGTTCGGATATCATCATTGTCAGCCAGTGGAAGAAAGACATACAGAGGCATCTGCGTATGTATGAGTGCACAGACGTGCAAAAATAGTTGTTGGCTTCATGTAAGATAGTGGGGGCCGCTTTGCAGTGGTGGGAATCCACCACCACCTTGGAGGAGAGGGATACTATCCCGATTCAGTCATTCTGGGAGCGGTATGACCGCTAGTATTTTCCATCCGCCGTGCATACTGAGATGAGGCGAAAGTTCTTGAACTTGAAACAGGAGAATTCTACTGTTGCTGAGTATGAAGAGGAGTTCACAAGACTTCTCACTATAGTGCCAGATGAGGCACCCACTGAGGATAAGAAGATACTATTATTTCTGGATGGGTTAGCTTGGAGGATCCGTCAGCACCATATAGGGAATCTATCTCTGAGTACCTACACGGATGTACTCAATGCTGCTTTGCTACACTGCCAGGATCACCGCTTCCATCTGCAGGGAAGCAAGTGATCAGGAGAGTCCGGTCAGCATGGCAGGACAGGGGGTAGTGGCGCTAGTGGAGCACCGACATCCCAGAGGTAGACTCGTCAGCATGAGCAGAGTTCCCATTAGGGGGACTCTGCCAAGCGGTTCCGATCAGGTGATTCCAGGCAGGGATTTAGGGGATTTAGGTTGGGCCAGCCTAATCAGCAGGGCCGGCGTGGCCAACACCGCCAGCAGTAGGGTCAGCAGCAGGGCCAACATCGTTTTCAGCAGGGCCAACAGGGCCAGTGGCAGGGTGGTAATGACCAACAGGGCCGTGGTCAACAGGGTCAGAGGGGAGGTAATTTCAGGGGCCGATGTTTTGTGTGTGGCAAGAATGGCCATAAGCGCCAGGATTGTCCAGAGGGTGATAGGTCCCCACAACAGCATGGTGATCGTAATGAGCCACAGAGGCCACTTTTTCCAGCATCCCTCCCAGCACCAACTCAGGTACCATCCCTACCAGCCATTCCAACCGCTCTGGTGCAGCAGGGGCAGTTACAGTACGGGCGTGTTTATAAAGTCCAACAGGCAGCAGCTCCACAGGCACCACCCACGATTGAGGGTACATTTCCTATCCATGGTACTATGGGTCGGGTTTTATTTGATACTGGGGCGACACACTGTTTTATAGCTACCCATTTTGCGAAGGCCTTAGGGTTATTAGTCACAACAGGGAGCACTGTAACGTGTGTAGACTCACCACTGGGAAATGGATCACTAATTTTCTTTATATGCCGGGGTGTGGGGGTAGATATTGGTAGCTTGGTATTACCAGCAGACATGTTAGTCTTAGATATGCATGAGCACGACGTTATTATCGATATGTATTGGCTCGCAACTTACAGAGCCATGATAGATTGTTTTGGTGGGAGTATTGTCTTTGCCATTCCGGGGCAAGAGATGTTTGTAGTGGCGATGCCTCGCCCAGAGGGAGGCTCGATCGCTCATTTGTATTACATAGAGGAGGATACCCCTAAGGAGGTTGTGATTCCCTTAGACTCGATCCCAGTTGTTCATGAGTACTCCGATATATTTCAGGAGATACTAGGCCTACCACCCAGTCGAGAGATAGATTTTGTCATAGAGTTATTACCGGATACTCGACCTATAGCACACGCTTCATACCGTATGGCTCCGGCGGAGATGCGAGAGTTACGAGATCAGATAGAGCAGATGTTAGGTCAGGGCTTCATTCGCAGGAGTACCTCACCTTGGGGTGCTCCAGTTTTGTTTGTGAAAAAGAGAGATGGTTCACTGAGGTTATATGTGGACTACCGGGAGATGAACAAGGTCACGATACGGAACAAGTATCCCTTGTCGCGAATCGATCGTCTGCTCGACCAGCTGAGGGGAGCAACTTTCTTTTCGAACATAGATCTGAGGTCAGGGTACCATCAGCTACGTATTAAGGAGAAGGATGTTTCAAAGACTTCTTTCTTGACGAGATATGGGTCCTATGAGTTCAGAGTGATGCCATTTCGACTCTCAAATGCTCCAGCCGTATTCATGGACTTGATGAACCGAGTGTTCAGAGAGTTCTTGGATCAGTTTGTCATCGTCTTCATAGATGACATCCTGATATATTCACACTTCGAGGAGGAGCATGCCGAGCACTTGAGGAAGGTTCTTCAGACTCTACGAGAGCATCACTTGTCTACTAAGTACGAGAAGTGTGGGTTCTGGTTACGTGAAGTGCAGTTCTTGGGGCATGTTGTTTCTGAACAAGGGATAGCAGTTGGCCTGAGTAAAGTGTCAATGGTGAGGGAGTGGGGACAGCCCATGACACCGACGAAAGTACGTAGTTTCTTGGGATTAGCCGGATACTACAGGAGATTCATCCGGGGGTTCTCGAAAATAGCGGGTCCATTGACGAACCTGACTCGCAAGGGGGTGCCATATGTTTAGGATGATGCTTGTCAATTGGCTTTCGACGAGCTGAAAGACAAGCTTACTTCAGTACCGGTCCTTGCTTTCCAAACTCTCTCGTCGATAGATTTTAGTGCCGATTTCATTCGCGCTTTCCAATACGCATAGTTAGAACCATCGATAATAGGAAATTTAGAAAACGGGGAAAATTCCATTTTAGCCAAAAATTATTTAAAAGATCTTTAACGAAATAATTTATCTCTTTGGCTTTGATACCAATCTGTGGAGGGATATGCCCCACAATTTTAAACTCTTTAAAAGTAATTTCCTTGTTAACTATGCGGAAGCGGTTTGATGGTTCAATTTAACATAACAAATTTTTAATTTCTTGACAAATTAAAATAAAGACACCAAGTGAAATAAGATTAATACATACACAATTCAAATTTCACTTAAACATAATTAATTAATCCGAGTCCTAGAATTTGCCTAAGTCATGTTTTGCAATGTTATCAAGTTAGGCCAAACTAAATTTTAACACATTAAATTAATGACTTGAATTAACTACATTTACCCAAGTAATTATGTAGCACCAAATTAAACATGAGTAGTGATAATTAAAACCAATTTTATCTTGATTTATCCTAAGCATGCATTCTAAGTTATTATGCAAGATAAAAATAAATCAATCACACTACGCCGCGATGTACGAGGAAAAACCCAAGACGGGAAACAACCTCGGACGACCCTAGCCTCAAATCCACTAAGTACGGAATTTTCAATTACAAGACAAAAGACTTACATCACACGACTCGATCCCTCTCAAGCCTCGACGCTCCTTCTTGTAAACACCTACACCTAGCCAATAACCCCGGAGCTCCACCGCAGTCTCGAAATCCACCGATCGGACTTTATGTGGTCACCGTCACCCGAACTAGGAGACTTTCTCCAAGTGGGTAAATCACGAAAACCTCTTCTTCTTTGTGGAATTTAGAAGCAAACCCAAACTTCTCTTCAAACTAATGTAGAGATAAACCCGGTGCCAAACTCCAAGCAAGATATATATATATATATATATATATATATATATATATATATATATATGAACTTGGATAAACAAAACTATGGGTGTAAAACTAAAGTGTATGTTGATTTTTCCTTGAAAATCGACACTTTAAAACAATGAACTTTTCCCTTAACAATTTTTCCCTCAAAAACACTGTTCTGAGGTTGGTAGGATATGAAAAGTTAAGTTAGAAAAAGTTATTCCCGCACATAGATATTCAGCAAAAAAGTAGTGGGGTAAAACAAGTGGGAAAGTGGGCAAAACTGCTAAAAAACCTGTTCCCGCCAAATCTCGTTCGAACGAGTCTTCTAACGAAGTTCCAGTATGTACTCGTTAGAAGCTCGTTGAAAATCTCGTTAGAACGATCATTTCGTTCGAACGACATTTCGAACGAGGTTCCAGTATGCCTTAACGGGAAGTCGTTGGTAATCTCGTTCGAACGACTTGTGGTTCGAACGACACTTCGAACGAACTCATCGAATGTTCAAAAATTCTTTTAAAGCCCATACACTTTTATATACTTTATATATAAGTTTTAATAGAAAACATTCTGAAAACAAACCACAGTTTTAAAAACCTAACACCCAATATCACTACACCAAAAACAGGATTCTGGCACGGTTTAAAACTGTGCCAGATAAAATCTGGCACAGTTTTGAACTGTGCCAGAATCAGATGTTCCAAAATGAGAATTTTTTTTTGGCACGGCTCAAAAGTGTGCCAGATTCAGCCAAACAGGAACACTTCTGGCACACTTTTAAACCGTGCCAAAATTTGATATTTCTGGTACACTTTTGGCACAATTTTTAACTGCGTCAGATTCAGCAAAATAGGAACACTTCTGGCACACTTTTAAACCATGCCAGAATTTGATATTTCTGGCACACTTTTGGCACTATTTTTAACAGTGCCAGATTCAGCACAGTTTAAAAAAATTTAACACAGTTTAAAACAGTGCAAAAATGATACACTTTTGCCACGGTTTTGAACTGTGCCAATTTTTTTATTTAAAAAAAAAATATTTGAAAGCACAAAATTCACAAATTAATAATATTGCTCATTATTAATAAACTAATGTACATACAAACTTTAACTGCTCACAGGCCCAAAAAAAATTGGGCAGAGTTTTCACTATTTTCTGGGCATTCCAAAACCTGTTAATACAAAACCTGCCTAACATAAAGCCCGCACGGCCACAAAATATAACAATTAACTTACAAAACCCCTCATGGCCATAAAAGTCAATAATAAAACAACAAAAGACCGTACGGTCATGACACAAAAAAATGGAATCATTAATAAACCCCTTGTTGTAAACCATTGAGTTCTTTGTGTGTTCCACGTGAATAAAAGCCAACGATAAACTGTTATCCGGCAAAACAAATAGAATACAAAAAAGATACGATATTAGTAACCCAATAATTTACAAAAAAAAAATACTCAAAACAAAAAAATTACATATATGAATGGAAATTATCGTCAACCTCACAAATCGGGAGACCCGGGACTACGCGATCAGTTCCTACAAGTTACATTGGTTCCGTAGGAGGTGTTCGTGCCTCCTACGGGGTCGATTGGGGACCGGTTTGGGGTTTCACCCTTTAACGGCATGTTTTGAACTCTAAGTGTGATTTTTGAAAATTATCGTCATACCCTCAAACCGGGAGACCCGGGAGTACGCGGTCAGTTCCTACAAGTTACATTGGTCCCGTGCGAGGTGTTCGTGCCTCCTACGGAGTCGTTTGGGGGGCGGTTTGAGTTTTCACCCTTTAACGACATGTTTTTAACTAAGTGTGATTTTTACCAATTATCGTCATACTCTCAAACCGAGAGACCCGGGACTACGCGGTCAGTTCCTACAAGTTACATTGGTCCCGTGGTAGGTGTTCGTGCCTCCTACGGAGTCGTTTGGAGTCCGGTTTGGGTTTTCACCCTTTAACAACATGTTTTTAAGTTTAAGTGTTGATTTTTCCAAATTATAGTCCTATTCATAACCCGAGAGACCCGGGACTACGCTGTCAGTTCCTACAAGTTACATTGGTCCCGTGGGAGGTGTTCGTGCCTCCTACGGGATCATTTGGGGGTTGGTTTGGGTTTTCACCCTTTGACGACTTGTTTTTAAGTCTAAGTGTGATTTTTACAAATTATCATCATATTCTCAAACCGGCAGACCTGGGACTACGCGGTCAGTTCCAACAAGTTACATTGGTCCCGTGCGAGGTGTTCGTGCCCCCTACGGGGTCGTTTGCTGGATGGTTTGGGTTTTCACCCTTTAAGGACATGTTTTTAAGTTTAAGTGTTGATTTTTGCAAATTATCATCCTATTGACAAACTGGGAGCCCCGGGACTACGCGGTCAGTTCCTACAAGTTACATTGGTCCCGTGCGAGGTGTTCGTGCCTCCTACGGGGTCGTTTGGGGGCCGATTTGGGTTTTCACCCTTTAACGTCATGTTTTTAACTCTAAGTGTTGATTTTTGCAAATTATAATCCTATTCACAAATCGGGAGACTCGGTACTACGTTGTCAGTTCCTACAAGTTCCATTGGTCCCCTGGGAGGTGTTCGTGCCTCCTACAGGGTCATTTGGGGGACGATTTGGGTTTTCACCCATTAACGGCATGTTTTTAACTAAGTGTGATTTTTAAAAAATTATCATCATACTCTCAAATCGGGAGACCCGGGACTACGCGGTCAGTTCCTACAAGTTACATTGGTCCCGTGAGAAGTGTCCGTGCCTCCAACGGGGTCGTTTGGGGGCCGGTTTGGATTTTCTCTCTTTTAACGGCATGTTTTTACGTTTAGGTACTGATTTTATCAAATTATAGTCCTATTCACAAACCGGGAGACCCGGGACTACACTGTCAGTTCCTACAAGTTACATTGGTCCCGTGGGAGGTGTTCGTGCCTCCTACGGGGTCGTTTGGGGGCTAGTTTGGGTTTTCACCCTTTCACGACTTGTTTTTAAGTTTAACTGTTGACTTTTGAAAATTATCATCCTATTTACAAATCGGGAGACCCGGGATTACGCGGTCAGTTCCTACAAGTTACATTGGTCTCGTGCGAGGTGTTCATGCCTCCTACGGGGTCGATTGGGGGCCGGTTTTGGTTTTCATCCTTTAACGGCATGTTTTTAACTCTAAGTGTGATTTTTGAAAATTATCATCCTATTTAAAAACCGAGAGACCCGGGACTAAGCGGTCAGTTCCTACAACTTACATTGGTCCCGTGCGAGGTGCTCGTGCCTCCTACGGGGTCGATTGGGGGCCGGTTTTGGTTTTCAACCTTTAACGGCATGTTTTTAACTCTAAGTGTTATTTTTTCAAATTATTTTCATACTCTCAAACCGGGAGACCCAGGACTACGCGATCAGTTCCTACAAGTTACATTGGTCCCGTGTGAGGTGTTCGTGCCTCTTACGGGGTCGTTTGGGTGCTGGTTTGGGTTTTAACCCTATAACGGCATGGTTTTAAGTTTAAGTGTTGATTTTTGCAAATTATCATCCTATTCACAAATCGGGAGACCCGATACTACGCGGTCAGTTCCTACTAGTTACATTGGTCTCGTGCGAGGTGTTCGTGCCTCTTACGGGGTCGATTGGGGGCCGGTTTGGGTTTTCACCCTTTAACGACATGTTTTTAACTCTAAGTGTGATTTTTGTAAATTATCATCATACTCTCAAATCGGGAGACCCGGGACTAAGCGGTGAGTTCCTACAATTTACATTGGTCCCATGCGAGGTGTTCGTGCCTCCTACGGGGTCGTTTGGGGGTCGATATGGGTTTTCACCCTTTAACGACATGTTTTTAACTTAGTGTGATTTTTACAAATTATCGTCATACTCTCAAACCGACAGACCCAGGACTACGTGGTCTGTTCCAACAAGTTACATTGGTCCCGTGCGAGGTGTTCGTACCCCCTACGGGGTCGTTTGGTGGGTGGTTTGGATTTTCACCCTTTAACGGCATGTTTTTAAGTTTAAGTGCTGATTTTTGCAAATTATAGTCCTATTCACAAACCGGGAGACCCGGGACAACGCTGTTAGTTCCTACAAGTTACATTGGTCCCGTGGGAGGTGTTCGTGCCTCCTACGGGGTCGTTTGGGTGTTGGTTTGGGTTTTCACCCTTTGACGGCTTGTTTTTAAGTTTAAGTGTTGATTTTTGCAAATTATAATCCAATTCACAAATCGGGAGACCCGGTACTACGTTGTCAGTTCCTACAAGTTCCATTGGTCCCATGGGAGGTGTTCGTGCCTCCTACGGGGTCGTTTGGGGGTTGGTTTGAGTTTTCACCCTTTGACGACTTGTTTTTAAGTCTAAGTGAGATTTCTGCAAATTATCATCATATTCTCAAACCGGCAGACCCGAGATTACACGATCTGTTCCAGCAAGATACATTGGTCCCATAGAAGGTGTTCGTGGCCCCTACGGGGTCGTTTGGTGGGTGGTTTGGGTTTTCACACTTTAACGTCATGTTTTTAAGTTTAAGTGTTGATTTTTGCAAATTATCATCCTATTCACAAACCGGGAGACCCAGGACTACACGATCAGTTCCTACAAGTCACATTGGTCCAGTGCGAGGTGTTCGTTCCTCCCACAGGGTCGATTAGGGGCCGGTTTGGTTTTTCACCCTTTAACGGTATCTTTTTAACTCTAAGTGTGATTTTTGTAAATTATCGTCATACTCTCAAACCGGAAAACCCTGTACTATGCGGTCTGTTCCAACAAGTTACATTGGTCCCGTGCGAGGTGTTCGGGCCTCCTACGGGGTCGTTTGGGGTCTGGTTTTGGTTTTCACCCTTTAACAGCATGTTTTTAAGTTTAAGTGTTGATTTTTGCAAATTATCGTCATACTCTCAAACCGGGAGACCCGGGACTACGTGATCAGTTCCTACTAGTTACATTGGTCCCGTGCGAGGTGTTCGTGCCTCCAACGAGGTCGTTTGGGGGCCGGTTTGGGTTTTCACCCTTTAACAGCATGGTTTTAACTAAGTGTGACTTTTACAAATTATCGTTATACTCTCAAACCAGGAGACCCGAGACTACGCGGTCAGTTCCTACAAGTTACATTGGTCCCGTGCGAGGTGTCCGTGCCTCCTACGGGGTCGTTTGGGGGTTGGTTTGGATTTTCACCCTTTAACGGCATGTTTTTAAGTTTAAGTGTTGATTTTTGCAAACTATCGTCCTATTCACAAATCGGGAGACCCGGAACTACGCGGTCAGTTCCTACAAGTTACATAGGTCACGTGCGAGGTATTCGTGCCTCCTACGGGGTCGATTGGGGGCCGGTTTGCGTTTTCACCCTTTAACGGCCTGTTTTTAACTCTAAGTGTGATTTTCGCAAATTATCGTCATACTCTCAAACCGGGAGACCCGGGACTACGCGATCAGTTCCTACAAGTTACATTGGTCCCGTGCGAGGTATTCGTGCCTCCTACGGGGTCGATTGGGGGCCGGTTTGGGTTTTTACCCATTAACGGTATGTTTTTAAGTTTAAGTGTTGATTTTAGCAAATTATCATCCTATTCACAAATCGGGAGACCCTGGACTACGCGGTCGGTTCCTACAAGTTACATTGGTCCCGGGCGAGGTGTTCGTGCCTCCTACGGGGTTGTTTGGGGGCTAGTTTGGGTTTTCACCCTTTAACGGCATGTTTTTGAGTTTAAGTGTTGATTTTTGCAAATTATCATCCTATTCACAAATCGGGAGACCCGGGACTACGCGGTCAGTTCCTACAAGTTACATTGGTCTCGTGCGAGGTGTTCGTGCCTCCTACGGGGTCGATTGGGGGCCAGTTTTGGTTTTCACCCTTTAACGACATGTTTTTAACTCTAAGTGTGATTTTTGTAAATTATCATCATACTCTCAAATCGGTAGACCCGGGACTAAGCGGTGAGTTCCTACAATTTACATTGGTCCCATGCGAGGTGTTCGTGCCTCCTACGGGGTCGTTTGGGGGTCGATATGGGTTTTCACCCTTTAACGACATGTTTTTAACTTAGTGTGATTTTTACAAATTATCGTCATACTCTCAAACCGACAGACCCAGGACTACGTGGTCTTTTCCAACAAGTTACATTGGTCCCGTGTGAGGTGTTCGTACCCCCTACGGGGTCGTTTGGTGGGTGGTTTGGGTTTTCACCCTTTAACGGCATGTTTTTAAGTTTAAGTATTGATTTTTGCAAATTATAGTCCTATTCACAAACCGAGAGACCCGGGACTACGCTGTCAGTTCCTACAAGTTACATTGGTCCAGTGGGAGGTGTTCGTGCCTCCAACGGGGTCGTTTGGGGGTTGGTTTGGGTTTTCACCCTTTGACGGCTTATTTTTAAGTTTAAGTATTGATTTTTGCAAATTATAATCCTATTCACAAATTAGGATACCCGGTACTACGCTGTCAGTTCCTAAAAGTTCCATTTGTCCCGTGGGAGGTGTTCGTGCCTCCAACGAGGTCGTTTGGGGACCGGTTTGGGTTTTCACCCTTTAACAACATGTTTTTAACTAAGTGTGACTTTTACAAATTATCGTTATACTCTCAAACCCGGAGACCCGGGACTACGCGGTCAGTTCCTACAAGTTACATTGGTCTCGTGTGAGGTGTTCGTGCCTCCTACGGGGTCGATTGGGGGCCGGTTTGGGTTTTCACCCTTTAACGGCATGTTTTTAACTCTAAGTGTGATTTTTGTAAATTATCATCATACTCTCAAATCGGGAGACCCGGGTTTACGCGGTGAGTTCCTACAATTTACATTGGTCCCGTGCGAGGTGTTCGTGCTCCTACGAGGTCGTTTGGAAATCGGTTTGGGTTTTCACCCATTAACGACATGTTTTTAACTTAGTGTGATTTTTTCAAATAATCGTCATATTCTCAAACCGGCAGACCCGGGACTACGCGGTCTATTCCAACAAGTTACATTGGTCCCGTGCGAGGTGTTCGTGCCCCCTACGGGGTCGTTTGGTGGGTGGTTTGGGTTTTCACCTTTTAACGACATGTTTTTAAGTTTAAGTGTTGATTTTTGCAAATTAACGTCCTATTCACAAATCGGGATACCCGGTACTACGCGGTCCGTTCCTACAAGTTACATTGGTCCCGTACGAGGTGTTCGTCCTCCTACGGGGTCGATTGGAGGCCGATTTGGGTTTTCACCCTTTAACGGCATGTTTTTAACTCTAAGTGTGATTTTTGCAAATTATAGTCATACTCTCAAACCGGGAGACCCAGGACTACGCGGTCAGTTCCTACAAGTTACATTGGTTCCCTGCGAGGTGTTCGTGCCTCCTACGGGGTCGTTTGGGGGCCGGGTTTGGTTTTCACCCTTAAACGACATGTTTTTAATTAAGTGTGATTTTTACAAATTATCATCATACTCTCAAACCGGGAGACCCAGGACTATGCGGTCAATTCCTACAAGTTACATTGGTCCCGTGCGAGGTGTTCGTGCCTCCTACGGGGTCGTTTTGGGGGCTGGTTTGTGTTTTCACCCTTTAACGGCATGTTTATAAGTTTAAGTGTTGATTTTTGCAAATTATCATCGTATTCACAAATCGGGAGATCCAGGACTACGCGGTCAGTTCCTACAAGTTACATTGGTCCCGTGCGAGGTGTTTGTGCCTCCTACGGGGTCGATTGGGGGCCGGTTTGGGTTTTCACCCTTTAACGACCTATTTTTAACTCTAAGGGTGATTTTTGCAAATTATCGTCATACTCTCAAACCGGGAAACCCGGGACTACGCGGTCAGTTCCTACAAGTTACATTGGTCTCGTGCGAGGTGTTCGTGCCTCCTACGGGGTCCATTGGGGGCCGATTTAGGTTTTCACCCTTTAACGACATGTTTTTAACTAAGTATGATTTTTGCAAATTTTCATCATACTCTCAAACCGGGAGACCCGGGACTTCACGATCATTTCCTACAAGTTATATTGGTCCCCTGCGAGGTGTTCGTGCCTCCTACGGGGTCATTTGGGGGCCGATTTTGGGTTTCACCCTTAAACGACATGTTTTTAACTAAGTGTCATTTTTACAAATTATCGTCATACTCTCAAATCGGGAGACTCGGGACTATGCGGTTAGTTCCTACAAGTTACATTGGTCCCGTGCGAGGTGTTCTTGCCTCCTACGGGGTCGTTTGGGGGCTGGTTTGTGTTTTCATCCTTTAACGGCATGTTTTTAAGTTTAAGTGTTGATTTTTGTAAATTATCGTCCTATTCACAAATCGGGAGACCGGATACTACGCGGTCAGTTCCTACAAGTTACATTGCTCCCGGGCGAGGTGTTCGTGCCTCCTACGGGGTCGTTTGGGCGCTAGTTTAGGTTTTCAGCCTTTAACGGCATGTTTTTAAGTTTTAGTGTTGATTTTTGAAAATTATCGTCCTGTTCACAAATAGGGAGACCCGGGACTACGCGGTAAGTTCCTACAAGTTACATTGGTCCTAGGCGAGGTGTTCGTGCCTCCCACGGGTCGATTGGGGGCCGGTTTGGGTTTTCACCCTTTAACAGCATGTTTTTAACTCTAAGTGTGATTTTTTTAAATTATCGTCATACTCTCAAATCGGGAGACCCAAGACTACGCGGTGAGTTCCTACAAGTAACATTGGTCCCATGTGAGGTGTTCGTGCCTCTTATGGGTCCGTTTGGGGGTTGGTTTGGGTTTTAACCCTTTAACGGCTTATTTTTAACTAAGAGTGATTTTTGCAAATTATCATCAAACTCTTAAATTGGGAGACCCGGGACTACGCGGTCAGTTCCTACAAGTTACATTGGTCCCGTGCGAGGTGTTCGTGCCTCCTACGGGGTCGTTTGGGGGCCGGTTTGGGTTTTCACCCTTTAACGACATGTTTTTAACTAACTGTGATTTTTCAAATTATAGTCATACTCTCAAATCGGGAGACCCGAGACTACGCGGTCAGTTTCTACAAGTTACATTGGTCCCGTGCGAGGTGTTCGTGCCTCCAACGGGATCACTTGGGGGCCGGTTTGGGTTTTCACTCTTTTAACGGCATGTTTTTAAGTTTAATTGTTGATTTTTGCAAATTATAGTCCTATTCACAAACCGAGAGACCCGGGACTACGCTGTCAATTCCTAAAAGTTACATTGGTCCCGTGGGAGGTGTTCGTTTCTCGTAGAGGGTCGTTTGGGGGTTTGTTTGGGTTTTCATCCTTTGACGACTTGTTTTTAAGCCTAAGTGTGAGTTTTGCAAATTATCGTCATATTCTCAAATCGGCAGACCCGGGACTACACGTTCTATTCCAACAAGTTACATTGGTCCCGTGCGAGGTGTTCGTGCCCCCTACGGGGTCGTTTGGTGGGTGGTTTGGGTTTTCACCCTTTAACGACATGTTTTTAAGTTTAAGTTTTGATTTTTGCAAATTATCGTCCTATTCAAAAATCCGGAGACCCGGGACTATGCGCTTAGTTCCTACAAGTTACATTGGTCCCGTGTGAGGTGTTCGTGCCTCCCACGGGGTCGATTGGGGGCCAGTTTGGGTTTTCACCATTTAACGGCCTGTTTTTAACTCTAAGTGTGATTTTTTAAAATATCGTCATACTCTCAAATCGGGAGACCCGGTACTACGCGGTCAGTTCCTACAAGTTACATTGGTCCCATGCGAGGTGTTCGTGCCTCCTACGGGGTCGTTTGGGTGCCGGTTTGGGTTTTCACCCTTTAACGGTATATTTTTGAGTAAGTGTGATTTTTACAAATTATCGTCATACTCTCAAACCGGGAGACCCAGGACTATGCGGTCAGTTCCTACAAGTTACATTGGTCCCGTGCGAGGTTTTCGTGCCTCTTACGGGGTCGTTTGGGGGCCGGTTTGTGTTTTCATCATTTAACCGAATGTTTTTAACTAAGTGTGATTTTTATAAATTATCGTCATACTCTCAAACCAGCAGACCCGGGACTACGCGGTCTATTCCAACAAGTTACATTGGTCCCGTGCGAGGTGTTTGTTCCCCCTACGGGGTCGTTTGGTGGGTGGTTTGGGTTTTCACCCTTTAACCGCATGTTTTTAAGTTTAAGTGTTGATTTTTGCAAATTATAGTCCTATTCACAAACCGGGAGACTCGGGACTACGCTGTCAGTTCCTACAAGTTACATTGGTCCCGTGGGAGGTGTTCGTGCCTCCTACGGGGTCGTTTGGGGGTTGGTCTGGGTTTTCACCCTTTGACGACTTATTTTTAAGTTTAAGTGTTGATTTTTGCAAATTATAATCCTATTCACAAACCGGGAGACCCATTACTATGCTGTCAGTTCCTACAAGTTCCATTGGTCCGGTGGGAGGTGTTCGTGCCTCCTACGGGGTCGTTTAGGGGTTGGTTTGGGTTTTCACCCTTTGACGGCTTATTTTTAAGTTTAAGTGTGATTTTTGTAAGTTAACGTCATATTCTCAAACTGGCAGACCCGGGACTACACGGTCTGTTCCAACAAGTTACATTGGTCCCGTACGAGGTGTTCGTCCCCCTACGGGGTCCTTTGGTGGGTGGTTTTAGTTTTCACCCTTTAACGGCATGTTTTTAAGTTTAAGTGTTGATTCATGCAAATTATCGTCCAATTCACAAACCGGAATACCCGGGAGTACGCGGTCAGTTCCTACAAGTTACACTGGTCCCCTACGAGGTGTTCGTGCCTCATACGGGGTCATTTGGTGGCTGGTTTGGGTTTTCACCCTTTAACGGAATGTTTTTAACTCTAAGTGTATTTTTGCAAATTATCGTCATACTCTCAAACCGGGAGACCAGGGACTACGCGGTCAGTTCCTACAAGTTACATTGGTCCCGTACGAGGTGTTCGTGCCTCCTACGGGGTTGTTTGGGGGCCGATTTGGGTTTTCTCCCTTTAACGGCATGTTTTTAACTAAGTGTGATTTTTATAAATTATCATCATACTCACAAACCGGGAGACCCGGGACTACGCGGTCAGTTCCTACAAGTTACATTGGTCCCGTGCGAGGTGTTCGTGCCTCCTACGGGGTCGTTTGGGGGCCTGTTTGGGTTTTCACTCTTTAACGTCATGTTTTTAAGTTTAAGTATTGATTTTTGCAAATTATAGTCCTGTTCACAAATCGGGAGACCCAGGACTACGCCGTCAGTTCCTACAAGTTACATTGGTCCCGTGGGAGGTGTTCGTGCCTCCTACGGGGTCGATTGGGGGCCGGTTTGGGTTTTCACCCTTTAACGGCCTGCTTTAACTCTAAGTGTGATTTTTGCAAATTATCATCATACTGACAAATCGGGAGACCCGGGACTACGCGGTCAGTTCCTACAAGTTACATTGATCCCGTGTGAGGTGTTCGTGCCTCCTACGGGGTTGTTTGGGGGCCGGTTTGGGTTTTCACCCTTTAACGACATGTTTTTAACTAAGTGTGATTTCTACAAATTATAGTCATACTCTCAAATAGGGAGACCCGGGACTAGGCGGTCAGTTCTTATAAGTTACATTGGTCCCGTGCGAGGTGTTCGTGCCTCCAACGGGGTCGCTTGGGGGCCGATTTGTTTTTTCACTCTTTTAACGGCATGTTTTTAAGTTTAATTGCTGATTTTTGCAAATTATAGTCCTATTCACAAATCGAGAGACCCGGTACTATGCTGTCAGTTCCTACAAGTTACATTTGTCCGGTGGGAGGTGTTCGTGCCTCCTACAGGGTCGTTTGGGGGTTGGTTTGGGTTTTCACCCTTTGACGACTTGTTTTTAAGTCTAAGTGTGAGTTTTTCAAATTATCATCATATTCTCAAACCGGCAGACCCGGGACTACGCGGTTTGTTCCAACAAGTTACATTGGTCCCGTGCGAGGTGTTCGTGCATCCTACGGGTCGATTGGGGGCCGATTTGGGTTTTCACCCTTTAACGGCCTGTTTTTAACTCTAAATGTGATTTTTGCAAATTATCGTCATACTCTCAAACCGGGAGACCCGGGACTACGCGATCAGTTCCTACAAGTTACATTGGTCACATGCGAGGTGTTCGTGCCTCCTACGTGGTCGTTTGGGGGCCGGTATGGGTTTCACCCTTTAACGTTATGTTTTTGACTAAGTGTGATTTTTACAAATTATTTTCATACTCTCAAACCGGGAGACCCAGGACTACGCGGTCAGTTCCTACAAGTTATATTGGTCCCGTGCGAGGTGTTCGTGCCTCCTGAGGGGTCGTTTGGGGGCTGGTTTGGCTTTTCACCCTTTAACGGCATGTTTTTAAGTTTAAGTTTTGATTTTTGCAAATTATCATCCTATTCCTAAATCGGGAGACCCAGGACTATGCGGTAAGTTCCTACAAGTTATATTGGTCACGTGCGAGGTGTTTGTGCCTCCTACGGGTCGATTGGGGGCCGGTTTGGGTTTTCACTCTTTTAACGACATATTTTTAATTTTAATTATTGATTTTTGCAAATTATAGTCCTATTCTCAAACCGAGAGACCCGGGATTACGCTATCAGTTCCTACAAGTTACATTGGTCCCGTGGGAGGTGTTCGTGCCTCCTATAGGGTCGTTTGGGGGTTGGTTTGGGTTTTCACCCTTTGACGGCTTGTTTTTAAGTCTAAGTGTGAGATTTGCAAATTATCGTCATATTCTCAAACTGACAGACCCCGAACTACGCGATCTGTTCCAACAAGTTACATTGGTCCCGTGCGAGGTGTTCGTGCCCCCTACGGGGTCGTTTGGTGGGTGGTTTGGGTTTTCACCCTTTAACGACATGTTTTTAACTAAGTGTTGATTTTTGCAAATTATCGTCCTATTCACAAATCGGGAGACCCGGGACTATGCGCTCAGTTCCTACAAGTTACATTGGTCCTGTGCGAGGTGCCCGTGCCTCTTATGAGGTCATTTTGGGGTTGGTATGGGTTTTCACCCTTTGACGACTTATTTTTAAGTTTAAGTGTTGATTTTTGCAAATTAAAATCCTATTCACAAATCGGGAGACCCGGTACTACGCTGTTAGTTCCTACAAGTTCCATTGGTCCGGCGGGAGGTGTTCGTGCTTCCTACGGGGTCGTTTGGGGGTTGGTTTGGGTTTTCACCCTTTGACGGCTTATTTTTAAGTTTAAGGGTGATTTTTGTAAATTAGCGACATATTCTCAAATCGGCAGACCCGGGACTACACGGTCTATTCCAACAAGTTACATTGGTCCCGTGCGAGGTGTTCGTGCCCCTTACGGGGTCCTTTGGTGGGTGATTTTAGTTTTCACCCTTTAACGACATGTTTTTAAGTTTAAGTGTTGATTTTTGCAAATTATCGCCCAATTCACAAACCGAGATACCTGGGACTACGCGGTCAGTTCCTACAAGTTACATTGGTCCCGTGCGAGGTGTTCGTGCCTCCTACGGGGTCGATTGGGGGTCGGTTTGGGTTTTCACCCTTTAACGGAATGTTTTTAACTCTAAGTGTATTTTTGCAAATTATCGTCATACTCTCAGACCGGGAGACCCGGGACTGCGCGGTCAGTTCCTACAAGTTACATTGGTCCCGTGCGAGGTGTTCATGCCTCCTACGGGGTCGTTTGGGGGCCAGTTTGGGGTTTCACCCTTTAACGGCATGTTTTTAACTAAGTGTGATTTTTATAAATTGTCGTCATACTCACAAACCGGGAGACCCGGGACTACGCGATCAGTTCCTACAAGTTACATTGGTCCCGTGCGAGGTGTTCGTGCCTCCTACGGGGTCGTTTGGGGGCTTGTTTGGGTTTTCACTCTTTAAGGTCATGTTTTTAAATTTAAGTATTGATTTTTGAAAATTATAGTCCTATTCACAAACCGGGAGACCTAGGACTACGCTGTCAGTTCCTACAAGTTACACTGGTCCCGTGGGAGGTGATCGTGCCTCCTACGGGGTCGATTGGGGGCCGATTTGGGTTTTCACCCTTTAACGGCCTACTTTAACTCTAAGTGTGATTTTTGCAAATTATCATCAAACTCTCAAACCGGGAGACCCGGGACTACGCGGTCAGTTCCTACAAGTTACATTGGTCCCGTTCGAGGTGTTTGTGCCTCCTACGGGGTCGTTTGGGGGCCGGTTTGGGTTTTCACCTTTAACGGCATATTTTTAACTAAGTGTGATTTTTATAAGTTATCGTCATACTCTCAAATCGGGGGACCCGGGACTACGCGGTCAGTTCCTGCAAGTCACATTGGTACCGTGCGTGGTGTTCGTGCCTCCTACAGGGTCGATTAAGGGCCGGTTTGGGTTTTCACCCGTTAACGACATGATTTTAACTGTAAGTGTGATTTTTGCAAATTATCATCATTCTCTCAAATCGGCAGACCCGGGGACTACGCGGTGAGTTCCTACAAGTTACATTAGTCTCGTGCGAAGTGTTCGTCCCTCTTACGGGGTCGTTTGGGGGCCGATTTGGATTTTCACCCTTTAACGATATGTTTTTAACTAACTGTGATTTTTTCAAATCATCATCATACTCTCGAACCGGGAGATCCGGGACTACACGATCAGTTCCAACAAGTGACATTGGTCCCGTGCGAGGTGTTCGTGCCTCCTACAGGGTCGTTTGGGGGCTGGTTTTGGTTTTCACCCTTTAACGGCATGTTTTTAAGTTTATGTGTTGATTTTTTCAAATTATCATCCTATTCACAAATCGGGAGACCCGGGACTACGCGTTCAGTTCCTATAAGTTACATTGGTCCAGGGCGAGGTGTTCGTGCCTCCTACGGGTCCGTCTGGCGGCCGGTTTGGGTTTTCACCCTTTAACGGCATGTTATTAATTCTAAGTGCGATTTTTGCAAATTATAGTCATACTCTCAAACTGGGAGACCCGGGACTACGCGGTCAGTTCCTACAAGTAACATTGGTCCCTCCGAGGTGTTCGTGCCCCTACGGGGTCGTTTGGGGGCTGATTTGGGGTTTCACCCTTTAACGGCATGTTTTTAACTCTAAGTGTGATTTTTGCAGATTATCATCATACTCTCATACCGGGAGACCCGGGACTACGCGATCAGTTCCTACAAGTTACATTGGTCCCTTGCGAGGTGTTCGTGCCTCCTACGAGGTCGTTTAGGGCTGGTTTGGGTTTTCACCCTTTAACGGCATGTTTTTAACTCTAAGTGTGATTTTTAAAAATTATCATCATACTCTCAAATTGGGAGACCCGGGACTACGCAGTCAGTTCCTACAAGTTACATTGGTCCCGTGCGAGGGGTTCGTGCCTCATACGGGGTCGTTTGGGGGGTGGTTTGGGTTTTCACCCTTTAACGGCATTTTTTTAAGTTTAAGTCTTTATTTTTGCCAATTATCATCATATTCACAAATCGGGAGACCCTGGACTAGGCGGTCAGTTCCTACAAGTTACATTGGTCCCGTGCGAGGTTTTCGTGCCTCCTACGGGGTCGATTGGGGGCCGATTTGGGTTTTCACCCTTTAACGACATGTTTTTAAGTTTAACTGTTGATTTTAGCAAATTATCGTCCTATTCACAGACCAGGAGACCCAGGACTGCGCGATCAGTTCCTACAAGTTACATTGGTCCCGAGCGAGGTGTTCGTGCCTCATACGGGGTCGTTTGGGAGCTAGTTTGGGTTTTCACCCTTTAAAGGCATATTTTTAAGTTTAAGTGTTGATTTTTGCAAATTATCGTCCTATTCATAAATTGGGAGCCCCGGGACTATGCGTTCAGTTCCTACAAGTTACATTGGTCCCGTGCGAGGTGTTCGTGCCCCTTATGGGTCCGTTTGGGGGCTGGTTTCGGTTTTCACCCTTTAACGGCTTGTTTTTAACTCTAAATGTGATTTTTTCAAATTATCGTCATACTTTCAAACCGGGAGACCCGGGACTACGCGATCAGTTCCTACAAGTAACATTAGCCCCTGCGAGGTGTTCGTACCCCTACGGTGTCGTTTGGGGGCTGGTTTGGGTTTTCACCCTTTAACGGCATGTTTTTAACTCTAAGTGTGATTTTTTCAGATTATCGTCATACTCTCAAACCGGGAGACCCGGGACTACGCGGTCAGTTCCTACAAGTTACATTGGTCCCGTGCGAGGTTTTCGTGCCTCCTAAGAGGTCGTTTGGTGCTGGTTTCGGTTTTCAACCTTTAACGGCGTGTTTTTAACTCTAAGTGTGATTTTTGAAAATTATCGTCATACTCTCAAACCGGGAGACCCGGGACTACGCGGTCAGTTCCTACAAGTTACATTGGTCCCGTACGAGGTGTTCGTTCCTCATACGGGTTCGTTTGGGGGGTGGTTTGGGTTTTCATCCTTTAACGACTTGTTTTCAAGTTTAAGTGTTGATTTTTACAAATTATCGTCAAACTCTCATACCGGGAGACCTGGGACGACACTGACAGTTCCTACAACTTACATTAGTCTCTTGCGAGGTGTCCGTGCCTCCTACGGGGTCGTTTGGGGGATGGTTTGGGTTTTCACCCTTTAACGACATGTTTTTAACTCTAAGTGTGATTTTTACAAATTATCGTCATACTCTCATACCGGGAACCCTAGGACTACGCGGTTAGTTCCTACAAGTTACATTGGTCCCGTGCGAGGTGTTCGTGCCTCATATGGGGTCGTTTGGGGGCCCATTTGGGTTTTCACCCTTTAACGACCTATTTTTAACTCTAAGTGTGATTTTTGCAAATTATCCTCATACTCTCAAACCGAGAGACCCGAGACTACACGGTCAGTTCCTACAAGTTACATTGGTCCCGTGCGAGGTGTTCGTGCCTCGTACGGTGTCGTTTGGGGGTTGGTTTGGGTTTTCACCCTTTAACGGCATGTTGTTAACTCTAATTGTGATTTTTGCAAATTATCATCATACTCTCAAAC
Organism: Sambucus nigra; assembly: GCA_949130495.1. NCBI lineage: Eukaryota > Viridiplantae > Streptophyta > Magnoliopsida > Dipsacales > Adoxaceae > Sambucus > Sambucus nigra. Next base: position 376,062,515 of record OX422219.1, on the reverse strand, counting down.
TGGGAGATTCGGGACTACGCGGTTAGTTCCTATAAGTTACACTGGTCCCGTGCGAGTTGTTTGTGCCTCCTACGGGGTCATTTGGGGGGTGGTGTGGGTTTTCACCCTTTAACAACATGTTTTTAACTCTAAGTGTGATTTTTGCAAATTATCATCATACTCTCAAACCGGGAGTCCCGAGACTACGCGGTCAGTTCTTACAAGTACATTGGTCCCGTGCGAGGTGTTTGTGCCTCCTACGGGGTCCTTTGTTGGTTGGTTTGGGGGTTGGTTTTGGTTTTCCACCCTTTAACGACGTGTTTTTAACTCTAAGTGTGATTTTTGGAAATTATCCTCATACTCTCAAACCGGGAGGCCTGAGACTACGTGGTCAGTTCCTACAAGTTACGTTGGTCCCGTGCGAGGTGTTCGTGCCTCATACGGGGTCATTTGGTGGCTGGTTTGGGTTTTCACCCTTTAACGGCATGTTTTTAACTTTAAGTGTGATTTTTGCAAATTATTGTCATACTCTCAAACCAGGAGACCGGGGACTACGCGGTCAGTTCCTACAAGTTAGATTGGTCCCGTACGAGGTGTTCGTGCCTCGTACGGGGTCGTTTGGGGGTTGGTTTTGGTTTTCACCCTTTAACGGCATGTTTTTAACTCTAAGTGTGATTTTTGCAAATTATCATCATACTCTCAAACCGGGAGATCCGGGACTACGCGGTCAGTTCCTACAAGTTACACTGGTCCCGTGCGAGGTGTTCGTGCCTCCTACGGGGTCATTTGGGGGACGGTTTGGGTTTTCACCCTTTAACGGCAGTTTTTTAAGTTTAAGTCTTGATTTTTGCAAATTATCATCATATTCACAAATCGGGACACCTGGGACTACGCGGTCTGTTCCTATAAGTTACATTGGTCCCGTATAAGGTATTCGTGCCTCCTACGCGGTCGATTGGGGGCCGGTTTGGGTTTTCACCCTTTAACGGCATGTTTTTAAGTTTAAGTGTTGATTTTAGCAAATTATCGTCCTATTCACAAACCGGGAGACCCAGGACTACGCGGTCAGTTCCTATAAGTTACATTGATCCCGAGCAAGGTGTTCGTGCTTCATACGGGGTCGTTTGGGGGCTAGTTTGGGTTTTCACACTTTAACGACATGTTTTTAAGTTTAAGTGTTGATTTTTGAAAATTATCGTCCTATTCATAAATCGGGAGCCCCGGGACTATGCGATCAGTTCCTACAAGTTACATTGGTCCCGTGCGAGGTGTTCGTGCCTCTTATGGATCCGTTTGGGGGCTGGTTTGGGTTTTCACCCTTTAACGGCTTATTTTTAACTCTAAATTTGATTTTTGCAAATTATCCTCATACTCTCAAACCGGGAGACCCGGGTCTACGCGATCAGTTACTACAAGTAACATTGGTCCCTGCGAGGTGTTCGTACCCCTACGGGGTCGTTTGGGGGCTGGTTTGGGTTTTCACCCTTTAACGGCATGTTTTTAACTCTAAGTGTGATTTTTGCAGATTATCGTCATACTCTCAAACCGGGAGACCTGGGACTACGCGGTGAGTTCCTACAAGTTACATTGGTCCCGTGCGAGGTGTCCGTGCCTCCTACGAGGTCGTTTGGTGCTTGTTTCGGTTTTCACCCTTTAACGACATGTTTTTAACTCTAAGTGTGATTTTTTCAAATTATCATCATACTCTCAAACCGGGAGACCCGGGACTACGCGGTCAGTTCCTACAAGTTACATTGGTCCCGTGCGAGGTGTTCGTTCCACATACGGGGTCGTTTGGGGGGTGGTTTGGGTTTTCACCCTTTAACGACTTATTTTTAAGTTTAAGTGTTGATTTTTACAAATTATTGTCAAACTCTCATACCGGGAGACCTGGGACGACGCTGACAGTTCCTACAACTTACATTAGTCTCGTGCGAGGTGTTCGTGCCTCCTACGGGGTCGTTTGGGGGGTGGTTATGGTTTTCACCCTTTAACGGCATGTTTTTAACTCTAAGTTTGATTTTTACAAATTATCGTCATACTCTCATATCGGGAGCCCCAGGACTACGCGGTTAGTTCCTACAAGTTACATTGGTCCCGTGCGAGGTGTTCGTGCCTCGTATGGGGTCGTTTGGGGGCCCATTTGGGTTTTCACCCTTTAACGGCCTATTTTTAACTCTAAGTGTGATTTTTGCAAATTATCCTCATACTCTCAAACCGAGAGACCCGAGACTACACGGTCAGTTCCTACAAGTTACATTGGTCCCGTGCGAGGTGTTCGTGCCTCGTACGGGGCCGTTTGGGGGTTGGTTTGGGTTTTCACCCTTTAACGACATGTTTTTAACTCTAAGTGTGATTTTTGCAAATTATCATCATACTCTCAAACCGGGAGATCCGGGACTACGCGGTCAGTTCCTACAAGTTACACTGGTCCCGTGCGAGGTGTTCGTGCCTCCTACGGGGTCATTTGGGGGGTGGTTTGGGTTTTCACCCTTTAACGACATGTTTTTAACTCTAATTGTGATTTTTGCAAATTATCGTCATACTCTCAAATCGGGAGACTCGAGACGACGCGGTCAGTTCTTACAAGTACATTGGTCCCGTACGAGGTGTTTGTGCCTCCTACGGGGTCCTTTGTTGGTTGGTTTGGGGGTTGGTTTTGGTTTTCCACCCTTTAATGACATGTTTTTAACTCTAAGTGTGATTTTTGCAAATTATCCTCATACTCTCAAACCGGGAGGCCTGAGACTATGCGGTCAGTTCCTACAAGTTACGTTGGTCCCGTGCGAGGTGTTCGTGCCTCATACGGGATCATTTGGTGGCTGGTTTGGGTTTTCACCCTTTAACGGCATGTTTTTAACTCTAAGTTTGATTTTTGCAAATTATCGTCATACTCTCAAACCAGGAGACCCGGGACTACGCGGTCAGTTCCTACAAGTTACATTGGTCCCGTACGAGGTGTTCGTGCCTCGTACGGGGTCGTTTGGGGGTTGGTTTTGGTTTTCACCCTTTAACGGCATGTTTTTAAGTTTAAGTGTGATTTTTGCAAATTATCGTCATACTCGCAAATCGAGAGACCCGGGACTACGCGGTTAGTCCTATAAGTTACATTGGTCCCGTACGAGGTGTTCATGCCTCATACGGGGTCGTTTGGGGGGTGGTTTGGGTTTTCACCCTTTAACGGCATGTTTTTAAGTTCAAGTCTTGATTTTTGCAAATTATCATCATATTCACAAATCGGGACACCCGGGACTACGCGGTCTGTTCCTACAAGTTACATTGGTCCCGTGCGAGGTTTTCGTGCCTCCTACGCGGTCGATTAGGGGCCGGTTTGAGTTTTCACCCTTTAACGACATGTTTTTAAGTTGAAGTGTTGATTTTAGCAAATTTTCATCCTATTCACAAATCGGGAGACCCAGGACTACGCGGTCAGTTCCTGTAAGTTACGTTGGTCCCGAGCGAGGTGTTCGTGCCTCATACGGGGTCGTTTGGGGGCTAGTTTGGATTTTCACCCTTTAACGGCATGTTTTTAAGTTTAAGTGTTGATTTTTGTAAATTATCGTCCTATTCATAAATCGAGAGCCCCGGGACTATGGGGTCAGTTTCTACAAGTCACATTGGTCCCGTGCGAGGTGTCCGTGCCTCTTATGGATCCGTTTGGGGGTTGGTTTGGGTTTTCACCCTTTAACGGCTTGTTTTTAACTCTAAATGTGATTTTTGCAAATTATCATCATACTCTCAAACCGGGAGACCCGAGACTACGCGATCAGTTACTACAAGTAACATTGGTCCCTGCGAGGTTTTTGTACCCCTACGGGGTCGTTTGGTGGCTGGTTTGGGTTTTCACCCTTTAACGGCATGTTTTTAACTCTAAGTGTGATTTTTGCAGATTATCGTCATACTCTCAAACCGAGAGACCTGGGACTACGTGTTGAGTTCCTACAAGTTACATTGGTCCCGTGCGAGGTGTTCGTGCCTCCTACGAGGTCGTTTGGTGCTTGTTTCGGTTTTCACCCTTTAACGGCATGTTTTTAACTCTAAGTGTGATTTTTGCAAATTATCATCATACTCTCAAATCGGGAGACCCGGGACTACGCGGTCAGTTCCTACAAGTTACATTGGTCCCGTGCGAGGTGTTCGTTCCTCATACGGGGTCGTTTGGGGGGTGGTTTGGGTTTTCACCCTTTAACGACTTGTTTTTAAGTTTAAGTGTTGATTTTTACAAATTATCGTCAAACTCTCATACCGGGACACCTGGGACGACGCTGACAGTTCCTACAACTTACATCAGTCTCGTGCGAGGTGTTCGTGCCTCCTACGGGGTCGTTTGGGGGGTGGTTTGGGTTTTCACCCTTTAACGGCATGTTTTTAACTCTAAGTGTGATTTTTACAAATTATCGCCATACTCTCATACTGAGAGCCCCAGGACTACGCGGTTAGTTCCTACAACTTACATTGGTCCCATGCGAGGTGTTCGTGCCTCGTATGGGGTCATTTGGGGGCGCATTTGGGTTTTCACGCTTTAACGGCCTATTTTTAACTCTAAGTGTGATTTTTGTAAATTATCCTCATACTCTCAAACCGGGAGACCCGAGACTCCACGGTTAGTTTCTATAAGTTACATTGGTCCCGTGCGAGGCGTTCGTGCCTTGTACGGGGTCGTTTGGGGGTTGGTTTGGGTTTTCACCCTTTAACGGCATGTTTTTAACTCTAAGTGTGATTTTTGCAAATTATCATCATACTCTCAAACCGGGAGATCCGGGACTACGCGGTCATTTCCTACAAGTTACATTGGTCCCGTACGAGGTGTTCGTTCCTCCTACGGGGTCATTTGGGGGCTGGTTTAGGTTTTCATCCTTTAACGGCATGTTTTTAACTCTAAGTGTGATTTTTGCAAATTATCGTCATACTCTCAAACCGGGAGACCCGGGACTACGCGGTCAGTTCCTACAAGTTACATTGGTCCCGTACGAGGTGTTCGTGCCTCCTACGGGGTTCTTTGTTGGTTGGTTTGGGGGTTGGTTTTGGTTTTCCACCCTTTAACGACATGTTTTTAACTCTAAGTGTGATTTTTGCAAATTATCCTCATACTCTCAAACCGGGAGACTCGAGACTACGCGGTCAGTTCCTACAAGTTAAGTTGGTCCCATGCGAGGTGTTCGTGCCTCATACGGGGTCATTTGGTGGCTGGTTTGGGCTTTCACCCTTTAACGGCTTGTTTTTAACTCTAAGTGTGATTTTTGCAAATTATCTTCATACTCTCAAACCAGGAGACCCGGGACTACGCGGTCAGTTCCTACAAGTTACATTGGTCCCGTACGAGGTGTTCGTGCCTCGTACGGGGTCGTTTGGGGGTTGGTTTTGGTTTTCATCCTTTAACGGCATGTTTTTAACTCTAAGTGTGATTTTTTGCAAATTATCATCATACTCTCAAATCGAGAGACCCGGGACTACGCGGTCAGTTCCTACAAGTTACATTGGTCCCGTGCGTGGTGTTCATGCCCCTTATATCGTCATATTCTCTAACGGAATGTTTTTAATCAATTTAGAACGTTTATGAATTTTAGAAAATTTTGACATAGTTTCATTTTTTTATTCGTTAAATCCAAGATGTTTTAACATTTAAAATAAACTCAACAGCAACAGAAATTCCCAAACCAAACCACCAGCAAGTCCCTTCCACCAATTTAACTAAATAATCTCATAAAGTAAGCCATGAAGTGATTTTCAAACTTTAAAAGGAATGATTAGATATAGAATGAAAAAGATAAAGTAGAAATATTGAGTAGAAATAATTCATTGCATTTTAAAAGGTTAATAAATGGGTACTAAATAATAGTTACCTGTAGTAACTTGATTAAGATTGGATGGAACAGGGTACCTGTAGTAACTTGATTAAGATTGGATGGAAGTGGCCTGAGTTGAACATTTGTAAAATAAAACCAAACAAATCACTGGCAACCTTGATCTCCAAACCTCCCCCATACCTACATTCAATTCCCACTGAGCGTTGGATCAAACTCTTTAATGTTACAGTACCCATATATGATTATACACACACGTGTGTGAAATTGATAACATGTCCCTTTAATGAGTATAATTGGGTATCATTATGTGCCATTAGGACACGCGTTATATTGTGCTTTATTATATGGATATGTATCGTTATAAATTAACACATTTTTGCATATAGTGAATAATCTACCTTTGATTGTGCTTAAGATGTATTGAATTGATCTAGAGATCAAAGATTGTGATGGAAGATGATCATGGTTAATTTAGAGATCAAAGATTGTGATGAAAGAACTTGGGATCTCCATTCAAGGTTCTCAAAAGAAGAAGCCCCATTCTTTGTATGGTTTTGCCTTCAAATAAAAACTTGGGATCTCCTACCTACTCACAAAAATCCATATGTCCATTACATATAAGAACATATCAGAAAGGAAAATGGTTCAATATATAATGAAATAAATAAATATTCACATTAATTTTTCTCTCACCTGTAAATCAATAATGGGAGGCACTTCAATCTCCTCCATTTCTGTTGCTAGCGAGAAACACGCCACAGCTAATAATTGGACTATCCAAGCTTTACCCCTCTATGTGCACATTAACATTGTCACAAACATGAACAGACACAATCAACATTTAAACACTTAAATATTAATATGAGATTATTATGCCCTAAAATGCATTTTGTGCACATTGAACCATTTTTGTGCCAAAAAAATGCATTTTGTTACAAAACAAAAAACCCATTCAAAACATTAATATGAGAAATACCTCAGAGGGGCGGCAACAGCCTTGGAAGGAGTGTGCCCTGAGTGAGCCTTTGAAAACACAATCACCGCACGTGCTTGGAAATACCATCACCCCCATCAGATCTTGCCAAGAAAACACAATCACCTCCTATATCACCCACCCCAAGACTGCAAATGTTAACTGCACATGGTTTTCTCTTTCCTAAACTGAACTATTGAAAAGTTATCTCCACATTCCAATAATCAATATATATTAGATTTAATTCCACCTCAGTATATATATATATATAGAATTAGATTTAATCTAGAATTATCTAGAATTAAATCTAATATATTAAATCACTATATATTAGATTTAATTCTAGATAATTCTAAATAAGTCTAGATTAAATCTAATTCTAAAGTTTAATCTAATATATATATATATATATATTAGATTTAATTCCACCTCAGTATATATATATATATAATACTTATAAAGAAGGAAAGAAATTATGACACCGGATAAAATACCTCAAATTGAGAAAACACGAGGTCGCCGGAAGGGACACCACGACACCGGATAAACAAAAACCCGAAACCAGGGGGAGCGGGGGAGGTGACCCGAGGAGGATAAACCCGGAAAATAGGGGCGATGGCAGGGGATAAACCTAAGGGGGAAGGTGACCCAAGGAGGAATAGGGGCGACGCAGCAGGGGGTAGGGCTTGGGTTTTTAGTAGGGAGAGCGGGGGAGAAGACGAGGGAGGAGAGAGAAGAGGGAAACTAAAATGTCCCAAAATTTTGAGGTATTTTATATCCTAGTAAAGTGTACTCAATTTTGGCACACTTTAAAACAGTGGCAAATTTTGGCATTGTTTTGAAGTGTGCCAAATTTCTATTAAACCGTGCCAAAATTTGGCACAGTTTTAAACTGTGCCAGATTTTTAATATCAGGGTGTGCCAAAATGTTGTTTTTGGTGTAGTGTATAAATCATTCCATGCTCCTATATATATATATATATATATATATATATATATATATATATATATATATGTGTGTGTGTGTGTGTGTGTGTGTGTGTGTGTGTGTAATGCATTCATACCTTGGGAGCATGGAACTACTATTGATGGCGTAGAAACGAGGCACTTAAACTCGGCATATTGATGAAGCTTTATACACTTGGCCGCTACGACTTTAACAAACACGTCACAGGATTGAAACATGATCAATATAATTTATCCTACGACTCAAACGTTTTTGTACGGAATTGAGCCAAAACTACAAAGAACTCAATTGGAAATTTGCATCCTTACAATATGCTTCCACTTCCCTTCTTCCATCCGGGAAGTGTTACCGAAGCCAAAACATTTATCCCATTTCCCTTCTTACATCCGGGAAATGTATTTAAAGCCATTTTATTATCATAAAATGCTTTTACAAATCTAAGACCGCCCCTATGGGTTTCCCCACTGGACGTGCCCCTAAATGGCTATCATCTTCCGGGGCCCATCAAACAAGACAACCTGGGAACCTACCAACGTCGGGAAGCGGCCATATGCCTGCGGGATAGACAAGACCACACCCAGAATCTCCTAACCAGCGCAGTAAAATATAATCGCTCATATGGCCTAGGACTATATCCACCCTGCATTCATTAGCCAGGGGCATCACCATACGCACGCAACTTCCCTTATGATAGCGATTTAGGGAGGTGTGTAACCATAATTTATTAATTATGAAAAATCATTTCTTTTCCATTTTGAAAACATTCATCTTTATATTTTCAAAATCATTTATATCATATCATATATATGTACTTTATCACATAGTATATACATATACCATATATTCCCCCTCGAATATATATATATATATATATATATATATATATATATATATATATATATATATATATATATATATATATATATATTTGGCCATAATTGCCAATCTCATCTAGTGATGACCAATAATCCCAAAGATTCTCTCAAAGAATCATAATCATGCTTTCATATACGCATGATACTAAACCCAAAGTATTACCTCACATACATTCAATTACATAAATACCTAGGCTCGATTGTAGCCGAACTCTCTCTCTTAAATCTTGTTCGTCCAGAACATTAACTATGTTCGTTCCCCGGATTATGCCCTACACCAATCCAAGGCTTTCTTTTTCATCTAAAGGTTTTGTTACCCTCAAAACCATAATTGAGGAGTCACAATATCATAATTAGGATCCCCCATATAAGACCCCAAATTGTAATTTAACTCCCCATACTTTTAAGGGAAGAAAACTGGCCATTCTGACCAAAGCGAATCGATTCGCCCTTAATGCGAATCGATTCGGGTAGGCGAATCGATTCGGCCCCCAATCCGAATCGATTCGGAAAGGGTTCTGCAAACAGGGCCTTAATGACGAATCAATTCGGTCTAAATCCAAATAGATTCGGCCCACTGCAGAAACACAGATCCCCTTAGGCGAATCGATTCGACCTATTCGAGGGGCACGGTTTGGGCAATTTTTCAAAATATCCAAAATTCAATCCAATCTCCATTTAAATCATAACTTGGATTTATTCCTACAAAACCAAAGTTTTTATATCTCCTCAAATTCTTTAAAGGTCCTAACATTCCATTTGAGAACCCCTAATATTTATCTCCGAAGTTCTATCCTTCATTTATAACTAACGATTTCGATCTCGGACAGGTTTCCGTAGAAAGATCACTATAAATCCAAATAAAATCAGAAAAATACACGGTCAGCGCCCACGCGATCGCGTCGAAGATATCTAGAAATTTTATTTGTTGACCAAGAGCCTAATCGATTCGCATAAAGGTCGAATCGATTCGGAAGGACGCAGGTCAACTATTCATCGTCTTCTCCGAGACGGTTTCGGCCATTAAAGCTTCTCCCGAGCTTTTGTCGCCTCACCCAACGACCTACAACCTCAACCAACTACAAATACACATATATTAAGGGTTCTAAACATCCTAGAACCCAAACCACCAAATAATTTCAAATAAATTTCCAGGTATCTCCAATTAGAAAATTTTAGGGGTTTATTCGTCTTATCTCCCGAAAACCCGTTTTATCCACGAAACTCCAACCCAAAATCTTTAGGGTTTGATTATACCAAACTACGGTATGAGATATTTATGCAAAAATAAAATAAAGCAAATAAACACTTGCCTCGTGGATAAAATTCGACGACCTCGAGTCGAATCCGACGGAGTTTTGGCCGAAATCCCCCATCTCTCTCTCTTTTCTCCTCTTTCCTTCCTTCTCTCTCTCTCTCTCTCTCTCTCTCTCTCTTCCTTCTTTTCTCTTTTCTTTCCTTTTCTCTTTCTATTCCTCTCTCTCTTGACTTATAAGGGAGAAAAATAAGGGTTTAACCCTTTAAACCCCAAAAATGACCCGTTTATCCAATTACGAGTTACTTTTAACTCCAAAATTACCCTAAACTCAATTTCGACAATCGGACACTCTGTTCCGACTATCTCGGACATTTCAGGACTCACGACGCAGTCAAAATGCTCATCCGACGTACTTGATCGCAAATCACTATTCTAACCCAATATAACTTAATGCGGGTTTTCTAATTAAAATATGACCTTTTTATCACTTTTCTCCACGACGACATATAATTAAATTACTTCGACATATTTAATCCCAAAAATAATTACAACACCCATCGAAAATCATTAAATCCTCGAAAATCCCAAGAATCACTATTCCGAGAAATTCTCCAAATTCCAATTTATACTTCAATTTTGGAATTTAAGTGTCTCCAAAAGGGCGGGTTGTTACATACTCCCCCCCTACAACGGAATTTCATCCTCGAAATTCAGATACAACCTACAACGTCAATCCTAGAATCGCTCCAAATCCTAATTCCTCAAGGGGAACGATACTAACCCAATGGTTCCCAACCATACACTATGCGGCTACCGCAATCGTAAAGTAACTCTAATAGCGTCACATTGCACCTATAATCTAAAATGCCTCTCGGCATAAATTTCAACTTTATATACTACGCCCATCCTATTTCAGGTGGTATGTAAAACCATCTCACCAAGGTGCCCATACACCTTTCTAACTTGTGCACATCTGCACATACATTGTGCACGTAACCCTCTCTCATTTAGAGGGTTTCCTTTCCTCGGTGTAATACTCACACATGGGTCCTCTCAACCCACGAAATTTCATTTCTCCTAACCTTGGCGCCACTAACTCTACTGAACTTACATCCTTTAAATGCTATGATCTATGCGTTACCCTACCTATGCGAAATGATAGTCTAAATATGTCCCTAGTGCCCAAGGCCTCTCTTAACTTCCAACATTTGCTTGGTTTCATGCGTGGGACATCTCGCCAAAGCAAAATCCAAATAAGGACCCTCCCATTACACTACTCCCTCGCGTTGTCGGTCATCGAGATATAGTGACCTAAGGCACACCAGCGGGACGTCCTAAATCCTACCATGCTAACCAACGAACGCGTTCCTACTATTCCATCCTTCCGCCCATACGAAAGGAAACCTAACTAATCGAAGTGCCCAATCTCTGTAAGAGCACTACGTACATCATACCTGGAACATATTTCCACAAAATTTGCCTTTTTATTAAGGCCTGACCATAATCCTCAAATCAATTTGTCTAAGTCCTACTTCACCCACTCCCTTGTGCTGAGAGGACCACTTTAGTGCCTTTTCATAGCACAATATTTCCATAAGCATACCATTATCATATGGCTCATAGTCTATATTGGTTCATCCACACTATAAGACCTTTCAACGAAACCAACATCCTTGTATCCTATAACATCTCTCCACTCCCGACCCCGCTAAGATTCATGTGTGGAGCGTCTCGTAAAGAGAAATCCAAACAAGGAACCCCTCCACACACTCCTACTTAACTTTGTCGGTCATGGAGGTCCGTTATTTCGAACATGCAATCGGGATAATCCCATCCCTTCTCGACAAAAGTTGGACTGAACTCCTATCTCTAACTAAGAGTCACCCCACCTAGTGCTCGTACTAATATTCAGTCTTCATGCAAACCAACAATGAGCTTAATCTTACAGCTCAACAATAATCCTGTGGGCCTTAAATCATATCTATAAGGTTGCCATGCACTCACATCATATATGCACCTAATAAAGGCGAACTCAACCTGTATCTAGGTGAGACACCGCAACAACAACCCGTTCCACCCTGGAACTGCAGACACGATAGTCTTGCCATTATTAGCCTGCTATTGCTCCGAACAACCAATAACATTATATACTCACCATATTACCATACTCGTGTAAACATATAAAACGAGTATCCCAAACCAGATATATTTATATATATATATATATATATATATACAATATATCAACACCAGCCTTTATGGCGAATGAAGGAAAACAAAACTCCACTATCGCGGAAAACACATAGACACACAGTATATAATGTTATCGAGATCGCCATAAAACTCAAATCACACACACAAGTCTAGGGCTAACGAACACCGCAACTTCATCTAGCCACACCTCTTAATAGAATTTCTTAACTCTATGCCCCATCTAGGTACCCTAATCTTGTCCTTTATTCCTACCGGGAAAGGACTAACCGTGTGGCTCCGCACTCCACATTAGAACACTCCCCATCTCGGGTCACCCTGACCCTTCCAAGGTTATCAGTATCTTGGACTCCATTGCCGCGATCCTGACAATCACTTCACTAATTCCCCCTAACTTCTTCTTTGTTATAAGGAGATTCCACCACCCCTGCCTCCTTCTGTCCTCACCATGGCCTTCCTCGATCAGCATACGAATCTCGAACGAGAGCGCAAAACATTTACTATAATCTTCTAACATAGCAGGAGAACGAAATCACACAAGAGAAATCAACAATCCTAATCCTGAGGCTCTATAACAAATCGAGAGCAACGCTGAAAGCGTAATACGTCCACACAGATTCCTAAGGACACTAGAACCTGATGCTCTGATACCATCTGTGACACCCCGCCTAATAAGATACCGGGCGATCACTACTATATCAAATTTTAACAGGAGTCTCATATGGATCATTCTTAGCATCACTGTCGAAAACCCATTAATTAATTACTAATAACCTATTAGGCCGGTGTCAAAATTTTACTTAACTACTCTTTTAAACGATTATAAATAAAACATCCACATACTTTATTCGTAAATAAAACTGAAGTAAAAGAAAATAACCGAACACTCGGTCAAAATATACAACCATATCGAATGATGCTCTAAAAGAATAAATAAATGCAATTGGACCATTGGCCCGAATATTTATACAGTACCTTCTATCTAGAGTATAAGAATGGAAGCGACTATTAAAAACCTGCACGCATCCACAGCTGCTGCAGCTGACGTCTGACTCGAAGGAAGTGACATCTAGGCGTCCCTGTGTCTGGACACCTATATAATATATATATATATATATATATATATATATATATATATATATATATATATATATATATATATATATATATATATATATATATATAGCAAGAGAGGAAAAGTAGATAAACGGGTCAGAGCACGAGTTTTGAAAATATTTAGCAAGTGCATAAATGCCTTATTTTTAGAAAAAGGTTTTATCTCATATTTAAATTTGGTATCGCACTCCCATGAGATACCCCTCGCCTCTTTTCTAACAGTGCACTCCTAGCGCATCCCTCTAAACATCCTAGTCAATCTACCCTGTTAAACTAGTCTATCACCCAACCACTATCAACCCTAGATAGTCCAAGTACTAAGGGCTAAACTTCACCCCAGTCTCAACACTATGCCATGTTCGTGCGTGGGGTGTCTCGCAAAGAGAAATCCAAACAAGGAACCCCCCCCCTCCCGATGCACTACTACGCGGCAAGGTTGATCGTCGAGATCCATCAGACCCTTAGTACGTAACGTATATATATATATATATATATATATATATATATATATATATATATATATATATATATATATATATATATATATATATACATAATATAAGAAATATTATTATTAGAGCACTAAGGATTAAACTTCTCCCCAGTCTCAACACATTGCCATATTCGTGCGTGGGGTGTCTTGCAAAGCGAAATCCAAATAAGGAACCCCCCCGATACACTACTATGTGGCAAGGTCGATCATCGGGATCCATTAGACCCTCGGCACCCAATTTACCCATATATATATATATATATATATATATATATATATATATATATATATATATATATATATATATATATATATTCATTTTTCAATATACATCCGGATCTATCTCCCGGAATGAGAATTTCTTACCAATTCACTTTTCAATTCCTTTCTTATGTCCAGGAAATGTATCGCCCCGGTAGCCAAGGAACTGATTATGGAGCGAATTGCCCCCGACGTTGCATGGAGGGGGGAGACCGTCGTTGTTGGTCGACCTAATGAGAAAGCACGCATCACATTCCAAATTGTGTGTGCTAACATTTTGCAAACATCCAACGACTCCGCGATGCGTCCCCGTCAAGCCACATTGACATACCACCTTTTCGATCCCAACACTCCAATTAACCTGACTCTCACCCTTTACGCTGACATTCTCGTCGCAGCCATGGATGAGAAAGGTACAACACCACTTCCATATGCACGCCTTATTACCTCCATTCTCAAAGATGCTGGCATTGAGGCTCTGCTAGACTGTACTCGTCGCCCCGGTCCCTGTGGATAGGGAACTCGCACACGGAGCGCCAGACAGCTGGCCATCATTAAGGCAAGGCGCGAAAGTGATGACGAGGACGATGCTGCCTCGAGTGAAGAAGAAGAAGACGAAGAAGAAGAAGAAGAAGAAGAAGAAGAAGAAGAAGAAGAAGTAGGTGATCATGTGGAGATGGGAGACGTGAGTGTGGATGAAGAGTCGGCCGAAGAAGAAGACGACCCTGATTTTTAATGGGCGGGTAGCGACCTCACGAATAGTGATAAATAGAAAAATTGCTTCTAATGTAGATTTTTGTCGTTGTTGCAACTTCTTTCTATAAAAATTCCCTTGAACCTACAAAATTATAGCAAAACTAGTGTAGAGGGTAAGTAAGGGAGTCAATCCAAATCTAAGGGTGAAACACAAAATTAGAGAGGACATATATATAGATTCATTTGCATTTTATTATATTTTTCTATTTTTGCTTTTTCTATTTTGTATGAATTTTTCAAGGGAGTATTAATTAACTAACTATATACTAATTTTTAAAGTACTACTAAGATGTAAAAGCTAATAAAAAAATGAGGTAAATAAAATTGTGCTAAAAAGTAATCTAACTAAATTGGATTCATGAGGGTTTCAAAATTTCATCCCATGAATGGGATATTAGCCCTCAATAATCATTATCCACTAATATAAGATAAACAAATAAAAGCATGAGAAGATTAAACTAAAAGTAATCAAGATGAGGAGATCAAACCCATTTAAACCTTGAATTGACATGAAATCTTCAATTACATCATCAATCTCTCAATTACAATTCCTCACTCATGTATTTATTGAATCTAAACTAAAAATTACAAAATAAAAATAAAAAGGATAGTGGATGAATTCATAATGGACAATTAAATAATAAAAGAGACTTGCTAAAAATGCAAATCCTAAAATCCTAAAATTGTACATTAGAATTCACCCAAAGAAATAAATTCTAGATCATTAATTTATATTGAGATAATTGCTAAAAATGCAAAATCTCAACATAAAGGAATGGATTAGAATTTACCTCCCATAAGGAATAAATTTCACTACATCAATCTATTTTGAATTAATTGCTAAAAATGCAATAATTCATAATAGAGGGGTGGGGTAAAATTTATCTTAGAGATAATTTTCACTACACACCTCTATATTGAGGTATTTGCTAAAAATGCAAATACTCAACATAGAGGGATGGAGAGAATTTTATCAAACAAAAGTAAAGAAAACTAAGTTGGAGATCTTTTCAAAACGGGTCTTCATCCTCTTTTAATAGTAGGCATGGAGCATGAGGGTAAAAATGGGAGGATAAGGATGTATGGGATATGGAAGATATTTGGGTGAGGATATCTAGGGAATTATGCACACATGTGCATGGGGTGTGATGTCATGTGGAAAGTGAGGTGAGGGAATAAAATTCTGATTATGGTTATGGGGGTATAATGGGAAGTTGGGTTTAGTAGGTAGTTGGAGGTAAAATTGGTAAAATGGTTTAAGTGACACATGGGGTTTAATTGAGTTTTGGTCTTTTGGAATGTCTTTGTTTGCTTTATGCAGGTGGAAAAGTCGTGGGAGGCTTACATGGGAAATGGGTCTTGGCTATGGAAGATGGGTTTGGGGTTTGATGTTTGGATATGGACCGGAAGTTTGGTTGAGTTGGGTGATCGGAATGGGTTGGAGGTAAGAGGCAGGAGTTTCACGCCGGCGTAGGATGCGGCTTCCAGCGCGGGTTGTAGGGTCGCCGAAGAGAGAGAGATCGTGTTGTGGCTCGAGGGTTCGGGTGGTAGGTTCAGGCGGGGATGCCGCCTGGTTTCGCCGGATCGGGTTCAATTGGAGGTCGCAGGAGTGGGGATAGCACCGGAGGTGGGCAGATGGGTATGTTATTGGAAGATGAGAGAGAGGGTGGAGGTTTTTTATTGGTTAGTATGGTTGTGTGTTGGGTTGAAAGGAAATGGGTTATGGAGGAATAAGGATGGTGATGGTGGTGGAGTTTGGTTATGGGGATTAGGAGAGAGAATTGGGGTTGGAGTGAGGTTGAAGATGAAGTGGTGATGATAGGGTGTAGGTGAGGTTGTAAGGACATTTTTGTCCATTATCAATTTGTATGTCGTACGCCGTTACACCGTTGAAGAAACTCAAGATCGCATCTACATCAACGGATCCGAATATCAAAGTGTCTTCAACATCATAGCCTCCGCGAGAATGAACTTGATAAAATTTTGTTTTTAAGTTCCTTAAAGTTCATATTTAGTATTGGGAAATTTTTATAAAATGTTTTTTATAAAAATAAGAAGTAAGTTTTTCCAAGCAAAATGAGGCTTTTAAAAGTTTTTTATTTTTCTGGGAAGCCGGACCGGTCCGCCTATATACCGGATCGATCTGCCCTCTACCCGGACCGATCCGCCTTGCTTTGTCCAGTAGACCACGAACCGATTGCGAACTGAAGTAGCCAAAATTTAAAAGAACCGATCCGAGGTCGGACCGATCCGCCCCCAAGATGGATCGGTCCGCCTGGGATAAGTTCGAACAGTTCCGTGAGATTTTAATCCACCAGCTCTTATTTTCTATATATATTCCTACTTCGTTGGTGTATTTTTTAAGTCTTTGAGAAAACGTTTTTAAGAGTACAAACACAACAAGACTTCAATTTTTGATGTGCCAAACATCTTTTTGATTCACACACAAAAATTCCAATTACTTTTGTGAATCTTTTGGAACCCTAGAACACAATCTTGTTATTGTTCAACCCTTGTGGAGAACCCGTCTTTCTTCTTCATTGCTGCCCTCCTAGAAAGGGAAAATTCCAGCCGACAAATTTGTGGAGAAGTCGTTTCTCTTCTTCATTGCAGCCCTCCTGGAAAGGAATATTTCCAGCCGCCGACTACAGAATCCGACACCTGAGGGTAATTCTTAGTCACTTGTATTTTCATTGTAATCCGAAATTGTACTGTTACAATATTATAATGAAAATAAATGATTTTGCCCCTTTGGGGGATTTTTCCTCACAAGAATGTGTTTGATTTTTCCTGAAAGTATTTGTTTTATCCTGCATGCTTTATTTTATTAGATAAATCATCTAGATGCATGATTTAGGGTTTAACTAAAATTTGGGATTAATTAAAATAGGATTTTATTTGAGAAGTCGCAATATTTCTGCTATAGCTACTCTCTCAGAGGTGTAGGGTTTAATGGTGAGGGTGAGTGAGGTATTTTTAGGTGTATTGGTGCGTATAGGAGTAGGGTGTGTGTGTGTGTGTTTGTTTTGGACACCTAACTAAAATAATAAAGTCTCAACAAAAATAAAAAATAAAATCTCACTAAAAATAAAGCAAACTAAAGAAAATAAAAAATAAAAATATTAAAACAAAAAAATAAAATCTAAAGCTTAAATAAAAACTAAATAAAACAAAAGAAATAAAAACTAAAAATCTAAATGAGAATTAAAGTCCTAAAAAAATATAAAATATAAAAAAAAATAAAAATAAACTCCTAAAAATTAATCCTAATAAAATAAGACTCCACTAAAAACTAATAAAAATCAAAATAAAATAAAATTATACTAATAAAATAAAATAAAATCTAGAAAATACTAAATAAATCCTAAAAATAAAAATGACTCAAACTAAAAATCTAAAAAATAATAAAAAGACACAAACAAAACACACACAGGGTTTAGGGTAGGTTTAGGCTCGGGTTAGGATACAGAAGAGGGAATTAGCTCCATTTTAACTGCAAATTGTCTAGAAATATAGCTTTTGACACCGCAACTGCAATTAAGCCGGCATATTGAACAATTAAGCGCATACGACTCATATTGTCGAGAATTAGCAACTAAAGTACGTCTATTTGGGGTATAAAATGTACAGTTTTTGGTGCTTATCAAATAGAATGTCGGCCCTCGAGACGAGATTCAACAACTTTATGACCGACTACCGGCGCGATACAAGCATGATGTTTCGGTTCCAAGCCGACTTGAACAGACGCCAGGGGGATCCAAACGAGCCCTTGCCATCTTATTTTTATGACCCTTATGGCCCCGACGCGCCCAACTCTTCCCACCCACCGCCCTAGTGAAGCTTTGTTGGTTTGTGGAAGTTGTTAGTTGTTTGACGTAATCTCATGGTTGTCTGCTTTTTGTTGTTATTGTACCACAGTCCTGTTATATAAAAATCTGCATTTTCTCCATTTGTTTATTTTATTTATCGCACTTCTTATTTTGCCTTGTTTAGCTTTTCGTCCTTTTGATTGAGGACAATGCAAAAGTCTAAGTTGGGGGGGGGGGGGGGGGTGACAAGTGAGGTGACCCCGAAAATGCGGGTCGGTGCGCAAAGACTTTATATGCGGAAGTAAACTATTGTTGAGTAAACACCTTAAACCTACGAGTTTATATGAATGATGCCAAGAGGGACCAAATTAAACTTTTACTTAATCTGATTAGCTTTTATGAAAATAATTTTAATTTTCAAAGTTAATTAAAGTCCAAAACAGATTCAATTTTTAGGCGAGTTTCTAATTATTTAGTCCTACCTTTTCGTATGAGGTGAAATGCAATAAATGTACAACACACGGTATTTATTTAACGTCGCAAAAACCCTTCCCGGGGAAAAACGACGAACTCCTCTAGGAGTTACCTAAACTACTTCCACTAAAACAATAAATGAACAGGAACGAGTTACAAACAACAAACTTAACAATTAAAGAAGAATGATCTAGCTATTACCCCACACGACCAAGTCTACCCTGGTTGCTTATTCTATTCTCTCTTTAACTTGTCCTCACTTGTTTTTGCGTTCTTCACTTCCACGCCTCCCCTTTAACTTCTTTAAGCGCAGGTTGGCTCAGTGCCTATTATTTACTTTCTAGTGAAGTGTGTGTGATGCAACAGACTATATTTCACCTATATCTTTGCAAGTCTTGTGTTATTCAAATCAAATCAGTTTGACTTTGAATACACCTTTGAAAACTTCTTTTCTCTTTCTTTAAATCTCGAACACTAGACTTGTTCAGATATTACACAACCAAAGATGTGTCTACGTGAATACAACGTGAGTGATTATATGTGAGTGATATGAGATGCAAACAATTTCTGAAAATCACTAACACAAAAAAATGATCATGTTCACAGAATATGACTGAAAATATATTCAATAAAAACAGACAGTCAAATATTCACAATATTGTTTTTCAGAAAACAAATATTAGATTAAATCAGCTTTTAATCTAAAATATTATCAAGACTATTTTCACAGATATTTCAGATTAAAACAAAATAGTCCTAAGCACACAAACAAATAATATTCAGTCAAGATATTAAGTCTTCCACAAATCAGATCTCAAAAATCTTAGGTTTAACTTTCTAAACCTCAAACAATGCAAATCTGAATATTAACAAAAATTTTCTGAAAAATCTGTTTTAAAACAAAACGTTTTAAAAACACACAAGATCTCACAATCAAGTCACAAGCATAATATTCACATACACAAATTAAATTCGTGAATAGTGTGTGTTGTGTACAAATAATAGATCTAAAGACTGATCTAAAAATACACACAAGAATGAGAGAACTCACTTACAAAACTAATGTACTCTTGAAAAATCGTAAGTGCAGATTTACAATGAGAGAAGTCCAATCTTCATTTTCGTTTTTGACAGAAAACAACACTTGAAAATGACACAAAAATAATCTGGTTTAATCTCTCTCTCTCTCTCTAAAAATTTTGACAGAGTTCTGCTACAAAAGTATTTTCTCAGCTCTCTTAAAATGAATACCCAAAGGGTTCTATTTATAGAGTGCACAAGTGTGTGCAGATTGGTGTAAAAATGAATCACATGGATCACCAAAGAAATACACTCAACCGTAGATAAAATATAATCTGAGCGCTCACAAAGAAACACAAAGTGATGTGTTAAAAATGTGACACGTATAGTGCAAGCTGTTACACACTAACAGAATAATAAACAAAACACAGTCGTTTTGAAAAACAGAACGCCAGCTGTACAATACTGCGTAACAAAAACGCTAACAACATATTACCGTTGCTAAAAAATGAAACTGCGTCGTTTTAAATGAGAATCCAAAAACCATTTTTGGTTTTGATAGAAACCGTGAGCGGTGAAAACCATTTTTGGAAGACAGCTGGAACACATAAAAAGTTACCGTTGTTAATAGAAATAAAACGGCATCGTTTATAAAAATGGAAGCCAGCTGTTAAAAAAAAATTGCCGTTGACAATAGAGTGGCACGGTGACGTTTTAATAGATTGGAAACCAAGTGACGTCGTTTATAAAAACAGAAAACCAGATTTAAAAAGAAACCGGGGCGGTCTTATCTCAGCTTCTGTAACAAAGTAAAACTGTTTTAACAACTGAGCACACCAACAGTAAATGGGAGACACGCTATCAGATATTGACAGCTACAGGCCGAGCCAGTAAATGGTGTAAGACAAATGTAATTTCGGCAATAGTGATCATAGTCAAATCAGCATGGCAAATACATTAAATAATATAATATATTAGCATACACATGTGATAGGCCAATAGTCTTTGGCTAGGAAAGGTACACGCATATACACGCCAACAGATGTGGCAAAGCAAAAGGCATGGGTCAAGTCTGCCAAAAGCTTTAAATGCTAAAAACAATCCTATATATATTATCATTAATGCATGCATACATATATAATATACTAACATATCTATATATATATATCCTAACATGCACGCACATTTAGGGACACATATGCATATGTAATATATCATACATACATAAAAAAACACACGCATACATAAGCATGAATATATATATATATAATGACACGCACATGCACAAATACAACATAAAATAACAAAATGTATTTTTAATTTCAAAAAAAAATTTATTCTGCAACTTTTATTAAAAAAAATATTTAGTGTCAAAATTTATTTTCACAAAAACATTTTTCTTATAAAAATTTCAAATTAAAATATTGAACTAAAAAAAAACTTTATAATGACGAAACAAAATATATTATCATAAGATATGATAAAATGCAAAATGCAACGTGGTATTGTGTCCTATGTGACAGAAATTCCTATGAGCCATAAGATTACCTTTTTCTGAGATGGCGGACTGATTTGAGAGCACATTTGATGTAGATGGACAAGGAGCGCTTGGAGTCGATATGGGGACACGCAATCCTAATATTACAAAAATATTTTGTCAAAATTCTAGTCCAACTAGATGAAGTCCTATATAGCTAAAGCACGAAAAACAAATCCTAGGTGTGCTCTATATAGGGCCTTCAAACTCCCCCATTGGACTAATTTTGACAAAACCCTTGAGTACATCAAATGATATACTAAGGAAAAATAAATCCTAATATGTCCTATACAAAAGAGTAGCTAACTACCCACCCATCCTAGAAAAGAAAAAGACACAACTCGAACGGATGCACGGTTAAGAAAAACCTGCAAAACATAAATACACTTTCTGCCAAGAAATCAAGTTAGTAGCATTTGTTCTACTAAAATATTAAAATGACAGAATAAAATGTGCAGAAATTATAAGACAGGATATGTATGAAAAATATCAACAACAAAGGACTAAAATATGTACTCAATTCTCCCCCATTTTGTCTAAATTAGACAATGGAAAAGAAAGAAAAAAAATAAGTGTTAATAATCTGCAAAATAAGCGTCTCCTACATTACACATGGCTTTAAGAGATACCGGTTATTAGTAGATACCTTTATCCTAAAACCTCGGAGATCTAGTAATCAAAGTATGCAGTTTAAACATAAGCAAAACAGTCAAGTACAATCTTTCCAATCAAATGTTGAAGTTACTTCAAAACAAGAGTTATCTCAAGGTATATAAACCATATCAGCAAGCTAAAAATCACATGCAATAGAAGGAACAACCCTAATTGTTTAAGAGTTTTTGGAGCATAAAACTGGTACGAATATCTATTAGCATCGCAATACATGGTAACTCCATTTTGATAAAACTCACCTCCCCCATCATTGAACAAGTCTAAGGGTGTGGTGGTGTTTAAGTCCTTAACCTTCTCGTGAGGAGACTTAATGATTTTCTCACACTCGCAAGCGTCACATACATTAGTTGGACATTTCTTAGATTTTAAAAAATCCATTTGAGGTCTCAAATCACAAGTCCTAATCCAAATAGGCCGAGTTTTCAAAGGTTTTTGGGCCTTTTGGAATTTAGGAAAAGATTTAGCTTTCGAAAAACTGTTCTTGTTAACATGAGGCCTAGATTTATTGAAGAAATGATTCCAATTATTATTAGTGCGCTGCCTTCGAAAATTTGTAAATCGCTTCACATTAGGGTTATGACTTTTAAAATGAGTACCTTTCTTGCGATTACCAAGGCATTCCCAGTTTTGGTGACCAAAAACATCACACCTAGTACAAAATTTACTAGAAGTAGGTAGATCAGATTGGTAGTGTTTTTCCTCTACATGCTTGACAGATTCATTACGAATAAATGGTTTAGGAGGTCTATAGAGTCTCTTGGCCGGAGGGCAATATTTAGATGTAGATGCCTCAACAAAATTTTCAATGAAGGTATCAATGTCATTTTCAAAATCACTTTCAATTAAGACTTGTTTTCCTTTATCCTTTTCAGACAACTTACTTTCCAACGGAAGAGCCATTTCTTCTTGAGCTTTTACAAAGGGGACTGGTTTAGTAAAATCATCAGTCTTTGAAATAGGACCATCATAACCAAACCCTCTAGTATCACCCTTATATCGTTGTTCAGCAAGCAATTTGTCAAGGTCAAAACATGTTATATCACGACTACGACACATTTTGAAAGCTGTTTCACAAACTTGTTTGGATTTTTCAACTTGCAAAAGCGCTTCATTATATTTTTCTTCAAAAGAAGATAAATTTTCTTTTAAAGTCGTAATCTGAATTTTAAAATCAAGTGATTGTTTTTCAAAATCAGTTTTGACATTGTTCATTTCAATGAAATTTTGTTGAACAATCTTATATTGGTTCTCTAAGGTCTCACTAAGCATTTTTACCAAATTCGATAATTCTTGTCTATTCTGCAAAGTCCTTACATACAATTCCGAGTAATCATCATAGCCAACAAAATTTTCATGCTCATTAGTGTCCGTGTGTGAAT
Organism: Sambucus nigra; assembly: GCA_949130495.1. Taxonomy (NCBI): domain Eukaryota; kingdom Viridiplantae; phylum Streptophyta; class Magnoliopsida; order Dipsacales; family Adoxaceae; genus Sambucus; species Sambucus nigra. The sequence goes on along the minus strand of OX422219.1, from coordinate 376,038,928 downwards.
TGTTGCTATCATCAAATTCAGTATCACACAAGGCACGTTTAGCATCTAACGGAGCAGTTATTTCAAGCATAGAAGGCTGACTAGCTAATAAAGATTTAGCAGCATCAATTAAATCAAGCACTTCATCAGATTCAGATTCAGAATAAGAATCATATTCAGAATCAGTCATTCCTGCTAAGTACACATCTCCACAACAATCATAAACTTTCCCAAAAAATGCAACACAGTTTGATTCATCAAAAATAGGAGGTCTACTAAAATTACCAAGCCTAAGAAATTGATTTGAATCATCCATTAAAACAAGATAAAAAGTGTTTAACAAAAGTTTTGAAAACAATCTTTAAAAGTCTAGCTCTGATACCACTTGAGGTGACCCCGAAAATGCGGGTCGGTGCGCAAAGACTTTATATGCGGAAGTAAACTATTGTTGAGTAAACACCTTAAACCTACGAGTTTATATGAATGATGCCAAGAGGGACCAAATTAAACTTTTAATTAATCTGATTAGCTTTTATGAAAATAATTTTAATTTTCAAAGTTAATTAAAGTCCAAAACAGATTCAATTTTTAGGCGAGTTTCTAATTATTTAGTCCTACCTTTTCGTATGAGGTGAAATGCAATAAATGTACAACACACGGTATTTATTTAACGTCGCAAAAACCCTTCCCGGGGAAAAACGACGAACTCCTCTAGGAGTTACCTAAACTACTTCCACTAAAACAATAAATGAACAGGAACGAGTTACAAACAACAAACTTAACAATTAAAGAAGAATGATCTAGCTATTACCCCACACGACCAAGTCTACCCTGGTTGCTTATTCTATTCTCTCTTTAACTTGTCCTCACTTGTTTTTGCGTTCTTCACTTCCACGCCTCCCCTTTAACTTCTTTAAGCGCAGGTTGGCTCAGTGCCTATTATTTACTTTCTAGTGAAGTGTGTGTGATGCAACAGACTATATTTCACCTATATCTTTGCAAGTCTTGTGTTATTCAAATCAAATCAGTTTGACTTTGAATACACCTTTGAAAACTTCTTTTCTCTTTCTTTAAATCTCGAACACTAGACTTGTTCAGATATTACACAACCAAAGATGTGTCTACGTGAATACAACGTGAGTGATTATATGTGAGTGATATGAGATGCAAACAATTTCTGAAAATCACTAACACAAAAAAATGATCATGTTCACAGAATATGACTGAAAATATATTCAATAAAAACAGACAGTCAAATATTCACAATATTGTTTTTCAGAAAACAAATATTAGATTAAATCAGCTTTTAATCTAAAATATTATCAAGACTATTTTCACAGATATTTCAGATTAAAACAAAATAGTCCTAAGCACACAAACAAATAATATTCAGTCAAGATATTAAGTCTTCCACAAATCAGATCTCAAAAATCTTAGGTTTAACTTTCTAAACCTCAAACAATGCAAATCTGAATATTAACAAAAATTTTCTGAAAAATCTGTTTTAAAACAAAACGTTTTAAAAACACACAAGATCTCACAATCAAGTCACAAGCATAATATTCACATACACAAATTAAATTCGTGAATAGTGTGTGTTGTGTACAAATAATAGATCTAAAGACTGATCTAAAAATACACACAAGAATGAGAGAACTCACTTACAAAACTAATGTACTCTTGAAAAATCGTAAGTGCAGATTTACAATGAGAGAAGTCCAATCTTCATTTTCGTTTTTGACAGAAAACAACACTTGAAAATGACACAAAAATAATCTGGTTTAATCTCTCTCTCTCTCTCTAAAAATTTTGACAGAGTTCTGCTACAAAAGTATTTTCTCAGCTCTCTTAAAATGAATACCCAAAGGGTTCTATTTATAGAGTGCACAAGTGTGTGCAGATTGGTGTAAAAATGAATCACATGGATCACCAAAGAAATACACTCAACCGTAGATAAAATATAATCTGAGCGCTCACAAAGAAACACAAAGTGATGTGTTAAAAATGTGACACGTATAGTGCAAGCTGTTACACACTAACAGAATAATAAACAAAACACAGTCGTTTTGAAAAACAGAACGCCAGCTGTACAATACTGCGTAACAAAAACGCTAACAACATATTACCGTTGCTAAAAAATGAAACTGCGTCGTTTTAAATGAGAATCCAAAAACCATTTTTGGTTTTGATAGAAACCGTGAGCGGTGAAAACCATTTTTGGAAGACAGCTGGAACACATAAAAAGTTACCGTTGTTAATAGAAATAAAACGGCATCGTTTATAAAAATGGAAGCCAGCTGTTAAAAAAAAATTGCCGTTGACAATAGAGTGGCACGGTGACGTTTTAATAGATTGGAAACCAAGTGACGTCGTTTATAAAAACAGAAAACCAGATTTAAAAAGAAACCGGGGCGGTCTTATCTCAGCTTCTGTAACAAAGTAAAACTGTTTTAACAACTGAGCACACCAACAGTAAATGGGAGACACGCTATCAGATATTGACAGCTACAGGCCGAGCCAGTAAATGGTGTAAGACAAATGTAATTTCGGCAATAGTGATCATAGTCAAATCAGCATGGCAAATACATTAAATAATATAATATATTAGCATACACATGTGATAGGCCAATAGTCTTTGGCTAGGAAAGGTACACGCATATACACGCCAACAGATGTGGCAAAGCAAAAGGCATGGGTCAAGTCAGCCAAAAGCTTTAAATGCTAAAAACAATCCTATATATATTATCATTAATGCATGCATACATATATAATATACTAACATATCTATATATATATATCCTAACATGCACGCACATTTAGGGACACATATGCATATGTAATATATCATACATACATAAAAAAACACACGCATACATAAGCATGAATATATATATATATAATGACACGCACATGCACAAATACAACATAAAATAACAAAATGTATTTTTAATTTCAAAAAAAAATTTATTCTGCAACTTTTATTAAAAAAAATATTTAGTGTCAAAATTTATTTTCACAAAAACATTTTTCTTATAAAAATTTCAAATTAAAATATTGAACTAAAAAAAAACTTTATAATGACGAAACAAAATATATTATCATAAGATATGATAAAATGCAAAATGCAACGTGGTATTGTGTCCTATGTGACAGAAATTCCTATGAGCCATAAGATTACCTTTTTCTGAGATGGCGGACTGATTTGAGAGCACATTTGATGTAGATGGACAAGGAGCGCTTGGAGTCGATATGGGGACACGCAATCCTAATATTACAAAAATATTTTGTCAAAATTCTAGTCCAACTAGATGAAGTCCTATATAGCTAAAGCACGAAAAACAAATCCTAGGTGTGCTCTATATAGGGCCTTCAACAAGTGCGTATTTCTAAAACTTCACAAATTTTCAAAAATGCCCAGAAATTTCCAAAAAAATCATAAAATTTTGAAAAAACCAAAAATATTTTTATTCAAAATAAATAAAAATTGGAATTCAAATTTTTCAAAAATGTCATTAAAAGTCGATTTAAAGTCTCAAGTTATAAAATTCAAATACACAAAGCCGAAATTGACCAAAGATGAAAATTGAGCGAAAATTGACGACTTAACGAATAAGTGTGGAAATTAACAAACCCGGTGAGATTCGAGCCTTTCATCTTTGTGAAATTTATAAATCAATCTGAGTTAATTGTTAACTCAAAGTTCTTTTCAGAGCCTAAAAAGTCATCGAGGATCTCAATCTTTTCATTTTGATCGGTTATGGAAAATGTGTGTGATATTTTCTCAAAAAGCGCGCTACAAATCTCTAAATTAAGTTCATCTCGAAATGCATATGGAAAATTAATAAGTAATTCGGACAATAAAGTAGGCCCTCGTTTGTCACCCAAAAATATTGGCCAGAAAAAATAGCAAAAAATTATCCCTTTTGTAACCCAATTGAGCTGAATAAAATTTATCCTTTCGTTTGATAACTTGAAAAACCCAATTAGCCCAGAATTGCGAAAATGGAATATTCATTAAAGTCCAAAAAGTGCATAAAAAAGGGTCAAGAAAAAAATAGATATGCTCAACAAAAATAGCAAGAAAAGAAAAGAAGTGAAAAACAGAAAAAAATAGAGAAAAAGAAGAGAAAATGAGCAAAAGCCCGAAAAAATCACTAAGGGACATCATAAGCAAAATTTTCCAATTTCGAATTTTCCAACCATTTCCATGTTACCCAAAACACCTATAGCCCGAAAAAGCCCTAACCGAGTCCGAGTTGATAAATTAATTATCGCGTGGAGAGATAAAACACAAAAAAATAAAAACAGAGATTAAACATATGTGTAAGAGGCAATGTTCACATTTTTCAAACCGAATTCCATTGATGAGATCTTTTCACCCAAAAAGTTTCGTCTTTCTACTTGTGTGCGTGAACTTGGTTTCAATGTATTTACTCTTTATATCACGCACACCGAGAGAATAACCACATTCCGAGTGATTCATTTGAGAGAGCATTCCGTGAGAATTTGAAATCAAAAAGAATTTTAAAATAAGTAACGTAATGGTCAATCGGTGGAAATTCGTGGTTAAATTTTTGGCTTCGCACACACGCACTATGATTTGAGATTCTTGAACATGGCTTGATGATGAATATTTTCTGGAAAAGTTTGAATTCTATAATTTTTGCGTATTTTGAAGTTTCTTTGAGTCGAATTTTGTGGGTATATTCTCTGCAAACCCTCACGAGACACAACTCGTCCTACTAGGGTGACCTAGGGGTTTAAAGGCTTGTTGCATGCGCTAAATGCAATCGTTTACCGGTGAAAAAGGTATTCTATCCCAATAAAATGATTTTCAAGAGTTGAGTCTTGATAGGATTCTTTTACATTGCTCAGGACGCGCAAAGTTCTAAGTTAGGGGGATTTGATTAGGCATAAATTCTTCCAAATTTATCCCTTTAAGTTAGTTACTTTTAGCACCTCGAACAACGTAATCGATTTGATTTTATCTCATAATCTTGCTACTGAATTATTCCAACGAGTACCCCGAGTTTATGGTATTTCGCACTAATTTTGCAAGTATTTGATGTCAATGAAGAATGAAAGAAACCGAAAGAATCGAGAAAGAAAAGAAGGAAAGTCGAAAGGGCAAAGCTGTCATTTTTACCTAGAATTTGGATGAGGCATCTAAGAAAAGTTGAAGATCTTTCAATTACAAGAACATAGGAAGAAACAACACCTCAATCGGAGTCCTGGTGTAAAAGTTATGAACAGTCAAAAGTTGAAGAAAAAGTCAAATGAATATCGGACCGATCCGAATTGGACCGATCCGAAATGCCAATTTCCAAAGAACCTTGGACCGAAGACGGATCGAAACTGAAGGAAAATAAATGAATCGATCCGTACCGAATCGATCCAGCTTGAAATAAAAAGAACCAATCCGGATCCCAGTCGAACCGAACCGAAGGAGGACCGGTCCGACTGTCGAATTTTGATTTTTTACTCTTCCTCTAATGGAGAGTTCTAGTTCAGCTAAAACTCTTGGAGTCTTGTAGGGTATTTAAACCCGATTTATTATCACTCTAAAGGATGGAAAATCATCTAATTTTTCCATTTTCTGTAAAAACCCTAGTTTGAGGATTTATTGCAAATTGAATTCCAAGATTGAAGTTTGTTCAGATTTCCTTGATTACAATTAATTCGAGTGGATGTTTTCAGTGCTTTGGTAACGTAGTTGATTGTTTTCTTCTATTTAATCTTCATTCTACATCATTCTTCAATTTTCCTTTAGAGTAATTATGAATTCCTGCAATTCAACAATCATTTTCATTACTTTCATCATGGTAGGCTAAACTTTTAAGGGTCGGGATGCATGAACCCAACCCGATGTGGTAGTTGCATGTGTATAAAAGTAATCCTCTAGATAGTGATATTTTGACAGAGGACTGGAGAACCAAAATTCAATTTTGTTTCTTTTAAATTTTGTGTTCCTTACAATATCATTTGTAAGATCTTTTTATTTCACAATTTTGGGTTGAATAGTACAATAACAAACCTCTTATTGGTAATGATTTTGATATTCTATTTTGGTGTTTTTTATTGTTTGATATTCTCTTTTTGTGTTATATGTTCATAAAATCGGTGTGCACAAGCATTTTTTGTTAGAAATGCTTCACTGGTTTTTTATTTAGTATTGTAATAAAGCTATGGATTAAGAATTTACAAAGAAGAAAAAATACCCCACCCGTCATTTTATGATTGCCATTTTTAATGAAACTTTTGGTAAAATATTGAAAAAATAGTTTATGAAGTTGTTGTTTGCTACCATAATATATTAATATGTTTAAATGTATTTTTTTTTAATTTTGATTGAAGTAATTGAAATTTATCATTGACACATGATAAGTAGTTATAGCCCATTATATTTTAACATATTTAATTTCTTTATGCATTCTTATTATTAGTTATATAAATCTTTATTGTTCCAGCGTCATCAAATATTTTTCTCTAATCCCCCGTGCATCACACGGGTTTACGACTAGTATATAATTGTGATGGGAATCCATTGTTATTTCCCTTTTAGTTTTCCTTTTATTTCTATTTTTTAACTCTTTTTAGTCATTTTCTCTCCTTAATTAGCCTCCAAGCATGTTTGAGACTAATTAGGTATTCATTTACTTTTAGTTAGTCATTTCTAGTCATTTTAGATAATTACTTGATTAGCAAGTAATATCTCTCCTATAAATAGCTCTTGTACTTTCATTTTTGTACTCAATTCCTCAATTCTTGAAATATAATAACTCTTTTATTTCTCTCTCTAGAAATCATATTATCTTGATTTTTAGGTCATTGACGTGTAGTTCACGTCAAATTGGTATCATAGCGAGGTGTTGGTCCCCAGTTGGTGTATTGGTGTGTTGGTGATAAAAAATCATGCACTACTTTCAATGGCCACGGAGAAGACGATGCAAATTCAAATTGAGATTAACAAGGAGTAAATAAAAAAGCAAACAAGAATTGAGACAAAATCATCAAGAATTGACGCGACGAATGGATGAATTGACTAAAAAAAAGGCATCCAAACTTCAAATCCCCAACTACTACATTGCCACTTCTACCCTACCCAACAACCCCACCACCCAAGACCACCACACAACCCACACTAGAGACACCCTGGCCGACCGAAACAACCCCAGATTCTGTCGCACCCTGTTCTCAAGCTAACCAACTCCCAATCTGCCCCACTAGCCTTCAACAACCACTAATTGAAATCCCCAGTCTTTGTCCGTCACCAACCAACCCTCTGGCCCAAGCCGCTACCAACACCCCCTCGCCGACACCCCGAGACCTCACCGGAATCAACATTGGACCACATATCTCAAACCGGATTCCACATATGGTGGCCAAACAGGGCCGGAATTCACCTCTAATGGCCATAATCCACCCACACCAATCCGATGGCCATGAATCCTTAGGGTTTCGACCCATTTTGGCCCAAACTCCTTCTATGGTAGCTCATCTATCTTCTGCTTTAGGTGGAACCCTCCCACAAGTTCAAGAACCAGGGCTTGAGGCCAAGAAAATGGTTTTTAACTCTAGGGGTAGATATTTTGATGTTGGACAAGAGAGGCAAGAGGAAGAAGATAGAACTTGAAAGCAAGAATTGAAAAAATTGACCCTTCCTCAAATTTTCAAGAAAATATTTTTGGCCTCACAAGTCTTTGCACACATTTTTTGAACTTCTCACGCGATTCTTCAATTTTGCACGTTCGAGGACGAACTTTTTTGAAGCCGGGGAGAATGGGAATCCATTGTTATTTTCCTTTTAATTTTCCTTTTATTTCTATTTTTAACTCTTTTTAGTCATTTTTTCTCGTTAATTAGCCTTCAAGTATGTTTGGGACTAATTAGGTATTCTTTTACTTTTAGTTAGTCATTTTAGGTAATTACTTGATTAGCAAGTAATATCTCTCCTATAAATAGCTCTTGTATTCTCATTTTTGTACTCAATTTCTTGAATGTAAGAACTCTTTCGTTTCTCTCTCTAAAAATCATATTGTCTTGATTTTTAGGTTTGGGTCATTGACGTGTAGTTCACGTCAAATTGTCATTGTATCATAATTATATGTGGGGTTCATGGTTTATTGGAGGTTGTCCCAACAAATTAGGTATCAGGCGACAATAAAAAAAAGTGGAGCAACAATGGGAAGAGACAAGGTACAAACCTCAAGTACTAGATTTACTCCAAACTTGAATAGCGTTTCACATGGATACAATGTGGAGATTGTAAATCAGATATTCAATAAAAAAAAAGCAAACAAGAATTGACTAAAAAAAAAGGCATCCAAACTTCAAATCCCCAACTACTACATTGCCACTTCTACCCTACCCAACAACCCCACCACCCAAGACCACCACACAACCCACACCAGAGACACCCTGGCCGACCGACACAACCCCAGATTCTGTCGCACCCTGTTCTCAAGCTAACCAACTCCCAATCTGCCCCCACTAGCCTTCAACAGCCACTAATTGAAATCCCCAGTCTTTGTCCGTCACCAACCAACCCTCTGGCCCAAGCCGCTACCAACACCCCCTCGCCGACACCCCGAGACCTCACCGGAATCAACATTGGACCACATATCTCAAGCCGGATTCCACATATGGTGGCCAAACAGGGCCGAAATTCACCTCTGATGGCCATAATCCACCCACACCAATCCGATGGCCATGAATCCTAAGGGTTTCGACCCATTTTGGCCCAAACTCCTTCTATGGTAGCTCATCTATCTTCTGCTTTAGGTGGAACCCTCCCACAAGTTCAAGAACCAGGGCTTGAGGCCAAGAAAATGGTTTTTAACTCTGGGGGTAGATATTTTGATGTTGGACAAGAGAGGCAAGAGGAAGAAGATAGAACTTGAAAGCAAGAATTGAAAAAATTGACCTTTCCTCAAATTTTCAAGAAAATATTTTTGGCCTCACAAGTCTTTGCGCACATTTTTTGAACTGTTCACGCGATTCTTCAATTTTGCAAGTTCGAGGACGAACTTTTTTGAAGCCGGGGAGAATGGGAATCCATTGTTATTTTCCTTTTAATTTTCCTTTTATTTCTATTTTTAACTCTTTTTAGTCATTTTTAGTCAATTTTGCAAGTTGCAAGAATGTTTGTGACTAATTAGGTATTCTTTTACTTTTAGTTAGTCATTTTAGGTAATTACTTGATTAGCAAGTAATATCTCTCCTATAAATAGCTCTTGTATTCTCATTTTTGTACTCAATTTCTTGAATATAAGAACTCTTTCGTTTCTCTCTCTAAAAATCATATTGTCTTGATTTTTAGGTTTGGGTCATTGACGTGTAGTTCACGTCAAATTGTCATTGTATCATAATTATATGTGGGGTTCATGGTTTATTGGAGGTTGTCCCAACAAATTAGGTATCAGGCGACAATAAAAAAAGTGGGGTAACAATGGGAAGAGACAAGGTACAAACCTCAAGTACTAGATTTACTCCAAACTTGAATAGTGTTTCACATGGATATAATGTGGAGATTGTAAATCAGATATTCAATACAATAACCAACTATTAGTTACCCCACAATGCCCGTTAAAGAAAGAGAATAATAAAGCACACTCAACTTCTAATGTGGAATCCAAAAGTTGCATATTACAAAGTTGACGTAAATGTTCAAATTCAGTAGCAGTACAAATAAGGTTTAAATCAGTATCATATAGAATAACATGTATATGCATAGCAGTCACAAAAAAGTCTCACAACCTCTTCCTAGCCCGCCCATCTAAAATATGTTTAAGATTTTCGATCCTTCATAGCTTCAAAACGAGCAGCAAGTTCATCATAATCCGGCAATTTGGGATGGGCACGATGAGTCGAAGGTATTTTTGGTGCAGGTCTGTTGGGTGGTACCTTAACGTGATTTGTGGACTCTTCAGTCTCAAGTTCTTCCTCAGAATCTGATTGATCGAATTTGATACCTGAATGTGCAGGCGGGACATTGTAGCTGTGCCTCCTATAAATTTTCCCAGCTTCTATATCAGTGGGGCCCTTAGGAGGATCTTCCATCTCAATTTCTTCATCACAATCCGAATCATCAAAATTGGCATCTGAATGTGAAGATGGGACATTGTAGCTGTGCCTCCTATAAATCTTTCGACTGTCCGAATCCATGGGGGATGTGGTAGAATTTGTCTGGGATCCGTTTGGGATAAATTTTCCAGTTTGGTTGCCAGAAATGGTGTCAAACCCAGTAGTAGACGTTGGACCATTTGCATTGTTATGAAAACCAGATGGCTGGGTGACCTGATAAGAGTCTCTGCTAGCCAGATAGGCAGCAGCTCCTGCAGCAGCGATTGCTTGCTTTGCAGACTCAGCAGCTGCTTTAGCAGCTGATGCTGTGTCTTCGAATTGCATTGTGTTCCTTTGTCCATGATCTGAGTATCTGGTATGGAGAGAGAAAAATGGGGTAATGAATGTATATATTTCAATGGTATTTGCATGCATTAAACATTGCTCAAGAAAATTCTTGCACAAACTGCATAAGTTGCATTAAAAAAAAAAAAAGACAACCTGCTCCTGAAGGTAAATAAATGCTATTTGAATGGTGCAAAGTTACCTGTTGGTTGGGTTGTTTTGCTCAGTAGATTGCTTCTGCAAAGGCCTTATAGGTAAGCTGGTAGCACTCACAAAATTTTGTGGTCCTTCCTGATCAAAGAGAGAACTCACATTAGTAAATGTGTGTTTGGGGTGGGGGGTGGGGGGGTGGGGTGGGGTGGAGAGAGAGAGAGAGAGGGAGAGAGAAAGTGGGGAGGGGGAGAGACACACTATAAGCTCTTCAGGAGGCTTGAGCAGCTCCATCTCTGATTCTTTGGTGTCCCAATCAACTTGGTATTCCTTGGCTATTTCCTTCATGACTTTCAATTTTACTTCACCAGAGGGCGTTCTAACGGAGAGCTTGTCAATGAGCTGCAACAGAAATAAAAGATGTAACCCTGTATTTTTTTTTTTTTCAAAATCAATTGGTCTATGCAACTAGTATGATAATTTAGGTTTATGTTCCTAAAATGAAGTATTCATTTCAAACTCAATCTATTTATGAAGTACAAATATGTATATGATTAATTTCAGACAGAACCCGTAGTTGGAATTGTAAAAACATAATTACCATGCGATTTACGCCACAGTTGGGTCGTAGATCAGTAGCTGCACCAACAAAATCTTTTCCATATTTCTTCTCAAAAACATCTCGAATTGCCGTTAATTCTGGAATGTCTGAGCACCGAGGAGCTGCAAATATTAAACTTGATATCCCTTCTTTCAGATCCGCTGGGCAATCCCTGAACAAATGAACACCACATAAGCTTCATGATGTTTATATTAAAAAACAACCACCAAAAAAAAATAATAACGATATTTTTCAGACCTTCGCTTTGCAATAATTGAAAGCCTTGCTACAATCAGTTCACAGAAGAGCTCAATAAACTCATTTGCTGCCAAAATATTCTGTTCTCTTATCACATGCTCAACCTACAACCACAAACATATGATCAAATATCACCATATCAAACCTTATACAGATTAAGCATGCCCAAATAAATATTATTACAGCCTAAAAAATGAATAATTCAATTTAACTTCGATGATACTAAACACCCAAAAGTTGCGAGAGATGTTACAACTTGGTAAAAACAATAATTATTACAACTTGCAGTGTAATGTAGCTTGGCCGGTAAAACTACATCCATATTGTATACGTCATTTTAGAAATACAATAATACTGTTACTAATGCTGAACAAATGTAAATCATCCTGCACAAATGGTTGGTGACATGGAAACGGGCAGGACAAGCACAACAAAAAATGGTATGCATCAATTCAGCCGGTCACAGAATATTGATATTATCTTGAACCAATGTTTAGAAGAAAATAAAAGCTTCTTCCCAGTGTTAGCCAAAAACACATTGGGATACCTTTCTTACTATAGCTGAATTCCCCTTCAATGCCGAGTCATTCGCCATATCAGATTGTATTGGGCTCCTCCCCACAATTCCAGACTGGATCCGGATTCCTCCGTTTTTTTCCTTAGGTGTCCGAGTTTTCTGCACAGCTCCTTTCCATTTATCAATGACCACGCCATATACACCGCTTCTATGGGCTATGTAGAGACCCTCATCGCCACCGCCTTTTTTCTCAGCAAACCAGTCTAGAGACCTTTGAAAGGAGCGTCACCATGGCGAAAGTCCATAAGTTTCAAATGCGTTGCTTTGCCCAAATTTCTATTGTCTAGTGTTGTGGAGAATAAATGTGGATCATTCGGCCGATTTTTCCTTCACCACACATTTAACGTGATGGACCGACCTATCTCCATTGCAAGCCACTCGTGTACCTCCAAAAACTATCACTTCTCTGTTCGGTCCATGTAACAGATTCCTTATTCACTTGGATGGGTGCCCCAAGGAGGATGATGCTACGCTCCAGCACACGTCAACCCATCATTTTACTGGTATAGGAGTATAGCTCGAGGACAAAGTTCTCCCTTTCAGTTTAGGATTTGCTTATTTGTTATTTTTTTTCTTAGCCTTAGTGTAAAAATAACAAATAAGCAAATCCTAAACATTGTATTTGATGATTACACCTTGATTAAAAATGAACTAGAGAGCTCTTGAGATGAAAACCCTAATTTCTCATATACGTTGTTGATGTGACTGATTATTATTTCAACTGATAAGCCCTAACATTGTATTTGATGAACCTTGATTAAACATGAACTAGAGAGCTATTGAGATGAAAACCCTAATCTCATATACGTTGTTGATGTGACTGATTATTATTTCAACCGATAAGCCCTAAACTCTAAACCCCTAAACCTTAATACATAAGATATTTTGAATAACAAATGTTGCCTAGACTCACAAGATTTGTTGAAACGGTAAAGCTTGCTGCAATAACAAATGTTGCTTATTAATACGCAATATACATCATTCTAGAAATACGATTAGATGTTGTTATTAACTTATTCTAATAAAATGTTGAGAACAACATAAAGTGCATATTCTAAAATATGTTGGCGCCAGCAATCTCCCTCTAAAATAGTGTTTTCAAACTAAATTAATGGCCAAGATGCACAACCTAATTAATAATACCTTCATCTAAGCACTTTCTTGTTTATGTAGTATGTGCCGAGGACACGTGACACTAACAATATGTCACAAACCCATACGCTGGGGCAACATACCCAAAGAGAAGAGAAAATCTTCGTAGGATGATAGTTGATTTCAGTTATGTATGCTCATGGTGGAAACCGAAGAAGAAACACCTACGGTGGATCTAGTGGTGGTAGAGACCACCGAAAATGTTAAAAATGTAAGGAGTGGGGGGTTATATAAACCGGTATTGTCCTTTGAAGAATGATGGAGTTGGCTTCGATAGTGCATTGGTGTCATATGCGGATGAAGGGTTTTGAAAAGGCTCTCGCACTTTACAAATATAACTTTGTATAAAAATAAATGGATAGGATTTAGGATATTTGAATCATGTTTTCTCCAAGAAAAAATATTTTAAGACATTACAAGATAAGAATAAAGGTTTTTTCTCTTGGCACGATGGAGGAAAATGTGTTGTTGAGGTTGTGGGGACCGCGAAGCACATAACATTTTATTGGGGGCACATTTGTGTTGACCTAGCCCCTAAAAGTTAGGAGGGAGAGGAAAGTAAATGGTTGATTCGTTTAGAACAGACACGAGGGTAGGGAAGCGGCGTGAACTAGTAACGAGCTTGGTGCCTATCTCTTTTGTGGATAAAATGGAGGCAATGGTTGGAAGTGTTATCCTGAAGAGGTCGGAGGGATTTGTCCTAGTCGTGGAAGTATTATCCTGAAGCGAGTGTCAATGCATAACTCAGATCCAAATCAAGTGTCGTGTGCTTATTACAAGTATCGAGTATTGGAGTACCCAAACAAATATTTCAGTAGGTACAAGAACCGATTGCATCCTCTTTTTATTAAGAGGACAAAGGAAGAGAAAGAAAAACAAGTTCCCTTTATATGCCCAAATTGTCTTGCCACTGGGAGTGATCATAGGTAATGCATATGTTAACCATTGACGGGTGGAATGATTGATTCATACAACAAAAGCATGTTTACAGTACTTACATGTGTTTGTTTCATTTTTACTTGTTTGGACGAGTTGACTGTGCTACAGCTAGTGTAACATCCACTGGCACCAAAAGAAAGAATAAAAACTTAAGTATAACCTCTCACAAAATATATTATTAGATTATGATGGGAACCATTGCTATTTTCCGGTTATTTTCCAATTTATTTCTATTTTTTGTTCTTTTTTTAGGCATTTTCTTTCATTAATTAGCGCCAAGCATGTTTGGTAATTAGGCATTATTTTATTTCTTAGTTGATCCTTTTAGTCATTTTAGCTAATTACTTGATTAGAAATCTCTTATTTTCTCTCTAGAAATCTTATTTGTTTGATTTTTAGCCATTGACGCGTAGTTTACGTCAAATTGGTATTAAAGCGAGGTGTCGTTCCTAGTGGCGGAGGCAGGATTGTGAGTTAGTGGGTGCGAAACATGGGTTCGGGGGCGGGAGCCCTCGAGGCGAATTTTTTTTGAGGTCTTTCAACTATATTGGGCATAAATCTAATACTAAAGAAAATTTCCAAAAAAAAAAAAACTATGCATTAATATTCATTTTCAAAAAAAAAAAAACATGCATTAAAACCATTATCAAAATATCATATGATAATTATTACAATGTAACTCCAAGACTTCATTTTCTGGAAAAATTGAATGATATCTTCAGTATCATCGAAGACATCTTTTTCGATATATACCACCAAACAATCATTCATCACCTCATCCCTTAATCTGTTACGAAGTGAAATTTTAACAATCACTCTTTCAACTGTCGCAGTAGCAACGGGTAAAAGTAATGCAAGTTTTATAATACTTTTTCGAATTTTTTGTTTTCCAACAATTTTATACACCAATAAATATAACAACATTAAGAGTGCTTTAATAAATAAATTAACAACAAATAAGAATGTTAGACAAATTAAAAACAAATAAACTAATAAAAGAAAATAAACTAACAAAAAAAGTGAACACATAACAAGTTGTTATCTTGATTTTCCGGCGACAGTGGAGGCCGGCCGGATGCTGTTGGGGGTTAAGTGTTTTGAGTTTTGGGGCAATGAAGAAGTGGGTTTAAGTGTTTTGGGGGAAAGGAATGAAGAAATGGAAGAAGTGGGTTTAGTGTTTTTGGGAATGAAACTAGGGCCGGCTGCTCTATTGTGGATGGAGAGTTAAGTTTCGGAAATTACAATATTTAATCCCAACATTTAAGTTATTACACATAGGTATATATATATAAAAAAAAATCCAGAAATCCAGTGCCTGCGCCCGCACCCTCTCGGTTGTGTGTGGCTCCGCCTCTGGTCGTTCCCCAATTGGTGTATTGGTGGGTAGATAATCAAAATCGTATGCTACTTTTCAATGGCCCCAAAGAAAATGAATCGGATTCACGAGGAGGTTAATCAAGAATTAAGAGAGCAACTAGCAAGAATGGAAAAGAAGAACGATAGAAGGATAGAATAATTGGCACAACGACAACAAGAAGACAATCGAAGCCCTAATGCAAACAATTCTTTAAATCCTCAAACCCTAATCCCTCTCAAGAAACCCTAGTTCCAAATCACCCTCAAGAAGACAATCGAAGGGCCGGAAAGCAACCCGAAATCACCCACATGTCTGAAACAGGGGATTCCGGTTCTATACAGCACAAAAAAAAGGCAACCGGACTGCAGAAATCCCCTACCCACCCCATCCGTCACTGCTGAGTTAACCATAGGGGTTGGCCGACATCACGCAACCCTCAACTCGGTGGTTGGCTTTGGTTCCTCTGCCGCCAATCAACAATGGCTTGTTGTTGCTCCAAACCCGGCACAAAAAGACAATCGACATGTTGTCCAATCCTTCTCAACCCCAAATTTTCCCCATCCTGGTATGGAACCCTCAACTCTATACCCAAAACGACCTTTAAACCTTCAAAACCCTCATTTCTACCCAACCAACAAAAAAAAAATCACATACCTGCTGTCCCAATAGAAACCCTAGTTCAAGAACCACATTGTGTACATTCCGACCCCGGACGTAAAGCCCAATCTGAACTCGGACCCCATTATCATTTTTCCAACCAAAATTTAAACCCTAATTTTACCCAAGTATGTGCACCCCGCACAAAAATTAACCCCACCCGAGTTACCCGAAATCCCAAATGCAATTCCCCTTAGCCATCCACCCAATTCTCAACCCTATTCGACCACCCGACCCATATGATTTTGGTATTTTTGAATATCAAAACATAAATCCGCGTTTGCATCCTCATGCACCACCATACATACCACCTTCCCCATCTTCACATCACACACCCTCCCATCATGACCTCTCTCTACTTTACACCGATTACTCACCCTCTTTTGACGTCATGTGTCCCCACTATCAGCACGGTCCCCCAGCACGTCCCCCGGCTCCACATGTTCATCCTCTTCATCCACCACATATTCAGATGCCACCGATTCCGGTTGATCCTGTTGCACCTATGTCGGGTGATGTGATGGGTTTTGGAGCCCATCAGGATGGAGACCCACTTGCATTAGCACTTCAGATGCTTTCTCGGAGCTCGTTTTGGAGCCCATCATGGGGACATACGCATTGATGTTCCTATGTTCGATGGCCGATTTCCCCAGATGATATGATTGATTGCTTGGCTGCTATGGAGACAAACGGGTTCCGAGCCGCTTGTGTGTTCTTCTCGCTGCCACCAAATTTCATGAGTTTGCCTGAGTTTGGTGGAATGACCTTTGTTACCGTAGGACCGCTACAGGACTTCCTCCCATTCAGGACTAGCTCGACCTCAAGGCTGCTCTTTCAGGCCTCATTTGTACCCCCCGACGTACGAGCGTGATCTCTTTGCGCGCATCCAGTCCCCCCCGACAGGATATGTCTTCAGTGATCTCTTTGCTCGTCTTCTCGAGACTGAGGATCAGCGGATCAGCCCTATGTTCTGGGGCTCCAACCACATATTTAGCAAGATCTTCTTGGATTGAGAGAGATACTGACCTTTTTTAAGGCGGTAGAACCTTAGCAGCTTCTCCAGCATCCCGACCTCCATCTTCGTGGACAAACTCCATTGCTATTTTCCTATTATTTTCCATTTTATTTCTATTTTTTGTTCTTCTTTTAGGCATTTTCTTTCATTAATTAGCCCCAAGCATGTTTGGGACTATTTAGGCATTCTTTTATTTCTTATTCGGTCCTTTTAGTCATTTTATCTAATTACTTAATTAGCAAGTAATTCAGCCCCTATAAATACCCTTTGTATTCTCATTTGTACTTGGCTTCCATTTTTGAAATATAAGAAATCTCTTATTTTCTCTCTCTAGAAATCTTATTTGTTTGATTTTTAGCCATTGACGTGTAGTTTACGTGAGATTACCTTAAGAGGGAAATGGTTACATTTACGTCAGATTCCCTAGATAGTGCTACCATAGTGCTAGCAATTGTGAGGTCATGGAGTGATGTCACCCTTGCATCCTAATAAAACACCATTGATACTGGCGTGAGAATACTAGTTATTATTTAAATTATTATTAGTCTTAGTATTAGAGATAATTATTTAGTTACTAATTTTTAATTAGGCTATCTTTGATCTTTTAGTTCCATTTTTTATTAGGAGTCTTGCGGGAGTCTAGGTTTTATTATAAATAAGGCTCTTGGCTCCCAATTGTAATCAGATTGTTGATATGATGAATCAAATTGAGGGTTGAGAGGTGAACCTTAAATTGTGCATTTTTATTATTCCGCTGTATTCAAATCAAAAGTTGTATCGAAGCTTCGTTCGCTCCTTTCCACACAAGTGTGCGTGCGTCAAATCGTGTGTGTGTATCGAGGTCACGAGATATAGCAAGAGCTCGAGGTAACCTATCGTATGACGTGTGACGATAAATGCTCCATATCCAGCCACCACAAGTGGAGTATCGTTCTTTTGCGAACCATCCTTCGCTTCTCGATTCTCTGGCAGTTCATTAACGCCAATGGATCCTCAAGATCACTTCCTACCGGACAACATGTCACCACTGACCACTTCACCTTTGCGGGTGGCCCCCAAACCAAAACCCCCGGTACAACCCGTTAAACCCCACCATAACCGGATTTCCCGCCCAAATTCCCATCGTAAAAAACCTTAGATCCTCCCCTCTTTTATGGCTCCAACGACTTTGCCGAAGGTGGGCGAAGGTCACCGAACTGAAGGCGGCTCCGATAGAGCTCCGGTAAGTGTCAAGGCAGCTGAGTTGGGAGGAGAGGCTATATTAGAGCTTGGAATGAGAAAGTGGCAGCTAGGATTTCCTGTGATGAGATGGGATTCTTAAGTGAAAGGATGGACTTTAAGGCTTTGGAAGATAATGGGTTGTCCAAGTGGACTTTATTTTACTCTATCTCATTTTTAAGAAAAAACACTTGGGTCCAAAATTTAAGGAGCCCCCAGTTTTTAAAATGTTTAAAGATATATTATTTGGGCCCAAAAAGTTCCAGATAAATTCTTTTCACCCCCAATAAAAAGAAAAAAAAAGGTAAAAAATATTCAAAGTATTTATGGATGTGGCATGAACTCTTACAAATATCTTTTACAGTTCTTGGTAATGCTTTTCGAAGAAGGGGGGCACTACTTGTTTGACATCTTCAACGTTGAAGGTTACAGCGCTTGGGGCGAGCTTTTCGAAAAAGGGGAGAATGGCGTGAATTGAAAAATAGTTAGTATATTAAGAGAATATTAGTTATTAATTAAATTATCATTAGTTATCTATTTTAATTGGGTTATCTTTTATCTTTTAGTTCCCTTTTTGTCTTGCTCCCCAAGTCAAAGTTTTATTATAAACAAGGCCCTTGGCTTGAAATTATAGATATGCTATATTAAATTGAGGGTAAGCTTAAATTGCGTGTTTTTATTATTACACTGCATTCACATCAAAAGTGGTATCAGAGTTGCAGTTGTTGCTGATGTTTCCACACAATTGTGTGTTTCAAAATTGTGTATGTCGAGGTCACGAGCTATGGCGAGAGCTCGGGGCAACTTATCATATGACGTGTACTCGGCCACGATAAATGCTCCAACCATCACAAGTGGAGTATCGTTATTCCGCGAACGATCCTTCGCTTCTCGATCTCAAAAAGTTCATCATTGTCAATGGATCCTCAAGATCGTTTCCTACTAGACAACATGTCAACCGTCCCAGATATTTTTCGTCATTCATCACCACCACTCACTGACTACCTCGCCTTTGGGGGGTGGCCCCCAAACCCAAACCCCCAGTAATAACCCGCTAAACCCTATCATAACCCGATTTCCCGCCCAGATGGCCACCGATCCACCATTAAAACAACCCCTTACCATCGCTGTGGCGGCTCCACAATGTGTCAAGGCGCAGCTAGGATTTACTTGTGATGACATGAGGTTTTTAAGTGAAAGGTTGGGCTTTAAGGCTTTGGAAGAGAATGAACTGCCCAAGTGCACAAATTTGAGCATACCCAAATTTTTAAAATGTTGACAAATATATTATTTGAGCCCAAAAAGTTCCATAAAAATTCTTTTTCACCCCCAATAAAAGAAAAAAAAAAGGTCAAAAACATTCGAAGTATTTATAAAGCCTTAAATACCACTTACATAAAAATGGCATGGACTCTTACAAATATCACTTACAGTTCGTGGTAAAAAAATTCGAAGAAGAATGGGAGGGAAAAAAGTACCACTCGTTTTGAAACAAAAAATATACCGCAAGCAAAAATAGTGCAAGAAGATTACAAAATATAATGCGTAAACATACAAGACAACGATTTATGTGGTTCACCAATTTAGCTACGTCCACAGCTCAACAACCACTTTCACTATAATAATATACTTGTTTACAAAAAAAAAAAACACTGTGTATCACTCGCACTCTGAAAATATACACTATGTATTTTCTGGCCCTCACAACTTTGAAAAATACACACTTATTGTGTATTTGGTGTGTCTTCTACTTTCCTACGTTAAAAGGAGGAGACAATGGACATAATGGTGGAGAAAAAGATAAGGTAGAGGAGAGTAGCACATGAGCTTGAAGAAAGGAGTTTCATTCCAGCTCTAATTCAGCATGTTCATCAATTGCTTTTCAGCCCATCCAACAGTCTCCACATTCTAACGATCTCCTCAACTCCAATTTATCTGTTGTCACCGACTTAATTAACATGTCATCTAGATTCTTGCTTCCCTAGATCTTCTCAAGTGTTAACACCTCATCATCCAAAAGTGATCCGACGAAGTGATAATGAAGTCCGATGTGCGCTTGGTCGATGAATGAAATGCAGAATTATATAGCACTCTGACTACATTCTTCATGTCTGAATCCTAACTCTGCCAACAATCTTTGTAACCAGATAAATCTCCTTGCAAACTTCTATCACAACTATGCATTCTGCCTCTGTATTGGATTATGTGACTATCTTCTGTATCGCAACTAATTGCAGTAGCACTTACTGTGAAAACGTAATCGGTAGTGGTCCTCTTATGATCTACCTCACCAGCAAAATCAGCATCTACATATCCCTCCAGTCTCGTCTCACCTCGTCTGAAGTATAAACATTTATCATTAGTCCCTCATAAAAATAACCGAGTATCCACTTCACTACGTCCCAGTGTTGCTTTCTAGGATTTTCCAGGAATCTACTCACCGCTCCCATTGCATGAGCAATATCTGGTCTCGTGCAAACCATGGCATACTAATTGCAGTAGCACTTACTGTGAAAACGTAATCGGTAGTGGTCCTCTTATGATCTACCTCACCAGCAAAATCAGCATCTACATATCCCTCCAGTCTCGTCTCACCTCGTCTGAAGTATAAACATTTATCATTAGTCCCTCATAAAAATAACCGAGTATCCACTTCACTACGTCCCAGTGTTGCTTTCTAGGATTTTCCAGGAATCTACTCACCGCTCCCATTGCATGAGCAATATCTGGTCTCGTGCAAACCATGGCATACATCATGGTTCCGATGGCCGAGGCATATAGCTATGAAGTTCTTTTCGGGTGACTGCGATCCTTGAGTAGTTGAAAGTGACTAGCCAATGGTGTGCTAACAGCTTTAGCATCACTCATGTTGTAAATACCTGATTGTCAACTTCACTTGTCTGCAAGACATGACTTATGTACTCTACCCGAGACAGCTGCAAGACACAACTCCATCCCAAGCATCTGCTTCGTTGTCCCAAATCCTTTATGTCAAACTCCCTCGACAATTGTATCTTCAAATTTTTGATTTCATCCATATTGTACCACTGCCTCGGGGCTTGCTTCAACCCGTATAGACTTTTCTTCAGCTTGCATACTAGGTTCTCCTCTAGATTAAAGTGGAGGAAAGTAGTTTTGGCATCTAACTGCTCAACAAGGTGCAAAGCTCTCTGTCTGCCACACCAATGCTTAAAATTGACCGAATGGTAATTAGTTTCATAATCGGTGAAAAAAACTCTCTACAGTCAATCCCTTCCTTTTGCTGAAAGCCTTTGGCCATGAACCCTGCCTTGTATCTCTTAGAACCATCTTGTTCCTCCTTAACTCGATACACCCACTTAGTGTGTAGAACCATCTTCTCTTATAACATTCAAGTTTAACCCCATCAAGTAGCAAATAATTACTTCCTACTTGGTACAGGCGCAGAGTGTTGAGCTGGACTCTGTGGTGCACTCTGTTGCGTACTACCTTCTGACTGAGCATTCTCAATTGCCTACTTTCCCACACTGCTATCAGGAATATCTCCTAAATCAACGAACTCATCCTCTGATAACCCACTAACATGTGTTGCGTCTCTCTCCTTGTGCATCACCTTCTGATTGAATATGACATCTCGACTTCTAATTATCTTCCTTGTTTGGTTATCCCGGAATCGATAACCAAACTCATATTCGCCATATTCCATAGAAGTGCATTTTAGTGACTTGGAGTCAAGCTTACCCCTGACATGATTACTAGTATGCACATATGAAAACATAACCAAAAAATTTCAAGTGCGAAAGTTTTATGTCGTTGCCGCCGTGATTAAGTGGGTTGTTGTGTTAAGTGACTCCACCCAGAACTGCGGTAGACTTGCATGTATACGCATCCTTCTGGCGCTCTCAGTCAAAATTCGGTTCATCCTTTTTTCCATGCCATTTTCATAACAGAACTTCTTGAACCCGGTGGTGTCTTCATACTCTCCACCGTTGTCGGATCTCAACTTCTTTATCTTTAGCCCCTATCCCATTCTCCACCATGGCCTTCCACTTCTTGAAAACCTCATACACCTCGGGCTTGTGCCTCACGAAGTAAACCCACATCTCTTTCTGGAGTGGTCATCAATGGAAGTCACAAAGTGAGAATTTCCGCCAAGAGATGAGATTGGGGGGCCTGGCCCCCAAACGTCCGTGTGAACAAGCTGAAGTTTTTCTTGCTCCAGAGTTCTTCTGTTTTTCTAGAAATTGACCCGCTTCTACATTATGAAGATTCAACTTTTGAGCCGTTTTTTCACTCATGTGGTTAAGTCTCTAGTGCTACAAGTTTGAGTGTTTTTTGCTATCTGCAATTGACCCGTAAGCGTATGTGGTCATGTAGAATGTGCCACTCTTCTTGCCTCTGGAAACCTTCTAAAGTTTTACCATTGAAGGTTATGACATAACCTTCATTCGCCAACTGGCTCACCGACCCCAGCGAAATCAAATTTTCGGATGTGTCTGACATCCTTCAGTTTTCACACAAACCCATTTAATTTGATCCGGACTTCACCTTTTCCAATCACGTCGCACAGTTGGCCATTCCCTAGATACACCTTGCCAAGGTTACCTGGTATAGCTATCAAACAATGCTTTGTTTGAAGTAGCATGGAATGATGATCCGGAGTCCGACACTCACGACTTTGCCTTGCTCTCCAAAGAACATATTAGCGCATCATTCACTTCTTCTAAAGCACTGTTTGCTTCAATCTTCTCTTATGTGTCTTTCTTCGGGGATCGACATTCGTTCTTGAAATGCTTGGTCTTTCCACAATTCCAACATTCAATATATTTCTAGTTATTGGAATGACGTAAACTACACGTCAAAGACCCAAACAAACAAATAACAAATTTTAGAGAGTAATATGTCTTGCATTAAAAAATAAAGCTCCCCTCTAAATGAGGCCTATATGGGTATTTATAAGAATAAAAGGAAGATTCTAGACTCAGGGCTACAAGAAAGGTCCTAATGAGTAGTAATATGCCCTTACTAGCATTCACTTCTTCTAAAGCACTGTTTGCTTCAATCTAAAGCACTGTTTGGTTCTTGAAATGCCCACAATTCCAACATTCAATATATTTCTAGTTATTGGAAGTCATTCAATAAACTACACGTCAAAGACCCAAAAAAACAAATAACAAATTTTAGAGAGAGAATCTAAAAATGTCTTGCATTAAAAAATAAAGCTCCCCTCTAAATGAGGCCTATATGGGTATTTATAAGAATAAGAGGAAGATAACAAAACTGGACAAAATGTACAAATGTACTAGAAGTGGATCCAAATCACATCACTCTCCCCCCCCCCCCCCCCCAAAAAAAAAGAGTTCTCAGAGAGGGATGCGCACTTAGTCAAGCTCCAAAATGGTGATCAACACATGGCGAGGGAGCTCCTCTGACTCATCGAGATATTTGGAGGATGCTCCATCGCTAAAAAAGGACACGACGACGCGAAAGAGAGCAGTCTGAAGCTTGATGCCCAACGGTGCCACAATGCTCAACGGTGGCACAATTGTATCTTTGTCTACAGTGGTGGAATATACCGAGCAGTTTCAGCTCTTTTGTACAGAGGCTCGCTCGTACGTCGGTGGGATGAATGAGGCTTGTAGGGTGGCCGCCTTCAATTCATGTTACCAAATTCGAACGAATCCATGAAATTTGGTGGCACTAAGAAGAACACAAATGCAGCCCTTGTAGTCAAAGACCGTCTCCATAACAGCTAACAAGTCGATCATGTCATCGGGTGAGAATCAACAATTGAACATCGGAATCAATGCGTATATTACCGTGGACTTTGAGAAAACAGGTGCAACATAATCAGGAGGCGGCATCTGAACAAGTGGTGATTGAGGAGGAACATGCTGGGCAACTGGAGGTGCAGGAGGGCCGCGGCGGTTCTGAGGACACGTGCCAATCAAATGGCCATGCTCACAACAATAGAAACAATGACGGTGGCACAAAGCGAGGAGCATCGGATGGAGGGGAGGTATTCACTCTAAGACGCTATGATGGGCGTTTCTAGCGTCGCAAGATGAGGAAGAATCAGTATAAAGTAGAGATAGGTCATAGTGGGAAGGTGTATGGTGCGAAGGTGGCATATATAGTGGTGGATAGGGGAACAAACGCGGGTCAGGGGGTCGAGGGTTTCAAGATGGGTGGCTCTACCTAGAAACTCAAAAATTTTGAGGGTAGCGAGAAGAACAGGAATTCCAAAGGGGACGGTGTTGGGCTCGGGATGTTCGCGGGTTTCGGTGAGGTCTAGATTTCTGATTCTGAGGTTTCCAAGTGGATCAGAATTGGCATCGAGATCGAGGGATAGTCGCCAGGGATGAGGGTTTCAGGCGTTCTGTCGAGGAGCCGAGGTTTCTTGAATTTTCGAAATCTCCGAGTAGTTTGGAATTTATGACGGGGCCGAAGGGCTCGGGCTGTTGATTGGAGGGTTCGGGATGTCGACCGAAGCCAAAAGAATTTGGTTCGGGGTTTTTGCCGAGGGGTTCGAATCTCCCATGTCGACTGAAGGGCTTGGATATTCCGCTTCTGCCTCAGAATTTCCACGGGTTCTGGGGTTGGGATCAGGATTTTCACTGCCGAGGAGTTCAGAGTTTCCGACGGGTTTTTTCGGATCTTTAGGAGGAGGGTTCCTGTGGTTCGAGTGTAGCGGAAGGTGGTGGCATTTTGGTGAAGAAGCGGAAGAGATCTTCAAAATTTTGGTTAATTTCATGGCAAAGTAGGGTTTGGTTTGTTGTTGGGCTAATTCATTAAATTATCGGGCAAAATCTTGATTACTTTGTCTCACTTCTTGATTGCTCCTCTTGATGTCGATTGATTTCTTCGAGGCCATCGAAAGTGTAGCGTACCATTTTTTTTATAATCAATACACCAATCGAGAAACGACACCTCACTCTGATACCAATTTGACGTAAACTACATGTCAAACATCCAAAACAAAACAAATAACAAATTTTAGAGAGAGAATCTAAAAATGTTCTATATTAAAAAATAAAGGTCTCCTCCAAATGAGGCCTATATGGGTATTTATGAAGAGTACGAGGAAGTATCTAGACTAGGGCTACAAGAAAAGTCCTAATATGCCCTTACTAGCCTTAACTCCTTCCTCAAGTACAAAATATCTACTAAAAGGAAGTACATCAAAAATAGAGAAAAATAACAAATCTGGACAAAATGTACAAAATATATACTACAATTGGATCCAAATCACATCATGGAATTCCTTAACTGGAATCTTCCTCGCCCATGGTCTTTGAATCTCTGCGAGCTACATTAATTCTAGAGTAGTTGCCCGAGAGTTGGAGCAGAATAGTTACTGAAATCAGGTAGTTCTGTAGGAAAATCCAGATTAAATTCGATTTCAACACATCAATCGCTTCATACCTTTCGCCATTTTCAGACTAAATAATTTTTTAATCAAATGGACTTTACTTGCAGGAGAGGGAAGTCATAAGAGACGTCGTTATCTTCTCACTTTGAGAGTGTGCCTCACACAATGCCAAGAGCTTTCTGATCAAGTAGTTGTCATTCGTAAATACAAATCTTTCTAGAATAAATAATCCTCCGTTTGCATTTTTCAAAATTCAAAATTTTCAACTTTAGTATCTTCCTTTCTGACGCCATTGCTACCACTCAACCGAATATGCTGAATACAAAAAACAAATTATGCAGAGTATTTTTTTATCGTCTACTCAAAGTTGTCAAACTAAGAGGTCTGATAGTCAGAGTGCTACTAATTCAGACAATAATAATGACAGGCCCAGGGACTCAATGGGTCAAGAATGTCTTGCATAGTGACAGTCAGAGTGCTATACATTTGGCAAAGAATTTCGCATTTCATTCAAGGACCAAGCATATCGGACTTCGTTATCCTCCCGTACTCTTGTACCAAATAGGAAGTATATAAACTATTTGCTACTTACTGATAGTGGAGAACCTGAATGTCATGTCAGGCAAGGGATGCGAGCAAATGGGAGCTTGCAATGGAAGATGAGATGAAATCCAACCAGTCATGGGAGCTAGTTGAGTTACCCATAGGGAAAAAAACTGTACAATAAGTGGGTGTATCGAGCCAAAGAAGAACAAGAGGGTCCCAAGAGATATAAGGCAAGGCTCGTGGTTAAAGGCTTTCAGCAAAAGGAAGGAACTATATAAAGATTTTTTCACCGATTGTGAAACTGACTACCATTCGATCAGTTTTAAGAATTGTTGCGGCAGAGAGCTTACATCGTGAGCAGTCATGGGATGAAATCCCTCATCTCGAACCAGTCATGGGAGCTAGTTGAGTTACCCATAGGGAAAAAAGCTGTATAATAAGTGGGTGTATCGAGCCAAAGAAGAACAAGAGGATCCCAAGAGATATAAGGCAAAGCTCGTGGTTAAAGGCTTTCAGCAAAAGGAAGGGATTAACTATACAAATATTTTTTCACTGATTGAAACTGACTACCATTCGATCAGTTTTAAGAATTGTTGCAGTTAGATGTCAAAGTTGTTTTTCTCCATGATGATCTAAAGGAGGAGATACACGTGCAACAGCTGGAAGGTTTCCCAGGGAAGGAGAACCTGGTAAAGCAATTCACGAGGTAATGATACATGAAGTTTGACAGGTTTATGCAGAGAAATGGCTACATCAGACCTTATTGCTACTTCAAGAGATTTCATTCCAGTTACATCATACAGCTACTATATGTTGATGATATGTTAATGACAGGTTCAGATATGGACGAAATCATAAATTTAAAGAAACAATTGTCAAGGGAGTTCGACATGAAGGACTTGCACCTGCTTAGGATCCGAATCAACAGAGATAAGTAAAAGGTACTTTGCAATTGTCTCAAGCAGAGCATCAGTCGTGTCTTGCGGGGTTCAATATGAGTGATGTTTGTTAGCACACAATTGGCTAGTCACTTTTGACTATCCAAGGATCATTCACCTGAGACGGAGAATGAGAAGAACTTTATAGCTACAAATTCATGGTCACAGATGGATGAAGACTGTTTGTGACGGACCTTCCTATTAATTATTTTGCATCACCTAAACAAAAAGCTGAGGTTCCATATGCCTCATCTATGGGAAGTATATACAGCCTTGGGCCTGCCTATTATCATCCAGAACCAAACTATAAACAAACGCCCTCATATATGAAATGCAAGTTGGAACTATACCCAACATCTTAGTCTTCCTCCTTTTCGGATTAGATGCCCTTAAATCCTGCGGTGTATTTATTCTCATCCCTCATATCCACTATGGGTCGTGACTCTAGTCTTCAATATCACAATTAGGTCCACGCATACTTCACCCCAGCTCACTACACTAATGCAAGTTAATTAAAAACAAATGTGTTAAATGTCATGTGATTGGGTAAACAATAAAACTACAACAAAATCATGGGCATGGCAACCACAAAACACAGTACACCTTATTTTCGAATCCATAAAAATATCAATAATATGCTTCTTCCTGGTATGAACTAAAAAAGTACATTTGGCTAATGCCCCATTATCCAACACAAGTTATCCCTTAAACTGTACAACAACTTGCTTGAGTGAAGAACCAATCATGTTTCAAATGATAATATTTAGTATCAAATAAACTTACAGCTTCAAAATAAAGGACCTTGAGAAATTGTTATTAACAATTCAAATGAAGTTCCAACACCAGCTTCATAGCAGTGATAAATCATACACAAGAATGTCAAAAACAAAAGCATAAAACATTTATTTATGTGTAAGAATGTCAGGAAAAAAAACATAAAACATTTGTGTTACAAGTATACGTGTACATGTATGTTGATCCCAAACTTAGAGCTAACCACCAATATTGTTTCCAACTTAACCGGGGCGAGTGGTTTTAACATAAAAGACCTCGATGCTAGTTAGAGGGTCCGGAATTTCTATGCAAATTAGGATCGAGAAAAGAAAGTTTTCCAACCACTGAAACCCATTGAAAAATCCTACTCAGCAGAATATGGAGGTACGTATGGAAAAGCGGGTGAAATCTGTTTGATATGTTTAACACTCAACTTTGGATCAAACTTAATTGTCCTTTAAGAGTCTGTTGAGTTGTAAACTTGTTTTTCAAGCCCAAATCCATTAGAGAGAAGTCCAGTCTAGTTCTTTAGAGGCCCAACCCATAGACGCTTCTAAGTTAGCTGGAGGGACTCAATCATGGAAATGACTTATCAGCCATTTCAGCAGAAAAAATAATGGGCGACTCCTCCTAAAGCTATAGACTTTAAGTGGTATGCTTAAATTGACTTAATATAATATGTGTTGTTTGTTCATTGCATTTTAGTATAAATAGAGAAGCTTGTAAGAGTTAAATATCAAGTAAGAGAGTTATCAATAAAGAAACAAGTTTCTCTTCTTCTTGAGTGTGTGTATCAAAGTTGCAGCAAAATAATGAATTAAAGAGTTTTTCGATTTTTATTAAATTTCCAACAAAGTGGTAGTTTCAAAGTATACGCGCATATCAAATCGAAGCTCTCGACGAGACGAATCCAACACCGCTAGATTCATCCGATCGGAGGCCTGACGCACGGCCACGTGCCACCAGAACGTTGCTACCAGAAAGTGAGAGTTAACTCACTAAGTTATTAACCAAATCATCCGAGTTGGAGCCGAGTTGACCGAGCCGTGAAGCCTGTTGACCGCACTGTTTGAACTTCTTGACCGAGTTGTCAAGCGTTGACCAAAGGCTGACTGTTGACTTTGACCAATTTTTTTTACTTTGACCAAAGTTCGTCTTCAAACTCTCACCTCTTAAAGATTCAAACTTTAAGAGGTGATTTTGATATGTAGAGAGATAAGAGGTTATTTTGATATGTAGAGATTCAAAATTTAAGAGGTGATTTTGATTTGTCTTCAAACTTCATTTCACCTCTTAAAGATTCAAATATGTAGAGATTCAAAATCACCTCTTAAAGTTTGAAGACGAACTTTCTTCACTTGTTCGGCTCCTTTGTAAGAGGTTTGCAGTTTCTCCTACGCTTCTTAGCGGAGATTGCACTTAAAATCTTCTCGAAACCATCATCATCTAATGCTTGATAGATGAAATAAAGAGCTTTTTCTTATCTCTCTTTTTTGAGTCTTTCAAACTCTCCTTCTGAGTTTGGTTTAAGACGACTTCATTTTATGGCTCACTACCTCTCTCCACGACTTCCAAAACATCGTGTGCACCCAAAAGTGCCTTCATCTTAATACTCCAATTATCATAGTTGTTGAGTATCGGAACTTGAAAGGATGCCATAGCACCATTTGCCATAATTCTAGTGAGAATTTGGAAATTTTGATTGCGCGGATGGATCCGGAACACCCAAAAACCTTTAGGAACATCGTGGACAAAAAAAAAATGGTCAAAGTCAATGGTCAGCCTTTGATCAACGCTCGACAGCTCGGTCAAGCAGCGTGATCAACAGGCTTCACGGCTCGATCAACTCGGCTCCAACTCGGATGATTTGGCTAACTCAGTGAGTTAACTCACTTTCTGGCAGCAACGTTCTGGTGGCACGTGGCGGTGTGTCAGACCTCCGATCGGGATGAATCTAGCGGCGTTGGATTCGTCTCGTCGAGAGCTTCGATTTGATATGCTATAGCGTATACTTTGAAACAAATTTTCAATCGCTCTGATACCACTTTGTTGGAAATTTAATAAAAAGAAAAAACACTCTTTAATTCACTACTTTGCTGCAACTTTGACTCACACACTTAAGAAGAAGAGAAACTTGTTTCTTTATTGATAACTCTCTTACTTGATATCTAACACTTACAAAGCTTCTCTATTTATACTAAAATGCAATGAACAAACACCACACATTATATTAAGGCAATTTAAGTATACACCACACACTTAAAGTCTATAGTTGTAGGAGGGAGACCCATTATTTTTTCTGTTGAAATGGCTGATGAGTCATTTCCATAATTGAGTCCCTCCACCTAACTTAGAAACTTCTATGGGTTAAACCTCCAAAGAACTAGGTTGGACTTCTCTCTAATGGGTTTGGGCTTGAAAAACAAGTTTACAACTCAACAACATCACCGTATAACCGCAATCTCCACTACTCCACTACTACAAGAAATCTCCAGTTCAATTACTTGGCGCGCTTGACCTACAAGCCTAATGGTAGAGACGAGCGCTTGACCTACAAGCCTAATGGTAGAGACGAAACTACATAGGGGCCATGGCCCCCCCAAAGCTGTGGAATTTTGTTGTTGGTGCCAGAAGTTTTGTGAGTGAGCTGGAGATATATTGTAGTAGTGGAGTAGGAGTAATAGTTTTGACCTGTTACTCGGCTCTAACTTTCTATATGGGTCCCTTTGTAGCCAAACTCATAAACATTGAATATGGTAACCTCACACAACTTCTTCCTATTTTTTCTCAACAGTTTATTCTAACTATTTTATTTCTTTAGTAAATTTGAAAATGTTATCCAATGATTATATCTTTCAACTTTAGCCATAATCCTACTTGTTTCATTCTTGTTTATTTTTTACGAGCAGCCTGTGAAGAAGAATATGCCTACAATCTGTAAGTTCTTCTCCCTCTCTCACACACAAGATTCATTTATATAATTAATACATTCTTTCAAGATTTTAATTCAATTGATTTAAAGTTAAATAAAATTAATAATATTGATTATGAATTTAACTTTATATCCACTTGTTTATTATAAATAGATCCAAATATTGACTATTAATTAATTATAATTATAGATTTTTGAAGTTTAAACAAAGGCCATGGCTAAATGTCAAAAATTGTTTATATCAAAGGTCAGGGCTAAATTTTATACCTACTCGTTTATTATTGCTAAAAAAAGTTTTTTATATAAATTGCTGGCCCCCCTAATATTAAATCCTAGTTCGTGGAACCCGTTGACGGTCTGAATCGAACCACCGACTTAAATTGTAAGGACCATTGCACCACCTTGAACCACTAGTGTCAATATTGTTCCCAAGCTAGCCATCTGGGCTCAATGGGAAACTCATCCATAGGTTTGGGGGTTTTCACTTAAAAGGCCTAGTAAATGTATGGTTCATTCCTTATACGTAGATAATAACTCTTCTCTTTTTCTAATATGGGATGTACCCAGTTTTAATCAAACAAGCATTGGTGTGGTGGTTTAAGTTTTAACCCAAAAGACACAAGTGCTAATTAAAGGGCAAGTACTGAAAATGAACAAAATGAAAAGTATAATAAGCCCAGCAATGAGGTAAATTGAGAGTTGTCCAAGTGAATTTTGAGGAATCAAATATTACCCGAATACGAGCAGTAGCATCCTGACCAGACTCGAGGAGCATAGCAATATCTCTCCTCATCTGCTTCACCACCACCTGCCTCTTGTTCCTCAACAGCTTTATCCTCGCCACAGCCATTTTTGCCACCGTCTTGCTACTCATACCATACATACACAACTCAAAACTTAAGCTTAAAAAGAAGGAGGTGAGAAATTAAAGTTAAAAACACAAACCATTTGGAGGAGTTGAAGCCTTTGCCCAAGAGTGAGAGACCCAGCTTCATTGCCTTCTTGCAATGGCTTGTGGCTACGCTTCCGACCGTCATTGTAGATTTCTCTCTCTCCCCAAATACTGATACAAAAACAACAGCAACAGAGATATTTAAGTACAACGGTCGGAAAGAAAAACAGCCAGGTTACGACGTCCCAATCTGTTGAGGCACCGACTTAATATTTATTTGTTCATTGGATCCTTAACTCAAAGGACAAAAAAAGAGCCGTTGTTTGATGTGACGTGCTTGGAAAGGTGTAAACATATGTTGCCGCACCCATCTCTCAATCTGAGCGTACAAATTATAGTTTGCGTGAACGTAAAATATTATTTTTTAATTAAATTATATTAAAAATATATTGAATAATTTATAATTAGATTTTTTGATAATAATTTTTAATTATTTAAAAATAATTATATTATTAAGTCTGCTTATTATGCTATTAGCGTGTACTTATATAAGAAAGAGAAATAGTAGATCTAAGTGTTTAAAATTTGTTAAAATTTCTTTAGTGTTTAAAATTTATTTGTGATTGACCTAAGAATATTTTTTCCAAATATATTTAACATAGTAGAACGATATTTTGATGGTGGATAATGTGTCTTAATATCTTAATATTATTTTAAATAAATAAAAATTAATATTAAATTAATATATAAAATTGCTATGAAAAAGACTGTTATGTTAAAAGTATATAAAAAACAACGTAAAATAATCTTAAAACATTCAAGATGAACTCATCAAATAAATTACAAAATCTTAATATGTAACATTAAACATTCTATACAATATATGTCACGTTATAAATTTATACAAAGCATACTTTAACAAGCCTAATAAGCACAACATATTTGTTACGTCCAAAAGTGGAGGTCACAAATAGTAAATAAAACAATTCAAGGAGAAATAATAATTATAGAGAATGGGATGGGAGACAAAGAGAACACAATGATTTTACGTGGTTCGGCCCTTTTGAGGAACATATGCCCACAGTGGTGCTGGATTTGTATTGTACTTAGTCACAAAGTTATAATTAGGGTTCTCGGTATAACTCCTGGCTCGAGAAGATATTAGTGGAAGTCCTTTTAATTCGTAGACTAATGCCCCATTTATAGGTGACTTGTGGAATTTTACAAGAGGATGGGTGGATTGCCCTTATAAGTCGGGCAGTTACACATAAAGATACATGTTTATTATAACAAATTAAGGTACCTTGGATCATGGGCTGGCTTTGTTGATAAGTGTGTGGATAATTAATTTGTAACAGATACGCTATCATAATCCCACGTGATTAATAGGGACATCTTGCGTGTAAACACTCACGGGAACATAGATGTGTCCAATCATATTTAAACATGTCGGTGTGACACCGTGCCTAATTAAATCTCGGGTGATTAGTCCTAAATTAAATTACAATAGGTTTCCCTGGTGGTTCATTCTTAGTATCACTATCGAAAAAAAAAATTAATTACTATTCACCTAAGTGAAATTAGGCGGGTGCCAAATTTTTATCTTTCATTAACCCAAAACAAAATAATCATACGGAAGTAATAGATAACCATTCACAATAAACTATGAATCAAACCATGCAGCAATATATAAAGGATAAAATCTTGTCGAGTCAACATTCGACTAAAAATCCAAAACTGCTAAATAAAATACACATAATCCAAAACTGAAATTTGAAATAAAGATTGTGGACAACATGTCCCAAGAGAGAATACTATAATGAGATCCTACACTAGATTTGAATAGATGAAGCATCTATGCAAAGTCCTGCCAACCTCCACAAAGCTGCAGCTACGAGTCCCTGGACAGAATCTTCAAGCCTGGCGTCCCTGTGGCTGGACACCTAAAAGGTTTTGAAAATATTTTAATAGCAAGAGTTAGTACTCAAAACGTTTAGAAAATATTTTGCAAGTGACTATCACAATAAGATGAGTTATTGATTACGCATGTTAAGATTTCGCGTACACTCTTTTGAGTTACCTCACCCATCATTTATCGTGCACTCCTAACGTCCCGTACCTAGATCATCTAGCTATACTGCTCAAGCTAACTGAACTATGGTATTAAACCTACTCATCTCTACTACTAAGTTCCCATTTCGCCCACTTAGTATGTAATAGTAACCATATCTAATGATTTATATACTTAGATAACTGTTCACGCCTTGTTATCTTTCACCGTTTTATAATTAAGTCTTCCTAATTAATTTACTTTTAGATGTATTCGCGGCATCTCATTATCTACTAACTCGCACAAGTAGATTATTAATACAGTATATATTTCACAATCAACATATACTTATAAAATAAATTATTTTTAATATGTCCTCTTAACACACATCAAGGATTCTTGGTTCAGAATGGTCCATCGACACCAAGTAAGAGTTTGGTTTGGAATATCACCTCGACCCCAAATTCTTTTCATGAAGTGGTTCAGAATAATCACCTCGACCCCACTAATAAAATTTATACATAGATTGGTTCGGAACTCTTTCGTCACCACCCCAACTTACTATTTTCCATATATTAGTTCGGAATCCTACCTCGACCCTAATATAGACAATTATACTTTAGGTATTCTCACCACCTAAGTATCTATATAATTCAGTAGGTATACACACAACCAAATAATAGAGTTCGTACGTAATGTTTTCTCTTTAATATTCACCGTACTTATTTATTTACGATTTATCTCACTACTGTATTTTAATTGAGCATTCACATAACTCTAAGGGCCCTAGTTAATCCTATATTCATTTTAGTAGTTAATCTATCTCTAACCCACTGATATACCCCTCGAGATTACGTTTACTCTCTTCGTAACTCAAATAATGAATTTTCGATATACTACTCGATCGATTTATCCTCGTCGGTCCATCACTTCCAATATTGCACTCTATGATTATAACGGACCTCTACTATACACCTACTGGTACTCTCTAAGTCCCTACATAGGTACAACATCATCCCTAAGGCTTCCCCCAATCATTGGCAAACGATTAGAACTCGACTAACAAAAGAACCCAGAATCAGCCTAGGTCGATCGATCGACCAGGACCATCGATCGATCGACATTTAAGGGTCGATCGATCGATCGAACAGGTGCAGGTGCAGTTCGTCTTCTTCATGCATTTTCTCACCATTCCTAATTATCCAACTTTCATGATAACACACCAAACTTGAAACCAATGATTTCTAACCATTCCTACATACTGTATAATGGTTTTCAACAATTTAAACATCATAAATCTTCACGGATTTAGCTCAGAATAATTCAAATCCTCTAATTATTTTAGAACCCTAAAAATAGGTTCTGCTCATATTTTAAATCATAAACCCAGATTTTAATTCGTATTAAAAATGATGATTCCTCTGATTTTCAATCCTCTATAGATATAAATCTAACTACATGCTAGTTCTAACCAAACATGCAATTAATCAATTCTTTTTCTCCAAGAATATTAATCAAAATCGTTTATTCATAAATCCTACGGATGGATATTATAACTCAAAATAATTTGCATATAACCACTTACCTTATTCAGAGATGATCTGATTTCGTGATTGTTGTTGGCGATTGATTGTCTTGCTTCTCTAATCTTCCTTTCCGACTAGTTTGTGGTGCTATAACCCTTTGAATTCTTCACCCATTCTTCTTTAAACTTAGAGAATAATCTCTCTTCTCTCTCTAATGTCCTTCCTTTGTGTTATGAGATTTCTAACCCTAACCCCACTTTTAATCAGCTGATACAACACTCCAAAATTCGTAGGTCACCTCACCCTCATATGTCAAAAGACTAAAACACCCCCTACAGTACCGGTTTAGCCCAAAAATGCCCCAGTACCCTGGGTATACTATTTTGACGAATTCGACCCATTCGGAATCATCTATAACCTCTAAATTATCATTTGAGTCACCAAAAATATTTTTCCTATCTCTTCCTTAATTTAGTCTATACGCAACACTCGGTTGAGGTATAATCAAGTACGTCCATATCCCTCGCTATGTTGTACAAATTAATTATCAACATTTACTATTCACACTTAGTAAATTTGAATCATAATATTAATCAGTATCTCTCGATTAATATTTAATAATCATAATTATTATTAAATTATATTAAATTACTCTCCTCACGTAATTTAAATTAAAACGTATTTTCTATTTAATTACCCAATTAATTAAATTCTAAATACGCAAAAATACGGGGTATTACATACTTCCTCCCTTAGGATATACCTGTGGTGAATAACTCTAGATACTGCTCTCGTATATCCTCCTCCCGCTCCCATGTCGACTCATCAATATTGTGGTGTCTCCACTGTACTCGCACTAACGGTACTACCTTGGATCGAAGCTTACGCTCTCTATGATCCAGAATAGCCACGGGTCTCTCCTCACATGAGACATCTGGCTGCAAATCAATCTCCTCAAGTGGAACGTGCCAGAAGGCTCTCTCGCTCCTCCTGTATTTCTTCAGCGATGCCACATGGAACACGTCGTGTATCCGCTGAAGATTCTCTGAGAGTTCCAATATGTATGCTACCGGTCCCACCCTATCAATAATAGACACGGTTCCACGTATCTCAGCGCTAATTTCCCTTTCTTACCGAACCTCATAATCCCCTTCATAGGAGATACCCGAATCAATACCTGGTCACCCACCTTTATCTCCACGTGTCTCCTACCGGCGTCAACATAACTCTTTTGCCTATCCTGAGCTATTCGAATACGTCCTCGAATCAACTCTATCTTGGCATAAGTCTCCTGTATCATCTCCGGCCTTAATATCTTGTTGTCCCCCACCACTAACCAGTAGGCAGGTGAATGACAAGGCCTCCATAAAGTGACTCAAATGGAGCCATACCAATAGTGAATTGATAAGAGTTGTTATACGCAAACTCTACTAATGGGAGGTATCACTCCAATCCTCCTCCAAAATCTACCCTCAACATATCCTTAAGCATCTGATTCACCCTCTCAGTCTTCCCATCTGTCTGCGAGTGATACGCCGTGCTCAACAGCAAGTCTGTGCCCATAGCCTCCTCAAAACTCTACTAGAAATGTGACATAAAATTTTTGTCTCTGTCCAACACAATATTAATAGGAACCTCGTGCAGCATTACGATCTCCAAAATGAAAAGATGCGCGTATTGTATCGTATCAAAATTAGTACGAACCTAGGGCTGGCAATTTTTGACACGATAACCCGTTTATGGTAATAACCCGAAATGACCCGAAATTGGCACGATTAGCTTATATAGATTTAAGATTACCCAAAACTTATACTCAAATAAAAATCAACGCGACCCGAAAATGACACGACTAACCCGAATTGCCACCCCTGCGAACCGACATGAAATGGGCTACCTTGGTCAGCCGATCCACTATCATCCATATGAATCGTGACCTCTCTGCAATGTTGGTAGTCTGGTAATAAAGTCCATAAAAATGCTATCCCACTTCCACATAGGAATCTCTTGTGGTTGTAGCATCCCAGTAGGTCTCTAATGGTCAACTTTCACAAGTTGACACGTAGCACACTTCGAGATAAACTTTGTTATGTCTCACTTCATACCCGACCACCAATACTGTCATCGCATATCCTGATACATCTTATCCCCGTCGAGATGTACCGCAAACTTCGACCCGTGCGACTCTTTCATGACTATATGTCTCAAATCTTCATCATCGGGTACTACCAGTCTCCCATTAAATCGAAGTCCTCCCTCCGAGCTGATGGAGTAGGACTCTGACCCCTCGGCTAGTAGTTATCGTACTTTGTCCTGATAAAATGGGTCCTCTTCCATGTATGCTCGGGCCACTTCATCCTCATGTCGAAGTTCACTCCACTTCGTTTTCCAAACCTCTATCAACTATCCTGTGGGTCTTCGGCTCAATGCGTCTGCCACCACGTTAGCCTTAGCAGGATGATATTGTATATCAAACTGGTAGTCCTTTATAAATTCGAGCCACCTCATATACATCATATTCAGATCCTTCTGGGTGAAGAGATAATGAAGTGACTTATGATCCGTGAATAGAGAAAATTGCTCTCCCAAAAGGTAATGTCTCCCATTCCTCAAAGCAAAGACGACCGCTACCAACTCGAGGTCGTGGGTGGGGTAATTCTTCTCATGTGGCTTTAGCTTTCTAGACGCATAAGCTATAGATCTTTCCTCCTGCTGTAACACACCCCCAAGTCCCTACAAGGATGCGTTGGAATATACTCGGTACTCCACTATACTCCTAGGCAATGCAAGTACGGGTGCTAATGTCAACCTTTCCTTTAGCTCATTAAACGCTAACTTACAGTAGTGGCTTCATACGAATGGTACTCCTTTCCAAGTCAAGTTCGTCAAAGGACCAAAAATCTTTGAGAACCCCTTGATGAATCGACGATAGTAACCAATCAATCCCAAAAAGTTCCAAACCTCGATCGGTGTCATGGGCTGTCCCCACTCTCTCACCGCTGATACCTTACTCGGATCAATAGCAATGCCTTTGTCGGACACAATGTGAATAAGAAACTAAACCTCCCGAAGCCAAAATTCACACTTCCTGAATTTGGCGTACAACTGATCATCCCGTAGCGTCTAAAGAACCATGCATAAATGCTCGGCGTGCTCCTCCTCCGTGTGAGAGTAAACCAAAATATCATCAATGAATACGATCATAAACCACACGTACCGCGATAAGAAGGCGGTCTTAAGTACATCCTCCTATCGAATGAGCAACTGATGGTAACCTAACCTCAAATCAATTTTTGATAAGTATGCAGCCCCTCTCAACTGACCAAACAAGTCATCAATCCTAGGTAAAGGATACTTGTTACGTATCGTCACCTTATTTAGCTCCCTGTAGTCTACACACAAATGGAGCGAACCATCCCTTTTCTTCACAAATAACATCGGCGCACCCCACGATGATGTACTCCGTCAAATGAAGCCCTGTCCCAAGAGCTGCTGAATCTGCTCTCTCAACTCTCGCATTTCCGAAGGGGCCATGCGATACGGTGCTCTGGTAATCGGTCTCATCCTCGGTGATAAGTCGATAATGAACTCAATCTCCCTGTTGGGTGGTAATCCTAATATCTCCTGAAAGACATCCTCAAAATCGCTCACGGCTAGGATTGAGTTTAGAGAAACAACCACCTCTTGTGAGGTCTCCTCCTCAATGTAAGCGATATTACCTCAGGAAGAGGCATCGTCACTAGGAACATATCATGTCTCAAAATGGCGAACACGATAGTCCTCTCACAATATTCTACCATCGCCCTATAACCCGTCAACTAATCCATGCCTAGGATGACATCATAACCCTCTATATCTAACACTAGAAGGTCTTTCGTTAGACTCAATCTCCCGATCATAATGTCCACACCCTTACAGATCAAGTGTATAAGGGATCCACTACCCATCGGTGACTCAACACACATAAGATGGGTGCCTGTTGTCTCTAAAAGGTCGGCTGCTTGTGCAAATCTAGTGGCAATAAAAGAGTGTGTCGCACCCGTTTTAAACAGAATACTACCCTCATGCCCATAAATAGGAAACCTACTCGTGACTGGCTGCGGTGCTAGAGGTTCTGGCTAAAAAGGCATATCTCAAACGTTGTATACACGCCCATAGTGTATCTGGCTCGGTTGCTGTTGTGGGGCCTGTGATGGTGCTAGGGATAACGGAGCTTACTGCCCCGGTTGGGCGCCCTGCTACTGTGTCCTATCTCTCTGTAGACATGTCCTACTCTTGTGACCTTGCTGGCTATATTTAAAACACTTCCCTTGGAACTTCCTCTACCCTTGGCCCTGCTGGCCCTAACGTTGTCCCTGACGGCTTTGGCCCTACAAACCTCCCCCTTGGTTCCCTTGGCCCTAACGATCCTGGGGAACCTGCTGTTGGGAACCCTATTATCCCTGCCTATCAGATCGATGTCGCCCATCTCTTGGCAGAGTTCCCCTATCGAGAATCCTTCCCCTGCTGAACCGATGTCTGCTACTGCAGTGTGTTGCTGTCACTACCCCTATTTTACCTACCCGACTGGCTGGGCTCACTCCTCTTTCATCCCTTCACATGGAACCGATGATCCTGATAGTGCACTAATTCGGTGTTGACGACATCTGTATAAGTCAACCGTGTTGGGTTATTGATTAAATATTGCCTGATCTTTCAAGTCAAACCATCCATAAACTTTGACTTTTTTTGCTCCTCGTTGCTCACCTTGTCTGACATAAAATTAGCTAGGAGGGTGAACTCCTCCTCACAGTCAGCTACTGATCGATCATCCTAAACCACCTCACTAAATTTCTTCCTCACCTCTGACTCTACTACAGGAGGGAAGTACTTACGGTCAAACCGCACCCAAAACTCAAAAATCGTCATCAAGTCCCTCTCCTCTGCGGTGGTAACTGACTCCCACCACTATAAAGTTGCTCCTGACAAACGGAAAGAAGCTAGCATCTACTTCTGCACCTCGGTACACTCAAGCATACGCAGATGGCGATGGATGTTCTTCCTCCAATTATAAGCATCTACCACGTCAGTACTGCGCTGAAACTCAAGCGGATGGCCCTTCTGAAAGGTCTCACTAACTCGCTGCCAAGAAGGTGGCCTTGTTGGGGCCTAGACTGCTGGTGCCACTGGAGGTTGTGCCTGGGGCTGAGGAAAATGGGATTCCATGGCCCTCATGGCTGTCTCAACTTCTTGAGCCACTATCACTGCCACCTGAGTAGTAGAAATCATCTCAGGTGGGGGTGGCAGTGCCTATAGCTCCTGATGAGCCTCCCTCACCTCATCGCTGGCCTCGGCCCTCTCTGCTCACTGTCTCTTTGGTGGCATCTGAAAACATATCGAATTGTATAAGTACACAGTTTATATAAAATCTAATATCAAAAGTACGATATCTTAAACATGTAAGGACAAAAGCAACAGTCCTAAAATAGGGCTCTCCATTAAAGAACGAAACATTGAAATCATAGTAAGCCACTCAGATCCTATGGACACTAGAACCTGATGCTATGATACTATCTATGACACCCTGCCTAATTAAATTCCAGGTGATCAGTCCTAAATTAAATTAAAATAGGTTTCTCAGTTGGTTCATTCGTAGCATCACTATCGAAAAACTTTTTAATTACAAATCACCTAAATTAAATTAGGCTAGTGCCAATTTTTTATCTTTTATTAACCCAAAACAAAATACTCATACGAAAGTAATAGATAACAATTCACAATAAACTATGAATCAAACCATGTAGAAATATATAAAGGATAAAATTTTGCCGAGTCAACATTCGGCTAAAAATTCAAAACTGATAAATAAAATCCACATAATCCAAAACTGAAATCTGAAATAAAGACTATGGACAACATGTCCCAATAGAGAATACTATAATGAGATCCTACACTAGATCTGAATAGATGAAACGTCTATGCAAAGTCCTGTCAGCCTTCACAAAGCTGCAGCTACGAGTTCCTGGACAGATTCTTCAAGTCTGGCATCCCTGTGGCTGGACACCTAAAAGGTTTTGAAAATATTTTAATAGCAAGAGTTAGTACTCAAAACGTTTTGAAAATATTTTGCAAGTGACTATCACAATAAGATGAGTTATTGATTACACATGTTAAGATTTCACATACACTCTC
Source organism: Sambucus nigra (assembly GCA_949130495.1). Lineage (NCBI taxonomy): Eukaryota > Viridiplantae > Streptophyta > Magnoliopsida > Dipsacales > Adoxaceae > Sambucus > Sambucus nigra. The sequence continues at coordinate 375,997,441 of OX422219.1, read as the reverse complement.
TTGAGTTACCTCACCTCTCATCTATCGTGCACGCCTAATGTCCTGTACCTTGCCCACCTAACTATACTACTCTAGCTAACTAAACTATGGTATTAAACTGACTCATCTATACTAACAAGTTCCCATTCCGCCCACTTAGTATGTAATAGTAACCATATCTCATGATTTATATACTTAGACAATTGTTCACACCTTGTTATCTTTCGCCGTTTTATAATTAAGTCTTCCTACTTAATTTTTTTTAGATGTATTCGCGGCATCTCATTATCTACTAACTCGCATAAGTAGATTATTAATACAATATATATTTCACACACAACATATGCTTATAAATTCATTTATTTCTAATATGCCCTCTTAACAGATATCACGGAATCTTGGTTCGGAATGGTCCATCAACACCAAGTAAGAGTTTGGTTCGAAATGTCACCTCGACCCAAAATTCTTTTCATGAAGTGGCTCGGAATAATCACCTTGACCCCACTAATGAAATTTATGAATAGATTGGTTCAGAACTCTTTCGTCACGGCTCCAACTTACTATTTTCCATATATTAGTTTGGAATCCTACCTCGAGCCTAATATAGGAAATTATACTTTAGGTATTCTTACCACCTAAGTGTCTATATAATTCATTAGGTATACATAAAACCTAATAATAGAGTTCATACGTAATATTTTCTCTTTAATATTCACCGTACTTATTTATTTACGATTCATCTCACTATCGCATTTTAAATGAATATTCACACAACTCTAAAGGCCCTACTTACCCCTCTATTCATTTCAGTAGTTAAGTTATCTCTAACCTTCTGATATACCCCTGGGGATTACATTTACTCTCTCCGTAACTCAAATTCCGAATTTCCGATATACTACTCGATCAGTTTGTCTTATCGGTCCATCACTTCCAATCTTGCACTCTACGATTATAATCGACCTCCACTATACACCTACAGGTACTTTTTAAGTCCCTACATAGGTACAACATCATCCCTAAGGTGTAATACCCCGTATTTTTGTGATAATTATTTTATGGGATTAATTATATTAAATACGTATTAATTGGAAATTAATCCGGGTTAAAATACTAACGAGATGCGAGTTGGTATTTGATTATGTGCATATGTGATTATATATGAATATTGAATTATGAAATTTGTCGTGAGATTGAAATACGGCAATTTGTGAATTTTGTTGAGACGCGTGTGACAATCGCGTCATGGTATATAATTATGATAATTAAAAAGTGAATTTTAGTTCTATTAACCGTATGGTCTTTTTGAGTTCGCCAACGCGTCCGGAAGGGTCTAAATTGTTAGAAAACACTAGCCGGGGGTTTGGTTTGGGTCCCGGGGCATTTTTAGGCCATACCGGCAACGTATAAGGGTAGTTTGGTAATTTTGTATTTTGAGGAATTAAAAGCTACGAAAATTGGGAGTTAATATCTGATTAGGCATTAACCCACTAAGCCCACTAACACCCAAATAGGCTACGGAGGTTATTGAAAGAGTTCCTAAACCACAAAACCCTAGCCACCATTGTTACTTGGAGAAGAAAGCTTGTAGAAGGAGAGATAGAAGGATTCTGCAGAGAGAGAGAGAGAGAGCCATCCATCAAATTCGTTATCAAATCCAGAGTTACCATTAAGGCAAGTGATTTAATTTCATTTTTATAGAGAATGTTTCTTCCATGTGTAGGAATTGATAAAGAAAATCTGATTTATTCTTGGGAGTTAATGAAAACCCATTAAATTTGGAAATAGAAATTACATTCTTGATGAGGAAATTGCATGTAGATTGGTAGTTGATGATTATTCTGATGATATTCCAAATAGTATGAAACCAAATACGGATTTGATTAGACTTCTAGATGAGTTATAAATTCTAGGGTTCATGTGTTTGAAATTGGGGAAAAATATGTAGAGATTTGATAATTAATTGAAGTTAGAATGAATTTGCTCCACAAATCATGTTAGTACATGACCTAAATACGTTAAGGAATGATTAGAGACTTTAAACAATTGTTAGATTGAGGTTTGGGTGAGATTTGAGGTGTAGAGAAATTGGGAAAAACGAGTAGAAAATTCTGGGCTTGAATCTGGCCACTCGTTAGAAGACCTACCCAGGTCGTTTGAACGAGCTCGTTCGAACGAGCTTCTAACGAGTTGACAACCTGGGTTCTAACGAGAGGGATGTTCGTTCGAAGGATTTCGTTCGAACGAGATCTCATTAGAAGACCCAGTTCGTTTGAACGAACTCTCGTTCGAACCGCCTCGTTCGAACGAGACTTCGAACGAGTTGACAGTTTGGGCTTTTTAGCCTGTTTTGATCCCGAGTGCCCCGTAACCTTGTGTATAGGTAGAGATAGTCTTTCTTTGATGAGTAATTGATATATTTGGGATGTTTGGGATATTATGAGGAGTCAAACCTAGAAGTGTAGTTTGAACCTAAAGGAAAATATGAGGTAGGACGTGAGTGTCTATTACGATGTGAGCTATTGATGGCCTAATTAATTATATTAACAGGGAACATATAATTGGTGTAGTATTAAATGTCAGTACGAGAAGAGATATATACCAATATTATGGTGATTACTAAGACGTGTGCATACTTAGTATATGTATTGATTTTATGTGTATGACATACCTACCATACTTGCTATCACGGGAGGTTTGCGTTCGCTTAGGGCCCTCTAATCCTTGTGTTGCCCGGATTTAGACTGGTTACCTCAACGAACATAGGTCAGAGAAGGACTTATTGGGATGTTAATAAGTCTGCTGATCGTGGGAGCGCAGGTATGTGCGTGACCCATGTGATGTGACTGTGTTCGCCTCCATTATTTGTGATGTTGTTATCTGTGAACTATTCCTGAGAGATTCGGAATATGTGATCCTTATGTACGTGATGTACCGGGATGGATAGCAGAGTATGTGTGCACCACATCTTAGTTCTCGGGGTGCTTGTATTGTATAATTATGATGTGAAATATACACTTAAATAAGGGGAACCTTCATGTTAATATTGTGGATATAATTATGGTATCGTTTTGAGAAAACATAACGGGTTAACTGATAGTGAAACGTATTACTTATTGAGAATATGAGTTTAATCAAAGCCCTTTACTTATTTGGTAACGTTAGAATGTAATATGGGAATCGTGTAGTAAGAGGTAGAACTTATTACGTTTTGGTTACATATATGTGTCAGTTAGATGGGTAATGTACGTTAGGAGTGCACATGTAGTCGAGAGGTGAGAATTTCATGTGAGTGCACGTCCTAACATGTACTTTGCATTTAATGTTTTAATGATATTAAAAGACTTGCTGTTTTCAAAATGTTTTCCACTTTCGGGCTCTGACCCATTTGCTTTCAAATCTATTTTTGTAAAAACCTTTTAGGTGCCCAGCCACAAGGACACCATGCATAGGATTCTCATTCAGGTGACGAACTGTAGCTGTTTGTGGAAGTTACAGGACCTTGCTTGTAGACGCTTCTTTGATCTTGACTCGATATTTATCAGTTATCATTTGTAGGGCATGTCGCCCATTTCTTTTAGAGACTTTGCATTTATTTCAGTTATTCAGACTTTTGGCATGTAATTATTCAGGATTCAGACTCGTAGTATTTTTCCTTTTGTTGGGATTGTTGCGAGGAGTTTTCCTCCGGATTTCTTATTATTATTGTTGGTTATTTCATTACTTCGTATGGTGAATGGATTATGTTGACTCTTCCATTATTCTTTTAATTGCATGTTAATCAGACTTAACTTAAAATTTGGCACTTACTTTTTAAATACTAGGTGGTTAGTAATTATTAAAATGTTTTCGACAGTGATGCTATTAACTGAACCAACTTGGCATTTTGAATTAATTTAATAAATGAGTAGCTACCCGGTATTTAATTAGTCGGGGTGTCACAAGTGGTATCAGAGCATCAGGTTCTAGTGTCCTTTAGGATCTGACGGCTTATTATGTTTCCTCTGAGCTTTCTTTGACATAGAGTCCAATACTTTAGGACTGTTGTATTCTTTTGTATATGCTACGTTCTTCAACTATTTTAAGTTTATAACTGCGAACTTATAAACTTCATTCTTATTTCAGATGCCTCCACGACGTGCACGAAGGGTTCCCAGGGATGCGACGCCAGAACCACAGCCCGCACCAGCTCAGGGCACGATGAATGCCGCCGAGGTTGCAGCCATTGTGGCTCAGGCGGTAAATGCCGCAATAGCTGTAGTTCAGCAGGCACCACCTCAGGCGCCGATAGCCGCACCAGTTCAGGCTCATGCATTCCCGTCTGCTTGGGAACGTGTATGTGATGCTTTTCAGAAAGCACAACCTCCGGAGTTCGCAGGTAGCTCCGATGTGGTAGTTTCGAGTCAGTGGAGGAAGGACATACAGCGGCACTTGAGGATGTATGAGTGCACAGATGTATAGAAGCAGATACTAGCTACTTTTAAGCTAGTGGGGTCAGCACTGCAGTGGTGGGAGTCTATTACCACCATACAGGAGAGGGATACTCTCACTATTCAGGAGTTCTGGGTGCGGTTCGACCGCATGTACTTTCCGTCAGCTGTTCACACGGAAATGAGGAGGAAGCTGATGAGCCTTCGACAGGAGGGTAAGACTGTGGCCGAATATGAGGCCGAATTTACTGATCTTCTGAACATTGTTCCGGATGAGACACCGATCGAGGAGAAGAAGATACAGAAATTCACGGACGGGTTGACATGGAGGATTCGTCAGCACTTGTTAGGGAACCTCTCGTTAGCCACTTATTCTGATGTGGTTAACGCTGCATTGCTCCATTGCCAGGATCACCGCTTTCACATGGCTGAGGGCAAACGATCGGGAGAGTCTAGCCATCAGGGCAGGACTGGAGGAAATGGTGCCAGTGGAGCACAATCTGTTCAGGGGCAGAGGCAGGGTGATCAGGGTACTCAACAGGGGGATCACAAGAGGTTCAGGTCAGGAAACTTCAGGCACGGACAAGGAGGTTTCCGGCAGGGCCATCAGGGTCCGAACGGCCATTAGCACCAGCAGGGTCAGAATGGTCAGCATCAGTTTCAGCAGGGCCAGCAGGGCCAGTGGAGGAATGGTAACGGCCACTAGGGCCGGGGGCAGCAGGGACCGAGAGGGGGGAACTTTCCGGGGAAGTGTTTTGTTTGTGGCAAGATTGGCCATAAACGCCAGGATTGTCCTGATAGGGGCAGGGCCCCGCAGCAGCAGCAGGGTGCTCGACATGAGCCACAGAGGTCACTTTTTCCACCAGCCCTCCCAGCTCCAGCCCAGGTGCCAGCTCTTCCAGCCATTCCAGCAGTTCCTGTGCAGCAGGGACAGTTACAGTATGGACGTGTCTATAATGTCCACCAGGCAGCAGCTCCGCAGGCACCACCCGCTATTGAGGGTATGTTTCCTATCCATGGTACTATGGGTCGGGTTTTGTTTGATACGGGGGCAACGCATTGCTTTATAGCTACACATTTTGCGAAAGCTTTAGGCTTATTAGCTACGGCAGAGAGCACAGTGACGTGTGTAGACTCACCATTGGGGAGTGGGTCACTTATTTTCTTTATATGCTGGGGAGTGGGGGTAGAGATTGGTAGTCTGGTATTACCTGCAGAGATGTTGGTATTAGATATGCATGTTCACGATGTGATTATCGGTATGGATTGGCTCGCTGATTATAGAGCCATGATTGATTGCTTCGGTGGGAGCATTGTTTTTGCCATTCCGGGGCAAGAGATGTTTGTAGTGGCGATGCCTCGCCCAGAGGGAGGCTCGACCACTCATTTGTATTACCTGGAGGAGGATACCTCTAAGGAGGTTGTGACTCCTTTAGATTCGATCCTAATTGTCAGGGAGTATTCTGATGTGTTTCAGGAGATACCAGGCCTACCCCCCAGTCGAGAGATAGACTTTGTTATAGACTTATTGCCAGATACGAGACCTATAGCACGCGCACTGTACCGTATGGCTCCAGCTGAGATGAGGGAGTTACGGGATCAGATTGAGCAATTGTTGGGTCAGGGGTTTATTCAGAGGAGTACTTCACCGTGGGGTGCCCCTGTGTTGTTCGTGAAGAAGAGAGATGGTTCACTGAGATTGTGTGTGGAGTACCGAGAGTTGAATGAGGTCACGATACGGAATAAGTATCCATTGCCTCGAATCGATGACTTATTCGACCAGTTGAGAGGAGCTTCTTTCTTCTCAAAGATTGATTTGAGATCGGGATACCATCAGTTGCGTATCAGGTAGGAGGACGTCTCGAAGACTGCGTTCTTATCAAGATATGGTTCTTATGAGTTTCGGGTTATGCCTTTTGGTTTGACCAATGCTCCAGCCGTGTTTATGGACTTGATGAATAGAGTGTTCAGGGATTTCCAAGATCAGTTTATCATTGTCTTCATCGATGATATTCTGGTCTACTCTCAGACAGAGGAGGAACACGCCGAGCATTTGAGGCAAGTTTTGCAGACACTACGTCAGAACGAGTTGTATGCAAAATATGAGAAATGCGGGTTTTGGCTGAAGGAGGTCCAGTTTTTGGGACACATTATTTCCGACCGGGGAATATCTGTTGATCCAGGGAAAGTATCCGCGGTGAGGGAGTGGGGACAGCCCACGACACCGACGGAGATTAGTAGTTCCTTGGGCCTAGCAGGATACTACAGGAGGTTCATTCGGGGATTTTCGAAGATTGCAGGTCCTTTGACACATCTGACTCATAAGGGTGTGCCATTCATCTGGAGTGATGCCTGTCAGTTGGCATTCGATGAATTGAAGGATAAGTTGACCTCAGCACCTGTGTTAGCATTGTCGAGATCGGGAGTTGAGTATTTGGTTTACACCGATGCGTCCTTGCAAGGACTTGGAGGTGTATTGCAGCAGGAGAGTCAGGCCATAGCTTATGCTTCCAGTAAGCTAAAGCCTCACGAGAAGAACTACCCCACTCATGACTTAGAGTTGGCGGCAGTTGTATTTGCCCTTCGGATATGGAGACATTATCTTTTGGGGGAGAAGTTTCGGTTGTTCACAGACCACAAGTCCCTACAGTACCTATTCACGCAGAAGGAGTTGAATATGCGGCAGCGAAGGTGGCTTGAGTTTGTGAAGGACTATCAGTTTGATATCCAGTATCACCCGGGAAAGGCTAACGTGGTGGAAGACGCGTTGAGCCGTAGGCCAGCAGATGAAGTGGCAGAGGTGTGGAAGGCCAAGTGGAAAGAATTGGGACACCAGGATGCAGTGGCCCGATCATTCATGTCGGTAATGACTGTTACGCCGCAGATTGTCACGAGAGTGGTAAAGGCACAAGCAGATGACTCGTTTTGTCAAGAGCTGATAGTTCGATTACTAACAGAGGGAGCCGAATCCTATACCGTTAGCTCAGACGGGGGATTGCGCTTCAATGGGAGATTGGTAGTTTCGGAAGGGGAGGAATTGCGGCATGAGGTGATGGCCGAGTCGCACGGATCACGGTTCGCGGTACATCCCGGTGGGGACAAAATGTACCAAGACATGAGACGTCAGTATTGGTGGAGCGGGATGAAGAGAGATATTACCGAGTTTGTTTCTAAATGCGCCACTTGTCAGCTTGTAAAAGTGGATCATCAGAGACCGGCAGGACTGCTACAGCCGTTGGAGGTTCCGATGTGGATGTGGGAGAGCATATCCATGGACTTTATCACGGGATTGCCTACGTCACAGAGAGGTCACGACTCCATTTGGGTAATTGTGGACAGGTTGTCCAAAGTCGCTCATTTTCTACCCGTAAGGATAGACTACACTGCGGGACAGTATGCCCAGCTCTTTATTTCAGAGATAGTGAGACTTCACGGTGTGCCCTTAAATATCGTGTCCGACCGAGACAAGATATTTGTTTCACGGTTTTGGGAGAGTTTTCAGGAGGCCATGGGGCACGGAATTGCGGTTGAGTACGACGTATCACCCGCAGACCGATGGGCAAACCGAGCGTACAAACCAGATGTTGGAGGACATGTTACGTATGAGTATCATCGATTTTGGGGGTGGATGGGAGCAGTATCTTCCACTGGTGGAGTTTGCTTACAACAACTCCTACCAGTTCACCATTGGCATGGATCCATTTGAGGCGTTGTATGGTAGACCTTGTCGTTCCCCAGCATGCTGGTTGGAGGTGGGGGACAATAAACTACTTGGGCCGGAAGTGATTCAGGATACTTCGGCGAGGATAGAATTGATTCGGAGTCGCATTCGGGTAGCTCAGGATCGACAAAAGAGCTATGCTGATGCGAAGAGGTTCTTCAGAGAGTTTCAAGTGGGGGACCAGGTTTTTCTCAGAGTATCTCCTATGAAGGGGATTATGCGTTTCGGGAAGAAAGGGAAGTTGGCACCGAGATATGTGGGACCATTTCCTATTATTGAGCGGATTGGACCGGTTGCGTATAGGCTTGGATTACCGGAGCATTTGCATCGGATTCACGATGTATTTCATATTTCCTCGCTAAGGAAATATCTTAGAGACAATTTGGCTCATTCTCATATTGCTTTGGAGGACATCGATCTCCAACCTGACAGCTCCTACGAGGAGGGGCCGATTGCTGTTTTGGACCGAAGTGAGCGGAAGCTGCGGTCAAAGATAGTTCCGTTAGTGCGTGTTTAGTGGCGACATCATAATGTCGAGGAGCCCACATGGGAACGCGAGGATGAGATGCGCGAACGTTATCCAGAGTTGTTCTTACCAGGTACATTCTAGTTCCGAATTTCGGGACGAAATTCAGTTATTAGGGGGAAGTATGTAATACCCCGTATTTTTGTGATAATTATTTTATGGGATTAATTATATTAAATGCGTATTAACTGGAAATTAATCCGGGTTAAAATACTAACGAGATGCGAGTTGGTATTTGATTATGTGCATATGTGATTATATATGAATATTGAATTATGAAATTTGTCGTGAGATTGAAATACGACAATTTGTGAATTTTGTTGAGACGCGTGTGACAATCGCGTCATGGTATATAATTATGATAATTAAAAAGTGAATTTTATTTCTATTAAATGTATGGTCATTTTGAGTGCGCCAACGCGTCCGGAAGGGTCTAAATAGTCAGAAAACACTAGCCGGGGGTTTGGTTTGGGTCCCGGGGCATTTTTAGGCCATACCGGCAACGTATAAGGGTAGTTTGGTAATTTTGTATTTTGAGGAATTAAAAGCTACGAAAATTGGGAGTTAATATCTGATTAGGCATTAACCCACTAAGCCCACTAACACCCAAATAGGCTACGGAGGTTATTGAAAGAGTTCCTAAACCACATAACCCTAGCCACCATTGTTACTTGGAGAAGAAAGCTTGTAGAAGGAGAGATAGAAGGATTCTGCAGAGAGAAAGAGAACCATCCATCAAATTCATCATCAAATCCAGAGTTACCATTAAGGCAAGTGATTTAATTTCGTTTTTATAGAGAATGTTTCTTCAATGTGTAGGAATTGATAAAGAAAATCTGATTTATTCTTGGGAGTTAATGAAAACCCATTAAATTTGGAAATAGAAATTACATTCTTGATGAGGAAATTGCATGTAGATTGGTAGTTGATGATTATTCTGATGATATTCCAAATAGTATGAAACCAAATACGGATTTGATTAGAATTCTAGATGAGTTATAAATTCTAGGGTTCATGTGTTTGAAATTGGGGAAAAATATGTAGAGATTTGATAATTGATTGAAGTTAGAATGAATTTGCCCCACAAATCATGTTAGTATATGACCTAAATACGTTTAGGAATGATTAGAGACTTTAAACAATTGTTAGATTGAGGTTTGGGTGAGAGTTAAGGTGTAGAGAAATTGGGAAAAACGAGTAGAAAATTCTGGGCTTGAATCTGGCCACTCGTTAGAAGACCTACCCAGGTCGTTCGAATGAGCTCGTTCGAACGAGCTTCTAACGAGTTGACAGCCTGGGTTCTAACGAGAGGGATGTTCGTTCGAAGGATTTCGTTCGAACGAGATCTCGTTAGAAGACCCAGTTCGTTCGAACGAACTCTCGTTCGAACAGCCTCGTTCAAATGAGACTTCGAACGAGTTGACAGTTTGGGCTTTTTAGCCTGTTTTGATCCCGAGTGCCCCGTAACCTTGTGTATAGGTAGAGATAGCCTTTCTTTGATGAGTAATTGATATATTTGGGATGTGTGGGATATTATGAGGAGTCAAACCTAGAAGTGTAGTTTGAACCTAAAGGAAAATATGAAGTAGGACGTGAGTGTCTATTACGATGTGAGCTATTGATGGCTTAATTAATTATATTAACCGGGAACATATAATTGGTGTAGTATTATATGTCAGTACGAGAAGAGATATGTACCAATATTATGGTGATTACTAAGACGTGTGCATACTTAGTATATGTATTGATTTTATGTGTATGACATACCTACCATACTTACTATCACGGGAGGTTTGCGTTCGCTTAGGGCCCTCTAATCCTTGTGTTGCCCGGATTTAGACTGATTACCTCGATGAACATAGGTCAGAGAAGGACTTATTGGGATGTTAATAAGTCTGCTGATCGTGGGAGCGCAGGTATGTGTGTGACCCATGTGATGTGACTGTGTTCGTCTCCATTATTTGTGATGTTATTATCTGTGAACTATTCCTGAGAGATTCGGAATATGTGATCCTTATGTACGTGATGTACCGGGATGGATAGCAGAGTATGTGTGCACCGCAGGTTAGTTCTCGGGGTGCTTGTATTGTATAATTATGATGTAAAATATACACTTAATTAAGGGGAACCTTCATGTTAATATTGTGGATATAATTATGGTATCATTTTGAGAAAACATAACGGGTTAACTGATAGTGAAACGTATTACTTATTGAGAATCTGAGTTTAATCAAAGCCCTTTACTTATTTGGTAACGTTAGAATGTAACATGGGAATCGTGTAGTAAGAGGTAGAACTTATTACATTTTGGTTACATATATGTGTCAGTTAGATGGGTAATGTACGTTAGGAGTGCACATGTAGTCGAGAGGTGAGAATTTCATGTGAGTGCACGTCCTAACATGTACTTTGCATTTAATGTTTTAATGATATTAAAAGACTTGCTGTTTTCAAAATGTTATCCACTTTCGGGCTCTGACCCATTTGCTTTCAAATCTATTTTTGTAAAAACCTTTTAGGTGCCCAGCCACAAGGACACCATGCATAGGATTCTCATTCAGGTGACGAGCTGTAGCTGTTTGTGGAAGTTACAGGACCTTGCTTGTAGACGCTTCTTCGATCTTGACTCGATATTTATCAGTTATCAGTTGTAGGGCATGTCGCCCATTTCTTTTAGGGACTTTGCATTTATTTCAGTTATTCAGACTTTTGGCATGTAATTATTCAGGATTCAGACTTGTAGTATTTTTCCTTTTGTTGGGATTGTTGCGAGGAGTTTTCCTCCGGATTTCTTATTATTATTGTTGGTTATTTCATTACTTCGTATGGTGAATGGATTATGTTGACTCTTCCATTATTCTTTTAATTGCATGTTAATCAGACTTAACTTAAAATTTGGCACTTACTTTTTAAATACTAGGTGGTTAGTAATTATTAAAATGTTTTCGACAGTGATGCTATTAACTGAACCAACTTGGCATTTTGAATTAATTTAATAAAGGAGTAGCTACCCGGTATTTAATTAGTCGGGGTGTCACAGGTGGTATCAGAGCATCAGGTTTTAGTGTCCTTTAGGATCTGACGGCTTATTATGTTTCCGCTGAGCTTTCTTTGATATAGAGCCCAATACTTTAGGACTGTTGTATTCTTTTGTATATGCTATGTTCTTCAGCTATTTTAAGTTTATAACTGCGAACTTATAAACTTCATTCTTATTTCAGATGCCTCCACGACGTGCACGAAGGGTTGGGATATAATCAAGTACGTCCATATCTCTCGCTATGTCGTATAAATTAACTATCAATATTTACTATTGACACTTAGTAAATTTGAATCATAATATTAATCACTATTTATATATCGATGAATATTTAATAATCACAATTATTATTTACGCTTAATAATCATAATTATTATTAAATCATATTAAATTACTCTCCTCGCGTAATTTAAATTAAAACTTATTTTCTATTTAATTACCTAATTAATTAAATTCTAAATACGTATAAATAAGGGATATTACAGTCGTCCGAGCAACTCAATATTGAGAAGACCTCATTTTGGAGTAGAGCCGAGCACATTTATTAATTCTTTTGCCACATGGAGCTTATTCCTATTTGGAGATATGTGGGTAGTATCAATAATTTTGAAATTGTAAGTGTAAATATAGTGCACTACTAATGCATGAAACAAACATACAAATTAAGAAATCTACTAAAGCATTTAAAATAATCACACACAACAGAAAAATAATTTTCATTAGAGCCTTCATTTCAATAGCTAAAGTATTCATTGAACTTGAGAGCACTACCCTAAACCCCTTTATCCAAATACATGATTGTCAAAAGTAAAAAAATATTTGAGAGATAATAAAATACACTAACACATTCAATATTTGAGAGGCAACACTCAATATAAGGAGATAATTTTTTTTACTATTCACATAATATGTTTTACCTTTTATGAATTCACTTTAAATGTCAATATTACATGGATATTTATAAGATCTCTAAAATGTATTTACCCAAATACATGTATCAATACATATAATGTAAACATATCCCATTTAGACTTCTATACACGAACCAACTAAATGCATGTATTGATCATATACATACGTGTCTACATTAATCTAGATAATACAAAATTAATAAATGGCATAATACAGTGTACATGTATTGTCCTGTGGGCGCGACAAATGTCGACGATGTGTTGAGTTGACAACTTTAAGTATATATATTATAATTTGAATATAAAATGGTTCAGAATCTTCGAGATTGTATTGTATTAAGTTTGAAACATATTCAAGTCTACTAGATAAATATTTTTATTTTGCCTAAGGGAATTATTAAGTAGTGGATCAAATTCTTAAGAATTTTGTTTGGTTTGGGGTGGATTTAAAAAATACTTGGCCAAAGTCTCCTAGGAAGACATTTGTTATCCTAAGGAAGAGAGGGTCTTGGGGTTAAAAGCCCTTTTATTTAGAACAAGGCTTGGTGTTTAAATATTTATGGGATTTAACCAGGAAGAAAGATAGTTTGTGGGCGAGACGGATCCATTCAGTTGTCATTAATAATGATATCTATGGACAAATGAAGTTGGGAACGAGTCCTCATGGACTTGGAAAAAGTTGTATAAGCTAAGGACTAATGTTAGGAAGATTATTAAATACCATATCGACAGAGGGGAGGATATTTATTTTGGACTCATAACTAGCACGAAATGGGTCATTTAATTGATCATTATGGGATGAGGGTTATCTATGATGTTCCTAGTAATAGTAAAGCTAAGACAGTTGATTATATTATTGAAGGTAGGTGAAATTTTCCTAATTTTATTGATTAAGCTAAAACCAAGTGGTCGCGTGAGGACATTGATGAGTGCATTATTTTTCATGAATTATGTCCAAATCTAGGCCTCGTTAGGCCCATTGTATCATAAATAATGACATTTTAGAGTCTTTTTCATAAAATAAAAGAAAAATGCAAGTTTGAATAAATTTAGAGTTAAATGCAATTTTAATAACTCCAGGGGGCGAAATCATAATTTTAAAAAATTTATTGGACTGAAAAAATAATTTTCAAATGTTTATCTAGGTAAAATAAAGTTCTCCCTGAAATTTGATTGAATTCAGAGTTAAAATGGAAAAGTTATGAATTTCGGGGTTTAAGATGCAAATGAGGGTAAATTAGTAATTTTCTAAATTTTATGGGGCTGAATTTTAATTAATATCAGTTATTTTATACTTTTACAGGTACCCTTGAATTTTGGTGAGGATTGAAGGTCAAAAGAAGATTATAGAAGTTTTGGGGTCCAAAGAATGAATTTGGGAAAGTGGTGAGGATAAGGGTTATATATTTATGGAGGTTGAATATTAGCAAAAGCATAGCTTGGTGTAGTGGTTAGTCACATGGAGTAAGAGGCTTTAGGTTGTGGGTTCGATTCTTTCCAAGGCCAATAATTCTTTTTAAAAGAGCATGCACCCAGTTAGCATCCACTTGTCAAACGTTCGCCACATCATCGGCACAGTCAACAATCCACCACCCGCCACGTCAGTAGTCAGTTGCCACATCATCAACCAATAGCCTGATCAACAACCACGTCATCATTGACCAGTCAATGCCACATCATCGATCCAACTCTATCAAAGCTAATCATTCTGGTCAAAACTTATTGAGATAAATTTGGATTTCAACTCCCACAAAAGTCTTAAGACTCCCCATTTTGTGAAACCACTAAAATTTGTGAAATATCTTATTTAAATTTATATGTGGATTTTTAAAAGTCCATTTTAAATCAATTCAATAGGTATTTTATACCCATCCAAATACTCCATCCATAAGCCTATAAATAGGACCCGTGGGTTCATTATGTTGACAGAGAGTTGTCGAGAGCGACTTTAGAATAATTGTTGGTAGTTTTAGTTTGAGTGCCTTATTTATATTTGAGGGCCAATAATTATTTTGTTGGAGGAATTTTGTCAAGAATATTTGTGACACACCATTTGTAAGTTTGTTTATTTAATGAAAATCAATATTCATTCTTGCAAATTTATTATGTCTACAATTATGCTCGCTTAATTTTCTTACTAGGACTAGGTGAAATTTATCACGTGTGATTAATATTGTGTGTTATTTAAATTCATTTTTTTTACCGATATGTTCTAAATACTAAAAAAAATCGGTATTCATTTAAAACGACACGAAAGTGCATTTTAAACCTTCGGCATTGTTTGAAAAAAAATCATTTTTTTAAGTATGAGTACTTTCTGATGGATTATACTTTTATTAAATTGATTGATAGCCCATGCTTAAAGACTATATTTTGAATTTTAAAAGTGAAATTTTTAAGGGAATAGGAATTTTAGGCGTCTAAATTTAGAGACGCTAAATTTTATTTTGAGCTTATAACGTGTTGTTTTTCTGAATTAAATACGACAAGAGTCGGTTTAATTTGAGTTATAAAATCGAGAATGGTGAATTTAAATTATTGAATAGTGTTAGTTAATCCTGATAAACGGATCCAACGTCCTAGTTTTCACGCTCATTTAATTATATCTCTCGTAGTTATATTTTTTTTTGTGTGTGTTTGCTGAATTTAATCGTAAATCTCATCTCCAAACCAATTTCGTCTAGTTGGACAGTCACAATTATTTTTAATGAAAAAATTGATAAATCTCTGTGGGTTCGACCCGTACTTACACTCGCTATTCTATAATATCCCGTGCACTTGCGGTATTTCATAAATTTGACAAGAGACATTGTCCTTATTTGGTTTCCCACCACAATACAAAAAATCTAAACTATGACTACACTCTTCATGGGAGTATAGAGTCTAGTCAATGTATCGAATCCATGGGGAATGAGTGCTAAACTTTAATTGATTTATTATTTCTCAAATAAAGTGTAAAAGATGACATTTTAACAGAATATTAATATAGACATGTATTGAAACTAAGATTAATAAAATCAAGTAAAAACTATAGATTTAAAATAATATCCATTACCTCAAATTAATTAGTATAAATGGTTACATGGGAAAAGAAGTGTTTCAAGATTAAATCTAATTTCGATAATTAATAAAATTTAGAGTTATTACCCACTAAATTCTCAAATCTTAATTGATTTAGGAGTCAACAAATATCCTTAAGATTATACATGTAAGGTCGTAAATACGGGGCATACATGATATACAACGTTAAATCTCCTAAGCATAAATTCAAGAACAACCTAACCCATTAAAACTAGTCTAATCCATCATCAAAGAAAAGCAACTAAATTAATACAAGGTGATTTCAATCAATATCAACCTAAACTATCACACAATCCTCGTTACTTATCCTATATCTAGAGAATATTTTCTAGGTTAAGGTCATTCTGATTGCTTCACTTTATGAAAATTCACTTGTTCTATTCACGATTGAGCGAAAACATATATATATATATATAATATGGGACAATGGTGTTATGAATAGTAACTCATGTATGATAAGACATGCATGATAAACATGCATGGCATTTTATGTGTTGCATGCTTGCATGCATACACATGCATGTATGCATGCATACATACATACATACATTATTATTTTTTTATTTTTTTATTAAAATATTTAAAAAAAATAATATTTTTTTAAATATTTTTAAAAAAAAGTATTTTTTTATTTTTTTTTAAAGTTTTTTTTTTTCTAAAAAATGACGGGTTGTCATGTGCTGGATTTTATCACGGGGACAAATTTATCACCGTGCCCTCGGGCACGGGCATCCGCTAGTATATCTATATAATAAAGTATAAAACTTATGTATGTCATAAGCTTAAAAGATGATGTCATCAAAATGAATTTTGTTTACACTTCCTATTTTGCCCTTGAAATTTTTGAATTCCCACTCTTTTTACACACTCTATTTTATTTGACCCTTTCTTCAAAATTCAAACACAAGGTTATTAAGGTATTTTCTTCAATATTGCCCACTTGCTCTCTCAAACCCTATTAGGATACCTCATCTCATTCTCCAACCCCCACATCCGCATATCCTAGAGAGAGAAAAGAGGGAAAACACTCCATCTTTTTCTTCTCATCTTTTTATATACTCAAGTCTTAAACTCATGTCTCTGTATTGAATCATGTATTTATCTCTCTCATATCCGTCTAATATCTCTAATTTGTGTTGGCTTAATGGTGACTTTTTATCACTCTCATATCCGTCTTCAAGCTCACACCTTTCTAGGGTTTCTTTATTTTTTCAGTCTAATCTGCGAAAATGGTTCTTCTAAACGATGTTGATTTGCTTAACCCACCAGCTGATATTGAGAAGATCCAGGGTTGTTTCAACATAACAACTGTGTTCAGCCATTCGCAGTCTGTTGTGGTATGCAGTAACTGCTAGACGGTGTTGTGCCAACCGACTGGTGGCCGTGCCCGATTTACGAAGGACTGCCCTTTTCGGAGAAAGGGAGACTAAACGGCTGATGACGACGAGAATGGTGATGTTCTCTTTTGCCTTTTTTGCTAAAAAATATTAGTTGAGTTTGTTTTGGCTGGTTGCGAACGAAAACTGAGGCGATTTTGTCTTCATCTTTTAATCTGGGTTTAAGTTTATTTTGTAATCGGATCTGTGGTGACAGTTGTTATGCGGCGGTTATGTTACAGTTTTGCTGGTTCTTTTCTTTTTCTTTAAATCAGATATGTGGGGTTTGTGGTGAATAAATTGTTTGACTAAACATGTTAACCGGATCTGTCTTCTTTTGAAGGTAACCCTCATCTCCTCTTTCAATTTCGGTCACTCATTTTGATATTGTAATTATCTGGTCTTTGATGTTTATTTGCAGGTATGCAAGGGTTTGAGTTGGAATTAAAAAGCTATGGTTTGAGCTGGGAACATTCATATCTCATTTTCATTTCTTATTAGATTGAAGCTTCATAAACCATAAAGCTAACTTTTTACATTTTTTTTTGTTTTCTCCAGCCCTCTCTCTTTGATTTCATTTTTGTAATTTCAATTTTTTTGCATGTTTGGGCATTTTTTTCGACTTACGTTATATCTGCATTTTTTGGTCTTTCAACAGGTGGGTCTCCTCTTTACTGCTAGCATTAAACTTCTGAACAGATTGTGATCCCTACTTTTGAGTTTTTTTTATTGTGGTATTTATTTCTTCCGATTCTTAATTCCATTGATCAATCGATGCAGTTCATTTGTAACGCAGTTTACACGGATTTTCCTTGATTTATGTGTAGCGTGTTTTGTTCGTAACATAGTTTATTTTAGGTTTGTAAATTATGAGGAATTCTGATTCTATGGCCAGGTTTATGTGTCAACATTGGTTTTGATTTGAATCATTGTTTTTTTTTGCAGATATGAATTGAATGGTTTTGAATAATTTTTTTGTCCAGATTGTATGTCCCAATTTTTTCTTTTGCTTGCTTGATCATGTACTTTGGAGGCCTTGGGGCACAAGGCTCGATATAAAAGTTTGACATAATTTTTTTAGCAAGAGTACCGAATTTCATTATTATTTTTTATACAAAAAATAAACTTTTAAATAACTGATTCTTAAAAATTGTATTAGGATAATTTGATTATTTACACCCAAAGATACTTCAAAACTGTTAAAAATCAATTGTTCATTTTTTTGCCTAACAAACTCTCCGCAGACAACAATTATTAATACCAAGGTTCTAAAAAATTCGGGGCGTGATCGAGGCGTGGAGGTCAAGCCTTAAGCCTTAGAAGCTTAGGCGACTTTAGGCGTAAAAAAGGGTGAAAAGGCGTTTAAGCATTTTTTTTAATATATTTTAATATTTTTTTACTAAGATGAGGCTATTGAAAATACTAAAATGGTATATACCTTAAAAATATATTTAAATATTTGTAAGTTAAAATACTATTTTTTTAAATACTAAAAAAAACAAAATAACTCTCTTTTTTTCACCCCTTCTAAAAAAATTACGTTTTTTCATGCTTTATCCCAAAAAAATGCACGTTTTTTTACGCATTACCCCAAAAAATGTTGATCATCGTTGACTACGCCTAGGACCAAAACTTGGCGTATCTAAAATGCCTCGCACCTTGGCTCCGTCTAGGGGCGTTTTTTAGAACACTGATTAATACACTTATTGAATGTTACAAATACCTATTTTAAGTATGTTTTTTTTTGCCTCAAACATAGTAACTAATATTTTTTTTGTCCAACACCCATAATAATTAATACACATATTTAATGTTACAAAAACCTATTGTAAATTTGTTCATGTACTTCAATTTACAGCCCTTATCACCTTCTACCATCATTTTACTGTTGTTTTTAGTATAATAGTTGATGTTTTTCGCCTAGAAGCATGATTATACATTATTAATACCTATGAGTTCACTTTATTAATTTTATTTGTAAATTAGCGTATTTCTGTAATTCTAGAATTAACATAATTGGTTTTTTAAATGAGTTTGTGGCCCAGCTAATTAATATAATTGGTTTTTATTTGTAAATTAGTGTTCATACATTCGTTGTTCGAGTATTTTTTTTATTTCTGAAATAATGTGGATAGTCATATAAATAAAGAAAAATTACCCACGTTTTTTAAATTGTTTACACGTTTTTGTTGTAAAGAAAAATTTTATGACTTAAATTGTCTACATATTCATTACATTGAAAATTTTCTTCGTGCCTTTAGGCGCGTACTTTGAATTCTTTTCTGTCGTTTTGCGATTATCAGCGTGCCTTCAGGCACGGGCATACCCTAGTCATAAGCATACCCTAGGCACGGGCATACCCTAGGCATACCCTAGTCATACCCTAGTCATATATATACTAGGGTATGCCCGTGCCTGAAGGCACGCTGATAATCGCAAAACGACAGAAAAGAATTCAAAGTACGCGCCTAAAGGCACGAAGAAAATTTTCAATGTAATGAATATGTAGACAATTTAAGTCATAAAATTTTTCTTTACAACAAAAACGTGTAAACAATTTAAAAAACGTGGGTAATTTTTCTTTATTTATATGACTATCCACATTATTTCAGAAATAAAAAAAATACTCGAACAACGAATGTATGAACACTAATTTACAAATAAAAACCAATTATGTTAATTAGCTGGGCCACAAACTCATTTAAAAAACCAATTATGTTAATTCTAGAATTACAGAAATACGCTAATTTACAAATAAAATTAATAAAGTGAACTCATAGGTATTAATAATGTATAATCATGCTTCTAGGCGAAAAACATCAACTATTATACTAAAAACAACAGTAAAATGATGGTAGAAGGTGATAAGGGCTGTAAATTGAAGTACATGAACAAATTTACAATAGGTTTTTGTAACATTAAATATGTGTATTAATTATTATGGGTGTTGGACAAAAAAAATATTAGTTACTATGTTTGAGGCAAAAAAAAAACATACTTAAAATAGGTATTTGTAACATTCAATAAGTGTATTAATCAGTGTTCTAAAAAACGCCCCTAGACGGAGCCAAGGTGCGAGGCATTTTAGATACGCCAAGTTTTGATCCTAGGCGTAGTCAACGATGATCAACATTTTTTGGGGTAATGCGTAAAAAAACGTGCATTTTTTTGGGATAAAGCATGAAAAAACGTAATTTTTTTAGAAGGGGTGAAAAAAAGAGAGTTATTTTGTTTTTTTTAGTATTTAAAAAAATAGTATTTTAACTTACAAATATTTAAATATATTTTTAAGGTATATACCATTTTAGTATTTTCAATAGCCTCATCTTAGTAAAAAAATATTAAAATATATTAAAAAATGCTTAAATGCCTTTTCACCCTTTTTTACGCCTAAAGCCGCCTAAGCTTCTAAGGCTTAAGGCTTGACCTCCACGCCTCGATCACGCCCCGAATTTTTTAGAACCTTGGTATTAATAATTGTTGTCTGCGGAGAGTTTGTTAGGCAAAAAAATGAACAATTGATTTTTAACAGTTTTGAAGTATCTTTGGGTGTAAATAATCAAATTATCCTAATACAATTTTTAAGAATCAGTTATTTAAAAGTTTATTTTTTGTATAAAAAATAATAATGAAATTCGGTACTCTTGCTAAAAAAATTATGTCAAACTTTTATATCGAGCCTTGTGCCCCAAGGCCTCCAAAGTACATGATCAATCAAGCAAAAGAAAAAATTGGGACATACAATCTGGACAAAAAAATTATTCAAAACCATTCAATTCATATCTGCAAAAAAAAACAATGATTCAAATCAAAACCAATGCTGACACATAAACCTGGCCATAGAATCAGAATTCCTCATAATTTACAAACCTAAAATAAACTATGTTACGAACAAAACACGCTACACATAAATCAAGGAAAATCCGTGTAAACTGCGTTACAAATGAACTGCATCGATTGATCAATGGAATTAAGAATTGGAAGAAATAAATACCACAATAAAAAAAACTCAAAAGTAGGGATCACAATCTGTTCAGAAGTTTAATGCTAGCAGTAAAGAGGAGACCCACCTGTTGAAAGACCAAAAAATGCAGATATAACGTAAGTCGAAAAAAATGCCCAAACATGCAAACAAATTGAAATTACAAAAATGAAATCAAAGAGAGAGGGCTGGAGAAAAGAAAAAAAAATGTAAAAAGTTAGCTTTATGGTTTATGAAGCTTCAATCTAATAAGAAATGAAAATGAGATATGAATGTTCCCAGCTCAAACCATAGCTTTTTAATTCCAACTCAAACCCTTGCATACCTGCAAATAAACATCAAAGACCAGATAATTACAATATCAAAATGAGTGACCGAAATTGAAAGAGGAGATGAGGGTTACCTTCAAAAGAAGACAGATCCGGTTAACATGTTTAGTCAAACAATTTATTCACCACAAACCCCACATATCTGATTTAAAGAAAAAGAAAAGAACCAGCAAAACTGTAACATAACCGCCGCATAACAACTGTCACCACAGATCCGATTACAAAATAAACTTAAACCCAGATTAAAAGATGAAGACAAAATCGCCTCAGTTTTCGTTCGCAACCAGCCAAAACAAACTCAACTAATATTTTTTAGCAAAAAAGGCAAAAGAGAACATCACCATTCTCGTCGTCATCAGCCGTTTAGTCTCCCTTTCTCCGAAAAGGGCAGTCCTTCGTAAATCGGGCACGGCCACCAGTCGGTTGGCACAACACCGTCTAGCAGTTACTGCATACCACAACAGACTGCGAATGGTTGAACACAGTTGTTATGTTGAAACAACCCTGGATCTTCTCAATATCAGCTGGTGGGTTAAGCAAATCAACATCGTTTAGAAGAACCATTTTCGCAGATTAGACTGAAAAAATAAAGAAACCCTAGAAAGGTGTGAGCTTGAAGACGGATATGAGAGTGATAAAAAGTCACCACAAAGCCAACACAAATTAGAGATATTAGACGGATATGAGAGAGATAAATACATGATTCAATACAGAGACATGAGTTTAAGACTTGAGTATATAAAAAGATGAGAAGAAAAAGATGGAGTGTTTTCCCTCTTTTCTCTCTCTAGGATATGCGGATGTGGGGGTTGGAGAATGAGATGAGTTATCCTAATAGGGTTTGAGAGAGCAAGTGGGCAATATTGAAGAAAATACCTTAATAACCTTGTGTTTGAATTTTGAAGAAAGGGTCAAATAAAATAGAGTGTGTAAAAAGAGTGGGAATTCAAAAATTTCAAGGGCAAAATAGGAAGTGTAAACAAAATTCATTTTGATGACATCATCTTTTAAGCTTATGACATACATAAGTTTTATACTTTATTATATATATATATATATATACTTGATCTAATTTTTTTGGGGAGTTGAGAGTTTTTTTTATCAAATCCAATTAGCATTAAGGCTCTCGAAGGCGTAAAGTATGTGTTGTAAGTCTACTGTCGCGTCCTTTATAATTTCATACATAGCGAATTTGTGTGGCTAGGTCGTATGAGGATTTTTTTTCATAGTTGATTTTTCTCGTACATCGGGAATTGTGGTTGATTTACTTATTTTATCCTGCACTCACCCAGATGCATGTTTAGGTTAAGATAAAATTGATTAATCTGTTTAACCACAATTTATTTAAAAATTGGTGCAACAATTTACATTAGGTTAAATTATTTGTGTTTAATATCTAATTTTAAAAAATTAAAAATTTTCTTTTGTTTAGATCATTTGGTATATATCCACATTTTCAAATTGATATAAAAGCTAGAAAACTACGTTATTATATTAGATTCCTATTTAGGCTCGAAATTTAGCGTTTCTTATATGGAGGGTCAATCGTTTTCTAGAGCACCTTTGTTTGATGGGTCTAACTATACGAACTAGGAAACGCATATGAAATTAACATTGAAGTATTTAGATGAGCTGGTATTGAAAGTGGGAGTTAAGTGTTGGTCCCCACTTACATCCTTAGTGGGTGATTATAGAATTCCCAAACCCGTTGAAACCTAGAGTGAGGATGAGCTTAAACTTTCCAACTATAATTCACGTGGCCTGGATGCTTTGTTTTGTACGCTCATACCGAAGGAGTTGCGTTGTATTATGAGATGTAAAACATCTAAAAATGATTTGGGACATACTCCAACTCACCCATGAGGGTACTAGTGCTGTTAAGGCTTCCAAACTATAAACCCTCACTACTCAGTTTGAAACCATTAGGATGGAGGAGAGTGAAACCTTTGATGAGTTCTACGCTAGACTGTTAAATTTTGTGACCTCGTTACTTAACTTAGGAGAGAGAATATACTAAACCCGTGTAGTCAAGAAAATCTTAAGGTCCTTAGCTGAAAGATTTAATTCAAAAGTGACAGTTTTGAATTCCTTGGATACTTTGGACTCTAGAAAACTCTAAGATCTTATAGATAACCTTGAAACTTATGAGCTCGGCATATTTTCCTTCAAAATGATAAAGAAAGACAGTGGCATTTTTTTTAAAGCCCGAAAGTAGTAAACACGTGTTTTAGATGATAAGTTTAACATTGATTCTGATGATATGGCTGTATTTATAAAAAAAAATCAAGAAATTTCTCAAGTTTGAGAAAATAACTTTAACAAGGCTATAAAATCACCTAAAATTGAAATAATAATTTTAAGAGGGATGAGTCGAATATGTAAGGACATGATTTTATAAATGTCCGTTGGAATTTAGGAAGTTTTTTGTGTGTCCTAGATTACAGTTAGTATGTCTAATACCGCTACATTCGGCACGTCAACACGTCCATCCATAAAGACCTCGATCTGAATCCAAAGTTATTACACTCCCACTATCTTCATATGTGCGTAGTGCATCGTGACCGAGCATCGTGCAATGTGCGTCTTCAACATTCAACATTCTCGTTACTCCACTCACATTAATGGTAAAATAATTAATTTGGAGTTTTTAATGATTACATAATTATTTGAGAATTTTTAGAAAGTATTTTTTAAGGTTTCAAAATGTTTTCCTTCGCAGGAAGAATTTTTTCTAAGTGTAGAGGCGAGAAAATTTTGACGCTGACGTCGTTCGAGTGACAGCGCACTGTTGTTCAAGCGACAGCACACTGTCATTCAAGCGACATGCAACTATCGCGCGAATTCACTCAAGAAATTGACCTCTTCGTTTGAGCGATCCGTCGCCTCGATTTTCATATAAATAACAGTGTTCTATATACACATTTCTCAAGTCTTTGAACCTCGATTTTCTGCAGAACTGCTGCATATTTCAAACCTTATTTTTCAAGGTTTTCAAACCTTTTTTATCCACAAATCCTTCCCAAATACATATGTGAATCTTTATAAACTCAAGATTGATTGTTCTACTCATCTAGAGTATTCTTGTGGAGAAGAAGGTTATTCTCCATTGCTGACTTGGAGCTCTTCTGGGATCTCTTACTGATGATAACGAACCGACGCCTGCGGGTATTCGCGTGTCACTGTATTTCTCTGTAATTGTAAGTATTACGAATTATAGTAAAATAAAAATGGTTTTGTCCCTTTAGAGGATTTTTCCTCATATTTTGATTGCTTTGCATGCTTGAATTTATTTAATTCGTCAATCACATTTATTTGCAAGAGTTAGGGTTTTTGAGATTAAAAATTGGAATTTAATTAAACAAGTTTAATCATTTATTTCTGGCGCACTCTCAAATTGGTATCAGAGCCTATAACAAAATTGTACCGTGTAATTTTTTCCGCAAAATTTTTTTGGATAAAAATTGATTTTTCAAAAAAGCGCAATTTCAATGGAAAACTTGTATAATCGAGTGCCAATTTTTAATGGGTCAAATTATGCATATTGGAAAGTACGTATGAAATCTCACTTAAAGGCCACTGTAGAACGTGTTTGGGTTATATGTGAAAGATGGTGGACGCCTCCCATTGTCACTGTAGATAACGTAACAACTTTAAAACCTGTGACTACATGGACTGAGGATGAATTTAAATGGAGCACATATAACTCACGTGGGCTTAGTGCAATTTTTGAAAACATCACCATCGACAAGTTCCTATGCATCATGACATGTACCACGTCAAAAGAAGTATGGAATATTTTACAACTTACCATAAAGGCACTAATGCAGTAAAAGAATCAAAATTTCACAATTTAACTACACAATTTGAGACAATCACCATGCTTGAATCTGAGTGTTTTGATGAATTCTATACATGCTTATATGATATTATAAACACTAGTTTCAATTTAGGTAAACACATTCCTCATGCTAGAGTAGTTAAAAACATTTTGAGATCACTACTTAATCATTTTATCTCTAAAGTCACTGTGCTAAATTCTTTAGGAAATTTGAGTCGTCTAAAATTAGAAGAATTGGTAGGAGACCCCCAGGCTTATGAAATTGGCATGTTCCCTAATATGATAAAATCAAAAGATAAGGGGGTAGCACTTAAATCCCAGGCTAGGAAGAGTGAGGGGTCAATAAGAAAGAGTGGTGAGTCATCTAGGAGAAGAGATGAAGAGTTGTCTAATTCGGAGTTTGATTTTGAATTAAACGATTTGGCTTTGTTTGCTAAAAATTTCAAGAAATTTCTCAAATTAAAGAAAAATGCCAATTTCAAAGATAAAAAGAATTTTGAGCAAAATGAATTTGAAAAGAAAAATAATAAAAAGGATACGCATTAGAAAGACGAGCATAGATGTTATGAGTGTGACGGTAGAGGTCATAAGGCATTTGAGTGTCCTACTAGGTTGAAGCATCAAGGCAAATGCAACGCTGATTTAAATGCCTCCCTGAGTGACGATAGTGAGGTCAAGTCGGTGGATTCTGGAGACGAGTCACCGCATGAATGTAACTTCATCTCATTCATAGCTAGTCATGTGAGTACTGACACTGTACCTCACGATGATGAGGATGCTACTTCACCGGGACACCTTGACAGTGTAAGCGATGTGAGTGAGAGGGAGGATGCTGGAAGTGAGAGCGAGAGTGATTTATGATGCGCATACGCTGATTTATATATTGATTCTTTTAAAACTAAAAATCATAACAAAGCGTTATCACTTAGGATAGTTTCCTTAGAGAAATATATGGGAGAGATGAGAGAAAGAGAGTCCTCCATTAGCACTGCCTTGAGAGAGAGAGAGAGAGAGAGAAAGAGATAGAGAGATTTTGCGTAGAGAGTCAGTTTATAGAGAGAGGGAGAGAGAGAGAGAGAGAGAGAGAGAGTAGTTTAGAGAACGAGAAAGGGGACTTGACCATTCCACCCTGAACACTCGAAAGAAACTTGAAGCCCTTGTAGCCCAACTCACTCATGACCTTGAGAGAGCCCGGGAGGTTAAGGTAAAGATAGAGAACAAATCTGGAAAGATGGGAAAGATGCTCCTCGCCCCTACTTTAGGGGTTGGAGAAAGGCATGTAATAGGTTTGATGGTACTTCCACATCTCATGTGATATCGAAACCAATTTCTGAGGTTACTAAGAATCCATATGGCCATCAATTAAAACTCTGGAGAAGAGTTCGACCAAGAAAAGCAAACCAGGTTCGGCCTAAGACTATGTATTTTAGTACCTATTACAAAAGAAAAGGCCACCTTAAGGAGTTTTGCTATAGTTTGGGTCGGATATGACATGCATTTGCTCTACCACGTGCCACTAGCGATTTTTCGAGTCTTAGAGAGAAGTTTGAGTTTCTAGTCGCCACATCTCAGAGTTTAATGGAAGATTTCCAACAAATTTCTTCGTCGTTTGTGAATACTTTCAGATTCCTGACTAGAACCAACAATGACAAGGGCAAGCAGAAGATTACCTCAACTTGGGTGCCTAAACACAATGCAAAAGCCCTTATTATTCATGTTTCTCTTAAAGCACATAATACCTCTGAGTGGTACTTTGATAGTGGGTGCTCCAGACATATGACTAGTGACGTTTTATTTTTTTACCTACCTAGAGGATCGTAAGGAAGGTAAAGTCACGTTTAGAGATGGGAGCAAATCTAAAATAGTAGGACAATGTATTGTAGATATACCAGGATTTCCTAAGCTAGAGGATGTTTTGTACTTCAAAAGTTTAAAAGCGAACCTTCTCAGCATTAGCCAACTGTGCGACATTGACTTTATAATAAAGTTTGATCGGAACGAGTGCAATGTTTATGATCAAGACGATAAACTTTTATTACAAGGGGTGAAAACTGAAGATAATTGCTATAGGATTGTGCTAAAGTACTCATTTGTCTGCAACAGTGCCACGATCACTCCTATGGATTTGTGGCATTAATGTCTAGGTCATGTGAGTTTTAGAGATTTGGAAAGATTAGATAAAAAGGATCTAGTACATGGATTTCCATCACTTGGAAAGTCAACTTTCGCAGTTTGTGGACCCTGTCAGTTGGAAAAGCAAGTCCTTAGCCCCTATAGGAAGTTGAATTCCATTACCACTTCACTATTGCTTGAGTTGATACACATGTCTCTTATGGGTACTACTCGTATTGAGAGTTTTGGTGGTAAGAGGTATATCTTCGTGATGGTAGATAATTTATCTCGTTACTTGATTGTAGGCTTTCTGAGAGAGAAATCCGATGCTATGGAATTTCTCATGATCAAGTGTCGTGTCCTGTAAAATTAACACGAAGTCACTATCAATAGAATACAGAGTGACAACGGCAGTGAGTTTAAGAAAGCTAAAGTAGATCTTTACTGTGATAGCCTCAGGATCAAATATAAATTTTCGACCCGTGAAGACTCCTTAGGAAAATGAGATTATTGAGAGGAAGAATCAAACTATTCAAGAGATGGCTAAATCTATGCTTCTAGGTCGTAGAGTTGTTGGAGATTTTAGGTAGAGGCAGTGTCTACCGTATGCCATATAGTGAATAAGGTTTACCTTGGTCCACACACACTTAAGACGACCTATAAATTATGGACTGGAAAGAAGCCCAACCTTTCATATTTCCATGTCTTTGAGAGCTAATTCTACATCCTGCGGGATAGAGAGCAATTGGGAAAGTTCGACTCTCGGAGCGATGAGGGAATATTATTAGGGTATTCATCGACTAGTAGAGCATATCAAGTTTTTAACCTGAGTAGCTCAAAGGTTATGGAGTCAATAAACATCACCGTGCAAGATGACAAACCACCGACGTTTGTTGATTCTAACTTTTTATGTGAAGAGGGTGAACTTCCTACTAATGATGCCATTGTGCCTCTCACACCCAGGGTGGACCCTATTACTGACTTAAGGGACACACCTTCTTGGGTTCGTAAAAGTCATGATCCTACTGCTATTCTAGAAGATCCCCCTAGGGATCAAGACTCTTGCTCAGCTGGAGAACGTGGTTAGCTTTGTTTGTTATATGTCTGAACTCGAGACCAATAACATCAAGGAAGCACTCAAGGATGAACACTGGATATCTGCTATGCAGGATGAGTTTCGTCAGTTGAGAAAGAATAATGTCTGGGAACTTGTCTCCCTACTTAGTGAGAAAAATGTGATAGGTACCAAATGGATCTACAAGAACAAGATGGATGATAATGGTACCATTATCCGAAATAAGGCTAGGTTGATAGCTCAAGGCTACAAACAGATTGAGGGTGTAGACTTTGACGAGACATTTTCTCCTGTTGTGAGACTTAAGTCTGTCCGCTTACTACTCGCCATCGCATGTCATCTACACTTCAAGTTATACCAAATGGATATCAAGAGTGCCTTTCTGAATGTCATTCTACAGAAGGAAGTTTACGTGGAAGAACTAAAAGGGTTTGAAGACCCTCAACACCCTGATTATGTCTATTTTCTGAGAAAAGATCTGTATGGTTTGAAGAAAGCACCCCGTGATTGGTACGAGCGACTTACTTCCTATCTCTTAGCCTATGGCTTCATGAGAGGGAGAGTTAATAAAATGTTATTTGTTAGGAGAGGAGACGATGCTATTTTGGTTGCCCAAGTCTATATAGACGATATAGTCTTTAGATCCACGTACTTTAAACATGCTCACGACTTTGAGGAGGAGATAAATAGTGGGTTTGAGATGATCATAGTTGGTGAGCTTAATTTCTTCCTTGTTCTCCAGGTTTGTCAGCTAGAGGTTGGGATGTTCATCTCCCAATCTAACTATGCTATAGACCTTGTGAAGAAATTTGGTTTAGAATCTGCTAAGCATGCTCGTACCCCAATGAGTACCTCAATAAAGCTTAGCAAGGATACTTTAGGCAAGGACGTAGAACAAACCTTGTATCAGAGTATGATAGGTAGTCTTTTCTACTTGACTATCAATCGTCCCGACATCGCCTATAGTGTCAGAGTCTGTGCTCAATATTAAGCATCCCCAAAAGAGTCGTAATTATTCGCTCTTAAACGTATTATCAAATATGTGAGTGGGAGTCTCTCATTTGTCATTTGGTATTCCTTTGATACCGATGACCTTTTATCCGTCTATTCAGATGTCGATTGGGCTGGGGATGCAGATGGATGTAGGATCATTTCTAGTGGGTCTTTCTTCTTTGTTCTGATCTTGTCTTTAGGTTGAGCAAGAAGAAAAACTCCATATCTTTGTCCATTGTGGAGGCTGAGTACATAGCCGTCGGGAGTTTTTGCACGCAATTTCTGTGGATGAAGTAAATGTTGAAGGGTTATGGGATATCATAGGAAACCATGACTATTTCCTGTAATAACACGAGCGCAATATACATATCCCATAATCCAGTCCAACATTTGTGCATAAAGAGCATTAGGATACACGAACACTTTATCCGTGAGCTTGTAGAAGAGAAGGTTGTATCCTTGAGTTTTGTATCTATCCACCTCCAGTTAGCCGATATTTTCACGAAGACTTTAGACGCCCTTAGATTCGAGAGTCTTAGGAAGTCTTTAGGAATTTTCACAATTGACTGAGGGGTGGTTACCGTGTCTAGAGTAGGATGCATTTTTCATGTTCATATCATATTATTCCTATCTTTGGATTGTATCATTTGTATCATTACTTGTTTTTGGTTTTTATTTTTTTTCTTTTTAGAAAAATACAAAAATATTTTCTATTTTTTTGAAAAATTAAAAAATACAAAAAAAAATTATTTTTGATAAATTTTTGAAAAGTCAAAAAGATTTTCTTTATATAATTTTTTTTAAAAAACACAAAAAGTGTGTTGTATTTTGTTTGCACCTTTTATGGATGAATATTTAAGATAACTATAGTCACAACTTCATTCCATATTTCACGTGACTATTTTATAGTGATTTGAGTTGCTACATCATTTCATCCATGTGCTTTACATTGTTTGGAGTCATTGAGATGTGGTTAATGATATCTTCTACAATTTTGGCTCCTTATCTCCTTTATTGCACATGTACACGATATTATTTGATTATTGTATTTGTCTATCACATATGGGCTTGAGTGTTTTCATCTCATTTCTGTCTATACAACGAACCAAATGTGATAAAACTTGACAAGAAAGTAGTGCATGTAAAAACCATTGCAGTGAGTTTGTGTGAATTTGAAAAATGGAAAAGGGTTGCGAAAGGTACGCATTTATCCTTTGAGACTAAGCCACCGTTTAAATCGGACCTAAATAAAAATTTGGCAAAAACAGAAGCCAAGGTCCAAAGAGGTTGACAAGGGCCCAAAAACATTTAAAGGCAATAAAAATGAATATATGCCAAAAATGAGCCAATAGGTTTTAGTTTCATCACCTCAAAAGAAAAATAAAAAGCATTATTATTTATTGAGGGAGTTTGGATGGAATATGAAACGGGTTTGCACGTCCTTGAAAGTCATGAAAAAGAGTTACATAGTTTTGGACGTGGTTGGTGTGGAAATCACTTTGAGCTTTGATTTGTTGATTTGATTGAGTCAATTTCTTATAATTCCACCATTTTTACACCTAAGGAAGATGTTGAGTTCATTCGTTAGGAATATTCGAAATTCATCGTGCACATATGTTATGGTTGTATGTATTGATTTTCCTGTCAAATTTGTTCACACCCCCTACATTTTCGCTATCATCGACTTGGTTATTTTTGTGTTCTTTCATGGTGTGATTTTTTGTTGTATTTTTTGTGATTTTTTTTTAAAATTCAAAAAGAGAAAGTTTGTTTACCTTGTGACATTATCCATTTTCATTTCTTTGTGTTCTTCATATTTTTTTATTTGGGGACATCATAAAAAGGGGGAGAGCAAATTATGGGGGAGAATTTCTGTTTATTTTAATAATGATTTGCTTAAGCTTAATTGATATTTATTTTTTCTTATCATTATATTTCAAACTGTTGCACATCACAGGTAATGTTTCTTGTCTCATCTGTGTAGGTACAAAATTGAGGAATATATTTGCACACCCTGATGATGACAAAGAAAGTGAGAAAAGTTGAAGATTTGAAGATGTTGAAGTCCGTGAAGACATGTCATTTAGTATTTTCAGTTTTTGGGTTAAAGGGGATATTAAATTGTATGTCATTTGTTTTGAGTTTGGGTAGTGTAATATGGATAATTTTTATGTATGAACCGGCATAGACATAGGGAGAGATTTGTAAGGACATAATTTTATAAATGTTCGTTTAGAATCTAGGAAGTTTTCTCCGTGTCCTATATCACAGTTAATATGTTTGATACCGCTACATTCAGCACGTCAACACGTTCATCTATGATGGCCTCAATTTGAATCTGAAGTTATTACGCTCCCACTATCTTTATACGTGTGTAGTGCATCTTGACCGAGCATCGTGCAATGTGCATCTTCAACATTCAACATTCCCACTACTCCACTCACATTAATGGTAAATAATTAATTTGGAGTTTTTAATGATTAGATAATTATTTGGGAATTTTTAGAAAATATCAGTGTTCTAAAAGGCGCGCCTAGGCTCTGCCTAAGTGCTCCTAGACTTGAGGCTTGGGAGAAACGCCCTGCCTTAAGCTTTTTACGCTTTATTCTTGGTAAAATGCTTAAGGCACACTTTTTTTTAAAATAGTGAAACGATATTGCCTTTTAAAGATTTTGTTTTTAAAATTGAACCAATATCTCATTCAAAACAATCAAAAGACAAATTTATCCCAAACCTCTCTCCCTCTCCTCCAAAAAAATGTGTGTTTTTCCTTTTTTCTTTCTTAGTATTTAAAAAAAATAGTATTTTAGTTTGCATATATCCAGACATATTTTAAGGTATGTACCATTTTAGTATTTTTAATAGCCTTATTATTGTTAAAACTATTAAAATATATTAAAAAAAGACCTAAAAGCCTTTTCACGCCTAAGGCCCACCTAGGCTTCTAAAGCTTAAGGCTTGGCCTCTACGCCTCGGTCACGCCCCGCATTATTTAGAACCTTGGAAAATATTTTTTAAGCTTTCAAAATGTTTTCCTTTCGCAGAAAGAATTTTTTCTAAGTGTAGAGGCGGGAAAATTTTGACGCTAATGTCGTTCTAGTGACAATGCACTATCGTTTAAGCGATATGCAGTTGTCCCGCGAAGTCTCTCAAGCGACTGACCTCTTCGTTCGAGCGACAACCCTTTGTCGTTTGAGCAACGCGCCACCTCGATTTTCGTATAAATTGTAGTGTTCTGTATACACATTTCTCAAGTCTTTGAACCTCCATTTTCTACAGAACTACTACATATTTCAGACTTTATTTTTCAAGGTTTTCAAACCCTTTTATTCCAAAAATCCTTCCCAAATACATATGTGAATCTTTATAAACCCTAGATTGATTGTTCTACTCATATGGAGTATTCTTGGGGAGAAGAAGGTTGTTCTCCATTGCTGACTTGGAGCTCTTGCGGGATATCTTACTGACAACAATGAACCGATGCCTGCGGGTATTCGTGTACCATTATTTTTCTCTGTAATGGTAAGTACTACAAATTATAGTGAAATAAAAATGGTTTTTTTCTTTTTGGGGGATTTTTCCTCATTTTTTTATTGCTTTGCATGCTTGAATTTATTTAATTCGCCAATCACAATTATTTGCAAGAGTTCGGGTTTTTGAGATAAAAAAATTAGAATTTAATTAAACAAGTTTAATCATTGATTGCTGGTGCACTCTCAGAATAGATTCTTTTGGTATGAGGGTTAGGGATATAGGGAAGCTGAATGTCCCACTAAACTAAAGAAGGATGGCAAAAAATCAAAGGTGTACAATGCCACCTTTAGTGATAGTGATCTGAAAGAGGAACTCGATTCCTCTATTGATCACAACTACACCGCATTCATAACTAGTCACGTGAGCCTTGATAGAAAAATATTTCAATAAAGATAATTTTTATCATAAAACATCCAAGGACAATGTTTGTGATTCCCAAGTGAGTGATGGTGTAGAGAGTGGATAAGAATAAGAAGATGAAAATGAGGAGGAGATTGAACTTCAAGTTGCCTTTCATGAATTGTATGTGAAAATGATGAGACTAAAAAAGTTTAACTTTAAGTTAGAATCTAGGTTGATACAACTATCATTTATAATGATGATAATATCTTTTTTGGGGATCTTAGGGAAAGTGAGAAGACACTTAGGGAAAAGCTCTCATTTGGTGAGGAGGAGCGAGATAGCCTTCAGGGATTAATGGAGATATTGAAAAATGAATATCTAGTTTTTTATGAGCCTCGTAGTTTCTCAACTCTAGGATTGTGGAGTTAGAAGAGATATTAAGAGACTTAAGTAGTGTGAAATTTGATTTGGAATTTAGGTCAGAAAAGTTAGATAAAATGTTAGGCACTGTCCGAATCAAGATGACAGTTATGGTATTGGCTTCAATATGTCAAATACTCCCGCTACTAAAGTCAAGACCATGCTTTTGAGGGAGTCAAACATTGATAAAAACGTTAGAAAAAATGTCAATCCAAGGGTAACATTCGTCGTTTCTACATGTTCACACATTGTAGTAGGAAAGGTCACCTTATGAATTTTTTCTTTCATATTAGAAATGGTCCTAAGAAGTCTAAGTTTTGAGTCACCAAGATTCTAAAACCCAAGAGTGTCATGGCACATCTACCTGGGTTAGGAAATCATATTTGAAGGCTTTATATGTTAGACTTGTTGATTCTAAAATGCTTGCACATAATACTTCTCATGTTATATCTAATGGTTGACTGTGTCTGTAAGTTTACATATACTAGATTTTGTACTTCATGTTATGTGTGTTTTCTAGCTATATGTTGTTTGAGTCTTTCGTATTTTTATTTTTCATTTATTGGGTCTTACTAAAAAAATAAAAAAAGAATTTTCTTTTCTTTTGAGTTTATTTTTCTCTCGGTACTATTAAATATTTAAAAACTCAAAAAGATTTTTGATTTATGTGTAGTTTAGTTTTACACATTTTGTGTGGCATATTAGTGCGTTTGAATCCACTCCATTCCATATTTCCATACAGCTAGGACATTTGATTATGTTTTCAATACTTAAATTGTTCTTAACCATACTTACATGGAGTAGTTGGAAAATGACTTGCTTAATGGATTCACTTTGCATATGAGTCCTCACACACGTGCACAAGCTCTTTTGGATTTTAACTTCATATATTACAATATCTAAGTGAGGTATTCTCCTAATAATCTTATCATATACATATATATTTGATTCGGGGATTTGTGCATGTAAGATGCATGTCCCACTAGTTTGTACATTTATTAAAAATATGAGTGTGCACGGTAGAAGGCTATAAAGGAAGAAATATTCCTTGCATGAAAGGTCGCCATTGGAAATACCCTAAAAAATTGAGAGGCAAATGAAAAGAAAATATTTTCAAGGCTACAATTTTGTTTCATTGATTCTTCAATTGAGTTGGTATCTTCAAAATAATATATATATATATATATATATATATATATGCATATAATTTTGAGGGTGTCTTAAGTTGAGGATCAATGGGTTTGCACAATGAGTCCTAATTATTTCATGTTTGACACTATTGAGAGTCCTTAATATTTTCTAGGCTTGTATGCATTGTGCTTGTTTGTCCATTATGAGTTCACTTTATTTGTCGTCGTGAGGCTCAATCTTTATTTGATAGATTTAATACAGTCATATAGAACTCCATGGAGATTTTGAATGATTGGGTCATAATCATGATGTTTCTAGTTCACGCCCCGTTAGTCCATCCCACATGTGTAGACACATCGATACTATGCTAATGTGTAATGCTTATGTCTTTTGTGTCGTTTGGTGGTGTTTACACACACACACACACACACACACACACACACACACACACACACACACACATATATATATATATATATATATATGCATATATATATATATATATATATATATATATATATGCATTTGTGTGTCATTGGTATATTTTTCATATTTATATATATGGTATCGTTTGTTTTTAGTCTCTGCATTTGCATTTAATCCATGTTTTCCATGTTCATTATCTTTGAATCATATTAGCATGCTATATAATTATATTGGTATTGTTTGTTTCTTGTTTACATTGATATCTTATGCTTCATTTTGTATTCAAGTTGGTATCATTTTTGCATCAATATTGGTATTGATTGTTCATTGTTTGAATTATTTATGCTTGTGTTGCCATGTTATGCTTGTTTCACTTTACAACATTGCATGATTTTATTCGTTCCTCTATATTTCCAAGCGATATCACATCTTCTCACTTTTGAGGGGAGATATGGTTTATGGAGGAGAATCTGTTTTTTATGCATTCTTTCTTTATTAATTCCTGAACAAAAAGGGAGAGAAATGGTATCTTTTAGTTTAGTTTTAGGAGGAGTTTTTTTATCTTAGTAGGAGACATCTTACCTAGGTGGGGATCATTAGAGACAGGGGGAGTTTATTCTTATGCATAATTTATATATTGTTATATTCTCTTTGCATTTGAAGGTATATTTAAGTGTATAGGTTTTCAATACATGGAAAAGTTACAAGTGTGTAAAACTACACAAGGTTTATGAGTAGGTCAAGTTGTTTTTTTTCTTTTGGGGGTTGGGTATTAAGTCTTAGATTAGCTTAACGACCCATAGAAGTTTTTATTTTTGGGTTTTAATTCGGAATATTCAAAGGGGGATATTTGTAAGGAATTTTTTTTTGAAACTAGTCAATTTCTTATTCCTTGTTTGGACAAAACTCTTTGGGTTATAGGTTATGACTTGATTGTGTTAACCTTTCAAGCCTATGATGGGTTTTCCTAAAGATGTAGCGGACAAGTTAGAAGATCTACATCATTTTGTCGGGTTTCGTGCTCGTTCTATATTCACATTATGAGGATCACTTAGATATGAATGCGTTAATATTTTTATCCTTAGAAATTTTATATTTGGATGTTAGGTTTTATAAAGTGTTTTTAAATTTTCTTAAAATGATTTTCTCTTCTTTTATTATTTTTTAGAAGAATTTTTTTTTGGTGGATTCGTTATACAATATATTGTATATCGTTATAATAAGATATAGTACCTCGTTATAATTGGTTATCATGAACTTCGAATGATCAAA
Source organism: Sambucus nigra (assembly GCA_949130495.1). Lineage (NCBI taxonomy): Eukaryota > Viridiplantae > Streptophyta > Magnoliopsida > Dipsacales > Adoxaceae > Sambucus > Sambucus nigra. Next base: position 375,960,926 of record OX422219.1, on the reverse strand, counting down.
CTTTGGCCTTCATTAATATCTTGTTTGATATCTCATTGGATACATGTTAGAATGAGATGATATACTTCTTTGAAACAAGGTTCAAAGTCATTCGGATGAGCATGCAAATTTTTTGTTAGTTTTGAGATTTTCCAAATTTTTTTCATCCTTATCTCGATTTTTGAAAATCTGTTATAAATTGTAGTGTGGGGCAGCAGTTTTATTTGAGATAAAAACTTAAATTTTGAGTTCCCAAACTCTATTAAAATGCTCTCAAAAACCCTAGTTTACACCCAAGTTGTTTAAGATACATGTATTCATCATATTATGTTTTAAGATCCCTTTTTGATCACGCGTAGTTTATTCTCTTATCATCTTGATAGAGAAAATTTTCGTACAGTGGACTTAGTATTTGTTGTTTCACAAGATGGACTCTGTGGTGTGGTGTTGCGATAAAGAAGCGGTGAATTTTGTGTTCTAATTCGTAGATAGTTATTGAGCTCTTCGGTGGATATCTAGGCGTGCGTGGACTCATACGTTGTAGTAATGCGCGAGTGGACTCTTGCATGTCACTGTACGGAAGTTGTAAGAATGATAGGGGTCATGGCTTACGAGGGCGTTGAGTCTGTATTGTAAGTCTACTATTATGTCCTTTGTAATTTCATACATAGTGAATTTGCGTAGCTGGGTCGTCTGAGTTTTTTTTCTGTTGTTGATTTTTCTCATACATTCGGCTGTGTGGTTGATTTACTTATTCTATCCCTCACTAACCTAAATGCATGTTTAGGTTCATATAAAATTGGTCAATATGTTAAATCACAACTTGTTCAGAATTTGGTGCAACGATTTACTTTGGGTTAAATTATATAAGTTTAATATTTAATTTGAAAAAAAAATAAAATTGACTTTTATTTAGACCACTCCGTGTATATCTCACACTTTCATTTACCTACAGGACTGGGAAATCAGATATACTTGATAACTTTTATTGATAACTTCACTAAGTTGGTGGAGGGAGAACTTCTCGTTCACATCGGGAAATAGATGTTAAACGGTTTATTTGGCGAAACAATGTTACCATGTTTGTAATTCCCTAGATCTCTGGTAAATGATAGCGGGACTCAGTTCAATAATGATACCTTTAGATACTTCTACAAATAGTATGGGATCATAATCAACTATGCTTCAATATTCTTTCCACAATGCAACGATTAGGTAAAAATCATAAACAAGACTTTGCTCGCCGATGTCAAGTGCCAATTGGAAAATGCGAAGTCGAGAGAAACCCCATATTCTTTATCATATGACATGGAGGCAGTAATCCTTATGGATATCGTTCTTCCAACCTTGAGTACGGAGATATTTAAAGATGGACAAAATAATAATCTAATGGACCAGAAGCGATATCTAGCGGAGGGACGAAGAGAAGATGACCTCATATATATTATCACTTACCAGCAAGAGCTTGCCAGGAAACATGACAAAAAATCAAGGTTAGGGAATTTCAGGTCGACGACCTCATTCTCAGAAAGTTCCTTCCAACGGAGAAGAAACCATCAGATGAAAAATTAGCACCAAACTAGAAAGGACCATACAAATGGAGTTAAAAGGGGGAGGCAGATCCTACCACCTGGAAGTGTTAGATGGCACAATAATACCAATATCATGTAATGTCACAAACCTTAGAAAATTTTATCATTAGTTAGGTTTTTCTTTTTGCAAATGTTTTAATGAAGTGATTCATGTCAATAAAAGTTGTTCATTTACTACTGGGGTTATATGTTCTTTTGAATAATAAAACCCACATGAAAAAGGTGGTACAACCCAAGTTGGGTTGGTTAGTCTAGAATAAGCATAAAACCACTTGAGAGTGTAAAACTTGCAAACAAGTTAGGGGGCCTACACTTGGAATAAAATCCACTTGAAAATAGTGTAACAACCCAAGTCGGGATGGTCGACCTAGAATAGGCACAAACCCACTTAAGAATTAAGTGGTATGACTTAGAAATAAGTTAGAGGCGTATATTTGCCATAAGACCCACTTGAAACTGGTTGTATAAACTAAGTATTTATGGTTGTCCTATAATAGGCATAAGCCTTAGGCAATACTACTTATTCAATGATCGATAGGCTAATAACTTTACTGATTAATTGAATTTACAAGTTCTGATAATCGGTCGATGAGCCTCAATGAAACTGACTATAAACTAAGGTTGGGATCAATTTACATATAGTTAAAATTTAATTAGTAGTAAGTTAAGTAGAAAATTCTTGACTTACAATGCGTAAGTCAGATCAAATAATAACATTTGTAGCACTTCATCACATGAGGCATGAGTAAATTAAGCAATATTAATTATTTCAAAAGTGAGATTAAAATGCAACAAGAATAAACATAAAAAATAATAAAATGATTTAATTTAATATTAAATAAAATTGCTTAAGGCCTACAAAATTAGTTTAATAGACTACAAAAGATAAACAATATAAACTGAAGGCTAGGGGTGACTTCCCCCGAACTAGTAAAGGTGCCTCCTCCAAAACAGCAGAAACGATCCCCTTAGGTGGGGCAACAGGGTCGACGATTGCCTATTCGACCTCAGGCATAGGGGACAAGGGGGAATCATCCCCCATATGAAAGGATACTCTAAGAGATTGTGCTCAGTGTAGGTTGGATTTCCCTTAAGGACATTTACCCTTTGGATACCTGCGATCCTCCCATAGTTGAACGACACCGGCTCATTAAAGTTAAGTTACGAAGCAACCTCCTGTACCTCAGCCTCGAAGATGTCAACTTAGGACTTCTCCAAGTCACCCTCTTCTTTCCTCTCAAGAATAAACTTTTGCCTTTGCAAAATTAATTTTTCAAATTCTTGCTGAAGTAGGTTTGCTTGAGGCGACACAATTCATTATCAACCCTACTGAATTCTAGTTGAATTTCCTCATCCTCCTTAATAGCCTTATCCATTGCATACGGGTCCTCCTTTATTTTATCGTAGAGGTCGATCATATCATTTTTATTTTTCATTCATGGCGTTCTTCAAGACTTTTCCATCAATGACAATGTTATTTTGCCTAGCCAGGTGGTCGGTCCTGGTGGTGACCTCCTGCATGGTCTGCATGGATTGTGGAAGACAAAAAGAATAAATGAAGTTAAAAAAAGAATTAAATGTTTTAGAAACTGTGAAGCGTGAAAGGAAATAAAGCTTACCAAAATACTATGACGGAGACCTTCCTTATGAAGTTGCTCTAATGAGTGTTTTCATGGAATTCATGTTAAACGACAATAAGTTAGCTTCAGTGACTGAGTACCCAACATCTCGCACGTTAGGCGGAATCCACGATCGTCAAGAACTCTTTGCCCTTAGTAAAAGAGATTGTCCACGTATGCAACGTGGATGTGGTCGATACAGGTGTCATCTTGCAACTATGCCGTTGCGAATGGATAATCAGTTGTTAGTTAACATTCACTCTTAGAGGTGGGGCAGGGGCATTATGATTAAACTTGTCCATTCTTATTTCTTGGACAGTTCAACATGTGTCTCCTTTTCCCTTTTTTTCCAGTTTGTGAAAAAAAATCCTTTCAAGTAAAAAAGGATTTAGTATGATAACAACAAAATTTATATAGGATCATCCTTCATTATCTTCTTTAAAATGTACTTAAGATAAAAAAAAAATAAGATACATTACAAGGATCTTAACCTCCATGCAACCAAGACCTAAAGTGCACATCATTACAATAAAGATCGAATCCATCAAACCAAGACATGTTCATACAAATAACCAAAATGATGCAACCATGTAAGCAAGAATACTCCAACTCAAGCTAAGATCTAGCTAGCCCACCATATACCATTCATATCCCATGAAGACTCAATCTTGCATCATGAACCAAAGAAGAACAAAGTCAAGTAATGACCATCATCATCACCCAAGAAATAAGATCACTCCCAGTCCAAGGAACTAGATGAAGATCCATACATTCACAATCATAAAAAGTTCAACCATAAAAAAGAAAACTCATCCTATATCATAGATCAACTTAGTCTAATTGAATCAACCACCAAGAGAATGTCATTTCATCCATAAATACAAAAAATATCTTGATCAATATAATCAAACCGAAGTGGCATCACATGTTTGATGCAAAAAAAAATGATCAAACTCTGAAAGACCTTCCGAGAACTTCAAAGTTTTTTAGGAATGATTGTGATAATGTAAATGAAATTTTACAATCTAGTATTTATTAAATACAACGTCCCTAAAAATCACCAATAACCTAAGCCACGTCAAAACAACCTGAAGAATTGAACAATAAATTTTAGTCGAATGAGTCGACTCAACTAGAGGTATAGTCAAATAAATTTTGAGATAGAGTCGACTCAAACTGCGTATATGGGATTAACTCATATTCAATGAAAAACCATCTTAGAGAGACGAATTTGAGTTAATTCGGAGAACTTTGAGTAGACTAAAACTGTGTTAAAAGTAAAATTTCCAGTGGTTAGTTTTCATGTTTTGAACTCCACAAGCTCCAGATATTACCATACTACTCTCCAATGGCTAGTTTAAAAATGGACTATAAAAGGAGACCTTGGGTTCCTTCATAAAACACACAACACCTCCATTGCTGAAAGTTCTATTTCCAATCTTGTGTCACTTTTCTTGAGTTTTTAGAGAGAGAACCCCAGTCCCTCATCCATTCCAAAGTAAGAGTTTCAAACCCAAAACTCCATTGAAACAAAGATCCACCCAAAATCCCTTAGAGATTAAAGCTTTTTCCTCAAGCCCTCTTTATCCAAATATATAAACCCACTACTATTGTGTACTAATTTTTCAACTCAATACCCATTTGAGCAACATACTTTTGATTATTTGCTCATTTACATTTCTAGAGAGAGAAAATAAACACATTTCATATTTGTTTTAGTGAAGAAAATTGACTTTATCTTTTGCTTACGAATATTATTATTGTTACTTATGGTTGAATTTCATCATAGCTTAATGATCGATAGTTTCATTGTTATGGGGAGTTAAGATGTAATAAGATCTTGGGCTATTCTGCGCAGCGCTAAGGCAAGGACGGATATAGTTCCCATGTTGGTTAAGGCTTGAAAGGTGTTGTTATTTCTTGTTAGGTTTTTGATTCCGCCTTAGTGAATCGTAAATAGTGAGGTTTATCAAGTACCATCTCGAGTGTGGACGCGGGCAAAGTCCAAACCATGTTAAAACTTCGGTTTGTAAAGTTTCTCTAAATCCTCTACCTTAACTATTTAAGCTTGCTGATTAATTAATTTTACTTGAATTGTTATGTTGAAATTTATATTTGAAGAAAGTTAATAAAGTTTATAATTGACATTAATTATATATATGCCCAATTCAACCCCTCTTGGGTATATTTCTTGGCCAACTCAGTTCAATAATTTCTTTTACTTTTAGGGTAATCAACCTCTTCTTCCTACCAACAACACCTTAGCAACCTGATTAGTTTGGCTTTAGTATTTTTTATTGGCCCAAACGAAATCCAAGTCCACTCATCGGTGTGATCAGTTAGTTATTTCTTCAATATTGTCCAGAAGGGGGAGGGTGAAATCGTTCAACCGAAAATTCGCTTCATCTCTAACCTCTTCCTAAATAGGCCTGAGACACTGCCCTCTTTATAAGAGAAAAGGGGAATGAAGCTGTTAAAAAAGGACCCCCTCTCCTTTATTTGATCATCCTCATCCTCTATCTACTCTTATCCTCCCTCTTATTGATCCTCTCCAGACTTGGTTAACATAGCGTAAATTGGAGATGAGGACTTTCCAAGATACACATCCCTTTCAAATTCACCTAGGATTGGGGTAGCCATTGGAATAAAAGGATCACCTATCATAATTTAATTAGTGATGATTACCTCTGGGGCATCTATAAAATTATTAGCCGAGGAAATAGTTAGGTCGCAATTGATAAGGATGTGGGCTGCTCCCTAATGGGGACACACACCACATAGAGTTTACCTATTCCAAACGATATAAAGATCATGCTAGTTGACTTCAAAGTATATGGGTTTTGTTTTAAAGTAAGGATCTGCACATGAAAAAATAGGTCAATTAGTAAGAACTATTAAATTGGATTTATTTATGAAAATGGAGGACGATCTACTAGGAGATTCGGCCTGAGGAGGCATATAAAGATGTGTGTAGTTCTCCTGATATAATAACACGTAGAGAAATAAGACATCATTGTCGATGTCTTTTTATGATATGAAAATCCATGTCACCAAGCTGTAAGACTTATTTCTCAAAAATGGTAAACGTTAGAACTAGGAGAGCTCCTTAGGTCGTAACAGTACCTAATTTTGTATAAATCAAGATTCGTTCCACAAATTTGGTTTTATGGGGACTGTACCCATAATAATTCAAAAAATAAATCTTCCATTTACCTAGATTCCATAGAAATGGAGTACTTCCACTAACAATGGGTGAAAGAGAAAGCAAGCTCCCCCTCAATTATGCCAACAACCATAAAAGAAACTTCGTCATCAATGTTGAAGGTGTCTTCTTCCTTCGACAAAGTTCTAATATGAATGTTGTCTTATATAAGATACCCATTACGAAATGCTTCAAAGTTATTTTCTGAAGTCACTTCATATTTCCTTAAACACCTGGACATGGCGAGAGAGTATGGAGAGAATAATTAGAGAATAAAGATGAAGAAGTTAATTTATTATTTTTAGAAAATTCTAAAGAGAGCGAAGTGAATCGTATCTCTAAAAATTGAAATGAAGTAGAGAAGGTATAAGGTTCCCCAAAATTATATACCTTCTTCCGCTAGAACAAATTGAGAAACGATCTGCCTTTGGTAAGGAGCCCTGCTCTAGTTGTACCCTAGGCTACATGCCACAAGTACAATCATTGCCTAGGGGATATAATTGACAGATCTTGTAATCCCAGTCATGGGGATTACGCACATAAAAAAATGATTACATTCCCACTTGCATAAGTTGTCATGTTTTAGTTTTTTGGAGACGTTTGAAGAAATCCATATAGAAACATGTAAAACAAACAACAAGATTAGGCTAAGTTGGCCTAAAGACTGACCATCCCAATCTTGTGGAAAATTAAAGGGAATTTTTATCGATTATGCCAAGTGTACTGACATATGGTCTTTAAAAGTTGAGGTGGTGTAGTCAACCGAATGCCAAGGGAAGACTAACAAAAAGACAAAGAAGATCACAACACATTACAGACAACTAAATTGTCCACGATTCTACCACTTTAGAGATAAGCTCAAAGAGGCCTAATTTTATAGTCATCTTGTACTTATAAATAACGATGACCCTAACCATTTTAGGGGTATTCAACTATATCCATATCACGATGACTTGAACTCTCAGTTAACAATGCTAGAACTCCAATCGTCCTTCCTTATTCTCAGTTAATATATAACTTCCCCATTTCCCCATGTTCATAGGCCTACCGATCTGTCGAACTACATACATTATTGTGTCATCTTTTAGATTGCATTCATATTTGGGGATTATTAGTAATATTTCATTTATTGTGGGTTCGATATCTCCCACAATTTTCATTGTCGAGTCAAGTGAGAAGACTAATGTGAAATAAGGTGAAAATATGTCAGGTGAAAGTATTGATAATGATATTTCTCTATTTCTCAAATGAGTTAGTAATTTATACAAAAATAACAAGAATTTTTTTCAAAATGAGAAGAACTTTAAACTAAAGTGACAAAAGTCCTCTAAATATATTTTTGAATGTTGTTGTGAGAAGAATGCACCTAAGAGAGGAAATTCCATATAATTTTATTTACTACACATTTTATGAATATAGAGAAGTCAAAGGACTTTAATAAGAATAAAAAAGTTTACAAATCTAGCTTGAGTGATCCCGATACCGAATTAGACGAAAGTTCCTCTTATGAAGATAATGGAAATTAAATAACCTTCATGGTTAAGTCGTAAGGTGAAAGTGAAAGAGTTGGAGAAGATAATGATTAGCCAGGTTTCTTATTGATTCCTCGTTTTGTGCTAGTGTTGGCTCAAACACATCTTGTCCTATATCGTCTTATGATAGTAATGACTTTGAGGAGATCATTCATGAAACATATGATGAACTTTAGCAAGAACCTCTTAAAATCAACAAATAAAATATTGATATTATAACATAGATAAAACCTAACAGTTTAAACATGAAGAAGACATTAAAAAATTTGAAAGTTTTCAACAAGATAATGATATGCTTAATGAAGATGCGGATAACTTGTTAGAAGAAGTTGATTCCTTGAAGAAGAAAAATGAAATTATTATGAAGGATAAAGAAGGTATTCTTTTTCAAAAAAAAGTTTTAAAAGTTCACTTTTAAAAGTTGTTTCTTGAACACATGCCAAAGAATTGAAAATTTTGGTTGAAAGAATCAATTACTTAACAACATTGGTTTCAAACATGGTCAAGTAAAGAATGATAAACATGTTTGTTTTGTTGAGTAAAAAGTGAAAGAATTTTGTTTTAAATAAATGTTTGAATCATCTTCTTGTAGCCAGATTATGACCCAGTAACAACATCCCAAGTTGAAACAAAAGGAGGTTGTCCCTAAGTCTTTACCAAATTCTAGTACTTTTTGTTGATCATTTTATGGAAAAGGGAACCACATTATCCATTTTCTCTTTACGATAGAAAAGATTGTGAAACAAAAAGATATAGAAGCTCATTAATAAAAGCCAAATCCTATTCATGTAATAAATACATCCTATTTCTCCCAGTGCATTTAGTATGGAAATTCCAATGAAATATGTAGATGGTTGTTGGCTAGTAAGAAAAGATATTCAACAATAGAAGGGTTGTTAAAAAGATAGATCCCTTAAGAGAGCTCAGGAATGAGATTATTAATCTCACACGGTAAGTTAATTTTATGGTGAATCAAAAAAATTATAAGAGAAGGGTTCCTTTACGTAGGCATAGAAACACATTTCCCAGTAGTAGAGATCCTTTTAGGAGAGAAAACTAGTTACCTATGAGAGGAAGAGATAAGAATGATTCTAGAGAGAGATAGAGATATTTGATATTAGGATTCCTTAAAATAATGTTGAGAGGAAGAAGGATGTAGTATTTATGCCTCTTAAGGATCTGTAAGTGGGAATACCCTCCTCAATCTAGTTAGGTATATGAATAGGAGACCTAGGGTATTTTTTGTTATATTTCCCATCCTAGGTACTCATTGATTCATTTTGGATTATTTAATGAGTGTGATAGCTTATATAGAAATAAAAGTTTATTAATTCAAGATCATGTTTATATTTGGATCTTTTACATACTTTTGGTGAGGACTTTCATGCATTATGCATTTCATGAGTTATTCAATGCTAATTCCTTGCATATGATGTATATACATATCATCATCCTTGAAAACCCTAAAAATATTTTCATTTGCTCCTTTTGTGGTTATTGTTTAAATTTTATGTATACATGTGATTCATTGCATGAATTTATTTTGCACAAGGATTGAAATCTAAATAATGGTATGCAAAAAATAATTTTTTCATTGGTACATTAGAATTCATTTGAAAAATCATAAAAAGTAAAATTTGTTGAGACATTTTGTATTGATTTCACTTTTCACATGCACTTTACATATATCTTAATCGTATGAGACTTTTATGTGGCTTGCATGATTATTTGATTTGAAGTCGTGATTAATTTTCAAGATCTAATATGGGTTCAAATCATTTAATAAATGTTTATATGGATTGTTTGAGAGATTTAAGTGAAATTCACACACACACACACACACACACACACACACACACACACACACACACATATATATATATATATATATATATATATATATATATATGGTACTACTCTTGTGCATACCAGTCCACATTTTAAGCGTGCGGACCGAACATGTGTTACCTGGCGGTGAGCCTAGAAATTATAGGAATACTTTCTCTTTTTTCTGAGCTCACCTCCAGGTGACACATATGTTCGGTCCGCACTCTTAAAATGCAGACTAGTATGCACAAGAGCCGGACATATATATATATATATATATATATATATATATGATGGAGTTGATTGATGAAAAATGGTGGTTTAAGTTAGCGTATCATCAATAAGTGTGTAACAAGGTTTTTGCGAATGTTTCCATATACAAAGCCATTTAAATGATGAAAGGAGCCAAAGCCTCGTTCTAGAAAATTTCTGAGAAAAATACATGACAAGTATTTTTAATTTCTTATATTAATACTTCTAATGCCTAAATTAGAGATTAAAACATCATATTAAGGGTGTATACATGGTTAGAATATACCTTTGGAAGATCTTGAAAGGATATTGATGAAATTATATAATTAATATTGAAATAAATTCATATGAAATAATTATGTGCAATCATTTGATTTTGCGATCTATTTGTCCACATAGTTCCATGATTGAAATGTAAGATTGCTTAATTTATTTAATTAAAATTGTAACTGATATGGCCGATTGATTCGTGTTTGCAAGGATTTCAGTTTTATCTAGGTCATTAATTTAAGTTCAAAGAAAATTTATGCAAATAATTCATTTTACCATTGATAGCTTAATCATGATCAATTTGCATGTTTTTGTGCTACATGTATATATTTGAGTATTTGATTCTTTGAAATTCATAATTTATAAAAAATAGTTTTTGGGCATGCATATACATTTTGGATTTTATAATTTGAGAGAGTTTGGAATTTTGCGAGTCATACCTAGTCTTTTATGAAATAACTCTCTGAATTATGTATTATGGCCAATTACATGACTTCCCATTCTTGTGGTTTTAAAATACTATTCACACTATACTTTGTCACGTCCATTTGCATGGACCAACCCAATGGTTGTTTATGTTTTGAATCATATTTGAGGGGTTAAAATCCCATTTTAACACATAATAAGCCTCATTTTGTCTCACAAAAAGTTCCTATAGGTGAGATTTTTCTTTAATTAGGAGTTTTGTTGCTTATTTGAGGATTTAACATCATTTGGTGGCTTGATTTCAAGATTTAGGTTTCCAAACCTAATTTCAAAAACTTGGGGATTTTGGGATTTCACTTCAGCTATTCATTCAAACTCTTTTCTAAGAGTTTATCTAAGATTATTTTATGTGTTTTAAGGATTGTTGATCATTATTCCTATTAACACTTTTTGATAAGTTCATTGAGTTTTTGGTATTTAAGTGCATCTTTCTACACTTTGTTTTTCATCATTTTTATACTTAGTTGAGTTTCTTTTTTGGTTGTTTGATCTTACTAGGTCATTATCCACTGTTTGGGATTTAATTCTCACATTTTAGTTTTTCACTCGGTTGATTATCTTTATTGGTTGTTTGATCTTGTTGGGTCATTATCTATTGTTTCAGATATATTTGTGAGATTTATTGAGTTTCTATGACATGATTTAAGAAATTAGCGATCAACCCCCAAGTGGTCCCGGTAGTAATTTTAAATATCGTGGTGAGACTAATGATCCCACCTATAATTTTAGACATGTGCGCCTTCATACCGATCACGGAGCTGATTCGATCAATGTAAAACATCACACGTACAAATCACTTGTGATGGTACGTCTCATATCGTGGGGTTTACCTCTCGTACTGTTCATACTAAACGAGATGATGATCTTGAGCATTTTAAAAGAACACCCGAGGGCTTTTACCGCAAGTATCGCATTCGATGTTTGTCGACCTCTGATTTCCTTTCGCCACATCCTACGATGAATGCTTCTATGGTTCGTGAATTTTTTAGAATATTTTGGTTTCTTTTGAAGCACCTATGACTCTTACTATTTTTATTTACGGTGTAAATATTTTTAACTGGGGATGTCCTTGCATCATATTTATGACTTCCACGAGTCAAGGATCCTCATTTGTTCCTTTCGTTTACTGTGGTATCTCACATCATACCTTGATTCATTCTTAGTGGGTAGGATCTTTGTTTTATTAGATTGATCATAGTCCACGATACACTTTTATGAACTTCATTGTGACCTATTATTTTCCCCCTAGATGTAGGACATATGATATTCCTTATTACTTAGGTAGGTTCATGTATACTATTTCTTTACATTGCACCATTGATTTTCCATCCCTTAACCAAGAAGTCTTTTGGTGAGGTGCTTCTAATGGTTCTTATAAGGCCTTGCTATTCAGTCTCATGATTATAAAATACCTATAGTCACTAAGGATTCCGAGGGTTTTAGGTTACGTTCCTTCTCATATCATTAGTTCTATCATGATCACATTAGTGTCTTATTTTGAGGGATAAGTTATAAGGATACTGCTTGCTATTAATCAAGAGGATGATATTGTAGCACGAGCTACCATAGCCCAACATTCCCCATCACCAACACTAGCACTCACCCATGTTCCTAATCTAGTGGGTCCATAAGTTCATCAGCTATCCCGAGATTATATGGAGTCGCACTTTTTTCTTATTTGAGACGCACATGACCATATCTCGAGTCAACCTGACAAAATTTAGGATCGAGTAAATGACCATTTCATGATGATTTGTTGAAGTATATACTTTTTCACTTGATAATTTACTATGCTTGATCATAGAGATTCTATTGTTCAACTCTCGAGGTTTATGAACCTCTACCTACATATTTTGTATAGAGAGTTTATGTCGATGATTCTAATGAAATTTATGACATCTAGGCTACTCACACCGAGAGTTTATTGAGAGAGTATTTTATGGGTTGAGGTCATTCTGATTGCTTAACTTTAAGAAAATTCACTTGTTCTATTCACGATTGAGAGAAAACATAGATCTATACTTGATCTAACTTTTGTGGGGAATTGAGAGTATTTTTTATCAAATCCAATTAGCCTAGATTCGATATAACTAAATAAATTTAGAATTGAAGATCAATATTTATATCTATAAGATATGATTGAGTTATTGGGGATTTCAGTCAAGGTGTCATCTTAAGGAGGAGAATGTACTTTGCTTGTTCATCCAATGGAGATTTGGGTATGAATATTTAATAGATTTCGTAATAGGTTAGTCTATAGTTTGTTTGGGTACATCCTGTGACAAGGCATTAAGTCTTGAACAAATTGAGCTAAAAAAATTGATTAAATTTATAGAAGACAAATAGAGAGAGTCTTATTCATTAGAATATATGGACATTAAAACATGAAGATAATTCATAATCTCTTAATGTCAAAGCTTATACATGCTTCCTGAAGATAAAGGCATATCCTTTTTGTGGTTGTTTTTGGCTGAATCATCTCAAGGCTTAAACACACACGTACATGTTTTCATTTAACTTTGAAAATATTATTAGTAATTGGATTGATTCAAATATTTTTTATACACATTATTACGTTTATAAACAAGATAAGAAAGCCTTATTTTGAATTTTTTATGTGTATCTTGGATATTTCCTATATGCATGTGCATGGATGGGTTTATTACCCATGTGAATGAAATCACATTTTAGGCATGATATGCATTCTACCTAAAACCTTTTGCACGACCCATAAATACCCCCGTGCTCAAGACTAAAATATTTTCCTGTGCACGAATGTCACGCATTTTGCATGATTCATTTTTCTTCCCAAGAGCGTACGCACAGAGTTTTTTTAGCTATATTATTGACTTTTCCATATTTAACTTTTTCTATGAGAATGCCCTATGTTCCCCTAGAATTTGTAGAGAAAAATGCACACTTTTAATCTTCATATTTTTTATAAATTTTGCACCAAATAAAATCACAAGTGTTGTGCAAAACATTTAACCAATTTTAGTCTTATCCTAAGCATGCATATAGGTGGCGATAAGTACGAATAAGATAAGAAAACCACATCACGATGAAGTACGAGAAAGACCCATAACAAAAAAAAAAACTCGGACGACCAAGCCACATAAGTCCACTACAATATAGGCATTTTTATAAGACCAATTTAGACCTACTCACAGACTCGATGCCTTCAAGCCTTGATATGATTCCTTGATCAATGTAACCTTCTTCATAGTCACTATTAGACTCCTTCAAACATCCACACAATTCAGGTGCATTACCACGTCTCGGTATCTCGCCGATCTTACTTATCTCGTGACTAGTCCAGCTGTCGGTCAGTACAAACACGATGTCCACTACAAGGAACACTCACAAAATGTAGAAAAAACCTCTTTGATGAAAAATTGAAGATCTCAAAATGACATATGTATGTATAATTCTTAGATCTCAAAACATGGGTGTAAAGTACGCTTTTAGTTTTGAGTACTCTCTCTCAAAACAAAAACACAAACATGGAGAGCTTTCTAAACAAGTTTGGGGACTTTGAAAGATTATAAAAGTCTCCGCAAAATCTTCGGCTCTTCATTTCTATTTATATGAGGTTTGTTGAAAAATAGATAAGGATGAAAAATCATTTGATAAATCTTGAATAAAATAATAATTCATGCGCTCGTTCAAACGAAGTGTAACATCTCGCTTGAACACAATTCTAACGTCACGTCCAATGAGATTTCAATGCAAGGTAAAAAACACTTCGAAGAAGTTTATTTTGAAGATATTCTAATGAGGTACTTTATAGTGTTTGAACGGCATACTAATGTCATTCTAACGACCTAGCGAAATACCAATTTTTCTTCCAAAAAATATTTAAAATAATAAAATCATTTAAAAATAATTTATATAAATCCAATCATCCAAAATGAAATCCAAGGATCAAACATAAACATGTATTCATACCTCATTGAGATCCCCTAGATAATAAAGATGAAACTCAACTTGAAACTTGATATTGCTTTATCTTTATTCGGTATACTCTTCAATCACACATCATAGTCTTAAAGGAGACAAAATTTAAGCCCCAACCGATGACTCAAATAAGTTTTGTCCAAACAAGTAATAAAACCAATACTTACAAATTGAATCGATTTAAAAAAATTTCGTTACGAATTTCTCCCTTTGGTTTTTCCGGGACAAATCTCAAAACAAAAAACCTACTGGGACGTCAAGGTCACTAAGACTCAATTACCAATCCCAAAAGGAAAAAAAGATTATAGACTCTTTACCGACATAACAATAAGTAGATTTTCTCTTGTGTAAACCTTTGCTGCATCGCTGACTGACACAAACTTGTGTATCTTTGCTCTTGTATAATCCTTTGTTGTAGCACTGCTATGTAACACCCCAAGATTTTGGGACCGAGAAATTAAATTTTTGGGAGAAATAAAATTTTATTTAAATTGGAGAATTTTAAAACTTGGAAATTGAAGTCCAAAAATAAAGGACGTTTTAAAGTATTCCGAATGATAATTATGAATGCGCCATTAATTTTGGATGGGTCGAGATAGTCAAAATGACTGTCATTGGGTTTTATTTCGGCTCCGGAATATTTTTAAGTATGTTTGGCTCGAATTGGAGTAATCGAGTCATTTAAAGTGTGTATTAACATTTACAAATGGGACTTATGTTTTAAGGGATTTAAGGGCTTACGATTTCATCCCTTCTCATTTGTGAGAAGAAAGAAAGAGAAAGTAAAAAAAAAAGAAGAAGAAAGGAAGAGAGAGAGGAGAAAAAGCTTGGATATTTCGGCCCAAACGCGATCCCGGGTACGATTCAACCTCTACAATTCTGAGGCAAGTGTTTAATCTTGATAAATAATTCATTTGTGTAGTTTATTTCATAATTTATGGGTTAAAGAATTGGATTTTGGGTATTAATGTCAAAACCTAGATTTTGTTGGTTAAATCTTGAGATTGATGTTTATATATGGGTTTGATGGTGCAGTATATTGGCATTCTATAGCCGGTTATATTATGAGTATGGAAATTGTACATTATATGTGTTATGTACACGTGGCTATGAGAATGAATAGTTGTATATATATATATATATATATATATATATATATATATATATATATATATATATATATATATATATATATATATATATATATGTTTAGATTAAAAATATATATATTTATTATATCCTATAGGTAAAAAGGATATGAAAAATTTATGGAGTACATCTTGGGTGATTATGGTGTACTTGATTGTTGGGGGTTGATGTATCGCACTTAAGGAAACAATTTCGGTTATATCAACCCACGGATTTGGTGGAGGTTTTGGAGTTACTCTTAGATAGTAATCTAAATTTTAGTAGTTGCAGTGATAGTATTTGTGTGTATGGCATAATGGATCCCTACGATTGACATTATCAAGGAGTAGTGTATTGGGGGGGTTCCTTGTTTGGATTTCGCTTTGCGAGACGCCCCACGCACAAAACACGGTGCAATGTTGAGAGTAGAGAGAAGTTTTGTCTTTATTAAATCATGCATGTTATTTAGAGAATAAACTCTTAAATTGAATTTTAATGTTAAAATGTATAGTAATAAAATGGGTAATCGATAAGTTATAAATGGGAATCAATAAAGCCTAGTATGACCTATTTGTATATATATACTTAAGTGAGATTAGAATGGGAAGGATTCTTGGGTTATGTTAGAATGGTAGGTCTTGCGGGTATAGGCCGTGCCTATTGTATGGTAGGTTGTTGTAACAACCCTCGATTCTGGGAGGCTCATTTTATACTAATTTTACCGCATAAGGTAATTATATAAAATGTGGGGTTTGGAGTAGATATTAATTTAATGAATTTGAAGTTAATATTTACTATTTTGATGCATATTTACTGTAGGTGAAAGTAAATATCATTGGGTTGTATGTTTGTAGTGCAGGTATTTAAACTGACATTTTGATTTATATGATATTGGAACTCGAAATAATTTATAAAATTTCCGGATGCCAGTTTAGAGGGTGTAGTTAGTCCTGGATGGTGCGAGACAGTCAAAATAAGTGCCATATTGTATTTTTGGGTTCCGGGCACTTTTGACTGGTTTTAACTTAAATGCGTATTCGGGAGTCATTTTAATGTGGTATTAAACCATTTAAGTTGGGAGTTTTTAACCTAAGCCCCGATTTAGTCTCCTAAAATCCCTTATTTTTCCCCATTTTATGTCTTGAACATAGAGAGAAAGAAAGAAGAAGAGAAAAGTGGAGGAAGAAGAGAGAAATGAAGATTGAAGATGGGAGATTGCTTCCACCACCATGAAATCTGAATTTACAACCCTAAGGCAAGTTTTCTACTTGCTAATATGTGATCTAAGTTGAATAATTTGTATGATAGTTGTGTGTTTGCATTTATGGATCACAAATGGAATTTATGGGATTTGAACCCTAATATTAGTTTTGATGATAAATGGTGAGCATTAATGGTTATAAATCATGTAGGATAATCTTTGGTTAGATAAAAGTTGTTGGTTGTGTTCAAAATGATAGAGATTTGAGATTTGGGTCTAGCTTTTGGAAGAAGGAAGAACCCTAGGCCTGCTACGACCAGTCGACCGTGGTCTCGGGACCGGTCGACCGGGCCTTCGCGGGAGGGCTTACTGCTTTCCTACAAAGGCATAAATTTTTAGCGCGGTCGACCGCGATTCCTTTACAGGTCGACCGACCCCTCTATTTTAAGCTTTCTGCTTTTCTTCGTAGGCAAAACCTTGAGACGCGGTAGACCGCGGTCTTAGGACAGGTCGACCGGTCCCCTGTTTTTCACCTTTAAAATCTTATTTTGTTTCCTAGATTTATTTTCTTCAATAGGGACTAGGATCCTTCTTGAATGAAGTAAATTTAGAGTTTTAGAGTCCTAGATGAATTAGCTATCCACCCTACTTTAGAAATAGGATAGGGGGAGGGGGGAACTTTTCCGGGGATTATGCCAATTAATGTTAGGGCATTCTTTTCTTCTAGTTGACTAATATAAGACTAGGAGATGTAGTATTACGTTTGAGAGACCTTAGAAGCTCAATAGAGCTATGATCCGTCTTGATGGTTTATAATAACTTCACAAGTAAATCTTGGGAGAATAGATTGATATTTCATTTATTCATTGAGGTTGTAATACCGTTATGATATACGTTTGGCTCCGGATAATAGGTTATATCATTTACAAATAAAGTAAATGGAAAAAGGTTTCGGATATAAATGAAACATGTACGTGGAAATGGTATTAATTTTGGTAAATGATAATTTACTTGATTCTTGAAATGGTAAAATAAAATGGTTGTTACACACCTCTCTAAATGACATCATAAGGGAAGTTCGAGCGCTTGGTGATGCCCCCTGGCTAGTGAATGCAGGGTGGATATAGTCCATAGGCCATATGAGCGATTATGTTATATTTTCTGCGCTGGTGAGGAGATTCCGGGTGTGGTCTTGACTCTCCCGCAGGCATATGGCCGCTTCCCGACGTTTGCGTTATGAGCCCAGGTTTTCTTGTATAGATAGGCCCTGGAAGATGATGGTCATTTAGGGGCGCGCCCAGTGGGGAAACTCAGAGGGGCGGTCTTAGAATCGTTTTATGTATATTAATATAACTATTCATAATCAAGTGGGACTTGATGTATGAGATATGCCATAAAGAGCATGATGTAGTGCCATAAATAGCACAATGAAATGCCACAAAGAGCATTTGTTGATAATAATATTCCTGCTAAAGAATGGTAATGCCAGGATGGGCATGTAATTAAAGTAAAAGCCACAAAGAGCTTAAAATTGAGATAAAAGCCATATAGAGCTTATAGTTATAGATTTATTTTTCTGTTGAGTAATAAACTATGACATGAATCGGGTATATGATAGAAGTTTTATTTATGTTAATCTTTCTTTTTCCTGCTTAGTTAATTTTAAACTCATGCTTTTCTTTACTGTCTTAACCTATGTTTTAGAATTGTGTAGATAGACTTTATTCTTCCTAGCATGATAATATTCATAACTCTCATACCCTTTATTCATCTGGTAATCATATAGAACCGAGCTCTGACCCGTTTACACTTCTTGTTGCATATGCATCTTGTCTCTGCTCAGGTACTCCTCCGCAGGGATGCCTGATTTGAATTCCTATTCCGATGTCCTCGGCGAGCCGTGATGCATTGAGGGTATTACGGGTCACAATTGGTATAGACGTTTTCATTTTTGGTATTCTAGTTAAGATCAAGTCTTTTATTCGGGCGAGGTGCCCAAGCTTTTGTAAATGTCTAATGAAATGTAATAAGTAACTTATTGAACTTGTGTATTATTGGTGTATCAGTTGGTGACCGGTAACATATTCGGTCTTTTTATTGTATTCTTGTTGTATTATTTATATAAGTCTTGGGGTTTCCCTTATCTTTCAGGAATTGGGTTGTTTGTTTTCATTTATTTACTTTCAAATCAAAGTTTTTGGCAACCCGTTTTCTGAAATATTGGGTGGCTATCCTGGATACTCTATATTTTTATTGTGATGTTGAGAATGATTCCATCTATGATTCCGTTATATTGGAGTATTGGGCTGGCCACCCCTTATTTTGGTGAGCGGGTTGTCACAATTGTCCTTATGGGTGGGGTAACTTAATTAAGATTCCAGGACGCGAATAGGTGCACGCTATTAGATGAGAGGTGAGTTGGGGTTTCACGAGAGTGCGACTCCACTTTAAATTATGAAATAAGTGCATTTATATTTATTATGCACGGTTAACACACTTGCTAAACATTTTTATACCTCGGGCTCTGATCCGTTTATATTTCTCTCCTGCTATATGTATATATTACTACAAGTGTCCTACCGCATGGATGCCGGATGCTTCTCTATCCAGAGTCTGGGGAGCCGTAACTGGTGCGGAATGTTGCGGGATTTAGATTATAGTGGCTTTCTATTCTTGTGTAAATCTAGATAGGATTCATGTTGTACATCGTGTTTATACCCAGGGTTATTTGTAGTTGTTTATATTTCCTCTGTATGATTGTTGTGTTGTCTGTGACCCGACAGCATATTCGGGTATATTTCTTTTTGTATACTCATTTCCTTTTTATTTAGAGAACTTTAATTTATCATGGTGTGGGTTCATTCTATCTCTTATAGATATCTATAGTGTTGGTTTGTTCTTCGTGGTATGTTTTTTTAAATTTTGGCATCTCGCTTATATGATTTCGGGTAGTTAGCCTTATACGTTATTGTATAGTTTGTTCGTGCCGGTTATATTATGAGTATGGAAATTGTACATTATATGTGTTATGTACACGTGGCTATGAGAATGAATAGTTGTGTATATATATATATATATATATATATATATATATATATATATATATATATATATATATATATATGTTTAGATTAAAAATATATATATTTATTATATCCTATAGGTAAAAAGGATATGAAAAATTTATGGAGTACATCTTGGGTGATTATGGTGTACTTGATTGTTGGGGGTTGATGTATCGCACTTAAGGAAACAATTTCGGTTATATCAACCCACGGATTTGGTGGAGGTTTTGGAGTTACTCTTAGATAGTAATCTAAATTTTAGTAGTTGCAGTGATAGTATTTGTGTGTATGGCATAATGGATCCCTACGATTGACATTATCAAGGAGTAGTGTATTGGGGGGGTTCCTTGTTTGGATTTCGCTTTGCGAGACGCCCCACGCACAAAACACGGTGCAATGTTGAGAGTAGAGAGAAGTTTTGTCTTTATTAAATCATGCATGTTATTTAGAGAATAAACTCTTAAATTGAATTTTAATGTTAAAATGTATAGTAATAAAATGGGTAACCGATAAGTTATAAATGGGAATCAATAAAGCCTAGTATGACCTATTTGTATATATATACTTAAGTGAGATTAGAATGGGAAGGATTCTTGGGTTATGTTAGAATGGTAGGTCTTGCGGGTATAGGTCGTGCCTATTGTATAGTAGGTTGTCCTTATGGGTGGGGTAACTTAATTAAGATTCCAGGACGCGAATAGGTGCGCTATTAGATGAGAGGTGAGTTGGGGTTTCGCAAGAGTGCGATTCCACTTTAAATTATGAAATAAGTGCATTTATATTTATTATGCACGGTTAACACACTTGTTAAACATTTTTACATCTCGGGCTGTGACCCGTTTATATTTCTCTCCTGCTATATGTATATATTACTACAGGTGTCCTACCACATGGATATCGGATGCTTCTCTATCCAGAGTCTTGGGAGCCATAACAGGTGCAGACTGTTGCGGGATTTAGATTGTAGTCGCTTCCTATTATTGTGTAAATCTAGATAGGATTCATGTTGTACATCGGGTTTATACCCCGGGTTATTTGTAGTTGTTTATATTTCCTCTGTATGATTGCTGTGTTGTCTGTAACTCGACATCATATTCGGGTATATTTCCTTTTGTATACTCATCTCCTTTTTATTTCGAGCACTTTATTTTATCATGGTGTGGGTTCATTCTATCTCTTATAGATATCTATAGTGTTGGTTTGTTGTTCGTGGTATGTTTTTTTAAATTTTGGCATCTCGCTTATATGATTTCGGGTAGTTAGCCTTATACGTTATTGTATAGTTTGTTGGTGTTGAGGCTGAGCCATCTGAGATTCCTGATTTAAGGTAGTATAGAGATGGCCACCCGTTATTATTTTAAGTGGGTTTTTACATACTAACATACACACTTAAACACACCTTAAAATGCAACTGGAATATCCTAATATATATATCGCATATGAAAAACCCTCACTCTTTCTCTAATAATATCTGCCTAATATATGACATCATTATCTCCCCCGAACTATAAGATTGAGATACCATTTCTCCTCCTTTTTGTTCAAGAATAGACAAAGAATAATGTGCACAATAATAAAATATTTCTCCCCAACAAAACAAAATCTTCCCCTAAGTGAAGCATGGGAATCATAAACGAAAAATAAATATATCATGCAATGGTGTGGAACAAGTCATGCAATGAAAAACAATTCGTAAAAACAAGCATAAATAATCTTAACTACGAACAAATGATATCAACTAATATGAAAATTTAAGTATAAGATACCAAGATGATCATGTCACATGCCAAATTAAATCAAGGATTAAGTATAAGGCACATATGGATTATATGAAAATGCAAAGACTCAAAACATACCATATATATACCAATGAAGCATAACTATATACAGTTATAAACGACCACAAAAGACATAAACACGTAATATTTACACACTCTTATAGTATCAATATCTCTAAATATGGTGGTAAGAAGTGAAGGGGGTTGAAATAGAAACAAGAGAAAATGACCCAATCACTCAGACATGTCCAAGTATATCTGTTTGGTCGCAATACTTTATCAACATTGATTTAGATTCACATGTCAAATAAAGGACTCAAAAGGATATAAAAAATATTGTACACTTTCCTAGAAATATTGATGATTCTCAAATCAATAACGTCAAAATAATTAAGCTCAACTAAGAATCATTTTTCAAACCCATTGATCCTCAACTAAACACCCTAAAAAATATATATCATTTATCTCTCTTTTTATTTTGAAAATATCTAATATTTGAAGCATCAATGTAAAAACTCTGGCCTTAACAATTTTTTTATTTCCTCTCAATATTTTTAGTCTCTTGCCAATGGTGGCTTTTCACATAAAGGAAATTTCTACTTTTGTAGACCTTTCTCGAGCACACTCTTATTTTTCAAAAAATATCAAACAAACTCACCGGCAATGGATTTTACATGCTCATTTCCCCTTTAATAACAAAACTATGTGTATGATAAGATTATTGGGAGAACACCTCACTTAGCTTATGTGGCATGGGGGTGCACATGGTTCA
This sequence comes from Sambucus nigra, assembly GCA_949130495.1. Lineage (NCBI taxonomy): Eukaryota > Viridiplantae > Streptophyta > Magnoliopsida > Dipsacales > Adoxaceae > Sambucus > Sambucus nigra. The sequence continues at coordinate 375,938,266 of OX422219.1, read as the reverse complement.
GATTGATTTAGTTTCAATACTAAACTAGAACCAGAATCGGGGTTGAACGGTTCTAAGATTTTGGAACTGAAACTGAAACCAATGTATATTGGAACTGAACTAAATCGAGCCATGCCGAACCGATGGTTCTTGGGTTGGTTCGAATCGGTTTATGGCTCTGATAATATTTTTAGTAAAATATTAAAATACATTTCAAAACAAATTTTTAATGAAATTTCAGATATTTTACTGTCCTATTTTGTTTCCCTCTCCCACCTAGTGTCCTAGTAACACTTTCAGATAATATTTTGCAAAAACTTTTAATAGACTATTGCAATTTTTATTTTTCAAGGAGAAAAGTTTCAAATAATTTTGATAAGTGACTTCAACACACATGAGTTATTTAGAATCTTACACTAATACTCATGACCCGTTAACAATTCCAAATATTCCAGAGAACAATACGCCCACTCCCTTAGATAAACGGAAACATCATAATGTTATTAATTACCAACAACTAAAGAAAATAAAAATATTAATACTCCTTTTAGTTTTTCGGTAAGTGTGAAGTCAGCCATATCAAGAAGGTAAATACATTTAAAATTTCACATTAGTAAAAGAAGATCACATATAAAATGGGTGAACAACTATTGCATATTTGCATTAAGTCTATTACTATTAGTTAAGGTGGTTAGAAAAAGTCCCTCTCTTTTGCAATGAGGTCTTAATGAGGGGAAAAACTAAAGATCAATAAATAATTCAAGTCCATTTCCCTGCAAACCAACAATAAAAGTGAGATCAGAAGGCGACATAGGAGTTGCACTAGCATACCTTGACTTGACAATGAAGGCATTAATGGTATGTTAACGAAGTAAAAAAAAAATTTCAATAAGAAATTATAGCCTAGTGGACATCATTTGGAGATGGAGAGGAATGAGTGGGGGAGAGGGAGAGGAATCAGTGAGGGATGAATGAGAGAAAATGCCTAGAATGGGTTTAATAGGTGGGTGCACAAAAATATTATATATATGAGGAATTCGGTTCGATTCCAATTTATTATCAGTTCTTAATTCCGGTTTCTGTTCTGGTTTAGTTTATCGGTTTTTTGGTTCTGCTGTGCACCCCTAATGTGGCATATGAACTTAAAATCCAAATGAGCTCGTGAAAATTTTTTGTGGAGGCATATTCAAAGTGAATCCAACATGAAAATCAATTTCAAACTACTTCACGTAAACATGAACAATCTAAGCATTGAAAATCAAAATCAAATGTCCTAGTCACATGGATACATGGAAGGGATGTGATTCAAATCCACCGATATGCCACACAATATGTGTAAAACTAAAATACACAAATATTGAAAATGTTATTGAGTTTTTAAACATTTTTCAAAATGATACCAATCTAAAAAAAACTAACTCAAAAGATAAACAAAATCATTTTATATTTTCTCACTAAAACCCATGAGAATGCCGGATAGCTTTTTCAGGGATGGTCCGAACAATAAAAAGTTAATTTCCAAAATTTTCAAAATTGATGTCAAAACTTTAAATAGATTAACCTAACAAAAATATGTTCACTAATTTTTAAACGTAGTTGTTGTGAAAAAATCATTTACCCAATTTTATATTTTTAACCTAAAACATGAATCTAGGTGATAATAGATAATATAAGTAATATAATCACACAATAAGCCGATGGAGGAGAAAAATTCACAATGTGAAAAACCTCGGATGGTCGGACCAAATAGATCACTATGATAAGGTTTTACACACAGCAACTCATCGTCCTCACAAGCATTGATGCTCTTCTATCTTTGAGCTCTAATCCACAGTGAAATACATGATTCCACATGTGAATGATGCCACAAAATGTGAGTCACACACACCTCGGTACCCATCGATCGAGGATCAACAATCGTCAATGGAGTCAGAATATGAAATCATCGCTTCTTCACCGCAACACAGCAAACCAAGTATGAAGTGCACCGCAGAAAACCTATTATCTATCCAAATGATGAGAGAAACAAACTATGGTGCCCACGCAAGAAAGTTATCAAAGCATAAGAAATATGAAACTTGGATCTCTAAACTATTTGAGTGAAACTATGGTTGGGAACTTTTGGATATAGATAGGAAAAATAAATTCACCAAAAGTCTCTAAAAAACTATTGGAACACTCTTACTTATTGAAAGCATGAATTTTGAGGTGGCGAGGTTCGTTCGAACAAAAAGTAGGGTTCATTCGAACTATAACCTTGGTTATTCGAACGAAATCATTTCTCGTTCAAATAAACAAACAACCTTATTCAAACGTGATTCTAACGGGTAGGCCATTGTTAGATAGAGAAGCCCCGTTGGATGTTCGTTTGCAGTTAGTTCCAACGAACTCACCAATTCGTTCCAACGAAAACCATACCTCGATCGAACGAAACTCACATCTCATTCTAATGAAGTTAAACTCTTGTTCAAACCAACTAAACCAAAAAATATTTTTCTCCAAAAAACATTTGAAAAAGTAGTTCCAAACATTTTTTTATAAAAGTAAAGCACCCAAAATAAATTTCCAAGGATCATAATCATATGCATCAATACATGAGAGATCCTCGAAAATACGAAGGCTAAACTTGGCACTAAAAATCACATGATGCGTAACCTATGAAGCTTTGTTATTACATCTTCATTAAACACGTCATAGGCTTACGAGTTGAACAATACAAAGCCTAACTTATGACTTAAATGTTTTGACTAAAATTAAGCCAATAGATACAAATTGACTCAATTGGAAATCTATCCTTAGAAATACCCCCATTTGGCTATTTCGGGACGAAAAAAAATAAAAACACCTATGGTCTATCAAGATATTTAAAAGACACAATCCCCAACCCCAAAAGGAAAAAGTACAGATTCTCAATAGACACACACACTGAGTAGCTTTGAACACTTATAAACTTTGTTGCATGTTGTAAACCTGCACACTTAAACACACCTTCAAATACAAAGAGAATAGAACAAGTATGAAATATGCATAAGAATAACATTTTCCCTATGTCTAACAAACTCAACCTAGGTAAGATGTCTCTCCCTAAGATAAAAATCTCTTAATCATGACATGAAAGGTACCATTTCTCCCCCTTTTGTTCAGGATTAGACAAAGTAAGAATGCCTAAAACTATTTCTCCTCCATAAACCAAATCTCCCCCTAAATGTGTGAATATATAATATCAAGATAAATTATGGAATAATGAATAATATCATACAATGGTGTAAAGTGCAACAAAAATACAACATGGCAATACAAGGACAAATAATCCACACAATGATAAAATAATATTAATATTGAAGCAAATAAGATACCAGCTTAAATACGTAAGAAAGCATGAAATATTAATGCAAACAATAAATGAGAGATATCAATCACTTAACATACCATATAATCCAAAAATAAAGCATATGACAAACATGGATTAAATGAAATGCAAAGATATAAACCAAAATGAGACCATATTAATAAATATGAAAAATATACCAATGACACTCGGGCATATATATATACATATATCATATTTTTCTCTCAAATCTTTTGAAGAAATCACTTTCTAAAATCAAACAAACGCATTCGTTGGTCTTTAATCTTTTCAATTTTTGCTTCTTAATTATATAGGCTCTTGCCAATGGTTGCTTTCTCGTAAAGGAGATTTAGTACTTTCGTATCCCTTTTCCGTGCACCCTCATATTTTTCAATAAAATCAAACAATCTCACGGACAATAGTTCTTACATGCATAAATCCCCCATAGTAATAAAATATATAAATGATAAGATTGATTGGATAACAAATCATATAACTTAAATATAACATGTGGGTTTAAAACTCACAAGATCTCGTGAAAGTGTGTGTGGAGGTATAAACAATGAAAATCCATTAAGCAAATCAAAATCGAACAACTCCATGGAAGCATGATTAAGAATTCTTTAAGCATTGACAATCTTTACCAAATGTCCTAGTCACATGGTAAACACGGAATGAAGTGGATTTAAACACACCAATATGCCACATAAATGTGTAAAACTAAAATACACAAAACCAAAAACTTTTTGAGTGTGTAGACATTTTTAAAAGAATACAAATTTTAAAAAAATCAAAAGACAAACAAAATCTTTTTGTATTTTTCAATATGACTCAATAAATGAAAAATAAAAATACAAAAAACTCAAACGATATATAAATAGCAAATATATATATCATGAAGTACAAAATTTAGTGTATGAAAATATGCAAACATAATCAACCATTGGATATATCATGAGAAATATCGCGTGCAAGCAAACAAGAATCAATAAGTCTAACATGTAAAGCCTCTAAATCTGATTTCCAAACCCACTTAGGTGTCATGCGATGCTCTAGGGCTTTGGAACCTTGGTAACTCCAAACATAGACTTTTTAGGAAATTTTTTAAGATCAAAACAAAAGCTCCTAAGGTGACCTTTCCTACTCTAAAGTGTGCATGTGTAGACATGGCAAGGGGTTTTACTTGAGGGTGAACATTTTCTAACAGTTTTAGCAACTATCGACTCTCTCAAATGGATGGTCTTGGCTTGGTTAGTGGTAGCAGTTGGAATATCGAATACAATTCCACACTTATCACCTTTGATTTGGATGGTGCTTAACATCTTATCCAACTTTTTTTTTATCTAAATTCCAAATCAAATTTGACATGACTCGAGTCTCTTAATCTCTCTTCTAACTCCACTATTCGAGACTCAAGTAAACGTCAAGACTCTTCAAACTCAAAAAGCTCTTTCTTTATAACCACCATCAAACCTCAAAGTCTATCTCTCTCACCCTCAACATACTCTAGCTTATATCGAAGAGTACTCTCATGTGCCCTAACATCCTCGATCAAAACACTCTCATTATTTCCTACAACATGTTCTTTTAACCTAGCTTCAAACTTCAAATTTGCCTTTTTCACTCTCAACGTTTTTGGATACAACTTATGGAAGGAAACCCGAAGTTGGCTCTCCTCCTCATGTTATTCTCCACTCTCTTCACCATCACTAACTTGGGAATGAAAAATGATGGCCTCAAAAGGGTCATGTATGAAATTATCTTCATTAGAAGATTTTTCACCAAGGCTCACATGACTAGCCAGGAATGTGATGCAGTTGCGCTTGATGTGGGAATAGGGTCCTTATTTAGGATCACTATCACTAAGGGTGGCATTGCACTACTTCCATTTCTTACCCTCCTTCCTTATTTTAGTAGGACATTCAGCTGTCCTATGGCCATAACCTCCATAACCAAAACATCTATCTGACTCATCCCTCTTAAAATTATCATTACGATATTTAGAAAAGTGATCGACCTAGTTATACTTATCTTTCTCAAACTTTTTTGCATCTTGCGATTGCTTTTGAAACATGAGATTTTTTTTGAATTTCTTCGCTAACATGGTCATATCATCATACTCGATGTCAGACTCATCATCGAAAATAGGTGTTTCTTCCTTCCAAGCTTTTAAAATAACGCCCTTTTCCTTTTTCTTCATTTTGAAAGAAAACACGTCAAGCTCATAAGTTTGTAGGTCACTTACAACCTCTTCAAGTTTCATAGAGTCAAAAGTACCCAAGAAATTCAAAACCTTCACTTTTGAATTAAATCTTTCAGGCAAAGACCTTAAGATTTTCTTGATTACTTGATTTTTGGGTATTCTCTCTCCCAAGTTAAAATGAGAGTTTATAATATCGAAAAATCTAGGATAGAACTTATCAAAACTCTCACTTTTATCCATCTTAATGGTTTTAAACTGAGTGGCAATTTTTTGGAGTTTGAAATCATTAACAATACTAGATCCTTTATGGGTGAGTTAGAGTATGTCGTAAAACTCTTTATACGTCTCGCATATTATAATACGACATAACTCCTCTGGGGTGATAGAACAAAATAGAGCATTTAAACCATGCAAATTATAATTTATAACATATGCTCAACTTCATTCTATGATTCATCATATTTAGGAATCCTATTTTCACCAACTAAGGTTGTACGTGGGGATTAACCATTAAGTACTGCTTTCCATATCCACTCATCTATAGCCTTAACGGTTGATTTTATATGCATTTTCGAGTATGCGTGGTTTGACGCATCAAACATCGGTGCCCTAGGTGACGAGAGACCATTAGAATAAAAACCACCAACATTTATGCCTAAAACATAAATCTAAACTCGATAACTTATTGTTCTAGCTCTGATACCAATTTTAGAAATCAAGATAGCTTAGGCAGGAATGGTCCGAACACCGAAAGACTATTTTTAAATTTTCAAAATTGCTATAAAAACTTTAAACAGATTAACCCAAAAAAATATGTGCACCAATTTTAAAACCTAGTTGTTATGAAAAACTGATTTACCAGTTTTATCTTTTTAACCTAAAACATTCATCTAGGTGATAGCAGATACAATAAGTAAGACAATCACACAACACGACGATATATAAGAAAAACCCACAACGAGAAAAACCTTGGACCACACAGCTAAACAAATCACTATGATAAGGTTTTACACAAGACAAATAATATATTTACACAATGACTCATCTCCCTTGCAAGCCTTGATGATATTCTATCTGCGACCTCTCCTCCACGGTATAATGCAAGAGTCCACCCACACAAGCTGGCAAAATGTGTGAGTTAACACACGCCTCAATATCCACTAATCTACGCTAAACAACTATTTACGGAGTCATAACTCGGAATCAACACTTCTTAACTGCAACACAGCAAACCAAGTATGTAGTCCACCAAACGAAACCTTTTTGTCTATCCGAATGACGAGAGAAAAAATTAAGATGCCCACACAAGAAATATCTCAAAGCATAATAAATATGAAACTTGGATCTTTAAACTATTTAGGTGAAACTATAGTTTGGTAACTTTTGGATATAAATAGGAAAACATTTTTCACTAAGAGCCTCATGAAAAACTGATCTCAGCACTCTCATTTATACAAAACACAAATTTCAAGGAGACGAGATTCGTTCGAACAAAAACTAGGGATCGTTCGAACGAAAACCTTATTTCCTTCAAATGAACTCAAGTCTGATTCGAATGAATAAAAGATCTTGTTCAAACGTGCTTCTAACGAGTAGGACACTGTTAGACAGAGAAACCTTATTAAATGTTCGTTCCAACGAACTCACCAGTTTGTTCCAACGAAAACCACACCTCGTTCTAACGAAACTCACATCTCTTTCTAACGAAGTTAAAATCTCGTTCGAACAAACTAAACTAAAAAATAATTTTTCTTTAAAAAACATTTAAAAAATAATTCCAAACATTTTTGATAAAAATAAATCCCCAGAAATAAATTTCCAAGGATCATAATCATATGTATCCATACTTGAGAGATCCTCGAAAATGCGAAAACTAAACTTGGCACTAAACACGATATGATGCGTAATCTCTGAAGCTTTGCCGCTATGTCTTCATCAAATATGTCATAGGCTTACAAGTTCAACAATACAAATCCTAACATATGAATCAAATATTTTTTTTTCGGAATTAAGCTAATGCATACAAATTGACTCAATTGGAAATTTATCCTTACAACCCAAAAATGAAAAATTAAAATACAAAAGACAAACACATCACAACACTAGCAAATATATATTATAAGTCACAAAATTTATGTATGAAAAACATGTAATCACAATCATTTATAAGATATAACATGGGATAAATCATGCATAAGCAAATGAAAGTCAACAAGCCTAACATTTAGCGCCTCCAAATCGAATCTTTAAACCTACGTAGGTGTAACATGACGAACTTGGTCTTGGGTAACCTTGGTGACACTAGTTTTAAACTTCCTAAGACTTTTTCTAAGACCATAGAAGAATTGCCTTAGGGGACCTTTCACACCACAATGCAAAAAATTGTAAAGACAAGGAATGTTACCTTTAGGTTGACCTTTTTTAAAGTCCTTAGATTTTTTTTGTCTCTTTCAAATGCATTGATGGCACCAGAGATATCTACATTTAAACTTATACAGAGCTCGAAATAGTAATCTACAGTAATGGAGATAAAATAAGTAAAGTAAATAGAGAAGAAGATGCGGAGAAGAGGATGAACACGATCATGTAAGTGGTTCAGCAATTGGTCTACTACACTGTCCAGGTGTTTGTGTGTTTTATATTAAATAAAGGAGCTCTAATGGCTCAAAGTACAACTCTTTAAAACTTTCTCTCTTCAAGTAGAATTTAAAAGATCTTGGGTTAGGGTTTATGATTTTGATCACTTTTCAAGGAAGAAGATGATAGGTATTTATAGCTCTGGGGGTGCACATTGTACCCCTCTCAATCATGTAATAATCATGCACGGGATGAAGCAACCAATTAGAATCAACCACCTATCCCTAACACACATATGTCATGATGATGAAATATTCCCTCACGTGCTCATGAAGATCTTGTCATAACTATTTATCCACGTGGGATAGTGTCTCACAAAACCCATATGTGTTATAACAGGTATCAAAGGTCGACCATTATGGTTCAGGCTAAGCCGAGTCATCAGGTCAGTCTTTCGAAGGGATGACCATCAGAGTGCTGAGTTAGGTCTAAGTCTGCATATGAGCCTTGACCCTCTTGTTCATAGCCGAGGCTGAGGAGGTATGTAAGAGAATTAGGATCACTAATGTGTTATATGTTTGAGTAGTGGTTGAGGATGAGGCTACTTGAGGTTGGGCTTCTAATGAGTTATCCCATATGTATTTCTCTTGATGAATGGCCAGGTTTGGCCTTGATCGGGTGCGCCATGTTGAAGACGAAACCACACTTATGTACATAAATCACCCCTAGCCCTTAGTCTTAAATGTGAGCGAAAGGATAAGGTGTATAGTCGGTTGTCCCTCTATGAGAGTGTCTCCTCATTGTCCGAGGCTATTCAGGTCGTGAACCTATTTAGCTGAGTGTACAGATGTCATTTTAATATCCCTGGGTGGAGTGCTCTGAATAGAACATCTGTCAATATGTGTGTGGGCTAAAATGCTTGCTAAGGTAGGGTGAATGCAAGCCTTCCCTAGTAAGTTATACCAAGTAATGATTTGGATCTTTGGTAATTACGTTCAATCATTACTTGGTTTAAATACTAAAAACCCAAACTTTTTCTCTTTATTCTCCAAACATTTCAACTTCGTGCTTAAGAGTTCTTATAAACCTTAGCTTTTATCTCTCTCCATTTCCAGTCATTTTATAGAGATTATAGGGGTTCTCTAGCTTTTCAAGTCTTCTTCTTCACCCAGGTAACATTTTATTGCCATCTACTTGAGTTTTATGCCATTAATAAGCTTTCTTGGTCACTTTTCATTTTTTCGGCCTATTTTATATTTTTTGGGACTTGTCCAGAAAATTATAGGGTTCTCTTTGGTGGTTTAGTGGCGTTATAGTGGTTCAAAGTTGGTTAGAGGTGTTTTAGTGACGTTTCTAGGTGGTTTTTTACACCGTCTGCCATTGTGAAGGTCCCCAGTGTAACTCCGATTATCTTCTCCAGTGAGGCTAGCTTGAGCGTTCTTGGTGTTCTTAGGTAAAAATGTTTGAGTTACCCCTTTTGATCTTTTAGTCAACTATAGTCAAACCCTAGGATGTTTAGAGTGATTTACAAGCTTTTAGACCAATACACCCATCTAAGTGATAAGATCCTTAGGTAGATAGATAAGGAAAGGTAAGGCAGAAGCCGGGGCAAGGAGAAAAGTCAGAGTCGACATTACACGTCCAATCTTCCCAATCCCCTCACCTATCATCTCTCCTTCAGTAGTTGAGGTTAGTGGTAGATGAGATGTCTGATCTCTCGTCCTTGACTTTTAGGGGCTACAGTCCCTCGCCTTTTTGAGTTTCCTCATAAGCTGATTCTTCTGAGGAGGCTCTTCGTGTCCCTTCATCTCGTATGACTGAGTTTGTTACGATCGAGTCTTCACACAACCACCAATCTTCTGCCTCCAAGTCCTTTGAGAATCCTAGGGTAATCATCGTAACACCCTATTTGGTTATTCCCTTATTATCCATGACTAATGGAGAGTTCCACAAAAGGTTCTCATATGGGGCCCTGGCTGTTGAGGTTCCCGCTAATGACTCTGATTTTGAGGTGAGGGAACCACTTGATGTTTCTTATGCCCAAACATGTCCTTCTATTGTTAGAGAGTCTCACCTCCTTATCTGGAGGCACATGTATGGCATTAAGTCAGATATTACTATGAGATTCGGAGACGAGGATGAGAGAGCCTTCGATGATCGATAGGGTGAAATTTCCGTCTATGACCAGATGTTCAGGGTCGACTTTTTCCTTCCTTTCCACCCTTTCATACGAGCCATCCTTGCTAGTATATGGCTTTCTCCTGCCCAATTGGCACTAAAATATTAAAGAATTATACTCGGCTTCAACTCTCTTTAGAAGTTGAATTAGGAAGACAACCCTTCAGTTGACGTATTTAAAGCATGTTATAACGTATCCAGCACTAAGTACCAACCTGGGCTATTACCATTCGAGATCAAGGAAGCTCAACAAGAAAATTCTTCACATTAATCAAACCTCGAACCATTATTAGAAGTCGAGGTATTTCTTCATCTTCGGGGCTTAGACGCTGCTCGTAACGACGCTAAGCTGAGGGTTCCCCGTATTTTAGAAAATCCCTCTATATCTGCCAAGTTGGACCTAGGCCCCAGTGTAGATGCTAGGATGAGGGTTGATTTCTTGAAGCGCCAGGGAAAGGAAGAGGGTCCGGATGAGTTTAAAGAAGTTATAACCCCTTCCTTCTTGGAGTCATCAAGTATGAGGGTTGACCCCTAGACGAGTTGTGTAAGTTTTCCATACTTTATGTTTTAACTATTTTCTCATCTCTAGATATTTTTACTAATCATCGTCTTCTATTTCTTGCATATCATCCTCCTAACACTCCAGATTATATTTAAATATGATGACCCCTAGACTTCAAGAAACTTTAATTTGAAAGGATAATAAACAAGCCAACAACACTACTGGTGAAAACAATAATTAGTGGCCGATGCCATGCTAAGGATAGGCAAAAGAGAAAGGAACCAGTCGGGGGGGGGGGGGGGGGGGGCTTCTCCATGAATGGGAAACGAGGCCGAGGATCCATTCTTCTGATGTGAGGCCTACTACTTTAACTCAGTCCTCCAATGAAGCCATCGTGGTAGCTCATCTCTCCCATCTCAAGGTGAGTTCTGACTCCCTTATTACAAGTGATGTCAAATCTAAGGCGAACATCCTTGCCTTCCCCTCAGAGTCCGACAAGCATTTTATTAAATCTATGGAGGTGCCCTGGGTCTTTGACTTCGGACTTATTACATGGCCCAAGTATACATTTTAGTCGGCCTTATTTTGTTAAAATATGTTTGATTTTGTAAGACTTGTATCGTCTCGTACTAACTTTTGTATTTGGTGTTTTTGCAGTCCATGTGTGCCTTTGCCTGTGCTACGGAGTGGATGACAGAAAAGCTCCCCCAGGTGAAGCAGGTTGAGGGGGATATTTATGTCGAGAGAGACCTGAAGGATAAGGTGAAGTCCATGAGGCTCGACCACAGAAAATTCCCTGTTGACCTAAAGAGAGAGCATGTCGGTGCTCTGGCTTCCTTAACAACCACCAATGGTGACTTCGGATACCAGTACTTTGAAAGAGGGGCAAAAATGGCCTGATAGTGGGCTATTTTAAAACTCCCCAAGGCTGTCTCCTTTATTCAGCCGGATCTGGAGGCCCTTGACATGTTCGACCCTCTACTTATGACAACACTGGCTGATATTTAAGTGGAGGCCGCAATCGAAAGCTTAGTCCAAATTGTTGATGAGGATGTTAGGGCAGGAGGTGAAGATGTTGTCGATGTCAATGAGTCGTGTGCTTAGGGTGGTCGTCTGTGACCTATACCCTCTTCCTCGTGTAATTTGTTTTATGAGAACTTTTGTAACTCTTAGTCTATAACTTTGAAATTATATTCATTATATATATGTAATCATCATCATCATCATCATTAATGCAGATAATTATTTTTTCTAAGTCATGTGTCGTATTGCTAACGGTCTATTTTCCATATGAATGATTTTAACCATAAATTCTCTCTCGTAGTTTCCTACGTTGTGAGGACGACATTTAACTAACCATATTGTGATGTTCAAATTAACCATAATTAAAAGATTTTCAAATTGAGGTCACCAAATCAATGATGTTAATACAAATCCTTTATCATCATTTTTGGGAGTGTATGGATGAGTCTCATCTCTCCACACACTCTAGTCTTCGCCGAGGGAGTTTTAATTCTGAGATAACCACATTGTAATGTTCAAAATAACCATAAATAAAATGATTTTTATCAAGTTGTTGTGTTTTTCACCACCTAAGTGATGTTATCACACTATGCCCCCTTCTTGGTGTTATTGAGAGTTCATAAACGAGGCAAGTCTCCCATGATCTCTTATATCATCAAGAGTGAGTCAAAACTAATTCAACATAAGGATGATGTTTTTTAGTTTAGATGTAATTCAATCCACACATTATACAATTGAAAACAAATATATGAGGAAACACTTGCACTTTTTCATTCATCATTTAAAAAAAAAATTCAAATACAAGCAATTTGTGCACATGAATAGGATGATACAAAAATGACAATTAGATCCACTGATAATATTTCTTCAAATGATGTAAGTGCCATGGATTGGAGAAAGTCTCTCCTTCTAGGTTCTCCAGTTTATAGGTTCTAAGGATGCCATCTTCAGTGACTCTATACGGGCAGTGCCAATTCATATGCAATTTGTTCGGCTTCTGTCAAACTTATTTCAACACTAAATATCCCAGAGCAATTAACCTTCTTTTGACCCTCTTATTATAGAATTTGGTTTCCCTCTATTGATGCTGGTTGTTTGACCTTGGTGTCCTCTTGTCTTTCTTCTATCAGGTCTAGGTCAAGTTTTCTTTCCTCATTATTGGTCTCAGGGTTGTAAGTCTGGACTCTGTGACTGGAAAGGCTAAGCATAGTGGGGATGACTGCCTCTGACCCATAAGCTAGCATGAATGATGTCTCCCTTATAGGTTTCCTATCCGTCAACCTATAGGCCCATAGGACTCCATGTAACTCATTTATCCAAAAACCCTTGGCATCTTCCAACTTCTTTTTTATTCTGTCAATATCATCCTATTGGTAACCTCAATCTGACGGTTATCTTGTGGTCAGCTCGGCGCTGAGTAAAATTTCTCGATGTCAACCCTCATGCAATATGCTTCTAAGGACTTATTTTTAATTGCTTCCCCTGTCAGAAATCAAGGTATGGGGTAGACCATATTTGCAAATGATGTTTCTCCAGATGAACTTGAAGGTCTTCACCTCAATAATGGAAACCATTGCCTCAGCCTCTTCCCACTTTGAGAATTAATCAATAACCACAATCAAATACCTATAATTACACGCAACTTTAGGTAGAGTTCCTACTAGGTCGATCCCGCATATTGAAAACGACCGAGGGGCTATGATGGACGATAGAGGCTGATAGGGAATGCAAGCATATCTTTGTCACTTATCACATTTCTTTACATGGTTGACCTCATCCTTGGCAAGGGATGAGAGGGTCCATCCATGACTCTCCGATATTCAAATTTAGGTAAAACTCATGCCTACCATCATCTTCGTCAGTACTGGGATTGTATAGGATTATAACTAGGATGGTCCTTCTGATCTCCATTTTAATAGAAGATTCTAGTTTTGCTAGAGCATCGGCTCAACTATTCTCTAACCTAGGGATCCTTTTCACTTCGATTTCCCCAAGATTGGCCATAAACTTTCTCACTCTGTCGATATTTTCTTCCTTGGCTTCGTAAATCCCAACCATTTAAATCACAACTAGCTGGGAGTCACTATATATGACCATCTCGCAGACATTCATTGCATTGGTGAGAGAGAGTCCTGTAGGCTGGGCTTCATACTCTGACTCATTATTCGATGCTCTAAAATTGAATCTCAGGGCATATTCGATACTTATTCCATCCGGGGCTGAGAGTATTAATCCGACCACACTTCTACTTTCATAAAAGAACTATCCATGAAAAGACTCCATACTTGGCCTTCTTTTGAGAAAGGCCCCTTTGTCAATACACCTTTTTGGAATAAAAAAATCTTTTTTTATAAGGTCAGCTCACTCCATGATGGTCGACGGTTGAATTGCCATAACTATTTTTTATACTACCGTATCCTCCTCCATTTTGATATCAACTTTAGCCCAGGTGAATTTGGCCACAAAATCAGCCAATGCATATCCCTTGATTGCAGTCCTCGACTGATACCTGATGTCAAACTCTCTTAACTTAATTGACCAATCCATTAGCCTGCCCGATTTCTCAGGTTTATAGATGACTTTCCTCAAAGGAGTGTCAGTGAGTACCACCATAGTATGAGCTTGTAAATAGGGTGTCATTATTCTGGAGGCATGAATCAGAGCATATACTGGTTTCTACATACTGGGATACTTGAGCTCAACCCCTTGAAGATCCTTATTATTGAAATACATAGGCTTTTGAACCCCCTCATCATCTCGTATAATTGCAGTGCTGATGGATGACTCAGACACTACCAAATATAAAAACATCTTTTCCCCTGAATCGATCGAGACAACAACATAGGGGATCCCAAATAAGTTTTTAAATCTTGGAAAGCCTTCTCATATTCTTCATTCTAGACGAATGATTTTCTTAAGATCTTGAAGAAAGACAGACACTAATCTGTGTCCCTGGAGATGAAGAGATTAAGATCAGAAACTCTTCCTGTCAACCTTTGCATGTCCTTTATAGTCTTTGGTTTCTTCATATTTATTAATTCCTTGATTTTCTCTAGGTTTGCCACAATCCCCCTTTGGTTGATTATGAAGACAAGGAACCTTCTGACGCCGACGTCGAATACAGGCTTTGTTAGATTCAACTTTATCTTGTATATATCCTTTATGTCGAATGTCCTCTTAAGGTTAGCCACGTGAACCTCGACCTTAAGTCTCTTCGTCAACATACCATTAATATAAACCTCCATAGATTTCCTAATATAATCTTTGAACATTTTATTAACAAACCTATAATAGGTTGCCTCTGCATTCTTAAGGTCGAAAGGCATGACCTTATAGTAGTAGGTTCCTTTATAAGTGATAAAGTAAGTCTTCTCGGCATTGTCCTCATGCGTGAAGATCTGATTGTACCCCGAATACGCATCCATGAAGCTCATCAGTTCATGCCCACTCATGACATCCACCATTTGATCTATTCGGGTAGAGGGAAGATATCTTTTAGGCAAGCCTTGTTTAGATCTGTGAAGTCTACACACATCCTCCATTTTTTGTTGGATTTTGACACAATTATAACATTAGAAAACCAATCCGGGTAGTGCACTTCCAGAATAAACTCGGCTAATTTGAGATTTTTAATCTTATCCTGGATGACCTCATATCTATCTCTGACATAGGTCCTCCTCATCTGCTTTACTGGTTTGGTATCTTTATCGATGTTTAGTCGATGATAGATAATTTTGGGGTTAATCCCCGACATATCCTCATATCTCTAAATAAAGATGCTCTGTCTCTTTGTCAACATCTCTAATAACTTTTCTTTCACTTATTTCTTCAATAATGACCCAATTTAAATAGCTTTTTTGGCTCGTCCTAATTAAGGATGATGGAATCTACCTCCTCCGCGGCCTCACCCTTCTTCAGCTTCCTCTCGTCCCTTGGCTTAAGAGTTTCAATATTATACGAGGTTGTGAGCTTCTTATGAGCCTCCTTTTATTATATCGAGCTGAAGTAACACTCTCTCATGTCTACTTGGTCACCTTGGACTTCCCTCACCCCATAAAGAGTTAGAAATTTTACCATTTGGTTAACTATATAAGGGACCACCTCGAATTCTTTGGGTGCTACTCTTCCGAGGATGATATTATATGCTGAGAATATATTCTCATCCATTACAAAGAAGATTACTCTCTTTGTTAGGCACCTCGTCCATGTACCCATACACACATCTATCTCAATCACCCCTAGTGGGTTCACCTTCTCTCCATTGAAACCTATCAACGGTTGATGATACGTAACTAACCTCTTTTTTTTGAGTTTTAATCCCTTGAATCAGTCCCAAAATATGACATCGGCCGAGTTTTCGTCATCCACAAGTATCTGAGACACATCATACCCATGGAACCTATTGCTGATGACCAAAGGGTCATCATGGGGGGATAAGATTCCCTTGAAGTCCATTCACGAAAAAAACTACCACCAAGGTATCCATGTCTACATTCTGCAGCTTCTTCGGCTCTGGCTCTGCAGCAGTCCAGTTAATATCTAGCCACTTGGGTGCCAACTTTACTTATATAACATGTGCCTCACGATCATCCGACTAATTTCATCCAACAGCTAACACTCCACTGATCATCTTTACGTTGAAGGAAATTATGTGCATGTGTCCTTCAGTTTTAAGGATCTTAGGTGGGAGATCTGGGTCATCCCCATCACTGTTTGATTCTTCGTATTTCTTGTTGGCTTAAGGCTATCGTCTCATCTTCTCATCTTTTGGCCCACCATGTTTCATTTTGGCACCACTTCAGTCAACATACTTCTGGGGTTTTCCTTGCTTTAATATTTTTTCAATTTCATCTTTGAGATCAAAAAATTTGTCTGTCGTATGGCCGTGGTCTGTATGGAACTCACACCACTTACTTTTGTCCCTCTTGTGAGGAGGGAACATAAATTTTTCAGGCCACCTAAGTGCTCTGTCATCTTTGATTTTGTTCAGGATTAGGTCGAGACTTAATGTCAATGGAGTATAACTCGCAAACTTATCATTGGATGACCTTTTCTTTCCATCTTTTCCTTTCGCCTTTTGAGACTTGATCCCACTTGCTTATTTCTCGTCTTCTCTTTTAGCCTCCATGGCTCCCTTAGTGTTGATGAATCTCTTGGATGTAGCCAGAAGTTCTTGCATGGACTTGGGAGGATCCTCGACGAGATTTCAGAGTAGCTTGCCTTTATACAGCCCACTCATGAGGGCTATCATAGCTATATTTTCCTCGTAGTCCTCCACCTCAAGCTTCTCCTCGTTGAACTGAGCTATGTAGTCTCTCAGTGTCTCATTTTCACTTGTTTCACATACAAGAGATGTGTCACTTTCTTTAAGGACGTCATGCCAAAGAAAAAGTTGTGGATGAATTTATTGGCTAGCTGTTTGAAATTATCGATTGAGTTCTTAGGCAGAGATGCATACCACATGTGAGGTGTGCCTGTGAGGGTGCCGGAGAAGGATCGACATCTTTGTGACACACCCCGCCTATTCTAATCCTGGGTGATCAGTCCATTATTAAATTAAATAGTAATCATGAATGGTATCATTCTTAGCATCACTCTCGAAGTTCAATTTATTTTACTAATACCCTAATGGCTCGGTGTCAAAATTTTAATCTTTATTATTAACATGCAGTAGTTATAAACGGAATGAAATCTCATTCACGATTTTCGTACACATAATAATGAATAATGAGATAACAACATAAATAAATAAATGAGTCTGGAATACCACTCCAGATAAAAATCCCAATACAGTCATCCATAAGTAAAGTCTAACTTAGTACTGGAAATACAAAGTCGATGCACATAATATCCAACTAAGAATGGGCGACATGATCGACTAAGATAAATAAGGACAACTATGAACTGGAAAAATGTGGAGGCATATAATAGCAAGGTCTTACAACTTCCATAGCAAGTGAAGCACGTCAAATGTAGGAACTCCTATGCTCGGTATCCCTGTGGCTAGTCATGTAAAATTGTTTTTACAAAATGGGTTTGAAACGGGTTAGAGCCCAAGTAAATTAGTTTAAAAAAGTTTTGCAAGTGTTTAAAATTCATCAAGATAAGATATTAAATACATGTTATTACCGTGAGCCCTTCCTTGAGATCCTCACCCCTCAACTAATGTGCACGCCTAACGTACTACTCTAACCCACCTAGTTATGTTACTCGCCTAACTAGTCTCGCTTACATCTCTTCGCGTCTAATAATATATAATGTCCACCCATATTGCCCATATAACATGTTACTACCATTTTTAATTCTTTTTATTCATTAAGAATTATCAGTAACTAATTTAGTTCTCATGCATTTTCGTTAATTTAGATATCATTGTTTATCTTATTTACTAATACACTCGTAGTAGGATCAATCACATGTGTATATATATAAATATATACATATACTTGTATCACTCTTATCATATATACGTATACAACACCTCGAGGTGGAGGCCTCCACATTCTAGTCTTGGTACATCACGTATAAAATAAGGACACCGGTTTGGATAATCTCCCCCGAACCATAAATCAAATCACACAATATTGGAGGAGAACACAGTTATAAGACCTTGGGATACGCTCATACCTAATGCACCCAAATTACTGTTCACACCCTTATTCACACAAGTGGTGATCAATCCCTAAGTTCTATGTCCTGAGATAAAAGTCAATATCCCCCCCCCCCCCCCCCCCAAATGGGCTCATCAGAATAAGACTGTCCACAACACGAAACCTCTCGTGATAGCAAGTAGCCTAGGTATGGTTACAGATACAAATCAAACAATAGGTATACACATCACCCTTATATATATATATATAAATCATTATAGGTATACATGTAACTTATATCGTATACCCCATACGTAGTATAGTAACTCTCGAATATTCTACGTATCATAATACTTCTCATTGTGTAATTACGAGTATTTACCAATGCCCAAATGGTTACCAATTGTACCTTAAGTAAATTTAGTAGGTATCTCACTCAAGGTCTACTGGTCTCGGTATTACACTCCCATAATTTTCCATGACACAAAATCATTATCCGAATAAGATTTTATTACCCCATTGAGCTTAATAAACTGTAGCCGTAAACTTCCCTCGTGTGACTAACCTCAATCCCAACTTTAACTTACTGGAAATTAGAATACCTCTCATTAGGATTTAAGATTAATTCAAAGGTCAACCCAAACATTTCTCATGAGTTCTAAACAAAAAGGGAGAAAATTGTTCAAATTTGGGAAACGGAATCGATTCGGCCTTAGTCCAAATTAATTCGTTGTAATAGGTATCATCTTCTTCCTTTAACTGTCACGGGAATTCATCATTTTTAATCATCTAAACCACCAGTACTCTATCCCAAACTCTCAACCAAAGGTCTCAAACATCATAGCAACAAGTATAAACGATTTTATCGTAATAGAATCATAAAATCCTTAAAGAACAACTTCAAATTGGATTAATTCAAGATTAAACTTTAAAAACCCTAGTTTATCATTTTTGTTCAAGAACCTCAATAAATCTATAGATTTATTCATAGATATGTTATACTAATTCATCGATTTCATACTACATTTATAAGAGTTCAAATTTATCACACGTCCTACTCAAGAACATGAGTTATGTCTTCTAATTTAAGGCTAAAATCCATAAAATTCATAAGGGAATCATCTTACTCTAACATGGATGATATATCAATTCATAAATTAGCAAGATAAACACTTACCTTAATTTGGAAGTCTGATTTCTACAGAATTATTGGTGAGATTTTTGTTCTCCTCTTCCAAAGCTACAATCCGATGGTGGTGGTGGTGGTGGTAGTGGTGCAAGAAGGTGGTTTTCGGCCTTCGAACCCTAGGAATACCTCTCATTTTCCCTCCTATGACTCTCCCTTTGGTTTGGTAACTGATAAACCTAATTCCTTTATGTGAAATCATATATAACTCTATAATTTTCGTGGATTTATTTTCTCCAAAATTTCAAAAGACCAAAATACCCCTTCGGGGTGTCGGTTTGGCCTAAAAGTGCCCCAGGACCCAAACAAAATCCCCGAGTAGACTTTTCTGAGTATCTCGACTCTTCTAGACATATTGGAGCATTCGAAATGACCATATGGAATACCAAAAGTGAAATATCATTTAATTTCACAAATTAAGTCCTGATACGACTAACACATGCGTCCCGACTAAATTTACCGTAACTGCCATATTTCTCACTCACGAGAATTATAATATTTTCTTATCATTATTATTACTCATTCACTAAGTAATATTTAGTATAAATATTAACCTTTTTCTCGCTAATTAATATTTATTTTATCGAATTAATTTTTTAAATATTATTTAATTAATCCCAATTAATTCCCAATATAAAATCAATAAAATTACAAGGTGTTATATACAGTCCCCCTAATAACGAATCTTCGTCCCGAAATTCGTAAAAAGGAAATAACTGGTGTGAATAACTCTGGATACTTTTCGTGCATCTCATCCTCGCGCGTTGAAGTGGAGTCGTCGGCATTATGATGCCCCCATGAATCCGTACAAGTGGAACTACCTTCGACCTCAGTCTCCCCTCGCTATGGTCTAAGATAGAAACCGGCCTCACCTCATATGAAATATCGGGATGAAAATCAATCTCTCCCAAAGAAATGTGAGCATGATCCAACTCATCTCGAAGGTATCACCTCGGCGAAGAAATATGAATTACATCATGAATCCGATGTAAGTGCTCCGGCAACCCAAGTCTGTATGCAACTGGCCCAATTTGCTCAATGATAGGGAATGGACCAATGTATCTTGGCGCTAATTTTCCTTTCTTCCTGAACCTCATTATCCCCTTCATAGGAGATACACATAGCAGCACCTGGTCCCCCATATTAAACTCCAAGAAGAACCACTTGGCATCGGCATAACTCTTTTCTCGATCCTAGGCTATCCGTATACGACTCCGAATCAACTCAATTTTAGTGAATGTATCCTAAATCAACTACGATCCAAGAAGTTTGTTGTCCCCCACCTCTAACCTACAAGAGGGCGAACGACAAGGTCTATCATACAATGACTCGAATGGTGCAATGCCAATCCTGAACTGGTAGGAGTTATTATACGCGAACTCAACCAGAGGAATTTACTGCTCCCAACCTCCCCCAAAATCAAGGATACACATCCGTAGCATATCTTCGAGCATCTGATTCATCTTTTTCGTCTACCCATCCGTCTGTGAATGATAAGCCGTACTCAATCGCAACTCGGTACCCATGGCTTCCTAAAAACTCTACGAAAATCAAGACAAGAAAATCTTATCCCTGTCGAGCACATTATCTAATGGAAACCTATGTAATCTCACTATCTCAACAATGAAAATTTGGGCATACTGTTCCATAGTATAATCAGTTTAAACTGGTAGGAATTGAGCTACCTTGGTCAACTGATCCACTATCACCCATATGGAATCGCGACCTCTTTGTGAAGTAGGCAAGCCAATAATAAAATCCATGGAAATGCTCTCTCATTTCCACATCGGGATCTCTAAAGACTGTGGAACCCCAGCTATCTTTGGATGGTCCACTTTAACCAACTCACAATTAGTACACCTTGAAACAAACTTGGTAATATCTCTCTTTATCCCACTCCACCAGTGTTGTCTCCTCATGTCTTAGTGCATCTTATCCCCTCCAGGATGTACCGCAAATCGTAACCCAAGTGATTATGGCATCACTACGTGTTGCAAATCCTCCCCCTATGGAATAACCAATATCCCAATGCATCGTAAACCTCCCTTTGAACTCACGAAATATGGCTCAGCTCCCCCGACTAGAACTTATCTGATTTGATCCTGATAAAAAGAATCTGCCGCCTGTGCTTGTACGACCCTCGTGGCAATCTGGGAGGTGACGATCATAACTGACATAAATGATCCGGAAACTGAGTTTTGATGTCCCAACTCCTTCCATTTTTCCTTCCAAACTTCAGCTACATCCCCTACTGGCATGGGGCTCAACACGTCTGCCACCACGTTAGCCTTTCTCGGGTGATACTGGATGTCAAACTGATAATCTTTCACATATTTATCTCTATCTGAGTGAACAAGTACTGTAGTGACTTATGATCTGCGAATAGGAAAAATTCTCCCCCAGCAAATAATGTCTCCAAATCCGCAATGCAAACACGATTGTCGCTAACTCCAAGTCATGGGTGGGGTAATTCCTCTCGTGAGGCTTAAGCTTGCAGGAAGCATAAACTATAGCCTGATCCTCCTATTTTAACACACAACCAAGTCCCTGTAGGGACACATTAGTGAAAACAAGATACTACACTCCTACCTTAGGAAGTGAGAGTATGGTGGCGAAGTCAACTTGTCCTTCAGTTCATCAAAAGTCGGCTGACAAGCATCATCCCAAACAAACAGTACGCCTTTGGAAGTCAAATTAGTCAACGGACCCGCTATCTTAAAAAATCCCCTAATAAACCGTCTGTAGTACCCGACTAACCCCGAGAAATTGTGCACCTCTGTCGGTGTCGTGGACTATCCCTACTCCCTCACTGCTGACACCTTACTCGGGTCCATCGATATTCCAAACTCCGAAATGATATACCTAAAAAATTGTACCTCACATAGACAGAACTCGTATTTTCAAACTTTGCATACAACTAATGCTCATGCAGTGTCTGTAAAACCCGGCGCAAATGCTCGGTATGCTCCTCCTTAGTTCGGGAATAAATCAGGATGTCATCAATCAATACACTAAAAAGTCCAAGTTGTCACCAGTCAACCAGCCACCCTTGTCATGGTCAATAACCATGACAAAAATACACGCGTTTTTTTATTAGTCATTTATCGTGACAAGTCTGTGATAAAATCTTATCACGGTCATTGACTGTGATAAGTCCGTGACAAGTTTAGTTATCACAGACTTGTCACGGTTAATGACTGTGACAGACCCGTGCCGACTTAGTCAGTAAAAAAACCCTTCCCTCTTCTTTTTTTCCACCATTTTCACTTCCCTCTTTTTTATCTCTCTAAGCAACTTCTCTCTCTCTCTCTAAGAAATTTTCAGGTTAGTTTTTTCCTCTCTTTCTCTTTCCTTTGTATATGTGTGTATGTGTGTGTGTGTGTGGGTGTGTGGTGTGTGTGTGCATGTACAGGTGTGTGTGTGTATGGGGGTGGGGCGGGGGTGATGGGGAAGGGGGTATGGGGGTGGTGTGTGTGTGTGTAGGTATGTGTGTGTGTGTGTGCTGGTGGGTGTGTGTGCATGTGTCTGTGGTGGGGGGAAAGGGGGAGTGGTGGGATAGGGGGTGGTGGGGTGGGTGGGGAAGGTGTGTGTGTGTGTTTAGATTAATTGTTAATGTTTAGGACTTGAAATTAATTGTTAATTTAGGACTTGAAATTAATGTTTAGTTTATGACTTGAAATTAATTGTTAATGTTGATTGGGGACTTGAAATTAATGTTTAGTTTAGGACTTGCAATTAATTGTTAATGTTGATTGGGTGATGTTAGTTGGGATTGAAATTAATAGGTATTGTTAATATTGATTGAATCTTATTGTTTAGATAATAAAATTAATTTGGCATTCTAAATATTGTTTCTATATTTTTAGTTAGGTTTGAAATTGTTAATGTTGAATTAATTGAGTAGATGAATTAGAAGGAGTCCATGATACATATTTGTTGGTTTGTTGTTGCTATTGCATTATATTCGACGGATGTGGTTGGATATGGAATTTGGTTGTTGATTTTTTTTAAATTCTTAATTTAATTCACACTAATAAATCCTTAAATAATTATATTGTCTTACTTTGTTGGGTTGGTTAATTTTGGAAGTGGCACAACTACTGGATTATTGTCAAAATGGGGGGAGGGGGAGTTTTCAACTTTTTTCTCAAATTACTTTGTGTCACGACCCATTCGAGAGTGGCACGACCATGGACTTATCATAATTAAATGAAACATACTTGAAATTACACATAGTGCGGATAGATACCAGCCTTCTAGTTCTTATGCGTACGCATTCAATAGACCTTAGACCCGTTCGAGAGTCATTACCCCTGTAATGAGATCTCTCGAATTGTCCCGTTTGGATAGTTTGGGACTGCATAGGTTCTTTATAATAATATTCTTAGTAGCTTAAACTTGATACTTTTGGAGGAAGTTTTGCAGTCAAATCTTAATGTTCTCTATGCGATGTTGAGTGTTATTTCAATTATCAATTGAAATAAGACTCACTTGCAAATCTACGTCGTGTACTTGGAGAACTATGGGGACACGCTGCCGAATTTTCCTCAAATTGGAACGATGTGCATGAGCTATTAAGTATATTACAGTAATATGCGATCTTGAATGGGATAGGATCCCTCACCCTTTAAAGGAGATGGAGGAAATAGGAATTAATATTATAAATTGAATTTGAAATTTAAAAATCGAATATAAATAAGACATAATTAAATGAAACATACTATAAATTTTATACAACAAGTAATAGGTGATTGTTTATACTAATGGGAACTAAATGTTAACACTTTTGTTTATACTAATCCACGAATATACGCTTCTTGCATACAATAGGTGATTGTGTGGAGTAGCTGTGATGGGATATCCTAAATACAAAGAGTGGATGGGTGAGACAAATAGATTAGGGGATGTGCTCTGCAAAGGTGCTAGTGAATTTGTGAAATACGCAAAGAGATGTCATAATGATGAAGAGTTTATGTGTCCGTGTGCTAGGTGTAAGAATGGTAAGGGTTTGAGTAAAAAACAGTTGAACTACATATGGTAAGATGGGGTATGTAAGATAGTTATCGATTTTGGAGTTTTCACGAGGAATAGAAAGTTTCTTTTATCCCCGAGCAACCTCCACAACAACCTTCAACAAGTAGGATATATATACAAGGGCCGACGTAGATCATAATATGTTGGAGGATTTAGTTGATGACACGTAAGGAGTTCATGAAGTGGAAGAGAATGAGTTCAGTGACGATGTATAAGGTTCAGGTGCTCATGAAGATATCAGGATAAACCTTGACGATGACTCCCAAAGTTTAAAATTTAAGGCAACCCAACCGTTATACTCTGGCTGTGAGAAAGATCGTATGACTTTGCATTCCATGGTTGGTTTGAATAGTTTGAAGACCTAATACGATTTATCTTGTGAATTGGGTGAAGGGATTGCTAACCAAGGAGAGTACGCTTCCAAATATCTATCTTGTTATGAAGAATAGTTTGAAAGGTTTGGTAATGAAGTATAAATAGATTCATGCTTGTGTGTATGACTACATACTATATCAAAAGGAGTATGAAAATCTCGATCAGTGTCCAGTATGCGATGAAACTAGATATGTCCAATCTACTGGCAAGGAAAGCACAAGCTCAAAAGTGCCTCAAAAATTGTTGAAATATTTTCCCATTGGGCCTAGATTAAAGCGATTTTTCATAATAGCATGGATAGCGGAGGCAATGACCTGGAATGCTAGGGTAGAAGTAAGGGATCATCTCATGCTTCATCCTATTAATTCTATAGGTTGGAGAAGGATGAGTTATGATTATCCTGATGATTCTACATCTTGGATGAGTGTTCACTTGTTGGTACACCTATCCGACGAGGCACTTCTTTGCGATCCAGTTAGATATTGGTAGATGTATCCTTTTGAAACATTGATGAAAGTTTTCAAAGATTATGTCAAGAATACATAATACTTTGTAGGATAAATTTCAGAGGAATACATAATCGCGGGGTCACCAATCTATACTCGGGAATATATGCCTGACTCGACCAACGTTGATGACATTGATGAATTCGTCGATGAGGGTGGTCATGTGATGGCCAAATGAGTGAAATTAACGATTTTGTAACATGAACAAGTAGATAGTTATCTATTTGACACACATGAAGATGTTGAAGAATGGAAAATGTAAGTTTAAATTATTTTAAGTTTTACATCATTTTATATTATTTTATACATGATCAATTTTTTAATACGTTCGGCACATTAATTTTATGAAGAAAATATGAAGCTCATGAGAACAATAAAAGATGAAAAACAATGGCACAACCAGACAACGAATTTAGGCAGTGGTTTTCACACGAGGTAATTATAATGAAAAAGATTGTTATATAATGTTACATTATAATAAAACTTTACAACTAACCTAATTAATTTATCTATATTCTCAGCTCTTAAAGACGGGTGATGCGACATCAAGACTTGCTCGTCTAGCCAATATACCCTTGTTCATGGCACAAGAGTACAAAATGTATCGATTGAACGGTCACATATTCGGTGCAAGGGTGTACAAGGAAAGTACAA
The DNA here is from genome assembly GCA_949130495.1 of Sambucus nigra. NCBI lineage: Eukaryota > Viridiplantae > Streptophyta > Magnoliopsida > Dipsacales > Adoxaceae > Sambucus > Sambucus nigra. The sequence goes on along the minus strand of OX422219.1, from coordinate 375,912,110 downwards.
ATATACAGAACTCGGACATTTCATACAAGGCTCTTACTTTCTTTCGAGCGAGCGCGAAAGATAAAAAACCTCGTTCAAAATAAAATGACTTACTATAGTGTAATTCGAAATATATTTGAATTGGACTATGTAAGCTTCAAAGAGGTTTTATTTTACTGTGATTGGTTAAGAGTTGAGGATAACAATTCTTGTAAAGTTGATCCTGGCACCAATTTGATCATGGTTGACTTGCCTAAGTTGAAGAGCAACGAACACATAATCGGTGAGCTATTTGTTTGTGCATTTAAAAATGTCAAGCAAGTGTTTTACTCAGAGTATATCAACAACGAGCCATGGTTAATCGTCCTACATGCGCTAAAGAGTCTAAACATTAGTGTGGATGACTTGGCTGCTCCTACCGAATATCAACCCATTTTTGTATGATAACCCGATTTTAAGTAATTTTTAGATTTGTAATGAGTATTCCAATTACCGGACATTAGTTTAATGATTTTAATTCATTTTTACTTGATCAATTTACTGCCTGTAATATTTAGATTTAATTCTTAAGCATTAATTCAACGTCCATGTCTAGTGGGTGTATTATTCTAGTGTATTATTATTATTATTATTATTATTATTATTATTATTATTATTATTATTATTATTATTATTATTATTATTATTATTATTATTATTATTATTATTATTATTATTATTATTATTATTATTATCGGACATCAGTTTAATGCTTTTAATTCATTTGTACTTGATCAGTTTAGTGCACTAATTCAAAGTTGCCAGTGTTTTGTTATAATATGGTTAGTGCTTTGTATTCTTCTAATTCATTTGGATTTGTACTAATAACAACAATTTTTAGAGAAAATGTCTTCTTCAGGGCTTAGCGACAGTGGAGGTGACGAGGGTTCCTCGGCCCCTAGGCTCCCAAAATGGGCAAATTGGGATCAACCATTGAGAACAAGATAGGAGTATTGACTAGATCCCTCGAGTTGGTAAAGATGATTATCGGCCAAGAGTACACTAGTTGAAGGGAGGTGCCAAATGAGCTCAAATTGGTTGTTTGGGCGGCACTACTGGTATTATATTTATATTTATATTTCAATTTCAATTTATATTTATTAACAACTAACACTTACTTTCTTTTTGTTTTTTATTTATTTGAAAGGAACAATTCGGCCTGCCCTCACACCTCCGTGATTCCATGTTAGAGCAGTTGGGGGAATAACATAAGACATGGAAGAAAATTTTGCTGGCCCGATACTTTTAGAAAAACTCGAGACTCGATTCTCAGACCGTGTGAGACCGTACTGTCGAAGGAGCCGATCGCATTGGCAAAGTGGCAAAAGTTCATCGATAATGAGATCAAGGAGCGATAATTAGCATCTCGTCAATTGGAAAGGGAAAATCGGGCGAAAAATATGGTCGTGCACTACTCCGGCCGGACGTTTTATGCCGAGGTGGAGCACAGGATGATAAGTTTGTATCTTTCTATAATTATATAAATACGTTATTCTGCATTATTTTACTTTTTGTTACTTACTAATTTTGCATTATTTTATTTCAGGGTACGAGGAGTGGCCCTGGGGGTAGGCCACATAGGCTCGATGCCTATGTGGCAATTCGAACGAAGAAAGGCAAGGATAAGGAGGTGTCCCTGAGCATCGCGGCCACGATTGTAAGTAATTAGGAAATTTATTTTTTGTTAATTACATTATAATTTTTTTATTTTCTTAATTAACTAATCGTGTGCTTTTTGTCATTTTAGGCAAAGTTTAAGGAAGTGCATGAGTCGCAGTCTGATGCCGACAAGGCATCTTTTCCACGGATGCACTCAACCAAGTGCTCAGTGCTCATCGCAAGGGGAGGACTAGGGGGTGAGCTAGCGGGTGGGAAAATCTAGGATCATCGGAATGGATACGAGCAACACCGGGTTGGCTCGTCAGGTGGACACACATGGTACGAAGCTATCAAGGTTGGAGGCGACGATCCTATATATGTACGCATTCATGAAGCATCAGTTGGGAGGAAAGGACAAGGGAAAGGGTAAGGATAAGATGGTGGAGGAAGAGGTGGATGAGGATGAGGACATGGATGTCGCTGCTTCATCGCCGATACGCGCGGACTCACTGCTTGATGATCTAGTCCCCTACTTGGCTCCCGTCCAGCAGCCTACGTCAATAATCGGTTAGCCGAGCGTATTTTTATGTGAAATATATGATGGCTAGAATATAGCGAGGGGGTTGAGGGACCCGAATACCGTCTTGGGTATGCCGGTTCATGGATATATCCTTTAAAACATCGAGGCCATGGTGCTTGTCACGCATGTGATAACCATGAAGGAGAACTCCGCATTGTGGTTGCGCGAACAATGCGACGTGACGCATATTGAGTGGTGTTTCAATGTATATATCGTGTGGCCTTGATTCATCCTTGAACCTACCCCAAAATCTATGGCATGACATTATTTGTATCTATTTTTATTTGGACACTTGGATTATATTTGAATTGTTTTGATTTGTTACATTTTGGTTTGGATATGAATTGTATTTTTATTTTATTTGGATATGGAATTTTATATGCAATGATTTGGTGCATTATTTCTATTTTATTTGGATATATGCTGTTTGAACAGGTACAATTTTGCTATAACAGGTACAAATATACAGCTGGGTAGTGGCAGTGGCCAAACTGCCAACAAATATTTTTTAGATTCTACCCAGACATGTCACGGTTCTTGACCTTGATAAGTTGGACTTGTCACCGTCAATGACCGTGACAATCCAACAGTTTTTGTGTAGTGAATGAAGACGATAACAAAATGATCTAAGAACTCTTTGAACACCCTATTCATCAAGTCCATAAATACAACTGGCATGTTGGTTAGCCCAGATGGCATAACTCGAAACTCGTAGGACCTAAATCTCGTCAGGAAAATAGTCTTAGATACGTCTGGCTCCCGGATGCACAACTGATGATATCCGAATCTCAAATCCATTTTAAAAAAGTAGGTGGATCCTCTCAACTGGTCGAATAAGACATCGATTCGGGGCAAAAGATACTTATTCCATATCGTGACGTTATTCAACTCCCGATAATACACACACGGGCATAAAGTCTTATCTCTTTTCTTCACAAACAATACTGGGGCACCCCAGGGCGAAGTACCCCGACGTATAAAGCCCTTCCCCAACAGCTTCTCAATCTGATCCCATTGCTCCCTCATCTCCATAGGAGCCATATGATACGGTGCACAAGCTATTGGTCGAGTACCCGACACTAAGTCAATGACAAACCCAATCTCTTTGCTAGGGGGAAATCCTAGTATCTCCTGAAACACATCGGTAAACTCACATACAATTGGAATCTAATAATGGGAAATCACCACACCCTAAGAGTTCTGATCCTCTATGTTGTACATATGAGGGAAATATCTTCCTTTAGGACGAGGCATCGTCACCAAGAACATCTCCTGGAAGGAAATTGCAAACACTATGCTCCGACTATAGTAGTCAATCGTGGCCCTATACTCTGCTAGCAAATCCATGCCATGATGGCATCATACTCTGACATATCTAGTACTTTTGGTATACGCCGGAGGAAGAAGAGAATTTTTAAGTACCACTTAATGTGAGGCATTATAAGTGGAAGTTGATGTTGAGCAGGACATAGTGAGTAGCTCCACGTGCACCACTCATAGGAAGAAATCAGTTGGGGTAAGATGATTAGCCAGAAAATTTTGTATCAAGTCGACGATTCCAATAATGGAAGAGTCAAGTTAAAAAATTTATTCAATGGGTTTCCGATGCTCAAGATAAGTCACGATTTCCTTCGAATGTGTGGAACAGGTTAACCAAGAAAGAAGAGATTGATATTCCTTTGGGGTGATTTACAATATTAGATAGTATGCCCCAGTCTTCCTTTGAAAAGAAGGATCGCGTCGGTACGTGGTCCTGCCCGGTATTGTCCTGAACTAGGATGAGACTCTTGAACCCCACCTTTAATATGGGATTTCAGGAAGCAGTGGGGATAGCATTTTGTTTTGAGCAAGTTGTGTCACCTATAGCCCGAGGAGCAGGCGAAAGGTGATTAACGACTGGTGAAGCTGAATGAAAGTAATTTTGAATTCATCGTAATCATTTCATTTCCACAACGGATATAACTAGTAAGTGAAGTATAATACGGTAATTGGGAGAGGATATTACCAAATGGTAGTGTTATGAGAAAGCAATCATACCTGTGTATTGTGAACAAGGTTCTTATTGAGGTTTATGTATGGAAAAACCTTAATTATTCCCCCTTTGAATGTTTAGAGGTGAGCGGATAGTTAGAATTTTGGATGGGTTGAGAGTTAGAATCCGAGGACTAAAGTGGAATAACCAAATACTGTCTTAGATGACCTTTTAACTACCGTAAGAGTTATGTCACCAGGAATTGATATTTGAAGAACTGACAAGTGTAGTCAGATATTCATATGGTTTCTCCCAGAATGGGAGTTTTATGTTTAGATAAATATGGGAATTGATATGAAGTACGGTGTGACCTCCCAATAATATTGAGACAATGGGGCCAATGACGTATAGGATAGTCTTATTCGAATGTTTTTTGGTAGTAGCACAAGGTGAGGTGTTAAACAAGCTTACTCTGAAGGAGGGGCTATAGTGATCGAGACTTACTTTGAAGTTGGGTTTGAGTACTGGAGGAAACCTATTTTTACAAGGTATGCCTTATCTTTTTTCGAGTTTTAGGATGAAATTCCGTTATTAAGAGGAAAGTATGTAATACCCCATATTTTTATGGCTTTTAATTATGGGATTTATTAAATTAAATTAGGATAAATTAATTTAATATTAATTCGGATATAAAATATATATTTACTAGCATGACGAGAGTTAGTAATTACTTGGTGAAAATTTTGTTGAATATTACTTAGTGAGTAAAGTAATATACGAGATTGAACTTTTTAAAATTATCGCGAGAGAATAATACGATAATTATAGAAATTAAGTCGGGACGCACATGTGTCGTGTTGGGACTAAATTAATGGAATAAAAAGTAATTTAATTATAAGTCGCCCATATGGTCATTTCGAGTACGCCAATGTGTCCGGAAGGGTCGAGATAGTCAAAAAAGTGTACCCGAGGGTTTAGTTTGAGTCTCGAGACGTTTTTAGGCCTAACCGATAACCCAGGAGGGCATTTTTGTAATTTTTAATTGTAGGCCTGAATTATGGACGAAAATTGAAGGGTTATATCTGATGGGAGTTAGAGTCCTCTAGGGTTAGAAACATTAGAGTTTCAAAGAGACTAAGGAAGAGATAAGAGAGAAGGCTTCCAAGGGGGAGAGCCACCAATCCTACACCACTCTCATCAATTCCACCACCAACGTGTAGATCGAAAGAAGGGAATCGTTACTATACCACTCTAATCCTTGGGACCAGACCTTTGATTTCTAGCAAAGTATCTAACTTGCTGATATTCATTTGATAACACATCCATGTTAGTGTATGAGATAATAATTTATGTTTCATGAAAGATAAACTATATTAGGGAGATGTATATTGAAATTTTGAATAGAAATCATGTTAGGACAACCCTATTATTATATGTATATGATAGATTATGAAATTTATGTCCAGTAGAATTCAAATTCTGGAAGAATTAGGAACATATTGATCATGATGATAAAAATAGGGTTCTTGATGTATTAATTTGAATTAACCCTTTAAATTGATGGCCCTTGATGAATTCGTACATGTTTTACGTTAGAAATCATGTATATAAAATAATATGATTGTTGATTTAATTGGTTGGGAGTTTGGGAAAAATTAATAGAGGTTTTGAGAATTTATGTTAAGGAAACCCGTAGGTAAAGAATTGCAGAATCTGGGCCAAGAACTTCTCGATCGATCGATCGACTCAAGAATGTCGATCGATCGACCCCTTTCATCGATCGATCGACTCCTCCTAGAAATAGAAACTTTTCTACTTTCAATTTTAATTAAATCCTAATTCGTAAGGACCCTTGGACATAATTTAAATATCATAATGGGACTTGAGAAGGACCAGTAGGGAATAAGTAGGGTACGGATAATACAACTTTATATGATATTTAACCGTGGGATTTGGGGGTATAAATTGAGTGGAAATCGTGCGTACGTTAATTTAGGTCTTGTGATAATTAAGAATGGCTTAGACCCGTAGGTTAGTGAGTGTATACCTACTAATTTTATATTTATCGAGAGGAAACACTCCGAGAGTCGAGAAATACTTAAGGACTTGCGATAATTGAGAAAATAAAAGAATGATTTAATTACGCAGAACTCAGACGTTATATGACATGCATGGTTCGAATACATTATGGGTCATGGGGGTACCTAGCTGAATAATGTGAATATATATAGTTTTATGTATTTATATGTATAATATTGTATATATGTGTGTAATCATACCCGAGCTGGTTGTTATCACGGAGGTTTCCACACCGGGACAGTCTTATCTCGATTGGACCTTTATGGGAGATATTGACTTGTACCCTAGAACATATGATCCCTGGATATAGGCTATCTGAGAATGATAGTCAGACGGTCCTAAGAAACGTGAGGGTATGTGTTGACCTCTTAGTGACTGGGAACTATGCTTCTCCTCCAATATGTGTGTTTTGTGTTAATACAGTTCGAGAGTGATTCCGAACTAGTATTTCCCTTTGCACAAGAGATACGAGGACTTGATAACAGAGTATGCCAGCACCATAAAATGTATATGGGGTGACCTATTTGTATATATATATATATATTATGAGTGTTAAATATATATACATGTGATTAATCTACTGTGATTGTAAGTAGATAAAATTGGAATAATTGTTATTGAATGAATTAAGTGGATGAGAACTTAAGTCTGTATTGAGATGAACATAAATGGCTTAATTGATTCATAAAAAAAGGTTATCGGATATAAATTAAAGTGGTGTGATTACTTGAATAGAGCTTGGTGAAAAGAAATGGGGTTAAACTAGTAAGTTGGTTTAGCTGTATATAGATTAGTTTAGTGGTACGTTAACATGTATGTAATATCAACTGGTAAGCATTTTAAATACTTGCTAAACTATTTTTAAATCTTTTTTATACTTGGGCTTTGAACCGTTTCCTATCATATCTCCTTTTCTCTTGTATATATATATATATATATATATATATATATGTATGTATCACAGGTGCGCATCCACAGGGGCGTCAGGCTTAGATCTTTAGAATATTGACGTGCTACAGCTAGTGTGGGAGTTGCAGGCCCTTGCAGTAGACGACTTCATCCTTATCGTCTCAGTATCCTGTTTAGTCATACTAGTTAGGGCATGTTCCACCCATTTCCAATTTTCATTTAGTTTATAGATAGACTTTTACTCTTAATTATTTCAGTATTCAGCTATTGTTGGGATTGTTTTAATTATTTCATTGTCCTGCGATTTGGGATATATTATTTTGGATTGGTTAATCTATCTTGGTTATTTCATTCATATGGTTCGGTTTTACTATTTTCTTTCGTATTCATGAAAATGGTTTCATATTAAATAATAACAGTCTAACTTAAATTATAAAATTAAATGTTTTGTCACTTAGCTTAATTATGTATTAGGTGATTAATAAAGAGATTTTTTTTACGATAGTCATGCTAAGAATGAACTAACCGTACACTTTGAAATAATTTAATAAATGACTGATCACCCGGTATTTAATTAGACGGGGTGTCACACCTATTAACTGTAGGTTTTATCATATTAACCATTAGACATACAACTTCAGGTATTAGATATCAAGTTGTAGGTTTATTAGAGGCTTTAATCTTTTAGCCTTTAGGAGCCTTTGTCTGATTAGATCTGTAGCCTATATCAGCTAATGCCAGTGCCAGCTGTCCTTTTCTTTAACCAATCGTATCAATTTGTTTAGGTTAGGAAGCTTTGTTTAAAACCATTTCGGTTTTTGTCCTTTAGCGTAGGAGCTTTTGTCTAGAACTTTGGCTTTAGCCTTTAAACCATTTGTTAATATTTCGGTCAGGGCCATACACCTACCACATTTTTAGATTAAAGGACTAGGAAGAATTAATTTGTTTGTATTTCTTATATGGAATTAAAAAGAGGGAAAAAAATGTGTTTAGTTGTGTTGCGTGTGTAGTTTTAGCTATGCTATGTGACTTATTTTGTTATTTGTGAACATGTAGAAAATGACTAAGGGTGGTACGGTGGACTCATGGTCATTTGTCAACTTCTCAAGGACAAGGTCAAATATGGTCAACCAATTCTACCATGAATTGATATCTATGTGTGGCAGCAAAGGAATGGTATGAATTTCCCTTTCGTTCATAGCTCCTTTCCATAATTTAGATAACTAATGTTGCAATGCATGTGTAATGAAAATTTTGATGTCATAAATAATTAATATAACTTAATAACACGGGTGATCAGTATGTGTGCTTAGTGACTATTATGACCATAATTTCCTAACTCTTCTAAATGGCTCAAATACACAAAAGACAAATTTGTGCAAAAAAAACACAATTTTGGTGTCACTATCTGGAAAATATATCCCTCGTGTTCACTTTTATATTAGTGTATAGATGAAGACACTCATCTTTAAAATTTTTTGTGATAATTTTGCAAGGTTTTCAATCCACGACTGTTGGATCCTATTCATTTTGCTAATCTTCGCAACATCGAGAATATTCTCATAAGTATTCACACCCAGTCTATTGCAGAACTAGCAAGGATGGGGCCACCTAGGCAACAAGAACAACTTCAGTTGATGATTGTAATTTTGCCTGCGTCAGTGGATCGTATGGTTAGTCATAAACACATTTTGGTTATGTGAAGACACGATTTTTGTTTGCTTAACTGGAAAGTTGATTCACTGTCACTCATCCACGTAGATCCGAGTGCATATGAATGTAATGGTAGATAGGTAGTCACCAACTTCGATCCGAGTGCATATGAAGGGTAAATTGCCTTTGAGGCCTGTGATGGAGTTACTTTTTAATACTTTTTATTTATACTTTATTTTTTTATTCGAATGTAAATTTGAGTTAGTTACGACTAGTGGAGAATGAGTTTGCCTCTGTCTTGAAATGTAGGTAGCCGATATAATCTCAATTTGAATTTGGGGTGTTTCCAGTTCCAGTGATTTGATTTGCATGACGCAAGGAGAATGAAGGTAATTCTTAGAGGTTAAGAAAAAGACACTACTGACTCCTTTTCTTGTTACTTAGATGCTTGATATATTCGGATTTTCAATATCACTATCAAATTCTTGAATATATTATCTTAATCAATGGAGAAAAAAATCATGTATTTATCCCACGTAATTTTGAAAAGGCTGTGTTGTTTTGACTTTCATAAACAAAACACCATTCGACCTATTTTAGTTATGTCTTTTTTATCTCTTAAGCATACATATGAAGTCACTGTTTGTTAAAGAATTTGTATTATGTTCTTTACTTTCCTACATTTTAATGTTTTTGTGAACGTGCTTGTGTTCTTTTTGTGTAGGTTGGAATTTGACAAAAAATATGCATATGGTGTTCTCCGCAATAATGGATAAGAAGGTTACCCAAAGCTAATTTGGAAAAGAAGGATACTAATGTATTGATGTGATTTTATGAATAAACAGTTGTATTATTATGAAAAGTGTGAAAACAATTGTATTAGTACATTGATGTGTTTATTGATGGATTTGTAGTGGAAATGCAATGTTTTGATTCATATCATGTATTTTCTTATGTCCCACTTGAATTTCCATGGGAATGGGTTTTAATAATATATATTTTTTATATGTATTATATATTGCAAGTATTTTAAACCCTTGCAGAAAATCATTTTTTCCTTACATATTACTATTTGTAAGTGTTTTGAACCGTTAAAAAAATTCATTTGGAAGTGTTTATAATCTTTGTAAATAAAAAATGCTTGCTAAATTTTGTAAGTGTTATGAACACTTGCAAATGAAAAATTTTCAAGTTTTTAAAACACTTGCAAAAGTTTCATTTGTAAGTGTTAAGAACACTTGCAATTTTTTTTATAAAGGTTATTCGAAACGGACATGTGTTCCCAATAAACACTTGCAAATGACATTTGCAACGGTTTTGAACACTTGCAAATTTTTTGCAATGTGCCGATTTGCAAGTGTTTTAAACACTAGCAAAATGTCATTTTCAAGTGTTTAAAACACTTGCAAATTCCCTGTTTTGGTGTAGTGTTGATTTCAAAGGAAATTGGGATGAATATTTGCCTTCGATAGAATTCGCATATAATAATATTTTTTAGTCTACTATTGGTATGGATCTATACGAAGCATTGTATGGTAGACGATGTCGTACACTGGTATGTTGGGGTGAAGTTTGTGAAAGGAAGATAGTGGGTCCAGAGTTGATTGAAGTCACCACTGAAAAAAGAAAGATTATTCGAGATAGGATGAGAACAACTCAAAGCAGATAGAAAAGTTATGCAGATAAATAACATAAAGATTTGGAATTCCAGAAAGGGGATTATGTGTTTCTTCGAATATTGCCATGTAAATGAGTTATGAGGTTTGTAAAGAAAGGGAAATTAAGTACAAACTACACGGACCTTATAAGATTATTGAGAAAGTCGGGATGGTTTCCTACAAGTTAGCATTACCACCGGAGTTATCTCGATTACATGATGTTTTCCATGCTTCTTTGTTAAGAAAGTATGTAGCGGATCCTTCACACGTATTGGTGGAACAACCTATTGAGTTAAAGGAAGACTTGAGCTATGTGGAAGAACCACTTGTTATCGTGGATAGGAAGGAACAAATGTTGAGATTCAAGGTGATCCCACTCGTGAAAGTTATGTGGAGAAGTCATTGCATGGAAAAATCTACATGGGAGAGCGAGGATATTTTGTCTGGTGGTAATGCTAACTTGTAGGAAACCAAGGTATGTCCTTTAAGTGGTATTTTGTATTATTAGCACACCATGTGTTATGTTTTAATTGGTTGGAAGGGGAGTCTAGTTTAGCCAACCTAAACACCTTAGAATTACCTCCTACTTCAGTAAAGTTCAGCCTTAGAGAGTTTGGCCTAAAGAGAGAGAATTGGGAAGTCTAGGAAGAGAAGTGCGAGGAGAATTTGGAGAAAAATCCATAGAAAATTACATAAAAGTCCCCAAGGTAATTCTATCCATGAATATTATTTTTTTGTATTATTGATCAAAATGATAGAAATCATCAATTATTTACTAAACTTTCATGCCTTGATGTAGATGTATTAATAGATACAAGTTTGAAGAAATTTGAAGGTGTAAATCCTTTATATTACCTTGTTTAGAACCTTGTGTGTTCAAACTTTCATAAGTTTTTGAATACTTAATGGAATTGATAAATTCTAGTTGGATATGAAACTAGACTCACATATGCATATCATATCCGAAAATTAGAATTAAACTCTTTGTGGCTAGACCTTGGTGATGGTTAAAAGTTGATACATAGTTTTTGTTCTTAGGGGTTTTGCTTACATTACCTGAGTTTGGTGTGACATTTTGTATAGCAAATGAACTCTAAAAATTATGAAACTCTGATTTTGTATTATTCAGTATGTTTGTGGAAAATGGAAGGAAAATCACAGAAATTTATAATGTAGAAAAATTATGAAAATTCTTGGAAGTTGCCTGAACGATAGAGGAGCCTATAGTGAAGATTTGTTATGTAGTAAAGAAATGGGCACATCTTACTCTAGGAAACTTGAAATGATTCGTCGTCTTTTGTATTGGAAACTAATATGATAAGGATTGGATTACCAAAAAGAAATTACAGTATGTTTGGACTATAATTTGGATGTGTTAAATATCTTAACATGAATTTAGATGGAACTTCATTTATGATAAATGATCCGAATGGAATCATATGATGCTTATGAGTTGAGTCACGTTTAATTTATTCTTTGGATTGTTAATATATTTATGATGATACTAATATTATAAGAATAATAGTAAGGGAATAAGAACCGGTTGAACAAGTGCCAGACAAAGGCAAAGGAAAAGTCCGTTAAGTTGCTAAGGTGAGTATACTTATGATTATTTCATATATAGATATGAAAATGATACGAATATAGCTCTAAGAGAGTATTGGATTGAATACTTCGATATGTAGGATTTGTTTGGATATTCAAATATCCAGGATTGTTTGGGTTTTATGAACCAGGATTTGTTTGGGTTTTATGATCCAGGATTGGAATTAAACGAATATCCAATGATTTGCTATGTCTTATGACAAGGATTTGTTGGAAATTTTGTTCCAAGATTTTTTATTGCCATAAAGGTCATGATTGTTTGGATTTTATATCCACAGATTTGATATAGAACTATTATTTCATTACAGAGAAGGAGTACCTCAATAAGCTTATTGGTTAATGTTTATAACATTTTCAGGTTTGTACATTGCCAGCTAGGACACCATATGATTGACGATTTTGAGAGTTGCATCGTTAGAAAGAACAGGGGGTTATATATGTGGATTTTGTTATAGTCACACTAGGATTTTACTATACTCGCGCATTGTATTTATTAAGTTAGAGTGGCTTAACTTGATAACTGCAATAGTTAATCATAATATTGCATGTTCACTTAATTATGACTCTAATGTTAATTGCATTATGGCACAAAGAGCAGGATTATGTTCATTATGTATATTATACATGAAAATATTGATAAATGAATTATATTTCAAATGGGTTGAAGATTGTGATTTAATTATTATTAAAATATAAATAATTAAATAGAATTTAAGTTTGGGGTGTGATAGATCCTTCCACGTAACCCCTGTGGTTTGGGTCTAGGCTTTTCAACAGATCCCCAATATTATCCTCTAGCCTCTGAATTAAACATTTCCATGGCTTCTCTATTTCCACTTCATTGTCTCCTCTACCTTCCTTTTCGGCTGGATCAAGCAATTTCTCTCATCCATCAGTCCTCTGATGATAGTTCACTTATCTTTGTTCTCCCTCTCTGCCTTGCTGAGGCCGACGATCTCCATTCCCACCATTCTCTCTGGAAGCAGCATTACTGCGAGATCAGAAAGGTTGGTCTCGTAAGTCTCCACCAGGGCCGAGACAATTAAACGTTAACCCTCTGCTGAACTTGTTAAAGGCAGAAGTTCTGGGTCGGCCTTATGGTGTCGGCTTTGTGATATTTCCCCTACTGACTAGTGTTAGGCAAACTATGTCTCCAGAAATCTTATATAGTTCCCAACAATCATCCTCATCACAATCCTAATCATTTAGATCCTTTTGTACTTATTTCCCCATGTGAAGTCGCCTGGGGTCGACCACGTTTCTCCGCCTCTGGTGGCATTGTGTCTCCTTATATGGGGCTGAGGGTGGTCCCCCTATCGTCGCATCCACAATCTCCCTATTGGACGTAGTGATGGTCTATGAAGTTGCGCTTAGAGTTCTTTCCATCATGGTTTGGCTCAATGCCACAAATTTTTCTTTCATCTTTTTCTTAATGGCTACCAACAAGTGTAAGGCCACCACCATGTCAGCCATTTATGACTGAGGTGGTGCTTGGCTGGAGCTGGGGCCAACGCTTGGGGGATGATTTGAAGCTATGTCTCCAGTTAAGTGTAGATGAATTAAATAAGCTAAAAGAAGATTGAAGGTCCCAACCAAAACTCTTTCAATGGTGGTTTAGGTCCAATAATGGTGGAATTAGATGGCCACTAGAGATTCAAGTAGGAGCTAAGCTTGAAATGAGAGGAAGAAGATGAAACCTCGCTTCCCATAGACGATTGAAAAATAATGGTACCAGAGATATAACCTCTTAAACTTGTACAAAGATCAAGCTAGTAATCTATAATAATGGAGATAAAAGCAATAAATTAAATAAATAAAGGGATGATAAGACAAGGATGAACACGATCATATAAGTGGTTCAGCCATTGTCCTACTCCACTTTGCAGGTGTTTGTGTGTTTTATATTAAATAAAGGATATCTAATGGCTCAAAGTATAACTCTCTAGCACTTTCTCTCTATAAGTAAAGTTTTTCAGAGCTTGGGCTAGGGTTTATGATTTTGATCCTTTTTCTAGGAAGAAGATGATACGTATTTATAGCCTTGGGAGTGCGCATTATACCCCCAAGCTAATAAGCATGCACATGATGAAGCAATCAATTCGAACCAACCACCTATCCCTGGCATATATATCTCATGATGATGAAATATTCCCTCTCGTGCTCATAAAGATCTTATTATAATGGTTTATCCACGTGGGATAGTGACTCACTAATCCACGTATCTTCTACCAGGTGTTAAGGGTCGTCCTTCATGGACCTGGTCGAGCCGAGTCATCAGATCAATCTTTCAAAGAGATGACCATAAGAGTGTTGAGTTAGGTATGAGTCTTCATATAGACAGGCCCCCTTGTTCATGGACGAGGCCGAGGAGGTATTTAAGAGAATTGGGATCGCTGATGTGTCATATATCTGAGTAGTGGCCGAGGACGAGGTCACTTGAGGTTGGGCTTCTTCTGAGTCATCCCATATATGTTTCCCTTGATGAGTGGCCAGGGTCGACCTTGGCTAGGTTGATGTATGTTAAAGATGAGACCACACTTATGTACATCATGCATGATATTGGCTTTAGCAATGGAAGCATCTATATCATTATAGACAATCTCACACTTATCATCTTTGATTCAGACGCTGCCCAATATTTTATTTAATCTCTCTGACCTAGATTCCAACTCAAATTTGACATTAGTAAAGTATCTCAAATTATCCTCTAACTCCATAATCCTAGAGTCGAGCAAATGCCTAAACTCTTTAAACTCGAGAATGTCATTCTTCAAAGCCTCTATCAACCCAAGAAGACTATCCTTCTCCCCTTCAACATACTTTATCTTCTCTCTAAGCATCCTCTCACGTAACCTAAGATCCTCAATTAATGCACTCTCATAATTTCTTATGGCATGTTCCTTCACCTTAGCTTCCAAACTTAAGTTAGCCCTTTTAACTTTAATGATTTGGTACATGATCACCGCGTGAAAGGTGTGCACGTGTAAGGGCACAATCGTTGTTTTTATTTCACCGCGATAATACAAACAAACCTAAATTACGACTACACTTGCGAGGCAAGCACAATGGTAAGTCGGGTATCGAAAATTCACAGGGACGAGATACTAGAATTTGTATGATTTAGTGCTCCGAAATAAAAATGTAAAAGGTGAATTACAAACTAAAAAGGAAAAGATGCATAAAAGGGAAATGATTAATCTAGGCGAGGGAAAATAAAGCTAGATTAACAAAGCGATAAAACTATAGATTGCGTTGAATATCCCTCACCCGAGTTAATTAGTATAAAATGGATTCATGGGCCGACGAGTTATTACGAAAGCGTCTCGTTTTGACTGTTAATTTAACCAATGGTTGTCACGCCTCGAAATCCGCATAAAAGCCAAATATGATTTTGGCGTCAATAAATATCCTAGAAATTAAGCACGCAAGGTCGTAAGCACGGAACATACATGATATGCCCCGTCAAATCTTCTAGGCACATAACTAGGACAACGCACCCGAAATGGACCTGTAAACACCATCACCAAAGCAAAGCAACGCATCAACCCCAGTGAGTTCCATTCAAACACAAACTAATTTAAATTAGCTAGAAAGCATATTAAAAATGCGGTAAATAAACGCGATAAAGCTACCTAGAAAGCAAGTAAATCAAAGCATGTAAACCTAATTATCAAAGCATGTAAATTAATATAGAAAGCAATAATAAAGGAAATACACACTGTATTAATGGAGATGGAAGATGATAGCACAAATTACAAGCCCAAGTGGGTCTCAATCTAAGAAGAAATGAGCTCTCAAACCTCCAAAACCTTAATTTAAACTACCTAAAATCGAATATATCTGTTATTTACAACAAAATTGGTATTTAGAGTAAGTGGAATTAAATTAGAAAAGAAAAGAGAAAAGAGAAGAAAAGACCAAAATATCTGCAGAAAACAGGGGATCGATCGATCGATGGTAAATATCCAAGCCCACTGTCTCCCCATGAATTACAAAAACTGAAGGATCGATCGATCGATCGATCAAGTAGGGCTGCTTCTCAATTCCTCCTGTTTTGGCATGTTTGCATTTCTCCTCCGCTGAAATCTTCGTAACTTCTTCTTTCTGAATCGGAATCGTGCAC
Organism: Sambucus nigra; assembly: GCA_949130495.1. Taxonomy (NCBI): domain Eukaryota; kingdom Viridiplantae; phylum Streptophyta; class Magnoliopsida; order Dipsacales; family Adoxaceae; genus Sambucus; species Sambucus nigra. Next base: position 375,895,914 of record OX422219.1, on the reverse strand, counting down.
CATTTGCGGCCATGCGAAGCTTGCGAGGAGGACTACAAATTTCGTGATGTTGGGCAAGGTGCCCAAGTTGTGAAAAGACTAAAATTCCCTTGAACGTGGGATCGCGTACAGAAATCGAGCGGAATGCTTCCGAACTTCGCACTTAGCATCCAAATACCTATAAAAGCTCAATTAACCCCTGCAAAACATGTTAACATAGAAATCCGAGGTTGTCTGGTTAACGAGCATAAATATAGGGAATAAGATACCCAAGGGGGCTAAAATGCATCGATTTAAGGGATAAAATACTCAATATTTGCGTATTATCACACCCCCTAACTTACACATTGCTAGTCCCTAGTAATGAAATAGGATGCAACAAGAACTACAAGAAAACAAAAGGAAGGATAAGTAAAAAAGTATGGTATAAAAGCAAAGGCCACTTTCGTGGGAGATTCGATTGCATTTAGCATATTGAATAACCCGTTAAATCCCTAGGTCACCCTAGTGGAAGAGTGTCATCTCATGAGGGTTTTTAGGGCTGATACCCACAAACATCACATGGTTTCCTCAAAATATGCCCAACCCAACATGCAATAAGCCCAACAAAAGCGAAAAAGATTTCATACACATTATTAGCACATTGAATGGATTCAAACAAAAGTCCGAAATCATTAACATTATAGTATGCACCTCATAGAATTGAAACCTTAAAATGTGGGAGGGGAGCGAGCACATGCAAAGTGTGATTTGGCAAAAACTTATATAAATCGGATAAACATTAAATCAAGAATACATTCAATTCTCATAGGCATTAAGCTCATCAAGTGAATCCACTTGAAATAGGGAGGTAACACACGGAACATGCGGGCATAAAGAGTAAATATAAATGAAAACTAGGCAGCACACATGTCACAAATGAAGAGCGCTATGTATGAAATTAAAAATTGTAATCTCAATGAAAGGTAACGCTCACGAATTATCAAAACTATTATGCATTTTCACAGATTATCAAAACTATTATGACTTTTGAATTACATCAACCTAAGATCACATAGGACTTTATAGGGTTGTAATGTAGGCTAGGATAGGGTATGAAATGAATGACATGTATGTACGGCTTTAAAGTGTTCGGGATGAAAACTCGGGATAATGGGAAAATGCAGGCAATATCAAAATTGGAAAACAAGTTCCAAAAAGGCATCAGATATATCATCGGGGAGAGTAATCAAAGCTTATTGAACACTATACACAACATTTACAACTTTCTCTTTCTTTTCTTTTCTTCTTTTTCTCATGTTTTCTTTTATTTTCTTTTGTTTTCTTTTATTTTCTTTTGTTTTCTTTTGCTTTTTGCTTTCTCTTTTTCTCATCACTTTTTTCACATCTCTTTTCTTTACTTATCAAACTCTCATATGCCTAAATTGCAACCGCAACACAACAACAACATTCAATCCCACGTAACATTCCAAACAAAGGTATGGAAGGTGTATGTATGGGCTAAAACTCCAATTTAGAGTTGGTTGTGGGATTTGGGTAATGAAACGAAAGGCTATATTTAGGCTCAAAGGGGTTGACGAGGGAAAACATTTATGGTGAGGTCAAGGCTAATATGGATGATATAACAAAGATGGCCTATGATTATTTCCAACAGTTTACACAATTCTTGAGTCAAAACAATATATATGAAAATCATGATCAAGTAACACATTTCAAGATATAAACTCAATTAATGAACGATCAAATGAAAGAATAGAGAGATTACCGACGAATTCAACATTTTCAAAGAGGAAAGAATAGTGTGTAACACTCACAAATGACGAAAGGTACAAAGCTTACTCGGTGTAAGTATATACAATGCAATAAAAGAATACCGAGTTATAAAAATCTTAAACCAAATCAATAACACAAAAAAAGTGCATGTGCTCATGGTATTAAAGTTTAATTCATGAAGTTATTCATAATATCAATAATTGAGTCTAATAACTTCTAAAATCGAGAACATGCATCATTGGGTTGTCTATTGGATCGGGCAATTATTGAAATTTATCATCGAAAACAAAGGCAAAATGCCCAATAAAGGAGAAAAAAGAAAGAAAATGTTTTTGAAAATTTTAAATTTTCTAAGAAAAGCATACTAAGTAAATAACATGTGAGAAAAAAACATGGACTAAAATAAAGAAATGAATAGAATATCCCACACCCCCTAACTTAAAACTTGACATTGTCCTCAATGTGAATTAAGAACCAAGTTAAAGAGAGGAAAAAAACGATGTTACCCAAAATTGAAGCGATCCCTATAAGAACAAGTTTAAAGAATCTACAAAACAAGTTAGTACTGAGCATAGTGAAAACAAATAACAAAAAGTTAACTAATTGTATTAAACTAAATTAAAAAGGAGAGAAAAAATAAAAAGAAAGAATAAAAAGCTAACTATATACAACCTATTATTTAGGCTTCAAACTAACTGTACACTAGAAGTCTAAATAGATGAGGGTCCACCGCAAAAATGATTTGACTATGGAGGATAATCGGTGTACCCTCACACTCAAGCATGCCTTCCGAAAAATATGAATTCCGTTTGAACAACGAAAGGCACGTGTAAGGCGGAAGAAAGGAACCATCGTCAATTAAAAGTTTTGGAGGGATGATGGGGGGATTGGATTGAACGGGTGACAAAAACATGTGGGGACCGATAAAAGCCGAATATCCTCCCAATGATTTTGAAATTAGAATGGGAGGTGGCGCACACGAAGGCAAAGATGCGATCGTGAAAGGCGACTCGAGCAATTACTCCTGATTGGCGAAAAGGTTTATAACATTAAAGTTTGAAACCGAATCATCGGGTACTTGTGACAGTATGATAACAGAGAATGAAAATGGGGATGAAAGAAATTCAAACTCATGAGATGAATCATCATCGCATGAAGATTGAGTTTCGAAGGAATTAATATCATTTTCAATGAAATGTTCTTCTTTGGGGGCCAAAGAAGAAATCATTTCATTGCAAATGGATATTACGTCATTTTCATCCTCACTTTCAATATCTATTATGCAATGGGCAAATTCTAGAATGGTTTGTTTCAAAGTAAGCATATAGTCCTTATTTGGTTCAAAACATTCCTCAACTTCAAAAGTCTCGAAAGCAAAATCATCGTCGGATTCAAATAATAAATCCAATTCATGTTCCCACCAACGATTTTCTTCCTGATAACGATTTTCAATTTTCTCATTCTCAAGCATATGCAAACCCTCACCGAATGTCATAGGTCGAGGTACGAATCCTTGAAAATGGGAACTTTGAAAATTACCATCGGACTTAAACAAAAACTCATTATTATAGGAATTTTGAAAACTATTGCAATTCGTTTCAAAATTCCTATTATAAGGAGGTAACGACCCAAAATCATTATCATCATCATCAAAATTTCAATAACCCAAGTTTTGACTTTCGTTATACTCGTCCAAAGTCATATTTGAATTTGTAATTCTTTAGGATTCTAAGTATTCACCAAAAGTCATAGGTTTGCGAGAATTTTGAGAATTATAATAATGATTACCGAAAGAATTGGAATAAGACATGCTTACCCCAAAAATTGCTCAAAGTGGCGAATTCCACAACGTAGGTACGCGCGGGAAAAATTCGAGCGTTTATAAGTGCTTAAATGTGGAAGTCCTGCAAAAAGGTTGGCAAATAATACAAATAGAAAGGAAATACTATGTAATACTAAATGAAATAAAGTCAACAAACTAGTCCCCGGCAACGGCGCCATTTTGATCACCGCGTGAAAGGTGCGCATGTGTAAGGGCACAGTCGTTGTTTTTGTTTCATCGCGATGATACAAACAAACCTAAATTACGACTACATTTGCGAGGCAAGCACAGCGGTAAGTCGGGTGTCGAAAATCCACAGGGACGAGATGCTAGAATTTATATGATGTATTGCTCCGAAATAAAAGTCTAAAAGGTGAATTACAAACTAAAAAGGAAAAGATGCATAAAAGGAAACTAATTAATCTAGGCTAGGGAAAATAAAGCTAGATTAACAAAGCGATAAAACTATAGGTTGCGTCGAATATCCGTCACCTGAGTTAATTAGTATAAAATGGATACATGGGTCGACGAGTTATTACGAATGCATCTCGTTTCGACAGTTAATTGAACCAAGGGTTATCACGCCCTAAAATCTTCATAAAAGCCTAATATGATTTTGGCATCAACAAATATCCCGGAAATTATGCTCGCATGGTCGTAAGCACGGGACATACATGATATGCCCCGTCAAATCTCCTAGGCGCAACAACTAGGACAACGCACCCGAAATAGACCGTAAACACCATCACCAAAGAAAAGTAATGGGTCAACCCGAGTGAGTTCCAATCAAACACAATCTAATTTAAATTAGCTAGAAAGCATATTAAAAATGCGATAAATAAACGTGATAAAGCTACCTAGAAAGCAAGTAAATCAAAGCATGTAAACCTAATTATCAAAGCATGTAAATTAATATAGAAAGAAAGAATAAAGGAAATACACACTATATTAATGGAGATGGAAGATGATAGCACAAATTACAAGCCCACGTGGGTGTCAACCCAAGAAGAAATGAAGAAATGAGCTCTCAAACCTCAAAAACCCTAACCTAAACTACCTAAAATCAAATATATCTATTATTTACAATAAAATTGGTATTTATAGCAAGTGGAATTAAATTAGAAAAGAAAGAGAAAAGAAAAGAAAAGGCCAAAATATCTGCAGAAAACAGGGGATCGATCAATCGATGGTAAATATCCAAGCCCAATGTCTCCCCACGAATTGCAAAAAATGAAGGATCGATCAATCGATCCGTTGATCGATCGATCGATCGATCAAGCAAGGCTGCTTCTCAATTCCTCCTGTTTTGGCATGTTTCCATTTCTCCTCTGCTGAAATCGTCGTAACTTCTTCATTCTGAATGAAAATCGCGCACTGTTTGTGGTCACACGAAGCTTAAGAGGAGGGATACAACTTTCGTGTAGATGTTGGGCCATGTGCCCAAGATGTAAAAAGACTAAAATTCCCTTGAAGGTGCGATCGCGTACGGAAATCGAGTGGAATGCGTCCGAACTTCACACTTAGCATCGAAATACCTATAAAATCTCAATTAACCCTTGCAAAACATGTTAACATAGAAATCCAAGGTTGTCTGGTTAACGAGCATAAATATAGGAAATAAGATACCCGAGGGGGCTAAAATGCATCGATTCAAGGGATGAAATACGCAATATTTACGTATTATCAGTGTTGATGTAAAAAATTAGATTGCTTCTAATTATTTAATCACAGATAAATATAATGAGACAAAGAATTTTAAAGTGGTTCAGCCTTATAAGAATGGCCTACGTCCACTGTTTCTGTTATTGCCAAGTGTTTTGGAATTCTCAATATGTAATTCTATCAAGAAATTCCGGTCCCCTTGAATGAGGGTGATACAAGGTATTTATAGCCTTTAGGCTGTACATGTGAAAGGGTAAGAAATTAATGCCCTTTAAGAGTATACGTCTGTATGATAAGCATTTAATGAATAGTTAAACTGTTGATTATCTGGCAATCAATGCTATGGCCGAGATGCAGCTCGGACCGCCTTAGTTGCTCGTTGTTCAGGAGTTCCTAGGAGTATTAGAGTTCCTCGGAGCGTTGGAGTTCCTCGGTGTACACTTGTGGCTCGAAGTGAGTCTGACTTGGTCGGGGAAATAACCTTCCTCGTTGCTATTGTGCCACGTAGATCGACACGTGTCTTCTTATGATTCGTCTATATCAGCATATTAATTTTGGTATCAACAGAAGCCCCAATGTTTCATATTTCGAAATTTGAGGAGTATGGAACATTCTTTCTCGGTATATGGCAATATTAAATGACCTTCCTTGTGTTTAAGAGCATTTTCTTCGTGTTCGAATGTCTTCCAAATTTGCAGAATCCGCCTTTTTGAATTTTTATAAGCTCTTCGATCTTCGTGCACTTTTTGTCCTTTTAGCCGTCGATAGAGTAATAGTTTCTTTTTGTAATCATTTCTTTCGTCGTTTCCCTAGGCAAAGTATTTAAGCTTCATAGGCAATCCCATCGTCTTCTACCTTTTCCAATCTCTGCTTTCGAGTTTTCCATAGTCTTTCTCTCTCTAGTGTGTTCATCCTTTTCTTCGTTCATTGTCAACAGATCTCCCTTTTTCCTGTAAGATCTTCTTCCTTCTTCTTCATTTCTTTTATTCACCATGGTTTATGTTATTGAATCTCTTGAGAAATTCCATTCTGATTTTTCTATTCCATCTTGGGTAACTCTGGAAAATCTTTCTGAGCCTTTAGATTATTTTCGTTTGGCTGAGGGACACTGGTTCCCTAGCCTCTTTATTGCTGAATGTGGATTTTATTTTCCACCAAACCCTTTGTGCTTAGAGTTTTGTCAGTATTTTGATATTGTCCTTGCAAAAATAGCCCCCAACACATGGAGGATAGTTAATGGAGTGTATAGGTTAAATCAAACTCATGGAACCCGTATAGGAATTTCTGAGATTATGTACTGTTATAGATGGGCTGTTTTAGATAATATCTTTTATTTAAAAACTAGATTTTTGAATAGGGCCTTAGTAGTTAACCTCCCTGATGCTAATAGGGATTATTTTGAACATGGGGTAATTATCAAAAATTGGCAACATTCCCCTTTGACTGGAGATGAAGTATATCAAGGTCCCAGATACCCTCCATATGGCAATGGGATAGGTTATTTTCATTTTATTTTATTTCTGAAATTGTGATTTCATTATGTTTGAATAAATGTGTGACTGATATTTCACTATGTATTTGTTTACAGTTGAAAGTAAGAGAAAAGCTCCAAAAGAATCAGAAGTAAATATTAAGCATTTGAAACATATCTGGAATTTGCATCGAAAAGTTGCAGACGAGCATATCAGGTCTGCTTCATATTTGTTGTAGTATAGGAGTTATACAACATCCTTTACTGCTCGTCCTGTGGTCAGCGCCAGTGAACCAGCATCAATTCCTGAGGACTCTTCTCCAGAATCTCACATTCCTCTATGTCAGAAAATGGGCAAAAGAAGAGTTCCTGCTCTCTTTGAGGAGACTACCTCTGCTGGAGATGGAAAAAGGAACAAAGCTGACGTCCCAAAGGGGACAAAAAAAGTAGATGCTGCCCCTTCTGTTGTTCCTCGGAAGGTTGCCGAGAAGCCCCCAGTGGCTCCTAGTAAGAAGGATGCACTTTTGGAAGTGATCACCATTTCCCCAACCAAAAGCTCTTCTTTGGTTGAAAATGTTGAAATGCCACCGAGGAGACTGAAGAAATCCTCCTCGGTCAGTTTTTCTGAAACCATTCCCCAGCTCCAAGCTAGTGGCGCTGGTGTTCCAACTATTATTCCCCCAAGTTCTGCAATGATCTCGGTAAAGACTTGGACCATTCCTGAAGTCCAAGGAATTGAGGAAAACATGTCTAGGGATATGCTGACATCCTTAGCTACTTGTCACATTGCTTCAGTAAGTTTCTCTTATCCTGAATTTTTCTTTCTTTCCATCAATACAAGTATCTCTGCAATGACTTACATTATTTTCTACTTTTTCCAGCTGGTGAGTTTCTTTAACACCATAGTGAAGAAAGATGAAGCGATCAAGGCTTCTAGCTTCTCGTCTGGAGTAGAGGATGCTTTACAGGGCTTATCCCAATATTTGAAGGATTCTCGTCAAAAGTATGACGAGGATAGGGGTGAATGGGAGAAGAAGTTGGCTGCATCTGAGACATAGAAGGTGCAGTTGGGAAATAAGGTGAAAGACTTGGAGAGAGGGAATAAAAAATATGCCGAGAAGCTCACAATCTTTGGGGAGCTTGAAAATAAGTTGAAATCGTCTAAGAAAGATCTAACCCTTCTGCGAGAAGTAAATCGCCAGAAGGAGGAGGTGGAGGCCAAGTTGAAAGCCTCTGAGGATCTTCTATCCGAGAAGCTATTCTCGGAGAGAATGAAAAGAAAAGTGGCTGTGAAAAAATCTTTTCGTACCCGTTGGGATAAAGGATGGGACAAGGGGGTAGCAGCCATGATGACCCAGGTGCAGTATGGGAGTTTAAAATACTTCCGAGATGGTTGGGTTGCTGCCCTGCAAGAATTAAAGGTTAGCGAGGACTCTAAGCTATTTCAACAACATCTTCCTGCCCCCCTCTTATAATTGAAGATGAGGAAGAAGACGAAGCTGCATCCGAGGAGTCTTCAACGACAGTGGGTGATTAAGTCCTTGCTTCCCAACCTATTCAGACAGTTACCGAGGAGATTTCATCTTTGCCTGCTCCTCATGAACAAGTTCCAACTCCAGCTGACCAAATTATTGTTTCCACCGAGAAACCGAGCTCCTCGTCCCAGCCTCCCGAGAAAGTCTTCGGAGACAAGGAAAAGGTGTGAAGTTGTTCGATATCTATTTTATTTTCTTTTACATGTACTCTGTATTCTGAACGCTGTACTCCTTTTGATGATGTAATAAAAATCACCTTTTTGTTCCTCTATGTTGTTGATGTTCAGTCTGCTTCTTTTATTAACTCTTGCCTTCTCTTCTTTACTAGTTTATGGCTAGAATGGACTTACTGTCTGCCAATGATACAAAACTAATGCAACAATGCCATGAATATTTTAAAGCTGGTCATACTGACCTGAGTGCATCAGAAATTGCTGATATCCTTGGTCATGATGCTTCAGAGCAAGCAATCGAAGCTTATCAGTACCTGAAATGTTTACTTGATCGTGCTGTAGCCAACAATGTGGCTTATTACGAAATGATTGAAGACTTGCAAGGTACTCTCGATGAACTTCAGCAGCAGTATAAAGAATCAACCGCCCTTTTGCATGAGGGGTATGAGAAGAGGTATCAGCAGCTTTCTGCCGAGAAGGGCCATGAAAAGCTCATTGCTGGGTACGATGTCAGGGAGAGAACCCTAAGGGGTGAAGTTGAAGCATGTAGACAGATTACCGAGCTGCTGGAGTAAGAGAATAACAATTTGCAGAAAGAGCTAGCCCAGTATAAGTCTGCATACTCTTCTTCAACAGCTATAATCCCAGTGACTGACGAGGGATTTTCATTTTTAGAGGTTGAGAATGCCAAATTAAGGCAAGAATTAGAGGCTTTGAGAAGAGCTAGGCCTTCTACTGCTACTTGGGGACGAGGAAGAGGTTCTCATGGACGAGGAAGAGTTGCTCAGAATGTGGTCGAGGAACCAAGTTCTCGACCTGCTCGGGGAGGATCAAGAGTTCTTAGTCGTACTGTTGAAGAAGCTCGTACTCGATCAACGTTGGAAAATCAAGCATTCTAGTTAATGGCTAAGAACCAAGCTTCGTCTGACATGTCAAAGAAAATTAGAGAACTGGAACAACAACTCTCTTCAAAGACATCAGTGTTGCCGACTAATGAACTTTTCATCCAAATTATTCACGAGAAGCTTGAAAGGTTGACATTTCAATTTCACAAACAGCCCATGGAGTTCTGGATGGCTGGATACAACGAAGCTCTATTCCATTTAGATGATCGTATCTAGAATGCCAATTATGAGGGCTACAAGCAAGGTTGGCTGAATGCCTTGGGCGTGCTGAAGATCGAACAAGGACACTACCTGTGGGACTATTATGATCCTAGGGTATTAGACTTGCCTGTGCCACCTTATAAATTGGACATGGAATGGATCCCAGCTCGTGCCATTCCTCGGATCTTAATTGAAAAATACCTCGGTGACTACAATCTTCATTCTCAGATCGAGGTATCTCGTCCCGAGCATCTACTGGACACACCTTCAATAATGAACGTCAGAATGCTTCGAGATATTAACTTCATTAATTCTCCCCTTTGCCTGGAAGATCCTCCTGCTGACGAGGAGCCTATATCGAAAGCTGAAGGAAAGAAGCCAATAGAATAGGAAATTCTGATGTAATGATTAGTACACAATTTAATGTAATAAATTTGTGTAATTCATTTTGAATTTAATGAAAGAATTTCATTTTTGTTTGCAAATTTGTATTGTTGTTGTCTTGTATTTGTCAAACACTTTATATTTGTGCTTGCATAACAATATTGTGTGGTTCATCGACCAACTTAGTAAAAAAGTTACAAGTATTAGTAATGTTGCTCGATCACTTAATAATAAAGTAATGAGTATAAAGATGTTAAAAATTCTTCCAACCAACCAAGGTTGTTAAATTGTGCTCTTCGACCAATTATAGTTAGTGGGTTTTTATCCCCGACCAGCTATACTTGGTACTATTTAAAATATTTTCTCCTCGTCGACCAACTACAGTTAGTGGATTTTGATCCCCGACCAACCATACTTGGTTCAGTTTGGAATATTTTGTTCTTCGAGGAACTTTCATATTTTCTGTAATAATCTTACCTCTCGACCAACATAAGTTGGCATTTGAGAGTATATCTTGTTTCCTAACCAAACACGTTGGCATTTTTAGGAATGTTGATGTTGTTCTCCCCCTTTTACCAACCGGAGTTGGTCCGAGTTCGAACTATCATGTCCACTTGCCCTTTTACCAAAATTGGTCTGAGCCAGTGTTAGCCTCCTAACCAAAGGAGTATGGTTTGTTCTCGCCCTTTTACCAACCGGAGTTGGTCTGAGTTTGAACTATCGTGTTCTTTCCCTTTTACCAATCGGAATTGGTCTGAGTTAGAACTATCATGTTCTTTCCCTTTTACCAACTGGAGTTGGTCTGAGCCAGTGTACGCCTCCTAACCAAAGGAGTACGATTTGTTCTCTCTCTTTTACCAACCGGAGTTGGTCTGAGTTAGAACTATCGTGTTATTTTTACTGCCGAGCAGCGTAGTGTTACACACACTAGTATTCCCCGAAAAACTCTCAACAAAATGAGAGAAGATGGCAAAATATCGTCGTTTTATTCATATTGATGGAACTGATTTACATTTTACATCGCTGATAATACTTGCGTAGGTGTTTAGCATTCCATGCATTCTTAAATTCCTCTCCTTCTAGAGTCGCTATTCGGTAAGTTCCTGGTCGAACAACTTTTGTGACTCGGTAAGGTCCATGCCAGTTTGCTTCCAACTTATTATGCTTCTAAATGACCTTCTTTAGCACGTAATCTCCTTCTTTTAAGTCGCATTTTTTCACCCTCTTGTTGTAGAACAGGGCTGTTCGTTGTTGATAAGCAGCATTCCTAATGGCTGCCTCTTCTCTAACTTCCTCGAGCATGTCCAAATCTAATCTCCTCATCAAGTCGCTGACTGGGGAATTGAAATTCAGCACTCTGTGTGTTGGGAGACCCAACTCGGTAGGTATTACGGCCTCACTTCCAAATTCCAGCATATATGGTGATTCTCCAGTTGCTGCTCGGGGAGTTATTCGATAAGCCCACAATACTGACTGTAGCTCATTAATCCAATTAGCTTTATCCTCACTTAGCCTCTTCTTCAAACCATTTAGTAATGTTCTGTTCGCCACTTCAGTCTGTCCATTGCTTCGAGGATGGCCTGGTGCTGAATGAACCTTCAAAATGTTTGACTGATGATAATAGGCGGCAAACTCCTCGTTATCAAATTGTGTTCCATGGTCTGTGATGAAGGCATGAGGGAGACCATATCGGCAGATGATGTTCTTCCAAACGAATTGGTACACCTTCTCATATGTCATATCAATCAGAGCTTCAGCTTCTACCCACTTAGTTAAATAATCCACTGCGACGACGAGGTACTTGAATCTTCCTCGGGTCGTTGGCAGTGGTCCAACCAAATCAATTCCCCACATAGCAAATGGCCAAGGGGAAGTTATGGGTGTCAACAATGCTTGTGGAGTTCGTCGGATGGAAGAAAAACGTTGGCATTTATCACATCTTTTGGCATAGGCTATACAATCAGCCCTCATCGTTGGCCAGTAGTATCCCTGCATCATCACCCTTTGCAAAAGTGTCCGACCTGCTACATGGGCTCCACAGGACCCTTCATGGATCTCTTCAATCAAATCTTTCACCTCGGAGGGATGTACACATCTTTGCAAACCTGCCATAATTCCTCGTTTATACAAAACACCATTAATTAGTACATACCGAGCAACTTTAATCTTCAATTTCTTGGCAGCGAGCTTATCCTCCGATAATTCTCCTTCCTCAATATATGCCCTGATGGGATCCATCCAAGATGGTCCTAAATCAAGAGTAATAATATTCATCATCAGGTCTTCATCTATGCTTCGACTTTCTAATACCTCAATTGGTATCGTTCTTCGCAGCTCGGTACGAGTAGCTGATGCTAGTCGGGCCAGTGCGTCTGCTTGTTCATTCTCCATTCTTGGTATTCTGATTAACTGAATGGCATCAAATTCTGCCAATAATTCCATCACCTTTGCATGATACTTGACCATTAATTCTCCTTTAACTGCATATGTTCCCATCATCTGATTCACAATTAATTGAGAATCACCGAATACCATCACTTGTTGCGCTTCCATAGTCTTTGTTAAATTAAGACCTGCTATCATGGCCTCATACTCAGCCTCATTATTGGAAGCTTTGAATTGGAATCACTGGGCGTATTCCATGTCGACCTCGTCCGGAGTGGTCAAAACTATTCCCGCGCCACATCCTGTAGTGCAAGATGAGCCATCTACATATAATCTCCATGTAGGTAACTCGTCTTCAAATTTCTTATCTAACAAGGTTCCTCGGTGAAATATTTGTTGTTTCCTTTCATCCTGCCATGGTATTTCTCGCTCGTCGTCGACCATCTCTTCTCGCCCTTTTACCAACCGGAGTTGGTCTGAGCTCGAATTTGATGATCCTTCTACATCCACAAGCCCTTTTACCAACCTAAGTTGGTCTGAACTTGTGTTTGTTGATCCTGTAACATCCACAGGTTGATCAGCGAGCAACTTTTGTTTCTCGGGAGTATCAGGATAAGTAAACTCTGCTATAAAATCTGCTACAGCTTGCCCTTTTAATGATGATCTGGGTTCATACACAATATCATATTCACCGAGCTCTATTGCCCAGTACATCAGTCTCCCTGATTTTTCTGGCTTATGAAGGGCTTGTCTCAATGGCATGTCGGTATACACGACGATGGTATGAGCCTGGAAATATGGCCTCATTCTTCTACTTGCCTCAATTAATGCCAATGCTAATTTTTCCAGCTTTGGGTACCTGATCTATGCGCCTCGGAAAGCCTTACTTGTTTAATAAATTGGCTTCTGGACTCCATTCTCCATTCTGATCAATGCTGAGCTGACTGCATTCTCTGACACTGCCAGGTACAAGTACAACTTTTCTCCCATTACTGGCCTGGACAACAGTGGAGGTGCTCCCAAATATTTCTTCAAGTCTTGAAAGGCTTTTTCACATTCATCATTCCACTCGAAAGTTTTTCGGAGTGTTTTGAAGAATGGGAGGCATTTATCAGTTGCTCGGGATACAAATTTGTTGAGCGCTGCAACTCGTCCTGTAAGACTCTGCACTTCTTTCTTCGTCGTTGGAGATCGAAACCCTAAAAGAGCTTTGATCTTTTCTGGATTTGCCTCAATGCCTCGTTGGTTGACAATGTACCCGAGGAACATTCCTTCTCGTACTCCAAATGTGCACTTCGTCGGGTTAAGCTTCATTTGGTATTTATCCAGTTGATCAAAGGTCTAACCTAAGTCAACTAGATGATCAACAACTCTCTTGCTCTTTGTCAGCATATCATCGACATAGACTTCCATATTGCAACTGATTTGTTCGGCAAAAACCTTGTTCATCAGCCACTGGTATGTCGCTCTTGCATTTTTCAAACCAAAAGGCATAACATTATATTAATAAGTTCCTCTAGGTGTAATAAAAGAAGTACTTTCCCAGTCTTCAGGTTTCATTTTGATCTGGTTGTAGCCAGAGTAAGCATCCATGAAGCTGAGCAGCTTGTGTACCGAGGTGGCGTCCACTAGTTGATCAATTCTGGGCAATGGAAAGTGATCCTTTGGGCATGCCTTGTTGAGATCGGTGAAATCAACACACATTCTCCATTTATTATTTTTCTTCTTTACCATTACCACGTTTGCTAACCAGTCTGGATATTTCACATCTTCAATGAATTGGGCTTTCTGGAGCTTGTCGACCTCCTCTTGTATAGCTTGATTCTTCTCGGGACTAAATACTCTTCTTCTCTGCTTTACAGGTTTGATCTCCTTATTTACATTGAGCTCATGACATAAGAAGTTTGGATCTATTCCTGGCATGTCCTCATGACTCCATGCAAAAGTTTTCTTTCTGTTTCTCAAGAAAGTTATAAACTCCTGTTTTATAGAAGCATCCAACGTCGAACCTATCTGGGTTATTCATTCAGGGTGCTCGTCGTCCAGAATAACATTTTCTGTAGATTCCACCACCTGTCCTTTTACAAGTTGGGATTCATCTCTGGGATCCAGTGTTTCAATTTCTGTAACTTCATCCACCTGGTAGGTAATAGTCTTTTTTGTTGACTCTTCAAGCTCCTCTTGCTCGGCAGATGAATAATAGCATTCCCGAGCTACTTTTTGATCACCTTTCACTACTTCTACTCCAAAATTTGTTGGGAATTTTAAGCACTGATGTACTGTAGATGGAACTGCTTCGAACTTCTTCAAACCAACTCTTCCCATGATGATGTTGTAAGCTGACTGTACATTCTTATCCATCACAAAGAAGCGTATTCTCTCTGTTCGACAAGAAGGCCAAGTTCCAATGAATATATCCAACTTGATCGTCCCAAGTGGAAAAACTTTCTCGCCAGCAAAACCCAGGAGAGGTCTATGATAAGGCTCCAATTGAGATAATTTTAAATTTAAACTATCAAAGCATGAGTAGAACATGATGTCTGCCGAACTACCATTATCTACCAGAACCCTTGAAATCATTACTTCTTTCATCCTCATTTTGATCACCAAAGGGTCGTCGTGAGGGTAAAGAACACCTGCCAGATCGTTTTTTGAAAAGCCAATGACCAGCTTCTCTTTGTTTATCTTCCTCGGGCGATCTTCCTCAGCCAAATTTATCCGTTGAATGTATGAGCAAGCCTGAGCCTCACCAAGGTAAGCTTTTCTTTCTGCAGTAAGATCTCCTCCTCCTGCATCTCCTCCTGTAATAACATTACAATCAAATGCTCCAAAACGTATTGAAAATACCTCCCATTCTGGTTGCCTTGTCCTTTTGGGAAGATCGGGGTCATCCTCTATATCATCTTCAAGATCCCTCTTCTTCTTCTCCTCTGCTCGACGAGGAGATCTAGACCTCTCTCTAGTTCGGGTATTATTTCTTCTTTCACCTCCCCGATCAACATACTTTGCTAGTTTCCCTCTTCGGATGAGTGTTTCAATCTCGTTCTGAAGAGCTATGCAATTTTTGGTCATATGGCCATGATCCTTATGGAACTCGCAATATTTCTCCCTATTCCTCGTGTCAGGGTCTGACCTCAGTTTCTTTGGCCACTTTACTTCCTCGTTATTCTTTATTTCTTCCAAGACTTGATTAATACCCATTTTCAAAGGAGTATAATTATCAAATTTCTTCAGGACTTCCCATGATGACTTATTATTCTTGGAATGCTTGTCACCGCCATTGCCCTTATGCTCTTTCCTCTTGGATTTGTCGTCTTCCACCTTGGTTTCTTTATCCATATTCTTCTTCGCAGCCATAGCCTCCTCGGTATTCATGATTTTGGCCGCTTTTGCCATCAACTCTGACATAGTTGTAGGTGGATCTTTGGCCAAAGTGTAATACAACTTGTTAGGCAACAACCCACTCATCAGGGCAGTGATTGCTGTCTTTTCTTCATAATCTATGACCTCCAGCTTCTCGTTATTGAAACGAGTTATGTAATCTCTAGTACTCTCACCAGATTTTTGTCTAACAGTTAACAGGTGTGCTACCCTTTTTACTGGCTTTGCTCCAAAATAGAAATTGCCGATGAACAACTCGACTAACTGAAAGAAAGTTGAAATCTTACCCCGAGGAAGATTATTGTACCATATCTGGGCAGATCCAGTAAGAGTTCCTGAGAATGCTCTGCATCTCATCTCGTCGGGGACGGCATAGATGTCGGCAGCAGCTTGATATTTCTCTATGTGAAGAACATGATCTGTCTTTCCATCATATTTGGGGGTCACCACAGGTGCTTTGAATTTTGACGGTGTAGGAAAATCCACAATGGCCTGGACAAAAGGTGTCCCTTGAACGAAAGTTCGTTGTAGGGGGTTCTTTGCCTTAGCCATTTCTCCCAATCTATCCTCCAACCTCTGAATGGAACCTTTCCACGCATCATTTCCTTCCTCGGCTTTATTGGTTCGAGCAATCGATTGTTCTGAAGTGGCCTCCTGGGATCTATCCTGACGAGCAACTGGTCGTGATTGTGCTGATCCTTCTCTTAGATATGATGGTTGTCGAAAACTCCTTGATATGGTCTTAGGTGGACTCCTATTCCTCCTAGGGCCTAATCGACTGAAAGGAGACACCCTACTCAGTCTTTCCAAAGCACTGGGTCTCTCTGGAGAGAGAGTGATACGTTGCTCAGTATCTGTAACGTGTATTGATGAAGTTCACCCAGGTTGATACGAGAAATCATCAGATTCCTCATTATGATACGCATCTGTACGCCTGGATCGTGAAGAAAGTAAATAGATTTGCCTTTGACCACTTCGCTGTCCCGAATGTGCAGGTGCACCGCCATGAAGGGTTTGTATGAGTTGCCGCATCATCTCTTGTATGGCGGTTTTTCCTTGAGCCAGATTCATCATAATTCCAGCCAGATCTGGAGGCGCAGAGGGATTTGGAGGATTTCTAGCATTTCCAGCATTTCGATTGCTGGATTCTGGATTATCTGCTATTGATGATGAACGATTTTTGGTGAAAAACGATAATAACAGTCATTTCCCACAGACGGCGCCAATCTGTTGATGTAAAAAATTAGATTGCTTCTAATTATTTAATCATAGATAAATATAAATGAGACAAAGAATTTTAAAGTGGTTCAGCCTTATAAGAATGGCCTACGTCCACTGTTTCTGTTATTGCCAAGTGTTTTGGAATTCT
Source organism: Sambucus nigra (assembly GCA_949130495.1). NCBI lineage: Eukaryota > Viridiplantae > Streptophyta > Magnoliopsida > Dipsacales > Adoxaceae > Sambucus > Sambucus nigra. Next base: position 375,878,874 of record OX422219.1, on the reverse strand, counting down.
CGATATGTAATTCTATCAAGAAATTCCGGTCCCCTTGAATGAGGGTGATACAAGGTATTTATAGCCTTTAGGCTGTACATGTGAAAGGGTAAGCAATTAATGCCCTTTAAGAGTATACGTCTGTATGATAAGCATTCAATGAATAGTTGAACTGCTGATTATCTGGCAATCAATGCTATGGCCGAGATGCAGCTCGGACCGCCTTAGTTGCTCGTTGTTCAGGCGTTCCTCGGAGCGTCGGAGTTCCTCGGAGTATTAGAGTTCCTCGGAGTATTAGAGTTCCTCAGAGCGTTGGAGTTCCTCGGTGTACACTTATTGCTCGGAGTGAGTCTGACTTGGTCGGGGAAATAACCTTCCTCGTTGCTATTGTGCCACGTAGATCGACACGTGTCTTCTTATGATTCGTCTATATCAGCATATTAATTTTGGTATCAACAATCAATACACAACTCCCGAGAGGAAATTTGAAGCTCACTTTCCTCTTCTTCTTCTTCATCATCGCTCCTCCCCTCACTCTCTTATGAATATAAAGACCGAATGTTGGAACCGTTATGCCCATGATTTTCTTCAATAAGGGACAAGACTTCATTTAAGCCCACATGATTGGCCATGAACACGGTATAGTTGCGATAATTAGGGGAATTAACTTCCTCTTATGACTCATTATCACATAGGGTGGTATTGTATACCTTTGTTTTCTTACCCTCCTTCCTTAGTCTAGTGGGACACTTACAAGAATAATGCGCAAAACCTTAGCATTCGAAGCATTTATCCTAGTCATCCACCTTCTTAAGTCCATCCCTATTCTTCCTATCATGGTCACCGAAGTTCTTGCGTTTCTTTTCTAAACCCTTCTATAAGCTCTTATCAACTCTAAGCTTAAGGAACTTTTTGAACTTCCAAGAAAAGCTAGATATCTCTTTAGCATCAATCTCACTATGACTATCGAAATTTGACACATCCTTTTTTCAGGCTTTCAAAGAAATGACCCTCTTTTATTTTTAAGAGGACACATATTCATCTCATAGGTTTGGAGATAACCTATTAGTTCTTGGACTCTCATAGTGTTAACACCATATAGAGAATCTAGGAGTGTGACTTTAGTGTTAAATATTTTAGGCAGCGACCTAAATATTTTTTGCAGAACTTTAGACTCTGGAATCGACTCACCTCAGTTAAATGAGGAGTTAACAATATTAGATAACTTGGCATACAACTCATCAAAAGACTCATTTTATAACACCTTAATTGTGTCAAACTTAGTCGTCATATTTTGTAACTTGAAAAGCCTAACAGTGTTTGTTCCCTCGGGTGTGGATTGAAAAATATCCCAAGTATTCTTAGTGCTCTCACAACTATAATTCATGTAAACTATTCAGCGGTCATAACACAAAACTAGAATCCACACCCATGGAATTAAAGTCTATGCATTCTTTCGGCCGTTGCCCAGGAAGCATAAGCATTAGGAGCCCCAAATTCAGCAGGAGAAGACCACCCAAACTCAATCGAGTTCCAAACATTATCATCTATCGATTTCAGGAAAAATTCTTCCTAAGCCTTTCAATAGGGATATTTTGACCTATTAAATATTTGAGGTCAGCCAACGGAACTACCCTTTTGGTTAAAATCCATATAAATCTTAAACAAGCACATAATAAGAATCTAACAAGTAAGCTAGTGTAACTCGCTCGAATAATTATCCGAGAGCGCCCTATATGCACCTAAGGTTTGTAAAAAAATCACTTTTAATTTTCATGATTTTTAATAAAATTTGCACAAAATAAAACCATAAGTGCTGTGCGAAACAATTTAGAGAATTTTAGTCTTGTCTTAAGCATGCATCTAGACGATAAGAAAGAATAAAAAAAGAAAACCATCACACAAAGATATACGAGGAAAACCCACAATGGGAAAAATCTAGAATGACCCAATCATACAAGTCCACCACGATATAGGCATTTTTATAAGACCAATTTAGACTTACTTATAGTTGCGCTAATTTAATACTTGTAACCTTCTTCGCAGCCACTGTTGGACGCCTTCCAACAACCACACACTGCAGGAACTTTTCCACATCTCAGTATCCCACCGATGCTTCTTGATTCATTATTAGTCCAGTCGTCGCTCAATAAAAATACGATGTCCGCCGTAGTAAACGCTAAAAACATGTAGACAAAACCTCGTTGATGTAAAACTGGAGATCTCAGAACGACATATGTATGTAAGATTCTTGGATCTCAAAACATGGGTGTAAACTAGGGTGTTGGTTTTACAGAATTTCTCTCGAAACAAACACACAAACATGGAGAGCTTTTTAAACAAGTTTGGAAACTTTAAAAGCTTGGAAAAGTCTCTGAAAAATCTTCTACCCCTAACTCCTATTTATAAGAGGTTTGTTGAAAATGAGATAAGGATTAAAAATTATTTGATAAATCTCAAATAAAATAAAAATTTGTGCACTTGTTCGAATGAAGTACATCTCAATCGAACGAAGTTGAGCATCTCATTCGAACATAGTTCTAATGAAACATCCAACAAGATTCCAATGTAGGGTGAAAAACATCTTTTTCGAAGTTTTGTTTGAAGTTTCCTAACGAGTTACTTCATCTCTTTTGAATAACATACCAATGTCGTTCTAACGACCTAGAAAAAAACCAATTTTTCTTCCAAAAAATATTTAAAAGAATAAAATCATTTTAAAACCATTTAAAAATAATGTTATAAAAATCCTAACATCCAAAACAAAATCTAGGGATTAAACATAAACATGTGTTCATACCTTATTGAGATCCCTTGGATGATGAAGATGAAACTCGACTCGAAACTTGGTTTCTTTATCTTTCGCCACTATAATCCTTAATCACATCTCATAGGCTTGAAGGACACACAATTTAAAACCTAATCTATTACTCAAACAAGTTTTTTCTAAACATGGAATAAAGCCAATACTTTCCAATTGACTCGATTAAAGTTTTTTCCCTTATATTCTATAAAAGGGCATTTCATTACCATTTTGAGACATATTTTTCCTGAGTACTTATCACACTTAAATAGAGTATTTTCAAGGCAATTGATGAGAGAAACACATTTCAAGCATCAATTTCGCTTGTTCTTCACATTATTGAGATAAAACCTTGAATCCATACTTGATTCATTATTTGTGAGATTTTAGAGAATTTCGATCTGAAAAATAACTAAGTCTGGATTATTTTTACCAATTCTTATATGAATTTGAAGATCTAAACCGCAGATCTAAAAGGGGGTGAATTAATTATTGGATAGTTGATTCATGGTGCGATACAATGATGTAGAATGCGACTTCTATGTTTGCTTAATGGAGATTTGAGCGGATCACACATTCAAAGGGGGAGAGTTTCACAGTCTATAGGTAAATTCTTGTTAAGATAGCAAGAGAGAGGTACCTTCTTGAATTTGTGTAGTATTTATTTTCAAATTGAATGAGGGACTAGGAGGGACTGAGGTTTTTTACCCCTAGGTGGGTTCCTCGTAGATATTATCTTGTGTAATTTGTGTGATTGTTTGCTCATTATATACCAAATTTCTTTCACACACGCACCTAGATCTACGATCTATCCAACATGATCCCTCGTTAAATTGAACTTAGGTCCTTTATCTATTTAATTCACCAAATTGACCTGGAATTTCTTTAAAAATGTTAATTGATTGATTAAACATGGAAATAACTTTGTTTTGTTATTTTTTAATTGAAACATTTGTTTAATTGTGTGGATGTTGTAAATCTCTCACTTAAATGCATGTTTCTTCGAGTTGAGGTAAAATTGGCAAAATAATTTTTTAAAATTAGTAATTTCTCAGTAAAACCTATTCACCTCCCTATAGGATTATTTTAGGTGAATCTTGCAGCAAAACACACTCCTTTAATTAGTGTGAGACTGCTTGATCTTTTAAGAACTTACATGTAAAAGTCGATCTTGATTATTTTATGTGTTTTTGTTGTGTTATTTTCTCCTAGATATAGCTTGTAGTTGTAATTAGATATTGGTAAAAGATGGATTAGTATCGCGATGGGATTTGTATGAACCATCCACATTACTCTGATGGCACGAAATATGGCCATTAGAAAAAATGCTTGCTCACTAGAAGTCGAGGCATGACTGTATATGGGTGAGTGTGGAAGAAGGATTGAGTAATCCCATGATTGATGAAATTGATGTTAAAATCAAGAAACCAAGAATGAATTAGTCGGAAGCCAAGTTTATTCCTTGTAATTAAATGTTAATTATTTTTAAAGTTATTTTTGCATTGGTAAGCACACAAGAGTAGGACTGAATACACAATTATGAGACAATTAAATAAGTATGGGATATCTTAAGAATTACTAATGAGAGAACTTCGACAGTTAACAAAGGGAAGTTGAAAAACATTACAACTATGTTCGAAACCATGGGAATGAGTAGAGTAGAGAGATTCGTCACTAGTTTGATTGAGGTTATCAATGCCTCTTTGAACCTAGGAGGAAAAATACATGAGAACATAGTGGTGAAGAAGCTTTTAAGTACTTTATTTATTTGATTCAAAACTAAGGTTTTCGTCCTTAATGAAATCTAGGATAGGAATACATGTACCTTTAAAGAATTTATTGAATTACTTAAAATTTATGATTTGTATGGCTAAACCTAAGAAAGATATGGCTTGTGTTGTTGAGTCTAGCAGAAGATGAAAACTAGAAAAGGTGAATATAGGCCTAAAGAGAACGTTGAGGTCAATGTTGATTTATTTGTATAATCTTGTAGAAAATTTTACAAAAAAAACAAAACAAAAAATTAAACATGAAAATTAATGATAATATTTTTTCGCTAATACTGGAAACTGTCAATACTTTTGATGATGAATATCTTCTTCACTAACGTAAAAAATCAACCCATCATTTTAAGTTTTGGTGGAAAAAACTTTCGTCGTTGGTATAAAAAAGATGGCTAATATTGCATTATCTTAGATGTGAATTATGATTATTCTGTGGAAATTAGTTTCTAGTATTAATGGTGAAATGTTTCTCTGATAAAAATACAATTATTGCCCTTTGTGACACTATTTCTCCACGACTTACTTGAGAAAAAAAGTCGCCCCAAAAACTTCCAATGGCGATATTTTAACCATTAGTGGCGAGAAAAATTGCCACTAAATATGTTTTTTCTTGTAGTGATAATCAAATGATAAGTTCATTCACGACTTTCTTGTAGTCTCCCTTTGATTGAGAACCGATGATAAACTAAGACGATTTTGTCTTAAGGGGGATGAGAAGTCACTTCATGAAGAAACTACAAAGTTAATATCATTGAAGTCTATAAGCTTGCAATTTACTATTTTTAATATAAAAGAATAAAGTTGATTTAACTTGGGATAAAACAACATTAATGTAATGGCCAATAAGTTGTGTGTGTTAGTTATTGAATTGGATTCAAATTGTTTTTTTGAAATTTTCATAGAATATAACAAAACTATCAAGCCTTATCCAATGATGAGATTGAGAATATTAGTATAAAATGTTTTTACTAGTGATATATAAAGGTTTCCTTTATAACTTGTGGGGTAAACACTACTATAATAATTCATATTCTCAACAACTTAGCCCATGATAATATATCTTGTGTGTTATTATATTTAAAATGTGGGGGTTTATAGCTAAGGTGGGGCTTCTTTTCCAAAAAGGGAACACGACCATTGAATATGTATTCATTGGTTGTGCAGTTTCATTTAATTTCATGCGATATTCCAATTCACAATTGGGTTACATTTAGACACCGAGTATTTCCAATTCACTCACAGAGCAAGGTAATTTTCATGGACAGAACAAACACAAACATGTGAACCAAGCTATGCATACAAAATGTTTTGCGGTTTCCATTGTCTTGAATTACACAAATAATTATTAATTAAAGGCACCACGTCCATTGATTAGCCAAGTAAATTCAATAAATTCAAGCTTGTTTAAGTTAATGGCCAAAAGATACATATGATGATGCAGTTGTTGCTCATCCGTACTCTTTTATATGTCAGTTCATTTGTTATCCTCTAATTTGTATTTTTTACTAATATGTAGATTACTGTAAATTATTGATAAATTGATAATTTTCATTGAGATAAAATTAATTTTATAAAATTTTAAATGGACACATGGTTTGTGAAAAATTATGTCCTTTATAAAAAGGTTGTAACTGTTCATAAAGTCCGTGGCCATTCTTGTCAGGGCACGATCGTTTAAAAAAGACATGACTATTCACAAAGGGGTGTTTCTATTTAGAAATAATGACTCACACCATACATATAGATCACTCTTTATTTTTTGGGGAATAATTTTTAAAGACGAATCTGTGTTATTTTTCGTCCCCTCTCCATGAGTCAATCCAAGAGAGATTACAACATCGAATTTGTATTTGCCTGGGCTTTATAAATTAAGGTGTCACTTCTATAAAGAAGTAAATATCGTTATATATTGGGATGCATATGTTCATCAAATCTTGGGCACCAATGAGGAGAATTGTCTTCCCAAAGAAAATCACGTGAAAGATAAGGCTTGAGATTAATTTTCTTTACGGTCCGTAAGTTTTGTTTGGTAAATTCCTATCACTATTTATATTTTAATTCCTATGAATTTGACTTAATAAAAACATGAAGTCACACACACTGACACAGACACACACACACACACACACACATATGAATATATATATATATATATATATATATATATATATATATATATATAGGTTGGATCGAATAAAAAAGGTCGTAACTAGTGGCATAAGGATCCCACTTAACTGTAGGGTATGGAAGAGGCGGATGTCGATTGACTTTACCAACCTATTTGGAGAGGCCACTTCCATGTCTCGAATCCAAACCAATCGTAGATTGGGCGAGAGAAATTACAGACCAATTTTTTAAAAATATTAAATATTATTTTGGCCTTATTTTTTCTAAGGCATATATAAACATTCTATGGGACCCCTATCCCCTCCCCCACCCTAAAAAAAATCAAGAATCATTTTTTAACTATTTTCAAATAAACGTCCAAAATATGTGAGTTTTTTTAAAATGTCCAAAATATTCGATCAGTATATAGCCTAATTATATATATATATATATATATATATATATATACTAGAGTATGCCCGTGCCTGAAGGCACGACGAAAATTTTCCAAAGTACGTAATCGCGAAACGGCGAAATTTTTTCAAAGTATGTAATAGCGAAACACAAAAATTTTTGAAGTGCGTAATTACAAAACTACAAAAATTTCGTTCCTCGACAAAACAAAGTGTAATTTTAAAAAATTTGGGCATAATATCCTTTATTTATAGGACTATCCTGCCAAACGTTAGTTTTCTCAATTGGTAATAAAACCTCATGTCGTGTTTATTTTGGTAAAGTTCATTTTTGGTTAAAAAATATTTGGGTCGTGTTTGAGATAGGTAAACAATAATATTTAATGTCGTGTCGTGTTTAATTACAAAACAAAAAGTATGTAATTGCAAAAAAAAAAATCGTTACCCGACAACAAAGTGAAATAAAAAACCCATACTCGGTTGACTCATATTACATATTACTATATTCATACTCGGTTGGCACTATAATCAATAAATAACCCAAATCCATGGCAACAATATTCGTTTACATTAAAATTACAAAAAAATGTACATCTAAATAAATGTACAATATTTCTGTTCTAATTTTAAAAAATTTGGGCAGAGTTACCTTTATTTTTAGGACTATCCACCCTGTTTAAAAAAATAAAAATACTCAACAACAGCAATACTACAATACTCGAGGTCCATATTGGACATCATTTCAACCACTTCATCAATTTAACAATAATCAAATATAAACCCCAAATATATGTACATAATAAAGCACTATTGACAAGTTCTTCTTAATCGAGTCGACCAGGTAACTTGTTGAGTCAAGAACCACATGCATCACCGTCAAGTGCACAGAGCTTTGCACGCACCCACACCCTAAAACATGCAACATCAACATAAGATATATGCACCACTATCGGTACGCATCATATAAAAAACATATGCATAACTGGAAAAAATTCAAGAACCTACCTAAAAAGAAGGAGAACTCACCGATATGAACTTCAATATATACTTCTTCAATTCTCCAATATAAGTTTGTTGGTTACCGGAATCTGTAAGAAAAATGATATTGTGACTCAATTTATATCAAGTGCAATATTATTTGTATAATATATCAAATGCAATATTATTTGTATAATGTATGTATTAATACATGTATCAGCTAAGATGAAGAGAAGAGATGGCCAGCAGTAGGGGATGGCGGTGAAGAGAAGAAAGGCATGGCAGCGGTGGGGGAAGTGAAGGGAGAGGGGGGGCTTTTGCACATACGCATATGCATATATATGCAGCATATGCAAATATATGCAGATTGCATATATACGCATATGCATCTATATGCAGATGCATATGCATATATATGCAAATGCATATGCATATATATGCAGTGCATATATACGCAGATGCCATAAGTTGGTTCCAAAATTTATCATCAAACTGCTATAAGTTGGTTCAAAAATTTATATAATACAATATATTTCCAATATATTTAGTTACATTGTACAATACCAACCATCATATATCCCCAAAATATGGGCAAACATAACAATTCTACAATGTAAGGATAACTCGATATTTCTAAAAAGAACAAATTTCAAAGTGTATACAAATCTGCAAAAGAAATTTCAAAGTGTATACAAAATCCATATCATCTTGAGGGCTTTCTCATTTACGGACATGCATTCAAATCTGCAAAAGCAATATCATCTTGAGGGCTTTCTAACTTGTCGTGTGGTTGGTGCCATAGAGACATTTAGATACAAACATCAGACTACAAATATGAGATTACCTATTCAACTTTTAAATATAAATAAGTAATTGTTCTTCAAAGAAATTACCGTTGAACATTTAAATGGTTTTGATTTGTAGTGGTGTTGGGTTGCACTCATCTTGAAAAGAGGGGTAATTCCCCCAACTAATTCATGCTATAGGACTAAACTTTATATGGCAATGTTACTCTAGTTATATGGTAATTCCCCCGACTAATTCATATATATGCATAACTTGCCAACAATTTTATATACAGAGCATATAAGTGCATATATATGCATATGCGTATATATGCAGATTGCGCGTATATATGCACTGCATATATATGAACAAACACACATGCATATTGCATATATATGCAATCTGCATGTGCACTGCATATATATGCAGTGCATATATATATGCAGCTGTCCTAATCTACAAAATCCACACATAAATCTAAAATTTGAAACAGAAAAATTACCTCCACAACGTTGATGAAAATGGGACAAATCTGGAATATGGGAGAGAAATTGTGATAGGACGGTAGAAGAACATTCTGAACCTCTATCGACAACCTGGGATGCAACAAACATTAAATATTAATCAAGTAACTTAACAATTCAGGAGGCATGTCAGGTGATCGGTCAATAGTAATTATCAAATGATGTGGAGCTGGGGGCATGTATTGAAGATTAGGCATATGCTATTGTCCGGTTTGAAGACATGATTATATGGGCACTCACCATCTATCTTGATCTTGTCTAGTAATTCAAATGGGAAGCCAACCCTCGGGATTTGAACTTCCATCTTCATTATGGTATTGCAACACTCAGTGAAAATCTGCTCATCCTATCTGAAAATATAATTAAGGATATATTTCAACCAATGTGTATGAAAAGTGGTAAAATGGAATCTATATACACACAGATAATTATAGATAGAGAAATTATTTGTGCAGTACCGTAATTTGTGCAGTTAGATAAATGAGGCATTTGCATCCCAATTTGTGCAGTACCGTAAGAAACTAGAGATGTATTGGTCTCTGAACATTATAAGAGTAACTTCATAAGCCCATCATCCTATAGTACTAAAAAATTGACCCGTCGCTTTTCACTTGCCGATATCTTAATATTAACTCGAAACTTTGACGATGAGATGGTAATCAGGCGGGGCAATTTCGTGAAGGTGTATAAAGGGGTTATTTATGAAACAACCATATGGTGCATATATGCTGCATCAATGTGCTTCATATATGCTGCATATATGCAATTATACGTATATGCTGCATATATTTTCAATACTAAAACTACATATCCAAATGGTGCATATTTGCTGCATCAGTGTGCTGCATATATGCAATTATACATATATATTGCATATATGCAATTATACATATATGTTGCATATATTTTCAATACTAAAACTACATATCCAAATGAATACACATCAGGTAACTAACATGTTGAATACCGAATTGAAAAAAAAATAGAGAAAGTTCAAAGTTACCTCCTTGAAAGTTGGGGGATGTTGTTGATGTCCTATCTGCGCGACGTGAATCGCTGCCTGCAAATCTGAGTGAACATAAAGTTCGGCCACAACATCGGCAGTGATGCCTCCTCCTAAAAGTGTTGAAGTTGTATTTGCAAACATCGCAACCTGAGGCTTCTATTGGTTTAAGGACATTTCAGGGCTACTATTGGTTTCACTTGTTTTATTTGTTGGTCTTTCTAGTTGTCCTTGCAGATTGAGAGCCATTATGGGAGATCACATGAACGTTTCTGTTTGTGTGTGTGTGTGTGAGAGAGAGAGAGAGAGAGAGAGAGAGAGAGAGATAGTACCTCACGACTTGCAGCTCTATATTATACATGACATTGGGGTGGATATACCCCAGATTCAAAATTAGACTTCTGAAATTTAAAAACCCTTAAGCACATACTGTTATATACACTCAAAAATACCTTTAATGGATGACCAAAAGATAGTTTTGTCATGTTTTTCCCAATACACTTAATCTTTCAAATACTGCAACCTACGATGATTTGAAGACAGCAAAACTTGAGGAGGTTAACAAAATGAAGACATAATAAATCAGAGAAAATATAAAAGTTTTTGAGAAACAAATAACATTACACAGTTGTGGAGGTGAAAATGGAGAAAAAGGAAAAATAATAAATGAACCCTAATAGAGAAAATACTAACTAATTTGATTGACAACCTATATAGCTGATACATATTAACATGATAAATGTGGGGTTTTTATTTTTGGATATGAAATGATATAGAACTATTCAAATCATAATTTGGGTAGAGATTAAACATCCACACCCGCCCTAAAGAAATTTCAAACCAAACACAAAAATGAACCCCAAATAAAAATCCAATTCAGAAATAATGATTATACCTTTTATTTTTTTCCCCGGATATTTAACCTCCAACGAAAAAAAGATAGAAAAACCATTCAAACCAAAATATTAAAATGAACCAACAAAGCCACTCAAAATTTCAATCAGAGAAAGAGAGAAGGCATACTTGATCAGGTTTTGATCTGTAGAAAACATAAAAACAAAACATAAACCAAATCATTTCAAAATAAACAAATAAAACCAAGATCCATCAAACCTTAGGCCAAACCTCATACCTTCCATACAATACAGCTTGCTTGTTTAGATTTACTCTAACAACATCCATATTCGAAAGAAATTGAAGATATTTTCACTTTCAGAAATCATAGATTTACTCTAATTAATTAATGAAAGACTACCTTTCGGATGAAGTCGGTGGTGAGGGAGGCATCCCGGAGTAGATGCGTCAGCATGGGGCATATGAGGCAACCTTAGAGGGGTAAAAACCTTAGAGATCGAAATTTGAGGGCGTATAAGAAAAGATTAATTTATGTACAACAAAAAATTCCAAAGAATCAAAACATGAATAAATTGATCCGATATCTATAAACCAAAGAAGCCAAGCCCATCTAAGACTGTGAAACTGCATATATGAAGAAACATAGTAGCAAATAACATAGTCCACACAAATGCAAGATTGCACATATTTTCTAATACTACAAATGCTTTGTATACAAATTTTCTAGAGGGATAAATATTTTAATAGAATTTGAGCATTTTCTCAAATAGGATGAATGCATATTCCCTTTAAGTACGAAGCCTTAGTTAGGAATGCATCTTCCCATTAGTTAGACATCAATAAAAATTATTTCTTTTGGTACAAACCATTACAAACAAACAAAATCCAAAAACCCAAAAACAAAAGCTTAAATCTTTAGAGTGTACCTTGGGTTGGATCTACAATGGTTTGAAAATGGGTCTGAAGATCTACAATGGTTCCGAAATGGTTTCGATCTGAAAAAAACATATGTATCGAGTTAGATCTGACATGAAAAATTAGAGGTCTGAGATAGAGAGATGGAACCGTATATTCGTGAGAGGGCTTGTCCACTGAGTTGTGGGCATGTGTTTTTAGAAATGAGGTCGCGCGAGAGAGAGAGATATGGAGATGCGTGTGATGTTTTTGGGAAATGAGCTCTCTTTTCGTGTAAAGTGGGAGAAGATTACGAAAATACCCCAATTTTTGAATTCAAAGGTAAGTGTGATAAGTAAAAAAAGAGAGGGGAACTTAATAATTTAGGGGCAGACTTGTAAAAAAGATATATATGTGATCTAAACCATTAAAATGTGTAAAGATATGTGAGTAGGTGGTATCGATCTAGATCGTTAAAATGTGTACATAATTCAAAAACTTCCCATATATATATATATATATATATATATATATATATATATATATATATAGAGAGAGAGAGAGAGAGAGAGAGAGAGAGAGAGACTTTCATACATACCAAGTGTACATATTTGCTGACACAAACCTATTTTTCGAAAATATTGAAAAAAATGAGTTGGGTTTTTTGTGTTATTTAAATATTTCAATGGACCCATATAAAAAAAACCCGCTAAAAATAACATTTTTTGCTATTCCAAAAACTAAATCATTGAAAGTTTTGCATCTTTTAAAGTGCTTTAAAAGGTGGGAAAGTTTGACCCTTTTTTTTAAATAGCAAAAAGCGTTATTTTGAGTTGATTTTTTTTATGAGTCCGTTGAAATGTTTAAATATTATACAAAAAAACTCAACTCAAAAATAATTTTTTTACTATTTTAAATAAATCAATATGTATACTTGGTATCTACATGAGCCTACGTGTATTATATATATATATATATATATATATATATATATATATATATATATATATATATATATATATATAAAAAATAAAGCAGGAGTGTTTTTTTGTCTCTCTCAAGTGATGATTGAGAGTAAATTTGATGAGTTTGGTCTTTATCAACTGGTGGTTGAGATTTAATCTGAGGGTATGAAACGGGTCCGTTTGGTTGTTAGTGGGCAAAAGCATGGGCATGGAAAAATTTGCCTAGGTAAATTTTACCTAGGCAAATTCAGATGACGCTATCAAACAACATTAGGCGAAATTAAAGTCAATCCAATTAATTTATTTAAAAACAACTTTTATATTATATTCAAAAATGTTAAAAATAGTTTTTGCAATATTTTTATATTACAGTTTTTATATTATATTCAAAAATGTAAAAAAATTTGTAAAACATTCTCTTAACAATTTTTTATAATATCAAAAACAGTTTTTAAAATATTACAAAACAAATTTTAAACATTCACAACAGTTTTTTTAAACTCTTTAAAACAGTTTTAAAAAATGTTTTTTAAAACTTTAAAACAGTTTTTATAATATATCCAAAACAGTTTTTAAAAATGTTAAAAACTGTTTTACAATATTTTTATATTACGGTTTTTCAAAAAATTTGTAAAACATTATGTTAACAATTTTTTATAATATTAAAAGCAGTTTTCAAAACATTACAAAACAATTTTTAAATATTTATAACAGTTTTATTAAATATTTAAAACAGTCTTTAAAATTATTTTTTTAAACTTTAAAACTGTTTTTATAACATATTTACAACAGTTTTTAAAAATGTTAAAAACAGTTTTTACAATAATTTGTTAATACGGTTTTTTAAAAACAGTTATTTTTTTACAAAATTTTGTTAATACGGTTTTTAAAAAAAATTGTAAACATTTTCTTATAATATTAAAAACAGTTTTTGAAACATTACAAAACAATTTTTAAATATTCATAACAATTTTTTAATTATTTAAAATAGTTTTTAAATTATTTTTTAAAACATTAAAACCGTTTAAGAAGTTGGCAAATTCGTGGGCAAATATTTCCCACTCAAATAGGTAAGTAAAATTTGCCCACAGATTGTGCATAGGAGGTGTTGTACATTGGCAAATAATGCCTAGGCAAATTATGCAACCAAACAACCAAAATGTGGACAAATTTTCATATTTGTTAACTTTTTGACATTTACCTAGGCAAATTATGCCAACCAAACGGACCCTAATGGTTTGCTAGTTTGCCACGTTGAATATTTATGGGGGCGTCTTGCTTTTTTTTTTTGTAGACTGAGGGATTCTTGCGAAACGCTCTTTACCCTTTCAGATTGTGAGAATCTTATCTCGAGCGTCACAAAATGTCCTGACTCCTCGAGCCTCACGGCGTCTTCTCTCTCATGGCATAATCTAAATCTGATGCGTATGACTATTTGTACACAGTTAGAGCAACCCTTACGGGTACTGCAAATTTAGACATCACTAGTCTAAATTTGCAGTACAAAAAAGACGAAAATTGCTACGCGCGCAGGGTAAAAATACAATAAAGCACCAAAACGACGCCGGATTAAGCCAATACGACGCCGTTTTGGCTGAGAAAAATTAAAACCTTGCGCCGAACATCATATTCCGCCTAAGGTTATACGAAATTCGATTTTGCCCCCCAAATGTCTTAAGCCTTTTATCTTCTTCCCCCGAATTAATTACCTCAACTCCCACCTACATTTCAACTACTAAATTAAATCCAACAGGTCTATTTAAATCAACCCACCGTAAATATTTTTTATCACTTCAAAAAAAAAAAAAAACAACTAAGTCGGCCTATACACAGGTAAATCCTCTGATTTTTTTCCTTGTAAATTATTTATTTGTGCATTTTAATATTCTATTTAATTACTTAATTATTACTTAATATTATATTTATTTAGTTAGAGCAATCCTTATGTAAAGAATATCAGTAATTATTTTTCTTAAATAATATCTTATTACAATTAGTAAATATTAAATTATTTGTTATGTATTTTTCTGGTATATTTGTTCTATATTTGTTATTTAAGTGAATATTTATAATAAATTAATTAGTAAATGTTTAATTATTTGTTAGGTTTTTGTACGGTCCTTTTTTTAACAAATTATTTAAGTGAATGTTTATAATAAATTATTTAGTCAATGTTTAATTAACAGTTATGTTTTTTTCGATTATGTTTATAAGAAATTATTGAAGTCAATGTTTATAATAAATTAGTGAATGTATCATGTAAAATTATTTAAGAAATTAACTGTTCCTTTTATATTTTTAAAATAATTTCTAGTTGTGTATTTGTAACTGACGTATTTATTACGTATTTAGTAATTATCATGTAAATTTAGTAATTATCTGATGTGTTAATGTTCTCATGTAAATTTAATAATTATCATGTAAATTTAGTAATGTAAAGTTATCATGTAAAGTGTAGATGCAATTATTATGCAGCACAAATAAATATGAAAGAGGTGACAACCAAGAAAAAACAAATAAAAGACCAATCACACAACAACGAAGATACGTGGTTCAGCAAAGAAGTGCCTACGTCCACGGTGGTTCAGTCAGTGTTATTTCTCTATATTCTGAAGAGTAAGTACAGAGAATACAACTTGTCCTTTGCCCCGGACTTGGGGTTTAATTTATACATGTATGTGTTGGAGTAGTGGGGGTGATAGGTTCCTCTTTATTAGCCATCTCCCTTTCATGGGATCGTGTACCCCCACAACTTCTCTTCATGGCATCGTGGAGTAAATGGATGAATACCAGAGGTGATGGGCCTGGGTTTTGGGCCGCTGAGGATGGACTACTCGTCCAGGCCTTATGGTGATAAAATCGGGGTACCCACAATTGCCCCTGAATTTGTTGGGCCGTTCTTTATGGGTCCGATGAATTTAAATGATCAGCAATGATGGTTGATTTGTTTGAAAACTGTGAAGTTGCTTTGACGGCACCCGCTTCGCTATCTGTGCGTTATGATTAGTTTTGAAGGCTTGTTGGAATAAGACACATTTTTTCTTCGTCGTTTCAGCTCTCCCAGCAATCTTCTATCTTCTGAGAACTCTTGAGTTTTGTATCTTCTGTTTTCGGTCTCCACTCTCGTCGCTTCTTCGCCTTTTGATCTGATCTTCTGTCATGTAAGTCTTTCGTGCTCTTTTTCTTGAGTTTATAGTTTTTCTTGTATTTTTCCAATGGCGAAGATTGGAAATAGGTCGGTAACTGAGTTTAGAAAATTCTACGGTATTCCTGAGTGGGTAGAGATTGAGTGTTGTGCCTCGCCGCCTAGGAACGTTAGGGACATAGAGGATGCACATTGGATTCACGTCCTGTTGCTCTCCCAGGGGGGTCTCACCTTTCCCCCTAATGGTTTGTTTCTGCACTTTTTTAGTTATTTTGGTATTGTTCCTGCACAATGTTCACCCAATGTATGGAAAATAGTGAACGGTGTGCATAGGATAAATCAATTGTACGGCACAAGGTTAGGGCTTGCCGAGGTCTGCTTTTGTTATTCTTTTTCTCGTACGAGTTCAGGTGTTCTGTACCTTAAGGCTAGGAGCCCTGATAGGGTTTTGGTAGTAAATTTACCTGATTCCCATAAGGACTACTGGCAAGAAGGGTTTCTCGTTAGGAACTGGCAGTACTCCCCTCAATTTGAAGGGTCGAGGTCTGAGAGGTTCACTATTCCCTTTTATGGGGAAGAATATATAGGTAGATGTTGTATTATTGTTTCAACCTTTGCGGACTTTGTGATTTCTCTAACTTCTCCTTGCTTTCTCTTTTTCAGCGAAGATAAAGAATTTGGAGCCAGCTCTCAGCGAGGTTCGTATCTCGGAACTGGTGAAAGCTTGGAACATCAGGGAACCTTTGGGTGACGGCGAGCATCCTAGGTCTGCTGCTTTTCTGCTTGAATACAAGAACACAGGCTCCAGCTTCATAGCCCGACCTGTGGAAAGTGTTCCGGACTTCGACTCTTTCGAAGAGATTTCTGCTGAACCCATCCAATTGGATGAGGAGGAGAGCAGCTCGGAGAGCGAGCCTGCAGGTGTTGTGAGTAACTTGGGTGGAGGCAGTGCTGATAGTAGCAGTTCATCGAGTACTACCAGCAGTCCAGGTGAAGAAATGCCTCCCAAGAAGAATCTAATCCGGGATGATGATGATGATGATGATGTGCTTCTTGCACAGAGGTCCAAAAAATCGAAGACTGTCTCCGGGGCCATAGCTACTGGTTCTCGGCCTTCCTCTCAAGAGCAAGAGAAGAAGAAGAGAGAGGAGGAGCAGGAGAGGGAGAGGGAGAAGAAAAAGGAGGAGGAGAGGAAGAAGGTGGAAGAGAGAAAGAGGAGGGAGAAAGAGAAGGAGGAGGAGAGGAGGAAGATGGAACTGAGGACCAAGACCGGTCAAGCCTTGGTCCCAGTATCTGCTTTGCCTGAGGGGGCTTCGGTGGCCACCTCTCCTCAACTCGCCCCTGCGCTGCTTGAGAGGGCAGTCCTCCCTGCAGATCGCGAGAGGGCGTCAGGGTCTGATCAACTGGCCTTGCAAGCTAGCCAGAGGCTTGCCTTGGTAAGGTTTCTTTTCTACTTCTCAACTTCTTCTAATCTGTTTTGATGGTTTCTTCTTTCTGATCTTTCCTTTGTTTTCTGCAGTTTGTGACTGACTTCGCTGTGCTCTATCGCTCTCGCGACGAGCTGTTGAGAAGGAACTGCGAGCTGGAGCAGCAGAATTCTACTCTGGTGGCCAGGGGTTCTCAGCTGGAGGCCGATCTGAAGGCTGCTGATGCGGATCGAGCTTCTTCTGCCTTGGCCCTTGCTAATTCTGCTCGCGAGAGAGATAATGCTGTCAGGGAGCTCGGCGAGCTGAGGAAGTCGTATGAATAGGTCTGCTCTAGCAAGCTGGACTTTGTGGAGAAGAACAGGGTTCTTACCGAGCAGCTAGAAGCGGAGAAGGCCCAAGCAGCCACTGTTAAAGAAGATTCATACAATTCTGGCTGGGCTGCTGCGTATGAAGACGCCGAGGTTCAGATAGGCTATATTAGCCGTCTGAACTTCAAGAAGGGGTGGAACAAGGCCCTTGTGGCTGCAGGGGTGGATGTTGCATCCCCACTTTTTGACGAACATGATCCAGGGCCCAAGCCAGTTGTGGATGAGGAGCCAGCCCCAACTGCTGAAGGGGTCAATCCTTCTTCTCAGGCGACTCTTGCTGATGCTTCCTTAGTCGAGGGGAAGTGCACACCTCTGCAGAGGGTAACGCCCCTGCTGATGCTGATAAGGATAAGGGTCCGTCCACCGAGGTTGCTAAGTGATAGGGATTTCTTTGTAATTTTTTCCTTTTTTTGTTCTGATGTAACCTCGCTCATTATCAATAAAAAGGCTTCGTTTTTGTTTATGCTGATTTCTTTTTGTTCTCTTCCTTTCTTTATAGTTGGTTGATGTGGATGATTATATTCCTGTTACCTCCCAATTGGGTAGGACTCTGGGTCCTAATGCAAGCCCTGCAGTTCGCCAGGCTTTTGCTAGGCTCTGTAGGTTTGCTAAATCAAGGAACCAGAAGTATAAGGATCAGTCCGAGCTAGTGGCTAAATTGAAGGACAGGCTCCAGGAAATGGGAGAGATCGGAGCTTCAGTGCATGAAGAAATCAGCGAGCTGAGGGTAAAGTTACTGGAGGCTACCGAGATCAATCAGGTCGTGGAGTTTCTTCAGCGGGAGAATGACGACCTGAGGCGGGAGGTCTTGAAGCTTAAGGAGCATTCGCCGAGCACCGCTTCGGCAGTCCTGCAAGGTTCTTCCTCGTCGCGAGCTGCTCGGCCACCCCTCTCGCGAGCTGGCAGGAGTATGCGGGGTAGGAGTAGGGAAGCTGAGGAGCAGCGTGAGAGGGAGATGGAGGAGCTGCGCGGCGATGTTCAGCGAGCTTACGTAACTGCTACTGGGCTTCAGAGGGACGTTACCCGACTGCGGCATTTATTTAAGAAGGGCCCTCGCCAAGTGTGGACTGATGGCTATTATCAGGGCTGGCTAGATGCTCCCACAAGATTATCAGAGTTCGAGGAGCTTTCCTTCATCAGGGGGTGGTTGAGTGCTCTCAAAGAGCTGCAGGTGCCGAGAAATTCGATATTGTGGTATCGGCATGAGATGTCTCCCTCTACTCTGATGCCCAATCCATTTAGGCGAGATGACCGATGGATTCCTATCGATGCTATTCCTCGGCGGCTATTGGAGTTGGACACAAATGAAGTTGTTGAGGAATTCGATCCTGCCCCTGATGACGGGAGGAGAGCTAAGGTTGCTGATTACCTTGCTCGGAGGCTTCCCCCTTCTTGATATTTTGTTTTTTAATAATTGTAAATGCTTTGGGCGAGTCTTTGCCGACTAAACATGTACCATTATTGTTTGTAAATATAAAAGATTAATGGAAAGTTTGAGTTTTGGGCGTTTTTGCTGACTAAACGTGTTTATCCAATCTTTGTTATATTTTTGCAGCTTCACAATCTTTATCTTGTCATGTGAGTGTCCGCCCAGTCCAGTATTAAGAATACCATTGTGCTCTCTCTTTACCTTTTAGGTCGTGTCGTCACACTCCCTTAGGTCTAAGAGGGGCAATTGGCGAGGACACACCTGTTTTTGGATGTCTTCATCCGGTCAGGATTTTGTTTAACCAAAGTAGGTTTGATGCCTAAGAATACTCTGTAGGGCTTCATATATTGCCATGGGCAATGCTAAGAGGTCTGTCGTGCTTCGTGACGATGACCTGAGGAGGGGTGTTCCCCTGCTATGTCAACTATTATACCTGTGATTTGAGTTTTGGGCGTTTTTGCCGACTAAACGTGTTTATCCAATCTCTGTTATATTTTTGCAGCTTCACAATCTTTATCTTGTCATGTGAGTGTCCGCCCAGTCCAGTATTAAGAATACCATTGTGCTCTCTCTTTACCTTTTAGGTCGTGTCGTCACACTCCCTTAGGTCTAAGAGGGGCAATTGGCGAGGACACACCTGTTTTTGGATGTCTTCATCCGGTCAGGATTTTGTTTAACCAAAGTAGGTTTGATGCCTAAGAATACTCTGTAGGGCTTCATATATTGCCATGGGCAATGCTAAGAGGTCTGTCGTGCTTCGTGACGATGACCTGAGGAGGGGTGTTCCCCTTCTATGTCAACTATTATACCTGTGATTTGAAAAGGATGTGCAATAAGATATAATTGTTATACTTTTAGAGAGTAATCAACTGAGATATTTTTATTGGTGAGTAGAGAACTAAACTGTCTTTTCCCAAAATGAGTACAATAAAAGATCTAACAATAGAACTCCTAAAAGTAGAATTTCTTGAGATTAGCTGCGTTCCATGCTCGTGGTATCTCTCTGCCCTCCATCGTTTTCAAATGATAGGCACCTTGCAGGTCGTCTCTAATTATTTCATAAGGTCCTTCCCAGTTTGGGCCCAGTTTACCATCTGATGGCTTCACTGTGTTGCCCAGGACCTTTCTTAGGACATAGTCTCCAATTTCGAACTTCCTCGGATTGACCTTTTTGCTGTAGTGCTTCGCGAGCTGTTGCTGATAACTCGCTAGTTTTACCAGGGCAAGTTCCCTGCGCTCGTCGGCCAAGTCGAGTTCAGCGAGCAAAGCCTGATCGTTCTGATTCTGCTCGACAAGGTCGGATCTCATTGTAGGCAATCCCGCTTCTAATGGGATGACCACTTCCATACCATATGCTAGTGAGAATGGCGTCTGACCTGTGGCTCGTCTGGGAGTCGTTCTGTATGCCCATAGGACATGTGGTAGCTCGGTAGTCCACGCGCCTTTTGCTCGTTCTAACCGCTTTTTTAATCCAGCGATCACTGTTTTGTTGGAAGCCTCAGCTTGTCCGTTGCTCTGAGGATAAGCTACCGAGCTGAAGTGGTGCTTGATTCCGTGTTGGTCGCAGAAGTCCTGAAAGGGGCCACTTTCGAACTGTGTCCCATTGTCAGTGATGATGGTTCTGGGGATCCCGAATCGAGTGATTATATTTTTCCATATGAATTTCATCATGTCAGCATCTCGGATGTTCGCCAGAGGTTCTGCCTCGATCCACTTCGTAAAGTAATCGGTGGCGACCAACAGGTATTTGCGATTGCCGGCAGCGGTGGGTAGAGGTCCCACGATGTCCATTCCCCACTGGGCAAAAGGCCAGGGGCTGGTCAGGGATTTCAATTCGCTGGCAGGCTGGTGGACCATGGGGGCGTGAAGCTGACATTTTAGGCATCTGCGGACATATACTGCGGAGTCCCTTTGCATATACGGCCACCAGTAACCTTCCTTCATTGCTCGGAAGGCTAGAGATCTTCCTCCGACGTGACTTCCGCAGATTCCTTCGTGAAGCTCGTGAAGCACTGTCTAGACCTCGCCTGGGTGGACGCATCTAAAGTAGGGGCCGGAGAAAGATCTTTTATACAAGTCGCCTCCCGTGGATAAGTGAAAGCGAGCAGCTTTGACTCTTATCTGGTGGGTGGTCCTTTTATCATCTGGGAGCGTTCCGTTCTTCAAATAGCCTCTTAAGGGATCCATCCAGCTAGGGGCTGGTTCCAATTGGAGTATTTGTTTCGCTTTTGTTAGCTCGCGGTGAATGCTCGGGTAGCTAAGGAAATCGATAGGGATTATCCTTTTAAGGCTGGAATCAACTGCCGAGCTCAGGGCTGCCAAAGCGTCAGCGTGGCTGTTCTGCCCCCTGGGAAACTGCTGGATGTTGATTTCTTCAAAGTTTGTCATCAAGTTTCTTACCAACGAGAGGTAGGCTGCCATCCTCTCGTCCTTCGCGTTGTAGTCTCCACTTATCTGATTGGAAACTAGTTGCGAGTCTCCGAATACCTGTAAATGCTTTGCTCCTAGAGTTTGCGCCCTTTGGAGACCTGCAATTAAGGCTTCGTATTTTGCTTCATTGTTGGAGGCTGCAAATCCCAGCCTAATTCCTTACTCGAGGACTGCATTTTCTGGAGTGATGAGAACAATTCCTACTCCTGCCCCCTTTGAGTTGGAGGCTCCATCAACGAATAGCTTCCAGCTTCCCCCTGTAGCCTGGCTGTTTTGTTCTGTTGGTTTAGGCTGGTCGAGAGGTTCTTCGCCCGTGAATTCAGCTATGAAGTCAGCGAGGACTTGACCCTTGATAGCTGTCCTTGGTTGAAATTGGATGTCAAACCGGCCGAGCTCGACTGACCACTTAGACAGCCTGCCTGACAAATCCGCCTTCCTTAGGACAGCCTTGAGGGGGTGTGATGTAAGGACGATGATCGTGTGAGCTTCGAAGTAATGCTTTAGTTTCCTCGATGACATTACTAGGGCGAATGCGAGCTTTTCCAATGGCAGGTATCTCTGCTCGGCGTCTAGTAAGGTTTTGCTCGCGTAATAGACTGGATGGTGGATCCCTGTGACTTCACACATTAGCGCTGAGCTGATAGTATGGCTGGATATAGAGAGGTAGAGGTACAAAGGGTCCATTTGCTGTGGCATGACGAGCAGTGGTGGGGAGCTTAGGTAGGATTTGAGCTCGCCTAATTCTTGCGAGCAATCTGGGGTCCATTCTACCGTTTTGCTGCCTTTTAAGAGTTGGAAGAAGGGCTTTCATCTCTCGGAGGATTTAGAAATGAAACGATTCAGAGCAGCGAGCATTCCAGTGAGCTTCTGTACATCGCGGATTGTGCGAGGAGGTTGCACCCGTTTAATTGCCTCAATCTGGTCCTGATTTGCTTCTATGCCACGCTTGCTGACCAAATACCCAAGGAACTTTCCTGACTGGACACCGAAGGAACACTTGCTCGCGTTGAGTTTCATTCGGTATTTCCTGAGGATTTCAAAGGTACTTGCCAGGTCAGAAAGGTGGTTTTCTTTCTCCTTGCTTTTGATGAGCATGTCGTCGATGTAGACCTCCATCGTGTTTCCCATCTGATTTTTGAACATTTTAGTAACCAGCCGCTGATAGGTTGCCCCTGCATTTTTTAGCCCGAAAGGCATGACCTTGTAACAGTATAAACCAACCGTCGTGATAAACGCCGTTTTATCCTGATCTGGGGCATATAAGGGAATCTGGTGATAGCTCGAGTATGCGTCCAGGAAACTCATTCGCTCGTGAGCTGCAGTGGCATCTACTAGTTGGTCTATTTTCGGAAGAGGGAAACTATCCTTGGGGAAGGCTTTGTTGAGGTCAGTGAAGTCTATGCAAACTCTCCACTTACCGTTGCTTTTTGGAACTACCACTGGGTTGGATAACCATTTGGGGAACTGCACTTCCCGTATGGATCCTGCATCCAGCAGTTTTTCGACTTCCTGTTCTATTGCTTTGGCTTTCTCGGGAGCAGTTCGTCGTGCCTTTTGTGCTATCGGTTTGAATGTGGGATTGACGTGCAACTGATGGCAGACCATATTGGGATCGATCCCTGGCAGCTCGTAGGGTTCCCAGGCGAAAACATCTATGTTGCTTCTGAGTAAGGTTAACAAATCCTTTTGCTCTTCGTTAGTGAGTGAAGTCCCGATCAGGAAGACTCTGCTGTTGTCGCCTTCCCTAGCAACGACTTCTACCAGGTCTTCTACAACCCGTTCGGAGGGGAGGAGCCTGGTCTCTTCCACTCCGGGCCTTCCATATTTTAATTGCTATTTGGAAGGGATTGCATTCTCCTCCACTTTCTCGCTGGTTCGAACGTCTTTTTTCTCTGGCTTCGGTCGGATAGACGCTATGAAGCACTTTCTCTCCATCGCCTGGTCGCCATGTATCTCCATCACTCCCCGCTCGGTGACATATTTGAGTTTCTGGTGGTAGGTCGAGGATACTTCCTTCATTGCATGGAGCCATCCCCTGCCGAGGATGGCTTGATACGGTGAGTCGATGTCAACCACCAAGAATTCGATCATTTTTGAAACACTCCCAGCGAGCACTGGTAGTACTATCTTGCCCAAAGGCATGGTCATTTTTCCAGCGAAGCCGACCAGAGGGACAGTGGTTCCTTTAAGGTCGGCGATGTCCAACTTCAATTTCCTGAACAGGTCGATGTACATTACTTCGGATGAGCTTCCTTGATTGACGAGCAGTCTGTCGATATCAAAGTTGGCTATCCTGAGTGTAATGACTAAGGCATCGTGATGTGGGGTCCTCACTCCCACAAGATCTTCATCCGTGAAGACAATATGCTTGTTGTAGTTGATGTCCTCTGCTCGGCGGCGTTTTCCTGCCTGTGATTTCGCTGGATCAATTTGAAAAGCTTGCATTACTGCTGTCAGCTTCTTTACCTCCATCCGAGCTGAGTTGCCCTGGATTTTCTTAACATCGGATACTCCATGGATTACTGCGAATTCGTGTCCGGTGTCGTCTTCTAATACGTTGTCGGGTTTTGCCTCCTTGTGGACAGTCACTCTTTCTACCTTCCTTTCCACAAAGTTATTCAAATGTCCGGATTGGGCCAACTCCTCGAGGTGGGACTTAAGAGCCTTGCAGTCCTCGGTCTTATGTCCCCCCTCTTTGTGGAAGGTGCATCTCAGCGCATTGTTTCTTTTCGATGGGTCTCCTCCCATTTTCCGGGGCCATTTGACGAACGACTCATCCTTGATCTTAGCGAGAATTTTGTAAATTGGTTCTTTGAAGACGGTGTTGACTGCCTGGAACGACTTTGCAACGTCAGGGCCCCCTCCGTTTTTGGGGCCATTCTTGCTCCCATTCTTTCCTCCTTTTTTCTGGTTATCAACTTTCTCACTTCCCTTCGTGGCGAGCTTGGCTCGACCGTTTTCACCTACGTTAAGGCGGGTGACATCTTCCACCTTTGCGTATTTCTCAATCCGGGCCATCAGGTCATCAATGGTGGTTGCTTCCTTCTTTGTCAAGGACTGGTAGAGGAGGGAAGAGCTAGGTAGCCCAATTTTGAATGAAGCCACTGCCTCCTCTTCTGCGCAGTCTTCGACTTCGTTGAATAACTCCCAGTACCATTTCGCGTAGTCTCGAAGTGTCTCCTGAGGAGTTTTCTTCATCGTCAATAGAGCATCCATCCTTTTGGGATGGGAGCTGCTGGTGATGAACCTGGCCGTAAAGAGCTCGGCCAGGGATTTGAAATTTCTGATGGATCGGTGAGGGAGTTTCTCGAACCATTTCTGGGCCACGTCATGAAGGCTCGAGGGGAAAATACGGCACATCAACGCATCTCGGTGATTCCAGAGGGTCATAGCCTGCCGGTACTGTCTGACATGATCAATGGGATCAGTCTTCCCGTCATAAATCTTGAACCTCGGAATAGCAAACTTTTTGGGAGCTTCTTCTTCTTCAATTTCCCTTGTGAAGGGTGATTTCATCTGGGTCTTGAGGGCTCTCCTGGCGAGTTCTCTGGTTGACCTGGTGCCGCGGTGAGCTGGATGTTGGTCCATTTCTCTGCGGACCAGGTTCCGTATGTTGTCGTCGCTGCGAGCAGGGCTCTGATAGCGGCGAGCTTTTCTCAGTTGCTCGCGGAGGTCATCGTCTGAGTCGCCACCTTCGAACCCTTGATGTTGCCGCCTAGGGCTCCTTCCTCGGCTGCGAGATTTGCTCGCCTGAGGGCTAGGAGTGTGATAGGGGCGTTTCCTGGTATCAGGACGTAGTTCTTTTTCCAGTTTTTCCAGTCTTCTTTTCAGGCGAGCATTCTCAGCCTCATACCTGCGATAAGACTCCCTCTGCTCGTGGAGCCTTGCTTCGTATGCATCGATCAATCTGGATATCTGAGTGGACCTTGCTGGTCCTTGACTTTCTTCTGAGGCTGGCCTTTCTAAGCGAGCCCCTTGATCGGAACGTCGGACTTCAGACCTGATCCTGCGAGGAGCGGGTGGCTCCTGAATGTCTCCTGCTTGAGGAGCGTTGCTGCTGTGACTAGACATCTTAGATTTTTTTCTTCGGTGTGGGCTCTTCTCAAGGAAAGATAAACGCTTCCCACAGACGGCGCCAATTGTAGATGCAATTATTATGCAGCACAAATAAATATGAAAGAGGTGACAACCAAGAAAAAACAAATAAAAGACCAATCACACAACAACGAAGATACGTGGTTCAGTAAAGAAGTTCCTACGTCCACGGTGGTTCAGTCAGTGTTATTTCTCTATATTCTGAAGAGTAAGTACAGAGAATACAACTTGTCCTTTGCCCCGGACTTGGGGTTTAATTTATACATGTATGTGTTGGAGTAGTGGGGGTGATAGGTTCCTCTTTATTAGCCATCTCCCTTTCATGGGATCGTGTACCCCCACAACTTCTCTTCATGGCATCGTGGAGTAAATGGATGAATACCAGAGGTGATGGGCCTGGGTTTTGGGCCGCTGAGGATGGGCTACTCGTCCAGGCCTTATGGTGATAAAATCGGGGTACCCACATAAAGTAATAGGTAATTATCATGTAAAGTTATCTACTTGTTATATTTAATTTTTGTTGTGTCAACAACCCTATTTAAATGAATGTTTTTGTTCGGTTCGATTATGTTTTTTTTATGTTTATGTTTTTAAGAAACTATTTAAGTGGATGTTTATAAAAAAAAATAGTGAATGTTTATAAAAAATTATTTAAGAAATTATCTATTCGTTCTGTTTTTTAATAAATTATTTGTGTTGTTATTTTTTTTCAAATAATAATATGTTCTATTTTTGTAAAGATTTCTTAAATTGCAGTGTTGATAATGGAACAAATTGGAAAGAAATTTAGACGGGTTGTTGGGGCTAGAAAGTCTCGAAAAATGGGAGAAGGTAGTCGAGAGGCCGAAACTACTACTGCCGAGCGACCTAGAGTTTTTGAGAACTATAGGCGTATAGTGGACGACGGAGATCATATTAAACCTTCTCCGGACACGGCCACAAACGGCAACTCAATAAAGATGCGTGGCAATTGGCATAGTCTTAGAGCCACATACAAATATTTAAAAACATATCCTAAAGTTATACAGTTTATACACCGTAGCGGTTGGGGAGATTTGTTGGATGCTCAAATTCCCAAGACAAGTTGGGGATTGGTACAAGCGCTCGGTGAGCGTTGGTGGGACATAACCAACACGTTACAACTACCAACCGGGGAGCTCACCATTACTCCTTATGATTTTACGATTTTGACTGGTTAGTTTCTGCATATAAAAAATAAATTCAATATTAACATTGATTAGTACATTAATTAAATTTACAACTGATTGTTATCCTTCCCATCTTGCAGGTATTCCTATCGGAAGCGGTCCTATGGTACCGATGAGTGATAGAAAATACTTGATTGTACTTGACTAAAAAACTCAAATACGGGCTGACATTATACATAGATACTTTCCCGGCATCGAACCAAATTGTAGTGATTCATGTGGGGTGAAAGTGTCGAGCTTAAATAAGTGGTTCGAGGCCATAAAGTTAAATACTGTGATTGTTGGCCCTGAAGACATTGCTAGGGTTTTTTTTTATTTTTTTGTGTGGGACATATTTTTTTTCCGACCGCAAGAGACAGCGTTCCTATTGGTTGGTTGGCTGCTTTGGAGAATTTGGAGATTGTGGGATCATACGATTGGGGTTCGGCAATTCTAGCTCGCATATACTACTCTCTCCATCTCTTGTCAAGATGTCGCGTAGACTCTATGAATTGTTTTTGGCAACTCATATTGGTAAGTGTAAAAAAGTGATAATATATGTTTTAAATCAAAAATTTATGGTTTAATAATAATCATTTTTGTATTGCAGTTTTTCGGGTTCGAATATATACAGCGGGCGTGTCCCTTATTGAGGGAAGATACAGGTGACTGCTGGCTTAGGATTAATCGATGGAAGAAAGAAAATCGGTTAAATCGTAAGGAGACAAAGGGCTCAATCTAATATAATTTTCCCACAGCCCAGAGTCAGATTGAAATGCGATCGCCAGGTTCAATCAATTGGCTACCTTACTCGGAACGTAGGCATGCATCTCCACAGTAGACCCCGAGTAAATTTCTTTCCAATTTGATCCATTGTCAACACTGCAATTTAAGAAATCTTTACAAAAATAGAACATATTATTATTTAAAAAAAATAACAACACAGATAATTTATTAAAAAACAGAACGAATAGATAATTTCTTAAATAATTTTTTATAAACATTCACTATTTTTTTTATAAACATCCACTTAAATAGTTTCTTAAAAACATAAACATAAAAAAAACATAACCGAACCGAACAAAAACATTCATTTAAATAGGGTTGTTGACACAACAAAAATTAAATATAACAAGTAGATAACTTTACATGATAATTACCTATTACTTTACATGATAATTTACATGATAACTTTACATTACTAAATTTACATGATAATTATTAAATTTACATGAGAACATTAACACATCAGATAATTACTAAATTTACATGATAATTACTAAATACGTCAGTTACAAATACACAACTAGAAATTATTTAAAAAACATAAAAGGAACAGATAATTTCTTAAATAATTTTACATGATACATTCACTAATTTATTATAAACATTGACTTCAATAATTTCTTATAAACATAATCGAAAAAAACATAACTATTAATTAAACATTGACTAAATAATTTATTATAAACATTCACTTAAATAATTTGTTAAAAAAAGGACCGTACAAAAACCTAACAAATAATTAAACATTTACTAATTAATTTATTATAAACATTCACTTAAATAACAAATACAGAACAAATATACCAGAAAAATACATAACAAATAATTTAATATTTACTAATTGTAATAAGATATTATTTAAGAAAAATAATTACTGATATTCTTTACATAAGGATTGCTCTAACTAAATAAATATAATATTAAGTAATAATTAAGTAATTAAATAGAATATTAAAATGCACAAATAAATAATTTACAAGGAAAAAAATCAGAGGATTTACCTGTGTATAGGCCGGCTTAGTTGCTATTTTTTTTTTTGAAGTGATAAAAAATATTTACGGTGGGTTGATTTAAATAGACCTGTTGGAGTTATTTTAGTAGTTGAAATGTAGGTGGGAGTTGAGGTAATTAATTCGGGGGAAGAAGATAAAAGGCTTAAGACATTTGGGGGGCAAAATCGAATTTCGTATAACCTTAGGCAGAACATGATGTTTCGCGCAAGGTTTTAATTTTTCTCAGCCAAAACGGCGTCGTTTTGGCTTAATCCGGCGTCGTTTTGGTACTTTATTGTATTTTTACCCTGCGCGCGTAGCAATTTTCGTCTTTTTTGTACTGCAAATTTAGACTAGTGATGTCTAAATTTGCAGTACCCGTAAGGGTTGCTCTTACACTACCCCAACTCTTCTTAAACGTTCAAGAGCCCTTTTTCACCTTCCACCCTTACCTACATAAATGTACAATACTCAACTTGACCGTCACCAAATTCTCTCTGGATTTGAATGCCCCTGTTATCCATTATCTCCAAACTCTCTCTATGAAGACCAAGGTATAGCTCACGGTTCCTATCATGATTTGTTGCCTTGAGTTCCCCTGTTTTCCATATTGTAATTTGTACACTTTTGTGATTTTGGTTATCAGGATTAGGTACTTATTGCACCTCAATCAAAATGACGTGAAATCCGTGATTCCTGAATCAAAATGAGAGCTAAGGTAGAGATCTAAACTTTCTCATTCTCATTTGGTCTTCGTCACTGATATTTTCTTGAAGACCCACATCTAAGTTCATTTGATATTTTTCGTACCACTTTCCAGGTATCAGCGGCAACAATGACGGGGAAGACCTTTTTGACGTGGGTCTTTAATTTCGTTTATGGGGAAACTTTTTTTTTTAAGTGGACTTTTACAGGTGATTTTTTTGAAGTCGTGTATGACAAATGAAAAAATACGCTCATTTTAGAATACCCACTTAACTGTTTGATTTAGTTTTTGAAGTCGTGTATGACAAGATATTTTCACAAGCTATTGTTTTTTGTTTTTTTCTGTGTTAAAGGTAAACTGGTTAAAATACCCACTTCACTGTTTGATTTAGTTTTTTCACACGGTATTGGGTTTGGTGTTTTTAGTTTGATATAGTTTTTTGATGGAGTTTCACACGATAATACCCACTTCACTGTTTTTCTCATCCTCTATTTTTCTAATAGTATAGTTGGTTAATATATGTCTTTTATATTTCCTCCCCTTGAAGACTAAATATTCATGTGTTGCTATTTAGTTTTTTTGTTTGGAAATTCTCTAAGAAGCAATTTTTGTAGCTTTTTAATTTTTTTTATTAAGATTTGTTTTTTATTGTGTATGAAATGTGTATATATATTTTTCTTGATTTGTTTCATGTATATATATATATATATATATATATATA
The DNA here is from genome assembly GCA_949130495.1 of Sambucus nigra. NCBI lineage: Eukaryota > Viridiplantae > Streptophyta > Magnoliopsida > Dipsacales > Adoxaceae > Sambucus > Sambucus nigra. Next base: position 375,848,498 of record OX422219.1, on the reverse strand, counting down.
TATATATATATATATATATATATATATATATATGGAAATGATCAAGTGATGTCCCAATTTGTGGACCCTGAATGAGGACCAATTTTTTTTAAATAGTAAAAACAATATTTTTGGGCTGATTATTTTTTTTTAAACATTTCAATATGACCATAAAAAATAATCAGCTCAAAATGAATTTTTTTGCTATTTTAAAAAAATCAGTCAAACTTTGTCAATTTTTAAGTTGTTTTTAAGTTGCTAAAAACTGACAAAGTTTGATCGATTTTTTTAAAATAGTAAAAAAATTCATTTTGAGCTATTTTTTTTATATGGCCCTACTGAAATGTTTAAAAACTATATAAAAAAAAATTAGATCAAAAATATTTTTTTCACTATTTTATCAAAATTGGTCCGCGCCAGCGGTATGCAAACAGAGGTCCTCATAAGATCCTCTCTCTCTCTCTCTCTCTCTCTCTCTCTCTCTCTCTCTCTTTATATATATATATATATATATATATATATATATATATATAAATTGAAGATTATTAATTAGATGTACATATCCAGTTGCATAACTTTACCAGTTGCTTTCCATTCAACATCTATGCTTTTAAGTTTGTTGTGATCATGTCTGTGTATGGCTATGTCAAATGATTCTTTTAGTTGGTGTAAACGGTCTATTTTTGTGGAAACTGTATGGTTCAGAAAAGAGAATATTGTAATTGAGCCAAAATTAATTAATTAGAATTAATAGCTTTATTTATTTATTTTTTATCAACTAACATTTGTTTTTTTAGCCATTAAAATTTAAATATTTGACTACTTTTTTTAAAACAAAATTTCACTTTTTGTTGTTTGGCTCGAGTAATAGTCTACTCGCATAAGCTGATATTGAATTGACATGAGAATCCAAAAAAAAATTGCGGCCCAAGGTAAATAGAGATGACAAGTTATGACACAAAGATATAACTCTAGCAGCTCACTGTCAAAAGTTCATCCCATTGTGTGACTCAATGTTTAAACGGAAGGGACACGCAATGTGTGGGTAGCTCGAGAAGAATGTGAATGTTGATTGTAAATGAGCTTTAAAATAAATGAACTTTGTAAAATCTTTTTTGTAAAAAAATTATTTTTTATTTAAAAATTATTTATTTATAAACACTAAGTTAAAAAAATCATTTAACAAAAGAAAACACATAAAAATGATTCAAAAAAAGTAATATTTTAATTTGTAAATAATAATTCTTTCTTTATCATAAGATATTCTATAATAAAAAAACTTCATTATAAAGAAGTCACTTTATAAAGAAAATGTTTTATAATTTTTTTATTTAAATGAAAAAGTTTGTAATTAGAAAAAAGTTATATTTCAATTTTTTTTATAGTACTTTTTGTTTGTAAGAAAAACACCAATCATCAACTTTTTTGTTAAAAATTATAAAAAAAATAGTCTTACGAAATAGTTACAAGAGCACTTTTGGTAGTAGGCGAAACAAACTAATGGGTTTGTAACACTGTCAAGACATTTTGGGCGTCGAATAATTAAGTGAAAAAAGTGAGGTTAAGTTTAAATGACCTTAAATTGAAAAGTGTATCTAATTAATACAAAAATAAAATATACAAAAATAGTCACAATTAAGAACATGAATTATTAAATCTTAATGACAGGTCGCAAATGATAATGCATTGGGATAAAATTATGAATGTGCCATCGGTACGGAGACACCCTACCGCAAGTGAATTATGGGATGATCAATCGTATTTATATTTGCACTATTGACGACACAAGAACTAATTAATCGTCGTGCTATCGATACGAATACACCTTAATGTATATAATAAATGATGAGAGACTTTTTATCCTTCCCAACTGAATCAAAAGTTGATAAATTTGGTGATTATCAACTGAATCAAAAGCTCAGTTGAGCTTTGAATCCAATGGCTTACATCCAAACACCTTTGAATCATCTAAACATTTTGCAAAAAATTTCGACCCTTCAAAAACCTTTGATACGGAGCTTTTTCTTTGGTGTCTGAAATAGAGCGGAAAGTACACATCATATGACAGCCTAAGATATGGGTCATGTATCATTTTTATACTCTCAAACCATACTCCAACTTCCTCTAAAACTTCATCTAAGAGACATTTTCTTTTTAGATCTGAGCTACCACCTACCACCACTTTAATTTGAACTCAGCTCTCTAGAATATACCGCCCAAATGACCCTTCACTTTAATTTCTCTCACAATCTCCAAAGCACACATATTCTTCTTAGGGCTGTAAATGGATATTCGAAAATCCGCATCCGTCCGATATCCGAATCCGAATTTACAGATATTTATCCGAAAATATGGAAACGAATACGAATATGGATACTCTATAAAAATATCCGAAAAAACGGATACGGATACGGATAGTACTAGTATCCGACATGGATAATCCGTATCCAATGCGGAGTATCCATTTTATCGGATATTCGTTTTACCGGATATCCGTATCCATCAAACATATGTTTAAAATATCACTAATAATATTAGTATTAGTATTACTAATAATATAATTTTTAAAAAATCAATCGTTTATTCCCTTAAACAAAATAAGCATATACTCCACTAAAAATAAAAACACCCTAAAGTTATTATTTTATTGGGTCTATTATAAAATATCATGTATTAATATTTTGTTGGGTATATTATCATGGAGTTACACTAAAGTTACAATACAACCTATCACACACAACATACACCCCTAAAGACCATATACTCCACTCAAAACAAAAAAAAAACTAACTTCATTTCATTTCTCTTTTGTACAAAATAAGAGAAAAGAAATCCTCATGTGGTTGCTCGTTAGTTTTCTTAATTATAAATAAATGTAAGAGTGAAACAAAAAAGAATGTAAAAGAGAAACATAATAGAATGTAAGAGAGAAACATAAAAGTAAAGAGATGATTTTGATTGTGAGGAGAACTGGAGTTAACAACATATATATTATATACAAAATAAAAATGTATATTTATTAAAATAAAAATATTAGTATGTTTTAAAGACAAAAGGTCCATGAGGTTATCAATATCAAAAAAAATTATTTAATCTAAAAGGTGCATATTTATTTCTACTGTCATGGAATGCGACTGTTAATTTTTTTTTGATGGCTTGAAGCTTATATGGTTGTAAAGTATGGATGACTTTAGGCCATATTATCATTATGGAATGATACTATTATTATGGAATCCATAATTGTTAGGAGGCAGTAATTTTTTTATATATTTGTTTGGATTGGATTGGATTTCATTGGATTGGATATTTTAATAGTTATTTTTTGTGGTGACTAAATAATGTAAAGGGATACGGATATTATCCGAATTCGAGCGGATACGTATATGGATAGTTATTTTAACTATCCGGGCGGATACGGATACGGATATGGATATTACATTCAAATAGCGGATACGGATATGGAAAACATGGTATCCGATCCGTATCCGTCCATTTACCGGCCCTAATTCTTCTAAACATTTATGTGTCTCACTTCAAACAGAGATCATTTAGCCATCTTCATCTTGATCGTTTGCTGCCATTGCCACCATCTGAATCCAAGCTTATCGTCGTCGCCATCAACGATTGTTGTCATCGCCACCGCCATCAACGATTGCCGCCACTAAACATTTAACCATCCTCAAGGCTTGCCGTCGCCGCCATCAATGAAATCTGTCGTCGCCATCGTGCACTACAGGTAAGGGATTCAAAACAAAAAATATTAATCTGGATAATAGACATCAACGATTGCTGTTTATCAACTATTGTTTGTTTTCATCACTTTTAGTTGCATATGTTCTGTAGAAATCTAGGTGAACGCCTATTGGAAGACAGAATGAAGGGATATTAGCCAGTATTTTGTTCTACTTTTATCGTAAACTAAGAGATATGGACAATAGACAGTATTTTGTTCTACTTTTACAAATCCATGTCATGTTTGACAGTATTTTGTTCTACTTTTACAGTTGCATATGTTCTGTTATACCTTTCATTTGCTGCATTTTTTATAAAAAAAAATCATTTTTTAACATAACCAATACCATTTGTAAATTGTAATGTTTCCAAATATATTGAAATGTTTGGACTCTTGTTGTTTTGTAAGGGTTGGACTCTTATAAGCAAAGGACCAGATGTGATTATTAAGATGTTAGATTGTGTGAATTTCAATTATAAGGTAGGTTATGTTTTGTTTCTATTGTGTGACACTGGTGTAAGTGCTAGCTGACCTTCATTCGTTGTTGTTATGCATCATGTGCCACTATTTTTTTTCGTAAAAAATCATGGCTTATCAGTATATTATATATATATTTTTATTTATTCGAAATCTTTGTCATAATCATTCAGATCCGAATGTGTTACTGATTGGAATTGGTGCATATATTATGTCGACTATGGTCAAGACTCAAAATTTCAGGGTTTTCTACTGGTAATTTTGTATATATCTATTTTCTTACGTTTTTATTTTTTGACTCCGGTTAGAACTGGGGTTGTACAGATATGTATTTTTGTATATAGGTAGTCTTACTGTATATGTTTTTGATCAAGGGGTGTGGGTGTCTCATTATGCATTGTATGAGTTTGATGTAGTTTTGACAAAGACAATAATAGAGGCGGACAATATCAAAGATTGATACCGTATGAAAACTATGCACATGATAACTCTTGATAGTATTGTTGATACTAAAAGTGCCTACGATATGGACTAGAATTTTGAAAACGTTTCTATTAAAATTATTAATCTTTTCTTTTTGGTTTTCAAAAGACACTATATTGCCAATTTGTTTGTGACTCATAGTATGCCTGTTAAACTTTTCGAGTGAAGCGACGCGAGTTTACAATACATATCAATAAAATGTGTTATATTTTTAAATTGTTAACATGGCCTTTAGGAGAGACCTTTGTTTTTTCCTACCCAACAACTTATATCTAATGGTTTACATTTTAACTTATTAAGGGTCCTCACATTATATTATAATATTGCGTCAGTTCGTATCACATTATCGCATGTGTCATATTTTTTCACACCTTATCACTATTACAAAATATTTGCAACATTTTTTCAACCGTGCCATCATCACGGGTACACCCTAGTGTGTGTGTGTGTGTGTGTATATATATATATATATATATATATATATATATATATATATATATATATATATATATATATATATATATATATATATATAACATTAGATATATATGGACCTCTCTCTCTCTCTATCTCTCTCTCTCTCTCTCTCTCTCTCTCTCTCTATATATATATATATATATATATATATATATATATATATATATAGAGAGAGAGAGAGAGAGAGAGAGAGAGAGAGAGAGGTCCATATATAAGTGCCACTTATGAGGACCATTTTGTTTAAATAGTAAAAAATAATTTTGAGTTGATTTTTTTATATTATATGTAAACATTTCAGTGGACTCCACAAAAAAAAATCAGCTCAAAATAATTTATTTTGCTATTATAAAAAAATCGTTCAAAATATGGCAGCTTTTAAGGAGCTTAAAAACCATCATATTTTGATCGATTTTTTAAAATATCAAAAAAAGTATTTTGAGCAATTTTTTTTGTGTGGATTCACTGAAATGTTTAAATAACACACAAAAAAATCAAATTAAAATTATTTCTTTCACTAAATATATAGGGAGTAAAACTTATGTATGTCATAAGATCAAAAGATAATGACATTAGATGTTTTTTTTCGCAATGCCTCTTTTGCCCCTCAAATATTTGATTTTCCTCTCTTTTTCTACTTACCAAAATTACACTTTAATTCAAAATTTGGGATATATTTGTCACAACCACTTTCATTCACTACTTCTCTCTTGCTCACACCCTCTCTCGTTTCTCACACAAACATAACATTTCCCTACTTTACTCTCGTTATCTCTTTAGCAACCCAAAAAAACCCTACCTCAAACATCCCCACTGCTTCAGCCGCTGCCCCTCCTCTCTATGCCACCGCTCCTCTCTCCATGCCACCGCTCCTCTTACATAAGTTTCAAGTGATTTCGATGTTAGGTTTTGATTTGTTTCGATGTTAGCTTTCGTTTCTGATTTTAGCTTTGGTTTCATTATTGGTGCATTTGTTTAGTTGCTATAAGAAATTAGGTGTATTGCTTTCAATTTTAGCTTTCGATTTTAGGTGTATTGACTTCGTTACATTTTAGCTTAGGTTTAATTGTTGCAAGAAATAAGGTTATCTCGGTTCAGTTTTAGTTGCTTCGATTTGTAATTTCTTCGATTTTAGGTTTTGATTTGTTTTCGATTTTAGCTTTCGTTTCATGATTGGTGTGTTTCATTATTGTATAGATTTGTAATTAGTTTATTGTACAGATTTAAGTTTCAAATTAGCGTATTGTGCAATATTCATTGTTGGATTTTTGTGTTTGAATTGTACACTATTTCTAGGTGTGATCTTTTTCTATATCGAATTTCTACACGTATGTGTGATCTTAGGTAACCCAATTTCATTTACATCATACGTGTGTAGAAGTTTGAAATTGTAAACAACCACCAGGATTTCTTTACTGAATTTGGGTTTATTTATGTTTTTTTATTTGATTTTATGTTTTATTGGGTCCCATGATAATTTATTTGCGCATTTTTTCTACAAAAATGGTTTGCAATATTCTCCATGACACGGTACATCGTTTTATCTCTACTATGGGACCGGAATCTCCATGGTGTGGTAACTTCAACTATATGATATTCCCACATTATTTCTAATTTTTAATATTTTTCCTGTTTGAGGTTATTCAGGTTTCAGAAAATCGTTAGTGTATGTGGGTCGATATTTCCAATTATACGTATAAAATAAAAATTGGGTAATGTTTATTTTCCTTTTTATTAGGTCCATGGAGAGGTGAGTCTTGAGGTGTGCCAAATTGTTAATTAAGTCACAATCATTACTTTTATTTATATATTTACAGGTATAGATTTAATCTATAGGCTCCTGATAATTGATATGCATACCTTAAATTGTACAAATAAGAATTTTCTTTGGTGAGGTACATCTCTAAGGACTGATTATGCAACTCTTGATGTTAAGTTTATTTTTTCTTCCATGCATGGATATGTAGTTAAAATTACGCAACTTGAGAAAAATATGTATTTAATCGGAGCATTAATAAAGGCAATGTTCATAGAGTGTATGTTGTTACCGCTCTTCAGACATGCCATATAAGTACACCATATGTTGTTGTGGACTTACCTTGGTTTAAATTCTTATGCATTGTAATGATGGCATAGTGTTTGGTATTCTAATCCTAAGAGATTTTCTTTCCCCAATAAGTGATTATACGAAGAAGTCATTTTCTTACTAGCATCCTAGATGCTTGACAAAATGCCAAAGTGAGCAATTTTAGTTATTTTTGCAACCTCTACCAGTAGATTCGAAAGTCCGATTTATTTTGTTTATTTTTGCAACACCATACAACTGAAGTTTATTTTCATCTTTAGTTTATTTTTCTGAACAGTAAGACATAGTTTATAAAATTGGAATCGATGTATGCCCATTCTTCACTTTTAATAACACTTGATATTTCATTACTTAATTATCATATGAACAAGGTTAGTACATCACATGACATTTTATCTTAAATGTAATCCCTGCAGATGAACATCACAGTACAAAAGATGGTTCAATGGAAAATGGATCCAAAGAAGGTGTTGATGGTAATTTTAGTTTACCTAGAAAACATTTAGCTAAGAAAAAAGAGGTAAACTTCACACGGAAGAAGATGGTGGCAGACGGAGTTAATGCAACTTAGGGATAATTTAACGATATTACTACTGATTGGTTGATCGTTGTCGGTCGAAGTACTCATAGATGATTTCTCAGAAGAAAATATAGACGTGAAATGCATGAGAGTTCTGAAGAAACCCATGTTGGAATAGGGAAGACAACAAGTGGGTAAAATGGAGATGAAGATCTTTGTACAGTTTGAAATAAAATGAGACTGGAAGAGGACTCATTGAAGGACTATCAAGATGCTAAGGAACCGAATATTTCTGTTAATGGAGTTGAGTCATGATAACAGTGAAAATATTACTGATGAAGGGCATGATGTTGGAATAACTAATCAAGGGTTCGAGTACTTGGATATCACAAGCCAAGTTATATTGATTATAGCCAAACTATAAACCAAACTATATTGATAAAGTTCATGAATGAACTTTGAATTCGTAACATAACATATTATCTTCCTGAATTGAATTATCCATGTACTGATTTTCAAGAAGCTATATTGTTTTAAACATATAATTAGATTATGCTTTTACCCATTCAAGCAGTTGAACCTCACTTTTGTAGTCTTTTTCTAATATTTAAACTTTCAAATTGAGAAGAAGGTAAATTAGTTATTGGCTTTGCATTCATTCTATTTTTTCGTCTTGGGCTTATTTTTGCGTTCGTTTTGTTTTTTCAAGTGTTAATCTGTTGTCTTTAATTGCTTATTGGTTTGGCTTATTGGTTATTTAAGGTATAACCTCTACAATTTTGTGAATATTGTTAATCCCCAAATTATATTGATAAAGTTCATGAATGATTTTCGAATTTGTAACAGAACATACTTCTTCCTGAATTGAATGATCCATGTATTGACTTTCATGAAATTCTATAGTTTTTAATGTATAATTAGATTGTGGTTTTATCCATTCAAGTAGCTGAACCTTACACTTAGTTATGTTGGTGTAAGTTATAGCTATTGTAAAACACTTTAAGTTTTATACACCATTTACCTCTCTTAAAAACAATTTTGATTATTGATATTAGTGTTAGGTTTAATCACATTCTCTCATTTTATATATTTACTTTTTTTGTGAAATGGTATAAAAATGGGATGTAATCATTTTTTAAATAGTCTTGATCCAATTCATGTTCTCTTTGGAATTTTATGATTCGTCATGAGACAAATGGCAACTTATTGACTATAAGTATAACAGTGCTTAATACGTCACTTTTGGGTTTCTGTTTTAGGAACTTGTAACAGGTATATGTGAGACCAATCACATTTAGAATGCTAAGGAGATTTGTCCCAATAACAGGTATACGTGTCATACAAATTTGTCAATGAACAACAATTACAGGAGCTAGTGGGACCCACTTTTGATTTGGTGCACACTCCCACCCATATTCCTTGGTGTAAGACACTGTAAAATGTTTAGGAACCCAATTTTCTCCTTTGGATTTTCTGTCTCTTTCTATCTCTCTCTTCTTTTCCTCAATTATCATGTTTGCTTCCTTTGCTTTGTCCCAATATTTAGGATTCCTTCACTCCCCTCACCCCATACAATAGCTGATTCAATTGGCCACAAATCCTTTGGGTCCTTCACAATAGGTTTTTTCAATCCTAAAAGTACATCATTTGCATTATATACTACTGTAAGTTTTCCATTGCTAACGTCCTTAATTGTGACAGTCCTATCCCAATGACCATTAATCTCATAAATAGTCTTCAAAGATGATTACTTGAATATTTTTCCTCTCATAGACTGGTGATTTGCTTGACGACCTAGAAAAGAGCTACCTTTGTAACATAGATCTGCTTCGAGGCCAGTTTCTTGGCACTGTATCTTCACATTGCCAAACCACTCAACACCCGGCTTCGAAAAAAATCGTATCACGAGATTTGGAGAGTTCATTACATAAGTTTCACCCTAGATCAAAAGTTTTAATTGCTTTCTCCCATGAACCTCGGCTTCTATTTAAGTACCATAGAATTTTAGAATGGCATTGTGACACCAAATAGTTTCAATGTCATCTTTCTCATTGGTTGCATGAAGGGTAGACACCGGCGGGTGATGTGAAGCCTGTTCCAATAGCACATTGAGGGTTCCCCTCAAGACATGGTGGGTCTTTACAATAATGGGATTGAAGGGCGCCACCCCAAACATTAGAGAACGTAAGGTAGATATGCTCCACGCAACAACTGTTGTGAACCTGTCCACTGAGCTTTCTCCGTTGGCACACCTACTAAGCATATCATTACTAACACAGAATATTGATTCCCCATAACACTGAAGTTGTGCTTGGGAATGTTGAAGAGAGGTGGCAGCTGGAAGCGGGTGATATTAGAGCCAAGGTGCACGTTTTTCAAAAGACATAAAATACGTTGAATAATATTTGGTGCTCTGTAGTTGATTTCTGATTGCCCATCTAACGATAAGGGTGACGAAAAAACGACCATCCTTTCCCCAACATCATCATCATCTCCGCTCACATGTACCACAACCACTCATATGCATATATTCATAACAATAATTGTTTGTCGTCTCATAAATGCGACAAAGTCACGTTTCGCACTGCATTGGTCTGTTGGACCCCTAATATAGCACTAACATTGTGAATCGACACTAATATAACACTAATATCAATAGTGGTCAGTTGATCCGCACATGACTATTTTGTTGTTTTGATTAATGAAATACTGAATTTGTGTTGTGTTTGCTAACCATTTTATTATAAAAATCCAGGGTCTCCATACCTTTATTGTTATTAGTACGTTTTCATTTATTTATTTCTATTTGAATCTATATATTGATCATCGGGATGATATACAATATTTAGAAGTGGCACTTTTCCTTGTGCATTTTATAGCCCCGTCCAATCCCTCTTTCCCAACCACACAGGAGAGGCCATATTAAATAGAATACCATCATAGTTCATGAATATGAGAAACTTCAGGTGTTTTCTTTTCCCTGATTCTGAAGTCTGCAGCTTGCGATCTATATCTGAATAATTTGTTTATTTTCTATTTGAATCAAATCTAAATGTTTTTTGAATTAATATACCCATTAGTTATATTTAGAGGAAACATGACTGTTGGCCTCTCTATAACATTTTAAAAGACAAATAACATTTACTCCCTCAAAATTTCGAATAGATTGCAGGTTTAAAATACGAAAACTAAATATCAACTTAATATGCACTAAGATTTGAGGCCTTTTAGATTAGCATCATTATTCCCTAAGTAGATTACAACCTATTATACAGACAGGTAGGGAATATAACTTCACGATTCAGGACATAAACCATGTTGTCCTTTAAAAATAACAACTATTACAAATTCTAGGATAGCCTTGTCTAAAAACCATAATCTAAATGACATTGAAATTCCACCAGCAGCAACAACTGCAGCAGTCAACTGATGCATTGTTGTCCCTGCATTCCCCCTAAAAAAGTTGAATTTCATCCTTATCTTCTTTACCCACAAGAAATAGACCATTACAACCTTCTACAATGGCTCTTTTGCTTACACTATCCTCTTCCACACTGTGTTCTGTTTTTTTCCCAATAAAATTTACTACACCAAATCTTTCGGATTGTCACGGTCATTGACCTTGACAAGTTGAACTTGTCAAGGTCAATGACCGTGACAATTCTGGGGGTGAAAACTTTTGTTGTCTCGGACTTGTCACGGTCATTGACCATGATAAGTTCGTTAGACTTGTTACGATCATGTCATGGTCCTTGACAAGTTTTATCATGGTTAAGGATCGTGATAATCCCGTGACAATGTTTACAAAATTGTCACGGTCATTGACCGTGACAAGTTTCCTTTGTCACGGACTTGTCACGGTCAATGATCGTGACAATTCTAGGCAGAATTGAAAAATAATCTGCTGGGCAGTATGGCCACTGCCACTGGCCAACAGTATTTGTACCCGTTATAGCAACGTTGTACCTGTTCAAACATCATATATTCAAATAAAATAGAGATAATGCAAATATATATTCAAAATAGACACAATATGCATCACGATATAATCCAAATATAATTCAAATGTAACAATTTAAAACAATTCAATTCAAATAATGTCACTAAATGTCTGGGGTAAGGTTAGCTCTGAGGAGGTGAGTAGGCCACACGATATACTAATTGACACACCCACCAATATACATCGTGACACATTGTTCGCGCAACCACAATGGGGAGTTCTCCTTCCCGGGTATCACATGTGTGACGAGCACCTTGGACTCGATGTCTTGAAGTGAACGTCCATGAACTGGCATACCCTGAATGGTATTCGGGTCCCTCAACCCTCACCCTATCCGCTGGTCATCAAATATGTCCAGTATAAACACTCTCGGCCAACCAAGTGTCGACATCGGTCGGTCGAAGAGAGCCAAATAGGGGACCGGATCATCAAAGTTTGCACATGTCGGCGATGAAGCAGTGAGGTCCACATCCTCGTCATCCTGCACCTCTTCCTCCACCACCTTCTCCTTCCCTTTCCCCTTACGATTTTCGTCCAACGAACGCCTCATGAATGAAAACATATCTTGGACCGTCGCCTCCAAACGGAATAGCTTCACGTCATGCGAGTCCACCATTCGAGCCAACATGGTGTCGCTTGTCTCCAATCCGATGATCCTAAATTTGGCTACCCGCGAGCTCACCCCCTTGTCCTCCCCTTACGATCAGTGCCAAGCACTTAGCTGAGTGCGTTTGTGGACAAAGATGCCTTGTCAGCATCAGACCGCGACTCATGCACTTCCTTAAGCTTTGCCTGAAACGACAAAACAAGCACATGATTAGTAAAATAAGTAAATAAAAAAATTATAACGTAATTAACAAAAAGTAAACTTTCGAATTACTTACAATCGTGACCGCGACGCTCGGGGACACATCCTTATCCTTCCCATTCTTCATCCGAATGCCACATAAGTATTGAGCCTATGTGGCCTACCCCAAGGGTCACATCCTATCCCCTGAAATAAAATAAAGTAAAATTAGTATCGGCCCCGCAAAGTAAAATAATGCAGAATAATATATTTCTCCAGTTATAGAAAAATTAAATCTTATCATCATCCTATGCTCCACCTCGACGTAAGACGTCCGACCGGAGTAGTGCACGTCCGTCTTTTTTGCCCGATTTTCCCTCCCCGATTGGCGAGATGCCAATTATCGCTCACCGGTCTCATTATCAATGAAATTTTGCCATTGTGAGAATGAGATCGACTCCTTCAGCGTAACGGATTCACGCATTCGAATAACGGACTCTCGGGTCTTCCCAAAGTACCGGGTCCGCATATTTTTCTTCCACGTCTTGTGTTGTCCCTCAACTGCTCCAAGACGAAATCGCGTAGATTTGCATCCAGGATGAATTGTTCCTATTCAACAAATACAATGTTAGTTGCGAATAAATATAAATATAAAATGAAAATGAAAATGAAATTGGAATTGGAATTGAAATTGAAATTGAAATTGAAATTGAAATTGAAATTGAAATTGAAATCGAAATTGAAATCGAAATCGAAATCGAAATCGAAATCGGAATTGAAATTAAAATATTCATATAAATATAAATACATTACCTATATTGCCACCCAAATAGCTAGCTTGAGCTCATTTGGCACCTCCCTCCAACTAGTGTACCCCGTGCCGATGATCGTCTTTACCAGCTCGAGGGATATTTCTAATAGCCCCGTCTTGTTCTAGATGGCCATCCCCAATTTTCCATATTTGGGGAGCCTAGGGGCCGAGGAGCCCTCGTCTCCTCCGCTACCATCGAGCCCAGACGACATCATCATAATCATCATCCTCACCTTAATACCTAAAGGAAACATTTGCTGTAAAAAAATGTTGTTATTAGTACAAATCAAAATGAATTAGAAGAAGACATGCAAGTATGTACAATTACTACAAATCAAAATGAATTGTTACTGTTTAACACCTCAATTCTGAATTAAAAAACAACAGAATCTAGCTCATAATATGTACAATTACTAAATATCTGAAACATCCCCACCCCCACCCCCACCCCTACTACCCACACACACGCACACTACATAAGAGTGAAAATGATAAAGTGCAAATCAATTAAAAGCATTAAAAATGGATTGATAAAGTACAAATTGGAATATTTATTACAAATTGAAAAATTGTTTCAAATTCGAGTTATCATAAAAAATGGATTGATATTCGGTAGGAGAAGCCAAGTCATCAACGCTACTATTTAGACGCTTTGGCGCGTGTAGGAAAATTGACCACGGTTCGTTGTTGATATAATTTGAGTAAAACTCTTGGTTAACCTTTTGAAATGCACAAATAAACGGCTCATCGCTCATGTGGTCGTTGCTCTTAACTTGGACAAGTCAACCATGATCAAATTGGTGACATGATCAACTTTACAAGCATTTTTATCCTCAACTCTTATCCAGTCACAGTAAAATACAAACTTTTTGAAGCTTATATAATCCAATTCAAATATATTTCGAATTACACCATAGTAAGTCATTTAAGCTTCAACGAGGTTTTTACCTTTTGCGCTCGCTTGAAAGAAAGTATGAGCCTTATATCAAATACCCAAGTTCTGTACATTTGTACTTTCCTCGTACACTTTTGAGCCGAATGCGTAACCGTTCAATCGATACTTTTTGTACTCTTTTGCCACGAACAAGGGTCATGTGGCTAAACGAGCAAGCCTTGATGTCGCATCACCCATCTTTAAGAGCTGAGAATATAGATAAATTAATTAGATTAGTTGTAAAGTTTGAGTGTAATGTAACGTTATGTAATGACCATTTTCATTATAATTACCTCTTGTGACAACCACAACCTAAATTCGCTGTCTGATTGTACTATTATTTTTCATCTTTTATTGTTCTCACAGGCTTCATATTTTTTGCGTATTACAAAATTAATCGTGTATAAAATAATCTAAAATATTCTAAAATAATGTTAAACATTAAAATAATTTAAACTTACTTTTTGCATTCTTCGACATCTTCATGTGTGTCAAATAGATAACGAGCTACTTGTACTTGTTCATGTTGCAAACTAGTTAATTTCACTCATTTTTCCATCAGATGACCACCATCATCGACGAACTCATCAGTGTCATCAACGTTGATCGAGTCAAGCATATATTCCCGAGTATATATTGATGACTCCACGGTGATGTATTCCTCTGCAATTGATCATGCAATGTATCGCGTATTCTTAACGTAATCTTTAAAAACTTTCATCAATCTTTCAAACGAATACATCCACCGATATCTAACTGGACCACAAAGAAGTGCCTCGTCGCATGGGTGTACCAACAAGTGAACACTTATGTCAAAGAATGCTGGCGAAAAGTACTTCTCCAACACACAAATCGCTTCGATCACCGCCAATTTTGCGGCCACTATGTGTTCTCAATTGACTACCTTCTCACACAAGAGTGAGAAGGTAATACTAATTTGCAGAATAACCCTCCGCAAATCCTTGTGCTTGGAGAAATAGTGCTTAAACAATAGAGGAACCAACTGCATGATCACATGCCAATCGTGGGACTTACACTTATCTAAATCATGAGTAGCATAATTCATAATCCTTTGCAAGTTGGACAAAAAATTAGATGGGCCCTTCAAATTATATATTGTGTCTAAAAGCACCTTCCTTTTCCCACTCGTCAAAGTAAACGCACCAGGGGGAATTATTGTCCTTCGCTTATTATCTTCTTTAAACCATAATTGTGGCTTAAGTTCCAACGATTTAAGGTCTTTTCGTGCATTTTCTCCATCATTAAAATGACTCCCCCCAAGGCAAGTGCCCACAATATGTTCAACGAAGTTCTTCTCTGCATGCATCACATCTAATACATGGCGCACCGGGTTATTCTTCCAATAATGCAAGTCAAATAAAATTGACCTCCTAGACTATGCCTCTAAGGACATAAATTTCCAATTGAGTCCCTGTATTATTTTGACTTAATTTCGTAAACAAAACTGTGTTTGTAATATGTCATAGGGAGAATTTTATTTTGTCATGATGCCACTTGGTCTATGACGTATTGAAGAAATTGAAGACGTTGCGACAAATCTTCAAAGAAATAATCATGCCGATGTTTATTTGGTGCAAGTTTACTCGTCTTCAAAGTTAATTTCATTCCGAGATCACTCAGGTATGAATGCGTATAATTAACGGTGCTCGGAATATTTTATAAAAGATAAGGATGTAATTTTTATATAGAAAAATATTTTTAAATGTTTTAAAAGTGTTTTAATGGTTTAAACTTTGTTTTATGATGATAAGATCGAAATAGAGTTTGACTAATTTGAATCTCTTTGTTAAGAGACGTTTTTATCCGAAAGTCAAAGAAAGTCAAACTTTCGCGAGGTCTCTCGAACGACATTGGATCTCGTTCGAACGAGATATTATCCGAAAGTCAAAGAAAGTCAAACTTTCGCGAGGTCTCTCGAACGACATTGGATCTCGTTCGAACGAGATACAATGCCGCGCGAACGACATGCTTAAGTAGGTCGAACGACACATTTTTTGAGGTGGTGTTTAAATCCTATTTAAACAGTGTTTGCATCATAATTTCGTAAGTGTGCTTTCTGGAAAATAGTTTTACGAACCAGAACCTTGTTTGCACATGCTTTCTAAGGTTTAAAAGTCTAAAACACATCCTTAGAGTTTGCAAAGATCCGAGTTATCATTCTTATATGTTTACGTGATCTTGCTGCACCAAAGTTGTTTGTTCTACTCATTGAACACAAAGGGTTTTGTGGTGAAGAAGCGGTGGACATCGTGTTCGACATCGTAGACGTATCAAAGCCATATCGGTGGACACCGAGACATACGTGGAGGTGTGTGTTGTGGACAGAGATCGTGGAAGATGAAATTTCTACGTGGCACTATTGAAGAACGGTTGAAGATTAGAAGGAGCATCAAGACCCGTGGGGATCGAGTCTAAGTGTAAGGCTAATCTGTCTTTATAAAACCATTGTTCATAGTGATTTTCTGGTGTAACACCCAAAGACTTTTGAGACTGAGAAATTAAATTTTGGGAAAATAAAATTTAATTAAATTGGAGAATTCTAAAATTGGGAATTTAAGTCCAAAAATAGAGGACGTTTTGAAGTATTCCGGATGATGATTTTGAGGGTACCATTGATCCCGGAAGGGTCGAGATAGTCAAAATGACTGTCATTGGGTTTTATTTCGGCTCCGGAATATTTTTAAGTCAGTTTGACTCGAATTAGAGTAAACGAGTCATTTAAAGTGTGTATTAACATTTAAAATTGGGTTTATTGTTTTAAAAGATTAAAGGCTTACGGATTAAGCCTTCTCAATTGAGAGAAGAGAGAAAAAGCCCTAGAGGGAGAAAGAAGAGAGAAAGAAGAATAAAAGAAGAGAGAAAGGAAGAAATCTTAGAGATTCCGGCCCAAAACCGCGACATCGAGGACGATCCAACCTCTACAAATCTGAGGCAAGTGTTTAATCTTGCTAAATAGATATTTGTGTATTTCATTTCATAATTTGTGGGTTAAAGAAATGGATTTTGGGTATAAATATCAAAACCTAGATTTTTGGGTTTAATCTTGAAATCAATGCTTAAAAATGGGTTTAATGGAGTAGAAATGGTTGGAATCAACTTTAAGTTGATTTATTGGCTCAGAATCATGTTGTGTTAGAGATTTGGAGGTTAGAATGGAAATTTTAGGGTTTAAATTCGTGGGTTTTGCTGAAAATGGGGAAATCGGCCAAGGTAACTGGTATGGCCGGTCGACCGCGGTCTGGGGACCGGTCGACCGCGCCTTAATGGAAAAGCCTACTGCATTTCTTCATAGGCAAAATTTGGACCCGCGATCGACTCGGGGTCTGGGACCGGTCGACCGGTCCCCTGTTTTTAGCCCAAAATTTGGGATTTCTTTCTTTCCCTTTTCTTTTGGAGTTTATTCTTAGGAGCCTCCTTAATGAGTTGTGTTATGAGGTTTTTCTAGGAAGATTTCTACCCCTTTTTGGTTGGGTTTATTAATTTGAGGTTTTATCTTATGAAGTAAGAGATACTTTGGAGACTTATAGGGGGTCTTTCACTTAGTATATGATAGTGGGGACTTCTTGGAATAATTGGAGAAGAATATGTTCATGGATGTTGTGAAATTTCTAGGCCGACATCTTTGTCAACTCCTTATAAGGATAGGATATTGTTAAGTTACAATTTGGGGCCAAATGGAAGAGAGTTGTCGCATACTCTTTAAGAGTGAGGGGTCTCCTATCCTTAGAAATGTTTAGTGGTTGCATACTCTTTAAGAGTGAGGGGTCTCCTATCCTTAGAAATGTTTAGACTAAGGAACAAATGATAACCCGATAGGAGTAAGGGTTCATAAAATAAATTCAACCATAGGTAAAATTGGGAACGGCTTGGTATCGTACTATCGATTAGAATAAGCGGTAGCATAAATTCTAGTTAGGATAGTTTACACGAAATTGTGGTGAAATAACCATTGAGATTCCAATACGTGAAACGAGGTTGGAATAAATTGAGGTTTGAGACTATTAAGTCATGTGTGAGCCTATGGTTAAATAGTACTAAAGGAAACTATGTACTTTTGAATATGGATGAAATGTGTAATGATGGACTCCTACACAAACTCTTGGGTGGTAACCCTAATGTTGAATATATATGTATAGATATATACATATGGTTTTGGGAGACTATTCATCATAGGAAAAATGATTGAATATGTTTTAAGTGAGGGATTGTATTCGCATATCAAGGTAAATGATATGAGTTTGTGGTGACGGCTTGTATATTGAGGATTATGTATAGCTATAGCCGAGGTTACATATATACTATACATATGAACGAGATATAGTTTGTATGTATCGATATATGGATATGTGAGTATATGTTTATATATCTATATAGATATGAAACTATGGATATATTTATGTTGTGGACATATGTGGTATGCATACTTAAACCTTATATGATGGTTTAATATTTGATCATATGATTGGATCATATGGATGTATATATTGTGCATGTGAATGATATATACTTATTTGGTTAAGCATACCCCGCTCATGCTATCATTGGGAAGTTGCGCGCGTAGAGGGTGAGCATCCTGGCTAGAAAAGCAGGGTGTGGATATTCCCCAGGTCATAGTCGTCCCGTGTGTTATTATGTGATTTACATTTTTATTTTTGGGATGAGACGTGGTGGGTATGTTTCGTCTCATTGCCGTTTTGGAGCTATGACCGCTTCCCGGGACGTCGTGTGCGTGAGTTTACCACGATATGGGTGTCGTTTAGTCCCACCATGGTGGCCCCAGTATTGCTAAGTGAGCCGGGCATTGGGAAGATGATAGCATTAATGCAGTTTATCGGCGCTATATATATTGCCGGGTATTTATTTGTGCATGGCCTTTGTACATCATACATGATACGTACACTTGGTCATGGGTATGGATGATTGGTATATGTATATATATGGTGAGCATAAAATACCTATATATATATATATTTATATATACTATAGATGAAAGGATATAGAACCTTTGTGGAGTACATCTTGGATGATTATGGTGTACTGGATTGATGGGGGTTGATGTATCGCATTTAAGGAATATTTCGGTTACATCATCCCAAGGATATGATTGGAGATGTTAGTTGTAGTAGTAGTATTATATTGTATATATGGAATTATGGATCTCTAGGATCGACATTGTCAAGGAGTAGTGTAACGGGGTGGTTCCTTGTTTGGATTTCGGTTTGCGAGACACCCCACGCATGAAACACAGTGCAGTGTTGAAATTGGAGAAAAGTTCTGCCCGTTATGGTATGCACGGCATTATAGATCTCTATGATCGACATTGTCAAAGAGTAGTGTAACGGGGCGGTTCCTTGTTTGGATTTCGCTTTGCGAGACTCCCCACGCATGAAATGCAGTACATTGTTGAGAGTAGAGAGAAGTTCTGTCGATATTTATGTGTGACATGATGGATCTCCAGGATCGACGTTGACATGGAGTAGTGTAACGGGGTGGTTCCTTGTTTGTATTTCGCTTTGCGAGACACCCCACGCACGAAACGCAGCGCATCGTTGAAATTGGAGGGAAGTTGTGTTAATAATGATTTTTCATGCTTATTAATTAGAAATTTAAATTAGATGTTTCAACCCAGTTTCATATTGCGTAATCTATTAAATTAAAATTTGTTAAAGTATAAACCGGAATCCACTAAGCCTAATAAGGCACATATGATTGAAAATAAATACTTATCTGTGGTTAAAAGGGGGTGGATTCTTGGGTTATGATAGGAAGGTAGATCTCGTGGGTATAGGGTAGGCCTATTGCAAGTTAGGTTGTCCTTATAAAAATGGGGTTAATTTAACTAATAAAATTGAGGACGCGAATAGGTGCGCGCCTTTAGATGAGAGGTGAGTTGGGGTTCCACAAGAGTGCGATTCCACTTTAATTATGAAATAAGTGCACCGATATTTATTATGCACGGTTAACACACTTGCTAAATATTTTTCACAACTCGGGCTCTGACCCGTTTACTCTTCTCTCCTGCTTGTATATATATATATATATATATATATATACTATTACAGGTGTCCTACCGCATGGATGTCAGATGACTTTCTATCCAGAGTCTTGGGAGCCGTGATAGGTGCGGTCTGTTGCGGGATGTTTCATGTAGCCGCTTCCTACTTCTTTAAAATTCTAGGTAGGATTCATGTGGTATATCGGGTTTGTAACCAAGGGATATTTATATACATGTTTATATTTATTCCATTTCAGTTGTTGTATGGGCTGTGACCCGACAGCTTATTCGGGTTTACTTCCTTGTAGTATATTCAGTTGTAGTTATTTATTTCATTTTTATTATAGCATTTCGTTTATCCTAGTTCTTTCTTGCATCTTTCTCTGATTTATTAGTAGTTTTATAGTGTTGGGTTGTGTTATGTTTCATGTTTTAATTTATTTAACATCTCGCTTATATGATATCGGGTAGTTAATCCTATATTATATAGTACCGACAGTTGATGTTGAGACTGGACCATCTGAAATTCCTAATTTAATGTAGTATAGGGCTGGCCATTATTTTAAGCGGGGTGTTACATCTGGCTTGGGCCGTCCAAGGTTATTTTCCCGCTTTGGGTTTTTTCCTCGTACATCCGGCGTTGTGAGTATTATTTACTTTACTTTACTTGCTTTAATCACTAGATGCATGTTTAGGATTAATCAAGATAAAATTGGTTTAAAGTGAGTTTTGGGTTTTCACAACTTGGTTTGGTGCATTATTAAAAGTTGGATCTTTTTTGAAGAAAAATTACACATATCGGGCACTTTTCAAGGCCTTTCTTGTCTCAGTTTCATTCCCAGTTGGGGTCTTCTTATGCTTGACATTATTAAATTTGGGATTCTTACCTGGCATATGAGGGCCACATTCAGAAGATTTACTTTCAATTACTGAACCTAAAAGTTGTCTCGGCGGTAGCCTATGTTCAACCCTGCCCAATAAAAAATTAGCACCTTTCTCAAATCTAAAACTGTGAGCCATGGGTAAAATCCTCCTATGGCAATGGCATACATTTTTTTAGCTAAAGGATAGACGAAGAGATTCAGTCTCATATCCATAAATAGGACACCCCAAATAACCATGTACTACACAATCGAATAATGTTCCCTAAGTTGGAAAATCATGAATTGCCCACATCAACATAGCTTTCAGCGTAAACTGTTCTTTTCTAAAAGAGCCAAATGATTGCACACCCTCTTCCCACAACTCATTTAATTCTTCTACCAAAGGAGCCAGGTAGACGAAAATGTCATCACTTGGTACCTTTGGCCCAGGTATCAACAAAGACATCATCGAAAATTCAGGTCTCATACACTGTGAAGGAGGGAGGTTGAGTGGGGCTAGGATCACTGTCCATACACTCTGATTGGTGCTTAGATTTTAAAATGGATTGAAACCATCTGTTGATATAGCCAAACCAATGTTGAGCTGTTCTCAAGCAAAATCGGGGTACTCATAATTCATCCTCCTCCAAGCTGTAGAATCAGTAGGATGATGCATGAGATTACCCCCTACTTCTTCCCTAGCATGCCAAGTTATTGCCTTCGCTATCCATGGTACTGTGAAAAATTACTTTAATTTAGGCCCAACGGGAAAATATTTCAACACTTTTTGAGGCACTTTTGAGCTTGTGCCTTATTTACTAGTAGATTGGACATATCTAGGTTCATCGCAAACTGGGCAACGATCAAGATTTTCATACTACTTTTGGTATAGTATGAAGTCATACACACAAGCATGAATCTATTTATACTTCATTCCCAAACCTTTCAAACTGTTGTTCATAACAGGATAACTATTTGGAAGCATATTCTCCTTGGGTAGTAAGCCCTTCACCCATTTCAGAATTCCTGTCACGCCACTGCCAAACAAACCGTACTACGTCTTCAAACTGTGCAAACCAATCATGGCATGTAAAGTTGTTTGATCTTTCTCATAGCCAGAGTATAACGACTGGGTCGCCTTAAATTTTAAACTTTGGTAGTCATCGTCAAGATTCATCGTGATATCTTCACGAGCACTTGAACCTTGTATATCATCAGTAACCTCATTCTCCTCTGCTTCATAAACTCCGTATGCATCATCAATTAAATCTTCTAACATATTATGATCTACATTGTCCCCTTCTACATCTATCCTACTTGTTGAAGGTTGTTATGAAGGTTGTTCGGGGACAAAAGGAACTTTCAATTCATCGTGAAAACTCCAAAATCGATAACTATCTTGCATACCCGATCTTAACAAATATAGTTCAACTATTTTCCACTCAAACACCTTACCATTATTACACCTAGAACACGGACACGGAAACTCTTCATCATTGTGACATCTCTTTGTGTATTTCACAAATTCATTAGCACCTCTGCGAAACACATCCCCCATTCTATTTGTCTCACCCATCCACTCTTTTTATTTCGGATATCCCATCACAACTACCACAACTAATCACCTATTGAAGGTAAGAAGCGTATATTCATGGATTAGTATAAACATAACTTAGATTTATAGTATGTTTCATTTAATTATGTCTTATTTATATTCGATTTTTAAATTTCAAATTCAAATTCAATTTATAATAGAAATTTCTATTTCCTCCATCTCCTCTAAAGGGTGAGTCGTCCTATCCCATTCAAGACCGCATTTTTCTGTAATATACTTAACGGCTCATGCACATTGTTACGATTTGAGAAAAATTCGGCAGCATATCCCCGTAGTTCTCGAACTACGCGACGTAGATTGGCAAGTGTGAGTGTTATTTCAATTGATCAATTGAAATAACAATCACAATTGTCAATCTAGTATGTACCCAGAGAATATTAGGAAACAACTGCAGAATTTCCTCCAAAAGTAACAACTTTAAGCCACTAAGAATATTATTATACAGAAATTATGCAGTCCCAAACTGTCCAAACAGGACAATTCGAGAGATCTCATTACAAGGGTAATGACTCTCGAACGGGTCTAACAACTATTGAATGTGTATGCATAAGAACTAGAAGTCTAGTATCTATGTGCACTATATGTAATTTCAAGTATGTTTCATTTAACTATCATACTATATATATATATATATATATATATATATATATATATATATTGTTCGTTATACAAAGTAATTTTCTAAAAAGTTGAAAAATCCCACCCCCATATGGACAATAATCCAGTGGTCATGCCATTTTTAAAATTAACCAACCCAACATTGATCCACTATAATCCAACTGCAATGGCAACAACAAATGTGTATCATGTACTCCTTCTAATTCATCTACTCAATTAATTCTTTTCATTAATTAAACTAACAATTAAAGTATACAATTATTAATTTACTAATTTACATTGAGGGGCAATCCTACTTGTATATGAAAGGGGCACTAATTATTAATTTACAAAAAAAATTAACAACCAATCAATATTCAATCAATCAATTCTTTTACAAGGGGCACTACAATATGAGGGGCAATATCTAATAAACAAATAAAAAATTAATTAAAAAAACACACACACGCACATATACACACATAGCCCCCCTCCCCCTTGCCCTACCCCCTCCCCCCACTGCCACTGCCCACCACACGCACACACACACACACATATATACACACACACGTATACACACACACACACACACACACACACACACGCACATACACCTCCCTCCCCTCCCCCCCGCGCATATATACACCACACACATATTTACATACACATATATACATACACGCACATTTACATACACATATACATAAATGGAGGAGAAATAGAGAGAGAAAACATACCAAAGTTTTAGAGAGAGAGAGTGAGCAGTCGCTTGAGAGAGAGAGAGAGAGAAATGGAGGGAATAGAATCAGTGGGAAAAAAAGAAGTGGGAGGGTTTTTACTAACAGAATTGTCATGGATATGTCACGGTCATTGACCGTGACAACTTTACGGTATTGTCACGGTCAATGACTGTGACAAGCATTTGTCACGGCCTTATCACGGTCAATGACCATGACAAAAAATGCGTGTTTTTTTATCACAGTCAATGACCGTGACAAGACTAGCAGCTTGAAGGGTACCAATTTGACCATTTTGGTGTAATGATTTTTATGTTCAGTTGTATGCAATTTGAGTAGGACTCCATTATTAGATACTATAATTCTATACATATCTTACTGATATGCTACATGTAGGGTGCCAACTATTAATATGCAATATGATGCAAAACTGAAACCGCCCAGATCACGAACATGTCATATGCATTAATAGACTGAGTGTTAAATTAAATTAACACCGTAGGCTTGGTTTTCCTATTTTTTACACAACTTTGATATTTGTTTGTTGAGTTATTTTAATTGTTGTGTTGGTTATTTTTTCTTTGAAATTTGAGTTGTTCCACACTTTCATTTGTTTTAAGTTGTTCCTAAAAGTTGTTTCTCACAGTGTTGTACTTAATTATTGAATGTGTAACAAGAACTAAATGATGGCTCCCTCATTGAAATATTATCGAAATAATTTATGTGGTTGATTACTGACTGTGTACGGATTTTATTTAATTTTGTTTACTTTGCTTAACTTAATTTGATTTGACATGGTCTTCAGATGAATTTGTGGTCACAAGTAAGTTAAGCATTTAGCCTTGCAACAGTTGTGCTCCACAAAGATGTTGGATCCATCTAGGTGTTTGTATACCTTCGCTTGGACAAGCATACAACTCTGTGGTAGGATAAGTTCAGTCATTGAACTAAGCACGATAAGTATTTACTATCATCTCATTTAATCATAAATGCCTCTACATGTTGCCTTGGGTATTTTTGGCAATAAAACTTCTCCTTGCTAACTGAGTTTTGTTTCAATCTACTAATCGACTCAAGAACGGGTTGTCTCTAAACGTAAGTGGGTGAGTACTTATCTATGTAGTTTTTCTATTCTAAAAAAACTGGGCGTATTATCTTTAATAGCATATATGATTAGATTTAGGGTGATGCATTGACACACTAAAAATGTATTTGATATGTTGATAAGATATAACTTGGTATGTTCTTTTAGATGTTGATCAGATATAACTCATTTTTTTTAATGTTATTTTAGGTGTTTCAGCATGTCTTGAGATTTGTATCGTAGTCGTGATAGCATTGAAGGCAATATCACTTGACTAACTATATTTTTTGTTTTGTATCAAGTCACATTTTGAAAACTACGGGCAATCATTATAGTGGAACACGTGGGACAACCTCAATTGATATATATGTGATTTTTAATTTTTTTTTTCGTTGATGTATTTGTTTGACGAATTTGGATTTTTTGAATTCGATTGGTTGTTACCTCTTAAGCAGGGTGGATAGTCCAATAAATAAAGGAGATTATGTCCATTTATTTTGAAATTGACACTTTATTAATTTGATTCACAAAGTGAATTCGATTGATGAATATTGTATATTTCATGTTATATTTGAGTTTGTTTGATGAATTTAGACTATTTGAATGTTGTTGGACTATTTGTTATTAGTTAAGCACGGTGAATAGTCCTATAAAAAAGGAGATTATGCCAAAAAAAAATTTAAATTTGTAAGGACATATTTTATAAGTCAAGTTTACATTAGTGTATGTCGTATACCACTACAAATCGGCGAAGAAAAATTCAAGTTTGAGGATACATGAAGACGAACCCGAATATCAAAGTTCTTCAACATTCAAGCCTCCACGAGATGAATTTGTGACAACCCGCAATCCGAGATAAGGGGTGGCCAGCCCGATACTCAAACGTAACAGGAATCATGGATGGATATCATTCTCAGCATCACAAATATAAACTGAGTATACGGGAAAACCACCCAATAAATCAGAAAACGGGTTGCCAAAAGTGTAAAATTTAAAAAAATGCGGTTATGAAAATTTAAACTAACAACCCAGTCTGACGAGCAAGTGGAATTCCAAAAGATAACATGTAATATAACTAAAATGAAGGTACACAAATGGACCGAATAAGCTGTCGGTCCACAGCTACATAAGACAACGTACAACAATATAAAGGGTCTTACATAGTACAACCATTAATCAAATACAATTGTTTGGGCCACGCGCCCGAGGGACAAGACCCGATCATATCTAGAATAACAAGAATGAAAGCGTCTAACACAACATCCTGTAATAACCCGCAAAGTCTTACAGCTCGTCGAAGGTGCAAGGAACTTGGAAAAGTCAAGTCGGGCGTCCTTGCGGTGGAGCACCTGAGCGGATACAATAATATATATACAACGAGGAAGTAAACCGGTCAGGGCCGGGTTCTATATGATTTCTAGAAGAATAAAAAGCATGATAGATATGAACAGTTCTACATGAATAATGAGGATGATCACATGACATGCTATCTACAATTACAAGCAAGGATAGAAGGTAAAGCATTTTAATTTAAAACCCTTCCTTATTAATACAATTTCCATTTCCTTCAGACATTCCTTATTAGGAATAAAACCATATATTTGGTTAAGTCAAGAAGTTATAATTTCTATTCATTAATTAAAACTTCCCATTTTATCTTTCCATTCCTTATTAGGAATATCGTTTACATCAAGTGCTCTTTATGGCACACATATTATTCCCGTGCTCTTCCTGGCACATATTCATGCTCTTTAAGGCATTTCATACGCTCTTTGTGGCGTTTAACAACCATCAAGTCCAACTTGATGAAAGTATAGTTATATTCATATTCATATAACGATATCTAAGACCGCCCGTCCGGGTTTCCCCACTGTGCGCGCCCCTAAATAACCATCATCTTCCAGGGCCTAACATAAGACAACCTGGGCACCTATCGGAACACGTCGGGAAGCGGCCATGAGCCTGCGGGGTAGTCAAGACCACACCCGGAATCTCCTACCCATCGCAAAAAAATATAACAATAAGCGCTCCCATGGCCTAGGACTATATCCACCCTGCATTCATTAGCCAGGGGGCTTCACCTCACGAGCGAACTTCCCTTATGATGTCATTTAGAGAGGTGTGTAACAGTAAATTAACATTTACACTTATCATCATATTATTTCCAAAAATCCATTTCCATTAATCATGTGATTGGTTCTTTAGTATTAAACCTAATATCATTTTACAACGGGGTTCACTCCAAATTGAACCTATCATCTTTAAACACCTATGGGTTCATTTCGTGTGAACCTAATTCCCATCGAATTTTATCATTTATTCCTCAATTTACAATCCCCGATTAACTCCCCAATTGCTCATTATGATCCTACAAATATCCAAGGCCTATGTAACTTGACAAGCCCTTCTAGTCTCCAAGTTAGGGTACCCAACTTCCAAACTTCTAAGAGTTTGAATAAAAGAAGAAATGCCTTAGCATTTCCTTTAAACCTCCCCGAAACAAACCCCAGATGAACCCATTTCTAGTCCAGGGTAACGACCAAACTCCATAATTACTCTAGGACTCTGAGCTTACTTCAATTAAGAAGGTTCCTAGGTCCTAACCCTAAAGAATAAGGAGGAAAACTAAAAGAAAAAGACCCCCAAAATCTGCTGGAACCGAATCGATTCGCCCCAAGGGCCGAATCGATTCGCCCCAGCGAATCGATTCGCTCTGAAAGCGAATCGGTTCGGACAATTAAACTTGGTTTCTGTAATTGCCGAATCGATTCGGTCTAAATCCGAATCGATTCGGACAACACGACCTGGGATTCTGCATCTATGCGAATCGATTCGCCTAAGGGGCCGAATCGATTCGCCCCTGCGAAAATGCCAAGAATGGCTATGGAGTCTTGAACTCCAAAATTCTAAACAAACCCAAACCAGCCAAACCTAATTGATTCAATGGAACTAGTACACCAAAAATACACCCAACTACCCCCATTTGTCATGTTTATCATCCAAATCCATTTCCAAGGGTTAATACCCAAAAATCCAACAAAAAAACCCTAACATTTCTAAATCATAAATACCAATGCAATTTATTCTACTTAAACCATAAATTTGCAAGTAGATTACTTGCCTCAAGGTAAGAATCTGATTTGATGAAGAAGGAGGCAACAATCCAAGCTCTAATCTCTCTTTTCTCCCAAGTTCTCTTCCTCTCTCTACTCTCTCTAGGGCTCAAATTGTGTAAAATGGAAGAATGGGAATAGGGGTGGGGAATTAAAACGGGGTTTAAGTCTAAAAAGCCCAACTTAAAATGCTAATACGCGATATACTAATACGCGACTACACTATTTAAGCCAAAACCAGTCAAAAGTGCCCGAAATGCCAAAATACAATATGGCACTTATTTTGACTGTCTCACACCTACCGGGACTAACTACACTATCCAAATTATCATTTGGAAATTTTGTAACTCATTTTACTTCCGGGTTCATAATAAACCAAAATGTCATTTCAAATCCTTATGACATACTAAATTACCACATGAACATTTTATCTACTCACGAGGTAACTACACAACATATTAGTAAATATTGACTTGACATAACAAATTAATATTTACTCAACATCTGCCATTTTATAATTAATTGCTACACATTGTAAATAAATATAAAATGGGCTATCAGAAGAGAGGGTTATTACATACTCCCCCCCTTAAGAGGGAATTTTGCCCCCAAAATTTAGATATACCTCGCAAGAAGAGGTGCGGATACTATTCCCGCAGGTCATCCTCGCGACCCTATGTCGATTTCTCGACACTGAGCTGACTATATAGAACTCATCCCCCAAGTTACTACCAGCGATCCCAACGTAACTCTACGCTCTAGGATAGCAACCGACTACATCTAATAAGATCCGTCACGTTCCATCCACTTCGAAAGGAAATGTGCCTAAAGGCACCGTTGTGTCCCTCGTACTCCCCTACATGAGAGACAAGGAACAAATTATGAACTTGTCGCAAAATGTTTCAATAAAGCGAGCGAATAGTTTACCGAATCCACCGCGACATTTCTAGAAAAGGTACAACGTCATGCAGTGCAAGTTTTCCTTTTCTCCTCGAAACGTATAACGCCCTACTCAGGCGATACTCACCACAACCTTTGGTCTAATGACCTCAACTCCAGATGCCTTCTTCTCGCATCGCATGAGCTCTTTTGTCGGTCTCGGTTATATGAGAGACTCATCATCTCGCAATTATAACCAACAAGCGGAAGATCTAAAAAGCCCAATATACAAGGCCTCTTCTAAAGCGCCGTCCCAACCACAAATTCTATATAGGCGAAGTGAACAAGTGGAAAGCATTGCTCCCACTACTCTTAAAGTTAGGCACGCAGGTAAGGAGTATATGCCTCGGCATATGGTTTATTCTATTGGTTTGGTCAACTGTGGAAAATGATAAGAAGTAATTAACCACAATTCAATTCCCATGGCTTCTTGGAAACTTGCCAAGAATGAGAAACGGGAGTCTTGATTCGGTACAACAACCTTCCCAGGCCCAGCCAATAGTACTAGCGACGTATAACTTGGCACGAATCGTCATTACCTTGATGCACCGAAACGTTAGAACTGCGTGATTCTCCATCTCTGCTTAACTTAAGTCCCTCTCGTTCGGAACAAAATTTTCTTAAGGGAACGCACCCCACCCTCAAGATGGACTTCAATCTAAATAGGGAATAATATTCCTTACAAGTTTAAACTTGTGAGGCGCATCCATAATAAATCGACACTCCAGTGTCATCACTCCCCATCATGACAGAGCTTTGCTAATAGAATCTACCTTCGAGCTTAACCACGTGGCTCAGGGGTAAGAGTTAATTCACCCTTTCATTACCTCCGTAACACTCCATTACGAGAGGCCTCATCACCTTCGGCCTTAACCACCAACTTCTCAAAATCCTCCCACTTCATATAACATGAATCCAATTCCTCTTAGAGTTTACGCATGACTTATTCATGGTCAACTCCCAACAGCATTCCTAAACTTACGCCCCATACCAAAAGGCCCTACGTCTAAACAATCCTAAAGTCTATCTACCTATACCCTATCTAAGTCGTATACACCTAATGCTAAGTATATCCCTAGTGCCCAAGACCTTTCTCAACTTCCGACATTTGCTCAGTTTCGTGCGTGGGACGTCTCGCCGAAGCGAAATCCAAACAAGGAACCCTCCCGTTACACTACTACCTCGCGTTGTCAGTCATCGAGGGGTACAGGTCTAAGACACACGTTCGGGACCAAAAGATTCTACAACTACACACTAACTATTTAACTAACAAAAGAATATCAACAATCCAAAGCTGACCCTTCGTGAAACCCAAGGGTTATATACCCTATAACATATGCATCTCAATAAATAGCCTTCTATTCAAAGGCATAACCCGAAGTCTCAATTCGACTTCGTACCTCGATCTCCCTCATATCGATCAGAGGAGAGAACTATGTGCAGTGCTCCTATGTCGCACTATAATAGCCATCAATCACCCTTGTACGTGGTTTTCGGCTAAACTTTCCAATCCCACTACCGACCATAATTTAATAAAACAAAATAAAATAAAATAAAATAAAAGGGAAGAATAGCATATCTTCACTCACAACATCGTCAAGTGTTCATGCGGCGGAGTGTCTCGCAAAGCGAAATCCAAACAAGGAACCCCTCCGTCACATGCCTACTTAACTAGTTGATCATGGAGATAGAGCATAATACACACAAGGTAAAAGAAAGGAAAGGTAGTATATCCCCACTCCCAACGTCGTTAAGGTTCGCGCGTGGAGCGTCCCGCAGATGCGGAATCCAAACAAGGAACCCCTCCTATACGCTACCACTCAACTTGTTGGTCGTGGAGATAAGGCATAGCAATCACATACCAATATCACATCATACTCGACCATGTTACGGACGAGTAAATCGGCCTCAAGCACAATCTAATAAGAGAACTTCCTATTTACATACCAACAAAAGAAAGGAGCGAACCATTTCGCATAGGACTCAATACTAATGAAAATACTCTCAGCAGATATTATGAAATCTGTAATCTGAGAAAAACTCGTAAAACGAAAGAGCGCATAACCCCTGCGTCGAATAACATATAACTCACGCATCTCAGAGAAAAAGAACTTACCCTTAATAACGGGCGGTGCCGGCAGGGCTGGAGGAAACATCGCCTCCCGATCATGACAAACACGCCCATACCGTAGTTGCCCCTGCTGCGGAGGAACAACCATAATAGGTACCGGAGGTGGAAACAGAACACATGGCTGCTGCGGAGCCCGAGGAAACTGATCCCCAATCATCTGAGGACACTCCTTCTTGTAATGACCTGCCTCCCCACATTGGAAGCACCGTCCCTTCATCTCCTCCTGACCTCTACCTTTGTCATTTCAAAATTGAGAAGAGCCTCGGCCCGGATGACCTCTATCTCCAGGGCCACTCCGATCTGCCTGATGCAAAGCACCTTGTTCGTGCCTATTATTGCCCCTCGCAATAAACTCCCCAAGCTTCCCTACTTGCCTCCTCTCAGTGGCTTTCTTGCTACCTTGCATATATACTCGATGCTCCTGGCAATGGAGTAAGGCTGCATTCATAACCTCACCAAAAGTCTGGAAAGCTGGGTTACCCAGTAAGTGTTTTCGGATTCCCCAGTTTAGACCTCCCATAAACTTTGAGATCTTCCTCTCTTCCGGAGTCACCTCATCTTGTACAAAATTTGCTAAACGGGTGAACTCCTCTTCATACTCCGCTACAGACCTCTCCCCTTGCAATACATCTTGCAACTTCCTCTTCATCTCCCTCTGAACAGCGGAAGGAAAATACTTAAGATCAAACAAAGCCCAGAACTCAGTGATTGACATGGTGTCTCTTTGCTCTGGGGTGGTCATCGTCTCCCACCAGTGTAACGCAGATCCGACAAGCTTAAAGGTGGTAAGGACTTGTTTCTTATCCTCACTGCATTCTATCATTTGAAGGTGGCGTTGCATGTCTTTCTTCCATTGATTGGCTTTAATAACATCCGCACCTCCCTCGAATTCCGGGGGATTGCCCCTTAGAAAGGACTCCCTAACCCTTTCCCACGGAGTAAGTCCCGTAGGAGCTTGAACACCTGGGGCCCATGGCAATTGTTGGATCACTGCGGACATGGCGGCATGAACCGCTCCAGCCACTATGCTTGCTACATCCGCAACATTAACCGTTCCTTGTAGTGGCGGTGGAGGACCTACTTCCCTCTCTACGACCTTAACACGTCTCGCCGGGCGACCTCTCTTAGACGGCATCTGGAGATGGAAGAACAATAGTATTAGAATGCTAATTAAAACAATCTATCTTGCAGAAGATCGTAAACATAAGCATCAAAGAAATCCTAACATTAGGCTCTACATCAAAGAACGCTACGGTAGAACGAGACAAGTCCACACATATCCTAGTACTCTAGAACCTGAGGCTCTGATACCATCTGTGACAACCCGCAATCCGAGATAAGGGGTGGCCAGCCCGATACTCAAACGTAACAGGAATCATGGATGGATATCATTCTCAGCATCACATATATAAACTGAGTATACGGGAAAACCACCCAATAAATCAGAAAACGGGTTGCCAAAAGTGTAAAATTTAAAAAAATGCGGTTATGAAAATTTAAACTAACAACCCAGTCTGACGAGCAAGTGGAATTTCAAAAGATAACATGTAATATAACTAAAATGAAGGTACACAAATGGACCGAATAAGTTGTCGGTCCACAGCTACATAAGACAACGTACAACAATATAAAGGGTCTTACATAGTACAACCATTAATCAAATACAATTGTTTGGGCCACGCGCCCGAGGGACAAGACCCGATCATATCTAGAATAACAAGAATGAAAGCGTCTAACACAACATCCTGTAATAACCCGCAAAGTCTTACAGCTCGTCGAAGGTGCAAGGAACTTGGAAAAGTCAAGTCGGGCGTCCTTGCGGTGGAGCACCTGAGCGGATACAATAATATATATACAACGAGGAAGTAAACCGGTCAGGGCCGGGTTCTATATGATTTCTAGAAGAATAAAAAGCATGATAGATATGAACAGTTCTACATGAATAATGAGGATGATCACATGACATGCTATCTACAATTACAAGCAAGGATAGAAGGTAAAGCATTTTAATTAAAAACCCTTCCTTATTAATACAATTTCCATTTCCTTCATACATTCCTTATTAGGAATAAAACCATAT
Source organism: Sambucus nigra (assembly GCA_949130495.1). Taxonomy (NCBI): domain Eukaryota; kingdom Viridiplantae; phylum Streptophyta; class Magnoliopsida; order Dipsacales; family Adoxaceae; genus Sambucus; species Sambucus nigra. The sequence goes on along the minus strand of OX422219.1, from coordinate 375,815,039 downwards.
ATTTGGTTAAGTCAAGAAGTTATAATTTCTATTCATTAATTAAAACTTCCCATTTTATCTTTCCATTCCTTATTAGGAATATCGTTTACATCAAGTGCTCTTTATGGCACACATATTATTCCCGTGCTCTTCCTGGCACATATTCATGCTCTTTAAGGCATTTCATACGCTCTTTGTGGCGTTTAACAACCATCAAGTCCAACTTGATGAAAGTATAGTTATATTCATATTCATATAACGATATCTAAGACCGCCCGTCCGGGTTTCCCCACTGTGCGCGCCCCTAAATAACCATCATCTTCCAGGGCCTAACATAAGACAACCTGGGCACCTATCGGAACACGTCGGGAAGCGGCCATGAGCCTGCGGGGTAGTCAAGACCACACCCGGAATCTCCTACCCATCGCAGAAAAATATAACAATAAGCGCTCCCATGGCCTAGGACTATATCCACCCTGCATTTATTAGCCAGGGGGCTTCACCTCACGAGCGAACTTCCCTTATGATGTCATTTAGAGAGGTGTGTAACAGTAAATTAACATTTACACTTATCATCATATTATTTCCAAAAATCCATTTCCATTAATCATGTGATTGGTTCTTTAGTATTAAACCTAATATCATTTTACAACGGGGTTCACTCCAAATTGAACCTATCATCTTTAAACACCTATGGGTTCATTTCGTGTGAACCTAATTCCCATCGAATTTTATCATTTATTCCTCAATTTACAATCCCCGATTAACTCCCCAATTGCTCATTATGATCCTACAAATCTCCAAGGCCTATGTAACTTGACAAGCCCTTCTAGTCTCCAAGTTAGGGTACCCAACTTCCAAACTTCTAAGAGTTTGAATAAAATAAGAAATGCCTTAGCATTTCCTTTAAACCTCCCCGAAACAAACCCCAGATGAACCCATTTCTAGTCCAGGGTAACGACCAAACTCCATAATTACTCTAGGACTCTAAGCTTACTTCAATTAAGAAGGTTCCTAGGTCCTAACCCTAAAGAATAAGGAGGAAAATTAAAAGAAAAAGACCCCCAAAATCTGCTGGAACCGAATCGATTCGCCCCAAGGGCCGAATCGATTCGCCCCAGCGAATCGATTCGCTCTGAAAGCGAATCGGTTCGGACAATTAAACTTGGTTTCTGCAATTGCCGAATCGATTCGGTCTAAATCCGAATCGATTCGGACAACACAACCTGGGATTCTGCATCTATGCGAATCGATTCGCCTAAGGGGCCGAATCGATTCGCCCCAGTCTTGAACTCCAAAATTCTAAACAAACCCAAACCAGCCAAACCCAATCGATTCAATGGAACTAGTACACCAAAAATACACCCAACTACCCCCATTTCTCATGTTTATCATCCAAATCCATTTCCAAAGGTTAATACCCAAAAATCCAACAAAAAAACCCTAACATTTCTAAATCATAAATACCAATGCAATTTATTCTACTTAAACCATAAATTTGCAAGTAGATTACTTGCCTCAAGGTAAGAATCTGATTTGATGAAGAAGGAGGCAACAATCCAAGCTCCAATCTCTCTTTTCTCCCAAGTTCTCTTCCTCTCTCTACTCTCTCTAGGGCTCAAATTGTGTAAAATGGAAGAATGGGAATAGGGGTGGGGAATTAAAACGGGGCTTAAGTCTAAAAAGCCCAACTTAAAATGCTAATACGCGATATGCTAATACGCGACTACACTATTTAAGCCAAAACCAGTCAAAAGTGCCCGAAATGCCAAAATACAATATGGCACTTATTTTGACTGTCTCACACCTACCGGGACTAACTACACTATCCAAATTATCATTTGGAAATTTTGTAACTCATTTTACTTCCGGGTTCATAATAAACCAAAATGTCATTTCAAATCCTTATGACATACTAAATTACCACATGAACATTTTATCTACTCACGAGGTAACTACACAACATATTAGTAAATATTGACTTGACATAACAAATTAATATTTACTCAACATCTGCCATTTTATAATTAATTTCTACACATTGTAAATAAATATAAAATGGGCTATCAGAAGAGAGGGTTATTACAGAATTTTGGTAAGGTTGTACTTGGTTACTTAATGGTTCATAAAGTGTTGGGATATTTTTCTAAAATATTTTCTAAGTGTTGAGGCATTAGTTTTCGTCAAGAAGAATTTTTTTAAGTGTTGAGGATGAGTTTTTTTATCGAAATAAAAAATTATTTTTTTCACTGAGGGTCGTTCGAACGACTACTCAATGTCGTTCAAACGACATGATCATGTCGCGCGAAGCCTCGTTCCAGAGACATCTATCCTCATTCAAGTGACTTCCCTATTTCGTTCGAGCGACGCACCGACTTAAGTTTTCTATATAAAGCTTGTTAATCCACTCCGTTTTCATTAAGAAGACCTGACAAATTTCTTTCTACAAAAACTGCTAAGAGAAGATTACTTTTGTCTTCTTCATTTAGGGTTCAATACTTTTGTTTTCAATTCACGAATTCCAATTACTTTTACTGAATTATTTTTGGAACCCAAGATACAGTTTTGCTAAAGTTTCTCTTATAGGGAGGATAATCTACTACTGATCTAGGTGCCACTTGAGGGAGGTGTTGGGCTGACTTGACTGCGTGTCAAAGGGAGTACTCGCGGGTGTTCCTGGGCTGACTGGACTACGTGTCTTTGTTGATCTTCTGAGGTTAATTCATTGCTGATTTAGGTTATAGAAAATGAGAGTTTGTTGCGGTAAACTCTTTGCAGATTTTGCTTGTAATTATTGTGAGTATTATTAGTGAAATAAATGGTTTTTTCCTTCGGGAATTTTTTCTGAAATCTGTGAGTCAGCAATCCATATTTGTTTATATTGGCATGATCTACTACAACTAGATGTTTGTTTAGGGTTGAAGTAAAATTGAGTTGAATTAATTTGGTTTAACAATTGACTCCAATTAAATATGTCCATTTGATTAAATAGGGGTTTACCCGGAATTTGCGAATTTATTCAAATCGGACACACCACTCATTTTTTAAATTGGTATCAGAGCTTATTTAAGCGATCACCATTTTTACAAATTGGTATTAGAGCAGGTTTCTCTAAGTTATCGAGTGATCCTTGTTTTCTACAAAATTTTGTAATATTGATTTTTTTAAAAGTCAGTTTTTAAAAAAACACAATTTTTCAATGGAGCACTTATGTAATCGTCTGCCCCCTCTCAATGGCATGAATCATAGTTTTGAGGATTTAAATAGTTTGAATTTGACGTTTACGAAAAGAATTGGTTTTTTGAAAAAAGTAAATTATCATTTTAAATCCGCTATGGCTCTTTTGCAAACGCTTAAAAATCAAAGACATTTTTATCGTGAGAAATTTGTTGCCTTGGACTACGACTTTAGAAACTAGATTTGTCCAAAAAGGAGAGTGATGATATAGTCCTATTTTTTGAAAAAGAATTGGAGGACTTTAAAATTTTTAGGATTTGTGTTTGTGCCAAAGAGGTCAACCCATAGGTGTCATTCCACCCGTTTACACATGTTCACTTTATGGTAGGAAAGGTCACCTTAGACATTTTTATTTTAATCGTGGAAGAGGTCCTATGAAGTTGAAGACTAGAGTTATGTTGGTTCCCCAAACTCCTTTTCGACGTTTCACATCTATTTGGGTTAGGAAACCACTTTTTGATGAGCTAGATAGTAAACTAGTTGATTCTCACATGCTTTCACATGACACATCACTTGTTATTTTTTATGGATAATTGCTTGCATTCTTTGTTTGTTATACACTAGTTATGTTTCATGATATATGTTTGCTAGTGTGATGACATGTGTACTTTTTGCATTAGATTTTTTTTATAAAACTTTTGAAAAAATACAAAAAGATTTTATTTGAATAAGATTTTGGAAAAAGACAAAAATATTTTTGTATTTTGTTTTGCACTATTTAAGGATGGACATTTAAGATGACCGAGTCACAATTTCATTCCATATCCATGTGACTATTTGATAATGTTTTGATATGCGTCATCATTTCATTTTTGTTGTTTACAATATTTGAAGTCATTGAGACGTGATTTTTTGTTACTACCTACATGTTTGACTCATGAGTTCCTTTATTGAACACTTGCATGGATTTATTTGACTATTGTTCTTGTCTATCACATGTTGGTCGATGTGTTTTCATCTCAATTCTGTCTTTAAAATGAATCGAATGCGATAAAATGTGACAATGAAAGTAGTCCATGTACGAACCGTTGATGTGAGCTTGTGTGATATTTGTAAAAAAGAGGAAGGACTACGAAAGGTACTCATTTATCCTTTGCAATTAAGCCACCTTTTAAATCGGACCTAGAAAATGCATGGCCAAAAAAATAGAAGCCAAGGTGTAAAGAGGTTGAAAAGAGCCCAAAAAAATTTAAAGGCAATAAAAAGAAAAATATGCCATAAAGTGGGCCAATAGGATTTAGTTTCATCACCTCAAAAGAAAAATAAAAAAGCATTATTATATATGAGCGTGTTTGGATGGAATATAAAATGGGTTTGCACATCCTGATAAAGTCATGAAAAAGCATTACATAGTTTTAGATGTTATTGGTGTGAAAATCATGTTTGACTTTGATTTGTCGATTAGATTAAGACGATGTCATCTAAATTCACATTTTCGACATCTAAGAACGATTTTGAGATTCATTCATTAGGAGTTCACATATTCATCGTGAACATATGTTATGCGTGATTGCGTTGATTTACCTATCGAATTCTTCACACCCATTCATTTAGTTTCATGATTTGGTTATCTTAGTGTAAATTCATGGTGTGTGATTTTTGTAAAACTATTTTTGCATTCTTGTTTAAAAGAATTGAAAAATTAAAAATAGTTTGTGGACATCTTTGAGAATATTCCGATGATCGTAGTTGTTTACCTTGTTTATCATGACAACTCCATGTTTGTTTTATTTATTCGTTTCCTTGTCTATTTCAAACAAATAAAAAGGGAGGACGAATAATGGGGGAGTTTTACATTATGGGGGAGAATTGAGATTTTGATCTTAGTTTTGATTTATGTTTATCACATTTCAAACTCGATACATCACGAAGGTATTTGCTTTATCTCATGTGTGTAGGTACAAAATTGAAGATCATTATTTTACACACCCTGATGAGAAAAGCTTAAAGATTTAAAGATTTTGAAAAAAAGTTTTAGACTTACATGTTTAGTACCTTTTCAATTTTGGGATCATGGGAGGGTATTAGATTTGTATAGGCATTTTGATTTGATAATTCGAATGTTTTTATTTTGTACCGGCATAGACATAGGGGGAGATTTATAAGGACATATTTTATAAGTCCTGTTTACATTACTGAATGTCATATATCGCTACAAACCATCGAAGAAAAATTTCAAGTTTGAAGATACATGAAGACGGACCCGAATATCAAAGTTCTTCAACATTTAAGCCTCCATGAGATGAATTTTTGTAAGGTTGTGTTTTGGTTACTTAATTATTTATTTAAAAACTGTTGGGATATTTTTCTAAAATATTTTCTAAGTGTTGAGGTGTTACTTTTCATAATTTTTTTTCCTAAGTGTTGAGGCGAAGTTTTTTATCAAAATATTTTTTTTTGCTGAGCATCGTTCGAGCGACTGCTCAATGTTATTCAAACGACATGGTCATGCCGCGCAAAGCCTCATTCGAGAAACATCTGTCCTCGTTCGAGCGATGCACCGACCTAAGTTTTCTATATAAAGCATGTTAATCCACTCCGTTTTCTTTAAGAAGACCTGGCAAATTTTTTTCTGCAAAATCTGCTAACAAAAGATTACTTTTGGCTTCTTAATTTAGGGTCTAATCCTTTTATTTTCAATTCACAAATACCAATTTCTTTTAGTGAATTTTTTTTGGAACCCAAGATACATTTTTTCTGGAATTTCTCTTGTTGGGTGGATAATCTATAGCGGTGCTGGGCTGACTTGACTTCGTGTCAAAGGAAGTACTCATGGGTGTTCCTGGGCTGATTGGACTGCGTGTCTTTATGGATCTTCTGAGGTTGATTCATTGTTCATTTAGATTGCGGCCTATGAGAGTTTGTTGTGGTAAATTCTTAGTGAAATAAAAGATTTGCCCTTCGGGGATTTTTCCGAAAATTTGTGAGTCAGCATTACATATATGTTTATATTGGCATGATCCACTACACCTACATGTTTGTTTAGGGTTGAAGTAAAATTGAGTTTAATTAATTTGGTTTGAAAATTGACTCGAATTAAATATGTCCATTTGATTAAATAAGGGTTTACTTGGAATTTGTGAATTTATTCAAATCAGTCACACCACTCATTTTACAAATTGGTATCAGTGCTTATTTAACCGATAACTATTTTTACAAAATTACATTTTGTTTTGTTGGGGAAGGGAATTTTTGCCTTTTTACAATTATGTACTTTGAATATATATATTTTTTTTTGTGATTATCAACGTGCCTTTAGGCACGGGCATACCTTAGTATATATGTAGGAAGGCTCACCTACATCATGATGTATATATCAAACCTAATTCTAGGCCTTAAGAAACATTTTTTCCATTTTCCCCTTCAAATTAACCTTCCAATCAACCCATATTCAAAAAATTAAGTTAAAATATATTTTGTAGCTATTTTTAAAAAATCTACAGAAAACCGTTGGCGCAGATCCTTATAATTAAGGTATTTTGAGGATTTTTTTAAAATAGATATAAATTGTATTTTGAACTATTTTTGTAACATGAGTTTATTAGAAGGTTAATTTCAAGAGAAAAATAAAAAATTAGAAGATAAGGTCTTTTAGGGCCTACAACTAGGTGTCATGTATGAATGATATATAGAGCATGATATAGAGGAGAATTCTCCTCTCTCTCTGTCTCTCTCTCTCTCTATATATATATATATATATGAGTGTGTACGTGTACATAAACTTAAAAATAATCTTGAATTCTCTACTTTGTGAGTATGAGGTGTTGTTGGTGATGTTGGTTTTGATGCCTTATTATAAGGGTTATTTGGATTTTGACTGCCCACTAGTTATATCTGTTTGGGTTTTCGCCCCCATGTAAAAATTATTGTATGTTTGACTCCCATTTTTCACTTTTAGTGACACTTTTTGAATTTTTTTAATAATTTTAGCAGCACATTTTTTTCCAATACAGTAAAGCAATTTGGGACAGAATGACTACTATCTGACACAGATATGTCATAATTTCTTCTTCGTCCAAGAACTAACATTCAATTTCGGAATCCTACCACACTTACTAGTTTGAACTAATGTGCAATACTGTAATGTAACACATGAATCTTGGTTCATATTTGAGAGGCAACACAAAGTATAACATTGAAGTTTATATTGTAGAGCACTTGAATAACTACATATATTCATTTAACATGTACCAATCAGTTGAATTGAGACTAAAAGATTTACATTTAGTTGGAGACAATATATAAGAGAGAATCCCTTGACCTTATTTAGTTGGAGATAATGTTTAAGAGAGAAGCTCTTGATTTAATCAAGTGCTTAAAGATGCACTCGAAACCATTATCAATACCTGCAATTAGTCCCTGAATTGCCTCAAGTCTATTATGTGCAATTTTCATCTTTTCGTCTCCACCTTTACCAGAACCATAACCACACAGGTTGTTAAGTGCTACATCTAATCTTTTCATTTCATTCATATTTCCCTCGTCTTCACATGCTACTGCTCACTTGTGCATCAATTTTAACACTAGATACCACTTGTTTATTTTTGGCAAAGAAGAATATTAAGATGGACTCGAATATATACAGACTTCTGACATTAACTTCCCTTCATACTCTAATCACCTCCGTAAGGTGGTGATCAACATGTAAGATTGGCAACAAGTCCCCAATTTTATAATTTACTTTCTTTAAAGGTGCCATTAATCTTTCTCCATCTTTCTTCATTTTAATTCTCAAGAAAGTGTATTTCGCAATGCTATTTTCTGTACTCAAGCCCCCCCTTTCTCCTTTGGAATGTTGATCGAATATCTCTAACTTGTTCCTTTATTTGTGCGGAAAAATACCTTGTTATTCCAGTGATGTCCAAAGGCATCACATTTCCATCTCATTAGCCAATTGCTTGGGTCGATGGCTGTTGATGACTTATTGGGTTAGTTGAAAACTGAGAAGATAGTCAATGGATTTGTACAGCGCCTCCAATCTGGCTAAATCGTCACAAATTGTCTCGGCCATTGGCATTGGTGATGGATCCCATGTTTTGAACGTGTCCAACTCCTCTCGAATACGATTATTTTTTTGGAGAAGTAATGGCCATAGCTGCTCGTTCTGATCAAAGTAGACATTGTTATGATTGTAATGTTAATCAAGACTCTTTTGTTTATCATGAATCGGATATAAACCATAATGTTACATCATGTTTAAAAACAGTTTTATCATGAATCCAAGATGTTTTATCTTCATGCAACCACATAATTAATTGTTCTATGTAACTATGATCGACAAGACTGTTTTGTTTACCATGAATCGGATATAAACCATAATGTTACATCATGTTTAAAAATAGTTTTATCATGAATCCATGATGTTTTATCTTCATGAAATCACATAATTATTTGTTTAATATAACTATGATCGAAAAACCAACCCTTGTCCATTACAGTTGATTGGGAAAATGTGATTTGAATGCTCCTTAAAATCCCTTTGAGAACAACCCAGAATTTTCTTTTTATGAGAAAATATGAATAAAGGGAATTTAAATTTTCTCTCCCACCTCAGAAATAGTGTGTTATGAGATGACCCTAATTGGTGTAGGGCTCCTCTATTTATAAGGGGAAGAGGGCTGAAATGCTAGTCAAGATAAGACTTTATTTCAAGTCTCCCACTAATCCCACTAGCCATCAAGTGACTAACAGATAGGAATAACCCGATTCTTTAATACGTTTATTTACCATGTGCCCAATTAATTATTTGATATTTATTAAGACCACATTAATGGAAAATTCTTAATTTCGGAATTTAATATAATTGAAATTAAAAATTAATTTTCGACTTTAATCATTAATTTCCAACAGTCTCCCACTTGATCTTAATAATCCTTATAATTAGATTAGGTACCATAAGGTGCATAATAACGGATAAATATAGTTTTCTATATCAAACTATTCACGTATGCGAGTCTGGCGGTTCCATGCTATTCTAGAGTATGGTTCCTTCCATGTACCACAACACTAATGTTTCATTCAATTCAGCCTTTAATATTGGGATCACAATGGCCTCACAATGTCCTTTTGAATAAGGACTATTTTTGTCAAACAGTAATTCATAATCATATGCATATATTCACAAAAGATAGAAATAACAGAAATCAGAAACACTTTTATTGTATTCAAGTGATGGTGTCAAACAACTAAGCCAAATAGCAATCATAATCTAACTAATGGATACCCATCTCTTTGATATGTTCCATAAAGGTCTTTGGAGATAGTCCTTTTATAATATGATCTATTATGTTATCACTCGTACTAATGTGATTAATTGACACTCTTTGTTTCTGAATCTCTTCTTTCACTGATAGGTATTTCATTTCAATATTCTTAGTTGCCTTTGTATACCTATCGTTCTTCAAGAAGAAGACTTCTACGACATTATCATAATAAATCTTCAACGGCTTAGATATGGATCCCGTATTTCTAAGTCTTAAAATAAAGTTTTTCATCCATAATCCATTATTTGTAGCTTCGAAGCAAGCTACGTATTCAGCCTCCATAGTAGTTGATGCAATGATGCTCTTCTTAGCACTTTTCTATGAAATGGCTCCTCCATCCATAAGGAAAATGTAACCTGAAGTTCTCTTCCTACTGTCAAGGCATCCCCAAAAATCTGAGTCTTAATAATCAATCACCTTAAGGTGATCAACCTTCCTATATGTGAGCATGTGATCCTTGGTCCCTTGTAGGTACCTCAACACTTTCATTGCAGCTTTCTAATGGTAAATCCCCAGATTGCTTTGATATCTGCCTAACATCCCAACGAAAAAACTGATGTTTGGCCTAGTGCATACTCGTGCATACAACAAGCTCCCTAGGCATCCTTTTAATGTGCTCCCTTTCTAAATCACTTCTGGGGCATTGACTTAAGCTGAACTTATCCCCTATCTGAAGTGGAACATAAATGGGATTACAAATTTGCAATTTGAATATTTCTAAAACTTTGCTAATGTAATCTTTCTCAGACAATCCCAATGTTCCTCGTGATCTATTGTAATACCCCGCATTTTTATGGCTTTTCAATTTGAGGATTTATTAAATTTTATTTGAGATATTAATTTAATATTAATCCAAAAATTTATTCTTTTATTTACTTGCGTGATGAGAGTTTGTAATTATTGGGAAATTATTGAATATTACTAGATGAGTAAAGTAATATATAAGATTAATTTTATTAAAATTGTCATGAGTGAATAAAATGACAATTATGGAAATTTAAGTCGGGACGCGTCTGTGTCGTGTCGGAACGAAATTATTATTATAAAAGTGAATAAATTATAAGTGACCCATATGGTCATTTTGAGTGCGCCAACATGTCCGGAAGGGTCGAGATAGTAAGAAAAGTGTATCCGGGGGTTTAGTTTGGGTCTCGGTGCTTTTTTAGGCCTAATTGACATCCCAGGAGGGTATTATAGACATTTTGTATTTTTGGATAATTAAATCCACGAATTTCCCTAAGATATATCAGCCATTAGGAGTTGTCTTTTAGGGTTAACAAACACTGAACCTAAGAACGACCATTAGAGAAGAAGGTAGAAAGCTTTCCGAGCAATCCAAGGCCTAGAACTCACTCAATCGCACTGCCACCACCACCAAAACGTAGATCGAACGACAAGGAATGCAACCATATCTTTTTCATCAAAAAATCAGACTCTTGAATTCCAGACAAGTATATATCTTTCTTTTTTTAGTTAATGTTTCACCCATGTTAAATTAGGATTGATAAAAGCATATTTCATGGACGAATTTGATAACTTAGAGAATTTAAATCAAATGTTTTAGAGGAAATAAATATATTCTGGACATCTCAATCATATGTAGAGGATTACCCACGAATTTGTATGGATTTAAAAGCAAGAAATCTGGAAAAGAATTAGAAGAATGGAAGTTTCATGAAAAATTAGGGTTCTTGATAATTATGTTAATTTATCCCATTAATTTAATAATTTTGATGATTTTGGACATGTTTCACATAGGAAATCATGTATATAGGTATATATAACTAGTAGTAATCTTGTTTGGGAGTTTGGGTATCATAAATAGCGTTTTAGAGAAAATTATTGGATGCAACCCGTAGGTCGAATTTGCAGATTCTGGGCAAGAACTGCATGATCAATCAATCGACCAAGAGCATCGATCGACCCCTTTCCTCGATCGATCGATCCCTCCTAGAAAACTGCATATTTTCCCCTTTTTTGTTTAATCCGATTAAAATACGTAGGAACCCTTGATTATTATTTATAGAGTATAATAGGTTATGAAGAGGACTAGTAGGGTCTAAGTAGAATCCGTTGAACGAAATTTAGTATGGGATTAAATTGTGGGTTAACGGGAAGTTATTCATACATTTGAAATTGTGTGTATGCTCACTAAAAAATATGGACTCGTGAAAGATTTAGACTAGAAGGTAATTGAGGGTATACCTACTGAAATTATACTTAGTGAGAGAGAATACTTCAAGAGATGAGAAGTAAGTATGAAATAAATTATAAATGAGAATAAAAGAGACGAATTCGTTATGCGAGATAATTGAGTAAAATTTGTGCTAAGAACGGACAATAATAACTATGGGTCTTGGGCGAACATAATTTGGAAAATGTGAATATCTATATATATGACTGTACATATATTAAGTATTATGTATCTGTGTATAATCATTCTCGAGCTACTTGTTATCACGGAGGTTTCCACGCTGGGATAGTCTTATCTCGATTGGACCTTTATGGGGGATATTGACTCGTACCCTAGAAGATAGTATCCTAGATACAGGCTATCTGAAAATGATAGTCAGATGGTCCTAAGAGACGTGAGGGTATGTGCTGACCTCTTAGTGACTTGGAACTATGCTTCGCCTCCATTTATATGTGTATTGTGTTAATACAGTTCGAGAGTGATTCTGAACTAGTATTTCCCTTAGTACGAGAGATACGGGGACTTGATAGCAGAGTATGCCAGCACCATAGATTTTATGTGGGGTGATGATAGTATATACATATATATTATATGAGTGACTAATATATATATATATATATATATATATATATATATATATATATATATACGGAAACTTTCTACTGTGTGTATAAGTAGTTAAGTAATGAATAAATGCTCCAGCTTTATAACAAGTGTTCGTGAATTTTGTAACAGTACTGAGTGGTTCTAAGTAACGTAAGAAAATGGAAGAGATTAATTTTCTAAAACTAAATATCGGGGCCTTAGTATTTCTCAAGATAAAACTTTATGGGAATAAGCTAGATAGACTTATGAGATCAGTAGTACGGTAGGCGTGCACACTAGATGAGAGGTGAGAATTCTCAAGAGAGTGTCGCATACTAACATGGTTGTCACATTAGCCAGTAAGCATTTTAAATACTTGCTAAAAAAATTTAAACTATTTTACACTCGGGCTCTGACCCGTTTTCTGTCATTTCTTTCTCTCTCTTGTATATATATGTATGTATTACAGGTGCCCAGCTAGAGGGGCGTCATGCAAATGTTCTTTGGATTTGATGTGCTGCAACTTATGCGGAAGTTACAGGCCTTTCCTTTAGACGACCTCTTCATTGACTCAGTTCCTATTTTAGTTCTTTATAGTTAGGGCATGTGTCGCCCGATTTTCTATTCCATTTGGATTTGTCAGATTTTTATGTTTATTTATATTCCCAGTATTCAGTACTCTTTGAGAGTTAACTATTGTCAGGATGATTTCATTTATGGTTCTTAAACTTGGTTTGGTTTATCTAGATGGTTTAAATTCTTGTGTGTTAATTGCCATCCGTAACATTTATGTGATTCTTAAACTGTTGGTTATTAAAAAGGTTTTCGTATTGGAAATTAATAAAATAAAAAAATAAGCCTTTAAATTGTCTTGACACTTAGCTTAATTATTTAGGGTGTTTAAATTGGAAGTATTTATTTTACGACAGTGATGCTGAGAATGAACCAACCGTTCACCTTGATTTTAATTTAATAAATGACTGATCACCCGTTATTTAATTAGGCGGGGTGTCACAGGTGGTATCAGAGCATCAGGTTCTAGTGTCCTTTAGGATCTGTACGGCTTATTTCGCTTCCAGCTTAGCGTCTTTGATTTAGAGCCCTATTTTTAGGACTGATGTATTCTTGTACTTACGCTTACGTCTTCAGCTATTTGAGATTTGATAATAACTGTAGACTAATAAACTCCCTTCTCATTTAAAATACCTTCGAGATGCGCACCCCAGGATAGGAATGCCTAGCCTGAGCAGCCAGCAGCTCTGGCTCAGGGAATGATGAATGCAACTAAAGTAGCCGCCATCGTTTCTCAGGCGGTGAATACCGCATTAATGGTGGTGCAGCAGGCTCCACCCCAGGTTTAGGCAGTGGCTCCAGTAGCAACACATCTTCCCACTGCATGGGAGTGGGTTATGGATGCCTTTCAGAAGGCGCATCCACCGGAGTTCTCAGGTAGTTCAGACATCGTAGTCTCCAGCCAATGGAAGAAGGACATCCAGAGGCATCTATGTATGTATGAGTGCACCTACGTGCAAAGACAGTTACTGGCTTCCTTCAAGATAGTGGGGGCCGCTTTGCAGTGGTGGGAGTCCATCACCACCTCAGAAAAGAGGGGCAACATACCGATCCAGTTATTTTGGGCGCGATTTGATCGTAAGTATTTCCCATCCGTCGTTCAGACTGAGATGAGACGGAGGTTACTGAATCTCAAGCAGGAGAGTATGACCGTTGCTGAGTATGAGGAGGAGTTCACTAGACTTATCACTATAGTTCTTAATGAGGCACCCATTGAGGAGATGAAGATACTACTGTTTTCAAATGGATTGGCCTGGAGGATTCGTCAGCACCTCATAGGAAATCTATTGTTGACTACTTACACGGACGTACTTAACGCTGCTTTGTTGCACTGTCATGATCACCGCTTCCATCAGCAGGGGAGAAAACGAACAGGGGAGTCCAGCCAGCAGGGCAGGACAGGGGCAACACTAGTACAGGTGGGGCACCAATAGCCCAAGGGAAGACCCATCACAGTGAGCAGAGTTCCCATCAGGGGGACCCTGCCAAGAGATTCTGATCAGGTGATTTCAAGTAGGGATTTGGGGGATTTAAACAGGGCCAGCAGGGCCAGTCCAGTGAGCATGGACAACAGGGCCAACATCATCAATAGCAGGGTCCGTAGCAGGGCCATCAGGGTTGTGGTCAGCAGGGACAAAGGGGAGGTAACGTCAGGGGCATATGTTTTGTATGTAGCAAGAATGGCCATAAACGTTAGGATTTCCTAGAGGGGGATAGGGCCCCACAATAGTAGGGTGCCTGTAATGAGCTATAGAGGCCACTATTTCCAACCGCCCTCCCAGTGCCAGCACAGATGCCATCCCTACCATCCATCCCAGCCGCCCCGTTCAGCAGGGGAAATTACAGTATGGACGTGTTTATAACGTCCACCGGGCAGCAGCACCTCAGGCACCACCCGCGATTGAGGGTAAGTTTCCAATACATGGCATTATGGGTCGAGTTTTATTTAATACTAGGGCGTCGTACTATTTTATAGATACTCATTTTGTACGAGCCTTAGGGTAATTTGACACGACAGAGTGTACAGTGACATGCATAGACTCACCACTAGGGAATGGGTCTTTGATTTTCTTTATATGACGGGGTGTAGATATAGAGATTAGTAGCTTGATTTTACCTGCAGACATGCTAGTTTTGGATATGCATGAGCACGATGTCATTATTGCCATAGATTGGCTCGTCGCGTATAGAGCCAAGATAGATTGTTTCGGTAGGATTATTGTCTTTGTCATTCCGAGGCAGGAGATGTTTTTAAGTGGAGATGCCTCACCCAGAGGGAGGATCTTCCACCCATTTATATTACATATAGGAGGATACCTCTAAGGATATTGTGATTCCCCTAGATTCGATTCCAGTCGTTTGTGAGTTTTCGAATGTATTTCAAAAGATTTCGGGCCTATCCCCCAGTCGAGAAATAGACTTCATCATAGACTTAATGCCGGGCACTCGGTCGATAACACGTGCACCGTACCGTATGGCTCCAGTGGAGTTAAGGGAGTTATGGGATCACATAGAGCAACTATTAGGACATGGCTTCATTCGTAGGAGAACCTCGCCTTGGGGCCATCAAGTGTTATTTGTAAAGAAGAGGGATGGTTCATTGAGGTTATGCATGGATTACCGGGAGTTGAATAAGGTCACGATACAGAATAAATATCCGTTGCCTCAAATCGATGACCTTTTCGACCAGCTAAGGGGAGAAACCTTCTTTTCGAAGATAGATTTGAGGTCGGGATACCATCAGCTACGAATTAGGGAGCAGGATGTGCCGAAGACTGCTTTCTTGATGAGATATGTATCCTATGAGTTCAGAGTCATGTCCTTTGGGCTGACAAATGCTCCAGCCGTATTCATGGATTTAATGAACCGAGTGTTCAAAGAATTTTTGGACCAGTTTGTCATGGTCTTCATAGATGACATCCTGGTTTACTCAAAGACTGAGGAGGAGCATGCCATGCACTTGAGACAGGTTCTTCAGGCTCAACGAGAGCATCAATTGTATGCTAAGTATGATAAGTGCGGATTTTGGCTATGGGAAGTACAGTTTTTGGGGCATGTTGTGTGAGAATTGGGGATATCGGTTGACCCAAGCAAAGTGTCGGCAGTGAGGGAGTGGGGATAACCCACGACATCGACAGAGGTGCATAGTTTCTTGGGGTTAGCCAGGTACAACAGGAAGTTCATTCGAGGCTATTCGAAGATAGTGGGCCCGTTGATTAATCTGACTCGCAAGGGAGTATCGTGTCTTTGGGATGATGCTTGTCAATTGGCTTTTGATGAGCTTAAAGATAAGTTGACTTCGGCGCCAGTTCTTTCTTTGCCCAAGCCGGGAGTGGAGTACCTGGTGTACACTGACGCCTCTTTATGGGGACTCGTGGGAGTACTTTAGCAGGAAGAGCAGGCTATAGCTTTTGCCTCCCGTAAGCTTAAGCCTCACGAAAGGAATTACCCCACCCACGACCTGGAGCTCGCAGCTATCGTACATGCATTGCGAATTTGGAGGCATTACTTGTTGGGGGAAATGTTTCGCTTGTTCACAGACCACAAGTCACTGCAATACTTGTTCACTCAGCCAGAGTTGAACATGCGTCAGCGCGGATGGTTGGAGTTTATGAAAGACTACTAGTTCGAGATACAGTACCATCCATGGAAGGATAACGTAGTTGCTGATGCATTAAGTCGTAGACCGGAAGGTGACATAGCAGAAGTATGGAGAGTGAAGTGGAAATAATTGGGTCACCAGGACGCGGCAGCCCGTTCTTTTATATCGATTATGTCAGTCACACCTGAGATTATCACGAGGGTGATACAGGCACATGCAGTAGATACGTTTTGCCAGGAGCACATTGTACGACTCTTAGCTGAGGGTGATGAGTCCTATTCCATGAGTTTTGATGGGGGTTTGAGATTTAATGGGAGATTAGTGGTCCCGGAGGAAGAAGACTTATGTCTTGTAGTTATGACACAGTCTCACAGATCTAGATTTACAGTACATCCCGGAGGGGATAAGATGTACCAGGATATGAGGGGATAGTACTAGTGGAGTGGGATAAAGAAGGACATTGTTGAGTTTGTGTCCAAATGTTCTACTTGTCAGATGGTAAAGGTGGACCACCAGATACCACCAGGGTTACTTCAGCCGTTGGAGATACCTACGTGGAAATGGGAAAGTATTTCCATGGACTTCATTACTAGGTTACCTACATCACAGCGGGGTCACAATTCCATATGGGTTATAATGGATCGGTTCACCAAGGTAGCTCATTTTCTGCCAGTACGGACAAACTACACCACGAGTTAGTATGCACAGTTATTCATTGCCGAGATCGTTAGGCTACATGGGGTGCCCCTGGATATTGTGTCTGATAGAGACCAGATTTTTGTGTCGCGCTTTTGGAAGAGCTTTTAGGAGGCCATGGGTACAAAGTTGAGATTGAGTTCAGCTTACCACCCACAAATAGATGGACAAACAGAGTGTACCAATCAGATGTTGGAGGATATACTATGCATGTGTGTCCTTAATTTTGGAGGAAGTTGGGAGCCTTATCTTCCCCTAATGGAGTTCGATTATAATAACTCCTATTAGTTCACGATCGACATCACCCCATTTGAGGCCTTGTATGGAAGTCCTTGTTGTTCTCCATCTTGTTGGCTAGAGGTGTGGGACAACAAGTTGCTCAGACAAGAGGTGATTCAGGAGACTTCAGCTAGGATTGAGCTTATCAGGAGTCGTATTCGGGTAGCCCAGGACCGACAGAAGATCTAAGCCAATGCGAAGCAGTCCTTTCGAGAGTTTAGCATGGGGGACCAAGTATTACCGCGTGTATCTCTTATGAAAGGAGTAATGAGGTTCGGGAAGAAGGGGAAGTTGGATCCGAGGTACGTGGGCCCATTTCCCATTATTGAGAGGATTGGGTCGGTGGCATATAGATTGGGGTTGCCAGAGCACTTGCACTGTATTCACGATGTATTCCACATGTCGTCATTGAGACGATATCTTCGGGATGATATGGCACACACTCACGTCGCGATAGAGGATGCTGACTTACAGACCGACAGTTCTTATGAGGA
Source organism: Sambucus nigra (assembly GCA_949130495.1). Lineage (NCBI taxonomy): Eukaryota > Viridiplantae > Streptophyta > Magnoliopsida > Dipsacales > Adoxaceae > Sambucus > Sambucus nigra. The sequence continues at coordinate 375,797,138 of OX422219.1, read as the reverse complement.
GAGACCAGTGGCTATTATAGACCATAGCGAGAGGAAATTGAGGTCGAAGGTAGTTCCACTTGTACGGGTCCAGTGGCAGCACTATAATATGGAGGAATCCACTTGGGAGCGCGAGGCAGATATGTGCAAAAAATATCCAGATCTATTTTTACCAGGTATGCCTTATTTTCCAAATTTCGGGACAAAATTCCGTTATTAGGGGGGAAGTATGTAATACCCCGTATTTTTATGGCTTTTCAATTTGAGGATTTATTAAATTTTAATTGAGATATTAATTTAATATTAATTCAAAAATTTATTCTTTTATTTACTAGTGTGACGAGAGTTAGTAATTACTGGGAAATTGTTGAATATTACTAGATGAGTAAAGTAATATATAAGATTGATTTTATTAAAATTATCACGAGTGAATAAAATGGCAATTATGAAAATTTAAGTCGGGACGCGCTTGTGTCGTGTCAGAATGAAATTATTATATAAAAGTGAATAAATTATAAGTTGCCCATATCGTCGTTTTGAGTGCGCCAACGTGTTCGTAAGGGTCAAGATAGTAAGGAAAGTGTACCCGGGTGTTTAGTTTGGGTCTCGGGGCATTTTTAGGCCTAATTGACAACCCGGGAGGGTATTATAGACATTTTGTATTTTTGGGTAATTAAACCCACGAATTTCCCTAAGATATATCAGCCATTAGGAGTTGTCTTTTAGGGTTAACAAACATAAAACTTAAGAACAACCATTAGAGAAGAAGGTGGAAAGCTTTCCAAACAATCCATGGCCTAGAACTCACTCAATCGCACCGCCACCACCACCAAAACGTAGATCGCACGACGAGGAACGCAATCATATCCTTTTCATCAACAAATCAGACCCTTGAATTCCAGGCAAGTATCTATCTTTCTTTGTTTTTAGTTAATGTTTCACCCATGTTAGATTAGGATTGATAAAAGCATGTTTCATGGATGAATTTGATAACTTAGAGAATTTAAATCATATGTTTTAGAGTAAATAGATATATTCTAGACATCTCAATCCTATGTAGACGATTACCCAAGAATTTATATGGATTTAGAAGTAATAAATCTGGAAAAGAATTAGAAGAATGGAAGTTTCATGAAAAATTAGGGTTCTTGGTAATTATGTTAGTTTACCCCATTAATTCAATACCTTTGATGAATTTGGATATGTTTCACGTAGAAAATCATGTATACAGGTATATATAACCAGTAGTAATCTTATTTGGGTGTTTGGGGGATCATAAATGGCGATTTGGAGAAAATTATTGGATGAAACCCGTAGGTCGAATTTGCAGATTCTGGGCAAGAACTGCTTGATCCATCGATCGATCCCTCCTGGAAAACTGCATATTTTTCCCTTTTTTGTTTAATCCGGTTAAAATACGTAGGAACCCTTGATTATTATTTATAGAGTAAAATGGGTTATGAAGAGGACCAGTAGGGTCTAAGTAGACTCCGTTCAGTAAAATTTAATATGGGATGAAATTGTGGGTTAAGGGGGAGTTATTCATACATTTGAAATTGTGCGTATGTTCACTAAAGAATTGAAACTCGTGAAAGATTTAGACTAGAAGGTAAGTGAGGGCTTAGAGAGATGAGAACTAAGTATGAAATAAATTATAAATGAGAATAAAAGAGACAAATCCTTTATGCGAGATAATTAAGTAAAATTTATGCTAAGAATGGACAATAATGATTATGGGTTGTGGGCGAACCTAATTTAGAAAATGTGAATATCTATATGTATGACTATGTGACTGTACATATATTAAGTATTATGTATCTGTGTATAATCATACCCGGGCTACTTGCTATAACGGAGGTTACCGCGCCGGGACAGTCTTATCTCGATTGAACCTTTATGGGGGATATTGACTCGTACCCAAGAAGATAGTATCCTAGATACAATCTATCTGAAAATGATAGTCAGATTGTCCTAAGATACGTGAGGGTATGTGTGTAACACCCTGCCCGTCCGGGGAGAACGAACGGAGCGCTACTGTCGATAAAACTAAATCAATTCCACAAATAACAAGGTATAGAGTATCTAAATCCCACAACAACAAAAGAGAACTACAAATCTCAATCTCTTTAAATAAATACCAAGTGTCTCGAATTACATACAACCAACTCGAAAATAAAATAAATCTCCAATGCTCTATACATAAAAATAAATGCAATTCTTCCAACTTGTATTCTCGAATAATCTTCCCAAAATAATCCATGCTAAAAATCCATTCTCTAAATCAAATCCATAGCGCCCAAATCTGCGCTAACCTGTCACTAAAAGAAAATATGGGGAAGTACACAATACGACAGGAAAGATGCTAAACAATTATTAGCGGCGAATGAAACATAACAATAAGAGTACGGATATTCAAATCAAATGCGAATCTCATAAGCAATTATATCAATATAATTTCTCAACAACACATTAACCGGGTCACCAGGCCTCAGCACCATACCGCGCCTATGCATTTTTAAGCATATTCGAAAAAACGAATATTGGCGGGTGCCCAACCTCAGTGCCATATTAAAATCTCATAACAACATGCTCAACACCAAATGTAATACAACATGAATCGAAATTAGATTCTAACAAATATTTCCAGATTCCAATGAATTTAACAATTCAAATGTGAGTCAATAATCACAAGAAAACAACGGGAATAACACTCGCGAGATTAAGGAGCATATTGTGTAAAACCCCATACCTCAAACGACCAAAAGATACCAACAAAAAATCGACCCAGAAGAGTCAGAATACACCATCAAAATCTGCTCCAAGAATCATCATAAACTCCTCCAAGAATCAACACCAAAACAGCCCCTAAGAACACCTCAAAGCCTAAGGTTTAATGCATAAATTAAAGGGTATTGTTTGTGTATAAAAGAGAGGAAAAGAATATATGTTTGTTGCCAAAAAGTTGTACCAAAAAGGGTCACCTACGACCTTATTTCATAAGGCAAAATCAAAAGAGTTGTAAATAAGCCAAACTTCAAAAAGTCACCTGTTGCGCACGTTTTCTGGAGGGGTTGATCGATCGACCCCCAGGCATCGATCGATCGATCATGCCTAAAATCTGACAGTTCGCCTTGAAAAAATTATAAGAGATAAAAATTATAAAATCAATATAAAATCCGTTTTAACTCCGTTTTCGAAACCGTTTCAAAATCTCGCCTTTAAAAATAATAACCAACATATTTGAGCAATAAAAATAATTTTATCTCAAAATTTATTTTTCCTCTTTATTTTGAAAATACTTCCAAGAATCAACACCAAAACAGCCCCCAAGAACACCTCAAAACCTAAGGTTTAGTGCATAAATTAAAGGGTACTGTTTGTGTATAAAGAGAGCAAAAGAAAATATATTTGCTGCCAAAAAGTTACCAAAAAGGGTCATCCACGACCTTATTTTATAAGTCAAAACCAAAAGAGTTGTAAACAAAACAAACTTCTCAAAGTTACCTACTGCGTACGTTTTCTGGAGGGGTCGATCGATCGATCCCCAGGCATCGATCAATTGATCGTGCCTAAAATCTGACACCTCCCCTTGAAAAAAATTATAAGGGACAAAAATTATAAAATCATCATAAAATTCGTTTTAACTCCGTTTTCGAAACCGTTTCAAATTCTCTCCTTTAAAAATAATAACCAACATATTTGAGCAATAAAAATAATTTTATCTCAAAATTTATTTTTCCTCTTTATTTCGAAAATATCTCAAAAATTACGCGGGTTGTTACAATATGCTGACCTCTTAGTGACTTGAAACTATGTTTCGCCTCCATTTATATGTGTATTGTGTTAATACAGTTCGAGAGTGATTCCGAACTAGTATTTCCCTTAGTACGAGAGATACAGGGACTTGATAGCAGAGTATGTTAGCACCATAGATTTTATGTGGGGTGCCGATAGTGTGTGTATATATATATACTTTATACTGTGTGCATATGTAGTTAAGTAATGAATAAATTCTCCAGCTTTATAACAAGTGTTCATGAATTTTGTAACGATACTGAGTGGTTCTAAGTAACGTAAGAAAATGGAAGAGATTAATTTTCTAAAACTAAATATCAGGGACTTAGTATTTCTCGAGATAAAACTTCATGGGAATAAGCTAGATAGACTTATGAGATCAGTAGTACGGTAGGCGTGCACACTAGATGAGAGGTGAGAATTCTCAAGAGAGTGTCGCATACTAACATGGTTGTCACATTAGCCAATAAGCATTTTAAATACTTGCTAAAAAATTTTAAACTATTTTACACTCAGGCTCTGACCCGTTTTCTATCATTTCTTTCTCTCTCTTTTATATATATGTATGTATTACAGGTACCCAGCCACAGGGGCGTCATGCATAGGTTCTTTGGATTTGACATGCTGCAGCTTATGTGGGAGTTGTAGGCCTTTACTTTAGATGACCTCTTCGGTGACTCAGTTCCTATTTTAGTTCTTTATAGTTAGGGCATGTGTCGCCCGATTTCTTATTCCATTTGGATTTGTCAGAGTTTTATGTTTATTTATATTCCCAGTATTCAGTAATCTTTGAGAGTTAACTATTGTCAGGATGATTTCATTTATGGTTCTTAAAATTGGTTTCGTTTATCTAGATGGTTTAAATTCTTGTGTGTTAATTGCCATCCTTAACATTTATGTGATTGTTAAACTGTTGGTTATTAAAAAGGTTTTCGTATTGGAAATTAATAAAATAAAAAAAATAAGACTTTAAATTGTCTTGACACTTAGCTTAATTATTTAGGGTGTTCAAATTGAAAATATTTATTTTGCGACAGTGATGCTGAGAATGAACTAACCGTTCACCTTGATTTTAATTTAATATAGGACTGATCACCCGGTATTTAATTAGGCGGGGTGTCACATCTATCCTAATATATTTCTATAAAGAATTTTTTTAAAACCCTTGTAACACTGCATCCTAATCTTGGTACGAAATGTACACTTAATTGTGAAAAATCTGTTCATTTGTGACATAAAAGATTGGGGCACAAATCCAGGCCAAGAATTGAAAGGCCTATTAAAGATGGAATGCTCCATAACTTAGATTGGGCCAATTAAAGATGGAATTCTAAAAGTTTTCACCGAACACACATGCACTGATCTCATGGTTGCAGATATTTTAAAGAAATGACTACCTCCAAAGATATTTTAAAGACATACTGAAAGCATGGGTCATGAAGACACTTCCTAAATATTTCCTTTTTGCAATTTATTATTATGCTTGTCTTTGACATTTATTGAGCTCTTAATAAGACTTCTACATCCATTCTATTCTATTTTTCATTGTGTACATATTTTATTATAGGATGAATTATAACATAAAATCATCTTTTACAAGACATTAAGGGACCATTAACTAAACTCCTAATTATGGCGTAGTTAAGAAGGTTGTCAATGATGTAGTACATGGAAGGGATCATGCTGCATAGTGATATGCAACCGCCATGATATGCTAAATCTTTAATAGTCAATGGGAGTCGTGGCGATTGCATATCATTATGCAACATGACCCCTTCCATGTACTACATCATTCCAACCTTCTTAACTAGGACATAATTAGGTGTATAATTAATGGTCCCATAATGTCTTGTAAAAGACGATTTTCTATTATAATTCATCCAATGATAAAATGTGTACACAATGGAAAACATAATAGAATGGATGTAAAAGTCTTATTAAGATCTCAATAAATGACAAAGACAGGTACAATAATAAATTTCGAAAAAGAAATAACTAAGAACTGTCTTCAAGACCCATGCTTTCATTATGTCTCTGAAATATCTTTGGAGGTAGTCCTTTCGTAGAATTATCTGCAACCATGAGATCGGTGCCTGCGTGTTCAATGATAATTTTTTAACTTTTAACATCTTCCTTTAGTGAGAGATATTTAAGGTCTATGTGTTTAGATCCTTTAGATATCCTGTCATGCTTAGAGAAGAAGATTACGGCTTCATTGTCATAGTAAATAGTCAAGGGTTTTAAAATGAAAGTCAAAGCTCCGAACTCAGATAGAAAATTTTGCAACCATGCTCCTTTATTTGCATCCTCATAACATGCCACAATTTCATCCTCCATAGTAGATGTGTAGATCAATTTGGACTTCTGGCTTTTCCATGATATTGCACCTCCAGCTAAGAGATACACATAGCCTAAAGTATAATGTCTAGTGTTAGGACATCCATTAAAATCTGAATCTAAAAAACCCCAACATATGTAGATGATCTGATTTTCTATATGTGAGCTTGTGATTCCTTGTTCTCTTTAAGTATCTTAGTACTTTCTTTGCATCTTTCTAATGAGCTTTTCCTAGGTTAATCTGAAATCTACCCAGCATGCCAATAATATAGCTAATGCCAGGTCGGGTGCAAACTTGTGCGTACATCAAACTTCCTACAAGAGAAGCATAAGGATAATTTTCTATTTATTTACGTTTCAAGTCATTCTGCGAACATCACCTAAGATTAATCTTATCTCCTTTCAGCAGTGGAACACACTAGAAGAAAATGTCATCATGCCAAATCTCTCTAGAACTTTATCAATATATGCTTTCTGAGACATTCCCAAAATTTCAAATGACCTATTACGAAATATTTTAATTCCTATCATATAGGAAGCCTCACCCATATCTTTCATATCTAAATTCTTAGAGAGATGATTCTTAGTCTCATGTAATAGACCAAGATCGTTGCTGGCTCTATGATGGGATTATCGTCAATGAACCTATTGATTAAGTAACTCAGGAATTAGCATTAAGAAGGTCTCATTATCAGAGGAGATTTGTTATTTCTGATGACTACGTGCTTTATCATGTAGAATCTAATGTTGGGATAACGAAAGATCCGATTTCATATTAGCAAGCCATTAAAGATGTTAATTATAGCAAATGGATTGATGCCATGAAGGATGAACTAAAATCTGTGGTTGAAAATCAAGTTTGGGACGTTGTTCAATTACCAACATGACACAAGCCAGTCAGGTGTAAGTGGGTTTTTAAGACTAAGAGCGACTGCAATGGCAATATTGAACGACATAAAGCTCGACTTGTAACCCAAAGTTTTAATATAAAAAAAAGGTATCGACTATACTGAGACTTTTTCCCCAATGTCTAGGAAGGATTCTCTACGAATTATGATGGCATTAGTAGCTCGTTATGACCTCGAGTTGCATCAAATGGATGTGAAAAAAACATTTCTCAATGGATACTTATAAGAAGAAGTCTATTTGCGTTAACCTGAAGGCTTCATAATCGAAGTTCATGAAGATATGGTCTGCAAACTTAACAAATCAATATATGGACTGAAACAAACTTCGAGGCAATGGTATCTAAAGTTTGATGAAATCATTATGAACTTCGATTTCAAAGAAAACTTAGTTGATCCATGTATATACCTCAAGATCAGTGGGAGTAAGTTCATATTTCTGATACTGCATGTTGATGACATATTACTAGCCAACAATGATCTTTGTCTATTACATTAGGCTAAGAATCATTTCTGTAAGAATTTTGAAATAAAAGATATGGGTGAGGCTTCCTATGTGATAGGAATTGAAATATTCCATAATGGGTAATTGAAAATTTTAGGAATATCTCCGAAAGCATATATTGACAAAGTTCTAGAGAGATTTGGCATGATGACATGTTCTTCTAGTGTTGTTGTACTGCAGAAAGGAGACAAACTTGATTTTAGGCAATGTCCGCAGAATGACTTGGAACGTAATGAAATGGAAAACTATCCTTAAGCTTCTCTTCTGGCAAGTTTGGTGTATGCACAGGTTTGCACCCGACCTGAAATTAGCCATGCTGTTGGCATGTTGGGTAGATTTCAGATTAACCCAGAAATCTCTCATTGGAAAGATGCAAATAAAGAAATGAGACACTTAAATGGAACAAGGAATCACATGCTCACATATAGAAAATCAGATCACCTATAGATGGTGGGGTTTTCAGATTCAAATTTTGGTAGATGTCCAAACACTAGACATTGTACTCTAGGCTATGTGTATCTCCTAACTGGAGGTGCAATATCATGGAAAAGCCAGAAGTCCGAATTGTTCTACACATCTACTATAGAGGCTAAATTTGTGGGCATGTTATAAGGCTGGAAATAAATGAGCATGGTTGTGGAATTTTGTATCCGAGTTTGGAGCTTTGACTTTCATTTCAAAGCCCTTGACTATTTACTATGATAATGAAGCCACAATCTTCTTCTCCAAGCATGACAGGATATCTAAAGGATCCAAACACATAGACCTTAAATATCTCTCACTAAAGCAAGATGTTAGAAAAGAAAGTTTTCATTGAACACACATGCACCGATCTTATAGTTGCAGATATTTTTACAAAAGAACTACCTCTAAAGACATTTCAGAGACATACTAAAAGCATGGGTCTTGAATACAGTTCATAGTTATTTCTTTTCTGCAATTTATTATTATGTTGTCTTTGACATTTATTGAGCTCTTAATAAGACTTTTACATCCATTCTATTATGTTTTCCATTGTGTACACATTTTATTATTGGATGAATTATAACATAAAATCGTCTTTTACAAGACATTATGGGACCATTAAGTAAACTCATAATTATGGCCTAGTTAAGAAGGTTGTCAATGATGTAGTACATGGAAGGGATCATGTTACGTAATGATATGCGACCGTCATGACTCCTATTGACTATTGGACTGACCAAGGCACTTATGAAAACCAATGATTGAAGGATTTAGCATATCTTGCGCTCCTTATGATTCTCAATTAAAAAACATTTGTGGATTAACCGAACGACTAAGTGGGAGAATATAAGGAAATTATTAAATAATCCTTTGGGTTATTTCCTTCCCCAAAATGTGGTCTTTATTAATCCATTTTTAATAAAGAATACGTGTTATGTCCTGTATAAATGGTCGTATTCCACACGAAATAAAGAATAAAAAAGATTTAAAATTCCACTTAATCTCAACCTTGATGGATGGTTGAGATAAATTGACCTTTGGAATTTAGATCATCTCTCCACCTATAAATAGATGCATTTTGTCCATTAGAAATAATCCTAATTAAAAACACATGCCTAAAGGTTTATAGGCAATGAGAGAAAAGACAAATTTTTCCTTAAAGGATTGTTAAGGCGATCACACCGACAACACTCGACGGCGACATTCAATAGCGGAATGAATCCATGGCATCGAAAGGAGGTAAATAAAATTAATCTTTTCACATATCTATTGACGTGATTATCATATTGTTCAAAGATGTTAGGAATCATGTATAAAATATAACTTACACAACACAGTTAAAAAACTACTATTTTCAAGTGTATTTATAAGATTCTAATATTTTAACGAATTAGTTTAAAGTTCTAATGATAAACTCGGCACCTTGCATTCCTTTGCTAATGTAATTTGAAGATTTTCCAGTTGTCTAGTTTTCCTAAAATGCTGAGGGTTTATTAGTAAATGTAAGGGGACCGAGAAAGATTTTCTAATGATTTCACTTGTAATATGATAATCAGGTGGGATATGAAGTATGGAGGAATGATGCATAAATTCAGGTGGGATCTTATCTATAGTTTGTATGAATGTGTGCAAGCGCCTTGTTGGGCACCCATTATGGGTCCGCGATATTCATTTCCCGCATATGATTATACGTGTCGACTTTTATCTCTCTCCTTTTGGGGAACAACATAAGCAATAAAATACTTCTATCTATGTGGACATTCGAAAATTTTCTGCCACACACACACACACACACACACACACACATATATATATATATATATATATATATATATATATATATATATATATATATATATATATATATATATATATATAATGATAATGATAAAATGTGTCCTTCGAACACATGTTTTGAGCTTCAAAATAGTAAGTATGAGAGCTCTACATGAGTATCTGTGCCTATTAAATGTATGTCGGAACTCTGTTCTTATTATTTTGAAGTTCTTACTCTGTGCCCTTAAGGCACATGTTATCAGGATCCTATATATATAAGGAGGGACTATTCTCACACCATTTTTAGTTTCCCCCACACCTTTTATTGTTTCAAGACAAAAATACTCCCATTTTATCTCATGATAATTTATGGGAGTGGCTATTCCCACTCCCAACAAGTCTTCCCCCACTTCATTTTGTACCAAATGATGATTATACCCTTATATATTTACAAAATCTAAATGTACATTTTCCCCTCCAATTGAACAAATGCATTTAAAAAATAACTAAAAAATTGTATTTTCAATAAAAAGTATTATTTTTTTATAAAAACTGTTTTTTATAAGAATCTATTTTAAAAATATTTTTTTGTAACTTTTCATAACTATTTTAAAAAAACATTTAAATTGTTTTAAAAATTTGTTATATTTTTTTAATTAAAAAAATTCTTATAAAACATAAAAAATTGGTTTACATAAAATAAAAATTGTTTTTACAATAGTACCTTTCCGTACATATGGAAAGTAAATAGTACCTTTATATAAGTGTAAAATAAAAAATGGAAATTATAAACTTTATTTAAAAAATATAAAAATTACAAAAAAAAATTCTAAAAAATTGAAAAATACAAAGAAAAAACGTTAATAAATATTAAAAAAAATAATGTCTACCAGGAAAAAAAATTGTTTTCATCCAAAAAAAACAACAAAAAAATCAGCAAAAAAATGCATTTCAGAAAGAAAGAAAGAAACTATTTTCCACCAAAAATCGAATTCCAACAAATCAAAAAACAATTTTCCACCAAAAAAATGATTTCCAAAAGAAAAATAATAATTTTCAACGAAAACAAATTATTTTTAAAAAGTATTACAAAAAATTTAATTTCCAAACAAAAATTTAATTTTTTTAATATCTATGAATATTTTTAGAGGTTTTTTGGGTAAAAAATAATTTTAATATCTATTAGTATTTTTGGGTGAAAAACATGTTTCGGGGGGGGGGGGGGGGGGGGGTGAAAAACAATTTTTGTTTCTGGGTGAAAAACAATTTTTTTGTTGCCAGGAATCATTGTTTGGATGAAAAACAGTTTTTTTTTCTTGCTAGATATTATTTTTTTAATATCTATTAGTATTTTTCATAGTTTTTTCTTCCTAATTTTCAGTTTTTTAAAATTATTATTTTTTTTGTAATTTTTGTAATTTGCAAATAAAGTGTTACATATGTTTTTTTTTTAAATTTTACACATACATAAAAGGCACTATTACTTTCTATATTTACATAAAGGTACTATAAAAACAGTTTTTATTTTATATAAAACAATTTTTATGTTTTATGAGGGTATAAAAAGTGAGAGAGATACAAAAAGTGAGAGATATAAAAAGTCAAAGTGAAAAAATGAAATAGGTTAAAAATGTGATAGGTTTGAAAAAGATGAAAAATAAGTATATTTTTGGCTTGAAACAATAAAAGGTGTGGGGCAAGCTAAAAGAGGTGTCGGAATATCTCCTCCCTATATATATATATAGGAGTGTATTGTGTGTGTATGTAATTCTTTATATAAGTAGTCTGAAGTCATATTATCTATTATATTTTGAATGAATACCGACCACAAACTAGGGGCGTCAATTATTTTTTTGAGTCTAATTGTTTTGGTTTGACATGATATAACTAATATGATTAATAATTTTTACATCAAATTAAATATGAAAACTCTAGTTAAAACATTAATAGCAACATATGACCCGATAACCGACCTAATACGGGTAATAATTTTGTAAGAAACACGACTTTGCATTAGAAGATCCTGACACGAACATGAAATATTGTGTCAATTTCAGGTCAAATTGATTTCGTGCTATACGAATGTATTCAAAATGGTCATCCATACCATAAACACACATTTTGTCCATTTTAACTTTCTTTAACACTTTTAAATATTTTTGGCCGACTTCTTTTCCAACAAATGTGATGCAAAAAGGGTAAATGGACTAAAAGTGTATACGATGGAAACTTTATTACTTAAAATGAAACATGACAAAATAAATAGTCTAGATTTATTGACGCACTTTAAAAATCGGTCATGATGACCCTCTCATATGATTGTTAAATGTTAAAAATAGTAAGACTCAATGCAACTATCTATTTATTATTTTAATATTTCAGCTAATAATGTTAGAGAATCATCGTAACCCACTTTTAAAGGGGTCAACAAATCTGGACTCCAAAATAAATACAGGCTAACATCCGGTCATCCTCTTTATTGCGGGGATGCATTTCCATGCGTTCACTTATGTTCTAAAAAATACTATATAAAGAATTAAAAAAAAAGTACAATTTGTAAATATTTCAGGTTGTTATACATGAGTTATATAGGTAAATCTCAATGGAAAAAAAATCCTTTACATAAATCCAGGAATGTTAATGGAAAAATGGAAAAATGGGAAAACGAAAAAGTGTAAAAACTAGAAGATAATGTGATATATCTCGGCCATAGAATTGTATCTTAATTTATAAATTTTTCTTTAGGAAAATTTAATTTGAAACTTGATTTTAGCAATTGTTTATGCTATAATTCAAGTAGATTTAACCCTTCATGTTCTGAAATATTTAACAGGATCAATTTTGTTAGTATATCAATTTGACATTGTGACATGCTTAGGTGACTAGTTACTACAATTGGGAAGTCTCGTGTTGTGATTCTGAAATACTAGTTTTGGTGACCTTGGTATTTAAAACAGATAACTAAAACTGAAATTTTACTTGAAAATTTGGTTGTCGGATTAATAATCTCTGTTGCCCATACAGGCAGCATAGGTCTTCAGCCAGAGTTTAGGTTAACTATAAGGTGGCAATTAGTTGAGTGATTTGAAGGATACCTGAGAGGTGTTGGGTTAAGTAGGAAACAATAGGAGACGTAATAATGAGCACAGAAAAATCTTGTATTATTGTATTTTCTTATATAACCCCCTACTTTATCTCCATCTACATGCTTCTTGAATTCCAAAATTAAACCTACACGATTACCAACAAAAACATAAGGCCTTGTTTGATTGTTCCAAAATTATAAATTATCCCATTTAAAAATAGGCCCATTTACAAATGAGCCCATTATGTGTGTTTGATTTTTTTAATGAAAAGATTCAATAATAGATCCATTTGAGCTCCTTTGTAAAATTAGAAATTGATTCATTTAACAAAAAACATGAAATGATCTCATTTGAAATTGGATCGTTTTAGGAGAGTAGCTCATCCCGACGCTTGACCCTTCCTCTCACCCGTAAGATTTCTCTCATTTCTCTCTTCTCTGTATCTCCATTTTTTAGTTCAAATATCACGACAGCTCTTACTAGAATTTGATCGCATCTTAGAATTTCGTTGTTAATCTGATTAACAATCAGATCATACTAGAATTTTATCTTACTAGATGCGATCTGATTAACAATTAAATTAGATCTTATTAGATGTAATTTGATCGTTAATACTATATAATCATGCTAGATTTTAGTGTTTTTATATCTATTGTTGTTTAAAGTAATCAAATTTGATCTGATATGATTAACAATCAAATATGATTAACAATTAAATTTGATCTTACTAGAATTTATGGTTTTTGTATGTCCAAAGTTAATAAAATTGTATATGCTATAGACTTTAGGGTTTTTTATGTTTAAAGTTTATAAAATTGTATATGCCCTAGGTTTTAGGTTTTTTATGTCTATTGTTGTTCAATTTTGTGATTATTAGTGAAATTATCATTTAATTATGGACATTTGTGGCTGAGTTTTGATTTTTATCATTGTTTGAATCTTAGTATAAGATTTTTCTTGTAAATGATGATTCATTGCCAAAGTTTAAAGCATGTGTATCTTGTGGATTTGTTTAAAATTTGCCTTAATGAGATGATAATATGTGCATGTTTGATTGTAGTTATTTTAATATATGTTTTGTTTATCCTTTGATTAATAGTTGTATATGATTTACCATTCTTTCTTTCTCATGTATATGATTTATCTTGGAGATTATATGAAATGAAAATCTCATTTTTTATGCAACACATTAATGCTAAATTCAATTTTTACATTTGATTCAAAGGTAAATGGCAAATTCACAAGATACAATCGAAAATAGAATGAAGGTAGAGTGGGTGCCATCACATGATGCTTTCTTGGTTGAACTGTTTATTGAACATCGTAATGGAGGAAAAAATCAAAGTTGTTTTAAAATCGAGTTGTTTCGAAGTCTGGCGCGAGAAGTCAATAAGAAATTTAATTGGAATTTGGATGTAGCTCAAATAAAAAATTGAAACAGTGTTCTGAAGAAAGGTTTTGGCATTGTCAAGAAGTTAAGGAATCAATCAGGATTTCGTTGGAATAATGATAAAAAAATGGTTGTGGCGAACGAGAAAGTTTGGGATGACTATCTTGTGGTAGGTAAAAGTACTTGGGTTAGTAATTACTATATATAAAAAGGGAATAATGCTTAAAACTTTTAAATGTAGGTCCACAACGATGCGAGAGCTTTTCGAAGAAAACCCATTATATGATCAATTATCACATATATTTGAAGGTAATTCATTTTACATATGAGTAATGAATTTTTAATTTAGTCATATACTTTTACTTGTAAAAATATATATTTATAAAATCTAGTAACATATTTTGACTATAGGTCAACGAGCTACCGGGAAGTATCAAGTATCAAGTGTTCAAGTTGTATCGGAATAGAAAAATGATAATTTGAATGCTACCCAAGTTTCAAAGTCAACTAGTATAGTAAGAAAAGAAATTGATACGATACATGATGTTCATACTCTGTTTTTATAATCAATAGAAAAGATGTTGATACCAGTAAGTATATACTGCAGCACCTGCTATCACGGGTGGCCAGGGGTCGGGCCTGGCCAGGCCCGGTCGGGCTCGGGCCGGGCTTATAAAATTATGAGCTATCCCAAGACCAGTTGGGCCTGGATCGGGACTTATTATGTAATCCGAAGCCAGCCCAGATTTGAAAGCTCTTTACTCAGGCCCGTTGGCCAAGCCCGGTTACTATTTTTTTAAAATAAAAAAAATTATTTTTTCTTAATCAAAGACTTTTTTTTAATTAAAAACATGTTTTAAACTTTATATATTACAAAGTATATATATAAAGTTCCCCACTCTACATTAAAAGACTTAGTATATGTTTTTATGTTTATGAAAGTTACCCACTTTATATATTTATTTATAACTTTGTAGTCTTAAACTTTAAAAATAAATTAATACACACACACACACACACACACACACACACACACACACACACATATATATATATATATATATATATATATATATATATATATAATTCTCTGGCCGGGCTCATCGGGCTTAAGAATTCATGCCCAAACCCGTTCAAAAAAAAATCTGGCCTATCAAATTTTGCCAAGCCCGCTTTGCTAGACTATGCACCTTACCCAAAGCCTATTTTTTTATTGGACTGGTTGGGCGGGCTTGGCCGGCCTCGGGCCTATGGCCACCCCTACCTGCTATAACAGTTTTTTTCCCAGTAAGTATCTACACATGCTTATATGTTACTTTGAATTACTTTAATTCTAGAGATGGTAGAATATGATGAAGAGTATCAACAAATAAATGACATGGCCGCTGCAATTACTGCCCTTTATTACATGAGTAGAATTCAAAAAAACCATGTCGTAACTCCGCTCTTAGTGGTGCAGCATATGTTGATCAAATACTTGAAGGAAATAAAACGTGTTGTCGTGAGGTTTATCGAATGGATTTGCCCATTTTTCAAAAGCTTTGTCATATTGTGAGAGAGCATGATATTTTGAATGACTGACACGTCACGTGTTAACATAGAAGAACAATTGACTATATTTCTTTTCACCGTTGTCCATAGTGCTGGGAATCAACTAGTTCAAGAACATTTTCAACATTCAGGTGAAATCGTAAGTAGGTATTTTCATAAGGTATTACATGCCCTCACCCAACTCTCAAGTGATTTCATCCGAGGTCCTTCAAAGAACACACCAATGGAAATTTTAACAGATCCTAGACTTTATCTATATTTTAAGGTACTTCAATTTTAAATTCATGACTTTGTTTATATGTCTTAAAATTCAAACTTTATTGACTTGAATGTATTTTTTAAAGGACCGTATTGGAGCGATTGATGGGGCTTGCGTCTCTGTTATTGTTGGGGCGGATGAACAAGCTTCATTTCGGGACCGGTGGGGAAATTTATCCCAGAGTATTATGGCAGCATGTTCTTTTGATTTGATATTTACTCACGTTTTATCAGGCTGGGAAGGATCTGCAACAGATGTCGTGTTTTCCTTACGACACGAGAAAAATATGTTATTATTCCTGAAGGTATTATTCCTTTTATTGCACATCTTTTGATTATTTTACGCACTGTTCAATGTTACTTTCTCATATATTTTACTTATGCTAACAGGTAAATTTTATCGCTGCACCATATAGAGGTGTTAGATATCATTTAAAGAAATATGATTCTGGACTTCGGGCACTTAAAAATGCAAAGGAGTTGTTCAACCATTGACATTCATCTTTACGAAATGCAATTGAGAGAATATTTGGGGTTCTTAAGCAACGATTTCCTATTTTAAGAATGACACATTCATATCCATTTACTTCTCAAGCCAAAATAATAGTAGCATTGTGTGTTTTGCATAATCACATACGCATCGAATGTGGAGGTGAAGATTGGGTTTATGAGGAGTGTGATAGTTTAATCAACGATATGGGCATTGGGGAACAATCCGAGAAACTGTCACGAAGACTGATGCAAAGAAATAATTCCACGAGCGGACAACTTCGAGAAGGCAAAGTATTGGGAGACAAAATAGCGATGGATATGTGGCGTAATCGTCTCAACGAATTAAGGAGGAGGGGAAGTGTTATGTGATATGTCTATGTTGTATTAGTTGTGATACATATCAGTGACTATATTTCATTGTTATTTTGTGAATTGTATGGTATTTTGAATGAACTTTTCATTTTTCAGTTATTTTGCAATTTTTGAAAAAATTGCAAATTCACTAGGTTCAATAATTTGTGCAACCAAACAGCTTAAAATTAGTCACTTCGTAATTATTGCATTTTAATTTTCATTTACCAAACAACATTTAGATTGGATTTAAACTCATTTCAAATCAACTCATTTATAATTCACCTATTCACAATGAACCAATTTACATAATCAAATAATTTGCGCAACCAAACAGGGCGTAAGTAAATTATTTGAGGATGCATCACTGGGAGAATATATTTAGAAGATAGACTCTTGTTCTAATCAAACACCTAAACAGACACTCTAACTCATTCCCAATGCTTACAATTTGGGTCTCCATTGTCTCAAGTATGTTTTTTGCAATTTGCATCTTTTGACCCCACTAGGTGTAAACCCGCGCGATGTGCGGCGAAGAGATTTTGATAGTTGATACACACCTTAAGTGTATACCTTAATTTCTAAAGTTTCAATTATTAAGGAACTTTTATAAATAAAATGTCCAATCAATATAAGATTTGACCAATAAAAATTTGAAAAAATATGATCATATATTAGGTGAAAAAACAGTAACAATATTTGAGCGAACATATAGGTATGAAAATGAGTATCAATACCCTTTAACAACAGTAAACACACTTTGTACAAAAATCACATGGGACGGGGTTGTTTAATATACTAAAATCACAACAGTGGTATTTACTCTTTTAATCCACAATGTGGGGATAACCTACTAAGCAAAGTAATTTAAGTAAGAGCTCATATGACCAAATGCATTCTCTTTCTCAAACATTTAGTGAACAGAAAAATAAAAAATTCAAATAATAGTTCAAAAGCTTTTTTCTATCTCACCTCCTCTTCGGGGTATCTAATAAAATATATATGATAGCATGTAATCGCTGCTAAATACATTAACCAACAACACATACATTATGAATATTTATTGCTTTCTTATACTTTTTTGAAATCCTTTTCAGAGGATGTGACATGTCTTGACCCGTACCTATCTTGGTTTATCCAGTATTTTCCTGCAATAAAAAAAATTCACATAGCTTTAGAATACTTCTTTAAGAGATGGAGAAATAGTAAACTGAAAAATAATAGTTATATTCTTGTTAAAACTTAACTTTATTTTTCAAATAAAAAAAGGAAAAACCAAAAAATAAAACATATACAAAAGCTAATCAGACAACACATACATAGTTTGACCTTATGAATATTTTATGCTTTCTTATACTTTTTTGAAATATTTTTCAGAGGATGTGACCTGTCTTGATCCGTACCAATCCGGGTTTATCCAGTATTTTCCTGCAATAAAAAAAATTCACATAGCTTCATAATACTTCTTTGGGAGATGGAGAAATAGTAAACTGAAAAACAATAGTTATATTCTTGTTAAAATTGTTATATATATTTATGTTTCAAACAGTTTTAACACATAGCCAGTTGCCATTTATATAAGAGGCCACAGGAAGATGAAGCGTCGCGTTTGAATTGTCGTGGCTACTTGAGAATAGAATACTTGACTACTCAGCCACAACCCCTATCATTATCTCTTGGCACTACGACTTGTGGGCTTATTGATATGGCAAACATAACCCCTGCCGTGTAAGGACTATGATAGGCATGCGCCGAAGCCTTACTGACTCAGCCTTACATACACAAGCTGCAACTATACACTATAGGGTGCGGCCCTACATACTATAGGGCGCAACCCTACATACTATATGGCGCAACCCTACATACTATAGGGTGCGGCCCCAGCCTTTCCTCTTATCTGGACGCATCCCTCAACATTCAGAGCAGCAATACACGTCCTACATCTCCTATAAATAGAGGTCCACACCTCGATATTGGGGGACTCTTAACGAGATCGAATCCAGGTTTATTGCTAGGGCTGATACTTAGTCCGAAGACCACTACACTGGAGGCATTGCCAAACTCTCTATACCCCTCGGTACAGCTTGGAGGCTACTCACCAGCATCACAGTCATCTCACCGGCACTCCCGAAATCATCACAGACATGTATTCTCTTCTCTCATTTACATTGTACACCTATTACGACATTATAAACCTGTATTACAACACATATAATGAGAGTGTGGCACCAAAGTGTACGTAGGCTCATTTTAATAGCCGAACCACTCCATATCTTGTCTTTTATCTTTCTTTACTAGATCTATTTGCTTATTATGTATTTTACACTCGACTTGCTGGTACAAGAACGACAAGTGGACGATTTCTCGCATCATCATATTTTTTTAAGTCTAAATTAGTCTTTAAGGGTTCGTTTGGCTGAGGTTGATTTATTTTCCATAAAAAAATTCTTTTAATTTATTTTTTTATTTTTTTGTCGTGTCTCAATGTTTTTATAAAAAAATAGTCGTTAATATGAGAAGTGTTCAATTGTCTTATCATTTTCATGGAAAACATTTCAAGACCACATCTCAAAAAATTGATTTTTATGGAAAACTATAAAAGTAAAATCAAACCATGACTGTATTCTTTTTTTTCAATATCTCATAAAAGATAAACTAAATTTTAGTCATTTTCCAACTTTGAAATCAAACACACTCTAAATTGACGTATTTTATTGATCGTTTATTTTTGCATCTTAAGTATAAATCCGAATCATTCAGATTTAACAGGTACCAAAATAGTATTTTTTTTGTAATGGCTAAACGGCTAACGACTCTATTTGTCTCTAAATGATTAAGAAATAAAATTAGCTCTTAATCTGAATCTGTCAAAACACATTCGTTCAAAGGTACATTTACACATAAAAACAATCACATTTTTCGGATTCAAACTTCATACTTCATATTCAAATTTAAGATTTCAGATTCAGATGAAAAAATATACTTAGATGGAAAAATTATACACATCCTTAGTCAGCTTTAGTATCTAGATTCACAAATACTTTTACCTCTTAGCCATTTAAAAATGCACTTTTTAATTTAAATTACAAAATAATATTATTTAGTACACCTTAAGTATGCATGCTTCAACTTTAGACTTAAGAGTATAAAACAAGCTATCTTGAATAAAGTTGACTTGACCCACATAGTAGGCCATCCTGCACTAGGGGTGTAAACGGATAGGGTCTGGATCGGGTCTGGGTATATCCAGATCCGATTCGAGTATATTTTTAGCGGATTGGGTCTTACCCGATTACCCGACGGGTCTCAGAAAACGGATCCAGACCCGGATCCGTTAAGGACCCGGAGTATATATATATATATATATAAACAGTTTATATAAACTGTTTTTTTATAAGTTAGTTTATATATATTTATATAATATGAAAACAGTTTATATAAACTGTTTATATATATTTATACAAGTTAGTTTATATATATTTATATAATATGAAAACAGTTTATATAAACTGTTTATATAAGTTAGTTTATATATATTTATATAATATGAAAACAGTTTATATATATATATATATATATATATATATAATATTATATATAAATATATATTTATTATATTATATATATACACATTCGGGCCGGGTCCTTATCGGGTCGGAGTCATATATATCCAGATCCGGTCCATTAAGTAATCGGGTAATCGAATAATCGGGTCTATAAAATTTGCTCAGATCCGTTAATTTAGGTCGGGTCCGGATCCAGACCCGGTCCATTTACAGCGCTATCCTGCACCGTCTCTGGTAACATCCATCCTGCATTGAACTTTATTTTGAAGTTTCAGTTGTTTGTTACACTTAATTTAAGCTAGAAATTTGAAATTAGTTGGCTTAACAAATTTGGGTTTCTTCAAAAATTTAAAACGGCGGGCCTAATTTTTATTTGGTTCGGGCATATATGACAAAAATATATTATGAAAAATGTTAAAGCCAAAACTCTCAAAACATTATTTTGATGGATGTGATCATCATATTTCTTAGTTGTGATTAGGGATGGCCATGGGCCGGCCTGGGAAGGCTGGGTCGGGCTCGATTCGGCTTATAAAATTATGATCTATCCCAAGTTCGTTCGGCCTTATTATGTAATTCCAAGTCTGTCCAGATTTAAAAGTTTTTTAACGAGGCTTGTTGGCCAAACCCGGTTACTGTTTTTTTTCATAAATTTTTTTTTTTTTCTTAATCAAAGACCTATATTTTTTAATTAAAAACATGTTTTAAACTTTATATATTACAGAGTCTATATATAAAGTTCTCCACTCTACATAAAGACTTAGTATATATTTTTATATTTATAAATATTACCCACTTTATATATTTATTTATAACTTTGTAGTCTTAAACTTTAATAATAAATTTATACACACACACACACACACACACATATATATATATATATTAATACTATATATATAATTCTCGACCTCGGGCTAGACCTCATCAGGATTAAGAATTCATGTCCAACCCGCCCCAAAAAAATCGGGTCTATCAAATTTTGTCAAACTCATTTTGTGGACCTATTCACCTTACCCAAGTCTAATTTTTTATTGAGTACTCTGAAAGGACTTGGTGCACCTCGAACCTATGATCAC
Organism: Sambucus nigra; assembly: GCA_949130495.1. Taxonomy (NCBI): domain Eukaryota; kingdom Viridiplantae; phylum Streptophyta; class Magnoliopsida; order Dipsacales; family Adoxaceae; genus Sambucus; species Sambucus nigra. Next base: position 375,775,603 of record OX422219.1, on the reverse strand, counting down.
CCCTAGTTGTGATTGAAGATAGAGCTGGCAATTTTTGACCCGATAACCCGTTTACGGTAATAACCCGAACGTGACCCGAACATGACCCGATTAGCTTGTATAGATTTAAGAGTACCCAAAACTTATACTAAAATAAAAATCAAGGTGACCCGAAAATGACACGACTAACCCGAATTGCCACCCCTAATTGAAGACGAGCATTTATTAAGAAAGGGGGTAATGATATGTACAAGAAAGACTGACACAGTGGCCAAGATAATAGTGTAGTTTGTTTTGGGGTATTTTTATTTAGATCCCTGATTTCACTAAATAACCCCCACATTATTTTCACATCATCACATCGGCTCAAACCCATTTGACAATACCCATTAAACGGGGTTTATAAAAGAAAAAAAACTCACACTTAAAATTTCAGCCAAACATTGAAATAAACGATTTAGTTGAAGACCATTCAGTGCGGAATTATCACATCGAAAACATTTTGGAAGAAAAAAAAGGTCAATGATCGTCCTCAAAAGCAAAAATGTGGCTTAGTCGCAGAACTTCCAGCCACAAAATGTCACATAAATAGTTAAATCGTATACCAAGGAAGAAACCTTTACAACCACAATTTGGGTTTCTCTATGTGATTGTACACAAAAATATATGGGCTACTCAGTCACGAATTCTTACAAATCAAAAGATGTAATATCTTAAGTTTAAACCAAAAAAGGTCAAAGATCCACTAGTGATTACTTACGATCTCTATCAAAACTATATATAAACTCACTGATTCCCTAATAGGTTTAATATAGATCACACACGTACTTTGTGATGCATAAATAACAAATTAGGCACTTTATAATTGATTAGAATAACTTAAAAGATTCAATGAAATTTTGATATTTTTTTGAGTGTTTCAAACCCGATCTTGTATAGAGTTTGTTTTCCTGCTTTTGTTTAACTATCAAATGACCTCAGTCCTATTTGTCTCAAATAGTTAAATATTATTGCTGTCATTAATTGTTATTGTTGTTGTGTTATTGGTATAGTTTAACATATTTTTGCTTTGAAACTTAGCAAAATACTAATCAGGAGCTTTATAAAAAATAAAGTAGTTAATTTAAAAATAACTTATTTTATTGTTTATTGTTATTATTTGAATTAATGCATTTTAAATAAAATGAAAGAAATATTATAAGTTCCAATAATATCGTGAATATATCATTATTTTAAATTTTAATAATATCAATTCTGAAACTGACTTTAAAATATTGATGATAATAATAGTTTTTTTTTTTGTTTTGTTTTTGATTATCGTGAGAACTTTTCCGACCGGTGTTACTTTGTGAACACTACCGGTTAATAAACTCACGGATGTGCTGGATCAATGTAAATCAGGAGTGATCGAGGGCGGTAGGAATCGAACCCTCGACCAACCGATCTTACGCTGTCAAGAATCCCCCTTACCACTCGGTCAAACCCCGGGAGTGATAATAATAGTTTAATTAACTCGTTTTATTATTTATTGTTATGTTGACCATTTGGTGTTCACATCAATTACCTTAGCCCGATTTGATTGTTTGAACGGGGGTAAAAAAATCGCATGTACATGTCTAAAAAAGTAAATAATGGGTCATCCAACAGTTGCACTCCCAAGAGAGATAAAGAGTTGGCAGACTTGACCATCTTTTTGGCATGCAGGCAAATGATATCGTGGACGCACAGGGGAAGGACAACAAACTTACATGCAAATACGATATGTTTCTTGACCCCATACTTAACAAACCACCTATATCTCATATTAAATTATAATCTTAAGAGTACTCGAGGACGGAGCTACCCTAGGTAGACCCTAGCAAGGTCAATACATAAATTATTCTTTTTAATATTACTAATTATTTCTATTGCATTATGTAGCCCACCTCAGCAAGTGTTCTTAGAGACTATATAAATGAATCATTATATGGAAGTTCGTCTTCATTTACTCCAAATCAATAAGTAGGAACATATTACTGTCATTAAATTTAAACTAAAGACCTTAACTGCAAATTAAAATGTCATTTGAATATGAGATAAAATAAAATATTATTCTCGAAAGTGTTAATACTTATATAAATTATTATTAAAACTTACCAAAAAAGTACCAAAGTTAATAAATATTTCTTTGTCTACTATTACGTACTAATTATATATTTTCCTTATTACATAAATAATCCTGAATATATTAACTTTTTCCAAATACTATTTACAAATTTAAGTTTTTTATACAAAAGTACAATGGCAAATTATACAATTGCAACTTGATTTTCACCATGATATATAAATGCTCACACACACAAAAAAAATGCATCTTGATTTTTAACCATTATACGCGCACATATAAGTTGATATTTGTTCAAAAAGATGATATTTATTTTTATAATTAGAATAAATAATTTATATTGCTCGCGCATGAGTTTATCGTTATGTCTGATAAATATAAACATAGATGCATTGTAATTGGTTTGCCGCTTTTTCCTAGTGCCCACTCTAATGTATGTCGCATCCGCACTTATACTAGCACATAACTGTAGACGAGATAGGGACATCGTGGCCAATAAGTATAGTCAACTAAAATATCAGTCCACCTCACTCGAGAATTCTGGCTCTGCCCTTGAGTGCTCCAATGATCTCGAGAGCATCTAACATCTTTAATATTACATACGGGTAAAATACAAAATTAATTCTGAATTTTGGGTCGTTTTCAATTTTTAATCCGATGTTTCAATAATTGCAATGTTAACCTCTGTTTTTTGAAAATCATGTACTTTTAATCCTGCACCACATTTTTGTTAGGAGACTTAAAAGAATGAATGTCATAAAATAATATGATTCGTAATCATTCATTTTCTTAAGTCTCCTTAAAACATGTGATTGAGGGATAAAATTGAACTAATTTTAAAATATTAGAATTAACATTGTAGCTTTTGAAACATCTTCTTTAAAATTGAAAATGACCCTAAATTTAATTTCCCAATTGGTGGTGTTGAAAACTTCAGATTTTCAAAGAAAACGAGACATCTTTGGCAGCTTCGACTTCAGACTGATAGAGAGGGCTATGTGTCATTAATGGCGTATTTCAGGGGCTACTAAATTGGAGATTACAAAGCAATAATAGAATGACATCCCATATCCATACCCATACCCACATCCACGGTTATGGGTATAAGGCAATAAATAATTATTATAATTTTGTTAGACAAATGAGCAACAAGATAACCGAACTCAAAGTCAAGGTCGCCCTTATTTCAAAAAAAAAAAAGTCAAGGTCACCCTGGCATCACATGCTCGTGACGTTTGCTATCAAGTGTGTGTGTATGTTTCTCTCTCTATATAAAGCAAAGCAGAGAGGTCGGAGTTTATTACCATCACAGTTTAAGGAGAATTTTTGTGAGAAATAACAATATGCCTACTACTTTTAGTCCAAAAACAAAAGCCAACTATGACATTAGATCCATTAGTTTGCCCACCCCATCACATCCCACCATTCTTGGGATTGAAAAGGAACTAAACAAGTTCAAAACATGGGACTCATCGTCATTTCCGCCGACGGCTGAGACAATTTGCGACCGTTTAACGGGATTGGAGGAGCTGTACAAATGCATGGATGATCTTCTCAATTTGCCACTGACCCAAGAAGCTCTCTCCCACTATAGGATCAACGAATGGGTCGACGAGCTGCTGGATGGATCGGTGATGTTTTTAGACGCTGTTAGCATTATAAGGGATTTTGCAATGCAAATTAAGGAACATGTTAGAGATCTTCAATCAACAATGCGACGAAGAAAAGGGGATTTGGGAATCGAAAGCGTCATAGCCAAATACCATTCATTCAGAAAGAAAATGAAAAAGGATGGGAAAAGGTTATTGTCAATTTTGAAGCAAGTGGATAACATAATAGGCGGTTTGACATCCACGTTAAATCAAGACCACCAAGTCAAAGTGGTGATTGGTGTATTAAAGGAAGTTAATGTAACGAGTGTTTCTACACTCCAATCCGTCTTGTTGTTCTTCTCTGTCCCCATTTTGAAGCCAAATATTGTAACTAGATGGTCTTTCGTATCAAAGTTGATGCACAAGGGGGCAGTAGAATGTGCAGAGAGAGAACAAAATTTAAAAGAATTGGAAAGTTTAGATGCTGCACTTTGTAGCCTATCCAGATATTGCTCAGGTGAAGGAAGGGATGAAAAAATGCAAATTGCAAGAAACATACTCGAGACAACGGAGACTCAAATTGAAGACATTGAGAATGGATTAGAGTGCCTTTTTAGCTGTGTGATTAGAACAAGAGCCTCTCTCCTTAATATCTTCTCCCACTGATGCAATCTCAAGAAATTTATGTACAAGAATCCTTTTGATTTTATAGGTATTCCTGTTTGTTTAATATCCAATACGAGAACCATGCATAAATATAAAGTCAGAGGTTATACAAGAACATACAATATAATTTTTTTCCCCTTTGCTAGTTGTACATTTCCCAATGCTTCCAAATTAACCTAAGACCTCTAAAGGATCCTTGAAATCACTCGCACTACCTACGTGAAGAAATACATGAGCACTAGGGTTTTACATGGTTCGGTTCGGTTCGGTTCTACTATGGAATCAAAATCAGAACTGAAATTGGTCGGTTCCGTAGTTTTGGAACCAGAACCAGAACCAAAATTGGACGGTTCCGAACCGAACCGAACCATCGGTTCTCGGTTTGGTTCGGGTAGGTTCACGGGTCTGGTTCTTGGTTTTAATTTGCGGTTCTGGTTCGCAGTTTTGATTCGCAGTTCTCGTTAATGGTTCTGGTTCTCGAGTTGGTTAATGGTTATGGTTAATGGTTCAAGTTCGCAGGCCGACTCTAGGGTTGGTTCTTTGATTTGGCTCCATGGGTTCGGTTCTCGGTTTGGTTCGGTTCGGTACCGAGAATCGAACCGAACATTTCGGTCTTAATTTTTTGAAACCAGAACCAACCCATGGGGAAAAAAAATTGAACCAATCCAACCCATGAAGATCGGTTTGATTTGGTTCTTCGGGTTGTCGATTTTTTGCACACCCCTACTCATCCTCGCAATACTCCACTTGCCTCAACAAATTCTTTTCCTAATTATCGGATCCACCAAAAACCCACCCCCACAATTAAGGTTCTTCAACATACCTATGAACATACTCATTTTTAAAAATTAATAAAAAATATATTTTTCAATTAAATTTGACATACATGATCTACATAGCAAGAAGATCACCCACAAAAAAAATAATTAAAAAATTCAACGCGTAAGTGGGTGAGATCAGGGAAAAAATTTGAACGGTCGAAAATGCACATATATACTCATTTCTGATTTCATCCACTTTTGGGTTGAATTTTTCTATTACTTTTTTTGTAGATGATCTCCTTTCTATATAGATCATGTATACCTAATTTGGTTAAAAAATACATGTTTTTACTAATTTTTAAACAGGGACATTTACTATTTGGAGTACGTTTATTTATAATAATTGAGGTACGTTAGTTTCCGTGTTAGTTGGTTGGGTATTATTTTCATGATTTGACTAACAGCCATGTAACGGTAGTACCTTTTTCACCAATTACCATAAATACCCCTATGTTTAAATACCCTTATACCATTTTTAAACCCTTAAATCGTCTCTCTCTCTCTCTTCGAGGTTTGGTAAAAGAATTCTTATACCGAGAGGAAGTTAAAAGGGCCGAGGGCTTGTTCCATTGCCGGAGGTTTGTTGAAATCATTTTTGCTCCATGGTCGGAGGTTATTTATTTATTTATTTTTCTTGGACTTTGAGTAGATGAAAACAAATTTCTTGAATGGGTTTTTGTGGCCGAAAGTTGGATGTTTTTGATGGTCGGAGGTTGGATTTTGTGTAGATGGAAAACACTGCTTTATGGTCGGAGGTTGGATGTTTTTAATGGCCGAATGTTTGGGATTTGGAGTTCCGGATTGGGATTTCATGGTCAGAGTTTTTTTTCCCTGAAAATTATTTTTTCTGGTAGAAACTATTTTCTTTGTTGAAAACCGTTTTTTTCCTGGAATTTTTTTGGCTAAAATCAGTTTTATTTTTTATTTTTATACTGGAATTTATTTTTTTATTTATGGAAATTATTTTTATGCTCGAAAAAAATTTGTTGATTGGATTTTTTTTGGAAATATATATTTTTAACTTAAATCAGTTTTATTAAGTGAAAAACGCTTTCTTTTCTGCAAATAATTTTTTGACTTAAATCAGTTATATTTTGTATTTTCATGCCCGAATTTTATTTTTTGAATGGATTTTTTTTATTTACATATTAACAGTTTATATATAAAAAAACTAGTTTATATATTTTTTTAAATGTAAAAACAATTTATATAAACATTTTTTAATCAAAATCAGTTTTATTTAAAAAAAAATTGGCTGGAAATTATTTATTTTGGGAGATATATATAGTTTTTTAATCGAACTCAATTTTATTGTAATATTTTTTTGGCTAGAATTTTTTTTTTGAGATATATTTTTTTAAGTGAAATTAGTTTTATTTTAATATTTTTTTGGCTGGATTTTTTTATTGGGAAATATATTTTTTTGGCTAAATTAGTTTTATTTTTTTGTTTATGGAAATTATTATTTGGGTGGAAATAATTTTGTTTTGTTGAAAATCATTTTATTTCGTGGAAATTTTATTTTGTTTATGGAAGTACGATTTATTTATTTTATGTATAGAAAAAAGATTTAAACATTTTTGTAATATTCTTATATATATGTGTGTATATATATATATATATATATATATATATATATATGTATTCAGGGGCTAAAGGTGTCTTTTTAATTAAAAAGGTTTGTTAACTAACGGTTAGGTGAGTCAACTAACGATTTTCGTTAGTTTTGGATCCAACCAACTAATACGAAAACTAACGTACCTCAAGCATAAAATATTGTAAACAAATGTACCCCAAGTAGTAAATGGCCCTTTTAAAAATGGGAAGGTTCATATATATGTTAGGTGAGGCATGTTGCAAACCCTGACTATATATATATATATATTTATTAACATTTTTTCGAAGAGATTTTTTTATGGATTATTAAAATTTCAATGAACCCTCTAAAAAATTAGCTCAGAATATTTTTTTTTTACTATTTTAATAAAATGGGTTAAGATCTGTTAGTTTTTAAGTACTTAAAAGTAGCTAAAACCTCATAGATTTTGACTAATTTTATTAAAATCGCAAAGAAAATATTTTGAGATGATTCTTTTTAGGGGGGGAGGGGGTCATCGAAATGTCATCAATCCATACAAAAATCACTTCAAAAAATGTCGGAAAGTGTTTTTTAAAAATTCGTTCGCACTGTGTCCGTCCCCACCACATCCGTAGCCAAAGATGCTTTATCGGCATCAGACTGGGACTTGTGCACTTTCTTAAGCTTTGTCAAAGGATAAAAAGAATACGATTAGATAAGCTAATAAAAAAATTATAACGTAATTAAAAAAGTAAAGAATTGTAAGATATTTTTATAACTTATAATTGTGGCTGCCACGCTCGGGGACACCTCCTTATTCTTACCCTTCTTCGTCCGAATTTTCATATAGGCATTGAGACTATGTGGCCTACCAAGGGTTGTTTGAGGTACGGTAAAAATCCGTATTGTACCGTGTCGTAATGAAAAAAGTGGTAATGGTTTATATTTTTTACTTATCGAAAATCAAAGCTATCGAAACTGAAATTACCGATTTTTTTGTAGTTGGTTTTGGTTGAACCATTTTGGAAACCGATTTACCTAAATTATTTTTTTTCAAGTTTCAAAACATGAAATATATATAATATTTCAACTCACTAAAGTAATTTATACACCCAATATAAGAAAACATTAATAAAGTCACATAACTAAAATTTTAAATTTGTATATTATTTTTTTTCATAGGAAAAGCCCAAATAACAAGTGTATCAATAGTATAACCAGTATCCCATTCAAACTAATTGAAAATGTTTTAGTTGCCTTGAAATCAAGTTATAGGTCGAGTTGATATCCCATGTAAATCCTAATGCCTTGAAATCAAAAGATTGGGTGATTGTTACAACACAGATCTGAATCAACGATTAATGTATTAGACCCGACCAAAAAAAATTAAAGATTTGATGCTTATACTGACAACCTAAAAAAAAAATCTCCGTAATTGAAATCCAAACTAAGAAACATGAATCTAGAAAGATTAGTCCCATATGAAACCCAAGCCCATATCTCGCATAACATCGTCATTAGGAATGACAGTTGTTGATACCAAAATTAATATGCTGATGTGGACGAATAGTATGAAGACACGTGTCAATCTACGTGGCACAATAACAGCGAGGAAGATCATTTACTGAACAACCATGGTTGGTACCGAGCAACGAGAATACACCGAGGAGCTCTATCATGCCGAGGAACTCCATCCGAGGAACTCTTTCATCCCGAGATACTCTAAGCACTCCGAGGAACTCTTGATCGACGAGCAACTAAGGCGGTCCGAACTGCACCTCGGCCGTGTCATCAATTATCAGACGGACAACTGTTCAACTATTCATTAGATTCTTGACGCACACGCCGCATTAAATGTATTACCCATTCATATGTATATCATTTAATGTAGTGGACCTTTCATGTACAGCCTTGAGGCTATAAATACCTTGTATCAATCCCATTCAAGAGGACCGAAATTTCTGGAGAGAACTTGTAATCAAGAATTCCACAAACACTCAGCAATAACATAACAGTGGACGTAGGCTTTATTCCTAGCCGAACCACTTTAAAAATCTTTGTCTTATTTATTTATCTGTGATTGAAGAATTAGAGTGATCTAGTTTTTTACATCAACAGATTGGCGCCGTCTGTGGGAAACGACTGTTGTTATCGTTTTTCATAAAAATCATTTATCACCAATGGCAGATAATCCAGAATCCAGTAATCGAAATGCTGGAAATACTGGAAATCTTCCAAATCCATCTGCATCTCCAGATCTGGCCGGAATTATGATGAATCTGGCTCAGGGACAAACTGCCATGCAAGAATCTATGAGGAAACTCCTTCAAACTCTTCAAGGCGGTGTACCTACTCATTCAGGGCAAAGGACTGATCATGGGCAATCACGATCCAGACGTATTGGGTCATATCGCAATGGGGAATCCAATGATTCTTCTTATCAACCTGGGCGAACTTCATCAATACGGGCTTCGGATACAGATCAACGTATCACTCTCTCTCCGGAGAGAACTAGCGCTTTGGAGAGGTTAAGTAGAGTATCTCCTTTCAGTCGGTTAGGACCAAGGAGGAACATGAATCCACCTAGGGCTCAATCAAGAAGTTTTCGACCGCCGTCAGGATTAAGAGAAGGATCTGCGCAATCGCGACCAACCACTCGTCGAGATAAATCTCAGGAAGCTACGTCAGAGCAATCAGTTGCTCGGACTAAACGGCCCGAGGAAGGAAATGAAGCATGGAAAGGTTCCATTCAACGATTGGAGGATAGACTGGGAGAAATGGCTAAGGCAAGGAACCCCTTACAGAGAACTTTTGTTCAAGGGACACCTTTTGTGCAAGCCATTGTGGATTTCCCTACACCGTCGAAATTCAAAGCACCTGTAGTGACCCCCAAGTACGATGGAAAGACAGATCCCGTACTTCATATAGAACAGTATCAAGCTGCTGCAGATATCTATGCTGTCCCCGACGAGATGAGGTGTAGAGCATTCTCGGGAACTCTTACCGGATCTGCACAGATATGGTACAATAATCTTCCTCGGGGTAAGATTTCAACTTTTGTTCAGTTAGCCGAGCTGTTTATTGGTAATTTTTGTTTTGGAGCAAAACCAGTAAAGCGAGTAGCGCACTTATTAAGTGTTAGACAAAAATCAGGAGAAAGTACTAGAGATTACATAACTCGTTTCAATAACGAGAAGTTGGAAGTCATAGATTATGAAGAAAAGACAGCAATCACTGCTTTGATGAGTGGTTTGCTGCCTAACAAGCTATACTATACTCTGGCCAAAGATCCGCCTAAAAATATGTCGGAATTGATGGCAAAGGCGGCCAAAATCATGAATGCCGAGGAGGCTATGACTGCGAAGAAAAATATGGATAAAGAAGTTAAAGTGGAGGTCGACAACTCTAAGAAGAAAGATCAGAAAGGTAATGGTGGTGACAAATATTCCAGGAATAACAGGATAAAGTTGGAAGCCCTAAAGAAGTATGATAATTATACTCCATTGAAAATGGGTATTAATCATGTTTTAGAAGAAATCAGGAATAACGAGGAAATCAAATGGCCAGAGAAACTGAAGACAGATCCAGACATGAGGAATAAGACCAAATATTGCGAGTTTCACAAAGATCATGGCCATATGACCAAAAATTGTATAGCCCTTCAGAACGAGATTGAAACACTCATTCGAAGAGGAAAATTATCAAAGTATGTAGATCGCAGAAGTGAAAGGAGGAATGATGATAGAACTAGAGAGAGATCTAGATCTCCTCGTCGTGCAGAGGAGAAAAAGAGGAGGGCCCATGAAGAGGATCCAGATGATGACCCCGATCTTCCCAAGAAGCCGAGGAAACCTGAACGAGAGGTATTTTCCATACGTTTTGGATCATTTCATTGTAACGTTATTACAGGAGGAGATGCAGGAGGAGGAGACCTTATTGCAGAAAGAAAAGCTTACCTCGGAGAGGCTCAAGCTTGTTCATATATTCAGCGAATAAACCTGGCTGAGGATGATCGTCCTCGGAAGGTAAATAAAGAGAAGCTAGTGATTGGTTTTTCAAAAAACGACCTGGCAGGTGTTCTTTACCCTCATGATGATCCTTTGGTGATCAAAATGAGAATGAAGGACGTGATCATTTCAAGGGTGTTGGTAGACAATGGTAGTTCAGCAGACATCATGTACTATTCATGCTTTGATAGCCTGAATTTGAAATTATCTCAATTGGAACCTTATCACAGACCCCTTCTGGGTTTTGCTGGCGAGAAAGTTTTTCCACTTGGGACGATCAAGTTGGATATATTCATTGGAACCTGGCCTGTCTGTCGAACAGAAAGAATACGATTCTTTGTGATGGATAAGAATGTGCAATCGGCCTACAACATCATCATGGGAAGAGTTGGATTGAAGAAGTTCGAAGCCGTTCCTTCAACAGTACATCAATGTTTGAAATTCCCAACAAATTTCGGAGTTGGAGTGGTGAAAGGTGATCAAAAAGTAGCTCGGGAATGCTATTATTCGTCGGCCGAACAAGAAGAACTAGAAGGATCGATGAAAAAGACTACTACTTACCAGGTGGAGGAAGGTACCGAAATTGAAACTCTTGATCCCAGGGATGAATCTCAACTTGTAAAAGGACAGGTGATGGAATCTACAGAAAATGTTATTCTGGACGACGAGCATCCTGAACGAATAACCCAGATAGGTTCATCGTTGGATATGTCGATAAAAGAGGAGTTGATAACTTTCTTGAAGAATAGGAAAAATACTTTTGCTTGGAGTCATGAAGACATGCCAGGAATAGATCCAAACTTCTTATGTCATGAACTCAATGTGAATAAGGAGATTAAACCTGTAAAGCAGAGAAGAAGGGTGTTTAGTCCCGAGAAGAATCAAGCCATACAAGAGGAAGTCGAGAAACTCCAGAAAGCTCAATTCATTGAAGATGTAAAATATCCAGATTGGTTGGCAAATGTGGTAATGGTAAAGAAGAAAAACAATAAATGGAGAATGTGTGTTGATTTTACTGATCTCAACAAGGCATGTCCAAAAGATCATTTTCCATTGCCCAGAATTGATCAACTAGTGGATGCTACCTCGGGACACGAGCTACTCAGCTTCATGGATGCTTATTCTGGCTACAACCAGATCAAAATGAAACCTGAAGACAGGGAAAGTACTTCTTTTATTACCCCTAGGGGAACTTATTGTTATAATGTTATGCCTTTTGGTTTAAAAAATGCAGGTGCAACATATCAGCGGTTGATGAACAAGGTTTTTACCGAACAAATCAGCCGCAACATGGAGGTCTATGTCGATGACATGCTCACTAAAAGCAAGAAAGCTGCTGATCATTTGATTGACTTGAGTCAAACTTTTGATCAATTGGATAAATACCAAATGAAGCTTAACCCGACGAAGTGCACTTTTGGAGTACGAGAAGGAATGTTCCTCGGATACATCGTCAACCAGCGAGGTATTGAGGCAAATCCAGATAAGATCAAAGCTCTTCTAGGGCTGCGATCTCCGACGACGAAGAAAGAAGTGCAGAGTCTTACCGGACGAGTTGCAGCGCTCAACAGATTTGTATCTCGAGCAACTGATAAATGCATACCATTCTTCAAAACACTTCGAAAAACCTTTGAATGGAATGAGGAATGTGAAAAAGCTTTTCAAGACTTGAAGAAATATTTGGGAGCACCCCCACTGTTGTCAAGACCAATAACAGGAGAAAAGTTGTATTTGTATTTGGCAGTATCAGAGAACGCAGTCAGTTCAGCGTTGATCAGATTGGAGAATGGAGTCCAGAAGCCAATTTATTACACAAGTAAGGCTTTCCGAGGTGCAGAAATCAGGTACCCAAGGCTAGAAAAATTGGCATTGGCACTAATTGAAGCAAGCAGAAGAATGAGGCCATATTTCCAAGCCCATACCATCATTGTTTATACTGATATGCCATTGAGACAAGCCCTCCATAAGCCAGAAAAATCAGGGAGACTGATGTACTGGGCAGTAGAACTTGGTGAATATGATATTGTGTATGAGCCCAGATCATCATTCAAGGGGCAAGCTGTAGCAGATTTTATAGCAGAGTTCACGTACCCTGATACCCCCGAGGAGCAAAAGGTGCCTGCTGATCTACCTGTGGACGATACAGGATCAACAGAAACATTTGCTGACCTACCTGTGGACGATACAGGATCAGCAGAAATATGTCCAAACCAGCCAAGGTTGGTAAAAGGACTTGTGGATGTAGAGAAATCATTATATTAAAACTCAGACCAGCCACGGTTGGTAAAAGAGTACGAGCAGATGACTGACGAGGAGCGAAAGATACCGGAGGATGATGGAAGAAAACAGCAGATATTTTATCGAGGAACTCTGACAGATAAGAAATTTGAAGACGAAATACCTACATGGAGATTATATGTAGACGGATCATCCTGCACAGCTGGTTGTGGAGCAGGAATTGTTTTGATCACTCCAGACGAGATTGACATGGAATATGCTTTGCGATTCCAATTCAAAGCCTCTAACAATGAAGCGGAGTATGAGGCCATGATAGCAGGTCTTAATCTAGCAAAGACCATGGAAGCACAACAAGTGATGGTATTCAGTGATTCTCAATTAATTGTGTATCAGATGATGGGAATGTATGCGGTTAAAGGAGATTTAATGATCAAATATCATGCAAAGGTGATGAAATTGTTGACAGAATTTGAGGCCATTCAATTGGTGAGAATACCGAGGATGGAGAATGTACAAGCAGACGCACTGGCCCGACTAGCATCAGCTACTCGTACCGAGATGCGAAGAACCATACCGATTGAAGTATTAGAAGGTCGGAGCATAGATGAAGATCTGACAACGAATGTGATTACCCTTGATTTAGGACTATCTTGGATGGATCCAATCAGGAAATATGTTGAAGAGGGTGAATTGCCGGAGGACAAACTCGCTGCCAAGAAACTGAAGTATAAAGCTGCTCGGTATGTATTAACTAATGGTATTTTGTATAGACGAGGAATTATGGCAGGTTTGCAGAGATGTGTACATCCCACCGAGGTGAAAGAATTGATTAAAGAAATCCATGAAGGATCTTGTGGAGCTCATGTAGCAGGTCGAACACTTTTACAAAGAGTGATGACACAGGGATATTACTGGCCGACAATGAGGGCTGATTGTATAGCCTATGCCAAGAAATGTGACAAGTGCCAACGTTTTTCCTCTATCCGACGAACTCCACAAGCATTGTTAACACCAATAACTTCCCCTTGGCCATTTGCCATGTGGGGAATTGATTTGGTTGGACCACTGCCGACCACCCGAGGAAGATTCAAGTATCTCGTAGTTGCAGTGGACTATTTTACTAAGTGGGTGGAAGCTGAGCCTCTTATCAATATGACGTACGAGAAAGTATACCAGTTTGTATGGAAGAATATCATTTGTCGATATGGTCTCCCTCATGCTTTCATCACAGATCATGGAACACAATTTGATAATGAAGAATTTGCTGCCTATTGTCATCAGTCGAACGTTTTGAAGTTTCATTCAGCACCAGGCCATCCCCAAAGCAATGGACAGACTGAAGTGACGAACAGAACATTACTGAATGGGTTGAAAAAGAGGCTAAGTGAAGCTAAAGCAAATTGGATTAATGAGCTCCAATCAGTATTATGGGCCTACCGAACAACTCCCCGAGCAGCAACTGGAGAATCACCATATATGCTAGCATTTGGAAGTGAGGCTGTGATACCGGCCGAATTGGGCCTCCCAACGCATAGAGTGCTGAATTTCAACTCTCCGATCAGTGACTTGATGAGAAGAATGGATTTGGACATGCTCGAAGAAGTAAGAGAAGAGGCAGCCATTAGGAATGCTGCTTATCAACAACGAACAGCTCTGTTCTACAACAAAAGGGTGAAGAAATGCGATTTGAAGGAGGGTGATTATGTGCTGAAGAAAGTCATTCAGAAACAGAATAAACTGGAAGCAAACTGGCATGGACCTTACCGAGTTACAGAGGTTGTTCGACCTGGAACCTACAGAATAGCAACTCTAGAAGGAGAAGAATTTCAGAATGCATGGAATGCTGAACACCTGCGAAAGTATTATCAGTAATGTAAAATGTAAAGCATTTCCTTCATTATGAATAAAACGAGGATGGTTCACCATTTTCTTTCTGTTGAAAGTTTTTCGGGGAATACTAGCGTTGAACACTACACTACTTGACAAGAAGACTGCTCTACGGAGTCATGCTCTACGGAGCCATGCTCTACGGAGTCAAGCTCTACGGAGCGCTCTACGGAGCAAAAGTGCTATAAGTAGCCAACCTC
Organism: Sambucus nigra; assembly: GCA_949130495.1. NCBI lineage: Eukaryota > Viridiplantae > Streptophyta > Magnoliopsida > Dipsacales > Adoxaceae > Sambucus > Sambucus nigra. The sequence goes on along the minus strand of OX422219.1, from coordinate 375,760,530 downwards.
CTTTGGTTAGGAGGATAAGCTCTCCGGAGCGCTCTACGGAGCAAAAGTGCTATAAGTAGCCAACCTCCTTTGGTTAGGAGGATAAGCTCTCCGGAGCGCTCTACGGAGCAAAAGTGCTATAAGTAGCCAACCTCCTTTGGTTAGGAGGATAAGCTCTACGGAGCGCTCTACGGAGCAAAAGTGCTATAAGTAGCCAACTTCCTTTGGTTAGGAGGACATGCTCCAAGGAGCCAAAAAGTTCGAAAGAACCCTACTACTCCTTTGATTAGGAGGTGTAGACCAGCATGATCAACTACGGTTGGTAAGACTTTATATACTCTCGCATTACAGCTTATGTTGGTCGGGAGGTAACATTATTACAAAAAGTTCTTTAAAGAACAAAATATTCCAAACTGTACCAAGTATGGTTGGTCGGGGATAAAAACCCACTAACTGTAGTCGGTCGACGAGGATAAATGTATTGATCTTAGTTGGTCGGACACATGTTTATATTTGAAAATTGAACCAAGTATGGTTGGTCGGGAATAGAAACCCATCAACTGTGGTTGGTCGACAAACATTATTTATCCACCTTGGTTGGTTGGAAACAATTTTGAACAATTTATGCTTGTTATAAATTCTAAGTTGGTTGATGAATCATATAATTTGCAAACAGAAAAATAGCTATTGGCAAAACAGAAAATGAAATTCTTTCATTAAGATAAAAATGTATTACATGTTACATGTATGTGCTAACTATTACATTAAAGATTCCTACTCTATTGGTTTCTTTCCTTTGTCCTTTGAGACAGGTTCCTCGCCAGCAGGAGGATCCTCTAGACAAAGAGGAGAATTAATAAAGTTCATGTCCTTCAGCATTCTGACATTCATTATTGTAGGAGTGTCCAACAGGTGCTCAGGACGAGATACTTCAACTTGAGAATGAAGGTTATAATCACCAAGATATTTAGAGATCAAACTCCGAGGAATGGAGCGAGCAGGAATCCATGCCATATCCAATTTATAGGGAGGAACAGGCAAGTCTAGCAATCCAGGAGCATGATAATCCCATAAATAATGACCTTGTTCCAATTTTAATACACCCAGGGCGTTCAACCATCCCTGCTTATAACCTTCGTTGTTAGCATTTTCAAGGCGATCATCCAAATGGTAAAGAGCTTCATTATAGCCTGCATTCCAGAACTCCCGAGGCTGTTTATGGAATTGGAAAGTTAATCTATCTACTTGCTCGAGAAAGTTCTTGATAAGAGCATCTTTATTATTCAGATCAGACTTCATCGCAGCCAATTGATCCTCTAAAGATAAATTTTTCTTAGACAAATCAGACAGAGCACGATCCTTAACATTTAGTTGGAATGCTTGAGTTTCCAGAGTAGATTGGGTGCGAGATTCTTCAACACTACGGCTAAGAACTCTTAATCGGCTCCGAGAAGCAACTGGAGAACTTTGTTCCTCGACGATTCTTCCTCGTCCCCGAGAACTCCTTCCTCGTCCCCGAGCAGTCACAGGAATAATAGACTTTTTCAAGTCATTCAACTCTTGCCTTAGTTTGGCGTTTTCAACCTCTAGAAACGAAAAACCTTCATCAGTAACTGGTACTAATGCAGTGGAAGAGGAGGCAACGGATTCATATTGAGCCAATCTTTTCTGCAGACTATTATTTTCTTGTTCCAGGATCTCGGCAATTTGTCGGCAGGCTTCAACTTCACCTTTTAGGGTCCTTTCCCTAATGTCATATGCAGCAATGATCTTTTTATGACCTGTATCAGAGGAAAGTTGTTGATATCTATTTTCATATTCCTCGTGTAATGAAGCCATCGATTCATTGTGCTGGCCTTGGAGATCCTCTAAGGAACAATGCAACTCTTCAATCAAGTCATAATAAGCGACATTGTTAGCTACAGCTCGGTCGAGTAAACTTTTCAAATACCGATAAGCCTCAGTCGCCTGTTCTGAAGCATCATGACCAAGAATGTCAACAATTTCAGAAGAACTAAGGTCTGTATGACCAGCCCTATAGTATTGGTGACATTGCTGCATCAGCTCGGTATCATGAGAAGAGATTAGTTCCATTCTAGCAACAAACTAAAGACAAGAAAAAGACAACAATCAACAAAGAATCATCAATAACGGCGATGAGTAAAGAAGTATTTTATTAGATCATAAAAGGATTACAGTGTTCGATTACAAATGATAAAAGATAGAAATGATACCGAACAACTTCACACCTTTTCCTTGTCTCCCAAGACTTTCTCGGGAGGCTGGGACGAGGAGCTCGGTTGCTCGGTGATAACAACAGCTTGATTGTCAGAAATCTTCTCGGCAGGAGGAGGCATAGAAGAAATATCCTCAATGACAGAGGGTTGAGAAGCAGATATTGGGACATCCACAGCCATGGAAGATTCATCTGAAGCAGGTTCATCTTCTTCTTCTTCCACAATTGGTGGAGGAGGACCAGGGAGATGCCGTTGGAATAGCTCAGAATCATCTTGGACTTTTAGCTCTTGCAGAGCAGCTACCCAACCATCATAGAAGTATTTCAACTCCCCATATTGGACTTGGGACGTCATTGCAGCTATCCCTCTCTCCCATCCTTTCTCCCAACCAACACTGAAATGTTTCTTGATAGCAACTTTTCTCCTCGATTTCTCCGAGGAAAGCTTCACCTCCAGTTCCTCTTTCTTAACCTTAATATCTCGCAGAGTAGATATTTCTTCTTCTGCCTTCTTCAATTTATCATCAGATTCCTGATGTTTAACTTCCAAATCTTTAATTTTCTCCTCCAAATTCTTGGAGGTTTCAGCCATCTTCATCTTATCAGCCTCAGCCACAGCCAATTTTTTCTCCCAAACAGTTTTCTCCTCGATGTACTGTTGGTGAGATTCCTTGACAGATTGGGTTAAACCCAACAAAGCATCGTCAACATCGGACGAGGAAGTGGAAGCTTTAATAGCTTGATCTTTCTTCACGATGGTATTGAAACAGTTCACCAGCTGAAAGATAAGAAAAACAATAGAGTCAACACAAATACAAGAGTTCAGGAAAAAGAAAAGAAAGACCAAAGGTATGAGAAATTTACTGAAGAAAGATGGCGAGCAGCTAGGGATGTCAGTGTATCCCTAGGAATCTTTTCATCAACCCCGAGAACCTCGGGTATAACTGAGCTCGTTGAAGAGCTCGGAAGAATGATTTTTGAAATACTACTACCACCAGCGGGTAGAGAAGATGCAGTTCCAGCAAGATTAACCGAGGATGATTTCCTCAATCTCTTCAAAGGAGGGTCAGCAGCATCAACCAAGGAAGAGGTCTTGGTTGGAGAGATCGTAATTACATCAGCACTAGCATTTTTCTTGCTCGGGGCCACTGGGGGCTTCTCGGCAAATTTGGATGAACTGGCATCTACTTTTTTAGTCCCCTCTGGGACATCAATTTTGCTTTTCTGTGCTCCAACAGCAGAAGAAATTTCACCAAATAGAGCAGGAGGAGCTCTTTTCTTGCCCATTCTCTGAGATAGGGGAATATGAGAATCTGAAGATGAACTTTCTGGTGTTGAGGCTGGTTCAACAGGGCGAGCAGTATAAGAGGTTGTGTAGCTCTTATACTGCAGCAAATATGATGCAGATCTAATATGCTCGTCTGCAATCGTCTTATGCAAATTCCAGATAAGTTTTAAATGCTTGATATTCACTTCCGACTCTTTTGGAGTTTTTCTTTTACTATCAACTGCAAATAAATACATAAATCTCAGTCATACATTTTGTCAAACATGATGAATACGCAATTTCATAAGTAAAATAAAAATGAAAAATAAACCTATTCCATTGCCGTATGGGGGGCATCTGGGACCGTTGTATACTTCATTCCCAGATAAAGGCGCGTGTTGCCAATTTTTTATGACCAACCCATGCTCAAAATAATCTCTATTTGAATCAGGGAGGTTAACTACAAGGGCTCTATTTAAAAACCTAGTTTTTAAATAATAAATATTATCTAAAGTGGCCCATTTATAGCAGTACATGATTTCTGGGATCCCTATACGAGTCCCATGAGTTAGATTTAACTTGTGCACCCCGTTAATTATTCTCCATGAATTGGGGGCTATTTTTGCAGGAACAAGATCAAAATATTGACAAAACTCAAGACATAATGGATTTGGGGGAAAAGAAAAACCACATTCAGCAATGAAAAGACTGGGGAACCAATGTCCCTCAGCCAATCGAAAGTAATCTAAAGGCTCAGAAAGAACCTCTAGAGTTACCCAAGAAGGAATGGAAAAGTCAGAACGAAATTTCTCAGCAGATTCAACAATATAAACCATATTGAATAAAAGAGATGCAGAAGAAAAGAAGAAGATCTTACAGAAAGAAAGGAGATATGTTGACAACGAACGGAAACAATGATGAACACACAAGAGAGAGGAAGAGAATAGAAAACTTGAATGCAGAAAAATGGAAAGTGTAGACGACGGTATGGTTACCAAAGGAGTTTAAATACTTTGCATTGGGAAGCGGCGAAAGAAATGATTACTAAAAAGAAACTACTGAACTTCTGGCGGCTAAAAAGACAAAAGTTGCACGAAGATCGAAGCGCTTGTAAAAAAGGCGGAAACTGCGAAATGAGAAGGAAATTTAAATACAATGCTCCTAAAACCCAGGAAGGTCATTTAATATTACCATATACCGAGAAAGAATGTCCCATACTCCTCAAAGTTCGAAATATGAAACATTGGGGGCTTCTGTTGATACCAAAATTAATATGCTGATGTGGACGAATAGTATGAAGACACGTGTCAATCTACGTGGCACAATAACAGCGAGGAAGATCATTTACTGAACAACCATGGTTGGTACCGAGCAACGAGAATACACCGAGGAGCTCTATCATGCCGAGGAACTCCATCCGAGGAACTCTTTCATCCCGAGATACTCTAAGCACTCCGAGGAACTCTTGATCGACGAGCAACTAAGGCGGTCCGAACTGCACCTCGGCCGTGTCATCAATTATCAGACGGACAACTGTTCAACTATTCATTAGATTCTTGACGCACACGCCGCATTAAATGTATTACCCATTCATATGTATATCATTTAATGTAGTGGACCTTTCATGTACAGCCTTGAGGCTATAAATACCTTGTATCAATCCCATTCAAGAGGACCGGAATTTCTGGAGAGAACTTGTAATCAAGAATTCCACAAACACTCAGCAATAACATAACAGTGGACGTAGGCTTTATTCCTAGCCGAACCACTTTAAAAATCTTTGTCTTATTTATTTATCCGTGATTGAAGAATTAGAGTGATCTAGTTTTTTACATCAACAACAGTGATGGTGGGTGTGGTGTCAAGATTGTTGGGATGGTTTTAGTTCATTCGTATTTTGGGAACGAGGAGCCTGCTAAATTATGGATATTAAAAACAAAAGGAACAACCGAAAACTTTTATACAAATTCTCAAGTCCCGCATCGAAAAGGAGTATGGCCCTTTTGCTCCTAGCTTCCTATAAAAGTTGCTACTGAAGATAAAAATTTGCAAGTTGGATTTGAAAAGTTTTGGCAAATTAAGGGTCTTTTTTTAAAAGATAGTTCTTTTATTGCTGGACCCAAATTTTGGGACCCATTTAACTATCTTGGCTGACCTGAGCAATTCACGATTTTTTTTTTGTATTTTTATTATTGTTATTACAATAATTTTGGAATTTACCACAAATAATAGTTTTTTCGTGGAATCGAGTGGTTCGGTTTTGGTATATATACCATTGTATCGACCGATATAATTGGTACATTTGGTTTTTATAAATAAAAATTAGTTTGGTTTTGGTAAACTAATATTACTGACCAAACCGACCGATGACCAGCCCTAGGTCTATCCCTAGGGTCACTCCCCGTATCTTGATATAAAATAATGAAAAATTAGTAAGCAGTGCAATATGATGCTAAATTAAAATAACATAAAACTAAAATCAAATAAAATTAAAAACATACCATCTTGTGTTCCACCTCGCGTAAGACGTATGCCCGGAGTAGTACACGTTGACCTTTTTGGCCTTGTTTTCCCTCCCCGATTGACGAGAGGACAACCTACGATCCGAGATCTCATTGTCGACAAACTGCGACGAGCTTCCCAGTGAGATTGGCTCTTTCGACGATACCGTGTCCCTAAGCCTCAAGATAGTCTCTCGGTCCTGGCCAAAGTATTGTGCCCACATGTTTTTCTTACACATTTTGTATTGATATCTCAATTGTTCGAACATGGTATCACGGACATTAGGGGCAAGCCGAATTGTTCTTGTCAAACAAATACAAAACAAAAAGAAAGTAAGTGTTAGTTATATATAAATATAAATATAAATATAAAATAAAATAAAATAAAGTGATTAACTACCTTTAATGCTCCCCATACGGCCATCTTGAGCTCGACGAGCACCTTCCTCCAATTTGTGTACCCCGGGCTGACAATCGTCTTGAGCAACTCCAGGAACCTAGACTATAAGGACGCCTTGTTCTTAACAAGGGACCCCAATTTGTCCAATTATGGGGGCTAGTGGCAGAAGATTCTTCCTCGCCTCCGCTACCATGTCGCCCCGATGAAAACATTTTCTATAAAAATTATTGTTATTAGTAGAAACATGTATATTTGGAAATGATCAAATCCAAATGAATAAAAATATTAAACTGTCATCCGATAATAAGAAAGCACTAGAAGAACACAAGTTAACGATATTATAAGAATACAGATAATTGAAACACTTATTACAAATCTAAATATTGCTTCAAATTCGGGTCATGTCACAAACTTTGAATTAATACTTAAATTGATTAAAATCCAAATTAACATATTCACTAACCAAAAGACCCATTTTGATTCAAATCCACTGATCAAGTCCAAACAATAAAGCACTAGAAGAATACAGGCTACTGGTTATTACAAATAATTGGAATACTTATTACAAATCTAAAAAAATATTTTAGATAATTGGAATACTTATTATAAATCTAAAAAATTAGTATAAACAAAAGTGTGAAAATTTAGTTTCCAATAAATGATTTACTACAAGATTGATATTTCATCTTTCGATGTTATATTATAAAAACAATATGAATCCTATTTTCTCCATCTCCTTAAAATGGTGAGTGGTCCTATTCCATTCAAGACCCCATATTTGTGTAATATACTTAGCAGCTCATCCACATTGTTCTAATTTGAGGAAAATTCGGTTGCATATCCGTATAGTTCTCCAAGTACACGATATAGATTCATAAGTGTAACTATTATTTCAAATGAAATAACACTTAATACCACATCATCTAGTATGTACCGAGAGAACATTAAGAGATGGCAACAAAATTTCCCCCAAAAGTAATAAAGATAAGCCACTAAGAACGTTATTATACAGAAATATGTTGTCCCAAACTGTCCAAACGGGATAATTCGAGAGATCTCATTACAGGGGTAATGACTTTGAACAGGCCTAAGATCTATTGAATGTGTACGCATAAGAACTAGCAAGCTAGTATTTATGCGCACTATCTATAATTTAAAGTAGTTTTAAATTACCACCTGTGTAACATGAGAAAATGGTATAAAGAGCACCCCCCAAAAGCCCAGGGTTATCCCAAGGCTTTGGGGGTGCACTCTATACTCTCTTTTCATGGTACACAGTTGGTAATTTATCAACCAGTATGATCACAATGAACTTTTAACTCCAGTAATTCTTATAACTACTTTAAATTTAGATTTTTTTTAATTGTTAGAAGATGATTTGCAATAAGTATCATTTTCTTATTCATATTGTTTTTTGCCATCCACAATATTTTATTTATATTTTCATGGTAAGTATGATTTATTTATTCGGTAGTAATGTTTATAGTGATGATTTATACATAGTTATGTTTCATTTCGCATTGTTAATTGTTTAACAACAAGCTTTTAAAATTTATAGTATTTTCATTTTTGTCTTATTTATTTTTCCATGGTAAATATTTTTTATTTTTGTCTTATTTATATTCGCTAGAATCACAACCCTAAATGTTAAAAATGCCTAGGGCTAACCAACTCGATGGTCATCTAAATATTCAAATACACCAGTCAACAACAATTCAAGAATCTCAAACCACAATTCTAATAATGAGAGAGTATGCACGTGCGTTCAAATGAGGAAATTATATATTAAACACCTTTTAACCCAAACAAACCCTAAACATGAAACAATATGTGATTGAATAAGATAATGAACTAAGCAAGAACATTCAAACACATGCTTGTGAGGAAAAATTCCCCAAAGGGGCAAAACTATTTATTTTCATTATAATATTGTAACTGTACACTGTCTCGACTTCACTGTCGTCGCTAAGAGTAGCATTAAGGACAACTTTCCCTTTTTCTCTATTCAGATGTGTGGCACACTCAAAGGCTCTATGACCCCTACCATCGCATTCGAAGCATCTCTCACTTTCTTTCTTAGGAGGAATTTTGAAATCTTTTTCATTTTTCTTTTCAACCTTATTTTCTCAAATTTCTTTTTATCTTTAAAATTGTCATTTTTCTTAAATTTGAGAATCTTCTTGAATTTTTTGCAAAAAGAGCCAAATCATCTAAGTCAAAATCACACTCAGAATCTGACGTATCACTCTCTCTCTTTCTAGATGACTCTTCCCTCTTTCTAGTCGACCCCTCACTCTTTTTCTCTTTGGCATTAAGTGCAATTCCCTTATCTTTAGACCTTGCAGTTTTAGGGAACATATCAATTTCATAAGTTTGCAAATCTCCTACAAGTTCTTCCAATTTTAGCGTATTTAAATTGCCCATAGAATTTATCACAGTGACTTTAGGGATAAAACGCTTAGGCAAAGAACGATAAACCTTTTTGACAACTCTAGCATTAGGAATATGTTCACTAAGATTAAAGCTAGTATTAACAATGTCAGAAAGTCTAGCATAGAAATCATCAAAACATTCAGTCTCATGCATGGTGATGGTTTCAAATTGAGTTGTCAAATTTTGCAATTTAGACTCTTTCACAGCATTTGTTCCTTCATGGGTGAGTTGTAAAACATCCCATGCCTCCTTTGATGTGGTGCACGTCATGATACGTCGGAACTCATCGGGAGTGATGGAACCGGAAATAGCACTCAAACCTTTAGAGTTAAAAGAAGACCATCTAAATTCATCTTCAGTCCAAGAGGTGACAGGTTTTGAATTAGTCACGTTTTCCACAGTGACGGAGGGAGGTGTCCACCCTCTTTCAACTAAAATCCAAACCCTTTCATCTATTGCTTTTAAAGCCGACCTCATTCGGGCTTTCCAATAAGCATAATTTGTCCCGTCAAAAATAGGTAATTTATTATATGATTTCTCCATTTGAATACGCACTTTTCAAAAATCAATTTTTTTCAGAAAAATGATATCTTAGAAAAGATTGTAATACCCCGTATTTTTGGCGATATTTATTTTTGGGATTAATTAATTAATTGGGAATTAATCCGGATAAAATACTAGCGAGATGTGAGTTGGTATTTGACTATATTGAGTATATATGATGATATATGAATATTGAATTATGAAATTGTCATGAGATTGATATACGGCAATTTGGACATTTTATTGGGACGCGTGTGACAGTCGCGTCAGGATATAATTATTTTAATTATAAAAGTGAAATTAAATTCTATTAACCGTATGGTCGTTTTGAGTGCGCCAACGCGTCCGGAAGGGTCGAGATAGTCAGAAAACACTAGTCAGGGGTTTAGTTTGGGTCCCGGGGTATTTTTAGGCCATACCGGCAACATAAAGGGTAGTTTGGTAATTTTGTATTTTTGGGAATTAAAAGTGACGAAAATTAAGAGTTTTTATCTGATTGGGAATTGACCCACTAAACCCACTAACCAACCCTTAATGACCCAATAAGCTACGGGGGTTATTAGATTAGGTTTCCAAAACTTTCCCAAAGCAAACCCTAGCCACCATAGCCATTGGAAAAAAAAGCTTGGAGAGAGAGAGATAGAAGGGAATTCTGGAGAAAGAGAGAGGAAATTCTTCTAATCGTCATCAAAATCAGAGATTGAATCAAGGCAAGTGGTTTAATTTACATTTTTATGCAGTAAATTCTTCTTCCATGCTTAGACAATTCAGTAATCAAAATTAATTGAGAGATAAATAAAAACCCATAAAATTGGAGTTATTAGTTTAATTTTGGAGATAGGTTTTCATGTAGAAATGTTATTGGAAGATCGAATTAAGAGAATTACTAATTTATGTGATACAAAAACGGATCTATTTCTGGGAATGGAAGATTTAAAATTCTAGGGTTTATGTTCTTGAGAATTTGGGAAAAAGTGTAGAGATTTGATGAATTGATGATGATTAGGATGAATTGATTCTTTAAAATACGTTAGTATATAACCTTGATATGTTTAGGGACGATTAGAGACCTTAAAACATTGTTGGGATGAATTTTGATTGAGATTTGAGGTGTATAAATTGGTGAAAAACGAAACTCAGAAATCTGGGCTCGATTCTGGTTGCTCGTTAGAAGACCTGCCCAGGTCGTTCGAACGACCTCGTTCGAACGAGCTTCTAACGAGTTGACCATTGACTTCTAATGAGGGTGGAGTTCGTTCGATGAAATTGTTCGAACGAGATCTCGTTAGAAAGCCCACTTCGTTCGAACAAGATCTCATTAGAAGACTCAGTTCGTTCGAACGAAGTCTCGTTCGAACAGCCTCGTTCGAACGAGACTTTGAACGAGTTGACAATTTAGGCTTTTTAGCCTGTTTTGATCCCGAGTGCCCCGTAACCTTGTGTATAGGTAGAGATAGCCTTTCCTTGATGAGTAATTGATATATTTGGGATGTTTGGGATATAATGAGGAGTCAAACCTAGAAGTGTAGTTTGAACCTAAAGGAAAATATGAGTAGGACGTGAGTGTCTATTACGATGAGAGAACTATTGACGGCCTAGCTTATTATATTAATTGGTAATATATAAATGGTGTAGTATTATATGTCAGTACGAGAAGAGATATGTACCAATATATTATGGTGATTACTAAGACGTGTGCATACTTAGTATATGTATTGATTTTATGTGTATGACATACCTACCATACTTGCTATCACGGGAGGTTTGCGTTCGCTTAGGGCCCTCTAATCCTTGTGTTGCCCGGATTTAGGCTGGTTACCTCGATGAACATAGGTCAGAGAAGGACTTATTGGGATGTTAATAAGTCTGCTGATCATGGGAGCGCAGGTATGTGCGTGACCCATGTGATGTGACTGTGTTCGCCTCCATTATTTGTGATGTTGTTATCTGTGAACTATTCCTGAGAGATTCGGAATATGTGTTCCTTATGTACGTGATGTACCGGGATGGATAGCAGAGTATGTGTGCACCGCAGCTAGTCTCAGGGTGCTTGTATTGTATATTTATGATGTGACTAATATACACTAAATTAATGGGAACCTTCATGTTAATATTGTGAATATAATTATGGTATTGTTTTGAGAAAAACATAACGGGTTAACTGATAGTGAAATATATTACATATTGAGAATCTGAGTTAAGTAAAACCCTCTGTTTATTTGGTAACGTTAGAATGTAATATGGGAATCGAGTAGTAAGAAGTAGAACTTATTACGTTTTGGGTAGATATATGTGTCATTTAGATGGGTAATGTACGTTAGGAGTGCACATGTAGTCGAGAGGTGAGAATTTCATGTGAGTGCACGTCCTAACATGTATTTTGCATTTAATGTTTTAAATGTTTTTAAAGCACTTGCAGGTTTTAAAAATATCTCCACATTCAGGCTCTGACCCGTTTGCTTTCAAATCTATTTTTGTGTAAAACCATTTTAGGTGCCCAGCCACAAGGACACCATGCATAGGATTCTCACTCAGGTGACGAGCTGTAGCTGTTTGTGGAAGTTACAGGGATTTGCTTTTAGACGCTTCTATCATTTGGATTCCATGTTCATTATTCCTCAGTTGTAGGGCATGTTGCCCAAATTCTATTAGAGACATTTCCATTTCAATTTTTCAGACTTTGGCATGTATTAATTCAGTATTCAGTATTTCGTTACTTATTTCAGTTGTGGGATTTGTTGTGAGGAGTTTTCCTCCGGATTTATTTATATCATGTGATGGTTATTCTAGTATTTCGTTATGGTGAATGGTGATATTATTCTTGCTTTAAATCCTTTACTGCATGTTAATCAGACTTTAATTAAAATTTGACAACTTACTTTTTAAATACTAGGTGGTTAGTAATAATAAAATGTTTTCGACAGTGATGCTATTAACTGAGCCAACTTGGCATTTTGATTTAATTTAATAAAGGAGTAGCTACCCGGTATTTAATTAGTCGGGGTGTCACAGGTGGTGTCAGAGCATCAGGTTCTAGTGTCCTTTAGGATCAAAACGGCTTATTATGTTTTCCGCTGAGCTTTCTTTGATATAGAGCCCTATATTTTAGGACTGTTGTATTCTCTTGTATATGCTACGTTCTTTAGCTATTTTAAGTTTATAACTGCGAAATTATAAACTTCATTCTTATTTCAGATGCCTCCACGACGTGCACGATAAATTCCCAGGGATGAAATGCCAGAACCACAGCCCGTTCCAGTTCAGGGCATGATGAACGCCGCTGAGGTTGAAGCCATTGTAGCCCAAGCGGTAAATGCCGCAATTGTCGTAGTTCAGCAGGCACCGCCTCAGGCGCCGGTTGCCGCGCCAGTACAGGCAAATGCATTCCCGTCTGCTTGGGAACGTGTACGTGACGCTTTTCAGAAAGCGCACCCGCTAGAGTTTGCAGGTAGCTCAGATGTGGTAGTCTCGAGCCAGTGGAGGAAGGATATGCAGAGACACTTGAGGATGTATGAGTGCACGGATGTTCAGAAGCAGGTGCTAGCTACTTTCAATCTAGTTGGATCTGCACTGCAGTGGTGGGAGTCTATTACCACCGTGGAGGAGAGGGATACTCTCACTATTCAGGACTTTTGGGTGTGGTTTGACCGCAAGTACTTTTCGTCTACTGTTCATACGGAAATGAGGAGGAAACTGATGAGTCTGAAGCAGGAGGGTAAGACTGTGGCCGAGTATGAGGCCGAGTTCACGAATCTGTTGAATATCGTTCCGAATGAGATACTGACAAAAAAGAAGAAGATTGAGAAATTCACCGACGGGTTGACATGGAGAATCCGTCAACATCTGTTAGGGAACCTTTCGTTGGCCACTTATTCTGATGTGGTTAACGCTGCTTTTCTACACTGCCAGGATCATCGCTTTCATATGGCTGAGGGCAAGAGATCGGGAGAGTCTAGCCATCAGGGCAGGACTGGAGGACATGGTGCTAGTGGGGCACAATCTGTTCAGGGGCAGAGACAGGGTGAGCAGGGTTCCCAGTAGGGGGATCAGAAGAGGTTCAGATCAGGGAACTACAGGCACGGACAGGGAGGTTTTCGTCAGGGCCATCAGGGTCCAAATGGCCATCAGGGCCAACAGGGACAGAATGGGCAGCAGTTTCAGCAGGGCCAGCAGGGCTAAGGGAGGAACGGTAACGGCCATCAGGGCCGGGGACAGCAGGGGCAGAGAGGAGGGAACTTCCCAGGGAAGTGTTTTGTTTGTGGCAAGACTATCCATAAATGTCAGGATTGTCCTGATAGGGGCAGGGCCCCACAGCAGCAGCAGCAGGGTGCTCGCCAGGAGCCGCAGAGGCCTATGTTTCCCGCCGCTATCCCCGCACCGCCACAGATGGCAGCATTGCCACCCATTCCAGCAGTCCCAGCTCAGCGGGGGAAGCTACAGTATGGACGTGTCTATAACGTCCACCAGGCAGCAGTTCCACAGGCACCGCCTGCGATTGAGGGTACGTTTCCTATCCATGGCACTATGGGTCGGGTATTGTTTGATACGGGGGCTACACATTGTTTTATAGCTACACATTTCGCGAAGGCTTTAGGGTTGTTACCACAGCGGAGAGCACAGTGATGTGTGTCGACTCACCATTGGGGAATGGGTCACTTATATTCTTTATATGCCGGGGAGTGGGGGTAGATATTGGTGGTTTGGTATTACCTGCAGACATGTTGGTATTAGATATGCATGTGCATGATGTGATTATCGGTATGGATTGGCTCGTTGTTTATAGAGCCATGATTGATTGCTTCAGTGGGAGCATTGTTTTTGCCATTCCGGGGCAAGAGATGTTTGTAGTGGCGATGCCTCGCCCAGAGGAAGGTTCGACCGCTCTCTGTATTACATAGAGGAGGATACCTCTAAGGAGGTTGTGATTCCTTTAGATTCGATCCCAGTTGTCAGGGAGTATTCGGATGTGTTTCAGGAGATACCAGGCCTACCCCCCAGTTGAGAGATAGACTTTCTTATAGACCTATTACCAGGTACGAGACCTATAGCATGCGCACCGTACCGTATGGCTCCAGCTGAGATGAGGGAGTTACGGGATCAGATTGAGCAATTATTGGGTCAGGGGTTTATACGGAGGAGTACTTCACCGTGGGGTGCCCCTGTGTTGTTCGTAAAGAAGAGAGATGGTTCACTAAGATTGTGTGTGGACTACCGAGAGTTGAATAAGGTCACGATACGGAATAAGTATTCGTTGCCTCGAATCGATGACTTATTCGACCAGTTGAGAGGAGCTTCTTTCTTCTCAAAGATTGATTTGAGATCGGGATACCATCAGTTGCGTATCAGGGAGGAGGATGTCTCGAAGACTGCGTTCTTGTCGAGATATGGTTCCTACGAGTTTCGGGTTATGCCTTTTGGTTTGACCAATGCTCCAGCAGTGTTTATGGACTTGATGAATAAGGTGTTCAGGGATTTCCTAGATCAGTTTGTCATTGTCTTCATCGATGATATTCTGGTTTACTCCCAGACAGAGGAGGAGCACGCCGAGCATTTGAGGCAAGTTTTGCAGACGCTGCGTCAGAACGAGTTGTATGCAAAGTTTGAAAAGTGCGGGTTTTGGTTGAAGGAGGTCCAGTTTTTGGGACACATTATTTCCGACCGGGGGATATCTGTTGATCCGAGGAAGGTATCCGCGGTGAGGGAGTGGGGACAGCCCATGACACCGACTGAGATTCGTAGTTTCTTGGGCCTAGCAGGATACTAAAGGAGGTTCATTCAGGGATTTTCGAAGATAGCGGGTCCTTTGACACATCTGACTCGTAAAGGTGTGCCGTTCATGTGGAGTGATGCCTGTCAGTTGGCATTTGATGAGTTAAAGGACAAGTTAACCTCAGCACCTGTGTTAGCATTTCCGAGATCGGGAGTTGAGTATTTGGTTTACACCGATGCGTCTTTGCAAGGACTTGGAGGTGTATTGCATCAGGAGAGACAGGCCATAGCTTATGCTTCCCGTAAGCTTAATCCTTATGAGAAGAATTACCCCACGCATGATTTGGAGTTGGCGGCAGTGGTATTTGCCCTATGGATTTGGAGGCACTATCTTTTGGGGGAGAAGTTCCAATTATTCACGGACCACAAGTCCCTACAGTACCTGTTCACATAGAAGGAGTTGAACATGCGGCAAAGGAGGTGGCTTGAGTTTGTGAAGGACTACCAGTTCGATATCCAGTATCACCCGGGTAAGGCTAACGTGGTAGCAGACGCGTTGAGCCGTAGACCAGCAGATGAAGTGGCAGGGGTGTGGAAGGCAAAGTGGAAGGAGTTGGGACACCAGGATGCAGTGGCCCGATCTTTCATGTCTGTGATGACCGTTACACCACAGATTGTCACGAAGGTAGTAAGGGAACATGCTAATGACTCGTTCTGTCAGGAGAAGATAGTTCGATTACTAGCAGAGGGAGCCGAGTCCTATACCATTATCTCAGACGGGGGATTACGCTTCAATGGGAGATTGGTGGTTCCGAAAGGGGAGGAATTGCGACACGAGGTGATGGCAGAGTCGCACGTCTCACGGTTCGCGGTACATCCCGGAGGGGACAAAATGTACCAAGACATGAGACGCCAGTATTGGTGGAGCGATATGAAGAGAGATATCGCTGTGTTTGTTTCTAAATGCGCCACTTGTCAGCTAGTAAAAGTGGATCATCAGAGACCGACATGACTTCTACAGCCGTTGGAGGTTCCGAGGTGGATGTGGGAGAGTATATCCATGGACTTTATCACGGGGTTGCCTACGTCGCAGAGGGGTCACGACTCCGTTTGGGTAATTGTGGACAGGTTGTCCAAAGTCGCTCACTTTTTTACCCGTAAGGACTGACTACACTACGGGACAGTATGTCCAGCTCTTCATTTCAAAGATTGTGAGACTTCACGGTGTGCCCCTAAATATCGTGTCTGACAGAGACAAGATATTTGTTTCGCGATTTTGGGAGAGTTTCCAGGAGGCCATGGGCACGGAATTGCGGTTGAGTACGACTTATCATCCGCAGACCGATGGGCAGACCGAGCGCACAAATCAGATGTTGGAGGACATGCTACGCATGTGCATTATTGACTTTGGAGGTGGATGGGAGCAATACCTTCCACTGGTAGAGTTTGCTTATAATAACTCCTACCAGTTCACTATTGGCATGGCTCCGTTTGAGGCATTGTACGGTAGGCCTTGTCGTTCCCCAGCATGTTGGTTGGAAGTGGGGGACAACAAACTACTTGGGCCGGAAGTGATTCAGGATACTTCGGCAAGGATTGAGTTGATTCAGAATCGCATTCGGGTAGCCCAAGACCGGCAGAAGAGTTATGCTGATGCGAAGAGATCTTTCAGGGAGTTCCAAGTGGGGGACAAGGTTTTGTTCAAAGTATCTCCTATGAAGGGGATTATGCATTTCGGGAAAAAGGGGAAGTTGGCACCGAGGTATGTGGGGCCGTTTCCTATTATTGAGCGGATTGGACCAGTTGCGTATAGACTCGGGTTACCAGAGCATTTACACCGAATTCACGATGTGTTTCATATTTCCTCGCTAAGGAAATATCTCAGAGACGATTTTGCTCATTCTCACATCGCTTTGGAGGAGATTGATCTACAGCCTGATAGCTCCTACGAGGAGGGGCCGATTGCTATTTTGGACCGAAGTGAGAGGAAGCTGCGGTCAAAGATAGTTCCGTTAGTGCATGTTCAGTGGCGACATCACAATGTCGAGGAGTCCACATGGGAACGCGAGGATGAGATGCGCGAACGTTATCCAGAGTTGTTTTTATCAGGTATTTTCTAGTTCCGAATTTCGGGATGAAATTCTGTTATTAGGGGGGAAGTATGTAATACCCCGTATTTTTGGCGATATTTATTTTTGGGATTAATTAATTAAATGAGAATTAATTGGGAATTAATCCGGATAAAATACTAGCGAGATGTGAGTTGGTATTTGACTATATTGAGTATATATGATGATATATGAATATTGAATTATGAAATTGTCGTGAGATTGATATACGGCAATTTGGACATTTTATTGGGACGCGTGTGATAGTCGCGTTAGGATATAATTATTTTAATTATAAAAGTGAAATTAAATTCTATTAACCGTATGGTCGTTTTGAGTGCGCCAACTCGTCCGGAAGGGACGAGATAGTCAGAAAACACTAGCTGAGAGTTTAGTTTGGGTCCCGGGGTATTTTTAGGCCATACCGGCAACATAAAGGGTAGTTTGGTAATTTTGTATTTTTGGGAATTAAAAGTGACGAAAATTAAGAGTTTTTATCTGATTGGGAATTGACCCACTAAACCCACTAACCAACCCTTAATGACCCAATAAGCTACGGGGGTTATTAGATTAGGTTTCCAAAACTTTTCCAAAGCAAACCCTAGCCACCATAGCCATTGAAGAAGAAAACTTGGAGAGAGAGAGAGAGAGATAGAAGGGAATTCTGCAGAAAGAGAGAGGAACTTCTTCTAATCGTCATCAAAATCATAGATTGAATCAAGGCAAGTGGTTTAATTTACATTTTTATGCAGTAAATGCTTCTTCCATGCTTAGACAATTCAGTAATCAAAATTAATTGAGAGATAAATAAAAACCCATAAAATTGGAGTTGTTAGTTTAATTTTGGAGATAGGTTTGCATGTAGAAATGTTATTGGATGATCGAATTAAGAGAATTACTAATTTATGTGATACAAAAACGGATCTATTTCTGGGAATGGAAGATTTAAAATTCTAGGGTTTATGTTCTTGAGAATTTGGGGAAAAGTGTAGAGATTTGATAAATTGATGATGATTAGGATGAATTGATTCTTTAAAATACGTTAGTATATAACCTTGATATGTTTAGGGACGATTAGAGACCTTAAAACATTGTTGGGATGAATTTTGATTGAGATTTGAGGTGTATAAATTGGTGAAAAACGAAACTCAAAAATCTGGGCTCGATTCTGGTGGCTCGTTAGAAGACCTGCCCAGGTCGTTCGAACGACCTCGTTCGAACGAGCTTCTAACGAGTTGACCATTGACTTCTAACGAGGGTGGAGTTCGTTCGATGAAATCGTTCGAACGAGATCTCGTTAGAAAGCCCACTTCGTTCGAACGAGATCTCGTTAGAAGACTCAGTTTGTTCGAACGAAGTCTCGTTCGAACAGCCTCGTTCGAACGAGACTTCAAACGAGTTGACAGTTTAGGCCTTTTAGCCTGTTTTGATCCCGATTGCCCCGTAACCTTATGTATAGGTAGAGATAGCCTTTCCTTGATGAGTAATTGATATATTTGGGATGTTTGGGATATAATGAGGAGTCAAACCTAGAAGTGTAGTTTGAACCTAAAGGAAAATATGAATAGGACGTGAGTGTCTATTACGATGCGAGAACTATTGACGGCCTAGCTTATTATATTAATTGGTAATATATAAATGGTGTAGTATTATATGTCAGTACGAGAAGAGATATGTACCAATATATTACAGTGATTACTAAGACGTGTGCATACTTAGTATATGTATTGATTTTATGTGTATGACATACCTACCATACTTGCTATCACGGGAGGTTTGCGTTCGCTTAGGGCCCTCTAATCCTTGTGTTGCCCGGATTTAGACTGGTTACCTCGATGAACATAGGTCAGAGAAGGACTTATTGGGATGTTAATAAGTTTGCTGATCGTGGGAGCGCAGGTATGTGCGTGACCCATGTGATGTGACTGTGTTCGCCTCCATTATTTGTGATGTTGTTATCTGTGAACTATTCCTGAGAGATTCGGAATATGTGTTCCTTATGTACGTGATGTACTGGGATGGATAGCAGAGTATGTGTGCACCGCAGCTAGTCTCAGGGTGCTTGTATTGTATATTTATGATGTGACTAATATACACTAAATTAATGGGAACCTTCATGTTAATATTGTGAATATAATTATGGTATTGTTTTGAGAAAAACATAACGGGTTAACTGATAGTGAAATATATTACATATTGAGAATCTGAGTTAAGTAAAGCCCTCTGTTTATTTGGTAACGTTAGAATGTAATATGGGAATCGGGTAGTAAGAAGTAGAACTTATTACGTTTTGGGTAGATATATGTGTCATTTAGATGGGTAATGTACGTTAGGAGTGCACATGTAGTCGAGAGGTGAGAATTTCATGTGAGTGCACGTCCTAACATGTATTTTGCATTTAATGTTTTAAATGTTTTTAAAGCACTTGCAGGTTTTAAAAATATCTCCACATTCGGGCTCTGACCCGTTTGCTTTCAAATCTATTTTTGTGTAAAACCATTTTAGGTGCCCAGCCACAAGGACACCATGCATAGGATTCTCACTCAGGTGACGAGTTGTAGCTGTTTGTGGAAGTTACACGGATTTGTTTTTAGACGCTTCTATCATTTGGATTCCATGTTCAGTATTCCTCAGTTGTAGGGCATGTTGCTCAAATTCTATTAGAGACATTTCCATTTCAGTTTTTCAGACTTTGGCATGTATTAATTCAGTATTCAGTATTTCGTTACTTATTTCAGTTGTGGGATTTGTTGTGAGGAGTTTTCCTCCGGATTTATTTATATCATGTGATGGTTATTCTAGTATTTCGTTATGGTGAATGGTGATATTATTCTTGCTTTAAATCCTTTACTTCATGTTAATCAGACTTTAATTAAAATTTGACAACTTACTTTTTAAATACTAGGTGGTTAGTAATAATAAAATGTTTTCGACAGTGATGCTATTAACTGAGCCAACTTGGCATTTTGATTTAATTTAATAAAGGAGTAGCTACCCAGTATTTAATTAGTCGGGGTGTCACAAAGATTTTGCGGAAAATAGGAATACGTGATAGATTAGCGTAACCTGCTCTGATACCAATTTGAGAGAGTATGCGTGTGCGTTCAAATGAGGAAATTATATATTAAACACCTTTTAACCCAAACAAACCCTAAACATGCAACAATATGTGATTGAATAAGATAATGAACTAAGCAAGAACATTCAAACACATGCTTGTTAGGAAAAATCCCCCAAAGGGGCAAAACCATTTATTTTCATTATAATATTGTAACTATACAATTTGGATTACAATGAAAATACAAGTGACTAAGAATTACCCTCAGGTGTCGGATTCTATAATCGGCGCCTGGAAATATCCCTTTCCAGGAGGGCTGCAATGAAGAAGAAGAACGGTCTTCTCCACAAGGGTTGAACAACAACTGGTTGTGTTCTAGGGTTACAAACAGATTCACAAATGTATGAGAGGTTGTGTGAATCAACAAAAACTGGAGTCTTGGGACTCAACAGGTGAAGACTTAGAGTTTTTGTACTCTGAAAATAGTGTATCGAAGTCTTGAAAAACCACTTCTCGTAGTGAGTTTATAAAGGATATGTTTAGCCTAGAAAATATGACCACGATCTGTTGAAGTTTATCCCAGGAGGACCGGTCCGGGTCTGAGGCGGATCGATCCGGGTAGGCAGATCGGTTCTTTTTATTTCTGGCTTCTTCGGTTCGCTTGCGGTCCGGGGTGTACTGACTTTTCAGCAGGCAGACCGGTCCGGGTCTGAGGCGGACCGGTTCGCAGGCGGATGGGTTCTTTTTCCAGGGCGGACCGATCCAGCCTGTCAGACTTTGATTCCTCTTCTTCTTTTGATATTCGGATCCGTTGATGACTGTATGAATCTTTGAATTTCTTAAACGGTGTAACGACGTACGACATAACAAATTTATAATGGACAAAAATGTCCTTACAAATAATACTGCAAAATATTAGAAATGCCTAGGGCCAACTAACTCAATGGTCATTTAGTCAAGAACAATTAAAGAATCCCAAACAATAATTCAAATAATAATGTAAAATATTCAATAGATAAGAAACATATTAACGTAATTAGATTAGGACAATCAATAATAAGGTGACATCATTTTTAAATTTGAACAATAAATAATAAAGCGCAATAAATTAATAATATGTTAGCACAATAAATTACAAAAATTAAATAAGTGCATGTGTTTGAAATAATTTTTAAGGTTTCAAATTAATTTCATTTGTAGAAATATTTCTAGGGTTGTTTTAGGGGTTTTCATTCTGGGGCGCGTATGTCGTGTGTGTGTGTGTGTGTGTGTGCGGTTTGTTTGTGATGTGGTGTGTGTTTATGTGTGTGTTTGTGTTTGCGTGTGTGTGTGTGGGGGGGGGGGGTGAAGGAGAGATGTACCGGAATGAAGAGAGGGAGAGGTCACTGAAATGAAGAGAATTCGTTGGAATGAGGGTCTCCGCTGTTGTTGCCAAAGTTCAAAAGAGAGAGATCTGTTAGGATAAACAAAAAATGAGGGACTACGAACTGATCTAATTAAAAACATGTCCCGATCGTGTCAAGTACTTTGACCATGACAATATATAAACTTTTCACGGTCAAATTCCGTAACACAACCATGACAACCGACAATGACTGTGACAACATATGCATATTTTGTTATCACAGTTTTTTACCGTGATAATGTTTGTTGGGCATAGAGTGACCAAAATTCAATTTTGGTATAGTGTTTGGGATTATGCCCTTACAATAATCCATAATGAAATGATCATAATAAAAATACAACCTAAGATAGAACCAACGACTAATATCTCTGAAATGGAAGCAACGACAAGACTATCTCATGACAATCCTTCTATCCTTGTCTAGGCACACCTAGGTGAATTCATAATGAGTGTTCCCATAATTACTCCCATGAATAATGCATCTCACTCCTCACCTAAAAGCAGTATTACTCGAATACCCACCCATAATACAAAATGGATACATAATAAATGCAAATAGTAGTATAAAGATGCATCTAGCAAGGTAATGTACTGAAAGAAAGTTAAATACTCTCAAGTAATTGTTTCTCAATTTGCCTCCGATATACTACCCACAAAGAGATAACATCTAATATCATTCATACTAGACTTAGGAATTCTTTCATTTATTTCAATTAATTTCACATATGTCACTATATATGCGACACTAAGGCATCTAGATATAGTGTCTCATTCGTGGTCTATCAGTGAGTCCGTAGGAGTCTCTTATCCAAAACGGACAAAATAAATACAAGCAAGTGGGACGGTACCTACACAGTTTCATCATTGCATGACCCATACTAAGCGGTGTCACATGGATCCAGCGTCAACATTTAACTCCTATAAATGGCGCTGCCACATAGTACCTAAAATATGACCCAGCACTATGCCTAGCCCACATATGCCGACGTGTGCTCCGATCCCGAACGTGCATACCCCAACCGATAGGACAGTCCACGAACATTAGTGTGACCACACAAAAAATATAATTACATATTATCACATGCAAAGGGAATTATCCTAATAATTACACCATAGCTGCCTAAAAATAATATTCCAAACTTATTCTTATTTAATAATTTATCAACATGTGAATTATTAAATAGTCCCTTCTTATAGGATATTTTAACCATCTAGTTAATTTAGTCATTCTCCGATAAATAGTCATACGTTTCCATTTTTAATATATTCCATGAATGCCCAAATACGGTTCTACCAACTCGTATGAACTTCCAAAAATCACCCAGACCCAATGACAAACCCCACGCTCAAGCCCCCAGGTGTGAATCCAGAATCCATTGTCCCAATTTTTCTTCTATACGGAGACCTGATTTTCTAGGTTCCTACCAGTGTATGTTCCACGCAATGGATCTCTAATAATTAGTTCACCAACTCAGGGTAATTAATCCTGTATTTTAACAATGAATTCATATTCTAAAGTTCCAGAATTTGAGTGACCGATCTAAGGTCATATCAATTCACAATTTGCATAACAATAAATATCCTAAATTTCTAGTACATACTTTAACTATTATAATCATGATTTCAGTCCTTATAATATGTGTAAAAGTCTCCTACCTATGAATCAACACAACCATTTCAATAGGAGCCCTAAGCATGCTTTTTATTCATTAAATCCATATAATCGAACCATCCTAAATTTTGGATTCCCTAATTACTCATAAATGTCACTTATATCATATGTATATTCAATTTTCATCATCAAGTCACCAGGATACCTAAATCCGGAATTTTTACATGGATCACATTACACAATGAATAAAGAAGTAATTTGAACCAATAAAAATTAAGCAAGAAAATTCTTGCCTTTCATTTTGAGTGTCTTCTTGGTTTATTCTTGGATTCTTGCTTGGATCTTTCTCTCTCAATTCTCCTACTAGGTTTCTTTCCTCTTTCTCCCAAAGTGTGCTCTTAAGGTTCTTGGTTGTAAAGTGGTAGGGAGTTATAACTCATAATAAAGGTAATTAACGTACTAATCCCGAGTTGGGCTTGAGGCCACAACTTTAGACCATTAAATAATCCCAAATACCTTATTCATTTAGCCCAATAACTTCCCAACTCTCATATATATATATATATATATATATATATATATATATATATATATATATATATATATATATATATATATATATATATATATATATATCCCGAAACCATTTTAAGGGTCTAAAACATCTAAAAAAGTTCATAAAACCTCCCGAAATGCATCCCACGCGGGTGAACTCATCACGCCCAATTAAGTCATGTAATTATCTAATCATAAATAAACATTTATTTTCAATTTAAATCCTACCAGTTTAAATTTAAATCCATCCAATTTAATTTATTCCCAAAGTTTATTCAAAATTATTAAATTAATTTACGTCACAACATTTTAGTCCGAACACACAGGGAATTACAGGATGGGTAATACCATATGGTTTTGGAAAGATGGATAGGTTAATAATGGATTTCTTTAATATCACTATCCTGGATTATTCAGGTTGATCAGGGACAAATATGGATTAGTTGTTGATCACATGGAGGTCAATGAGGATCAAGTGAGGTGGAATCTGTCACACCCAGCTAAATTCTGGCATCGGCCGCCACCAAAACTAAACCGGGTGTGAGTAAACTAAATATCACTCTTAGCATGCGACAGATATGAGCCATAAAATTTTTAATCCACAAGATAAATAATTTTAATCAATCCAAAATATTAATAACATCCAACTGATAAAACACCAAAGTGCGATTTAAAAATCCATCACATGCGATCTCCGAATATCTCAATAATTAAATAATTAAATCTAACTGAAATCTCAAGACAACTTTGGAACCCAAAGGCCCAATAAAACTTAAATGTAGTCTCATAAAAAATATGACGGAATGGAAAGAGAAATATAACTACTAAAACAATAAAATAGCTCCAGCTGCACCTCCACAAGATCTCCAATGAATCCTATGCAGCTACTCCCAAATAAATCCTGAAAAATATTAGTCAACGCATGTGTCAGAGCCAAAGTTTCGAGCACGAATACCAGCTACTCCTTTCAATTAGGGTCCTTGAACCCTGACAATAGTGCTATATATATCGACCATAACAATAAAATCTTTTAATTACGAAGATTATTAATCACCAAAGAAATATAAAATACTAACTGCCCGTAAGGTTTCTTTAAAATATACCACACCAATATTATTTTAATTAACCCACATTCCCAACAATGTTAAATTTAATTAATTTAACCACGAAGACGATTTACCAAAATACGCTTCCCCTTATCAAGCCGCCGTCTGACCCGTTTTAAACTGTCGGCCCTCGCGATATGACAGGGTTCCACACACACACACACACACACATCCCCTTATCAAGGCCGCCATCTGATCCGTTTTTATCCCGCGATCCTCGTGATATGACAAGGTTTCACACACGATATGACATAAATCATCCCCTAAACTGTTGAAACTATCTGCCCCGACACATTATGTCGTCAATAAATTTTAATACCCGTTTTAGTCCTGCGGTATTAATTTCCAAAATTTCTTACATTCATTATTCAAATTAATTTTCCCCACACTTAAAAGAAATGTGAAAAATCCTCAAAATACCCTTTAGTCCCAACTAAGGGTCTCCAAACATAAAATCGTCCTATCCTAAGTAAAGGATAATTATAAAAATTTCACTCCACCTAGACATCAATCCTAGCCTATCGTAGCAATGGTACAATATAGAAAATAAGCCCCCACGACAAATTATATAACCCGCAGAGACTCACGCTAACTAGTCCCATACCTAATTAGCATAAATCTAAACTAAGACCCACTTACTAGTCCCATACCTAACAAGTGTACTATAACAAAGGGGTAAAAACCAATTACCTACAATACCCAACGTCCCCGAGATATAAAAAACTATAATACTTCCATAAAGTGGCACAATTAACAATTTATAACAACATTCGCAACAACATTAAATTTCCAAATTGAATAATCTTAATTAAGTGATTGAAATCAATGACACATAAATATTTGATTTTCACAATAACAACTACATGCAAGTCCTATCATGATTATTATTTTCCAACACAAGCAATCAAATTAAACTAGGGTTTTCTCATGAAATATCAAAATTTACTTTCTAAGGCTCCTCTACATGTACATGCCCATAATACAACCGGCGACCCAAATTACTACCCGAAGAACAACAAAGTTATAAGTATTAGGTAACATTAATATTTCATGCAAAACAGTCCCGAAATTTATCTCTTTAATAATTATATTCATAACTTATTTTAGAAAACATGAGTTTAATGGAGGCTACAATCAAGACACGTAACACTAAGGCAAAAGAATATGGTAAACATGCCTGAGTGAAGATTGATTTGAGAATCTGAATAGAAATTTGGATTCCTCTCAAAAAATGAGAAAAGAGACATTCTTGGACAATCTTGATTAAACCCTAAATTAAACCTTTAAATCTTGTGACAAAATTTGATCTTGTTGAAGGTTGTTGATTATGGTGGAGATAAGGATCTTTTGGAAGAGTTTTCTGATGAAAAAGTTTGGAAAAAGTGTTTATGAGAAGTCCCCCTATGGATTATAAGTCTTATATGACAATTAAGAGTCCTAATCCCAATCCAACTTTAAAATCTGACTGAATCGCGCAAAAACTGGGCATGGTCGATCGATCGACTAAAAGGGTCGATCTATCGACCCTACAGAAAATCTGACAGTTCCCCTATGAAAATTACATAAGGCAAATATTAAAAACTCCATTAAAAATTTGTTTTTAAATCCGATTTCAATTTCACTTGCAATTCTATTCTTCTAAAATCATAACTAACATATTTTACTATTAAAAATAATAAAATCCAAAAATTTATTTTTCTCAAAAATTCCAATTAATTAATTAAATTAATTATTAAAAACAAAGGGTGTTATAGAATCCTCATCTTAGAAGATGTTTTTGGGATTGGGAACTCGAGGAGGTTGATTTTTTTTTACTATTTGCGTTCAACCCATTACTCGTTGACCGTGGAGGATGGCCTGAGATGGAAGACTGATGGGAAAGGAGTTTTCAAGTTGAAAAACTACTATTACAATTTGAGGGATAGGGGGTGTCAAAGAGCTTCTTTTACTTGGAAACAAATATGGAAGGTTAAAGCGACTTCAAAAGTGATATTTTTTTTGGACCGCAATTAGGCAGGCAATATTAATGTCTGAGGGTTTGAAGAAGAGAAGATTCATTTTATCTTGCTCACACCAATCTCACCTTTTCTTCCCATCGAATATTGGTGTGAGAGATGATTTTTTTAATGAAATGATCTCATTGAATGTTGAAACAAACAGAATTTCACAATAACAAAGCCGATTGTGAATAACATATGATATTTGTTGGAATTGTTTTTTGTTTGATAGTTTTTTATTCGTTGGAATTTTTTTGGTCTCGATTGGATTTTTCCCAATAAGAATGCCCAATATGAATAGAAGAATTTCTCGTTATGAACAAGTTTTTTTCCTGTTCTGTTAATTCGTCGCATGTATTACCTGTTATGTGCGCGAGAAACAATTTCAGGATGGTTACACAATTGCAAAGTTCAAGGAGTAACAAAAGGAGTTAACCAGGATGCTTTATTGTGAAGTGACTCGTATTAAAGAGGAACTAGGCGTGTTATGTATAACATTTTAGAGGATATGATTAGAGAGACAAATTATTGGCATGACACTTTTACAATTTTATTTAAAGAGGATGGTTGTGATATTAAGCGTAGTTATCAGTTATTTGAGTTTAGAGGCATCTTGTGCACACATTCGATAGTTGTCTTATTTAATCGAAAGGTTCAAATCGTACCTAAAAAGTACATTATACGATGATGGAGTAATGATGTTAAGAAGTGTCACAAAAAGGTCAAAAATCATATATTCTAATTAGGCATTACACCATGTAATTGGACATCATGCGAAGGTCGAAATCTTAGGGTAGCTTTTGGGGTTATTTTTTGGATGGCAAAATTTATAGTCTAGTTGGATTTTTTTATGCTTTTGGGACTGTTGTTTGGATGATAACCTTTTTAGTCATTTTTAATTTTTCTTGGTGCTTTAGGGGCTGTTTTTTGGATGGCAAACTTTGTAGTCCTGTTGGAATTTTTTGGTGGTTTGAGGACTATTTTTGTAATTTCTAAATGTAAAAAAATGCTGAAGCTTCTGTTAAGAACTCAATATTTAGTTGGATTTCTAAGCAGTTCCTAATATTTATTCTCATTTTGTTGGAAGTTTAGATATTCTGATATTGTGTAATCCCATACCTTTATGTATATAAATCATGTCAAATTGAATGTTCGTGTGTTGGGTAAAACATGATAAACGGGGTTATCTCTTTCCTACGTGCACACATTCCCTCAAGAGGGTCCTAAATAGAAGTCAAAATGAGGGTATTATATAGTCTTTCTTATATATACATATCTCTGTGTGTGTGTGTGTGTGTGTGTGTTGTTCTCGAAATGTGAGAAAATATTTTGGCACTTATAACTAAACCTGCTCAACTCAACTCCTTATCTCTAACCCTAATAGCTCATTCTCCAACATTAGCCTTCTTTCCTTCCTCTTTTCCTCCTCCATGAAAGAGAGGGGGATGACTACCTTCTTTCTCCTTCTCTTTAATAAATTAATTTTGGTATATGTAGAATGTTTTCTCCTTAATGAGAGTTTTATGTCTCTCTTTTATGAGAGTTCTATACCTCCTTTTGATAAGGCTATTTTCTTCCTTTGTGTACTTTATGCTCTTACTGGAGGATTCGTGTTGTGTCTCTTCGTCTTCGCCGGAGCTACTCCCAAAGTTATTATTTCTGGTGTCACCCTGATCAGTTTGAGCCGAGATCCAGTGCCATTTTTCAGATCAAAGAGTGATTGTCTTTTCTATTTTAGTTTGCGTTCCTCCTATCATGGCGCCGAGCTTACATAGAACTTATTTAGGATGACCCTATTTTTTATGAAGGTCATTATACTGTTTGGTCATTTTCTCTCAATTGTATGGTGTATATTTTCTATACCCCATTTTATGGGTAGTTGGAGAGTCCGTCTTACCACATTATTGACCGCTGTAGTACTTTAGTGTTGAGAAGACTTTGTTTTTTGTGAAGTGTTACTTTTATTGTCCCTCTTTTTAAAGACTTTTGTGTTATATTTTTATCTGAAATCACTACACAAAAAATAGGAATCTGGCACGCTTTAAAACTGTGCCAGATCAAATCTGGCACGATTTTGAACTGTGCCAGAATCACGTGTTCCAAAATGGCCATTTTTTTCTGGCACGGTTTAAAAGTGTGCCAGATTTGACCAAACAGGCACACTTCTGGCACACTTTTAAACCGTGTCAGAATTTGATATTTCTGGCACAGTTTTGGCACAACTTTGAACTGTGCCAGATTGAGCACATTTTCATCAAAATTTGGCATAGTTCAAAACCATGCCAAATTTGATACACTTTTGGCACGATTTTGAACTGTGCCAAATTTTTTGATGAAAGAAAAAAAAATTAATTATTTGAAAACAAGAAAATTCACAAATTGCAAATATTGCACATTGTTGATAAACTAATGTACATACAAACTTCAAAATATTAAAAGTCTTTAGTAGTTCACGGACCCAAAAAAAATTGGGCAGATTTTCCTCTATTTTCTAGACATTCTAAAACAATATAAAGCCTGCACGACCACAAAATATAACAATAAACTTACAAAAGCCCGTACGACCATAAAAGTTAACAATAAAACTACAAAAGCCCGCACGGCCATAACACAAAAAAATAGAATCATGAATATTAAGGACATTAAATAAATAAACCTCTAGTTGTAAACCATTGACTTCTCCATGTGTTCAACGTGAATAAATGCTAATGATAAAATGTTATCCTGCAAAAAAAAATAGGATACAAAAAAGAGGCGATATTAGTAACCAAGTAATTTATAAAAAAAGCTTACTCAAGCTAAAATATTACATATAGGAGTTGCAATTATTATTATTATTATTATTATTATTATTATTATTATTATTATTATTATTATTATTATTATTATTATATTCTAAAATTGAAAATCTTATGCAAGTTATGACTACCAGATCAGTTCTTACGAGTTACATTGGTCCCGTGAGAGGTGTTCGTGCCTTTTACGGGGCCGTTTGGGTTTTCACCCTTTAACTGCTTGTTTTTAAGCCTAATTTAAATATTTTAAAATTATCATCAAATTCTCAAACCAGGAGACCCGCGATTACGTGATTAGTTCCTACGAGTTACATTGGTTCCGTGTGAGGTGTTCGTGCCTCTTACGGGGCCGTTTGGCAGCTGGTTTGAGTTTTCGCCCTTAAACGGCTTATTTTTAAGCCTAATCTAGATATTTCCAAACTATCATCATATTCTCACACCAAGAGATCCGCGACTATGCGATCAGTTCCTACAAGTTATATTGGTCCCGTGCGAGGTGTTTGTGCCTCTTACGGGACCGTTTGGGGGTTGGTTTGAGTTTTCACCCTTTAATTGCTTATTTTTAAGCCTAATTTAGATTTTTTCAAATTATCATCATATTCTCAAACTGGGAGACCCGCGATTACGCGATCAGTTCCTACAAGTTACATTGGTCCCGTGCGAGGTGTTCGTGCCTCTTATGGGGTCGTTTTGCGACTGGTTTGGGTTTTCATCATCAAACGGCTTATTTTTAATCCTAATCTAGATATTTCAAAATTATCATCATATTATCAAATCAGGAGACCCGCGACTACGTGACCAGTTCCTATAAGTTACATTGGTCCCATGCGAGGTGTTCGTGCCTCTTACGGGGACATTTGATGTCTAGTTTGGGTTTTCACCCTTAAACGGCTTGTTTTTAAGCCTAATCTAGATTTTCCAAATTATCATCATATTCTTAAACAGAGAGACCCGCGATTACGTGGTCAGTTCCTATAAGTTACATTGATCCTGTGCGAGGTGTTTGTGCCTCTTACGGGGTCTTCTGACGGCTGGTTTGGATTTTCACCCTTAAACGACTTGTTTTTAAGCCTAATCTAAATATTTCTAAATTATCATCATATTCTCAAATTGAGAGACCCACAACTATGCGATCAATTTCTAAAAGTTACATTAGTCCCGTGCGAGGTGTCCGCGCCTCTTACGGATCCGTTTGTCGGCTGGTTTGGGTTTTCACCCTTTAACTGCTTCTTTTTAAGCCTAATTTAGATATTTTCAAATTATTGTCATATTCTCATACCAAGAGATCCACGATTATGCAGCTAGTTCCTACAAGTTACACTGGTCCCGTACAAGGTGTTCGTGCCTCTTACGGGGCCATTTGGTGACTGTTTTAGGTTTTCACCCTCAAACGACTTGTTTTTAAGCCTAATCTAGATATTTCCAAATTATCGTCATATTCTCAAACCGGGAGACTCGCAACTACACGGTCAGTTCCTACAATTTACATTGGTCCCATGCGAGGTGTCCGTGCCTCTTTCGGGGCCGTTTGGTGACTGGTTTGGGTTTTCACCCTTAAACGACTTGTTTTTTAGCCTAATCTAAATATTTCTAAATTATCATCATATTCTCAAACCAGGAGACCCGCGACTATATGGTTAGTTCCTATAAGTTACATTGGTCTCGTGCGAGGTATTTGTGCCTCTTACGGGGCCGTTTGACAACTAGTTTGGGTTTTCACCCTTTAACGGCCTATTTTTAAGCCTAATTGAGATATTTTAAAATTATCATCATATTCTTAAAACGAGAGACCCGCGACTACGCGGTTAATTCCTATAAGTTACATTGGTCCAGTGTGAGGTGTTCGTGCCTCTTACGGGACCGTTTGGCGGCTGGTTTGGGTTTTCACCCTCAAACGGCTTGTTTTTAAGCCTAATATAGATATTTCCAAATTATCGTCATATTCTCAAATCGGGAGACCTGCGACTACATGCAATTTTTCCCTCAAGTTCATGGTCAAGCTTTCTCATCTAGGAAATAATGACGTGCACAACGAATTTTGGACAATTTAATCAACTTGATAAAGAGAGAATTTATTATAATTTGTAATATTATGCTGGTGTAATAATATAGGTATATACATATACCAAAGGAAATTGGTCCCCACTACCCACCCTATTCAAGCACAACTCACCAAAGACGATCAAAATCAAATTGCTCAAGTACCTCAACACGTACAATCTCACTAAAGGCCTCGAAGACAAGGAGTGTCGCTCACTGACAAGGGGAAGCACACAAAGACAAGGAGAATCTCACACTCTATTCAAAATTATAACTATCAACGATCGGCCTATAAAAACTAGCCTCACAACCCCCTTCGACAACCATCAACACCTACCCCATCATAGACTTTTAATACCCAATGCACAACCCCAAAAAATATCACCATTAACCTTAAATAAGACATGACCCCACCGCAAAGACACCATTAGCCCCTGACAACCAGCACTTGAGCCCCTACTTGATAAGCAAGATGACACTTACATATATGCGCCTCACACCCACAATACATACATGCTAATGTAGCTACAGTACCTTTCAATATTAGTGGGCCATATCACGCCATAACCTAGATAAATGCCCCCCACCCACCCCTCTTCAGGAGTCGAGTTTACGAACTCTCACCAATCTAGCATTCCTTAACCGCTACACTGAAATCCTTCAATAAAGAACTCCCTAAAACATTCTCTGACCGTCTTTACTCCAATGGACTTGCACAGTTAGCCATAACTCTTGTTACCTCATCCCCGACCATGTCTCGGTGCTTGGACGTCCTTCCTTTACTTACTCTCTAATGTGGTTCCTACTCCTTCACTACCCTCCTACAATGAAAATAAAACTCTCATTAAGATGAACCCCTAAGTGTATTTGATACGAGTGAGACGATTCAGAGCAAGCTAATGAGTTTGAGTTCATGAGGTTTAGAAGCTAAATTGCACAAGCATTAATTTCTAAAATCCAATAAATGAGTTTAACACAAGGTTCATACATGAAATCTTATAATATTGCAAAAATATTCCTTTAAGGATTAAAAGACATTTTTGTTCATAAAATATCTCAACAAGATGAATGTCATTTCAAACATTGTATTTAAAAAATGTTTAACACTAAGTTTTCTAAAAATAAGATAATTTTCTCTAAATTTTAGAACCATTTTAGACAAATCATGAGAAATAACTTTTTTGCTACACACGTGCATTTTATTGTTAAACTCTTCATATAATACCAGAGACTAAGAAAATAGAGTTCTTAAACTTAAATAGTATAGTTTACTACCTCAAAGGAAGATTAAAAAATGGTGGATTAAATATAGAAGAAAATGGAAACCTCCCACCTGCTAAGGTGGCCTTAAAGAGGTTACCTAGCTCCACTAAGATTGATTCATGAAGTCTCCAAGTAAAACCCCCTTTCATACTACAATGTTTCTTCTTTCTTCCTTCTGCAAAAATCCCCAACAACATCTCCATAAATTATAACTTTGCATAATAATGGCTTAGATAGGTTTTATAGTCTTTGATGTGGTAGAATATAACGTAAATATTTTGGTTAAGGTGGGGGGTGGTTCTAGGGGGGGTGGATAATGGTGGAGTACCATAAAATCTATAAGGGTTAGAGAAAGATATATATATATATATATATATATATATATACAGAGAGAGAGAGAGAGAGAGAGAGAATGTGATGGAGAATGCCTTAAAAACCATATTAAATACCCCCTAACCCCTAAGGGGAAAATCTCCTAAAAGCCTAAAGCCCCAACCTCGTTTTGATATTCTGTGATGGAAGCTTGACACCTTATTTACTCCAATGGTTAGGAAATCTACAGCATTTTCTGAATCTACAAGAATTGATTTTTTCAGTCTCGTTCAATAGAGATTGGATCTTCTACGAACGATAACTACTATCTCATTCGAACAGGGTTCGAACGAAATTCTAATAAAAGTGGAAATTCTTGGAAGAATTTTATCGTTGGATGGTCATTGAAAGGCTAGTTCAAATGAGAGAGGAATCTCATTCGAATGACCTGGCCACATTCTAATGAGATAAGGATCTGGTTCAAACGAAAAACACTCTCATTCGAATGACCACAATTTTTTTCCTAATTGTTTTTAGGCCATTTAAATCATAATAAATTATACCAAGGCCACCGTATTTCCTAAATTTGACCCATAATCCATCTTAAGAAGTCTAAAGCCTAATTGGGTCACATAACATCGCTAATTCACACGGGTACGGTTAATACCTCGGGGGCAGGCATTACAGGATTTGATTCGCATGCTTTTATTTTTTTTCTTGTTTTTGTTTTATTAGGACAAATGTGCAGTAGTAGCCGAGACCATAGGGATAGATTCACTCTTGTCGTGAAGTATTCGAGGATACTGCTTGTTTGTATATACACATTATTATATTTTATCTAGATATGATCAATCATTCTGATTTCAGATTTGGGAATGTTGCCCGTGGACTGATAGGTTTATATTACTTTAAGTCATGTATATTTCATTATTCAGTTTACTTTTTCAGTTACTTAGTGGATGTTATTATTTGTTGATCGAGGGTTTATTCGGTTGACACTTATTATTTATTTATGAATGGTGATTATATCATTCATTGTGATTGTCTGGTTCGTTCGTATTTTTTATATTATATTTTTATTGCAACAGTGATGATGAGCATGAACCATATTGAGATTTCTATTTTATTTTAGCATAGGATTGACAACCGGATATTAAAATAGGTTGGTTTTCACAATAACATAGTAAAACATCCGTACAATATTTACTCAAATGAAATGGGAAGACAATTATTATTTTAATACAATAACTACATTTTATAGAGGGAAAATGAAGAAAATGATACTAGATAAACTCAACAGTGTAAAAAAACTTTTTGCAAAAAAAACTCAATTTATATCAATCAAAATTTCAATTAAGAAGTGAATACGAAAAATATACCAACTTTTTGAATATCGTAATACGATCCCTAACTATTTCAGACGTGTGGTTTCTCAAAACGAGTACAAAACAAAAAAAATGTCAAAAATAAGAGTACAAAAGTTGTCAAAAAATCAATCCAGATTTAACTAGTTTGCGACTCTATGAATAATACCTCCATATTTAAAAAATAAATAAAAATTCCTCATGTCTATGCCCCATAGGAAAAAAACACCTCTTTGTCTATACATAATTTCTCTCTCTATTCAAAGTGTTGAGATATGGAAAATGACGACAAAAAAAGTACGTGAGTTGTACTCGGAAACCACACGGTAAAGACATAAAAGATCATATATTTGCATGTCATTGTCGTTGAATCTCTCTATTTGAAACTTGTGGTGCTTCATTCTACACCAACGCAGAATTTAAACTACACGCGTGCAAGTGAGCCCAATAGCCTCTGCCACTGTCCCGAGAGGAGGAGGGAAATTAGCGTCCCCCAAGGGGGTTAATTTATTAATTTATAAATGTGGTATAAGGGTTTTAGTTCTTCGACTCAAATTGTTGAACTCCCACTGAAGTGGTGCAGAAAGAATATTCTTGAGTTTGGGAGAATATGGTTGCAAGGTACGTTCATTCTCCATAACTAGATGGTTTCATATTACCGTTATGCATCTGTGTTTGTCTGTATAATATGTGTATTTAAAGTAAGGACTCTGGTTTTCAAGAACGCATGAGATATTTTCTCTTTTTAATCTACTTTAATTTCAAATTTTAGAATTGAAAGAACATATATTTTTTGTTGTTGTATAAATTAGTATCAAGAATGTATAAGAAATGTAAATGTCTTCTGTTATTGGTTCAATAAATGTCTTCTATTATTGGTTCAATACTTTAAACATCACTTTTTGTTTCTTAAATTCATACAAGTTTTTGCTATTGTATCTTTAATCCAACATCTTTTATTTGTTTTTGAATTTCCATTATTTTTACGAATTTTGTATTCTTTCATATCAATTCATTTTACAATTTGGAATATCACGTCATTATCATACCATCTCTCTCTCCCCCGGTCTTTTACTCCATAAATTTTATTGATTTCTTTAGGTAAAGAACATAATAGAACAACCTTGAGTGAAATTTATATTGACCTACACTAAAAGCATGCACAAAATAATGTCGTGTTCAAGAAATCAATTAATGGATGCGAAATAGGTTATCGAAATCTAGTGTCAGCGTTTAACTAATCCTAACTTTATCTTCACTTAATGGCGAAAAGATTATTTTCATATATGGAGTTAAAAAAATATTCTTGTTTTTAATGAAGTTAAAATGCTTTACATATTTTCACTTCAAGTTTATTTTTACCTTTTGGATTTTTTTAATTTTTTTTCAAAGGAATTAAATTTTTTTACAAATTTTAGACACAGAAGTCTATTTTATTTTTTGTGATTTTTTCACAAGAAAAAATTATACGTATCTCCAATTTTGAACTTAGATGGACCTAATTTTTATGTGACAAAAAAAATTCTCTTCCAAGTGTTAACTATTTATAACACCGACTTTAGTGCTGGTGAAGGAGTTTTGATTTTGACAGTAGGATGTTTAGAGAAAGAAGTTAGGTAGAGGGAAGAGTAGGAATGGGGTTTGCTTGGTTTTCTTTTGTCTTTAAATACTAGTTAATGCACACATGAGTTGCATGTGAAACTAAATGGCGAGAAGGCAATAAGTTGTTTTAGAGTTATATTACGAACATCAAAACCATAGTTTTACAATCTTCTAAAACTATTACGTTGTTATAGAGTTATATTACAAACATCAAAACAATAGTTTTACAATCTTCTAAAACGTTAGTTTTACAATCTTCTAACATTGATAGGATACTTATTTCTCATAGCTCAATTTCCATAACGTGTGTTACTATTTTAAATAAATTAAGTTATATACACGGTAAGCATTAACAAAAAAAGGTACAAACAATATAAAAACTCTTGAAACTAGTGTTTCAAAAGTCATGAATTCATGACAAATTACGTCTTTAATCCACATAGACAATTATATATCATGTTAATATTTTATAACTTTTCAGCTCTTTATGGGTCTTCCATTATCAACCAAACATAATTATTATAGGTATGAAAAGTTAATGATGAACTTAAGGGTTACGGGGTGGGAGATCACGAGCCAATTTTTAAGTTACAAATAATCGTATTTTTGAGATTTTTTGATTATATAATAGTTAATTAATTAAATTATTGGATTTTTATTTTATTTTAGTTTTCTAATAAGTAATTTTAAAGTTTATCTTTGATTTTTTTTAACAAATAATTACTCAAAAATTTGACAATCACAATGTAATTTACGAAGTTAACATAATGGCTTAAGTTGAGATAGTGAAATCATAAAACAACTTTCCTAAATAATTGATCATATAACCTTATATTACTTAAGTTTTGTGTTTTAGTTGAAATTAGATCATATTATTTTTATTTTCTTAATTCACTAAAATACAAAATAATATTTAAAATTGAATTTTGATAAGGAAAAAATTGCATTATAAATATAAAAAGCAAATATAATAATTGATAGTTAAGGTTAATAAATTGTTAGTACGTAGAAATTATTTAATTGATTTTAATCCATTTACAAAATTGAATTTTTTTAATAATTACATTAATTGGGCAATAGTGATATCATATCGTCTTTGATGTTTTACATGAGAATGTCATGTTAGCACCGGTGTGACCGTGGTGAATGGTGTTGACGTGTCACGCCGACCATTTTATTTGACTATTGGTTGGTCTAATGCCAATATAGACAGAAAATTTTATTTAAAATTAAATCATGATACACACACACACACACACACACCGGGGGAGGGGGGGGGGGGGGGGGGGGGGTCTAAACATTTCAAAGTACCCCTGAAAAAAATCATCTCCAAATGATTTATTTTGGTATTTTACAAAAATGGGTCAATATTTGACAGTTTAAGCAGTTGGCTTAAACTGCTTAAAAACTCTTAAATATTGACCCTTTTTTTAAGAATAAATCTACACATACCCACAAAAAAACCCAAAATCCATACCCAATGCATTAAAGGTTTATACCTTATTGTTATGGGTCCCGCCAGGGCATAGAAATGGGTCCCATCGAGTGCATAAAAAGCTTCTACTCATTTTTGTCTTATTAGGCGGGTACACTTTTTGAGTTTTTTTGTGGGTACATGTAGTTTTACTCTTTTTTTAAATACCAAAATAAATTATGTTGGGATGATTTTTTTACTAGTGCCTTCAAATGTTTAGAACTCAAAAGAATGTGACAACCCGCTGTCCCGAAATAGGGAGTGGCTAGCCCGATACTCCAAAATAATGGAATCATGGATGGAATCACTCTCAGCATCACAACAAAATAAGAAGTAAACGGGATAACCACTCCTTATTTCAGAAAAACGGGTTACCAAAAATTTTGATTTTAAAGTTAAAGAAAATAATTTAAACAACCCAACTTAAAAAGAAAGTGGAAATCCAGACGAAATTATATTATATACCCACAAATGTACAATAAAGGACCGAATATGCTGTCGGCCACAGACTCATACAATCAATATAAGACAAGTTCTATGAGTTACATAATACATTACATTAATCAATTACAAAAGCTTGGCCTCTCGCCGAGAAAAAGGACCCGATCTTATCTAGAGTGCAAGAATGACGACGTCTATTTCAAAATGTCCCGTAATACCCGCAAAGCATCACGGCTCGCCAAAGACACCGGGATCGGAATTCAAATCAGGCACCCTTGTGGAGGATACCTGGATAGATACAAGATGCAAGCACAATAAGAAGTATGAACGGGTCAGGGCCTGGTTGTGACACCCCGCCCAATTAAATATAGGGTGATCAGTCCTCTACCAATTTAAAACAGGATATTCAGTTGGTTCATTCTTAGCATCACTGTCGAAAAACTTTTTAACATATTAATCCCCTAATATAAAATTACGCTAGGTGTCAAAAAATTTGTAATTTTAATAAAACCAAGTAAAATCCATTTCTTTCCATCTAAAAATAAACCATTCACCACACATAGGAATGTAAACAAATACTGAACATGAATCAAGTGCTAAAATAAATAAGACTGGATAAAACTTCCCAATTCAAAACTCAAAACCATACAATAAACTGAATATAATAACTCTGATGAAATAATTAGAAGTGGGCGACATATGCCCTAAACAAGAAGTCTAGATGAGACTGAATGGAAAGGATAGATGTGTCTACTACAAGGACCTACAACTTCCACAACAGCTGCATCACGTCAAGCAATTCAAATCTCTAAATCTGGTACTCATGTGGCTGAGCACCTGATATAATACATATATATAGCAAAAGAGAGAAAAGATACAAGAAACGGGTCAGAGCCCGAGGTGTAAAAATGATTTAGCAAGTATTTAAAACTGGTTCTTAAAACAAGTCTTATACGCATGTTAGTTATCGAACTCTCACATGAGTTTGTCACCTCTCGTCTATTGTGCACGCCTAACGTACATCTGATCTCCCCCTAGTTATACCTCACAGTCTAACTAGTCAGAAACCATACAAATATTAACTATGCTCACTAGTAGTATTCCCGTATCGCCCATACAATACGCTATTCAGATAGTTTATTTCACATACTGAGTTACATTATTTATCGTTTGAATGGTTCATCTTTTATTCACTAAGATTATCTTACTTCTCATTTTTATTTTATCTACTAGTCTCACAAAGTAGAAAGATACCCAAGTACACTCATACATATATATAGTCTCATCATTCCTATCTATATACACTAATCCTGCACCCTTAGGTTAAGACCGCTTGGTGCAATGTAATGATTATTATTATTACCAATTATACAAATTTCACGCATTTGCAATATTCACAAGTCCATATATATTTATATAGTCTCATCATCCCTATATATATATATACAAATCATGCACCCCGGCTAAGACCCATTAGTGAACATATACCGAAAATCATGGATCCCCGGGTTAGCACCCATTAATGCACCTATCAATAATAATTCAGCACCCCCGGGTTATCACCCATTAGTGCACCTAACAATAGAATATTGCATCCCCGGGTTAGCACCCATTAATGCACCTATCAATATTAATCCAGCACCCCCGAGTTATTACCCATTAGTGCGCCTAATAATAGTCATCCTTGTACCCCCAGGTTATCACCCATTAGTACACTTATCAATAGAGTTTCTGCACCTCCGAGTTATCACTCATTAGTGATCTTAACTATAAGGTTCTTGCACCACCGGGTTATCACCCATTAGTGCTCTTAATAATAATCTCACATAATAGGCATACACACATCCTATTATAATTTCTAGGTATTTTCTCCAACCTACATATATACTCCCCATACGTATTTTAACCTCATTACTACGTATAGTATAAACAATTAGATTACTA
The DNA here is from genome assembly GCA_949130495.1 of Sambucus nigra. Lineage (NCBI taxonomy): Eukaryota > Viridiplantae > Streptophyta > Magnoliopsida > Dipsacales > Adoxaceae > Sambucus > Sambucus nigra. The sequence continues at coordinate 375,720,386 of OX422219.1, read as the reverse complement.
TCTCTCTTGTAATCTCCAAGGTATACTCTCTCTCTATACCGAAATAATTAAAGTATTTATTCTCACATACTTTCTCGAAATTCCATCTTATTTAAATTTACCATCTAGCAGTTTCTCTCACTCCAATAAGCAGGCAAACTCAAAACTAAACTTTGAGAAAATTCGCATAAATTCCCTCTGTCGCTCGAACCAGAAGGGTTGTCGTTTGAACGACTTCCACGTGTCGTTCGAGCGGCTTCGCGCGAGATTCCATCTCGCTCGAACAACTTCGCGTGAGATCTCCATCTCGTTTGAACCACTTCGAGCGAGATCCCCATCTCGTTTGAACCACTTCGCGCGAGATTACAATGTTCGTCTTCTTCACCAAACTTCATCGTTTTTCACCATTTTTAAACCTAAAAGCCTCTAAGATCCAATTCCCAATAACTCATCATCAATACCCATCAACCCCTAACAGGTTACATATCATTTATATCATCCTAGGATCCTTAATTCGTCATTAATCATCATAATTACATAAAACCCCCAAATTAATTCACATGAACCCTAGTTTCCAAAATCTCAAATAAAGAACCTCATTAACCCAGATTCGTTTATCAATATATAATCAAATTCTGTGATTAATCCTCTACATACATGAATGAATTCCAACCACTAATTAAACCTATCCTTAACCATAATTTAAATCTCCAATTTTCACCCAATTAACATATAAATCGTGATTAAATCCACCTATACTAACATGAGCATAATTATTGCTAAAAGAAAGCCAGTAATAAACACTTGTCTCGAATATGACAGTCTGATCCGTTGGTGATGTTGGTATATACGCATTCCTCTCTTCGCGATCTACGCGCTGGTGGTCACAGTTGTGCAAGGTGATGCCAAATGAGCCTTCTCTCTTGGAATTTGGTTCTCTCTCACACCCTCTATGGCCGTTCTAACTTCCTTTCACTTCTTAACCCTAATGGACTTCCTTGGCTGATATAATAAGTCCCAATTTTCGTCCATTAATTTAGCCCAAAAATACAATTTACCATAATGCCCTCTCGGGGTGCCGGTTAGACCTAAAATCCCCCCGGGACCCAAACTAAATACCCGGGTATACTATTTTGACTATATCGACCCTCCCGGACTCAACGGTGCACTCGAATTGACCATACGAGTTAATGAAAATAAATTCTCTTTTTATTCCATTTAATTAGTCCCGACACGACTCACACGCGTGACAGACTTAAATTACCAAACTGCCGTCTTTCTCACTTCCGACAATTTATCAAATATCATAATTCCATATTACATATCACACAATAATATTCAATAATTATCAATAATAAATATTAACCCTTGGCACGCTAGTTAATAATTATTTTAATCCGGATTAATAACAAATTAATTTCTCACATTTTATTTTAATTAATCCAGAACAATAAATAAATCGCATATTTATTCCCACAATAATAATTAATCACATAATTATTTAAATCGTCAAAAATACGGGGTGTTACATACTTCCCCCCTAACAACAGAATTTCGTCCCGAAATTCGGAAAAAGTATACCAGGTATAGACAACGCTGTAAAAATATTGCGCATCGCATCCTTGCGCTCACAAGTAAGCTACTCCGTACTACCCATATAGTACATTATCGAATACCCATAATAATGAACACTTCACATGTGTTTTCTTGAAACTCCAAGTTACCCTGTCATATAGGTTCTTGCCCAAGCCTTTCTGCTTAAGTTTCACTACTTCAACTTTATTTTAGATATTCACTATCTAGCCTTCTACTATTTGCACCTTAGTAGATTTATCCTCTTTTTATATACATACGACTTCGTCTCGTGTCGTTCATACAAGTAAATTCGCTGTGCAATATATATTTCGCACACATTATATACGATAATATGATTATTCTCCGACATTTGTAATCATAATTGGTCCCTCACCTTTAACTATTAAGTATGACAACAACCAAGTTTACCGTGTCATACTTCTATTGGCACTCTGCCCGAACGTGAACTTATAGGAGTTATTTGGATACAAACTCCACTAGTGGAAGGTACAGCTCCATTCCTCCTCTAAGATCTCAGGGTCCACATAAAATTTTCTCTCTCGCATCCGATTTGACTGCTTGTCATGCCCATCCCTCTATGGTTATTAGGCCATACTCAATCGCATCTTAGTACCTATAATCTTAGTATCTCTGCTGCATGAGAAGATCCTTGGGGATAATCTTCCATTCTCTAGTGGAAGAAGCCCCTACTGGTTTCGAATTGTCCACCATTTTTCAATCCGCCAGGTGACCTACTGCAAGACTATCCTTGCAATATTAACCTACTTTGTAACCCATCACCGCTGTTGTTTGTATTCTGATACCTTTTATACTCTCCTGAATAAATTTCAATTTCATTTTGAAACGTAAGTCTCTGACAAAACTTCATGAAAAAGTTTCGTCTTACCCGACTATATGTTATCGAATTCACATGCTAATCACAATCCACTACCTGATTCAATTCCCTTAGGGCGCCCATACACCCTATGCCTCACGCATCATTATACAAAAGACATAAAATTTTCTTACCTCAATTCTTGCACACTCTGTATGCTGATGTGGTAGGGTACACTCAACCATCCCACTAGTTAAAACTTAATCAGTCCTTCAATGGCATCATTCATCTATTCCAAAAGATACTAAGGCCACGCTACTCTATTGGCCTTAAGTTATAAACAAATTATTAACTCTCAATTATATTCCTTTATAGGCATAATAATTCCACAAACAAAATTTATGTACTATCGACCAAACTTTTCTCTAACTCTCGACGTTCTCTAGTTTCATGCGTGGGATATCTCGCAAAGCGAAATTCAAACAAGGAACCCCCCCGATACACTACTTTCTAACCTAGTCGGTTGTTGAGGTCCGTAAGGCATTCAGTACCTACTATGTACTTTCCCACAATCTACGTATTGTGATATAAAATTTTACTCGTCCACTCTCATGTCTCTAAAAACGTAACATGAAGCATGGCACCCTCACTATCCCAAGTACTTGGCGCTATAAATATATAACGATCTATAATTCGCCGCTCGATAAGAACACAAAATATTCTAAGTCTTAATAGACAAATAAATTCCTATGCTCGGGAATCACATATAATTAGACACTATACTCGCTGAGGTCTATAATACCATGAAAGTTTCATATATATACTCATATCTGGGCCCAACCCCATTTCAGATGGTGTTGCACAAAACTAAGATCACTCCTCCCGGAGTATCCGACACGATAGTCATATCACTACATTTTTACTATCTTTTAATCATACGGTAAGTAATCACTACACATTACCATAATAAACTTTACTAATGCTGACTCAATGCAATAGTAAATTATAACAACAAAACATATTCTTAGGGCCCACCCGGTTCACTCACGAAAAATCATCAAAATGCCCTCCTAACAACGAGAAATACATTTGTAACAAGACTGTTAAAACTAACGTTCCCACTAAACTCGAACCGCACGCGAAGTTTAGGGTTTCCAATTTACATAAAAGTTGTGGCACACCCATGTCACTAGAATCTATCCTTTACTCATAAGGAAGATGCAAAAACTCATCAGTCTCGCCAAATCACAGGGTCTCAGCACGTGGTTGCCATCACGACCCATGAACATTCTCCACTGTCATACATCCTAGGATTTCATCCTATAGTTGTCCCCTCTCACCATGGACAATTTATTCCATCTTGTGGATTTCATGCCCATTATTAAAACGTTGGCCCAAACTCTCCAGGACCCAATTATAGCTTTATAAAACTCCCGTTTACATCCCGGGCCCCGTAGACCCTGACATACTGCATGCTACTATTAACGACGACTCTACTGGTCCAGCCTGAACCCATTATTCTCGGGTTATAAATTTCCTGGGCCTAAGTCCCTTGACCCCAAATTCTTTCGCTGGAAGTCTCGCTCCTCCAGTCGTTATGCCTAACTGGCATGGTTTACCATTTCTAATCTCTTTGGTCTCACTTCTTAATTGTGGACACATCCAAAACTTATATTTCTGTTTCCTTTACATAAGGAAAACTTCACGAACTATTTCCCCATCACTGGTCCCACTGACCATTTTGAGAATGTCCTTCTCTCGGACCGACCGTCTCAACTCACAATTATTCTTCCACTGTCCCTTTGGCTACGCTAGCTATCCGGAACTATGGTTGGCCTCTACAACTTGATTGACTTCAGCATCCTCTTGAAGTTAGTTACTTAACATCATCTAACTGAGTTCCCTATTGGGTATACTCTCATGTTGGGTTTCACTAACACCGTTAAATTCAGTTCTGCTCTTCAGCAGGTTCGTTAACCCTCTTTATTCCCTTCTCTTGGAAGGACTGCAATCACTAGCGACCGTATAAGTTTGATGACATCAACATTAGTCATCCTAGATGGATTTCTCATCCATACTAGTATTCTACTCACAGGTCCTTTATCAACTATAAACCCTTTGGATAATTTATGCCCCTCTACTAGGCATGAAGTTCATTATGCAATTCGACCTTTCTCTCACGATCGTTTTCTATCTTACCCATTGTGATAAACATCAAAATTTCACTCACATTTTTTTACCACACCGAATGGAATACTTCACAGTCAAATCGTACTCAAATTTCTCTCTAAATTTCAAACACACTTCTTCATATATGGTGATTGCCTCTAATCACAACACGATGCTCCTAAGAGCTATAGCTTTTAACTCCAAATTTAATTACGAGTGTCTTCACGCCCCACTCTACACAATTGCCTTCGAATTTTCTTCCTCCGCTGGTCGGTTACACTTTCTCATTTTCTTTTCTGCATCTTCACCAATGGGTTTTGAAAGGTTTCCCTCTGATTTCCCCTTTATCGACTATGCTAGATGGCCCTAAATTCACTCCACCGTTATCTATGAATGTGTCCTGGGAACCCACAGTTCCCGAGTAATGATTTTACTATCTCTTACTTAAGTAATTCTCGTGGTGATTTTTGTCCGATCACTCTTCCCCGATTACTCTATGTCTTCTGTTGAGCCTCTCCTCCCGCAGTTCTTCTTACGACCCTCGCTGGTCGTGCTAAAATGTTCGGTGTTCGAATCACACTAAATTTTGTATAATGAGTCTCATCCATTATAATTCGTAGCAGGAGAACGTAAGTCGCATACGTAAGGAAACACAATAATCCTATCGTAAGGCTCTACATAAAAGAACGATACACTGAAACGTAATAAGCCGCACAGATCCTAAGGACACTAGAACCTGATGCTTTGATACCACCTGTGACACCCCGCGGAATTAAATATAGGGTGATCAGACCTCTACCAATTTAAAACAGGATATTCAGTTGGTTCATTCTCAGCATCACTGTCGAAAAACTTTTTAACATATTAATCCCCAAATATAAAATTAAGCTAGGTGTCAAAGCATTTCCAATTTTAATAAAACCAAGTAAAATCCAATCATCTAAAAATAAACCATTCACCACACATAGGAATGTAAACAAATACTGAACATGAATCAAGTGCTAAAATAAATAAGACTGGATAAAACCTCCCAGTTCAAAACTCCAAACCATACAATAAACTGAATACAATAACTCTGATGAAAGAACTAGAAGTGGGCGACATATGCCCTAAACAAGAAATCTAGATGAGACTGAATGGAAAGCATAGATGCATCTACTACAAGGACCTACAGCTTCCACAACACGTGCAACACATCAAGCAATCCAAATCTCTAAATCTGGTACTCCTGTGGCTGAGCACCTGATATAATACATATATATAGCAAAATAGAGAAGAGATACAAGAAACGGGTCAGAGCCCGATGTGTAAAAATGATTTAGCAAGTATTTAAAACTGGTTCTTAAAACAAGTCTTATACGCATGTTAGTTATCGAACTCTCACATGAGTTTCTCACCTCTCGTCTATTGTGCACGCCTAACGTACATATAATCCCCCTAGTTATACCTCCCAGTCTAACTAGTCAGAAACCATACTAATACTAACTATGCTCACAAGTAGTATTCCCGTATCGCTCATACAATATGCTATTCAGATAGTTTATTTCACATACTGAGTTACATTATGTACCGTTTAAATGGTTCATCTTTTATTCACTAAGATTATCTTACTTCTCATTTTCATTTTATCTACTAGTCTCACAAAGTAGAAAGTTACCCAAGTACACTCATACATATATATAGTCTCATCATCCCTATCTATATACACTAATCCTTCACCCTTAGGTTAAGACCGCTTGGTGCAATGTAATGATTATTATTATTACCAATTCTACTAATTTCACAGAGTAGAAATATTCACAAGTCCATATATATTTATATAGTCACATCACCATATATATATATATATATATATATATATATACAAATCCTGACCCCGGGCTAAGACCCATTAGTGCACATATATCGAAAATCGTGCATCCCCGGGTTAGCACCCATTAATGCACCTATCAATTATAATTCAGCACCCCCGAGTTATCACCCATTAGTGCACCTAACAATAGAATATTGCATCCCCGGGTTAGCACCCATTAATGAACCTATCAATATTAATCCAGCACCCCCGGGTTATCACCCATTAGTGCGCCTAATAATAGTCATCCTTGTACCCCCGGGTTATCACCCATTAGTACACTTATCAATAGAGTTTCTGCACCTCCGAGTTATCACTCATTAGTGCTCTTAACTATAAGGTTCTTGCACCACCGGGTTATCACCCATTAGTGCTCTTAATAATAATCTCACATAATAGGCATACACATATCCTATTATAATTTCTAGGTATTTTCTCCAACCTACATATATACTCCCCATACGTATTTTAACCTCATTAGTACGTATAGTATAAATAATTAGATTACTATATCTCTCATAATCTCCAAGGTATACTCTCTCTTTATACCGAAATAATTAAAATATTTATTCTCACATACTTTCCCGAAATTCCATCTTATTTAAATTTACCATATGGCAGTTTCTCTCACTCTAATAAGTCGGCAAACTCAAAACTAAACTTTGAGAAAATTTCCTCTGTCGCTCGAACCAGAAGGGTTATCGTTGGAACGACTTCCACGTGTCGTTCGAGCGACTTCACGCGAGATTCCATCTAGCTCGAACGACTTCGCACGAGATCTCCATCTCGTTTGAACCACTTCGCACGAGATCCCCATCTCATTTGAACCACTTCGCGCGACTTCGCGCGAGATTACACTATTCGTCTTTTTCACCAAACTTCAGCGTTTTTCGCCATTTTTAAACATAAAAACCACTAAGATTCAATTCCCAACAACTCATCATCAATACCCATCAACCCCTAACAGGTTACAGATCATTTCTATCATCCTAGGATCCTTAATTCGTCATTAATCATCACAATTACATAAAACCCCCAAATTAATTCACATGAACCCTAGTTTCCAAAATTTCAATTAAAGAACCTAATCAACCCAGAATCATTTATCAATATATAATCAAATTCCGTGATTAATCCTCTACATACATGAATGAATTCCAACCACTAATTAAACCTATCCTTAATCATAATTTAAATCTCCAATTTTCACCCAATTAACATATAAATCATGATTAAATCCACCTATACTAACATGAGCATGATTATTACTAAAAGAAAGCAATTAATAAACACTTACCTCGAATATGACGGTCTGATCCTATGGTGATGTTGGTATATACACGTTCCCCTCTTCGCGATCTACGCGTTGGTGGTCACGGTTGTGCAAGGTGATGCCAAATGAGCCTTCTCTCTTGGAATTTGGTTCTCCCTCACACCCTCCATGGCCGTTCTAACTTCCTGTCACTTCTTAACCCTAATGGACTTCCTTGGCTGATATAATAAGTCCCAGTTTTCGTCCATTAATTTAGCCCAAAAATACAATTTACCACAATGCCCTCTCGGGGTGCCGGTTAGACCTAAAATTGCCCCGGGACCCAAACTAAATACCCGGGTATACTATTTTGACTATCTCGACCTTCCCGAACTCAACGGCGTACTAAAAATGACCATACGAGTTAATAAAAATAAATTCTCTTTTTATTCCATTTAATTAGTCCCGACACGACTCACACGCTTGACAAACTTAAATTACCAAACTGCCGTCTTTCTCACTTCCGACAATTTATCAAATATCATAATTCCATATTATACATCACACAGTAATATTCAATAATTATCAACAATAAATATTAACCCCTTGCACGCTAGTTAATAATTATTTTAATCCGGATTAATAACAAATTAATTTCTCACATTTTAATTTAATTAATCCAACAACAATAAATAAATCGCATATTTATTCCCACAATAATAATTAATCACATAATTATTTTAATTGTAAAAAATACGGGGTGTTACACCGGTTCTATACGATTAACAGATGAATAAAGAGTATGACAATTATGAATGATAAATCATGATGAAAGAGAAATAAGAAACTACCTACACAATTTAAAACATAAGCTAAGCAAGAAAATAAAATGAATAACATTAATCTAAAACTGCATCCTGTGCACCAATCATTTCATTTATCTTTTCCTTAACAGGAAAAAAAATAAAAAAAATATATATATATATATATATTCACAATTTTTATGCTCTTATGGCATCTTTATCTCACTTTTACATTTTGTAAAAAATCCTTTCCTTATCAGGAAAATAATCATTTTCAAATGCTCTTTGTGGCATTTATATGTGCTCTTTGTGGCACTTCACTATGCTCTTTATGGCATATATAATCCATCAAGTCCCACTTGATTATGAATAGTCATATTTATATACATATAACGATTCTAAGACCGTCAGTCCGGGTTTTCCCACTGTGCGCACCCCTAAATGACCATCATCTTCCAGGGCCTACCATTAAGACAACCTGGGTACCTATAACGCAAGACGTCGGGAAGCGGCCATGTGCCTGTGGGATAGTCAAGACCACACCCAAAATCTCCTACCCATCACAGAAAATATATAACAACAAACGCTCACATGGCCTAGGACTATATTCACCCTGCATTCATTAGTCAGGGGGCTTCACCTCACGCGCGAACTTCCCTTATGATGTCCTTTAGAGAGGTGTGTTTAAACCATTTTATTTATCATTTTCAAAAATCAAGTAAATTATCATTTACCATATTCTTGATTTAGTAAATTATCATTTACCACCATCATTACCATTTCCATTTCATTTCCATTTATACATGCATGTTTCATTTGATTTGAAACCATACTAATTTACATTCTTATAAATAATTCACCTTATTATCCGCATCCATACGCTAAATTATCTCGTTACTACAACCTCAAAGGAGTAAATAAAATCTTAATTATCTTCAAACATTTCGGGGTATTACTTTAAAACCCCAATACTATCATACCTCAAAGGAATGAAAAATCTTTCAATTTATTCTTCCAACATTCGTTTACGGTATTGTTATGAACCATCAAGATTAACATAGCTCAATTGAGCTTCTAATGTCTCCCAAGCATAACTCTACATCTCCTAGTTTAATAATAATCAACTAGAAGAAATAATGCCCTAACATCAATTGGCATATCCCCGGAAAAACCCAATATACGCACTTCTATTCTAGGGTAGTTTCCCTAACTCATTTAGAACTATAGGACTCTAAGTTTAGTTCATACAAGAAGGTTACTAGGTCATAAGTCTAAAGAAAAGCGTAAAAATTGAGTTAGAAGAATCAACTCAAAAACAACCTGATTCCGAATCGATTCACCCAAACAGCGAATCGGTTCGGACATCAAGACCTGGGATTCTACAACTGCCTAATAGATTCGTCCTTAAACCGAATCGATTCGGGTACCTAGACCTGGGAAACTGACTCTTAGCGAATCGATTCGCCCCAAGGGCCGAATCGATTCGGTCCTACAATTTTGCCAAGAATGGATATGAAGGGTTATGAACCCTAATTTCTCCAAACCCCAAATCTCTTCCATTTTACACACAACCAACAATATTTATCCAACCAAACTCATCCTATATGATTAATAACAACTACAACCCAAAGTTTTATCATGAAAACTAAGATTAGGGCTTAAATCCCATAAATTCCACATTTAAACCATAAATGTAAATACACAACTATCACGCAATTTATACATCTTAAATCACATATTAGCAAGTAGAAAACTTGCCTTAGGGTTGTAATATCAGATTTCTTTTTGGTAGAAGCAACAATCCATCTTCAATCTCCAAATCTCTCTTATTTCTCCATTTTCTCTTACTCTCTCTTTCTCTCTTTCTCTCTCCTTTTCTCTCTAAGTGTAAGACATATAATAGGAAAATGAGATAAGGGGCAAGACTTAAAATAGTGGCTTAAGTATAAAGTCTCCAATTTAAGTGGTTAATACCACATTAAAATGACTCCCAATACGCGTTTAAGTTAAAACCAGGTAAAAGTGCTCGAAAACTAAAAATACAATATGACACTTAATTTGACTGCCTCGGACCTTTCGGGACTAACAACACCCTCTAAACTGGCATCTGGAAATTTGATAATTTATTTCCAGGTCCAATTTCATTTAAACCATAGTGTCATTTAAAATACATGACACTATAAAACAAGCAACCTGATGATATTTACTTTCACATACAGTAATTATGCATCAATCTAGTAAATATTAACTTTCAATTTATTCAATTAATATTTACTCCAGTTCCAACATTTTATATAATTACCTTATGAGGTAAATTAATATTAAATTAGCCTCCTAAAATCGAGGGTTGTTACATACTCCCCCTCTTATGAGGTAATTTTGCCCTCAAAATTCGGGCATACCCTATACGCATAAAGGGTATACTATCTTGAACTATCATTCTATCGCCCTTAATAAAACCTCGTTATTACAGCATCCCAAAATGGACTCAGACTAAGGTCGTCACTATCGGTCTCAGTCTACAATCATTGTGCTCTATCATAGCACAAAGCGTTCCTCACAAACTAACAATTTTAACTTCCTACAGCGGAAGATGATAATAATGCGACTCGGTGTAAATAGTCTCACATCTTGAATTGTGTTACATCACACCAACGCTAAATGTCTTAACCTCAACACTTCTCAACTTTTCTCCGCATAGGAATAGCCTTTCAAGGCATATGGCTCAAAAGCCCAATCCTTAAAGAAATGTTCCGGAACTATTCCAAGTCCAAGGAACCTATTGTTCGCTGGAATCATTCAACGAGTATGAAAATTACTCACCCGGCTACACATGGCCACTCACGGTGCCATAACTTAGGAAATGATTCATAAGGCCACTCAAAAAGCCTAATTATTGCACAGGAATTTCCATTCCATATAAGCTACTGTCCTCGTTCATCCATATAATCCAAGGCGTACATTCGAAGTATGCCTCTCGGTATTACATCAACTTCCTCCATTCATCCATCCACTTTAGAGTGGAAAGATATACGTCATTTCCATACGGTTCCCATTACTTCCTGGAAACTTTACCGAACCTTGACATGAATAACTAGTCTCGGTCCACCACTATTGTTAGGCACTTCACACGGTTTTACCCCCCCTCCATGAAAAGCGGGGTGTACACTCTACATATCGTCCGCCCGCAATGTCTGGAAAAGCAACGGCTTGGTTGAACGATCCACAATATTCTCAAATAGGATCATGACCAGTCCGATGCCGACAAATTCAATAAAGACGTCTATGAATATACTCTTCTTCGTTCCACCATTACTCTTCTTCACACGAGTACGTGAAATGGTCAATCATAGACCGGAATGCCCTTGCTACAAAGTATTCCTAGTCATGCTCATTTCATTTGGCTTTTCATGCCATCACCAATATCTCCGACGGTTTCTTATTCGACGCATTTACTACCCCACTCGCATTCTCTTAGCGAATGAGAAAAATCAAGTCAATAGTCCGTCGTGGACTTCATATACCAACTCAATTTCTCCCACGACATACTGCAATAACTTGTTGCTCGCGAGAAAGACTAAATTTCCTTCCAGGAAGTAGTGCCTCCATCACTTTAAGGCGATTGCTACTGCAATGAATTCCAAATCAATCATAGAATAATACTTCCCACACAGCTGAAGTTTATGAGACGCATAAACAACGGGTCCATGCTCCAGTATTATTAACTTCCCACTCCTGGCAGAGACTTGTTCGTTAAATCCGCCCTCGAGCTTAACAAGATGGGCTCAGGAGTGACAATCAACTCACCCTTTTAACTCCCCGTAAGTTAAGTTACCAATGTAGCGCTTTAACTAAGAGAGGTCTCATCTCCATCGGCCTAACCTTGGAAATCTCTCGAGATTCCATACTCCTCGTTCCTAGGGACCTACGCCCCCTAAGGGTCAACCCACAACATTTTTGTGGTCAACCCCTCCTAAAGCCTTCCTAAACCAATATCACATGCCCTAATGGCCTTACGTCCTATAATCCTAAGGTCTATCTATATAAATCCTATTTAAGTCGTATACCTATAATACTAAGTATATCCCTAGTGTCCAAGACCTGTCTCAACTTCCGACATTCGCTCGATTTCATGCGTGGGACGTCTCGCCGAAGCGAAATCCAAACAAGGAACCCTCCCATTTCACTACCACCTCGCATCGTCGGTCATTAAGATGTGACGGTCTAAAACACATAATCGGGATCGGTAAATTACAACTTACAATTCTACTAATAAAATTCCACTTCTATATATTTCCATTTCATCTTTAAAGATTTCAATAAATCAGACATTCACTTTCTGTGAAGTCTTCCAAATCTTACCCCATAACATATATACATCTCTTCAAATAGCCATCTTATCAAGGCATAACCCAAAGTCTTAATTCGACCTCATACCTCAGTCTCCCTCACATCTATTAGAGGAGAGAACTATATATAGTGCTTCTATCTCGCACTTTAATAGCCCTTAATCACTCTTCTATGTGATTATTGGCTAAACCTTTGAACCCAACCTTCAACCAATAAAATAAAATAGAATGAATTAAAAGAAAAAGAATAGGATCTCCCCACTTCCAATGTCATTGAGGTTCACGCGTGGAGCGTCCCGCAAAAGCGGAATCCAAACAAGGAACCCCTCCTATACGTTACTACTCAACTTTGTTGGTCGTGGAGATAAGGCATACCAATCACATACAATGCAATCAATCAACCAAACACATATGCAAGATAACACAACAAACAATAAAACCTCCTACTTACCTCAACCACCCACATAAAGTCTCAACCTGTATCCAGGAGGGACATTATAGAACATCTAGTTCCATCCTGGAACTAGAAATAGGATAGCCTCGCAACTTAATTGCTTGCTATCACCCCAATTAAACAAATATATCTTTACTTGTATAGTATACATCATACACGTAGTACATTACACACATAGTACTTAAAAGAAACTATAGCATCACTCGCTTTATAACGGGTGAAGGAAAATATAAAACTTCCTTACCACGGAAGTCATATAATTACTCTATTTAGTAGCATCGAAACTACCACGACCTCAATATACACACCCGAATGTATAGTAGATATAATACTAATAAATCTCATCCTAAGGAATACACCACCCACTAATAAGGTGGAGTTCCCGCCAACATCTTATACCAATCACTCCGGGTCAATACCAATGGTTCTCAAACTCCATATTCGAGTCTTATCTGATCCAACCTTACTTCCATCAATTCCCCAGCTAGGCACTTTATTCTTGCCCTTATTCTCCAATCAGCATAATGAAAAATGTGTGGTTCTTCCACGTCACAATAGCCCACGTAGTTCCTTTTACTTTCTCAGTAAAAGAGAACACACTACCGGCCTCCTCTTCCTCAGTTCAATGAAACCTTCCCAGGCGGATTCCCACTAATGCGGTTTCATGATCACTGCTCCATCAGAAGTGTTAGCGACACTTATTCTGGAGCCTATCATTCCATTGGAGGGATCTTTCTTCCTTATACCTACCTTTCTTTAATGTACGATCTCCCTAATTGCACAACTCTTTATTCATATATCGGCCTTTGATCGAGCCTCGCATGAACAGTTGAGGATTCTACCTTCTCATCCTTCCAGTTATCCCATAGAAACTTACTATAGAAAGTATCTACCGGGCTTCTCCATGGGCAAAACTTTTGGCGCCCACAATATGGTGACTATGCTCCCACCATTTCAACACTACTCCTACGGGTGAAGGATTTTCCTCCATCCTACTTCTAGACACTTATCCACTTCAATTTAACATCGCTTGAAATCTCAAACTTAGCACCACCCTTTCTTCTAGCGGCACTTGGAAAACTAAATCTACCTTAATTAGTAGTCGCAGTAGCAAGACAAGAAAGTTCTACAAAAAGGGAGCGACTTCCAAAGCGGTCCTCATCCTCATCCCCGACCACAATTTACAGTTCTTAGAAATCCTTCTCATGACGCCCTTCTTCAATCGACCTATTATTCTCACACGAATGCGCAAAAGATTCTACAGGTTCTACCTCATGGCAGAAGAACGAAATCTCACTAAAGAAATGAACGATCTTAATCCTAAGGCTCTATGTCAAATCAAAAGCAATGCTGAAAGAGTAAAACGTTCATACAGATTCCTAAGGACTCTAGAACCTGAGGCTCTGATACCATCTATGACAGTCCGCTATCCCGAAATAGGGGGTGGCTAGCCCGATACTCCAAAATAATGGAATCATGGATGGAATCACTCTCAGCATCGCAACAAAATAAGAAGTAAACGGGATAACCAATCCTTATTTCAAAAAAAAGGTTTGTAAAAAATTTTGATTTTAAAGTTAAAGAAAAGAATTTAAACAACCCAACTTAAAAAGAAAGAGGAAATCCAGACGAAATTATATTATATACCCACAAATGTACAACAAAGGACCGAATATGCTGTCGGCCACAGACTCATACAATCAATATAAGACAAGTTCTATGAATTACATAACACATTACATTAATCAATTATAAAAGCTTGGCCTCTCGCCCGAGAAAAAGGACCCGATATTATCTAGAGTGCAAGAATGACGACGTTTATTTCAAAATGTCTCGTAATACCCGCACAGCATCACAGTTCGCCAAAGACACCGAGATCGGAATTTAAATCAGGCATCCTTACAGCGGAGTACCTGGGCGTATACAAGATGCAAGTACAACAAGAAGTATGAACAGGTCAGGTCCTGGTTCTATATGATTAACAGATGAATAAAGAATATGACAGTTATGAATGATAAATCATGATGAAAGAGAAATAAGAAACTACCTACACAATTTAAAACATAAGCTAAGCAAGAAAATAAAAAGAATAACATTAATCTAAAACTTCATCCTGTGCACTAATCATTTCATATATCTTTTCCTTAACAGGAAATATATATATATATATATATATATATTCACAATTTTTATGCTCTTATGGCATCTTTATCTCACTTTTACATTTTGTAAAAAATCCTTTCCTTATCAGGAAAATAATCATTTTCAAATGCTCTTTGTGGCATTTATATGTGGCTCTTTATCGCACTTCACTATGCTCTTTATGACATATATAATCCATCAAGTCCCACTTGATTATGAATAATTATATTTATATACATATAACGATTCTAAGACTGCCCGTCCGGGTTTCCCCGCTGTGAGCTCCCCTAAATGACCATCATCTTCTAGGGCCTACCATTAAGAAAACCTGGGCACCTATAACGCAAGACGTCGGGAAGCGGCCATGTGCTTGCGGGATAGTCAAGACCACACCCGAAATCTCCTACCCATCACAGAAAATATATAACAACAAATGCTCACATGGCCTAGGACTATATCCACCCTGCATTCATTAGTCAGGGGGCTTCACCTCACGCGCGAACTTCCCTTATGATGTCATTTAGAGAGGTGTGTTTAAACCATTTTATTTACCATTTTCAAAAATCAAGTAAATTATCGTTTACCGTCATCATTACCATTTCCATTTCCATTTATACATGCATGTTTCATTTGATTTGAAACCATACTAATTTACATTCTTGTAAATAATTCACCTTATTATCCGGAGCCATACGATAAATTATCTCGTTACTACAACCTCAAAGGAGTAAATAAACTCTTAATTATCCTCAAACATGTTAGGGTATTACTTTAAAACCCCAATACTATCATACCTCAAAGGAATGAATAATCTTTCAATTTATTCTTCTAACATTCGTTTATGGTATTATTATGAACCATCAAGATTAACATAGCTCAATTGAGCTTCTAAAGTCTCCCAAGCATAACTCTACATCTCATAGTTTAATAATAATCAACTAGAAGAAATAGTGCCCTAACATCAACTGGCATATCCCCGGAAAAACCCAATATACGCACTTCTATTCTAGGGTAGTTTCCCTAACTCATTTAGAACTCTAGGACTCTAAGTTTACTTCATACAAGAAGGTTTCTAGGTCCTAAGTCTAAAGAAAAGCATAAAAATTGAGTTAGAAGAATCAACTCAAAAATAGCCTGATTCCGAATCGATTCGCCCTAGGGCCGAATCGATTCTCCCTAGGGAATCGATTCGCCCAAACAGCGAATCGGTTCGGACATCAAGACCTGGGATTCTGCAACTTTTGAATGGATTCGGCCTTAACCCGAATCGATTCGGGTACCTAGACCTGGAAAACTGACTCTTAGCGAATCGATTCGCCCCAAGGGCCGAATCGATTCGGTCCTGCAATTTTGCCAAGAATGGCTACGAAAGGTTATAAACCCTAATTTCTCCAAACCTCAAATCTCTTCCATTTTACACACAACCAACAATATTTATCCAACCAAAATCATCCTACATGATTAACAACAACTACAACCCAAAGTTTTATCATCAAAACTATGATTAGGGCTTAAATCCCATAAATTCCACATTTAGACCATAAATGTAAATACACAACTATCACACAATTTATACATCTTAAATCACACATTAGCAAGTAGAAAACTTACCTTAGGGTTGTAATCTCAGATTTCTTTTGGGTAGAAGCAACAATCCATCTTCAATCTCCAAATCTCTCTCATTTCTCCATTTTTCTCTTCCTCTCTCTTTCTCTATTTATCTCTCTAAGTGTAAGACATATAATAGGAAATGAGATAAGGGGCAAGACTTAGAATCGTGGCTTAAGTCCAAAGTCTCCAACTTAAGTGGTTAATACCACATTAAAATGACTCCCAATACGCGTTTAAGTTAAAATCCAGTAAAAGTGCCCGAAAACTAAAAATATAATATGGAACTTATTTTGACTGACTCGGACCTTCCGGGACTAACTACACCCTCTAAACTGGCATCCGACAATTTTATAATTTATTTCCAGTTCAAATTTCATTTAAACCATAGTGTCATTTAAAATACATGACACTATAAAATAAGCAACCTGATGATATTTACTTTCACATACAGTAATTATGCATCAATCTAGTAAATATTAACTTTCAATTTATTCAATTAATATTTACTCCAGTTCCAACATTTTATATAATTACCTTATGCGGTAAATTAATATAAAATTACCCTCCTAAAAGCGAGGGTTGTTACAAATAATTTTTTTTAAATCCCGTAAAGTGCCCTTATTTTAGGCTCCCTTATGCACACACACACACACACATTTGTGTGTCATATATAACTAATTTCCTTTTTTACTTTTGACCCCTATCTAACAATTTTTATTGATATGTTACCTTAACAACTTACGACAAAAATCTTAATTTTTTTATCCACCATTTATTATTTCTTTATATAAACAACCATTTTAAAACACCACACGATAAATGTGATTCAGTGTCCGCACGCGAAGATGTTGAAGCAAGGACGAGGATGATTAGTAGGAAATAAGTTATGAATGTCATTGGGTCTACCAGTGGCAACAGCGGTAAATTTTGCAGATAACACCGGTGCAAAGAATTTGTACATTATATCAGTGAAGGGGATAAAGGGAATGCTGAAGAGGTTGCCTTCCGCATGTGTGGGTGGTATAGTGATGGCCACCATAAAAAAGGGAAAGCCTGATATCCGTAAGAAGGTCATGTCTGCTGTCATCGTCGCCTTTGCGCCAAAAAGACATTATTTTAATATACTTCGAAGATAATACTGGAATTATTGTCAATCCAAAGGGAGAAATAAAAGTTCCACCTATCACTGGCCCAATTGGGAAGGAATATGCCGATTTATGGCATAGGACTGCCAATGCAGTGAATCTCATTGTCTAATGTGAGTTTACTCATTGTCTAGACCTTTTGATCAAACTATTTATGTTATTCAATTTTGTCTAATATAAATGTTTCTTACTTATTAATGTGATAATGGGTTGTTTCCAGCCGAATGGATTTTTTTTACAGTGGTTTTAGTTCTTTAGTTTCGGATAAATGAGTTTTTATCTTCCATTTTGTTACTCTGATCAAATATTCAATATTCAAGCCTATAAAGAAGTTGTGGAAATAAAAAAAATAAAAAAAAGTAGATAAACAAGATTCATAATTTTCTCACTCAACACAATATATCTAGACACAAACATGTGAAAAAATACGAATAGTGTAACACCCCGCTCGCACGGGGAGAGCGAATGGAGCGCTAATGCGATAAAATAAATCCATTGAAAGAAAGTATAGAGATTCTAAATCCCACAACGACAAAAGAGGAAACCACTAATCTCAAATCTCTTCAAATAAATACAACAAATCTCTCGAATTAAATACAACATCTAACTCGAAATAAAAAATATCCCAATGCTCTACACATCAAAATAAATAAATAAAAGTCTTCTCAAATGTTTAAAAAATTCTTCCCAAAATATCCAAGATAAAATCAATCTCCAATAATCTATAGAGCCCAAATCCACGCTAACCTGCCACTAAAAGAAAATATGGGGAAGTACACAATAGGACAGGAAAGATTCTCAACAAATATATTAACGATGAATAAAGCGTAACAACACGAGTACGAATATTCAAATCAAATGCAAATCACAATAGCATTTATCAATAAATTTCTCAATAACACATCAATGGGTAACCATGACTCACCCCATTCGCATATGCCGTATCAAGCCATAGCTTGGGAATAGGTATTTTTGCGGGTTCATAACATCCGTGCCATATTAAAATCTCCTGACAACGTTCCCAATACAATATAATGATACCACATGAATCAAAATAATTTCAACAATTATTTTCCAAGTTTCAATGAATTTAACAATTCAAATATGAGTTCAATTAATAAGAAATCAAAGAGAATGACACTCGTGAGATTTAAGGAGCATATTGTGTAAAACCCCATACCTCAAACCATGATGAGAAACCAACGATCACATCCTCAAGATCAACACAAAAGATCTACAGAAGCTCCTCCGAGAACCTCGAACAAAAATATCCCCAAGAACACCTCTAATCTAAGGTTGGAACACACAAATCTCAAGGGCCAAAGTATATATAAATAGAAGAGGAATATAAAATATATTTACTGTCAAAAAGTTATGCCAAAAGTAGGTTAAAAGGGTTGCCCATGACTCCTTTTATAATGCAAAGAAATGAAGAGTTGGAAGCCAAAAGACTCCTTTAAATAAGGTAAAGAAATGAAGAGTTGGAAGCCAAAACAACTCTTGAAAATTACTTAATGTTCAAGAAATCAGGGGAGGTCGATCGATCGACTCCCAGGATCGATCGATCGATCCTTCAGGAATTTTGACAGTTCGCCGACTAAGAATTCCAAGAGTTAAAAATATTTAAAAATAATTTTAAAATCCGTTTGAACTCCGATTTCGAAATCGTTTGAAATTCTCGCCTTAAAAAATAATAACCAAAATATTTGAGCGATAAAAATAATTTTATCAAAAACTTTATTTTTCCTCTTTATTTTGAAAATACCCCAAAAATTACGCGGGTTATTACACTTCCTCACTAACAATGGAATTTCGCCCTCGAAATTCGCCGAATGCCTAACTCTCAAAATCAGGCCAACAATCTCCAAAATAATCTCGTCTCCAAAAATAAATTCCGCACATCTAATCTCGAAACCTATCACGAATATCACCTAAAATTTTCTATCTCCAAAAATTGTTATCCACGCAATGAACCCGAAACCCAAGACCTGAGGGTTGCCGTATACCTAAGATCTGATACCATTTGTAACACCCCTCTTTCCCGGGAAGAGAAAACGGAGCGGTAATATTGATAAAATAAATCCATCAAAAGAAAGTATAGAGCTTCTAAATCCCACAACGACAAAAGAGGAAACCACTAATCTCAAACCTCTTCAAATAAATACAACAAATCTCTCGAATTAAATACAACATCTAACTCGAAATAAAATAAATCCCAATGCTCTATACATCAAAATAAATAAATCCAAGTCTTCGCAAATGTATTAAAAATTCTTCCCAAAATATCCAAGATAAAATAAATCTCCAATAATCCATAGCGCCCAAATCAACGCTAACCTGCCACTAAAAAAAATATGGGGAAGTACACAATACGACAGGAAAGATGCTCAACAAATATATTAACGATGAATAAAGCGTAACAACACGAGTACTAATATTCAAATCAAATGCAAATCACAATAGCATTTATCAATAAATTTCTCAACAACACATCAATGGGTAACCATGCCTCACCCCATTCGCATATGCTTTATCAAGCCATAGCCCGGGAATAGGTATTTTGGCGGGTTCACAACATCCGTTCCGTATTAAAATCTCATGACAACGTGCTCAATACAATTTAATGATACCACATGAATCAAAATAATTTCAACAATTATTTTCCAGATTTCAATGAATTTAACAATTCAAATATGAGTTCAATTAATAAGAAATCAAAGAGAATGACACTCATGAGATTTAAGGAGCATATTGTGTAAAACCTCATACCTCAAACCATGATGAGAAACCAACGATCACATCCTCAAGATCAACACAAAATATCTACAGAAGCTCCTCCGAGAACCACCAACAAAAATAGCCCCAAGAACACCTCTAATCTAAGGTTGGAACTCACAAATCTCAAGGGCCAAAGTATATATACAAAGAAGAGGAATATAAAATATATTTGCTGTAAAAAATTTATGCCAAAAGTAGGTTAAAAGGGTTGCCCATGACTCCTTTTATAATGGAAAGAAATGAAGAGTTGGAAGCCAAAAGACTCCTTTAAATAAGGTAAAGAAATGAAGAGTTGGAAGCCAAAACAACTCTTGAAAATTACTTAATGTTCACGAAATTAGGGGAGGTCGATCGATCGACTCCCAGGATCGATCGATCGATCCTTCAAGAATTTTGACAGTTCGCCGACTAAGAATTCCAAGAGTTAAAAACATTTAAAAATAATTTTAAAATCCATTTTAACTCCTATTTCGAAACTGTTTGAAATTCTCGCCTTAAAAAATAATATCCAACATATTTTATCAATAAAAATAATTTTATCAAAAACTTTATTTTTCCTCTTTCTTTTGAAAATACCCCAAAAATTACGCGGGTTATTACAAATAGCTCGGGTTATATTTCGACACAAACATGACACAAAGCAATTGTCAATTTTCGTTCAATTTTGTATGAGTATTAAGTTACCACACCTATTATAGATTGCACATTTTTTATATTTAAGATACTAAAAGAATCATTTATCAACCTTTTATATTAATTTTTTTCTCTATTACTACAACAAAAATATAAAATAAACATGGTCTTGTACTAAAAGAAATATTTTGAGTAATTTTTTTTAAGAATGAGATTAATAAGAAGATATGTAACAAAGTGGGATAAGACATGAAATGAAATGTCTTATTGTATTTTCATCTCATTTACTCACCAAAAGTAGTCACTTCCTTCTGGCCATTAAAGACATAGAGGGAGAGAGTTAACAAATGGTATATTTGCATATATTGACATTGCAAGGGTAGATGTGTCTAACATAAGACATTTTATTTTAGATACATTTATAGGTAGTTTATATTATTAATATATACTCATATACTATTGTATTTGAAATTAGAGAATGGAATGAAATTACCAATTGTGAAAATCTAACAACAGAAAATTCAAAAGGCCGAGTCGCGGACTAGGTCGATCTCTTTAAGATGTTTCGTGAATCTACCCTATATTGTGTTGTATTCAAATTAATGCCTCGTCAACCCAGGATAAAACAACTCATATTTGTTATCATTATACGTCTCGCAATACTATGCACATCGTAATCTGGTATACTAACACTCGTTTGCAATTAATTGTTTAATATCACAATATCAATTTAGGGGACTAACTGATTAAGTGAGAAAACGATAAAAAATGCTCAAAAAGAGAGTTAATATTTGTATTTTTTTTTATCTTTGGTTTGCAGAGCAAAGAAAATGATGGAAGAGTTTGTATTCAGTATTTTTATTTTTCTGTGTTGGTTTTTTTGTGTAAAAACTAAGAGTATAAGGTTTTAAAAAATGAAAAATCTGAACATTAGAATAATGACGATTAGAAGATAAATCCGAATGGATAAAGACATTAGTAAAAAATGATCCCACTTTCGGTCGAAGAAATAATAGTAAAATATATTACTTTTGTTATAAAATCCATTTATATTTTTAATTAAAAATAATTATTACTTTTGTTATGATACTTTTGTTATAAAATCCAAGACCTAAGTCCCAGGACCCAAACCAGGACATGGTCATGGGCCGAGTCGGTCGGACGAAGGAACGGTGGTTACATTGCGTGCGTGGGGGCTTCTTCCCAACAAGTTCTTCCACCAATTAGACACAAAATTCTAACGCCCAAGGGATCCACTACTATCAAAATAGGTGTATATTTCCTACACCGGTTTGAGGTACTCTTCCAATGTCGGACTAATACATTTAAAGACCAAATGCTCCTCTTTAGCTTTCAAAGTTTTACACATAATTCTACTAAAGTTCCGAAAATCCCCCAATTGTAAATTTTGAAAATATATGGAGAAATAATTCATAGAATTGTCCATAAGTAAAGGTGTCTTTTGACTTGAACCCTTTACATAGTAAAAGTGATTCAAACTATAATAAAGTGATCATATTTGCAAATTTATCTCTGACAACATCTCACACACAATCTTACTCGGGTGTATTCCTCAGGCCATCACATTACGAACATGCACTTCTATCCCAATATAGCGAACACTCTAGGAAAGTTGCCCAAATTACCATAAGAAATGACCTCACTTCAACATCTGTCAAGGATACTCTCGTTGCTGATTACCCCAATTAAAATAGAGCTATAGGAATTCAGTAAGGGCTATATATAACTCAATTTTAATTCTCTTCAGATATCATGCTATATGGGTATGGACTCGTAGTAAAACCCCATATTTAATAACTAGCATGATTCAAACCATATCATTTATAACTTGCTATTACCCATTGAACTTTTTTCTTCGGATATTCGGTCGATAGGTTAGGCTACCATCACAGATGACTCAATTATCTATTGGCTTTAGTCTCATCCCTTTCAATGTGGTCCACACATTTTCTCTTATTACTCTTTGGGTCAAAGGATCAGCCAAATTTTCCTCAGATCGTCTGTGATCCACTCTCAAAGCACACGTAGGTATAAACTCTCTAATGGTACTGTATTTATGATCTAATGTCTTTTTCCACCGTTATATTAACAGTTCTCAACTTTTACAATAGCAATAGTACTATCGCAATAGATAAGAATGGTTGTTATCGATCTCTCCCATAATAGAATCTAATATAAGGTTTCTTAACCATTTTGCCTCCTCACTAGCTGTAGCTAGCACTATCATTTTTTACTCCATCATCGACTAGGCCTAAATGGTCAATTTCTTAAATTTCCATGAAATTGCACCACCAACAATACTGAATATGTATCCACTAGTAGCTTTGGAGTCATCAAATAGGGCATTTCAATCAATATCGCTCAATCCTTCAAGAACAATAGGATGCTTTTGATAATGCAATATGAGGTTCATAATTATTTTAAGATACCACATGGACCTCTCAATAACATCCTAGTGCTCCATACTTGGTCTACTTATAAATCTACATAGTACTTCCTTAACATAAGTTATTTCACGTATAGTGTAATCTGTAGCATAACGTAGGCTACCACGTACTCAGTTTGGTTAACACTGTCTCCAGTGTTCTTGAACAGCTCTACCCTAGGATCAAATGGAGTAATAACAAACATACAGAAAAAGTAGTTATATTTCTTTAGAATTTTCTCAACATAATGAGAATTATATAAAGAAATTCCTTTTCAAACCTAGTTCTTTTAATTCCTAATATTACAGTAGCTTCAACCAAATCTTTCATTTCAAAGTTAGCACATAATAAAGATCTAACATTATGTACAATATGAATATTAGATCAAAATAAAAGATAGCCATTCACATAGAAGCATATGACAGTGCAAATAATATTTGCATATTTATAATAAACGCATCTTTCACTTTCATTTATTCCGAAACCATTTGAGATGACTAAGCTATAAAATTTATCATGCCATTGTTTACGTGTCTGTTTCAGTTAATAAAGAGATTTACCTATTTTACACACTTTAATAAAACCTTCATATTAGTCCATATAAATATTTCGTTCCAATTCACCATTTAAAAGGGCAGTTTTTACATCCATTTAGTGTACAATTAAATCGTTTAATGCAGCTAAAACAAATAGTACCTTTATGCATATGATTCTGGTCATGGGTGAAAATATATTAAAAAAAAGTCCACCTTTTTACGTGGTCTAAAACCTTTGGTAACTAAATGTGCCTTATACTTTTCAACAGACCTATCGGGTTTTAATTTCTTTTTAAGAATGTATTTCCAACCAATAGTTTTAAACCCTGGTAGAAGATCCACTACATGCCAAGTTTTAATAATTTCTAAAGATTTCATTTCATCATTAATAGTTTCTTGCCATTATTCGACATCTAATATGTAAGCATAAAAACCAGGACAAAAATATTTTCCAGTATAAGATCCTTTACTTAAAATAATTTCACTTTATTATGAATTTTTAGAAATAGAAACAGTTGTGGATGTCGAGCCCTCACTATTTTGTAACAACCCGCGTAATTTTTGGGGTATTTTCAAAATAAAGAGGAAAAATAATTTTTTTCATAAAATAATTTTTATTGGCTAAATATGTTGGTTATGATTTTAGAAGAATAAAACTTCAAGCGGAATTGAAATCGGAGTTAAAACGGATTTTATATTGATTTTATAATATTTTGCCTTATGGCAGTTTTTTGGGCGAACTGTCAGTTTTTCGGGGTGATCGATCGATCGACCCTCCCAGAAAACGTGAGCAACAAGGATTTTTGAGGAGTTTGGTTTTTATTCAAACTCTATTGTTTTTAGCTTATAAAAAGGGTTCGTTGGCTATTATTTTGGAGCAGCCTTGGGGTACAAAAATACTCATAAAGTATATTTTTATTTCCTCTCTTTTTATACACAAACATGCCCTTTAATTTATGCTTTCAACCTTAGGTTCTGGGGGTGTTCTTGGGGGCTATTTTGAGGTTGATCTTGGAGGAAGTTTTGATGATGTTTGAGGACTAATTTTTGGTGACTTATTCTGTGATTTGTGGGCAGAATTATTGTTGGTTATTTTGGTGGTTTAAGGTATGGGATTTTACACAATATGCTCCTTAATCTCGCGAGTATTATTCTCGTTGTTTTCTTGTGATTATTGACTCATATTTAAACTGCTAAATTCATTGGAATCTGGAATTTTTTATTGGAATCTAATTATTATTCATGTGGTATTATTATTGTGTTGAGCATGCTGTCATGAAGATTTTAATATGGCACGGAGGTTGGGCACCCGCTAATATTCCTTTTTCCGGATATGCTAAAAATGCATAGGCGCGGTATGTTGGTGAGGCTTGGTGACCCGGTTAATGTGTTGTTGAGAAATTATAGTGATATAATTGCTTATGTGATTCACATTTGATTTGAATATTCGTATTCGTATTGTGACATTTTATACATCGCTAACATTTTTGTTGAGCATCTTCCTATCGTATTGTGTACTTCCCCATATTTTCTTTTAGTGGCAGGTTAGCGCGGATTTGGGTGCTTTGGATTTGATTTGGAGAATGGATTTTAGCGAGGATTATTTTGGGAAGATTTTTTAATACAAGTTGAGAAGATTGTATTATTTTGATGTATAGAGCATTGGAGATTTGTATTTTATTTTCGAGTTAGATGCTGTAATTTATTCGAGAGATTTATTGTATTTATTTGAAGAGATTTGAGATTAGTGGTTTCTTTTCTATTATGGGATTTAGATGTTCTATACCTTGTTATATTGTGGAATTGATTTAGTTTATCGTAGTAGCGCTCCGTTCGCTCTCCCCGGGGCGGGCAGGGTGTTACATATTTCTCAATTTTAATGGAAATATTTCTTCATAAAAATCAGCATCGTTTGATTCGATAATAACTAGATTTTTTAAACAATAAAATCTATATGCTTTTCTATTAAGTACATAGCGAATAAGCACACACACACACATATGCACTACTAGTCAATTTGGACCTCTTAGGGTTGGGGCATATGTACATATGCAAAGCACCCGCACATTCCAAAATATGACACGTTTGGCTTATTATTTTTCCAAATTTCATAAGGAGAAATTTTAGTTTTAGTCTTAGGAATTCTATTAAGCACATGACACAACGTTAAAATAATTCATTTCAACTAACGTGAGGTAGCCCCTAAACTTAATAAAATAGAAACTACCAACTCAGTTAAAGTCCAATTTTTTTCATTCGGCTTTACCATTCATTTCGGGATAATAAGGGGGTATTTTTTGTGTATAATACCACAAATTTTATAAAATTCAATAAAAGGTCCAGAATCAGATTCGGTGCCTCTATCACTAAATAGCCTCTTAATTTTCTAATTAAATTGATTTTCAATTCCGTATAAGAAAATTTTAAACATGTAAAAAAGCCTCACTTTTATTTGTCATTAAATACATAAATGAATAATCTATATCATCAATAAAAGTAATAAAGTAACATTTTCCATTTCTAGTCATAATTCCATTAAATTCACAAAATATCATAATGAATTAAGTCAAGTGGTTCAAATTCTTCAATAACAAATTTATGTGGAGGTTTTGTTATTTTATCTTGACTATACCATTCCTATTTTTCAAAATTATTAAGTGATATTTTTTGGAATTAATCATAAGTACTTATATTTTTAAGAAGTCATTTATTAACATGACAAAGTCTAGCATGACACGCATTAAAAGAGCACACAATATAAGCACAAGAGGAAATTTTGTTGATAGTGTCAATGTTAATTTTAAACATTCCTTCAATGGCATAACCTTTACGTATAAAGGTACCATTTATGGGCAAGGTAAATAAATATGCCCCGAAGGTTTGCGTGAAACCTTCTTTGTTGAGGAGATAGCCAAAAATCAAGTTTTTCCTAGTTTCGAGAGTGTGCAACACCCACTGTTTTTCTAGAAGGAAACTTCAATTCAACATCTCTAGTATTAATAACCTTAGCGGAGTGGGAATCATCCAACAACACCATTTTATCTTCACCATCAGAATAAGTCTTAAATAAAGTACGATCATAGCAGATATGACGAGAAGTGCCACTATCCATCCACCACCCATCGACACGTATTACCATGTTGATTTCAAAAATCATGGCACATAAATCCTCTTTCGTTAGTCTCGCCTGAGGAGCAAGCTGAGGTCCATTTCAACATTTGTGGGATATTAGCCAGGCTTGTTAAACTTAAATCAGAGAAATTACCCTATGTTACCAGTCTGCCCATTTCCATTAGGGTGGTTCTTATACTTATTTTTATTTTGATTTGGTTTAAAGCTTTGGTTATGGTTAATTTTATGAAATTTCATATTTTTTCCATTTGGTTTTAAAATAACCAGAGTGTTGTTCTTGTTATGAATTTTGTTGTCGGACATAACTAGAATTTCATTCTAATAATCTTGTTTTAGGGCTTCCTCCTCAATTCTCAAATAAGTGATTAAAATTTCAAGTGAAAATTCTTTTTATTTATGCCTTAGCCTTAAAGCATTTTAAAAATCTTTCCAATAGGGAGGTAACTTTTCAGTAATAATGGTAACCTAAAATTGTTCATTCAATTCCATACCCTCGAAAATAATTTTGTGGACAATGTTTTGTAAATCATTAGTTTGAGCAATAATAGATTTGTCATCCATTATTTGAAATTTCAAATAATGACACAGTGCATATTTTCTAGTACTCAGCTCCTAAGTATCATATATTTTATTAATGTCTCCCAAATAGCTTTGGTATTTTTGCAATTGGCCTAATGTAACGCCCTGATCTAGATTTATCGGTTATTGGTAGTCAACCCTGTCTGACTCGGCATTAGATGTGAGGTGCAATGAAACAACCTATATAATGTTGCTAATCCAATTTTAGTTTAATTAATGTTTCAGTTATCAGCATGCGATTCGAATTTTAAATTAAACTATGTGAGGGACCAGTGGGAAACATTCTAGGAGTCTAAGCATACAGAGCTACTAACGTAAAATAAAAGAGAGTACTTACATGAGTAAGGCTTTCGAAATACGAATGCGAACCCAACTTGTCGTAACAAAGATGAGGGTATGAGCCAAATGTTCAGTGGAAAATTTACAAATATAATAGAGAATTGAACAACATAAAGAATACTCTACTCTAACACGTTATACCTACATGTACATGCAACTAACTTATATATATATATATATATACTCAATGCATGAAACTGTGTTTATTTCCAGAAACGTGATTTGTCCTGATTAAATTATCTTAATCTTAAAAAAGAGCTTCCTCTTTCTTCACTTGCAATTTGTCCCTTTACTTAACACACACGGTTAAATACATGAAACAACTATACTTTATCTAACCGAAAACCATTTATTTAACAAAGTAACCCTTTTCAGTTAAACCAATTCACATTAATATTTTCAATGAAAATCTCCCCTTTTAACACATGCGAACACCATATTAAAAAATACTTATTTAACTTCTGCAAACCTTTCACAAAAAACCCTTGTCATAATTATGGGTTAAACCTTCTTAGATTTCTTAATAACCCTTTTAATCTCTACACTTTACCTTTCCTTTACTTTATGGACATTAATTTATTTACATGTTTCTTGTCCAATTTAACCTTTACTGGAACATTTATTAATTTATTTAATTTAGGTTCTTCCTTTTACATTTTCACCACATAACCCATTTCTTGACATGTTCCTTATTTCTTTGTCTTTTTCTCAGAATCTTCCAATAAATCGCATACTTTAACGGGCCCCACATCACCGAGGGCTCCGGGCCCTCCTTAATTATTATGATGTCATCCGAGTTACTTTTAATGTGTTTTTATCATTTTACCAATGTCCACATTACTTCACATTTCCCTTCTAGTAAGTCGAAGCTAAAATCCAGAGTTTCATCCCAACTTGTGTTACACTTTGAAAATTATCATTTCACTTCCCTTACACTTTAGCTTGTAACAACCCGCCTAATGGGATACCGGGCGATCACTCCTATATCAAATTATAACAGGAGTTACATATGGATCATTCTTAGCATCACTGTCGAAAATCCATTTAATTACTAATATCCTATTAGGTGAGCGTTAAAATTTTTTACCTAACTACTCTTTTTAACGATCAAAATAAAACATCCACAATTAAATGCATAATTGAACTGAAATCAAAATGAAATAAATTAAAATAACCGAACACTCGGTTCAAATTATTCAACCATATCGAATATCGTGCAAAGAATAAATAAAATCAGTTGGACCATTGGCCCGAATGTTTGTACAATACCTCCTATCTAGAGTACAAGGAAAGAAGCGTCTACCGAGAACCCGTAAGCATCCACTGCTGCTGCAGAAGACATCTGACTCAAAAGAATTTCCATCCAGGCATCCCTGTGTCTAGACACCTATATATATATAATATATAGAAAGAAAGGAGAGTAGATAAACGGGTCAGAGCCCGAATTTTGAAAATATTTTGCAAGTGCATAAATGCTTTATTTTTAGAAAAATAGTTTTATCTCATATTTAAATTGGTATCGCACTCCCATGAGATACCCCTCACCTATCCTCTAGTAGTGCACACCTAACGCATCCTAACAACATACCCTAGTCATGTTATCCCTGCCTAACTAGTCTAATTTACCCATGTACTATCTACCCTAGATAGCCCAAGTTCTAAGGGCCAAACTTCCCTCCATTCTCAACACTGCACTAAGTTCGTGCGTGGGGTGTCTCGCAAAGCGAAATCCAAACAAGGAACCCCCCGATACACTACTACTTGGCAGGGTTAATGGTAGATATCCATTGAGCCCGTAGCCCTTACAAATGTATAATTACACACACATTTATATATATATATACATCTGCAATTACATCCGGATAATATCTCCCGGACTGAGGTTTACTTATCATCATCTTAATAATACTCATCTGGATCTACCTCCCGGACTGAGGTGTATTCTATACAGAAAGTATTTATCATTTTTCTTTCAAAACTTTCCATTTCCCTTCTTATATCCAGGAAATGTATTTAAAAGCCAATTCATTAGCATGAATTGCTTTATCATAACATATACTTTTTAAAAGCCAGTTTTATTATCATAAAAATGCTTTTCTGTTTCAAAACATCCCATTTCCCTTTTTATATTCAGGAAATGTATTTAAAAGCCATTTTTATTATCATAAAAATGCTTTTACCATATCATATGCTTCCACATCCCTTCTTCCATCCGGGAGTGTTACCGAAGCCAAACATATAACCCATTTCCCTTCCTATATCCAGGAAATGTAATTAAAGTCAATCCATTATCATGAATTGCTTCAATATAACGCGTTCTAAGACCGCCCGTCCGGGTTTTTCCACTGTGCGCGCACCTGGGATCTTACATCGCAAGACGTCAGGAAGCGGCAATGTGCCTGCGGGATAGTCAAGACCACACCCGGAATCTCCTAACCAGCGCAGAAAAATATATATCAACAAATGCTCACATGACCTATAGGACTATATCCACCCTGCATACATTATCCAGGGGGCTTCACCATACATACACAAATTCCCTTATGATAGCGATTTAGAGAGGTGTGCAATCCATATTTTATTAATTATGAAAAACATTTCTCTTTCCATTTTGAAAATATTCATTTTTATATTTTCACAATCATTTCCATCATAACATATATATATATATACCTAAATCACACAGTATATACATATCCTATATATTTCTCCTATAATATATATATATAATAACGGCCATAGTGGCCTATAGCATCTTGCGATAACCAAAAATCCTAAGGATTCCCTCCAGGAATCATAATCATGCATTCATATAAGCATGATACTAAACCCAAAGTATTTCTTACTTTAATAATCACTATATATCTCAATCCTATCTAAGGATTTATTGGATATCTCCAATTATACCATTTCTCATTTAGCGAATATATAACTTATGCTCCCCAAATTTATTCTAATCCACTAATAGGATTCACTCAACCAAGATCAATATGATTATGTTATCTCTTTAGATCATAATCCTCTTTAATACTCAAATTTTAGAAAGCCCGCTATAAACTCAAAGAGGAGAAGTAATAACAATCTCCAAAATCTTGAGTTGAAAACAGAGTACTGGTCTACCGGTCCTGGACCCCCGGTCGACCGCGGGTTGCAATTAAGCCTACGAAACAAAGCAGTAGGCCTTATTTCCTTGACGCAGTCGACCGGCCTTAGGGGCGCGGTCGACCGGTCACACAAGGTCCTCAAAACTTTAATTCCTCAAATCCTTAATCCAATAACCCAAATTCATTTTTGGGGTTTCTAAACTACCCTAAAAATCATCTAAAACATCTACACGACTAATCCTAGCCTATATTTTTCCAATTCCCGATTTGATTTCCGAGTTGATGATTTTAACCCGGAGCTGCCATCTTGTAAAAATCATATAAAATCGAGGAAAAATCTGAAAAATACGCAGTCAGTGCCCACGCGACCGTATCGAAAATATCTACAACTTTCGTGTTTTGGCCGAGAGCTAAATCATTTCTCTTCCTGGCCGAAAATGACCCCAAAGGCTACGGGTTCACTATTCATTGTCTTCCCCAAACTCCTAAACTCCATTTTCCCCCATTTTTGTTGTTTCTAACCTCATCCAACAACTCAACAAACATCTAATCTATGTTTTACACTAACACATCAATTATTTTGGGGTATTGAATCATTTCTCTTAGTTTTAAACCCTAAAACCATAAAAACCCCAACTTAACATTTAAACCCATTTTTATACTCCATTAACATGGTTTTAATACTAAAAATCATTAAGAGGTTACACTACATGAATATGTAAACACATAATCAACTTTTACCCAATTTCATTTTAAGGTTTCTAACCCCAAAATCATATTTTTACCAACTATGATATGAGATTAATGCACAAAAGTAAATAAAGCAAGTAAACACTTGCCTGGAGGATGAAATTCGACGACCTCGAGTCGAATCCGACGGAGTTTGGCCCGAATCTCCATTTTGTCCCCTCTTTTCTCCTTCCTCTCTCTCTTCTCTCTTCTCTTTCTTTTCTTTCTTCTCTTTTCTCCCCCTCTCCCTCTTTATAAAGAAAGAAAAAGGGTTTAAACCCTTAAAACCCAAAAACGACTCGTTTACCCAATTACGAGTTACTTTTACCTCTAAAATTACCCGAAACTTAATTTTGACAATCGGACACTCTTTTTCGACTATCTCAAACATTTCGAGACTCATGGCGCAGTCAAAATTTCCATCCGAGGTACTTGACCGCAAATCACTATTCCAACCCAAAATAAATAAATGCGGGTTTTCTACTCAAAATCTTACCTCTTTTGTCGTTATACTCCACAGCGACATATAATTAAATTACTTCGACCTATATAGTCCCAAAATAATTTATAACACCCTTCGAAAATCATTAAATCCTCGAAAATCCCAAAAATTACTATTTCGAGAAATTCTTCCAAATTCCAAATTATACTTAAGTATGGAATTTAATTGTCTCCAAAAGGGCGGGTTGTTACATACTCCCCCCCTTACAATGGAATTTCGTCATCGAAATTCAGATACAACTTACACCCTCTAACTAGGATTACTACAAATCCTAAAACCTCAAGGGAAAGATACTAACCTAATGGTTCCTAACCATACACTATGCGGCTACCGCAATCATAATGTGACTCTAATACGTCACTTAATACCCATCCTCTAAAATGCCTCTTGGCATGAATTTCAACCTTATATACTACTCCTATCTTAACTAGGCCGTATACCAAACCACCTTACCAAGGCGCCCATACACCTTCCTAACTTGTGCACGTCTGCACCACCATAGCGAAAGTTCGACACGTTACACTCTCTCCCAATAAAGGTCTCTTTCCTCGGTGTAATACTCATCTATGTGTTACCCTACCTAAGCGAAACGAGTATCCTAATTATATCCCTAGTGCCCAAGGCCTCTCTCAACTCCCGACATTTTCTTGGTTTCGTGCGTGGGACGTCTCGCCAAAGCAAAATCCAGACAAGGAACCCTCCCGTTACACTACTCCCTCGCGTTGTCGGTTATCGAAATATAACGACCTAAGGCACATCAGCGGGACGTCCTAAATCTTACTAAACTAACCTACAAACGCATTCCTATTATCTTATCCTTCCGCCCATACAGAAGGAAACCTAACTAATCAAAGTGCCTACTCTTTGTAGGAACACTACTTACATCACATCGATCACAGATTTCCTCCAAATTTACCTTCTTATTAAGGCCTGGCTATTATCCTCAAATCAATTTCTCTAAGTCCTACTCTAACCCAACTACTTGTGGTGAGAGGACCACTTTAGTGCTTTTCCCTAGCACAATATTTCCATAAACATACCATCATCACAAGGCTCATAGTCTATAGTGGTTCATCCACACTATAAGACTAACCCCCATCCTTGCATCCTATAACAGCTCTCCACGCCCGACGCCATTAAGAGTCATGTGTGGAGTGTCTCGCAAAGCGAAATCAAAACAAGGAACCCCTACACACATTAACACTTGACTTCGTCGGTCACGGAGTCCCGTTATTTCAGACATGCAACTAGGATAATCCTATCCCTTATCATCGAAAGATGGTCTGAACTCCTATCTCTAACTAAGAGTCACACCACCCATCCCTCGCACTATTTCTAAGTCCTTGCGCAAACCAGTACTGAACTAAATCTTACAGCTCAACAATGATCCTGTGGGCCTTAAATTTTATCTATAAGGTTGCCACATAGACCAACCAAAATAAGGAAATCTCTACTCATCGAGGTTCCATCAATCCATAATAACAAAGGTGTACTAAACCTGTATCCAGGTGATACACCGCAACCACAATCTGTTCCCTCCAGGAACTATGGACACGATAGTCTTGCCATCATTAGCCTGATATCGCTCCGATCAACCAAATACATTATACGTATATATACAAAATATAATCACCCGCCTCTATGGCGAGTGAAAGAAAACAAAATTCCGCTATCGCGAAAAACACACAAGCCTATATTATTATGTTATCGAGACCAAATACAAAGCTAAAATTACACACACGAGTCTAGGGCTATCGGAAGCCACAACTTCATCTAGCCACACCTCTTACTAGAATTTCTTAACTTTAGGCCCCATCTGGGAACCCTAATCTTGTCCTTTATTCCTACCGGAAAAAGGACTAACCGTGTGGATCCTCACTCCACAATACCATTTACATCACTGGTCTTCCTGACCATAATGGAGTTGTCAACACAATCTGACTCTATAACCTCGCTCCTTACAATCACCTTACTAATCCTCTTAGCTCCTTCGTTAAAAGGAAATTCCACCACCGGTTCCAACAATCCTCCCTCATTAAATATCCCCGTGTGGATGTCCCCTCAGGGGCATCTGAACACACCCACATTCTCCGTAAGTGTTAACAACACTTGTCTAGTGAGCCTATCCTTCCTGCAAATGACTCATTTTTCCTTGTACCTTCCTCACTTCGGTACAAAGTTCACTTCTCCATAATGTTCTTTATTCACTGTCGGTCTCTGGCCGACCCTTATGTGAATAATTACGAAATGGAATTCTTCTCCTCCTTGCAGAATCATGGGGACTCACGGTTAAAACTATCCATAAAATCCCACGGGGTAATTCAATCTTGAGTACCACTTTCTACCACAGTAGTACTTGGTTGCTCATAACTACTATAATTTAGTAGCCGTTGCAACAATCCTTAGCAATTTTCCACAAGGAGAGCGGCCTATACTAAGGTCCTCGTCCCCACTTCTATCAGCTGCCCTAGCTAAGCCTTGCCTCCTGCTGTCCTTCCCGAGGCCCTCCTTGGTCGTCCTTCTTCGATCGGCACACACGATCCTAGAACGAGCATGCAAAGGATTACTACAATCTTCTAAAACGGCAGGAGAACGAAATCTCACAAGAGAAATCAACAATCCTATTTCTGGGGCTCTATATCAAATCGAGAGCAACGCTGAAAGCGTAGTACGTCCGCACAGATTCCTAAGGACACTAGAACCTGATGCTCTGATACCATCTGTAACAACCCGCCTATTGGGATACCGGGCGATCACTCCTATATCAAATTATAACAGGAGTTACATATGGATCATTCTTAGCATCACTGTCGAAAATCCATTTAATTACTAATATCCTATTAGGTGAGCGTTAAAAACTTTTACCTAACTACTCTTTTTAACGATCAAAATAAAACATCCACAATTAAATGCATAATTGAACTGAAATGAAAATGAAATAAATTAAAATAATCGAACACTCGGTTCAAATTATACAACCATATCGAATATCGTACAAAGAATAAATAAAATCAGTGGGACCATTAGCCCGAATGTTTGTACAATACCTCATATCTAGAGTACAAGGAAAGAAGCGTCTACCGAGAACCCGCAAGCATCCACAGCTGCTGCAGCAGACGCCTGACTCGAAAGAATTTCCATCCAGGCGTCCCTGTGTCTGTACACCTATATATATATATAATATATAGAAAGAAAGGAGAGTAGATAAACGGGTCAGAGCCCGAATTTTGAAAATATTTTGCAAGTGCATAAATGCTTTATTTTTAGAAAAATAGTTTTATCTCATATTTAAATTGGTATCTCACTCCCATGAGATACCTCTCACCTCTCCTCTAGTAGTGCACACCTAACTCATCCTAACAACATACCCTAGTCATGTTATCCCTGCCTAACTAGTCTAATTTACCCATGTACTATCTACCCTAGATAGTCCAAGTGCTAAGGGCCAAACTTCCAACACTGCACTAAGTTCGTGCGTGGGGTGTCTCGCAAAGCGAAATCTAAACAAGGAACCCCCTCGATACACTACTACTTGGCAGGATTAATGGTAGAGATCCATTGGGCCCGTAGCACGCACAAATGTATAATTACATATATATATATATATACATCTACAATTACATCCGGATAATATCTCCCGGACTGAGGTTTACTTATCATCATCTTAATAATACTCATCTGGATCTACCTCCCGGACTGAGGTGTATTCTATACACAAAGTATTTATCATTTTTCTTTCAAAACTTTCCATTTCCCTTCTTATATCCAGGAAATGTATTTAAAAGCCAATTCATTAGCATGAATTGCTTTATCATAACATATACTTTTTAAAAGCCAGTTTTATTATCATAAAAATGCTTTTCTGTTTCAAAATATCCCATTTCCCTTTTTATATTCAGGAAATGTATTTAAAAGCCATTTTTATTATCATAAAAATACTTTTACCATATCATATGCTTCCACATCCCTTCTTCTATCCGGGAGTGTTACCGAAGCTAAACATATAACCCATTTCCCTTCCTATATCCAGGAAATGTAATTAAAGCCAATCCATAATCATGAATTGCTTTAATATAACGCGTTCTAAGACCGCCCGTCCGGGTTTCCCCACTGTGCGCGCCCCTAAATGGCTATCATCTTCCAGGGCCTATCATCAAGACAACCTGGGATCCTACATCGCAAGACGTCGGGAAGCGGCCATGTGCCTGCGGGATAGTCAAGACCACACCCGGAATCTCCCAACCAGCGCAGAAAAATATATATCAACAAACGCTCACATGGCCTATAAGACTATATCCACCCTGCATTCATTAGCTAGGGGGCTTCACCATACGTACGCAACTTCCCTTATGATAGCGATTTAGAGAGGTGTGTAATCCATATTTTATTAATTATGAAAAACATTTCTTTTTCAATTTTGAAAATATTCATTTTTATGTTTTCAAAATCATTTCCATCATAACATATATATATATACCTAAATCACACAGTATATACATATCCTATATATTCCTCCTAGAATATATATATAATAATGGCCATAGTGGCCTATAGCTTCTAGCGATAACCAAAAATCCTAAGGATTCCCTCCAGGAATCATAATCATGCATTCATATAAGCATGATACTAAACCCAAAGTATTTCTTACTTTAATAATCACTATATATCTCAATCCTATCCAAGGATTTATTGGATATCTCCAATTATACCATTTCTCATTTAGCGAATGATATGACCCAAGTGTAACCTCGACCTAGAGACACCAACCTCGACCGAGATTATGGCAGACGTTGGACGAGTCTTGGGCACGCGATATCACCCCTCGGCCATATCAAGGCCGAACCAGGACGACACTACTATGAGCCTCTCCAAGGGACGTCATAAGGATCAACAACACTCGTATATGCCTTGAAATGGCAACCTCGGCCAACATAGGCCGAGTCTGCAGGAAGTCACCAACAACCTCATCAAGCCACCAGTTCAACCTCATATCAGGCCGACCCTGTCCATTATCTCGGCTAGGATCAGGCCGAGACCTCCATGGAACGCTTGAACTGAACAGGTATCAAGACTCACCAGCCTCGGCCTCACCAAGGCCGAGGTCATACACCAGACGCGATAGCCGAGCACCTGCTGACATTTGGATGAGGACACGTGGACACAAATCAGTTATAACAAGATTATTCCCCACACGTGGGAAGAATATTGCATCATCATTCTCTACATGTGACAGT
Organism: Sambucus nigra; assembly: GCA_949130495.1. NCBI lineage: Eukaryota > Viridiplantae > Streptophyta > Magnoliopsida > Dipsacales > Adoxaceae > Sambucus > Sambucus nigra. Next base: position 375,682,207 of record OX422219.1, on the reverse strand, counting down.
GACAGATGGCACTCCCACATTGGTGAGGTAACCACACACATGCTCATTGCATGCATGGGGGGTACATTACACCCCCTAGGTACTATATATAGAGGCGCCATCCTCTACCTTGCAAAAGGATCCCCAGATATAAAACCCTAGATGAAACTCTGTCTAGATACACAGTAGAGAAAGAAAGCTTGAGAGATTGTATCCATGGTCATTAGTGCCTTATTGCAGTGAGATTGCACACACACAGTGTACGTAGGCCAATCTAGGCTGAACCACTTATATTCTGGTGTTGATTCCTCTTCTCCTCATCTCATTCTCTTACCATTACATAACTGTGCTGCCATTGCTGTTGTTAGATTGAGCTTGAAAACACCTTACCTGGTGGTGCTGATTCCGGCATCATCATTTTGGTGCCGTCTGTGGGAACGAGAAGCTATCTCTTCCTCTTTTTCTGCTTAACCTCACCGGAGAATCTGGTGGTGAACCAGGCCTCCCCCTAGTGTGGAGCTGTTTCACCATTGAAAGAGGTCCTGTGAGGTACTAAGCTCATCTGCTACTCAAGCTATATAGTGTTAACATATGGCACCAGACTTACCACCGCCTCTTCCGCCGCCCGGGGGTGGAGGGCCTAGTTCCAGTCAGGCACCCCCTAGTCCGAAATGGCGGAGGTAGCTGCAGCCTTGAGATCCTTAGCTTCAACGCAACAAGCTATGCAGGAGCAATTTGCACAGCTCAGCCAAACTATGATGAGGCCACCTAGAATCTCACCGGATATGATCACTTCGGCGGCTGTTCAGCCTCATCCTGACGCTAGGGGACCACCCTAGGAACCAATGAAGGACCACCCTGCACCCCAGCGGAGAAGGGACGTTGCTGACCCTAGGCGCTTGCGCCTGGGGAGGCAAGGAAACCCTTGCCCAGAGGACATGTATGACGATCTAGAGGCGGAAGAAGCCCCGGAAGACTGTTGGGGTGTCAAATAACACTGTACGGCCTCTTAGGCAAAGTCAAGGGTGTTTCGGCCGAAGAGGTGAAGAGGCCCAACAAAGAGGGTCGGCCTTTGATAGGTTGAGCAGAGGGTCGGCCTTCGAGAGACTGGGCCCGATGAATGACCTAAGACAGAGGCTGTCGAGATCAAGGAGCGCAACAGGCTCTCAGAGAGGGAACAGGCAGGGTCCGCCAGACCAAGGCCAACCCTGTGAAAGAAGAGGTAGGGAACAAGAAGAGGTCAACAGCCAACGTGTCGTGGCAGGGGAACCCTCGGTCCATCGCAAGGAGGTGGCAGGAAATAACCTCGGCCAAGTCGATGGCAGAAGACCATGGAATGACTCTATCCAGCACCTTGAGGAGAAGATATGAGACCTCATTAAAAGCAGGGACCCATTACAAAGGGGTTACTCAGAGGGCTCCCATTTGTGGCTAGGATAGTGGGCTTCCCAACCCCAGCTAAGTTCAAGACTCCTACAGTGTCTCCCAAGTATGATGGCAGCACTAACCCTGTACATCATATCGAGATGTACCAGTCGGCAGCAGACATTTACTCGATACCCGATGAGATGAAGTGCAGGGCCTTCTCTGGGACCTTGACAGGGGTTGCACACAGTTGGTTCACCTCTCTTTCGAAGAACTCAATTGAGAACTTCAAAGGCTTGGCTGAGCGATTCATCCACAACTTCTGCTTCGGATGAGACCTCAAAAGAAGACTACCCACCTGTTGTATGTCAAGCAGGCCAAGGGTGAGAGCCTAAGAGACTACATAGCACGGTTCAACAAAGAAAAATTAGAGGTGGAAGATTATGAAGAGAGCATAGCCATGACCGCCCTTATAGGAAGCCTCCATAAGGGGAAGCTATTGTGGAAACTGGCGGAAGACCCCCCTAGGTCTATGGCGGAGCTGCTGGCAACCGCAGGGAAAGTAATGAATGCGGAAGAGGCAATGGCCGCCAACTATGAGGATGAGAACCGCGGAGGCAGCGGGAAGTCCCAAAGCAAGAAAGATGGGAAGAAGAGGTCAGGAGATGACAAGTTCTCTCACTATAATCCTCTGACTATGAGCCGTGAGCACATCCTCAATGAGATTAAGAATGACAGGGCTCTGATATGGCTAGAGAAGTTGAAAGCCCCACCACATAAGAGGAACAAAAACCTATGGTGTGAGTTCCACCAAGATCATGGTCATGTCACGGATAGATGCTTCTCTTTAAAAGATGAGATTGAAAAGATGTTGAAATCTGGAAAGATGAGGAAGTATGTGGATGGTAAGGCTCCAAAGGGTGGAAGAGATGACCCTAAGAAAAGAAGAAATGACAGATGCCGTAACAATGTTCCGGCCAGAAGAAATGATGATTCAGAAGGAGATGACGAAGACGATCCGGATTTCCCTCCAAAAGATGACAACACCCCGGTGAAGAGGGTCGGTACGATCTCCTTTGGTGTTAACACCATATGTGGGGGATTTACAGGAGGTGGCTCTGAAGTAGCAGATAGGAAGGCTCATGTAGAAGAGTCCAGGTCAGTGGCCAAGCTTGAAGTTGTGAATCTAACGTCTTTCGACACAGTACAGAAGAGGAAGAAGGTAGACATGGACACCCTCGTAGTGGGGTTCTCCAGACTCGACTTCAAGGGTATCTTAGCCCCCCGTGATGACCCTTTGGTCATAACAACAAGGGTGCATGGGTGCGAGGTACAGAGGATCCTCATAGATAACTTATGCTCCCCAAATTTATTCTAATCCACTCATAGGATTCACTCAACCAAGATCAATATCATTATGTTATCTCTTTAGATCATAATCCTCTTTAATACTCAAATTTTAGAATCCCCGCTTTAAAGTCAAAGAGGAGAAGTAATAACAATCTCCAAAATCTTGGGTTGAAAACAGAGTATCGGTCGACCGTTCCTGGACCCCCGGTCGATCGCGGGTTGCAATTAAGCCTACGAAACAAAGCAGTAGGCCTTATTTTCTTGACGCGGTCGACCGGCCTTAGGGGCGCGGTCGACTGGTCACACCAGGTCCTCAAAACTTTAATTCCTCAAATCCTTAATCCAACAACCCAAATTTATTTTCGGGGTTTCTAAACTACCCTAAAAATCATCTAAAACATCTACACGACTAATCCTAGCCTATATTTTTCCAATGGTGGAAGAATTTTTCCAATATAGAAAAATTAAAATACTGAAGAAAAATTCTTCCACCATTTTCTTTGCTCTGCCATTGGAAAAATTAAAATACTGAAGAAAAATTCTTCCACCATTAGGTTAGTATCTTTCCCTTGAGGTTTTAGGATTTGTAGTAATCCTAGTTAGAGGGTGTAAGTTGTATCTGAATTTCGATGACGAAATTCCATTGTAAGGGGGGGGAGTATGTAATCCTAGCCTATATTTTTCCAATGGCAGAGCAAAGAAAATGGTGGAAGAATTTTTCTTCAGTATTTTAATTTTTCTATATTGTTCTCGATGTGTAAAAACCAGTTGTATAAGGCTTTAAAAAGGAAACTTTTGAACATCAGAAAAGGGATGGTCGGGAGTGAAGAACAAAGGTCTAGGGACATTGATCAAAAAACGATCCCACTTTTGGCTGAATAAACAATAATAAATTATATTATTTTTGTTTTATAAAATTCATTGAGATTTATAATGAAAAATGATTATTAATTTTTTTAAGCCAAAAAAATATATATTACACCCAAGACTCGAGCAACGAATTGGTTTGTTGGAAAGAGGCGCGTGCATGGGATTTGGCCCAACAAGTTCTTCCACTCATTACACACATTATATGCCTCAAAGGCTTTCCCATTAATGTCAAAATAGGTGTATATTAATTATACTATTTTGAGATAATCTTCCAACGTGGGACTAAGATAGTTAAAAGGTTCTTCTTTAGCTTTCAAAGTTCCACACATAACTAAACTATAGTTCCAATATATACTAATATATATGAATGTCCATACTAATCACTATTACTAATACTTATATATAATACTAATAATAACTGTTATTTACATTAATAACAATAATATTATTATTATAAACAATAATAATTACTTGTAATAGGCATGACAAAATAAAGGAAAAAAATGTGATTTGAAGAATTTGGGTAATGTTGTAATAATATTGATTTGGATGTGGAAATTCATCACATGAGTGTGTTAGTATACATGTGTGCCATCTTAGGTATAAGGTTTTCAAGATTGTGAGAAGTTGAGTTAAAATCGATGGATTGCATGGGTTTACTGAGTTAATTGGGCCTTGATGGCATTAATTTCTTATCAAAGACAAATTAATTCTAGCTCAAAATGTTTTTCTGAATTTTTTTGTCCTTTTCTCCCCTTCAATATATGGTTGTCTCCAATTGTATCCTTCTCTGTTTTCGAATCCAACATAAAACCATAACCCCTACGGCTGACCCAACATTAGACCATGTTGTACTAGTTGACCACGTAATAAATGATAGAAATATCCCAAACGAAAAATATCGATCCAAAATGATCCAAGCAATTTTATCATCAAACAAAAACCATCTGAAGACAACATAATTTGCGTGCTGCAATAACAATGCTCTCTAAAAGTTAAAATGATACTCAATAGAAATGCATAACAAGCTTCATGCATCATAAATGAATATAAAAAATGGCAACCAATGAAATAATCAATTGGATCCATAATTAATGAAGAAAAATTCAACATGTTCCCAAATAGTGGATCAAACTCCCTGCAATGAAGATGATTGGTCAATTCGAATAGAATTGTATCACTAATAAACTCAATCCAATAAACATTAGATTCCAATATTAACATAAAACCATCTTACGATCTCCATACAGTAATGATAAAGGAGTACATAAGAAATGAATTAAGATTTTAAACTACCATGTGATATCCACTCGCGTGGACCTAATTGTACACAAGATCATGCATCCCATGGTAATACAACCAAAGCTATAAAGTGATCTCATCACTAATTTCCAATGAGATTTAGGTTCATTTAAAGCCATATGAAATGAAAACACATTTGAACCACCAAAATGGATCTAATACCTGATTAGATTGAAAATTTCCCACCGTCAAATATTTTCCAGCATTCATATTAGATCCAGCATTTGAAAAATGAGACCTAACTTCCAGAAGTGAAGTCTAATACTCAAACAAAGAATCTTGGTTGATTAACAACAAAATGTAATGGTATTAACCAAGAAAATAGGTTGAGATGCAGCAACCCTAGGGAAACCTAGTATCGCCCAAATCTCTTATCTCTCTATAAGGCTACATCTCCTTAAAATTATCATTTTGTCTTTTACTTCTGCATCTCGCCTTTCTATCCTAGTTATCATTGTATGATGACCTGAAGAGTGAACCATTTTGGTTGAATTCAATAAGTTGCCTCGTTATTTTGAGAAGAGTGATTCATGTTTCATAACGTCTATATGTGTAATTCTTAGTGTCTATTAGTTCTAATATCTATTATTTGGTGTCTAGAATCTATTTGGAGTCGAGTTTGTTTTAGTTATCATACTAATGCGATTTCTCTCTTCGATTACGAAGGAACATAAAATTTTGTGAGTGCTACCAGTTTACCTATAAAACCTTTGCAGAAGAAATCTACTGAACAAAACAACCCAACCAACAGGTTACTTTGTAGCATTCAGATAGATTTTTATAAGCATTTATTTACCTTTAGGAGTAGGCTGTCATTATCTTTAAATACAACTTAAGCAATTTGGGCAAGAATTTTCCTGAGCAATGTTTAATGCAAATACTGTAACAACCCCCATTTTCTCACGTAAAGGCCGACCAAGCATGATACGCAGAAGACGGGGCTTGTCTGTCAAATAATACCATTCTCAGCACAACGTAATATAAATATTATTATTTTAAAGGTCGATACTTTAAATTTATCAATATTTTTATGACAATAATTAAACTAAAACCAACACCAACTAAATAATAAACCCAGTAGCAAGTAAAAACTACAACTCCACCATAATGCAAAGAAATGTTGGGCTTATGCCCTTACAAATGTTTCCAAATAAAATCACTATGACTCGAAAAACACCTAGGTTAGAGTCAATAATCTGAAAAGCTGATAAGCACGAGAGATCGCAAGGCTAGTACAACAATAGTCCCGCATTCTTTATCTAGAAACAACCTGGGGGGGGGGGGGGGGGGGGGAATTTAAATTTGGGTTAGAGCTCGAGGTGCGCAAGAATTAACTTATTTAATTTAAGATGCAATAATACAGTTGATGAAAAATACATATCCCATTCGTCACTCGCATGCGTTTAACACCTACCCCTCAACTAAATATGATATTATTCGTATCCCAATAAGTCCCAAATAATAACTATGACAACGTGTCAAATTTATTAATAATGGATTTGTCCATAATTAAATGATTAAGTGTACTGACTACATTTAAGTACCAATACCCGTAATATCCCAGTCTGTTAAATTTCACGTAGGTGTCATAAGATATAAAATGACATTTTGGTTTAATATGAAACCGGAAGTTAAAATGAGTTATAAAATTCCCAAATGATAATTTGGATAGTGCAGTTAGTCCCAGTAGGTGCGAGACAGTCAAAATAAGTGCCATATTGTATTTTGGTATTTCGGGCAGTTTTGACTCGTTATAGCTTAAATGTGTAGTTGCGAGTTATTATATCGCGTATTGATCATTTAAGTTGGGCATTTTAGACTTAAGGCCCGATTAAGTCTTGCTAGCCTTATTATTTTTCTCATTTTCTCTAAGCACACAATTGAGCCCTAGAGAGAGTAGAGAGAGGAAGAGAACTTTGGGAAAAAAAGAGAGATTTGGATATTCAAGCTTGGATTGTTGCCTACACCAAATAAAATCTGAATTTCCTACATCAAGACAAGTTATCTACTTGCTACTATGTGATTTAAGGAGAATAATTAGTTTTGATAGTTATGAATTGTTATGGTTTGTCATTTTAGGGTTTTGTTAGATTTTTGGGTATTATAACCCTTGGAAAGTGATTTGGATGATAAATATTATAAATGATGGTAGTTAGATGTATTTGTGGTGTAATAGTTCCATTACATGATCTTGGTTTAGTTGGTTTTGAGTTTGGGAGAAAATTTGGAGTTCAAGACTCCATAGACAAACTTGGCTTTTTCGCAGGGGCGAATCGATTCGGCCCCTTGGGCGAATCGATTCCATAGATGCATCTTTCCAGGTCTGAGTACCCGAATCGATTCGGGTTAAGACCGAATTAATTCGGCATTTAAAGAATTCTTAGTTTGTTCTCCGAACCGATTCGCGTTCAGAGCGATTCGATTCGCCAGGGTGAATCGATTCGGCCCCTAGGGCGAATCGATTCGGGTCCTGCAGTTTTGAGTCATTTTTCTTGTTTAATTTTTACCTTTTTTCTGTAGGCCTAGGACCTAGGAACCTTCTTGAATGAAGTAAACTTAGATTCCTAGAGTAGTAATTGAGTTCGGTCGCCACCCTAGTTTAGAATGGGTTCATCTGGGGTTTATTCCGGGGAGGTTTAAAGTAATGTTAAGGCATTACTTCTTTTATTGAATTTTTAGAAGTTAGGAAGTTAAATGCCTCTGCTTGGAGACTTTAGGGGCTTATCGGAATTATATGAATTTTGGGAATTGTAGAATCATAATGATTATTTGGAGACTAAGCCGGGACTTGTAATTTGAGGAATATTAATGATGATATTCGAAGGGAATAGGTTCGAATAAAATAAACCCAATTGTTTAATGATGATAAGTTCGAGTAAAATGAACCCAATTGTTTAATGATGATAGTTTCGAATAAAAAGAACCAAACACATGGATAATGGAAATGGAATTTGGTAATGAATATTGAAAATGAAAACGAGATATAATATGGTAAATGTTAATTTAATGATACACACCTCTATAAATACTATCATAAGGGAAGTACACGCCCGAGGTGATACCCCCTGACAAATTAACGCAGGGTGGATATAGTCATAGGCCATATGATCGCTATTTTATATATATGTATTTTTCTGCTATGGGTAGGAGATTCTGGGTGTGGTCTTGACTACCCCGCAGGCATATGGCCACTTCCCGACGTTGCGTTATGAGCCCAGGTTGTCTTATATGTGATAGGCCCTGTAAGATGATAGTTATTTAGGGGCGCGCCCAGTGGGGAAACTCTGAGGGGCGGTCTTAGAATCGTTATATGTATGAGAATATAACTTCTCTGCATCAAGTGGGACTTGATGGATATATATGCCATAAAGAGCATGGATACGTGCCACAAAGAGCATGTGAATGAGATATGTGCCATAAAGAGCACTTGATACAAATTATATTCCTGATAAGGAATGTAAAGATAAAAATGGAAATGATGATTAATGATGGAAAGTTTTACTTAATGAAGGGAAATTATATCTTCTTGATTAAACTGAATAAATGATTTTATTCCTAATAAGGAATGTAAGAAGGAAATGATAATTGGATTAATGAGAAAAGGTTTTAAATTAAAGTTATTTTCTTTTAATTCTCTTTTGCAATTGTGTTACATTTCATAATTAGTTAAAATATCTTAATTTGTAATTGTAGTTTAACATGCTAGTTAACATGCTATATTATCATCATTGTCATTCATGCATAACTGTTCATTCCTATCATGCGTTTTATTCTTCTAGTGATCATATAAAATCCGGCCCTAACCGGTTCATTTCCCTTGTTGTGTATATGATTGTATCCGCTTAAGTGCTCCACCGCAAGGACGCCTGTTGTGATCATTCCCCAATTCCTTTGCTTTTGACGGGTTGTAAGATTTTGCGGATATTACAGGACGTTGTATTAGACGCTCTCATCTTGGTATTCTAGATATGATCGGATCTTCACTCGGGCTTGTGGCCCAAACTTTTGTATTTGATTAATGGATATACTATGTAAGATATAAATTTATTGTAATACGATATATGTAGCTGTGGACCGACAGTCTATTCGGTCCTTTTGTGTATATTCGTTTTAGTTGTATTATATATATACTCTTTTGGAATTCCACTTGCTTGTCAGATTTGGGTTGTTTAGTTTAATTTTCTTAACTGGTTTTAAATTTCTAAACTTTTTGGCAACCCGTTTTATGATTTATTGGGTAGTTTTCCCGTATGCTCAGTTTATTTTTTTGATGCTGAGAATGATATTCATCCATGATTCCTGTTACGTTTGAGTATCAGGTCGGCCACCCCTTATCTCGGATCACGGGCTGTCACAGATGGTATCAGAGCATCAGGTTCTAGAGTCTTTAGGATCTATGCGGACTTGTCACGTTCTACCGTAGCGTTCTTTGATATAGAGCCTAATGTTAGGATTGTGTTGTTGTCTATGTTTGCGATCTTCTACAAGATAGATTGTTTTGAATAGTATTTTAACTCTATTGTCTCTTCATCTCAGATGCCTCCTAAGAGAGGTCGCCCAACGAGACGTAATAGGGTTGTAGAAGAGGAAGTAGATCCTCCACCGCCACTACAAGGGACCATTAATGCTATGGATGTAGCAAATATAGTGTCTCAAGCAGTTAATGCCGCCATGACCGCAGTGGTCCAACAATTGTCACAGGCTCAGCAATGGGCTCACGATGTTCAAGCTCCTACGGGACTTACTCCGTGGGATAGGGTTAGAGAGTCCTTTCTAAAGGGCAATCCCCCAGAATTTGAGGGAGGTGCTGATGCTATTAAAGCTAATCAATGGAAGAAAGACATGCAACACCAACTTCGAATGATAGAATGTAGCGAGGAGAGGAAACAAGTCCTTGCCACTTTTAAGCTTGCTGGATCTGCGTTACACTGGTGGGGAGATGATGACCACACCAGAGCAGAGAGACACAATGACGATCACTGAGTTTTGGGGTTTATTTGATTGTAAGTATTTTCCTCCTGCAATTCAAAGGGAGATGAGAAGGAAGATCCAGGATGTTGTGCAAGGAGAGAGATCTGTGGCGGAGTATGAAGAGGAGTTCACCCGGTTGGCGAGTTTTGTACCGGACGAGGTGACTCCGGAAGATAGGAAGATCTCGAAGTTTATGGGAGGTCTAAACTGGAGAATCCAACAATAATTGCTGGGTAATCCAGCCTTACAAACCTTTGGTGAAGTTATGAATGTAGCATTGCTCCATTGCCAAGAGCATCGGTTATATATGCAGAGTAGAAAGAAAGATACCGTAGTGGGGCAAGCAAGAAAGCTTAGAGAACATGGGAATGGAGGAGGAGCATTTCCCTCATCCCAATCATCGGGTCGTAAGAAGAAAGAGAGGGACCCTCAGCAAGGGGATTCGTCTAAGAGACAACACTTCGGAGGGTTTATTGCGGGTGGAAATAACAGTAGGCACGATCAAGGTGCTTCGCAATATGTAGGTCGGGGTGGTCATGGAGGTAAAGGCCATCTGGGCCAAGGCATTACCCAGTTTAGAAATAACAGGGGTCGAGGTCAGGAGGATATGAAGGGACGGTGCCTCCTTTGTGGGGAGTCGGGTCATTATAACATGGAGTGTCCTCGGTTGATTGGGGGTCGATTTCCTAGGGCTCCGCAACGGCTATACATTCAGTTTCCACCTCAGGTACCTAATCCAATTGTTCCTCCGCAGCAGGGACAACTACATTATGGACATGTTTGTCTCATTCAGGAGGCTATGCTTCCTCCAGCTCCGTCGGCGCCGCCCGCCATTGAAGGTATGTTTTTAAATCAAGGTGTAATACCCCGCCCGCCCGGGGAGAGCGAACGGAGCGCTAATGCGATAAAATAAATCCAAATCCACAAGTGACAAGGTATAGAGCATCTAAGTCCCACAATACAATAATAGGAATCCACTAATCTCAAATCTCTTCAATTACAACAAGTCTCTCGAAAATTACAACAACTAACACGAAAATAAAATACAAATCTCCAAAGCTCTATACATCAAAATAATAGAAATCTTTCCCAAACAATCCTCGCTAAAATCAATCTCCATAGCGCCCTAAAATCCGCGCTAACCTGCCACTAAAAGAAAATATGGGGAAGTACACAATACGACAGGAAAGATGCTCAACAAATATATTAACGATGAATAAAGCGTAACAACACGAGTACGAATATTCAAATCAAAATGCAAATCTCAAAGCATTTATCAATATAATTTCTCAACAACACTTTAACCGGGTCACCAGGCCTCACCACATCCGTATATGCTTTATCAAGCCATAACCCGGGAAACAGGAATTTTGGCGGGTGCCCAACATCCGTGCCATATTAAAATCTCATGACAACGTGCTCATCAACAATATAATGATACCACATGAATCAAAATAATTTCAACAATTATTTTCCAGATTTCAATGAATTTATCAATTCAAATATGAGTTCAATTAACAAGAATTCAAAGAGAATGACACTCGCGAGATTTAAGGAGCATATTGTGTAAAACCCCATACCTCAAACCATGATGAGAAACCAATGATCACATCATCAAGATCAACTCAAAAGATCTACAAAATCTCCTCCAAGAAGAACCAACAAAATAGCCCCAAGAATACCTCTAATCTAATGTTGGAACTCACGAATCTCAAGGGCCAATGTGTTTATAAAAAGAAGAGGAATATAAAATATATTTGCTGCCAAAATTTGTGCCTAAAAGTATGTTAAAAGGGTTGCCCACAACTTCCTTTTATAATGCAAAGAAATGAAGAGTTGGAATCCAAAAGACTCCTTTAATTAAGGCAAAGAAATGAAGAGTTGGAATTCAAAACAACTCCAAGAGTTAACGACATTAAAAATCATTTTAAAATCCGTTATAACTCCGATTTCAAAACCCTTTGAAATTCTCGCCTTTAAAAATAATAACCCACATATTTGAGCAATAAAAATAATTTTGTCAAAAACTTTATTTTCCTCCATTTTCCAGAAATTAATTAAAATAGCCCAAAATTACGCGGGTTATTACACTTCCCCACTAACAATGGAATTTCGCCCTCGAAATTCGCCGAATGCCTAACTCTCAAAATCAGGCCAACAATCTCCAAAATAATCTCGTCTCCAAAAATAAATTCCTCACATCTAATCTCGAAACCTAACACGAATATCACCTAAAATTTGCTATCTCCAAAAATTATTGATCACGCAATGAACCCAAAACCCAAGCCCCGAGGGTTGCCGTATACCTAAGCTCTGATACCATTTGCAACAACCCGCCTGCCCGCCCGGAGAGAGCGAACGGAGCGCTAATGCGATAAAATAAATCTAAATCCACAAGTGACAAGGTATAGAGCATCTAAGTCCCACAATACAATAATAGGAATCCACTAATCTCAAATCTCTTCAATTACAACAAGTCTCTCGAATTAAAATTACAACAACTAACACGAAAATAAAATACAAATCTCCAAAGCTCTATACATCAAAATAATACAAATCTTTCCCAAACAATCCTCGCTAAAATCAATCTCCATAGCGCCCTAAAATCCGCGCTAACCTTCCACTAAAAGAAAATATGGGGAAGTACACAATACGATAGGAAAGATGATGAACAAATATATTAACGATGAATAAAGTGTAACAACACGAGTACGAATATTCAAATCAAAATGAAAATCTCAAAGCATTTATCAATATAATTTATCAACAACACTTTAACCGGGTCACCAGGCCTCACCACATCCGTATATGCTTTATCAAGCCATAGCCCGGGAAACAGGAATTTTGGCGGGTGCCCAACATCCGTGCCATATTAAAATCTCATGACAACGTGCTCATCAACAATATAATGATACCACATGAATTAAAATAATTTCAACAATTATTTTCCAGATTTCAATGAATTTATCAATTCAAATATGAGTTCAATTAACAAGAATTCAAAGAGAATGACACTCGCGAGATTTAAGGAGCATATTGTGTAAAACCCCATACCTCAAACCATGATGAGAAACCAATGATCACATCCTCAAGATCAACTCAAAAGATCTATAAAATCTCCTCCAAGAAGAACCAACAAAATAGCCCCAAGAACACCTCTAATCTAAGGTTGGAACTCACGAATCTCAAGGGCCAATGTGTATATAAAAAGAAGAGGAATATAAAATATATTTGCTGCCAAAATTTGTGCCCAAAAGTATGTTAAAAGGGTTGCCCACAACATCCTTTTATAATGCAAAGAAATGAAGAGTTGGAATCCAAAAGACTCCTTTAATTAAGGCAAAGAAATGAAGAGTTGGAATTCAAAACAACTCCAAGAGTTAACGACATTAAAAATCATTTTAAAATCCGTTATAACTCCGATTTCAAAACCGTTTGAAATTCCCGCCTTTAAAAATAATAACCAACATATTTGAGCAATAAAAATAATTTTGTCAAAAACTTTATTTTCCTCCATTTTCCAGAAATTAATTAAAGTAGCCCAAAACTGCGCGGGTTATTACGCTTCCCCACTAACAATGGAATTTCGCCCTCGAAATTCGCCGAATGCCTAACTCTCAAAATCAGGCCAACAATCTCCAAAATAATCTCGTCTCCAAAAAAAAATTCCTCACATCTAATCTCGAAACCTAACACGAATATCACCTAAAATTTGCTATCTCCAAAAATTGTTAATCACGCAATGAACCCAAAACCCAAGCCCCGATGGTTGCCGTATACCTAAGCTCTGATACCATTTGCAACAACCTGCCCGCCCGGAGAGAGCGAACGGAGCGCTAATGCGATAAAATAAATCCAAATCCACAAGTGACAAGGTATAGAGCATCTAAGTCCCACAATACAATAATAGGAATCCACTAATCTCAAATCTCTTCAATTACAACAAGTCTCTCGAATTAAAATTACAACAACTAACACGAAAATAAAATACAAATCTCCAAAGCTCTATACATCAAAATAATAGAAATCTTTCCCAAACAATCCTCGCTAAAATCAATCTCCATAGCGCCCTAAAATCCGCGCTAACCTGCCACTAAAAGAAAATATGGGGAAGTACACAATACGACAGGAAAGATGCTCAACAAATATATTAACGATGAATAAAGTGTAACAACACGAGTACGAAGATTCAAATAAAAATGCAAATCTCAAAGCATTTATCAATATAATTTCTCAACAACACTTTAACCGGGTCACCAGGCCTCACCACATCCGTATATGCTTTATCAAGCCATAGCCCGGGAAACAGGAATTTTGGCGGGTGCCCAACATCCGTGCCATATTAAAATCTCATGACAACGTGCTCATCAACAATATAATCATACCACATGAATTAAAATAATTTCAACAATTATTTTCCAAATTTCAATGAATTTATCAATTCAAATATGAGTTCAATTAACAAGAATTCAAAGAGAATGACACTCGCGAGATTTAAGGAGCATATTGTGTAAAACCCCATACCTCAAACCATTATGAGAAACCAATGATCACATCCTCAAGATCAATTCAAAAGATCTATAAAATCTCCTCCAAGAAGAACCAACAAAATATCCCCAAGAACACCTCTAATCTAAGGTTGGAACTCACGAATCTCAAGGGCCAATGTGTATATAAAAAGAAGAGGAATATAAAATATATTTTCTGCCAAAATTTGTGCCCAAAAGTATGTTAAAAGGGTTGCCCACAACATCCTTTTATAATGCAAAGAAATGAAGAGTTGGAATCCAAAAGACTCCTTTAATTAAGGCAAAGAAATGAAGAGTTGGAATTCAAAACAACTCCAAGAGTTAACGACATTAAAAATCATTTTAAAATCCGTTATAACTCCGATTTCAAAACCGTTTGAAATTCTCGCCTTTAAAAATAATAACCAACATATTTGAGCAATAAAAATAATTTTGTCAAAAACTTTATTTTCCTCCATTTTCCAGAAATTAATTAAAATAGCCCAAAATTACGCGGGTTATTACACAAGGGTACTTGAGTCGTGTGATATTTGATGTGGGTATTACATACTCATTTGTTTCTAGGAGCTTTTCTCAGACTACAGATTTGATAAAATCTGCTGAGAGTACTTTTACTAGCGCTAAGTTTTTTATGGGTGATGATTCGCTCATTTTTTCTAGTTTGTAAACTTATAGGAATTACTCTTGGTAATTTGTGCTTTGAGGACGATTTACTCTTCCTTGACATGATCGAGTATGATGTGATATTGGGTATGGATTGGTTAGTAAAGTATCATGCTTTTATAAATTACTATGGTAAGAGCATAGTGTTTTCCGCTTCAGGGAAAGAGATGTTACTAGTGGTTATGCCTTGCTTAGAAAGGGGGTACTAACACATACTTATATGGTATTGCGGAGGAGTTTTCTCGGGATATAGTTGTTCCCTTAGATTCTATTCCTATTGTTAGAGATTTTTATGATGTATCTCGAGAAATACCGGGTTATGCCTTGATAAGAAGGCTATTTAAAAAGATGTATATATGTTGTGGGGTAAATAATTGTAAGATTTTACAGAAAGTGAATACCTGATTTTTTAAAATCTTCAATTATGTAAGTGGTAAGATATAGAAGTAGAATCTTATTAGTAGGGTTGAGAATTAGAATCCTTTCGGTCCCGAACATGTGTCTTAGACCTTTATATCTTGATGACCGATAACGCGAGGTAGTAGTGTAACGGGAGGGTTCCTTATTTGGATTTCGCTTCGGTGAGATATCCCACGCATGAAACCGAGCAAATGTCGGAAGTTGATAAAGGTCTTGGGCACTAGGGATATACTTAGTATTAGGTGTACACGACTTAGATAGGATATAGGTAGGTAGACTTTAGGATTATTTGGACATAAGGCCTTTAGGGCATGTGACGTTAGTTTGGGAGGGCTGTCGGGAGTTGACCACGAATAGATTGTGTGTCAACTTTAAAAGGGATTGGTTCCCTTGTAAAGAGAAGTTGGGGATTTCGAGAGGTTTGGTAGGTTAGGCCGAAGGAGATGAGGCCTCTCGTAGTTAGAGGCTACAGAGGTAACTCAGCTTTCAGGAAGAAAATGATGAATTGACTCTCACTCCTAAGCCCATGTTGTTAAGCTCGAGGGTGGATTCAATTGACAAGCCTTTGCCAGGATTGGCAGTAATAATACTGGAGAATTGACCTAATGTTTATACGCCTCATAAGCTAAGACTTGTGATAAGTATCATCCCAAGTTTGAATTAAAATTCATCGTGGGGATGATCTCCGTGTAGGAAGGGAGGTGCTACTTCCTGGGCAGAAATTTAGTTTTTCATGCGAGCAACAAGTCGTTGCATGATATGGTAGGAGGGACAAGGGTTGTTAATACCACATATACAAGCTGCCAACTGGGGGAACCGAATCCTACTCTATTGGTTTTGAGGGTGGGGTGCGTTTCCTTGGGAGATTTATTATCCCAGATGAGAAGGACTTAAGAAGGGCAGTAATAGCGGAATCTCACGATTATAAGCTTGCAGTGCATTCGGGTAACAACAGAATGAGTCGAGATATGCGCCGCCAGTATTGGTGGGCGGGCATGAAAAGGTTGTTGGACTGCATGGGGTGCCTTTGATTATAGTTTCCGACTGAGACAATATTTTCATTTCCCACTTGTGGCAAGTTTCCAAGAAGCCATGGGAACTAAATTGAGGTTAAGTACTTCTTATCAGCCTCAAACAGATGGCCATACCGAAAGGGTAAACCATATGTTGAGGGATATACTCCTTATGTGCGTGCCTGACTTCAAGAGTAGTTGGGAACAGTGTCTTCCATCAGTTGAATGTGCTTATGATGATTTGTATCAATTCACTGTTGGGATGGTGCCTTATGAAGCCTTCTATGGTAGGCCTTGTGGATCTCCCGCTTATTGGTTAGAGGTGTGAGATGATAAGTTCCTCGGACCTGAAATGATCCAGGATACTTTTTCAAAGATCGAGCCCATTCGGAATTGCATTCGTATAACCAAGATCAAAAAAAAAGTTATGTCGATACGGGGAGAAGGCATGTGAAGATGGAGGTCGAGGACCAAGTGTTGGGGCGAGTGTCGCCCATGAAGGGCATTAAGCGTTTTGGGAAGAAGGGAAAACTTGCACCGCATTACATTGAACCTTTCCTATAAATGTTAAGGTGGGTCCAGTAACCTATTAACTTGCTTTACTGAAACATTTGTGTCAAGTTCATGACTTGTTCCATATCTCCTCTTTAAATAAGTACAAGAGATGTGATGGTGACCATAGGCACATTCCTCTTCAAGATATTGAGTTGCAACCCGACGTTTCTTATAAGGAGCAGACGGTCGCTATTTTAGAGCGTGGAGAGTGGAAATAGAGATCACGGGTAGTACCTTTGGTTATGGTACAATGTAGTCACCATAGTGTCGAGGAATCGACATGGGAGCGCGAGGATGACATGCGGGAAAAGTATCCGCATCTTTTCTTGCAAGGTACGCTTGAATTTTGGGGGAAAAATTCCCTTATAAGGGGGGGGGGGGGGGGGGAGGATGTAACAACCCTCACTTTTGAGAGCCTATTTTATATTTATTTACTATGTGTAGTAATTATATATAAATGATGGATTGTGGAGTAAATATTAATTTAATATGAAAAAGGTTAATATTTACTGAAATATTGTATGATTACCTGATGAGTAGGTAAAAATATCCATGTGGTGATTTATGGTGTCATAAGATATAAAATGACATTTTGGTTTAATATGAAACCGGAAGTTAAAATGAGTTATAAAATTCCCAAATGATAATTTAGATAGTGCAGTTAGTCCCGGTAGGTGCGAGACAATCAAAATAAGTGCCATATTGTATTTTGGTATTTCGGACAGTTTTGACTGGTTATAGCTTAAATGTGTAGTTGCGAGTTATTATATCGCCTATTGATCATTTAAGTTGGGAATTTTAGACTTAAGGCCCGATTAAGTCTTGCTAGCCTTATTATTTTCCTCATTTATCTTAGCACACAATTGAGCCTTAGAGAGAGTAGAGAGAGGAAGAGAACTTTGGGAAAAAAAGAGAGATTTGGGGATTCAAGCTTGGATTGTTGCCTACACCAAATCAAATCTGAATTTCCTACATCAAGGCAAGTTATCTACTTGCTACTATGTGATTTAAGGAGAATAATTAGTTTTGATAGTTATGAATTGTTATGGTTTGTCATTTTAGGGTTTTGTTATATTTTTGGGTATTATAACCCTTGGAAAGTGATTTGGATGATAAATATTATAAATGATGGTAGCTAGATGTATTTGTGGTGTAATAGTTCCATTAGATGATCTTGGTTTAGTTGGTTTTGAGTTTGGGAGAAAATTTGGAGTTCAAGACTCCATAGCCAAACTTGGCTTTTTCGCAGGGGCGAATCGATTCGGCCCCTTGGGCGAATCGATTCGCATAGATGCAGCTTTCCAGGTCTGAGTACCCGAATCAATTCGGGTTAAGACCTAATCGATTTGGCATTTGCAGAATGTTTAGTTCGTTCTCCGAACCGATTCTCTTTCAGAGCGAATCGATTTGCCAGGGCGAATCGATTCGGCCCCTAGGGCGAATCGATTCGGGCCCTACAGTTTTGAGTCATTTTTCTTGTTTAATTTTTACCTTTTTCTTTAGGCTTAGGACCTAGGAACCTTCTTGAAGGAAGTAAACTTAGAGTCCTAGAGTAGTAATTGAGTTTGGTCGCCACCCTAGTTTAGAATGGGTTCATATGGGGTTTATTCCGGGGAGGTTTAAAGTAATGTTAAGGCATTACTTCTTTTATTGAATTTTTAGAAGTTAGGAAGTTGAATGCCTATGCTTGGAGACTTTAGGGGCTTATCGGAATTATATGAACTATGGTAATTGTAGAATCATAACGATTATTTGGAGATTAAGCCGGGACTTGTAATTTGAGGAATATTAATGATGATATTCGATGGGAATAGGTTCGAAAAAAATGAACCCAATTGTTTAATGATGATAGGTTCGAATAAATGAACCCAATTGTTTAATGATGATAGGTTCAAATAAAAAGAACCAAACACATTGATAATGGAAATGGAATTTGGTAATGAATACTGAAAATGAAAATGAGCATAAGGGAAGTCCGCGCGCGAGGTGATGCCCCCTAACAAATTAACGTAGGGTGGATATAGTCCTAGGCCATATGAGCACTGTTATATATATATGTATTTTTCTGCGATAGGTAGGAGATTCTGGGTGTGGTCTTGACTACCGTGCAGACATATGGCCGCTTCCCAATTTTGCGTTATGATCCCAGGTTGTCTTATATGTGATAGGCCCTGGAAGATGATAGTTATTTAGGGGCGCGCCGAGTGGGGAAACTCGGAGGGGAGATCTTAGAATCGTTATATGTATGAGAATATAACTTTTCTTCATCAAGTGGGACTTGATGGATATATATGCCATAATGAGCATGGATACGTGCCACAAAGAGCATGTGAATGAGATAAGTGCCATAAAGAGCACTTGATACAAATTATATTCCTGATAAGGAATGTAAAGATAAAAATGGAAATGATGATTAATGATGGAAAATTTTACTTAATGAAGGGAAATTATATCTTCTTGATTAAACCGAATAAATGGTTTTATTCCTAATAAGGAATGTAAGAAGGAAATGGTAATTGGATTAATGGGCAAAGGTTTTAAATTAAAGTTATTTACTTTTAATTCTCTTTTGTAATTGTGTTACATTATATAATTAGTTAAAATATCTTAATTTGTAGTTGTAGTTTAACATGCTAGTTAACATGCCATATTATCATCATTGTCATTCATGCATAACTGTTCATACCTATCGTGATTTTTATTCTTCTGGTGATCATATAAAATCCGGCCCTAACCAGTTAATTTCCCTTGTTGTGTATATGATTGTATCCGCTCAGGTGCTCCAACGCAAGGACGCCTGTTGTGATCATTCCCCAATTCCTTTGCTTTTGACGGGCTGTAAGATTTTGCGAATATTACAGGACGTTGTATTAGATGCTCTCATCTTGGTATTCTAGATATGATCGGATCTTCACTCGGTCGTGTGGCCCAAACTTTTGTATTTGATTAATGGATGTACTATGTATGATATAAATTTATTGTAATACGATGTATGTAGCTGTGGACCGACAACCTATTCGGCCCTTTTGTGTACATTCGTTTTAGTTGTATTATATATATACTCTTTTGTAATTCCACTTGCTTGTCAGATTTGAGTTGTTTAGTTTAATTTTCTTAACCGGTTTTAAATTTCTAAACTTTTTGGCAACCCATTTTCTGATTTATTGGGTGGTTTTCCCATATACTCAGTTTATTTTTGTGATGCTGAGAATGATATCCATCCATGATTCCTGTTACGTTTGAGTATCGGGCTGGCCACCCCTTATCTTGGATCGCGGGCTATCACATTAATGTGGGTACATTGGTAATTTTTTTTATTAATTCTTTATTGTTCCAAACGCGGTTCCACTCACTTACTTGGACTTATAAAAAATTTCATAACCAAACCCCAGGCCCAATATACTCATTAATGTTAATATTCCTTAATACCAAGTCTCCTAATACCATTGGTATTAAACTTCCATCTACTTTTTCTCTAATTAAATCTCAAAGAAAAAAATAATCCCAAAAGAAATTCAAGAAAAAGGAACGAACACTATAAGAAAAAATACTCTTTATGACACTTTGAAAAAGTGAACTTATGACATTTATTAATAAAATATCATGAAAAGTGTAGTATAAATACTATTTTGACAGATTTACAAAACATCGTCATTATATGATACCTGTTATGACATTTTTTAATCATAAATCTTTTTGTTTCCCACTTTTTTACGCGTGCCTTTCATCCCCAATCCAAAATTTTCACGGATTTGGTTCGACCCTCCCATCTTACTCCTTTCATTCCCAAAAGAATGGATATTCAAACTAGGTGGAAACTCACCATGGCTATAAATCCACGACCTCATCCATCACCCAATCGCTACTCTCACCGTTTCTCCCTCCACTGAGGTATGCCTCTCTCTAAACCTTTGTAAGGTCTGACCCCAATTCTAAAATAGTAAACCTTAATCCCATTTGTTGAGTTCACACGAAGTTATCATGTTGTCTTAAAAATTATCATCCCTAGTTCTTTGGTGTACTATGTTGATTTGATATATTGGTTCTGGTGGAAGTGTTTTAGAATTTCATATTTATCTATAAAGTTTAATTCATGGATAAGGATTGGAGATTTCCTTTTTATTTTGTGTTATTTCAAATTGGAAATTGTCCAGTTAATGAAATTTTGGCTGAAAATTTTATTGCTATTTAAATACTATTGTAATTCTCATTTTTTGTGGGGTGAGGGAAAGCATATTGAAGTTTCTTGGTTTAATCAATCTTAAAAATCCTTAATTTGCACTTATTCAAATGAATATAATAATATAGTTTCTGATTATTTTTTTCAAATTTTTTGGGGAGTGATTCTCGAATTTCAATTACACTCGTTTGATTAATTTGGCATTATATTAGTACATAAACGGATCTCCATGTTGAGTACATGAGAAGTGCGATTGAATTTGTGGTTTAACTCAACATAGACATTTATTTGATAACTTATGACACTTTGAATATCTAAAACTTGGTAGTAACCGTCATTGGGGGATATTTGTACCCAGTATAAGTATAACAATGGAAGTGACTATAATTATTAAGTGTTGATAAATGATTTTTTAAACTCCAAAAATCTAAAAGTATGTTTTAATTTCCATGCATGTTTCAGACTTACAAATACTCAATAACTCAAGTGTACACATTTTATTGAAGACGTCTTTGGACATGAGTGATATTGAGAAGTAATCATATAAAGTCAATAAAATTTCCAAGCATACTCAGTGTTTGTACAATTCGTATTGCATAAATTTAATGTTCAATACCATTTTAACTAATATGAGTCTAATCTTTATTTAAATGGAATGTTTTAGTACTGTTCCACAACATGACAATCCCTTGATTTTCAGTCGCTTCAAGAAAAAAGGACAAATTTAAATAAGGGTGAATACATGCAAATGCATTTGTATTGATTTTCAGTTCCCATCACAAGGCCAATGACCATGAATTCTAAAGTTTGATGATAGTTTGGATTTGTTTCACAAAATGGAATACAGTTTGTAGTGGGTAACATGCCATTGTTGTAGAAAGCATTCTCATCATTTTTGGGGAATGAAAACATGATATACGTGTCAAGACTTTTGGTCTGTACAACAATGTCCTACTTCCCACTACAATTTTCTCCCTCCATGATAAATATGAATATCATTAAACTTTATTATTCATGGTATTTGTCCTTTTGATGGGAAAAGGAAAGTAAATTGGACATTACCATGTCTAATCCTTTGCAATTGCAACATTTATAAATATTCTCTCTTATCTTTGTTCTTTTATGTACTAAGTAAAAATACAAGGGATTATCTTTTGGACGAACGGTACTAAAACATTCAATCTAAATGAGGATTGACCCAATTTTAATCAGCAGGGAACGAACAATTTTTTTTGATGTTATGAATTGTAATTATATGGACAATGTTATGAGAATCTATTGTTTTGATATGATTACTTCAACACCACTCAAGTTTAATATAATGTGTACACTGGAGCTTGCAAGTATATGTGTGTGTGTGTGTGTGTGTGTGTGTGTGTTTGTGACATGCATGAAAATTAATACACCTTTTGGGATTTTTAGTAACTTAAAAAAATTATTCATCACCACATATGAGTTACAACCACTTACATCGTTATACTTTCTTAATATACAATCTTTCCCAATTAGAGTTAATATCAAGTTTCAAATATTGAGAGTGCCATAAGCCAACAATTAAACGCGGGTGTTAAGTTAAATGAAAACTTATGGATATATGTCTATGTATTCATCATTTGGAAAATGACAACACAGTAGTGAGGTTGGTACCGTTATATGATGTAGATAATGTTTCATTTGATTATGAAGTGAAGGTTTACTTTATGAAATTAAATTCGTGGTCTACGATGGAGATTTCCATTAATATGGCATTTTTTATGAATGTTAGTGGTGCTTTGCACTGGCTTGGGAATTGAAGCCTCGATTCACCCTATTGTTTCAAAAAATTAAATATTCATTTTGATATTATAAGAGAGGAAAATTGGTTCATGGTGATACCTGAGTATTTGAATAAGAACTTTTGTATGAGATAGGAAGTGTTGGGAGGATGCATCCGTGTGCTGCAAAATTTTCAATGACACCACCTTTGACATGGGTGATTAATAATTATCATAAAATGGATATTTGTTATACTTGTATCATCTCGTATGAGGAATAAATAAAATGTGATGATTTTTATCTTGAAAAATACGAATGAATGAAGCTCAATAGAAAATATGTTGTGTACCTCAAAAATGAAAACTCGTAGAATAGATTCATTATGCTAGTTTTTATTTCTGATTATATGTAGGAATCTTATTCCATCTGCTTATATCTCATCTTTGTCCATGTAGGAATTGTACAAATTGTTTCTTGTTTTCTGTAACTTCAAAATTGGTGAAGTTTTCATCAGAGCATGTGATAGATGCTGAATGTCTCTGTCTAGATATGGAGGAGGCATTTGGTCTTGATTCAGTTGATATGTTCACGATGAAACTATGTGTGACTAATTCATTTGTCTTTTAGGAAGAACTTTTAATTCTTTATTGGGGTAGTGAAAATGAAATCATATACCTATTTCATCTTATTAGTTTATGTCTTTATTTTTTATTTTTTGATTTTGTGTTGAACTATTTAAACTATTTATTGTTTCTAAACTATTCCACATTGAAATATAACAAAACAATTTTGAGTGATTGCAAAAAATGTGTCATATTTTACTTTTTCCCTTTTCTCCCCATATCATGAGATTTAGGAGAGCATTGAAAGCACTAGAAAACAATATCATCTATTGGTTTGAATTAATGCACATGAATTACAAACAAAACATATAGAAATGATTTTCTTGGAATAATGAAAATAACATGAATTTAAGAGACTTTCTGGAATTTCTACCGATTTAACAAATTATAGATCAGTAGAGAAATACTCACTTTGTCCAACTCTTATTTGGGACAGATGGAGTATATGGAACCATGGTTGTTATGTTTGTCTTTGTTGTTTTAACACAACTCTATGGCCCTTCGCAATAATCATTATACTGTTTATAATTTAGAGTTTAGATTAAATTTCATGGAAATCAAGTTATATGTAAGATTAGTAATCACATATTGTGATAGAAAAGAAACCTAGACCAAATGAAGTAGAAGAAGAAAATGGGAGTGTAATGCAATAATATTTAGGAAAAAAGTTATGATATTTCCTTACATTTGTATAATTTCAAAGTATCTTGTGTATTTGTAATTGAATTTTTTTATGCTTGTAGATTTGAAGAATGGGGAAAGCACTTTTCTGTGTGTAATTAGATCGGTCTACTGTGGCAGTTATGGAACAGTTTGGCAAGAAGTTAAGGAATAGTTTGGTAAGTTTGAGGAATTACTTCAGCCTGGGTGTCACTGCTTGCCTTGGTGTTTGGGCTATCATCTTGTCGGTGAATATCTCTTCATCTCCAACAACTTGATGTTCATCGTGAAACTAAAACAAAGGTGTGTAATCTCATTATATTCTAATTTTTCATTTGAATGAGTAGGTCATATTAGTGAAGAACTTGAACCCAAAATAGGGATAATAGAAACCTCGTTAAGGAGGTTTGGAATGATCTCGAATTCTGTTCAGAGCGACATCATGCAAGGAAACAAAGGAAATAAAGAAGTAGCACTCGAGAGTGAGTATATCGATTTATTATTACATTTATCTGATAAAAGTTAGAAATAAATAACCTATTAAATTGAGGACTTTAAATTGCTTACCTACTAACTACTATCATCAATCATAAGCTGTGACATAGGGAAAAAAAGTTTCTAAGGGGCATTTATGTTCACAAGAGCCCTTGAAGAGACAAATATTATTACATATATATAGGATAAATAAACAAAAAAATTAATAAAGCTGAACATTCGGTACACAAATAGAACTATATGCCTCTTCTAATATATCCTTTTTTAAGGTTGGATCATTCGGTACTCAAATCCTGTTTTTATAACACAACTATTCATTATTCTTAATCTCAAAGTCACTCTCTTTACCAGCCAGGACATCTCATTTCATCTTCTTAAGTAATGGATGACTGATTTGCAAATTTCATATGCGTTCTACCAATAAAGGTTTCACTGTGACATGTGCTAACAATCCTCCCCTTTTTGAAAAACTTGATTCAATCCCCATCGATGCTAAGTCAAGAATATTTCCAACACATGCACAGTGTATGCAACCCAGAATCCCTAATGGTTTTTGACTCAAAGCATCTGATACTACATTGGCCTTACTAGGATGATGATGAATGGTACAGTCATAGTCTTTAATCATCTCTATCCAATGCCTCTGTCTCAAATTTAGTTTTCTTTGTGTAAACAAGTGTTTCAAACTTTGATGATCTGTAAATATCTCACAAGTTTCTCCATACAAATAATGTCTCCACAACTTTAAAACAAAAATAGTGGCGGCTAGCTTCAAATCATGTGTAGGGTAGTTTCATTCATGCATCTTTAACTATCTAGAAGCATATGATATTGCCTTCCCATTCTGCATAAGAACACATCCTAACCCCTGAAATAAAGCATCTATATAAATTATGAAAGACTCATTCCCACATGGAATAGGAAGTAATTGAGCTAAAACCAACTGATTTTTTTCTTCTTTAAAACTCCTTTCTCATTCTTCATCCCACACAAACTTCATCCCACACAAACCAATTTCATTTAACCAAAACTCACACTTGCTGAATTTAGCAAATAATTTCGTCTCTCTCAAAATCTACAATACAAGTTTCAAATGTTTCTCATGTTCCTCCATGCTACGTGAGTAAATCAACAAATCGTATATTAATACAATCACAAATGAATCAATGAAAGGGTGGAATACCCGGTTCATCAAGTCCATAAAAACTGTTGGAGCATTAGTCAATCCAAATGGAATCACCAAAAACTCATAGTGCCCATATCGAGTCCGAAAAGCTATTTTGGAAATATCACTATCCTTTACTTTCAATTGGTGGTAACCCGATCTCAAAGCAATCTTCGAAAATACTGTGGCCCCCTGTAATTGGTCAAACAAATCATCGATACGAGGTAGAGGGTACTTGTTTCTAATGGCCACCTTATTCAATTGTTGATAATCAATACATAATCGCATTGTCCAATCTTTCTTTTTAAAAAATAACACTGGGGCTCCCCTTGGCGAAACACTAGGCCGAATGAAACCTGTTCTTATCAGATCTTATAATTGCACTTTCAATTATTTTAACTCTCTTGGTGCCATTCTATATGGAGCAAGGGAAATTAGACCAGTACTTGGAATTAATTCAATGGAAAACTCTACTTCCCTATCGGGCGACAATCCTAGCAATTCTTCTAGGAAGACATTAGAAAATTCTCTAACCACTTGTTTATCTTGAATTTTAACTGTCTCTTTACTAGTATCAACAACATAAGATAAATACCATTTATAACCTTTACTCAACAATCTCCTGTTCTTAATTGTTGATATAAGATAATTAGGAACAACATTCCTCTCCCCTGTAAACTAGAACACGGGTTCACCTGGTAGATGCAATGTAACTTATTTCCGAAAATAATCAATAGAAGCATGATACGATGATAACCAATCCATACAAAATATAATATCAAAATACCGAAAGACCAATGTTATCAAGTCAACATAGAAATCTCTCTCACCCATTCATAAGACACAATATTTATAAGCATGCTCCACCATAATTACACATTCCATTGGTGTTGAAATATATAAGGAACAATTTAGAAATGAATATGGTCTACCCAAATATGAAACAATATTTAATGCTACGAACGAATGCGTAGATCTAGGATCAATGAGTGCACATAAATCTTTATTTGCAATTGAGAGTTTACCTGTAACAACTTATGTTGTAGCATGGGCATCTTGCAATGTCATCGTAAACAATCTTCCTCCTGCCTTCAATCCACTTGCTTGTCATGTATATCTTCCCCTTGTGGCACTGCGTGGAGAGGATCCTTTATGAGGCCCCATACTACTTACTGAAACTGCTTTTAATAACATAGGACATTTCTTTCTCAGACGGGCCTTCCGATGACACTTTAAACATTTTATATTCAGTAACTTTGGGAAATTTCTCTTTATATGACCCGATGTCCCACAAAATAAACAAACATTCCGATCTCCTTTTGCTAAAACTCTTGAACCTCTTCCACCACTAGCTTCCCCCCTTTTTGAAATACCTCCCATACCTCTACCATGCTCAAATTTCTACCCTCCAAGTCTCGAATATTCTGTAGAACTACCTTTTTGATAATTTGGATCGAATTTGCTTCTCTTTACACCTCGTTCTCGATTCCCTCTCCCTTTATTCACGTCCTTTTCTACCAGCATGGATTTGTTCACCAAAGCTGAATAATTAACAGTCTCTAAAGCCGAAAACCGTGATTTAATGACTAACTCAAGTCCATCGATAAATCGGCTGCTCATATCTTCCTCACTCTGTATAAACCTCGAAGCAAACCGAGATAAGGTTGTAAGTTTAGCTTCGTATTCTCTAACTATCATACTTCCCTGATTCAACATGAAATATTCCTTCTCCTTTTGTTTTCGATACATTGGGGGTAAATACTTATCATATAAAGATTTGATAAAATCATCCCATGAGATCATATTCCCACCTCCTAGAGTAATCAACAAATGTTTTGTGGCATCCCACCAATATTTAGCTTCTCCTTTCAGCATATATGTCGTCAAGGTCACTCGTTGATTTTCAGGCATTATCATTAGAAAAAAAAATAAGTTTATTCTATTTAACCCATGCTTCTGCCTCTGCTGGATCAACTACTACTTCAAATGAGGGTGGATTCATTTTAATTAATTTCTCATGTAAAGTACTCCTTTCTTCCCGATGTATCACCTCATTAGACCTAGCCAATGCTTGTGCCTCTAGTTGCCTGGATTATTGTTCTTTCATTTGATCCATAAATCTATCTTACTTCTCTGCCATTAAAGTCATAGCACGTGCCATTTTTTGCATATCTGTCAATTGTTTCGGGTCGGTTTCTACATTTCCATGAACAGGTTGCTCAACCTCCGCCTCTGTTACCATATTCTAAGCCTTATCTTCTAGTCCCACATTCACATTCCCTCCTTCCATTCTTTTATATCTGAAATGGATGAAGGATATAACAACATATATATATATATATATATATATATATATATATATATATATATATATATATATATATATATATATATATATATATATATATATATCTTTCCTAACATAATCGGAAGTATCAAACAAAACATATTTTTAACATTCACTGCCAAATCTAGACTCTTCTAACTCCAGAACCTCTAAAACCTAGGCTCTGATACAAAAAGCTGGCACACCCCAACCCAGTTACTTATAATTAAGTTTGAAAGTAAAAGTGAGTCAAACCATAATTAATTTAACCAAACCATAAACATGAGTTTAATTTCAGAGTCATCATTGTAAATCCATATAACTGAAAACCTTTTTACAACATCAGAGTAGTCATGCCCATAAAAACTTATTTGAAGGATAAGTTAACTTAATTACATAATTTACATTTAAAAAAAATCCATGTTTCTCCCATTCCTCGTTAACCCAACCCGACCTCCTAGATTTGGCAGTGACCTCGCATTATATGAAAAATATAAATATTGGAGCTGTGAGCAACACACATCAATGAATGCACCACTACTACACTATTTCATAATTTTTAAATACAATAAATCGCATTCCTGTACTAATACATATATATTTATCCAGCTCATTCATAATAATGACCAAATGATCTGAATCATGATTCACATATCCTGTCTAAATAGACAATTCTCCCCTAATCCTGGTCGAGGAGTAAACCCTTGTCATTAATAGATAAATCTCCCCCATTCCGAGTCGGGGAGAAACATTCCATTTTGGTAAACCAAAATGAACAATTTCATATTCATAAAATTATGATCATATTTGTAACGGTATACAAATACATCATTCTAGTGAGTACACTCGCCTTGGGTTCTCAACTATGTATTTATGTTTCCTTCGGGTGGAGATGAACTGGGTTGATTAGACCTTACACCTGTCAATCCAATGAAATCAGTATTGAATCTCAATAATAAGTATTATCCTGGCACATTTATGTAAATTTCAGTGACTATATAACAACAATATACTTCCACTTGAGTCACATTCCATAAAACATGTGTAAAGTCAAAACAACGGTATACATGTTGATAAAGTTATGGACATTCAACAGTAGGAAATACCGCATAAGGAATATATAACTAAATCCAATAAAATATGAAAGAATACTTCTCAATGTATATACACATGAACATGTACTCAAAATACTCTTTGGAAAGAGGAGATAACAATATTCTTTTCTGGGTTATCCAGTATGGCCTCAAATTATTCTTCTCTATACTCAACCATCCTATATTCCTCAATTGTATAAATACAGGTTTCCAACCTTATCAATATGAAAAAATATATGAATATACTTTCTAGTGCAAATGATAATGTAATTTTTCAAGCTTCCTAGAGCAAGTTATGACCATTTCTTTATAACACAATAAATCTGCCCTACAAGCTCCTCCATTATTCTTTCAAATTCCAATAATTTTCATTATTTTTCTCCAAAATAACTTTCCATTATTTTCAACCGTTTTTGAGTACACATGCTGAATAGTACAGAATTAAAGTTTCATAATTGTTTTACTTCATTTTCTATGTCAAAAGCTTAACTAAACTCAGGGCATACCGAAATGAAATATACAAACAACAACTATGTGCCAACTTGAAATCATCATTAAGGCCTAATTACAAGGATTTAAATTCTAATTATTGGATATGATATGAATGTATGAGTCTAATTTCATATACAATTGAAAATTTTCAATTATAGTAATAACACAAAGATATATACAAGTTTGAATACAAGGGGTTTCAATACAAAGCAATATGACCTATAAACATAACTTATCTCACATATGAACCAATACATATTATCACAAAGGATGATGGAATTTGAATCAATAATTCACGATTTATATACCTTTAAATAAGTATAATGCAATATTAAAACAATATTAACACATAATTTTACCTTGGAAACACCTTAAGGATTTTCTTGAAATTTTTTCCTAGCTTTTCCTTGTAACCCTTTTTCCTTACTCCTACTTTCTCTTTCCTCAAGCCAAACAATCTTCAAACTGAACCTAGGGACTTATTTGCTAAAGAAACAGGTTAGAAGAAAAGTTTTAGGTCGTCCATGGCTGCCTCATTTCCATCCAATCAAATTAAACCGTTTGTTATACTAAAAGACAATTTACCACTTAAAGGGAATGCACATATTTGCCCCTTGTTCATAAATTCGACCTAACTTCTTACTTGGGCATCCGTTTGATGCACCATTTATTGTGTTACAACCCTAACTCACCTGTATACAACTATCTAGTTTCTACCTCCAGTCAGTTGTTATGTTATAAAGGTCAAAGCTACTCTTAAACAGGGACATTTCTATCGAAAACAACAAAATTTTGTGTTTGTAAATAATTCGACATTTCATGATTTATGAAAGTAGGATTAAACTAAACATAATCACTTAACATTAGATATACTAATAACACATTATTCTTATCACATAAGGTAAGAATTATTTAAATATAATTTATCATAATTATATTCGGGTTGTCATAACTCAATCCCCTTAGAAAATTTCGTCCTCGAAATCTAATATAAAGGTCACCTACCAAACAAATGGGGATACTGTTTCTTCATGCTATCCTCCGTTTCCTAAGTTGAATCTTTAACTCCATTGCTTATCCACATAACTTTAACTAAGGTAATAACTTTATTCCACAATAATTTCTCCTTACGATCAATAATTTACATTGGTTCCTCGATATACGATAAGTCTTCCTTGAGTTCAATAGATTGAGTTTTCAATTGATGATATGGATTTTCCAAGTACTTACGAAGAATTGACAAATGGAACAACTCATGTAAACAAGACAACTCTCGAGGTAATGCTAATCTATATGACTTAGTTCCTCCTTTTTCCCAAATCTCATGATGCCTTTCCATGGTGAAATACGAAGGAATACAAAATCTACCTTCTGAAATTCCAATGGATACTTTCTTTTATCTGCATAAAATTTTTGCCTTCTTTGCGCTATCTTTATCCGTTCCTGAATCATTTTAATCTTTTTTGTTGTCCTATCTATTAATTCAGGACCCAAAATTTTCCTTTGACCTACTTCATCCCAACATAAAGGCTTTCTACATCCCCTCCCATATAAAGCTTCATACGGAGCCATACCAATGGTGGACTGATAACTATTATTACACAAAAATTCCATCAATGTCAAATGATCATCCCAACTACCTTTGAAGTCAAATACACAAGCTCGTAACATGTCTTTTAATATTTGTATCGTCTTTTCTGATTGTCCATCGGTTTATGGATGAAATGAAGTACTAAACTTCAAACTTATACCCATGGAATTTTGTATACGAGGGTAAAACTTAAAAGTGAACGTTGGATGTCTATCTGATACAATTGACACTAGTTCCCCATGTAAACAAATAATCTCATTAACGTACATACGTGCATACTTGTCAACAATGTAGGTGGTCTTAACCGGAAGAAAATGAGCAGACTTCATTAATCAGTCTACAATCACCCAAATAGAATCATGCCCCTTTGGTGACCGAGGTAATCATGAAATGAAGTCCATCGTTATATGTTCCCACTTCCATTCCAGAATAGGAAATGACTGTAATAATCCCTATGGCTTCTGATGCTCCGCCTTTACTTGCTCGAATACTAAACAATTAGCTACAAACTCTGCAATCTCACGTTTCATATTGTTCCACCAGTAATACTCTTTCAAATCTCTATACATTTTGGTACCTCCCGGTTGCATAGAGTAAATAGAATTATGTGCCTCTTCTAATATATCCTTCTTTAAGGGTGGATCATTCAGTACACAAATCATGTTTTTATGACACAACGATTCATCATTCTTGATATCAAAGTCACTCTCTTTACCATCTAGGACATCTCGTTTCTTCTTCTCAAGGAATGGATCACTGATCTGCAAATTTCATATGCATCCTACCAATAAATGTCTCACTGTGACATGTGCTAACAATCCTCCCTTTTTTGAAAAACTTAATTCAATCCCCATTGATGCCAAGTCAATAATATCACATGTACACTATATGCAACCCAGAATCCCTAATGATTTTTTACTCAAAGCATCTGCTACTGCATTGGCCTTACCAGGATGATGATGAATGGTACATTCATAGTCTTTAATCCGCTATATCCAACGCCTTTGTCTCAAATTCAGTTCTCTTTGTGTAAACAAGTGTTTCAAACTTTGATGATCCATAAATATCTCACAAGTTTCTCCATACAAGTTATGCCTCCACAACTTTAATGCAAAAATAATGGCTTCTAGCTCCAAATCATGTGTAGGGTAGGTTCATTCATGTGTCTTTAACTGTCCAGAAGCATACTTCCCATTCTTCATAAGAACACTTCCTAACCCCTGAAATGAAGCATTTGTACAAATTATGAAAGACTCATTACCACACGGAATAGTAAGTATAAGAGCTGAAACTAATCACTTTTTTATTCTTTAAAACTCCTTTCGCATTATTTATCCCACACAAACTTCACTTCTTTACGGGTCAGCTTTATTAATGGTAAACTTCACATTCTTAGGATTCTACCATACAATGCTACTACTACCTTCTTTGGATCAACATATATCCCATTTACCGAGAAAATATGCCCAAAAAACCCAATTTCATTCAACCAAAACTCACACTTGTTGAATTTAGCAAATAATTTATTCTCTGTTAAAATCTCCAATAGAAGTATCAAATGTTTCTCATGTTCCTCCATGATACGTGAGTAAATCAACACATTTTCTATTAATATAATCACAAATGAATCAATGAAAGGGTGGAATACCCGGTTCATTAAGTCCATAAAAACTTCTGGAGCATTAGCCAATCCAAATGGCATCACCAAAAACTCATAGTGCCCATATCGAGTTCGAAAAGCTGTTTTGGAAATATCACTATCCTTTACTTTTAATTGGTGGCAACCCGATCTCAAATCAGTATTTGAAAATACCGCGGCCCCCTGTAATTGGTCAAACAAATCATCGATACGAGGTTGAGGGTACTTGTTTCTAATGGTCACCTTATTCAATTGTCGATAATCACTATATAATCGAATTTTCCCATCTTTCTTTTTCAATAACAACAATGGGCTCCCCATGACAAAACACTAGGTCGAATGAAACCTCTGCTTATCAGATCTTGTAATTTCACTTTCAATTATTTTAACTCTCTTAGTGCCATTATATATGGAGGAAGGGAAATTAGACCAGTACTTGGAATTAATTCAATGGAAAACTCTACTTCCGTACAGGGAAACAATCCTGGTAATTCTTCTGGGAAGACATCCGAAAATTCTCTAACTACTGGTTTATCTTGAATTTTAACTGTCTATTTACTAGTATCAACAACATAAACTAAATACCCAGTATAGACTTTACTCAAAAATCTCCTTCTCTTAATTACTGATATAAGGCAATTAGGAACAACGATCCTTTCCCCGATAAACTGGAACACGGGTTCACCTCGTAGATAAAATGTAGCTTCTTTCCAAAAATAATCAATGGAATCATGATACGACGATAGCCAATCCATCCCCATTATAATATCAAAATCCCGAATGGACAATGGTATGAAGTCCACATAGAAATCTCTCTCACCCATTAGTAAGACACAATCTTGAAAAGGCCCCAAATTTTTAATCTTCTTATTAAAATATGAGAATTTCCTTTTTATAAAAATAAATGCGAAAGGGATGTGATGGTTCAACTTTAAAAAAAAAAAAAATTCTTAACAAATTAAAATTAAACCAAGTGAAATTAAATTAATCCATTAAAACATTTTCACTTAAACATAATTAATCCAAGTCCTAGAATTTGCCTAAGTCATATTTAACAATATCCCCAAAATAGGCCAAACCAGTTTTAACAAAAGACTTGAATTAAGTAAACTATTACCCAAAATTAATAATCCACCAAATTAAATTAAGTGTGACAATTAAAACCAATTTTATCTTGACTTATCCTAAGTATGAGTTCTAAGTCATTATGCAAGATAAAAATAAATCAGTCACACTACGGCGCGATGTATGAGGAAAAACCCACAAAGGGAAACAACCTCGAACGGCCCTAGCCTCAAATCCACTAAGTACGGAATTTACATTTATAAGACAGATGACTTACTGCCTCAACTCAAACCCTCTCAATCCTTGACGCGACTTCTTGTAACCACCTCTTCTTAGCGGATAACCACGGAGCTCCACCGCGATCTTGGACTCACCAATCGGACAATATGT
This sequence comes from Sambucus nigra, assembly GCA_949130495.1. Taxonomy (NCBI): domain Eukaryota; kingdom Viridiplantae; phylum Streptophyta; class Magnoliopsida; order Dipsacales; family Adoxaceae; genus Sambucus; species Sambucus nigra. Next base: position 375,647,715 of record OX422219.1, on the reverse strand, counting down.
ACATCGTCAACCACACGTGGTGTATTTTACCACATGAGAAAGCCGCAGCTAAATGAACTCTTCTTTAAGGGATGTAGAAGAAAACCCAAACAATCTCTTCAATTCGGTGTAGAGATAAACCCGATGCCAAACTCCAAGCAAGATGTATATATATATGAACTTGGATAAACAAAAACAATGGGTGTAAAACTAAAGTGTATAATAATTTTTCCTTGAAAATTGACACTTTAAAACAATGAACTTTTCCTTAAAACATTTTTTCTCTCAAACACTCTCTAGAGGTTGGTAGGATATGAAAAGGTTAAGTTGGAAAATGTTGTTCCCGCACATTATAAGTTCTGAAAAAGTTTGTGGAGAAACAAGTGGGAAACATGGGTAAAAACTGTCAAAAACTGTTCCCGCCTGACGTCTCATTCGAACGACATTTAGTTCGAACGAAATCTCGTTCAAACGAGACTTGTAACGAAGTTCCAGAGTGAACTCATTAGAAATCTCGTTGGATATGTCGTTCGAACATAAGGTTCGTTCGAATGACATATCGAACGACATTTCAAAGGCTATTCATGGAACTCGTTGGCATACTCGTTTGAACGGCATCTGGTTCGAACGAAAAACTCGTTCGAACGACATATCGATCGAACTTTCAGAAAGTTCATAAATTTCGATTTTATCCCATAAACTTTATATTCTTTATTTTAAAGTTTGATAAAATCTTTCTGAAATTAAAACAAAAGTTTTAAATAAACCTAACACCCAAATAAACATGTTCCAAGCTCCTATATATAAATAAATGCATTCATACCTTGGGATCATGGAACTACTGTTGATGACGTACAAATGAGGCACATAAACCACGGCTTTTGATGAAGCTTTATACTCTTTGCCGCTACGTCTTCAACTAAACACATCATAGGCTTGAGTAGGTACACTTGAACACTATCCTATGACATAAATGTTTTTATCCGGAATTGATCCAAAACTACAAAGGACTCAATTGGAAATTTGTGTCCTTACAAATCTCCCCTTTTGGCTATTCCAGGACAAAAACCAAAAAAATCCTAAAGGGCCATCAAGCTCTACTAAACTAATAAAAGTCCCACCCAATTTAAAATTACAGTGCTTGACTCAAACAACCCAAAGGATCACAATATTTGCTGGTGAAAGTTGCCACTTATAATATGATTCCTGCACACTTAAACAAACACATTACACGCATAAGGAATATCAAAATATTTAATAAATACTCCCCCTAAATTAATTCTCTCCCTTTATCAACAGTGATCAACTTAGAAAGACGTTTCCCCCTAAGATAAATCTCCCCCAAACTAAGATACGATATGATAGATAAATCTCTCCCAAACTAAGATACGATATGATAGGTTTAGATAACATTTATCCCCCTATCATTATATCATTCTCCCCCTTTTTGTTCAGGAATAGACACAGGATAAAGAATAAAACATGTAATTGAGCATAAAGTGATACAATTAAATCATATGAGCAACAAACGCATAACTAATCCAACAAATAATAACGGGTACCAATTAGGATGCAAGAAAATGATACCAATAAGATACATAAAGAATTAAGCACATGATATCAACAAAGAATGCAACAAGATAGATACCAATTATGAATTAGAGGATATATGGACTAGAAGACAAGTCAAAGACTAAACAAAAATAACAAATAGATGTATTCATAATATATAACTAATAGACCTAAGTACACATATATAGATATAGACACACAAATGACACACACAAAGTATAATAAGAGTTTTTCACACTCGTAAGGCAAAAATGTGTCATATGGAAACGAAAGTGTTGGGGTGTGAACTAGTAACAATTAAATTTAGACCCAATCACTAAAGGCATATTCACGGAGTTATCAATTGATTGCAAACTTCATCACATTTGAATATAACCTCATGTGACAATATAGGTTGAACTCAATGAACAAACATACACAATGCATACAAGCCTAAAGTTTTGATGATTCTACGAACCAAATAGAGTCATGACAATAAAGACCACTCGGATAAATGAACATTGCGCAAACCGTTGATATACCATCCAAAACCAAGAAGCATATATATATTCTTTTTATATTGAATGAATATATCAATTAAACATAGGCCTTGGAAATTATTTTTCTTTTAGTGCCATTGTTCTATTTTTAGGCCTTTGGACCACGTATTTCTTTTAGGTCCATTCAAACGGTGGCTTACAATCGCAAATGATTATTATTCCTTTCGGAGACCTTCCCCGTGCACATGTATATATATCATTTTTATATCTCACAAACTCACGTGCAATGGATTTTGACATGCACTAGTCCTCCTAGGTCATAAATATGTAGATGGCTAGATTGGTAGGAGACCACCTCACAAAGCTCAAATATACATATGAAGTTAAATTTCAAAAGAGCTCGTGCATGTGTGAATAGAGGCATATAAAAATAGAATCTATTTAAACAACACACAATCCAACTACTCCATAAAAATATGGTAAAGAACATTTTAAGGATTGACAATCTAAAACAAAAGTTCTAGCCACATGGGAGCGTTAAAGAAGGGATTCAAACTCAAGTATATGCCACATAAAGTGTGTCAAACTAAAATACACACAAAATAAAATCTTTTTGAGTTTTTGAGATTTTTAACCACAAATAAAAATATATACTCAAAAGACAAACAAAAATCATTTGAACTTTTCATTAAGCTTAAATTATCAAGAGATAAAAACCCAAATGATAAACAAAAATCTTTTTGTATTTTTCATTAAATGCAAACAAAATGAAGGAATAAAATACAAAAGATAAACAAAATCATTATTCTAGAATGTGATTAAGCATGGGGCATAGACTAGAAAATGATTAAAGATGCATACATTTAGCATGATACTATAGCATGAAGCACAAAAGCTAAAGTATGCAAGCACTAACACATTCATCCTTTAGATCTAGCAAGGGAGGAAGCATGTGAAAGTAAATGAGAATCAAACGTCCTATTTTGCAAGGTAACCAAGTCGGATTTCCTAACCCAAATTAATGAAGAATGACTATCTTGGGGTGTAAAAACTTTAACTACCTTGGTTACTTTACGTTGGGATTTTCTAGGAATTCATTTGAGATCAAAACAAAATTTCCTAAGATGCCCTTTTCGACCACAATGTGTACAAGTAAAATTACGTCGAAATTTGGTACGTAAGGAATGATATCGAAAAGCTTTCCTAGTAGATTCTCTTAAAACATTGGTTTTGGCTTTATGAGTAGATTCATTACAAGTATTGAAGCCTAAAACACACATGTCATTTTTAATTTGGACCGTTCCTAAGATTTTATCTAATTTTTCCGAACGACACTCCAAATCAAATTTGACATTACTAGAGTCTTTTAATTTATTTTGCAATTCTAAAATGTTTGACTCTAATAAAACATTTCGCTCTTCAAAAGCAAGAAGCTCCTTTTTCAAGGATTCCATTAAACCCCTAAGGCTATCTCTCTCGTCTTCTATATATTCAAGCTTCTCTAGAAGAGCTTTCTCTCGTGTCCTAAGGTCTTCAACCAACATACTATCATCAATGACCTTCACATGCGCTCTTAAACTAGCTTCTAACTTCAAATTAGCTCTTTTCAATTTAATAGATTCTTCATAAATTTCTTGAAAAGAATTTTGAAGTTCACTCACATTAACCTCTTCTTCATTTTCACTCTCTCTTTCTTCTCCACTCTCACTGCCATCAAAAGCAAGGGAATCATAAATAATGACCTTGGAAGTTTCATGTGAAAAGGTTTCATCAATAGATGAGTTCTCACTATTAGTCACATGACTAGCCATAAAAGCCACAAAGTTGGGCTTAGTGGGGGAATCGGGTCCCTCTTCCTTATAACTATCACTAAGGATCGCATTATATGAAATGGATCGCTTATCCTCTCTCCTTAGTTTAGTGGGGCACTCATAAGCCCTATGGACATAACCCTCATAGCTAAAACACCCATTTGACCCGTCCCTATTTAAATTTTCATTAATAGTTTTAGGGATCCTCTCGGCTTTGTCATGCTTAGAAGTTTCAAAGTTCTTAAAATCATTTTCAAATTTATCTTTGTTAAATTTAAGAAATTTTCTAAATTTCCGAGCAAACAAGGCCATGTCTTCCGAGTCACTATCACTCTCTCTCTCTACTACTACTTGTTTGACCTCTTTTCGGGCTTTTAAAGCAACGCCCTTTTCTATTTTCTTTTCATTTTTAGAGGGAAACATGTCTAGTTCATAGGTTTGTGAATCACCTACGAGCTCTTCTAATTTCGTAGAGGCTAAAGTTGGTAAAGAATTTAAAACGGTCACTTTTGGAATAAATCTATCGGGTAGGGACCTTAAAATTTTCTTTACAACTCGGTTGTCGGGTATTTTCTCTCCCAAATTAAAAGATGAATTGAAAATATCAGAAAATATAGCATAAAATTCATCAAAAGTTTCATTATCGTTCATCTTTATGGTTTCAAATTGAGTGGTGAGGTTTTGGAGTTTCGAAGCTTTAACGACACTTGTACCTTCACGAGTGAGTTGTAAAATATCTCAAGCTTCTTTAGCGGTCTCACACGTCATAATGCATCGAAATTCATCCGGTTTGACAGTGCTAAACAAGGCATTTAAACCTCGGGAATTAAAGTTTGAAAGTTTAAATTCACCCTCACTCCATCTATCGGCCGGTTTGGGTACACGTTCATTTTATACTAAATAAGTTGGTGGAGACCACCCGTTAACGACAGACATCCAAACCCTCTCATCGATAGATTTAAGTGACGATTTCATTCGCGCTTTCCAGTACGCATAATTAGAACCATCGAAAATAGGAAATTTTGAAAATGGGGAAAATTCCATTTTAGCCAAAAATTATTTAAAGGATCTTAACGAAATAATTTATCGCTTTGGCTCTGATACCAATTTGAAAAGGCCCCAAATTTTTAATCTTCTTATTAAAATATGAGAATTTCCTTTTTATGAAATAGATGCGGAAGCGATGTGATGGTTCAACTTAAAATAAATTTTAATTTCTTAACAAATTAAAATTAAACCAATTAAAATTAAATTAATCAATTAAAACATTTTCACTTAAACATAATTAATCCAAGTCCTAGAATTTGCCTAAGCCATATTTAACAATATTCCCAAATTAGGCCAAACCAATTTTAACAAAAGACTTGAATTAAATAAACTATTACCCAAAATTAATTATTCACCAAATTAAATTAAGTGTGACAACTAAAACCAATTTTATCTTGACTTATCATATGTATGAGTTCTAAGTCATTATGCAAGATAAAAATAAATCAATCACACTACGCCGCGATGTACGAGGAAAAACCCACAACGGGAAACAGCCTCGGACGGCCCTAGCCTCAAATCCACTAAGTACGGAATTTACATTTATAAGACAGATGACTTACTTCCTCAACTCGAACCCTCTCAAGCCTTGACGCGTCTTCTTGTAACCACCTCTTCCTAGCGGATAACCACGGAGCTCCACCGCGATCTTAGACTCACCAATCGGACAATAGGTACACCGTCAACCACACGTTGTGTCTTTTACCACATGAGAAAGCCGCAGCTAAACGAACTCTTCTTCTTTAAGGGATGTAGAATAAAACCCAAACAATCTCTTCAATTCGGTGTAGAGATAAACCCGGTACCAAAATCAAAGCAAGATGTATATATATATATATATATATATATATATATATATATATATGAAATTGGATAAACAAAAACAATGGGTGTAAAACTAAAGTGTATAATAATTTTTCCTTGAAAATTGACACTTTAAAACAATGAACTTTTTCCTAAAATAATTTTTCTCTCAAACACTCTCTAGATGTTGGTAGGATATGAATAAGTTAAGTTGTAAAATGTTGTTCCCGCACATTATAAGTTCTTAAAAATTTAGTGGAGAAACAAGTGGGAAACATGGGTAAAAACTGCCAAAAACTGTTCCCGCCTGACATCTCGTTCGAACGACATTTCGTTCGAACGAAATATCGTTCGAACGAGACTTGTAACGAAGTTTCAGAGTGAACTCGTTAGAAATCTCGTTGGATATCTCGTTCGAACATAAGGTTCGTTCGAATGACATATCGAACGACATTTCAAAGGTTATTCTGGGAACTCGTTGGCAAACTCGTTCGAATGACATATGGTTCGAACGAAAAACTCGTTCGAACGACATATCGAACGAACTTCCAGAAAGTTCATATATTTCAATTTTAGCCCATAAACTTTATATACTTTATTTTAAAGTTTGATAAAATCTTTCTGAAATTAAAACAATAGTTTTAAATAAACCTAACACCCAAATAAACATGTTCCAAGCTCCTATATATATATAAATGCATTCATACCTTGGGAGCATGGAACTGTTGTTGATGACGTATAAACGAGGCACATAAACCACGACTTTTGATGAAGCTTTATACTCTTTGCCACTACGCCTTCTACTAAACACATTATAGGCTTGAGTAGGTACACTTGAACACTATCCTATGACATAAACATTTTTGTCCGGAATTGAGCCAAAACTACAAAGGACTCAATTGGAAATTTGTGTCCTTAAAAATCTTTTTAAACATGCTCCACCATAAGTACACATTCCATTGGGTTTGAAATATATAAGGAAAAATTTAGAAATGAACATGGTCTACCCAAATATGACACAATATTTAATACTACGAACAGATGCGTAGATCCAGGATCAATGAGTGCATATAAATCCTTATTTGCAATAGAGAGTTTACTTGTAACCAGTTCTGGTGTAGCCTGGGCATCTTGCAATGTCATAGCAAACACTCTTCCTTCTGCCTTCGATCCACTTTCTTGTCCTGTATCTCTTACCCTGGTGGCACTGCCTAGAAAGGATCCTTTATGAGGCCCACACTACTGACTGAAACTTCTCTTGATAACATAGGACAAGTCTTTCTCAGATGGCCCTTCTGATGACAGTTAAAACATTTTATATTCAGTAACTTTGGGAAATTTCTCTTTATATGACCCGATGTACCACAAAAAAACAAACATTTAGATCTCCTTGTGCTGAAACTCTTGAACCTCTTCCACCACTAGCGTTACCCCTTTACGAACTACCTCCCATACCTCTACCATGCTCAAAGTTCTTCCCTCCAAGTCTCGAATATTCTATAGCACTACCTTTTTGATAATTTGGATCGAATCTGCTTCTCTTTACACCTCGTTCTCAATCCCCTCTCGCTTTATTCACGTCCTTTTCTACCAACATGGCTTTGTTCACCAAGGCTGAATAATTAACAGTCTCTGAAGCCGAAAATCATGATTTAATGACTAACTTAAGTCCATCGAGAAATCTGTTGTACATATCTTCCTCATTCTGTATAAACCTAGAAGAAAATCGAGATAAGATTGTAAGTTTAGTTTCGTATTCTCTAACTATCATACTCCCCTGATTTAAAAGGAAATATTCCTTCTCCTTTTATTTTGGATACGTTGGGGGAAAATACTTATCATACAAATATTTGACAAAATCATCCCATGAGATCACATTCCCACCTCCTGGAGTAATCAAAAAATGTTTTATGGCATCCCACCAATATTTAGCTTCTCCTTTCAGCATATATGTCACCAAGGTCACTCGTTGATTTTTAGGCATTATCATTACCCAAACAATAAGTTCAATCTATATAACCCATGCTTCTGCCTCTAGTGGATCAACTACTCCTTCAAATGAGGGTGGATTCATTTGAATAAATTTCTCGTGTGAAGTACTCCTTTCTTCTCGATGTATCACCTCCTCATCCCTAGCCAATGCTTGTGCCTCTATTTGCCTGGATTGTTGTTCTTTCATCTGAGCCATAAATCTAGCTTGCTGCTCTGCCATTAAAGGCATAGAAAGTGCCATTTTTTGCATGTCTGTCAATTGTTTCGGGTCGGGTTCTATATTTCCATGAACAGGTTGCTCAACCTCTGTCTCTGCCTCTGCTGCCATATTTGAAGCCTCATCTTCAATTCCCACATTCACATTCCCTCATTCCATTCTTTTATATCTGAAATGGATCAAGGATATAACAAAATCAGAGTAGTCATGCCCACAAAAACTTATTTGAAGGATATGTTAACTTAATTGCACCACTTACATTTAAACAAAATCCATGTTTCTCCCATTCCTGGTTAACCCAACCCGACCTTCTAGACTTGGCAGTGACCTCGCATTACGTGAAAACCATAAATATTGGAACTGTGAGAAACACAGCTCAGTGAATGCACAACTACTTCCCTATTGCATAAGTTTTGAATGAAATAAATCATATTCCTGTAATAATATATATATATATTTATCCAGCTCATTCATAATAATGACAAACTTTTTCGAATCATGATTCACATATCCTGTCTAAATAGACAATTCTCCCCCATTCCTAGTCGAGGAGTAAACCATTGTCGTTAATAGACAAATCTCCCCCATTCTGGGTCGGGGAGTAACATCCCATTTCGGTAAACCAAAATGAACAATTTTATATTCATAAAATTATGATCATATTTGTTACGATATACAAATACACCATTCCAGTGAGTACACTCACCTTCGGTTGTCAACTATGTATTTATGTTTCCTTCGGGTGGAGCTGAACTGGGTTGATTAAACTTTACACCTGTCAATCCGACTAAATTAGTTTGAATCTCAATCATAAGTATTATCCTAAAACACTTATGTGAATTTCAATGACTATATAACAAGAATATACTTCCACTTAAGTGACATTACATAAAACATGAGTAAAGACAAAACAATGGTATACATGTTGATAAAGTTATGAACATTAAATACCTCATAAGGAATTTATAACTAAATCCAATAAAATATGAAAGAATACTTCTCAGTGTATATACACATGAAACATGTACTCAAAATACTCTTTGGAAAGAGGAGATAACAATATTATTTTATGGGTTATCCAGTATGGCCTCAAATTATTGTCCTCTATACTCAACCATCCTATATTCCTACATTGTATATATACAGGTGTCCAACCTTATCAATATGAAAACATATATGAATATACTTTCCAGTACAAGTCACAGTGCAATTTTTCAAGCTTCCTAGAGCAAGTTATGACCATTTCTTTACAACATAAGAAATCGTCCCTACAAGCTCCTCTATTATTCCTTCAACTTCCAAGAATTTTCATAATTTTTCTCCAATATAACTTTCCATTATTTTCAACCCTTGTTCACTAAACATACTGAATAGTACAAAATTAAAGTTTAATAATTGTTTGATTTCATTTGCTATGTAAAAATCTTGACTAAACTCAAGGCATACCGAAATGAAATATACAAACAACAACTATGTACCAACTTGAAATCATTAAGGCCTAACCACAAGGATTTAAATTCTAATTTTTGGATATGATATGAATGTATGAGTCTAATTTCATATAAAATTAGAATTTTTCAATTATAGTAATCACACAAAGATATATACAAGTTTGAATACAAAGGGTTTCAATACAAAGCAATATAACCTATAAACACCACTTATCTCACATATGAACCAATACATATTATCCCAAAGGATGATGGAATTTTAATCAATAATTCATGATTTATATACTTTTAAATAATTATAATACAAGATTAAAACAATATTAACACATAATTTTACCTTGGAAACATCATAAGGATTTTCTTGGAATTTTTTCCTAGCTTTTCCTTGTAACCCTTTATTCCTTACTCCAACTTTCTCTTTCCTCAAGCCAAACACTCTTCAAACTAAACCTAGGGACTTATTAGCTGAAGAAACAGGTTAGAATAAGAGTTTTAGGTTGGCCATATTTGCCTCCTTTCCATCCAATCAAATTAAACCATTTGGTTTACTAAAAGACAATTTACCACTTAAAGTGAATGTACAGATTTGCCCCTTGTTCGTAAATTTGTCCTAACTTCTTACTCGAACATTCGTTTGATGCACCATTTGTTGTGTTGCAACCCTAACTCACATTTCTACAGCTATATAGTTTCTACCTCAAGTCAATTATTATGTTATAGAGGTCAAAACTAGTCTTAAACAGGGGCATTTCTATAATAAATGACAAAATTTTGTGTTTGTAAATAATTCGACATTTCATGATTTATGAAAGTAGGATTGGACTAAACATAATCACTTAACATTAGACATGCTAATAACACATTATTCATATCACATAAGGTAAGCATGATTTAAATATAATTTATCATAATTATATTCGGGTTGTCACATTGGGTCTCATTGAATATTGTTGAAGTTTTATTTATTTCTTAAGCACAGCGGATAGTCCTATAAACAAATGAAACTCAACCCAATTTTTTAAAATTGTTTACAATTATTTGTGTTATATAAAAAAGCTTTTTGACTTACATTATACACAACGTAATACTTTGAAAAAAATTGAATTTATATGTTTTGTTTTACATTGCATTAGAGATTTATATATGTTGTTTTTTACTTAAGTACGAGCATTTAATTAGAGGCATGTGAAAGGAATATCATTGCTATATTAGAGGTATGTGGATGAATTATTGTATTATTTGTTGAGTATACAACCATAATCAATTCATTGTGGGGATTTTTTGTTGTGTGCATAATTTCTTATATTATATTTTATAATTGGGACAAAAAAAATACATGGAGATCCATTTGATGAGGATAATAGGTCTCTAATGTGGATAACCACCCGATAATGGAGAAATAGAGAATATCAACAAAATGAGACCAAAGAAGTTGGTGAAAAAATTGTGAGTTTCTTTCAAAAGTTAAGAAAACATAATTTTTGTTTTTATATAATCTTTATAATTTTTGACATATACTACATAAGATAATTTGCTTGATTGTAGGTTGACTTTGAAGAAGAAAGTCCACGATGGGAGCTTATTCAGGCTTATATTATATGATATGAAGCTTGTGAGGTGTCAACACAATTTCGCTAAAGCCAAAGGCACACCGATGCATTTATGCATGATTTTTGGATGTAAATGTTTTTGGAGACATTTGTTTTAATGATGTACGTAGTGGCTATATCTAATTATGATACATATAGCAGGCCATTATTTTTTTTGTGATTAATGTAGATAGTGGGTATATCTATTTGTGTCCCACTATTTTTTTATATGGGCAAATGGCTTGGTTTGGTGCATTTTAAATGTACGTGACTTTGAATACAAAAAATTTCATGGTTCTTTTTATATCACTATGAATTTTGATTTGTGTTTAGATTTATTTGTCAACTATGACATTAATATTGGTTATTGTTTTATTATTATTATTATTATTATTATTATTATTATTATTATTATTATTATTATTATTATTATTATTATTATTATATATTTAATTTATAACCGTTTATATTAAACCATCATGTGATGAAATATTTTATATGACCTTTTTCAATATTTGAAAACTGTTTATCAAGACACTTTTTAAATCAAACATGACATCTTATAGAGTAAATTAGACATTTTTTTATAGCAGATATGACAGTTTCGAAAAAAAGGTCATATATAATCGTTACCTAATATGACACTTTTTATGGGTATCAATTATGACAGTAAAACTTGTGACACTTTTTATTAAAAAAATAAAGCGTCATAAAATGCATTTTATGGCACTTAAAAAATCATAAAAAGGTCTTTTCTTGTAGTGGAATTGCCAAACGTCCCTTAATGTCGCTCAAACGACATTTGGGGTCATTTGTGCTACATCTCATGTCGCTCGAACGAGGGCCCACGTTGCTCGAACGACCCTTTGTCTTCTTCCCCACGCCGTTTCACTATTTCTATTCTTCCCAGAATTAAACTCAAACCCCCAAAAATATATACTCCAAACTCAGGAAAAACATGCTCGAACCCAAAGTTTACATTTGTTTAGGATTTTAATGATTTCAAAACTTAATCTCAAAAACAGTATATTTGAACCCCAAAATAATATTTGTTAAGGATTTTAACGATTTAAAAAATTCTCCAAATTCTAAACCTATTTCATTCATAATACGGGGAATTTGTCATGGGATTTACATCAAAATTTCATTTCTTATATCAACAGTAATATCCTCTACATCAAATAGTCAATTTGTGCCCAATTATTATCAAAACCCTAATGGATCTACCCTAAATTTCAAGATTTCGTTTCCTAAATTTTTTGAACTAATTCTATATTAAATTCCGTCCTATTTGTTCATCATCAAATTAATCCCATCAAACCTAAATCCCATAAATTTAAGGGTCATTATAATATATCAAGAAAATACATTGAAAACTTAAATTAAGCAAAACAATTCTTGCCTTAATAAATATGTAGAAGGATCCCCTTGAATTTCCTTTGATCCCTTGCCTCTTTTACGCCCTTTTTAGTTTCTCTTCACCCTCTCTTGATAGCGCTCATGTTAGGTATTTCTGAATAATAGTGGGGGAGTGGTGTATCCCCACTTAAACACTAATTAAACCTTAATCCCAAGTTGCGCTTAAAACCCATCCTTTGTACCCCCAAATGGACTCGAATCCATATTCAAAATAGCCTAAAAGTTTCCCAACTCATGTACCCATGACCTGAGACCATTTCTAAATATTTAAAACACTAAACATAGTCTCTAACGCTTCCCAAAATGCGTCCCAATTGTTTTTATTTCACTTAGACATTTTTATTATGTTTAACGACACACGCCCATAAAGTTATTTATGTGTGGTTTATTTTCTCACTAGCAAGACCATTATGTCCCATTGATTTTTATATTTATATAATCATAAATAATTGTTCATTTGAAACTTAAATTTTTACTTGTTTAATTTAAATCCTCCCAATTTAATTTATTCTCAAAATAAATCCGAAATTATTAAATTTATTAATGTCGTAATATCTTATTCTGAAAATACGGGGTATTACAACTACCCTTGAAATATATGCATCCATTACCTCATTTTTCTCTCTCGGTAACAGGTACTCATATCATGGACAAAGGAATACAATGAAACACGGAGGCATAACATCAACTACTAAAGCAGCTGCTGAGTTTACAAACCAAGCAATTATTGCCGCAGTAGCTCCTGCCTCTATGGCTAGGAAAGACTTCTATCGGCCACCCAACCTTCTAGTTTTCATAATATTTATGATAACCAAATTGAAAAATTTATCTAAAACAAATCCTAGACAAATACTACTGCATCCCCCATTGATTTGGACAGTTGAAAGATTCAAAGGAGGCACAACTATAATGTACAATTTCCCCATTCTGATGCCGATTTTGATGATTAAGATTGTGGTGGAAATTGAGGTGGAAGATCATCCTACGGATTCCACAAATATAGAATATGGGAAAATTTATAGGAGGCACAACTACAATGTCCTACTTGCACTTTCATGTATCAAATTCGATCAATCAGATTGTGAGGAGGCATTTGAGACCGAAGAACCCACAAATCACGTTAAGATATGACCAAACTGACCTGAACCAAAAATGCCTTTGACTCATCGTGCCCATCCAAAATATTTGGATTATAACTAGCTGTTTGTTTTGAAGCTACGAAGGATAGAAAATCTTAAACATATTTTAGATGGGCTAGGAAGAGGTTGTGTAAATTTTTTGTGACTGCTCTGTGCATATATATATATATATGTGTGTGTGTGTGTGTTATTATATGATACTGATTTAAAGCTTATTTTGTACAACTATTGAATTTGAACATTTACGTCAACTTTGTAATATGCAACTTTTGAATTCCACATTAGAAGTTGTGTGCGCTTCATTATTCTTTTTTAGTTTTCACTTTAACGGACATTGTGCATGCATATATATATATATATATATATATATATATATATATATATATATATATATATAATGGAACTCATTGTATTATGTATTGTTAGAGAATAAAGATGTATTTACTACTAGTGGTTAATGAATAATAATCTACTATATATGTTGACGCCACTAAAATGGTGCAGATAAATGATGAGGATGAGATTGAAGATGAAGATAAAGAAGCATATCAAACATATAAGAGACAAAGGTTTTTAAAGTGGTTCGGCTATAAAGAAAGGCTGCGTCCACTATTATTTTATTCCTAGGAGTTTACAATAGCACAATATGGTGTAGAGAGAGAGAGAGAGAGAGAGAGAAAGAGAGAGAGAGGGAGGTGTGTAGAGAATTGCTTAGTTGTCCATTTGGCTAAGGGAATGCATGTATTTATACTGATGGGAGTTAAAGAGATATAATGTCTTTATATATTCAGACATTTATATCTATATACAATGAATATAACTGTTGGCCTTCTAGGGTGGTTAGTCTTCCTTGAGTTCGTTGGTATGCCACGCGTTGGTTGGTATGCCGACCAACTTTCCTCGGGTGCCGACCAACTCTCCTCAGGTGCCGAGAAAGTTTAAATATTACACGTAGGATGACAGGTGTCAATTTCTGACTGGTCCGCGTAGACGGAGAATTTTTGCGTTAACAGAAGCCCCCAATGCTCCATGCTTAATGGTTTACTGAAATGATGGAGTATTTATTCTGAAATGTTTCTCGGTGCCCATGCCTGAAATTATTGATTTTCCTTCTTGACTTGTTCATCATGTGGATGGAATATTTCCTGGATGTCGGATGCTGTTTGACGGTTGCACTTAATCTTTCTTTTGAGGAACTCTACTCGGTAGGCCAACATGTACTATGTATCACCCCTGGGAACTTGGATGCAGTAATGAGATTTGTCATAGTTTGCAACTTCTGGCTTCTATTATTTAACTCAATTCATGTGTTTAAGAACAATATATGTTGACATTTCAATTATGAATTTCTACATTTCTTCCCGCATTTGACTCTTGTCAGCTTTTGAAGAATCTGTTTGAATTCCAAATTGGGAATTTCTACATGTGTTCTTTAGCTGAGTACGAGTGTTTGAGGAATAGATGTTTGAATTCTGAATTAGAAAGGCCAACATATACTTCTTCTTTTAACTTGATTAAGTCAAGTATGAAGATCTATGGCCAATATTAGGGCACATATGAAAGGAATTTGACGATGTCGACCAAATAAATGTTGATCGGATAAGCTTAAAAGTTGTTCGGATAACTGTTGAAGTTTCTCGGGGAATTATTATTTGCAGTCTTGCTACTATGCCGTGTGCAGTCTTGCTGTGTTGTTTTTGTTCGGTATTGACCTTTTAAGGTCTTTGTGTGATATTGATGAGCATCCAAGAATTCTACTGGGAAAATAATTTTGCCTAAGCACATGTTGAGGCTATGATTTGAGTTGTTTTTTGTAAGCCAATGCTTCAAATAGAAAATGTTACTTTGACAAAGTCAAGTTTGAAAAACCATTTGTTGCCAAATATTAGTTATGGCTACCGACTAGCCTTACTTTTCGCTGTCCAACAGTAAATCGGGAATTCCTGTATAAAAATCTGTCAACCATCCATAGGAGGTCGGGAACACCTCTAGCGGTGTAATAGATGTCATCGACCCACAAATAGGAGGTCAGGACTCCTTCAAGTTGTATAATACTTGTCTTTGACCAACAAATGTTCTAACATATAATGTTCCTGTGGTTACCGACTAGCGAAATTGATGTTGCTGACTTCA
Source organism: Sambucus nigra (assembly GCA_949130495.1). Taxonomy (NCBI): domain Eukaryota; kingdom Viridiplantae; phylum Streptophyta; class Magnoliopsida; order Dipsacales; family Adoxaceae; genus Sambucus; species Sambucus nigra. The sequence goes on along the minus strand of OX422219.1, from coordinate 375,632,083 downwards.
TTGCCGAGTAGTAGATCAGGGGAAACCTTATGCCGGGGAAACCTCAAAATGTGATTCTGACCAACATTATAATATGCAGACCACCATTAGATGCCGCCGACCAAGAAGCAGATGGTCATCGACTAATTTAGTTTATTCCGAACAATAAAGCTGTTGTCTCCGACCAATAAGAAGATACCTGAGTGAATTCGGTTGTTACTGTCGATCATTAATGATATTCTTATGCATTTGCCAACTACAATCCAGTAGTCGCAGATCAACAAATAGTAAGTCGGGGTGCATTCGAACTGCATAATATTTTTAGCTGACAAATAAATAGGAGGTCGTGGATCTCTTCTTGGTGTATAAGACTCATCGCCGACCAACAAATAGTTGGGTAACTGTGTTATGGTCTGAACTTACTGGATCGTCGACCATGACGGGTACCTGTGGGTGTTTCTGATCAATAAAAGATGGTCTGGATCTGTCACTGGCCGATAAAGTATGTGCCGACCAACAATAGCTGATGTCGACATGTGCAAATATGTCCCTTCTGATAATATAGTTGTCACCGACTAACAAATTCGAATTGTCGATCAAGGATAAATATCAACAAAAATTGTTGCCAACTTGTGATAGATTCCGCCAACCAAAATATAAGAGATTCTCGCCAATAAGCTGACGTCGCCGACCAGTAATAGGGGAAACCCCCCAACCTATGAAACCTTAACTATTTTGAATTTTTGGTATCATAACTATCGTTCATGCATCCTATTATGAGTAGAGCCTACAGCGGTAGCCAACTAGATATTATGGTCCATCAACGAGCTTTGACTCGGCTGGATATAAACCGATCTGTAAATACTTGTTGAAGTCTATAATTGAAGCGGTTCCTTTTAACAATGGACATCATGTCTATTCATCTACTACCCTTTTTTTAGAAGGTGGGAATTTAATTTTGAGGGACAAATATAATACGATGATCGTATCACATCAAAAATAGAAATTAAATTGGGCAAAACTCTCTGATTTTCGGTTTTTATGAAACCCAGTTTCTTAATAAAGGAATATTAACAATTATAAAAATTATTGTGGAAGACAGGATATGATTGATTAAGAGTTAATTAACCATGATCTGTAACTTTTTATAAAGGACAACTTAATTGAAGAAAATTATATATCTATTAACATGTATCTGCAAATATATGATCAACATACTAAAGATGAAAGAACACAGTTACGTGTTTGTCTAGAACATTTTCAAGAGCATTTATAGACTTCAGGGTTTGTACAAAAATTGTGATTCTGAAATCTACTATTTCGCAGATTTTCAAATTAAAATTGATCTGAGAGTTATGACTATAAACTCATGATTGAATCAAAAGATGTACGGACAATATATAATTGATTATAAGTAAAGATATATAAAACTTAGCTTTTGATGTGGAAGAATTCTTGTAACACGTTTCCACAGATGAAGCCAATCTGTTAAAGACAGAAAATGGTCTATGCTATTTTAGTGGCGTCAGCAATAGATAAATGATGAGGATGAGATTGAAGATGAAGATAAAGAAGCATATCAAACATATAAGAGAGTGAGGTTTTTAAATTGGTCCAGCTATAAATAAAGCCTACGTCCACTGTTATTTTATTCCCAGGGGTTTACAATAGCACAATATGGTGTAGAGAGAGAGAGAAGTGTGTAGAGAATTGCTTAGCTGTCCCTTTGGATAAGGGAATGCATGTATTTATAGTGATGGAAGTTGAAGAGATACAATGTCCTTATATATTCAAACATTTATATTTATATACAATGAATATAACTGTTGGCCTTCTAGGGTTGTTGGTCTTCCTTGAGTTGGTTGGTATACCATTCGTTGGTTGGTATGCCGACCAACTCTCCTTGGGTGCTGACCAACTCTCCTCGGGTACCGAGCAAGTATAAATATTTCCACGTAGGATGACAGATGTCCTTTCATAACTGGTCCGCGTAGACGGAAATTTTTTTTGTTAGAAATATAATTGATTATTGTACTGAATGCTTGATTTAAAACCTCATTTTATCAATGTGAAACACTAGTCAAGTTTAGAGTGAATCTAGTACTTGAAATGTGTACCATTGTTGCCCCACTTTTTGTGTTGCATGATAACTAATTTGTTTGGGTAATCTCCAATCAACCATAAACCCCAAATATAATTAAGATAATCCAATGATGGGTTGTTAAGAAGTTGAAGCATATTGTAGGTCTCCCCAATCAACATTAGAGAATCCATAAGGACAACAATGTTAAAGGAAACTGCGCTGAAGAAATATAAGGGCATCCATCCAGGCCCTTACACTAACTACTCAGTTTAATTAAGCCTTACCCATATCACCATTTGTAGTGTAACTGTATTTGCCGTTCCAATAATGAACTATTATAAACGATATCAATAAGCATATTGTTGATGACAGCCCCGCCTTGTGGGGTTGGGCATTGCCCCTCTCGTTCTTTTGCTTCAGTGGTAACCAAATAACCTTCTCCCTCATCTGCTATTCCTTTCAAACATGTGTCATCTTTCAAAGCTAAGGCGACAGTCCTTGTTTCATTGGAAGATATTTCGACTTTAGCATCTCCCTTTTCCTTCTCGCTCGTCAAATTTTTTTCACATGGGCGTCCTCCCATTCTTGGTAATAAAAGTCGCTTTTTGTCTTTTGGTCTCAAAGCAGAGTGTAAAATGGATGTTTTGGACCATAGACACTTGCTTACTCGAATTCACCACGAGGATGAGTTTTTGCGCATTTGGTTAAAAGAGAGGTTGAATGATCATCAACTATTTTTACCCACTAAACAATTGGAAAGGAGAATAAAGGTAAAGAAAAACTCGAAAACGCTATTACCATGATTCAACCGATTAATTGTTTGGTGGTCTCTATTTAATATAATGAATATAGTGTAATGGATAAATAACTAGAAACGAATTCATTTCGAATAGATATGTGTTAGTTGACAACACTCCCAATGCTCGACATTTTTCCCCAAATGGTAAAAACATTTCCCATATTGCTATTATAGAGAAACATATTTTTCAAACTAAAATGGAGTTAAACAAGGAGTTTGATGTGGATCATGTTGAAACCCATGGAACCTTTGAAGGAGGGGAACAAATCTAGAGAAAAATGGAAGAATCTATGATGGCTAACCAAACAGGTCAAAAAGAAAACCCTCAAAGTATTTGTATAAATGGACAAGATAACCTCTCACCTGTGAATATTACTCATGATCATGTGAATGACAACGAAAGGAAGATCAAATCCACACTTATTGAGCAAGAAAAAACACCCTATATGCATAGAGAATAAATATCCATGTATTTAATGGTGCAAGTTGCTATGGAAATTGGAGACATGCGAGATGGTCTGATAGAGAATGGCTTTACATTAGTGAAAAGTTGGGTACGAGAGGGTATGTCAACAATAAGAACAATTTAATCTCAGTGCTCATAGTTAATATAGGGGATGGTGGCCATGTAATAGAATAGGGGATGTTGGAGTAAATATTATTTCCCGTGAGACTTAGGGATAATATTTACTATGTTTTGTCTATTTACCGTTATGAGAAGGTAAATAGCGTTATATTGTGTATTATTGCGTCGTTATATGTAAAACGACGGTTATGACCTATACTTAAATTTGGGTATAATTAATGAAATAAAATGAAATTAGAACACAAAAATAGTTCACACTTTCCCGAATGCCAAAATAGGGGGTGCGATTGTTTTTAGAATAATCGAGATAGTCGAAATAAGTGCCCAATTGTAATTTTTGAGATTCGGGCATTTTTAAGGGGTTATGACTCAAATTAATGGTTACGAGTCATTTTAGTGGTGTATTAGCAATTAAAAGTGGGGATTTATGTTTTGAGACCCGTATAAGTCCCCCACCCCCTTTTTCTTTCTTCATTTGTGTGAGAGAAGCCAAAGGAGAGAGAGAGAGAAGAGAGAGTTGGGAGAAATGGAGAGAAAGAGAGAAAATGAAGATTTTGGGCCGGATTTCGTCGCTACCGAAGGTGATCCGAGACTACGAACCTCGAGGCAAGTTTCTTACTTGCTAGATATTGATTTAATGTGATAAATTTGCATGTATAGTTAATTTTGGAGGTTTAAACCATAAATGAGTTTTTGGTTGATTTTGGTGTTTAATCCTTAAATCTTGTAGATTGTGTGGTTTAAGGTTGTTATATGGGTTTCTTTTGGTGTATAATTGATGGGGTAATGTTGTTGGTGGAGGGGAATGAAGAAATTATAAGATGGTGGGATTTAGGGTTCGGTTTTGGCTTTGTAGAAGAAGGGTTTTTCGTGGACCTGATTGGCGCGGTCGACCGCGGTCCCAGGACCGGTCATGCCAAAACTAGTTCACGGATTTTGTTAGCAGGCCAAACTTGCAAGGGCGTTCGACCGCGGTCCCTTGACCGGTCGACCGGTCCCCTATTTTTCCACCTTTAGTTTTCTTTAGTTTTACTTAGCCTCTTCATCTTAAGATAGGAACTTAGGAACCTTCCTTTGGGAAGTAATGGGGAGTCCTAGAGGGTTGTATTGGGTAGACTAAAGTCCTAGGCTAAGAGTGGATATTTGGGTTTACCCGAGGGCTAGTTTGTATAGGTTAATGTCCGATTGATATAGGAGGTTAACCTAAAGACAAATTGGAAGTTAAAATATTAATGTTGAGCTTTTGGGAGACACTCCATTATGGAGACTCACTTGGAGGGTTTACGAAATAATATGAACTCTTGGAGGCTATTTTGAGGTTAGTGGCACTTTGGGTCTAAGGTCATTAATAAAATATGACTTAATAAGAATGATATGCACATTCTAAAACTTGGTGCTTAATGGCTAAATGAATGATTTTTGGAAAAGTAAAATTGGAAGTTTTCAAAATGGAAAAAGTAATGTTTTTCATAAATGTTAATTTATGGATACACACCTCTATAAATCGTTATCTTAAGGGAAGTTGCGCACGTTGTGGTGATGCCCCCTGACAAATTAACGTAGGGTGGATATAGTCCCCAAGCCATGTGAGCGTTTGTTGATATATATTTTTCTGCGCTGGTTAGGAGATTCCGGGTGTGGTCTTGACTATCCCGCAGGCACATGGCCGCTTCCCGACGTTTCGATAGGATCCCAGGTTGTCTTGATGATAGGCCCTGGAAGATGATAGCCATTTAGGGGCGCGCACAGTGGGGAAACCCGGACGGGCAGTCTTAGAATCGTTATATATATATATGAATATAACTATTCTAAATCAAGTTGGACTTGATGTATGATGGATGCCATAAAGAGCACAATGAAATGACATAAAGAGCATGAGAAAGTGCCACAAAGAACACAATGAAATGCCATAAAGAGCATATAATGATGATTATATTCCGGATAAGGAAGAAATTTTTACAAAATGTATAATTGAGATAAAATGCCACAAAGAGCTTAGAAACTATGATTGTATTTCCTGATAAGGAATAGAATTTCGAAATGAAATAGTATTTGATGAAAGTAATTTGGTAAACGTTTGATAAAATGTTGTACCATTTATATGTGTTCCTAAAGAAGAACTAGGAATTGTGCCATTAGAAGATGGATGGGTTTATTTTTATATTCCTTGAGTAGCTGTAGATGTTACCTCCCACACATACGCACACACATATACATTTATTGATTATTTCGTGCTAAGGATCTAATGGATCTCGACGACCAACCTTGCCTAAGTAGTAGTGTATTGGGGGGTTCCTTGTATGGATTTCGCTTTGCGAGACACCCCACGTACGAATCGGGCATAGTGTTGAGAATGGGGAGATGTTAGCCCTTAGTACTTAGGGTTAACTAGAACATCTAACGATATTGCGCTAGGTTGCTGCTAGATTGAGAGGTGAGAAATATTACTGTTATCTGCGAGAAAATTACGCACTTAACTATCATGCATTTTTAGTCACATGGTAATCATATCAAACCGGGCCCTGACCCATATCTATATTTCTTTGTTTCTGCATATTCTTTGCCGTTACAGGTGCTCTACCGCATGGACACCCGTATTTACATTTCCATTCCAGTTGTCATGGAGCTACAACATATTGCGGATGTTGTAGGTTACTTGTAGTAGACGCTTCTTTCTTCTGTACTCTAGTTATGTTCAGTAAATTTATTCGGGTGTGTTTTGCCCAAGGTATTGCACTCACTCATTATATTGTAAATATTGGATTGTAATACTCGATGTACTATTTGTATTCTTCTGTTCACCGACAGCTTATTCGGTGATATTTATTATATTGTCATTCTTTATCCATTGATTTTTGATACCCACCGTTTTTACACATGGGATTGTCTAAGTGTTTTTCTTTTCTTTTCAAAATTTTAAATTTGACAGTCCGTTTTCTAAAATGATTGGTGGTTATCTCATACTATTATTTTAATCGACAGTGATGCTAAGAATGGACCATCTATGATTCCTGTGATTATTAGAGTATTGGGTTGGCCACCTATTATTTTAGTAGGCGGGTTGTCACAGATGGTATCAGAGCATTAGGTTCTAGAGTCCTTAGGAATCTGTGTGAACGTTCTACGTCTTCTGCGTTTCTCTCTGTTTGATGTAGATCCTTAAGATTTAGATCGTTGAATTCTTTTGTGAGATTCCGTTCTCCTGCTATGGTATGAGAACCCCGAAGATCTTTTGTGCGTTCGTGTGAGACTCGTAAATCGTCAGATGAAGGGCGTTGAGGAAGGTCATTGTGAAGGCGTCATATGATGGGATTACTATAAGCTGTAGGCTGTGGTCGGGGATGAGGGCTGCTTTGGAGGTCTCTCCCTTTGTAGCATTATTTTATATTGCTGTCGTGACTACTAAGTAAGGTGAAAATAGTTTTCCCAAGTACCGTTGTCGGTAGAGAGTGGTACTATGCTTGGGATTCTAAGCAATGTCAATTCGGAGTTGAGAGGTTCTTTATTAAGACCACATGTTGAAGTTCGTTTGGATAGAGGAAGTTTAACCTCGTTCGGTGAGAACATGAGGCCCGAGAGTTTTGGCCTAGAGATGGGTATAGGAGTGCCCATGTGTGAGGATTTGAGGAAAACCTTTAATCCTTTGGAGTAAGGTTAAAGTGGCGGAAATGGTAGTCGCCTCTTTATGGTGGGGCAGAATGTTTTGTCCATAAGAGAGAGCCTTTCAGTGGAAATGATAGGCTCGTGAGTAAGAGTTGCTAATACTTTTGGAGAAGTAGTGCTCATGAGACCCCATTGGTGAACATCCACCCGGGGAAGATTCGTGGAACTAAGGCCGAGGAGGCTGGTAGAATGTTCTCTTTGCTGAAAAAGTTAAGGGAACTATGCGTTCTGATCTTGTTGATTGTAGAATAAAGGCGAGATTTGGATGCCTAGTTGGGACATTGATGGAAGTATTTTGGTTCGGATAAGACTAGAATGATGTGTCTCGGAACCATTAGTAGTAGCCAAGGAGGTTGGCTAGTATGTTGGTGGGACTTTCCAACTAAGGTGCGAGTGGTGCATTCCTTAGGTAAGATGGAGTAGTAGGGTGTTAACCCTAGGTCCGGGTGTGTATATCGAGCTTGTGAATGAACCGACATGTATTTTTATTTATATTGTAAGTATATCTATATGGATTCCATAATAGGGAAGTTATATGTTTTCCTTTTCACTCGTAATGGGGCGAGTGGTGATATGTGTGGTACGTGCTACTTGTATTATATGTATTTTACGAGTAGAGGTATTCTTAGATTGGTGGGTGTGATAGCAAGCGAATAAATTGCGAGGCTGTCCTAGTTCTAGTTCTAGAAGGAGGACTAGTTGTTCTATAATATCTCTCCTGGATACAGGTTGAGACTTTATAGAGGTGGTTTACGGTATGTAGGTAGTTTTTATTTTTTATTTTATTTGTTATTTATTTGTCTTGCTTTATTCTTTTTCTTTGATTGTTTGCTTACTTTGTTTGCTTTGCCTGTGTTTGATGTGCCTTATCTCCAGGACCGGCTAGTTAAGGCGATTGTGTGGAGGGGTTACTTGTTTGGATTTCGCTTTGCGAGATGCTCCATGTATGAACCTTAATGACGTTGGGAGTGGGGAGATGTGCATTTTCTTTTCTGTTTTTTTTTCCTGTTAGTTGAGATACTTGATGGGAAAGTTTAGCCGAGAATCACGTATATGAGTGATTAAGGGCTAAGTTGATGTGCGATATATGATCACTATGATAGTTTTCCTCTGATCGATGTGGGGAAGACTGAGATTATGAAAGTTCGATAGAGACTTATGGTTCTGCCTTAATGAGAAGGCCATTTGTATAGAGGTATATGTGTATTTTGGGATAAAGTATTGGTGGCATCTTACTGAAAGTAAATGCCTCAGTTGGTTGTTATGGTAGGACGTAGACGTAAATATGTATTAGTAGAGTTATGAGTTAGGATTTCCTGGATCCCGATCATGTGTCTTCGACCATTACTTTTCGACGACCGATAATGCGAGGTAGTAGTGTAATGGGAGGGTTCCTTGTCTGGATTTCGCTTCGGCGAGACGTCCCACGCATGAAACCTAGCTAATGTCGGAAGTCGGTAAAGGTCTTGGACACTAGGGATATATTTAGTATTATACTTATACGACTAGATTAGGATGGATAGATTAACTTTAGGATTCTTAGGACACTAGGCCCTTAGGGCATGTGACGTTATTTTAAGAGGGTGGTTGGGGGTTGACCACAATAGGTTTGTGGGTTAACTCTAAGTAGGATTCGATCCCTAGAATGAGAAGTAAAGGATCTCGAGAGGTTCGGGATGTTGGGCCAAAGGAGATGAGGCCTTTCTTAGATAGAACGTTACGTCGGTAACCTACCTTTTGAGGAGTTGAAGCATGAGCCGACTTTCCTCCTGCACTCGTGTTGTTAAGATCAAGAGTGGATTTAATGAACGAGTCTTTACCAGGAATAGGAAGTATTAATACGGGAGCATGGACCCTTTGTTCATGTGTCTCACACTTTTACGAAGTGTCGTCCCCCGCTTGACGAAGAGTTCGTAGCGGTAGTACTTGCCTTGGAGAATAGAGACACTACTTCCTGGGCGGGAGTTTGGGTCTTTTCAAGAAGAACAAGTTTGGGATCGTGAAGGAATATCGATAGGATATTCCCTTTCGCTAAGGCAATGCGGATGGGAGTAGTATAGGCACCGAGTACAACCGTTCGAGAGTTTAGTCGTGGCATGGAATGCCAAGTGGAGCGAGCTTAACCGAGGGGACGCTATTGTAAGAGCGTCCATGTTCATGATTGAACCTTTCACCTACTAGTATGTAGAGAGTAGTGTGAAACGAGGACGAGTATATCCGTGAACATCTTTATCGAGTTACCGATAGTGCAAAGGTCATGATCCTAGTTGAGAAAACTGTGGAGCATTGGACCAATCGCTGCTTACTCAATGAAAACAGGTGGACCAAGTACAGAAGTGTACGCCCAGCTCTTCATAGTAGGAGCTCTAGAACTGTATGCGGTTCCTAGCAACAGTGGTGAACTGAGAGAGACATTCGTGTCAAGGTACTGGTAAAGTTCCAGGAAGAAATGGAAACCGTGTGGATATGGGGTATACCCTACCACCCGTAAGTGGATGGGTGGGTTTGATTTAAAGGAACGATTGGAGTAGTAGTTTTTATGGATCGAATTTTCGTACAATAGTTCAGATCGTTTTTTATGAGCATGAGGCCGTGTGTAGCCTAGTATAGTTGGTAGTGTGCCTTGTCTACTCGTTGGAATGGAAACAGCGAATAGTATATTTCTTGGACTGGGAGTGGTTCAGGAACATTTCTTTAAAGATTGGGCTTATTGAGCATTAGACTTCTAAGGGCTACACCAATGCGTATAGAAGTAAGTAGTATCAGGGTGAGCAATTATAAGTTAGAGTAGTTATCCCCTAGTAAGGGTGTAACGTATTTTGGAAAGTAAGGTAATCTGTGCCGAGATTCTGTAGGTATCTCCTCCCATGGTAGAAGGGTAGGATCGATAGTTCCTGAGGAACGAATCGGTTCTATGTTATAGCTTGATGATGTGGACTGAGATTGATAGTGATGATCTTAGTCTGAGTCCTATGGGGATGCTGCACTGCAGAGGGGTTTGTTAGTATGATAACACAGTTTTTGGTATAGTATACCTTTTATATGGTTATGAGTTACGCCTGAATTTTGAGGGCAAAATTCCCCTTTAAGGGGGGGAGTATGTAACAACACAGGTTTTTGAGCGACTATTTTATACTATTTTGCCTGATGGGCTAATTTTATAAAATAGGGGATGTTGGAGTAAATATTATTTCCCGTGAGACTTAGGGATAATATTTACTATGTTTTGTCTATTTACCGTTATGAGAAGGTAAATAGCGTTATATTGTGTATTATTGCGTCGTTATATGTAAAACGACGGTTATGACCTATACTTAAATTTGGGTATAATTAATGAAATAAAAAGAAATTAGAACACAAAAATAGGTCACACATTCCCGAATGCCAAAATAGGGGGTGCGATTGTTTTTAGAATAATCGAGATAGTCGAAATAAGTGCCCAATTGTAATTTTTGAGATTCGGGAATTTTTAAGGGTTATGACTCAAATTAATGGTTACGAGTCATTTTAGTGGTGTATTAGCAATTAAAAGTGGGGATTTATGTTTTGAGACCCGTATAAGTCCCCCACCCCCTTTTTCTTTCTTCATTTGTGTGAGAGAAGCCAAAGGAGAGAGAGAGAGAGAGAAGCGAGAGTTGGGAGAAATGGAGAGAAAGAGAGAAATGAAGATTTTGGGTCGGATTCCGTCGCTACCGGAGGTGATCCGAGACTACGAACCTCAAGGCAAGTTTCTTACTTGCTAGATATTGATTTAATGTGATAAATTTGCATGTATAGTTAATTTTGGAGGTTTAAACCATAAATGGGTTTTTGGTTGATTTTGGTGTTTAATCCTTAAATCTTGTAGATTGTGTGGCTTAAGATTGTTATATGGGTTTCTTTAGGTGTATAATTGATGGGGTAATGTTGTTGGTGGAAGGGAATGAAGAAATTATAGGATGGTGGGATTTAGGGTTTGTTTTGACTTTGTAGAAGAAGGGTTTTTCGTGGACCTGATTGGCGCGGTCGACCGCGGTCCCAGGACCGATCGACCGGTCATGCCGAAACTAGTTCACTGCTTTTGTTAGTAGGCCAAACTTGCAAGGGCGGTCGACCGCGGTCCCTTGACCGGTCGACCGGTCCCCTATTTTTCCACCTTTAGTTTTCTTTAGTTTTACTTAGCCTCTTCATCTTAAGATAGGAACTTAGGAACCTTCCTTTGGGAAGTAATGGGGGAGTCCTAGAAGGTTGTATTGGGTAGACTAAAGTCCTAGGCTAAGAGTGGATATTTGGGTTTACTCGAGGGCTAGTTTGTATAGGTTAATGTCCGATTGATATAGGAGGTTAACCTAAAGACAAATTGGAAGTTAAAATATTAATGTTGAGCTTTTGGGAGACACTCCATTATGGAGACTCACTTTGAGGGTTTAGGAAATAATATGAACTCTTGGAGGCTATTTTGAGGTTAGTGGCACTTTGGGTCTAAGGTCATTAATAAAATATGACTTAATAAGAATGATATGCACATTCTAAAACTTGGTGCTTAATGGCTAAATGAATGATTTTTGGAAAAGTAAAATTGGAAGTTTTCAAAATGGAAAAAGTAATGTTTTTCATAAATGTTAATTTATGGATACACACCTCTCTAAATCGCTATCTTAAGGGAAGTTGCGCGCGTTGTGGTGATGCCCCCTGACAAATTAACGCAGGGTGGATATAGTCCCCAGGCCATGTGAGCGTTTGTTGATATATATTTTTCTGCGCTCATTAGGAGATTCCGGGTGTGGTCTTGACTATACCGTAGGCACATGGCCGCTTCCCGACGTTTCGATAGGATCCCAGGTTGTCTTGATGATAGGCCCTGGAAGATGATAGCCATTTAGGGGCGCACACAGTGGGGAAATCCGAACGGGCGGTCTTAGAATCGTTATATATATATATATGAATATAACTATTCTAAATCAAGTTGGACTTGATGTATGATGGGTTCCATAAAGAGCACAATGAAATGCCATAAAGAGCATGAGAAAGTGCCACAAAGAGCACGATGAAATGCCATAAAGAGCATATAATGATGATTATATTCCTGATAAGGAAGAGATTTTTACAAAATGTATAATTGAGATAAAATGCCACAAAGAGCATAGAAACTATGATTATATTTCCTGATAAGGAATAGAATTTCGAAATGAAATAGTATTTGATGAAAGTAATTTGGTAAACATTTGATAAAATGTTGTACCATTTATATGTGTTCCTAAAGAAGAATTAGGAATTGTGCAATTAGATGATGGATGGGTTTATTTTTATATTCCTTGAGTAGCTGTAGATGTGACCTCCCACACATACGCACACACATATACATTTATTGATTATTTCGTGCTAAGGATCTAATGGATCTCGACGACCAACCTTGCCTAAGTAGTAGTGTATCGGGGGGGTTCCTTGTCTGGATTTCACTTTGCGATACACCCCACGCACGAATAGGGCATAGTGTTGAGAATGGGGAAAAGTTAGCCCTTAGTACTTAGGGTTAACTAGAACATCTCACGATATTGCGCTAGGTTGCTGCTAGATTGAGAGGTGAGAAATATTACTGTTATCTGCGAGAGAATTACGCACTTAACTGTCATGCATTTTTAGTCACATGGTAATCATATCAAACCGGGCCCTGACCCGTATCTATATTTCTTTGTTTCTGCATATTCTTTGACGTTACAGGTGCTCTACCGCATGGACACCCGTATTTACATTTCCATTCTAGTTGTCATGGAGCTACAGCATATTGTGGATGTTGTAGGTTACTTGTAGTAGACGCTTCTTTCTTCTGTACTCTAGTTATGTTCAGTAAATTTATTCGAGCGTGTTTTGCCCAAGGTATTTCACTCACACATTATATTATAAATATTGGATTGTAATACTCGATGTACTATTTGTATTCGTTTGTTCACCGACAGCTTATTCGGTGATATTTATTATATTTTCATTCTTTATCCATTGATTTTTGATACCCACCGTTTTTACACATGGGATTGTCTAAGCTCTTTTCTTTTCTTTTCAAAATTTTAAATTTGACAGTCCGTTTTCTAAAATGATTGGTGGTTATCTCATACTATTATTTTAATCGACAGTGATGCTAAGAATGGACCATCTATGAATCCTGTGATTATTAGAGTATTGGGCTGGCCACCTATTATTTTAGTAGGTGGGTTGTCACACTTACCATCACTGTCGAAAACCAATTTAATTACTAATATCCTATTTGGCTGTCGTCAAATTTTAATTAACTAATCCTTTTTACCAAACCATTCAAATAAAACGATTACAACAGTTGTATGCTACAAGACAAATAAAATAAATTAACCGAACACTCGGTACAAAATAGTACAACCAAATTGAATGCCTAACAAAAGTCGATAAAAGAATAAATGAGTATAGTTAGTCCATCATCCTGAATATACCTACAATACCTCTTATCTAGATCTCACTGATAGAGGCGTCTACAATAATCCTGCTTGCATCCATAGCTGCTGCAGCAAACGTCTGACTCGAATGAAACATCATCCAGGCGTACATGTGTCTGGACACCTATATATATATATATATATATATATATATATATATATATATATATATATATATATATATATATATATATATATATATATATATATATAGCAAGAGAGGGGAAAAAGAGAGAAACGGGTCAGAGCCCGAGTTTTGAAAACAATTTAGCAAGTACATAAAATCCATATTTTTAAGATATGATATTTCTCATATTCAAACTGGTATCGCACTCTCATGAGATACACCTTACTCCTATTCTAATAGTGCACAACTATCGCATATCTTTTAAACAACCTAGTTAAGCTACCCTACCTAACTTATGTATTTGCCATATTCTAATAATCCTTATTTATTCGAGTACGAAGTACTAAACTTATCCCCAGCCCCAACAATATGTTATGCTCGTGCGTGGGGTGTCTCGCGAAGAGAAATCCAAACAAGGAACCCCCCCGATACACTACTACGTGACAATGTCGATCGTAGGGATCCATTAGGCCCACAGTATATACAACATCATATACTAACCCGTATATATATTTAATTCTCATCAGAACCAAGGATTCATAATCATATAAGTTCAGATATAAATTTACTGGAAGTAGTATATTACTTTATTCATTATTTTCCCTTTGTATACAAGGTTACGTTATATGATACTTTATCTCATATATAAAAATTATACTATACGCAACAAGTATAATAATCAATCCACCGAGCTATAATATAAGTAGCTTAGTCATTCTCATTTACTAAGCAACAGTGGAATATTACAAGTATACATATATGTTATTCTCAATACATATATTCATATCTATCATCCCTAGGCTAAGCTGTGGTGCACACATACTCTGCTATCGAATCCTAGTACATCACGTACACAAGGATCACTCATTCCGAATCACTCAGGAAACGTATCAATACAAATCAAACATATTGGAGGCGAACATAGTTCTTATATCCATGGGTCACGCACATACCTACGCTCCCACAGTCAGTAGACTTATTGACTCACAAATAAGCCTTTCATAGTCCTATGTTCTTGAGGTACCAAATCTAAATCCCCCCGAAGGCAACACAAGATAAGATTGTCCTCTTTCAAAAGTCGTCCTCCTGTGATAGCAAGTATGGTAGGTATGTCATACACATAACAAACAATAATATAGGCACACATTCCACCTATATAAATATAACATCATTGAGGTATTTACACAACCATATGATAACGATAAGTATTTATCTTGCCTATACATAATTCCCCATAGGTATTTATTTAACCCATATACATATTAATATCAGGGCATACGCATAGCCCATATAATAAATTCCATATGTTGTATATTTATATCTCGAATATCCTACACATTTATAAATTATAACCAATCCTCAATCTATTATTTCCAAGCTTTTCTCATCGCACAATGATAATACCAACAACCCCGATGTATTCATTCATCTCATAATATATATACTTTAACGACATCGTATATATATTATTTATATATCTTCTCAATATACTATCGCTATAATTTCCAAACTCTTATAGAGATTTCCAATAGCCTCGAATATTTCCATTCGTAATAATATAAGCCGTCACACGCTTAAAATACTATCCCAATACGTATTCCCATACTTTGGAAATAAGTATACCCACAACTTATATAAGTTCATTCACTTTCCCATAGCCTAGTATTCACTGTACGTAATATATTTGCTACTATCCCGGTACATTATTCATACGTATTCTCCTCACTCGAAGGGTATTACCACATTCACATATCAAGACAGTAGATATGGTCCCGATACTCTATCGGTCCAAGGTAGTTTTCTCCTCAAATTTCGCAATTTAAGATTCTAAGGGTTTCTCCAAAGTTCTGCAGCAACACTGAAAGTATGCTAAAAAAGGGAACCGAACCTATCATAAAAACAGAACTGAATCCCCTAGAAAAATGAACCAAATCCCCCAGAAATGAAAACGGTTCCGTTATGTCAGTCCGAGTTTCCATCTCAGAACGGCTTCCTTAGAAAAATCATTATAAATCCAAAACAAATCATAAGAATATGAGGTTAGCGCTCACACGACCGTATTGAAAATATATACAACTTCCATCTTTTGACTAAGAGCTGAATCGACTCACTTCCTAGCCGAATCGATTCGGAAAGGACGGAGTTACTATTCACCTTATTCTCCAACATCCCAAACCTCCATTAATACACCTCCAAGGTGTTTTTTCTGCTCTCCCAACATCATACAACCTCACCTAACAATATATACACAAGTAAAAAGGGCACTAATCATCCTAGAACCAATAATCAGCATCTAATTTCAATTAATTCTCAAGTTTCTCAAATTGGGTATTAACTGAGTTTTATCCGTTTAATCTTCCAAAAACCCGTTTGATTCACGAAAATCCAACCCAAAAATCTTTATAGTTTTACACCAACTATAATATGAGAAATAAACACACTAAATGATAAAGCAAGTTAAACACTTGCCTCGTGGATTAAATTCGATGATCCCGAGTCGAATCCCGTGAAGTTTGGTCCGGAAATTCATTTTCTTCCTTATGCTCTTCTTCTTATTTCTTCTCTTCCTTCTCTCTTCTCTTTCTCTCTCTTAGATCTGATTTGGGGAAAGTAGTGAGGTCTGCCTCTTCTTAAACTCAAAATTGGGTGTGTACCCAATTGTAAAATTACTCGTGTACTCAATTACGAGTCCCTACTAGTCCAAAAATCCCCAGAACCTAAACACTACCCCGGATACTCTATTTTGACTATCTCGGCCATTCCAAACCCAATGGCTCAGTCAAAATCTCCATCTGAGTTACTTAACTAAAATTCACAAATTAGACCCGACACGTTCAGTACGTGTGTTTTCCAATTAAAATATTTCCCTTTGTCTCTTTACCCAACTGCGACATGTAATAAAAATAATCCACTCATATACTTAGTCTCATAAGAGAAATATAATCCATGTAAATACTAATCCGACACTTGAAAACTAATATTTACTATTCACTTTATAATATTAAATTTATTTAATTTCACTAATAAATTCCAAAATTACTATTCATAGAAGTACGGGGTATTACATAATTCCCCCCTGACAACAGAATTTCGTCCTTGAAATTGAGATATATCCTATACTACTACTCTAGGATCGCTATATATAATATGTACTAGCTTAACCAAATTTAGATATGGCCTAACACAATGATCTATTACCATAGTCCACCTATCTCAAGGCGTATGTTCTAACACAATAACCTAATCACAAGCTTAACTAAATCTGTATATGTTATAACGCTACCTTGGTCGTAAGGTTGACTCTAACATCGTATTGAACCTAGTGCTTCTTTATGTGCATATAAAGAAAACGAGCCTATGTACGTTGCTCGAACTTATTGATCCCATCGGAGATCCGTTACTCCAAGTATTCACTCATTTACATCAGGACATCTAATTTCCATCAAAAAAGGAAACTACATTAGCGCTCGATTATTCCCGTCAGTCTTTTCACTTATCCTAAGTGTGCCAACTCGAATTACACAAATATAATTGGATCATTGCGTACTACCTACGACGGTCCCTCCAATCCATTTATAACTGCCATGTAGCATAATCTCTAACTTTATATACTACATCCATTCTATTTTGGGCAGTATATAAAATCAACTTGCCAAGGTTCCCATACACCTTTTAACTTGGGCCGATCTTCACAATTATTATAAACGTCTGATATGTAACACTCTTTCTAAATAATGGGCCCCATTTTATCAGCCTGGTACTAACACCTGGCTACCCTTAACCTGAATAATTTTGAAATTTAATTCTCCTGAAACCTGGAAATTTGATCATTCTCAAGATTATCCCATTGATCTTCTTGTGGTTAACTCACAATAGTCTTCCTATATCAGTGTCGATAGTCTTATTTCCCTTACTTCGTGGTAGTCCTAAGATCAAGGTGTTTCTAACACACGTAATATGAGTACTATTCTAACTATATCCCTAGTGCCCAAGACCTCTCTCGACTTTCAACATTTGCTCGGTTTCGTGCGTGGGACGTCTCGCAAAGCGAAATCCAAATAAGGAACCTTCCTGATACACTACTCCCTTGCTTCATCGATCATCGAGATATAAAGGTCTAAGGGACACCAACGGGACATTCTAAATCCTATTCGTTAACCTAATAATATACTTTTACCACAAAATCCTTCCATCTTGTCCAAATGGAAATTCCAACTAATTAGGGCACCTACTCTCTGCAAAAGCATTATGAACATCACATCGAAATGTATTTCCTCTCAATTTTCCTTCTATTCAAAGCCTGTCTATAAGTCTCAAATCGATTTCCTTTACAATACCTCACCCACGTACATGCGGTGAGAGAACAATTTCAGTGCTTCTCCATAGCAGTTATATCTCTATATAATTATACAGTCATCAAATGGCTCTCACTCTATATTTTTTTCCTCTACATTAGGTGACTTATCGCCAAAACCAACATCCTTGTATTTTATAACATCTATCCACTCCCGACATCGTTAAAGTACGTGCGTGGAGCGGCTCGCAAGCAAAATCCAAACAAGGAACCCCTCCTATACACAACTACTTAACTTTGTCGGTCGTGGAGGTCCGCTAGTTCAAATATGCCACTGGGATAATCCCATCTCTCCTATCGTCAAAAGTGTGGATAGAAATCCTAACTCTGTCAAGGAGTCTTGCAATAAGCGCTTGCATTAACACTAAGTCCTTCACGCGAACAACAACAAACTTAAACTCTCAACTTAACTATAAATCCTGCATACCTTAAATTATATCTATAAGGTCCCCATGCACTCAAATCATGATAATGAAACATCTCCTCATCGAAGTTCCATCTAAACATATAATCAAGGCGAGCTCATCCAGAATTTATCTCGCATTCCATTCTTTATTATGTATATATATGTATGTATATATATATATATATATATATATATATATATATATATATATATATATATATATATATATATATATATATAAATACTTCACATCTCATATAAATATATATACAATATACTATACACATCAAGTATATGTATACTTATATATCATACACTATATAAGTATAATAACCATTTATCAGAGATATAACTCAATGGATGCAGTCTCTCAATGCTATCATCTTCCATGGAATTAATTACACATCATCCTGGGTACCAGTGGTCGGACCATCACACCGACTGGGTAAAAACCAAATCATATAAGTATACCAATCACACACATATATATTTATTAACATATCACGTGTATACGTCTCAATATGTCCGTGTATATATATATAATATGGCTAATCGTGCGTATATCTCTCATAACACTAGCCCGTATTTCCCAAATATAAAATTCAATTTAATTCCCAATAGTATAAAAATATTAAGCTTATTACAACTAGTTTGCATCCAACTTATATCCAAGATTATTATTAGAGTACCAAGGGTCCTTTTTCTTATAAGAATCCTTAAAATCACCAGTTCTCACAAGTTTAATTTATGGCAGACTACACATTTAAATAAGCCCGCGAGAAGTTTGAAACAAAAATCGAGACTTAAGAGTCATTCTGTAATCTCGTTAGTATACCCAGGGAATCTCGTTCGAACGAGGTCGTTCAAACGAGTGTCGTTCGAACGAATTGCTTCGAACGAACTACCAAATCATTAAAAGTTCCACTGGAACCTCGTTAGAAGTCTCGTTCGAACGATGTCATTCGAACGACCTGGGCTGGACTTCTAACGAAAATTCTACAGTTGCACACTTCATCTTCTAGGTTCATTTTTCCAAAAAAAAAGAATTTCCTCTTCAAATTCAACCTAAACTCATTCCAACCCAAGTACTAGGTTTCCAAACTACTCTAAGTCACCCTAGAACAGTTCTTAGCATAGTTTAGGGAACAAATCCTTCCAATTCTTCAAAAAAATCCAGCAAATCCCTAAATTTTCCGATGAGTTATATTAACATAAACACAATTTTTTTCATTTATAAAAACTACATTTTTTATTTCGTGATTAACATATAATTCATCAAACTTCACATTCTTATTATGGGAAAAATCCATCTGTAAGATTAATTTATGAGCAATAAGTGATGCTCCCCCAAATATGGTGACTATCGTCCCGACCATTTCAACATTGCTCTCATGAGTGAAAAAAAATTTCTCCAATTTTCACATATGGGTATTTCCATACCCAACGCTAAGCAAGAGCTTCTGATCCTTCTACTTCCTTTGGATTAAACTACCCTACTTCTGCCTAGCTCAACTTCAACATGCGGTCCTTATCAAAGACCTTTCAAACTTTTTCCTAATTAAATCTCACTAGGTAATTCAATTTTAGCACCATTCTCTACTATAGCAGTACTTGATAATTATAATTACTATACTTTAGTAGTCATTGCAGCAATTCATGACCATGCCACAAGGAAAGTGACCTTCACCGCGGTCCTCATTTCCAATATCAACTTATAGCTTTAACTAAGTCCCGCCTCCTGTTGACCTCTCCATGGACTTCCATAGTCACCCTTCGTCGATCAGCACACAAATACCGAACGAGCGCCCAAAAGATATACGATAATTTTACATAATAGCAGGAAAACAAAATCTCACAAGAGTATATCAACAATCCTAATCATAAGGCTCTATGTTAAATCAAAAGCAATGCTGAAAGCGTAGTACATCCGCACAAATTCCTAAAGGACACTAGAACCTAATGCTCTGATACGACCTGTGACAACCTGCCTAATAAAATACCGGGCGATCACTCCTATATCAAATTAAAACAGGAGTCTCATATGGTTCATTCTTAGCATCATTGTCTAGAACAAATTTAATTACTAATATCCTATTAGGATGTCGTCAAATTTTAATTAACTAATGCTTTTAACCAAACCATTCAAATAAAATGATTACAACAGTTGTATGCAATAACAAAAATAAAATAAATTAACCGAACACTCGGTACAAAATAATACAACCAAATCGAATGTCGCACAAAAGGCGGTAGAGGAATAAATGAGTACAATTGGGCCATCAGCCCGAATATGCCTACAATACCTCATATCTATATCTTAATAATTGAAGCATCTACAATAATCCTTCTTGCATCCACAGGTGCTGCAACAAATGTCTGACTCGAAGGAAACATCATCCAGGTGTCCCTGTGTCTGGACACCTATATATATATATATATATAGTAAGAGAGGGGAAAATAGAGAAACGGGTCACAGTACGAGTTTTGAAAACATTTTTGCATGTGCATAAAATCCATATTTTTAAGATATGATATTTCTCATATTTATACTGGCATCGCACTCTCATTAGATACACCTCACCCCTCTTCAAATAGTGGACAACTATCGCATATCTTTTAAACAACCTAGTTAAGCTACCCGACCTAACTAATGTATCTGCCATATTCTAATAATCCTTATTTATTCGAGCACGAAGGACTAAACTTCTCCCCATCCCAAACATTATGTTACGTTCATGCATGGGGTGTCTCGCGAAGGAAAATCCAAACAAGGAACCCCCTCGATACACTACTACGTGACAATGTCGATCATCGGGATCCATTAGGCCTTCAGTACATACAACATCTTATACTAACCCGTATATATATTTAGTTCTCATTAGAACCAAGGATTCAAAATCATATAAGTCCGGCTATAAATTTACCGGAAGGAGTATATTACTTTATTCATTATTTTCCCTTTTTATACAAGCTTATGTTATATGATAACTTATCTCATATATAAACAATATACTATACGCACCAAGTATAATAATCAATCCACTGAACTATAATATAAGAAGCTTAGTCATTATCATTTACTAAGCAACAGTGGAATATTACAAGTATACATATATGTTATTCTCAATACATATATTCATATCTGGCACCCCTAGGATAAGCTCTGGTGCACACGTACTCTGCTATCAAATCCTAGTACATCACCTACACAAGGATCACGTGTTCCGAATCACTCAGGAACCGTATCAATACAAATCACACATATTGGAGGCGAACATAGATATCATATCCATGGGTCACGCACATACCTACGCTCTCACATTCAGCAGACTTATTAACTCACAAATAAGCCCTTCATAGTCCTATGTTCTTGAGGTACCAAATCTAAATCCCCCCGAAGGCAACACAAGATAAGATTTTCCTCTTTCGAAAGTCATCCTCCTATGATAGAAAGTATGGTAGGTATGTTATACACATAATAAACAATAATATATGCACACATTCTACCTATATAAATATAACATCAGTGTGGTATTTACACAACCATTTGATAACGATAGGTATTGATCTTTCCTATATATAATTCCCCATAGGTATTTAGTTAACCCATATACATATTAATATCAGGGCATACACATAGCCCATATAATAAATTCCATACGTAGTATATCTATATCTCGAATATCCTATGCATTTATCGATTATAACCAATCCTCAATATATAATTTCCAAGATTTTCTCACTGCAAAATGATAATACTAACAGCCCTGATGTATTCATTCATCTCATAATATATATACTTTAACAACATCGTATATATATTATTTATATCTCTTCTCAATATACTATGGGTATAATTTCCAATCTCTTATAGAGATTGCCAACAACCTCAAATATTTTCATTTATAATAATATAAGTCGTCACACGCTTAAAATACTATCCCAATGCGTATTCCCATACTTTGAGCAATAAGTATACCCACAACTTATATAAGTTCATTCACTTTCCCGTAGCCTAGTATTCACAGTAAGTAATATATCCACTACTATCCCCATAATTTATTCGTATGTATTCTCCTCACTCAAAGGGTACTACCACATTCACATATCAAGACAGTAGATAAGGTCCCGATACTCTACGAGTCCAAGGTATTTTTCTCCTCAAATTTCACAATTTAGGATTCTAAAGGTTTCTCCAAAGTTCTGTAGCAACATTGAAAGTCTTCACAAAAAGGGAACCGAACAAATGACAAAAATGAAACTGAATTCCCCAGAAATGGAACCAGTTCCGTTATGTTAGTCCGAGTTTCCATCTCAGAAATTCTTCCTTAGAAAAATCATTATAAATCTAAAAAAATCATAAAAATATGCGGTTGACTTTCATGTGACCGTAGCAAAAATGTCTACAACTCTCATCCTTTGACTAAGAGATGAATCGACTCGCTTCCTAGCCGAATCGATTCAGAAAGGATGGAGTTACTATTCACCTTCTTCTCCAATATCCCAAACCTGCATTAATACACCTCCAAGGTTTTTATCTTCTCTCCCATCATCATCCAACCTCACCCAACAATATATACACAAGTAAAAAGGGATCTAATCATACTAGAACCAATAATCAACAACTAATTTCAATTAATTTTCAACTTTATCAAATTGGGTATTAACCCAGTTTTATCCGTTTAATCTTCCAAAAACCCGTTTGAATCACGAAAATCCAACCCAAAAATATTTATAGTTTTACACCAACTATAATATGAGAAATAAACCCACTAAATCATAAAGAAAGTTAAACACTTGCCTCGTGGATTAAATCCGACGATCCCGAGTAGAATCCAGCGAAGTTTGGCCCAAAAAATCATTTTCTACCTTCTTCTCTTCTTCTTCTTCTTTCTCCTCTTCCTTCTCTCTTCTCCTTCTCTCTCTTAGATCTGATTTGGGGAAAGGAATGAGGTATGACTCTTCTTAAACCCGAAATTGGGTGTGCACCCAATTGTAAAATGACTCGTGTACTCAATTACGAATCCCTACTAGTCCAAAAATCCCCGGAACCTAAACATTACCCGTGGATACTCTATTTTGACTATCTCAGCCATTGTGAACCCAACGACGCAGTTGAAATCTCCATCCAAGTTACTTAACTAAAATTCACTAATTAGACCCAACACGTTCAATACGCGTGTTTTCCAATTAAAATATTTCCCTTTGTCGCTTTACCCAACTGCGACATGTAATAAAAATAATCCACTCATATACTTAGTCTCGTAAGAGAAATATAATCTATGTAAATATTAATCCGACACTTGAAAACTAATATTTACTATTCACTTTATAATATTAAATTTATTTAATTTCACTAATAAATTCCAAAATTACTATTCATAAAAATTCCTCAAATTACCAAATCACGTCTACAGTGAAATTTAATTACCTTTAAAAGTACGGGGTATTATAGAGAGGAGGGTGTTTTACTGTTCTAAAATATTAACATTCGAGATCGATTCTCCTAAAGCGATCTAAAGGTGTCATATTGTGCCATGTCATAATGGGAGTATTATGACATAAAAATTGGGTAGAAAACACGCAAGGACTCCCAATACAAACCCTACTCTCACACTTCTCCCTTACTCATCATCTGAGAACTAAGATATTCTCCCCGCCATTGCACCTTTACTTTCCCCTCACCTACTACCCTCAACCTTCTCTCTCCCACCCTCCCACGATCCCTAAAAGACACTCCTCATTCCCCCTTAGTTGTCTTCCACGCTCCCACGCCATTCGTTGTCTTCCACGCTCCCATGTTGCCACTTTATTTAACCGGATCTGGTATTTTAGATATAATATTTTCCTATTTTCTTTTTTCTTTTTTGTAACTTAGATCTGTTAAATCTTAACCAAATCTCCACTTATTTTGGTTTTGGGGCCTTTTTGCATAATACTGATTCGGGTTTTGGTAATATTGGTTCAGATTTTGGTGCTTATTTGTTGTTTAGGTCATGCTTTTCAGGTCAATTGGAGGTTTTATAACACTGATTCGAATTTTGGGGTTTTGAAAATTTTATTTCTGGTGTTATTTTTCTTAACACGGATTCAGGTATTGGGACTGATTTATTGATGTTTTATATTTTAATGTTAACTATTTTTCAGTACTAACTATTTGTGCTTATATCATATCAATGGAATTATTTTTTCGATTTTGGATTTTGGTTGTCAGATCTAATTTATTTAAATGGTTGAATAGATTAGGTTTGGGGTATATGTTTCCTTTAGAGTGTACTTTGATTTGGTTCTGTGGCTTTATAATTTATTTTCATATTTTGGATTTTTTGCATTCAGGCATCACAAGTATTTATTCTTTTGTAACAACAAACTAGGAAATTAGCATGTGTACACTTATACAATTAAAGCCTATAGGTTTGTTACAAATGGGTACTTGAAATATTGTGTTAATTGTTTGTTGCCAAAAACTTTTCCCTGTAGTTTTTTACACTTATACTACCCCTATTTGATTTTGGGTAGTGGAAATATGTTGTTAATTTTTTGTTTCCAATTTTTTTCCCATATTGAAGTCGTTCTTATTTTCTCTTGATTTTCTTGAATTATTGTGAAATATGGTTGTTTTTTGGTGTAATACCGCATGATTTTAGGACTGAGGATTTAATCTATTTGGGAGAAATAATATTTATTTAAATTGAAGAATACTAAAATTTTGCAATTGAGGTAAAAAATTGAGGATGTTATAAAGTATTTCGGATGACGATTTTGAGTGTGCAGTTGATCCCGAATGGGTCGAGATCGTCAAAACGACTGTCCTTGGGTTTTATTTTAGTTCCGAAATATATTAAGTTAGTTTGACTCGAATTGGAGTAAACGAGTCATTTAAAGTGTGTACTATCATTTAAACTTGGGTGTTTTGGGAGATTAGGCTTATAAAGCCTTTGGGAGATTAAAATCTCATTCTTGAGATTGAAAGAGAGGGAGAGAAAGCCCTAGAGAGAGAAAGATAAGAGGAAAGGAAGCAGAGAGATGAGAAAGCTTGGAGATTCCGACCATTACGCGGTTTCAAGGACGATTCAACCTCTATAATTCTGAGGCAAGTGATTAATCTTGCTAAATAATTCATGTGTGTTATTTATTTCATGAATTGTGGATAAAAGAAATGAACTTTGGGTTAAAATGTCAAAACCTAGACTTTGTAGATTAAATCTTGCATTTGATGTTCATATATGGATTTGATGGTGTAGAATTGGTTGGGATCATAATTGAGTTGATTTATAAGATTTGATGGGGGATTGAGGGTTAGAATTGGTGATTTTAGGGTTATAATTTGTAGGTTTTGTACAGAAGAAGAAACCTTCGAAGATCTGTAGATCATAATCGATTTCCCCCTTAAGCAAATCGATTAGGATTAATAAAAAATTGTCAGGTCTGAAGGACCGAATCGATTGGGACCCTTTTGGAATCGATTTAGAATGTTGCAGATTTACAGGTACTTTGGACAGAATCGATTCAGTTAAGGGGCGAATCAATTCGCCTTTCAAACCGAACCTATTCGGGCCAGGCCGAATCGATTCTGAAACAGGGATGTTTCGCGAAGTTTTTCTAGAATGAATTCAACTCCATTTCGATTAGGTTTATCGATTAGGAACCTTCCTATATGATGCGAGAGATATGTTTTGGATACTTATAGGGGGTTTGTCACATGATATGATTGTGGGGACATATCAAACCGTTTTGGAAATATATACACACATGCATTGGAGTTTTTGCATCGATGTAAGGGGGAGTATCATAAGGGATGGGAGTCCCATTTGGAAATTAGAAGTGAGTGAATATATGATGTAAGATTGAGGACTCTTCGAGGGAGTTGTGAAGGTATGACGTGGAAATTGGTAGGCTGACTTTTGTGTCAAAACCTTCTAGCCACAAGATTTTATTTAGATATGATTGGGGGCCAATGTGAGAGAGAGGTCGTGTATCCTTAGTGAAGATAAACTTAAGGAATACATTGTAAACGCGATAATACTGAGCGTTTATAGGAGCAACTGAACCGTAGGCTAAATTGAGAATGATTTAATGTATTAACCGACTAGAATAGTTTGTGTTAGTACTTATCCAGGATAATTACTGTAATGCCCTAAAATATGATTAGGAATGTTAGTTACATGATTAAGTATAAGTTATTAGTTATGAGTTATAAATTGGTTACGTGTGTTAAACATGTTAATTATCATGTTTAGGGGATGCATGCTCATGTGATATATGTGTTGTTTACATTAGGTGCTAACTGAGCTTATGATCGGGGATACCATGTTTAGAACATATGATTAGTTATGTGGTTAAATGAATCATAAATTATGTTTTTAATGCATGATTATGTTTATAAAAGTAAATTAGGGTGTTGATACGAAATTGGCAATGTTTGGTCGCCAAATGTGAAAGTTTTGAGATTTTCGATAAATTGCTACTTTCCTGTTCGAGACCAAATTAGGCGTATTAATTTTATGATTTTGGGAAAACACAAAATATGAAAGTTGTAGATGTTTAAGTTATATACTCATAGACACAAAGAGGGAGTAAATCAGGGGCCGTGATAGTGAGAAACAGTAATTTTACCAAGGTGGGACAAATGTGTCATTAATGGAATTGTCTAATTCGACCTTTCATCCAACCAATCATGTGTTAACACTACCCCTATTTATATTGGACCACTGTACAACGTATTTCTTATTATAAATGAGAGGTATGTCTTATTCCTCATAAGAAATAACAAGTTTTTCCTAAAGAGAGAGAAAGAGAAGAAAGTTAAGAAAGAAATCTTTGGAAATTTTCTATAAATCGAGGAATCCTCGCAAGGTAATTACATCTTTATTAAAGTTGGTCACATGGATGAGTTCTATACTTGACATGTTTTTATTTTTGATTTGGATATATATTTTAATGATACCCATATTGCTGAATTGTGTTGGAACAAGGATGGGTTAAGAAAATAAGTTAGAACTGGAGCTAGGATCGTAAATGCATACTTTAAAGTCCTAAAATTACATCATCTTTTCGTAAAGCATTTTGATTTATAAAATTCATGATTATGATGTATATTTCTGCTAAAACATGTTTATTATATTTTTCCATGAATTATACTCAAGTTCAAGGTTATGTATGCTGAAAAATGTTAAGTTATGCCTTAATGTTCTATTTTGACCTAGTTATGCTAAAAATGGCATAAATCATGGAATACTTATTGGAATTGAGTAATTCAAGTTGGAGAGTAACATATATTCATACATGTATAACATATCCGAAAATTGTGTAAATATACCAAGCAATGAACCCTTGGGGATAGTTTGAAGTTTTGGTTTAAAATTTTCTCTAAAGTAGCAAGAATGCATACCAGGTGTTTGACGTTTTGCTCGACATATAAAATGAGACCTAAAAATTATGAAACATTAATTTTGTATTATTCAATATGTTTACTGATATTGGATGGAATATCATGCAAAGTTATATTGCATAAAAATTATGAAAATTCCAGAAAGTTGAAATTGTGTAGTTGTTTTTCTTGAGAAACGATTTGGAAATGGTTGTAATAAAATGGGCATAACTTTGTCTAGAGAATTCGTAAATTAATTCTGTAATTGTGTTAGAACCCTAATTAATTGGGTGTTATAGAAATGTGAAGTATCATATTTAATTTCTCTTTAGTTATTTCTGATTGGCCAAATGATGTGAGGTATTACTGGGTTTGATATTAATCGATGTATTCAAATACTAATGACATTGACTTGTTAGGTGGGGAAGCAGCTAATACTACAATACCAAGGAAGTAGTTTGGTATTAATATTAGCACCAAATCCAAGGTGAGTGACCTTTCCTATGAAACATAGATACTTATATGTTCATATGGAAATGTGTAGTTAAACACATGTGTTAAAATGCTTATGGGAGTGATGTCGTATTTAGGAAACATATGCATATGATTAAAAATATTAAGCGATGTTATATAATGATATGGACTAGTGAGTCCTTTATCTAATGTTAAGGACTAGTGGGTCCTACGGGATGTAGAGGCCCCGTTAATCCAATTTAAAGGTTTGTTGTACTCGGGCCTAATTAGGGGATTTGGTGTTCCCCATTAACTGGGAGTTAATTGGACTGGCGGGTCCAGGCTTGCGAGAGTCACACAATTCCTATTGGGTTATAAAATTAGAAAATAAAAATGGTTATTTGAATTGGTTATATGTGTGGAATATGTTCATTCACTAAGCTTATGTTGCTTACACTCCTACAATGTTATGTTTCAGGTACAATTATCAGTTGGAGTTCACTGCCAAGTTAGGACCTTAAAACGGGGGAGTGACGGATATCTAGTATAGTTTGAATATCAAGAATCTTGTTGTGTAAATATTAAACTAAAGATATTGGTTATGTAAATTTGTGTAGTACTTATAGGTTAAATGTAAATGTAGTTATGTTTTCATCTACACATACCTTTGAATAAAAAAAAAAATTATCTTGCTATTTTTCCTTAGAGATTTAAATTAAAGCATTGTTTCTTGTTTAAGGCAATTTATCGCTAATTAGCAAGGATGAGTTTAACTTAATTAAGTCGGGGCGCGACAATTACTGTATATCAAAGTCTATACAAATATAGATGGTGTATGCGGGATTATTATTACATATGCTAGGTGGCGAGATAATATCCTTAATGCTGGTTAAACAGGGAGACTATTCATATCATAGGTGTAATGGATGAATAAGTTTCAAGTGAGAGATCGTATTACTAAAATGAATTAGAAAGGTATGCGTTACAAGGACGGTTAGTGTAATGAGAGTTATATACATATAGCCAAATTCATTTCTCTTATACAAACGAATTGGAGATAGTATGTATATATATATAGATATATCTATATGTGTGTATATATGGCGTGAATGTATATACCGTGCATGGTGGTTTGTATAAATGATGTGATCACATGTATATATATATATATATATAGTGGGAATGATATATATACTTATTATGTGGGCATACCCAGCACATGGTATCATGGGAGGTTACGCGATGTGGGTGAGGCCCCTGGCTTGAGGAGCAGGGTGCGTATAGTCCCCAGGTTATAGTCGTCCATTATTTATTGTGTGATTTTATTTTAGGGTGAGAAGTCTTGGCTATGATTCGTTCTCACTTCCGGCTCAAAACTATGACCACTTCCCATACGTTGTGTTTTGTATAATTACCATGGCGGTGTAATAATAATCCGATATATGGTAACTCGGGATGAAGTGAGTAATTCCCGGAAGATGATAGCATTGTTTAGTATATGTGTATCCTATAACCGTATATGGTATGAGTATTTTAAAGTGCACCTTATGTGTGTTATGTGTACATGGTTAATAAGATTGAATGATTGTGTTAGGTGAATAGACTAATGATATATATGTCATATAGGAGTATATGAGATGGCTATTATAAGTTGTACAATTTATGTGGAAGGTGTACATGCTTGATGGGGTCGAATGATCGTGCGTATATAACTAAGATAATGTTATATAGAACTTGAGGATTCTAGGTGATATCTTGCTTAAATACTTGGAATTAGTTGTCCATAGTAAGTAGATGGAGTTATAGGTTTTGGGTTGAGGACATAATGGATCTCAACAATCAACATTGTCAAGGAGTAGTGTATCGAGGGGGGTTCCTTGATTCTATTTTTCTTTGCGAGATGCCCCACGCACGAAACGTAGCACAATGTTGGGAGTGGAGAGAAGTTCAGTCCTTAGTACTCAGATATATGTTAATTTGGTGAATAAATTCTTATTATGAAAAATAAAGATAATGTGTGACTTGTTGAGACTAATAACTAGTTTAAGTTAATAATTAGAACCAATAAATTCTACTAAGACAAATGTTAGTATATGTATATATGTTAATGGACAAGTCCGGGTGATATCGTAAAGGGGTTAGAATGAGAGGATTTTTGGGTTATAGTGAAGATAGTGGGTTACGCGGGTGTAGCCTATGTGTGTATTACAATTTAGAAATCCCTAGAAGGCACCGGGTAAATAAATTAAGAGTGAGGTGCATACGTGTAGGTGCGCGCTTTAGTCGAGGGGTGAGTTTGAGTTCCATGAGAGTGCGACTCCACTTTAATCATGAAAATATTGCATTATAATTATCATGCATTTTAATACACATGCTATAAATGTTTTCACACCTCGGGCTCAGACCCGTTTATATTTCTCTCTTGCTATACGTATATTGTAATATACTACGGGTTTCCCAACGCAAGGATACCGATGATGGTTTTCTATCCACTGTCTCGAGAGCCGAACCGATGCGTACTGTGTAATTGCTTGAACGATTTTCTGATATAGTTTCTCTCATCTCAGACGTCGATGAGAAGAGGTCGTCCAGGCAGGTAAAGTAGGGGGAACTAAGAACATGGAACCCCAATTGCCTCTAAGGACTGTGACCGTAATCGAAGTTGCCAATATTGTGGCACAAGCGGTGGATGCTGCCATTATTGTGATGGCACATCATCCTGCAATTCTGATAGCTCAAGACAACCCAGGGCCTTCTGTGTGGGAAAGATTATGAGAAGCCTTTAGGAAAAGACATCCTCCAGACTCTCCGGGGAAAGCTGATGCAATGGTTGCAAGTCAGTGGAACAAGGATGCAAAGTCACTTTCGGATGGGTGAGAGAAGTGAGGTGTAGAAACAAATACTCGCCGCCTTTAGACTAATGGATGCAATTCTCAAATGGTGGGAGTTAGTCACCACATCGGAGCAGAGAGATGCAATTCCCATAATAGATTTTTGGGTACTCTTTGACTAGAAGTATTTTCTTTTTGCGATTAGGGTATGAGAAGGAGACTATTAGATGTGACTCAAGGTGATCGAATGGTGGTTGAGTACGAAGAATAATCTACTCAATTGGTGAATTTTGCATCCGATGAGGTACATATGGAGGAGGAACGAATAGTGAAGTTCGTAGGAGGTCGAGAATTGGTGAATTCATCAACCTTTGTTTTGAGGAAACCCAGTGTTGCTGACTTTTACTAAGGTGAGGTGTGTGGCATTGTCACTATGCCAGGAGTGTTGTCTTCATTTTATAAGGGAGTAAGAAATTTGGACACTCGGGTTCATCAAGTAGTACGGAGGGAGATGAAACTAGCGGAGCAAGATCATCGTCGCGACAGGGTGTTAGGCAATGGCGCTTTATCCTTTAGGATGGATAGAAAGGATTTTCAGGATGATGTTTCTTTTATGGAGAAATAGGTCTTAGGAAGAGGGATTGTCCTGGAAGAAGTAGAGGGCGACTTTTGAGGAGGTCTTGGACGTGCAATCCCTATAACTATTCATAGGCCAGTTTAGGCAAGAGGACTTTGAACAGGTACCCATGGATGAAGTGAGGCAGTTGGAATATGATGGTAAAATGTAGAATACCTTCCTTTGGGATTAGGTCATGCTCTACGCGATATTGGGAGCATCGCATGTAAGGTTTAATTAGTGGTTAGCCGCTATAACCATAGTGTGTATAGAATTTCCTTGGAGGAAGGAATGATCATGTGTGGCATTTGGATGGTATATTTAGGGAGAATAGATTGTTTTGCAATGGTCTAATAGAGAGTTGTGTTTTTGGTTTTTTGAAAGTGCGAACTATTAAGGTTTGTTGAGTATTAATGATAAGGTTATCATTTTATAGTTAGGCTAGGGCAGGTATTTGTAGTATTCCAGTTGTTGAAGGACTTACCTTGCGATAATGCATTGATGTGATGTAAAGAATTCTATGACTTAGAAAATTCAAAGTTTAGTGGGATCATTGTTGAGCGTGGAATTTAGCTCATGGATGTATTAGTTTTGAGAACTAAGAGTTGGTAGGAGTATTATAGTTATTGGGGCCTTGTGTCTTGAACATAAGGTGTCTGATTGGTGTGTGGAATGACAAAACTATTTTATATTATATCGTTATATAGGTCTTCGGGCAATATACATAGTTTAAAAATATTTTATAAAACCTTAATCCTGGTTCAACTGATCTAAATCCCCAACATAGCTACACTGTAGTGTATTGGGAGGGTTCATTGTTTGGATTTCGCTTATGAGACTTCCCCCACATGAAAGTAGCAAATGTCAGGAATTTAAAAGAGTTCAAATATTGCAAATTTCAAAATTTTATATACTTAGTATGCTATTATAGATAAATTTGTTGAGAGTTATCTTACTATTTGAGGTTAGTGGATCTGGGTTATGTTTATACGAGTTGAGCTTAGGTACAGGGTGTATGGGTGCCCTGGTAAGTTAATTTGAATCTTAAGTTAAGATGATTCGTCGTCAGAAGTGGGAGAGATAAGTATATTGATCTTGAGGGTAGACGTAAGAATTAGTTGAGGTTCAGAGTCCTAGTCTTAACTTAAATTTCAAGGATAAAATTCTTGTAAGGGGGGAAGTCTGTAATACTCGTGATGTTAGGACTGAGGATTTAATCTATTTGGGAGAAATAATATTTATTTAAATTAAAGAAGTTTAAAATTTGGAAATTGAGGTCAAAATTTGAGGATGCTATAAAGTATTTTGGATGATAATTCTGAGAATACATTTGATCCCGGATGGGTCGACATAGTCAAAATGACTATCCTTGGGTTTTATTTCGAATCTGAAATATATTAAGTTAGTTTGACCCGAATTGGAGTAAATGAGTCATTTAAAGTGTGTACTATCTTTTAAAGTTGGGTATTTTGGGAGATTAGGCTTATAAAGCCTTTTGGAGATTAAAATCTCATTCTTGAGATTGAGATAGAGGCAGAGAAAGCCCTACCGAGAGAAAGAGAAAAGGAAAGGAAGAAGAAGGAGGAGAAAGCTTGGAGATTCCGGCCATTACGCGGTCTCGAGGACGATTCAACCTCTACAATTATGTGGCAAGTGATTAATCTTGCTAAATAATATATGTGTGTTGTTTATTTCATGAATTGTGGATAAAAGAAATGGATTTTGTGTTAAAATGTCAAAACCTAGACTTTGTAGATTAAATCTTGCATTTGATGTTCATATATGTATTTGATGGTGTAGAAATGGTTGGGATCATAGTTGAGTTGATTTATAAGATTTTAATCATGATTTGATGGAGGGTTGAGGATTAGAATTGGTGATTATATGGTTTATAATTCATAGGTTTTCTACAGGAGAATAAACCTTTGAAGATCTACAGGCCCAAATCGATTCACCCCATAAGCGAATCGATTCAGCTTACGGCAAAATTGTCAAATGTTAAGGACCGAATCGATCCGGCCCCTTTCCGAATCGATTCAGAATGTTGCAGACTTACGGGTAATTTGGACCAAATCGATTCACTTAAGGGGTGAATCAATTCTCCTTTCAAATCGAATCGATTCGGGCCAGGCCGAATCGATTCGAAAACAGGGTTGTTTCGCAAAGTTTTTCTATAATGAATTCTACTCCATTTTGATTGGGTTTATCGATTAGGAACCTTCCTATATGATGCGAGAGATATGTTTTGGATACTTATAGGGGGTTTTTCATATGATATGATTGTGGGGACGTATTGAACCATTTTGGAAACATATACACACACGCATTGGAGTTGTTGCATCGAAGTAAGGGGAAATATCAATAGGGATGGGAGTCCCACTTGGAAATTAGAACTGAGTGAATATATGATGTAAGATTGAGGAATCTTCGGGGGAGTTGTGAAGGTATGACATGGAAATTGGAAGGCCGACTTTTATGTCAAATCCTTCTAGCGACAAGATTTTATTTAGATATAATTGGGGACCAATGAGAGACAGAGGTCGAGTATCCTTACTGATGATAAACTTAAGGAATGCATCATAAACGCGATAATGGTGAGGGTTCATAGGAGCAACTCAACCATAGGCTGAATTGATAATGGTCTAATGTATTAACCGACTATAATAGGTTGTGTTAGTACTTAGCTAGGATAATTATTGTATATCGATGATGTGTGCGGGATTATTATTACATACGCTAGGGGAGAGATAATATTCTTAATGTTGGTTAAACTAGGTGACTATTCATATCATAGGTGTAATGGATGAATAAGTTTCAAGTAAGAGATCGTATTATTAAAATGAATTGGAAAGGTATGCGTTACAACGACGATTAGTATAATAAGAGTTATATATACATATAGCCAAATTCATTTCTCTTATACATAAGGATTGGAGATAGTATGTATATATATAGATATATCTATATGTGTGTATATATAGCGTGAATGTATATAGTGTGCGTGATGGTTTGTATATATGATTTGATCGCATGTGTATATATATATATATATATAGTGTGAATGATATATATACTTATTGTGTGAGCATACACAACACATGCTATCATGGGAGGTTACGCGATGTGGGTGAGGCCCCTGGTTTGAGGAGCAGGGTACGTATAGTCCCCAAGTCATAGTCGTCCATTATTTATTGTGAGATTTTATTTTGGGGTGAAAATTTTTGGGTATTATTCGTTCCCACTTTCGGCTCGGAACTATGACCGCTTCCCATTGTGTTCTATTTTATTACCATGGTGGTATGATAATAATCCGATATATGGTAACCCAGGTTAAAGTGAGTAATTCCTGGAAGATGATATCATTGTGTAGTATATTTCTATCCTATAACCGTATATGGTATAAGAATTTTAAAGTGAACCCTATGTGTGTTATGTGTACATGATTAATAGAATTGAATGATTGTGTTATGTGACTAGAGTAATGATATATATATGTCCTATAGGAGTATATGAGATGGGTATTATAAGTTGTACATTTTATGTGTTAGGTGTGCATGCTTGATAGGGTCGAATGATCATGCATATATAACTAAGATAATGCTATATAGACCCTGAGGATTCTAGGTGATATCTTGCTTAAATACTTGGAGATAGTTGTACCTAGTAAATAGATGGAGTTATAGGTTGTGGGTTGAGGACATAATGGATCTCAACAATCAACATTATCAAGGAGTAGTCTATCAGGGGGTTATTTTTTTGGATTTCGCTTTGCGAGACGCCCCACGCACGAAACGTAGACCAATCTTGGGAGTGGGGAGAAGTTTAGTCCTTAGTACTAGGATATATGTTAATTTGGGGAATAAATTGTTATTATGAAAAATAAAGATAATGTGTGACTTTCTAAGACTAAAAACTGGTTTAAGTTAATAATTAGAACCTATAAATTCTAGTAAGAAATATGTGAGCATATGTATATATGTTAATGGAGAAGTCCGGGTGATATCGTAAGGGGGGTAGAACGAAAGGATTTTTGGGTTATACTGAAGTTAGTGGGTTATGCGGGTGTAGCCTATATGTGGATTAATATTTAGAAATCGCTAGAAGGCATTGGATAAATAAATTTAGAGTCAGGTGCATACGTTTGGGTGCATGCTTTGGTCGAGGGGTGAGTTTGAGTTCCATGAGAGTGGGACTCCACTTTAATCAGGAAAATATTGCATTATAATTATTATGAATTTTAATACACTTGCTATAAATGTTTTCACAACTCGGGCTCTGACCCATTTATATTTCTCCCTTTCTATACGTATATTGCAATATACTACAGGTGTCCCAACACAAGGATATCGATGATTCTTTTCTATTCATTGTCTCGGGAGCCGTAATCGATGCGGACTACGGTGGGATTTTGTCATAGCCGCTTCCTACCATGCGTATATCTAGATAGGACTCATTTTGTACATCGGGTTTAGACCCAAAGCTTATATTATAGAACTTTTATACTTTTCTTTCTTAGGATTGTTGTATTGTCTGTGACTCGACAGCATATTCGGGTATATTTTTTCTTGTATGTACTTATGGTGTATTAAGGGAGTATTTTCTTTCATCATGATGTGTGTATACCTTTTTATCATGTTCAGTAGTTATTTTGTTTTTGGCTTGATGTTTCTTGTATGTTTTTAAAAATTTTGGCATCCGCTTTTTATTATTTGGGTAGTTATCTTTATTTATTTGGTATCGACAGTAGATGCTGAGAATGATCCACTTGATATTCCTAATTTAATTTAGTATAGGGTTGGCCACCTGTTATTATTTTAAGGGGGGTGTCACATTTGGTTGGGAACTAATATCTATTTTTTGGTGCTTTATTAGTAAAGTACGGTTGTTTCTAATTGAAAAAATATGACGACGGTGTGTGATACTGATTTAAATAAATTTACAAATTTCCAAGTAAACCTTATTTAATTTGAGTCTATTTAGAAACAGCCCTTAAACAAGCAACTACGTGTGTGTGTGTGTCAAACCATAAATAAAGCCTACGACACAAATTTCAGGAAAAATCCCCGAAGGGCAAAACCTTTTATTTCTAGAACTCTGACAAGTTTACAAGACCATTGACTTACATACCATCTTGATTTCACCCACAAGAGTAACGTGTCGTATCTTCGTCAATCCTCCAAAGCAATGAATAGAAATAAATTAGCAATGGTTCACACGCAGTTATACCACCAGGATGCGCAATCCAGACACGCAGTATAAAATCTTCACAAGGACTCCCTCCACAATAGCACGCAACTTTCCGGTTATAGAGCTCTTCCCACAAAGAATGAACAAAAGAAAATTGTCTTCTTGAATACCAAAACAATTCACCAAAGCATATGGGATTTTTGTGAATTGAAAACAAAAGGGATGAACACCCTAAAGGAAGAAGTCAAAAGAATTCTGCAGATTCGCAGTTTTCTATCTTTCAAAACGCAGGGACCTCTTAATGAAAACGAAACCATTTAATGAGTATTTATAGAAAATCACGTCGCCTCGGTTTTTCGAACGAAAAGTGATCTAGATTGAAAGAAGTACATGTGTCGTTTGAACGACATTGCGCGATATCTCAATGTCTTTTGAACGATATTGGATCTCTCTTGAACGACTTGGGCATCAAAATCGAGGAACACTATAGGTCTTAGAAAAAATACTAATTCTTAAATTTTGACGAAAAAGTCTGCTCCAACACTTACAAAATATTTTGTAAAAATATCCCAAAGTGCTAAGTGCAAGGTTAAGGTATTTAAAACATAACTTTACCAAAGTAAACTTTACGAAGGCTTTTTGATGAAGAACCTTGATATATTCGGATCCGCCTTGATGTAAATTTCTCTTGAACTTCTTCGATGGTTGTAACGGTATACGACATAGTTAATTGTGACAGACATTTATAAAAATATGTCCTTACAAATCTCCCCCTATGTTTATGCCGGAACATACATAAAAACATCTGAATTATCAAAAAACAAAATGACTATACAAATCTACCGTCCCACGAATCTCAAATTGGAAAAGGTACACATTTGCAAGTTCTCAAACTTTTCTTCAAAAATCTTCATCAAATCTCAAACCTTTTCTCATTAGGATGTGCAACATAATGATCTTCAATATTTGTACCTACAGACATGAGATAAAGTAAAAACCCTCTTGATGCATCAAGTTTGAAATGATATACGAATAAATTAATAAATCAATATAATCAAATCTACCCCATAATGCAAAAACTCCCCCATAAAATCATAATTCGTTCTCCCCCTTTTTATGATGTCCCCCAATAGACAGATAAGAAGACACAAACTAGACATGGAGTGTCATGACAAAAAACATAGCAAATATGAATCAATCAACGCGCATGCTGATTAGGCACATATTCTTCACATTTATCCCCTTAAATTCGGTATTTTTATGATCCCGTGCAGTGTATTTAGCTTGGATTTGTCTCTTATTTATGCTACTAACCTTTTTTGGCAAGTATTTCGTGTTTTGTTTATTTATCATGTGTTTTACAGGTATTTCATGCAAGTTAGTGCGAAGGAGAACTCAAAACAGTGAAAGAAACCAAGAAATGGAGAGTTGAAGGGCATTTTCGTAATTTTTCAGCCTTAGTCCGAAGGTGGGGCCAACTAGAAAGTTGAAGATCTCTAAATTACAAGAATACTGGAAAAAACGTCACCTCAATCCGAGCTACGGTGAAGAAGTTACGATGTTTTGAAGTTGTGCGATAATGAAGAGTCTGGATATGCGGATTTCTGTAATTAATTATGCATTTAATGCAGTACAACTCTTGGAAAACTTGTGCCACAAGCGAAATTTGATGCCAAATTCGTGCAACTTGGTGCTATAAAAGACCAAGCCCTACCTCATTTTCAAAGGAGAGTGGAATTCTAGAGAGAGGCTAGGTTAGGAGTAAGTTAGAAGTGGTAGATTAAATTTTAGAGTTAGATTTTGAGAGCAAATTTTCTATTCCTTCAAGAGTTTTCATGAACCCTAGTTTGTAAGAAATTCTGGATTCCAATTCCATTTTTGTTGCTGAATTCAAGTAATATCTTTTCATTCTCTATTTTTATTATTTGCAAATTATTTCCCATGTCTTGTAGATCCATAATTTTGTGTGTGAATTTATTCTTGAACCAAATCATGAGTAGCTAAATTCCCAAGGGTTGGGGTACATGAACTCAATCCAAGGCAAATTATTTATGTAGAAAATAGAGGTTAAATTAAAATATTGATTGAATCGTGAAAGCACCGCTTTATATTTACCTTTGATTTCGTATGGTGCGGGCTTGAACCTCATATATGTAATGCTTAGAATATATAAAGACTGGATTCATTCACCGCTTTATATCTATCTTTGATTTCATATGATGCGGGCTAGATCCCTCATATATGTAATGCTTAGAATGTATAAAGACCGAATCTAGTCAATAATTTTAATTTACAATTCTAGTATTTTATACGGTAATTTGTTAAGGATTGAGGGATTGTACCCTACCCTATTTTCTCCCATTTGTCAGATCGAATTTCTTTTGCACTTTTCAGTTTGTTTTTCTTAAGTAATTTTTTAATAGAAATTTTCCCAATTATTAATCATCTTTTCATTTCTTTTACGAAATCATTTCAAGATTTAATCATTTTTCTTATTACTATTTGGCAATCTCGATCCCTGTGGATACGATCCCGACTTACCGGGTTTATTACTTGAGCGACAGGCTTGCACTTGAGCCTAGATTGTACGCACTTTTCAGACAAATATTAAGTCGCGTCAAGTTTTTGGCGCCGTTGAAAATGAAGTAAGTTTTCAACCAAATGAGGAATTCGAGGTGCTAGAACCAAGAAAGCCTACTTTGGAAGAACTCTTACTTGATCTAAAAAAGCAATCTGATGACCGTGCTGTTCTCGAGTCGAAAATTATAGCAACTTGCAAGGAGTTGAATGATTATTTGGACAACTTAGAAAAGGTCGAGACTTGTGCTTCACCTAATACTTTTGAGAATGAAATCATTGAAACTGATCCAAGTTCTTTTGAATCTCAACCTATTATAAATATTGAAAAATCTATTGAGGTTGAGGATCATTTGTCTCCTTGTGTCCCCACTAGTATCGAACCATTAAATCCATCACAAGAATTGGATGAATGTCTTAAGGATGTTGATCCGCTTCTTGTATGGGAATGTTATTTTGAGATGCTTCATCTTACGGGCCACACACTTAGACGTGTCACTCCACCAGATCCAATTGAAAATTTTGAGGGAAAAAATTTTGAGGACACCAAGCAAGAGAGAGAGCTAGAGGAGTTGAGCCTAGCAGAGTTTGAGCGCGAGTTCGGACCGGTGGATGCGAGCCTAAATGATGAAGTCCAATCTTTCTGGGCCTCATTTCGTCATTTAGACGAAAGCGAGTGGGACAATAGAATTGATGAATTTCTCCTTCATAAACCTCCACCCATACCATTTGAGTCTTCGGAGGTACTTGAAGATACGACTCAAATATCGTCCGACTTAGAGACCAACACACGTGCTACGCAATAAGAGGATCATTTTCCGGTTTATGAGGACAAGCACTCTATGCTTAAATTGTTTTCTAATATGGATTGTTCCTTTTTGTGTGCCCCTCTCCCCATACTACTTGAAAAATCTTTGGAACGTGATTTTATATTTCTTGGATCCCAATGGGACTTGTCCTCTTATGAACCAAAATCCTTCATTATCCCCCTACATTTTGTAATTGGTGATGGTTCATTTTTTAAACTTTTCACATGCCTTCCGTTTTTCAAACGGAATTCTTACTTTTCGGGAGGCATGTATCCTAATGAGGGTACACCATTAATCCCTCAAAGTCAAATTGTATTTTGGGTGGACCCTCAAATTTTTCGACTTTTAGTGTATGATTTATTAGCTGTTCAAATGTTAGGTTGTAAATAGTTAGTTTTTTTTCTTTTTCTTTTTCTCTTTTATTATAGTCTAGTTTTGAGAGTTAGAGTTTTTGTTATTCTTTTTGCTATGCTTGGTTCTAACATGTTTTGTAGATTCAATGGACTCGCACTCATCGGGGATCGCTCCATTTGGGTAATATCTTTCTTTTCCTCTCTTTATGTTGTGTTCTTGATTTGCATTGAGGACAATTCAACATTTAAGTTAGGGGGTGTGGGATATTCTTCCCATTTATTGTTTAGATTCATTGATTCGATCACATGTTCTTTCAAAGTGTGTTTTTTTTTAGAAAATAAAAAAAAATTGAAAAATTTAGAAAAAGCCAAAAATATTTTTGTTCAAAATAAATAAATATTAGAATTTAAATTTTTCAAAAATATCACCGTTATTCTATTTGAAGTCTCAAATTGTAAAATACAATAATGCACTAAGCCAAAATTGACCGAAGATGGAAATTGAAAGAAAATTGACGACTTAACGAATAAGTGTGGAGATTAGTCCAACCCGGTGAGATTTTGAGCCTTTCAATTTTTTATGAGTTTTTAAATCAATCCGAGTTTATGATTAACTCAAAGTTCTTTTCAGCGTTTTAATAAGTCATCGATGATCTCAATCCTTTGTTTTGATCGGTTATGGAAATGTGTGAAATGTTGTCTCGAAATTCGTGCTAAATATATCTCTAAACTTAATTAATCTCGAGACGCATATGGTAATGTGATTAGCAATTCGGACAATGAAGTAGGCCATCGTTTGTTACCCAAAAATATTAGTCATAAAAAGTTGTGAAAAATTATCCTTTTGCAACCCAATTTGAGCCAAATAAATATTTTCCTTTCGTTTGATAACCCGAAAAACCAAATAGCCCGGAATTGTGAAAATTGAGAAAATTCATCAAGTAAGTCCAAAGTGTGCATAAAAAGGGGTAAGAGAAAAACAGAAAAAAAAAATGCTCAAAAAAGAAAAGAAAAAAAAAATTGAAGAAAAAAAAAAGAGAAAAATGAGCAAATGCCCGAAAAAGCACTAATGGACATCATAAAGACATTTTCCAATTCCGAACATTCCGTTTATTCCCATTTTTACCCTTTACACCTTTTAACCCAAAAAGTCCTAACTGAGTCCGAATGGCGAAATTAATTACCGCATGGAGAGCTAAGACATGAAAAGATAATATGAGAGATTAAATGGTGTGAACTAGAGGTGATGTTCCCGTTTCCTAATAACTGTAATCCGATGATGAGATCTTTTCACCATATATTTCCTTCTTTTCAATTTTGTATGCATGAATTTGTGTCCATTATATTTACTCTTTATATCATGCATACCGAGAGAAAATAACCACAATCCGAGTGATTCGTTTGTGAGTGCATCCGTAAGAATTTGAATCAAAACGAATTTTCGGAAAGTAACGTAATGCTCAATCGGTGGAAGTTTGAGGTTTAATTTTTGGCTTTGCACACACACACTATGGTTTGAGACAGTTGAATATGAGTTGATGGTGATTATTTTTTAGAAAAGTTTAAATTGTACAATTTTTAAGTATTTTGATATTTATTTGAGTCAATAAAGAATTTTGTGGGTATATTCACTACAAACCCTCACGAGACAAAACTCGTCCTACTAGGGTAACCTAGGGGTTTAAAGGCTTGTTGCATACGCTAAATGCAATCGCTTGCCTGCGAAAGTGGAATTTTATTTTAATAAAAGAATTTTCAAGAGTAGAATTTTGGCTAATTTCATTTACATTGCTCGGGACGGGCAAAGTGCGAAGGAGTATCTCAAAAGATTTCACAAACTATTTTTGATTTTTCAATTTTTCGTACAAAAATAAGATACCAACAAAAAACACCATGGATTTAAACTCAAATAACCAAGTCATTAAAACGGAATGAATGGGTGTGAACACATTTGATAGGTAAACCAACTCAATCAAACATATGTTCATGATGAATATGTGTATCCCTAATGAATGAACATAAAAATATCCTTAGGTGTAAAATTGTTGAATTTAGATGACATCGTCTTAATCAAATCAACCAATCAAAGTCAAAGTGATTTCCACACCAATAACGTCCAAAACTATTTGACGCTTTTTCAAGGACGTGCAAACTCATTTTATTCATCCAAACTCCCTCATCCATATTATCTTTTAGAGGTAATCTAAATTCTCAAACATTTGAGAATTGGTGCAAAAACCTAATGGCCCCTTTAGTGGGAATGATATATATACTTATTATGTGGGCATACCCAGCACATGCTATCATGGGAGGTTACGCGATGTGGGTGAGGCCCCTGGATTGAGGAGCCGGGTGGTGCGTATAGTCCCCAGGTCATAGTCATCCATTATTTATTGTGTGATTTTATTTTAGGGTGAGAAGTTTTGGGTATGATTCGTTCTCACTTCCGGCTCGAAACTATGACCACTTCCCATACGTTGTGTTTTGTTTAATTACCATGGCGGTGTGATAATAATCCAATATATGGTAACTCGGGCTGAAGTAAGTAATTCCTGGAAGATGATAGCATTATTTAGTATATGTGTATCCTATAACCGTATATGGTATGAGTATTTTAAAGTGCACCTTATGTGTGTTATGTGTACATGGTTAATAAGATTGAATGATTGTGTTATGTCAATAGACTAATGATATATATATCTTATAGGAGTATATGAGATGGGTATTATAAGTTGTACATTTTATGTGTTAGGTGTACATGCTTGATGGGGTCAAATGATCGTGCGTATATAACTAAGATAATGTTATATAGAACCTGAGGATTCTATGTGATATCTTGCTTAAATACTTGGAATTAGTTGTCCATAGTAAATAGATGGAGTTATAGGTTTTGGGTTGAGGACATAATGGATCTCAAAAATCAACATTGTCTAGGAGTAGTGTATCGAGAGGGGTTCCTTGATTCTATTTTTCTTTGCGAGACGCCCTACGCACGAAACCTAGCACAATGTTGGGAGTGGAGAGAAGTTCAGCCCTTAGTACTCAGATATATGTTAATTTGGGGAATAAATTCTTATTATGAAAAATAAAGATAATGTGTGACTTGTTGAGACTAATAACTGGTTTAAGTTAATAA
The DNA here is from genome assembly GCA_949130495.1 of Sambucus nigra. Taxonomy (NCBI): domain Eukaryota; kingdom Viridiplantae; phylum Streptophyta; class Magnoliopsida; order Dipsacales; family Adoxaceae; genus Sambucus; species Sambucus nigra. The sequence continues at coordinate 375,588,311 of OX422219.1, read as the reverse complement.
TTAGAACCAATAAATTCTAGTAAGATAAATGTGAGTATATGTATATATGTTAATGGAGAAGTCCGGGTGATATTGGGATATATGCGTCGTCAAATCTCATTGTCACATTCGAAATCACTCTCGAGTTGGGATACATGTGTCGTCAAACTAGACATCGTGTCAGTTAAATCATATTTTTCCTTTCTTAAAACCTGCTTCTCTATCTCCAAATTTAACACTCGACAACCTAAATCCCTATTATACTTCTTTGTTTTTAAAGTCTCGGTGTATAAATCTCTAATTGCTTTTTGGATCTCACTTTCATATCCACTCTCAAATTCCCTCTCATCTCCACTTGAAACACACGAGTCATCACCGATGCTCTCATGACCGCTATCAACGTGAGACAAAGTGGGTGTTCTCACATGACTTGAAAAAGCTACACACATCCCATGTGTTAAACCTTTATCGGACTCATCTCCCATATCACCCACATCACCCTCACTGTCACTAAGTGTGTCAGGCATAGCCACTTTCTTTCCCTCTCTCCTAAGTCTAGTGTCACACACATACGCCTTATTCCCTTTACCCCCATACTCAAAACACGTCAAAATTTCTAAATTTTCCTCGCTCTCCTTTTCTTTTTCTCTCTCCTTCTCTTCCTCACCGCTTTCTTTGGCATTTTTATTTTTCTCAAAAAACCTCTTATTGGAAGAATTATTTTTGTTCATGTGGAGAAATTTTAAAAAAAAAAATCGCAAACAAGGCCATTTCTTTAAAATCAAAATCTTCCTCAGAATCGGACTCCCAAACTTTTTCTTTCTTTTTTCTTAAATTGTGTCTTTAAAGCAACGCCTTTATCCTTAGCCTTAATGGTTTGAGGAAACATGTCAATCTCATAGGTTCGAAGATATCCTACATGTTCTTCCAACTTAAGTGATTTAAAATTTCCCAAAGAGTTCAAAATAGTGACTTTAGGAAAAAAGCGTTTTGGGAGAGATCTCAAAATATTTTTAACAACATGCATGTTATCAATCAACTCACCCAAATTAAAATTGGTGTTTATAATGTCTGAAAAATATGCATAAGAATCATCAAAGAATTCAGACTCAGACATGGTGATAGTCTCAAGTTGGGTGGCCAAATTTTGTAATTTTCATTCTTTAACTGCGTTCGTACCCTCATGTGTCAATTTTAAAACATCACATGCCTCTTTAGACGTGGTGCACGTCATAATAGGACGAAACTCGTCAGGAGTGTCGGCTCCAGAAATAGCACTCAAACCACGTGCATTAAAATTAGACATTTTAAAATCATCTTCAGTCCAGTCCGACACGGGTTTTAAAGTGGTGATATTTTCAACTGTGACAGTGGTGGATTCCATCCATTTTTGCAAAGCAACCAAACACGCTCGTCAATGGATTTTAAACTAGGTTTCATGTGAGATTTCCAATAGGCCTAATTTTTCCCATAAAAAATAGGCACCTTATTAAATGAACGTTCCATTGAAAAATTGCAATTTCTCACAAAACTGATTTTTTTTTAAAAATCAATATCACACGATTTTGCGGAAAATAGGAATACACGATAAATTAGCGCAACCCGCTCTGATACTAATTTGAAAAAATATGACGACAGTGTGTGATACCGATTTAAATAAATTCACAAATTTTCAAGTAAACCTTTTTTAATTACAGTCTATTTAGAAACATCCCTTAAATAAGAAACTACGTGTGTGCGTGTGTTAAACCATAAATAAAGCATATGACACAAATTTCAGGAAAAATCCCCTAAGGGAAAAACCTTTTATTTCTAGAACACTGACAAGTTTTAGTTACACACGGCTTGACAAGTTTTAGTTACGACACAAACTACGTTGGATTCCCAAAGTAATATTAATTACATCATATGAATCATTGTGAGATACTATTTTATATTGTGTTTGAGGCACGTTTTAGTTACGCATGGCTTGATCTGAGTTGGGTCTGTTAAATGGATGGCAGGTAATGGGTTTATTTGACATCCAAGATACATTTTTCCTATTCTTCCTTTCTAATATTTTTCACATTGTATTTAGTTCACGTGTATAATGGGAAAAGGGTCATGCAAATAGGTGTGCTGTAAGCGGAAGACGTGTCCTGCCTATGCAAGAACGTCTTATAGGCATAAGGAATTACAAGAATAAAATTAGGGTTATGCCTACGGCATGGAAATAATCTTTAGATATACCTTACTATCTTTTTCCTACTCTTTCCTTTTTTTCAGCTACTAATTTGGGGATTCTATCCTTTGTTTCTTTAGTTTGCAATGTTAGGTATACTCTACTCCCACTTTCTCTTTTTTCTCTCCAAAGTAAGTTATATTTGTTTATTGAGTTATAGGGAAAAATGTTTCACTTTTTCATTTTCTTTTTGGTTTTTTAATCCAGTTTACATTGATTTATTCTTGATTATTTTTTCTTATTATTATTATATGAACACGTCTTAACTATTGGTCTTTAAATATGCCTTTTTCACTTTCCATCTTATTCTATTTTTGGTTTTTGTGTGATGGATTGAACCCAAGACAATACTTTATAGTGGTGTCGACTATTACATCCGAAAAGGGTCTTTTAACCACATCTAACTACATCCCAAGGTACCTCTTATCTGGCATTGGTTTTTTCACTTCATCATTAAAAATTACATTAGTGAGGCTTTAGGTGTTTGATAAAAATTCTAACTGCTTGCCTTAATATCCATCTTTATATTTTTCTTCCAAGTTTTTTTTTGTTCTTTTCTTTTAATTTTCTCTTTTAAGCATTTTTGGCCTTTCTCGTGACAGATCTTCGAATAGTGGCCTTATAACAGTGCATTTGTTTCATCCTTTTTTTCTTTCAATTAACAACAAAAAAATATTTCAAATATAAATTAATAATCTTTGATCGTGAAATGTGATTTCTATGTTTTAAACTAACAATTAACCAGCTTAATGACTATTTTCAATGAATATACCTAGTAAAATGGTTGTGCTTATTCAGATGATTGATTTTATTAGAGCTATGTTCGATTATCTTATATAGGCATATGTTGGTCTTCTTTTGGGCAAGTGGGACCATCCAAATATGGCTCAAGACAAAGGTGTTTGTGAAGTAGTTAAACAACTAGATCAGGCTTATAGAGAAGCTGGCTTCTTTTATGCGGTAATTCTCTTTACATTATGTAGGCTATGTCCCCCCCCCCCCCCTGAACTTCAATTAGATTTTTATGTACAAAATGAGTGAAAACAGTTAAAAAACTATTTTAATATATATTTAAAAATAGTCTTAAAAAACATCATTTTTAATTGTTTTGATATATATAAAAAAAATTAAAAAACAGTTTAAAAAATATTTTGATATAAATCTAAAAAATGTTTTAAAAAACTACTATTTTGATCTCTTTTTAACTATTTTTACTGTTTTTACAAATATATATAACGAGAATTATTTTTTAATATAAAAATTGTTGAAAAACAGTCAAAACTGCTGTTTTTAATATATCAAAATAGTTTTAGGTATTTTTTGGTAAAAAAAAAAAGAGTGTGACATGTTGCTTTTATTTGGGTGGTGTTCATTTTAGGTGGAAAAAAAGATTCCATGTCATGTGTAGTATCTCTTTTTAATTGTGTTGTGTTCGTGTTTGATTAAAAAATGCATTTGTGTGGTGTCGCTTTTGTAGGAACAAATTTCTAATCGAGTCAATTTATTTGTAATTGACTTAATTTCGAAAAAAATAAGTTGAGTATAGGCTAGTTTTAATTTAAGTTCAATTGAAGCCTACGAGTGTTCAAGATTGAATAATTTGCAATAGAAAGCTTTGAAGAGAAAAATCAAGTCAAGTTGCATTATTTGTTATTGATCAAACATGTATGAATACTTAAAAGAATTGATGTGATTTAGAATTTTGATTAAATTATGGATGAATTTGATGTTTAAAAAATTGGGAATTAAATATTTGCGAAAACTTATTTTAAATATTTTCGAGTGAAATTAATTCTTGAAAATTTGAGGTATTTATTTAAAAAGAAAATCAATGTTTATTATCACTCGAACGATAGCGGGTCTCGTTCTAACGACATGCACATGTCCTCGGACGAGCTTCCACCTCGATTTTTTGTTGGACTCTTGTTCGATCAGAAATAAATACGACACTTCATAGACATTTTTTTAGAATAGAACAAACATTTTCGAAATTCCCATAGTGTTCTTTATCATCTGGAGATTATTTAAGAGCAAATTACTCAGTTCTATAAGTTTGTGAACTTAAACGTGTTTACCGGAAGAAAGTTCATTCATTGATTGATATCGTTGGGGATGCTTGCAGCTATGCCTTGATGAAGACAAGAGTTGCGGCTCTTGAGGGTTCATGTGGGAGCCCTTTGCTGAGTTAGACTACGTGTCTATGTGGATTTGCTATGGTAGAGTCATTGTAGATTTTTCTATGTTGTAAGTTGCGATTTACTAATCATAGTGAAATAAGAAGGTTTTACCCGAAAGATTTTTTTTCCTGAAATTATTTCTTTCACCGCATGCTTTATTTATTTAATGGATTGAATCACTTTGATTCATGTTTAGCATTTAAGAAGTTAAAATTGGATTTAACTAAAAATTGAAATAGTTGTTTTTACCTAAAGCACACTTTAAAGGGTCTTTTCAAATTAGTATCAGAGTCTGTTGAACTATTTTATTGTAAGACTTTTCTTTGTTGCGAGGAGTTTGGCCATAGGTTAGATGAGTGCCTCACTAAACTTAGGGCGAATTTTAATAAACCGTTAAAACGTGTTTCTACCCTTACTGAGAGTGACCTTGAAGAAGAAAATTTTTATGCAAGTAAGAGATACCTTCCCACCCTTGTGGGTAATCATGTAAGTGATGACGATATACATTTTCATGATTCCTCTGTAGTCACAAGTTGTGATACCCTAGAAAGTGAGGGTGATGATAGTGAGGATAAGAGAGACTTGGAAACTTCCTTGAATGAGTTGTATGAAGAAAACTTGAAAGTAAAAAGTGAAAATTTAAAGTTTGAAGAAAAATTGAAAGAACGTGCCATTGAAGATAATAATTCTAACACTTTAATTAAGGAACTTAGGGCGTGTGAGAAGAAAATTTGAGATGAGCTAAAATATATCGAGGGTGAAACAGAGACTTCGAGGGTTGATGGAGGCTATGAAAAAGGAACTACTTGAGTTTGAGGATTCTAGGCGTTTACTTGAGTCGAGGATAGGTGAGCTTGAGGAGAGATTGAGAGATTCAAGTAAGGTCAAATTTGATTTGGAAGCTAGGTCTGAAATGTTATGCAAAATCTTAGGAACTGTCAAAATCAAAGATAATAGGTGCGGTATTTGCTTCGATAAACATGTTGCACCTATTCTCAAAGCCAAACCCATGCAAGCAAGAAAACCACCTAGGGTCATTAGGAGAGAGCCACCCAAGAACGTTAGAAAAAATCATCCCATAGCAAACACTCCACGCCGTATCTAAACTTTCACTTATTGCGGTAGGAGAGGTCATCTTAGACGGTTTTTCTACGATTTTAAAAATGCTCTAAGAAAGTCTAAGAATAAAGCCGTTCAGGTTCCGAAAACCCCCACTCATCATTTCATACCTACTTGGGTTAGCAAATCGAATTTAGAGGCGTTAGGTATTAGACTTGGTGACATGCGTATCATTACCCGAGGTTTTCCCAATGATTCATATTTTGGTTGATCACGTTTGTCGGTTTGTCACTCGCTAGTATTTGTATCATGTTTTATTATTTTCTAGTGTTATGACTTGAATCTCATTGCGTGTTTATTACTTGAGTCTTATTAAAAATAAAAATAAAATTGGGTCAAAAATATTTTTTGCAAAAAAACTCAAAAAGATTTTCATTTTCTTTGTGTGCCATGAGTTTATGTGTTTGATGTGGCATATTGGTGTTCTTGGGACCCCTTCCTTTCATTATCCATGTGTCTAGGACATTTGGTCATAATTATTGATGCTTAGAATGATCTTAACCATTTTTTTAATGGGTTTGTTTCGAATTTGATAGGCATTTTGATTCGACTTTGTATATATGCCATCTTTGCACACATGCACGTGTTTTTATGAATGTTTGACATCTCTTCCATATTTGAGTTTGGTGATATATTCTTATCTCAATTTTGTCGTATATGAATAAGTAGACATAAAGAGGAGGTGTGCATGTAATAATCGTTTTTCGTGAGGATTGCTATTTAAAAAATGATGAGTGTTCACGGGAAGGGGCTACAAGAGTGAAAATTTGACTCGTCGTGAAATACACCATTTAAAAGATGTTCATTCCAAAAAATAATATGTTATATTTGGGGGTGTTCGGATGGATAATTAAACAGGTTTGCACCACTAATCCCAACATTGAAAAATCGTATCATGACGCCATTGTTTGTAGAATCGTCAATATTCCGGATTTGTGTGCATGTTTAATTATTTAGTTCATTTATCTCACACTTTAATTGTCACATATAGCTCAAATATAATTTGATGATGTTCCGCTCTCAATTAGAGCTTCTTGAACGTTTTGACATGTTAAAATTGTGATAGTTCACACCATACATTCCATAACCTTGTTTGAGCACATCGGTACTATGTTAGCACGTAACTCGCATCGTTTCTTATTTTATTTCATTTTTTAATTTATTTTAGGTCTGTTTTGCCTTTCTAGTAATCTTATTATGAAATTTTTTTCACTGGGCAAAACCTTATCATATTTTGAGTCTTTTATGTAAGTTTTTCTATGTCGCTCAAGGTACGCCCTTATATAGTTCGAGCGAGAACCTTTTTCACACGATATTTTCGTTCATATGGCATTTCTCTTCATTCGAGTGACTTCTTTTACATTCAAGTGACGTTAGGGTTTCTTGTTTTGAATGCTCAATCGAAGACTTCTTTTCTCATTTCATTTTCCCTCACTATTAGAATGTTCAGCCTGTGCATTTTTTTTTCAAAAAACCCTCCCCTGTTCAAACTCATAGCTTCGGGTTTCTCAAGTGCTGAACAACTCACTTTGTATTCTGAGTTTACCTCCATTTTTTGGCTCGTGTTTTTGCGGTTTTGCTTTACCTGAGGTTATTTGGAGTTTGGAAAAAATCTTTTGGGGTTTTGAGATTCACGCATTTTTTAGCTGGAGCTCTGGTGTCAGCCATTGTCACACTCCTCATCGTCATTTCTTCACAGAGTTTGAGCTTATTTGTGAGAAGTATTTTTTTTGCTTCATTTTCCTTGGTTGTTTACTGTTTGTTGGATTTCTGATTCCAAGACTGTGAATGAAGCGAATATGCCCATGTTACTTCATTTTTCTACTGAAAATAGTATTATTCGTGTTCATTTTTGTGTTGGGATCAAAATTTCGTTTGCAGCAAGGTTTTTCTTGAATTTTTTGGGAATAAAACTCATAGCACCCCTACTTTGTTGTTGATATTTAAAAAAAATTAAATCAGGTGTGTAGGGGGTTTATGCTATTTTATCCTAAAAAAATTCATGTTTGGGGCTTCCTATTGAGTTTATGCGCTATTTTTTTTCCCTTCTGTGTATTCCAAATTTATCCAAGAAATTCATTTTAAAATCTTTCTAATATATCAATTTCTTTGTATTTGCTTTTTAGGATACCCACTCGTTGTGGCATTTTACTGGATTATATTAGGTGTATATATATTTTTTATCTGACTGGTTTGTGTTGCTGTTGTGGTTGGTGTATTCGGTGGTTCAGCTGGATTTTTATTCGGATATAGGTTCTTAGTCATGTAGGTTTTAGGCATCTATTACACCACCTTAACTTACACTATGCAATTATGCCTCCTAGACGCCGAGGTGCAACATCAGGTCGTCTAGATGATTTACCTACATCCCCTTACGCCCAACGAGCTCGCACTCACCACCCTCCCTACTCTACTATGACATGGGTGACCACTGTCAAGTACGAGCACTACTGTATGCTCGGACTTCATATTTGTGATGTTTCTAGGGAGCGTGTTTTTGTTATTTATGTGTTCAATGAGTTCTCCATTCCTTGATGGATGGCACGTTGGGGTTGGGATCCCTTATTTGAGGCTTATGGGATAGTCTATCTAGACATTGTCAAATAGTTATTTTTTTGTGTGACTCCCACTCCTGTAAGGCTTCAGTCTATCGTTCGTGGTGGTCCCCTTCTCGTCACTGCTGATCTGATGGCCTCGACACTACAGATTCCACACGTTCCTGATAATGTGTTTCCCCATATGGGTGATGATACTCCATTAGCTGAGGAGATTCTTCGCCACTATTTTTGGGAGATCCCTCCAACCGTCGCTACCATGTATCATCGTCATCTTTACATTGTCCTTCGTATCCTTAATAGATTTGTGTCATCATCAGTCTATCCTAGGGTTAATCATACACATTGGGTTTGATACCATTTTTTACACTGTATCTTGGGGATAGCACATCGATTTTCCCTCTATCATGTTCAAAGTAATGTCATCGGTTATCATTCTTGGTCCTACCCTTGTCCGCACTGCTTTCCCATATGGGCTCCTTATTTCAAGGATTTGCACACTTGACGGAGATCATGTCTTAGAGGATGACTTGAGTCTCTCCGAGCCTACTAACAATGATCGCAAAACACTTACTCGTTCTGAGAGTCATCTGAATGCTAAGGCGAGAGCTAGACCTCCACCCTCAGATGGAGATTCTTTAGGAGCTGGATGTTCTTCCCAGCGAGCAGGTGCCTCTAGTCCTAGCCCTGATTCTTCTCAGCCTAGTCCTTCCACATCTAGAGCGCGTTGCCCTTTCGAGCAGGAGTTATATTCTTTATAGGCATATGTCGCTTCTCAGGCCAGGATGTATGATGTTGTGATGGCCGAATTTGATGCTGAGGCCGGGGCCCTTGCTCGTAACGAGTCATGGATGTCAATATTGTTTTACGAGATGTGGTGCTGAGAGCAGAGTAGAGGAGTTAGTTCTTCTGGTTTAGGAAATATTACAGGTACCTATTCTGATGACAATGATGATGATGATACAATTGTTTACTTATTTATTGAGACATTTTATTTGAAACTACTTATATGATGTAATATTTCTTATGGACATTTCGTATCCACATTTTTGTATTCATGGCATGGTTGTACAGTCTTATCAATTATGCAATCGTATTGATTCTACTTATTATCCATTTACTACTATCTTTTACTATCCATTGTCATATTGATGCTTAGATTTGTCTATCTAGTCATGTTATTACTTTCCATTTATTCTTGCTAGATTTGGTTTGCCTGTCCCACGTTTTGTCTATTCCAGGCAAAAAGGGGGGAGAGATGTGATGTAGAGGGAGTTTATTTTTTTTATTTTTTTATGGTTTATTAATATATTTTTTTTTGTTCCTTCATACTTCACCTGGATAGATGTTTATGTCTCGTGTGTGTATTTTTTAGATTTTTCTAGGGATTTAAATATTTAATTCTACATCACATTTAGAGAAAAATGTCGGTTCTACAGTTTTTGTTCATATCCTGTATTTTTATCATTTTTTGTTTATGTGATAGGACATATGTTTTCGGATTATAACATTTTTTTTAGTTTTGTCCCAGAATAGCCAAAGTAGGAGATTTGTAGGAACAAAATTCTAATCAAGTCAATTTGTTTGTAATTGGCTTAATTCCGAAAAAAATAAATTGACTGTAGGCTAGTTTTAATTTAAGTTTAATTGAAGCCCACGACAGTTCAAGATTGAAGAATTTGCAATCGAATGCCTTGAAGAGAAAAATCAAGTCAAGTTGCATTACTTGTTATTGATCACACGGGAGTGGATACTTAAAATAATTGATGTGATTTAGAATTTTGATTAAATGATGGATGAGTTTAATGTTTAAAAAAATTAGGAATTAAATATTTGCGAAAACATATTTTAAATATTTCTGAGTCAAATTAATTCTTGAAAATTCGAGGTGTTTATTTAGAAAGAAAATCAGTGTTTACTGTCGCTCGAATGACAGCGTGTCTAGTTCTAACGACATGCGCATGTCGCTCGAAGGAGTTGCCGCCACGCTTTTCATGTTTTGATTTTGCTGGACTCTTGTTTGCTCAAAAATAAATACCCCACTACATAGACATTTTTTTAAAAGAACAAACAGTTTCGAAATTCCCATAGTGTTCTTTATCATCCGGAGTTTATTCAAGATCAAATTACTCATTTTAATAAGTTTGTGATCTTGAACGTGTTTATCGGAAGAAAGTTCATTCATTGATTACAATGAATGAGATCGTTGGGGATGCTTGCGGGCATGCCTTCCTGAAGATGAGAGTTGCATTTCTTAAGGGTTCTTGCGGGAGTCCTTTGTCGAGTTACACCGCGTGTCTATGTGTATTTGTTGCGGTTGATTCATTGTAGATTTTTCTATGTTGTAAGTTGTGATTTACTGTTCACAGTTAAATAAAAAGGTTTTACCCAAAAGGTTTTTTCCCTGAAATTATTTGTTTTACCTCATGCTTTAATTATTTAATGGACTGAATCAATTGGATGCATGTTTAGGGTTTAAGAAGTTAAAATGGGATTCAACCAAAAATTACAATAGTTATTTTTACCTAAAGCACACTCTAAGATCCCTTCTCATCTTTTTTTTCGCTCATTCGTTCATGTTAGATAAAACAAATAAGATTTTGTGTTTTGTTTTAGTAAAGATGTGTTTGTGCTAAGTAAAGATGTGTTTTAGTAAAGATGTGTTTGTGCTAAGTAAAAATCCTATCTTTTATTTGGATTATAGGTAAAAAAAATTAAAATTTTGTATCCGTTGATTTTTTGTCATGTTTTAATTGGGTCATTTTTGTATTTATATGTATTAAATACCACTTTAAGTTTTTTGGATTGTATATATGTATTTCATGATGTTGGGTTTTTCAAAGTTCATCAAAGGTATGTTCATCAACATCACTCTCATCACGAATTCTCCACATTTCCTACTCTATAACACTCTTTGTGAATATGTATATTTGTTGACAGATGACTCTTTAGGACAAGCTGAAGAACGACATATCTTCAGGGTCTCGATAAGCAAACTCGGGTGGATGAAATGTATTGTCTTTTCTATTCTTTAGATGTGATATTAGTTGTTTTATGTTTCTCACAACATTTAGAATTTCGACATAATTTTTCTATATTGCTTGCATATATAGTTATTTTCGGTAAAAATTCTTCACAAGTTGTAACCTTGAGAATATCTAAAGCATTGAAGGATGTGGCATACTCATTCAGCGAGGAAAATGATGAAGAAAAAGAAGTGTATAAAGCCCTCGAACCTAATGTTAATATTAAGGGTGTTCAGAAAACTGACTAGACCGACAGACCGAACGGAACTGGGCCGAACCGACTATTTTTTCGGTCTTTTTCCTAATCGGTCAGATCTCAATTTAGTTTTTTCAAGGACCGACCTAGTTGCTATGGTACACGATTTACAGATTGAAAAATCATGTTCGGACCGACCTGGACCAACTATATATAAAATAATATATTTTTAAATATATATGTATATATAAAAGATAAACAAGTAGTGAAAATATTTATTTTAATAGGTGATTAATTTAAATTATAGTCTAATCCAATACTAGTTTTATTTTAATTGCAAATTTTGATATTTTTTTCATTTTAATGTTTGGAAAAAATAGAATCGGGTATATTTTTATTATTACAAATGATATAATTCGTTAATGTGAGGACCGACGGGTTAGATCGAACCGACCCTATAAAAAACGAACCGGCTAGCGTCGATTAAGAGAAATTATTGATCCAGTCTCGGTCCGTTTTTTTATTGGACCAACCAAGTCGATCCAGTTAAAAAAAACTTTAAATATTGTACCGGACCGGACCGCGAACACCCCTAGTTGATATATTGGTGATTTTTAAAGAAGTTTGTTTCTATGAAGTATTTGTTAGATGAATTTTAGATCATTGAATATTTTTGGATTGGTTGTTATCCCTTAAGAGGGTGGATAGTGCAATAAACAAAGGAGATTATATTGTAACACCCCGTCAATTTAATAATTTTTAGAATGGGATTAATAAGGTTGAAATGAGAAATTAATTTGGGTTAAAATACATATTAGTTATCTAGGCAAGGGATAATATTTATTTGTATTGAATATTACATAGTGAGTGAATAATAAATTAATAAGAAAGTATTAAGATTTGTCGTGAGTGAGAATTATGAAAATTACGGTAAATTTAGTGGGGTGCGCGTGTCAGTCGTGTCGGGACTTAATTTGGGGAAATTAATTATGATTTCGTATTAGATAATTCAAATGGTCATTTCTAGAGGGCCGGATTATTCGAAAGGGTTGAAATAGTTAGAAAAGTTTACCCGGGGGTTTAGTTTGGGTCCTGGGGCATTTTTAGGCTAAATTGGCACCCCGAAGGGGTATTTTAGTCTTTTCAAATTTAGGGGAAAAGAGACCTACGAAAATTGCATGTTTATATCAGCATATGTGATGAGGGAGTTAGGGTTAGGAGTTAAAAAATCACACAGAGGTTACTAGAGGAGGAAGGAGAGGAGTTCCCAAGGCATTCCAACAGAATCTTGGACCACCACCACCGGAGCGTAGATCGAGAGGAACCAAAGACAATTCCGACATCTTCTGACAAAAATTAGACCCACCATATCAGGCAATTATTTATCTTGCTACTTGTTGAGCATATATAACATCCATGTTAGTGTAGGATGAATAATCTCATGAAAGATAAATGTTGGATTTGATTTGGGAGACTAAATTCATATTCTTGGGCAGAAAGCTTAATCGATATGTGTAATTTATATATGTATTATGAAATTAAGGATTGGAACAGTAAAACTTGGAAGAAATAAGAGATAGATGTTGATGTTCTTGAACAAAAAAGATAATCTAGGGTTCTTGATTTTAATTATTGAATTAATTCGATTCAAAGGATTTCTTTGATGATTCAATAATTCAATTTTGTTAGAAATCATTTATTTATGTTGGTATAATTTTAGGAATGCTTGGTTGGGAGTTTGGGATCGAATTAGGAAGGTTTGGAGGGTTAATAATGGTGAAGCTCGTAGCAGTGGGGAATATGAATTGCCAGGTACCCCGAACCGATTCGACATGTCTCTTAAACCGGTTTGGTGGTACACTCAAATCGATTCAGATGTACCCTCAAACCTTTTCGGATTCCTACCAGAATCGGTTCAGATGACCTGCTAGTTCGGGCCTTGATTTGTCTTAAATTTTTTGTTACGATTTGAACCTTTCCCTAATGAGGAGAGTTAAGATTAGAAATTATTGGACTTAGTTTGAGATTAAATAATTTCTTAAGAATTACATTGGGTCATGGGAAAATACAAGTGAACTTCATACCGGGCCAGTAAAAGTAGGATACTATAAATACATAGAAGATTTAATGTGCAGTTAGGACCCTTTGAGTAGTGGGGGATACTCGAGAATATACGATGAGAAATATAATCGAATCTAACAATACGTAGGATATTCGGGAGTTATATATACTATGTATGAGACATATATTATAGGTTGAGTGTATACATATACTAATGTTATATATACATACATAGTTTGTGTGAATACCTATTGTGTGAATTCTTATGTGCAAACGTACCTACACTACTTACAATCACGAGAGTTTACGCGTTGGGTACAGTGTTGTCTCGATGAGCCCATTGGGGGGGATTTTAGACTTTTTCCCCAGAACATTGAACCTAGATACGGACTATATGAGTGTATGATAGTTTCGACGGTCAGTTGGGCACGTTTGGTGTGTGCACGACTTGTAGACTTGGAACTATGTCTGCCTCCAATATGTGTGATTTGATTTATGATAATTTGTAATAGTGGACTTGGGTGTGTGAGTTGTCCTAGGACTAAAGGACACGGGATTTTCCATTATGGTGGTTTTCTCGAGAATAAATATTATGTCACATTCTCCTTTTACCTCATCTCATTTTTAAAGGGTATTTTTATTTATAGCATCATCACATTTTCTTACTAGTGTGTGTGAGTGTTTTAATTTAAAAACTTTAATAGATTTTATATCAAAGAGTTAAAACAGTTTTATTTGTAACCTAATACACGTTCAAGTGCCATTAGGTCCTTACAAAAAGAAACAACATATGGAGAGAAAATGTAAAATTCCACCTGCGAATTAGGTTTAGTCCATCCCATTTAGCAGGACCTTCTTTGCTCATTGTTGATCCCTTGGTATCATCCTATCAAATGTTAGATGCGTCAATCAAAATATTAAAATTTTACAACAATAACATCGCAAAATTTAACAACTAAACAATCTACAGAGTAGCATTCAGTTACCTCCATCTACCACACCCATTTAGTGTAGTACATAAGAAAATTGAAATGAAATTGAAATCAAACCGAGCACTGCCATAGGATATAAAATTGCATATATATATATATATATATATATATAGAGAGAGAGAGAGAGAGAGAGAGACACAAAATATGGAATGTCTACAATGGACATAAATAACGTCTTGAACATTTATGGAATCCACAACTTCTAGCTATTAAATTACCGATCGAGGGGAACGAGAATGCATTGAACGACAATTATCGTTCGAGCAGAACCGAAATCCATTAAGTGGCGTTGGATTCAGGTATAATACACTTGATTCTTCAATTTAGTTATTTTTATATAATCAATTGGGAATATAGTTTAATTCATTAAAACCATATATTGTAGAACATATGCAATGTCTACAACGGTCATACGTAACCACTGCATCATTAATGGAGGGTATTCAAATTGACAAGAGACTTAGGAGTGAGTGATAAATACAACATATTAAGAATGACATACTATTGCAAAGCATTCCATTATTATATCCCAATAAGGACAACAACTACACTTTAATAAACCAAAAGTTAAACATGTTCATTTATACAATAATACTAATTTATATAACTTCTTTAACAGCTGATCAGGAAACCATAGTGACATTCGTTGTATCATTATCTATAATAGGTACTGCAATTTTTGGCTTGCTCAACAACAAGAAAAAACGAATAAAGTTCTACTCCTATGGCATATTATTGGAAGACCAACAAATGGAAAACTTTCTATAGCTACATACTACATTGTACTCGAAAAAAAGTTCGAGGGAATCAGAGTTGGATTGGCATCAATGACCTCTAAAATATACATTTATGAATCATCCCCTGCTTGGATCAGAAGTGAATTACTTAGCACAAATAGTTTCCTAACCATGGGATTTCTTACTTATCTCATCTACTAATGTTTGGATATATAAAATATGCAAATTGTTACTTAAATTAATAGATGAATGTCATCATATTTTTTCATTCGGTATCTTTTGGATGATTCATTAGTAGAACATTAATGAACTCAAGAAATTTCATATTAGTCACACCTACATATTTTTCAAACCATGTTACATTACAAACTGTAACCGATACTTACAATAGGCTCGAGCATCGCGCGGGAATAAACCCAATAGAGACTTATTTTTACATGATGACGCTAAAATTTAATCAAGTTTATTGGTTTTTTAACGCCCAGGCGTGCCCGCGAAGTGTCGTAGTTGTGTCAATGAACTGTCCACGAATAGCCTGCTGTGACACCCTGCTTAAATTAATAACGAGTAGACAGTCCTATACTAAGATAAAACAAGAATATCAAGTGGATCATCCTCAGCATCACTGACGCACAGACTAAAAATCTAACTAACCACCCAATAAAAAATAAACGGATGCCAAAAAATTAAAAACCTAGAAGAACTACAAACAAATATATATAATGATTACAGAACATGATGATATAAACACGAGTACAACAACAAAGGATATACTCGAATATGTTGTCGAGTCACAGACAATAAAACATCTAGAAAATAAAATCATAAAAGAGCTACATAAACATACCACCCTTGGGTGTACACCCGATCTACAAAAAGAATCCTTAACTAGATTTACAAAAATAGGAAGCAGCTACAACAAAATCCTGTAACATTCCGCATCTGCTACAGCTCACAAGACTCTGGATAAAATAGGCATCAATGGCGTCCTTGCGAAGGGACACCTAAAATAATACAATATATGTAAAACAAGAGAAAATATATAAACGGGTCAGAGCCCGAGGTTTGAAAATAATTTTTGCAAGTGAATTAAAATGCATAATAATTATGAATGCAAAAGTGTCATAATTAAAGTGGTGTCCCCCTCTCTTGAGACTTAACCTCACCCCTCATTTATAGCGCGCACTTGAACCTCAGTTGAGCTACCCGAATCAATCTAGGTATGAATCCCCTTAAATCTAAGCATTAACCTCATTTGCTTAACTCACTATCTCTAACAAATCCTTTTATGTATTTCTTCTATCGTCACCTAAGTTTACACCCAAACTTGTACAATAATAGAACTCAATTATATTTATCGGTTCTAATCTTTAACCTTCATAAGTTATTAGCATAAGATATCCCACCTCATCATTAATGCTAGAAATATTCACCCACTGTAATACATATACCCAAGAACTTTGGACCAAACATCTCCCCATAGCCAACATTGGCGCTAAGTTTCGTGCGTGGGACGTCTCGCAAAGTGAAATCCAAACAAGGAACCCCCCCGATACACTACTATCTAAAAATATTGGTTGTGGGAATCCTTTAGGCCCTTAGTCCAAAGTACACACCCAAATTACTTCTCGTCTATAGGCATAAGAGTATACTCTTCCACTCTCATACTACAAACGACAAAACATAATACACATATTTATAACTTTCTCTAGTTATAGTATTAAGATATCACACACTATCTATAGAGATTGTATAATATTACTCGCACGTATTATACAAAATTTATCATTCTCTAACAAGTACACATATATAACACACATAATATGTGTGTACTAGTAATCTCCATAATGCTATCAACTTTCAAGGAGTCGCTCACGTATCCCTGGGTTACTAATAGTCGGACTAGCTCACACCGAACATGATAAAAACCTAAATCACAATGTACGGAAAGCGGCCATAGTTACTAATCGAAAATGAGAACGAAGCATACCCATTACGTGTCACCCCTAATAATAATCACACAATATAAATAACGGATGCTATGACCTGGGGACTATACTCTCCCTGTTCCTCAAACCAGCGGGATTCACCCACATCGCGCAACTTCCCTTGATAGCACTAGAGGGGTATGAAGCACATAATATATATATATATATATATATATATATATATATATATCATACACGCCAGATGTATACACATTCCATCATATCATATATACAAACCATCACACAAGTTATATAATTTCATGCCATATATATATAAATATGCATACATACTATCTCACATCCGCATGTAAAACGTAAGGAATTCGGCTATATGTATATAACTCTCATAATACTAACCAATAAACTCTCACATACCTTCCCAATTCATTTCATTATTCAATCATTCACTTGAAACTTACTAATCCATCACACTTATGATATGAATAATCACCTAATTTAATTAACACTAAGGACACATGACCTCTCTCATCTAGTCCTTATTTAGGGTTAAGTAAATTCCTATAACTCGAAGAACTTACGAAAGGATTTGGTATGTTAAAATCCCAAATATACCTCCATAACAACTTGAAACCATACTAAAGAGAATCTTCATTCCTTGGGGGATTACTAAAAGAAAACAACACAAATTTACTCTTATATACCTCTATTATAGCCCCAAATTTGGCCTCTCTTTTATATCCCAAGACGAACTCTCATAATATCTCACAAACATGTCTATCACACTTTAATATAGGGTCCCTAGGTAATAAACCCAATTGAAAAGGTTTAAAACCAGAACTGGAAAAATATAGTGACCGGACTGGACTAGGGGTCGTAAAAAAAAAAACCGGTCTCATTCCTAAAATTCAACAGAAAACCTTTAATGATCGAACCGATCTAATACCCCTTAAAAATGAAACAATCAGAGTTCCTTAAGAAAATGAACTGATCCGGCTTTCCTACCTGGGCCGGTCCGGTTCTGTAGAATTTCCACTCTGCAACTTATGAAGTTAACACCCAAAATTCACCCTCCAAAACATCCCAAAATTTACTCAACCTTTTTAAAACCCAAATCTTACTACCCTCCAACAATAGTTTAGCACCTCATAAATGATCCCAACCATTTATTTACACCATTTACATCATCAAAACCACAAATATAACACTAAATGCAAGATTTAATCATCAAATTTTAGGGTTTAACCATAAAAGCTCAAATCAAATAAATTACCAACAAAAATTATGAGATAACTCACACACACAATTATTTAACAAGTTTAATCACTTGCCTAAAAGTTATAGAGATTGAATCTTCCTTGAAATCACGGATTTGAGCCGAAAATCCAAAGCTTCCAAGCTTTTCTCTTCTCTCACGATGGTCTCTCTCTCTCTCTCTCTAGGGTTTTCTCACAAAAATGAGATAAGCCTAAGTCTTCCAAGATTAAATAACCCGTATCTTTAATAACTCCCAACTTTAAATGATAATACACACTTTAAATGACTCGTTTACTCATATTCGGGACAACTAGGTCAAAAATATTCCGAAACCCAAATAAAACCCCTGGATAGTCATTTTGACTTTCTCGACCCATCTCGGATCAACCATGCACTCTAAATTTTCATCCGAGACCCCAATTAAAATAAATTTATTTTACCCCAAATTTTTAATTCCTATGTCCTCGAACACACGGGGTGTTATCATCTCCCCTCCTTATAAAAAATTTCATCCCCGAAATTTGAACAAGTCCATTACTTCAAAAACCCAATCTACCTCCATGATTTCTACACAGATATTTACCACTCTCCAATAGTTAATACATTAATCGTGATCAATTGTGCAATTATTACGGGGATCCACTAGCCTTAAATTGTATCATAACTTTCTCTCATCATTACAATTATATGCCTGAAATAACTAACGCACCAACCCATGAACTAATCTCAGTCCCATAACACTACGGGGATGCACTAACTCTCAACAATTAATCCATTAAATCATACTAAGAATAATAATTTTAAAAATGTCCGAAGATCTAACCTTTCTCAATTCCTGACACGCTACTTTCATGTGGGGGAGGTTTCGCAAGCGAAATCCAAATAAGGAACCCTCCCAATACACTACTGTACAGCTCGGTCAGGGATTAAGATCGGTCAGACCAGGACTAAAGTTTTTAAAAATATTTTTAAAATCAATTTATATGGTTCTATAAGCCTAATATATAATATGTAGAAAATAATTTTATGATTTTTGATACACAAGAATTAATTAATATGACCAAAACACAAGGCGACAATCGATACGATGTTCTCACCAACATTAAGTTCTCAACACACAACAAAACTATGAGCTAAAACTCTTCGCTCAACAATGAACCCGCTAAACCTTGAATTTCATCAGTAAAAAGCCATTACATCATCTCAAAATATCATCATAAGATAAACCCATTCACATCTTGGATATAGTAGTTTCATTCATCTTGACAAACCATAAAACGATAGTCTCACCGTTACTCCTCAATATGGCTCAACAGTTGCATTATAGAAAAATCATAAATCTACTAGAATATCTCAAAATAATCTATTTTCCCAAAAGATACCATTTAAATGCCACCCTTAACCTCCTCAAGGTAGTCATATATTCACAACCTGGTTATAACGACCAACCACTCATTAAATTCGACCCACTCGTGAATTCTAGAGATAACGATCTTATATGCAATGGCCCCAATATCACTCAAAGCATGACCTATACAAATAGCAAAAGTAATTTATATATTACCTCCATAATCCAATTGCCTTTCCTCGCCAATGGGTCCTTGATCAAAGTTCTCTTGTCCTAGCTCGCCCATGAATTTCTGTAGGGGGGGTGCATCCAAAACCTATTCAATCAGTTGCCCTCTGCCTCTCTCAGGACAATCCCTCTTCCTATGACCTGTCTCCCCATAGAAGAAACATTTCCCAGAAAATCCTTCATGTCCACTTGGAGCAACAAAACGCTATTGCGGCCCTTGAAATTTTGTCTAGAGCCACTACAAACCGATCTAAAACCTCATGAACGCTGCCTCTTACTCGAAGCCCCTAAATGCAGATCCTCCTCCCTCAACCTTATTCCTCGGCTATTGAGATGACTGTACCCCACTGGCACCACTTTCTCCCATCTTACTTACGATGTCTAGGTTCCCAATTTTTTTTTCCTTTTTAAACAAAGACGGTGATCCTGACAATGTAACAACGATGCATTCATCACATTGGTAAAAGTGAGTAATGTCAGTTTTCCCAACAAATGATGTCGACTTCGCCAATCTAAACCTCCCAACAACTTTGATATACGTTTCTCCTCCGTATTTGCCTTGTCGGGCATAAAGTTTTCCAACCGGGTAAATTCCACTTCATACTCCATCACGGTCCTATCTCCTTGCTTCACCTCTAATAATCTTCTCCTCATCTCCCTCTTAATTACCGAAAGGAAATACTTACGATCGAATCAAACCTAAAAATGTGATATAGACATCGTATCCCTCTGTTCTGCGACTCCCACCACTAGAGAGTGGCACCCACTAACTTAAAGGTGGCAAGTATTTATTTGTGAACTTCACTACATTCAATCATACGAAGGTGACGTTGAATATCCTTCTTCCAATGAATTTCTATGACCACATCGGCTCCCCTTGAAACTCTGGAGGATAAACTTTCTGAAAAGCTTCTCTAACTCTCTCTTACACAAATAAACCCTCATAAGTTTGAGCTACCGGCGCGGCAGTCTCTTACTGAGACTGAGGAAAGTGTTGAGCCATGGCGTTCATGGACACATTGACTGCTTGATCCATGATATTAGAAACCTCCGCTGCAGTCACAGTCCCCATGAGGCAATTAGGTCTCCACATTCTCTTCCCTTCTATCTACTCTAATCGGGCGACCTCTTTTCGATGGAATCTGACACAAAAGCGAACTGTATCAGCACATAGTCAAAAAAATTTGCATCAAAGAAGATCATAAATGCAATATGAACACAACAATCCTAATAATAGGGATCTATGTTAAGAAAGATCACGGAAGAACGTAGAAAACTCGCACATATCCTAAGACACTAAAACCTAATGCTCTGATACCACCTGTGACACCCCGCTTAAATTAATAACGGGTGGCTAGCCCTATACTAAGTTAAAATAGGAATCTCAAGTGGATCATCCTCAGCATCATTGACATACAGACTAAAAATCTAACTAACCACCCAATAAAAAAATAAACGTATGCCAAAAAATTAAAAAACATACAAGAACTACAAACAAACATATATAATGATCACAGAACATGATGATATAAACACGAGTACAACAATAAAGGATATACCTGAATATGTTGTCAGGTCACAGACAATACAACATCTAGATAATAAAATCATAAAAGAGCTACATAAACATATAACCCTTGGGTGTACACCCGATATACAAAAATAATCCTTAACTAGATTTATAAAAATAGGAAGCGGCTATAACAAAACCCTGTAACATTCCGCATCTGATACAACTCCTAGGACTCTGGATAGAATAGGCATCAATGGCATCCTTTCGGAGGGACACCTAAAATAATACAATACATGTATAGCAAGAGAAAAGATATAAATAGGTCAGAGCCCGAGGTTTGAAAATAATTTTAGCAAGTGAATTAAAATTCATAATAATTATGAATGCACAAGTTTCATAATTAAAGTGGTGTCTCACTCTCTTAGGACTTAACCTCATCCCTCATCTACAGCTCGCACCTAACATGTGCACTTGAATTAATATACCCGACACATTCTAGGGATAAATCCTCTTAAATTTATGCACTAACCTTATTCGCGTAACTCACTATCTCTAACAAATCCTTCTATATATTTCTTCCATCGTCACCTAAGTTTATTCCCAAACTTGTACAATAATATAACTCAATTATATATATCGGTTTTAATCTTTAACCTTCACAAGTTATGAGCATAAGATATCGTACCTCATCATTAATGCTAGAAATATTCACCCACTATAATACATATACCCGAGAACTAAGGACCAAACATCTCTCCACGTCCAACATTTGCGCTACGTTTCGTGCATGGGATATCTCTCAAAGTGAACCCAAAATAAGGAACCCCCCCCCCCCAATGCGCTACTATTGAACACTGTCGGTCGTGGGAATCCGTTAGGACCTCGGTCCAAAGTACACACCTAAATTACTTCCCCTCTATAGGCATAAGAGTATACTTTTCCACTCTCATGCTACAAAAGACAAAACATATTACACATCTTTATAACTTTCTCTAGTTATAATATTAAGATATCACACACTATATATAAAGCATGTATAATATTACTCGCACTTATTATACATAATTTATTATTCTCCAACAAGTACACATATGTA
This sequence comes from Sambucus nigra, assembly GCA_949130495.1. Lineage (NCBI taxonomy): Eukaryota > Viridiplantae > Streptophyta > Magnoliopsida > Dipsacales > Adoxaceae > Sambucus > Sambucus nigra. The sequence goes on along the minus strand of OX422219.1, from coordinate 375,565,860 downwards.
ACACACATAATATATGTACACAAATAATCTCTAAGGAGTCATTCACATGTCCCTGGGTTACCAATAGTCGGACTAGCTCGCACCGAACTTGGTAAAAACCTAAATCACAACGTATGGGAAGCGGCCATAGTTCCTAACCGAAAATGAGGATGAAGCATACCCACTACGTCTTACCCCTAATAAGAATCACACAATATAAATAATGGACGATATAAGCTAATGACTATATTCTCCTTGCTCCTCAAGCCAGGGGGATTCATCCACATTGCGCAACTAACCTTGATAGCACTAGAGGGGTATGAAGCACATAATGTATATATCATACAAACAAAATAGATACATATTCGATCACATCGTATATACAAACCATCACACAAGTTATATAATTTCACGCCATATATATATAGATATACATACATACTATCTCACATTCGAATGTAAATCATAAGGAATCCAGCTATATGTATATAACTCTCATAATACTAACCGATACACTCTCACATACCTTCCCAATTCATTTCACTATTCAATCCTTCACTTGAAACTTACTAATCCATCACACTTATGATATTAATAATCACCCAATATAATTAACACTATGGACACATGACCTCTCTCATCTATTCCTTATTTGGCGTTAAGTAAATTCCTACTACTCGGAGAACTTAGGAAAGGATTTGGTATGTTAAACTCCCAAATATACCTCCATCATAACCTGAAACCATCCTCAAGAGAATCCTCATTGCTTAGGGGATTACTAAAAGAAAACAACACAAATTTACTCTTATATGCCTCTATTATAGCCCCCAAATTGGCCTCTCTTCTATATCCTAATATGAACCCTGATAATATCTCATAAACATGTTTACGACACTTTAATAGAGGGTCCTTCAGTAATAAAACCAATTGAAAAGGTTTAAAATCAGAATTGGCAAAATACACTGACCGGACCGGATCGAGGGTCCTAAAAAACGAACCGGTCCGGTTCCTAAAATTCAATAGAAAACGAATCGATCAAAGTTCCTTAAAAAATGAACTGATCCGGCTTTCCTACCCGGATCGGTCTAGTTCTGTAGAATTTTTACTCAACAACTTACGAAGTTAACACCCCAAATTTACCCTCCAAAACATCCCAAAATTTACTCTACCTTTCTAAAACCCAAATCTTACTACCCTCCAACAATAGTTTATCACCTCATAAATGATACCAACCATTTTTTACTCCATTTACTTCATCAAACCCGCAAATATAACACTAAATGTAAGGTTTAATCATCAAATTTTAGGGTTTGACCATAAAAGCTCAAATCAACTAAATCACCAACAAACATTATGAGATAACTCACACACACAATTATTTATTAAGTTTAATCACTTGCCTCAAAGTTTTAGAGGTTGAATCTTCCTTAAAATCACGGATTTGAGCCAAAAATCCATAGCTTCCAAGCTTTTCTCTTGTCTCACGATGGTCTCTCTCTCTCTCTCTAGGGTTTTCTCACAAAAATGAGATAAGCCTAAGTCTTCCAAGTTTAAATAACCCTTATCTCTAATAAATCCCAACTTTAAATGATAATACACACTTTAAATGACTCGTTTACTCATATTTGGGTCAACTAGGTCGAAAATATTTCGGGACCCAAATAAAACCCCCGAACAGTCATTTTGACTTTCTCGACCCATCCCGGATCAACCGTGCACTCTAAATTTTTCATCCGAGACCCCAATTAAAATAAATTTATTTTTCCCCAATAATTTAATTCTTATGTCCTGGAACACATGGGGTGTTACATCTGCTTTCTTTAAAATTTTAAATATGTCATACACATGTTGGAGTGTCCAGAGTGTCCAACAAAGGGTACGTCACCCCTGGAGAAGTGTCCTTGCTTTATAGTACAAATCTAACCAAAAAAAATATCCATCTTGGCTTTGTACAATATCAAAAAACAATAGCTTTAAAAAATATTTTGCATTGATAACAATATCAAAATATCTTCATATGAAACTACCATAATCTGCCATACTTTGTATATAAATGCATACATGTAGGTATTACATATTCAGAAAGAGTGAATTCTTTTAAAACCTTTAGTTATTAGGCTATACCACTTAAAAAAATTAAAAAGTAAGTGGTTCAAGACATTTTGTCTTTACGATGCAGTCACTCGTTAAGCAAAAATAACAATGTGAGATTGATATAGTACGGAAATACAATTAAATTTGTCACACAAGTTGAAAAATATAAAAATGTTATATTGAAAATTTATAATGTGATTCAGTCATATTATAATATTGTGAGACTATTATATTACAAAAATACTATTAAATAAAGTTATACTATCACACAATTTGCAGAATAAAATGACAAAATAGAATGATAATATACTCATAAACCGTTATATTACGAAAATGCTTCTCTCTCCATCCCAAATTAATGATTTTTTTCTTTTGGACATAATTGTTATATGCGTATACGGGAAAATTAAAAGAGATAATAAATTGAAAAGACTTATCTAGACGCTGAGGTGTGTGTTAGACACACAGTCCTAAGATAAAAATATGCTCGTACTCTATCTAGTGATTCCTCAAGCCTCAGATATCTGTCCCCAGGATTCAACTGTGAAGTTCATCCGATTGAAGAATTATATGGAGAATTAACCACAAAATTGTTGCCCAGAAATTCAAGTATGAAGGAAAACATTCTTTAGAGAGAGGTAGAAAGAAAATTAGATTGATTAACTTCATCTGCGGAGCCCTTACTTAAAGGAATACAGAAACCACCCACTCCCCCAAATAGTGGATGACCACTTCTCCACTAAAACACTCTCAACAGCAATAATAAAAAACGGGTTTGGATATTAATTACAGAATGATTTTTAATTAATTAAATAACACAAGTTTTAATACTAATTAAAATCGAATTAAATAAAATTAATTGATGAATTTAAAAATTAACCAATTTTGGACCCAAGTCCCAAGTCTTGATATATAATATAATATTTATATATCTATTTAGATATAAATACCTCAAATCCTACTAAATGACCTTAGTGGGACTTGAACCCATGACCTCAAATAAAGGAGACTCAAAAGTTACCACTAGGCTACAAGTTCTTGTTGTGAGTATGTCATTCACACCAATAATTATACACAAACACACAATAATAATCAACAATAGTGAACAAGTCTTGGCATTGGCCACTAATTGAGTAAATCCTTAAAATGATCATTTTCAAATAATGACAATTAATTTGAGATGAAAATATTATTAAATACAATTACATTATCTCATCACATGTATTTCAACATATAACAATGTTATAGAGCTATATTGTGATTTACTCGTATTATATCAACGTGAGATTGTTATATTATAAAAATCACAATTTGCATAATATAATAAAAATTATGTTAAATACAATTATATTATCACACAATATGATGAATAAAACATTCTAATAACAACATGAGCACCGCAAACTAAACAATAAAAAATCATCAAATCTCTAAAAAAAATCATTTTTTTACCTTTTGTTCGATCTCAACAACCTTCAAGACTTTCAAATTGACCACCCTCTTTCTACAATCCATATGTATACAAATATAATAATGAGATCAAAATCGATTCAATTGAAAATTAAATAAAACAATACAGATCTTACATTTCACGGACAGTTTGATCGATAACCTTCATGAAATCCATTATTGGATCTGTTAAACAAAACCGAATGAAGATGTCAAATTCGGTACAATTTAGGGATATATCTAAACAAACTCAAAGTAAATTTAGGTTAATGAAATGAAGATGGACCTTTGATTAGATGAAAAACTAGGTATTTGGTGAGTCCCTAATAGTAGTAGTGGAACGTGGAGGCTGAGGTGCAAGTGAGAGGGATGGTCGAACAGGGGGACTTTTTTTACTACTTGAACTTAACCAAAATAAGAGGAGGAGTTTCCTTGCCCGTACGTGGTTTTTAGACGGAAACAAATTAATAATTATACTTATTGGATATTTGCAACGATTACGTAACATTACTAACGGATTGCGTCCATTAGAAATTTTTAATGGGTGAAATCCATTACTAATCGAGAAAAAAAATCCGTTACTAATTTCTCCTTATGGTGTAGTGAGTTGGACTTGGTGAGGAGGGAACCATTGGGGGAGTTGTGTATTGTTCACCAATTGGTGTTGAGAATTTGGGTTGTGCACGAGATGGTGAACCTCATGTCCCATCGGCACTTGGTTCCCTTAGGTTGTTTCCTTCCGACATTATCTACAAAAATGAAAAACCTTTTCAAAGTAAGACTTTAGAAAAATAAGAAATTATAATTAATTAATCAAGCTTATATATATATATATATATATATATATATATAGAGACACACACACACACACACACACACACACACCTTTTCAAAGTAAGACTTTAGAATAAGTTCAATGTGTCTAATCTCCATCCATTCGGTATTAGTCTTTAAGAACCAATGAATTTTTGCATGTGGATAACTAAGAGGAAGGGTATCTATGATTGATGTGTAGATATTTATGACATGAACTCAAAATCCCATCATTTCCAACTAGTTGGAAAGATTCAATTTAATGTGCATATGGCATGAGACATCACAGTCTATATCAATGCTCTTTGTACGAAGTTGTATCCATTATGGGTGAATTTTTTTTCACCTTCTCCAACAACGTAACTAAGGTCAGGGCTACGTTAAGATTATGTGTGTGAAATATATTTATATAACATCATCCTAATTTTTTGGTAGAGAAAAGGAAATGCGATCGAAAAGGTAAACTTACTGGAGATTAACTCCATGATTTACAAGGTAGTTAAATTGTTCAATCTTTTTATTTCCATATATATAAATAGGAGTACCATTTGTATGATGCTCGCTAATAAAAGAGTTATGCGTGTGGTCCAATTTCAACCTCTCCCACCCTTGTTGCCATTGATTATCACCGTGCCTCGTTTTTCTTGAGAAAAATATACGAGGGCATGAATATGAGTCCTACGGTTAAGGTATTAGGGTATATTAGTTTTATTAAGGTTTTGAGAATGGAAAGGATTTTGAGTATATTATTTTAATCCCTAGGTAACCACATTCAGTTAATACTAATAATACTCAATTAATTTCAAACTCTAAATAAATTTCAAGCCTTAAATGACAATACCCTTAAATTTCACAATTTATTTTAATCCCTAAGTAACCACATTCAGTCAATACTAATAATGGCAATACCCTTAAATAATGCAATAAATTTCAAACTCTAAATAACAATTCCAAATCAATGTTAACAATACCCAATAAATAATGCAATAAATTTCAATCCCTAAATATAACATCCATTTTCTTGGAAAAAAAGTAAACACACATACACACACATATACACACATATTCACACATATACACACACATACAGACGTACACACACATACATAGATATACACACATTCGTACAGATATACACACACATTCGCATAGATATACACACACATACACAAGAATATACACACGTACACACACATACACATATAAACACGCACATACATAGAAATACACAGACATTCACACACATATACACACAGAAATAAAAAATGAAATGAAGTTAATTATGGTTTACCTTTTATATTGAGAGAGAGATTGAGAATGCAAATGCCGAAATTAGGGTTTGAGAATGCAAATCGCAAAAAAGAGAGAGAGAGAGAGAGAGAGAGATTGACGCGGGAAAAAATGAAATAAAGGTGGAGGGTTTTATTATAAGGAACCTGGTCATGGCTTAGAGCTCTGACCCATAGCCATTACCCTTAAATTTTTTCCCCATCAGCGTGTAGGAAACCATGCGGTCACTGCCCCTAGTCATGACCCATGCGCGTGAACAAATTGAGATGGCCTCACGACCCAAAGCCATGACCCATTAGGTGTGCATTGTGTCCTTAGTCATGACCCTTGTCTGTGACCTTACCGTGACCAAACATGGAGGCAACTTTGGGATGAATTTGGTGCCATGATGGTCACGACCCAAGGCCCTGACCCACACTGGTCAGGGATTTGATATGTGACATGTTCCAAGGGCATCCATTGCCACACTAGGTAATGTATATGGTCATGCTAAATTTTATTTGGTCACGGCTTTGGGCCGTGCTGGTCGGGGATTTTGGTCGTGACCCCCCGGGGGTGACCATTCACAGGATTTGGTGTAGTACGGAAACAGTTGAAGGAGAATAATTTCATAATCTATGGAACGCCGACCACCTTAGGAAATATTATCACGTATTTAATGTAATCATTTTTTCTATATTAATTAAGTTGGGATTTCCTAATAATTATGCTTCATTATCGTGTTTTTTTCTCAGTACGGTGATAATACACACCCCCTAACAAACCAGCAAACTTTTCCAACTTCAAAAAAAAAATTAGAAAATCTTTAGACTTCATGTATGACTTCGTCTTTGACAAGTCACGAACTAGAAGCCCTTATCAACCTAATAATTTTTTCCAACTTTAAAAAAGAAAAATATTTTAGACTTCATGTATGACTTTGTCTTTGACAAGTCACGAACAAGAAGTCCATGAAGCTTTATATATGACTTAAAGTCAAAAACATTTTACCTAACCAAGTTAAATTCTGAAAAAACCCACATTCCTAATATAACTAGTCGCCATTGGTAACTAATGCAAACACATAGCCAAAAATGTTTTACCTAAGTTCATTAGTAGAACCTAAGTCCTGATAACTCAAGTTCATAACTTTATCAGACTCAGTCATTTGATTTCATAGAAAATACACCAATCAAAAAAGCTTAATTATGAACCAAGGACTAAAATACATAAACATGTATGCAAAAAATATTATTTTATTCCATTAAACTTCATAAAAAGATAGACATACATTCAAAAATAAGCAAGAATTTTTTTTTATTCTATGGGATGTTTTCCCTCAGCCTTGTTTATCCCAGTAAGAGGAAAATCAAATGTGTTGGCCAGAGTTGTAGTTCTAAAATCTCTCAACCTATTACGCCCACTATTGCTTGGCTGATCCAATAGATGAGGGGGCGAACATAATCATCTTCACCATGAAGATTATAATCCCTTAGGTACTCTCTCACTAAGATCATAGGAATTGCATTTGTGAGAATCCATTATGCGTCAATTCTATATAGAAGGTTAGGATAATAAAACATGCATAAATCATGCCAGTGCCATAACTCACTCTTGTCATCCACCTTCAGTATTCCCATCACGTTCAACCAGCCCCATTTGTACCCTTCTCGATGATATAGCTCTAGGTGATCGTCCATATGTGTTATGGCCTCATCATAACCATCCATCCATATGACTTTGAGTTTTTTGGGTAAGTGAAAAGTTAGTCGGTCCACTTGGTCTTGGAGTTTTTTTATGATTTTATCTTCATCTTTTAACAATCTTACCTTATCGGCCAAGGTTTTCTTAGTTTTTTCTTCATCCTCAGTTGGCCGACAAATCACCATCTGTCTAGAAGACTAGTCAGATTAGGTCTTTCTTTTCTTTAAGTTTTCTTGTTCCTCCAACAGTTTAGCATTCTCAAGCTCCAAGACAAAGAACCTTCGCTCGACTCAACCTCAACTAATTTTTTCAATCTCTTTAAATCATTAAATAAATTGCTATTCGATTTTTCAAGAAGAATAGCAGCGTTTCGAGCACTTTCCACCTCCCTATTCAACGAGAATTCCTTCTTCCGGAATGAGAACGTAATCTCTTGTAGTTTTTTTATAAGAACCCCAAACTATACTCAATGCCTCTTATTTGGCTTCATAGTTAGAATGTAGAAAAGCCCGAGCAAGATTGTGGTCATCATGAAGTTTCTCAATCATCTCATAGTATGTCATATTATTTTCCATAACTCTATCAAAAAGACAATGCAAATGAACATAGACTTCCTTGACTTCATCAGATGCATTTCTATCAAGAAACCCCTCCAACTCAGTCTCATTTAGACTTACATGGCTAGGTCCAAACAAATTATTGCTATGCCTTAACAAGTCAGTCTGATAGAGGTAATTGCATTTTTCTTGGAAGTAAACTGAGAAGTAATAATATCAGAACAACAAGTCAACCAAAGCAAAATGAATAGGCACAGTTAAAGGTATAACATAAAAAGTTTTTTAAAAAACATTTCATTCATCATCGAAAGATGTGTTACAAAGGATTGTTCCATTACAAATCCAAAAAGGAATAAGAAATAAAAACAAGCATCAATGAAAGAAGATAAAAGAACGGGTCATCAGAACTAGAAGAAATTTAAACCTTCTCGGTGTCCTTTGCTGCTGCCTCTGGGAGGATGGACTCCTTACCAGTTATAGGTGCCAGAGAGGATTCACCTATCCCCTCTTCATCATTAATCTTGCCGTTAACATTAAGAGGGGGACTACGATCATGCCTCTTGAATAATTCAGAGTCAGTTGAGGTTCCGACCTCTTTCAAGGCAGAATTCCATCCATTTTTAAATGACACCTTCTTACCATACTCAATCTGGATATCATCTATGGCATAAGACTTGTCCTAAACCCTGTTGAAGGAATATTTCTTATCTTTTTTATATTGGGACTTCAACTCCATAAACTTCTTCCTTTTTGCAGTTGTTTCCCCAGTCGAGCTAGTTGTCTTGTCCTCGACAACCTTCACTTTGTCGTTGTCAGTCTTTACTTTGTCTTCGGCCGTGATTTCCCTATCTTCAGTCAGCTTTAACTTACCTTACCATGGCTTTTGATCCCTATCAAAAGCGTCCTTAAAATCCTTCAAAGACTTATTTAGGCCTTCAAAGTCCTCTTCAACATTAGCTGATGCTAACCTCATCTAGTCATCTCTACTCAGCGACTGGTCCTAGTCGACCAAAAACTACAGAACAATACAATAACAACAATGTTATTATCATATATACTTAAAGGAAAATTATGGGAAGAAGACAAAAGGCTAAGATTTTTACCAAATCCAAATTTTGATTCTCCCTCTCCAACAGATGGGCTCTGGATAATGGGACTAATGTCCACCTATCTACTAGCAAAACTCCAGCACCAACTAGTCCCCTGGCAAGCCTAGGGTTCGCTACCATAGAGGAAGACTCAGCAACAGCTTGGTCGGCAAAGTTCTTCTGGATCAGTTCTTGTTGGATAGTTGGTCCTCTCTTCAACTTCTTCAATTGAGCCACGATGGTTTTAGCCTCCTCAACATTCAGAACCATGGGTATCTTGTCAACAAAAATGGACTTTTTTATTGGTGGGGAAGACATATTATCCATCAAGTTAGGGACTCTTTTTTTTACCCATCTCAACAGTGGTTGAGGTCTGGATAGTAGTGATGTCAAAGGACTCAAAAGATGATGAAGTCCCCCCCCCCCCCCCAAGTGTTTTCTCCTTATCTTCTCTAAAAGACTCAGCAACGAAAGATGTGGAAACATATTACTCGTCCAAGTTGACTGGATCTTGGAGAACAACTTCAGTTGGTCGAGCCACAAAAAACATAATGGAACTTTTATACTCCAACAAGACAGAAGCTACTCTGGGGGTGCTCTTCCCTTATTCTTTGATGTAATTACCACAAGAACTTCAATTCGTCAAACTTCACCTCACCCTCCTTGGGACACCTCTTATTGCCTTCATCTACAAAAATAAAATAGGAGTGGTTAGTCGACTTATCATCAAACAATTAGTAGGCATTGAAGAAAAATAAAATTTAAGGTGTTAAACCGACTTATGCTACACCCTTCCTGGGGGCATTTCGGACAAGGGTATTTTACACCCTCGGGAAGAGGGGAATACTGCCAATTCTTCACCACTACACCATAATCCCAATAATCTTTGTTTGAATCAACAAGATTAACTACTAACGCTCTATTAGCCTGCCTAGTCTTTATATGATATGTATTATCCCCTATTGTCCCCCATTTGTAATAATACATCAGCTCAAGAATCCTAATATGGGTCCCATCAAGTTTATTTAAATGATGGACCCCATTTACTACCCTCTAAGTGTTGGGGTCTACTCTAGTAGGTACCACATCAAAGTACTTACAGAATTTAAAGAATAGGTGATTTGGAGGGAAAGTTATTCCACACTCCGCAATAAATAAAGTGGGGATCCAATGGCCCCCATCAAGTGACAATAAATTCATGGGACCTTCCACTAATTCCAAAGATACCCAATTGGGGATTTTTCATCTATCCATAAATTCTACTAATGAATCATCATCCACAATGTATGACATTGTTTAAATGAAATAAAAGAAGATCATACAAAAGAAATAAGTCTTATAGAATTTACAGTAGAACAACAAGGAAGGAAGGACAAAGGAAAATCTCAAAGAAACATAGATTGCTTAAATGCAAAAGTTGAAGGTGAGGAAAAAGGGGGGGGGGGGGAGAAGTTTCATCCTTTTATAGCTTACCTCGAATGTTGAAAAGTAATGATTAACTGAACCAATGACTGAGCTTTTAACAGCTTCACGATTTCTAAATGAACAAAAATACAAGTGTACCCATTGGTGGTTTGCTATTTTTTAAATTATTCACAAAAATGCCACTACTTGATGTACCAGTGAAAAATTTACAAGTACAGGAGGTCGAATGTCGACCACCATCATACTATAGCGCTGAGCATCTTTTTAGAAGTATTCCTCCATCCTTTCAACAAAACATCAAGCATGGAGCATTGGGGGCTATTGTTGTGGGTTAAATTATTCATGCCACGTGGACTTATGATATTAGGACACCTGTCCTCACAAGTATACATCTCAGTGTTTCATTTATACTTAGTAGGCTCCAGAACTACTTGGTCAGCACATCGACCGACCAACTTAAGAAGATGAACCATCAAGAGGAAGAAGGGTCATTCACATGGGAATTATCAAGAGGCATTCCACACTTAGCTTAGAATATCAATAATGTCATTCAATATGTATGGGTGTTAATGCATGAATATATAAAGGCATTTCCCCCTTGGTGTCTGGGACTATTATAAATATTTTATTTCCCTTAGCTTAAGAAAAAAGTCTATTACACATAAGTAAGATTACCTATAATTCTATGTAACTACACTCAATGGTAATACCATAACAATGGACGTAGGATTTCCTTAAGCTAAATCAATTTAAAAATATTTGTTGTCTTTTATTAAGTATAACATGAATATATTATGTATACATAATTGATAGTCAAATTAGTAAAATGTAACAAAATCAATCAATATACTCACATTTCTTGAAGGTTGTAAAGAACAAAATATATATGGTTTCTTCTTGATTTTTCCAATCTACTGGTGAGAAACAAAGATAGATTCATATCGGAGGTAGCACTAATTGATGAAGGATTCATAAATTTAAATTTTGTCGAGAGCTTAGAAACTTATCTTATAAGTGCCTACATAAGAAAATAAATAAATGTTAGGAAGAAAATAGTGAGTCATTGAAAATAATTTCAATCTCATACCTCATCTATGCAACAATAAATGTGACATCTATGGGTTTCATTGCACAAAACTGAAGCAAGTAATTATTGAAAACAAATGTCTGGAGATTATCATCTACCAATATTTCCTTCCTAAATGGAACCGTTATCTGATTTGTCTCCATGTTTTTTAATATTTGTGTGAAGTTAATAACCATAACAGAGTGAAAAAAAAATCTATGATTCACTAGTGTGCAATAATATGATGTCGATTTCTAACCGAGAAAAATATAGACTTTGATTCTAAAAAAGGTCTTCACTTTCTTTTTGGGATGTTTAAAATAAAGAGTAATTTCGTAAAACTTAATTATCTCTTTTAAGATTTTCTTCTAATGTTACTATGCCTCCATTAGTGAATTTTCTAACTTATGCAAGGCATAATGAACAAATAAAGAGGGGCATTGAGCATGACTAGAAATCCCCAGAGTTTATTGGGACATGCATGACATCAATAACACCTTTGAGCAGACCATGAGGAAGTTGGTAAATGCCTGATGAATTAAAAATACATAAATAAAAATATAATATCATACAAATATCCATTTGCCTTGTACCTCTCATTAGTTTTCTGGATTTTCTTCCACGGAGATGCCTCTTTTAAGTCAAATGGTGATTTGCATCATTAAATGTTGAAGATTTTTGTATAGGAGAGAGAGATCTAACATAAACCTAAGGCTTCTGAGTATATGTCTCTTGTTGTGAATCAAATAAGAAAATGTGGGAAGAATGATATCACAAAACACTTTAGAACCTCAAAAGTAAATATTATGAAAGATAATGTTGAAACATCAGTCGACTCCTAGGTTTGTTTTGAGTTCATATTATTTAGTGTTTCAATTAGTTTGGACATTTTGTAAAACTTTTTAATTTATGATGAGAATACACTCTATGGTACATCATCTGACTCAATCAACATTCATATCCGAGTAAAGGTGAAAGGTATAATACCATGAGGATACACATTGCATAATTTTACACTTGACACTTTTTAGGTACTCGTGCATTTCTTGTTCATATTATTTATTGTGTGTCTAAAATAATTTTTTAAAAAGTAGATTTTGAATCATTTTTGTTTAAAATTAATTTCCCAATTTTTGAAATATTTTTCAAAAAAAATCAAAATTTTAAAATGAATGTTTTAAACAAATTTTTGTTTAATGAAATTAATGTAAATATTTTTTTAAACGTTAGGTTCATTTATTTGATGAATAATATTAGGGATTTGTGACCCTTATTTATGACCCTGTTTATATGCCAATTACACATTGGGTGTTGTTTGAAATAGACCCATATGAATTATAAACACCATCCAATGTGTATTTGACACATCATTGTAAGATCACAAAAAAATTACAAAAAGTAATCTCCTTAATATTACTCGTATTTAACCGGCCATTAATTATTACATTTATTCTCACTTTTTTTATACCAAGTATTCTCTTTATGAACGATCACTTCATGCATTATATATATACTAGGAAATACCCGTGCTGATGGCACAGTTATAAAAAAATTCAAATGTTTCGTAATAGTGAATAGAAGTGGCAAACTAAGGCACATGCACTCACATAATAGGGACTGAAGCGATGTTATGATATAATGTGTGAACCGTTAATATGTTTGTAGACACCCCATTCTAATACCCCCTAACCTCTCCTAAGGTCCCTAGCACCTCCCTTCATCATTGCAAACCAAAGTTATACCCCAGGTACTGACCTAAAGTCCATCGGGCACTCCTAGGCTCCGTTTGACAAAAATTCAAACTCTTCAGCTCAAACGAGAATGAATGAATATTCAAAGGTCACTGAAACCCCTTTCCAACGGTCCACCCCGTGCACGATTCTGACTTATCATGCGAACGAACGACCCGTTTTTCCCCAAAACTCGATCAGGAGGTCACTGGACGCTCCCAGGCTTCGTTTGACCAAAGTCAACTCTTTATCTCGACCGAGACTGAATGAATCTTCAAAGACATTTGAAACCCTTTTCAACGGTCTGCCCCGTGTGCGATTCTGACTTACAGTGCGGACGAATAATCCGTTTTACTCCGAAAGATCACTGAACACTTCCAGGCCCCGATTGACCAAAGTCAACTCCCCGAACCGGGTCAAACTCTTTGGAATGTTGAAGTACATCTCCTCACCTTTACAATGGTCCACTCCGTGCGCGATTCTGACTTACCATGCGGACGAACTATCCATTTGCGTCCGACAATTCCCCGTCCAAAGGATTGACGAATGATTTTGAGCAACATTTGACCCAAAGTCAACTCCCAGAATTGGGAGCATTCCCAAGGAATTTCTAAGTTCTCTGAAAAACCTTTCCAACGGTTCTCCCTGTGCATGATTCAGATCAACGGTTTGCGCTCTACAACCGATTTTTTGAAGGAACCTGAAAGACACTACAAAATGGCAGGTTCCAAGCCCTTCCTATCGACAGTATGCCTGAACACACCTACCGATTGGTAGGACCAGGGCTATGCCGATCGGCAATGCCCTAGGACTATAAAAAGGAGGGCCCAACCTCATTCAAAGAAAAAGGGAAAATCATAGATCCATCACTCTCAGTAAGCTCAGAAAACCCCTTTCGAAGTCATCGTGATTTCCACATCCAAATCCCTTTTCAACCTTCACCTTTCATCACCTTTTTCATCAAACTTGGTGAATTAAGTACACTCCATCATCATCCAAGTGCAAGGGCTTCTATCCAACATCCAAGATCAAGGTCAAGATCTTCAAGAAGGTCCAATTTTCTCAACTCTCTCTTTAAATTCTCCTAAATTCTATTTAGTTTGTTTTGTTACTTAGTACTTTTGTTATCTTATCTCACATATCTTATTATAATTTTTATCTAGTATTATTGCACATCTCTTATTTTCATATAAATAAAACCCAAAAAAAACAAGAAAAAGAGGATTTGCTCATAAATTCCAAACGGGAATTCCCACATTTTTCTCACACTTTTCTCACAACTAAAACACTTTTTTACACACACACCCATATAGGAAAAGTCCCCGATTGGATTTATGGGATAAATCCCACCCCTCGTTTTGCATACGAACTAATTGAACTTTGATGCCTCTATAGTCTACATAGGCGTCTCGGGGTAAAACTCGAGACTCGAGTCCTTTTTCTACTTTTTTCCTATTTTTCTATATTCTTTAAACTTAACTCTCTTAAATTCTATATATATATATATATATATATATATATATATATATATATATATGTTCTTAATGGCATATTATTCCACATGCGTTATCATTCCCTTATAATGATCGACGCTAGGATAATCGCATAAATCCTATTTTCTAATATTACTTATCTACGGATGACTCGCTTTATCTCTTCCATGATACAATTCGATGATTCCTATCTCCACTGCATATACACATGCACACATATTACGGGGAAATAAAGGAAAATAGCAAAAACCCATGAGAGACCGTAAGGGCAGAATGGGTGCCTAACACCTTCCCATTTCATAACTTAGCCTCCGGACCCCTTTCGAATCATTTTGGTTTCGTATGAATCAGTATGTCTTTGGATGCTGTCCTTCGGGATGGCTCCCTTTTCTTTTGTCTGTTTTGAGTAAAATAGACTGGCAACTCTATCTCTCTATATTTTTCACCTCATTCACCGACACCGGCCGAAGCGCTCCCGAGAGGGATGCACGGGACCTAGAGAGATCCTCTCCTGTCGCGAGGGGATATATCCGGGGATGGCCAAAGTGGCGACCCTGCTGGAGAATTTGTTTTTTCAGGGCTAGACTCTATTTATTTGGGTATTTTAATTTCTTATGTGTCACCCTATTTTCCCCTTTACTATTCATGTGTACCTCATGCTTATGCTTCTATTCACACGCTTATAGAAAATTCTCCATCTACACTTCAAACCACGTGTACCTAGGATCACATATATCCTCATGTTGCATGCATCACCCATACTTGGTATACCATTAGTACTCATACTTTGGTCCCTGTTGGGCATGATCAAGAAAGATACTCTCATCATAAAATACTAATAAGAGGATCATGCATGATTCACACGATATCACCAAAGAGCATTGTTATTGACCAAATTTTGTCCAGTAACTGGAGGGTCACTTCATGATGGGAGCTGGTACGGCAGGGCGCAGTTAGCCTAAGCGATATGACTCTCACCTTCCATTAGCCAAGTACCTTCGACGTATATCGAACGGTTCCCCCGCATCGTACCGCTTGACCGAAGTCATGACATAAGGTATATCGTAGGGAACTCGTTCATGTACGCCGAGTATATCGAATTCACTCTCACACGTACCGTCCCCATGAGGTATATAGTGAGGCCATTCACGTACACTCAGGTATATCAAATGCCTTGTCCACACATACCGATTGCCCTCAAAAGAAAGACGTATATCGTGGCAGCCACGCTAAAGGGGGGACCCTTTCCAATTCACCCAACCAAGCTGCATACCCTCATATAGGTGTCAAGCCTAGGAAACACATATTAGATTGTCAGTTTCAACTTGAAACTCTGTCGAATTTCTGAGTCAGCCTGCCCCCCAAAATTATCGTCCATTTTTAAAAACGAGACCCTGCCCGTGAGCCTGGTTACAAGTCCATCCATAGCTTTGAACATGTTACTGACCCAACTTTTCCAGGCTCGGGTCCCGTCCGGCATTTCATTTTTGCACTTAGGAGAATTTAATACAAGTGAAAACATAATAATCATGCTAAGACCCGTCTTCCAAAAACACTTCTCCTTTCTTTATCAAAAATACAAAAATATTTCACCTTTCTTTACCAAAAATCCAAAAATATTTTGTCTTTCAATCTCAAAAAGAAAAAATGTCAAAAATATTTTCATCCTTTTTTTTGTCAAAAATAAATTCAATTTTACGCCCTCTCAGGTCGATCGCAAGCCCTTGGCTTGGCTCCTTATTGGCTTAGGTCTTCAGTTAAGTCACCCTAGAATTCTGTCCGTTCCCCTACTACCTCTTTCGAGTCTAGTATCCATCCGATTTCCATGGAGAACACAGATCAAGCACTAGTTGCACAGCCAGATCTGACAACAGGTTTAGCTCAACTCGTGTCCAAGACTGACAACCTTCAGACTGAGCTCCAGCAGATGCAACGAAACCAGGTTCATGTTCCTCAAGAGCCCGAGGCCTTATTCCCTCGAGCTATGGGTCCACCCAAGCCTATCTGGGTTCCTGAAGAATATCAGCACGCTCCCCGTGTCCCTCTTGTTAATGGGCCGCCACCTGCCCAGCTTCCTATGCCAAACCTTGCCCAACAAGGGTCTAACTTACCTATGGTCATTGATCCGAAAGAGGAAGAGTTTAACAAGGTCAAAGAAGATCTCAAGATGCTAACTAAGAAGTTCGACCAAGTCAGAATCTCTAAAAATTACATTGACTACACCCACATGTCTCCTTACCCAAAGGCAAGGTTACCAGAGAAGTTCAAGATGCCAAATATCGAGAAATTGAAAGGAAATGGACCACCGATTGTCCATCTTCGCAGTTATCACCGTGATATGACTCTCCTAAGGGCTTAAGAAGAAGTGATGGCCCAATTGTTTTAGAAAGCCCTGAAGGATATCTCCCTTCGATGGTTTTTGTCTCTCGAGAAGTCCAGAATCTGTAGCTGGGAGGATGTAGCCCGTGAATTTATGTCGCAGTACAAATACAATGAAAAGCTTGAGGTCACTCGCCGTGATTTAGAGCTGCTCAAATAGAACTCTGGGGAATCAGTCAGTAACTTCATAGCCCGATGGACGGAAAAAGTAGGTACCGTGACCAATTGGCCTTTCGAGGAAGAACAAGTCAGCATAGTGAAGAATAACTTCTTGCCCCATGTCCGAGAAACCATGGGAGGACAATACTATCCCCACTTCTGAGCTCTCAGAGAATAAGGATTTGAAATCGAGGAAGGTCTTGCTAAAATAGAGGTTGAACCAAAGAAAGCATCCAGACACTTCACCCCTAGAAAATATGACAAACCTGGAAGTGCTCCAGTCTCAACCATCAACAACATCTCTAAACCAACCACTTCGTGGGCACCAGAAAGATGCCCTGTCCCTGTTCGAAAGGAATACACCGAGATCCATGATCCCCTCTCCAAAGTTTATCAAGACCTATTAATCTGAAACCTCATCAAACCCTTGGATCCCCGTCCATTGCCCAATCCACTTCTGAGAAACTTCAAGGCAGATACCCATTGTGCCTTTAACCAAATCGCTGGTCATACTGCCGACCAATGCTTTCACCTTCAAAATGTAATGCAAGCTCTAATTGATCGGTCTACCTTGCCCCCTAGCCAATCCTATGCCAAACACTACTCACAAACCACTCCCAAATCATACCAATGCTATCTTCCTAGAAATGAACCTAGAATTTGATCCCTTAACTCAAATCACATCCATACACTCTCCCAAACCTCTCCAAACTTGCCCATATTTCCTCCTACGCCCTGTTAGCCTCACTGATCAGGCACTATCACTCCTTACTAGAGCATGCATCGTTGTCCGTACCCGTTCTGAAAATGGAGGTATGGAATTATCAGAAGTGTTAAACCAACACCTAGAGTTCGGGATGAAATATCCCTCACAGATGATCATTGATCACCATAGGTTCAGCACGCTATTCTTGGAAGCACGAAAATGGGCCCTAGAGTCAAACAGTTGGGTGGTACAAACCAATGAAGTCAACTTGGATGATGTCGTCCAGATCATGTCATAATTATTCAGAAAAACCAACGACATTTGCAGTATGACCAAGTTACTTGATACTTTAAAATTACAAGGGCGCCTGGTCACCTCACCCTTATATATCCCCACAGAATGGGAAGACATGTATGGAAGCTTCAGAAAAAATTCTAGTGAAGAGCAAGCTTCAGAAAAAATTGGCTTGGTAGCCGACATGTGTGGGATGATATCATTTCAATAACTCCTCGGAGAAATAAACAATATGGAAGAACAACCCGAGATTGAGAAAGAAACGGGGTTCATGTTCTTCCCTTCTTCAGTAAATTACATGACCAGATCAGGGAGGCATTACCAGATCCCAAGCTCACTACCAGCCAATGACAAAGGGAAGGGAGTTGAAAACCTTCCTATGCCAGCAATGACCCTCGAGGAAAGTAAGATCCTCGATCAACTAAAGAAAACTCAAGATAACATCACTCTATGGGGGATTTTCATGTCTTCCCTGCTACACAGAAATGCTTTGATCAAGTTGCTCACTGGACCCATAGTTCCTCCTTTTACTACACCAGAAGAAGTGGTAAATTTGGTCGGATCCTTGACCTATACCCAAATGCTATCCTTTTTTGAAGAAGAAATCCCCAGAATTAGGCCAAACCACAATCATGCACTCAACATCTCCGTCAAAGTTGTGGTGAAAATTATACCACTCTCTCTTGTCGATAATGGATTTGCCTTGAATGTCTGCCCATTAAGAACCTTCAAATGCTTAGGACTGAAGGAAAGTGATCTCGCTCCAACTTTCGTTGATGTACATGCCTATAATAATACCCGTCGGGAGGTGATGGGATCCAAAAACTTGTAATAGGGGTTGGCCCCATAAACCCTATCATTGAATTCCAAGTTATTGACATCTCATTCGACCTGTTACTCGGACGACCTTGGTTCCACAGTGTCAAGGGTGTGTCTTCCTCACTCCATCAGAAATTGAAGTTCTTTGGCGACGGACGAGTCATTATCACTTTGGCCGACGACGACAATACTGAGGGTACAAGTACCAGTAATCCAATCCTTGAGATACATCACGGGTTAAATGATATGATCCTATCAGGATTCTGAGTTGAGCCACTCCTACTCCTGACAGGAGACGATTCCAAAGAACGGGTTTGTCCGGAATACGACCCCCATGGCAATGTCAATTTGATTCATATGTTCAGAAACATGCACTCCATGCCCAGACTGGGGCTAGGACAAAGACAACAAGGGATAGTTGATCCCATTGAACTGAAGAAAGCTTTCCCTCCTTGTGGTTTGGGGTATCAACCATCAGAACAAGAGCTCAGAATGATTCGCCAGTCTCAACCAAAGAGAAGAATAGACTGCCTCCAAACCATCTCAGGTGACTCCTTAAATGGACGATTAATCAAAGAGGGTGAAGACTTCCCCTTTTGCGGCCTTCCGAAACCATGGTATGACCATATAGATAAAAAGATGAAACCCGGAATGGAGATATTTTTCCAAGACTATTACCCATGGGCCGAAAGTTCCCAACGCCATGTACAACCGCTCATCAAAGATACCAAAGAGACTGGGGAAAGTGACTCTGAGGACTCGTTCAACTTACAGACACTAGGGATGACACTTTGTATGGTTCATTCAAGAACTGCATCATTGGATCCATCCCACTTGATTAAAGTTATTGATACACCTCTCCTCAAGTGGCATGTTGTGTCAGTTCTACCTGTTGGAATCCCACCTAACCCCAATGTTTACCCCATTTCCTCTTACGTTGTCCATCCTTGCTCAATTGTAATCGAGACCTCCTTTGATGAGGTTCTCAATGTTGTTTTTCCTATCAATCAAATAAATGAAAATTTTGAGTATCTTGTTATGTCTTACATTAATTATTTAGATTCGAATCAAACTTTTGATGATGATGATTTTACAAATGAACAATTCTTAACTGATCTAAATAAGGTTAATAACAAACAACATAACCACGTTCAAGTTAATGAAGAAGATAATGTTATTATTAACCTTTGTTCTAGTAGCCAATTGCGCGAGATTAGGATAAGAGCTACCCTTGACGAGCATGAGCGCGTACAACTCGAAGAATTATTGAAGGAATTTATGGATGTCTTCGCATTGTCCTATGAATATATGCCCGACATTGATCCTGAAATTTCTCAGCATGAGATCCCCACTCTTCTAAATTACAAGCCGATTAAACAAAAGCAGAGAAAGCTCCGCAAAGAATGGTCGATCAAAGTCAAAGAAGAGGTGGTCAAGCAGCTGAACAAGGGACTCATTCATGTGATCGAATATCTCACATGGCTAGCCAACATAGTGCTTGTGCCGAAATCAGGAAAGAAAGTTCGAATGTGTGTAGACTACCAGGATTTGAACAAAGCCTCTCCAAAGGATGATTACCCACTACCCAATATCGACATAATTATGGACAACACGACCAGTCATGCTCTCAAGTCATTCGTCGATGGGTTTTCCGAATACAACCAATCAAAATACACGCATATTATGAAGAAAAAAGTGTGTTCATCATCCCATGGGGAACCTTTTTCTACACTATTATGCCATTTGGTCTCAAGAATGATGGGACTACCTACCAGAGGGCTGCCACAACCATCCTTCACAATCTAATTCATAAAGAAGTCGAGGTCTATATGGATGATATGATTATAAAATCCAAAACTAGAGAAGGTCATGTTCCCGCTCTTCGAACGACTGGGACAGTATCAGATGAGGCTCAATCCACATAAATGTATGTTCGGTGTTACAAAGGGAAAACTCTTGGGATTCATGGTCAGTGAAAAAGGGATCAAAGAAGATCCCGCCAAGCTAAAAGCCATACTCTAGATGCCACCTCCCCAAATAGAGAAAGAGTTTCGAGGTTTATAGGGAAATTGCAATACATCAACCGGTTCATCAGCCAGCTCACCTCCATATGTGAACCGATTTTCAAACTCCTTCGAAAGGATTCAACTAAAGTTTGGAATGAGGCATTCCAAGAAGCCTTCGACCGAATCAAACAATACCTGACTCAACCTCCGATACTCATGCCACCATAGCCTGGTCTCCCCTTGCAACTATACCTAACCATAACCGACACTTTAGTTGGGGCTTTGCTAGCTCAATACCTTGAAGATTTCCACAAAGAAAGATCCATCTATTATGTCAGTCACAAATTGTCCAGTTATGAAGTCAACTACACAGGTTTGGAAAAAGCATGCATCTCGCTTATTTGGGTCACCCAAAAGTTGCGACACTACATGCTCGCCTTACTAATTAAACTTATATCCTGAATGGAACCCATCAAGTACCTGCTTGAGAAATCGGCCTTATCCAGATGAATGGCTCGATGGCTGATGCTCTTAGCCGAGTTTGATATCGTATACGTCACACAGAAAGCCATGAAAGGAAGAGACATCTCTGACTACCTCGTTGATTACCCTATGGAAGAGGCTAATGACTAGATCTTCGAATTCCCAGATGAAAACATCTTCTATGCTGATCAAGATGACCTTCGATGAAAAATATTCTTTGATGGCGCGACTAACAAAAAGGGATATGGCATTGGGATACTTTTGATCACCCCAGATGACTCCCACACTCCCATCGCCATCAAATTGGATTTCCCTTGCACCAACAACATGACTGAATACAAGGAATGTACGGTAGGCCTCAAAGTTGCTCTCAAGAAAGGTATCCAATGCCTAAACGTCTACGGGGATTCTTCCCTCATCATTGGTCAAGTGCTTCGAAAGTGGAAATTCAAGGACAAGAAACTCCAACCCTTTCATGACCACTTAGAAGAACTAGCCTCCCAATTCCGAGACATCACCTTCCACTACCTACCTCAAGCAAAGAATAACCTAGTCGATGCTCTTTCTACCTTGGCCTCCATAGTCGATGTGCCCGAAGGAATAACAATGGCCCCCTTCCTGGTCCAAAAGCAAGTTAAATCAACCCACTGCTACCACATTGAGCTCATCACCAAAGAATATCCCGAGCTAGCCAACTGCTGGTATTATGATATCTGGCAGCTCCTCAAGCACGGTAAGTATCCCGAGGGTTCCAACAAGAAAGACCGGGCAACCCTGCCAAGACTGACCGCCTAGTACATCATTTGTCATAAAGCACTATTTAATAAAAACTTTGATGGAACCCATCTACACTGCATCGCAGGGACTAACATTAAAGAAGTGATGCAAAGAATCCACATCGGGGAGTGCGGACCAAACATGAACGGTCACATGCTTGCTAAGAAAATCATACGATAAAGCTACTACTGGACCATAATGATCCAGGATTACATCGCCTATGTTTGAAGATGCCTCAAATGCCAATAGTTCTCCAACCTTCAACACTTGCCTCTGCGAGAATTATAAAACATGACTTCTCCCTGTCCGTTCTCCACCTGGGGCATCGACATCATAGGGAAGGTTACATCCAAGGCCTCTAACGGCCATGAGTTCATCCTGGTTGGCATTGATTACTTCACCAAATGGATCTAAGTTGAGTCATATGAAATTCTGAACGCCAAGAAAGTGGTCAAATTCATCAAGAAAAACAGCATCTATCGATATGAGGTCCCGCACGAGCTAGTGTCAGATAACGGGTTGCATTTTGAGGCAGAAGTCACAGAAGTGGTCAACGAGTATAGGATTCAGAGACACAAATCTTTTCCCTACCGACCTCAAACCAATGGTGCAGTCGAAGCCGCCAACAAGAACCTCAAAGCCATTATCAGCAAGATGACCGAAAGTTATTGAGATTGGGCTGATCGAATCCCATACACCCTCTAGGTCTACCGAACCTCAATCCGAACCTTTACTGGGGCTACCCCTTACTCTCTAGTCTATGTCATGGAATAAGTCCTACCCACGGAGCTAGAAATACCCTCGTTACACTTCATGCTTGAAAGCAAGGTCAGTGAGGAAGACTGGCATCAAAGCCGCCTCGACGAGCTATCACTCTTGGACAAAAGGAGATTAAAAGCGTTGTATCACATACAAGGGTACCATCGTCGAATAGCGTGTTCATTTAATAAAAGAGTGAAGGACCGTGGTGTCCAAGAAGGGGATTTAGCCCTGAAAGAAATAGTAGAGCCCATCTGGGACCCCAGAGGAAAATTCAAGCCCAATTGGAGCGGCCCATACATTGTCAAGAAGATTTTTGTCCGGGGGTGCCTCCATCTTCACCGACTTAGATGGAGAAGAGATGGCTCGTCCAGTCAATCTCGACAGTCTCAGGAAATTTTACCCCTAGTCCGAAATCTCGGCGCGCTACGACTCTTCTCATCTCCTTTCTATTCTAAAAAAAATCTCTTCATTTCCCTCTACCCAGAACTACATGGGGTTGATCCTCTGCAAAAATCATTCTCATAAAAATTTAAAAAAAAATCAAAAACTCCTAGAGGTACGTAGGCAGCTCATACGTCTTACATGAGCACAACCCTTTCTTTTTCACAAAAAACTATTCTTTTCTTATCTCCGAGAATGATAGTTCACTTTAATATATACTTGAACAAAAGGATTATGCATGCCTAAGCGATCGGTATAGATAATTCAAAATACAGAATTCATCAAAAGGCACTGCTAGATGATCAAAACCTTGTTTATTTCATTAATAAGAAATTACGGTGCAATTACATAAGAAAAGGAACGAATGACTCCCTTCCTACCTACCTTCCTAAAAAGCCAAATAAATAACCAAACTTATTTCCCATTACAAAACAAACTCTCCAAGAGCCCTACCCATAGCTACCAGAGGAGTCCATCATCGTCATCTACATCATAGGGTCCCTAAGCTTCCCCTACCTGAATGGAGTGCCGCAGACTCTTCATGGACCGATAGGCTCGAACCAGCCTCAGAAAAATGACCACACCTCCCTCCATGGTATCAGATAAGGCAAGCCATCTTTGTCTAGTCTCCACTTCCAACATCTTGATAACTACTCTCCTCCACAACCACTTCATATAATCCCCAGGAATGTGTCAAACTCTTCTAGCAAACTGAGAGTGACGGGTCGATGGACGTCGACTCTCCCATAAAGAGCTAAGTCGCATGCTCAGACGCTTTATAAAATCTTCTACCGGAAAGAATTCAAGTGTCCGAGGTGTCACGATATCCTCCTGGACAAATTGGCGCAGAATCCGCCAAGGGAAATAAAAAGAGGTCTATCTGAGACCAACCATTCAGACATACGGGTATTATCCCAGTTCCAAAATAGGCAGCAGCTGTCCCCACCAAGGTATTGACCAGTACAAATTTAGAGCCCCATGCTCCACGAACCATTTCTCCCAGCTCTCAATATCCAAGCCAACACTAATGAAATGGGGCGAAAAGAAATTAGGTACAGTCGACAAAGGGTATTCCGGAGGAGTCACCAGGCAGAATCTTTCAGACAACCACATGAACAACATCACAGGGCTACCCCTCAAAAATTCAGAACGACCTTCTTGCCAGGCATCTAATCCATTCAAAGTCTCCATCAGTATCACCGTTGCAGGATTGCAATGGTAGGACATCCATGAGGCAATAGATGCAATTTGTGGGTCCACCCGCAGCTCCCCAGTCACCAACAACAATTTTGAAACCAAGACTAAAACGACAACTCCGGCATATCCAGCATCACCAACCTCCTGCAAATGCACGGACCGCAACACCGCCAGAAGAGAAATCATACATGTAGCCACCAGTGATCTGGCCACCGAGGACGAAACACAAAGAAGCTCGACTAATAACTCCCGGGGAGAATGGGAAAACTAAGGCAGAGCCACGACAACGCCGAGATTTATCCCCAACATGGCAGAAAATTCCTCATAAGTCGGATAGACTTCTTCCAAACCAAAGAGGAATACATGATCTTCAGGGTACCAGAATTGTACCGCCGCCATCATCATGTTCCACTCTATAGGCCGATTACGCCATAAAGAAACTCGACGCATGTTGTAAGCATCGTAGTCGACTTTATAGGAGAACATCACCTCCAAAGTCTCAAGGTAGTTGGCAAACTCAACACTACCAGGGAGAGCCATCTCACAGAATAAGAAAGTCAGGATGTGAGGGTGTGAGGAAAACACTCCACTCTTACCCTCTTTTATACTTGAAAACCCCCACAAAGGACATAACCCCTGCAGAAATCAGAGGAAATCCTGCCCCTAAGGTACGAAAGGCTGAAGAGGGTACCAATCAAAGCTTTGAATTGGTAGGACTAGACTGACCTGCCGATAGTCAAAACAAGGTGCTTGCTGATCAGCAACCCCCTACTTTTGGAAATTTTCCTTTTTCCTCTTTTCTCAAAATTCAGAAAACTTAAAATAAATTGATATTCTCAACAGAATTTCAAAAATCCCCTTTTCATTTTTATATAAATTCTCATTTTGAATAAAAATTTCCTTCAAAATCTCAAAAATATTTCTTTTTACGGGCTCAGCAGCAAAGTAAAAAGAGCATGTGCATGCATTCATTCATCATTAACAGAAGATAATCAAAAAAAAAAACTTCATCGCATTGCATAGATATGTTTCTGTGTTACATCATTTTGCAGGAAAATAAAGAAAAGAAAAAAACAAACGGGACTCAGTCTGAACCCACATTCTCTCTCTCTCTCTCTCACTTGCCCTTTCCCCTCTCTCTCTTAAGAGCTTCCACCCCTGCGACACGCTCTCTTTCCCCGACGGTGAAATGATGCACCATCGCTACCTGAACCAAACTCCTCCCCGGATGAGGCAGATGGCACCAAGCAAGAAAGACTAGGTACTGCATCCCGAATATGGGCAGTCGCCGAAGATATCCAGTCCCTAATATCCCTCAGCCAAGTGGTGGACACCCAGACATGCTATAAGAAAAGGCGGAATCAGTGTCAAGCAGAAAAGATCAAAAGAAACCAAAAGGAAGGAAAAGAAAAGAGAAAAAATATATAGCAAAGGACGAAGAACCTCCTCTATTAAACCCAACTCCTCTAGGTCCATCGCATAAGGACGATGCAGCATAGGCACTATCCCTCCATCAGCGCGCCAGATGTTTAATAAAGGAGTATGCAGCCGCATAAAGGAAACCTCCAAAGTCGTCACTGACACAGATGTCCAAGGACCTCCACCGCTATGGGAGGACCCCACTGGCCGACTCGAACCCACAGGAGGGAAGGGAAGTGCATCATATATGCTGGGCACCATCAGTCAGCTCATCACGAAGTTCATATAATCATACGACATAGTTGTATCAGTGTACAGCAGGTGGGACTTGCCAATCATCGCCTGAATCCTCACATCCTCCAGCAACAGCCTCTCCTACTTCATAGACATAGGGGGCCTCGCAGGTGGCACCACCACCTCTCCCTCAGCAATCTGTCAGACCACCCTCTCCCCAAGATACCAAGAGTGTCCAAACTCATGCGCCAGCAAATGCCTCATCTGCGCATTTACTCCAGTCAACCCTATGTCTTGAATGGTCGTCCCCCAAGGGTAAAAGGTCACCTGAAAAATCCCCAGAAGATATGAGTCAAATACAAAATCAGAGCACACAAAGGTCTTAGACTGAAGAAGAAATAAGTCTTACCCTATCACTGGTCAGGCCATTCAAGACCTGACGCACTGCCTCTAGAGAGAAACCTCCTCGACTGCCGATTATCCTTGCGCCATCGATGTAACCAGTAAAAATCCCCAACGACCTCGTCCTTCAAAGCAATCAGTTGGGTATTACACCCGATTACCTCATAGAACCACATCTGCCAAAGACAAGAATTCACAATCAAAAGGGATGCATAAGGAAAATGCGAATGCATGAAAGGAAAATGAACAAAATTAAAGAATACGTCAAGAAGATACATGGATCCAGTGAAAGACTGCCGGCAGCACCGACAAAATGCATCCAAGGAAAAATAAAGGGTCGCCAAAGTCAGCCTCCCCCAATCATAGAGAGGGATGTTAGAAAACATCCTCATATATGGTAAAAACCATAAGTGGACAACGTCGCCGCTCGACGCCACCAGAAATTCCTTTAACACCAGCAAAATAAATAACCGAGCCATTTGCCTCACCTGCATCCCGTCTTCCACATCGATCACTCTACCCAATAAAACATCCTTCAGCAGCGACAGATGGATGGATTCCCCAAACACTATCCTCCCGACATCACCAAGCACCGCGCGCATCGCCACTAGCCTCACCCGCAAAGAGCGATCCACCTTTATCTGCTCCCCATCACAATCCATCCCCAGCATATGTTGCACATCTATGGGAGTTACAGCCATTTCCCCAAAGCCAAAATAAAAGATGTGGGTAGTGTCCCACCACCTCTCCCCAAGAGTGCATAAGACTGCCGTCGAACGAGGTGTCTCATCTAACACAGACGCCAACCTCCCAAAGCCTGCTGAGGATACCACCCAACAGACCACAAGTGGAAGATGCTACCAGACATCCTTAAGCCCCGTCGTCCCGCGAGCACGCATATTCGACAGAGAAACATCAAACAGTCAAAAGGTAAAAACCTTGTCAGAATCCAAGAAAAAAGGAAAATCACAAAAAAAAAGAGAATGCTAAAAGTCATTTTACTTACATAACCGCCCGGGTTCACCACCCTCGAAGAGCAATGACGCGGTGGATCCCGCAATAAGGTCCACTCATCCGCAACCGACTCGAATCCGTCAAAAGAGTTCTCTCTCCCCCAAGTAAGAGTCGCCCTGGCCCTCCACTCCACGTTTGCTTAGTCATCAAAAGCCAACCATTCCCGGTGTACAGCAGTGCTCACAAGGCCCTTTATATAGGAAGCCAAGGGTCATGACGATCGTCATTGACCCCCCACCTACCGATCGGCACTGACCCTTTGACTTCTCGAGGTAGCCCAAAAGTTCATGGCACTGCCGAATTGCACCCTCCACACCATGCCGACCAGCACCCCCTTAAATTTTCGTACAAAAAATACCAAAAAAACCTTGGAAAAATCCTCAGAAATTTCCTAAAAATCCCAGAAACGATTTAGAGCATTTTCACCAAGAAAATTTCGCACTTCCTCAAGTGAAAACCCTTATTTACCCAGCGGAACTCTCAAAATAAAAGTGAACCTCTCCTCGGCAACGTCCCCAGAGGACCTCCAAAATATCCAAAACTTCAGGATCATATCCTATTTCCCAAAGGTCTCAAATCTCCCCGAGAAATACGTCTAAACCCTGGACCACCTAATCACTTCCCCAGCATCAGATTAGATTTTCCCCAGGTACAATCTCCAAAAGACACAAGGATTTCCCCAGCAATCGGCTCCCCATCTCAAATCAAAATCACGAGGTAATTTTCTCGGCAGAGTTCCCCAAGAACTTCTCATCCTTAAGCCCGCAGAATTGGCCATCTCAACTTAATCCCTCAGAATTGGCTTCGACCTGCAGAATTGGTCATCTCACCTTAAGCCCACAGAATTGGCTTCGACCCGCATAATTGGTCATCTCGCCTTAAGCCCGCAGAATTGGCTTCAACCCGCGAAATTGGTCATCTCAACTTAAGCCCACAGAATTGGCTTCGACCCACAGAATTGGTCACTTTACCTTAAGCTCGCAGAATTGGTCATCGCACCTCAAGCCCATAGAGTTGGCTTCGACCTGCAGAATTAGTCATCTCAACTTAAGCCCGCAGAATTGGTCATCTCATCCTTAAGCCCGCAAAATTGGCTTCGACCCACAGAATTGGTCATCTCACCTTAAGCCCGCAGAATTGGCTTTGACCCGCAAAATTGGTCATCCCCAACTTAAGCTCGCAGAATTGGCTTCGACCCGTAGAATTGGTTATCACAACCTAAGCCCTCAGAATTCGCTTTGACCTGCAGAATTGATCACCCCCATCATTACTTTGGTCATCAATTCCTTTAAGACCATCACTAGAATGTTCCTTCAAGCCCGCAGAATTGGCTTCGACCCACAGAATCAGTTACCCTCATCTTCAAGCCCTCAGAATTGGCTTCGACCTGCAGAATCGGCCACTCTCATCTTTAAGCCCTCAGAATTGGCTTCGACCCGCAGAATCGGTCACATTCATCTTCAAGCCTGCAGAATTGGCTCTGACCTGCAGAATCAGTCACCCTTATCTTGAAGCCCTCAGAATTGGCTTCGACCCACAGAATCGGTCCTCTATATCCTTAGGTCCTCGGAATCGACCTCGACCCATCCTCTTTCAAAGGCATCATGTGGTGTCTATTCGACGGCTATCATTTGTTCCAAACTCACCCATCGAGGGGCTCTGTAGACACCCCATTCTAATACCCCCTAACCTCTCCTAAGGTCCCTAGTACCTCCCTTCATCATTGCAAAACCAAGTTATACCCCTGGTACTGACCTAAAGGCCATCGAGCACTCCCAGGATCCGTTTGACCAAAAGCCAAACTATTTATCTCAAATGAGACTGAATGAATATCCAAAAGGCATTGAAACCCCTTTCCAACGGTCCGCCTCGTGTGCGATTCTGACTTACCATGCGGACGAACGATCCATTTTTCCCCGAGACTCAATCAGGAGGTCACCGGACGCTCCCAGGCTTCGTTTGACAAAAGTCAACTCTTTAGCTCCACTGAGACTGAAGGAATCTTCAAAGGGCACTGAAACCCCTTTCCAACGGTCCGTCCTGTGTGTGATTCTGACTTACAGTGCGGACAAACAATTCGTTTTACTTCGAAAGATCACCAAATGCTTCCAAGGCCCGGTTGACCAAAGTCAACTGCCCGAACTGGGTCAAACTCTTTGGAATGTCGAAGTAAATATCCTCACCTTTCCAACGGTCCACCCCTTGCGCGATTCTGACTTACCATGCGGACGAACGATCCATTTGCGTCCGATAATTCCCCGTCCAAAGGACCGACGAGCACTTTCGAGCCACATTTGACCCAAAGTCAACTCCCGCAATCGATAGCAATATCAAGGACTTTCTAAGATCTCTGAAATAACTTTCCAACGCTTTGCCCCGTGCATGATTCAGATCAATGATTCGCGCTCTACGACCGATTTTCTGAAAGAACCTGAAAGATACTACCAAACGGCAGGTTCCAAGCCTTGCCTATCGGCAGTGTGCCTAAACACACCTGCCGATTGGCAGGATCAGGGCTATGCTGATCGTCAATTCCCTAGGCCTATAAAAATGAGGGCCTAATATCATTCAATGAAAAAGGGAAAATCAGAGATCCATCACTCTCAGCAAGCTCAGAAAATCCCTCTCGAAGTTAGCGTGATTTCCACATCCAAATCCCTTTCCAACCTTCACCATTCATCACCTTTTTCATCAAAATTTATGAATTAAGTACTCTCCATCATCATCCAAGTGCAAGGGTTGCTCTCTAACATCCTAGATCAAGCTCAAGATCTTCAAGGAATGTCCAATTTTCTCAAATCTCTCTTTAAATTCCCATAAATTCTCATTAGTTTGTTTTGTTACTTAGTACTTTTATTCTCTTATCTCACATATCTTAATATACTTTTTATCTAGTATTATTGCACATCTCTTATTTTCATATAAATAAAACCCAAAAAAAAAAGAAAAAGAGAATTTGCTCATAAATTCCAAACGGGAATTCTCACACTTTTTTCACAACTAAAATATTTTTTTACACACACACCCATATAATAGAAGTTCCCGATTGGATTTATGGGATTAATCCCACCCCTCGTTTTGCATACGAACAACGTCGACTTTGATGCCTCTATAGGCTACGTAGGTGTCTCGGGGTAAAACCCGAGACTTGAGTCCTTTTTCTACTTTTTTCCTATTTTTCTATATTCTTTAAACTTAACTCTCTTAAATTTTATATATATATATATTTGTTCTTAATGGCGTATTATTCCACATGCGTTATCATTCCCTTATAATGATCGACGCTAGGATAATCGCATAATTCCTATTTTCTAATATTACTTTTAGGAACATTCCTATGGATGACTCGCTTTATCTCTTCCATGATACAAGTCGATGATTCATATCTCCACTACGTATACACATGCACATATATCATGGGGAAATAAAGGAAAATAGTAACAACCCATGAGAGACCGTAAGGGCGGAATGGGTGCCTAACACCTTCCCATTTGGTAACTTAGCCTCCGGACCCCTTTCGAATCATTTTGGTTTCGTATGTATCAATATGTCTTTGGATGTTGTCCTTCGGGATGGCTCCCTTTTCTTTTGTCTGTTTTGTGTAAAATAGACTGGTGACTCTATCTCTCTACATTTTTTACCTCATTCACCGACGCCGACTGAAGCGCTCTCGAGAGGAACGTGCGGGACGTAGAGGGATCCTCTCCGGCCGCGAGGGGATATATCCGGTGATGGCCACAATTTTAATGTGTGGACCATTAGATTTTATTTAAAAAATCTTTTACCGACATTAACATTGAAATAATTAATTATTCACACTGCACGAACAAAATAAAAAATGATTCGATGATAAATATATTATTATAAACCTACCTTACATATGTTATATTATGTAGATTTTTTTACATTTTTAAAATATTTTTACAACATGCGCACGAACTACATGCTACACGTGTATTGTCAATTACCAATTATCCATGCGCCTTTTAACACAAGATCCGATCGTCAAACATAAATTCAAAAAGTTAAAATGATTAAGTTCACTAAACAATATTTGATCCTCTCTTATTTTTAAAATGTTGAATCCAAAAACTAAATTAAATTAGTAAATAATAGTTAAAAAATTAATATTTATTTTAAAATTATTCACAGTTCATGAATGAGTTTTCTACATTCAATTTTAGGACTTATAAAATGTTATTTAATTGGTCCAGTTTAAATATAAGCCTTTTTCTACATAATATCGTTCAAGAGAACCATGTCTTTTTTGTGTTAAAAATTTATTATCCCTTGAAATAGTTTAACTTTTTCTAGTATAATGGACTGTACCTCTCGTGGGTCTTATCCCACTATAAAAGTTGTCCCTCATTTATATAAGAAATTGGAGTTCTGGAAACCTTGTTCAGTGAAAGGATCTAGATATAGCGCAAGTGTGGTCTAAAATAGAGTTTTGGAGATAGAGAGAGGGTTGGCAACCATATATCATGTGAAATCAATGTCAGATTTCAAGTTAACGCAAAATTGTCCTTCTCAATTCTTCTCGAGACATGCATAATTAATTTCAGTCATTTCTCAAATTTGAAGAAAGAGATCAACTCTGTACATTTTAATTTACCATATACACATCCAAAAACAACGTTGACATTTTTTCCACAGCCCATTTTTTGCCAAAAAATGTCAAAACAGTAAATATATTAAAATAAATATTGTTTCCATTCAACATGTTGAAGAGAAAATTCTACATCCAAACTCTCAAACTACTTTTGTATGAGAAGAAATTTAAAAGGAACTGATAAAATAATACTTTGAATTCCAAATGTTACTTACTTATTATAAGAAGACTATAATTTAAATAAAAATAAATAAATAAATCAAAATAGCCATATGTGAGCATATCTGACTCATGTCCATTCATTGCAATAATATAAACAAAAATAACAACATAGACCAAAGCTAATATCTAGTACTTTATAGCCATATCCATCCTAAACTCATCAAGAGGTCGTGCATGCAAGTCCCCTCCCCCAGCCCCTGGGTCTTGAACTTGGAAAAAAAAAAACAATTATCAAGAGAAATGTGTAGTCAAACTTGAAAACACCAAAAATTACACCAAAAACCCTTAAATATTTCACAAAAATTACACTAAATGGGTTCCTAGACAAAATGGGTTCTTCATCTTTATTCTGATAGGACCATTTTCCTTGAGCCATATGGTTAAAACATCAACATAATCTTGTTAAATTGAATAAAACATAGGAACTTTATTATTAGTTTCAACTTGGAGTTACAATTCTAACAATAAGAAATATATTTAACTTATCCCTTTCTCGGTAGCATAACATGTGATAGAAAATAATGAGTCAAGAATTGACTGAATATAGTCAAAACATAAAATGTAATAATTAATAATCACACAAAAAAATTTTGTGACACACGAAACTCGAAAATAAAATACATCAATTTCCTTTGCAAATTAAAATTGGATCCGTAATTTACCTCAAATAAATAAGATTCCAAAAAAACAATTAAACTGGGAGAATCTCTTACCTATGGAATGAAGGAAAAGCAAAAAAAAATTAGGCACACACAAATGGCCATACAAAAGTATTTTGACTTTGAGTATAATCGTTGTCGAAAAAAAATTATCCATATTAAACTATAGATTTCAAACCTTAATTTCTATACCCAAATGTTTTTGAAACGAAAAAGTACCTGAGTTATGAGATATGTAAAACTGAAAATTAATGACATAAAATCAAATATCCATTAGATAGAGAAAGGGATTTAACCATGGTTAACATGCCAAATAACAGTGAAGCATTATAACTTCTTATATCGATGTATCACCTTCCATTCAGTGCTAGAGTATGGATCTTCTTGTAACTTCATATAGGAAAGCACAAATATATAAGGGCGACCTAAAAATAAAGAAAAAGAAAAGGCAAATCAAGTAGAGTTAGATCTGCAAAACCAAATACAAAACCCATATTAGTGTGGCACGTGCCTATGACCCACACTTGTCTCAAAGGCCCTTAAGGGGTCGTTTGTTTTTACCTCTTAAGTCTGAATCTGAACCATTCAGACTTAAGAGGTATCAAAAAGTGTTTGTTTTTTTAAATGATTAAGAGGTTAACGGTCATATTTGCCTCTTAATGATTAAGAGGTAGAGTTAGGTCTGAAGTCTGAATCTGAAATCTGAATCAGTCTAAATACATTCATTCAGAAGTATATTCAGACGTAAAAACAAACACATTTTTCAGATTCAGATTTCAGACTTCAGATTCAGTCTTCAGATTTCAGATTCAGACTTCAAATTCAGATAAAAAAACAAACGCAACCTAAGTCTCCATTGTCTAAACTTAAGATTTAGCAAAACTGTACACACAATTGATTCACATAGGTGAGTGAGGACATCTCTTGATTAACATCGGATACATAAAAAAATGTACCTCTATAATGGGATAGAGGTAGTATCACAAAAGGCTAGAACACCTCACAATCCATCTTGTACCAACTTTGAAAAACATTAAGATTAGAAAACATACCATTTGGAACAAAACGTGAATATACTAAAAATGACATACTGTCCTCTTCATCGGCGCGGTCATACTATCCCGTCCTTTCGTCGGCTTATCGTTGTCGTGGCCGGAACCAGAAGGTATCGTTGTCGGGGCCGGAGCCAGAAGGTAAGATTAAACTCACTACCTCCGGTGACCGGCCACTTGTTAGTAAAGGGTTTATAGTGGGTCGAGTTTGTTCTAGATGAGGCATCGGGTAGGATTGGGAAGTCGAAGTTTCGCCGAAATGAGATGGATTGGGTTTTGATTGGAGGGAGGGGTTTGGTTTTTGAATCTATGGGATTGTGAGAGGCAACGGTAGTTCTCTCCTTGATGATGGTGAGTAAAAAGAGGAAGGGTAAATGAAGAAGAAAAAGTGAGAGACAGTTAATGTGGACGACTCTTTTTTTTTTATCCAAGTGCTCTAACTCGAATGTAACAGAACATGAGAGTTTTGGCCGAAGATAAAGGAGAGTAAGCAAGCTTGAGAGAGAAAAAAAAGATATCGAAAAAACCTTCTCCTTTATTATATATAAAAATGGGACATATACCAAATAGTCCCTCGGACATTTTTTAATATCCATTTAGTTCAAATTTTTTTATTTTGCCTCAAAAAGTCCTTTGCCACATATTTTGGAGAAGGAGTGCCGCTGGCGCGGACCTCTAAAAATAAGAGGATATTGAGTGCTTGAGGGAGTAAATGGGTTAAACTAAAAATATGTGTCCTTTTTAAAAAATATATATTTATAGTAGGGACTATTTAATAATTGACCCAATGAAAATTAATGTTTAAACGGTTAAATTTAATAAGATGGCCATTTGGCCTTAGTGCAGTTTTACCTATTAGGGTCCGTTTGATAGAAAACTGGGAAAATGCAAATAATTCCAGGACATTTGATTCCAGGGCAAATGAATATTTTTCAACTTGTGTCTGTTTGATACAAGTTGGAAAATCATCAATTTTTCACATTTTCTATCAAACGTAAAAGCTGAAAAATAGATATAAAAGTGAAAAATTTGTTTACGGAATATATATATATATAATAAATATATATTATTAAATATAAAAAATATATGAATATATATTATATTATTTGCGGAATATATATTCCATATATACAAAATATATGAATATATATTATATATTTTGCGGAATATATATATTCCGAAAATTTATATAATTTGCGGAATATATACATTCCGTAAATTATTATTAATTTTCAAAATATTCATATATTTTGTATATTTTTCCAAAAATTAATAATAATTTACGAAATATATATATTACGCAAATAATATAATAATTTAATAATATATTTAATATATGAATATATTTCGTAAATAAAATATTATATTTTCATAGATTTTGTACATTTAATAATATAAAAATCTATTATATTATCTATTATATTATTAAATATAATAGATTTTTATATTATTAAATATAAAAAATCTATGAAAATATAATATATTATTTACGGAATATATGAATGTATATTATATTATATACTGAATATACTAAATACATATTATTTACAGAATATATACATAATATTATATTCTGTATATATGTAAATTATATATATACTAAATATATATTATTTACAGAATATATACATATATATTATGTATTGATGAATATATACATATATATAATATACGTATACAATATAATATGTCTGTATATATACATATGTATAATATATATGTATATTATAATGTATATATACATTATAATATATAATGTATATATTATAATATACATATATTCCTTATAATATATACATTATAATATACATATATAATATACAGAATAATGTATATTATATATGTGTATATATACATTATTCTGTATATATATTCATATTGTATATGTATATTATATATGTGTATATTATATTATATATTATATTATATAATATATGTGTATATTATATTATATATTATATTATATATATGTATATATACAGACATATTATATTGTATATGTATATTATATATATGTATATATACAGAATATAATATACATATACATAATATATATGTATATATTTTGTAAATAATATAGATTAAATATAAGGAATACATGAAATATACAAAATTTACGAAATATAAATATATATTAAAATATATGAATTATATAAATTATATAAATGTAGGAAATATATAAATATATGAAATGAATATAAATATACGCAATATACATATATGTGCTAAAATATATAAAATATACGAATATATATTAAAATATACGAAATATATATATTTATATATTTATTAACAATATATATTTATATATTTATGAAATATATAGAGTTATAAAAAAAAATTGGTTTCAAGTGATTTGCCACCCAAAGGTGGCAAACAAAAACCTGACCCCCCCCCCCCCCCCCCCAAAAGAATTGAATTCCACCCTAGGGTGGCAAATTGTGCTTAAGGGGTGTTGTACATAGAAAACAAATTACAGGGCAAATTAAGGCTATCAAACAGCCTAAAAGCTGGAAAATACCAGAATTTTCCAACTTTTGGAAATTTGCCTTGGAATTTTTGTGCTACCAAACGGACCCTTAGAGTATTCAGAGTGGCGGATGCTTTAGAATTGTAAGTTTAGAGAACCAAAAGGTGATATTCACTTTCGTGAGTGTTTAACTTCACAATGGTGGATGATGTAAAATTTGTGTTGATACCAAATTTAATCTGCTGATGTGGACCGATCATATGAAGACACGTGACTATCTACATGGCAACTACAAACACTTCCGAGGAACTCCCACGCTCCGAGGAACAAAACTGCTTACCCGAGGAACTCATAGTTCCCCGAGGAACACTGTTTACCCGAGGAACTCATACGCTCCGAGGAACAAACCTCTCCGAGGAAGTCTTGAATACTAAGAAGCTTAGGCGGTCCGAGCAACTCAGGCGGTCCGAGCTGCATCTCGAACAAAGCATTAAGAGCTGTATAACCAACAGTTCAACTAATTCATTAAATGCTTATCATTTGGACGCGCACGCAAAGAGGGCATTAAATGTATTACCCTTTCATATGCATATCATTTAATGTATTACCCTTTCACATTACAGCCTCAAGGCTATAAATACATTGTACAATCCTCATTGAAAAAAGGACCCCAGACCGGAATTTCTTGAGATAACTTGTAATCGAGAATTCCTATACAAGCAGTAATACCAAAACAGTGGATGTAGGTCATTCTTATAAGGCTGAACCACTTTAAAATTCTTTGTCTCATTTATTTATCTGTGATTGAATTATTAGAGTGATCTAATTTTTTACATCAACAGATTGGCGCCATCTGTGGGAATCGACTGGTAAAATCATTTTCTCATAAAAAACAATCCATTACCAATGGCTGATATACCTGAATCCAGCAATCGAAACACTGGAACCCATCCAAATCCATCTGCTCCACCAATTATTCCAGATCTGACTGGAATGATGGAGAATCTGGCTCAGGGCCAGACCGTCATGCAAGAAACGATGCGACAACTCATCCAAACCCTCCATTGCGGTGCGCCAGCCCATTCCGGATCACGAAGCATCCAAAGAAATATCCGTGCGCCTTCTGTGCGTACTAGGCGTACTAATTCATATCGCAATGAGGAATCTGAAGATTTTTCTTATCAACCTGGACGAACTTCGTCAGTGCGAGCCAAAGATACTGAACAACGTGTCACCCTCTCCCCAGAATGGACCAGTGCATTGGAAAGATTAAGTAGGGCCTCTCCTTTTGATCGATTAGGCCCTAGGAGGAACAAAAGTCCTCTTAATGCAGCGTCGAGAAGATTTCGACGACCATCAGATTTAAGGGAAGGATCTGCCCAGTCGCGACCAGCTGCTCGTCGAGATGGATCCGATGACCGACCGGCTGCTCGTCGAGATAAATCCCAGGAAGCCACTTTAACGCGATCAGTTGCTTGAACCAATAGGCCCGAGGAAGGGAATGATGCATGGAAAGGATCTATTCAAAGGCTGGAGGATAGATTGGGGTAAATGGCTAAGGCTAAGAACCCTCTACAACGAACCTTTGTTCGGGGAACACCTTTTGTCCAGGACATTGTTGATTTTCCAACACCATCGAAGTTCAAAGCACCTGTTGTGACTCCCAAGTATGATGGGAAGACTAACCCTGTCCTTCATATAGAACAATATCAAGCTGCTGCCAGCATGTATGCTGTCCCAGACGAGATGAGATGCAGGGTATTCTCCGGAACTCTTACCGGATCTGCTCAGATATGGTATAATAATCTTCCTCGGGGTAAGATTTTAACTTTTCTTCAACTGGCCGAGTTATTCATTGGGAATTTATGCTTCGGAGCAAAGCCAGTTAAACGAGTAGCACATTTGTTAAGTGTTAGACAAAAAGCTGGTGAGAGTATTAGAGACTATATAACTCGTTTTAATAACGAGAAACTCGAAGTCATTGATTATGAGGAGAAGACAGCGATTACTACTTTAATGAGTGGACTTCTGCTGAACAAGTTGTACTACACTTTGGCCAAAGATCCACCTCGAACCATGTCGGACCTGATTGGAAAAGCGTCCAAGATTATGAATGCCGAGGAGGCTATGTCTGCAAAGACGAATATGGACGCCAAAGAAACCAAGGTGGAAGGTGATAAAGCTAAGAAGAAAGAGCATAAGAACAATGGTGGTGACAAACATTCCAAAAGTAGGTCGTCATGGGAGGTCTTGAAGAAATTTGATAATTACACGCCTTTGAAGGAAAATATCAACCACGTCTTGGAAGAAATTAAGAACAACGAGGAGTTAAACTGGCCAAAGAAAATGAAGTCAGACCCTGACACGAGGAATAGGGAGAAATATTGCGAGTTCCTTAAGGATCATGGCCATATGAAAAAAAATTGCATAGCTCTTCAGAACGAGATTGAAACACTCATCCGACGAGGAAAGCTAGCAAAGTATGTTGATTGGGGAGGCGAAAGAAGAAACAACGACCGAACTAGAGAGAGGTCTAGATCTCCTCGTCGAGCAGAGGAGAAAAATAGGAGAAACCATGAAGATGATCCAGATGATGACCCCGATCTTCCTAAGAAACCAAGGCATCCAGAACGAGAGGTATTTTCAATACGCTTTGGGTCATTTGATTGTAATGTTATTACAGGAGGAGATGAAGGAGGAGGAGACCTTACTGCAGAAAGAAAATCTTACCTCGGAGAGGCTCAAGCTTGCTCGTACATTCAGCGAATAAATTTAGCTGAGGAAGATCGCCCGAGAAAGGTGAACAAGGAGAAGTTGGTCATTGGGTTCTCAAAGAACGACCTTGCAGGTGTTCTATATCCTCATGATGACCCGTTGGTGATCAAAATGAGGATGAAGGAGGTTATGATTTCAAGAGTACTGGTCGACAATGGTAGCTCGGCAGACATCATGTTCTACTCGTGTTTCAATAGTTTAAACTTAAAGCTATCTCAACTGGAGCCTTACCACAGACCCCTCATCAGTTTTGCTAGCGAGAAAGTATTTCCACTTGGGACGATCAAGTTGGATATATTCATTGGTACGTGGCCTGCTTGTCGGACGGAAAGAATACATTTCTTCGTGATGGATAAGAATGTCCAATCATCATACAATATCATCATGGGAAGAGTAGGATTGAAGAAATTCAAGGTTGTGCCATCTACAGTGCATCAGTGCCTAAAATTTCCAACAAACTTTGGAGTAGGAGTTGTGAAAGGTGATCAGAAGGTAGCTCAGGAATGCTATTATTCATCCACCGAGCAAGAAGAACTGGAAGAATCAAAGAAAAAGACTACGACCTATCAAGTGGAGGAAGGTGCAGAAATTGAAACATTGGATCCTCGAGATGAGTGGCAACTCGTGAAGGGTCAAGTGGTGGAAGCTACTGAAAACATCATTCTGGACGACGAGCACCCTGAGCGAACTACTCAAATAGGTTCATCGTTGGAAGCCTCATTAAAACAAGAATTGATGACTTTCCTTAGAAGCAGAAGAAAAACTTTTGCGTGGAGTCATGAAGATATGCCTGGGATAGACCCAAACTTCTTATGTCACGAGCTCAATGTGAATAAGGAAATCAATCCTGTGAAGCAGAGCAGA
The DNA here is from genome assembly GCA_949130495.1 of Sambucus nigra. NCBI lineage: Eukaryota > Viridiplantae > Streptophyta > Magnoliopsida > Dipsacales > Adoxaceae > Sambucus > Sambucus nigra. Next base: position 375,525,447 of record OX422219.1, on the reverse strand, counting down.
AGAGTATTCAGTCCCGAGAAGAATCAAGCTATACAGGAAGAAGTCGAGAAGCTCCAGAAAGCTTGTTTCATTGAATATGTTAAATATCCGGATTGGTTAGCCAATGTGGTGATGGTAAAGAAAAAGAATATTAAGTGGAGGATGTGTGTAGACTTCACCGACCTCAACAAAGCATGCCCAAAGTATCACTTTCCATTACCTCGAATTGATCAACTGGTGGATGCTCCCTCGGGACACGAGTTGCTGAGCTTCATGGATGCTTATTCTGGTTACAATCAGATCAAAATGAAACCTGAAGATAGGGAGAGTACTTCTTTTATTACCCCTAGGGGAACTTATTGTTATAATGTTATGCCTTTAGGTTTGAAAAATGCAGGTGCGACATATCAGAGGCTGATGAACAAGGTCTTTGATGAACAAATCAGTGACAATATGGAAGTCTATGTTGACGATATGCTGACGAAAAGCAAGAAAGTTGCCGATCATCTAGTTGACTTAAGTCAAACTTTTGATCAACTAGATAAATATCAAATGAAGTTGAAACCGACGAAGTGCATATTTGGAGTACGAGAAGGCATGTTCCTCGGGTACATTGTCAATCAACGAGGCATTGAAGCAAATCCTGAAAAGATCAAAGCTCTATTAGGGTTGCGATCTCCAACAACGAAGAAGGAAGTACAGAGTCTCACTGGACTAGTAGCAGCACTCAATAGATTTGTGTCACGAGCAGCTGATAGATGTCTCCCATTCTTCAAGACACTCAGAAAGACTTTTGAGTGGAATGATGAATGTGAGAAGGCTTTTCAAGACTTGAAGAAATACTTGGGAGCACCCCCACTGTTGTCCAGGCCGGTGATGGGAGAGAAATTGTATTTGTACCTTGCAGTATCCGAGAATGTAGTTAGCTCGGCGTTGATCAGAGTGAAGAATGAAGTACAAAAGCCAATTTACTACACAAGTAAGGCCTTCTGAGGAGCATAGATCAAATATCCAAGGCTGGAGAAATTGGCACTAGCGCTGATTGAGGCGAGTAGGAGAATGAGGCCATACTTCCAGGCTCATACTATAGTAGTATACACCGATGTGCCATTGAGACAAGCCCTTCATAAGATAGAAAAATGAGGGAGATTGATGTACTGGGCAATAGAGCTTGGAAAATATGATATAGTTTATGAACCCAGATCATCGCTAAAAGGGCAGGCTATAGAAGATTTTATAGCAGAGTTCAACTATCCTGATACCCCCGAGGAGCAAAAGTTGCTCGCTGATCAACCTGTGGATGTTACAGAATCAACAGACACAAGCTCAGACCAACTCCGATTGGTAAAAGGGCGAGTGGATGTTACAGGATCATCAATTTCGAGCTCAGAACAACTTCGGTTGGTTAAAGGGCAAGAAAAGATGATCGACGAGGAGCAAGAAATATCAGGAGAGGATGAAAGGAAGCAGCAAATATTTCACCGAGGAACTCTGACTGATCAGAAATTTGAAGACGAGTTACCTATATGGAGGTTATATGTAGATGGCTCATCTTGCAATACATGATGTGGCGCGGGGATAGTTTTAAACACTCCGGACGAGGTCGACATAGAATACGCCTTGCGTTTCCAATTAAAATCTTCCAACAATGAGGCTGAATATGAGGCCATGATTGCAGGGCTAAATTTGGCAAAAGTTATGGAGGCGCAACAAGTTATGATCTTCAGTGACTCTCAACTGATTGTAAACCAAATGATGGGAGTATATGCAGTTAAAGGAGAATTAATGATCAGATATCATGCAAAGGCAAAGGAGCTGGTGTCAGAATTTGCCGCTATTCAGCTGGTCAGAATACCAAGAATGGAGAATGCGAGAGCAGACGCCCTAACTCGACTAGCATCAGCAACTCGCACCGAGCTACGATGAACAATCCCAATTGAAGTGTTAGCTGGTCGGAGCATAGATGAAGATCTGACGATGAACTTTATCACCCTTGATTTAGGTCCATCTTGGATGGATCCCATCAGGGCGTATATCGAGGAGGGAGAATTTCCAATTGACAAGCTCGTAGCTAAGAAATTAAAATTTAAAGCTGCTCGGTATGTATTAACTAATGGTGTTTTGTATAGACGAGGAATTATGGCAGGTTTGCAGAGATGCGTACATCCCTCAGAGGTAAAAGAATTAATCGAAGAAATCCATGAAGGGTCTTGTGGAGCACATGTAGTAGGACAGACGCTTTTACAAAGGGTGATGACGCAGGGATACTACTGGCCGACGATGAGGGCTGATTGTATTGCCTATGCCAAGAAGTGTGATAAATGCCAGCGCTTTTCCTCCATCCAAAAAACCCCACAAGCATTGTTGACACCTATAACTTCCCCTTGGCCATTTTCCATGTGGGGAATTGATTTGGTTGGACCACTGCCAACGACCCGAGGAAAGTTCAAGTACCTCGTCGTCGCAGTGGATTATTTTACTTAGTGGGTAGAAACTGAGCCACTCATTGATATGACATACGAGAAGGTTTACCAATTTGTTTGGAAGAACATCATTTACCGATATGGTATCCCTCATTCCTTCATCACAGGCCATGGAACACAATTTGATAACGAGGAGTTTGCTGCCTATTGTCATCAGTCAAACATTTTGAAGGTTCATTCAGCACCAGGCCATCCTCAAAGTAATGGACAAACTGAAGTGACAAACAGAACGCTGTTGAACAGTTTGAAGAAACGATTGGACGATGCAAAAGAACACTGGATCAATGAGCTACAATCAGTACTTTGGGCTTACCGAACTACTCCCCGAGTAGCAACTGAAGAATCGCCATATATGCTGGCGTTTGGAAGCGAAGCTGTCATACCTGCCGAGTTGGGCCTCCCAACACACAGGGTACTGAATTTCAATTCCCATGTCAGCGACTTAATGAGAAGACTGGATTTAGACATGCTCGAGGAAGTTAGAGAAGAAGCAGCCATTAGAAATGCTGCTTATCAGCAGCGAACAACTTTGTTTTACAGCAAGAGGGTGAAGAAGTGCGACCTGAAAGAAGGAGACTATGTGCTGAAGAAAGTAATTCAAAATCATAACAAACTGGAGGCAAACTGTCATGGACCATACCGAGTTACAGAAGTTGTTCGACCAGGAACTTATCGAACAGCCACTTTAGAAGGCGAGGAGTTTAAGAATGCATGGAACGCAGAGCACCTGCGCAAGTATTATCAGTGATGTATATGTAACACAGTTCCATCAGTATGAATAAAATAAAAATATTCTGCAAGTCTCTCTGTTTATTGAAAAATTTTCGGGGAATACTAGTGCTACGCACTAGTTGGCACAGCTCGGCAGACTACTCGAGAAAATATTCCAAACTGTACCAACTTAGTTGGTCGACGAGGAGAAAATATTCCAAACTGTACCAACTTAGTTGGTCGACGAGGAGAAAATATTCCAAACTGTACCAACTTAGTTGGTCGACGAGGAAATATTCCAAACTGTACCAACTTAGTTGGTTGACGAGGAGAAAATATTCCAAACTGTACCAACTTAGTTGGTCGACGAGGAGAAAATATTCCAAACTGTACCAAGTATGGTTGGTCGGGGATAAAAATCCACTAACTACAGTTGGTCGACAAGGAGAATTTATAAGACAAAAATTTACCAAGTATGGTTAGTCGAGGATAAAATCTCGACGAGCACAATTTAACAACCTTGGTTGGTTGGAAAAATTTTAAACATTTTTATACTCATCGAGCAACATTACTGATACTTGTAACTTTTTTACTAAGTTGGTCGATGAACAACACTATTATTATCTTTTTAACAGATATTCATAAATATAAAGTGTTTGATATTTACAAGACAATAGCAATTAAGATTTGCAAGCAATAATGAAAGTCTTTCATTAAATTCGAAATAAATTACAAGTTACATTGATATGTATACTAACTGTTACATTAAAAATTCCTATTCTATTGGTTTTTTCCCCTCAGCTTTCGATACAGGTTCCTCGCCAGCAGGCGGATCATTTAAAGACTGGGGATAATTGATAAAGTTCAAATCCTTCAGCATCCTGACGTTCATCACAGAAGGTCGATCTAGAAGATGCTCGGGACGAGATACCTCAATTTGAGAATGTAAATTATAGTCACCGAGGTATTTTGAAATTAATCTTCGTGGAATGGCCCGAGCAGGGATCCATTCCATCTTCAGGTTGTACGGTGGCACAGGCAAGTCAAGCAACCCGGGATCATGGTAGTCCCATAGATAATGGCCTTGTTCGAGTTTCAACACACCTAAGGCATTCAGCCAGCCTTGTTTGTAGCCCTCATTGTTGGCATTCTGGATACGATCATCCAAGTGGAATAGTGCTTCGTTATATCCAGCCATCCAGAATTCCCTGGGCTGTTTGTGGAATTGGTATGTTAGCCTTTCTAGCTGGTCGTGGAGATTCTTGATGAAAAGCTCCTTATTCTCCAAGACTGACTTCTGCGCGGAGAGCTGCTTTTCCAGGTCCCTAATTTTCTTTGACATGTCAGACAAAGCTTGGTTCTTCTCCATTAGTTGGAAGGCCTGGTTCTCTAAGACAGATGTTGTCCTCTGTTCCTCGACAAGAACCCGAGCTGCTCTTGCTCGTCCCTGAGGAGCTTTTCCTCGTCCCCAAGGAGACGTGGAAGGTCCCGACCTCCTCAAGGTATCCAATTCTTCCCTCAACTTGGCATTCTCCACTTCTAGAAATGAAAATCCCTCGTCAGTCACTGGGATTAGGGTTGTTGAAGAAGAAGCTGCAGACTTCAATTGTGATTGCTCTTTTTGCAAGTTGTTGTTCTCTTGCTCCAGCAGCTTGGCGATCTGTCTGCACTCCTCGACCTCACCCTTCAAAGTTCTCTCCCTTACATCATACCCGGCAAAAAGCTTCTCGTAATCTTTGTCAGCAACGATCAGCTTGTACTTCTTCTCGTAACTCTCATGCAACAAGGAAGTGGATTCTTTATATTGAAGATGAAGGTCTTCAAGGGTACCTTGGAGATCCTCGATCATTTCGTAGTAAGCCACATTATTGGTTACCGCTCGATCAAGCAGACACTTCAGGTACTGATATGCTTCCACTGCCTGTTCTGAAGCATCCTGGCCAAGGATGTCGGCAACTTGTTCAGCACTAAAGTCTGTGTGACCATCCTTAAAGTACTCATTGCACTGTTGCAGCAACTTTGTATCATGGGCAGATAGCAGATCCATCCTGGCCAGAAACTAGCAGAGAAAGAAAAGAAAGCATCAATAAGAAGAATAAGCAGAGTATGAATAAGAAGATGAACAACAGTATGCAAGAAAATTCAAGTTTTATTAGATCATAAAATTCAGAATTACAAGTGCTGAATTACATTTGACAAAGAAAGAAAATATAAAAGTAAGCCCGAACAACACTACACCTTTTCCTTATCTCCCAAAACCTTCTCGGGAGGTTGGGAAGAGGAAGCAGGTTGCTCGGAGGGAACTGTGGGCTGTTCGGAGAGCACCAGCTGTTGCTCGGAGGAAGAAACGGCTCGCTCGGCAGTAGACTGGATGGATGGGGGGTGATCTCCCACCACCATTGAAGACTCCTCAGAGGTAGCTTCGTCCTCTTCTAATTCTTTTGGAGTAAGAGGGGGACCAGGGATATGTCGCTGGAAGAGCTCGGATGATTCGTCGACCTTCATTTCCTGAAGGGCAGCGACCCATCCATCCCTAAAGTACTTTAGACTGCCATAGTCCACTTGAGATACCATGGCAGCACACCCCTTGTTCCACCCCTTGTCCCAGCCAGAGCTGAAGGACTTTTTCACAGCAGCTTTCCTCTTCAGTTTCTCCGAGGAAAGCATCTCGGACACAAGGTTCTCAGCATTCTTCTGTTTGATCTCAACCTCCTCCTTCTGTCGACCTACTTCCTGAAGCTGGTCCAACCTCTCCTCAATAACTTTGAGATTATTCTCAAGCTCCCCCTTCAGCTCTGAGCTTCTCTTCAAGCTCTTTATTTACCTTCTCCAAGGCAGTCTTTTTCTTCTCCAACTCCTTGGAGGCATCAGCAACTCGAGATTTTTCCTGCTCGGAGGAGGCAAGCTTTTTCTCCCAGATAGCTTTATCATCAGCATATTTCTGGCGAGAATCTGCCAGGGACTTGGTAGCTTCTTCCAGAGCTCCCTCCACACTGGACGAGGAGCAAGAAGCCTTAATCGCTTCGTCCTTCTTCAGGATTATGTTGAAGCAGCTTGTCAACTGTAAACAGAAAAAGAAAGAAAGTTAGAAACAAAAATGACAAAGGAAAATATGAAAAGTTCAAAGTAAAGAGACTTACTGAAGCAAGATGACGAGCAGCCAAAGAAGTAACCATGTCCCGAGTAAGATTATCTTCATAACCCTGGACCTCGGGAATGGTCTGAGACTTCACCGAGCTCATGGCAGAGCTCGGTGGGACAAAAGTGGGAACTACAGTCCCAGCAGCTGGGGGCTGAGTAGTGGTGTCAGCCAAATTGACCGAGGAGCTTTTCTTCAGCCTCCTCCGGGGAACAGTTACAGATTCAACCAAGGATGAATCCTTGGTCGGTGATATCACAATCACCTTTCCAGGAGCAGCAGAGCTGCTCGGAGCCACTGCGGGCTTATCAGCAACCTTCTCGGTGACTTTAGCAGGAGCAGCTGGAGGAGCTGCATCAGTCTTCTTTGTCCCCTCCTTTGGGACATCAATCTTAATCCTTTTTACCTCCCCAGAACTGGAGGCGGTTTTCTCAAACAGAGCAGGAGTTCTTCTCTTCTTCATCCTTTCACTCAAAGAAATATGAGATTCAGGCGAAGAACTTGCAGAGGCTAGTACTGGCTCTGCTTCACTGATCACTGGAAGAGCAGTGAAGGAGGTTGTGTAGCTCTTGTACTGGAGCAGATACGAAGCCGACCTGATGTGCTCGTCGGCAACCCTTTGATGCAGACCCCAGATAAGTCCCAAATGCCTTATATTGACATTTGTTTCTTTTGGGCACTTTCTCTTGCTATCAAATGCAAATAAACAAACATTGTTATCAGTGACACATTTTATCAAACACAAAACAAACATGATTTCAAAATAAATAAAATAAAATAAAAATAACCTATCCCATTGCCATAAGGAGGGCATCTGGGACCCTGGTAAACCTCATCTTCGGTTAATGGAGGATGTTGCCAATTTTTTACGACAACCCCGTGTTCAAAATAATCCCTATTGGCATCAGGGAGGTTGACTAATAAGGCTCTATTTATAAACCTAGTTTTTAAATAATAAATATTATCATTAACTGCCCATCTATAACAGTACATGATTTCCGGAATTCCTATACGAGTTCCATGCACTTGATTTAATTTATGCACCCCATTAACTATTCTCCATGTGTTGGGGGCTATTCGTGCAGGAACAACATCAAAGTACTGACAGAATTTCAAACACAAAGGATTTGGTGGAAAATAAAATCCACACTCAGCAAAAAAGAGACTGGGGAACCAATGTCCCTCAGCCAAATTGAAATAATTAAAAGGCTCAGAAAGCTCTTCCAAGACAACCCAAGAGGTAATGGAAAAATCAGATTGAAATTTGTCAAGGGATTCAACAGAGTAAACCATGGTGATTAAAAGAAATGAAGAAAAAAGAAGAAGATCTTACAGGAAAAGAGTAGAGCTGATGACGACAGACGATGGAAGAGATGAATACACGAGAGAGTAGAAGACAATGAAAAACTCGAAGATGAAAATTTGAAAAGGTAGAAGACGAATGAAGTGTCTGTGAAGTTTAAATACCTTACCTTGGGAACTGGCGAAGTAATGATTACAAAAAGGATGATTACGTTACCGGCGGCTAAAAAGAGGAAAAGTGGCGCGGGAACCAAAGTGGGCAACAGCAGCCAAAAAGACGAAAAGTAACGCGGGAATCGAAGCACGCAGAAAAGTTCAAAAAAGCATGATTCTACGAATTTGGAAGGAGAAAATAAATACAAGGGAAACGCTCCTAAAAATTAGGAAGACTATTTAAAGCTACCGTATTCCGAGAAAGAATGTTCCATATTCCTCAAATTTCGAACTATGAAACATTGGGGGCTTCTGTTGATACCAAATTTAATCTGCTGATGTGGACCGATCATATGAAGACACGTGACTATCTACATGGCAACTACAAACACTTTCGAAGAACTCCCACGCTCCAAGGAACAAAACTGCTTACCCGAGGAACTCATAGTTCCCCGAGGAACACTGCTTACCCGAAGAACTCATACGCTCCGAGGAACTCTTGAATACCAAGAAGCTTAGGCGGTCCGAGCAACTCAGGCGGTCCGAGCTGCATCTCGAACAAAGCATTAATAGCTGGATAACCAACAGTTCAACTGATTCATTAAATGCTTATCATTTGGACGCGCACGCAAAGAGGGCATTAAATGTATTACCCTTTCATATGCATATCATTTAATGTATTACCCTTTCACATTACAGCCTCAAGGATATAAATACATTGTACAATCCTCATTGAAAAAAGGACCCCAAACCGGAATTTCTTGAGATAACTTGTAATCGAGAATTCCTATACAAGCAGCAATACCAAAACAGTGGACGTAGGCCATTCTTATAAGGCTGAACCACTTTAAAATTCTTTGTCTCATTTATTTATCTGTGATTGAATTATTAGAGTGATCTAATTTTTTACATCAACAATTTGTAATATGGGTTTCTACGGATTAATGTTGTGCATAGGAAATAAAAAAATATTTCTTTCGAACAACATTTATTCCTATAAATTGTTACAAATTAATGTTGTTCATATGAATCCAAATATGTAATAAAATTTGATTATTTATATTTGATACAAAAAAATGAAGTTCTTAAGAAATTCTACAAACTAATGTAATTTGTAGAAAAACTTTACAAAATTTGTAATTATTCTCCAAATTTTTTAAGAATGACTACAAATCGAGTTGCAGAATATGTTCAAAGCTTTCCACCAATGTAACCTTCCCAATTTATAAATTTACATGGTGTGTTGGTTTTTTGTGTTATTATTGCGGATGCACTTAGTAACCAATACCCATGGTAGAGAGTTCCAAAGCATCCAACATTGACTCGATATTTTTTTAATAACCATTAGGTTTTACGAGAATTAATTTTCTCTCATTAGACTTATTATGAGAGTTTTAATAGGAGAGATCAATTTCAGTCGCCGGATTATATAATTCTTACCTGTTGGTTTTTAGACTGTTAGGAACTTTCGATTTTGCACGTTAGATTAGAGAATGGTTAAGAGATTCCATAAGGAGCTAGGCCTGTCAATGGGTCGGGTGTGGACCCGGCCCGACCCCGACCCGATCCGTATAATAGGGTCTGAGCATATTTTTTTGGACCCGAGACCTGAAGACGCAAATACGCGAAGATCCGTTTATTAAATGGGTAGGGTTTAGATCTTATACAAGACCCGGACCCGAAGACCCGACCCGGTTATACATTATTATATTTCAAATATATATACATATACTATAAATTATATATATATATATATATATATATATATATATATATATATATATATATATATATATGTATATATATATGTATGTATATATGTATATAATAAATATAAATAATATATTTTTTAATTTTACTAATAATATTCTATAATCATTACAAAATATTTTAATTTAAGATAGAAAAATAAAGAAGGGGGATAATATAAAATAAATGTATATATTTTTTCAGAGCCGGCCCCGAACCAGAGACCCAAAGACCAGAACGAATCCGGGTTTGGATCCAATATTATAGACCCGATGAAGACCCGGACCCGAACTCGAACCCAATAAAGACCTAATTACACGGATCTGGATCTCCCTAAACCCGACTCGGCTCGGACCCATTGACAGACCTAAGGATCCTTAATGGTTTGACTGAATATTAAAGGTTAGATTCAGTAATTTTGACCTGGTATAATTCTTGTTGACTGGATGGATCTAAGTATTAGGCGGTTCAGCATTATTAGGGACACACCCCAACCTAGTTACTTATAATTAAGTTTGAAAGTAAAAGTGAGTCAAATCATAATTACCTTAATCAAATCATAAACATGAGTATCCTTTTTCAATTATTAACATGAAGAAATAAAACTAGAATCTTTCAAAATTTTAAAGTAATTATGCTTATTCAAACTTGCTAAAGGATAAGTAGGATTAAATTATCCCATTTACGTTTGACCAAATTATGGTTTTATGCATCCCTTGCTAACCCCACCGAACTCCTAGATTTGGCAATGATCACAATACCTGAAAAACATAAACATAGGAACCATGAGCAAAATAGCTCATCAAATGCATCACTACTACACTATTGCATAAAATTAAATGCAATAAATCGTATCTATGTAACAATATAAAACATCTCACCATATCTTGGTTGTTAATAAGTAATAACATCTAGTGGTTGTTGATAAGCCATAACATCTCTTGGCCGTTGATAACCCATAACATCTCTTGACTATAATAAGCCATAACATCTCTTTCTCGTTGATAAGCCATAACATCTCTTGGCTATAATAAGCCATAACATCTCTTGGCTATAATAAGTCAAAACATCTCTTAGATATTGATAAGCCATAACATCTCTTAGCTATAATAAGCCATAACATCTCTTGGCTGTTGATAAGCCATAACATCTCTTGGATATAATAACCCATAACATCTCTTCATAACACATACATATCATATCCATAATCAACTTAATAATTATACATATCATGTCCATAATCAACTCACTAACAACACATATCATACCATATCTATAATCAACTGAGTAACCACACATTTCATATCCATATTCAACTCAGTGACTACACATATCATATCCATATTCAACTCAGTAAGGACCGCATATCATATCTATAATCAACTCAGTAAACATATCCATATTCGACTCAGCAACCACACCTATCATATCCATATTCAACTCATTAACTACACATATCATATACATATTTAATTGAGTAAGTACCACATATCATATCTATACTCAACTCAATAACCATATCCATATTCAACCCAGTAACTACACATATCATATCCATATTCAACTCAGTAGTTACCACATATCATATCTATGATCAACTCAGTAAACATATCCATATTCGACTCAATAACCACACCTATCATATCAATATTCAACTCATTAACTACACATATCATATCCATATTTAATTGAGTAAGTACCACATATCATATCTATAATCAACTCAGTAACCATATCCATATTCAACTCAATAACTACACATAATATATCCATATTAAACTCAGTAAGGACAACATATCATATCTATGATCAACTCAGTAAACATATCCATATTCGACTCAACAACCACACCTATCATATCCATATTCAACTCATTAACTACACATATCATATCCATATTTAATTGAGTAAGTACATATCTATAATCAACTCAGTAAACATATCCATATTCGACTCAACAACCACACCTATCATATCCATATTCAACTCGTTAACTACACATATCATATCCATATTCAATTGAGTCAATACCACATATCATATGTGTACTCAACTCGTAAGTATACAAATACATCTTATCAGTGAGTACACTCACTTTGGCCACTTCATGTGTTTTTCCCTTGCCTTTGTCTGACACTTATTCAATCGGTTCTTCTCCCCTTATGGACACTTCCGTAATTTCCCACGGATTTTTCTCCCATTTTCCCTCACCTTTCTCTTCTTAAACTTACCATTTCTCTCTCTTCAAGCCAAACTCTCTAATGGCTGAGTTTGGATGAAGAAGGAGTTCATTTCAAGGGTCTTAAGTCGGCCAAGCTTGCCCCCCTTTCCAACCAATGAAACCCATCCACTTGTTATACATATAAGATAAAATACCACTTAAGGAATTCACAATTTTGCCCCTGTTTCGTAATTCCAGCATAACTTCTTGCTCGGACCTCTGTTTTACACACCGTTTATTATGATACAAACTTAACTCATATATGTACAACTATCTAGTTTTCACCTCAAGTCAATTATTATATTATAATGGCCAAAACTAGTCCCGAACTCGAACATTCCTACCGAAGGCTTCACAATTTTGTGTTTGTGACTAATTCAATATTTCATAAGTTATGAAGGTAGGATTAGACTAAACACAATAACTTAACATTATATATTCTAATAACACATTATCCTCATCCCATAGAGTAAGCATGATTTAAACGTGGTTTATCATAATAATATTTGGGTCGTCACAACCTCCCGCCTTAGAAAATTTCGTCCCCGAAATTTAGAGGTAATTTCACTTACCAACCATTTGGGAATATTTTTGCCTCATTGCCGATAAATCTTCTCTCATATCATCTTCATTTTATTTATACTCTAATAATTTACTATCTCATCCTTTAACGGAATATGGGTTCCCGTACCTCACTCTCCCACATAAATGGGCACACACCAAACCATGGATTAATAAGTGACACTACTCAAGTTTACATATTCCAGTATAAGAAGGGATTAATTCCAATGTTTCACAGTTTTCATATACCACATTTTGTCTTGAAATTTTTTCCTTCAATGACATGTGTGTCCATACCATAAATAAAACAATGCAATGATTCTAATTAAAATACTTGCATTCGTTGTCATCCCCGAATAAATCTTTACATCTCATTTCCTTTCCTGTAAGATCCTTCCATTTCACATCTCATACAACAATATATATGTATAACTAACAAATGTTAGTCAATAAAGCCAATTTTCTTATGACTCAAAACAATTTCCACTTCAACTGCCAAATCTAGGCGCTCCTCACCCCAGAACCTCTAAAACCTAGGCTCTCATACCAAAGTTGACACACCCCAACCTAGTTACTTATAATTAAGTTTGAAAGTAAAAGTGAGTCAAATCATAATTACCTTAATCAAATCATAAACATGAGTATCCTTTTTCAATTATTAACATGAAGAAAAAAACTAGAACCTTTCAAAATTTTAAAGTAATTATGCTTATTCAAACTTGCTTAAAGGATAAGTAGGATTAAATTACCCCATTTACGTTTGACCAAATTATGTTTTTATGCATCCCTTGCTAGACCCACCGAACTCCTAGATTTTGCAGTGATCACAATACCTGAAAAACATAAACATAGGAACCATGAGTAAAATAGCTCAGCAAATGCATCACACTACACCAAAATGGCCAAATTATCACCTTTCAGCCGGCCACCCTTGTCAAGGTCATTGATCGTGACACAAATCTGGCGTTTTGTGTCACGGTCATTGACCTTGACATGGACGTGACAAATAATTATCACGGTCCTTGACCGTGACAAGGCCGTGACAAATTTACTTGTCACGGTCGTTGACCGTGATAATTATTTGTCACGGTCGTGTCAAGGTCAATGACCGTGACACAAAATGCGAGATTTGTGTCACGGTCAATGACCTTAACACGACCGTGACAACTTTTGTAGCAAAAAAAGCCTTAGGATTCTTTTTTCCCACCTTTTTTGGTTTTCCCCCTCTCTCTCTCTCATCCGCGATTTCTGCTCTCTCTCTCTCTAAGGTATATTTTTTTTCCTCTCTTTCTCTTTCATTTCTATATGTATGTATATGTGTATGTGTGTATATATATGTGTATGTGTGTGTATATATGTGTGTGTGTATATATGTGTGTATATGTATTTGTGTATATGTATATGTGTATGTGTGTGTATATATATGTGTGTATATATATGTTAGTGATAGTTAGAATTGTGTAAATGTTAGAAAAGTTATAGAATTCATATGTTAAATTTAATTATATAAATATTTAAATTGATAATAATTTTATTCATGAAATTAATTCAATTAGGTAAAACCCTAGATAATTTTTTAACAGAATTTGATAATATTATATAAAGTTTAGTAAATTCACAAAATGTTGCCAATTGTATATTTTTAGGAATATCATTAGTTACTTTCGTGCCCAACTATGTAGAATCCATACACATGCATGTTGTTAGAAAGTCTTAAATTTAATTCTCACTTTAATTTGTAGAATCTCTCTACTTGGTTGGATTTATCCCTTTGTGATAATGAAATTTATGCTCCAATTATAATTATCTCATGTCATAATTTTATTGATAAACAATAAATGTAGTTGTCACGGTCGTGGTGGGGGAGGGGGTGGCACTACACCAAATCTGCCCATTTGTCAAGGTCATTGACCTTGACAAATTCACCTTGTCAAGGTCAATGACCGTGACATTTCGAGGCGAGACAACTTTTTTTGTCACGGTCGTGTCACGATCATTGACCTTGACACAAAACTCGCGTTTTGTGTCACGGTCGTGTCAAGGTCAATGACCGTGACACGTTTGTCACGGTTTATAACCGTGACAAAGCCGTGACCCTTTTTAAAAAAAATTGTCACGGTCATTGATCGTGACAAGTCCTTGACAATTCTTGTTACGGGCTTGTCACGGTCAATGACCGTGACAATTCTGGGCAGAATTTAAAAAAAATCTGCTGGGCAGTATGGCCACCGCCACTGCCCAGCAGTATATTTGTACCTGTTATAACAACGTTGTACCTGTTCCAAACATCATATATCCAACACAAACTAAAGATAATGCAAATATATATTCATGACAGTATAATCCAAATTTTCAAAGTAAAAATAATATACATGACGATATAATCCAAATATAATTAAAATGGACAAACTTAAAAATAATGTTACTACATGTCTTGGGTAAATGTGAGGAGGTGAGTAGGCCACACGACATACGAATTGACGCACCCACTAATATATGTCGTGCCGCATTGTTCGCGCAACCACAGTAGGGAGTTCTCCTTCCCGGGTATGACATGCGTGACGAGCACCCTGGACTCCATCCCTTGAAGCACACGTCCATGGACTATTCCACCCTCGATGATATCCGGGTCCCTCAACCCCCGCCCTATCCGCTGGCCATCAAATATGTCCAATATGAACACGCTCGGCCAACCAATCGTCTATAATGGTCTGTTGGAGGGCGTCAAATAGGGAAGTGGATCGTCGAAGTACGAACGTGTCGGTGATGAAGCAGCGAGGTCCACATCCTCATCATCCCGCACCTCCTCGTCCTCCCGCACCTCCTCCTCCACCGCCTTCTCCTTCCCTTTCCCTTTACCTTTCTCTTTACGGTCTCCACCCAACGTACGCTTCATGAATGCGTACATATCTTGGACCGTCGCCTCCAAACGGGACAGCTTCGCGTCGTCTGAATCCACCGTTCGAGCCAACCCGGTGTCGCTCGTCTCCAATTCGATGATCCTAGATTTGGCCACCCGCGAGCTCACTCCCCTTGTCCTCCCCTTGCGATCAGAGCCAAGCACTTGGCTGAGTGCGTCTGTGGACAAAGATGCCTTGTCGGCATCAGACTGCGACTCATGCACTTCCTTAAGCTTTGCCTGAAACGACAAAAAGCACATGATTAGTAAAATAAGTAAACTAAAAAATTATAACGTAATTAACAATAATTAAACTGTCGGATTACTTACAATCGTGGCCGCGACGCTCGGGGACACCTCCTTGTCCTTCCCCTTCTTCGTCCGAAGAGCCACATAAGTATCGAGCCTATGTGGCTTACCCCCTGGCCCACTCCCTACCCCCTGAAATAAAATAAAGTAAAGTAAAATTAGTATCGGCCCCGCAAAGTAAAATAATATCAAATAAGATATTTTTGTAGTTATAGATAAATTAAATATTACCTTCATCCTATGCTCCACCTCAGCGTAAGAGGTCCGGCCGGAGTAGTGCACGTCCGTCTTTTTAGCCCGATTTTCCCTACCCGATTGGCGAGATGCCAATTGTCGATCCTCGATCTCATTGTCAATGAACTTTTGCCATTGTGACAATGAGATCGGCTCCTTGGGCGGGACGGATCCGCGCCATTGTAAAATGGTCACTCGTGTTTTTCCAAAGTACCGTGTCCGCATATTTTTTTTCCACGTCTTGTGTTGCTCCCTCAACTGCTCCAAGATGGAATCGCGTAGCTTTGGATCCAAGTTGAATTGTTCCTGTCCAACAAATACAATGTTAGTTGCGAATAAATATAAATATAAATATAAATATAAATATAAATATAAATATAAATATAAATATAAATATAAATTGAAATTGAAATTGAAATATTCATATAAATATTACCTGTAGTGCCGCCCAAACAGCTAACTTGAGCTCATACGGCACCTCCTTCCAACTCATAAACCCCGGGCCGATGACCGTCTTTAGCAGCTCGAGGGGTCACGCACACACACACACACACACACACCACCCCTACCCACCCCACCCCACCCCCACCCCCACCCCCGCCACACGCACACACACATATTTTGAATGAAAATATCAATTATTTATAAAATTGATGTCTACTTTTAGTGTTGTGTATATATGTTAGTCTACTTCTGCTTTTTTTTTTAAATAATCAATTAACCAAATTTCATAATAGTGAATAAGGGTTAATCCTAGACATTGATTAAGTGTATTATTAGTAAGTACAAAAATTAAATATGGACTCTTAATCTAGGATATAAGGAGTATTTGTTAGTGAAATAATAATTTAGTGATAAAAACACACTCGAACACTACCAAGTTTTGACGACTCGGGTCTCTAGAAAGAAAAACAAGCATTTCCAAATTAATATGTCCTCTTTCTTGTTTAGTGTCTCGTGAATTGATAGTATGATTTTAAAAATAGTATACAAAACTAGGTGAGATTTTAGAATTACACGTCGAAATAATACATGTTGTATAATAATAATACAAGTGCATGCTTTGCAATCAAAGTTATTTATCTTTAGGGGTTTGTAAATTTAGGATTTATTGTAATATGTATTTTGAAAATAGGACAACAAACATTTTATTTATGATTTTAGTCCCTATTTTTGAATAAAACCACTGGTGCGGACCCATATTCATAAAACGTTAACCAATCATAACATGCCACGTGTCCCTTTAATTTGAAAATAGGGACTAAAAATGGAAACAAAATGTTTGTTGTCCTATATCCATAATCAATATTATTTTAAGTCCTAAAATTACATAATCTATTATCTTTATAAGGATAAAATTATCTTAAAATGATTGGTAGGGAATGTCTATGAGGTGGATGATAATTTATTTGATATTTTATTTTATTTCTTTTGGTTAGGTTATTAAGACTTTATTTCAATTGATATCTTAGTAATTATTATTTAATATTTATTTTGAGCAATTATCTTATAGTAGGATTATTATCCTAGAAACAATTCTATCAATTCAAATAAATTGATATCAATTCAAATACATGTCTTGGATATCAATTACCACCCCACCCCACCCCACCCCTCCACCACCCCCTCCCCCACCACACACACACACACACCCCACCCCACCCCCTGCCCCCCTCCACCACCACCACACACACACACACACACACCCCACCCCACCCCACCCACCCCACCCCCTCCCCCACCACACACCACCACACACACACACACACCCCACCCCTAACCACCCCCTGCCCCACCCCTCCACCACCCCCTCCCCCACCACACACCACCACACACACACACACCCCACCCCACCCCACCCCACCCCACCCCCTCCCCCACCACACACCACCACACACACACACACACACACACCCCACCCCACCCTCCACCACCCCTCCCCCACCCTGCCCCACCCCGCCCCACCCTGCCCCACCCCCTGCCCCCTCCACCACCCCTCCCCCACCCTGCCCCACCCCGCCCCACCCCCTGCCCCCCTCCACGCACACACATACACACATATATATATATATACACATACACACAAATATACACACAAATATATATATATAAATGAAAGAGAGAGAGAGAGAGAGAGAGAGAGAGAGAGAGAGAGATAAAATGGACCTGAAAGTAGAGAGAGAGAGAGAGAGCAGCGTCGAGAGAGAGAGAGAGAGAGAGAGAGAGAGAAATGGAGGGAACGGCGCGGGAGGGAAAAAAGAAGGGGGGTAGGGTTTTTGCTGGAAAAGTTGTCACGGTCGTGTCAAGGTCTTTGACCGTGACACGAATTGTCACGGTCATTGACCGTGACAATTCGTTGTCACGGTCGTGTCAAGGTCAATGACCGTGACATAAAACGCGTGTTTTTTTGTCACGGTCAATGACCTTGACAAGGCTGGCCGGCTGAAAGGTGACAATTTGCCCATTTTGGTGTAGTGTGGGGGTGGGGTGTGTGAGTGTGTGCGTAGGTGTGTGCATGTGTGCGTGGCGGGGGGAGGGGGAGGGGGAGGGGGAGGGGGTGGGTATGTGTATATGTGTGTGTATGGTGGTGTGTGGTGGGGGAGGGGGGGTAGTGGGGGTGGGGTGTGGTGGGGGAGGGGGGTAGTGGGGGGAGGGGGTGGGGGTGGAATTTTCTAACTAAAAATATGATAATATTTTGTTATAATTTGTTAAAACTATGTAAACCTTAGTATGAATGCAAGGTTAGTGATAGTTAGAATTGTGTATTGTGGTGGGGGGAGGGGGTGGGGTGGTGGGGGTGGGTGTGTGTGTGTGTGTGTGCGTAGGTGTGTGCGTGTGTGCGTGGAGGGGGGAGGGGGCAAGGGGTGTGGTGGGGGTGGGGGTGGGGGTGGGGGGTGTGGTGGGGCAATTTTAACAATTGTATATCTTTAATTAAGAAATTGTATAGCTTTAATTGTAATTTTAATTGTATAGTTTTAGATGAAAGTAAATTAATAATTAGTGCCAATTTCATATGAAAGTAGGATTGTCCCTCATTGTAAATTAGTAAATTAATAATTGTATACTTTAATTGTTAGTTTAATTGATGAAATGTTGGGTTGGTTAGTTTTAAAAGTGGCATGACGTGTGCGTGTGTGTGGTGGGGTCGGGGTATGGGTGTGTGTATGTGTACTATTAACATTTTTTTTATCTGTACTAATAACATTTTTTTACAGCAAAAATGTCTCCTTCAGATATTAAGGCGAAGATGATGATGCTGTTTATGATGATATCTGTTGATGTAAAAAATTAGATTACTCTAATTATTCAATCACAGATAAATAAATGAGACAAAATATTTTAAAGTGGTTTAGCCTTATATGAATGGCCTACGTCCAATGTTGTGTTATTGCTGAGTGTTTGGAAATTCTTGATTACAAGTACTCTCAAGAAATTCCGGGTCCTCTTGAATGAGGGTAATACAATGTATTTATAGTCTTGAGGCTATAATATGAAAGGGTGATACATTAAATGATATACATATGAAAGAGTAATTCGTTTAATGCTCTTCAAGCGTGTGCGTCAAGATGATAAGCATTCAATGAATAGTTGAACTGTTGATTATCTGGCAATCAATGCTGTGGTCGAGATGCAGCTCGAACCGCCTTAGTTGCTCGTCGTTCAAGAGTTCCTCGGAGTGTAGGAGTTCCTCGGAGAAGACCTGTTGCTCGGAGTGAGTATGACTTCCTCAGGGAAATAGACTTCCTCGTTGTTATTGTGCCACGTAGATCGATACGTGTCTTCTTATTATTCGTCCATATCAGCATACTAATTTTGGTATCAACAGAAGCCCCCAATGTTTCATATTTCGAACTTTGAGGAGTATGGAACATTCTTTCTCGGTATATGGCAATATTAAATGATCTTCCTGGTTTTTAGGAACATTTCTCCGTATTTGAATTTCCTTCCAAATTCGCAGAATCCGCCTTTTTGCATTTTTATAAGCGCTTCGATCTTCGTGTACTTTTTATCCTTTTAGCCCTCGGTAGCGTAATAGTTTCCTTTTTGTAATCATTTCTTTCGCCATTTCCCAAGGCAAAGTATTTAAACTTCATAGACAATATCACCGTCTTCTACCTTTTCCAATTTCTGCTTTCGAGTTTTCTATAGCCTTTCTCTCTCTTGTGCGTTCATCCCTTTCTTCGTTTGTTTGTCAACAGATCTCCTTTTTCCTGTAAGATTTTCTTCCTCCTTCATTTCTTTTTATTCACCATGGTTTATGTTATCGAATCTCTTGATAAATTCCGTTCTGACTTTTCTATTCCATCTTGGGTAACTTTGGAGAATCTTTCTGAACCTTTAGATTATTTTCGTTTGGCTGAGGGACACTGGTTTCCCAGTCTCTTTATTGCTGAATGTGGATTTTATTTTCCACCAAACACTTTGTGCTTAGAGTTCTATCAGTATTTCGATGTCGTCCCTGCAAAAATAGCCCCCAACACATGGAGAATAGTTAATGGGGTGCATAGGTTAAATCAAACTCATGGAACTCATATAGGAATTCCTGAGATTATGTACTGTTATAGATGGGCTGTTCTAGACAATGTTTATTATTTAAAAACTAGATTTTTGAATAGGGCTTTAGTAGTCAATCTCCCTGATGCTAATAGGGATTATTTTGAACATAGGGTAGTTATCAAAAATTGGCAACATGCCCCTTTGGTTGGAGACGAAGTATATGAAGGTCCCAAATGCCCTCCATATGGCAATGGGATAGGTTATTTTCATTTTATATTATTTCTGAAACTATGATTTCATTATGTTTGAATAAATGTATGATTGACATTTCAATATGTTTTTGTTTGCAGTTGACAGCAAGAGAAAAACTCCCAAAGAATCAGAAGTTAATACAAAGCATTTGAAACATATCTGGAGTTTGCATCAGAAAGTTGCAGACGAGCAGGTCAGGTCTGCTTCATACTTGTTGCAGTACAGGATCTATACATCATCCTTTACTGATCGTCCTGTGGTCAGCATTAATGAACCATTGCCAGCTTCTGAGGATTCTTCACCAGAATCTCACATTCCTCTAAGTTAGAAAATGGGCAAAAGAAGAGTTCCTGCCAGCTTCGAGGAGACTTCCTCTGCTGGAAATGGAAAGAGAAACAAGAATGATGTCCCAAAGGGGACAAAGAAAGTAGATGCTGCCCCTTCTTCTGCTCTTCAAAAGGCTGCCGAGAAGCCCCCAGTGGCTTCTAACAAGAAGGATGTACCAGCAGGAGTGATCACCACCTCCCCAACCAAAAGTTCCTCTTTGGTTGAAACTGTTGAAGTGCCACTGAGGAGATTGAAGAAATCCTCCTCGGTCAGTTTTTCTGAAACCATTCCCCAGCTCCAAACTAGTGGAGCTGGTGTTCCAACCATTATTTCCCCGAGTTCTGCAATGAGCTCGGTAAAGACTTGGACTATTCCTGAAGTCCAAGGAATTGAAGAAAATATGTCTAGGGATATGCTGACATCCCTAGATACTCATCACATTGCTTCAGTAAGGTTCTCTTATCCAGAATTTTTCTTTCTTTCAATCAATATATGTATCTCGGCACTGACTTATCATTACCTTCTTTTTCAGCTGGTGAGTTATTTTAACACCATAGTGAAGAAAGATGAAGCAATCAAGGCTTCTAGCTCCTCGTCTGGAGTAGAGGATGCCTTTCAGGGTTTGGCCCAATCATTGAAGGATTCTCGTAAAAAATATGACGAGGATAGGGGTGAATGGGAGAAGAAGTTGGCTGCATCTGAGGCAGAGAAGGTGCAGTTGGGAAACAAAGTAAAAGACTTGGAGAGAGAGAATAAGAAATATGCCGAGAAGCTCACAAACTTTGGGGAGCTTGAAAATAAGTTGAAGTCGGCTGAGGAAGAGCTAACCCTTCTGCGAGAAGTAAATCGCCATAAGGAGGAGGTGGAGGCCAAGTTGAAAGCCTCCGAGGATCTTCTATCCGAGAAGCTCTCCTCGGAGAAAATGAAGAGAAAAGTGGCTGTGAAAAAATCTTTTCGTACCGGTTGGGATAAAGGATGGGAAAGGGGGGTAGTAACAATGATGACCCAGGTGCAGTATGGGAGTTTGAAATACTTTCGAGATGGTTGGGTTGCTGCCCTGCAAGAATTGAAGGTGAGCGAGGACTCTGAGCTATTTCAACAACATCTTCCCGATCCTCCTAGAATTGAAGATGAGGATGAAGACGAAGTTGCATCCGAGGAGTCTTCAATGACAGTGGGTGATCAAGTCCTTGCTCCACAGCCCAATCAGACAGCCACCGAGGAGATTTCGTCTTTTCCCGCTCCTCCTGAACAAGTCCCAACTTCTGCCAACCAACTAATTGTTCCCACCGAGCAACCAAGCTCCTCGTCCCAGCCTCCCGAGAAAGTCTTGGGAGACAAGGAAAATGTGTGAAGTTGTTCGGCATTCTCTTTCTGTTTTTCTTTTACTTGTACTCTGTATTCTGAACGTTGTACTCCTTTTGATGATGTAATAAAATTACCTTTTTTGTTCCTCTACATTGTTGATGCTCTGTATGCTTTTTTATTAACTCTTGCCTTCTCTTCTTTATTAGTTTATGGCTAGAATGGAATTGCTGTCTGCCAATGATACAAAACTGATAAAGCAATGCCATGAATATTTTTAAGCTGGCCATACTGACCCGAGTGCATCAGAAATTGCTGATATCCTTGGTCATGATGCTTCAGACCAAGCAGTGGAGGCATATCAATACTTGAAATGTCTTCTTGATCGTGCTGTAGCCAATAATGTGGCTTATTACGAAATGATTGAAGACTTGCAAGGTACTCTCGATGAACTTCAGCAGCAATATAAAGAGTCTTCAGTTCTTTTGCATGAAGGTTATGAGAAGAAACTCAAACAACTTAGTGCTGAAACAGGTTATGACAAGATGCTTGTTGGCTACGATGTCAGGGAGAGAACCCTAAAGGGTGAAGTTGAAGCTTGTAGACAGATTGCTGAGCTGCTAGAGCAAGAAAATAACAATTTGCAGAAAGAGCTAGCACAATTGAAGTCTGCAGCTTCCTCTTCAACATCTGTAATCCCAGTGACTGATGAGGGGTTTTCCTTCTTAGAGGTTGAGAATGCCAAATTAAGGCAAGAGTTGGACACCTTGAGAAGATCTGGTACTTCTACTGCTACTCGGGGGCGAGGAAGAGGTTCTCGTGGTCGAGGAAGAGTTGCTCAGAATGTTGCCGAGGAACCAAGTTCTCGACCTGCTCGGGGAGGATCAAGAGCTCTTAGTCGTACTATTGAAGAAGCTCGTACTCGATCAACGTTGGAAAATCAAGCATTTTAATTAATGGCTAAGAACCAAGCTTTGTCTGACATGTCCAAGAAAGTTAGAGAATTGGAATTACAAATCTCTGCAAAGGAATCAGAGTTGGAGACTAATAAACTTTTCATCCAGAGTCTTCATGAGAAGCTTAAGAGGTTAACATTTCAATTCCATAAACAACCCAGAGAATTTTGGATGGCTGGATACAATGAGGCACTATTCCATTTAGATGCTCGTATCTAGAATGCCAATAATGAGGGCTACAAACAAGGCTGACTGAATGCCTTATGTGTGTTAAAACTCGAGCAGGGACATTATTTGTGGGACTACTATGATCCCGGATTGCTTGACTTGCCTATGCCACCGTTAAATTTGGACATGGAATGGATCCCAGCTCGTGCCATTCCTCAGAGCTTACTTGCGAAGTATCTTGGCGAGTACAGTTTTCATTCTCAGTTTGAGGTATGTCGTCCTGAGCATCTTTTAGATCGACCTTCTGTGATGAACGTTAGGATGATGAAGGACTTGAACTTCATTAACTCTCCTCAGACTTTAAATGATCCGCCTGCTGGCGAAGAACCTATTTCAAAAGCAGAGGGAAAGAAACCAATAGAGTAGGGATCTCAATGTAATAGTTAGTACACATATGTAACTTGTAATTTGTTTTGAATTTTAATTAAAGACTTTCATTTTTTGTTTGCAAATCTGTATTGCTATTGTCTTGTGCTTGTCAAACACTTTATATTTGTGCTTGCATAACAATATTGTGTGGTTCATCGACCAACTTAATAATAAAAAGTTACAAGTATCAGAAATGTTGCTCGATCACTTAATAATAAAGTAATGAGTATAAAAATGTTTAAAAATTTCTTCCAACCAACCAAGGTTGTTAAATTGTGCTCGTCGACCAATTATAGTTATTGGGTTTTTATCCCCGACCAGCTCTACTTGGTACTGTTTAAAATATTTTCTCCTCGTCGACCAACTACAGTTAGTGGATTTTTATCTCCGACCAACCATACTTGATTCAGTTTGGAATATTTTGTTCTTCGAGGAACTTTTATGTAATAAACTTACCTCCCGACCAACATAAGTTGGCATTTGAGAGCATATCTTGTTTCCTAACCAAACACGTTGGCATTTTTAGGAGTCTCGTGTTCTCGCTCTTTTACCAACCGGAGTTGGTCTGAGTTTGAACTATCGTGTTCTCGCTCTTTTACCAACCGGAGTTGGTCTGAGTTCGAACTATCATGTCCACTAACTCTTTTACCAACCGGAGTTGGTCTGAGCTAATGTACGCCTCCTAACCAAAGGAGTATGGTTTGTTCTTGCTCTTTTACCAACCGGAGTTGGTCTGAGTTTGAACTATCGTGTTCTTTCCCTTTTACCAATCAGAATTGGTCTGAGTTAGAACTATCATGTCCACTCTCCCTTTTACCAACCGGAGTTGGCCCGAGCTAGTGTACGCCTCCTAACCAAAGGAGTATGTTTTGTTCTCGCCCTTTTACCAACCGGAGTTGATCTGGGTTTGAACTATCGGTGTTGCTTTTCTTGCTGAATAGCGTAGTGTTGCACACTCGTATTCCCCGAAAAATTTCAATAAAAGAAAGAGTATGGCTAATCATCATCGTTTTATTCATATTGATGGAACTGCTTTACATTTTACATCACTGATAATACTTGCGTAGGTGTTCAGCATTCCATGCATTCTTAAATTCCTCTCCTTCTAGATTTGCTATGCGGTAAGTTCCTGGCCGAACAACTTCTGTAACTCGGTATGTTCCATGCCAGTTTGCTTCCAATTTATTGTGCTTCTGAATGACCTTCTTTAGCACGTAATCTCCTTATTTTAAGTCGTATTTTTTCACCCTCTTGTTGTAGAACAGGGCTGTTCGTTATTGGTAAGCAGCATTCCTAATAGCTGCCTCTTCTCTAACCTCCTCGAGCATATCCAAATCAATTCTTCTCATTAAGTCGCTGACTGGGGAATTAAAATTCAGCACTCTATGTGTTGGAAGACCCAACTCGGCAGGTATTACAGCCTCACTTCCAAATACCAGCATATATGGTGATTCTCCAGTTGCTGCTCGGGGAGTTGTTCGGTAAGCCCACAATACTGACTGTAGCTCATTAATCCAATTAGCTTTAGCCTCACTTAGCCTCTTTTTCAAACCATTTAGTAATGTTCTGTTTGTCACTTCAGTCTGTCCATTGCTTTGAGGATGGCCTGGTGCTGAATGAACCTTTAAAATGTTTGATTGATGACAATAAGCGGTAAACTTCTCGTTATCAAATTGTGTTCCATAGTCTGTGATGAAGGCATGAGGGAAACCATATCGGCAGATGATGTTCTTCCAAATGAACTGGTACACCTTCTCGTATGTCATATCAATCAGAGCCTCAGCTTCTACCCACTTAGTAAAATAATCCACTGCGACGACGAGGTACTTGAATCTTCCTCGGGTTGTTGGCAGTGGTCCAACCAAATCAATTCCCCACATGGAAAATGGCCAAGGAGAAGTTATGGGTGTCAACAATGCTTGTGGAGTTCATCGGATGGAGTAAAAACGTTGGCACTTATCACATTTCTTGTCATAGGCTATACAATCAGCCCTCATTGTTGGCCAGTAATACCCCTGCGTCATTACCCTTTGCAAAAGTGTTCGACCTACTACATGGTCTCCACAGGACCCTTCATGGATCTCTTTAACCAATTCTTTCACCTCGGAGGGATGTACACATCTCTGCAAACCTACTATAATTCCTCGTCTATACAAAACACCATTAGTTAGTACATACCGAGCAGCTTTAAACTTCAATTTCTTTGCAGCGAGCTTATCCTCCGGCAATTCTCCCTCCTCAATATATGCCCTGATGGGATCAATCCAAGATGGTCCTAAATCAAGGGTAATAACATTCATCGTCAGGTCTTCATCTATGCTCCGAGTTTCTAATACTTCAATTGGTATTGTTCTTCGCAGCTCGGTACGAGTAGCTGATGCTAGTCGGGCCAGTACGTCTGCTTGTGCATTTTCCATTCTTGGTATTCTGATCAACTGAATGGCATAAAATTCTGCCAATAACTCCATCACCTTTGCATGATACTTGACCATTAATTCTCCTTTAATTGCATATATTCCCATCATCTGATTCACAATTAATTGAGAATCACTGAATACCATCACTTGTTGCGCTTCCATAATCTTTGCTAAATTAAGACCTGCTATCATGGCCTCATACTCCACCTCATTATTGGAAGCTTTGAATTGGAATCGCAGGGCGTATTCCATGTCAATCTCGTCTGGGGTATTCAAAACAATCCCCGCTCCATAACCTGTTGTGCAAGATGACCCATCTACATATAATCTCTATGTAGGTAACTCGTCTTCAAATTTCTTCTCTGACAGAGTTCCTCGGTGAAATATCTGCTATTTTCTTTCATCCTCCCCTGATATTTTTCGCTCCTCGTCGATCATCTATTCTCGCTCTTTTACCAACCGGAGTTGGTCTGAGTTCGAATTTGATGATCTTTCTACATCCACAAGCCCTTTTACCAACCGGAGTTGGTCTGGACTTATGTCTGTTGATCCTGTAACATCCACAGGTTGGTCAGCGAGCAACTTTTATTCCTCGGGAGTATCAGGATATGTAAACTCTGCTATAAAATCTGCTACAACTTGCCCTTTTAATGATGATCTGGGTTCATACATAATATCATATGTACCGAGCTCTATTGCCCAGTACATCAATCTCCCTGATTTTTCTGGCTTATGAAGGGCTTGTCTTAATGGCATGTCGGTATACACGACGATGGTATGGGCCTGAAAATATGGCCTCATTCTTCTACTTGCCTCAATTAATGCTAGTGCCAATTTTTCCAGCTTTGGGTACCTGATCTCTGCACCTCGGAAAGCCTTACTTGTGTAATAAATTGGCTTCTGGACTCCGTTCTCCATTCTGATCAATGCCGAGCTGACTGCATTCTCTGATACTGCCAGGTACAAGTACAACTTTTCTCCCATTACTGGCCTGGACAACAGTGGAGGTGCTCCCAAATATTTTTTCAAGTCTTGAAAGGCTTTTTCACATTCATCATTCCATTCGATAGTTTTTCGAAGTGTTTTGAATAATGGAAGGCATCTATCCGTTGCCGGGATACAAATCTGTTGAGCGCTGCAACTCGTCCCGTAAGACTCTGCACCTCTTTCTTCGTCGTTGGAGATCGCAACCCTAAAAGAGCTTTGATCTTTTCTGGATTCGCCTCAATGCCTCGCTGGTTGACAATGTACCCGAGGAACATTCCTTCTCGTACTCCAAATGTGCACTTCGTCGGGTTGAGCTTCATTTGGTATTTATCCAGTTGATCAAAGGTCTGACCTAAGTCAACTAGATGATCAGCAACTTTCTTGCTCTTTGTCAGCATATCATCGACATAGACTTCCATATTGCAACTGATTTGTTCGGCAAAAACCTTGTTCATCAGCCGCTGGTATGTCACTCCTGCATTTTTCAAACCAAAAGGCATAACATTGTAACAATAAGTTCCCCTAGGGGTAATAAAAGAAGTACTTTGCCTGTCTTCAGGTTTCATTTTGATCTGGTTGTAACCAGAATAAGCATCCATGAAGCTGAGCAGCTCGTGTCCCGAGGTGGCGTCTACTAGTTGATCAATTCTGGGCAATGGAAAGTGATCTTTTGGGCATGCCTTGTTGAAATCGGTGAAATCAACACACATTCTCCATTTATTGTTTTTCTTCTTTACCATCACCACGTTTGCCAACCAGTCTGGATACTTCACATCTTCAATGAATTGGGCCTTCTGGAGCTTCTCGACCTCCTCTTGTATAGCTTGATTCTTCTCGGGAATAAATACTCTTCTTCTCTATTTTACAGGTTTAATCTCCTTATTCACATTGAGTTCATGGCATAAGAAGTTTGGATCTATTCCTGGCATGTCTTCATGACTCCACGCAAAAGTTTTCTTCCTGTTTCTCAAGAAAGTTATCAACTCCTGTTTTATTGAAGCATCCAACGACGAACCTATCTGGGTTACTCGTTCAGGGTGCTCGTCGTCCAGAATAACATTTTTTGTAGATTCCACCACCTGTCCTTTTACAAGTTGGGATTCGTCTCTAGGATCCAGTGTTTCAATTTATGTACCTTCATCCACCTGGTAGGTATTAGTCTTTTTCCTTGACTCTTCAAGCTCCTATTTCTCGACAGATGAATAATAGAATTCCCGAGCTACTTTTTGATCACCTTTCACAACTCCCACTCCGAAATTTGTGGGGAATTTTAAGCACTGATGTACTGTAGATGGGACTGCTTCGAACTTCTTCAAACCAACTCTTCCCATGATGATGTTGTAAGATGACTGCACATTCTTATCCATCGCAAAGAAGCGTATTCTCTCTGTTCGACAAGCAGGCCAAGTTCCAATGAATATATCCAACTTGATCGTCCCAAGTGGAAAAACTTTCTCGCCAGCAAAACCCAATAGAGGTCTGTGATAAGGTTCCAATTGAGATAATTTCAAATTTAAACTGTCAAAGCATGAGTAGTACATGATGTCTGCCGAACTACCATTATCTACCAGAACCCTTGAAATCATTACTTCTTTCATCCTCATTTTGATCACCAAAGGGTCGTCGTGAGGGTAAAGAATACCTGCCAGGTCATTTTTTGAAAAGCCAATGACCAGCTTCTCTTTGTTTACCTTCCTCGGGCGATCCTCTTCAGCCAAATTTATCCGTTGAATGTATGAGCAAGCCTGAGCCTCACCGAGGTAAGCTTTTATTTTTGCAGTAAGATCTCCTCCTCCTGCATCTCCACCTGTAATAACATTACAGTCAAATGTTCCAAAACGTATTGAAAATACCTCTCGTTCTGGCTGCCTTGGTTTCTTGGGAAGATCGGGGTCATCCTCTGCATCATCTTCATGATCCCTCTTCTTCTTCTCCTCTTCTCGACGAGGAGTTCTAGACCTCTCTCTAGTTCGGTCATTATTTCTTCTTTCACCTCCCCGATCAACATACTTTGCTAGTTTCCCTCTTCGAATGAGTGTTTCAATCTCGTTCTGAAGAGCTATGCATTTTTTGGTCATATGGCCATGATCTTTGTGGAACTCGCAATATTTCTCCCTATTCCTCGTGTCAGTGTCTGACCTCAGTTTCTTTGGCCACTTTACTTCCTCGTTATTCTTGATTTCTTCCAAGACATGATTAATACCCATTTTCAAAGGAGTATAATTATCGAACTTCTTCAGGACTTCACATGACGTCTTAGTATTCTTGGAATGCTTGTCACCGCCATTGCCCTTATGCTCTTTCTTCTTAGATTTGTCGACTTCCACCTTGGTCTCTTTATCCATATTCTTCTTCGCAGCCATAGCCTCCTTGGCATTCATGATTTTGGCCGCTTTTGCCATCAACTCTGACATAGTTGTAGGTGGATCTTTGGCCAAAGTGTAATACAACATGTTAGGCAACAACCCACTCATCAAGGCGGTGAGTGCTGTCTTTTCTTCATAATATATGCCTTCCAGTTTCTCGTTATTGAAACGAGTTATGTAATCTCTAGTACTTTCACCAGATTTTTGTCTAACACTTAACAAGTGTGCTACTCTTTTTACTGGCTTTGCTCCAAAATAGAAATTGCCAATGAATAACTCGGCTAATTGAAAGAAAGTTGAAATCTTACCCCGAGGAAGATTGTTGTACCATATCTGGGCAGATCCAGTAAGAGTTCCTGAGAATGCTCTGCATCTCATCTCGTCGGGGACATCATAGATGTCGGCAGCAGCTTGATATTGCTCTATGTGAAGAACAGGATCTGTCTTTCCATCATATTTGGGGGTTACCACAGGGACTTTAAACTTTGACGGGGTAGGAAAATCCACAATGGTCTGGACAAAAGGTGTCCCTTGAACGAAAGTTCGTTGTAGGGGGTTCTTTGCCTTAGCCATTTATCCCAATCTATCCTCCAATCGCTGAATGGAACCTTTCCATGCATCATTTCCTTCCTCGGGCCTATTAGTTCGAGCAATTGATTGTTCTGAAGTGGCCTCCTGAGATCTATCTTGACGATCAACTGGTCGTGATTGTGCTGATCCTTCTCTTAAATCTGATGGTCGTCGGAAACTCCTCGACATGGTCTTAGGTGGACTCCTATTCCTTCTAGGGCCTAATCGGCTGAAAGGAGACACCCTACTCAGTCTTTCCAAGGCACTGGGTCTCTCTGGAGAGAGAGTGATACGTTGCTCAGTATCTATAACGCGTATTGATGAAGTTCGCCCAGGTTGATAAGAGAAATCATCAGATTCCTCATTACGATATGACTCAGTACGCCTAGATCGTGAAGAAAGATGATAGGTTTGCCTCTGACCACTTCGCTGTCCCGAATGTGCAGGTGCACCGTCATGATGGGTTTGTATGAGTTGCCGCATTGTTTCTTGCATGGCGGTTTGTCCTTGAGCCAGATTCGTCATAATTCCAGCAAGATCTGGAGGTGCAGAAGGATTTGGAAGATTTCCAGCATTTCCAGCATTTCGATTACTGGATTCCGGATTATCTGCCATTGATGATGAATGATTTTTGGTGAAAAACGATAACAAGAGTCGTTCCCACAGACGGCTCCAATCTGTTGATGTAAAAAATTAGATTACTCTAATTATTCAATCACAGATAAATAAATGAGATAAAATATTTTAAAGTGGTTCAGCCTTATATGAATGGCCTACGTCCAATGTTATGTTATTGCTGAGTGTTTGGAAATTCTTGATTACAAGTACTCTCAAGAAATTTCGGGTCCTCTTGAATGAGGGTAATACAATGTATTTATAGTCTTGAGGCTATAATCTGAAAGGGTGATACATTAAATGATATACATATGAAAGAGTAATTCATTTAATGCTCTTCAAGCGTGTGCGTCAAGATGATAAGCATTCAATGAATAGTTGAACTGTTGATTATCTGGCAATCAATGCTGTGGTCGAGATGCAGCTCGAACCGCCTTAGTTGCTCGTCGTTCAAGAGTTCCTCGGAGTGTAGGAGTTCCTCGGAGAAGACCTGTTGCTCGGAGTGAGTATGACTTCCTCGGGGAAATAGACTTCCTCGTTGTTATTGTGCCACGTAGATCAACACGTGTCTTCTTATTATTCGTCCATATCAGCATACTAATTTTGGTATCAACAATGTCGTCTGGGCTCGGTGGTAGCGGAGGCGACGAGGGCTCCTCCGCCCCTAGGCTCCCCAAATATGGAAAATTTGGGATTACCGTCGAGAACAAGTCGGAGCTATTAGAGAGATCCCTCGAGCTGCTAAAGACGATCATCGACCCGGGGTTTATGAGTTGGAAGGAGGTTCCATATGAGCTCAAGTTAGCTGTTTAGGCGGCACTACAGGTAATATATTTATATTTATATTTATATGAATATTTCAATTTCAATTTCAATTTCGATTTCATATTTATATTTATATTTATATTTATATTTATTCGTAAATAACATTGTATTTGTTGGACAGGAACAATTCAACTTGGATCCAAAGCTACGCGATCCCGTCTTGGAGCAGATTAGGGAGTAACTCAAGTCGTGGAAAAAAAATATGCGGGCACGGTACTTTGGGAAAATAAGAGAGTCGATTATCCAATGGCATGAATCCGTCCCCCCCAAGGAGCCGATATCATTGGCACAATGACAGAAGTTCATTGACAATGAGATCGAGGATCGACAATTGGCATCTCGCCAATCGGGGAGGGAAAATCGGGCAAAAACGACGGACGTGCACTACTCTGGTCGGACCTCTTACGCCGAGGTGGAGCATAGGATGCAGGTAAGATTTAATTTTTCTATAACTACAGAAATATATTATTCTTCATTATTTTACTTTGTGGGGCCGATACTAATTTTACTTTACTTTATTTTATTTCAGGGGGTAGGGAGTGGGCCAGGGGGTAAGCCACATAGGCTCGATACTTATGTGGCTCTTCGGACGAAGAAGGGCAAGGACAAGGAGGTGTCCCCGAGCGTCGCGGCCACGATTGTAAGTAATCCGACAGTTTATTTTTTGTTAATTACGTTATAATTTTTTAGTTTAGTTGTTTTACTAATCATGTGCTTTTTGTCGTTTCAGGCAAAGCTTAAGAAAGTGCATGAGTCGTAGTCTGATGCCGACAAGGCATCTTTGTCCATAGACGCACTTAGCCAAGTGCTTGTCTCTGATCGCAAGGGGAGGACAAGGGGAGTGAGCTCGCGGGTGGCCAAATCTAGGATCATCGGATTGGAGACGAGAGACACCGGGTTGGCTCGAACGGTGGATTCACACGACGCGAAGCTGTACCGTTTGGAGGCAACGGTCCAAGATATGTACGTATTCATGAAGCATACGTTGGGCGGTGACCGTAAAGGGAAAGGGAATGGTAAGGAGAAGGCGGTGGAGGAGGAGGTGCGGGAGGATGAGGCGCAGGATGACGAGGATGTGGACCTCGCTGCTTCATCACCGACACGTTCATACTTCGATGATCCACTTCCCTATTTGGCGCCCTTCAACAGACCAATGACGACACTTGGTTGGCAGAGCGTGTTCATATTGGACGTATTTGATGGCCAGCGGATAGGGCGGTGGTTGAGGGACCCGAATATGGTCGAGGGTGGAATAGTTCATGGATGTGCGCTTCAACAGATGGAGTCCAGGGTGCTCGTCACGCATGTCATACCCGGGAAGGAGAACTCCCTATTGTGGTTGCGTGAACAATGCGGCACGACGTATATTAGTGGGTGCGTCAATTCGTATGTCGTGTTGCCTACTCACCTCCTCACATTTACCCAAGACAAGTAGTAACATTATTTTTAAGTTTGCCCATTTTAATTATATTTGGATTATATCTTCATGTATATTATTTCTATTTTGAATATTTGGATTATATCGTCATGAATATATATTTGCATTATCTTTAGTTTGTTTGGATATATGATGTTTGGAACAGGTACAACGTTGCTATAACAGGTACAAATATACTGCTGGGCAATGGCAGTGGCCATACTGCCCAGCAAATTTTTTTTAAATTCTGCCCAGAATTATCACGGTCATTGACCGTGACACGTCCATGACACAAAGTTATCACGGACGTGTCACGGTCAATGACCGTGACAATTTTTTTTAAAAGGGTTACGGCTTTGTCACGGTTATAAACCGTGACAAACGTGTCACGGTCATTGACCGCGACACGACCGTGACAAAAAACGCGAGTTTTGTGTCAAGGTCAATGACCGTGACACGATCGTGACAAAAAAAGTTGTCTCGCCTCGAAATGTCACGGTCATTGACCTTGACAAGTTGGATTTGTCAAGGTCAATGACCTTGACAAATGGGCAGATTTGGTGTAGTGTCACTACTATACTATTGCATAAAATTAAATGCAATAAATCGTATCTATGTAACAATATAAAACATCTCACCATATCTTGGTTGTTAATAAGTAATAACATCTATTGGCTGTTGATAAGACATACCATCTCTTTGCCGTTGATAAGCCATAACATCTCTTGGATATTGATAAGCCATAACATCTCTTGGCTCTAATAACCCATAACATCTCTTAGCTATAATAAGCCACAACATCTCTTGGTTATTGATAAGCCCTAACATCTCTTGGCTATAATAAGCCATAACATCTCTTGGCTGTTGATAAGCCATAACATCTCTTCGCTATAATAAGCCATAACATCTCTTCATAATACATACATATCATATCCATAATCAACTTAATAATTATACATATCATGTCCATAATCAACTCACTAACAACACATATCATACCATATCTATAATCAACAGAGTAACCACACATTTCATATCCATATTCAACTCAGTGACTACACATATCATAGCCATATTCAACTCAGTAA
Organism: Sambucus nigra; assembly: GCA_949130495.1. Taxonomy (NCBI): domain Eukaryota; kingdom Viridiplantae; phylum Streptophyta; class Magnoliopsida; order Dipsacales; family Adoxaceae; genus Sambucus; species Sambucus nigra. The sequence continues at coordinate 375,491,488 of OX422219.1, read as the reverse complement.
GGACCACATATCATATCTATAATCAACTCAGTAAACATATCCATATTCGACTTAGCAACTACACCTATCATATCCATATTCAACTCATTAACTACACATATCATATCCATATTTAATTGAGTAAGTACCACATATCATATCTATAATCAACTCAGTAACCATATCCATATTCAACCCATTAACTACACATATCATATCCATATTCAACTCAGTAGTTACCACATATCATATCTATGATCAACTTAGTAAACATATCCATATTCGACTCAACAACCACACATATCATATCCATATTCAACTCATTAACTACACATATCATATCCATATTTAATTGAGTAAGTACCACATATCATATCTATAATCAACTCACTAACCATATCCATATTCAACTCAGTAACTACACATATCATATCCATATTCAACTCAGTAAGTACCACATATCATATCTATGATCAACTCAGTAAACATATCCATATTCGACTCAACAACCACACCTATCATATCCATATTCAACTCATTAACTACACATATCATATCCATATTTAATTGAGTAAGTACCGCATATCATATCTCTATTCAACTCAGTAAACATATCCATATTCGACTCAACAGCCACACCTATCATATCGATATTCAACTCATTAACTACACGTATAATATCCATATTCAATTGAGTCAATACCACATATCATATGTTTACTCAACTCGTAAGTATACAAATACATCTTACCAGTGAGTACACTCACCTTGGCCACTTCATGTCTTTTTTCCTTGACTTTGTTTGACACTTATTCAACCGGTTCTTCTCCCCTTATGGACACTTCCGTAATTTCCCACGGATTTTTCTCCCATTTTTCCTCACCTTTATCTTCTTAAACTTACCGTTTCTTTCTCTTCAAGCCAAACTCTCTAATGGATAAGTTTGGATGAAGAAGGAGTTCATTTCAAGGGGCTTAAGTCGGCCAAGCTTTCCCCCCTTTCCAACCAATGAAATCCATCCACTTGTTATACATATAAGACAAAATACCACTTAACGAATGGACAATTTTGCCCCTGTTTCGTAATTCCAGCTTAACTTCTTGCTCGAACCTCTGTTTTACACACTGTTTGTTATGTTACAAACTTAACTCATATATGTACAACTATATAGTTTTCACCTCAAGTCAATTATTATATTATAGTGGCCAAAACTAGTCCCGAACTTGAACATTCCTACCGAAGGCTTCACAATTTTGTGTTTGTGACTAATTCAATATTTCATAAGTTATGAAGGTAGGATTAGACTAAACACAATAACTTAACATTATATATTCTAATAACACATTATCCTCATCCCATACAATCAGCATGATTTAAACGTGGTTTATCATAGTCATATTTGAGTCGGCAAAATTAGACCCACATATTATGGTCGTTAGCCTCAGGATCAGTACTAGACCATCTAGACTTGTTGTGTTAAAGGAAAATGCTTTGAGTCCCAAATAACTCCCCCAAATCACTCTCAAATCCTATGTGGATGCCACGTCATTCTTGCACTTGCATGTCATCTACATGTGGTGCGGGTCCAATCAGGACACAAAGCCCAAGTCATTTTGGGGGAGGTTTGGAGGAGTTATTTGGGGTATGTAACATTACTCTTTATTAAAAGTAGTAATCGGTTGTATCTTTACTCTTATCTTCCTTTATATAATTTTTGGTTTCTTTAGCCATTTACAATTTGTGTGCCTTAGTTGTCTGTTATTATTTCTGAGCCGTAGTGGTTTCTTTTTCCATTAGAGAGAAAACATTGCTTATTTAAACCTAGTTGTCCGTTATTATTTGTTACTTGTCTGTTATTATTTGTTACAAGCAGATAAGGTCCTAAAAAATGTTGGGCGTGATCGAGGTGTGGAGGCCAAGCCTTATGCCTTAGAAGCCTAGACGGGCCTTAGGCGTGAAAAAGCGTTTAGGCCTTTTTAATATATTTTAACCATAACAATGCTATTAAAATACTAAAATTATACAAATCATAAAAATATGTCTATAAATATGCAAATTAAAATACTATTTAATTATTTTGAATGAGATAATGGTCCGGTTTGTAAAAAAATTCTTTAAAAGCAGATATCGTTTCACTAAAGCATTGTTGTTTTTAGAAAAAAGTGAGCCTTAAGGGTTTTACAAAGAATAAAGCGTAAAAAACTTAAGGCCGGGCGTTTCTCCCAAGCCTCAAGCCTAGGCATGCCTAGGCGGGTGTTTTAGAAAAGTGCGAGCAGGCACCTCGCGTGATGCGCTATCGTTGTAAAATTTTCTTAAAAATCTATTTAACTTTATGATAATAAATATGTAGTAAAACTAATTCAAGAAATTAATATACTATTGAGCCAAAAAAATAAAAGTTAAGTATAAACATATTACTTTTTTAACGGATGGGGGAAATGATTTAAAAGAAAAAGAAATCATAGGATCTCAAAGTTCACAAGGAAAAAAACCATTTTTTTTATGAAAAAAACAGATATGTGAAAATATCTTTCTCTCTTCTAATACGCCAAATCAAAATCATAGAAAAATAGGTACAATTAAAATTTATTTTAGTTGCATAAAAAATTAAAAATTGATTATATTAGACTTTTGATTTATTCAGCTACATAAAGACTGAGATATGTATATGAGTTGCATATTTCTTACATACAAAATATACTTATGATATACTAAATTAGAAACAACTCAAGAACATTTGTAATTGGCACAATTAAAATTAATTTAATTGTATAGAATTAAAAAAAATAGATTATAATAGATTTTGTATACTAATCAACTACATAAAGGCTAAAGTGTGGATATGAGTTGCATATTTGTTATAAATAAAATATAATGCAGTATACTAAATTTTACCAACGTAATATTTAATTACTAACAATATTAAGTCAAAATACTTCATGTTTATTTAATTACTAACAATATTGAGTCTTATATCGTGCCTTAAGTACACGTGCTTATAATGAGTGTGTGTGTGTGTGTGTGTGAGAGAGAGAGAGAGAGAGAGATTCGAACCTTGGGATTCAAGGTTTGAGTAAATGAGAATCTATTTTTCTTGATCTATTTCCAAGGCTGAGATATTTTTTTATGTTTTGGGTTGTGCACTTTAGCTACTTGAAACTTGGGAGGGGCAATAAAATAAAAATGAATTTGTGTAAATTTCTTACAAAACAATTATTTTTATAAATTGATGTCATTTTTATTATCATATATAACAAAAACACTTTTTTATTTAATTTTTTTTTAAGAAACCTTGTTTATAAACCCTTTTTAACAACTATTTATTTTATTTTTTATAAATATGTTTTTAAACTTTTTATAAAACCTTGATTTATAAGAATACAGTTTTTAAAAATAACTATATCCAACTATTTTTTTTTAAATAATGAAAACACTTTTTTAAATAACTTTAACACAAAACATTTTTTTATAAACGAATCTTTTTTTTAATATATATAACAACAATAGTTTTTTTCTATTTTTTTTCACAAACACAGTTATTTTGTAACATTTTAAAAAAAATTATAAACACTCTTTGTGTATTTATTTTTATTAAGCGTTATAAACTTTTTTATAAGAAAAGGTTTTTTCTAACTTTTTCACAAAAAAGTTTTTTGTAACAATTTATTAAAAATGAATAAAATATGTTCATTTTTTTTATAAAGACATTTTTTCTAACTTTGTGAGAAAATATTTTTTTTTGTTTTCAAAAGCTACATCCGACTATTTTTTTAAATGTGAAAAATCTTTTTTTATTCTTCCACAATACAGTTGTTTATAACAGTTTTAATAAATTTTATAAACAATGTCCATTTATTTTTTTTATAAAAATTTGGAGTTATCTTTTAGTTACTCAAGACCATAAAAGAGACTTTTGGTTACCCAAAACCATAATTACAATTAAGGAGAGTCAAATATTAATTTATATTTACACCTTAAATACTATCATATTAGAAGTATACTATAGATATAAATAAGGATATTTTGTACTAAATATAAAATATTTTTTTGAAATTAAACGTTAATGAACCCTTATAGAAACCTAGTTTTGTTTTAAGTGTGCCGAAAAAAACTCAAAAGAAAAACTAAAAATGGAATTCGAAGAAATTATTATCAAGTATCGTATCGTAAATTAATGAGCTGTTCAGAGATCTTTAATTTTAATAGTAGAAATAATGAAGAAGAAACTGAATCAAAATTTGAAAACAATACATAAATATGATTATAAGCTATGCTTTACAGAAAACAATCAAGAGTACAAATTGAATATGGTATAATGGTATTGTATTCTCTACTCATCTCCAAACTTCACTACCAAATAATTTCTCACTTATATAACATTATACCCACATCCGTAGAAAGCACGACCCTTTGTCATTGGTTAATAGGAGACCAAACTCTCAAAGCAGTTCAATCATTCAATCCGAGCGCTTATCGTGGAACCATCAATTTTTGCTGCTGTTGCTTACTAACGTACACCAATTGTAACGGGGTTTCCATTTTCTTAGTTGTGGTGCTAAGCTCGACCTTCAGTTTTTGTTGCGACTGTGTAAAAGCAGGAACATATTATCTGATCTTTTGGCCCAAGTCTTCGGCACAAACGACATCGAATGGACTAAACATTGAATTCATGATTATATATCAAAGGCTAAATTAATCTTGTTAGTTACAATATAATTATATGAAAAGAACTTTGTGTTGCAGATAATATTAGCTGGTTTGATATGATATGAAAATTCGTCAGCAGAAGATATATATAGATAGGGATGAGAGAGGAGTTTAATTGAGGAAGATATATAGATAGGCGGGTGTTTAATTAAGGTAGGGCTGGAAATTTTTGACACGATAATCCGTTTATGGTAATAACTCGAAATGACCCGAAATCGACACGATTAGCTTATATAGATTTAAGATTACTCAAAATTTATACTCAAATAAAAATTAATGCGGCCCGAAAATGACACGACTAATCCGAATTACCACCTTTAAATTAAGGGATATAAAACGACAATGGAAGAGAGAGAGGCTGGAGCATTAAATTCATGGAGCATTAAATCCTCATTTAACCTCTAATATTATTATATTAGAGGTATAATAAGGATAATGTATGACTTTTAGTAACCAATATGACCGTTTGAGAGAGAGGTTTATAACACATTTTTTACGAGATTTTTTATTGGGTAACACTAGGGTATCTCTTTTGGGTACCTCTTTTTATTATCACAAGCAGATTAGTGTTGTATCTTGTTTTGTCTTTTATGCTTTGACGGGACCCATACAAATAAAGACAAAGCAAGGTAAAACACTTTAAATCCGGAGGTAACAAAAAGGGGTATCCCTAATATTATCCTTTTTTATTAGTTGTTTAGTTTGTCTAGGCGGTTTAGATTAGTTAAATATCAACCCGTTTAAGTTTCTAGACACTTCTTCACTCTTCGGTATAAACCTTATTATGTCATTGTTTGGGTTCGTCAGCTATAATCTTGAGTGAAATACAGACGTCCCGTTTAGTTGTTTCAAAATTATAAATTAGATTATTAATAAATTGATTCATTTACAAATTGACACATTAATTATTATTGATTTAATTATTGTAATGATTCATTAATTGTCTCATTTTAGCTCATACATAAAATCTAAAATTAGATCATTTCATAAAAAGAGTGAAATAGATGCATTTGAAATAAGAGTCAATTTTAGATGCACATTACTGAAATGTTCATCTCTATCTTTCCCTCCCTTCCCCTTCCCCATTTCTCTCTTATTTTGTTTTTACGTTTTTTTCTCATAGAACCATAATATCAATTTTAGATTACCAAAGATTTCGTAATATTGGATTTAAACTCATTTCAAATCCCCTCATTTACAATTCACTAATTCACAGTGAACCAGTTTACACAACCAAACAGGGTCAAAAAAGTTTTATACATATTTTCTTAAAGAGAAAAATAATAAAGAGAAAAGAGAAAAATCTAAGAGGGAGAGTATATTATTTTATCTCCCTTTTACTCTTAATATATAATTTTTTATTTCAAACTCTCAATGATCTTACCCAACACATAATCTTATGTAGAGTTTAATTTTAGTTATTGTAGTAGAGAGTATTGTGCATTAATGTCCAACTATATTTTCAGAAACAAAAGTCTCTTAGTTGTTCGATCCGAATTGTTATTTTATATTTTTAGGGTCATTTTGAGTTTTCTCCCCATTTTTATGACCAGTTTTGCAATACACCCCCACTTTGTAAAAACATACAATACACCCCCATTATGTTAACTATTCATCCAAAACCATTATCACGGTTTACTTATTCTGTTTAACCCCACCTTTATGACCATTTTTGCATTAGATGTAATACCATGCATTTTCATGATTGTATTTATTATTCATTAAATAACTAATAAATAAATAAAATAGAATTAATTATTATATGCGTGGCTTAGTAATGATAACTTGGCACAAATGGGATGGTACTTGAAAATGTATATGTGTAGGATAATTAAGTGTGTCATTTTATTAACACTGCGAGGTATTACTGTGGATTGTAGGTAGTATTGTTTACACCGGACTTTAGGGTGACACGGATGTCCGTTTATGTATTTTTATAACTTTAAATTGGTCTCGAGGGGTAGGCATACCCGTCGGAGATATTTTGGACTATTCCGCGTAGCATTCTGAGCACTTTTAAGGGCCTAAAATTAGACCTTATGGGGAGATACGGCTTTAAGGTTTTAAAAAGGGTTAAACCACCTCATTTAGGTAATCTCTATCCACTAAACCCAACCCTGAAAGCCATCAACACTTGGGAGAAATTGGGCAAGCTTGGAGAGGAGAATCCAAGAGGAGATTCAAGAAGAGTTCTTCAACCCTCCACTTTAAGGAAAGAATTTTCTTACAATTGATGATGCGGAAACAACACCACCAGATGAGGTGTTGACAAGCTAAAATTAGCAATAAAAATGGCAACACAAGAGTGTATATATAGTATAATGAGATGAGGATGTAAGGAAATTTTTTTCCATTAATAATTTATTATGTCGCACGCCGTTACACCGTTGAAGAAATTCAAGATTCATACATTCATCAACGGATCCGAATATCAAAAGTTAAAGAGGACTGAAGTCTGACATACCGGACCGGTCCGCCTACAATAAAAGAACCGATCCGGCTAACCGGACCGGTCCTCCCTCAACCGGACCGATCCGTTTAGTGCAGATCCAGTATACCCCGGACCGCAAGCGAACCGATGAAGCCTGGAATAAAAGAACCGATCTGGTCATAACCAGACCGATCCACCTCAGAATAAAAGAACCGATCCAGTCAATCGGACCGATCCACCCCCAAGCCGGACCGGTCCTCATGGGATAAACTTCGCCAGATCTGCTCGAGATTTTTTGGGCTCAAAGTTTTATTATTTAAAGACTTTTCAAGACGTTTTTCAGAGTCCTAAATACTCTAAGTCTTCACCTATTGAGCCCAAGACTCTAGGTTTTTGATTCACACAATTTCCAAATCCTTTGTGAATCTTTTTGGTAACCCAAGAACACAACTTTGAGTTTGTTCAACCCTTGTGGAGAAGCCATTCTCTTCTTCATTGCTGCCCTCCTGGAAAGGGAAACTTCCACCCGCCGACATAGGAACCGACACCTGCGGGTATTTCTGTGTCACACTGTTTCTAGCCGTTGCTTTGAAGGTTTACCGAAGACACCGTGCATTACACTTGTGGGCAATTATCAGGTTGTATGTAAGTCAATGGTCTTGTAAATTCTTTAAATTTCTAGAAATAAAAAGTTTTTCCCTTCGGGGATTTTTCCTTAACTTTGTGTCACTTGCTTTATATTTGATGGGTTGATTTAGATGCATGTTTAAGGGTTGATTTTATTTGGTTTAAAAGTAGACGCTAATTAAATAAGGGTTTTTGGAAACTTGCGAATTTAATTTAAATCATTATCATACACCGAACCTATTCGGTTTCTCAAATTGGTATCAGAGCGGGTTACGCTAATTTATCGCGTGATCCTGATTTTTCGAGGATTTACTTTTTGATACAATTTGTCTACTCACGTTCTCAAATTGGTATCAGAGCAGGTTACTCTAAATTATCGAGTGATCCTATTTTCCGCAAAATCGTGTGATATTGATTTTTTTTTGAAAAAAAAATCAGTTTGTGAAAAATCGCAAGTTTTTCAATGGAACGCACATTTAACGAGGAGCCTATTTTTGAAAAAGTTCACGACCATGATGAAATTTTAAAAAGTTTGAATTTGAAACTTTGCAAAAGAATTAAAGTTTTGGAAAAAGAAAATTCTCGTTTTAAATCCGCGATGGATCTTTTGCAAACAGTTCAAAATCAAAGAGATTTTTATCGTGAAAAAGTTATTTCCTTGGACCATGACTTTGTTTCTTTAAAATTGTCCAAAAAAGAGAGTGATGAAAGGGTCCTATTTTTAGAAAAAGAATTGGAGGACCTTAAAAATTTGATGGTTTGTGTTTGTGCCAAAGATGATAAAAATATTTTAGTCAATGAGTTTTTGGCACGTGAAGAGACTCTTAGGAAAAAGTTTGCTTTAATTGAGGGGGAGCGAGATAATCTTCTAGGTTTGATTGATAATTTGAAGAAGGCGTCCCTTAATTTGGAAGAGTCTAATTCTTTGCTCGAGTCAAAAATTTTGAAGTTAAAAAATGATTTGACAGAGTCGAGAAGGTTTGATAGTGATGGTAGTGGCTCATCTTGTTCTCATGCTTCTAATGCTAAAGCCAAAACCATCATTTGTTTTAGAGGGTCAACTAATTCCAAGGATGTTAGAAAAGATCACACTTTAGGTGTCGTTACACCCATTTACACATGTTCATATTGTGGTAGGAAAGGACACCTTAGGCGTTTTTGTTTTGATCTTGGAAGAAGTCCTAGGAAGTTTATATCTAGTGTTCTCGTGGTTTCCAAAGCCCCCACACGATGTTTCACATCTATTTGGGTTAGAAAATCACTTTTGGAGGAACTAGATTTTAGACAAGTTGATTCCCGTTTGCTTGCACATGATTCTTCTCTTGCCATATCATATAGATGATTGTGTTTGCATGTTTGTCATACGCTAGTTATGCTTTTTGATATATTTTTGCTAGCATTGTGACATGTACTTTTTGTATATATTTTTTTTGAATTTTTTTGAAAAATACAAAAAGATATTTTTTTTAGTTGGTTGCACCGTTTATGGATGGACACTTTGGATGACCAAGTCACTACATCATTCCATTATTTTCATGTGACTATTTGATAGTGTTTTGAGACAATAGGTCAATTCATCCATGTGCTTTATAATGTTTGGAGTCATTAAGATGTAATTAAGTGTTACTTCCTACATGTTTGACTCATGTTTCCTTTAATGCACACTTGCACGGATTTGTTTGATTATTGTGCTTGTCTTATCACATGTTGGTTGAGTGTTTTCACTTCAATCTTGTCTTTAAAACGAACCAAGCGCGATAATGTTTATAAGGAAATTGTGCATATAAGAACCGTTTTGTGAGTTTGTGTGCTTTGTTTGAAAACGGGGAAGGGCTGCGAAAGGTTCATTTTGCCTTTGCGAATACTAAGCCACCGTTAAATTGGACCTAAAAAATTGAGGAATTTTATTATCCGAGGTCCAAAGAGGTTAAAAGAGCCCGAAAAAATTGAAAGGCAATAAAAAGATATTCATGCCAAAAAGGGGCCATTTAGGTTTTTGCACCAATTCTCCAAAGTTTGAGAATTTAGTTTATACACCTCTAAAAGAATATATATATATATATGAGGGAGTTTGGTTGGAGAATTAAAACGGGTTTGCACGTCCTTGAAATGCTTGAAAATGCGCTACATAGTTTTGGACGTTATTGGTGTGGAAATCATTTTGACTTTGATTTGTTGATTTGCATAAGACGATGTCATTTAAATTCAACAAACTTTTACACATAAGGATACCTTTGATGTTCATTCATTAGAAGTACACGTATGCATCGTGCACATATGATTGATTAAGTTGATTTACCTATCGAATGTGTTCACACCCATTCATTCCATTTCCATGACTTGGTTGTTTGAGTCTAAATCCATGGTGTGATTTTTGTATCATATTTGTTCATATTGGTATCCTATCTTTGTATGAAAATTTTAAAAAATCAAAAATAGTTTGTGTTTTTTTTTTGTATACCGTGACACCCCGATTTTGCTTGTTTGATTCATTCTTCTTATTTGTCTATTTGGAGACATCATAAAAAGGGGGAGAAAGAATTATCTTATTATGGGGGAGATTTGAAAGTTTGAGTTTGCTCATTAATTGCTATATATGTTTATCTCATTTCAAACTCGATTTGTCAGTTGGTATTTTTCTTTGTCTCATGTGTGTAGGTACTACATGGATTATCATTGGATTGCACACCCTGATGAGAAAAGTATTGAGATTCCTGAAGAATTGAAGAACAAACGCTGTAGTCTTATTCAATTGTATCTTTCCAGTTTTGGGTTCATGGAATGGTAGATTTGTATAGGCATTTTTAGTTGTTTGACAATTCGGATGTTTGTTTTTATGTATGTACCGGCATAGACATAGGGGGAGATTTATAAGGACATTTTTGTCCATTAACAATTTATTATGTCGCACGCCGTTACACCATTGAAGAAATTCAAGATGCATACATTCATCAACGGATCCGAATATCAAAAGTTGAAGAGGAATCAAGTCTGACAGACCGGACCGGTCCGCCTACAATAAAAGAACCGATCCGGCTAACCGGACCGGTCCGCCCTCAACCGGACCGATCCGTTTGATGCAGATCCAGTATACCCCGGACCGCAAGCGAACCGATGAAGCCTGGAATAAAAGAACCGATCCGATCACAACCAGACCGATCCACCTCAGAATAAAAGAACCGATCCGGTCAATCAGACTGATCCGCCCCCAAGCCGGACCGGTCCGCATGGGATAAACTTCGCCAGATCTGCTCGAGATTTTTTAGGCTCAAAGTTTTATTATTTAAGCCAACTTTGGGGAGTTGTTTTCTAAGACTTTTCAAGACATTTTTTAGAGTCCTAAATACTCTAAGTCTTCACCTATTGAGCCCAAGACTCTAGGTTTTTTATTCACACAATTTCCAAATCCTTTGTGAATCTTTTTGGTAACCCAAGAACACAACTTTGAGTTTGTTCAACCCTTGTGGAGAAGCCGTTCTCTTCTTTATTGCTGCCCTCCTGGAAAGGGAAACTTCCAGCCGTCGACATAGGAACCGACACCTGCGGGTATTTCTGTGTCACACTGTTTCTAGCCGTTGCTTTGAAGGTTTACCGAAGACACCGTGCGTTACACTTGTGGGCGATTATCAGGTTGTATGTAAGTCAATGGTCTTGTAAATTCTTTAAAGTTCTAGAAATAAAAGGTTTTGCCCTTCGAGTATTTTTCCTTAACTTTGTGTCACTTGCTTTATATTTGATGGGTTGATTTAGATGCATGTTTAAGGGTTGATTTTATTTGGTTTAAAAGTAGACACTAATTAAATAAGGGTTCTTGGAAACTTGCGAATTTAATTTAAATCATTATCATACACCGAACCTATTCGGTTTATCAGAGGAGAAGAGGATGAACACTTGTATGTAAGTGGTTCAGCTAATCTGGTCTACGTCCACTGTGAGTTTGTGAATAATATCACTAGATGAAGGCACTAACGGCCATAGATACAAGCTCTCAAGATTTCTCTCTCTACTGTGTAAACCAATAGAGTTTTAGCTAGGGTTGCAATTATGGATCCTTTTACAAGGTAGAGGATGACCTCAATATATAGTGCTTGAGAGGTGTAATATACCCCCCAAGCATGCAATGGGCATGTACGTGAGGATCGAACTAGTATGAGAATGACACCTGGTTGATCTCATATAGATAATGATGACCTCAATATTCCCTCACGTGAGGTTCGGTTATAACTGATTTTTCCACATTTACCTAATCTTACATGTTATAATAAATGCTCGGCCTTGTATCCTCGACTGATGTAACCTCGGCCTAGACGAGTACGAGTTTGGTGGGGTCAGATGTAGTTGCTTTGTCTTATCTAACTGTGAGGATCTCGGCCAGGAGGGAAGGCCGAGGTTAGGTATGAGGTAACTGCAACGTGGGCTAGGGCCGATGATGACGTTGGCAGATAATTGAGCCCATGAGACTTTTCAGACCTCGGCTGATGACAAGCTGAGGTTAGTGTATGAGGTAGCTGGAACATCGGTTGGGCCTGAACTTATGAGAGATGACCTTGCTGATGTTTGTCATAGACTTCTTATCACCTCGGATGTGAGACTGTACGAGGTTAGTTACTCTGAGCAAGAGGGTTCACTTTGGGCATATCAATCACCCCTATCCCTTAGTCTTCTATGTAATTAGATGACTAAGGGGTATGTAATTAAGGCTGAGGCTGGTTTCTTTAGGTGACAATATTTTCTTGACACATGTCACTTGCTGATGTGAAGCATGTTCCCCAAGATGATGTGATTCTCATTCGTCCTTTGGGTTCCCTAGGGCAATGATGGGGCATTGGGACTCGCGCCCCATTATTAGGTGGGTTTAAAAACCCTATTCTCTCTCCTCATTCTCTTTCTTCCAAATTTCTTACCGCCTTATCTTTCTCTGCAATTGCAAATTCCGTCAAACCTCTATTGCTGACTGCCCTTGAAAGTTTCCTTCGCTTTTCATTATCCTCGTCCCTCACTCGCGACTAATCATGTATCATTTTCAACCTCTTTTCAATTTCTGGTCATTGTATCACCATTTCTGAGTTTCCGACGAGCTTTGCATTTTTCAGCAAGGATTCCCACCAGTATTGGTGGTTGTAAAGCTAGGATAGTAGTGGTTAAGTGGTTTAGGGACAATTGTAGGTAGCTCTGAGGTCGTTTTAGTCAGAAATACCCCTTCTTTAGGTTTCTGTGAACCTTCGATCATCTTCTCCGGTGTCCTTGTTCTTGAGTGTTCTTGAGGTTCTTCCTTTGAAATTTTCCAACTTTCCCTTTTGATCTTGATTTTTAATTCTTTCAAGTTGAGTACCTGTTTGTGGTTTTGAGTCCTTCTAAGTGTAGTGTCATCCCACTTATGCTCAGACCCTTGTACCAATTCATAAAAAATTTTCCATCTCTTCGTGAGAAGACCTTCGAGAAAATTAGGCAAATAGAGCTATCCCAAGAGGAAGCTCGTATGGCTGAGTCCTTTCCTCTCAGACCCCATCTTTCCTCCACCTCTAAAAGATATCTACCCTGAGCCTGCTGAGCTTGCATAGGTCCCTGAGGATCCCACACCAATGTTTGAGTCATCTTCCTCAGACCCTATGTCTATATACTCTTTTTAAAAGGCTATGGATTGCTCTCCTAGGCAAGGTGAGGTTCCTAAAGAAGCCTAGGTTTCGAGCCATTCCTCGTCTAACCACAGTGCTAGTACCTCACATAAGTCTTCTAATGTTGAAATCATAGGGCCAAGTGTGGTTATTCCCCCCATCATTGATGCCATTCCTCAATCGGCTCCCACTGGGGTTGAATTTGCTCAGAGGTTTCCTGGTGGTGTTCCCGCACCTGCCCGGGTCGATGTTGCTGGGGACGGTGATGATGGCGAGGAGAGTGATGTTGATACGTCTGAGGCGTTCGAGTATGAGAGTAACATCACTGAGTACGACCTTCTTACTTTTAGGCACCTCTATTCCATAAATTCTTCCATCATCCTTAGGTTACCTTTAAGGGATGAGAGAGCCTTTGATGACCGAGATGGAGAGATCTGCGTTTATGAGCAGATGTTCAAACTAGGCTTTCTTCTTCCTATCCACCCTTCCATCAGAGCTATATTATCCCATATAAATCTTATCGTTTCCCAACTATCCCCTAATGCCTGGAGGGTTATGATTGGGTACATCGTCCTTTGGAGGGCTGTCCACCACTCAAACCTTCCAGTTAGGGTTTTCACTAGTTGTTATGTGCTTTCCTCTTCCAAAAACCACCCTAGATATTACCACTTCTTATCTAGGAAATCAGAGAAGAAAATGCTTTTGGTTACCCAAACTTCAAACCATAACTAGAAATCTTGGTATTTCTTTGCTTCTGGGGCATGGAAATTTGATCCAAGTGAGGATTTTGGAACATCGGTTCCAAGACCCCTATGAGATGGGGGAAGGTCTCCCTTACTGCTAAAGTCGACCTTAGACTTAGACTGGACAATTGCCAAAACGTTGAGGATCTTTGCAATCAGGGAGAGCAGGGTCGTCTTGTAAAATATAAACATCAACTGACCCCCCACTACCTCTCTCAGATAGGCTTGGGGGGTAGTCCTTTAGGAGAGATTCGTAAGTCTTAATTTTTTATATGTTATATCTCTTACTTTTTATACGTCTGACTGACTAACTTAAAGACTTGTCTTTTGCAGAGTGCCCTGAAGGCATATTAGAGGACCTTTGGGAAATGTCTGCTCCCGATCTTGTAAAGCTAATGCAAAATAGGGGTGGAAAAAATGTACCCCCTCCTACCACCAAGAAGAACATTGGCACATCCCAGGATGATGTTACCAAAAAGAGGAATACCACAACTGACCTGAAGCATCTGAGGCCGGGCAAGACTCAGAAAGGGGATCGTGCCATTCCCATCTCTACAGACGATGCCCCAGATGCTCATCTTGCTCAGCTAAAAATCAGTGACAGCCTCATTAGCAACAGTCTGAAGGGTGCCAACGCTATCGAAACAATAATGACTGAATATGATAAGCATTTCTTACACTTTTTGGATGTCCCGTTATTGGCCGAGTTTTCTCTCCGCAAGTCCATTCAGGTACTAGTTTTTGCTAATTTAATCACTTGCTTTTCAAGTGTAGACTCGGCTTTTTAGAAATTATAACTCATATTTTCTTACATCTGATCTTCTTCTGTAGGGTGTCTTATCCTTCCATCGCCTCGTTGATTGAACTCTGAAGAGGTTGCCCCTTATAGAGAAGGGCTAAGAAGCTGAGAAGGTTCAAGCCTCTTTAAATGAAAAGGTTGAAAGGCTAAAGGGGGTGGTCAAGCAGAGGGACGACGACATGTCCAAACTCAAGAAGCACCATGACTTAGCCCTGAAGGCCAAGGATGATGCCCTTCAGTCCAAGGTAAATACTGATGTCAGGGCTGCAGTTGAAGACGTTGCTGAGAAGACCATTGAAGACTACAAGGTCTCTGATGAATTTATCAGCTTTGGCTTTGAATACCTTGAAAGATGTATCAAAGCAACTGGAAAATGGGCAGCCACTAAGGAGAAAGAGTCAGGGATCCTGTCTACCTTAGACTTTATGGGTCTTGGCTTTGGTGATCCCATGTTTGCTCAGGCCTTGCAAGAAGTTGAGAAAGCTGATGCTGCTCCAGCTGAAACTACTCCCCTAGAGGTCACTAAGATTGAGGATGCTAATCATCAGGATGATGGAGTTGAGGTGAAAAACATCGGTAGTGATGACACGACTGCAGCTGCAGAGACTTACTCCTTTTCTTGTGAAGATTGTAAGAGTTGTAATTTCGGTTTCCCTTTTGTTTGAACCTCTTAAATTTTATGAACTTCTAATGGCCTCTTGATGCCTCTTACTTGTAATTCATCTTTTTCATGATAATCATTAGTTCAATCTTCTTTAGACTCTGTTGCTTCATACAATGTTATGCTTGAATGTCTTACCTATTAAACTCTCACCAAATTGATGATGTTAAAGGTCTGAGGTCACCACTCTATAATTTTTGCTCTCATAAATTATCATCAAAGTAATGATGTGTAAGGTCCGAGGTCACCATATAATTATGTTTACCCTCATAAATTATCACCAAACTAATGATGTTTAAGGTCTGAGGTCACCAAATTATGATGTTTAAGGTCTGAGGTCACCAAATTATGATGTTTCACCTCATACATTTTTCACCAAACTAATGATTTTTAAGGTCTGAGGTCACCAAATTATGATGTTTTACCTCATGCATTTTTCACCAAACTAATGATGTTTAAAGAATATAATAAGAGTACTAGCATAACATTGTTATCTTTTCATTAACATCTTCTGTTTAAACTGATACATGTATTACAAAAAGATAAGAATGACTGAAAAATCATATGTAATAATTTTTTAAGTGATCGGTATTCCAAGGGTTGGAGAAAGGTTCTCCTTCAAGGTTCTTTAGTCAGTAAGTACCAGTCACAACCTCATCAAGTACTCTATAAAGACCATGCCAGTTTGGATGGAGCTTATTTACCTTTTGCAATGTATTCTTTAGGACTAGGTCTCCCACAGCTATAGGCCTTGATTTCACCTTTTGATTGTAGAATCTCGTAGTTCTCTACTGGTAGTCTGTCTGTCTTATGTCTGCGTCCTCTCTTCTTTCCTCGATCAAATAAAGATCAAATCTTCTCTCTTCCCCATTACTTTGAGGGTCATAGGTCTGAACTTTATGAGTGGGAAGTCTTACCTTTGTAGGAATGACAGCTTTTGAACTGTGGGCTAACAGAAATGGATTCTCTCCCGTTGGTGTCCTTGTTGTCGTCCTGTAGGCCCATAACACAGCATATACCTCCTCTGTCCATATCCCTTTATCCTTTTCCAACCTCTTTTTTATACCATCAAGAATTGTTCAGTTTGTAACCTCGATCAGGCCGTTTACCTGGTGGGTCAGCCATGAGAGGAGAAGAACTGCTTAATCCTTACTCTTTCGCAGTACTTTTATAAGGAAACGTTCTTGAACTGGGTTCCATTGTCTGAGATGAGGGTGTTTAGAAGACCATACTTGTATATAATGTTCTTCTTGATGAATTGGAAGGTCTTCTACTCAGTGATTGTGATCATTGGCTCAGTCTCTACCCATTTGGAGAAATAATCAATTGTCATGATCAAGAATCGATAATTATTCACAGCTCTTGGCAGGGGTCCTACCAAATCAATGCCCCATATTGCAAATGGCCAATGGGAGTTGATTGAAGTCATAGGTTGATGAGGCTGATGAGTGACAGTGGAGAACCTTTGGCACTTTTCACACTTCTTCATGTACGCAGCTGCATCTTTGGCTAAGGTCGGCCACCAGTACCCTGAGTGATTATCCTCTTAGCTAAAGGTCTTCCTACTATGTGCCTGGAGCAAAAGACCTCCTGTACATCTTGCAAGATGTGTCCTCTGAAGGGTGGACACATCTGAGGAGAGGAAGTAGAAACCCCTTCTTATATAAGATATCTCCCAAAATTGAGAATTTAACAGCTCTGAACCTCAACTTTCTTCTTTCTGACTTTGACTCTGTTTGGTCTCCTTCTTTGATGTATTTAATAAGAGGATCCATCCATGAGGCTCCCATATTCAAGTTGAGGCAAGTTCTAGTAACCTCTTCTTCTTTAATGGTCGGCTTGAGATGAATTTCAACGGGTACCACTCTTCTCATGTTTGTCCTTATTGCTGAAGCCAACCTTGCGAGTGTATCGGCTCGACTATGGTCTTCATCTTCACTTCCTTGAATCTTTCTAGAATCGTTCTCACCCTCTTCAGGTATTTATCCATCCTTTCATCTTTGGCCTTATACACTCCCAGGACTTGGTTGACGACCAACCTTGAGTCACCGTGGACTAGGATTTGGCCAACACTAAGGACTTTTGCCAAGGAGAGACCTGCTATTATAACCTCATACTCTGAATCATTTCTCGAATCTTTGAAGTTAAACCTCAGCGTATATTCAAAATCAGTACCATCTGGTGATAACACTCTCAACCCTGCTCCACTTTCATTTTCACAGGATAACCCATCAATGAAGAGGTTCCAAATATCTTCATTTGAATTGAAGTTCCCCTCTGACAGGGTCGCTTGATTGAAGAGATACATGTATTCCTCATTCTCAACTATTCTTTTTCTGTCTTAGCTTGACTCAACCTCATCCGAATCTTGGAAGATGTTTCTGTCTCGTTCATCTGTAGATTTTTTACTATTTTCAACCTCATCCTCTTTCCAGGTAAACTCGGCTACAAAGTCGACGAGTGCCTCCCCCTTGATGGCAACCCTGGGTTGATAAACAATGTCATATTCCCCCAACTCAATGGCCCAGGTCATCAACTTACCTGACTTCTCAAGCTTATGGAGGACCTGTTTGAGTGGGGAATCAGTGAGGACAACTATAGAATGGTCTTGTAAGTATGGCTTCATTTTCCTAGAAGATGTACCAGGGCATAGGCTAATTTTTCAATCCGAGGGTACTTCTGTTCATACCCTTGAAGATATTTATGATTGAAGTATACTGGCCTCTATACTCCATCATCTCCACGTGGTTGCACTAATGGCTGACTTTAAGACAGCTAGATATACATATAACTTCTCCCCCAGAATGGGACGAGAAAGGAGTAGATGGGGTCCGAGGTAGGACTTGAGCTCCTTAAAAACTTTATCGCATTCCTCATCCCATTCGAAGGCCTTTATAAGCACTTTAAAAAAGGAAGAAACTTGTCTGTGGCTCTTGAGACAAAACTGTTAAGTGTTACAATTCTTCCGGTTAACCTTTGAGCATGTTTGATAGTTCTGGGTGTCTTCATTTCTAGAAGAACCTTGATCTTCTCAGGGTTAGCCTCTATTCCCCTTTGGTTGATAATGAATCCCAAAAACTTTCCTGCTCCTACTCCGAAGACATATTTGGTCGGGTTGAGCTTCATTTTATACTTGTTCATGGTGTCAAAAGTTCTTTCAACGTCGGCCACATGAGTGTCGGCCTTCAAACTCTTCGTCAGCATGTCGTCCACATACACTTCCATGGACTTGCCTATCTGATCCTCTAACATCTTATTTATAAGACGTTGGTAAGTAACCCCTGCATTAGGCATGACCTTGTAGCAGTAGGTCCCCTTATCTGTGATGAATGCTATCTTCTTTGAGTTTTTTAAATTCATGAAGATCTGATTATACCTTGAATATGCATCCATGAAGCTCATGAGATCATGTCCTACTATGGCATCCACTATCGCATCAATACGAGGTAGGGGAAACTGTCTTTTGCATAACACTTGTTCAAATTAGTTAAGTCTACGCACATCCTCCATTTCCCATTTGCTTTTGACACTATAACAGCGTTGGACAACCACTCAAGATATATAACCTCGTTGATGAACTTTTCCTCCTCAAGCTCTCTAACCTCCTCTCTAATGACATCATACTTATCTCGTGAGTATATTCTTCTTCTCTTCTTGATGGGCTTAGCATCTTCTGCAACATTGAGTTTATGTCACATAATCTCAGGGTCAATACCTGGCATGTCTACATGGCTCTAAGCAAATACACTTTGTCTCTTCCTTAAGAAATTCACCAGTTTTTCCTTGATCTCATGTCTTAGGTCTTTGCCAATACAGATGGTTTTTTTGGGCTTGTCCTCATTGAGGACGACGGATTCTACCTCTTTCGCGGCCTCTCCCTTCTTGAGCTTTGTTTCATTTCTAGGATCAAGTGTATCGATGTTGAACGTGGTTGTTGCCCTCTTATGAGCCTCTATCTCTTCTACAGAGTTGAAGTTGTATTCTTATTTGGTCACCTTGCACTTCCCCTACTCCATAGGGAGTCGGGGATTTTATCATTTGGTGGACCGTTGAAGGCACGAACTCAAATTCCTTGAGGGCTACTCTTCCTATGATTAGGTTGTAAGCTGAGAAGACATTTTCATCCATCACAAAGAAATTGATTTTTCTAGTCAATCTCTTAGGCCACTCGTCTCCCATTCTAACATCTATCTCATACATGCCCAAAAGATGAACTTTTTCACCACTGAAGCCTATCAAGGGATGATGATAAGGGACAATCCTAGCTATGTTGAGGCCTAGACTCTTAAAATAGGGCCAAAACATAACGTCTGCTGAATTTCCCCCATCAACGAGGATCCTCTGAACTTTACACCCATGCACCATTGTGGTGATTACCATAGGGTCATCGTGAGGAGCTAAGATACCTTTAAAATCAAGTCGTGAGAAGCCAATTATGAGGGTTTCCATAGATACCTTCTTTCTCTTCTCTCGCTTAACCTATGTAAATGCCAAGTTTACAACCTTGGCTTTAGTAACTGCCTTAGCCTCTACTACATGAGCCTTGTGATCTGCTACCTCTGACCCACCTCCTGCCAATCCCCCACATATAGTGTTCACAATAAAAGAGATCATACCAACCCTCTTTACTAGAGTATTATCGTCTTTTGATGGGAGGTCAGGGTCATCATCATCATCATCTGAGTTATTAGCTCTTCTGGCACGGACATCTTCTCGACATTTATTATTTCTTTTCTTTTTGGGGTCGTCTCTTCCCCCCTTAGAAACTCTGCCATCCACGTACTTTTTAAGCTTTCTAGACTTTAACATCTTCTCAATCTCGTCCTTCAGGGTGAAATACTTATCAATTAGATGGTCTTGATCTTGGTGGAACTCGCACCATAGGTTCTTGTTCCTCTTATGTGGAGGAGCCTTCATCTTCTCCGGCCATCTCAGGGACCTGTCATTCTTTATTTTGTTGAGGATGTGTTTGTAGATCACAGTTAAAGGAGTATAGTGTTCAAACTTATTGTCTTCAACCCTCTTCTATCCTCCCTTCTTCCTTTAAAATTTCCCACTGTTACATCCATTTTCATCCTCATACTTTGCAGCCATTACTTCTTTTGCGTTCATGACCTTTCCGACTGTTGCTAACAGATCGGCCATAGACTTAGGAGGGTCTTTAGTAAGCTTCCAGAGTATCTTTCCTTTTTGAAGTCCTTCTATAAGGGTTGTCATGGCTATGCTCTCTTCGTAATCTTCAACCTCCAACTTTTCCTTGTTGAACCTTGAGATGTAGTCTTTTAGGCTTTCATTCTTGCCTTGTTTTCCATAGACCAGATGGGTTGTATTCTTCTGAGTTCTTACCCCAAAACATAAGTTGTGTATAAAACGCTCAGCCAAATCCTTAAAGTTCTCAACGAAATTTTTAGGGAGATAAGTGAGCCAGATATGTGCAGCTACCGTTAAAGTTCTTGAGAAAGCTCGACATCACATCTCATTAGAGATTGAATAAATATCTGCTGCAGACTGATACATCTCAATGTGATGCACTGGATTAGTACTACCATCATACTTGGGAGACACCGTCGGTGCTTTAAATTTGGCAGCGGTTGGTAGGTTGAAAATCCTTGTTACAAATGGGGAGCCCTCTGAAAATACCCTTTGTAGTGGGTGTCGTCTTTTTATGGGGTTCCCTGTCTTCTCTTTCAGCCATTGAATGGAGTCATTCTAAGGTTTAGCAACATCGGCCTGGCCGAGGTTGTTCGCAGCCACCTCCAAGGGGTGGACCGAGGGTTCCTCAACTGCTGCACAACGTTGGCTGTTGACCTCCTGGGCACAGTCTCGGCCATGTTGGGATCGGCTATGATGAGGCCGATGTTCACCACCTTCCCTTTGTGAGCCAGCTACACTTCTTGACCTGGATAACCTCGACATCAGATCATTAACTTGGTCGAGCCTTTCAAAGGCCGACCCTCTACTTAAGCGATCAAAAGCAAACCCTCTTTGTCACGCATCCCCATATCGTCTTTCACACTGACCTCGTCCCTACTGTATAGGATGTATAGTGTTGTTTGAGACCTCATATGGCTCCCAACAGTCTGTCGGGGCATCTTCTGCCTCAATGTCGTCGTGCCTATCCTCAGGGCAAGGGTTTCCTTGCCTCTCCAAACGTAAATGCCTAGGGTTAGCAACATCACTCCTCCGTTGAGGAGTATGTTGGTCTTTTCGTAGTGCCTGGGGTGGTCCCCTGGCTTCAGGATGAGGTTGAACAACTATCGGAGTAATCATCTCCGGTGAGACCCCAGGTGGTCTCATTATGTTTTGGCTTAGTTGGGAAAATTGCTCCTACATCACTTTCTAGGTTGCCGTCAAGGACTTCAAGGCTGCTTCTACCTCAGCTATCTCGAAATGGGGCAATGCCTAAGTGGAACTGGGTCCTCCAACACTAGATGGTGAAGGAGGTGGTGGTAACTACGGTGCCATACGGTAAGGCTAAAGATATTGCAATGAAAATATTATAGAGTTTGGTACCTTAATGGACCTCTGCCAATGGTGACACATCTTCACACGTAGGGTGAGGCCTGGTTCACCAACAGAATCTCCGGTGAGGTTAAGCTACAAAAGAGGAAGATATGAATCTTCTCGTTCCCACATACGGTGCCACAATGATGATGCCAGAAATAGCACCACCAGATGAGGTGTTGACAAGATAAAATTAGCAATAACAATGGCAGCACAAGAGTGTATATATAGTAGAATGAGGTGAGGATAAGAGGATGAACACTTATATGTAAGTGGTTCATCCAATCTGGCCTACGTTCACTGTGAGTGTGTGAATAATATCACTAGATGAAGGCACTAACGGCCAAAGATATAACCTCTCAAGCTTTCTCTCTCTACTGTGTAAACTAACAGAGTTTTAGCTAGGGTTGCAATTATGGATCCTTTTACAAGGTAGAGGATGACCTCAATATATAGTGCTTGAGGGGTGTAATGTACCCCCCAAGCATGCAATGGGAATGTACGTGAGGATCGAGCCAGTATGAGAATGACACCTGGTTGATCTCATATAGATAATGATGACCTCAATATTCCCTCACGTGAGGGGAATGATTCAGTTATAACTAATTTTTCCATGTGTGCCAAACCTTACATGTGCTTGTAAATGCTTGGCCTTTTATCCTTGACTGGTGGAGTCAGATGCAGTTGCTTTATCTTGTCTACTCGTGAGGACCTCATCCAGGATGGCAGGCCGAGGTTAGGTATGAGGTAGCTGCAACGTCAGCTAGGGCCGATGATGACGTTGGTAGATGATTGAGCCCATGAGAGTTTTCTGACCTCGACTGATGACCAGTCGAGGTTGGTGTATGTGGTAGCTGCAACATCGGTTGGGGCCGACCTTATGATAGACAACCTTACTGATGTTTGTCATAGGCTTCTGGTCACCTCGGCTATGATACTGGCCGAGGTTAGTTACTCTAAGTAAGAGGGTCCACTTTGGGCATAACAACAATATGTTTAATATTGTGTTTCTTATTTTATAATCATGATTTCTCATAGACCCGACGATTGGGAGATTTCGGTTAACCCAATAATCCAGTCATTGATCCAACTTTTTTTCTCTATGTTTTGGACAAAACATTGAAACGATACTGAGATGAGCTAAACATAATTGTTTTTGAAAAAATGAGAATGCTTATATATATATATATATATATATATATATATATATATATATATATATATAGAGAGAGAGAGAGAGAGAGAGAGAGATTCAATATGAAAGTTTTATATGCCTAAAACAATAAATATCTTTGTCACACCCCAAACCCAAACCCAAACCCATTCAAATCATTTACTTCTATAATAATTAAATCATAATATTCAACCCATTTGAAATATAATTCATTTATCAATATTTTCATTCATAATGGACGTAATGAACATAATCATGTTCTTTGTACCATAACGTAATTAACATCAGACTCATAATTAAACGAACATACGATATTATGATTAACTATTAAAATTATCAAGTTAGACCACTCTAACTCAATATATACAATGTATGAGTGTAGTAAAATCCTCAGTGTGATAATAACAAAATCCTCATATCTAAACCTTAGCTCTTTCTAACGGTGCAACTCTCAAAATCACCGATCATAAGGTATCCTATCTGGCAGCGTTCAAACCTAAAAATGTTAAAATATAAACATTAAGAAATGAGCTTAGTGAGGTATTCCTTATATGAAATGAAATAATAGTTATGTAACAAATATGTGGATATAAAATCCAAACAATCCTTCTCGTTATGGAAATAACAATTCCAGGAACAGAAGTTCCAATAAATCCTTGTCATAAGATAAAACAAATCAATGGATCTTTATCCAATTCCAATCCTGGATGATAAGACCCAAACAATCATGGATATTGGAATATAACAAATCCTAAATACCTAATTATTCAAATAAATCAACTCATAGAGCTATATTCATATCCATCATAACATTTTCATATCTATATATGAAACAATCATAAGTGCACTCACCTTGGCAACTTAAAAGGCTTTTTCTCTGTCTTTGTCCGACAATTTCTCAATTGGTTCTTCTTCACTTCCTATAATTATAATAATATTAGTATCAACATAAGGATAATAACAATCCAAAGAATAACATAAATGTAACCCGATTCATAAGCATCATATGATCCCATTCAAATCATTTATCATAAATGAAGTTCCATATAAATTCATGTCAAGATATTTAATATATCCAAATCATATACTAAACATGCTTTCATTTCTTCTTGGAAATTCAATACTTATCATATTAGGTTTCCAATACAAAAGACGACACATCTTTTCAAGTTTTCTAGAGCGAGATATGCCTACTTTTTTATTGCACTGCAATTATTCCCTATTAGATCCTCTATCGTTTAGTCGACTTCAAAGAATTTCCATAATTTTTATACATCATAAATCCCTATGATATTCCATCCAATTTGAATACACATAATTAATAATATCATATTAAAGTTTCATAATTTGTAGAGTTCATTTTCTATACCAAATGGCACAGCAAACTCGGGTGATATAAGTACAAACCCTAAAGACAACAACTGTGTATCAAATTTCAACCATCACCAACGTCTAACCACAAGGAGATAAATTCTAATTTTTGGATATGCTCTGCATATATGAGTCTATCTTCATATCCAACTGGAATTTTCTAATTTCAGTAAGTATAAGTAAACTTATGAAAGTTTGAACGCACAAGGGTTCTATACAAGGCCATATAAAGGATTTACACATTCATCTTTCTTCGAACTTATATTTATTCATGCATATACTTCAAGGCATGAAAATTTAATAAACAATTGATGATTTCTATAATTTCAATCAGTTATAAAAGAAAGATAACAAGGTTTATGGATAGAATTAACTTAGGGACTTTTACGTAAGTTTTTATGGATTTTTCTCCAAATTCTCATTGCACTTGTCGTCTAAGCATCACAGTTCTCTCTGTTCAGGCCAAACTATCTCATGATGTAATTTTATAAAAAAAGGTGGTACTTCTAAGCTATTTAATTCGGACAGACCAGACTTCCCTTCCAACCAATCAAATCATAACGCATGGTGTACTAATAAGAAGATGAAATACCACTTAACGGATGGACAAATTTTCCTTTGTTTCGTAATTTCAGCATAACTCCTTACTCAGACCTCTGTTTCACACACTGTTTGTCGTGTTCCAAACCTAATTAATATATCTACAACTATATAGTTTTTACCTCAAGATAATTTTTATATTATAATGATCAAAACTAGTCTCCAACATGAACCTACCAAAACTTCAAAATTTTATGTTTGTAATATTTTCGATAATTCATGATTTTTAAAGGTAGGATTAGACTAAATATAATAATCTAACATCATATATATTAACAACACATTATCCATATCATATAAGGTAAGCATGATTCAAACATAACTAATCGTAATTATATATGGGTTGTCACAAATCTTCCCCCGTTGGGAAATTTCATCCCCAAAATTGACATGCCTTAGTTGTTCGAGTCAAATAAATACGAATAAGAAAACTTCATGCTATCCTGGATCTCCCATGTAGCTTCTTCCATGGAATATATTTTTCACATAACTTTCACAAAGGGGTTCATCTTGGATCTCAACATTTGTTCCTTCCTTTCCACGATAGCAAGTGGTTCTTCCACATAGCTCAAGTCTTCCTTCAACTCAATAGGAATCTCCACTAGTACATGTAAAGGATCCTATATATACTTTCTCAACATGGAAACATGGAAAAAAATATGTCATCGGGTTAACTCCGATGGCAATGCTAATTTATAGGCAACCATCTCGACTTTCTCAAGAATTTTATAAAGTCCAGCGTAGCGTGGACTTAACTTCCCTTTCTTTCCAAACCTCATAACTCCTTTCCAGGGCAATATTTAGACTAAATATTTTTGCCATTTATCCACATAACTTTTCTATCTACTTTGGGTTGTTCCCATTCTATCTCGAATAATCTTTAATTTTTCAGTGATTACTTCAATCAACTTTGGACCTTTTATCTTCCTTTCACCAACTTTACCCCAACATACCGGTATACGACATCATTACTGCACAATGCTTCGTAAGGAGCCATACCAATAGTATACTACAAACTATTATTATATGTGAATTCTATCAAAGGAAAATATTCATCCCAATATTCTTTGAAATCAACCACACAAGCTCTAATCATATCTTCCAAAATATGTATTCTCCTCTTAGACTGCCCATCTGTTTGGGGATGAAAAATCGTACTAAACTTTCAGTTAGTACCCATAGCATGCTGTAAACTATCCCAAAATCTGGATGTAAAAGTAGGGTTCCTATCTGAAACAATAGATATATGTGCTCAATACAATCAAATAATCTCATTAACATATAATTTAGCATACCTATCAACTATATATGTAGTATTGACAGGTATAAAATGAGTCGACTTGATCAACCTGTCCACCACTACCCAAATTGAATCTAACCCCTTCTGAGATCGAGGAAGTCCAACCACAAATCCATCGTTACATGATCTCATTTACATTTCGATATTGGATATGGTTGAAGCAAACTCAGAGGTTTCTGATGTTCCACTTTCACTTGCTGACATATAAGGCATCTAGCAACAAAATCATCTATTTTCTTCTTCATATTATTCCACCAAGAATACTCCTTCAAAGACCTATACATTTTACTACTACCAGGATGCATAGTATAAGTGAAATAATGAGCCTCATCTAAAATTTCCTCTTTCAATCCCTCCACACTAGGCACATACAATCATTGTTTATATAAAAAAGTGACATCATTAATAATACAAAACTCATTAGACTTACCATCTCTCACATCTTGTCATTTCGTCTCAAGAAAAAGATCATGACTTTACAAATCTCGAATATGGGTAGCTAACAAAGGCCTCAGGCTTACATGAGCAAAGAGTATGTCCCCATCTGCTAGCTGCAATCCCACTCCCATCCATAATGTGAGAAACTCTAACACACCAAATACAAGATAACTTGCTCGAAGCCTTTTTACTTGGAGCATTTGTAACTACATTCGCCTTCCCCGGATGGTAGTGAATTGTACAATCACAATCTTTTATTAACTCCATCCACCACCTCTACTTCAAATTTAACTTCTTCTGAGTAAATAAATACTTATGACTTTGATGGTCAGTAAAAATTTCACATAATTCACCATATAAATAATGACGCCATAATTTCAAAGTAAATACAATAGCAGCAACATCCAAATCATGTGTTCGTTAATTACATTCATGTGTATGAAATTGCCTAGAAGCATAAGCAATAACCTTATCATGATGTATAAAAACACAACCCAGCCCCTGATGTGAAGCATCGTTATAAATAACAAAACCATGGACACCATTTGTAATAGTAAGAATAGGTGCAGTTACCAATCTCTTTTTCAATTCTTTAAAATATTTTCACGATTATAATTTAGTTCAAACTTAATATCTTTTCGAGTTAATTTAGTCAATATCAAGGCAATCGGAGAAAATCCCTTTATAAACATCCTATAATACCCATTCAAACCTAAAAAACTCCTCACCTCAGTCACATTATTAGGCCTCTCCCATTTTACAACAACTTCTACTTTCTTGGGATTAACGCGTATACCATATAATTAACATGGCCTAAAACTACAACTTGTGATAGCCAAAATTCACATTTGCTAAACTAAGCATATAACTGCTTATCCTTCAACACATTCAAAACACTTCTGAGATGATTTTCATGTTCAACCATATCATGTGAGTAAATCAGAATATCATCAATAAAAACTATCACAAATGAATCGACAAAAGGATGTAGTACTCGGCTCATAAGATCCATAAATACAACTGGAGAATAAGTCACTCCAAAAGGCATCACCAGAAACTCAAATGGACCATACTAGGTACGGAAAGAAGTTTTAGAAATATCACTCACCTTCACCCTCAACTGATGATAACCTAATCGCAGGTCTATCTTTAAAAACACTTTAGCACCCTGCAACTGATCAAACAAATCAACTATACGAGGTAAAGGGTACCTGTTCTTAATTGTAGTTGTATTCAGTTTCCTATAATCAATACATCAATGCATAGTACCATATTTTTTTCACAAATAAGACTGGTGTACCCATAGAGATACACTAGGTTGTATAAACCACCTATCAAGTAACTCCTACAATTGAATCTTGAGTTCTTTCAATTCAGTAGGTGCCATTCTATATAGTGACATAGAAATATCCCCAGTGCTAATTCAATACCAAATTCAACTTATCTCTTTAGACGTAACCTAGACAACTCACTAGGAAACACCTTTGGAAAATCCTGTACAATAGGAACATTAACTAATTTTAAGGCCCCTTTCTTATTGTCAAGAACATATGTAATAAAATCCTCACAACCCTTACCCAACAATTTACTCACCTGAATAGCAGAAATAATGCAACTGGAAACAATTTTCCTTTCCCCCACAAATTTAAAATCAGACTCACTAGGCATTTTCAAAACAACTTCCTTACAAAAATAATCCAGAGATGCATGATATTTAGATAACCAATCCATTCCCAGAATTATGTCAAAATCAGATATATCTAATGAAAGTAAGTCTATAGTTGTATCTTTAACCCCCACCATCGAAACACAATCATGAAAAATATATTCATCTACAATCATATCTCCCATAAGCATGGAAATACCCAAACCCACATCTAAACGAGTACATGGTCTACTCAAATATATAGCAAAAGAAAAGGACATAGAAGAATGTGTGGAACCGGGATTAATCAAAACATAAGCACTAATATCAGTAATGGAAAGTGTACTTGTCACCACATGTGGAGTAACTTGATCCTCTTTCATCGTAAACACTCGTACACTTGGCCTAGAACTACTAGTTTTCCCTCCGCCACACTTTTCACTCCACTGCCTGGAGGTAATACTCTTCTTACTACTTCACTAGGTGTTGCTGGAGTCTCTGCCAACTCTAGAGAATTATTCTTAACGCGCCCCACTTGATGACAATATTATCATTCCATGGCTTTAAGCTTAGTACACTCAGATTTATAATGCCCCTCCTCTTTACAAAAGAAACATGTAAGAACTCTCACCAGTGCCTCACCACTTCCTGACCTCCAAACTAAACTAGAAGATCATCTGCCCTTGTTATCTCTCTCAAATCTCCCCCTAACCTCTGCCACTATCTCCACCACCACTCTGAAATTTATGAGGTTCCATCTTAACACTTCCACTCTCACCTCCCTTAGACTAAGATGAGTCGAATCTACTTTTCTTAAAACTCTCTCTACTCCCTACCCCTTAGTTCATTTGCCTTTCTACAACCATGGATTTATTCACCAGGGAAGAAGAATCTTCTAACTCATAAGTATCCACTCTATTTTGAATGGTCCAAATCATTCCATCTTGGAACTTACTACATTTATCTTACTGATCCTGCACACTCAGAAGAAAATCTAGATAAAGGTATAAATTTAGCCTCATACTTCATCATAAACATTTTCCCTTAGGCCAAATTTATAAATTCCCTCACCTTCTCCCTCCTATAAACTTTAGAAAAATACTCAACATTCAAATATTTAATAAATTCAGTCCAAGTAATAACATCAGTACCTTACATCCTTAGCACCAAATGGTTACCACCTCCCCATCAATATTTGGCCTCTCCTTTCAGCCTAAATACAACCATTGGAACTTTCATCACTGCAAAGATAGTCTCTAGATCTCTAACCCATATCTCAACTTCTATAGGTGCAATTCATCCTGAATATTCTGGAGGATTCAGCTTCAAGAATTTTTCATGCATGAAATCTTTGATTTCCTTCCCTGTCTCTTTCTCGATTCTAGCTATAGTCTTTGTTTCCAATTATTTATTCTGATGTTTTGCCATTGGTGTCATATTCCTTTCCCGTTGTTCTTCCATCCTCATCATAGCTTGTGATATTATTCGCATCTCTATAGGCTTCTTATGTTCTCTAGCTCTTCCTCCTATACTTTGCTCAATTTTAGTATCCTCGTATGAATGAGAAGATACTCCCTCTTCTCTATGTTGTCTATCCCCATGTTCCATCTGTAATACAACAAAGGTCCCAACAACTAACATAAACAATTTATAATAGTAAATCATTATTTAGTACATGAACAATTCAATAATGCCAAAGAAAACTAATAACTCCCATTTAACTGTCACATATGTCTAGAATTTATGACCTACACACTCTGATACCACTTAATTATCACACCCCAAACTCAAATATATTCTAATCATTTACTTTTATAATGAATAAATCATAATCTTCATCCCATTTGAAATATAACTCATTTGTCAATATTTTCATGCATAATGAACATAATCATGTTCGTTGTACCATAATGTAATTAACATCAGAGTCATAATTAAGCGAACATACGTTACTATGATTAACTATTACAATTATCAAGTTAAACCACTCTAACTCAATATATACAATGTATGAGTGTAGTAAAATCCTCAGTGTGACAATAACAAAATCCCCATATCTAAACCTCGGCTCTTTCTAACGGTGCAACTCTCAAAATCACCGATCGTATGGTATCCTAGCTGGAAGCGTACAAACCTAAAAATGTTAAAATAAAAACATTAAGAAATAAGATTAGTGAGGTATTCCTTCTATGCAATGAAATAATAGTTATGTATCAAATATGTGGATATAAAATCCAAACAATCATGCCCGTTATGGAAATAATAAATCCTGGAAAAGAAGTTCCAACAAATCCGTGTCATAAGATAAAACAAATCAATGGATCTTTATCCAATTCCAATCCTCGATTATAAGAACCAAACAATCCTGAATATTTGAATATAACAAATCCTAAATACCTAAGTATTCAAACCAATCAACTCATAGAGCTATATTCATATCCATCATAAAATTTTCATATCTATATATGAAACAATCATAAGTGCACTCAACTTGGCAACTTAACATGCTTTTTCTGTCTTTGTCGGACAATTGTTCAATTGGTTCTTCTTCACTTCCTATCATTATAATAATATTAGTATCATCATAATGACATTAACAATCCAAAGAGTAACATAAATGTAACCCAATTCATAAGCATCATATGATCCCATTCAAATCAGTTATCATAAATGAAGTTCCATGTAAATTCATATCAAGATATTTAATATATACAAATCATATACTAAACATGCTTTCATTTCATCTTGAAAATTTAATAATTATCATATTAGGTTTCCAATACAAAAGATGGCGCATCATTTCAAGTTTTCTAGAGCGAGATATGCCCATTTCTTTACTGCATTGCAATTCTTCCTTATTAGATCCTCTATCGTTTAGTAAACTTCAGAGAATTTCCATAATTTTTATACATGATAACTCCCTATGATATTCCACCCAATTTGAATACACATATTTAATAATGTAAGATTAAAGTTTCATAATTTGTAGAGTTCATTTTCTATACCAAATGTCACACCAAACTCGGGTTATATAAGTACAAACCCTAAGGACAACAACAAGGTATCAAATTTCAACCATCACCAAGGTCTAACCAGAAGGAGATAAATTCTAATTTTCGGATATGCTTTGCATATATGACTCTATCTTCATATCCAACAGGAATTTCTTAATTTCAGTATGCATAAAGGATTTACACCTTCATCTTTCTTCGAACTTATATCTATGCATGCATATACATCAAGGCATGAAAGTTTAATAAACAATTGATGATTTCTATAATTTCAATCAGTAATACAAGAAAAATAACAAGGTTTATGGACGGAATTAACTTAGGGACTTTTACGTAGGTTTTTATGTATTTTTCTCCAAATTCTCATCGCACTTCTCTTCCTAAGCATCATGGTTCTCTCTCTTCAGGCCAAACTCTCGCATGACGTAATTTTATAAAGAAGAAGGTACTTATAAGTTATTTAATTCGGACAAACCAGACTTCCCTTCCAACTAATCAAATCATAACGCATGGTGTACTAATAACAAGATGAAATACCACTTAACGGATGGACAAATTTGCTTTTGTTTCGTAATTTCAGCATAACTCCTTACTCGGACCTCTGTTTTACACATTGTTTGTCATGTTCCAAACCTAATTAATATATCTACAACTATATAGTTTTTGCCTCAAGACAATTTTTATATTATAATGATCAAAACTAGTCTCCAACATGAACATTCCTACCAAAACTTCAAAATTTTATGTTTGTAATATTTTCGATAATTCATGATTTTTAAAGGGAGGATTAGACTAAATATAATAATCTAACATCATATATATTAACAACACATTATCCATATCACATAAGGTAATCATGATTCAAACATAACTAATCATAATTATATATGGTTTGTCACAAATCTTCCCCCGTTGGGAAATTTCATCCTCGAAATTGACATACCTTAGTTATTCGAGTCAAACAAATACGGGTAACACAGCTTCATGCTATCCTGGACCTCCCATGTAGCTTCTTCCATGGAATTTATTTTTCACATAACTTTCACAAATGGGATCATCTTGGATCTCAACATTTGTTCCTTCATATCCACGATAGCAAGTGGTTCTTCCACATATCTCAAGTCTTCCTTCCACTCAATAGGCTGCTCCACTGGTGCATGTAAAGGGACCGATATATACTTTCTCAATATGACAACATGAAAAAAATTATGTTATCGGGTTAAATATGGTGGCAATGCTAATTTATAGGCAACCATCTCGACTTTCTCAAGAATTTTATAAAGTCCAACATAGCGTGGACTTAACTTCCCTTTCTTTCCAAACCTCATAACTCCTTTCCAGGGCAATATTCGGACTAAATATTTTTGCCATTTATCCACATAACTTTTCTATCTACTTTGGGTTGTTCCCATTCTATCTCGAATAATCTTCACTTTTTCAGTGGTGACTTCAATCAACTTTGGACCTTCTATCTTCCTTTCACCAATTTCACCCGAATATACGGTGTACGACACCGTTCCTGCACAATGCTTCGTATGGAGCCATACCAATAGTATGCCACAAACCATTATTATATGTGAATTCTATGAAAGGAAATTATTCATCCCAATATTCTTTGAAATCAACCACACAAGCTCTAATCATATCTTCTAAAACATGTATTCTCCTCTCAGACTCCCATCTGCCTGGGCATAAAAAATCATACTAAACTTTCAGTTAGTAACCATAGCATGCTGCTAACTATCCCAAAATCTGGATGTAAAAGTAAGGTTCCTATCTGAAACAATAGATAGATGTGCTCAATGCAATCGAATAATCCCATTAACATATAATTTAGCATACCTATCAACTATATACGTAGTCTTGACTGGTATAAAATTAGATGACTTGGTCAACCTATTCACCACTACCCAAATCGAATCTGACCCCTTCTAAGATTGAGAAAGTCCAACCACAAAATCCATCGTTACATGATATCATTTACATTTCGATATTGGAAATGGTTGAAGAAAAATCAGAGGTTTCTGATGTTCCACTTTCACTTACTGACATATAAGACATCTAACAACAAAATCATCTATTTTCTTCTTATTATTATTCCACCAAGAATACTCCTTCGAAGCCCTATACATTTTAGTACTACCAGGATGCATAGTATAAATGAAATAATGAGCCTCATCTATAATTTCCTCTTTCAATCCCTCCACACTAAGCACATACAATCGTTGTTTATACAAAAAAGTGCCATCATTAACAATAAAAAACTCATTAAACATTCCATCTCTGACATCTTGGCATTTCTTCTCAAGAAATAGATCATGACTTTGCAAATCTCGAATATGGGTAGCTAACAAAGGCCTCACGCTTACTTGAGAAAAGCATATCTCCCCATCTGCTAGCTGCAATTCCATTCCCATCAATCTAAACTCCATAATGTGAAAAACTCTTACACACCGAATACGAGATAACTTGCTCAAAGCCTTTTTACTTGGAGCATCTATAACTACATTAGCCTTCCCCGGATGGTAGTGAATTGTACAATCACAATCTTTTATTAACTCCATCCACCACCTCTGCTTCAAATTTAACTCCTTCTGAGTAAATAAATACTTATGACTTTGATGGTTGGTAAAAATTTCACATAATTCACCATATAAATAATGACGCCATAATTTCAAAGAAAATACACTAGCAGTAACTTCCAAATAATGTGCTGGATAATTACATTCATGTGTATCCTGGAGCATGATATGCCCAGTTCTTTACTACATAGAAAATCTTCCCAATTGGCTTCTCTATCGTTTAGTCAACTTCCCAGAATTTTCATAAGTTTTATACAATTTAACTACCTATGATCTTTCACCCAATTTCAATAAACATATTTGATAATAAAACATTAAAGTTTCATAATTTTGCAGAGTTCATTTGCTATACCAAATCGCACACCAAAGTCAGGTTATGTAAGCACAAACCCTAAGGACAACAACTATGTGTCAATTTCAACTATCACCGAGGTCTAAGCACAAGGAGTTGAAATCTAATTTTTGGATATGCTTTGAATATATGAATTTAGATTAATATCCATATGGAATTTTTCAATCCCAGTAAGTATACAAATACTTATGAAAGCTTAAACACACAAGGGTTCTAAACAAGGCTATATAAAGGATTTACACCTTCATCTTTCTTCGAACTTATATCTATCCATGCATATACATCAAGGCATGAAGGTTTGATAAACAAATTATGATTTATAGCATATAAATCAGTAATATAAGACAAATAACAAGATTTATGGATAGAATTATCTTAGGGACTTTTACGTAATTTTCTACAGATTTTTCTCTAAATTCTCAATGAACTTCTCTTCCTAATCTTCATGGTTCTCTTTCTTCAGGCCAAACTCTCTCATGGGTGAATTTTCTGAAGAATGAGGTATTTCTAAGGTGATTAAGTTGGCCAAACCATCCTCCCCTTACAACCAATCAAATCATAACACATGGTATACTAATAAGACAAAATACCACTTAACGAACGGACAGATTTACCCTTGTTTCATAATTTCAGTATAACTCCTTACTCGTAACTCTATTTTACACACCGTTTCTTGTGTTACAAATCTAATTCATATATCTACAACTCTTTAGTTTTTACCTCAAGTTAATTGTTTTATTATAATTCTCAAAATCAGTCTCCAACATGAGCATTCCTACAAAAACTTCAAAATTTTTTGTTTGTAACTAATTCGATAATTCATGATTTTTAAAGGTAGTTGTTAAGACCAAAAATTATCCTACTACATGTACCAATCGAATATTGATGCGTTTAATATATTATAAGTTTAATCCTAATCAACAAGGATGAAACGCCGACTTACTAAAGGATGTTGTCCAACATGTCATTGAAGCCCGACACCGACCAACAACGGCAGAAAAATGCCACAGTTGTATAGATAAATGATTGTGTAGATGTAAATGTCTACGATAAAAGACATTCGATCTTGATATTATAACATTCGTACATCCCCTAGGGGCAATAAATACATTGTAAACCCTACATCCAAGGGATAGAAAAAAATAAGAGGCAATTGAGCTTTCCCAAAAGAAATACACAATAGTGTACGTAGGCTCTTTCTTTAAGCCAAACCACTTTAAAAAATTTTTGTCTCTTTTACTCATATTTCTCTTTGATCAATTAATTAGCCTAGTCTAGTTTTTTGCATCAACATATTGGCACCATCTGTGGGAACGATATTTCTAATCGATCTCATTCATTTAAACATCTAAATGGATGATATTCATGAATCAAGTCTCAGGAACAAAGGCATTCTGCCTATCCCTTCCGCTCCTCCATATGTAAATGATTTAACTGGAATTTTGGCCAGTCTTGCAAGTCTCCAAGATGCTATGCTAGACATTATCAGGCAACTTGAACAAAATCTTCAAATCGGGGCACCTGCCTACCTACTTAAGGAAATATGCCACCACCCCCACCAAGAAGTGGTCGGCGCAACCAATCAATGACGACAAGGGATATCTCCTACCATCCAAGGTCAAATTCATTGCTCATGACATCAGAATCTTTCCACACTCAATCTTATTATCCAGAATGGCCAAGTTCCTTAGAGAGATTAAGTCGTGCTTCTCCCTTCGATCGTTTGGGACCCAAGAGAAATATAAGTTTTTCTAGGGCAATGTCAGATAACACCAAATAACCATTTGATTTAAAAGAAGGTACAACCCAGTCTAGATCAAATTCCCGACGAACTACTGCTCGGACCGAACAAAAACTTCAAGAAGAAAGCTCAGAAAATAGCAGGGTTACAACTCATAGAACTGGTGCTACCAACGATGCATGGAAGGACTCCATACAGAGATTGGAGGACACATTAGGAGAAATGGCGAAGGCCAAAAACCCACTGCAAAGAAGCTTTATAAAAGGATCTTCGTTTGTGCAGGCAATTGTGGATTTCCGAACTCCAAATAAAGTTTAAGTATCCAGTTGTAACACCCAAATATGATGGAAAAACTGATCCCATTCTTCCTATAGAACAATATCAAGTGGCTTCTGACATTTATGCCATCCACGATGAAATGAGGTGTAAATATTTTTGTGGAACTATTACTGGATCAGCCTTAATCTAGTATAATAGTCTTCCTCGTAGACAAATTTCTAGCTTCGTCTAATTAGCCAAGATATTCATTCGCAACTTTTTCTTTAGAGTAAAACCTGTGAAAAGGGTGACACACTTTCTTAGTGTGAGATACAAAGAAGGAGAGAGAACCAGAGATTACATCACTCGTTTTAATAACGAGAAACTATAACTTGTGGATTATGAGGAAATAACTGTAATAACCGCCCTTATGAGTGGACTACTCCTTGAGAAGATGTATTACACTCTAGCCAAAGACCCTCCAAAGGCAATGGCCCAATTGATAGATAAAGAGAAAAGATCTTGAATGCGATGAATCAATGGCGACCAAGCGTAGCTCGGACCCAAAAGTTGATGGAAAAAATGATCAGAATGATCATAAAGACCCCAAAGAACACAGGGAATCAAAACAAAAAGGAATTTTGGAGTGACTTAAGAAGTACAACAATTATACTCCACTAACCATGGGAATTCATCATATTTTGGAAGAAATGAAGCATAATAAGGATGTGCGTTGGCCTGATAAGTTGAGAATTTCCCTGACCAAAAGGGATAAGACTAAGTACTGTGAATTCCATAGGGATTATGGTCATACGATGGAGCGTTGCATAGCTCTTTAAAATGATATTGAAACTCTCATCCAAAAGGGAAAGATGAATCAGTATATTGATCGGTAGAATAATGAAAGATCTCAGTATATATCAAAATCTCCTTGCAAGCCCAGAGAGGAGAAGAAAAGAACTCATGAAGATAACCATGATGATGATCCTAATCTCCCCAAAAAAACATGGCAACCAAAATGCGAGGTATTCTATATCAGTTTTGGTTCTTTTGATTATTGAATGATTACAAGTGGAGATGCAGGAGGAGGAGGTCATACAGTAGAACATAAAGCTTACCTCAATGAGGAACAAGCTTTTTTGTATATATAGAGGATCAACCTTGCCGAGGAAGATCGACCAAGGAAGGTTAATAAAGATAAACTAGTAATTAGTTTCTCTAAAAATGATTTCTCTGGGGTATTGTATCCTCACGACGACCCACTTGTAATCAAAGTCAGAAAGGAATAAATCATTGTCTCTAGAGTACTAGTAGGCAATGGCATCTCGACGGATATCATGTTTTATCCTTATTTCAACAACTTGGATTTTAAGCTCATCCAATTAGAACCCTACATCGACCACTAATAGGCTTTGCAGGTCAGAAAGTCTTTCCCTTTGGGAATCATTAAGATGGAGGTGATGATCGGCATATGGCCAACTAGCCGAACAAAGAAGATTTGTTTCTTTGTAATGGATAAAAATGTCCATTTAACTAACAATATAATCATGGGAAGAGTAGGGCTACAGAAATTTGAAGCAATACCTTCCACTGTACATCAGTGTTTAAAATTTCCTATTAATAGTGGTGTGGGAATTGTGAAATGTAAGGACATTTTTCTCATGTCCGATATGTTACATTTATGTATGTCGTACGTCGCTACATTTGTCATGTCACTTCATGATATCACATGATGGCCTCTATCTGAATTTCAGGAATCAAGCATTAAACATCTTCATCAAGTGTCTCACATCTGCCTCAATGACTTCACGTTCCACAATTTTAGGGATTTATACAAGTGATACGTAAGAGAAGTCAAAACAATGATAGAAGGCAAGATAGGAACGTTCAAGGTCATTTTGGTAATTTTATAGCCATCATCCAGAGGTTTAGTCAACTGGAAATTGAATAGCTCGATGCCACAAAGATACTAGAAGAAAGGCACCTCAATCCGAGCTACGGTGAAGAAGTTATGGCCCTTTGAAAATGGAGAAAATTCTAAAAAAAAATCCTTGGAAGAATGATGTGTGTTTTAGCCCCAAAACTAGGGAAGTTTCACAAACCGAAGGGCGAACCGGTTCAAGGTACAAGCTGAACCGGTTCGGGGTACCTGACAGTGGCAAGAGTCCCAATGACTTAAAATTCTTTTTGGTTTTCTTATAAAAGACAACTTCGGGGTAGTTATTTTACAAGACTTTGAGAGAATATTTTTAGAGTTCTATTAGCTCAAGTTTTCATATTTTTGAGTCCCAAAACTCATGTTTTGATTCACACATCATTCTCATACTTTTGTGAATCCTTTTGAAACCCAAGAACACTGGTTTGCTTTTGTTCATATTTGTGGAGAAGTCGCTCTCTTCTTCATTGCCGCCCTCCTAGAAAGGGAAAGTTCCAGCCGACAAATTTGTGAAGATGCCATTTTCTTTTCTTCATTGCTGACCACCTGGAGTTCCTGCAGGAGATTTTAGCCGAGACATCAAAATCGACGACTGAGGGTATTTCGTATGTCGCTCTTATTTTCATTGTAATCCGTGTAACCATTTTTACAAATTATAGTGAAAATAAAAAGGGTTTT
Source organism: Sambucus nigra (assembly GCA_949130495.1). Lineage (NCBI taxonomy): Eukaryota > Viridiplantae > Streptophyta > Magnoliopsida > Dipsacales > Adoxaceae > Sambucus > Sambucus nigra. The sequence goes on along the minus strand of OX422219.1, from coordinate 375,452,336 downwards.
CCCCTTTGGGGGATTTTTCCTGAAATTGTTTGTTTTATCCGACATAGTTTATTTTATTAGATAAATCATCTAGATGCATGTTTTAGGGTTTAACTAAAATTTGGGATTAATTAAAATTGGATTTTATTTGAGATGTCGTAATATTTCCGCTGTAGCGACTCTACATGAAAGGTGATCAGAAAGTAGCTCGGGAGTGCTACTACTCTTTTACCGAGCAAGAAGACTTGGAAGAAATCAATAAGAAAATTACTACTTACCAAGTGGATACCTCTGAACAGGACGAAGAATCGGAGGTTTAAACCTTAGACCCAAGGGAGGAAACATAGCTGGTAAAGGGACAGATTATGGAAGAAACTAAAAGCATTCTGTTAGACAACGATAAATCGGAGCGCATCACTCAGATAGGGACAATACTGGATCCTGTTCTTAGACAGGAACTGGTAAGCTTCCTTAGACAGAGAAAGCATGTATTTGCCTAGAGACATGAAGATATTCCTAGGATAGATCCCAATTTTCTTTTCTATGAGATCAATGTAAACAAAGAAGTTAAAAAATTAAAGTAAAGACGAAGAGTGTTCATCCCTGAGAAGAACCAAGCCATACAGGAAGAAGTCAAAAATCTTCAGAAAACAGTTTTTAATAATGAAGTGAAATATTCATATTGGTTGGTCAATGTAGTTATGGTAAAAAAGAAAGACAACAAGTGGATAATGTGTGTATATTTCACAGATTTAAATAAAGCATGCCCAAAAGATTACTTTCCATTGCCCCAAATAGATCAGCTTGTGGATGCTACATCAGGGCATGAGCCACTCAGCTTTATAGGTGCTTATTTTGGTTATAACTAGATAAAAATGAAGCCTGAAGACGGGGAAAGGACTTCATTCATCACTCCCCGAGGAACATGCTGTTATAATGTTATGCCTTTTGATTTGAAAAATGTTGGTGCTACATATCAAAGGTTGGTTAATAAGGTTTTTAAAGAGCAAATAGGAAAGAATATGGAAGTCTACGTGGATGATATTCTTATAAAGAGAAAAAAGGCATCTGATCACATTGCCAACCTCAGATAAACTTTTGATCAACTTGAGAAGCACCAGATGAGATTGAATCCGACCAAGTGCATTTTTGGAGTACAAGAAGGAATGTTCCTCAGGTATATAGTAAATCAAAGGGAAATTAAATAAAATCAGATAAGATAAAGGCATTAATTGAAATACAATCCCCAACATGCAAGAAAGATTTGAAAATATGGATTGAACGAGTAGCAACACTAAACAGATTCGTGTCCCGAGCTACAGATAGGTGCCTGCCATTTTAAGGTACTCAAAAAACACTTTGAATGGAATGAAAAATGTGAAAAATCTTTTTTAGAGTTAAAAAAGTATTTGGGGTCACCTCCATTGATCTCCTGACTAATCATAGGTGAGAAATTGTACATGTACTTAGTAGTTTCTGAGTCAGCTGTGAGTTCTGCATTGATTCGTGAAGAGAATGGAGTTCAAAAACTCGTCTACTATTTCAGTAAGGCTTTTCGAGGAGCAGAAATCAGGTACCCTTATTTGGAGAAATTGGTATTGGCATTGATTGAAGCATCCAGATGCATGAAACCTTATTTCTAAGCCCATACAATCATATTTTACACTGATATGCCTCTAAAGAAGACTTTGCATAAATCGGAGAAATCTGGTAGATTAATGTATCAGTCCATGGAATTGGGGGAGTATGATATTGTATATGAACTAAGGTCTTCTTTAAAAGGCCAAGAAGTGGCAGATTTTATAGATGAGTTCACTTACTCTGAGGTCCCCTAGCAGTAAAGTGAACAGGCCGAGTAAGAATCAGGAGGAAATGATGTTAACAAGAAATCTCTTGAGGAATTTTCAACAAAAGAAGCAGTTATCGACCTACCAGATTCCTGTTCCCGAACACATGAAATTACCAAGAAGTATGAAGAAGCAAGAGGAAAAATATTCTACTATAGGAACTTAACAAAACAAGAGTTTGACAATAACGCCCTAATATGGAATTTATATGTTGATGGGACATCTTGTGCAACCAGCGATGGATAAGGAATAATACTTAACACTCCTGATGGTATTGATATTGAATATGCCTTGCATTTTCAATTCCAGACTTCAAACAAGGAAGTAGAGTATGAAGCCCTTATTGTGGGCTTAAGTTTAGCCAATCATTGAGTGCCGAGAAAGTTGTAGCACATAGTGACTCTCAGCTGGTGGTGAACTAAATACTTGGTTTATATGGAGCTAAAAGATAATTAATAGCCAGATATCTATCCAAGGTGATGGAAGTAATTTCAAAACTACCAGCTGTTCGGATGCATATAATCCTAAACCATTCGAAAAACTCCACAGGATGCTCTCACTCCAATCACTTCACCATTCCCATTTTCCATGTGGGGTATAGGCTTGGTCGGACCACTACCGACCACCCGAGGAAGATTTAAGAACTTGGTTGTCACAGTGGATTATTTTACAAAATGGGGTGAGGAAGAGCCCTTTATAGACATCCCTTATGAAAAGGTCTATCAGTTCATATGGAAAAGCATCATCTGTAGGTATGGGTTTCCTTATGCTTTCATTACCGACCATGGAACACAATTTGACAATGATGAATTCGCAACTTACTGTGCTCAGTCCAATATTTGAAAATTGCATTCAGCTATAGGACATCCTCAGAGTAATGGACAAACTGAAGTTACGAACAGAACTTTGCTTAACGGGTTGAGGAAAAGGCTTGATGATGCCAAGGGAAACTGGATAAATGAGCTACATTCTATCTTATGGGCAAACCGAACAACCCCGAGAAGAACAACTGGAGAATCCCCATATATGTTAGCATTTGGGACTGAAGCAGTCATACCTACTGAGCTGGGCTTACCATCCTATAGAGTTTTAAATTTTAACTCTCATGTAAGTGACCTAATGAGAAGGTTGTATCTAGATATGCTGGAAGAAGTAAGAGAAGATGCTTCCCTAAGAAATGCAGCCTACCAACAGAGAACAATCCATTTTTACAATAAAAGGATGAAACCGACCAAGTTGAAGGAAGGAGATTATGTGCTGAAGAAAGTGCTGCAGAAAAATAATAAGCTTGAGGCCAATTGGCATGGGCCATTTTGTATTTCAGCAGACATCTGACCTAGAACTTATCACCTTAGAAGGCGAAGAATTCAAAAACCCATGGCATGCCGAGCATCTCAGAAAATATTACCAATGATATTATTAGTTTGAAATCAAATTCCAGTATCAATAAAATATTCCGTTCTTTCAATTTTTATTGTTAAATTTTTTGGAAGTACTATCGCTATGCACTACCATAAAACTTTAAATTGACGAAAGTTAGAAATTATTGAAGTTATTGCCACAAATTATTGCTCGGTTTAAGAAAATATTTTCCTAAAAGTTACTCGAAAAGTCCACAAACTTCACAATAATAAAAGATATTTTCTCGGCACAAGCAATAAGTTGCTCAGAAAAGCCACAAACTTGATCGCTTATACGCAAAGTCCAAGTCAACAAGTCTCTAAGTCCTCAAGAAACTTGGTCCACAAACATAAGGATAAAACAAGATCTTTATCCTACCGGGCAAAGTACAGGAAGAACGTTGCAAAGATTCCTCAAGAGGAATGTAAGTAGATATTCCCCAAACGCCTGGTCATACCACTGGTATCTAATGAAAAAACCTAACACTTGGGTACATTACTAAAACCTTTGGAGACACATGGGTAACTAGCTCTAAATTTAGATTTTAATCTAAGTATGCTAGTAGAACATCTGCATTTATTGGTAACTGATACTCAACTTAGGTTTTAATCGAACTGTATCAATATAACTAATGACAAAGAAAGGATTAACATTCAACACAAGATAAGTTGATCAAATTTACACTTAATTAAATCAAATTAATTACATAACTATGTTAACAAAACAAAGTACAAAGCTTCATTCTGTAGGACGTTTCCCTTCAGCTTTGGAAACATGATTCATTATAGCAAGAGGATCATCTAAAGCGTAAGGAGAATTAATGAAGTTAAAATTCTGAAGCATTCTGGCATTGCTTCTTCTGGGACGATCAAGCAAGTGAGGTGGTCGGACGATCTCTAATTCATCAAGAAGATTATAATCTCCGAAGTACTTTAAAATCAAGCATTGAAGAATACATTGGACATGAATCCAATTGACATCAAATTTAAAAGGGGAATTGTCAAGGTCAAGCAATCCTAGATCATACTAGCCCCATAATTGGCTGTTTTGATCCACGTTCATCAGTGTCAAAGCATTGATCCAACCCCATTTATAGATCTCATTCTTAGCTTGTTAAATCTTGTTATCAAGACGCCCCAAAGCTTTATTGTACCATTCCATCCAAACTTCTCTTGGTTATTTATGAAATTGGAAGTTCAATCTGTCAACCTGGTAATGCAGTTTCATCAACACTCCATCCTTAGCTTGTAACTGAGAAGATTGAGTGGATATTTGATCGGATAAGGCTTGTAGCTTCTGGGACATCTCAGCAATGGCTTGATTTTTAGCTTTTAATTCTACAGTTTAATTGGTAAGGGTCTATTGGGTCCAGATTTCCTCTGTAGTACCTCGACCAGGTTTGACTCTAACTCCAGAAGATGAAGAAGAAGGTTTTAATTTCTTCAGGGCCTCCAACTCCTCACTCAACCTTGCATTCTCAGACTCTAAAAATGAATGACCCTCATCTGTAGTAGTAACAACAACTGTATGACTTCAAGGCATCAAGTTCATCTCTTAAACTATTATTATCCTCATTTAAAAGCTTGGCAATAGCCCTTGCTTCCTCCATTTCACGATTAAGCAATAATTCTTGCTTAAAAAATGGGAGGCAAATTTATCCAACTTTTTCTCAAAGCCCCAAACTTCACTCAGGGATTGGAACTTTGCCTCATAATACTCATAAAAATGTGCATTAGTTTCCTTGTGATCCTCCTGTAACTCTTTAATCATTTCATAGTAGGCAATGTTGTTGGACACTGCCCGATCAAGAAGACACTTTAGTTGAACATAGGCCTCTTTGGCTTGCTTGGATACCCCTTCCCCGAGCAACTTCAGTAGGTCAACCTTAATCAATGATAAGTGACCTGCTTTAAAAAGCTCATTACACCTCTGGAGTAGCTCGATGTCAGTAGATGAGAAGTATTCCAATCTATCCATAAACTATTAAGAAGAAGAAAATCATCAATCAACAAGGTGCATAATATGGAAAAATACAAGCAGAGGAACAAAAACATTTCTCTTTTCATTAATAAAAGGGGAAATTATAGGTACACCTTTAAAAAGAAAAAATAACAAAGTACAACTACTGAAAAGAAAACAAAAAGTTGCTCGGTTCTGCACCTTCTTCTTATCTGCCTCAGGATCAGCTGAAGTAGAAGCAAGGGCAGAAGAAAGAGGAGGATTAACTGTGGAGGGGGTAGAAGAATCAATATCCTGTTACTGATCGACAGACTCCATTACCATAAGGGATTCACTGGAACCCCCATCATCATCATCATTAACTTTTTCTTTCATATTTGGAGGGGCCCCAAGATCATGTTGCAAGAACAGCTGGGAGTCTTTTGGAGTACCGAACTCCATCAGGGAAGCTGATCACCCATACTTAAAGAATTTTTTCTTCGCAAACTCAATTTGCGAAGAAGATGCTCCAAAGGCCTTACCCCAATCTCTGTTTAAGCCAACCTCCCTTGCCTTAGTCCTTTTCACCTTCTCAACATCCAAAACCTTCTGTAGCTGGGTATTCTTGACTTTCTCAACATCTAAGTCTTTCTGTAATTTATCATCTAGACCCCGAGCAGTTTCAACAGGTCCTTTAGTAGCTTTCACCTTCTCCTCCCATTTCTTATGTTCATTGGCCAATAGTTTTTGGGAATCAAGCACTGACTTTTTCAGCTCATTAAAAGCTTCTTCAACTTCCCCAGAAGAAGCTCTCAAAGGCTCATATTTTTTCAATATATTATTAAAGTCAACGAGGAACTGCACAAATATAACAAGGAAAATCAGTATTATGAAGAACAAGCAAAGAGATAGAAAAATAAAGAAGGTAAAAGAATATACCAGAGCAAGGCTTTGAATAACCCTACCAGAACTTTTGGAATGAGGTAGTGCAACTGCATCACCCCTATGGTCTGAGAGAGTCCCAGACTTTATTAGTTGTCTTGCTAATCCAGGGCTAAGAACCACTGGAGAGGCAAAAGAAGATGTATTGACCAACTCTCGATGGTCAACAAGGGTAGAAAAACCTACTGCTAACTTAGAAGGAAAGCCTTTCCTTATTCTTTTCAAGGGTCTCTCTTCAATTTTCTTCGCTGGGGGTTTCTTCCCAGTTTCATCTTTATTTTTTACCCCCTCGTCAGCTTGTTTAGAAGGGGCATTGGCAGCTATGTCTCCCAAAATGTTGGGGAATTTCCTTTTTCCCATAGTAGTAGAAGGAGACAAGTTTCAATCCAAGGAAGAATGGGAGTGGGAAACAAGATTACCACTGCTAGATGCAGCAGCTGAGGAGGTAGAAAGAGGTTCCTGCTCAAGGTCAATTACAGGGGAAGGAGTGTCTATTAGGGGATGAGCAACAAAGGAGGAAATCATATTCTTGTACCACAACAAATAGGATGCAGACCTAATGTGCTCCTCGCTAATCCTCTGATGGAGACCCTAAATGAATTTCAAATCCTTGAGGTTCACTTCACTCTCCTTTCGGCTCCTTCTCTTCTAATCAACTGTAATTAAAATTTACAAATCAACAATTAGTATTACATTTAAACAAGTATGTACATGGCAAGACAGTTAAATAAGGAATAAGATATCCCATCGCCAAAAGGAGGTCATCAAGGCCCATGGTACTCAGCATCTCTCATCAAGGGGGCGTATTGCCTATTTTTTTTACAACAATTCCATGCTCAAAATAATCCCTACTGGAGTCTAGAAGATTGACTACTAACGCTTTGTTTACAGCCCTAGTGTTTAAATAAAAAGTGGTGTCACTAGTCACCCACTTATAACAAAACATTATTTCTGGAATCACTAGATGGGTTACATGGATTTGATTCAACCTATACACTCTATTTACAACCCTCCGGATATTGGGGACTACCCTAGTTGGCACAACGTCAAAACATTGACAAAACTCAAGGCAAAATGGGTTTAGAGGAAAGGTAGACCCACACTTAGCTATAAAGATAGATGAAAATTAGTGACCCTCGGCAAGTGAGAAAAAATCAGCCAGCAAAGTAGTGTGTTCCAAAACAACCCAAGAGGGAATCTTAAATTCATTTCTGAATTCATCAAGAGAATCAATTAAGTAAACCTGTGACACCCCCCCAATTAAACCTTGGGTGATCAAGCCTTAATTTAATTTAAACAGGTTTCTTAAATGGTTCATTCTTAGCATCACTGCCGAAGACTTTTTAAGTTACTAACCACCTAAGTGAAATTAAGCGAGTGCCAAATTTTATCTTTCTTAAGCAGAATAAATAATCCATACAACACATTACAATTCAAGTAATAACAAAAACAGTTTGCATAAATAACCGAATGCAGATAAAATCTTGCCGAAAACCACGACCAGTAAAGGACAACTCAGAATCCATAATCAGAATAAACTGTAAAAGTAAAGATAGGACAACATGTCCCAACAAGAATACTACAATTGAAATCCTGCACTAGAACTGAAAGAAAAGGAGGAAGCGTCTAAACAATCCCTGCAACATCCACATGTGCTGCAGCTCCCAAATCCTTGGAATGAAATCATGCTGGGTATCCCTGTGGCTGGGCACCTAAAAGGTTTTAAAAAATTTACATAGCAAGAGTTAGTACTCAAAACATTTTGAAAATATTTTGCAAGCAGTTATCACAATTGAGTTATTGATTACACATATTAAGGATTCACACACTCCATTGAATTTCCTCACCTCTCTTCTGTGACGCATGTCTAACGAGGATACTTAGTTCACCTAGTTATACTGCCCATAAGCGTAGGTAGATTATTTACTGCTTGTTATCCTTATTCTTGTAATAATTATATCACACTATAAATTATTACTAAGATATCAACTATTCATCTCATTATATACTATTCTCAATTTGTAGATTATGAACATAAAATACATCTTATCACACACTCATGTATTGAATATTAGTTATCACAACATATCCTTTTACTACACATAAAGGACTCTTGGTTCGGAATGATTCATCGACCCCAAGTGAGAGTTGGTTCAGAATTATCCATCGACCCCAACTATTTTTTTAAAAATATATATATATACACATATTCTGGTTCGGGACTCTTTCATCGCGGCACCAATCAAGGTTTGGTTCGGCATTTCTCATCGACCCCAAACATATAATAACTTTATGTTAGTTTGGAATGTCACATCGACCCTAACATAATTAATTTAGGTAAAATTATCTTAACCCAAACTTTTATATAATTTAGTAGGTACAGACCCGACCTATCAAATCATGCCCGTACGTAATATATTTTACTTATATTCACCGTACTCATTAATTACAATTTATTTCGCTATTGCATTTATTCGAGTATTCACGCAACTCTAAGGGCCCTAGTTACCCCTCCCTTAATTCAGTAGTTAAGTTAACTTTAACCTACTGGTATTATTCCGAAAATTTACTCTCTCCCTTTCCGTAGCCAAATTCTCACAATCCCAACATACGGCTATCGATCGCTCTCCCGTCGGTCCATTTCTCCAAAATTCCCACTCAATCATTTATGAAGAAATCTAATGGTACACCTACTGGTATTTATAAAGTCTCCTCATAGGTAAAATATCATCACTAAGGTTCCCATCAAGCGATGGTAATTAAAGGAAATTTATTCACAAAATTTTTTGAGGTCCAGCCAGGGTCGATCGATCGATCGACATTCAAGGGTCGATCGATCGATCAAGCAGTGACAGACCCAGTTCTTCTTCTTCATGCGGGTTTCACCATTTTTATCTATTTATCTTTCATGATAATTCACCATATTTGCAACCAACAATTTCTAATCATTCCTACATGTTCTAGGATGATTACTAACGATTTAAAACAACAAAATCATTATAAATCTTGGCTAAATCAACTAAAAATCTTTCTAGTATTCAAGAACCCTAAAAATAAATTCTTTACATCTTTCATCAAATTTCCAGATTTTTAGTTCGATTTAATCATCTAGTTTTCTATGATATCAGAATATTTGGAGATCCAAAAACGTCCTACATGCAATCCCTACCAATCATGGGTCATAATCAATTATTTTTCCTCCCAAAAATATCATAAAAACTATGTTCTTCATAAAACTTAAATATGGATATTATAACTCAATTTATTTTGCAAATAACCACTTGCCTTTTGATTTGTAGGGTCTGATTTTGTGGTTGTTGATGATGGTTGCTGATTTTGATCCTTCAATCCTCCTTCCCAACAACTTTATGGTGAAATCTCCTTAGAATTTTCCTTTCTTCCTTGTTTTGCCTTAGGAAATTTTCTCTCTCTCTTCTCTAATGGCTATGGTGAATTTTTTTTCTTTCTAACCCTAGCCTCAACTCTTATAATCTGATCTAGGGTTTCAAAATTCGTAGGTCTACTTACCCATAATTGTAAAGAGACCAAAATGCCCCCGAATGGTCCCGGTTTAGCTCGAAAATGACCTGGCACTCAACTAGTACCTCCCGGGTACACTATTTTGACTAATTCGACCCTTTCGGAATCATCCGTGGACTCTAAATTATCGTTTGAGTCTCTTAATTATTATTTTTTTTCTACTCTCATCTTTAATTTTTGTCCTACGCGCGACACTCGGTTGAAATAACTCCGGTACGTCCATATAGTCACTAGACCGTACATATCATCATTCAAAATTTACTACTTCACATTTAGTAAATTTTTTATCGTCATATTCATCTTTATTAACATTATATCATATTAAATTACTCTTCTCACGTAATTTAAATAAAACGTAGTTTATCACATTAAATTATTCTACTCACGTAATTTAAATAAAACTCACATTAAATTACTCTACTCATGTAATTTAAATAAAACTCACATTAAATTACTCTACTCACGTAATTTAAATAAAACGTGTTTTCCTAATTAAGCAGAATTACAGGGTATTACAAAACCATGATGGATAATAGAAGAAAATAGAGAGTTCTTATAGAGATTAAGGATTCAGGAAGAACTGAAGGAAAAAAACGATCGCAAAAGAGAGAAAAAGAAAGCTTCAAGACGCAATAGCCAAAACACTCAGAAAATTTGAGGTAAGAAAAGATTGTGGCTTTTCCCTCTCTTTATAGGTTGCCTCAAAAACTATAAAAATAATGATTAAAAGGCAGTGTTGATTGAACTGGCGGTGGCTAAAGGCAGAAAAGACAAATTTTCTCAAAAACAATTCATTAAATGATGGATAATTATAAAAATGCCATACGCATTATATGTCCACAGATAAGTCCTAATTTTTACAAGTATGGAAAGTTAGCAGCTGACCAAGCCTAAAATTGTTGCCCGAGCAACGTTTTTGAGCTAAATGTTCCATACTCATGTAAAACTTCAAGCATAAAACATTGGGGGATTCTGTTGAGAATAAAAATTATCCTATTACGTGGACCAATCGGATACTAACACATGTAATATAGTATGAGGTTAATCCTAGTCAACAAGGACGAAATGTCGACTTACTAAAGGATGCCGACCAACCTATCATTGAAGCCCGATCAACACCAGGAAGATCGACAAATAAGGACAAAAAAATGCCAACAGTTGTATACATAAATGATTGTGCAGATGTAAATGTCTACGATATAAAAACATTCCATCCTATGATATTCCAGCATTTGTACATCCCTTGGGGGATATAAATACATTGTAAACCCTACATCCAAGGGACAGAAAAAATAAGAGGCAATTGAGCATTCCCAAAAGGGGACGTAGTCTCTTTCTTTAAGCCGAACCACTTTAAAAATCTTTTGTCTCTTTTACTTATATTTATCTGTGATCAATTAAGTAGCCTAGTCTAGTTTTTTGCATCAACACTAGTATTAGACTAAATGTAATAATTTAAAATTATATATATCATTAACACATTATCTATATTACTTAAGGTAAGCATGATTCAAACATAACTAATCATAATTATATTCATGTTGTCACAATCTTAGCTATTGAAATACCTGATAATATGAAACTTCCACCATCCATGAGTGAGAAACAAGAGAGTCAGTGGGTTTTAGATAATGACTCGTGAGTAAAATCGTGCACTATAATATGCGGATGGAAACAGTTAAGTGTTCAACCCACAAATCAGTTGACTAGCTGCTCATTTGCGAAGCATAAATAAACTTGAACGTGGGTCCAATAAAAACTGGATGGGTTGTATATGGATGAAATGGACTACTAGATCCATGTTGCCGACCTTACTTTCTCATAATGATTTGGGTTTTTTGATTATATTGGAGACTAATTCATATGATGATTTATGAGTTAGATTAATTAAGAATGATATGAATCTGTCCTGCATCGAGTTGTTGTACCATAGTGATTAAAACATAAAATTAATGGATTAAATGATGTAGATATGAAATATAATTGATGTCTTAAAATAAAACTTCACCGTTATGAATTAACCCAATGTCAATTTGAGGTTTAGAACTGAAATTAATGATAAACAAACCCTAAGTTATTTCAAAGATGAGTTATGTTACAAAGTTTGAATCTTGGATTTGATGTTCTTGGAACCATAATATGGTTTTAAAAGGATTAAACACATGTTCTTATACTTATACTAGATTAGGGCATCGATTGGGTACTATTTTAGAGCTTGGTTTCGGAATTAATGGAGATTTCAAAGGCCTCAACTTCGTCCTTAGGCCATTTTAGTTTCTGCCCAAAACCGAATCGATTCGGTCTAATGGTGAATTGATTTAGGTGGTGAATTTTAGATTTTTTTTATACGAAGTCTTGGACGCTAGTTTCGTATGTAATTTATTTTTTTGAATTAGTTATGAATTTTCTACGGAAGGGTGTGCAAGATCGAAATCTTTAGTTGGTGATTTTCGGATGGACTTTATTTAAGCCCTAGTTATGTTTAGAATTATTATAAAACCTTCTCGATGTATTATCTTAGTTAATATGACTCGTAGCTCATGAAATTGAGGTTTACAAAGTTTAGTAGTTGTTAATGGAGATTAGGAAAACGATTTTGGAATTTTAGGGAAGAGACCCCAATTGAAAATTTACGAATCGAGGCTTAATTCCCAAATCGAATCGATTCGGGCTTCATGGAAAATTGATTCATCCCAGGGGAAATCGATTTTTCCCCAAAAGCGTATCGATTTATCTCCTAGGCTTGGGTTAGGGTTGGATTGTGAAAATGTTCAGGAGATTTTTATGAACTCAAGGGAGTATGTGAGAGGTTATCCAAGTGAGTGGATATTTAATTAAAAATGGTTTGATGTCACTACTCATTATTTGGAGGACTTAAGAATTAACTAGATGGTTAATTCATAAGGCAAGGGTATTATAAGGATATATATGAAACCTAACTATAGGTTAATTATAGGCATAATATATATATTTATTATTTATGTGAACATACCCATGTTTGTGGACGACCTATCGTTTGGGTTGCATACGTCTTTGGGATCGTAACACACATCGACACAGGTGGGATAGAAATTGTGTAGGTCGTTATTTTGGTCCCTACGTGGTGGCACCACTTACAACGAGGTAGGTGGGATAGCCAGAATCCATTGTCATCATTGGGGGTATGGACCTTGCAATGGTTTACAACGTAGGCACCGCCCCTCTTATGTGTGTTTTGTTATGTTCGTTTGGTGAGGGACTACTCCAGACTTACTGATAGAGCACAAACTGGACACTGAAGGTTGATGACTACATGTGGGGTATATATGTAAGGACATATATATATATATTTATATAAATTAATTAAGAAAAAAATCATGTTGTCTAATGGTGCAGATAATTGTTAATTAACATAATTCTATGTGAAATACATAATGTGATGCAATTGTACATTCTGTAGGGTAGTATTGTGGAGTTAGACTTTGGGACTGAAGTCATATGTGTAGATATTTCCCTCTCAATTATAAGTGGGTTAGTAACATTCCTTTATCGAGGGTATGTACTTGCAACCAATCCTTTATGGTAATTGGATAATAATTCTCTTAATTAAAAAATATTTAAACGGGTCAAGCATTGTGTTTTTTAGGCTAAGAATACGTAATAGAAATACATGTGTGGACCTTAAGGTGAAATTACATTTAGGTTATTAGTAGAGATCCATGGTAGTTTCCCATTACATAATAGTGCTTAATTATCTAGATATAGTGACTTCAAGCATAGTTAGGCCTTGGATTGGGACATGCGCATAATATTGCACTTAGGTGAGAGGCGATATACTCATTGCATGTGAGGGACGATGGGTGGCATGTATTGACAAATGACCACATCATTATTCATTGGTATCAAGAGTTAATTCTTTCAACTTTAGCGCATTGGCCATAATTATAAAATGTCCCCCCCCTGTATATTATTATTCATAAACAAGTTAATAGGACTAGGTGGTTAGACTTACGATTGTGGCGATCCAACTTGGTATTTCTAGACTTGGAGTTGCTGATTCATTATAGCTGTCAGCATATTCGTAGTTTCGTGGAAGGGTCACCTTTGTACTCTATTTGTATTTCAATTGGAATTTTACAGCTAGAGATAGTTCAATTTTACTCTTTTATTTAGTTGAATAATTGTAATCAGAAGTTTTTATATAGTGGAATCAGTTTAAAAGTTTAGTATCTATGTCCATCACCTCTTATTAGACCCTTAATTATGTTGGGTTTTATTTATTATGGCGTTTAGTTTACGTTGATGCTAAGAATGATAATTATTGTTTAGACATCCCTAGTATTTCATGTACGACCTGATCAACCGCGCGTGGAAAATTGTGGGTTATTAATGTTGGTATCGGAGCATCCGGGTTCCAGCATCCTTAGAATCTGTCTTGTTCATTTCATTTGCTGCTGAGCATTCTTTGATTTGACTAGAGCATGTTATATGATTTTGTACTCTGGTATCGCGATTACATATGTGTTGACATAATCCATTTTCGTTTGATCATTGGCAAGACTTCAGGAGTATTGGAGATTAGAAAATCATATGAATGAGGAGCGTTGAAAATTAGTGGTCAAGTGTTGAAAGAGTGGTTGGGAAATGGTGTTCACCATAGTTATGAGAATTATTATGGGAAATTATCGTGTTTGGGGGTAAAGTCTATAACTTAGAGACTTTTGCGGGCACAAGTTAGTGAATGTGCTTCACGTTGAATCTATTTTTGGAAGACAATAAGGAATTTGAATTTTAAGGATACTATTAGAGTTTTGAGTTCTACTTATGGTAATACATATTTTGATGGGAATTTAGGGTTGTAAAGTGACCTTATGAAATTGTGTTCACTTAAGAGAAATGGAAATTTATTGATGCGTCTTAGAAAATGTGAGAATTTTTAAGAATGGATTTAGATGTAGATTAATTTCAATTAAAGAGACAAATTTTTGTTTCGCTCAGATTTGAGAAAGGCTCATTTATGTTTATAGACCTTTTATGATCCGGGTGATGATAACGTGAGAGTGTTTGGATCTAGGAGTATGGGCGCCATATGGTTATGGAATATGGGTTGGAAACTAGTTAGATATAATTTATTGTACACATGAATGGGTGAAAATTATAGAGGAGAGTATTGATTTTCCTGTTGGTTCGAGTTGAGACAACTCAAATAGAATTTTTTAGGAGGATGAATTTGCTTCCACATTATGGGCGTGTATTTTATTGATGTATGTGTTATGAATAAGGATTAGAAATAAGTAAATTGCAAGAGGCTCAACTAGTTACGAATTTTTGGAGGCCTCACCTTCGTCATTAAGAAGTTTTAGTTTCTTTGCATAATCAAATTGATTCGATCTGATGGAAAATTGATTCGGGTCATGAAATTTTAAATCTTTTTTATACGAACCCATGGCCGACACTTTCGTATTTTTTTATTTTTTTAATTAGTTACGAATTTTTTACCGAAGGATGTGCGAGATAAAAATCTTAAGTTGGTATTTTGCGATGGACATTATTATAGGCATGCTTATATTTAGAATGATAATAAAATCGTGTGGATGTCGTATCTGAATTAATATGAATTCATAGTTTATGAAATTGAGGTTTACAAAGTTTAGAAGACGTTAATGGAGATTTGAAAAAAACAATTATGAAATTTTAGGGAATAAATTCGTATTGATAATTTGTAAATCTTGGCCTACTGATCAAATCGAATCAATTCGGCCTTTATAGAGAATCGGTTCGGCTTGGGGCTAATCGATTTGTCCACAATAGTGAGTTGATTCAGCTCCTGAGCTTGGGTTAGGGTTGGACTGTGGAAACGTTTAGGGAATTTTTATGAACTCAAACGATTATATGGGAGGTCATCCAAGTGAGTGGATATTTAATTAAAAAGAGTTTTGTGTCACTATTCATTATTTGGAGAATTTAATAATTAACTAGGTGGTTAATTCTTAAGGCAAAGGTATTATCTGGATATTGATGAAACCCAGCTGGAGGGTGATTATAGGGATAATTACCTGTGCATATTATGTGCTACATATATCTATTTATTATTTGTGTAAACATACCCATGTTCATAGACGACCAATTGGTTAGGGTTGCGTACATCTTTGGGCCCATAGCAGGCACCAGTGATCTAAGAGTTTTGTAGGTCGTTATTTTAGGTCCTACGTAGCGACACCACTTACGATGAGGTAGGTGGGATAGACAAAATCCATTTTCATCATCGGGGGTATAGACCTTTCAATAGTGCACTACGTAGGGACACCCCTACTTATGTGTGTTTTGTTATGTCCATTTGGTGAGAGACTCCTCCGGACATGCCAATAGACCACGAACTGGACACTGAAGGTAGATTCCTTTATGTGTCGTATATATATAAGGACAAATATATTTATGTAAATTAATCAAGAACAAATTCATGTAGTATAATGATATAAACAATTATTAATTAACATAATTCAATGTAAAATACATAATGTGATGCGATTGTATTTTATGTAGGGTAGTATTGTGGGATTAGTCTTTGGGGCTGAAGTCATATGTGTAGATATTCCCTCTCGATTATATGTGGGCCAGTTACATTTGTGGATGGTATGTAGTTGCAAACTATCCTTCACGGTTATTGGATTATAACTCATTTAATTAAAAAATATTTAAAGAGGTTGAGCATTATATTTATGAGGCTAAGAATACGTAATAGAAATATATGTATGGACCTTGGGGTGAAATCCAATTTAGGTTATTGATAGAGCTCCATGGTACTTGCCCGTTACGTGATAGTGCTTAATTATCTAGACCTAGAGACTTCTAGCATAGTTAGGCCTTGGATTGGGATATGCTCGTAGTATTTCACTTAGGTGAGAGGCGAGATACCCATTGCATATGAGAGACGATGGGTGACATATATTGAAAATTGACTACATCATTATTTGTTAGTATTTAAAGTTGATTCGTGCAACTTTAGGGCGTTGACCCAAATTATAAAATGTTCCCCCCATGTATTATTATTTATAAACAGGTTTACAGGAGGAGGTGACCAGACTCGCAGTTGTGGCGATCCAACTTGGTATTTGCAGACTTGGAGCCGCTAGTTCATTATAGCTGTCATCATATTCCGAGTTACCTGTAAGACTCACCGTTGTACTCTATTTGTATTTCAGTTAGATTTGTGTAGCTAAAGGTAGTTTAGTTGTACTCTTTTATTCAGTACAACAGTTGTAATCGAAAGCTTCTATCTAGTGGATTAAGTTACAATGGCTTTTAGTTTACGTCGATACTGATAATCATAGAAATTTTCTAGACATCCCCAGTATTTCATGTGCGATCTGATCAATCGAGTGTGGAAAATCCCGAGTTATTACATTAGACCCCCATTTTCAGAAGAAAAAAAACAATAAACCCTTAAATTGTTAACTCTCCAATTTTTTATTTTTATATAATGAAACTTCATCGGCATATATTTAAAAAAAAATCTAAAAAGTTTTTATAAAAATTGAAAAAAGCATTAAATTTTTTCTCTTTTCCCTCGTAATTGTTTCTCTTATATATACGAAAAAAACTAGTCAAAAATCGGGACATAAACGAGAAGAAAAACTACATGGAAAAATAGAATAAATAGTTTTCGTTTTTGTTTTACTAAATAAGGGTTATTTATGTTTTAGGTGATATTTATTCATGATTATTCTTGGTTGGATGCCAGTGTTTTTACTATAAATGGATGGATGCCATTTGCTAACATATTCTATTAACCTCATATTTGGTTGTTTCTCTCTCTCTCTTTCTCTCTCTCTCTCCCCCTTCCTTTTCCATTTGTTTATCTCACTCCATATTAAATAAATTTATTTATATTCTTTTTCATATATTTTATATATAAAACTCTTTATATACAAAATGTCAAATTTCTTTATAAAATTACAATTAGTTTTTTACAATATTATTTTAAATTGTGTTTTTATACGCTATTATTAAATACTCCTTTATATAAGTTAAAACATTATTTCTTATACTTTTGTATGAAATAAATTTTAATAAAGGGATCTTAAGTATTTAGTCATATTTATAATGATTTATTTATCACCACTTCCATGTTTTCACTTTTTTTAGTTGTTGGTCCTCTATGGGACAGGTGTCATTGTCTACAAAAAGAAGGATGGGTAGTTACAGGGAGGTTATAGGCGGTTTTGGGTGGTTATGAGACTTTTTACAATTTTAAAAATACACAGGAGTGGAGCCTAAATACATCTTTGTATATGGGACTAAAGCCAAAAAACCTAATAATTTTTTTTTGTATATATATATATATATATATATTATGTTGTCGAGTAATAAAAAAATTCTTTTATTAAAATTTTTAACGTTAAAAAGCCGTTTCCTTAATTGTTTTTTCTTTAATGGTATAGTAATATTACGGTATATTTTTTATATTGTAGCAAAATAAAGTTGTTAAAAGTATAGTAAAAAGTTTATGTTATTTAAAAATGCAAAATTGTTATAAAACACACATAAAAATTACTTTAAAATTTGTTAAAATATTATTTTTTTAATTAAAAAAAGATAAAAATAACGTCAAAAATAGTTCGAAGGAGTACAAAACCGCACAATTATTTTAATTTTAAAACTAACAAATAATGTTTTTAAAAATATCTGTCTGTTTTTAGGTGCTCTTTTTATATATTAAATATGAAGTATAAAACATTGTTTTACAATTGTTTTTAAACAATGTTTTGAGGAAAAAAATTATTTTATCTAAAAATTAGAGTTTTTTTAACCAAATTTTAAAATTAGTTTTCCTCTAAAAAACCATTATAGTGATTTTAAAACATTGTTTAAACTTACACTTTTTTATATTACTAGAATATTACCTTTTTTAATTTTCCAATATTTTATGTTTTTTTTAAATACACGTTATTTTCCAGAGTATTATGAATTAAATGTTCCAACTATTCTCCAATCCTTAAAATTAATTTTTCAAAATATTTTCAACTAGGTGTAAACCTGCGCGATGCACGGGCGAGACTATTGGTGGCCGCCGACATGATGTTTTAGTTAAAAAGTGTTCAACAACAATTGACTTTAAATATGAACATCAAAATTTTATAGACTTCATAAAAAATGGACTATCATAAGAAAAGATCAAACAACTTGCACAAAAAAAGGGGATAAAATATCATAATTGAAAACTATGTCAATATCATATCTATCTTCCAATAAATGATAGAACTCAAATTCATACCAATATAGAATCAAAATGATTATTCCATATCACTGTTCTAAAAAACCCGCCTAGGCTCCGCCTAGGCACGCCTAGGGTTAAGGCTTGGGAGAAACGCCTCGCCTTACGCTTTTCACGCCTTATTCTTGGTAAAACCCTTACGGCGCACTTTTTTCTAAAAACAACAATGCCTTAGTGAAACGATGTCGCCTTTTAAAGAATTTGTTTACAAACCGGACCATTATCTTATCCAAAATAATCAGATAGTATTTTAATTTGCATATATTCAGACATATTTTTATTATATGTGCAATTTTTGTATTTTAATAGCCTTGTTATGCTTAAAAAATATTAAAATATATTAAGAAGGCCTAAACGCCTTTTCATGCCTTTTTACGCCTAGGCCCGCCTAGGGTTCTAAGGCTTAAGGCTTGGCCTCCACGCCTCAATCACGCTCTGCGTTTTTTAGAACCTTGTTCCATATTGAACTAAACTACCAAAAAAAGTTACCTATGTGATATAGACAAATATATATACTTAAAATGTAAAATCCACGTAACTTTTTTTTTTATTTCTCTAAAACTATAAATAAAAACTATTTTTCTAAAACTTTAAATAAAAACTGTAAAAAAAACTGCTATCGAATGCAGCCGATATGACGTTTTAGTTAAAAAAAAGTGTTTAACAACAATTGACTTGAAATAGGAACATAAATTTTATAAATTTCATAAAAAAAAATTACTATCATAAGAAAAGATAAAACAACTTGCACAAAAAAGGGATAAAATCTCACAATTAAAAATTATGTCAATATCATATATATTTTCCCATAAATGATAAAATTCAAATTCATACCAGTAGACAATCAAAATGGCCATTCCATATTGAATCAAACTACGAAAAAAAAGTTGTTCATTGAGAGTTAAACTAAAAGAAGGAAAATTCAAAAAAATATTCTTTTGGCCATCGAAATTTCAAATCCTAAAACGTAGTCTCCAAACTGCTTTTCCTCTCCGCTTAGAACCAATTGGACAAAGCCTGCAAAAATTATTAATTACTTGCATATATATGTGATATAGACAAAGAAAAAGCTTAAAAAGTAAAATTTACATTAAACATTTTTATGTTCATTGATTATTATTATCAAATTCCTCAAAAAAAACTTTCTAGATTTTTCAATAACTTTTTTTTTCTTTCTAAATAAGGACTATTTACCAAAACTCTAAATAAAAATTATTTTTTAGTAACTTATTTCTCTAAAACTATGAATAAAAATTGTTTTTCTAAAACTATATATAAAAACTGTAAAAAAACATTGCTATCGGATGCAGCTGATATGACGTTTTTTGTTAAAGAAAAAAGTGTTCAACAACAATTGACTTGAAATAGGAACATAAATTTTATAAAAATTACTATCGTAAGAAAAAATAAAACAACTTGTACAAAAAAGGGGATAAAATCTCACAATTAAAAACTATATCAATATCATATCTATCTTCCTATAAATGATAAAACTCAAATTCGTACGAGTGGATAATCAAAATGGCCATTCCATATTGAATCAAACTACCAAAAAAAGTTGTCCGTTGAGAGTTAAACTAAAAAAAGAAAAATTCAAAAAATATTCTTTTGGCAACCGAAATTTCAAATCCTAAAATGTACTCTCCAAAGTGCTTTTCCTCTCCGCTTAGAACCAATTGAACGAAACCTACAAAAATTATTCATTACTTGAATATATACCTATGTGATATAGACAAAGACGTAAAATTTACATTAAAATTTTTTATGTACATTGATTGTTATTCTCAAATTCCTCAAAAAAACTTTATAATTTCTTTAATAACATTTTTTTCTAAATAAGTACTGTTTTTCTAAAACTCCCTCAAAAAAACTTCAAAATTTTTTTAATAACATTTTTTTTAAATAAGTACTATTTTTCTAAAACTCTTAATAAAAATTATTTTTTTACTAACTTATTTTTCTAAATCTATAAATAAAAATTGTTTCTTTAGCCACATCGTTTTCTAAGAACTGTAAATAAAAATGGTTTTTTTAGTAACTTTTATTAATAAAAATCGTAAAAACTTTAAATAAAGCTTTTTTTAGTAGTTTTTTTGTTGTTTTTCAGAATTTTATAATAATATTTTTAAAATTTAAAATATCAATCAAGAACCACTTAAAAGAATATTATAACCCAGAAAAAGTTCTACAGCCAAATCATACAAGTGGGGTCTCAACTTAATAGTGATTTTTCTTTTGGAAGGTCTAAAAGCAAAAGCTAAAGTAGATAAATTTTGATCTTGATTTCTTAGGAAATAATAAGAGAACAATCAAAACTCATATAAAGTTATCTTTTTTTTTATCATATATCAAAATGGGTTATGATACGGGAATGCAAAAGCACCCAAAACACTAAAGGCCATCAACTGCCGATTGAGAAAAAAAATTCCATAAGAAGCCTTTTATTATATAACACTGTTTCTTTAACAAAGTAAATCTACGAAACCACTTACTGTACAAATGATTGAATTGCTAAGAGGCTCGATGCCTAATTCATCCTCGATGCCATCACCATCTTCAATCAATTTCAGGAAGCGGGCGTGAGATATTGAATGTATCTCAATTGCATGAAATTTTGAATATAATAAAAGAGCAAAGGGTGTAAAGTAATGATTTTTCTTGGGACCCAGAAAAAAAATATTCAGTGGAGTAACTGAACCCGGTTACTGAGATTTGAAGACAAAGAGATCAAAACTCTGAGTGAGAGTGTTAAGGGACATCCAAAGGCTTCCCTGAGTACACATCACAAACCTAAACCCATCTATCTGTAAGAAAATCCAACCCAAAAAGAATGAGGAGAGAGAGAAAACTACACACATATGACATCCGAAAAAAATATGAAATCAATAATTAGTTGTCAATTAAAATTAATGAAACCACTTACTGTATAATTAGTTGTGAAAAAAAATACTGAATTATAAACACTAAATGAAAAGAGTAGTGTAGAGGACTAACTAATTAACTTGCACGTGAAGAAAGAGACTTAGGGGTCATTTGTTTTTACCTCTTAAGTCTGAATTTGAACCATTCAGACTTAAGAGGTATCAAAAAGTGTTTATTTTTTTAAATGATTAAGAGATTAACGGTCATATTTGCCTCTTAATGATTAAGAGGTAGAGTTAGGTCTGAAGTCTGAATCTGAAGCCTGAATCAGTCTAAATACATTCATTCAGAAGTATATTCAGACGTAAAAACAAATACATTTTTCAGATTCAGATTTCAGACTTCAGATTCAGTCTTCAGATTTCAGATTCAGACTTCAGATTCAGATAAAAAAACAAACGTAACCTTACATTTATCAGTGATTCTACAGGAATTTGAGGGAGAGATGTAGGAGAAAGGAATTTTTTTGTTTGGCCTGGGCTTACCTGAGAAATAGGTACATGTTTAGAGAGAGAGAGAGATGAGGATGGATTTCTCTCATATGTTAGGAGCATTTTAAAGAGAGGGAACAAACGGGTGGGGAAACTGAAGGGCCACGGAGGAACTGAAGGGCCACGGGTGGGGGAACTAAATACTATATAAACAAAAGGCACATGAATAATGGAGGTTAATTTAGGAGTGCCTGATCATACAATTCCGTAAATGAAGACATGGTGAGAAAATTTCTGATGCCACGTGGATAGCTTAGATAAAGAGGAGCTTTTAAAGTCTTGTCTAGCATTTTATAGTATATAAAGGATAAAGGATTGCCTGTAGATTAGTATAAACCTTTTTAGTGAAGCTCCATTAGGACGTGTGTAGAAAGTTTTGTTGGGATTTAAGGATGATGTAATATATGTTGCTTTGTCTTGCTCATGTCCATCATCTACGAGAAAGGGGCGGGGTATTAGGAGAAAGGTAGGAGGGTTGCGATTGAGAAAAAGACATAAAAAAGAGATAGAGACGTATAGGGGGAGGGGGAGGGGGAGGGAGGGGGCGTGCTTTGTAATTCTTTATTTTTTAAGGGACAATGTGTTTAAGTGACGTTTATAAATATTATAAATATAGATTATAAAAAAGAGAAAATTATATTTAAGTCCCATTTGTCAGGTCAACATATTTATAAGTCCGATTGATTTTTCAACCAACATATAGGTCCTATTCCAACTTTTTTGGGACTTTTTTCATAATTTTACCATTTTTAAAACCAATCATCCGTAACTTCCTTGAGGAAGTTACATAAGTGGTTCGACGTTTTCTTTTAATCTTAAAATGATCATAACTTTTGATTGACAAATCTGTTTTTCGCAAAATTACTATTTTTGAAATCTGCTCGCCGAGATCTACCAAACAAGATCCATAATGCCTATATAAATTCAAAGAAAAGAAATTACACAGACATTAAACTTTACAGTATGCACTAGAATATGAAATAATTTTATATATGTGAGATTTTCACAAATAGACAGTAACATTTACTATGGTAATATTGCACAGTATATATATATATATATATATATGTATTCGGGAGATCCAAACACCCTTTTCCAAAATTACCTTATATTTAAAGGTCCGCACTAGCGGCATCCAATCCTCACCTCCATTGTTGGAGCTTCAACGACCTTCATCAGAGCTCCGATTTGGAGTGGGTAGGGGTGGTATGGGGTGCCGCTGGCGTGGACCTTTGAAAATAAAAGACTATTGGATAAATGGAATTTGAATAAACCGTAGTGGCATGGAGTGCCACTGGTGTGGACCTTTGAAAATAAGAGACTAGATAAATGGGAGTTGGATCCTCCGGAGTGCCGGTTTGGGGTGAGTAGGAGTGCATTAGGTGCCGGTGGCGCACACCTTTAAAAATAGGAGCATATATATATATATATATATATACACACACACACACACACACACACACACACACACACACACTGTGAAATATGATAACACAGTAAATGTTATTGTTTGTGAAAATGTCACAGATACTAAACTTTACTGTATACACGAGAAAATGAGATAGTTTTATATCATTTACTATGACATTTTTGAAATATTTTTATATATATAACGTTTTCATAAACAGTAATATTGACTGTGTTAATATATATATATATATATATATATATATATATATATATATATATATATATATATATATATATATATATATATATATATATATATATATATATATATATACAGTGGATCCAAACCTCTTTTTTTTTTGAAGTTATCATATTTTTAAAGGTTTGCGCTAGCGGCATTCAATCCCCTCCACCACCCATCTTCATTGTTAGAGCTTCAACGACATTTATCAGCGCTACGATTTGGGATAGGTAGGGGTGGCATAGGGTGCCGCTGGCACGGACCTTTGAAATTAAAAAAATATTAGATAAATGGGGTTTGGATCCACCAAAGCTCTGATTTGGGGTGAGTATGTGTGGCATGGGGTGCCACTGGCTCGGACCTTTAAAAATAAGAGCATATTGGATAAATAATTGTTTGAACGACTAAATGGGTTAAACTAAAAATAAGTGTCTTATATATATATATATATATATATATATATATATATATTGTATAATATTAACACAGTAAATGTTATTATTTGTGAAAATGTCACAGATATTAAACTTTACTGTATGCACCAGAAACTAAAATAGTTTTATATTTGTGATATTTTCACAAACAATAACATTTACTGTGTTAATATATTTATAAATTAGTTTTTTATATATAACATTTTCAAAACAGTAGCATTTACTGTATTAATATTACACAATATATATATATAAAAAATAAGGAGCAAGGGTTTTTTTACTGTTTCATAAGATTTTAAAACATTTGACGGTTGAGATTAAGGCCACCTATGCAGAAAATGGAGGGTTGAAATTTTTAATAGTTGAAATGTAATTACTGCCTGACATCCTTTGACACGCTCAATCTTTGAACCCATGCTACCTCGAGCCTATCAAAACATCCCATCTCTCACCAACCCATTTACACTCTCTCACAACCTCTTCTGCTTCTCTCTCTCCGGCCGAACACATTACAACTAGGATGAGTGGCACGTCTTACAAAATAAAGGGTTGGGATTAGATTTCAATGCCTGACAGCCAACAGATGGTACCCACGATTTCTTAAAACCCATACCTTTCGTTCCATTTGAAAAGACTCCTCTCTTTCTCTCTCTCTCTCTTTTCCACCCTCTCAGCTCCCTTTTCCACTCTCTCTCGAGTTTTTAAAGCATGATTTTTTTCAGCCACCTTTGAACCTTGCTGTCGTCACCATCTTCATCCTCAAGGTAAATGAATTTCTTATCTGCTACTCTCTTCCATGAATTTCTTAGTTTTTTTTTTTTTTGCAGATCTGCTACCTTCTTATCTGCTATAATGAATTCCATAGTTTTTTTTTGCAAAGCTTCTATTTGGGTTTTGAGATTTTGTTTTGGTGATGGATCTATTTAATGGGTTTCGTGAATCAGGGTAACAGCAGTGGTCTCCTACCGGAGCAAGTTTCTTATACATGGAGGAGTTATTTAAGACTTTTGAAGAAGTCGCAAAATTTTTGACTGACATCGAATCACAGTTCATTAACCTCAACATAGAAACATTTATAGGTAATGTTTCTCTTTTATCGGTGCATTTTATTTTATTTTTCATGATAAAATTGTGCCTTTGGTGGATGTTAACGTCTTGGGAAATAAGGCTTGACTAGGCTAACTATTATTTTGTGGTCAACACATGTTCTTCCTCGGCAATACTTAATACCTATTTTTTTGCTGTACATGCCTTTGATGGATGATACCTATTTTTTTTGTTGTACATGTCTTTTGTAGTTTATTTATGAACTATTTTTTTTTGGAGAAATAGTGGGGATTGGTTGTTTATAAACTAAACTGCGTGCAAGAAATTATGTACCTGTTGACCACAAACTAAACTGTGCTAAATATTATTGGGGAACAAAGCTGTGTGCAAGCAATATAAACTGTGTGCAAGTTCTAACTACACTCAGGGGCTCGAAGGTTATTATGCTTCTGTTTCCTACGTTATTATTATGTTTGCATTTTTTTCATCTTTATTCATATGTGAAGCTTTATTTATTTCTTAAATGCATTTATTGTTTGCATATTGTCTTTTTTTACTTATTAATTTGTTTCTTTTCAGATCATCACTGACTTTCTTTTTCTTATTATTTGAAAGATTCACAATATTCAAGGTACTCTACAACTTACGTGCCTTTGTGGATTAATTGGGAGGCAACTCTCGCTACATTTTGTAATAATACATTTTGAGGTACTTTATGTTTAGGTAAAGGGATATGGCTCATTTAATATATCATATTACATATGAATCTATTTAAGGTATTGACAAAGGTGATATAATTAAAAAAATGGGTGTTGAAACATGGACCCAGTTTGTGGACATATTTTTTAAACTCAGTGACGTGTCAGATACACATTGGGTGAATTTTTACATCACATGAGGTTCATTACAAAGCACACCCAATCCGTGTCTGACACATCATTGGGTTTAGAAAATGTATCCATGAATTGGTCCCCGTGTCTTGACTCATAAAAAATTCAGGGTATAACATCCAAAGATACTAATAAATCAAAGGATAAAATGAGGACTGATTGGGCATAATTTTTACACGGGGCCCAAGAAATCTGCCTAAGGTATGGCGTATATATTTTTTCTAATGTTTCTAAATATATCAGTGTAAAAAAATTAAATCTGCATATCGAAACCTTAAAATAAATATAATAGAGTAAGAAAAATATAAAATATTCGTTTAAATATATTATACCGATTAGACCTTTTTTAAACGAATACTCTGGATCTCAAAATATATATCAGTCTAAAAAATGATTTTAGAGCAATACTGAGATAACTTTCAACTTCACAATGTTTAAATATATTAGAGTAATCTATGCCTACGATTTGACAAAATTGCCTACGATTTGACAGAGGTCATTACTTGTTGCTGAATAAAGTCATTCAGCCTCCTACCGACGTGGGAATCTTATTAGTAGAGTATGCTACCTATTTTCCTTTATATGATTGGTATTGTGGTTGTGAAGGGGGGTTCAATATTCCGACTTTTGGCCAAAAGTTTGATTGGAAAATTGTGTCATGATGAATGTTTAATTATGTTATCAATGCTTCATGTCAACAGCTTTACATCTCTGTTAGAACATGGACACATGGACAAAACTAAGAGAACCTTTTATTAACATAACATCTCTATTATCAATGGTTCAATTGTATTTTGTTTGAGTTATGCTCATTTTGTATTTTTTTTATTACTCCGATCATCTGATTGGGAAGAGTTTGAAGGAATTTTTAATGATCTTTGAGTTTGCAGAGTGACAATTTTATTGTTTGAATTTATTTCAACAAAATTAGTTATAACAATTTTGGAATATTAGGATAGGCAAAATTAGTTATATAATAGGTTTGGACAAAACTATGTGCGTTTAATTTATTTATTTTTTAATTATTTGTAAAAGTTTTACGGCTTTTTTCGAACTGTGCAAGTTTAAAAAACTATTAAAACGTCTTAAATTGTAGAATAATTTAAAGTAATTTTTAATTCCTTCTTTATTTAAAAACTGTGTTTTTAATTCGTTCTTTATTTAACAACTATGTGTTTGTTTTAAATTGCGTATGTTGAAATAACTATTTTTACTTTTTTTATATGTAAGTTTTAAAACTGTCTAACAAAATTATTACATTATTTTTAAAAAATTATGTTCTTTAAATAGTTTATAAGCTGTGCCCAAGAGAATAGAATTAAAGACCATGCCATCGACACGGGTTATCCGCTAGGTTATGATCTTTTGTTTATTTTTGGAGTTAAATAGGTTATGTTTATCTTAGTGGTTGGTACTGGTTGTGAGATATGAAAGCAATCTTATGTTTAGGAAAGATTTTCAGTATTGTTATTACAAAATATTTGTTTAGTTGGTGTATTTTTTATTTTTTAAACAAAGTAAATAGTCGTATAAACGAAGGAAGTTTTGTTCAAATTTTTAAAAAGCAATTTGTTAAAATTAAATTTGTTTTTTTGGAGAACGAAATTTTTTCCGTTTTGAAATTACGTAGTTTGGAAATTTTCGTCGTGCCTTCAGTCACGGGCATATGTTAGTGTATATATATATATATATATATATATATATATATATATATATATATATATATATATACACACACGGTGGATTCAAAACTGTTTTTTTTTTCGAAATTACCATATTTTAAAGGTTCGCGCTAGCAGCATTCAATCCCCACCACCACCCACCTCCATTGTTGGAGCTTCAACGACCTTCGTTAGTGCTACGATTTGGTGTGGGTAGGGGTGGCATAGGGTTCCGCTGACGCGGATCTTTGAATTAAGAGAATATTAGTTAAATGAGATTTAGATCCCCTCGGAGCTCCGATTTGGGGTGAGTAGAGGTGGCATAGGATGCCACTGGCGAGAACCTTTGAAAAATATATATATATATATATATATATATATATTGTGTTATATTACCAAAGTAAATATTACTATTTATGAAAATGTTATAGATATAAACCTAACCCAATGTTACCTCTACTCACCCCGAACCGAAGCTCCGGTGGATCCAAACTCCATTTATCTAATATTCTCTTATTTTCTAAGGTCCGTGCCGGCGACACCCCATGCCACCCCAAATCAGAGCTCTGATGAAGGTTGTTGGAGCTCCGACAATGGGGGTGGGTGGTGGTGGAGATTGAATGCCACTAGCGCGGAGCTTTAAAAATAAGTTAATATCGAAAAACAGGGTTTGGATCCACTGGTATATATATATATATACTGTGTTATATTATCACTGGTAAATGTTATTGTTTGTCAAAATGTTACAGATATAAATCTAACCCAATGACAGCCCTATTCACTCCAAATCGGTGCTCCGGTGGATCCAAACCTCATTTATCCAATATACTCTTATTTTCTAGGGTCTGCGCCAGCGGCACCACATGTCACCCCTAACCACCCCAAATTGGAGCTCTGATGAAGGTTGTTGGAGCTCCGATAATGGGGGTGGGTGATGGTGGGGATTGGATGCCGATAGCGTGGACCTATAAAAATAAGATAATTTCGAAAAAAAAGGTTTTGGATCCACTATGTGTGTGTGTGTATAATGTGTAATATTAACACAGTAAATGTTAATGTTTGTGAAAATGTTATAGATATAAACTTATTTCTCTTTCTGGCGCATATAGTAAAGTTTACTGTCTGTGTAATTCTTTTTCTTTGAAATTATATAGGCTTCATGGATCTTGTTTGATAGATCTCGTCGAGCAGATTTCAAAAATAGTAATTTTACGAAAAACGGATATATTAATTAAAAGTTATGATCATTTGAAGATTAAAAAAAACGTCCAACCACTTATGTAACTTCCTAAGGAAGTTACGGATGGTTAGTTTTAAAAGGGTAAAATTGTGAAAAAAAAGTTCCAAAAAATTAGGAGTAGGTCATATATGTAAGGAAAAAATATGGTTGGACTAGAATATGTAAAAAATGTCTAATGGGACCTATATGCAAATGCCCCATAAAAAAAGGTAGTACTAGTGCACAAAGCTCCCGATTCACTGCAAGGTCTGAGAAAAGTAGTTGTTGGGTAGTCTTACCCCCATACTATTTTATAATATAATGAGACCGCTCCCAAGTCTCTAACCCGAGACCAACCGTAGATTATAGATTATCTAAAAACTGTTTCCAATAAAACATTTTTTATAAATAAAAGCAGAGTTTTTACTTTATAAAAGATTTTTTCATAAAAAAAACGTTTCTATAAAAAATCGTTTTTTTCTTCATAAAAATAGTCTTTTATTTATTTTAAATAGCCCGCTTTAAAAAGAAAGTTAACAAGTCTGTTTTTTATTTTATAAAAACATTAGTCACTTTTATAAATAAAAAAGTGAGCTTTATTTGGACATTTTTAATATCTTTTTATAAATGGAAGACTCTTTTATAAATTAATTTGCTCTTTTGTTAAAATTATAAAAAAACTATTTTTATAGAAATAAGAGGTTGGTCTTTCTTTTAAAAAAGTCTTTTATTTATAAAAGAAAGTGTAACGCCCGTATGGGTTACCCATGAGTCAACTGGGTCTGAACCGAGCGTTATGTGTGAAGTACGATGGAACAACCTATATAATGTTGCTAGTTCATTATTATTTTACTTTATGTTTCACTTGTTTAGCATGCGATTCTAGTTTCAATATAAAATATGTGAGGGACCCGTGGGGAGCACCCTGAAGTCCAAGTAAACAGAGCTGCTAACGTAAAATAATAAAAGTACTTACCTGAATAACGCTCTCAAAATTGGAAACTACTCCCAACCTGTCTTGGCAAAGCGAGGGTGTGAGTCGATGCCCAGTAGAAAATATACAACTATGTAATATAGAATCGAACGATAGAAAGAGACTCAACATGTTATATGCATCTTTCTTATATATATATATATATATATATATATATATATATATATACTTCATTGCGTAAAATCTCTTTATGTAAAAAGATTGCTTAATTAGATTAATTCATCTCAATCTCAGAATGAACCTTTTTTAATACTTAACAATTATTCTTTTATTTAACTCACGCGATTAAATACTTAACAACTATACTTGTTTAAATAAAAAAATCATGCCTTTACTGAAATTACCCTTTTCACACGATTCGCCCATTGTAGTATTTTCATTGAAAGTACCCATTCAACATACACGACTACCATGTTGAAAAATACTCATTTAACCTTTGGAAAATATTCGTGAACACATTCTCATGTTAATTATGGGTTGAACCTCTAAGGTTGCTTAAATCTCCCATTAACCAATATACCTTACTCTTTCATTCATATTATGGACATTATTCTCTTTGCACATTACTAGTCCACTAAACCCATAACTGAAACACTTATTAATTCATTCAAGTTAGGTTTTACTCACATGTTTCACCGTGCAAACCGTTTCCTGATATGTTCCACATTCCATTACCTTTTCCTCGGAATTATTCCACTTAACCACAAACTTCCACAGGCTCTACACCGCCGATTATGTGCACCATATGCTCTGGCCAGTGGTTTAGGGCTTTTCACCCGAGGGCTTCGGGCCCTTCTTGCTTATTTCCCGATTGCACCTGAGTCCTTATTAATGTGTTAACATTTTTTCACATGTTCACACTATTCCTTTCATTTACCCTGACCCGACCGATGTCAAAACCCAGACTTAACTGTCTGTTTTTTTTAACACTTGGAAAATTGTTTCTTTCTCCTTTAAGTCCCTTATACACACACACACACACACACACACGACTTATATTAAAATTGTTCACACTTTATGACTAAATTCATTTTCACCCATACCGGTGTAAAGACGCTCTTTGATATTTTTACTCTATAAAAATGTTTCACTTTAAGTAAATTACCAATTAACCATTTTTTACCAAACTTGCACTTTAGTCCTTTAAACAGTAATATTTCTCAAAATGGTTATTAAGTCTCCAGCTTAATATTTAAAACAACTTTAGCCATTTTAACACTTGTCTAATACCACATTATTACCCAATTATCACACTTGACACGTTTACACTTTGAATATATAAAATAATACCTTCACATAATGAACTTCCATTTTTCACACATTCTTTTAAGACCAAAATCTCCATTTTTGTCTTGTTAGATGTTAGACCCAACAAAACTTTCTTTAAACTTATTCACATATTTATTGTCAAATACTACAAGTTTATATGCATGAGAAAGAGGACTTTAATTTTTTTAAATACTTTACATGGTTTAAAAACGCACATTCATTCTAGAATTCATACCATTTGCAACAAAATGCATTTTCCTTTTATTCTTAATAAGAATAATAATTCCTTATAATTTTATTCCATAAAAATGTCCATTATTAATTTTACTTGAAAACACACTCAAATAATATCATTACACAATTTTATTCCATAAAAATGTTCATTATTCCTTTACTAGAAATATACCAAAATGGCATTCTCTTACATTTTTTATTCCATAAAAATATTTATTGTTTCTTTTTACTAGAAATACACCAAAATGACATTCGTTTACATTTTTTTATTCCATAAAAATGAAAGGCATAGAAAATCAAGGGAGATGACAAATCCCCGCCTTCTAAGATGTTCTTAAAGGAGTTGTCTAGAATTCCACCAAATTTGTCTGCATGAAAGGTTCATCAAACCCACTTCAACACCTGTTGTTGCAGTAATAAACAATTAAATGCATAATTGAAATCAGGAACGAAATTACCCAATTTTTGGAGCAAATAAATCTGGGGCAGAAAAATATAAGAATTCCGGAACTGGACAGTCAAGAACACGGCTGAGTCGCGGACAATGTCGCTCTCTTTAAGGTGTTTCGCGGCTCTGCCTCCAATTTGTGCCGACAGTGTACAGCCCGTCACCCCCAGGATAAAACAACCTCGAAAATAATACGAATCAGCAGCACGAATCTGATTCGCTCAACAAACACCCATTCTATAATACATATACTGCTCGATCAATATGAATAATTTGGGAAAGATTATATATTTCTGTGTCGTTATAATTATTCAGGGAATGAATAATTATTTCTGTAAAAAATTCGGAGGTTGAAAAATGAGAACTGTTTGCAGAAATTTTTTGGGAGATAACTGTGTGTTAAAACCGGAGGCTACAACCTCTTTTATGGGGCAAAAAGAAAAGAGACGTTGGTAAACAACGTGGAGAAAAATCTGGAAATAGTGGGCAACTCAGTTGAAGAAATCAATACGAAACAAAACACGTTTTAATTTTTTCGGAATTAATTACCGTTGAAAAATTAATTTTTAAAGCCCAAAATCGTTAATTTATTTGTCCAAAAAATTATTTCTAATTGAGCCCAGGACCAAGACCCAGGACCCGAACACGGGCCGGACGGACGACGGCGGCGGCGCGCGTGTGTGACTTGGCCCATTGGGTCTGCCCCACATACCCACAAAACATTGAATGCCCAAAGGGCTGAACCTTTATTCCTAAAAAATTGTATATTAACACACTCCATTTGTTTGAACCTACCGATGTGGGACTTCCACTGTCAAGGTTTTGCACCTTTAACAACATAACAGCTCAAAGCTATTACAGCTGTTTCCCAACAATCCCCCACTTGCAAAATTTGAAAATATTTTATCGAGCAATAATCCATAGAATTGTGCATAAGCAAAGGTGTCTTTCGACTTGAACCTTTACGTAGCAAAGATGATTCAGAATATACTAGAGTAACCGTAGTTTTGAACTCTTTCTCTGACAACATCCCACACACAACCCTACTTGGGTGTAGTTCTAATAGCTAGCACGTTATGGCCATGTGCTTCTATCCCAGTATAGTGAATGCTTTAGGAATTTGCCCAAAATATCCATAGGAAGCGGCCACACTTCCACATTCACATAGGTGAGTCTATCAAGAATACTCCTGTAGCTAAGTATCCCACTCAAAATAGAGCTATAGATCTCATTAAGAGTTATAATAACTCATCCTCAACTCGCTTCAGGATATCATGCTCCATAGGGATGGACTCGGAGTAAAACCCCGTTCTATATTAGTTAATAATCGCATGATTCAAACCATATCACTTGTGACTTTTTATTACCCTTTGAACGTATTTCTTGGGATCTCCAGTCTATATGTTGGGTTACCATCACAAATGACTCATTTATCCAAGGGTTTTAGTCCCATCCCTTTCGTGGTGTTCCACACCTTCTCCCTAGCTAGTCTTTTCGTCAAAGGATCAGCTAAGTTCTGTTCAGACCGTATATGATCCACCCTCACAGCACCCGTAGAGATAAATTCTCTAACAGTACTGTGCTTACGACGTATCTGTCATTTTTTACCGTTATAATAACGGTTCTCAACTTTTGTAATAGCCACGGTACTATCACAATGAATCAAAACGTCTGGAATCGGTCTTTCCCATAATGGGATATCTGACAGGAGGTTTCTTAACCAACCTGCCTCTTCACTAGCAGCAGCTAGCGCTATCATCTCAGACTCCATAATGGATTGAGCCAAAATAGTTTGTTTATTAGATTTCCAAGAAATTGCACCACCAGCGATGCTAACTATATATCCACTAGTAGCCTTAGAATCATCAGATAGGGTGTTCCAATATGCATCACTAAATCCTTCAAGGACAGAGGGATGCTTATTATAGTGTAATCAGAGGTTCATCGTCCTTTTAAGGTACCGCATGACCCTCTCAACAACATGCCAATGCTCCATACTAGGTCTACTAGTAAATCTACATAATACTCCCACAGCATAAGCTATGTCAGGTCTAGTGCAATCTGTAGCATAACGTAAGCTACCAATAATGCTTGCATAAGCATTTTGGTTTACACTGTCACCAGTGTTCTTAAATAACTTTACACTAGGGTCAAATGGAGTACTAGTAGGTTTACAGTCAAAGTAATTATATTTCTTTAGAACTTTCTCAATGTAATGAGATTGATTCAAAGAAAGTCCCTTTTCTGACCTAGTAATATTAATTCCTAATATTACACTAGCTTCACCCAAATCCTTCATATCAAAGTTGGTACATAATAATGATTTAACATTTTCTACGGCATGAATATTGGAACCAAATATAAGCAAGTCATCAACATAAAGACATATGATTGTGCAAATGTTCTCAACATATTTATATTAAATGCATTTGTCACTTTCATTAATTTTAAACCCATTAGAGATGACTAGGCTATCAAATTTATCATGCCATTGTTTAGGTGCCTGTTTGAGTCCATAAAGAGATTTATCTAATTTACATACTTTATTTTCTTGACCGTGTACAATAAAACCTTCAGGTTGATCCATATAAATCTCTTCTTCTAATTCTCCATTCAAAAATGCAGTTTTAACATCCATTTGGTGTACAATTAAATCATTTAAGGTATCTATAGCAAATAGTACACATATAGACGTTATTCTAGTCACGGGTGAAAATGTGTCAAAAAAGTTTACATTTTCTCTTTGTCTAAAACCTTTAGCAACAAGACGTGCCTTATATTTTTCAACAGTGCCATCAGGTTTTAATTTCTTTTTAAGAATCCATTTACACCCAATTGTTTTACATCCAGGAGGAAGGTCCACTAAATGCAAAGTTTTATTTGTTTCCAAAGAATCCATTTCATCATTAATAGCCTCTTTCCATAAATCGGCATCTAAAGAAGATAAGGCTTCTTGAATAGTGTTAGGATCCTCCTCTAAAGTGTAAGCATAAAAGTCTGGACCAAAATCTTTTTCTACACGAGCCCTTTTACTTTTTCAGATTTCTAAAATGGATTCATTATTTTCTTTATTTTTATTTAAAGAAATATTAGTGGATGACTCGCCCCCACTATTCCTCAATTTAAAAGGAAATTTATCTTCATAAAAATCGGCGTCATTTGCTTCAACAATTACTTGATTTTTCAAGTCATAAAATCGGTATGCTTTGCTATTAATAGCATAGCCTATAAAAACGCACTCATATGCTCTACTCGCCAATTTAGACCTTTTAGGGTCGGGTATACATACATAGGCTAAGCACCCCCCACGTTCTAAAGTATGACACGTTAGGCTTAATATTTTTCCAAATTTCATAAGGAGATATTTTCGTTTTAGTCTTAGGAATTCTATTAAGCACGTGACACACAGTCAAAATAATTTCACCCCACCAAAATGAGGTAGCCCCTGAATTTAATAAAATAGCCACAACTAATTCAGTTAATGTCCTATTTTTTCTTTCGACTTTACCGTTCATTTCGGGCGAATAAGGGCCAAATTTTTCGTGAATAATACCGTGGGTTTTATAAAATTCAATAAATGGTCCAGAATCATATTCGGTGCCTCTATCACTACGTAACCTTTTTATTTTCCGATTAAATTGATTTTCAATTTCATTAAGGAAAATTTTAAACATGTCAAACGCTTCACTTTTATTTTTCATTAAATACACAAATGAATAATCGGAACAATCATCAATAAAAGTTATTAAATAACGTTTGCCATTTCTAGTTGTGACACCATCCAATTCACAAATATCCGAATGAATTAAATCAAGTGGTTCAGATTCTCTAAAAACATATTTATGTGGTGTCTTAGTGATTTTTGCTTGACTACACCATTCACATTTTTCAAAATCATTTAATGATAATTCGGGAATTAATCCTAAAGTGCTCATATTTTTAACAAGTCGTTTATTAACATGACAAAGCCTAGCATGCCAAACATTAAATGAACAAGTAATATAAGCAGAAGGAGAAATTTTATTCATTGCATCAACATTCAATTTAAACATCCCATCAGTGGCATAACCCTTGCCTACAAAAATTCTATTTTTGGTCAAAGTAAATAAATCAGCACCAATAGTTTGAGTAAAGCCAGCTTTGTTGAGAAGATAGCCCGAAATCAAATTTTTCCTTATCTCGGGGGTGTGAAGAACATCTTTGAGGATAACAGTCTTTCCCGAAGTGAATTTCAATTCCACACTTCCAGTACCAGTAACCTCAGTGGAGTGAGAATCACCCAACAACACCTTCTTATCTGCAGTCTCAGAATAAGTCTTAAACAGACTACGGTCATAACAGATATGGCGGGAAGCGCCAGTATCCAACCACCACCCTTCGGCACCGCTAACCATGTTGATTTCTTAAATCATAGCACATAGGTCCTCTTCGGTCAAATTCGCTTGTGCTTGTGGCACATTACGACATTTACGAGCCATATGGCCAGGCTTGCCACACTTGAAACAGAGAAACTGTCCCGAGTTGCTAGACTGTCCATTTCCAGGGTTCTTATACTTATTCTGAGTCTGAGTCTGAGTCTGATTTTTAAAATTCTGGTTGTGGCTCTTTTTCTGATTTTTCATATTTTTTTCGTTTGCCTTTAAAACAACTGGAGTGTGGTTCTTTTTCTTATTTTTGTTGTTAGACACAACAGGAATTTCATCTTTATAGTCCTGTTTTCGGGATTCCTCCTCAATTCTCAATTTAGTAATTAATGACTCTAGTGAAAATTCTTTAGACTTATGCCTCAAAATATTTTTAAACTCTTTGAACAATGGAGGCAATTTATCAATAATCACAGCCACCTGAAATTGCTCATCTAAGGCCATGCCCTCGGAAATAATTTCATGGGCAATCATTGGCAAATCATGGGTTTGAGCAACAACAGATTTGTCATCCGTCATTTGAAATTTCAAATAACGGCTGACGGCATATTTTTTAGCACCCGCATCCTCCGTGTCATATTTTTTAAAGAGTGCAACCCAAACATCTTTCGCAGTTTTATAATTGGCATAATAGTCATAAAGTTCGTCACTTAGAGCATTCAGAATGTAGTTCTTGCACAAAAAATCATTTTCCTCCCAAGTTCTAATTGTTTTGCTTTCCTCAACAGTAGGTGGATTATTTACTACGGGTTTGTCAAATTGAACACATGATGCAACTTTTTTCGTAGTTAAATAAAATAGCAATTTTTTGCTCCAACGTTTAAAATGGGTGCCTTCATATTTGAAAGGCTTATTTAGGTTACTTGAGTTAATTTCGTCCATGGCAGAATTAAGAACACCTTAAAATTGTTGTTGCAGTAATAAACAATTAAATGCAGAATTGAAATCAGGAACGAAATTACCCAATTTTTGGAGCAAATAAATCTGGGGCAGAAAAATATAAGAATTCCGGAACTGGACAGTCAAGAACACGGCTGAGTCGCGGACAATGTCGCTCTCTTTAAGGTGTTTCGCGGCTCTGCCTCCAATTTGTGCCGACAATGTACAGCCCGTCACCCCCAGGATAAAACAGCCTCGAAAATAATACGAATCAGTAGCTCGAATCTGATTCGCTCAACAAACACCCATTCTATAATACATATACTGCTCGATCAACATGAATAATCTTGGAAAGATTATATATTTCTGAATCGTTATAATTATTCAGGGAATGAATAATTATTTCTGTAAAAAATTCGGAGGTTGAAAAATGAGAACTATTTGCAGAAAATTTTTGGGAGATAACTGTGTGTTAAAACCGGAGGCTACAACCTCTTTTATGGGGCAAAAAGAAAAGAGACGTTGGTAAACAACGTGGAGAAAAATCTGGAAATAGTGGGCAACTCGGTTGAAGAAATCAACACGAAACAAAACACGTTTTAATTTTTTCGGAATTAATTACCATTGAAAAATTAATTTTTAAAGCCCAAAATCGTTAATTTATTTGTCCAAAAAATTATTTCTAATTGAGCCCAAGCCCAAGACCCAGGACCCGGACACGGGCCGGCCGGACGGCGGCGGCGGCGCGCGTGTGTGACTTGGCCCATTGGGTCTGCCCCACATACCCACAAAACATTGAATGCCCAAAGGGCTGAACCTTTGTTTCCAAAAAATTGTATATTAACACACTCCATTTGTTTGAACCTACCGATATGGGACTTCCACTGTCAAGATTTTGCACCTTTAACAACTTAACAGCTCAAAGCTGTTACAGCTGTTTCCCAACAACACCCCATAATATATATTTACTAGTTTTTAGCCCCGCGCGATGTGCGGGCGAATTATAGTTGTTGTTTAAAAAGGTGTCATATGCAATATTAAAAATTTAAGGGGTCTTTATAAGTCGTTATAAACTAAAATTAAGATGACAACAAAACATTTCAAAGCTGAAATAAAGACTGAGAGAATGTAATACAAAGAAGTGTAATTTTATTGCAGAGATATGTAAAAAGGTAGGTATCAAATTGCATTTTACCCGGCAACAATTCTCTAGTCACACCATTAGCATCCTTGGTCTTGGGTCTACAAACTTCAAAATATATATCCGAAGTAAAATTATAGATCCCTATAATATGACAAAAAATTAAATTACAAACATCTAAAAATTAAATCACAATCCATAAGTACATGCTTAATTTTTTTTATAATGATGACAACAAATACTACAAAATTAGAACTGTTTTAATATAGTGAAATATATAAGAGATTTAAAAAAAATGTACATCTCTTATAACGTCAACATATGAGTTCTAAAAGGTACCTAAAACCAAAACAAATGAAAACCCTCATTAAGCCAAAACAGATCAATATATATATATATATAAAAGAACTAACCTCAACATATGAGTTCTAATAGGTACCTAAAACCAAAACTAATGAAAACCCTCATTAAGCCAAAACAGATCAATATATATATATATATATATATATATATATATATATATATATATATATATATATATATAAGAACTAACCTTCTAATCTGCTATATAGTTTTGAGACACTTGTTGGAGACTACAACGACAAAAAATTCTTGCTGGCTCTAACAACCACATACATCTAGCATATGTTAATAAAGAAAATAGCCTCCACATATTCCAATTAATAATATACATCACAAAATCTAAATCTAAACCCAGAACAATGAAAAAAATATAAGTTCTTAAACTCGGAGCATCATTACCTGACCTACCTGCTACTGACCCTCACCCTTTCATAGAGGCTGGACCGCATCAAATTGCACTAAAAGAAGGTGAAATTTTTTATACATCTATCTTTGCCTTTTCTCTTGAAGTTGTTCCCATTTTTTGTCCTTAAAAAATATTGGATGTTGGGTTCTAAATTCTAATATGGGTGTTGGGAAAGGTAGCATGTATGTTCATTATCATCGTATCTGTTGATTGTTGGGATGTGTTTTATTGAATGTGGAATTTATAGAAACCCATTTAGATTCCTAAAGAACTTAATGGGTGGCAACCATTAATTATTGCTGCCGTAGAAGTCTTCAAAGTTATTGATATGCCAACCATTAAGACTTTAAAGATATAATTAATGAGTACCACGTGTCAAGCTTACATTATAATTTTAGTTATATACTATAGATGCATCGTAAGAAACCAATGTGAGAGGGATGAATTTAAGGAGATATAAAGAGAGGTAGAAATCGAGGAGTCTATACATGAATCTTTGAAATTGAAAAAGTCAGGTAGGGAGTATTTTGTAAAGGCTCTATTTTAATGGGTTAGCATTTATTAAATACGCCACGTGGCACCCTTATGTGAGTGGACATGTGCCAATTCTTTCTAAAGAGACATCAAAATTATATTATGTTATTAGATAGTGAGGTTGTGTCTCTCACTTGAAGAGGGTTTTCGATTTGATAAAGAGGTTCCTATATTGTTACTGGCCGAAAGTTGACCTCATCTAAATAAGAAGAAATAAGGTGTTATATATATATAATCAAGAACACCAATGGATGGAATTTATTTTAAACGCCACGTTTCGCAGGATGGCATCGGTGCTTCCCCTTTATTTACACCTAATTATATCATACGTTGCTACCCACATGGAGAAGGTCTTGAGTTTGGTGTGTGGTTTCCAATTTAAATTCTCATCTTATTAACATGTTTTCCACATTTCCCGCCTACAAATGTGGACTAAAGACCCACATAAGTTTTTCTTTGTATTTCTCTTGTAACTAACGAACAACCTCATTTTGTTATATTTGGCCACTTTTCCTTTTTATTAGAGTTAGTCCCTCATATCCACTTACTATTATTTCCATGCGTAAACTATTATTCCCATATCCGTAAACCAATGGAGCTAGGCTTCTGCTATTGAGGAAACACGCCTATATTTAGTATATTCCTTCTAAGAGAAAGATTTGAACTCTAAACCTCTTGCACTCAATACCATACGGACACGCCTAGTAATAGTGGTATAAGTTTCCTTTTTTTTTATTTAAATAGTGTTTCACTATAAAAACCATAACCTATTAAAATCGACTATGCACATATAACCTCATAAATTTCTAATGTCGCACCCTAAATTCTTCTTAATTTAATAGATCTTTTTATATTCACATAAATATTTTCTTTCGCCAACAGTGCCTATTTATTCCCATGCATGCCATGCATGCAACATGAAACTCTACGCATGTCCTCTAAAATATGTGTAAAATTCAAGTGACCCCTTATTTGTGCATATTTTACGTAAACTTCTCATCGTTACTCCATGCGCACCATGTAGTTATTGTTTTAATTATTTAATCAATAGTCAGGGTATTACAAACTTCCCTCTATAGGGAATTTCGTCCCCGAAATTCTTGACTCGTACTATCCTCAACTCTAGTCATCAAGTTCACCTACAGTCATCGAATCTCTTCTTTTTCAGTGATCATACTTAGTCCAATCTTAAGACTACCTTTGTCGATAATCAACATAACGGTGCCCCTACTGGTAATACTCTCCCGTGATAGAAACTCGCCTACGAGTAAACCACAACACAATCAATACCCAATTCATCATCCCTAACCATCTCAGATCGTAGGATCATACACCTTGCTTGTTCTAAATTTTCAGACAACTTAATCTTACCTAAGTTTGATATTCACCTAAATTTCTAGTTCCTCTCATTAAAGGGCCATACAATGTTTGTCATGTTGATGTAAAAAATTAGATCACTCTAATTATTCAATCACAGATAAATAAATGAGACAAAGAATTTTAAAGTGGTTCAGCCTTATAAGAATGGCCTACGTCCACTATAGTGTTATTGCTGAGTGTTTTGGGAATTCTCAATTACAAGTTCTATCAAGAAATTCCGGTCCTTTTACAATGAGGATTGTACAATGTATTTATAGCCCTGAGGCTGTAATGTGAAGGGGTAATACATTAAATGATGTACATATGAAAGGGTAATACATTCAATGCCCCTTAAGTGTGTGCGTCTGAATGATAAGCATTTAATGAACAGTCAAACTGTTGGTTATCCAGCTATTAATGCTTTATTCGAGGTGCAGCTCGGACCGCCTAAGCTTCTCGGTATTCAAGAGTTCCTCGGAGAGTTCTTGTTCCTCGGAGCGTATGATTTTCTCGGGGAAGCAGTGTTCCTCGTTGTAGTGTGGTTCCTTGGAGCGTGTGAGTTCCTCAGAAGTATTTATTGTTGCCATGTAGATTGCCACGTGTCATCATTCAATTGAGCCAAGTCAGCAGACTAAATTTGGTATCAACAGAAGCCCCCAATGTTTCATAGTTCAAAATTTGAGGAGTATGGAACATTCTTTCTCGTAATATGGTAGCTTTAAATGGTCTTCCTGATTTTTAGGAGTGTTTCCCTTTCATTTATTTCTCCTTCCAAATTCGTAGAATCAGGCTTTTTGAATTTTTATGCCCGCTTCGATTGCCGCGTCCTTTTTGTCCTTTTAGCTGCCGGTAGCGTAATCATTTCTTTTTGTAATCATTACTTTTCCTTTTCCTAAGGTAGAGTATTTAAACACTGCAGAAAATCCCATCGCCTTTTACTTTTTCAAATTTGTATCTTCGAGTTTTTTGTCGTCTCTTTCTCTCTTGTGTGTTCATCTCTTCTATCGTTCGTTGTCATCAGATCCACTATTTTTCTGTAAGATTTTTTCCTTCTTCTTCATTTCTTTTATTCATCATGGTTTACCCTGTTGAATCTCTTGATAAGTTTCGCTCGGATTTTTTCATTCCCTCCTGGGTTGTTCTGGTAGAGCTTTCTGAGCCTTCTGATTATTTCCGTTTGGCTGAGGGACATTGGTTCCCCAGCCTCTTTATTGCTGAGTGTGGATTTTCTTTTCCACCCAATCCCTTGTGTCTGGAATTCTGTCATTTCTTTAACGTTGTTCCTGCAAGAATAGCCCCCAACACATGGAGAATAGTTAATGGGGTGCATAGATTAAATCAAATCCATGGAACCCGCATAGGAATTCCTGAGATTATGTTTTGTTATAGATGGGCAGTTGGTGATAACATCTTTTATTTAAAAACTAGAATGTTAAATAGGGCTTTAGTGGTCAATCTCCCGGATGCCAATAGGGATTATTTTGAACATGGGGTTGTCATAAAAAATTGGCAACATGCTCCTATATCTAGAGATGAAGTTTATCAGGGTCCCAGATGCCCTCCCTATGGCAATGGGATAGGTTATTTT
The DNA here is from genome assembly GCA_949130495.1 of Sambucus nigra. Classification (NCBI taxonomy): domain Eukaryota; kingdom Viridiplantae; phylum Streptophyta; class Magnoliopsida; order Dipsacales; family Adoxaceae; genus Sambucus; species Sambucus nigra. Next base: position 375,409,482 of record OX422219.1, on the reverse strand, counting down.
TATTTCCTTTTATTTATTTTGAAATCATGCTTATTTTATGTTTGATAAAATGTGCCACTGATATTTCAATGTTTATTTATTTATTTGCAGTTGACAGTAAAAGAAAGTGTCCAAAGGAAGCAGACGTTAACATAAGGCACTTGAAACTTATCTGGAGTCTACATCAGAGTGTTGCCGACGAGCACATTAGGTCAGCCTCGTATCTGTTGCAATACAAGAGCTACACCACCTCTTTTACTGCTCGTCCCGTAATAAGTGAATCAGAGCCAGTACTAACTTCCACCAGTTCCTCGCCTGAATCTCACGTACCTTTGAGTGAAAGGATGAAGAAGAGAAGACCTCCCACTCTCTTCGAGAAGCCTGCCTCTGGTTCTGGAGAGGCAAAAAGAAGTAAAGTTGACGTCCCAGTGGAGGGGACAAAGAAGAATGATGCTCCTTCCTCGGCTGCTGTTGTGAAGGTTGCCGAGAAGCCCGTAGTGTTTTGATTTATCTAACCCTAGGAGATAACCTAAACATCTGATATAACCCCTTTAATTTTCGTGGGTTTAATTACCCAAAAATACAAAATGACTAAAATGCCCTCCCGGGGTACTAATTAGGCCTAAAAACGCTCCGAGACCCAAATCAAATCCCCGGGTATACTTTTCTGACTATCTCGAGCCTTCCGGACGCGTTGGCGTACTCAAAATGACCGTAAGAACAACCTATAAAATATTCACTTTTATTAATCCACATTTAGTCCCGACACGACACAGGCGCGTCCCGATTTAAATTTCCACAATTGTCATTTTATTCACACGTGACAATATTATAAAAATAAATCTCATATATTACTATACTCATCCAACAATATGCAACAAATAATATATTCCCAATAATTACTAACTCTTGTCACGCTAGTAAATATTTAAAATAACATTTCGGATTAAAATTTAATTAATTTATCTCAATTAAATTTAATAAATCCTTAAATTTAAAAGCCATGAAAATACGGAGTATTACACACTTCCCCCCTAATAACGGAATTTCGTCCCGAAATTCGGAAAATAAGGCCTACCAGGTAGCACAATTCTGGATATCCTTGTCAGTACGCAAACTATCTACATAGTACGGCGCTCAATCACTATAGCTTTTTCCTCACAGCAACATTGTTTTACATTCTTATTGGAGACACTTCACATTGCACTCCCAACTGACAACATTTGAATAGGTTACGTCTATACGTTATAAATTCCATTATCTCACTATCATTAGGAGGCCGCACCTCACTACATGACAACTACTCGGATTTATTCATACACAAAATTCCCATATGAGTTTTTAACCTTTACGATAAATATTATAATGAAAGTGGTACAATAGGGTGTATGGGCGCCCTGGATGGTTGAATGGTAGTAGTTTTCATAATTGTGAAAAAGTGAGTAGTTGTGACTTCAGGATGTATTTACTTGATGATTGAGGATCATTTTTCTGAACTTGGTTACATGAATGGTATAAGGAAGATTGGGTAAAGTTTAAATTCGATTCAGTTGAAATTATATGGTGAGGCTTGGCGGATAACATCGATAGGGATTTTCGTTAATGTACTGTATGGGCGGTACGTTTTAGGTTTCTTGCGATGTGAGATGTATACTCGGAGTTGACCTTACCGGTATGATTTATGTTCCTGAATTTCGGGACAAAATTCTATTATAAGGGGGGAAGTATGTAACACCCCATGATTTTAATGACTTTTAAAATGGGTTATATTTTAAATTAATGGATTAATTGGATTTTATTATAAATTAATTCATTTGGGTTTTATCCGAATTGTGGATATTAAAATGGATGATTCTGAATATTACTTAAAGATATTTAGGTAATATATGAATATGATGTCATTATTATGACGGTGTGATATAATTTCGGTAATTTGGATTTTTTAGTCAGACGCGGTATGGGACGTGTCGGGACTAATTTATTAAATTAAAAAGGAAATTTATTTTCTATCGACTTTATAGTCATTTCGACTGCGTCGTTGCGTCCGGAAGGGGTGAAATAGTCAGAAAAGTCAATTAGGATGTTGGATTTGGGTCTCGGGTCATTTGGAAATGAAAAGACAACCCAAAAGGGCATTTTGGTTATTTTTACAAGGGGGATGAATAGCGATTTCGGGTTTTGTCTTATTATAAGTATTTGGATATTAGTTGAATGTGGGTTCATTCATCTCTTCTACACAAAATTGAAAGGTCATCTTCTTAGAGAGAGTGGAAGGTTGCTTGGAAAGAAAAAAAAGTTTGCTTGGGAAGGAGGATAACCAAAGGTCAAAGGTCACCACCACCATCACCACCTGTGTTATTCAACTCCAAAGGATCAAATCTTCATTAGAGGCAAGTGTTTGATATTTGCAATTTAAGTTCGTATATTGTCCATGTTAGGATAGTTATAAAAAGAGACGATTTTCATGCTTGGAAGATGAAAGGATATAGTTGTTAATGGATTTTTGGAATCTAAAAATATATAGGAATTAAACTCATGTTGTAGGTAGTTAGTAATCCAATAAATATTCATCAATGTGTGGAAGAAATTCTAAAAATAATTTAGTGTTCTTGAAGGTAATATGTTGATAATTTTCTGGAAAAAAAGGCAAAAACGAGTGGAATGAGAAGAGCCAATTTGGAATGTTTAGATCTTCTTTTTGAGTGCATTTGGATGAGATTTAAGAAAAACTCAAAACACATACCTAACTCAATTTTTCGTGTAGAATCCAAATCTGAAGTCGGATTGATGATTTGAATAATTTTTGGATCTGATTTTTTTGAGTATTTAAAATATGAGAATTCATGATGTTGTTTCTTTTTAATGTTGGTTCTTATCCCAAAACTTTTGTAGATCTTCGGTGATTATTAATTGGATATTATGGGATTTAGAGAAGATCAGTAAGCCCTAGTTAAGATTTGAATTAATTTGATTGGTATTTAATTGATTAGAATTATGATAATTAAAGTTAAAGAGATTTCGGTTGCTAGATTCATGTGTTGGATTCTAATCTGTTTGTATGAGGATTAAGGATAGTTCAAGTAGGGGAGATTTAATATAACACCTGGGTAGCCTTAGGGTTACAATTTAAACATCAAGGACTGAGTTTAATCTCATTATTGATTTCGCAAAGGTTGAGTGTAGTACAAGAGCGTAGTGGTATGGCTCCTGGATAGAGATGGGAGTTTGGAACACATTTGGTTGAAAGAGTGGATGAGGTTATTCCGATCGCATATTTGAAGTTGACGAACCTCCTCGATCGACAAAGTTAAGTAGTAGTGTATTGGAGGGGTTCCTTGTTTGGATTTCGCTTTCCGAGACGCTCCGCGCATGAACCTTAACGACGTCGGGAGTGGAGAGATGTTATAGGATGCGAGGATAATTAAATTATGAAGTAGAGATATAACATTTTAAAACGTGGGATTTAAAGAGATATAATGCTACGTAAAGGAATAATCTAAGGTTAATGTGAGTACCTTGTTGTTAGTATACTATAGGTATGATAATACCTATTTGATTGATTGATGATTTATGTGTATGACATACCTAGCTTACTTGCTATCAGTGGGAGGTTTGCGCGTGAGGGCAGTCATATCCTGATGAATCCATGGGATCTTTGATTTGTCGCTCGAGAACATAGGTCTATGAAAGACTTATCGGGGAGTTGATAAGTCCGCTGATTATGGGTACGTAGGTATGTGCGTGACCCATGGGTATGAGAACTATGTTCGCCTCCAATGATTGTGTTGTTGTTTGTGGTTCGAGGAATCTTAACGAACCTTTAGTCCCTTATTCGGCGACAAGCGATATTGGGACATGATAGCAGAGTAATGCATTGCACCGCAGCTGTGACTCGGGGTGTCGTATTATATATGAATATATATATAATGGATTAAAAGAATGATTGGATTTATTGTGGTTAAATCATCTACTGTGTGATAATTGTAGATAACGGTGAATAGAGAAAGATAATGGAATTAAGTTAATGAATGTTTATTCTTAGAGAATTGAAAAGCTTAACTCATATTAATGAGAAATGATTCATGTTAATGAGAAACTAATCATATAAATGAGAAATGTAAATGAATAATAATGTGACGTATGGTATGGGACATACGGGGATTATGATATGGGAATGAAATTATAATATGGAGACTAGAAAAGAGGAACCATTAACTAGGAGGTTAATAGGAAACGTTAAGTGTGCACTCTAGTTGAGAGGTGAGAATGGCAAGTGAGAGTTGGGTCTAACATGTACATAATAAATGCTTTATTGCACTTGTTAAATACTTGCTGTTTTAAAAATCATTTACACATTCGGGCTCTGACCCGTTTCCTTGCATATTTTCTTTTCTATTGTATCTTCTATATCAGGTGTCCAGCAACAGGGACGCCAACCTTAGCGGATTATGACAGGCTATGGATTTATGGAGTTTTGCTTAGATGCCTATCATCATTTGATTCACAGTATTCTCTTAGTAGGGCATGTCGCCTAAAGGATTCAGTTATCTTCATCTATCGGGGTCAAATACTATGGTATTCATGTCATTTTAATACATTTGATATTGTTGGGATTACTGTAATGGATTAATATTATTTGAGAATGTTTATTCCAATTGCATTCAAATTATTTTGTGTTATCTAATTGGTTATCAGTGTTGTAGAATAAAATGTGTTGTGTTATTCTTAAACTGGAAATGGATTTTGTTAATTTAAAATTTGAAAAGTTTTTAACACCAGCTTAATTGAGTATTGGGTGAGTTGTATATGTTTTCGACAGTGATGCTAAGAATGAGCCAACTATATATTCTGTTTTAATTTGGTATGGGACTGGCCACCCGGTATTTAATTAGGCGGGGTGTTACAGGTGGTATCAGAGCACCTGTAACACCCCGCCTAATTAATTACCGGGTGGCCAGTCTCATTATTATTCATTTACATTTCTCATCGTTTCTTATTAACATGAATCATTTCTCATTAATATGAATTAAGCTTTTCAATTCTATAAGAATAAACATTCATTAACTTAATTCCATTCTTTTCTCAATTCGCCTTTATCTACAATTATCACACAGTAGATGATTTAACCACAATATAACCATTCGATCATTTAATTCATTATATATATATATATATATATATATATATATATATATATATATATATATATATATATTCATATATAATATGGCACCCCGAGTCACAGCTGCGGTGCAATACATTACTCTGCTATCATGTCCCATCATCGCTGGCCGAATAGTGGGCAAAAGGTTCGGTAAGGATACCTCGAACCATTAACAACAACACAATCATTGGAGGTGAACATAGTTCTCATACCCATGGGTCACGCACATACCTACGTACCCATAGTCAGCGGACTTATTAACTCCCCGATAAGTCTTTCATAGACCTATGTTCTCGAGCGACAAATCAAAGATCCCATGGATTCATCAGGATATGACTGCCCTCACGCGCAAACCTCCCACCGATAGCAAGTAAGCTAGGTATGTCATACACATAATCATTAATCAATCAAATAGGTATTATCATACCTATAGTATACTAACAACAAGGTACTCACATTAACCTTAGATTATTCCCTTACGTAGCATTATATCTCTTTAAATCCCACGTATTAAAATGTCATATCTTTACTTCATAATTTAATTATCCTCGCATCCTATAACATCTCTCCAATCCCGACGTCGTTAAGGTTCATGCGCGGAGCGTCTCGCAAAGCGAAATCCAAATAAGAAATCCCTCCAATACACTACTACTTAACTTTATCGATCGAGGAGGTTCGTCAACTTCAAATATGCGATTAGAATAACCTCATCCCCTCTTTCAACCAAATGTGTTCTAAACTCCCATCTCTATCCAAGAGCCATACCACTACGCTCTTGTACTACACTCAGCCCTTGCAAAATCAATAATGAGCTTAAACTCAGTCCTTGATGTTCATATTGTAATCCTAAGGCTACCCAGGTGTTACATTCAATCACCACTACTGGACCTATCCTTAATCCTCAAGCAAACCAATTATAATCCAACACATGAATCTAGCAGCCGAAATCTCTTTAACTTTAATTATCATTATTCTAATCAATTAAATCCCAATTAAATTAATTCAAATCTTAACTAGGGCTTACTGATCTTCTCTAACTCCCATAATATCCAATTAATAATCACCGAAGATCTACAAAAGTTTTGGGATAAGAACCAACATTAAAAAGAAACAACATCATGAATTCTCATATTTTAAATACTCAAAAAAATCAGATCCAAAAATTATTCAAATCATCAATCCGACTTCAGATTTGGATTCTACACGAAAAATTGAGTCAGGTATGTGTTTTGAGTTTTTCTTAAATCTCATCCAAATGCACTCAAAAAGAAGATCTAAACATTCCAAATTGGCTCTTCTCATTCCACTCGTTTTTGCCTCTTTTTCCAGAAAATTATCAACATATTATCTTCAAGAACACTAAATTATTTTCAGAATTTCTTCCACAAATTGATGAATATTTATTGGATTACTAACTACCTACAACATGAGTTTAATTCCTATATATTTTTAGATTCCAAAAATCCATTAACAACTATATCCTTTCATCTTCCAAGCATGAAAATCATCTCTTTTTATAACTATCCTAACATGGACAATATACGAACTTAAATTGCAAATATCAAACACTTACCTCTAATGAAGATCTGATCCTTTGGAGTTGAATAACACAGGTAGTGATGGTGGTGGTAACCTTTGACCTTTGGTTCTCCTCCTTCCTAAGCAAACTTCTTTTTCTTTCCAAGCAACCTTCCACTCTCTCTAAGAAGATGACTTTTAAATTTTGTGTAGAAGAGATGAAATGAACCTAAATACACTAATCTTCAAATACTTATAATAAGACAAAACCCGAATCACTATTCATCCCCCTTGTAAAAATAACCAAAATGCCCTTTTGGATTGTCTTTTCATTTCCAAATGATCCGAGACCCAAATCCAACATCCAAATAGACTTTTCTGACTATTTCAACCCTTACGGATGCAACGACGCAGTCGAAATGACTATAAGGTCGATAGAAAATAAATTTTCTTTTTAATTTAATAAATTAGTCCCGACACGTCCCATACAACATCTGACTAAAAATCTAATTTACCGATATTATATCATACCATCATATCAATGACATCACATTCATATATTATCTAAATATCTTTAAGTAATATTCAGAATCAGAGGGGGCTTAAGTATTTTTTAACTTGTGATCACCCCAAAAATATTTTTAAAACCAAGTGATAAATAATTTTCAAACAGCAACTTATACCTGATTAGTTGTTGGAGATTAAATATCTTTACAAAAAACTCTACGTCTTATTTATGATGCATATTTGATAAAAATTTATCCATCTCACACACATTTGGCACAAAAATATTATTTCATATTTTGAAATTTTTATTATTTTGTGCTGATACACATCACATATTGTTTGGCTGAATAATTATTCTCATGATAATAATTATTTGATCAAGTCTCGATAGGTGCTCGGGCAGCTTATTAAAATTTTATAGGGACAAGATTCAATCCCGATGAAAACTCTCGTAAACCTCTAGAAAGTAGTATTGCTCGACATCAGGCAATTTTGCCTCGACATATCAGCCAACATATATTATTTCATTTTTTGAAATTAATATTTTTATTTCTCAAGCATATACATATCATATATTGATTGGATGAGTAAATTATTCTCATGACTAATCAATTCAGCCTACACATATGGTAGAGCAAGTTATTAATTTTTACAGGTACAAGATTCAATGCCGACGAATGCTTGGAAACAATTTGGAAACTATTATCATTGCTCAGCATTATGAAATTTCACCTCAGCAAGGAACTATATATTTTATTATTGCTTTGATTTGTGCTCAAGCACGAATTATTCTATATATTCGTTTGGATTCATATTCTATATTCATCTCTTCATGGATCTCGGCGAAATACTTATTATCATATTCAGCTCCGAGGAAAAGCTACAACAGTTATTATATTTCACCCCCAACGGATAGTTGGTCGGGGCAATTGTTATTTATATTCAGGCCCAGATATCGGATCAAGCATAAATTATTCTATATATCACTTGGGATTCATATTCTATATTCATCTCAACATGGAACTCGGCGAGATACTTATTATCATATTAATCTCCGAGGAGAACTATAACATTTATTATATGTCACCCCCAACGGATAGTTGGTCGGGGTAATTCTTATTTATATGCAGGCCAAGCAAAGTTCTCAGCCATATTCTTATGTTCTGGAAAATATTATTCTTATTCGGCATTATGCAATTATGCCTCGACAAGATACTTATTCAGCTTTGAGGAGAATTACAACATTCGTTGTATTTCACCCCCAACGGATAGTTGGTCGGATAATTCTTATTTATATTCAGGCTTGACAACGTTCTCGGCCATATTCTTATGTTCTGGAAGATATTATTCTTGTTCGTCATTATGTAATTCTACCTCGACAGATCAACGAGGCACTTTATTATTTTTAATTATTCTTTATATCTATTTGGATGCATATTCTATTCTTATTTCAGCAAGGAGGTCTCCAACATATATATTATCTTATTCCCAACAATCTGTTGGTCAGCTCCAAGGATGTCTCCAGCATATATTATCTTATTCCCAACAATCTGTTGGTCAGCTCCAAGGATGTCTCCAGCATTTATTATATCTTATTCTCAACAATCTGTTGGTCAGCTCCGAGGAAGTCTCTATCATTTATTATCAAACTTGTATTCCTCCGGGAAGTAAAGCTACTTGTATTCCTCTAGGAAGTAAAACTTGTATTCCTCCGGGAAGTAAAGATACTTGTATTCCTTCGGGAAGTAAAACTTGTATTCCTTCGGGAAGTAAAACTTGTATTCCTCCGGGAAGTAAAGCTACCTGTATTCCTCCGGGAAGTAAAGCTACTTGTATTCCTCCGGGAAGTAAAACTTGTATTCCTCCGGGAAGTAAAACTTGTATTCCTCCGGGAAGTAAAACTTGTATTCCTACGGGAAGTAAAACTATGTGTTCCTCAGGAAGTAAAAGTATTCCCAAAAAATGTCAACTCAGGTTGGTCGGAAATAAGAAGTTGTCAACTATAGTTGGTCGGAAACAAACTATGAGTATGTGAAAGAGATCAAGCAAAAAGCATTCAAAGTTCACATTCCACACTTGGGGGCTTCTATTACAGATATATTTGTTCATTCGGTGGCACATTCTCATAACATCATACAGTCGAGCACCAAATTCAACTCCACAAACTCACACGGTCGGGCCCCCGACCAATTATCATCCAGAAGTTGTTTTTCTTGCTCAGGAATTATTTTTGATATTGAAGTTCAGGAGGTATATTGAAGTTCAGGAGGTATATTGAAGTTCAGGAGCTATTGAAGTTCAGGAGGTATATTCATATGTTCAGGAGGTGCATTCAGAAGTTCAGGAGGCATATTCAGAAGTTATTATGCACATGCTATTGAAGTTCAGAAGGTATATTGAAGTTAAGGAGGTATTTAGAAGTTCAGGAGGTGCATTCAGAAGTTTATGAGGCATATTTAGGAGTTATTATGCACATGCTATTGAAGTTCAGAAGTCAAATTCAGCATCTACATCACTGAGATCTTTACTACTACTGTCCCGACTAACATTGAAGAAGAAGTTGTATGAAAATGTTTCGAAGTCCACCACTAGCTTGGTACTAATCAGATTGAAGAGTTGGGTTCAAAAGCTAGTATGTTACTCGACAAAGTATTCAGAGGATCATAAATCAGAAGAATCAAGCATGTGAAGTTAGCACTCAGTTACTCGGCACAGGAGGCAGTTGGTCGGCTAGCAAACCAATCAACATACTTGAAGATTATGACAAGCTACAAGCTGCATACTATGGCATGGCTGCATCCAAATTCCCAGGGGTGATACATAGCACATGGAGTTCCTCAAAAGAAAGATTAGCAACCATCAATCAACCAGCATCATATGTCGTCCAGGAGATAATGCACTTTATGTTGAACAAATCAAGAAGGTAGATTAAGAATTTCACGAGCACTGAGCAACACTGCAAAATAAATACTCCATCCTTTCAAGTAAACCATCAATCATGGAGCATTGGGGGCTTCTGTTAACGCAAAAATTCTCCATCTATGAGGACCAATCAGAAAAGGACACATGTCATCCTACGTGGCAATATTCGACACCCGAGGAGAGTTGGTCGGAATCCGAGGAGAGTTGGTCGGCACCCAAGGAGTGTTAGTCGGCATCCGAGGAGAGTTGGTCAGTACCCGAGAAGAGTTGGTCAGTACTCGAGGAGAATTAGTTGGCACCCGAGGAGAGTTGGTCGGCACCCGAGGAGTGTTAGTCGGCACCCGAGGAGAGTTGGTCGGCATATCAACCAGGAAGATCAAAGGATAACTATGCATTTAATGTGCATTAATGAAGATGACAGCGCATTTAATGAGCCTTAATGTACATTTATACTCTATTAATAGATGACAACACATAGCATACCAAGCAATTCAATAATTAGATTCGTTGAATGTAGACATAAATGTCTACATACAATGAATATCTTTATCTCCCATCACTATAAATACATCTATCCCCTTAGCCAAAAGGAGGGGGGATCCAGAAAAGATTCGAGAGCTCCGGGAGAATCGAGAGACACCATAAACAAGATCCACACCTTTTTCTCTCTCTACACCACATTGTGCTATTGTAAACCCCTGGGAATAAAATAACAGTGGACGTAGGCTTTTTTCTTATAGCCGAACCACTTTAAAAATCTTTGTTTCTCATGTGCGTGATTGGATTGATTTCATCTATTTATCTGTGATCATAAAAATGGGATTCGGTCCAGTTTTTTGCATCAACATGTCATAACCCACCGTCTAATTAATTCCCCATGTCGACTTAGGGTCACCCTGAGTACCACTGCATGGACACATACCAACGATCATCCCCTAAATTCTCATTGTTCACAATATTCTCGAGTTACAACCTCAGGATACATGACCATGTCATAACTAATAATACCAACAATTAACTAATAAACATGTTAATCTATAGCAATCAACTGACATATGCAAACTACATGTGAGAGCGCCAGAGCACGTGCACTCACAGACTGGTGTAAAATAAAGGTGCATCTAAAGAAGAGCGCACTCACATATCGTGATGCATCGGTCACAATAGGCCTAACTCACATCACTACTAAGCTTACGCATCACCACACCCGAATCAAAGATAATTAATAACTTCCCATTACCAATATCAAAGGAGGCACAATAAGACAACGAATCAAGCAATTGCCTCACCAAAGAAAACACTTTAATCTCGATAACACTTTGAACAGTATGAATTATGCACCCAAAATGTATACTTAAAGTCTCTAAATCTTACAGGTACTTGTCAAGTACCATGGACTTGCCATGCATCTTAGCTTGGCCCCTTAACCCTGACGTGTTCTACCAAGAATCACTCGTCCGTGCTAAACGGATGGAAGACAAAACAAATTTCAATGGGGAGATAAAACACTAGGATTCCCTCCTTAGGATTAATTCTACATATCCATCACCGGTAAGAGTAAAGATCCTGCTTTAAGGAAAAGTTACTTATCTTGTCACTCGTCACTAGTTACTGACCAATCACAGATAGGCCTCCAAATTTTAACATGCGGTAGCTAACCTCAGTTTTCAAGAATATTCTCATAAAATGAAACGCATCGCTAACATGATTTCATACATTAAATTCCAAAACCATTGCTACCCACTAGCACCGTCTACATGATCCCATATCATAACCATTCAAATGGCATCTCAACTTTCAAGCATCACTCATGCCCAATGATTTGCATCAACAGAGTCCTTACTAACCATACAGGTAGAACATGTAGTTGCTATAATCAAGCCTAACACTTTATCCCTCGGTGCTATCTCTAAGAGCTATGGCGGATATCATTGTGTACTAATTCTCTGGGGTGAACCATCTAGAATTGATCAATCTAATTTGGATATCATCTTTGAAGGTTATATTGTGACACATGACTATAAACAAAATCCATAGCACTAACTCCAAGGCACCATCATAAGTCAACATGATCTAACCGTACTACAATCATCAATGGTCTACCATCACTTATGTATAATTTAATACCATAATGATTCCCAATGCCTCATGGGTGACGATGTCAAACTCAATTATCTCTCTACACGGTTTACATGTCTATTACAAGAAACCACGGGTCATACCATGACCTGTGCTACACAACCTTGATTCACTTTTACTAGGGAATGACTATCACTCGCATTAATATCTTATCAGATAAATCTTAGTATATATCTCCAAGGAAACTTTCAATACGATTTCACAAGCCTCTATCCTTTAATCCTCCATGATTGTTCAACCACTATAACTGAATTTCCTTACCATGCAAACCTCATACTATGTGTTAATCCACCAATTAACACAACTACATATATTTTTTTTGTAGGATAAGGGACACTGAGTATTGCCTATGAACATTAAGGCCCATGCCAACGAACACCATAAGGGATCATATTTCTCAATGTTACGTTCAAATCAATAAACTATAAATTAATAACATTCAGGTTCTAGTAGGACATAGGACATCGAGTATTAACCAGGAGGAGGCCCAACCTAACGACGCCGCAAGAGGTCCTATTCTAAAACACCATAACTAATTTATTTAATACCAAGTCACCACAGTTATTTAGTGTTACTCCTAGGTTACCTCGGCCATAAACATTATCTGAACTTGCATTAGTCAAGGAACATGAATCGGGATATACTAAATCCAAGACCACAACTAAAGGAGCCAATATGTTCTTACCACGGAACTAACTATTTTAAACACATTACTCCGAGTTGTCACTTTGTGACCCCGCTGAAGGCTCATATGATATACTCATGTGCTAATAATTACTACGGCATTCTACCACAAGGACAATGTGACACCCCGCCTAATAAAATATCGGGTGATCAGTCCTAAATCAAATTAAACAGGAATCTCAAATGGTTCCATTCCCAGCATCACTAATGAAAACCATTTAGTTATGAATAACTTATTAGGACTTGCGTCAAATTTTAAAACTTACTAATCTTTTTAACCTAAAGGTACAAGTAAAATACATCGATACAAAGATATGAACAACAACTGAAATGAATAAATAATAACCGATAACTCTCGATAAAACATATATATAACCATATTGAATGTGTGCAACTATAAAATGAGTGAAAATAAAATAAAAGACAACAGTTGGGCAGTATGCCCGAATATCACAATTATACCTCCTATCTAGATCACAGGGATAGAAGCGTCTATACTATCTCTTGCCAACATCCATAGCTACGGTAGCAACGTCTGACTTGAAAGAATAGTCATTCACGCATCCATGTGTTTGGAAACCTAAAAAGTATAACAAATGAGAAGAAAAAGAAAAATAGATACGGGTAAAAGCCCGAGTTTTGAAAAACATTTTTACCAAGTGCTTAACGTACTTTAATAATTGAAATATTATACTCTCCATATTTAAACTGGTGTCGCACTCACATGAGATACCCCTCAGCTCTCATCAAACAGTGCACACCTAACGCAAGAATTTTAAAACACCCTAGTTAGGTACCTAGCCTAACTAGAACCTCACAAGACTCCCAAGTCACCATACGCTATCTCGTACCACGACGTACTATAAAATACTCTAAGCTATCGCCCGAGCTTGTACTTTATAATCTCTCACTTATAATTAATTCGCTCATAGTTTATAACTATCACTAGTTATTTACTATATTCACATTTTAGTGTTCTTTATCTCGTATACAATATTCTAATCCTTATGTACATATCTCACATTCTTATTCCGAATTTTATACTCCCGGATTATTCAGAATTTATCTCACATTTCATTCTTTATTTTGTCCGTATATATATATTTCACATCTTATATATATATATATATATATATATATCCAAATTATCCATACTTATATAAATAACACTATATAAGTATAACAACCATCCCTCAGAGCTATAACTTAATGGATGCAGTCTCTACAATGCTATTATCCTCCAGGGAGAACACAGATCGACCTCGGAAATCGGGACGGAATCTAACACCGACCCAAATACAAACCATAACGTATGGGAATCGGTCATATTTCCTCACCGAAAATGAGAAAGAAACATACCCACCACGTCTCACTCTTGATAAAAATCACACAATATAAAATGGGCGCTATGAACAGGGGACTATACGCTCCCTACTTCTCAAGCCAGGGGCCTCACCCACATTGCACAACTTTCCATGATAAAACTAGAGGGGTATGATTCACATAAATATATCATTCACACATAGATATATTCATAATCATATCATATATATACAATCTCTATACCCGTATGTATATATCATATCGAATTCGGTTATCATGCCTATCTCTCATGGCATTATCCTGTAATCCCGAATATATCAATTCGCAATAATTTATAAGTATAGACACAACTTATACTAATCCCAAAAGTATCCACTCACTTATGATACAATTCTCACATAAATGTATATTCCTGAATAATAGTTTATCACGTCTAGCTAATATTCTTAAATCACCCTATTTGTACCTTAGGATTTACTCATATATATTCAACACACACACACACACACACACACACACACACACACACACACATATATATATATATATATATATATATATATATATATATATATATATATATATATATATATATATATATATATATATATATATAATAAAGGAGGAGGGGGTTTTTGCCACATCATAAGTCTTTATACAAAATCTACATAAACAGATTTTGTGTCTATCTATTTAATTTTTGTCAATTGATGGTTGAGATTAAATTGAATGGATTTTAATCCAATGGCTTACAATCTACCCAGGATCGATCTGTGGAAACTTTGGGACTCACATGCTAGAGTACAACTATGTTATGTACTTTCTACACCCACTCCTCAAACCTAGAGCCCCTCTCTTTCGGCAACAACTCCCAAAGCCCATAGCCCCTCTCTCTCGCCGTAAAGACTTATCCTTTTTAGCATTTTTTTTCTTTTTTATATTGTAGAAAATATGCTTCGGTAAGGGAATGAGAGATGGCCCCGATTGTTTTTTTTTACGGTTCAGACGGTTCAAACTGTTCAGGTAGCTTAATAGCTTAGTGCGTGTTGATTCAAAAATCTGATTCCATCTCTAAAAGCTGTAATGTTTGGCTCAACTCGGTTCGTGAATCAATCTCATATCTTCTTTGGTGGTTATTTTTTTTCACCATTTATGTTGTGTGCAAATTGGAGTTTAGATTATACCCTTTGAGTTTGGGGACTTTAGTTTTTTTTTTCAAGATCTTATATCTTCTTTGGTGTTTTTTTTTTGCAAAAAAATATGATATGGAATGAGAACTGGATTTTGAGAAACGATCTTATGTCCCGAGCGAAAGGTCTGGCCCATTTTGCCAAGCAGGTCTGCCCCATGAAACACCTCTCGTCAAAACTTTCATCCCATGTTAATAGTGATTTGTAAAGATCACTTTCAAGTGAAGGTTTTTAATTTTGTGTTGTAAGAGATAAGTTTTTTTTGTCGGTTTCAAGTATCTCTTAAACCTTATTTGTTAGAAATGAGCCCTAACCACAAATCAAGCATCTCACGTGTTTTTTTTCGATTTCAAGTCAAGCATCTCTTAAAAACCTGATTTTTTATTTGACTTTGTGTTTATTTTCATTTTGAGGTATTAATTACTCACTCTATCTATCTATATATGTGTGTTTTGCTGGTAGTGTGTCAGGTTTGGTGTGTGTGAGGTTTCATCCCCTGTTCTTCTTCCATCTTAGGTGATTCTATAGATGTTGTCGATTTAGCAATCTGAGTGGGTTTTCATTGTTTGTGTATCTGAGTGGGTTTTTAATGTTTGTATATGTCTACAAAAGAATCACACATATATACCCATAAATGTTTCGTTGTCTCACTTTTTTTTTAATTTATACACCCAGAAATATATATTTTGATGAGATTTTAGATCTACATATATTTCAAATATTCAAAGTTGTAGGTTTTTATTTTATCGTATTTTAGTTTATTAGTTGACTAAGAAATGGGTTTTAGGATAATGAATGCAGGGAACTCAGGCGTTAGATTGTAGATGAAGAAATGCACAGTTAAATTTTTTAGAATTTAACAGGTGAAGAAATACACATTTAGAAAAAAGTTATATTTTTCTGGTGTTTGCTCCGGTGGCAGAGGCGGTGTTTGCTTCGCTGGCAGTTTTATTTTTTTATTTTTCTTATTTGCAGGGCTCACTATTTTTTGTGTGTGGTGTTTGCTCCGGTGGAAGAAGTGGCAGAGGGTCAGTATGATAAAAACTCGGTGATGAGTGGTGAACAATTGATGGATTCGGTAGCGTATTCTGGCAGATGAGACAAAATGAAGTGGTGAGAGGGGTGGTCTTAGTGTGGGCTGTGATAGTGTAGTAATTTGGTGGCTGATTATGGGGTCGGTGGGCGAAGGAAAAATGTTTGTTGGTGGTATGGCAAAGGCGTAATATCAACACTGATTATGGTTATGAATGTTTTCTCAATTGTAATTTACAAACATTAATAAAGAAGAAACATGTCATATCTTATTAGGTCTTTATTGGGTCCTGATATTAGTCCCACAATGGATTTTGTATGGATGGATTTGAAGCGTTAGAAATTTTGAAATTTTAATTTGGAATTTTTTATGGGTTCTGAATTGGCCACCTAAAATTTATGTGACTAATAATAAACGGATGGGACAAAACATATAAAAAAAATAATCGTTGGACAATTGTGCCTAAGGCAGGGAAAATGGCAACCTAATTAGATTTCAGCTCTAAAAATCATTTAGTTTAAAATCAAAGTTATTTATATAGATGATGGGATAAAGAACACAAGCAGGTAATTTAAAAAAAACTATGTGGCATCTTGTGTTAGGCTGATTGGACAATAGCTGGTGTGATAAGACATTGGAAGATACTACACAAAATTGGAAGATATTACAGCTTTGCGCGTGGCTCTAGGTGAAGTTTAAAAGTTCATGTACTCATATATATGTATGGCTGATGCATATGTATATAGGGACATAAGAGCGGTGGCATAAGCAAGGACAACGCATCTCTAACAAATGCGTGGCTCGAGGAGAGAGGTACCAACTACCAAGCCGCAGTGAATGATTAATAGGAAACTAACGTTGGGTCCACGATTTCATTTGACATTTTTGAAAAAAATACCAGAAATATGACCTGATGTAAATATGTAATGCCTGATGTATATATAGATAAAAAAAAAACTGACCTTCAATAACATTATATATTATATAAAACGCGTGGGGCCATTGTAATAGAGAAACACATTATTCTAACAATTACGTGAACATACACACGGGTAAACCACTGATAGAATATGAATAGTTAAAAATACCCTAAAGCATATGCACATAATTTATTTTAACAACCAATAAACTATAATTAAATGATCTTGAACATGTGTTCTTATATTTTAATAATCAACCTTTACATTGTAGGAAAAAATAAATTTGATTTTACAATAATTAAAAGTACCTAAAATAATAAAAATACTTTACACATTTCGGTGTACAATAATTAAATGTATTTGGACATGTGAATTCTAACTAATGTGTGTGCATGTGTGATCTATATATATGGATGATGGACCTAAAAGTAAAATATTATTGTTTTTTTAAAATTTAATTTTATTAGTGAAATTGATTTTTACCTTTTCAAACTAATACAATTTCGTCAATAATATTTAAAGACAATTCTTTACTAAAATTTGATTTATTATTTTTAATATGAATAATTTGTTTATATTTATTACAAATTCAATTTAAGACAAGAAGTCTTGATTTGTACCTAAAAGCCAACACCACACACACAGCACGAGTGATAATACTCAACAATAAAAAAATAAATTATAAGCATTAACATTAGTTATAATTTAAGCATAAACAATTAATTTTTAAGAACTAACATTATTTATAATGGATGCATTAACCCAAAATGATGACACATTCGATTATAAATTATTGACACAAACATGACATTAATGTTCATGTGTAATATTACAAAAGTGTAAGATGAATAATACCACATGTGCCATCAGGCGTTCTTTGAACTTGCACAATATTTTTCATGTTTGAAGTATAAACCCTCAAAATTGTGTTCCAACTGTAAATTAATTGCTTGTAATTTGTACTAAACCAGTAATTGGTATCTTTTTATTATACCTGGCTTGCAATATAAATTACTAAGACTCCACAGATTAACTTATAATTCCATCTCAGTTCGTATAATGTTATCACAATGTTCGTAAAGTTTCTAAAAGTTTGTCCATTTAAGTTTGAAATGTTATAATATAAAAATACTAACCGCAAATCTAAACTCAATGTTCTTAAGACACAAATGCACCGTATTAAAATTGTGACCATGCCTCAATCATTAGATCAATATGCGAACCGTGACATAAGCACGGGTTACACTTACCCATGACGACTAAGTGTACCATGGGATGACCAACAATATTGATATTTGTACTATTGGCGAAATGTTTAAAATACAAATTATCACGGGAATAAATTTATTGTGGGAACAAATTTATCATCGTTCCATTGGCACAGATACAAAATATTGCGGGAGTAAATTTATCACCATGCCATCGGCTATATATATATATATATATATATATATATATATATATATATATATATATATATATATAATCGACATATATATTCTACACACATAAAATATATGTACAGACCCGCCGAATAATTCCTCAAATGGCGTTCGTCCCAAAATTCCTAAAATTTATACCCCAGATTTCATTCCCACAAATCCCAAGGGCCACAAACCACTCATTTCATCTTCTAGAGGTCCCTCTAAATAGGATCCCCTATTATTTATCTTCAAAATGGAATTCGTCTTTAATCCCTTTAGGCCAAGAAAAACCTCTCAAATTTTTCTGCCAAAACCGAACCGAACGCATAGCCTCAAAGACAAATCGATCCTGTTCTAAATAAACGAACCGAACCGATAACACCAAAAATTCACCGGTCCGGTCCCTACAGTTTTCATTTCTTACGAGATTTTCCCTAAATCTCTATAACCCATGATTTATGATTTTCAGTATCATCAATCATCAAGATAATCATCTACACACCATGATTTACCCAACATACCAAATTATTCTTGGGATTCATCAATTTATCTATGAATTAAACCTAATTCCATTAAACCCATCATTTTTCATTTCTTCCAATTTCTCACCATAATTTATACCATTAACATGGATTTTTCTAACTTTGATGTCATTTGGGATTATTATCACATAAAAATCATATGAAATCATCTCCCCAAAATCCATTTCTGTGCAAGAATCCCAAAGCCAAAATCTTATAGTTTTCATCACCAACTATAATATGAACAATAAACACACTTAAATCATAAAAGCAAGTTAAACACTTGCCTAGTGGGATAAATCTGATGATCTCGTGCCGAAATCTGCCTAAGCTTGGCCCGAGTCTCCTCTTTTTCTCCATTTTCTTCCTTCCTTTCTCTTCTTTCTTCTTTCTTTCTTTCTTTCCTTTCTCTTTCTCATGGATTATAAGAGAATAAATAAGGGTTATCCCTTATTAAACCCATAATTGGCTCGTATACAAAAATGCGAGTCCCTATTGATCCAAAAAGTCCTCGAAACCCAGGCACTACCCTCGAGTACTCTATTCTGCTATCTTGGACCTTTCGAGACAAATCGCCCACTCGACATTCCCATTCGAGTCGCTTATAAAAAAAATCATGTCTTAAACCCAACACATCTCAACACGTGTTTTCCGCATAAAATAACATCACATGTCGCTTTTATTCACCTGCGATATGAAATATAATTACTCCATCTCATTTACTCTAAATTCTCAAAATTTTAAATTACACCCACCCATGTAATTTAAATATCCATAAAACTATGGAATATTACATACTCCCCCCCCTACAACGGAATTTCATCCTCGAATTTCGAATAAGACCGGTACTAAAGACTTTGGATTTCAACCACACCACATGCTCTAATACCCAGAATCAAATCCTACTAACATAAGGGTCACGATACTGTATCCCACTAGTGGTACCCACCTGTCTAGAGGCATACTCACTGTAGCCCCAACTTCACGACAAGTTGGATCAATTCTTTTCATACTGATATACTTCATCAGTCATAAGCTCTCACCTTAATAATTGCACATCACACATTGTGCTTTACCAACAATATCCGAATAAGATGAGCATATACATCACCGTCTCTATCGCCTCGATTCTAATGGAAGGTCGCACATCACTAAGTGCCAACTTTTCGTTTCCATCCCAACACAAATCTACCATCCTGAGAGAAACCACATGAACATCAGACCATTCCTATCAGTCCCTCAAATCGGTTCATGCCGACGTAACTCTTACGACGCTCAAAAGTCACCCCAAAATAGTTTGTGGTTAATTCCACTCTTAACAAAACACTCTAAATCGCTTCCGATCCAAAATTCTATTTATTCGCTCACCTCTAAGAAACCATGAATAACCCTATATCTTTGACTCACTTGAGTCTGCATTATATAGGACCTCATCTAGTTTGGAAATAGTGAGAAAATTATGTCTATCCCTAAATGAACAAAAAAATCTCAGAACTTTCATAATTTTCATTGACATTCCTCTACAAGTTCATGAAGGTATAACATATACACAACACACTAGGACTGCATACATATAGTGTTTTATTCATGTGATGACCTTGTGTGAGATAAATCCCCTTAATATGATTTTTAAATAATTTTTGGGATTTAATTAATATTTTCTAAGAATTTTAAATAATTTTTGGAAATTAAAATTGGAACTTAACAAAGTTTTTGTGTTTATTTATAATTATATTTTATGCCTTAAAACTGTCTTGGGTAGAAACCAAAAGTGGCAGAAACTTTTGAGGGTAAAATTGGGATTTTTTAGAAGCTGAAAAACACGCATTTGTTAGTTGATCTTAAGCATACACGTGTTGCACATACAACGGTTCGATTTGTGTTTCTTATCACTCACATTCTTGTGACTTATTATCGACCTTTGGATCATCTTAATCTACGGTCTGCATGTGTTCGGAATCAGTCCAAGTGAATTGGTTTTATCCAACCAGAGTTGGCTTTTGCACCGCTTCTTGAGAACCCCATGATTTACATCGTTTTAACAACTTTTAATCTCAGCCCTTGTTTATGCCATCATTCCAAATCCTTCGATCACTAGTATAAATGGATGCCTTGGGTGAGTCAATTAGAGATTTTTATCATTTCCTCGTTTGAGAGAAAAAAGAGAGAGAAGAGAGAGAAAGATTAGTGAGAGAAATAGAAACCCTAATCGAAACTTTGTCAAACTCTAAACCAGAAATACTTTTCTGTGTGATTAAACATGAGTGTTTAGATCGTGTTTTGAGAAGTTCTCCTCTCTTGTTCTTGATCATCCTTCCAACTTAGTCGCATTGGTAGAGTTTTCAGTTTCTTTACATAGAAACTTGAGATCTCATCTCTGTGATACAAATCATATAAATAGCTTTTTGTCTTGATTTCTTATTTCAAGATATATTATATGTTGGTTATTTTAAAATTGATTTTATGTTTTCAAACCCGAAACCAACAATATTCATTCTGATTTCATTTTACTCAAACTATTAAACTTGGATCTAGTTTTGAGATCTTGATTGGGGATTGCACCTTCAATCTTTAATATTTTTCAAAACCAGAAAGTGCTAGGATCTTGGTTATTTCACATAAAGATTCCCCCTTGATCTGCGGTTATTTTCAAAGGTTTAAAGTCTGATTTAGTTTTGACTAAACTTATTTTAGGATAACTTGCATAAATAGTGATTTTGTAATTTGATAAATTATTCTGTCTGTATTAAGTGTGAGTGTGTTGCATGAATATGTTAGAGAGAACATCACCACTACAATTTCACACTACCACACTTAAAGTGTTGGTTGTAGGATCTTGAACTTGTTTGAGTCGAGAAAAAAATGGAATAAAGTAAAGTTACAAGGCTGGAAAGAACATCAACAACAACAACCTCCAGAGAAGTCAGATCTAGTCCAGACGAGTTGGTAACGATTCTAAACATAGTTTAGGTGTGTTTGTATGGTTTGATTGTTAAATAGCTTGTAATTTGTTATTCTGATTTTAATGGATTTTTGTTTTGTGACGTAGAGGTCACCGTCGATGTTTCCCCAATTGGGTGGGGTTTTATCAATTTAAAAATTTACTTGTGCTCTTCCTCACTTTCTCATCACCTTCTTCCTAGCTATGCTGATTTAATAGTTTAAAGTTTTGTTTTTCAAAACTGGTTTGTTCTAGATTTGAAATAATTCGTTCGAACTATTTTTTATAATGATTTTTAACACATCTTGTGTTAATTTTTGTTTTGAATTAAGAGTTTCTTCAACAAACATTTCGGAGCCATTTTAACAATTTAATCCCGTATTAAACGTCTTAAGTGGCATTTTTCCAATTTGTATCAAAGACTGGCTATTTTAAAATCTTTTTTTTATCCGATCTTTCTTAAATGTTTTTTTCAAAACAAAAGTATGGACGAGAAATTTGAGAGACTAGGTAACCTGTCCAGACCCCCTCTCTTTGATGAAACCAATTTTCCTTACTGGAAGGTAAGGATGATTGCTTTCATTCAAGGAACTATGGGAGATGAAGTCTGGGAAGTCATAGAAATTGGCAAAACTTTTCCTACTAAACCAACAGCTGAAGGAAGTATTGTGATAATCAGGAAGTTACTAAGTGAATTCACTAAAGAAGGGAAATAAATTTCACTATGTAACAATAAAGGCAAGAATGACGTATTTATGTCTATTAACGGACATGAGTTCAAGAGGATATAATCTTGCACAACTTCTAAGAAAGCGTGGGATACTCTTGTAACTCCACATGAGGATGATACGAGAGTTAAAGCTGCTAAACCTCAAATGCTTATCCAACAGTATAACTCCCTAGTCATGTCTGAGACTGAATCCTTTTATGATTTCAATATTAGGTTACCCGATATTGTAACTGAGTTGCATGCAAATGGTATAACTTATGATAGGAAAGAGATTGTTTCAAAAATTCTAAGATCACTTCCATAGAAGTTTGATAATAAGAGATATGCCATTGAGGAAATGGATGATCAAAATCTTTCCCCATAACTCCTCAGTAGCAAACTAAGAACTGTGGAAATGGAACTAGAATTCAAGAAACAATTGATCCAGACCAATAAAAAATAGGGTAATTCTAATCTTATTTTTTCATCTAAATTGATCAAACCTGACCTTGACATTGACTCTGATAACGACTGTGACTTGGATAACCTGGATAATCAGCTTCCCTTATGTCTAAACAATTCAAAAAGTATGTAAAATTTAGAAACAAAGTTGCTTCTAGACAAGGGAAACCTAATTACTCCAACACTTTTAATAATAGGCCTCATGATAAAATACATGACAAACAAAAAACTGGTGATCCCAAGTGACCTCAGAAAGACCTTAAAAATGTTGATTGTTATAGATGTGGAAAATTAGGACACATGGCTAGTGACTGTAAGGTTAACTTAGACAAAACCCCCAAATATAATAGGGCTCAACTATGCAAGACTTGGAATGACTCAAGTGACTCTAAAAATGATGAACCTTAGTCATCCAACTCTTTTGACCCTTGCATGCCATCCTTTGCTAAGATAATCTATACTGATGATGAGGGAATTGATCTTACTATGGTTGATGTTGCTTGTACTGATGTGTCTGACTTACTACTTGAGAATGATTGTAGTTCTAAAAATTGTGTGCATGTGAGTCAAAGTGAACGCCATATTGATGATGCCAATGTGTGTGTGAGTCCCAAAATTGAATCGATAGGGGACACTCCACACTGCTCACTTAGTGACTCCGATAATGAGGACCTTCCTGACATTCACACACTTTACACTAAAACACTCAAGAAAAGCACTAGACTAGAAAAGATTGTCAAAGATCTTTCCAAGAAATTAGAGTCCTTAAACCAAATAGTTAAACAAAATGCTGAAGAGTATACGTCTAAAAGTTTAACTCATGAGGAAATAAAGTCTCTTGAACTAAGAGCTAAAGACTTGACTGAATCCAATAATGTTTCGAAAAAGAAGTATAAATGATCGTTATTAAAAGGATTCAACAGTCTTAAAAAAAATTCAAAATTTGAAAGAAATTCTAATTGGTTTGAGGACTGTGTTTCTGATAGTAAGACCAATTCTGATGACTGGTCTGGAATAGGCTTTTCCACCAAAAATATTAAGCAAACCAAACCTTTTGAAACCATAACGTTTGTTATTGGTGGGAAAAGACCTATGGAAACTTCTCTAGACTTTCAATCTTTGAAAAATGATTTTGATAAAAACTAGAAGCACTTAATCATTGGTGAGACAAGTACCTCTAAGAATAATGTTCAACTTAAAGCCAAGTACGTATTTCCTCCCATTAGAATGAGTGAGGCCTCATTTCAAACTATTCCCTCCAGAAATAATGCCAAAAGTCACAATTTAGGGAAACCTATGTTCAACAATTTTCCTAAAGACTTAGTTGTAACAAGAAATCTATATTGCTCACACTGCGATGTGTATGGACATTCTTTCGATGGTTTCTATTCCAAACGTCTATATAAACCTACCTATCCTTATTTTACCTATCAGAATTTTAACTATTCTAGGAGAAGCCTTAACAATTATGTCCTTCCTAAACCACCAGATAGAAACTCTAACTATCGAAAGAGAAAGACAAGATCTAATACTAAAAGATAATCGTCAAGAAATAATCCTAGAGTATTTTCTCGACCAAATGCTCAAAATGTTTATAACAACAATAAAATTGCCCAAAATTCGTATAAACAAAAATCTGATGCTCGCAAGTTTTATCAAATACGAGCAAATAAGCGCAAACTAAAAACTAGAGCAATTTGGGTAAGAAAAGATGATCTAGTATCCCAGATGACATGTAACATAGTGATCAGTGCTTTAAAAGCTGAACAAACCACGCCTGGATGGTACTTAGACTCTAGATGTTCTAAGCATATGACCGAGGATGAATCCAAACTCTCGAACAAAATTAACTTCTCCGAAGGTAAAGTCTTGTTTGGAGATGGTGTTTCAACCCAGATCGTTGGAAAAGGAACACTTTTGGAATAAGGATTACCTATTCTTGAAGAAGTTTTATTAGTGAAAGGTCTTAAGGCTAATCTATTATGTATTTTACAATTTTGTGACTCCAATCATACTGTCACCTTTTCGAAGAACAATTGCAAAATTTAAAATGAAAATGGTAAGTGCATCATTACAGGACTCTGTACTCCAGATAACTGTTACACGGTCAATCTAAGTACAAAGGTATATAACATTGCCAAAATGGATGACAATGAATTATGGCATAACATAATGGGTCACTTAAATTATGACAGCCTTAGTAAATTGTCCTCTCAGGAAATTATTAGAGGTATTCCTAAAATAAAACATATTTCAAACATAGTATGTGCTCCTTGTCAAGAAGGAAAAATAGTTAAGGCATCTCATTAAAGTGTTAAAGACATTCTATCCCCTAAACCTTTAGAACTCATCTTTATGGACCTAATGGGTCCTTCTCATACTATTAGCCTTTGTGGCAATAGTTACATTCTAGTTATGGTTAATGATTACGAGATTTACTTGGGTTGCTTTTCTAAACCAGAAATCAGAAACCTTTAGAGCATTTTTGAAAATCTTACTTTGTATAGAAAATGAAAAGGACTCCCAAGTAGATAGAATTTAGAGTGATATAGGAGGTGAATTCATATATTCAAGAGTCATTGAATATTGTGACTATAATGGTTAGAAACACAAGTCCAGTGCTCCCAAGACACCCCTACAAAATAGGATTGCCAAACGTAAAAATAGAACTGTTTAGGAAATGGCAAGAGTTTTGATACATGCCAAAGATTTACCTAAATATTTTTAGGTTGAATCAGTTCGCACTGCATGTCACATTATTAATAGAGTCTACCTTAGGAAGAATTATAAACAGAACCCCTATGAAATTTGATATGGCAAGAAACCAAATCTTAAATATCTTAGAACATTTGGTAGTATATGTTATATCTGTAAAGACAGAGAACATTTATCGAAGTTTGAAACAAGAGGAGATAAAGCTATATTTTTAGGTTATTCACCTGATAGTAGAGCCTACCGAATTTACAACTTGCGAACTAAGACCAAGATGGAATCCATCAATGTGATTGTAAATGACACTTCTGTAGAAAGTAAAACTACTAGACCAGCTATTGTGGATGAGTCTGAAGGACTTTTAAATTATGACTCTCCTGAAATAACTAAGTCTTTACCAACTGAGACCCCTAAAATGCCTAACCGGGTTTCCAAAGATCATCCTTTAGATAGTGTAGTTCGTAATCCTACTGAACTTGTTCGTACTAGATCTTAACTTCGTAACCTTAATCAATTTGCATATTTTGTGTCTCTTATTGAGCCTAAAAATGTAAATGAAGCCTTGAATGACCCCTTGTGAATTAGTGCAATGCAAGATGAACTTCTTCAATTTGTCATTCATGATGTTTGGTATCTTGTACCCAAGCCTAAAAATAAAAGGATTATTGGCACACGTTGAATTTTTAAAAACAACACTGATGAGTCTGGGATGATCATTAGGAATAATTCTAGATTAGTTGCCTAGGGATACTCTCGAGTCAGCCTTCCTTAACGGAATTTTAACTGAGGAGACCTATATAGAACAACCCAAAGGGTTTATTGACCCTCGTCATACTAATCATGTTTATCTTCTTAAGAAAGGTCTTTATGGGTTAAAACAAGATCCTAGAGCTTGGTATGAGCGTCTATCCACATTTCTGTTAGATATTGGATTTAGGAGAGGAGGAAATGACCAAACCTTCTTTGTCAAACATTTTGACAACAACATTACTATTGCTCAAGTATATGTTGACGATATCATTTTTGGATCCACCTTCCCTTCAGAAGCCAAGTGTTTCTCTGACATTATGCACAAAGAATTCCAAATATCGCTTATGGGGGATTTGTAATTTTTCTTAGGTCTTCAAGTTAAACAAAATTCAGAAGGATTATTTTTTTTCAATCTAAATATGCATTAGAGATTGTAAAAAAAGTTCGGCCTAGATACAACTAAAGAATCTAGAATGCCTTTGAGTACCTATGTCAAACTCTCCAAAGATGAAAATGGCAAATCCATTGATTCTACTTTATACCGTAGTATGATTGGAAGTTTTCTTTACCTAACTGCCTCGCTCCCTGATATAATGTACTATGTTTGTGTGTGCGCCCGTTATCAAAATAATACTGAAGAGAGCCATTTATTATGTGCAAAAAGAATAATTAAATACATAAAAGGCACTCACAATTTAGGACTGCGGTACACTAATGACACATCGAGCACTATAGTAGGATACACTGACACTGATTGGCCTGGGTGTTCCAACAATAGTAAAAGTACTTATGGTGCATGTTACTACATCAGCAACAACTTGGTAGGTTGGAGCATAAAAAAAACAGAACTGCACTTCTTTATCCACTACAGAATCTGAATATATCGTAGCTAGAAGTTGTTGTGCCCAATTATTATGGCTACAAGTAATGCTGAGAGATTACGATATAAATGAAGAAAAACTACATCTCTATTGAAATAACCAAAGTGCAATCAACATCTCTAAGAATCATGTTCAACATTCTCTCACCAAACATATTAAAATTCGATATCACTTCATACAAGAATTAGTTGAATCAAAAGAACTAGATATTAATTATCTGCCTACGGATCTATAATTGACTGACATGTTTACAAAACCTTTGGATTTTAAGCGTTTTGAATCTTTACGCAAATCAATTGGCATGGTTTTGGCTGAATAACTCTTTTGCTTAATTTGTATAACTATCAAATTTTCACATGCTTATAATTAATCTTTGTGGATAAAAGACATGGATGTTAGTATAATGACAAAGAACACCGCTTATATTTTTTTTTATGTAGGATATTCGTGTAAATTCTCATTGTTTATTCTAGTTACTTCTTATCTACATGTTTATAACTCTCTTATTTGATTCTTGCTGCCCTTTATCCATTTAACACAAAATGGGGGAGAAATTTTGAGTCCACTTGGACACTCTTGTACATTCTCATCTAATGAACTTGATCTTAGGTATCTTATTGCATATTTCTGTACCTATTCATTGCATCAGATTTTGATATGGTAATGGTTTGTACATAGTTGAGTTATGTAATTTTTACATTTCTAGGAGATTGGATAGATAGATTGATTATATAAGAATAGTTTTTTCTTATTTCTTTGTATCCCTACGAGTCTTAGATGACTCAAAGGAGATTTTGTCTCATATTTGTAGAGGGGGAGATTGAAGCACCCTATATCTTTGACTCACTTGAGTCTGCACTATATTGGAGCTCGTCTAGTTTGAAAATAGTCACAAATTGTGTCTATCCCTAGATGAACCAAAAAACCTCAGAACTTTCATAAGCTTCACTGATATTCCTTTACAAGTTCATGAAGGTATAACACATACACAACACACTAGGACTGCATACATATTGTGTTTTATTCATGTGATGACTTTGTGTGAGTTAAATCCCCTTAATATGATTTTTAATAATTTTTGGGATTTAATTATTATTTTCTAAGAATTTTAAATAATTTTTGGAAATTAAAATTGGAACTTAACAAAGTTTTAAGGTTGATTTATAATTATATTTTATGCCTTAAAACTGTCTTGGTTAGCAACCAAAAGCGGCAGAAACTTTTGTGGGTAAAACAGAGATTTTTTAGAAACTCAAAAACACGTGTTTGTAAGTTGATCTTAAGCATACACGTGTTGCACATACAATGATTCTATTTGTGTTTTTTATCACTCATACTCCTGTGACTTATTATGGACCTTTGGATCGTCTTAATCTATGGCCTGCATGTGTTTGGAATCAATCCAAGTGAATTGATTTTATCCAATTAGAGTTGGATTTTGCACCGCTACTTGAGAACCCTTGGATTTACATCGTTTTAACTGATTTTAATCTCAACCCTTGGTTTATGCCATCATTCCAGATCCTTCGGTCACTAGTATAAATAGATTCCTTGGGTGTGGCAATTAGAGACTTTTGTGATTTCCTCTTTTGAGAGAAAAAATAGAGAGTAGAGAGAAGAGAGAGAAAGATTAGTGAGAGAAATAGAAACCCTAATCTAAACTTTGTCAAACTCTAAACCAAAAATACTTTTCTGTGTGATTACACCTGAGTGTTTAGATCGTGTTTTGAGAAGTTACCCTCTCTTGTTCTTGATCATCCTTCCAACTTAGTCATGTTGGTAGAGTTTTGAGTTTCTCGACATGGAAACTTGAGATCTCGTCTCTGTGATACAAATCACATAGATAGCTTTCTGTCTAGATTTCTTATTTCGATAAATCTTATTTGTTGGTTATTTTAAAACTTATTTTATGTTTTCAAACCCTAAACCAACAATATTCATTCTGATTTCATTTTACTCAAACTATCAGACTTGGATGCAGTTTTGAGATCTTGATTGGGGATTGCACTTTCAATATTTAATATTTTCAAAACCAGAAAGTGTTAGGATCTTGGTTATTTCACAACAAGATTCCCACTTGATCTGCGGTTATTTTGAAAGGTTTAAAGTCTGATTTAGTTTTGACTAAACTGATTTTAGGATAACTTTCATACATAGTGATTTTGTAATTTGATAAATCATTATGTCTGTATTTAGTGTGTGTGTGTTTCATGCATATGTTAGAGAGAACATCACCACTACAATTTCACTCTACCACACTTAAAGTGTTGGTTATATGATCTTGAACTTGTTTGAGTCGATGCAAAGATGGGATCAAATAATGCTATAAGGGTGGAAAGAACATCAACAACAACAACCTTCAGAGAAATCAGATCGAATACAGAGGAGTTGGTAATAATTCTGAACTTAGTTTAGGTATGTTTGTGTTGTTTGATTGTTAAATAGCTTGTAATTTGTTACTCTGATTTTAGTGGATTTTTGTTTTGTGACGTAGAGGTCACTGTGGATGTTTCCCCCATTGGGTGGGGTTTTACCACGTTAAAAATTTACTTGTGCTCTTCCTCATTTTCTCATCACCTTCTTCCTAGCTGTGCTGATTTAATAGTTTAAAGTTTTGTTTTTCAAAACTGGTTTATTCTAGATATCAAATAATTCGTTCAAACTATTTTTGATAATCATTTTGAACACGTAATGTGTTAAGTTTTGTTTTGAATTAAGTGTTTCTTCAACAAACAGTTCGGAGTCATTTTAACAATTTAATCCTGTATTAAACGTCTTAAGTGGCATTTTTTCAATTTGTATCAGAGCCTGGCTGTTTTAAAATCTTTTTTTGATCCTGTGTTTTTGAAACTATATTTCCAAAACAAAAGTCTGGACGAGAAATTTTAGAGACTAGGTAACCTGTCCAGACCCCCTCTCTTTGATGGAACCAATTTTCCTTACTGAAGGGTAAGGATGATTCCTTTCATTCAAGGAGTTCTGGGAGATGAAGTCTAGGAAGTCATAGAAAATGGCTAGAATTTTCCTACTAAACAAGCAGCTGAAGGAAGTATTGTGATAATCAGGAAGTTACTAAGTGAATTCACTAAAGAAGAGAAATAAATTTTACTATGTAAGAATAAAGGAAAGAATGTAATATTTATGTCTATTAACGAACATGAGTTCAAGAGGATCTCATCTTGCACAACTTCTAAGAAAGCGGGGATACTCTTATAACTCCACATGAGGGTGATACGAGAGTTAAAGATGCTAAAACTCAAATGGTTATCTAGCAGTTTAACTCGCAAGTCATGTCTGAGACTGAATCCTTTGATGATTTTTATATTAGGTTAGCCGATATTGTAACTAAGTTGCATGCAAACGATATAACTTATGATAGGAAAGAGATTGTTTAAAAAATTCTAAGATCACTTCCACAGAATTTTGATAATAATAGATATGCCATTGAGGAAATGGATGATCAAAGACTTACCCCAGAACTCCACAGTAGCAAACAAAGAACTGTGGAAATGAAACTAGAATTCAAGAAATAATTGATCCAGACCAATAAAAAATAGGGTAATTCTAATCTTGTTTTTTCATCTAAATTAATTAAACCTGACCTTGACATTGCCTCTGATGAGGACTGTGACTTGGATAACCTGGATAATCTGCTTGCCCTAGTGTCTAAACAATTCAAAAATATTGTAAAATTTAGAAACAAAGTTACTTTAAGACAAGGGAAACCTAATTACACCAACACTTCTAATAATAGGCCTCATGATAAAAGACATGAAAAATAAAAGACTGATGATCATAAGAGACCTCAGGAAGACCTTAAAATGTTGATTGTTATAGATGTGGAAAATTAGGACACATGGCTAGTGACTGTAGGGTTAACTTAGACAAAAACCCCCAAACATAATAGGGATCAGCTATGCAAGACTTGGAATAACTCAAGTGACTCTGAAAATGATGAACCTTAGTCATCCAACTCTTTTAACCCTTGTATGTCATTCTTTGCTAAGATAATCTATACTGCTGATGAGGAAACTGATCGTACCATGACTTATGTTGCTTCTACTGATGTGTTTGACTTAATGCTTGAGAATGATTGTAGTACTGAATATTGTGTGTGTGTGTGTGTGTGAGAGATAGAGTCAAAGTGAACGCCTTATTTATGATGCCAATGTGTGTGTGAGTCCCAAAATTGAATCGATAGGGGACACTGTACACTGCTCACTTAGTGACTCCGATAATGAGGACCTTCCTGACATTCACACAGTTTACACTAAAACACTCAAGAAAAGCGCTACACTCGAGAAGCTTGTCAAAGATCTTTCCAAGAAATTAAAGTCCTTAAACCAAATAGTTAAACAAAATGCTGAAGAGTATACGTCTCAAAGTTTAACTCATGATGAGGAAATAAAGTCTTTTGAACTAAGAGCTAAAGACTTGAGTGAATCCAATAATGTTTTGGAAAAGAAGTATAAAGGATCGTTATTAGAATTGGAATAAGTAAAAGAAAATGCTTCAATGGTCTTAAAACAAAATTCAAAATTTGAAAGCAATTCTAATTGTTTTGAGGACTATGTTACGGATACTAAGACCAATTCGGACGACATATCTGGAATAGGCTTTTCTACCAAAAATATCAAGCAAACCAAACCTTTTTTAATCCGGTCTTTCTGAAATGTTTTTTTCAAAACAAAAGTATATACGAGAAATTTGAGAGACTAGGTAACCTGTCCAGACCCCCTCTCTTTGATGGATCTAATTTTCCTTACTGGAAGGTAAGGATGATTGCTTTCATTTAAGGAACTATGGGAGATGAAGTCTGGGAAGTCATAGAAAATGGCAAAACTTTTCCTACTAAACCAGCAGCTGAAGGAAGTATTGTGATAATCAGGATGTTACTAAGTGAATTCACTAAAGAAGAGAAACAAATTTCACTATGTAACAATAAAGGCAAGAATGCCATATTTATGTCTATTAACGGACATGATTTCAAGAGGATCTCATCTTGCACAACTTCTAAGAAAGTGTGGGATACTCTTGTAACTCCACATGAGGGTGATACGAGAGTTAAAGGTGCTAAACCTCAAATGCTTATCCAACAGTATAAATCCCTAGTCATGTCTGAGACCGAATTCTTTTATGATTCTATATTAGGTTACCCGATATTGTAACTAAGTTGCATGCAAATGGTTTAACTTATGATAGGAAAGAGATTGTTTCAAAAATTCTAAGATCACTTCCATAGAAGTTTGATAATAAGAGATATGCCATTGAGGAAATGGATGATCAAAATCTTGCCCCAGAACTCCTCAGTAGCAAACTAAGAACTGTGGAAATGTAACTAGAATTCAAGAAAAAATTGATCCAGACTAATAAAAAATAGGGTAATTCTAATCTTATTTTTTCATCTAAATTGATCAAACCTGACCTTGACATTGACTCTGATAACGACTGTGACTTGGATAACCTGGATAATCAACTTGCCCTTATCTCTAAGCAATTAAAAAAGTATGTAAAATTTAGAAACAAGGTTGCTTCTAGACAAGGGAAACCTAATTACTCCAACACTTTTAATAATTGGCCTCATGAGAAAAGACATGACAAACAAAAAACTGGTGATCCCAAGTGACCTCAGAAAGACCTTAAAAATGTTGATTGTTATAGATGTGGAAAATTAGGACACATGGCTAGTGACTGTAGGGTTAACTTAGACAAAACCCCCAAATATAATAGGGCTCAACTATGCAAGACTTGGAATGACTCAAGTGACTCTGAAAATGATGAACCTTAGTCATCCAACTCTTTTGACCCTTGTATGTCATCCTTTGCTAAGATAATCTATACTGATGATGAGGGAATTGATCTTACCATGGTTGATGTTGCTTGTACTGATGTGTCTGACTTACTGCTTGAGAATGATTGTAGTTCTAAAAATTATGTGCGTGTGAGTCAAAGTGAACGCCTTATTGATGATGCCAATGTGTGTGTGAGTCCCAAAATTGAATCGATAGGGGACACTCCACACTGCTCACTTAGTGACTCCGATAATGAGGACCTTCCTGACATTCACACACTTTACACTAAAACACTCAAGAAAAGCACTAGACTAGAAAAGATTGTCAAAGATCTTTCCAAGAAATTAGAGTCCTTAAACCAAATAGTTAAACAAAATGCTGAAGAGTATACGTCTAAAAGTTTAACTCATGATGAGGAAATAAATTCTTTTGAACTAAGAGCTAAAGACTTGAGTGAATCCAATAATGTTTTGGAAAATAAGTATAAAGGATCTGTGGTGACAGTTATTATGCAACACAAATAAATATGAAAGAGGTAACAATCAAGAAAAGATAAATAAGATGCCAATCACACAACAGCGGGTATACGTGGTTCAGCAAATAGGTGCCTACGTCCACGGTGGTTCAGTCAGTGTTATTTCTCTATATTCTGAAGAATAAGTACAGAGAATACAACTTGTCATTTGCCCCAGACTTAGGGTTTAATTTATACATGTATGTGTTGGAATAGTGGGGGTGATGGGTTCCTTCTTATTAGCCATCTCCTCTACATGGGATCGCGTTCCCCCACAACTTCTCCTCATGGGATCGTGGGGTAATTGGATTAATACAAAAGTGATGGGCCTGGGCTTTGGGCCGCTAGGGAGAGGCTACTCGTCCAGGTCTATGGTGCTAAATTCAGGGTACCCACAATTGCCCCTAAATTTGTTGGGCCGTTTCTACAGGTCCAATGAATTTAAATAATCAGCTATTATGGTTGATTTCTTTGAAAACTGTGAAGTTACTTTGGCGGCACCCGCTTCGCTATCCGTGCGCTATGATTAGACTTGAAGGCTCGTTGGAATAAGGCGCATTTCTTTTCGTCGCTTCAGACTTTTCCAGCAATCTTCTATCTTCTGAGAGCTCTTGCGCTTAGTACCTTCTGTTTTCGATCTCTACTTTCATTGCTTCTTCGCCATTTGACCTGATCTTCTGTTTTGTAAGTCTCTCGCGCTCTTTGCATTTTCTCTTTAGTTTGTAGTTTTTCTTGTATTTTTCCAATGGCGAAGATTGGAAATAGGTCAGTAACTGAGTTTAGAAAATTCTATAGTATTCCTGAGTGGGTAGAGATTGAGTGTTGTGCCTCGCCTCCTAGGAACGTTAGGGATATATAGGATGCACATTGGATTCACGTCCTATTGCTCTCCTAGGGGGGACTTACCTTCCCTCCTAATGATCTGTTTCTACACTTCTTTAGCTATATCAGTATTGTGCCTGCACAATGTTCGCCCAACGTATGGAAAATAGTGAACGACGTGCATAGGATAAATCAATTATATGGCACAATGTTAGGGCTTGCCGAGGTCTGCTTTTGTTACTCCTTTTCTCGAACGAGTTCAGATGTTCTGTACCTTAAGTCTAGGAGCCCTGATAGGGTATTGGTAGTAAATCTACCTGATTCCCATAAGGACTATTGGCAAGAAGGTTTTCTTGTCAGGAATTGGCAACTTTCCCCCCAATTTGAAGGGTCAAGGTCTGAGAGGTTCACTGTTCCCTTTTATGGGGAAGAATATATAGGTAGATGTCAGATTATTGTTTCAACCTTTGCTGACTGTGTGATTTTTCTAACTTCTCTTTGCTTTTTCTTTTACAGCGAAGGCAAAGAACTTGGAGCCAGCTCTCAGCGAGGTTCGTATCTCAGAACTGGTGAAAGCTTGGAACATCAGGGAACCTTTGGGTGACGGCGAGCATCCTAGGTCTGCTGCTTTTCTGCTTGAATACAAGAACACAGCCTCCAGCTTCATTGCCCGACCTGTGGATAGTGTTCCGGACTTCGACTCCTCCGAAGATATTTCTGCTGAGCCTATCCAATTGGACAAAGAGGAGAGCAGCTCGGAGAGTGAGCTTGTAGGTGTTAGTAATTTGGGTGCAGGTAGTGTTGACAGTAGCAGTTCTTCGAGCACTTCCAGCAGTTTTGGTGAAGAGATGCCTCCCAGGAAGAATTTAATCAGAGATGATGATGATGATGATGATGTGCTTCTTGCCCAGAGGTCCAAGAAATCGAAGACTGCCTCCGGGGCCATAGCTACTGGTTCTCGGCCTTCTTCTCAGGAGCAAGAGAAGAAGAAGAGAGAGGAGGAGCAGGCGAGAGAGAGAGAGAAGAAAAAGGAGGAGGAGAGGAAGAAGGTGGAAGAGAGAAAGAGAAGGGAGATAGAAAAGGAGGAGGAAGATGGAACTGAGGACCAAAACTGGTCAAGCCTTGGTCCCAGTATCTGCCTTGCCTGAGGGGGCTTCGGTGGCTACCTCTCCTCAGCTTGCCCCTGCGCTGCTCGAGAGGGCAGTCCTCCCCGCAGATCGTGAGAGGGCGTCGGGGTCCGATCAACTGGCTTTGCAAGCTAGCCAGAGGCTTGCCTTGGTATGGTTCTTCTTTTAATTCTCAACTTCCTTCACTCCGTTTTGATGGTTTCTTCTTTCTGATCTTTCCCTCATTTTTTGCAGTTTGTGACTGACTTTGCTGTGCTCTATCGCTCTCGCGACGAGCTGTTGAAAAGGAACAGCGAGCTGGAGCAGCAAAAGTCTACTCTTGTGGCCAGGGGTTCTCAGCTGGAGGCCGATCTGAAGGCTGCTGATGCGGCTCGAGCTTCATCTGCCTTGGCCCTTGCTAATTCTGCTTGCGAGAGAGATAATGCTGTCAGGGAGCTTGGCGAGCTGAGGAAGTCGTATGATCTGGTATGCTCGAGCAAGCTAGACTTTGCGGAGAAGAACAGGGTTCTGGCCGAGCAGTTGGAGGCGGAGAAAGCCCAGGCAGCCACTCTTAAAGAAGATTCGTACAATTCTGGATGGGCTGCTGTGTATGAGGACGCCGAGGTTCAGATAGGCTATATCAGCCGTCTGAACTTCAAGAAAGGGTGGAACAAGGCCCTCGTGGATGCTGGGGTGGATGTTGCATCCCCACTCTTTGACGAGCATGATCCAGGGCCAAAGCCAGTCATGGATGAGGACCCAGCCCCAGCTACTGAAGGCATCAATCCTTCTTCTCAGGCGAGTCCTACTGATGCTCCCTTGGTCGAGGGGGCAGTGGACACCCCTGCAGAGGGTAATGCCCCTGCTGATGCTGATAAGGACAAGGGTCCATCCACCAAGGTTGCTAACTGATAGGACTTCTTTGTAATTTTTTTTTCTTTTTTTGATCTAATGTAACTTCGCTCATTATCAATGAAAAGACTTTATTTTTCTTCATGCTGATCTCTTTCTTCTCTCCTTCTTTTACTTGTACTTGGTTGATGTGGATGACTATATTCCTGTTACCTCCCAATTAGGTAGGACTCTGGGTCCTAATGCAAGCCCTGCAGTTCGCCAGTCCTTCGCTAGGCTTTACAGGTTTGCTAAGATAAGGAACCAGAAATATAAGGATCAGTCCGAGCTGGTGGCCAAATTGAAGGACAGGCTCCAGGAAATGGAAGAGATCGGTGCTTCAGTGCAAGAAGAAGTTAGCGAGCTGAGAGCAAAGTTACTGGAGGCCACCGAGATCAACCAAGTCGTGGAGTTTCTTCAGAGGGAGAATGAAGACCTGAGGCGGGAAGTCTCGAAGCTTAAGGAGGATTCGCCGAGCACCGCATCGGCAGACCTACAAGGCTCTTCCTCGTCGCGAGCTGCTCGGCCTCCCCTCCCACGTGATGGTAGGAGTACAAGGGGTAGGAGTAGGGAAGCCGAGGAGCGGCGTGAGAGGGAAATGGAGGAGCTGCGCGGCGATGTTCGGCGAGCTTATGTGACTGCTGCTGGGCTCCAAAGGGACGTCACCCGACTGCGGCATTTATTCAAGAAGGGCCCTCGCCAAGTGTGGACTGATGGCTATGATCAGGGCTGGCTGGATTCTCCCACACGGTTATCAGAGTTCGAGGAGATTTCCTTCATCAGGGGGTGGTTGAGTGCTCTCAGAGAGCTGCAGGTCCCGCTGAACTCGACATTGTGGTATCGGCACGAGATGTCTCCCTCTACTCTGATGCCCAATCCATTCAGGCAAGATGATCGATGGATCCCCATTGATGCTATCCCCCGGAGACTATTGGAGTTGGACACAAGTGAGGTCGTGGAGGAGTTCAATCCTGCTCCTGATGATGGGAGGAGAGCTAAGGTTGCTGACTATCTTGCTCGGAGGCTTCCACCTTCATGATATTTTGTTTTTTAATAATTGTAAATGCTTTGGGCGAGCTTCGCCGACTAAACATGTACTATTATTGTTTGTAAATATAAAAGATTAATGGAAAGTTCGAGTTTTGGGCGATTTTTGCCGACTAAACGTGTTCATCCAATCTTTTCATATTTTTGTAGCTTTACAATCCTTTTTATCTTGTCATGTGAGTGTCCGCCCAGTCCAGTATTAAGAATACCATTGTGCCCTTCCTTTACCTTTTAGGTTGTGTCGTCACACTCCCTTAGGCCTAAGTAGGGCAATTGGCGAGGACACACCTGTTATTGGATGTCTTTATCCGGTCAGGATTTTGTTTCACCAAAGTAGGTTTGATGCCTAAGAATACTCTGTAGGGCTTCATATATTGCCATGGGCAATGCTATGAGGTCTGTCGTGCTTCATGACGATGACCTGAGGAGGGGTATCCCCCTGCTATGCCAACCATTATACCTGTGATTTGAAAAGGATGTGCAATAAGATATAATTGTTACTTTTTAGAGAGTGATCAACTGAGAGATTTTTATTGGTGAAATGAGAAATAAACTGTCTTTTCCCATAAGGAGTACAATAAAAGATCTAACAATAGAACCTCTAAAAATAGAATTTCTTGAGATTAGCTGCGTTCCATGCTCGTGGTATCTCTATGCCCTCCATTGTTTTCAAATGATAGGCACCTTGCAGATCGTTTCTAATTATCTCATAAGGTCCTTCCCAGTTCGGGCCCAGTTTACCGTCTGATGGTTTCACTGTGTTGCCCCAGACCTTTCTTAGAACATAGTCCCCCACTTCGAAGTTCCTCGGATTGACCCTTTTGCTGTAGTACTTCGCGATCTGTTGCTGATAGCTCGCTAGTTTTACTAGGGCAAGTTCCCTGCGCTCGTCGGCCAAATCGAGTTCAGCGAGCAAAGCCTGATCGTTCTGACCCTGCTCGACAAGGTCGGATCTCATTGTAGGCAATCCTGTTTCTAGTGGGATGACTGCCTCCATACCATATGCTAGTGAGAATGGCGTTTCTCCTGTGGCTCGCCTAGGAGTCGTTATGTACGCCCATAGGATATGCGGTAGCTCGGTTGTCCACGCGCCTTTGGCTTATTCTAACTGATATGCCCAAGTATGACCTCGGCCTAGTGGAACATACCTCGGCCGAGATGAGAGCCGAGACGTTAGCCGACCCACCGGTGCAGGGGGGGCCCACGATATCATCCCTCGGCCAAGGGTGCCTCGGCCCAGGCCGACACTAAGACATGCACTCCCCCCGGAACACTTCTCATATCACAGATAACATCAACTCCAGGTGCCAAGGAATAGTAACCCCGGTCAACAGTAGGCCAAGATAACAAGAAGCTAAACACACCTTCAGCATGAACCCTACCTCGTAGGAGGCCGAGGTTACCAGGGATCGCTTATCATCAGCACGCTAAATGGCTCGTCCCAGGCCGATATAGGTGTTTACCTCGGCTGACATAAAGCCGAGACAGCGGATGACACATCACGAATGGATCGGACGACCTACCCTTATAGCTCGGCCTCTCCTAGGCCGAGGCCATTCACCAGCACGACTGTCAAAGTATCCGCAAGCATTTGGATAAGGACACCTGGGCCAAGATCAGTTACAACAAGATTATTCCCCACATGTGGGGGGAATATTTCATCATCATCACTTACATGTGGACCTGACAGCTGGCACACCCTCATTGGTGAGGAAACTACACACATGCACATTACATGCATAGGGGGTACATTACACCCCCTAGGCATTATATAAAGGGATCATCCCCTAC
The DNA here is from genome assembly GCA_949130495.1 of Sambucus nigra. Taxonomy (NCBI): domain Eukaryota; kingdom Viridiplantae; phylum Streptophyta; class Magnoliopsida; order Dipsacales; family Adoxaceae; genus Sambucus; species Sambucus nigra. The sequence goes on along the minus strand of OX422219.1, from coordinate 375,369,740 downwards.
CTTGCAAAGGGGACAGATATGGAAACCCTAGCTGAAATTCTGTCTAAGTTTACACTATAGAGGGAGAAAGAGCTTGAGAGGTTGTATCCTTGGCCATTAGTGCCTTCTTTCAGTGATATTATTCACACACACTCACAGTGGACGTAGGCCGGTTTGGCTGAACCACTTATGTTCCTGCATTCATTCCTCTTCTCCTCACCTCATTCTTGCCTTATTCATACAACTGTGCTGCCATTGTTACACCTGTGTCGAGCTAGAAAACTCCTCACCTAGTGGTGTTGATTTTCGGCATCATCATTTTGGCGCCGTCTGTGGGAAGCGATAAGCTATCTCATCCTCTTTTTCTGCTTTACCTCACCGGAGACTCTGGTGGTGAACCAGAGTCCACCCCTTGTGTGGAGCTGTTTCACCATAGAAAGAGATCCTTTCAGGTATTAAGCTCACCTGCGATTAAGGCTCTATACAGTTTTAACACATGGCACCAGACATGCCGCCACCTCTCCCGCCGCCCGGAGGTGGGGGAGCTAGCTCCAGCCAGGCTCCCCCCCAGTCCGAAATGGCGGAGGTGGCAGCTGCCTTGAAATCTTTGGCTGCAACACAACAAGCGATGAAGGAGCAATTTGCACAGCTCAGCCAAACCATGATGATGAGACCACCTGGAGTCTCACCGGACATGATCACCCCGGCGGCAGTTCAACCCCAACCGGGTGCCAGGGGACCACCCTAGGCACCGATGAAGGACCAACCTGCACCCCAGCGGAGAAGGGACGTTTCTGACCCTAGGCGTTTGCGCCTGGGGAGGCAAGGAAACCCTTGCCCGGAGGATAGGTACGATGACATAAGAGTAGAAGAGGCCCCAGAAGACTGCTGGGAGCCATATGAGGTTTCCGATAATACCGTACGACCTCTTCGGCAAAGCCAAGGATGTGTCGGCCGAAGAAGAGATGAGGCCCGGCAGAGAGGGTCGGCCTTCAACTGGTTGAGCAGGGGCTCGGACTTCGAGAGGCTGGGACCGGTTAATGACCTAAGACACAGGCTATCGAGGTCAAGGAGTGCAGCAGTCTCCCAAAGAGGGGATCGGTCAGATCAAGGCCGACCCATGGAGGGAAGAGCAAGGGAACAGGAAGAGGTCAACAGTCAGAGGGTCGTGGCTGGGGAACCCTCTGTCCACCACAGAGAGGTGGCAGGGGACAACCTCGGCCAAATTGAGGGGAGAAGACCCTGGAATGACTCAATCCAGCGTCTCGAGGAGAAGATAGGGGACCTCATGAAAAGTAGGGACCCATTGCAAAGGGGCTACTCGGAGGGCTCCCCGTTTGTAGCTAGGATAGTGGGGTTCCCAACCCCCGCTAAGTTCAAGCCTCCTACGGTGACTCCTAAATATGATGGAAACACTAATCCAGTTCACCATATCGAGATGTATCAGTCAGCCGCAGACATTTACTCGATACCTGATGAGATGAAATGCAGGGCCTTCTCAGGGACCTTAATGGGGGCCGCGCATAGCTGGTTCACCTCTCTTCCAAAGAATTCGATCGAAAACTTCAAGGGGTTGGCCGAGCAGTTCATACATAACTTCTTCTTTGGGGTAAGACCTCAGAAGAAGACTACCCACCTCCTATATGTCAAACAGGCTAAAGGAGAAAGCCTAAGAGACTACATTGCAAGGTTCAACAAGGAGAAGTTAGAGGTGGAGGACTATAAAGAGAGCATAGCCATGACCGCCCTTATAGGAGGCCTCCAGAAGGGAAAGTTACTATGGAAGCTGGCGGAAGACCCCCCCAAGTCTATGGCAGAGCTGTTGTCCACTGCAGGAAAAGTGATGAATGCGGAAGAGGCGATGGCCGCCAAATACGAGGAGGAGAACCGTGGTAGTGCTGGGAGGTCCCAGGGCAAGAAAGAAGGGAAGAAGCGGTCAGCGGATGATAAGTTCGCTCATTACACTCCTCTGACTGTGAGCTGTGAGCACATTCTTAATGAGATCAAGAGTGACCGGGCCCTGAGGTGGCCAGAGAAGTTGAAGGCTCCGCCACATAAGAGAAATAAAAACCTATGGTGTGAGTTCCATCAGGACCATGGCCATATCACAGACAAATGCTTCGCCCTGAAGGACGAGATTGAGAAGATGCTGAAATCCGAGAAGCTAAGAAAGTATGTGGATGGTAAGGCCCCAAGAGGTGGCAGAGAAGACACTAAGAAGAAAAGAGATGACAGGTGCCATGGTGATGTCCCGGCTAGAAGGCATGATGATTCGGAGGGTGATGATGGAGATGACCCGGATCTCCCACCTAGGGATGACAACACCCCAGTGAAGAGGGTAGGAATGATCTCTTTTGGTGTTGGCACCATATGCGGGGGATTCGCAGGAGGTGGCTCTGAGGCGGCTGATAGAAAGGCTCATGTAGCGGAGGCCAAGTCGGTGGTCAGGCCAGAGGTTGTGAACCTGACGTCTTCTGACACTGTGCAGAAGAGAACGAAGGTGGACATGGACACCCTAGTGGTGGGTTTCTCCCGGCTCGACTTCAAGGGCATCTTAGCCCCACATGATGACCCCTTGGTCATAACGACAAGGGTGCATGGGTGCGATGTAGGGAGAATCCTCATAGATGGGGGAAGTTCAGCAGATGTAATGTTCTGGCCTTGTTTCAAGAGCTTGGGTCTTAGCAGATCAAGATTAGTGCCATACCACCATCCCTTGATAGGCTTTAGTGGTGAGAAAGTGCACCCGTTAGGCATGTATGAGATGGATGTGCATATGGGGGATAGGTGGCCTAAGAGGCTGACTAAGAAGATAAACTTTTTTGTGATGGATGAGAATGTCTACTCGGCCTACAACCTCATCATTGGAAGAGTAGCCCTCAAGGAGTTTGAAGCCGTGCCGTCAACGGTCCATCAAATGCTAAAATTCCTGACCCCTTACGGGGTAGGGGAAGTGCAGGGGGATCAGACCACGGCACAGGAGTGTTACTTTAACTCAGCTGAAGCGAGGGAGGCCCATAAGAGGGCAACCGCCACCTACAGCATAGACACCCTTGATCCGAGAGATGAAACAAAGCTGAAGAAGGGCGAGGCCGCGGAAGAGGTAGAATCCATCGTCCTCAATGAGGACGAGCCGGAAAAAACCATCTAGGTCGGCAAGGCCCTAGAAACAAGGATTAAGGAAGAGCTGGTAAGCCTTCTCCGAAAGAGGCAGAGTGTCTTTGCCTGGAGCCACACCGACATGCCTGGTATAGACCCCGAGGTCATGACCCACAAACTCAACGTGAACAGGGATGCCAGACCAATCAAGCAGAGGAGGAGAATTTACTCCAGAGAGAAGTATGAGGTTATTCGGGAAGAGGTGAAGAAGTTGGAAGAGGCCGAATTCATACGAGAGGTCACCTATCTAGAGTGGCTCTCAAATGCAGTGATCGTGCCTAAGGCCAATGGAAAGTGGCGGATGTGCGTAGATTTCACAGACCTGAATAGGTCTTGCCCGAAGGACAGCTATCCCCTACCTAGGATAGACCAGATGGTGGATGCAACCGCAGGGCACGAGCTCATGAGCTTCATGGATGCTTATTCGGGTTATAACCAAATCTTCATGGACGCCGGAGACTCTGAGAAAACAGCCTTCATCACTGACAAGGGGACATACTGTTACAAGGTAATGCCCTTTGGTCTGAAAAATGCGGGGGCAACATATCAGCGTCTCGTCAATAGGATGTTTGAGGAACAGATAGGTAAGACCATGGAGGTATACGTAGACGATATGCTAACGAAGAGTCTGAACGCATGTACTCACGTGGCAGACCTCGAGAAGACCTTTGATGTCATGGACAAATACAGAATGAAGCTCAATCCGGCGAAATGTGTCTTTGGGGTAGGAGCTGGGAAGTTCCTGGGTTTCATCGTTAATCAAAGGGGGATTGAGGCAAACCCTGAGAAAATCAAGGCATTGCTCGATATGAAGACTCCTAGGAGTATCAAGGATGTCCAGAGACTCACGGGAAGAGTGGCAACCCTGAACAAGTTTGTTTCCAGGGCAACGGATAAGTGTCTTCCGTTCTTCAAAGTTCTAAGGAAGGCCTTCCAGTGGGATGAAGAATGTGAAAAAGCTTTTGATCAACTAAAATCCTACTTAGGGTCTCCCTTGCTGCTGTCCCGGCCCATCGTCGGGGAAAGGCTGTATGTATATCTAGCAGTCTCTAAGTCGGCCGTTAGCGCGGCCATCGTACGAGAAGAGGATAGAGTTCAGAGGCCTGTATACTTTAACAGTAAGGCCTTACAAGGGTCTGAACAAAACTATCCCCGGATGGAGAAGTTGGCCTATGCTCTTATCCAAGCTTCAAGGAAAATGAAACCCTATTTTCAAGCTCACTCTATGACAATCCTCACGGACTCCCCACTAAGGCAGGTCCTGCACAAGCCTGAGAAGTCCGAAAGATTGATGACCTGGGCCATTGAACTAGGAGAGTATGATCTTACTTACCAGCCCAGAACAGCCATTAAGGGACAGGCCCTTGCTGACTTCGTCGCAGAGTTCACGTGGGAAGAGACGGAGTCAGGGAATAACTTGGAAAGCGGCGAAGAGAAGGGTCAAGGTGTCTCCCGAGATTCGGAAGAAATAGACCCGTACGTCTTCCGGGGATGAGAAGATGTTGTACCAGGCAAGACTCGGAGGAGAATAGAAGAAAATGAAGAGGATCGGTACCTCTTCGAAAAAGGAGTGATGAGAAAAGGGGTCTTCTCTTCAGAGGAAGACGTGTGGAGCCTCTTTGTGGATGGATCCTCCTGTGACGGTGGAAGCGGCGCGGGGCTGGTACTCTCAGCTCCAGATGGCGCCAACATTGAGTATGCCTTAAGATTCAACTTCCAGGCCTCAAACAACGAGTCTGAGTACGAGGCCATGATAGCGGGCCTCCTATTGGCAACTACTCTGCGGGTAAAGCGGCTTCTACTCCACAGCGACTCAAGGTTGATTGTTAACCAAGTATTGGGGGCATACGAGGCCAAGGATGAGAGGATGGCTAGGTACTTAAAAAAGGTAAGAGGGTTGCTAGAATTTTTTGAAGAGGCCAAACTGAAGAGGGTGCCAAGATTGAGCAACAATCACGCCGACGCATTAGCAAGGCTGGCCTCGGCAATGAAGACAAACTTGAGAAGAACCATCCCAATCGAAGTCCTGGGAAAGGCAAGCATCGAGGAGGACGAGGTGCCCAGCCCTTGTCACAACGTGAACCTGGGGGACTCTTAGATTGACCCGCTCGTCAGATACTTAAGAGAGGGGGAGCTACCTGAATCCAAGCTGGAAAGAAGAAAGTTGAGGTACAGAGCTGCCAAGTTCTCTTTGGTAGGGGATGTTTTGTATAAGAAGGGGTTCCTCTTGCCCCTCCTCAGATGTGTGCATCCCATGGAGGTAACCCGGGTCTTGCAGGAGGTTCATGAGGGCTCTTGCTCTAGCCATATAGGAGGAAGACCCTTAGCCAAGAGAATCATCACTCAGGGATACTGGTGGCCAACCTTATCTAAGGATGCTGCTGACTATGTGAAGAGGTGCGACAAATGTCAGAGGTTCGCCACTATCCCACACCAACCCCACCAGCCCATGACATCAATCTCTTCGCCATGGCCGTTCGCGGTATGGGGAATTGATTTGGTAGGACCTTTGCCAAGAGCTGTCAACAACTATAGATTCTTGATAGTTACCATTGACTACTTTTCAAAATGGGTAGAAGCCGAACCCATGATAATAATTACGGAGCAGAAGACCTTTCAGTTCATCTGGAAAAACATCATATGTAGGTATGGCCTCCCGAACACGCTCATCTCAGATAATGGGACCCAGTTCAAGAACGCCTCCTTGGCGAAGTATTGCCAAAGTGTGGGGATTAAACAGTTCTTCTCATCTCCTGGTCGACCTCAGGCTAATGGCCAGACTGAGGTTACAAATAGGACTATCTTGGATGGAATCAAGAAGAGGTTAGAAGACGCGAAGGGGAGATGGATAGAAGAGTTTTATGCTGTGCTTTGGGCTTACAGGACCACAGCAAGGACACCCACAGGAGAAACCCCATTCATGTTGGCACATGGTTCAGAAGCCGTCATACCAACGGAGATTGGCCTACCAACTCATCGAATTTAGACCTATGATCATGACAACAACGGGGAAAGGAGGAGGTTAGACCTGGACCTTATAGAAGAAAGAAGGGAAGACGCAGAGGTCAGGAAGGCAGCCTACCAACAGAGGGCAGCAAAGTTCTACAATCAAAGGGTGAAGACAAGACCCATTGCGGTAGGAGACCTAGTGCTCAAGAAGACCCTACAGAAAACAAACAAGCTACACCCGAACTGGCATGGCCCCTACAGAGTAACAGAAGAGATTGTTCCTGGCACATATAGGCTAGAGAACCTAGAGGGAGAACCCTTCATCAACCCGTGGAATGCCGATCACCTAAAGAGATATTTCATATAATGTTGCATTTATTCTGCCAATTGTAAAAGTACCATCTTGTTGAGAAGAGGTTGTGAATAAAGATCAGTTTCCATGGCAAATTCTTGTTTCATTTTAACATCATTCATTTGGTGAAATTTATTATGGGGATAACCTCTCAGGTGAGGACCTCAGACCTTTAACATCATTAATTTGGTGAAATTATGAGGTTTACCTCGGCCTAGGTGATGACCTCAGACCCTCATAACACCACTTGGTGGTGACGAGGTCTGAGCTCGGACATCTCGGCTGGAGGACCTCAGACCTTTAACATCATTAATTTGGTGAAATTATGGGGTTTACCTCGGCCTAGGTGATGACCTCAGACCCTCATAACACCACTTGGTGGTGACGAGGTCTGAGATTGAACATCTCGGCTGGAGGATCTCAGACCCTTAACATCACTAATTTGGTGAAATTATGAGGTTTACCTCGGCCTAGGTGATGACCTCAGACCCTCATAACACCACTTGGTGGTGACGAGGTCTGAGCTCGGACATCTCGGCTGGAGGACCTCAGACCCTTAACATCATTAATTTGGTGAAATTATGGGGTTTACCTCGGCCTAGGTGATGACCTCAGACCCTCATAACACCACTTGGTGGTGACGAGGTCTGAGCTCAGACCCTTAAGTGAGGATCTCAGACTCTTAAGGGTTGGTGATGGCATCACATTCAGTAATGACTTCAGAGAGTGCATAGCATTCATATACATTCACAAATAAAGATGAAGACATTTGCATTCAACAAAAGAAAGAAATTGCATAATATTTACGTGTTTGAGAAATTACATACGAGATTACAAGTCAAAACAAAAAATGCAAAATACAAGTCAAACATCTGAAGGAGGAATGTTTGATGGCTCGTCTAGGTCGGCCTGCTCGGTATTGGTCACTTGAGCTACCTCGTTTGCAAGGTCAGTATCTCCGAGGTCAGTCCCTTCCAGAGTAACCGTTTGACCAGGGGCAGCAGCTTCATCCTCTATCTCCTGCAAGGCCTGAGCAAACTGGGCATCGGCAAGGCCGAGGCCCACAAAATCTGAGGCCTTGATGATGCCAACCTCGGCCTCCCTTACCTCGGCCCATTTGGAAGTGGCCTTGATACCCCTTTCAAGGTACTCAAGACCAAAACCTACAAACTCCTCGGAGACCTTGTAGTCAGAAATTATTGTCTCCGAGGCATCTGCAAGAGAAGCCTTCACCGCAGCATCAACCTTCCTCTGCAAAGCATCGTCCTTGTTCTTCAGAGCCTTGGTATGGCTCTGAACGAGTGCAGAGATGTCCTTCTCTAGGCCTTGGGACTTGCTTTCGGAGGTCTGTGCCTTGGCCTCAGCCTCCTGTAACTCTGTTCTCAGTCGAGCAATCTCGGCCTTCAGAGTGGTCTCAACTTTCTCGGCCTCCTGCCCCTTCTGGATGAGAGGCAATTTCCTCAAAGTCCAGTTGGATAGCTGGTACATAGCAGCCGCACCCTGCACAGTAAATGAAGAAGTTAGATGAAAACAACATCAGACGTTATACTTCGGATAAAGAAATGAGTTATACCTGGACTACTCGGTGAAGGCCGAATTCAACCATCATGGGCGTCTCCATGGACCTGAAGAAGCGCTTGTCGGCATCGGTCATCATGTTGTTCAGAGCGTCCATTGCCTGTCGGCTGTGGCCGACCACGCTATCAGAGAATTTTAACTGGTCTAGACGGGCAGATAATGTGTCGGCAGTGACAGGGATAGCAGTGTCTGAGCCCCTCTTTGTCCTGGAGCTCGGCCTCTGTTCCTCAGGAGGATGGACATCGGGTGCCCTCTTCTTAGACTTGGATGTGGAGGGAGCAGGTGGAGGAGCATTCATGCCAGTCTTCTTGACAAGTCTGGACAAACTCGGGGCCGCCATCTCCCACAACTCGTCCGAAACGTCTGGTGGTTTCTCTGCAAAAGTAAAAAGATACGAGTCAAAAATAAAGTACGTATGATAAGAGGCAACACGGTTAAAGTAAAAATTCTTACCAAAGTCAGCTAAGGGACTTCCGCTAAGGCCTATCCCCGAGAGATACTGGGGGGTCAGCAGATGCTCAAATTTGACAAACATCTCATGGGACCCTTGGTCCTGCAGGGCCTTCACCTTTTTGCCGTGTTGCACACTAAGTCCAGGGTCGGCCCTAGCAGCCATGGTGACTTTTCCCCATTTCCGGGGTATTCTCGGCTCGAAGATGGACGAGGGAATGGAAGAACCAAATTCCCAAGGCCCTGAGGCAAAAAAGTACCTGGGTTTCCAATTATGGTTGGAGGTCTGAGTGACCAGGAGCATCTTTTTGTCAGGCCTCCGAGCCACAAAGTGGTAATAGCTCGGATGGTTCTTGGCCGAGGTAGGGACGTAACAACCAGCAAAGACCTGCACTGGGAGGTCAGAGTGGTGAACCGCCCTCCACAAGATGATGGCCCCTATAATAACCCTCCAGGCGTTGGGAGAGAGCTGCGAGGGGGCCAAATTGGTGAATGATAGAATGGTCCTAATGACGGGGTGGATGGGAAGACGAAAACCTAACTTGAACATCTGCTCATACAGGCAGATTTCCCCATCCCTGCAGTGGTAGGCCCTCTCTTCTCTCAGAGGTCTCCTTAAGTGGATAAAGGGGCTAATGGAATATAAGTACCTGAAGTGCAGTAAATCCACCTCGGTAATGGTACTCTCGTACTCGTCTACCTCAGAGGTGTCAACTTCACTTTCGGCATCCTCATCATCGTCAGACTCAACGTCGACTGGAGCAGACGTTGACGGGTTACCGAGGAACCTCTGAGCAAACTCGGCCTCGGTTACGGCCGACAGAGGAATAACATTTAGGATGCCAGGCACGGCCACACTTGGCTCTACAAGTTCAACCTCTGAAGAAGAACTAGAGGTGCTTGTGCCATTCTGAGACGAGGCACGACTGGAGACCTCGGCATGGTCAGGGTTCTGGTCAGCCTGGGTAGTGAAGTCCATGGCCTCTTGGAAAGAGTCCACTGACATCGGATCAGAGGTAGAAGACTCAGACTCGGACATCGGCAAGTTGTTGGCAGAGGCGTCTGTCTGGTAAAAATTTTCAGGAGGACGAGGGTACACCACCTTGAGAGGAGGAGGAAAGAGGGGTCTGATGGGGAACTCTTGCGACCTACGAGCTTCTTCCTGAGCTCTCTCTATTTGTCTAATTTTATCCAAGGTCTTCTCCTTTAGAGATGGAAAGTCTTCAAGAAGTTGGTACAAGGGTCTGAGCATCTGGGGACGACACAAGGATTTTGCAGACCTTAAACTAGGGAATATCCTAAAAACTACAAACAAAGATGGCTTGAAAAGTTAAGGGAATTTTAGATCAAACTAAAGAACCTATGCAGGAAGCCTGCTCCACCGGAAAACTCAAGGTCTAACCGGAAATCCCAAGATCTCACCGGGAAACTCAAGATCTAACCGGAAAGTTCAAAATTAAAAATATCAAAAACGAAGGAGATGGAGAGGGAAGATACCTGAAGGTGAGGTTGGTGAACAATGTGGAGAGTATCGCGCAGGAAAGGTGGTATCCCTCAGCGGAACAATCGCTGGAGCAGAGGCTAGCTTCGGAGAGAAAATCGCAGAAAACAGGGGAGTAATCGCTTGAACAGGAGAAAAATGAGGAAGAAGAAGAAAAAGGAAGGTTTTAGCCTTTAAATACTTGGGCACGATTCCCAAGGCTCATCATTGCCTTGGGAAGCCCAAGGGACAATTGACAGCATGTGCCAACCAAGTGGGCACGCCTTAGCAATGGACAAGTGTCATGCGGGTATTGACTTTGGGGTAAATAGACCTCGGAGACAAGAACCCCTTAGCCACCACTCTTCGCAAATGACTAAGGGCTGGGGGGTGATTGATATGCCCAAGTATGACCTCGGCCTAGTGGAACATACCTCGGCAGAGATGAGAGCCGAGACGTTAGCCGACCCACCGGTGCAGGGGGGGCCCACGATATCATCCCTCGGCCAAGGGTGCCTCGGCCCAGGCCGACACTAAGACATGCACTCCCCGCGGAACACTTCTCATATCACAGATAACATCAGCTCCAGGTGCCAAGGAATAGTAACCCCGGTCAACAGTAGGCCAAGATAACAAGAAGCTAAACACACCTTCAGCATGAACCCTACCTCGTAGGAGGCCGAGGTTACCAGGGATCGCTTATCATCAGCACGCTAAATGGCTCGTCCCAGGCCGATATAGGTGTTTACCTCGGCTGACATAAATCCGAGACAGCGGATGACACATCACGAATGGATCGGACGACCTACCCTTATAGCTCGGCCTCTCCTAGGCCGAGGCCATTCACCAGCACGACTGTCAAAGTATCCGCAAGCATTTGGATAAGGACACCTGGGCCAAGATCAGTTACAACAAGATTATTCCCCACATGTGGGGGGAATATTTCATCATCATCACTTACATGTGGACCTGACAGCTGGCACACCCTCATTGGTGAGGAAACTACACACATGCACATTACATGCATAGGGGGTACATTACACCCCCTAGGCATTATATAAAGGGATCATCCCCTACCTTGCAAAGGGGACAGATATGGAAACCCTAGCTGAAAATCTGTCTAAGTTTACACTATAGAGGGAGAAAGAGCTTGAGAGGTTGTATCCTTGGCCATTAGTGCCTTCTTTCAGTGATATTATTCACACACACTCACAGTGGACGTAGGCCGGTTTGGCTGAACCACTTATGTTCCTGCATTCATTCCTCTTCTCCTTACCTCATTCTTGCCTTATTCATACAACTGTGCTGCCATTGTTACACCTGTGTCGAGCTAGCAAACTCCTCACCTGGTGGTGCTGATTTTCGGCATCATCACTAACCGCTTCTTCAATCCATCGATCACTATCTTGTTGGAAGCCTCAGCTTATCCGTTGCCTTGAGGGTAAGCCACCGAGCTGAAGTGGTGCCTGATCCCGTGTTGGTCGCAGAAGTCCTGAAAAGGGCCACTCTCGAACTGTGTTCCATTGTCAGTGATGATGGTTCTGGGGATCCCGAATCGAGTGATTATATTTTTCCATATGAACCTCATCATGTCAGCATCCCGGATGTTCGCCAGTGGTTCTGCCTCGATCCACTTGGTAAAGTAATCAGTTGCGACCAACAGGTATTTGCGATTGCCGGCAGCGGTGGACAGTGGTCCCACGATGTCTATTCCCCACTGGGCGAAAGGCCAGGGGCTGGTTAGGGATTTTAACTCGCTGGCGAGCTGGTGGACCATGGAGGCGTGAAGCTGGCATTTTAGGCATCTGCGGACATATACTGCTGAGTCCTTTTGCATATATGGCCACCAATAACCTTCTTTCATTGCTCGGAAGGCTAGAGACCTTCCTCCGACGTGACTCCTGAAGATTCTTTCGTGAAGCTCGTGAAGCACTGTCTTGACATCGCCTGGGTGGACGCATCTAAGGTAGGGGTCGGAGAAAGATCTTTAGTACAAGTCGCCTCCCGTGGATAAGTGAAAGCGAGCAGCTTTGACTCTTATCTGGTGGGCAGTCCTCTTATCTTCTGGGAGCGTTCCGTTCTTCAAATAGTCCCTCAAGGGATCCATCCAGCTGGGGGTTGGTTCCAATTGGAGTATTGGTTTCGCTTTGGTCAGCTCGCAGTTGGGGTAAATGCTAAGGCAGCTGAGGAAATCGATAGGGATGATCCTTTTAAGGCTAGAATCAACTGCCGAGCTCAGGGCTGCCAAGGTGTCAGCGTGGCTGTTCTACCCCCTGGGAAACTGTTGGATGTTGATTTCTTCAAAGCTCGTCATTAAGTTTTTCACCAGGGAGAGGTAGGCTGCCATCCTCTCATCCTTCGCGTTATAATCTCCACTTATTTGATTGGAAACTAGTTGCAAGTCTCCGAATACCTGTAAATGCTTTGCTCCCAGAGTTTGCGCCCTTTGGAGACCTGCTATTAAGGCTTCGTATTCTGCTTCGTTGTTGGAGGCTGCAAATCCCAGCCTGATTCCTTGCTCGAGGACTGTATTTTCTGGAGTGATGAGAACAATTCCAACTCCTGCCCCCTTTAAGTTGGAGGCTCCATCAACGAATAGCTTCTAGCTTCCCCCTGTAGCCTGGCTGTTTTGTTCTGTTGGTTTAGGCTGGTCGAAGGGTTCTTCGCCTGTGAATTCAGCTATGAAGTCAGCAAGGATTTGACCCTTGATAGTTGTCCTTGGTTGAAATTGGATGTCAAACCGGCCGAGCTCGACTGACCATTTAGACAGTCTGCCCGACAAATCCGCCTTCCTTAGGACAGCCTTGAGGGGGTGTGATGTAAGGACAATGATCGTATGAGCTTCGAAGTAATGCTTCAGTTTCCTCGAGGACATTACTAGTGCGAATGCGAGCTTTTCCAATGGCAGGTAGCGCTACTCAGCGTCTAGTAAGGTTTTGCTCGCGTAATAGACTGGATGTTGGATCCCTGTAACTTCACACATTAGCGCTGAGCTGATAGTATGGCTGGATACATAGAGGTAGAGGTATAAAGGGTCCATTTGCTGTGGTATGACAAGCAGTGGTGGGGAGCTTAGGTAGGACTTGAGCTCGTCTAATGCTTGCGAGCAACCCGGGGTCCATTATACTATTTTGCTGCCTTTGAAGAGTTGGAAGAAGGGCTTGCATCTCTCGGAGGATTTAGAAATGAAATGATTTAGAGCAGCGAGCATTCCAGTGAGCTTCTGTACATCGCGGATTGTTCGAGGAGGTTGCACCCGTTTAATTGCATCAATCTGGTCCGAATTAGCCTCTATGCCACGCTTGCTGACCAAATACCCAAGGAACTTTCCTGACTGGACACCGAAGGAACACTTGCTCGCGTTGAGTTTCATTCGGTATTTCCTGAGGATTTCGAAGGTACTTGACAGGTCCGAGAGGTGATTTTCCTTCTCCTTGCTCTTGACGAGCATGTCGTCGATGTAGACCTCCATCGTGTCTCCCATCTGATTCTTGAACATTTTAGTAACCAGCCGCTGATAGGTTGCCCCTGCATTTTTTATCCCAAAAGGCATGACCTTATAACAGTATAAACCAACCGTCGTGATAAACACCGTTTTATCCTGATCTGGTGCATACAGGGAAATCTGGTGATAGCCTGAGTATGCGTCCAGGAAATTCATTCGTTTGTGAGCTGCAGTGGCGTCTACTAGTTGGTCTATTTTCGGAAGAGGGAAGCTATCCTTGGGGCAGGCTTTGTTGAGGTCAGTGAAGTCTATGCAAACTCTCCACTTCCCGTTGCTTTTTGGAACTACCACTGGGTTGGATAACCATTTGGGGAATTGCGCTTCCCGTATGGACCCTGTATCCAACAGTTTTTTGACTTCTTGTTCTATTGCTTTGGCCTTCTCGGGAGCAGTTCGTCGTGCCTTCTGCGCTATCGTCTTGAATGTGGGATTGACGTGCAACCGATGGCAGACCATATTGGGATCGATTCCTGGAAGCTCATAGGGTTCCCAAGCGAAGACATCTATGCTGCTTCTAAGTAAGGTTAACAAATCCTTTTGCTCTTAGTCAGTGAGTGAGGTCCCGATCAGGAAGACTCTGCTGTTTTCGCCTTCTCTAGCAATTACTTCTACCAGGTCCTCTACAACACGCTCGGAGGGGAGGAGCCTGGTCTCTTCCACTCCGGGCCTTCCATATTTTAATTGCTATTTGGAAGGGATTGCACCTTCCTCCACTTTCTCGCTGGCTTGAACGGTTTTTTTTTCTGGCTTTGGTCGGATGGCCGCTATGAAGCACTTTCTCGCCATCGCCTGGTCGCCATGTATCTCCATCACTCCCCGCTCGGTGACATATTTGAGTTTCTGGTGGTAGGTCGAGGAGACTGCCTTCATTGCATGAAGCCATCCCCTGCCGAGGATGGATTGATACGGTTAATCAATGTCGACCACCAAGAATTCGATCATTTTCAAAACATTTCCAGCGAGCACTGGTAGTACTATCTTGCCCAGAGGCATTGTCATTTTTCCAGCGAAGCCGACCAGAGGAACAGTGGTTCCCTTTAGGTCGGCGATGTTCAACTTCAATTTTCTGAGCAGGTCAATGTACATTACTTCGGATGAGCTTCCTTGATCGACGAGCAGCCTGTCGATATCAAAGTTGGCTATCCTGAGTGTAATGACTAAGGCATCGTGATGTGGGGTCCTCACTCCCACAAGATCTTCATCCGTGAAAACAATATGCTTGTTGTAGTTGATGTCCTCTGCTCGCCGGCGTTTTCTTGCCTGTGATTTCGCTGGATCAATTTGAAAAGCTTGCATTACTGCTGTCAGCTTCTTTACCTCCATCCGAGCTGAATTGCCCTGGATTTGCTTAACATCGGATACTCCATGGATTACTGCGAATTCGTGTCCGGTGTCGTCTTACAATACGTTGTCGGGTTTTGCCTCCTTATGGACAGTCACTCTCTCTACCTTCCTTTCCACAAAGTCATTTAAATGTCCGGATTGGGCCAACTCCTCGAGGTGGGACTTAAGAGCCTTGCAGTGCTCGGTCTTATGTCCTCCCTCTTTATGGAAGGTGCATCTCAGCGCATTGTTTCTTTTCGATGGGTCTCCTCCCATTTTTCGGGGCCATTTGATGAACAGCTCATCCTTGATCTTTGCGAGAATTTTGTAAATTGGTTCTTTGAAGACGGTGTTGATCGCCTGGAACGACTTTGCAACATCAGGGCTCCCTCCGTTCTTGGAGCCATTCTTGCACCCATTCTTTCCTCCTTTTTTCTGGTTATCAACTTTCTCACTTCCCTTCGTGGCGAGCTTGGCTCGACCGTTTTCTCCTACGTTAAGGCAGGTGACATCTTCCACCTTTGCGTATTTCTCAATCCGGGCCATCAGGTCATCAATGGTGGTTGCTTCCTTCTTTGTTAAGGATTGGTAAAGGAGGGAAGAGCTAGGTAGCCCAATTTTGAATGAAGCCACTGCCACCTCTTCCGCGCAGTCCTCGACTTCGTTGAATAACTCCTAGTACCTCTTCGCGTAGTCTCGGAGTGTCTCCTGGGGAGTTTTCTTCATTGTCAATAGAGCATCCATCCTTTTGGGATGGGAGCTGCAGGTGATGAACCGGGCCGTAAAGAGCTTGGCCAGGGATTTGAAATTTCTGATGGATCGGTGAGGGAGTTTCTCGAACCATTTCTGGGCCACGTCATGAAGGCTCGAGGGAAAGATACGGCACATCAGTGCATCTCGGTGATTCCAGAGGGTCATAGCCTGCCGGTACTGCCTGACATGATCAATGGGATCAGTCTTCCCGTCGTAAATCTTGAACCTTGGAATAGCAAACTTTTTGGGAGCTTCTTCTTCTTCAATTTCCCTTGTGAAGGGAGATTTCATCTGGGTTTTGAGGGCTCTCCTGGCGAGTTCTCTGGTTGACCTGGTGTCGCGGTGAGCTGGATGTTGGTCCATTTCTCTGCGGACTAGGTTCCGTATGTTGTCGTCGCTACGAGCAGGGCTCTGATAGCGGCCAGCTTTTCTCAGTTGCTCGCGGAGGTCATCGTCTGAGTCGCCACCTTCGAACCCTTGATATTTTCGCCTAGGGATCCTTTCTCGACTGCGAGATTTGCTCGCCTGAGGCCTAGGAGTGCGATAGGGGCGTCTCCTGGTATCAGGACGTATTTCTTTCTCCAGTTTTTCCAGTCTTCTTTTCAAGCGAGCATTCTCAGCCTCATACCTGCGAGAAGACTCCCTCTGCTCGTGGATCCTTGCTTCGTATGCATCGATCAATCTGGATATCTGAGTGGACCTTGCTGGTCCTTGACTTTCTTCTGAGGCTGGCCTTTCTAAGCGAGCCCCTTGATCTGAACGTCGGACTTCAGACCTAATCCTGCGAGGAGCGGGTGGCTCCTGAATATCTCCTGCTTGAGAAGCGTTGCTGCTGTGACCAGACATCTTAGATTTTTTCACGGCGTGGGTTCTTCTCAGGGAAAGATAAATGGTTCCCACAGACGGCGCCAATTGTGGTGACAATTATTATGCAACACAAATAAATATGAAAGAGGTAACAATCAAGAAAAGATAAATAAGATGCCAATCACACAACAACGGGTATACGTGGTTCAGCAAATAGGTGCCTATGTCCACGGTGGTTCAGTCAGTGTTATTTCTCTATATTCTGAAGAATAAGTACAGAGAATACAACTTATCCTTTGCCCCGGACTTAGGGTTTGATTTATACATGTATGTGTTGGAATAGTGGGGGTGATGGGTTCCTTCTTATTAGCCATCTCCTCTACATGGGATCGCGTTCCCCCATAACTTATCCTCATGGGATCATGGGGTAATTGGATTAATACAAAGGTGATGGGCCTGGGCTTTGGGCTGCTAGGGATAGGCTACTCGTCCAGGCCTATGGTGCTAAATTCAGGGTACCCACAGGCTCGTTATTAGAATTGGAATAAATAAAAGAAAATGCTTCAATGGTCTTAAAACAAAATTCAAAATTTGAAAGCAATTCTAATTGTTTTGAGGACTATGTTACTGATACTAAGACCAATTCTGATGACATATCTGGAATAGGCTTTTCTACCAAAAATATCAAGCAAACCTAACCTTTTGAAACCATAAAGTTCGTTACTGGTGGGAAAAGACCTATGGAAACTTGTCCAGACTTTCAATCTTTGAAATATGATTTTGATAAAAACTAGCAACAGTTAAACATTGGTGAGACAAGTACCTCTAAGTATAATGTTTAACTTAAAGCCAAGTACGTTTGTCCACCCATTTGAAAGAGTGAGACCTTTATTTAAATTATTCCCTCTAGAAATAATGCCAAAAATCATAATTTAGGTAAACCTATGTTCAACAATTTTCCTAAAGACTTAACTGCAACGAGCAATCTTTATTGCTCACACTGTGATGTGTACAGACATTCAATCGATTGTTGCTATTCCAAACATCTATATCAACCTACCTATCCCTCCTTTACCAATCAGAATTTTAACTATTCTAGGAGAAGCCATAACAATTATGTCCTTCCTAAACCACCAGATAGAAACACTAACTATCGAAAGAGAAAGACAAGATCTAATACTAAAAGACAATCGTCAAGAAATAATCCTAGAGTCTTTTCTCTACCAAATGGTCAAAATGTTTATAACAACAATAAAATATCCCAAAATCTGATGCTCGCAAGTTTTATCAACTAATAAACTATAATTAAATGGTTGTTAGTGGTGTGGCAAAGGCGTAATATCAACACTTATTGTGGTTATGAATGTTTTTTCAATTGTAATTTACAAATATTAATAAAGAAGAAACATATCATGTCTTATTGGGTCTTATTGGGTCCTGATATTAGTCCAGTAAAGGATTTTGGATGGATTGATTTGAAGCGTTAGAAATTTAGAAATTTTATTTTGGAAATTATCATGGGTTATGAATTGACCACCTAAAATTTTATGTCACTAATAATAAACAGATGGGACGAAACATATAAAAAAAATAATCGTTGGACATTTGTGCCTAAGGCAGGGAAAATGGAAGCCTAATTAGATTTCAGCTCTAAAAAATGATTTAGTTTAATATCAAAGTTATTTATATAGATGATGGGATAAAGAACACAAACAGGTAATTTAAAAATAAAATTATGTGGCATCTTATGTTAGGCTGATTGGATAATAGCTGGTGTGATAAGACTACACAATATTGAAGATATTACAGCTTTGGGCGCGGCTCTAGGTGAAGTTTAAAAGTTAATGTACTGATATATATGTATGGTTGATACATATGTATGAAGGGACATAAGAGCGGTGGCATAAGAAAGGACAAAGAAGCTCAAACAAATGCGTGGCTCGAGGAGAGAGGTACCAACTACCAAGGCGCAATGAATGATTAATAGGAAACTAACGTTGGGTCCACGATTTCATTTGACATTTGTGAAAAAAATACCAGAAATATGAAAGAGCGTATACGGCTTGATGTAAATATCTAAGGACAAATGTATATATAGATAAAAAAATGACATTCTATAACATTATATATTATATAAAACGCGTGTGGCCATTGTAATAGACAAATGCAGTATTCTCACAATTACGTGAACATACACACGGGTAAACAAGTGATAGAATATGAATAGTTAAAAATACCATAAAGCATATCCACATAATTTATTTTATCAACCAATAAACTATAATTAAATTTTCTTGAACATGTGTTCTTATATTTTAATAATCAACTTTTACATTGTAGAAAAAAATAAATTTGATTTTACAATAATTAAAAGTGCCTAAAATAATAAAAATATTTTACACATTTTGGTGTACAATAATTAAATGTATTTGGACATGTGGATTCTAACTAATGTGTGTGCATGTGTGATCTGTATACATGGATGATGGACCTAAAAGTAAAATGTTATTATTTATTTAAAATTTAATTTTATTACTGAAATTGGTTTTTACCTTTTCAAACTAATACAATTTCGTCATTAATATTTAAGACATTTCTTTACTAAAATTTGATTTATTATTTTTAATATGAATAATTTGTTTATATTTATTACAAATTCATTTTAAAACAAGAAGTCTTGATTTGTACCTAAAAGCCAACACTATACACACAACACGAGTGATAATATTCAACAATGAAAAAATTAAATTTTAAGCATTAACATTAGTTATAATTTAAGCATTAACAATTAAATTTTAAGCACTAACATTAGTTATAATTTAAGCATTAACACAAAATGACGACACGTTCGATTAGAAATTATTAACACGAAAATGACATTTTGGTGTAGGATTAGTAGAGAACATGAAAGGCAATTTGGTTCGGGGGTTTATTCATTTGGAAAGTGTAGTGTTAATGAAAATTATGTTTTGATTTATATTTGTAGGCAATTGTTAATGGTTTTGTTTTATAACGTGTACAAATTATTTTATCGTATCTTTTATTTCTATATGGTTTGGTTTTATAAAGTGTACAAATTACTGAAATAATTATTGTTTTCTTTCTCAATTTTAATACTTTTGTAGTTTGGGTAACTAAGTAGCTTAAGTAAGGCGTTAAATTTTAAGGCTTTCTTAAAGTGACATTAATGTTCATGTGTAATATTACAAAAGTGTAAGATGAATAATACCACATGTGCCATCAGGCGTTCTTTGAACTTGCACAATATTTTTCATGTTTGAAGTATAAACCCTCAAAATTGTGTTCCAACTGTAAATTAATTGTTTGTAATTTGTACTAAACCAGTAATTTGTATCTTTTTATTATACCTGGCTTGCAATATAAATTACTAAGAGTCCACAGATTAACTTATAATTCCATCTCAGTTCGTATAATGTTATCACAATGTTTGTAAAGTTTCTAAAAGTTTGTCCATTTAAGTTTGAAATGTTATAATATAAAAATACTAACCGCAAATCTAAACTCAATGTTCTTAAGACACAAATGCACTGTATTAAAATTGTGACCATGCCTCAATCATTGGATCAATATGCTAATCGTGACATAAACACGGGTTACACTTAGCCATGACGACTAAGTGTACCATGGGATGACCAACAATATTGATATTTGTACTATTGGCGAAATGTTTAAAATACAAATTATCACGGGAATAAATTTATTGCGGGAACAAATTTATCATCCTTCCATTGGCATAGATACAAAATATTGCGGGAGTAAATTTATCACCATGCCATCGGTGTATATATATATATATATATATTTATAATCTACATATAAATTTTACATGCATAATATATATGTATGGACCCGCTGAATAATTCCTCGAAAGGCGTTCGTCCCAAACATTCCAAAACTTTATACCTCGGATTTCATTCCCACAAATCCCAAGGGTCAGAAATCACTTACTTCATCATCTAGAGGTCCTTTCCCTCTAAATACGATCCCCTATTATTTATCTTCAAAATGAAATTCGTCTTTAACCCCTTTAGGCCAAGAAAGACCTCTCAAATTTTTCTGCCAAAATCGAATCGAACGCATGGCCTCAAAAGCAAACCGATCCTGTTCCAAATAAATGAATCGAACCGATAACACCAAAAATGAACTAATTTGGTCCCTACAATTTTCATTTCTTTCAAGATTTTCTCTAAATTTCTATAACCCACGATTTATGATTTTCAGTATCATCAATCATCAAGATAATCATCTACACACTATGATTTACCCAACATACCAAATTATTCTTGGGATTCATCAATTTATCTAAGAATTAAACCTAATTCCATTAAACCCATCATTTTTCATTTCTTCCAATTTCTCACCATAATTTATACCATTAACATGGATTTTTCTAACTTTGATTTCATTTGGGATTATTATCACATCAGAATAATATGAAATCATCTCCCCAAATCCATTTTTGTGCAAGAATCCCAAACCCAAAATCTTATAGTTTTCATCACCAACTATAATATGAACAATAAACACAACTAAATCATTAAATCAAGTTAAACACTTGCCTGGTTGGATAAATCCGACGATCTCGTGCCGAATTCCATCGGAGCTGGGCCCGAGTCTCCTCTTTTTCTCCCTTTTCTTCCTTCATTTATCTTATTTCTTCTTTCTTTCTTTCCTTTCTCTTTCTCACGGCTTATAAGAGAAGAAAGGAGGGTTATCCCTTATTAAACTCACAATTGGCTCGTATACACAATTGCGAGTCCTTACTGATCCAAAAAGTCCTCGGAACCCAAGCACTACCCCCGAGTACTTTATTCTGACTATCTTGGACCTTTCGAGACAAACCGGCCACTCGAAATTCCCATCCGAGTCGCTTATAAAAAATTCACGTTGTAAACCCAACACATCTCCACACATGTTTTCCACATAAAATAACATCACCTGTCGCTTTTATTCACATGCGACATGAAATATAATTGCTCCATCTCATTTACTTTAAATTCTCAAATTATTAAATTATACCCACTCATGTAATTTAAATATCCATAAAAGTATGGGATATTACATACTCCCCCCCTTACATCGGAATTTCATCCTCAAAATTCGGATAAGATCGGTACTAAAGACTATGGATTTCAACCACACCACATTCTCTAATACCTAGAATCAAATCCTACTAACATAAGGTTCACACCACTATATGCCCACTAGTGTACCCACATGTCTAGAGGCATACTCACTATACCCCAGCTTCACGACAATATTGATTAATTCTCTTCATACTCATATACTTCATCAGTTATAAGCTCACACCTTAATAACGACACATCACACATTGTGATTTACCAACGACATCCGAATAAGATGAGCCTATACATCACTGGCTCTATCGCCTCGATTATAGTGGAAGGCCGCACATCACTAAGTGCCAACTTTTTTTGTCCATCCCAACACAAATATCCCATCCCGAGATAAACCACAAGAACATCAGACCATTCCTGTTAGTCCTTCAAATCGGTTCATGGCGACGTAACTCTTACGACGCTCAAAAGTCACCCCAAAATAGTTTTTGGTTAATTCCTCTCTCAACAACGGACTCTAAATCGCGTCCGATCCAAAAGTCTATTTATTCGCTCACCTCTAAGAAACCAGAGGGAGAAAATTAGGCTTTTCCACATAAAACCTTAATAGGCACCTTGCCACAACAAACAGGTACTAGAGGCTCCTCCCAACTCTACCAATTGATAATTTCTCCTCCAAATTACCTTACCATTATTTACTTTAATTACAAATTAAGTCAGTTACGGAAGTAAACTAACTACAGTGACAACAGAATCACATTCATGCCGCTTTAGGAGTCGTCAATTACCTCGCGTCTACTCATCGGGTCATAGGTGATAGGACTTGCCCATAATAAGATGTCATACCTACTGCTTCACGAAAATACCTATCGAAGGTGGGGTTCAAGGATATTCATCCTAATTCACAACAATATTAAGCGGCACCTCAAACTGGTGCAATATTTTTTTACTAACCTTTTTGCCCATTCCGTCACTAGAATCATCGGCTTGATACAAAATTTTCTGGTTGATCATCTCGATCCAACCTATTTCCATATATAAGTGGTGCACCCGGAGACAATTTCATTGTGTCTCACCTAACGCAAATTTCCACTTACGATATCTCACATTAAGTGGTACCTTATACTACCCTTCTTCTTCTGGGGTGTACTAAAAGTCTCGACCCGTGCACTCTCGACACACGCGCACTTTTGGGTCCTTTTCTTTATAGGCATCAACATTTTATTTATGCACAATCCACTTTTAACATTCAACTGAGTAGGACTTCGCTCAACTTTCACACAATAATTGGATTTTCCTCTTCTCAAGAGATATCCAAATAAATGGCTTCCCACAGCCTTTCAACCCATCTCAGGTGTGCTACTCTCATTGCACACATATACTTGGATTATCATCATTTTCACACGACATTCAATCCATCATACCATTCCGGCTTTGTTTATGACTTCCCCATAGGCATATATTACACACATCTATTCACACATCCTACTATCTCGGACGATTCGCAATTAGCTACCCCCGGCGCCCATACACCCTATAATTCGTGCATATTTGCACAACATTGGAAATGTCACACACTTTCCTTAAAACTGCCCTCTCATTCTCGACGTGGCTATAACACATGGGTATTCTCAATCACCCCATAAATCAAAATTTAATTCTCCTCGACATCATTCCACCCTTCAACTCGTGGCGAGAAAGAAACTTTTCAATGCTCTCACACGGCACTATCGGCTCTACTGGCCTTATACTATATAATAGCTCTCAGCTCAGAGTGTTTTGTCTACACTTCACTAATAAACATTCAAATTTTTATGCCTTAGCATCCATTAACGTCTCTCTAATCGCAACGTTTACTAAGATCCATGCGTATCTCATCACACAATAACATTCAAGAAAGGAACTTTTCCCAATACTCTATCACTCAGCATTGGCGGTAATCAAATTTCATAAACCTCAAACACATAACCAGGACTCTCATAATCCTATCCCCAAACATATAAATATAAATCTCAACTCCCACGTCTCTAAAGGTTTGATATAACAATGCGCTCTCCCTATCACCAAGTTCTGAGCGCTAAACATAATAACGAGCTCAATTTTTTTGCTCGATAGCAAACCCAGTATACCTCAGATATAACATAAATAAAGTCCCTACACACCGGGATCAATTATCTCGAGACAATTATACTCTCCAAAGTCTCTATCAACGAATAACATAAATGTGAGCTCGACCATCTCGCAGGTGAGACATCGCCAAAACCAAAAACCCTTTCCTAGAGTAGCAAACACGATAGCCTTCCAATATCCTTCCACTATCGTTCCAACCATTCTATACTCAGGATGATATCATACTCGTATAACACATCACTAAAACGAGTAATCTCAATAAAAATATACCACTAAGACTACACCCGCTCCCCCGCGGATGAAGCCAAAAATAACATGCTATACCATGAAAATATATATAAACATAACAATGTTATCGATATACTCACTAAGCTCGTCTCCCATGCAAATCTAGTGCTAATCAAAATACCGTGACTCGCTCGTGTCACATAAATCATACCTCATTCACCTGAGGATAAAACTCATACTTTAACTTTGTCAATTACCCTGGCTGCTCAAATGGTTCCCGAACATGACACGCTTGTCCGAACCAAGCCAAAAACTATCTTAATTATTTCCCCAACTAGGCACCATACTCTTGTCTTTTTACTCGCTTCGAGCAAAAACAATGTATATTGTCCTACTCCCCACATAAAGTACCATTTCATACAATTCACTTATCTTTGGACATATTAGCCATATCAGGGTTGTCCTACTCTTGGACCTTGGTAGCCTCAGCCTTGACGGCCACACTCATTATTCCTTTAGCTAAGCTGGCCCTAAGGATCAAACTACTAGCCTTACCAGTCCCAACCGAATCCACCGTCACTTGGTAGTAATTTAGCTATCTGAATCATTTAAACAGGTCCCCTTATGGGTCTCCCCATTGCGGCGTTTCGCTAGCACCGTTACATCCAATCTTACTCCCTGATTAAATCATTCAACACTTTTAGCTCCCTTCACATAGAAGCATTCATAACCTCATTGTCAAAGCATGACATAGTCGCCATTTACTTCGGCCTTCCAACTAGAATTTCCCTTAAGTTCTGGTGACTCCTCTCATGAGTCCATCACCCACTTAAGTATTATATTCTCCATTATACAAAATGTGGTGATTTACTCCCACCATTCCAACACTGCTCCCATGGGCCAAGAAAAATCTTACCCTAATTTTCACTTTCGAGTATACTACTCCCTACTATATGCCAAAGCCTTTGGGTATTCTACATCCATTGGCTACATGCACAATCTCTGTACATACTAACATTACAATGGGTGGTCCCCTTTAAAGACCCCCCCTCCCGACTCTCTTCCATTCTAACCACACTGGGTGAGTCTAATTTGGCACCACTTTAGGCTATGGTGATACTTAAAATATATACTGGGCCCTAGCAGCCTTTATAGACCCAACGTCCCGAGCAACAATAGAGGAGACCTTGTCTACGGTCATCATCCCCAAAATATTCTACAACTCCAACTGAGCCCTGCCTCATGCTGCCTTCCCAACTCCCCTCACTGGTCGTCCTTCGTGTGTCAGCCTATGAAACACACTCGAACACATATAAGATTTATTGTAAACATACACTATAGTAGGAGAAAAAAATCTCACCATAGGAATCAACGATCCTAAGCATAGGGCTCTATATCAAATAGAAGGCAACGCTGGAAACGTAGTATGTCTGCACAAATTCCTAAGGACATTAGAACATGATGCTCTGATACCACCTATGACATCCCACCCAATAAAATACCGGGTGATCAGTCCTATATCAAATTAAACATGAATCTTAAATGGTTCCATTCTCAGCATCACTCTCGAAAACCATTTAATTACTAATAACCTGTTAGGCCTGGCGTCAAATTTTAAATCTTTCTAATATTTTTAACCGAAACGCACAAGTAAAATAGATCTATACAAAGATATGAACAACAACTGAAATGAATAAATAATAACTAATAACTCTCGATAAAACATATATACAACCATATCGAATGTGTAAAACTAGAAAATGAGAAAAAATAAAATAAAAGACAACAGTTGGGCAATATGCCCGAATATCACAATTATACCTCCTATCTAGATCACGAGTATAGAAGCGTTTATGTTATTTCTCGCCAATATCCACAGTTACGGCAGCAACGTCTGACTCGAAAGAATAGTCATCCAGGTGTCCCTATGTGTGGATACCTAAAAAGTATAACAAATGAGAGAAAAAGAAAAATAGATATGGGTCATAGGCCGGGTTTTGAAAAACATTTCTAGCAAGTGCTTAACATACTTAAATATTTAAAATATGATACTCTCCATATTTAAACTGGTGTCATACTCACATAAGATACCCCTCACCTCTCATCTAACAGTGCACACCTAGCGCATGAATTTTAAAACACCCTAGTTAGCTACCCATCCTAACTAGAACCTCGCAAAACTCCCAAGTCACCATACGCTATCTCGTACCCCGCGTACTATAAAATACTCTAAGCTATTTCCCGAACTTATATTTTATAATCTCTCAGTTATAATTAATCCGCTCACAATTTATAACCCTCACTAGTTATTTACACTATTCAAATTTTAGTGTTCTCTATCTCGTATATAATATCCTCATACTTATATACGTATCTCACATTCTTATTCTGAATTTTATACTCCCGGATGATCTAGAATTTATCTCACATTCCATTATTCATTCTCTCTCTCTCTCTCTCTCTCTCTCTCTCTATATATATATATATATATATATATATATATATATATATATATATATATATATATATATATATCCATACTCATATAAATAACACTATATAAGTATAATAACCACCCTTCTGAGCTATAACTCAATGGATACAGTCTCTATAATGCTATCATCCTTCAGGGAGAACACAAATCGACCTGGGAAATCGCGACGAGATCTGACACATAACCAAACCCAAACCACAATGTATGGGAAGTGGTCATAGTTTCTCACCGAAAATGAGAACGAAACATACCCACCATGTCTCACCCTTGATAAAAATCACACAATATAAAATGGACGCTATGATCCGGAGACTATACGCTCCCTACTCCTAAAGTCCGAGGCCTGTCCACATTGCGTAACTTCCCATGATAGCAGTAGAGGGGTATGCTTCACATAAATATATCATTCACACACAGATATATTCATAATTATATCATATATATACTATCTTTATACCGGCATTATATATATATATATATATATATATATATATATATATATATATATATATATATATAGAGAGAGAGAGAGAGAGAGAGAGTTAGGATGTCCAACATACCTCATTAAACATACCTATGAACATACCTATTTTTTTTAAATAGTAAAAAAAATAATTTTGAGTTAATATTTTTTATATGGGTTCATGATATTTCAATGTGCCCCTGTAAAAATATTCAGACCAAAATAATGTGTTTTGATATTTTTAAAAATAGGTAAAAAAAAACTGGCTGTTTTAAAGGGTAAAAACTGACAGTTTTTTTTTAACTATTTTTTAAAAATACAAAAAAATATTATTTTCAATTGATTTTTTTATAGGGTCACATTGGAATATTAAAACCCATATAAAAAAATTTCATCTCAAAATTATTTTTTTTACTATTTAAAAAAAATAGTATGTTGCTAGGTGGTATGTTGGAGAGCCTGGCTCTCTCTCTCGCTATATATATATATATATATATATATATATATATATATATATATATATATCACATCAAATCCGTCTATCTTGCCTATGTCTCGTGGCATTAGCCTATAATCCCGAATATACCAATTCGCAATAATTTATAAGTATATGCACAACTTATATTAATCCCATAAGTATTCACTCACCGATCATACAATTCTCACATAAATGTATATTCCCGAATAATAGCTTATCACGTCTAGCTAGTATTCTTAAATCATCATATTCTCACCTTAGGATTTATATATATATATATATATATATATATATATGTATGTATTCTACCCATATATATAATCGGCATATATATTCTACACACATAAATATATATGTACAGACCCGCCGAATAATTCCTCAAATGTCGTTCATCACAGACATTCCTAAAATTTATACCCCGAATTTCATTCCCACAAATCCCAAAGGTCACATATCACCCATTTCATCATCTAGAGGTTCCTAACCCTCTAAATAGGTACCCCTATAATTTATCTTCAAAATGGAATTCAACTTTAATCCTTTTAGGCCAAGAAAAACCTCTCAAATTTTTTTGCCAAAACCAAACTAAACCCATGGCCTCAAAAACGAACCGATCCGGTTCCAAATAAGCGAACCGAACCGATAACACCAAAAATGAACTGGTTTGGTCCCTACAGTTTTCATTTCTTCCGAGATTTGCCCTAAATTTCTATAGCCCCTGATTTATGATTCCCAACATCGTCAATCATCAATATAATCATCTGCACACTATGTTTTACGCAACATACCAAATTATTCTTGGGATTCATTAATTTATCTAAGAATTAAACCCTAATTCCATTTAACCAACCATTTTTCATTTCTTCCAATTTCTCACCATAATTTATACCATTAACATGGATTTTTTAAACTTAGATTTCATGTGGGATTATTATCACGTCAATATAGTATGAAATCATCTCCCCAAACCCATTTTTTTGCAAGAATCCCAAACCCAAAATCTTATAGTTTTCATCACCAACTATAATATGAACAATAAACACACTTAAATCATTAAATCAAGTTAAACACTTGCCCGGTGGGATAAATCCGATGATCTCGTGTCGAAATCTGTCGGAGCTTGTCCCGAGTCTCCTTTTTTTCTCCCTTTTCTTCCTTCATTTATCTTCTTTCTTCTTTCGTTCTTTCTTTCTTTTCTCTTTCTCACGACTTATAAGAGAATAAATAAGGGTTATCTCTTATTAAATCCAAAATTTACTCGTAAATAAAAATGCGAGTCTCTACTGATCCAAAAAGTCCTCGAAACCCAAACACTACCCCGGGTACTCTATTCTAACTATCTCGGCCCTTTCGATACTAACCGTGCACTCAAAATTCCCCTCCGAGTCGCTTATAAAAAATTCACGTCATAAACCCAACATATCTCCACACGTGTTTCCGCATAAAATAACATCACCTTTCGCTTTTATTCACCTACGACATGAAATATTATTAGTCCATCTCATGTACATTAAATTTTCAAAATTTTAAATTACACCCACTCATGTAATTTAAATATCCATAAAAGTAAGGGGTATTATAGACAACATCCTATCAATTTTCCTTCAGTCAAGGTGTTACCCCAAGGATTGGACTTACCTGTAACAACCCGAGGTTTTGGAGAGGAGGATTTATTTATTTTGGGAGAAATAAATAATATTTTATAGGAGAAATAATTAAATTTGTAATTGAGGTCAAAAATTTGAAGTTGTTAGAAAGAGTGTCGAATGTCGATTCTGAGGGTACCATAGTGTCCGGAAGGATCGACAAAGTTGAAATGACTGTACTTGGGGTCTATTTAGGTTCCGAAATAAATTAGGACCTTTTGACTCGAATTAAAGTTACCGGGTCATTTAAAGTGTGTATTATCATTTAAAGATGTGTATCTTGGGATTTAGGGCTTATTAAGCCTACGGGAGATATTTCTCCAAAGAGAGAAAGAGAAAAAGAAAGAGAGAAGAAGAAAGAAGAAGAAAAGGAAGGAGAGAAGAGAGAGAAAGTGGAGATTTCCAGCAAATACGCTATTAGGGGTGTTCAAAAAACCGACTGGACCGACGGACCGAACCGAACCGAGCCGAACCGACCCTTTTTCGGTCTTTTTTCTTAATCGGTCCGGTGTCGGTTTATTTTTTTGGTGGATCGACCTAGTCGGTCCGGTCCACGGTTTACAGTTTCAAAAACCCTGTTAGGACCGACCCGGACCGACTGTATATAAAATAATATATTTTTACATATATATGTATATATATAAGATAAATAAATAGTAAAAATATATATTTCAATATTTGATTAGTTTAAATTATAGTTTAATCCAATAGTAGGTTTGTTTTAATCGCAAATTTTGATATTTTTTAGTTCTTAATGTTTGAAAAAAATAGACTCGGGTATATTTGTACTATTATAAATGATGTAATTCATTAATGTGAGGACCGACGGGTTAGACCGGACCGACCCTATAAAAAACCGAACCGACTAGGGTCGGTTAACCGACATTATCGGTCCGGTCTCGATCCATTTTTTTAGAGGACCGACCAAGTCGGTCCGGTCCAAAAAAAACCTTAAAACCGAACTGGACCGGACCGCGAACACCCCTATACGCTATCTCAAGGAGGATTCAGACCCTACAAACCCGAGGCAAGTGATTAAACTTGCTAAATAATTGTTGTGTATCATTTATTGCATGATTTGTGGATTGAATATTTGGGTTTTAGGTTTAGTTTAACAAAACATAAATTTTAGGTATAATCTTAGATTTGATATGTAGATCTTTGATTTGAGGATAGAAATTAGTTTATAAGTATTCTAGGATAATTATTGATGATATATATGTGATTGCGTTGAATAGAAATGGAGAGAAAATGATTAAAATGGATTTTGGGAATTTTGGCCTACTTAAAAAGTAGCCATTTTCGAGAGTGCTGAAGGGCCGAATCGATTCGGCCTCTTACCGAATCGATTCGGAAATTTGCAGGTGCCCAGGTCTGAGTGACCGAATCGGTTCGGACCCTAGCCGAATCTATTCGTCCTGAGACATAATCCCAGGTCTGATGACCCGAATCGATTCTCCTTCCTGGCCGAATCGATTCGCTGGGCCGAATCGATTCGGAATTGGCCCGAATCGATTCGGAAATAGGGATTTTGGGGGATTATTTTTCTAAAAAGAATTTCATCCCATTTTGTTCGAGGTTATCGATTGGGAATCTCTATAGGAGATATTTGGAGTATGTTTTGGAGACTTTTAGCGAGTTTCCCTTATAAGAAATTTTGGAGTCATATTGACTAAATTTGAGGAATACCGATTAGAGATTTTGGTATTTTTCTAAGTGGGGAAGCCCACTTTTATTTGGGGGTTTTATTTGGAGATAATAACGATTTCACAATTTGAGAATGAGAATAACTTAGAGATAATGGATCTTAGGATCCAATCTCATATGGGATAACTTCAAAGGTTCATAAAATGAATTGAACCCTATTATGGATGGAGAATTATGAATGCTATTTGAGGTGCATACGGATATAGAAATATCCTTATTAATGTTTGATTTGGGAGATGTCTCACACAATGAGAAATGCTAATTGAAGAGCATTAGGATAAAAGAATATCCTTAACTTAAATAGAATTGAAAGACAATTCACTATTAGAAGCGACATGTGAGCTTCAAGCGAGAAATAGTATAGTGTATACTAAGTGGGGAAGATGTGTGAGAATTGACGATTAGTTTATCAAGAGAGAGATATACTAAACAATGACATTAAATCTATTGCGCCTAAGAGAGTATAATGAAAATGAAAATGATGTGGTATCTATACCTTATATGATGGTATATCTTTATTATGTGGGATGTATGTATACCTTATATGATGGTATATATGCATGTTAGGCATACCCTCTCCTTGCTATCATTGGGAATTTTCGTGCGTAGAGGGTGAGCATTCTAGCTAGATGAGCCGGGTGTGGATATTCCCCAGGTCATAGTCGTCCATGGTGGTCAGCAAATGACATATTTATATACATTTATTTATTTTGGGGGTGAGAGGTCGTGGGTATGTGTCGCTCTCACTTGCCGGTTAGGAACTATGATCGCTTCCCGGACGTTGTGTGCGTGAGTAGATCACGAGGTGGGTGTCGTTGAACCCCACCAGGTGGCCCCAGTTTGTTACATATATGGGCAACTAGAAGATGATAGTATGTGAGCCTGCGTCCTTCGAGTTATAGCTCGGTTGGATGGTTATTATTGCTTGTGCTTGTATTTGGGTATCAAGGGCATAATGGACCTCAACGACCTACATTGCCAGGATTAGTGTATCGGGGGGGTTCCTTGTTTGGATTTCTCTTCGGCGAGACGTCCCACGCACGAACCGCAGTGTAATGTTGGAACTTTGGGATAAGTTTAGTCCTTAATGCTCATAATTATATATATATATATATATATATATATATATATATATATATATATATATATATATATATATATATCACCTATCCCGACGATCGACAGTGCCAGGAGTAGTGTAACGGGGGGGTTCCTTGTTTGGATTTCGCTTCGGCGAGACGTCCCACGCATGAAACGCCGTGTACTGTTGAGAATTGGGAATATTAATTAATTAAAATTTGGATAATAAATTGGGTTACATGCATCTTGCATTGAGGTCATAATGAGCCTCGAGGATTAATACGGTCAGGAGTAGTGTAACGGGGGGGGGGGGGGGGTTCCTTGTTTGGATTTCGCCTTGGCGAGACGTCCCACGCACGAAACGCAGTGCCATGTTGAGAATCGGGAGGAGTTTAGTCCTTAACTCTTTATGCTAATAACTCATATATAATAATTACATATTGTGGTGACAATTATTATGCAACACAAATAAATATGAAAGAGGTAACAATCAAGAAAAGATAAATAAAATGCCAATCACACAACAACGGGTATACGTGGTTCAGCAAATATGTGCCTACATCCACGGTGGTTCAGTCAGTGTTATTTCTCTATCTTCTGAAGAATAAGTACAGAGAATACAACTTGTCCTTTGCCCCGGACTTAGGGTTTAATTTATACATGTATATGTTGGAGTAGTGGGGGTGATGGGTTCCTCCTTATCAGCCATCTCCCCTACATGGGATCGCGCTCCCTTACGACTCTCTTCATGGGATCATGGGGTAATCGGATGAGTACAAGAGGTGATGGGCCTGGGCTTTGGGCCGCTAAGGGGAGGCTACTCGTCCAGGCCTTATGGCGCTAAATTCAGGGTACCCACAATTGCCCCTAAATTTGTTGGGCCATTTCTGCATGTCCAATGAATTTAAATAATCAGCCATGATGGTCGATTTCTTTGAAAACTGTGAAGTTGCTTTGGCGGCACCCGCTTCGCTATCCGTGCGTTATGATTAGTCTTGAAGGCTTGTTGGAATAAGACACATTTTCTCTCCGTCGCTTCATCTTTTCCAGCAATCTTCTATCTTCTGAGAACTCTTAAGCTTTGTACCTTCTATTTTCGGTCTCCACTCTCGTCGCTTCTTCGCCATTTGACCTGATCTTCTGTCTTGTAAGTCTCTCGTGCCCTTTTCTCGAGTTTATAGTTTTTCTTGTATTTTTCCAATGGCGAAGATTGGAAATAGGTCAGTAACTGAGTTTAGAAAATTCTACAGTATTCCTGAGTGGGTAGAGATTGAGTGTTGTGCCTCGCCACCTAGGAACGTTAGGGATATAGAGGATGCACATTGGATTCAGGTCCTGTTTCTCTCCCATGGGGGGTCTTACCTTTCCCCCTAATGGTCTGTTTCTGCACTTCTTTAGCTATTTTGGTATTGTGCCTGCACAATGTTCGCCCAACGTATGGAATATAGTGAACGGCGTGCATAGGATAAATCAATTGTACGGCACAAGGTTAGGGCTTGCCGAGGTCTGATTTTATTATTCTTTTTCTCGAACGAGTTCAGGTGTCCTGTACCTTAAGGCTAGGAGTCCTGATAGGGTATTGGTAGTAAATTTACCTGATTCCCATAAGGACTACTGGCAAGAAGGTTTTCTTGTTAGGAATTGGCAATTCTCCCCCCAATTTGAAGGGTCGAGGTTTGAGAGGTTCACTGTTCCCTTTTATGGGGAAGAATATATAGGTAGATGTTGTATTATTGTTTCAACCTTTGCTGACTTTGTGATTTTTCTAACCTCTTCTTGCTTTCTCTTTTACAGCGAGGACAAAGAACTTGGAGCCTGCTCTCAGTGAGGTTCGTATCTCAGAACTGGTGAAAGCTTGGAACATCAGGGAACCTTTGGGTGACGGCGAGCATCCTAGGTCTGCTGCTTTTCTGCTTGAATACAAGAACACAGGCTCCAGCGTCATAGCCCGACCTGTGGATAGTGTTCCGGACTTTTACTCTTCCGAAGAGATTTCTGTTGAGCCCATCCAATTGGACGAAGAGGAGAGCAGCTCGGAGAGTGAGCCTGCAGGTGTTAGTAATTTGGGTTCAGGCAGTGTTGACAGTAGCAGTTCTTTGAGCACTACCAGCAGTTCTGGTGAAGAGATGCCTCCCAGGAAGAATTTAATCAGAGATGATGATGATGATGTTCTTCTTTCCCAGAGGTCCAAGAAGTCAAAGACTGCCTCTGGGGCCATAGCTACTGGTTCTCGGCCTTCTTCTCAGGAGCAAGAGAAGAAGAAGAGAGAGGAGGAGCAGGCGAGAGAGAGAGAGAGAAGAAAAAGGAGGAGGAGAGGAAGAAGGTGGAAGAGAGAAAGAGAAGGGAGAGAGAAAAGGAGGAGGAGAGGAGGAAGATGGAACTGAGGACCAAAACTGGTCAAGCCTTGGTCCCAGTATCTGCCTTGCCTGAGGGGGCTTCGATGGCCACCTCTCCTCAGCTTGCCCCTGCGCTGCTTGAGAGAGCAGTCCTCCCTGCAGATCGTGAGAGGGCGTCGGGGTCTGATCAACTGGCTTTGCAAGCTAGCCAGAGGCTTGCCTTGGTAAGGTTCTTCTTTTAATTCTCAACTTCCTTCAATCCGTTTTGATGGTTTCTTCTTTCTGATCTTTCCCTCATTTTTTGCAGTTTGTGACTGACTTTGCTGTGCTTTAACGCTCTCGCGACGAGCTGTTGAGAAGGAACAGTGAGCTGGAGCAGCAGAAGTCTACTCTGGTGGACAGGGGTTCTCAGCTGGAGGCCGATCTGAAGGCTGCTGATGCGGATCGAGCTTCATCTGCCTCGGCCCTTGCTAATTCTGCTCGCGAGAGAGATAATGCTGTCAGGGAGCTTGGCGAGCTGAGGAAGTCGTATGATCTGGTATGCTCGAGCAAGCTAAACTTTGCGGAGAAGAACAGGGTTCTTTCCGAGCAGCTGGAGGCAGAGAAAGCCCAGGCAGCCACTCTTAAAGAAGATTCGTACAATTCTGGCTGGGCTGCTGCGTATGAGGACATCGAGGTTCAGATAGGCTATATCAACCGTCTGAACTTCAAGAAAGGGTGGAACAAGGCCCTCGTGGCTGCTGGGGTGGATGTTGCATCCCCACTCTTTGACGAGCATGCTCCAGGGCCAAAGCCAGTCGTGGATGAGGACCCAGCCCCAGCTACTGAAGGCATCAATCCTTCTTCTCAGGCGAGTCCTACTGATGCTCCCTTGGTCGAGGGGGCAGTGGACACCCCTGCAGAGGGTAATGCCCCTGCTGATGCTGATAAGGACAAGGGTCCATCCACCGAGGTTGCTAATTGATAGGGCTTCTTTGTAACTTTTTCCTTTTTTGATCTGATGTAACTTCGCTCATTATCAATGAAAAGACTTTATTTTTCTTTATGCTGATCTATTTCTTCTCTCTTTCTTTTAGTTGTAGTTGGTTGATGTGGATGACTATATTCCTGTTACCTCCCAATTAGGTAGGACTCTGGGTCCTAATGCAAGCCCTGCAGTTCGCCAGGCCTTTGCTAGGCTTTGCAGGTTTTCTAAGTCAAGGAACCAGAAATATAAGGATCAGTCCGAGCTGGTGGCCAAATTGAAGGACAGGCTACAGGAAATGGAAGAGATCGGTGCTTCAGTGCAAGAAGAAGTTAGTGAGCTGAGAGCAAAGTTACTGGAGGCCACCGAGATCAACCAAGTCGTGGAGTTTCTTCAGAGGGAGAATGAAGACCTGAGGTGGGAGGTCTCGAAGCTTAAGGAGCATTCGCCGAGCACCGCATCGGCAGTCCTATAAGGCTCTTCCTCATCGCGAGCTGCTAGGCCTCCCCTCCCGCGTGCTGGTAGGAGTACAAGGGGTAGGAGTAGGGAAGCTGAGGAGCGGTGTGAGAGCGAAATGGAGGAGTTGTGCGGCGATGTTCGACTAGCTTATGTGACAGCTGCTGGGCTCCAAAGGGACGTCACCCGACGGCGACATTTTTTCAAGAAGGGCCCTCGCCAAGTGTGGACTGATGGCTATGATCAGGGCTGGCTGGATGCTCCCACACGGTTATCAGAGTTCGAGGAGCTTTCCTTCATTAGGGGGTGGTTGAGTGCTCTCAGAGAGCTACAGATCCCGCTGAACTCGATATTGTGGTATCGGCACGAAATGTCCCCCTCTACTCTGATGCCCAATCCATTCAAGCGAGATGATCGATGGATCCCCATCGATGCTATCCCCCGGCGACTATTGGAGTTGGACGCAAGTGAGGTCGTGGAGGAGTTTGATCCTGCTCCTGATGATGGGAGGAGAGCTAAAGTTGCTGACTATCTTGCTTGGAGGCTTCCACCTTCTTGATATTTTGTTTTTTAATAATTGTAAATGCTTTGGGCGAGCTTCGCCGACTAAACATGTACTATTATTGTTTGTAAATATAAAAGATTAATGGAAAGTTCGAGTTTTGGGCGATTTTGCCGACTAAACATGTTCATCCAATCTTTTCATATTTTTGCACCTTTACAATCCTTTTTATCTTGTCATGTGAGTGTTCGCCCAGTCCAGTATTAAGAATACCATTGTGCCCTTCCTTTACCTTTTAGGTCGTGTCGTCACACTCCCTTAGGCCTAAGTAGGGCAATTGGCGAGGACACACCTGTTATTGGATGTCTTTATCCGGTCAGGATTTTATTTCTCCAAAGTAGGTTTGATGCCTAAGAATACTCTGTAGGGCTTCATATATTGCCATGGGCAATGCTATGAGGTCTGTCGTGCTTCATGACGATGACCTGAGGAGGGGTATCCCCCTGCTATACCAACCATTATACCTGTGATTTGAAAAGGATGTGAAATAAGATATAATTGTTACTTTTTAGAGAGTGATCAACTGAGAGATTTTCATTGGTGAAATGAGAAATAAACTGTCTTTTCCCATAATGAGTACAATAAAAGATCTAACAATAGAACCCCTAAAAATAGAATTTCTTGAGATTAGCTGCGTTCCATGCTCGTGGTATCTCTCTGCCCTCCATTGTTTTCAAATGATAGGCACCTTGCAGATCGCTTTTAATTATCTCATAAGGTCCTTCCCAGTTCGGGCCCAGTTTACCGTCTGATGGTTTCACTGTGTTGCCCAGGACCTTTCTTAGAACATAGTCCCCCACTTCGAAGTTCCTCGGATTGACCCTTTTGCTGTAGTGCTTTGCGAGCTGTTGCTGATAGCTCGCTAGTTTTACTAGGGCAAGTTCCCTACGCTCGTCGGCCAAATCGAGTTCAGCGAGCAAAGCCTGATCGTTCTGACCCTGCTCGACAAGGTCGGATCTCATTGTAGGCAATCCTGTTTCTAGTGGGATGACTGCCTCCATACCATATGCTAGTGAGAATGGCGTTTCTCCTGTGGCTCGCCTAGGAGTCGTTCTGTATGCCCATAGGATATGCGGTAGCTCGGTTGTCCACGTGCCTTTGGCTTATTCTAACCGCTTCTTCAATCCAGCGATCACTGTCTTGTTGGAAGCCTCAGCTTGTCTGTTGCTTTGAGGGTAAGCCACCGAGCTGAAGTGGTGTCTGATCCCGTGTTGGTCGCAGAAGTCCTGAAAAGGGCCACTCTCGAACTGTGTTCCATTGTCAGTGATGATGGTTCTGGGGATCCCGAATCGAGTGATTATATTTTTCCATATGAACCTCATCATGTCAGCATCCCGGATGTTCGCCAGTGGTTCTGCATCGATCCACTTGGTAAAGTAATCAGTTGCGACCAACAGGTATTTGCGATTGCCGACAGCGGTGGGCAGTGGTCCCACGATGTCAATTCCCCACTGGGCAAAAGGCTAGGGGCTGGTCAGGGATTTTGACTCGCTGGCGGGCTGGTGGACCATGGGGGCGTGAAGTTGGCATTTAGGCATCTGCGGACATATACTGCTGAGTCCTTTTGCATATATGGCCACCAATAACCTTCCTTCATTGCTCAGAAGGCTAGAGACCTTCCTCCGA
This sequence comes from Sambucus nigra, assembly GCA_949130495.1. Taxonomy (NCBI): domain Eukaryota; kingdom Viridiplantae; phylum Streptophyta; class Magnoliopsida; order Dipsacales; family Adoxaceae; genus Sambucus; species Sambucus nigra. The sequence continues at coordinate 375,332,136 of OX422219.1, read as the reverse complement.
CGTGACTCCCGCAGATTCCTTCGTGAAGCTCGTGAAGCACTGTCTTGACATCGCCTGGGTGGACGCATCTAAGGTAGGGGCCAGAGAAAGATCTTTTATACAAGTCGCCTCCCGTGGATAAGTGAAAGCGACCATCTTTGACTCTTATCTGGTGGGCAGTCCTTTTATCCTCTGGGAGCATTCCGTTCTTCAAATAGTCTCTCAAGGGATCCATCCAGCTGGGGGCTGGTTCCAATTGGAGTATTGGTTTCTCTTTGGTCAGCTCGCAGTTGGGGTAAATGCTCGGGCAGCTGAGGAAATCGATAGGGATGATCCTTTTAAGGCTGAAATCAACTGCCGAGCTCAGGGCTGCCAAGGCGTCAGCGTGGCTATTCTGCCCCCTGGGAAACTGTTGGATGTTGATTTCCTCAAAGTTCGTCATTAAGTTTTTCACCAAGGAGAGGTAGGCTGCCATCCTCTCATCCTTCGCATTATAGTCTCCACTTATCTGATTGGAAACTAGTTGCGAGTCTCCGAATACCTGTAAATGTTTTGCTCCCAGAGTTTGCGCCCTTTGGAGACCTGCTATTTAGGCTTCGTATTCTGCTTCGTTGTTGGAGGATGCAAATCCCAGCCTGATTCCTTGCTCGAGGACTGTATTTTCTGGAGTGATAAGGACAATTCCTACTCCTGCCCCCTTTGAATTGGAGGCTCCATCAACGAATAGTTTCCAACTTCCCCCTGTAGCCTGGCTGTTTTGTTCTGTTGGCTTAGGCTGGTTGAAGGGTTCTTCGCCTGTGAATTCAGCTATGAAGTCAGCAAGGATTTTACCCTTGATAGCTATCCTTGGTTGAAATTGGATGTCAAATCGGCCGAGCTCGACTGACCATTTAGACAGTCTTCCCGATAAATCCGCCTTCCTTAGGACAGCCTTAAGGGGGTGTGATGTGAGGACGATGATCGTGTGAGCTTCGAAGTAATGCTTCAGTTTCCTCGAGGACGTTACTAGGGCGAATGCGAGCTTTTTCAATGGCAGGTTGCGCTGCTCGGCCTCTAGTAAGGTTTTCCTCTAATGCTTGTGAGCAACCTAGATTCCATTCTACTGTTTTGCTGCCTTTTAAGAGTTGGAAGAAGGGCTTGCATCTCTCGGAGGATTTAGAAATGAAATGATTTAGAGCAGCGAGCATTCCAGTGAGCTTCTGTACATCGCGGATTGTGCGAGGAGGTTGCACCCGTTTGATTGAATCAATCTGGTCCGGATTAGCCTCTATGCCACGCTTGCTGACTAAATACCCAAGGAACTTTCCTGACTGGACACCGAAGGAACACTTGCTCGCGTTGAGTTTCATTCGATACTTCCTGAGGATTTCGAAGGTACTTGACAGATCCGAGAGGTGATTTTCCTTTTCCTTGCTCTTGATGAGCATGTCGTCGATGTAGACCTCCATCGTGTCTCCCATCTGATTCTTGAACATTTTAGTAACCAGCCGCTGATAGGTTGCCCCTGCATTTTTAAGCCCAAAAGGCATGACCTTGTAACAGTATAAACCAATCGTCGTGATAAATGCCGTTTTGTCCTGATCTGGGGCATACAGGGGAATCTGGTGATAACCTGAGTATGCGTCCAGGAAACTCATTCGTTCGTGAGCTGTAGTGGCGTCTACTAGTTGGTCTATTTTAGGAAGAGGGAAGCTATCCTTGGGGCAGGCTTTGTTGAGGTCAGTGAAGTCTATGCAAACTCTCCACTTCCCGTTGCTTTTTTGAACTACCACTGGGTTGGATAACCATTTGGGGAATTGCACTTCCCGTATGGACCCTGCATCCAACAGTTTTTCGACTTCTTTTTCTATTGCTCTGGCCTTCTCGGGAGCAGTTTGTCGTGCCTTCTGTGCTGTCGGTTTGAATGTGGGACTGGCGTGCAACTGATGGCAGACCATATTGGGATCAATTCCTGGCAGCTCATAGGGTTCCCAAGCGAAAACATCTATGTTGTTTCTGAGTAAGGCTAACAAATCCTTTTTCTCTTGGTCAGCGAGTGAGGTCCCGATCAGAAAAACTCTGTTGTTGTCACCTTCTTTAGCAATTACTTCTATCAGGTCCTCTACAACACGCTTGGAGGGGAGGAGCCTGGTCTCTTCCACTCTGGGCCTTCCATATTTTAATTGCTATTTGGAAGGGATTGCACCTTCCTCCACTTTCTCGCTGGTTTGAACGGCTTTCTTCTCTGGCTTTGGTCGGATGGCCGCTATGAAGCACTTTCTCGCCATCGCCTGGTCACCATGTACCTCCATCACTCCCCGCTCGGTGACATACTTGAGTTTCTGGTGGTACGTCGAGGAGACTGCCTTTATTGCGTGAAGCCATCCCCGATCGAGGATGGCTTGATATGGGAATCGATGTCGACCACCAAGAATTCAATTATTTTTGAAACATTTCTAGCGAGCACTGGTAGTACAATCTTGCCCAGAGGCATGGTCATTTTCCCAACGAAGCCGACTAGAGGAACAGTTGTTCCCTTTAGGTAGGCGACGTTCAACTTCAATTTTCTGAACAGGTCGATGTACATTACTTCGGATGAGCTCCCTTAATCGACGAGCAGCCTGTCGATATCAAAGTTGGCTATCCTGAGTGTAATGACTAGGGCATCGTGGTGTGGGGTCCTCACTCCCACAAGATCTTCGTCCGTGAAAACAATATGCTTGTTGTAGTTGATGTCCTCTGCTCGCCGATGTTTTCCTGCCTGTGATTTTGCTGGATCAATCTGAAAAGCTTGCATTACTGTTGTCAGCTTCTTTACCTCCATTCGAGCTGAGTTACCCTGGATTTGCTTAACATCGGATGCTCCATTAATTACTGCGAATTCGTGTCCGGCGTCGTCTTCCAATACGTTGTCGGGTTTTGCCTCCTTGTGGGCAGTCACTCTTTCTACCTTCCTTTCCACGAAGTCATTCAAATGTCCGGATTGGGACAATTCCTCGAGGTGGGACTTAAGAGCCTTGTAGTGCTCGGTCTTATGCCCTCCCTCTTTGTGGAAGGTGCATCTCAGTGCATTGTTTCTTTTCGATGGGTCTCCTCCCATTTTCCGGGGCCATTTGATGAACGGCTCATCCTTGATCTTCGCGAGAATTTTGTAAATTGGTTCTTTGAAGACGGTGTTGACCGCCTGGAACGACTTTGCAACGTCAGGGTTCCCTCCGTTCTTGGATCCATTCTTGCTCCCATTCTTTCCTCCTTTTTTTTGGTTATCAACTTTCTCACTTCCCTTGGTAGCGAGCTTGGCTCGACCGTTTTCTCCTACGTTAAGGCGGGTGACATCTTCCACCTTTGCGTATTTCTCAATTCGGGCCATCAGGTCATCAATGGTGGTCGTTTCCTTCTTTGTCAAGGACTGGTAAAGGAGGGAAGAGATAGGTAGCCCAATTTTGAATGAATCCACTGCTACCTCTTCCGCGCAGTCCTCGACTTCGTTGAATAACTCCCAGTACCTCTTCGCGTAGTCTCGGAGTGTCTCCTGAGGAGTTTTCTTCATCGTTAAAGAGCTCGGCCAGGGATTTGAAATTTCTGATGGATCGGTGAGGGAGTTTCTCGAACCATTTCTGGGCCCCGTCATGAAGGCTCGAGGGAAAAATACGTCACATCAGTGCATCTCGGTGATTCCAGAGGGTCATAGCTTGCCGGTACTGCCTGACATGATCAATGGGATCAGTCTTTCCGTCATAATTCTTGAACTTTGGAATAGCAAACTTTTTGGGAGCTTCTTCTTCTTCAATTTCCCTCGTGAAGGGCGATTTCATCTGGGTCTTGAGGGCTCTCCTGGCGAGTTCTCTGGTCGACCAGGTGCCGCGGTGAGCTGGATGTTGGTCCATTTCTCTGCGGACTAGGTTCCGTATGTTGTCTTCGCTGCGAGCAGGACTCTGATAGCGGCGAGCTTTTCTCAATTGCTCGCGGAGGTCGTCGTCTGAATCGCCACCTTCGAACCCTTGATATTGCCGCCTAGGGCTCCTTCCTCGGCTGCGAGATTTGCTCGCCTGAGGGCTAGGAGTGCGATAGGGGCATCTCCTGGTATCAGGACGTAGTTCTTTCTCCAGTTTTTCCAGTCTTCTTTTTAAGCGAGCATTCTCAGCCTCATACCTGCGAGAGGACTCCCTCTGCTCGTGGAGCCTTGCTTCGCATGCATCGATCAATCTGGATATCTGAGTGGACCTTGCTGGTCCTTGACTTTCTTCTGAGGCTGGCCTTTCTAAGCGATCCCCTTGATCTGAACGTCGGACTTCAGACCTAATCCTGCGAGGAACGGGTGGTTCCTGAATATCTCCTGCTTGAGGAGTGTTGTTGCTGTGACCAGACATCTTATATTTCTCTTTCTCGGAATGGGCTCTTCTCAGGGAAAGATAAATGTTTCCCACAGACGGCGCCAATTTTGGGGACAATTATTATGCAACACAAATAAATATGAAAGAGGTAACAATCAAGAAAAGATAAATAAAATGCCAATCACACAACAACGGGTATACGTGGTTCAGCAAATATGTGCCTACGTCCACGGTGGTTCAGTCAGTGTTATTTCTTTATCTTCTGAAGAATAAGTACAGAGAATACAACTTGTCCTTTGCCCCGGAGTTAGGGTTTAATTTATACATGTATATGTTGGAGTAGTGGGGGTGATGGGTTCCTCCTTATCAGCCATCTCCCCTACATGGGATCGCGCTCCCTTACCACTTCTCTTCATGGGATCGTGGGGTAATCGGATGAGTACAAGAGGTGATGGGCCTGGGCTTTGGGCCGCTAAGGGGAGGCTACTCGTCCAGGCCTTATGGCGCTAAATTCAGGGTACCCACATATATATATATATATATATATATATATATATATATTATTTACATGCCAAGTAAGGGCATCACTAGAATATATAATATTCTAGTAAATGAGAATGTTGATGTATTGTGATGATGTGGTTATGAGATGGATCATGTAACTTTATATGTTCAACAAATGAACATTATAAAGATAACTATAACTATTACATTAAAGTTAATGTATATAATTTATTGATTATAGGAATAAAAGGTAGATTGGGAGATAGGTTAGATGGCTTCACTTAAATACTTCATTTGGGTTTAAGTTAGAATCCTCTTACCTAAATAGAATCGGGCATCCATTTGCAGATCACGTGCATACGCTTAGTGCGGCTTTAGATGAGAGGTGAGTTGAATTATTATGGAGAGTTCGATTCCACCTTAATCATGTAATAATGAATTTATAATTATTATGCATTTTGATACACTTGCTATAAAATGTTTTTCAACTCAAGCTCTGACCCGTTTATATTTTCTCCTCCATGTATATATTGTACTACTTCAGGTGTTCCTCCGCAAGGACGCCTTTGATGTTCATCCATTCAGGATTCGCGGAGTTGTGGCAGTAGCGGACTGTTGCGGCACTTTGTTTTAGCCGATTCCTATCTTGTATATCTAGATTAGGATTCAGTTTGTATATTGAGTTAGTATTCAAGTGTTGTAGATTAACACTTTCATATTTCATTTCTTAGATTATTGTATTGTCTGTTACCCGACAGCATATTCGGGTATTTCATTATTGAGGTTTTTGTTGTACATTGTATTGTACTCATCATATTAATGGAGTTTGCACTTATCACTCATCATAGTTAGATGTATATTGTTGGTTGAGTTGCATTATTGGTTTTGTTGTTGTTGTTAAATAAAAAGTTTTAAATTTTTGACAATTCGCTTTTAGTGATTTCGGGTAGTTAGCCTTATATTATTAGTATTGTCAGTTGATGTTGAGACTTTGCCATCTGAGATACCTGATTTAAGGTAGTATAGGGCTGGCCACCCGTTATTATTTTGAGCGGGTTGTCACAGATGGTATCAGAGCATCAGGTTCTAGTGTCTTTAGGATCTGTGTGCGTTACTACGATCTTTCGTAAGCGTTCTTGATATAGAGCCTTATTGCTAGGACGGTTACATTCATACGTCCATATCTTTCTATGAATCAAAAATATTTGAAAGGCGTTCTGATACAATTGTTCTTGTTTCAGATGCCACCGAAGGGAGGTCGTTCAGTCAGGGCAAATAAAGGGCAACCCCAAATGATTCAAAGGAACATGACTACGGATGATGTTGCCAATATTGTGGCATAAGAAGTAACTGCTGCCGTTTCTACGATGGCTCAGCAATCTGCCGCTCGAGCAGCCCCATCCCATTTAGGATTGTCTTTTTGGGAGAGAGTGAAGGAAGATTTTAGTAAGGGGCATCCTCCCGAGTTTGCGGGGGGAGTTGATGCAATGGATGCAAGTCAATGGAAGAATAGTATACAAACGCACCTTCTTATGGTTGAGTGTAGTGAGGTGCAGAAATAATTTTTAGCCACCTTTGGGTTATCGGGTGCATCTCTCCATTGGTGGGAGTCTGTTACGTGGATACCCGTCACTTATTACGTACTTAATCAGAATTATAGAAGTGATTAATAACAATTAACTTGATTGTATGACACTTGGCACTAACTTACTTATCGTGCTAATCTCTTTGAACTTACCATTGAGGACACGACTAAACCGTCATCAAACTAGCATGACTGGACCAAACCAACATCGACGCTGAAAGATCCACTACCGACCTCACCACGTCACTCCCGCAAGGAACCTTGAACCTATAGCTCTGATACCAATTGTAACTCCCCACCCCGGATATATGGGTTACCCGTGAGTCAACTCGATTAGAACCGAGTGTTAGGTGTGAAGTGCGATGGAACAACCTATATAATGTTGCTAGTCCATTTTTATTTTAATTTATGTTTCACTTGTTTAGCATGCGATTCTAGTTACAAGATAAATTATGTGTGGGACTCACGGGGAGCACCTGAAAATCCAAGTAAACAGAGTTACTAACGTAAAACAATAAAATTAGCCGATGCCCAGTGGAAAATATACAACAATGTAATATATAATCGAACGGAAGAAAGAGACTCAACATGTTATAACTACTTATACATGCCTCTTTCTTATATATATATATATATATATACTTTAATGCATAAAACCGTTTTATGTAAAAAGATTGCTTAATTAGATTAATTCATCTCAATCTCATAAGGAACCTTTTGTTAATACTTAACAATTATTCCTTCATTTAACTCACGCGGTTATATACATAACAACTATACTTGTTTAAATAAAAAAATCATGCCTTTACCGAAACTTCCCTTTTCACACGACTAGCCCGCTTTATTGAAAGCACCCATTCAACACACGCGACTACCAAATTGGAAAATACTCATTTAACCTTTGAAAAACATTCGTGAACACATTCTCATGTTAATTATGGGTTGAACCCCTAAGGTCTCTTAACTCGCCCATAAGACAATATACCTTACTCTTTCATTAATTTTATGGACATTATTCTCTTTGCACATTACTATTCCACTAAACCCATAACCAAAACACTTAATAATTCATTCAAGTTAGGTTGTACTCACATGGTCCACCATGCAACCCGTTTTTTGATATGTTCCAAATTCCATTACCTTTTTCTCAAAATTATTCCACTTAATCACGTACTTTAACATACTCCAAACCGCCAGCTATGTGCACCATATGCTCTAGCCAGTGATTTAGGGATTTTCACCTAAGGGCTTCGGGACCTTCTTACTTATTTCTCAGTTGCATCCGAGTCCTTATTAATGTGTTTAACATTTTTACAGATGTTCACATTATTCCCTTCATTTACCCTTACCCGGCCGAAGCCAAAACCCAGACTAAACCGTTCATTTTTACTTTAACACTTGGAAAATTGTTTATTTCTCCTTTAAGTCCCTTATACACCCACACATGACTTATACTAAAATCGTTCACGCTTATGACTTAATTCATTTTCACCCATACCAATGTAAATACGCTCCTTGACATTTTTACTCCATAAAAATGTTCCACTATAAGTAAATTACCAATTTAGCCTTTTTACCAAACTTGGACTTTAGTCCTTTAACAAGTATTATTTCTCAAAACGGTTATTAAGTCTCCAACTTAATATTTTAAACAACTTTAGCCATTTTAACACTTGTCTAATACCACACTATTACCCAATTGTAACACTTGACGCTTTTACACTTTTAATATATAAAATAACACCTTTACATAATAAGCTTCCAATTTTCACACATTCTTTTAAGACCAAAATCTCCATTTTTGTCTTGTTAGATGTTAGACCCAACAAAACTATCCTTGAACTTGTTCACATGTTTATTGTCAAATACTACAAGTTTATATGCATGATAAAGTCGACTTTGATTTTCTAAAATCCTTTACATGGTTTAAATGCACATTCATTCTAGAGCTCATACCATTTGCAATAAACATGCATTTTTCTTTTATTCTTAATAAGAATAATAATTTCTTACATTTTTATTAAATAAAAATGTCCATTATTAGTTTTACTAGAAAATACACTAAACTAATATCATCACACATTTTTATTCCATAAAATTGTTCATTATTTCTTTTACTACAAATACCCCAAAACGACATTCTCTTACATTTTTTATTCCATAAAAATATTTATTATTTCTTTTTACTAGAAATACACCAAAATGACATTCTCTTACTTTTTTTTTATTCCATAAAAATATTTATTATTTCTTTTTACTAGCAATACGTAAACATAGCCTTTCCTTACATTTTAATTCCATAGAAATGTCCATTATTTCTTTTTACTAGAAAATCACAATAATAGCATTTTCTTACATTTCTATTCCATAAAAATGTCCATGATTTTCTTTACTATAAATCCACAAAATTGGCATTTTCTTACATTTTTATTCCATAAAAATGCCCATTATTTCTTTTTACTAGATATACGTAAAAATAGAATTTTTTTACATTTTTATTCCATAAAAATTCTATTATTTCTTTTTAGTAGAATACACAAAAATAGCATTTTTTTTACATTTTTATTCCATAAAAATGTCCATTATTATATTCTGAAATTCATTATATTTTCAAGACTTATTTTATATCGTCTTTTTGATACCATTTCATACAATGCTAATATGGCTCATAATCAACACTAGGATGCAAGTCAATAAACTACACACATTTATTTAATGCAATAGATGTAAATAACATGATGAAATATATTCAACATTAAACTTAAACCCAAGTTAGTATTTCCCACCTCAAATGAAGCCCAAATCAGTGAAAGGCATAGAAGATCAAGGGAAATGAGAACCTCCACCTCCTAAGATGACCTTAAAGAAATTTTCTAGCACCATCAAATTTGTCTCCATGAAAGTTCCATCAAACCCACTTCAACACCCCCATAATATATATATTTATAGTCAGGTTGTGTATCTCACTTGAAGAAGGTTTTTGATTTGGTAAGGAGGTTCCTATATAGTTATTGGCCGATAGTTTACCTCATCCAAATAAAAAGGCAAGTAAGTGTTATATATACAATCAAGAAATGAACCAATGGATGGGTTTTATTTTAAACGCCATGTTTTGCATGATGGCAGTGTTATTTCCCCTTTGTTTACACCAAATTGCGTCATACACTGCTGCCCATGTGGAGAAGGTCATGAGTTTGGTGTGTGGCTTCCAATTTAAACTCTCGCATTATTAACATGTATGCCACATCAGTCACCTACAATTGTGGAATAAAGACCCACCTGTTATTAATAATGTATGTTCACTATCCCATTTCGGAAGAATGGGGTTTTGGGTAGGCTTACCTTGTGTTATAAATAGAGGGTTACCCCCTTATTGTATACACACCACTACAAAGATAACACTTACTCTCTATATTCATCTCTCTATTCTCTCTATATCAATTTAATTTATAACAGGTTATCAGCACGATAATCTCATGTCTGAGAAATCGAGTTTGGTTGTTTTTTAGTTTGCTTCCATACATTCCCACTCTTTCTACAAACCCAAAATTTTTGAGAGATTTTTTTTCCAGATCTTTACCTCAAAACATTATTACATTTTTTATCATCCGTGTGTAAAGAGTTTGATCTTTTGAAAGGGCTTTCGGTTTTAGGAGTTTAGATCTGTTGGTGTTGAAGTCCGGCTTGGAAGAGTTTCGGTGAAGAATCTGTGTTGGTTCCGGCCTCGTGCTTCGGCTTGCTGCGTTCCCGGTGGTGCTGGTGATTTTTTTTTCTTTTTCCAAGCGTGTTTTTACGGCCTGAGTTTCCAATGGTCCGTGGTCCAGTTTGAGTGCGATTTCTGGCGCCCGCGTTGTTCGAATCTAAGCTCTTTTCGGGTTAAGGTGCTGCGTCTTCCGGCCGAGTGTTCTGCTCTGACCTAGACTCCTTTTTCAGTGGTGAATTTGCCTCGGGTTTCAGATCCAGTTGGTTCGAGATTTCTTAGGACCCGAGTTGCTGTCCACGAATTTGGTCTGAGGTTCGAATCTCGGTTTGGGGGGTTTCGATTTCACATTGAGTTTTCGGCTTTATTTTTCGGTGAAATTTCTCCAGTGTTTTTTTAGATATTTCTTTTACTCATATTTATAAATATATAATCTGATTATATATATATACAATCCCGCTCTTGTGCGGACTAGTCCGCATTTTAAGAATGCGGACCGAACATGTGTCACCTGGCGGTGAGTCCAGAAAAAAGAGAGAGTGTGCCTATAATTTAGGCAATAATTTTTAGGCGCACCGTTAAGTGACATATGTGCGGTACGCATTCTTAAAATGTGGACTAGTCCGCACAGGAGCATTATTATATATATATATATATATATATATATATATATATATATATATATACACACGATTGTGGTAGATCTGTTCAACCTAAGTTTTTTTTTAAAAGATCTGTGTTGGCTTCATCCATTTATTGTTGATGTTTTGTTAAAACAAAGTTTTTTTTTTGGAAAATTTAAAGAGATTTAGTGTTAACTCAGTGTGTGTTTTAGTGAGGTGCATATTTTTTTTGTGTGAGTTATTCACTTGGCCTTAACTCGCTGATTTATCTAGACCTTAACTCGCTAATTTACCTTGGACTTAACTCACTAACTTAACTCGGACTCAACATAGTGTGTTAACTCGGACCAACTCCATTTAAATATTGGACTAATCTTGGATTTAACTTTTGGACATGATAATGACATCGATCATAAAATCAAACCTGAAGTTTTGATTTTTGGGACCATAAGCTCCCAGTAATTAGGACCTGAAGTTCCTACATGATATTCAATTTTGAACCAGAAGTTGCAATAATTGATGTTCAATTTTTGAACATGATAAAATGTCTCGTAAAATCAAACTAGATGTTTTGATTGTGAGGATCTGAAGATCTGAATAATTTGGGCCTGAAGTTCTTAAATCTTATTTAAATTTTTGCGACCTGAAGTTCGCAATTGATGTTGAATTTTTTAACATAATAAAATGTCTCGTAAAGTCAAACTAGAAGTTTTGATTTTGAGGACCTGAAGATCTGAATAATTTGGATCTGAAGTTCCCAAATCTTATTTAAATTTTTGCGGCCTGAAGTTCGCATTTAATGTTCAATTTTTGAACATGATAAAATGTCTATTAAAATCAAACTAAAAGTTTTGATTTTGAGGACCTGAAGATCTCAACAATTTGGGCCTGAAGTTCCCAATTCTTATTTAAATTTTTGCGGCCTGAAGTTCGCAATTGATGTTCAATTTTTGAACATTATAAAATGTGTCAAAAAATCAAACTAGAAGTTTTGATTTTGAGGACCTGAAGATCTCAATAATTTGGGCCTGAAGTTCCCAATTCTCATTTAAATTTTTGCGACCAGAAGTGCTTAATTGATATTCAAGATTTTGGACATGATAATAGAATGTGTCGAAAAATCAAACCCGAAGTTTTGATTTTTTAACAATTATTTACATTTTGGACCTGCAGTTCCAACAATTAGTATTTTTTGGACTTAAAGCTTCTAATGGCTATTTAATTTGGACCTGAAGCTCCAAATATATATATTTGTGATCAAACCTGAAGTTTTGACACAATGGGGTGGGGATTTTCAAATCCCAAGATATTATTAAAATTGAACCCGAAGTTTAATAAATTTTTGGACCTGAAGTTCCAGATTCAATATGCTTCCCAACAATTAATTAAAAATTAGGGCCCAAAGTTCCTAATTTACATTTAAATTTCCGACCTGAAGCTCCGAATTACTTGGGACCTGAAGTTCCCATGTCAATTTTTTCATTTGGAACCTGAAGTTTCCAAATTATTTTATATTGGGACTAAAACTCCTTAATTATTGTTCAAATTATTAAACATGACAATGAAATATGCCCTAAAATCAAATTCGAAGTTTTGATTATTTTTCTAATAGGGCAAGGAATACTAAAAGTCCAATCACAATTATTTATAATTTGGACCCGAAGAACCAATAATTTTGTAATCAAACATGAAGTTTTGATTACTTATATAATAAGGGTAAGGATCTTACATGGATTATTTATATTTTTGGACCTGAAGTTCCAAATAATTTTAACCCTTATCAGTTTGAATATAATTGGGCGGCTGTTAAACATCTCTAAATATTTAATGTTATGATATGAAGTTATCATTATTCATAATTGGGGCTTGAAGTTCTCGAATAATTAATCCAATATGGAAATTAAATTTCTCCGTTCAAATTTTGGGACGTTGAGTACATAAATTATTTGGGCCTAAAGTGTCAAATTTTTGGACGTTGAGTACAATCAAACCTGAAGTTTTGATTGTCAAATTGAAAGGTTATAGACCAAGATTCTCCCAATTATCATTGATTTGTGATATGAAGATTCATATTCAATATTATGACCAGAAGTTCACAATTTTTTTTTGGGATATAAAATATAAAATCGGAGACTCTCATGCTATTTATTGTTGTATGAACTTGCAGATCCAACTAAAATGCGCGATAAATTAAAACTCGAAGTTTTGATTATGCATAAGATATGCGCCAAATATATTATTTTTGTTGGGATTGGTTTCAAAATCAATTAAGTGTCCCTTTAACTATCACATCAATGGTTTCACCATTAAATTTTTGTCTCTTGACCTTTTTGGCTTCATTTAAGTTTTAACTTACTTTTAATGGTATTTAATTTCAACTCTTTTTTCACATTCTAATTATTTAATATACATTTGGGCCTTGGAAATGTGTAGAGAATGTGACAAATTAAGTCTCTAATTTTTTTTATAAAGTGGTTGGATTATTATTAGTCGGAGTTAATTAAAATATTTGTCACTTGTTTGGAAGATTCTCTAACATTTTTATTTTGTAGTCAAACCTGAAGTTTTATTACAAAATGGTAGAGAAACTCCTTGTACTTATCAAATATTTGAGACCCGTCAATGTTGAGCCTTTGTAAATCAAATTGAACGCATGCGATGATACTTGCCTGGTAGACAGTGGAACAACCCACACCAGTTTGAAAAACTAGAAGTTTTTCTCGCACTTGGTTTACAATATAGCGAATGTCTCCACTATAGCTGGTCCTGCTAAGATTATTGAAGGCTCCGGAATAGCCCACGTGGTATTACCTTATGGTACCCACTTGTTCATAAATAATGCTATATACTCAAGAAATTCCAGAAGAAATTTATTGAGTTTTAAGGACATAAGAGTGAACGGGTATCATATTGAAACATGTAATGAAAGTAATAAAGAGTTCCTTTGCATTACTTTTAGTGTTGGAAGCCAGAAGCTCACACTAGAGAAATTGTCTGCTTTATCCATGGGGTTATACCTTACAACAATTAATGTTGTAGAATCATCCTTATAATTTAATATTGTGGCATGACCAATTGGGTCACCCAGGATCAAATATGTTGCGTCAAATCATAAATAAATCATATGGGTCCGTAACGTCATTTAGGAATATATGTTGGTTATGATTCGCCTTCAATTATTCGTTATAATGAACCACTGACAGGTGATAGATTTATTGTTAAATTTGCAGATTGTCATTTTGATGAGACACACTTCCTGCCATTAGGGGGAGGAAAGAACGTACCAGAAGTACGATCCGTTCCTGAAGAACGACGAGAATTAACATGGAACACTTCTAATTTGTCTCATCTAGACCCCTGTACTACTCAATGTGAGCATGAAGTGAAAAAAATGATATTGCAACATCAAATGTCACATGGACTAGTTGCAAATGTGCTTGCCAAAATCATTATCCCAGAAGGATAAAATAAATTCTCGCAGCAAATAAATTCATTGCACGCTAGAAGCGTGGCAAACCTATAGGTCCCAATTATTTGACTCCATGGAAGTGGAGATTAAATAAAAACATGCCCAAATAACGCTCTAGAAGAGGTTATACATAACGCTCCAGAAGAGGTTATGAACAAAATATCCACTTTCTCAAAAACTCCAGAAGAGGTTATTATCTATGAAAAGACACAAGTCCCTGAAGTGACTATAAAGCCCTTGAAGTTGGCAAAGGTACCTAATATTAAATGAGACCTCTATCTTTTATAAATATATAAGAGAAAAGTGGGATAAATAAAGATGATCATCGATGATATAATTATATATGTTGTAGCTACACAAAAATCAAAGGGCAATGATACTAAAATCCATGTACTATGAATGAATGTCGACAAATAATATATTGGCCAAATTGTGAAAATGCCATGATGGCATAATTAGAGTCTCTTGATATACGTGGTATATTTGGACCTATAGTAGAAACCCCAAAATATGTTAACGCTGAAGGTTACGAATGGGTGTTTATAAAGAATGTGAAGTGTTAAAACTCACCGAAAGTGCATAATTTATGGCATAAAGTTTCCTGAAGGAACAAATTTGATTATATAAGAACATACCATCCCATTTCGGCCGTAAGTACTTTCAGATATCTGACTAGCTTAGCAGTTTTTATTTTTTATATTATGTGAGACTCGTGAATATTATAACTGCTTATATACACGGGACTTAGACAAAGAATACATATAAAAATCCCAGAAGGATTTTCTTTGCCTGAAGCAAAGATAAGGAGTACTTACTCAAATGCAGTAAGACATTCATTGTACAGCAGGCAATCCAAATGGATATAGGTACAACCGTCTTAGTAAATATTTGTCTAAGGAAGAGTATGAAAATAATCATATATAAAAATGTGTCATTATAAAATATCTTAAATGGATATGCTCCCGAAGAGATCAATTGAAATGAAATCCTTAAATGGATATGCTCCCGAAGAGATCAATTGAAATAAAATCCTTAAATGGATATGCTCCTGAAGAGCTCAATTGAAATGAAATCCATAAATGGATATGTTCCTGAAGAGATCAATTGAAATGAAATCCTTAAATGGATATGCTCTTGAAGAGCTCAATTAAAATGCAAAATATCCAAATAAGAAATTCAAAATGAATGAATTTGGGGTAACAAGTCTTTGTCTCGGCCTGCAGATTGAGCACATTTTATGTTAAACTCATATCCATCAGTCAAATGGATTGAAAAGTCCTCCAAATGCTTTAATCATACAATTTTAGTATACCCATGGTCTCCGATATTTGGATATTATATTATTCATATCATCCTAAAAAGGATGACAAAAATAAATTTGGTCCTGAAGTAGCATATGTGCATTTTATTATAGTATTTGGTTCAGAAGTACCATACTTGTACGTTATTGGTATATTGATATATATAACACCATGCATGATATTAGATATTGTAATTGCAGTTAATATCTTGGCAAGAAATAATTATCATTGACTTGCATAGCATGGGGCTAATATCAATCAAATCATATGATATTTTTATCTAACCATCTACGTCCAGATAGTTATATAGATGCAGGTTATCTATAGTATCCTCACAAGGAATAGTCAAAGAACTTATGACTTGCCTCGAACAACATATGTTCCTACTACTTCTTATGAAGAAGGGTTATGCCACACATAAACTCCGGAAGAGTTATGTTATTAGTGACATATTCGTCTCTCTTCACCCTTGTCTTATGGAAGTCGATCTTATGAAGAAACAGCAGATCAAATCTATTCACCATGCTAAAGCAACATTTCAGAAGATTGTGTATGAGACTGATATGTACCGACTCAACCATCAGAGAAATATCATAATCAGGGGGAGTATCCAATCAGGGGGAGCATTTGAACAGGGGGAGAATATAAGAACATGATATTTTGGACATATGCGCATTGTACTCTTTTTTCTTTAACTAGGTTTTTTCCCATTGGGTTTTCCAATTAAAGGTTTTAGCGAGGCAACACTAAGCGCGTCCAACACCGATTCGATGATCACAAAAGTTGTACTCTTTTTCCTTCACTTTGGTTTTTTCCCGCTGGGTTTTTCCTTAGTAAGGTTTTAATGAGGCAGCAATCATTGAATGGTGGATATAGTGTACATCCAAGGGGAAGTGTTATAAAAGATGTATGCTCACTATCACACATCGGAAGAGTGGGGTTTTGAGTAGGCTTACCTTGTGTTATATTAGAGGGTTAACCCCTCATTGTATACACACCAATACAAAGAGAACACTTCCTCTCTATATTCCTCTCTCTATTCTCTCTATGTCCATTTAATTTATAACACCACGTAAGTTTTTCTTTGTATTTCTCTTGTAACCAACGAACCACCTCATTTCATTTTTATATTTGGCCAATTTTCCTTTTTATTAGAGTTAGTCCCTCATAGCCACTTATTGTTATTCCCATGCGTAAACCAATGGATCTAGCCACTTACTATTATTCCCATATGCGTAAACCAATGGAGCCAAGCTCCTGCTATTGAGGAAACACGCCTATATTAAGTATATTCCTTCTAACAATAAGATTTGAACTCCAGACCTCTTAGACTCAATACCTGCGGACACGCTTGGTACTAGTGGTACAAGTTTCCTTTTTTTTCTTTTTAAATAGTGTTTCACTAAAAAAATCATAATATATTAAAATTGACTATGCATATATAACCTCATAAATTTCTAATGTCGCACCCTAAAATCTTCTTAATTTAAGGGACCTTTTTAAAAATTCATACAATTACTTTCTTTATCGAACAATACCTATTTATTCATATGCATGCCATGCATACGACATGCAACTCTACGTATGTCCTCTAAAATACGTGTAAAATCCAAGTGACCCTTTGTTTGTGCATATTTTACGTAAACTTCTCATCGTTACTCCATGCGCAACATGTAGTTATTGTTTCAATTATTTAATCAATAGTCTGGTATTAAAAAAAGTCATTTTTTTATAAAACAATCTTCTATTTATAGAAAAAACGATTTTAAAAAATAGTTTAATATGCTATTTTTATTCTTATAAAAACAGTCATTTATTTACATAAAAAACTATTTTGTTTATTTACCATTTTTATGATTAAATAATAAATAGGTTCTATATAAATAAAGTAATTATCTAAAAAATATTATAAATGGTCAAAATTTGGAGAAAGAGATAGACTAGCAGTAAAAGTTTTGAGTTAACGGAATCTATTAAATTGGCACACAATGAGGGTCAAGAGTAAAAATTTAACACCCAACTAATAATAACCAAGAATGAGTGTACCCTAAAACACAAATAACCCTACGTAAAAATCATGATGAATGAGAAAAAATATAATTTTTTTTCTTTTTAATAAACAAGAAACTAGGACGAAAAGGGAAAAAAAACCTCGAAGGAAAAACACGAAAAACTGTGGAAAACTCTATTCCAAGCCATGTAATTTAATAAAAACTCTAATTTTTTCTTTTTTATAAAATCTATAGAAAACATTTTTTTAATAATATATATATATATATATATATATATATATATATATATATATATATATATATATATATATATATATATATATATTATAAATATTAAAATTACATAATAAAATAGTATTTGTAAAATTACATTGTAAAATAGATTTTTATAATTATTATAATTACATAATAAACCATTTTTATAAAAAAAAAGTGACATGAGGGTATTTTAAAAAATATTCAATATATCCCGAATGTGTAACTCTTCAATATTATTATTTTTAAGAAATTGGGGTCAAATGCAAAACGGGTCATAAAAGTGGGAGAAAAACATATAATATAAATAGTGCTAACGATTTTGATGAATAGTTAATAGAAATGGGGTTTATTGCAAATGTCGTAAAAAGTGGTGGTGTATTGCAAAACTTAGAATGAAATCGGGAAAAAACTCAAAAGAACCCTATTTTTTATGATTTAATATTTTGACTTTTGTCATAAGTTGTATATAATGTTTAAAATCATATTTCTCTACGTATCTTAAATGTTTGTCGAATATCGTTTTAGATTTGTTTTCTCTCAAATATTTAAGTAAAATAAACTTTTGAAAAGTAACCTAAATTTGATGTTTGATCTGGATATAGTTAGTTTTTTGATTATTTTTTGTGAGATAATTTTAAAGATTTTGCATACTTGTTTTTAACACTACTCTCATATTTCAAATTGTATTTTTTTCAGAGAGATAACACATATTATAATGAATATATATATATATATATATATTGTGTCTCCATGATAAGTCTTATACATTTACTTCAACCAAATGTTTCTGAAATTAAAATAAGGATATTATTGTTTTTCTTTCTTGATTATTGCATATTGTTGTTTTATGCTTGTGGTGATTGTTTGTCTATTGCATTTTGGAGAATAATTTGTTTATACAATTGCATGTATTATTTTTCTTTTCTGATATTCCTCAAAAATATTTTTTATGAAACGTTAAATGATTAATTCATTTTTTAGATTTGTGCTTAATGTTTATATATCTGAAAAGCTATGTAAACCGATATTATGAATTCGCATTTGACCATATATAAATCTAGTTGTTTATATTTGTATTCTTGTTTTGCAGATGTAATTGTTTTGTAACTATTTGTATTGAAGTGAGTTCTTACATGTTCTTCATTTTATAACATTTCACTACACAATATATGTTACACTTTCACGATTGAATCATTAGGTTATAGGAGAAAGTATATCTCTAATCAACTACATTGGGGATTACAAGAGTCAGAAGTTGTAAGGAAAGGTTTTTCCAATAATGGATTCTCGAGCGAGGTAATTTATTGTTTCCTTATTTGGGTGGTCTTATTGTAATTAAATATTTCGTTTTTGTTATTTGGTGGATTTGTTTTTGTTTTGTCCCGTATAGGGGGTCATGGATGTTTCTCCACCATGTTTGGAGTTTTACCACGTTAAAAAATCACACATCTTAACCTTCATTGACTCATATCCGTCTGTATGTGATTGGATGAAAAATCACTACAAGAAAAATGAGTATTTGGGACGGTAAAAAACCGTCCCTAAAAGTACAAAAACCGTCCCTAAAGAGTATTAGGGACAGTTTTTGCAACGGCAAAAATCCGTCCCTTATACTAGGCGTCCTAAATATTTTAGGAACGAATTTTACCGTCCTAAATTTTAATTCATGAACACTCTGCATTTGACATTAGGGACGGATTTTACCGTCCCAAATAGTGTTCCCGCGAAAAAATCCCCGCTCCCGCCAATAGTATTAGGGACGGATAAACCGTCCCTAATACTACTGAGATTCTGGCAACCCAATTAGGGACGGTAAAAACCGTCCCTAAAGGTAATTTCAGTTGATGCAAAAATGAGTATTAGGGACGGTAAAAACCATCCCAAAAGGTATTCTCAATTAATACAAATAAGTATTAGGGACGGTTTATAACCATCCCAATTAATAAATAAAAAATTATCATAAATAGTTATATTATTATATGTTTTATGTTGCAATAATAATTGACGTCTAATATGCATTATAAATCAAATCATCCGATCAAAAACACAATATATCGACCACATTCATTGAAGCACGTATCTAATAACAGTTTCTTCCATTAAACTACATTCAAGTCAAAATATTTAAATGAGTACAAAATCATACTAATTAATAAGATATACAACTGTAAAAAAAATATCATCCATAAATTAAGATGATAAATATGGTTGTCACGCTTCAAAAACTTCTCTTAGTGTCGCATATAGTAGACACTCAAAATCCCGTCTCTTCAACTTCTTGTGCACAACCTGCAATCAATAAATAATCATTTTATCAAAATAATATTATAGTAAAATAAAATATCCAAATATATTAGTTAATCGTACCACCAACTTTTTACAAATTTTAAATAAAATTGACAAAATCTCCTTTGTTTATACATGAAAACCAACCTTTTTAATCAATAAAAAACCCGCACAGCTATAAGAATCTCGCATATCAACGATTCTTTACAATTTTTAAAAAAATTCGATAAAATCTCCTTTGTTTATACATGAAAACCAACCTGTTTAATGAACACAAAGGCCCGCACAACCATAAAAAATTGAAAAATCTCCCAAATTAACAATTCATTACAATTTTCAAAAAAATTCGGCAGAGTCTCCTTTGTTTATACGTTAAAACAAACCTGTTTAATCAACACAAAAGCCCGCACGGCCAGTAAAAAAAAACAATCTCGCATATCAACAACAATAATAAATAAACAATTTACCTGTCGCAAACCATTGCTTCGTTCATGTGTTTCACACGAATAAAATTTACCCCTAAAATGTTAACCTGCAAAAAAATATAAGAAACAAAACAAAAAAGTTAGTTTTACTTGTTTTGCAATTTTTAATCCTTAAAAACTTGTGATCAATATTCACTCATTTTTAGTTCCTACATAACAAACCAACATTTTTAAACAATACAAGTGTTAATGGAAGAAATTTTTAGTTCCTACTCATTTTAACATTTTTTAACAATTTTTTGTTCCTACGTAACAAACCAACTTGAACTACGCCGTCTGTTTTACCAATCCCAGCAGAAGATGTTATATTTTAGGGGTATAAAATATACCCCTAAAATGTTTTACCAATCCCAGACAGAAGATGTTAAAATACTAGTGTGCTAAAATATATGTTTGTTTCAAGTGCAAACCAATCGTTTGCAAATTTACGTCGTACACTCCAACCGGGAGCCTCGGGACTACGCCGTCTGTTCTTACGAGTCACATTGGTCCCGTGCAAGGTGTTCGTGGCTCTTACGGGACCGTTTTAAGGCTGTTTTACGTTTTCACCATTCGATGGCATGTTTTTATGCCTAAGGCTAATTTTTTGCAACTTTACATCGTACACTCAAACCGGGAGTCCCGTGCCTACGGGATCGGTTCATACGAGTCACATTAGTCCAGTGCGAGGTGTTCGTGACTCTTATGGGACCGTTTTATGGCTGTTTTATGATTTCACCCTTCGAGGGCATGTTTTTATGCTAAAGTTTATTTTTTTGCAAATTTACGTCGTACACTCAAACCGGGAGTCCCGTACCTACTCGATCGGTTCCTACGAGTCACATTGGTCCCGTACGAGGTGTTCGTGACTCTTACGAAACCGTTTTAAGGCTGTTTTACATTTTCACCCTTCGATGGCATGTTTTTATGCATAAGTTTATTTTGTTGCAAATTTACGTCGTACACTCCAACCAGGAGCCTCGGGACTACGCCGTCTGTTCTTACGAGTCACATTGGTCTCGTGCGAGGTGTTCGTGGCTCTTACGGGACCGTTTTAAGGCTGTTTTACGTTTTCACAATTCGATGGCATGTTTTTATGCTTAAGGCTAATTTTTTGTAACTTTACGTCGTACACTCAAACCGGGAGTCCCGTGCCTACGCGGTCGGTTCCTACGAGTCACATTGGTCCCGTGCGAGGTGTTCGTGACTCTTACGGGACCGTTTTGGGTTTGTTTTACGTTTTAACCCTTCGATGACATGTTTTTATGCTTTAAGTCTATTTTTTGCAAATTTACGTCGTACACTCAAACCGGGAGTCCCGTGCCTACGCGATCGGTTCCGACGAGTCACATTGGTTCCGTGCGAGGTGTTCGTGACTCTTACGGAACCGTTTTAAGGCTGTTTTACATTTTCACTCTTCCATGGCATGTTTTTATGCTTAAGTTTATTTTTTTGCAAATTTACGTCGTACACTCCAACCGGGAGCCTCGGGAGTACGCCGTCGGTTCTTACGAGTCACATTGGTCCCGTGCGAGGTGTTCGTGACTCTTACGGGACCGTTTTAAGGCTGTTTTACGTTTTCACCATTCGATGGCATGTTTTTATGCTTAAGTTTATTTTTTTGCAAATTTACGTCGTACACTCCAACCGGGAGCCTCGGGACTACGCCGTTTGTTCTTACGAGTCACATTGGTCCCGTGCGAGGTGTTCGTGACTATAACGGGACTGTTTTAAGGCTGTTTTATGTTTTCACGATTCGATGGCATGTTTTTATGCTCAAGTCTAATTTTTTGCAACTTTACGTCGTACACTCAAATCGGGAGCCTCAGGACTACGCCGTCTGTTCTTACGAATCACATTGGTCCCGTGCGAGGTGTTCGTGACTCTTATGGGACCGTTTTAAGGCTGTTTTACGATTTCACCATTCGAGGGCATGTTTTTATGCTTAAGGCTAATTTTTTGCATCTTTACGTCGTACAGTCAAACCGGGAATCCTGTGCCTACGCGATCGGTTCCTACGAGTCACATTGGTCCCGTGCGAGGTGTTCGTGACTCTTACGGGACCGTTTCAGGGCTGTTTTATGATTTCACCCTTCGATGGCATGTTTTTATGCTTAAGTCTATTTTTTTGCAAATTTACGTCGTACACTCCAATCGGGAGCCTCGGGACTACACCGTCGGTTCTTACGAGTCACATTGGTCCCGTGCGAGGTGTTCGTGGCTCTTACGGGACCGTTTTAAGGCTGTTTTACGTTTTCACCATTCGATAGCATGTTTTTATGCTTAAGGCTAATTTTTTGCAACTTTACGTCGTACACTCAAACCGGGAGACCCGTGCCTACGCGATCGGTTCATACGAGTCACATTGGTCCAGTGCGAGGTGTTCATGACTCTTACGGGACCGTTTTATGGCTGTTTTATGATTTCACCCTTCGATGGCATGTTTTTATGCTTTAAATCTATTTTTTGCAAATTTACGTCGTACACTCAAATAATATTATAGTAAAATAAAATATCCAAATATATTTGTTAATCGTACCACCAACTTTTTACAAATTTTAAATATAATTGACAAAATCTCCTTTGTTTATACATGAAAACCAACCTTTTTAATCAATAAAAAACCCGCACAGCTATAAGAATCTCGCATATCAACGATTCTTTACAATTTTTAAAAAAATTCGACAAAATCTCCTTTGTTTATACATGAAAACCAACCTGTTTAATGAACACAAAGGCCCGCACGGCCATAAAAATTTGAAAAATCTCCCAAATCAACAATTCATTACAATTTTTAAAAAAATTCGGCAGAGTCTCCATTGTTTATTCATGAAAACCAACCTGTTTAATCAACACAAAACCCCGCACGGCCAGTAAAAAAAAACAATTTCGCATATCAACAACAATAATAAATAAACAATTTACCTGTCGCAAACCATTGCTTCGTTCATGTGTTTCACACGAATAAAATTTACCCCTAAAATGTTAACCTGCAAAAAAATATAAGAAATAAACAAAAAAGTTAGTTTTACTTGTTTTGCAATTTTTGACCCTTAAAAACTTGTGATCAATATTCACTCATTTTTAGTTCCTACGTAACAAACCAACATTTTTTAACAATACTAGTGTTAATGGAAGAAATTTTTAGTTCCTACGTAACAATTTTCAGTTCCTACGTAAATTTTTAGTTCCTACTCATTTTAACATTTTTTAACAATTTTTTGTTCCTACGTAACAAACCAACTTGAACTACGCCGTCTGTTTTACCAATCCCAGACAGAAGATGTTATATTTTAGGGGTATAAAATATACCCCTAAAATGTTTTACCAATCCCACACAGAAGATGTTAAAATACTAGTGTGCTAAAATATATGTTTGTTTCAAGTGCAAACCAATCGTTTGCAAATTTACGTCGTACACTCCAACCGGGAGCCTCGGGACTACGCCGTCTGTTCTTACGAGTCACATTGGTCCCGTGCGAGGTGTTCGTGGCTCTTACGAGACCGTTTTAAGGATGTTTTACGTTTTCACCATTCGATGGCATGTTTTTATGCCTAAGGCTAATTTTTTGCAACTTTACGTCGTACACTCAAATCGGGAGTCCCGTGCCTACGGGATCGGTTCATACGAGTCACATTGGTCCAGTGCGAGGTGTTCGTGACTCTTATGGGACCGTTTTATGGCTGTTTTACTATTTCACCCTTCGATGGCATGTTTTTATGCTAAAGTTTATTTTTTTGCAAATTTACGACGTACACTCAAACCGGGAGTCCCGTACTTACTCGATCGGTTCCTACGAGTCACATTGGTCCCGTGCGAGGTGTTCGTGACTCTTACGAAACCGTTTTAAGGCTGTTTTACATTTTCACCCTTCGATGGCATGTTTTTATGCATAAGTTTATTATGTTGCAAATTTACGTCGTACACTCCAACCGGGAGCCTCGGGACTACGCCGTCTGTTCTTACGAGTCACATTGGTCCCGTGCGAGGTGTTCGTGGCTCTTACGGGACCGTTTTAAGGCTGTTTTACGTTTTCAAAATTCGATGGCATGTTTTTATGCTTAAGGCTAATTTTTTTGTAACTTTACGTCGTACACTCAAACCGGGAGTCCCGTGCCTACGCGGTCGGTTCCTACGAGTCACATTGGTCCCGTCCGAGGTGTTCGTGACTCTTACGGGACCGTTTTGGGTTTGTTTTACGTTTTAACCCTTCGATGACATGTTTTTATGCTTTAAGTCTATTTTTTGCAAATTTACGTCGTACACTCAAACCGGGAGTCCCTTGCCTACGCGATCGGTTCCGACGAGTCACATTGGTCCCGTGCGAGGTGTTCGTGACTCTTACGGGACCGTTTTAAGGCTGTTTTATGTTTTCACCATTCGATGGCATGTTTTTATCCTTAAGTTTATTTTTTTGCAAATTTACGTCGTACACTCCAACCGGGAGCCTCGGGAGTACGCCGTCGGTTCTTACGAGTCACATTGGTCCCGTGCGAGGTGTTCGTGACTCTTACGGGACCGTTTTAAGGCTGTTTTACGTTTTCACCATTCGATGGCATGTTTTTATGCTTAAGTTTATTTTTTTGCAAATTTACGTCGTACACTCCAACCGGGAGCCTCGGGACTACGCCGTTTGTTCTTACGAGTCACATTGGTCCCGTGCGAGGTGTTCGTGACTATAACGGGACTGTTTTAAGGCTGTTTTATGTTTTCACGATTCGATGGCATGTTTTTATGCTCAAGTCTAATTTTTTGCAACTTTACGTCGTACACTCAAATCGGGAGCCTCAGGACTACGCCGTCTGTTCTTACGAATCACATTGGTCCCGTGCGAGGTGTTCGTGACTCTTACGGGACCGTTTTAAGGCTGTTTTACGATTTCACCATTCGATAGCATGTTTTTATGCTTAAGGCTAATTTTTTGCATCTTTACGTCGTACAGTCAAACCGGGAATCCTGTGCCTACGCGATCGGTTCCTACGAGTCACATTGGTCCCGTGCGAGGTGTTCGTGACTCTTACGGGACCGTTTCAGGGCTGTTTTATGATTTCACCCTTCGATGGCATGTTTTTATGCTTAAGTCTATTTTTTTGCAAATTTACGTCGTACACTCTAACCGGGAGCCTCGGGACTAAACCGTCGGTTCTTACGAGTCACATTGGTCCCGTGCGAGGTGTTCGTGGCTCTTACGGGACCGTTTTAAGGCTGTTTTACGTTTTCACCATTCGATGGCATGTTTTTATGCTTAAGGCTAATTTTTTACAACTTTACGTCGTACACTCAAACCGGGAGTCCCGTGCCTACGCGATCGGTTCATACGAGTCACATTGGTCCAGTGCGAGGTGTTCATGACTCTTACGGGACCGTTTTATGGCTGTTTTACGATTTCACCCTTCGATGTCATGTTTTTATGCTTTAAGTCTATTTTTTGCAAATTTACGTCGTACACTTAAATAATATTATAGTAAAATAAAATATCCAAATATATTTGTTAATCGTACCACCAACTTTTTACAAATTTTAAATAAAATTGACAAAATCTCCTTTGTTTATACATGAAAACCAACCTTTTTAATCAATAAAAAACCCGCACAACTATAAGAATCTCGCATATCAACGATTCTTTACAATTTTTAAAAAAATTCGACAAAATCTCCTTTGTTTATACATGAAAACCAACCTGTTTAATGAACACAAAGGCCCGCACGGCCATAAAAATTGAAAAATCTCCCAAATCAACAATTCATTACAATTTTTAAAAAAATTCGGCAGAGTCTCCTTTGTTTATACATGAAAACCAACCTGTTTAATCAACACAAAAGCCCGCACGGCCAGTAAAAAAAAACAATTTCGCATATCAACAACAATAATAAATAAACAATTTACCTGTCGCAAACCATTGCTTCGCTCATGTGTTTCACGCGAATAAAATTTACCCCTAAAATGTTAACCTGCAAAAAAATATAAGAAACAAAACAAAAAAGTTAGTTTTACTTGTTTTGCAATTTTTAACCCTTAAAAACTTGTGATCAATATTCACTCATTTTTAGTTCCTACGTAACAAACCAACATTTTTTAACAATACTAGTGTTAATGGAAGAAATTTTTAGTTCCTACGTAACAATTTTTAGTTCCTACGTAAATTTTTAGTTCCTACACATTTTAACATTTTTTAACAATTTTTTGTTCCTACGTAACAAACCAACTTGAACTACGCCGTCTGTTTTACCAATCCCAGACAGAAGATGTTATATTTTAGGGGTATAAAATATACCCCTAAAATGTTTTACCAATCCCACACAGAAGATGTTAAAATACTAGTGTGCTAAAATATATGTTTGTTTCAAGTGCAAACCAATCGTTTGCAAATTTACATCGTACACTCCAACCGGGAGCCTCGGGACTACGCCGTCTGTTCTTACGAGTCACATTGGTCCCGTGCGAGGTGTTCGTGGCTCTTACGGGACCGTTTTAAGGCTGTTTTACTTTTTCACCATTCGATGGCATGTTTTTATGCTTAAAGCTAATTTTTTGTAACTTTACGTCGTACACTCAAACCGGGAGTCCCGTGACTACGCGGTCGATTCCTACGAGTCACATTGGTCCCGTGCGAGGTGTTCGTGACTCTTACGGGGCCGTTTTAAGGTTGTTTTACGTTTTCACCCTTCGATGGCATGTTTTTATGCTTAAGTCTATTTTTTTGCAAATTTATGTCATACACTCCAACCGGGAGCCTCGGGACTACGCCGTTTGTTCCTACGAGTCACATTGGTCCCGTGCGAGGTATTCGTGACTCTTACGAGACCGTTTTAAGGCTGTTTTACGATTTCACCATTCGATGGCATATTTTTATGCTTAAGTATATTTTTTTGCAAATTTACGTCGTACACTCCAATCGGGAGCCCCGTGCCTACGCGATCGGTTCCTACGAGTCCCACTGGTCCCGTGCGAGGTGTTCGTGACTCTTACGGGCCGTTTTAAGGCTGTTTTACGTTTTCACCCTTCGATGGCATGTTTTTATGCTTAAGTCTATTTTTTTGCAAATTTACGTCGTAAACTAAAAGCGGGAGTCCCGTGCCTACGCGGTCGGTTCCTACGAGTCACATTGGTCCCGTGCGAGGTGTTCGTGACTCTTACGGGACCGTTTTGGGTTTGTTTTACGTTTTAACCCTTCGATGACATGTTTTTATGCTTTAAGTCTATTTTTTGCAAATTTACGTCGTACACTCAAACTGGGAGTCCCGTGCCTACGCAATCGGTTCCGACGAGTCACATTGGTCCCGTGCGAGGTGTTCGTGACTCTTATGGAACCATTTTAAGGCTGTTTTACGTTTTCACTCTTCAATGGCATGTTTTTATGCTTAAGTTTATTTTTTTGCAAATTTACGTCGTACACTCCAACCGGGAGCCTCGGGACTACGCAGTCTGTTCTTACGAGTCACATTGGTCCCGTGCGAGGTGTTCGTGGCTCTTACGGGACCGTTTTAAGGCTGTTTTACGTTTTCACCACTCGATGACATGTTTTTATGCTTAAGGCTAATTTTTTGCAACTTTACGTTGTACACTCAAACCGGGAGTCCCGTGCCTACGCCTTTCGGTTCCTACGAGTCACATTGGTCCTGTGCGATGTGATCGTGACTCTTACGGGACCGTTTTGGGTTTGTTTTACGTTTTCACCCTTCGATGGCATGTTTTTATGCTTAAGTCTATTTTTTTGCAAATTTACGTCGTACACTCCAACCGGGAGCCTCGGGACTACGCCGTCGGCTCTTACGAGTCACATTGGTCCCGTGCGAGGTGTTCGTGACTCTTACGGGACCGTTTTAAGAGTGTTTTACGTTTTCACCATTCGATGGCATGTTTTTATGCTTAAGTCTAATTTTTTGCAACTTTACGACGTACACTCAAACCGGGAGCCCCGTGACTACGCCGTTTGTTCTTACGAGTTACATTGGTCCCGAGCGAGGTGTTCGTGACTCTTACGGGACCGTTTTAACTTTGTTTTACGTTTTAACCCTTCGATGCCATATTTTTATGCTTTAAGTCTATTTTTTGCAAATTTACGTCGTACACTCAAACCGGGAGCCCCGTGACTATGCTGTCGGTTACTACGAGTCACATTGGTCCCGTGCGAGTTGTTCGTGACTCTTACGGGACCGTTTTGTGGCTGTTTTACA
This sequence comes from Sambucus nigra, assembly GCA_949130495.1. Taxonomy (NCBI): domain Eukaryota; kingdom Viridiplantae; phylum Streptophyta; class Magnoliopsida; order Dipsacales; family Adoxaceae; genus Sambucus; species Sambucus nigra. Next base: position 375,303,464 of record OX422219.1, on the reverse strand, counting down.
TATTCACCCATCGATGGCATGTTTTTATGCTTATGTACTCCCCCTCCCCCGCGCCCCCCCCCCCCCCCCACACACACACAGGAAGTGACAAGAAACAAATGCGCCAATTGTCTTTGTACAATTTAGTATTCCTATCCAAAATAATTTCTTTCTGATAATTGGATAACGATGAGAAATGAGGATACCTGTTCCCTACAGCTGAACATTGGAAGTACTCAGGGAATCATCTGGTGGTATTGGGAATCCAGCATTTTGTATCATACGAAACAATTTGTTAGTGGTCTCTTTCAACTCTTGAATCTCTTCACGATGACGAGTCTCTCCCTCCTCAATCCTCTTTTGCAACCTTTCGATCTCGCTCTCGTAAAAGTGAGAAGGCATGGACCTTACAGATGGCGGTAGAATACCAACTCCCCTACATAATGCACATCCATGTTCGTCACGACCAATGACATCCTCAAAGATTTTATCTCTCACTTTCGGGTCATTCTGTTGTTCTTCTTCTATCGCATTCAACTGTCTTTGTATACATTCCTACAAATTAAGAAAAGAGTTTTAAACAGTGTGCAATAACATAAAACATTTATTGCAATATTTTTTACATTAGGTAACAAGGATGGACATTAAAATATAATACCTCTATACCAGCCGCTCCATCCTCCATATTATACGTCTTATCCTTCAACCTTCAAGTCTCTCTATACACACTAAGCTTGTCGATAGGCAAGTCGGCTTTTTTCATCTATTATTTTTTAAGTCAGATAAGAAAAAAAACAATCTATACACACTAAGATTGTTTTACATTTTAACCCCTTGACGCTTTGTTTTTAAGCTTAAGCCTTTTTTTTGCAAATTCTCGTGATATACTCAAACCGGGAGTCCGGTGACTACGCGATCGGTTCGTACGAGTTACATTGGTCCCGTGGGAGGTGCTCGTGCCGTTTACCGGACCATTTTGTAGTTGTTTTATGTTTTCACCCCTTGACGCCATGTTTTTAAGCCTAAATCAAATTTTTTGCAAATTCTCGTGGTATACTCAAATCAGGAGTTCGGCGACTACGCGGTCGGTTCGTACAAGTTACATTGGTCCCGTACGAGTTCAAATTTTTTAATGTATCATAAGGGTCATAATCAACTCCAGCCCCAAATTTCAATATATCCATTTTAAACAAAATCAATAAAGTCAAACGATGTCCAACAATAAAATCAAATTAAGGGAGTTAAAACTATTTTTGACTAAGGACTACCTTCAGAATTAAGCGAGGAATGTCCCTGAATTTCCAAAAGAAGAATCAAAAACACGAAACACAATAACTGGATTCCACTAGTGTTCCATCTACCCCACATTGGCCGGCAAACCATATGTTGCAGTGGTGGAGGCATTAACAATTTCCGCCAAAACTGTTGATATTTTATTTCACGTAACTGAGAAAAAAATAAGACGCACACATATTTAGAAGATTACAATTGATTTTGATTACATTTCAAAATCTAATACGTATTCAATTTCAACAACAATATAAAATAGCATAACAGGTATATCATAATATAACTTGGCACAATCTGTTGTTTCTGAAGCAACTCTAAGAAACTCTAGGTCATTGCCAACACCAATCTAATTGAAATAGGTATATATCTATTCCTTTTTTTCACAAGGACAAATCTAAAACAAAATAAAAAATACGAAAGGCCAAGAACAAAATTAACACTTACAGAGTTCACAGTTGATCACGTCTTAGACTTCGAAGCCTCGTATCTTGCTAGTTCGGAAGGCACGCGAGTGTTACTCTGAATACGCATATGCTCGTGACCATAAAACACATCAATTCCATCACGCCCATAAGACTACTTTTGAAAGATGGCATTATTAATAAGACTACCTCTGAAAGATGGCATGTCCATAGAAATTGCTGAAACTCACTACCAAACATAACACAACAAAAAATATAAAAGGTTAATAGAATAAAAAAGAGTTAGAAATGCAGAACACAAAGAACAAAACAAAGTAAATGATGCCAGATTGGATCTGTAAAATAATAACAACCGATGAGGATTTGATGTGCACAGCAGAATACAAAACCGATGTGGATTTGATGTGCCTTGGTGGGGTGGTGGGGCGGCGCAAGCCCAAGGCGGAGAAAGAGAGGGCTGTAATAGTGAGAGGGAGAGGGAGAGGAGGCAGCGCAGGGGGTGGTAGGCGGCTGGGGCTGGGGTGGCGGACAGCGCAGGGGGCGGCGGAGGGAGCTGAGGCTGGGGCGGCGGAGGGGGCTGGGTATGGGGCTGGGAGAACACGCGAAGAGAGAGAGAGGGAGCACGCGAGAGAAAGGGATCGCGAGACAGAGAGATGGGCGGGCTTCAATTTCACGAGAGAGAGAGAGAGTTCAATTTGGTAAGGGTTGCAAAGTGCACATAGAAAATGAGGGAAAATACCAAAAGGGTCAGAAAAAACCGTCCCATTTGGTATACCAAAAGGGATGAAATTTAAAACCGTCCCTTTTGCTACACCAAATGGGACGGATTTTAAAATCCGACCCTTTTGATAAGTCACAAAAGCTAAAAATTATAGGTATACCAAAAGGGACGGATTTTAAAAACCGTCCCTTTTGCTATATCAAAAAGGACGGTTTTTAAATCCGTCCCTTTTGCTATACCAAAAGGGACGGTTTTTAAAATTCGTCCCTTATATTAGCTCGAAAAAAATAAGCGCTAAAAAATCCCATAAACTTTAAAGGACGGTTTTTAAAAACAGTCCCTTTTAGTATAGCAAATGAGACGGATTTTAAAAACCGTCCCTAATGTGATTTATCAAAAGGGACGGTAATTAACAACCGTCCCATTTAGTATATCAAAAGGGACAAAATGAAATGGCCGTCCCTAATACTCCCGTCCCTAATACTCATTTTTCTTGTAGTGAATAATTATGTGAATGCTTTTTTATATTGCATCATATAAAATATATTGACTTTAAATTTGATATTGATCAAATTGTTGTTATTGACACTAGAATAAATCAGATTCAAATTGATTTTATTTTTTTCATGTATTAATATCCGATTAAGTTAAATGACACTAAGTTTTACATTATTTGAGTATATATATGTAAAAAAAACTTTCATGAATCATAGATGAGTAGGGAGAATTTTCAGTAAGATAAAGCTAGATCCTAAAGATTCAAAATTTTGGGAATAACATGAATCAACTTAATTACTCGGAACATCATTCAAAGCATAAGCATATAAAACACAATTAGATGAAAATTTAAGAGTGCATGTGATCTAATGGAACAATTTATATAATTAAATGCCACGCGTACAATTCAATTTTTAAACAAATTTTATCTTCAATTAATTTTTATGTGCATACGAGATGATTTTAAATTTTTATTTTCATGTCAAGCATGCAAATAAACACGAGATGAGGAAAAAACCCTAATAAGGACAAAACCTTTTATACCAGTACTACTGAGATTCTAGGATACAATCGGCTTACAAAAACTTAGCTATACTAAGTTAAATGCACAGAGTCTTCAAAACGCCTATAGATTAGACTCGGTTCTAGATTCGTCCATAGGTAGCGATATAACCTTGGTATCCACCGATCAACCTCATCTTTACTTCAGCAGTGAAACCTCATTGCACAATCTCGGCAGTAGAGAAAAGTATCTACGAAGTGATTTCAGCAAGAATCCCTCTTGTGATAGGTAAAGTGATCTTGAATAATTACCGGGGGTGAGAAATATGATATGAAGTATTTGATCATAAAAAGAGAACTCAAAAGGCGTTTTTATTCTTCAAAAGGAGTTCTTAAAGTATCTAATCCCATTTAGCCTTTTTTATAAGAAGGTTGGATAAAAAGTATAAACACGAAATATTGGGGATATATACAATTAAAAAAAATAAAAAATCGCCTGATCGTTCAAATGAAATGAGATGTCGTTCTAACACCCTGTATATCAGTCGAATGACTTTGAACGAGACCTTCTAACGAGATTCCAGAGGAATGTGGCGAATGCATCATTTAAATCTTGTTCGAAAGACACATATAAACTCGTTTGAACGAAACGTCTTTTTTCGAACAAATTTTTCTAATAAAAAATGTAAACTCCTTTATGTAAATATAGCCTCATAAACAATAAGTAAACCCCATAAAACATAAAGGACCTTTTACCAATCACGGTCATAATCTTCAGCCATGATTTTTTAGACGAACAAATATTTTAATCTCTTTGGTCTTGAACAAAGTCTTCGAGTACCGAGAAGTTGTGTCGGTGTCGTGTTTGTGCAACGAGATACGCCAACCCATAAAGATAAAAATATGAGCAGTTCTAAATTTTGATCTTACAAAACCCTTTTGTCTATTCCGATACAAAACACAAACTTAAGCCAAATTGAATCCCAATACAATAACTAACCTTCCAAAATTACTAAAAGTGGAATGTAGAAAGTCTTCAAGAATCAAATCTCTCCTTTGGCCAGCTTTGTTTTCTTCCTGTGTAGGTCCAAATGATCATTATTCAGGTAGAACGTCCTACACACATGAGACAAACAAAGATACCATAATGCATAGGGCTCTAAATAAAAATAAAAACTGCCCCTTAATTTGTTCTAACAATTTCTGTCCATAATAGACAGAGGATGAGAAGTCCCCTAAGCAGTTATCTCTTGTGAACACTATAACACACATCTACATTATTGAGCAAATAAACTAAATAAGTCAAACACAAGACACACCGATGTATGAGAAAACCACTAAGGGAAAAAACCTCGCACGGCCAGGCCAGACAATCAATAAGATACAAAAATTTACGAAAACAGAATTTAATCTTACTCAACAAATCGATCACCCACAAGTCTTGAAACCTCTTCTTTTCTTCTAATGCTCCTCCACAGTGCCACGTAGGAGTCCATCCACGCAAGTGTCCACAGTGCACGTGTACCTTGATATCCATCTATGTAGCCTCAATAGCGTCTACGAATCTAAACACGAAATCCACCGATTCTTCTTCGTAATCATCATGAACGGAATCCACCACACGACAATAATTGTTCAAAGTGATAAAATAATTTTTCGATTCAGATTTTATATTGAAAACACAGGATGATGGGAAACTTTTAGGAACTTTGTTAAACCAGATGCGTAAGCATTTTTTGCAAAAGTTTTTTTTTATTTTCTAAGCGAAAGAAGTCCTTAAATACAAAAACACGATTTTTGAGGCAACGCATCGTTCGAATGATAAACAACTATCATTCGAGCGAGAAAGAGATATCGTTTGAATGAATCTCAATTTCGTATGAATGGCAGGAAAAATTATTTTAATTTTAAAAGCATCCTCGATTTTTCTAAAACAAAATTAACTCGGAAAATGTTATTAACGTATATATCCAAAAATATTTTTCCAAATTCCCACCAAAATATCGTTTTAAAAATAATCCTTAATTAAGACATCAAATCTCATAATTCTTAAGCACTCAGACCTGTGTGATCTAGAGTAAACCAAGTGTGACGAAATATGAAGGGATGCAACATGGCATAGATATCATCTCCAAATCTTTGATGAAAAATCTTCAACACTAAACATCATAAGCTTTGTGGGATCACAACTCAAAGACTATCGTATTACTCAAACAGTTTTGTCCAGAATTAAGCAAATTACAAAAAAATTGACTCGATTGGAAATTTTTCGTTGAAAATCTCCCCCTTTGGCTATTCCTGTACAAAACAAAATTAGTGAAATGCTAAGCGGGGCCGTCAAGATGATAATAATTCTATGCCCATTCCATAAACATAAAAAATTAAAATATAGGGGACACGAAAAATCTCGATAAAATATGGCAAAGAAATGTCTAAATTTGATGTAGCCAATACGTCTGGATCTCTTAAAATCCCTACACATACGAAAGAAAGAAATATACCACAGGTGAAGTATGGAGGTACATAAAAAATATATGAATAAATAACAATAATACCCCCCCCCCCCCCCCCCCCCCCTAACTACATCACATATCTCTCCCTATTTTTTCCTGGAATCGACAAATCTTGGGACATAATAAACATTAACATCACAACTAGCAATAATATAATGAATCAATATAAGCATGAATAGATAAACATAATCCCAATATCAGCAAACAAGATAGATAATTGAAAATGGATAATAATCAAGAAGATAACATATATGTGAAGTAGATAATAAATAGATATGTGGAACAAGGTGCATGAACATAAATCATATGCCTCCTCAGGAAAAAATAACTGCAAACAGATAATATCCATACCTCTCACGTCCAATATATACAAGAAACTGATAAATATGTCTAAAAAAGATATATAAGCAGTGTTATAAGGTACATAATACCTAAGTAACACAAAATTAAATACATTGTGAATAGTAGAGCGTCTCAGAATATAATGCAAAATAAAAGAATCTCATTATTCTTAACAATCTCCTCCAGGGTCCTCCTCATCATCAATGGCAGTACCATCATCTCTTCGGTGTCTGGAGAACCCTGTACCTCGATTCAACTCCCTATGACGCATCTCATTAATAAATGCTGAAAGTTAGGACTGTTGAATAGCTATATGCTACAACTCAGCCTCAAAACGAGCCATCATGAACTCAGTAAAACGACGGTGCTCAGCCTTCATAAAAAGCCTCTTATCCTCAATCCTACGCTGAGCAGCATCTCTATTCTCTTTGGACTCAGTCGATGGAGGTTCGGTGTATGAGCAACTTGAAGGCCGTGAAAAGAAACCATCTCCAGAGGATGATCTAGCAGCAGACGAAACCTAGCGAGCTGCCTCACTAAGGCGACTCTTAGATCTATGAATAGTATTCACCTCTATCGGCGAAATCCCTAACTTATTAACTTCATCCTGTAGGAGAGGTACCAGAAAAGCCTTACAAATACGCATGACCAAAACACCATAAGGAAGTGCAGTTCGAATGGGTGTAGGTTCGACTAGCTGAACTGATGACATAACATGCAAAAGAATAGCTGGAAATCAATAGACCACCCCTGACTGACAGCGTACATAAAATATATGATGTTAAAAGATATCTGAGTATGATTGGTCCTAGGGTAGGCTGCAGAAGAGACAAACCAATTGAGCAATCGGTAATTTGGATGAAGTTTTTGATGAAACATGATGGACGAATGATGTGGAATCTCTCTAAAACAGTGACGGATAATCCTGTTAGTATTAGGACTACCAAGGACATGTCCAGGGAAAATCGTATCGGGGACTCGGGATATCTGTAAAATCTGGGATATAAGGTCGGCGGTGACAACAATAGTCTCATCGCGGTTAGAAGATAGGAAACTAGCAGAACACTTAAACAGCTCAAAAGTAAAACTCACGGACTATGTCTTTATGAATAACTACATACAAATCAAACATGGGCTCCCAACCTCTATCATCCAACCATTTCGGGACATGATACTATCAAAACTGAGCAACCCGAAACACTCTCTTTGACAACAACACAGACATGTAAACCAAAGATGCATTATTGCTTGTACTCGACCCGACTCGCCCATCCGCCTATAGAGTAATGAGAGCGGTTGGCCTCGGCGGCCTGAGCATGAGCTGAGGTCGACTGATCATCTAGATGTCTAGAATGGACAAAACGCCTACACTGCTCACGAGCCATATAAAGTAGAAAGAGAAGTTGGAATAGGGAATGTATATAAGGAAATCTAAGCCTAGCCCAAAAGACCCTATCTCCGTACAAAGTCAAACTGAACCACTGGAGTAAACCAAAAACAACGACCATCAACAACAGCAACAAATAATATATGATCAGTAGTAGAAATAAGCTAAGACACGTGTAAAGAAAATACGCACCAAAACATGGTGTATTTGTCTCAAATATCCAAAAAAAAAATCTTTGAAAAAAAAAATATCTGATATTTTGGGATACACAGAACCAAACAAGGGGCAAATTCACTCAAAACCAAAAACTCAATAAAAATGAAATAAACTAAAAAAAGCCTCCCAAAAATTGAAGTTTGATTCAAAAATCCAATGCATCAAATTTCTTATATACTCAGAAGACTAAAAATTTGATAATAATGAGAAAAGCTTGTAAAAATTATGACAAGTGATTTTTAAAATCAAAAGACTTAAAACCCAATCAAGAACTCTAAAAAATCAAGAAATAAAGATAAATACCCGATAATAGAGATGACAGGACGAATATACCAGCAAATCGAATTGAAATCAATAAAGAAATAAAGCTTTCAAAATCTTAGAGTGAGGACCAATGGCGACAGGGTTCAACAGGTAAGGGACGAAAGCTCTCGAGGTAAAATGTAAAAACGGAAGAAAGGTGAGAGTAAAACCCTAAAAGTGATTACTAGCATTGTTCGAATGGTATCATAGGGTCGTTCGAATGACAAACGCATATCGTTCGACCTACACAAAGTGTTATTTTAGCGACATGACCCTCTCGTTAGAACCTAAGAGACCTCGCTTCTAACGACCTGAAATAGTAGAGCCTCACTCGAAACTTGTCTGAAGACCACTTCTAATGACTTACTAATGACACCTTATTGCCTAAACATCACCCCTCGAGAGAAGCTCGTTAAAACCCTCCTTTTGAACGACATCCATAAGTCGTTCAAATGAGACTAGACTCTTGTTCTAATGACACCACAAAACTTTCATTCCTCTCCTAAATCCATATAAAATCAACCCAGAACAAAAGAATCAATGAAATATCCACATGACACACATAAAAATATTAAAACATCAACTCAAAATCAAAAGAGTTACACTTTAATACGGTATCGATGTGCCTAAATATGGAGTGGAATGAATGGGTGTGAACAAACACAAATGAATCATAACCCAAACACCTAGATGCGTTAAAGAAGCTCTAATTGATTTTTAAATTAATTTCATCAAAGTACGATTTAGCCACATGTGACAGTTATAACATGAACTTAATGAACTAAACATACATCGTGCACACAAGACTAGAATTCTAACAATTATACCAAACAATAGTGTCATGACATGACTTTTCAACGTAGGACTTATTGTGCAAACTTGTTGATCTTTGACTAAACTCCCTTAAAAGATAAGAATATATAACTATTCTCTTCTAATGCAATACTCTTTTGAAGTGATATTTTCTCTTTTAAGAAACATCCAATTGGCCCTTTTTGGCAATATATGCTCTTTTTAATGCCTTAATTTTTTCGTGGGCTCTTTTGAACGGTGGATTTCATGCAAAGTCATCATGTCTTTTGTATCCCATTCCCATGTACACTCATATTTTTAAAATAAATAATAAATATCCTCACGGGCAAAGGTTCTTACACGCACAACTCCCCCTAAGTCATATATGCGCATAGGTGACAAGATTGAGAGGAGAACATCTCATCAAACTCAAATGTACATCAGAAGTCAAACATTCAAACAAGCTCGTGCATGTGTGTGCGATGGCATATACATAATCAAATCGAAATGTAAGTCAAGTTCTAAACAACTCCATGAAACTCATAGTTAAGATCAATATAAGTATCTAAAGTCATGACCAAATGTCCTAGCCACATGAAAATTGCGAAGTGAAGGGCATTCAAGAACACCAATATGCCATACCATAAGTGTATACTCAAAACACAGAAATCGAAAAATCTTTTTGAGTTTTTCAAAAAAAAATTTACCCAAAAGATAAATATTTTTGTATTTTCAAAAAAATATATGAATCCAAAATCGTTTTGTATTTTTCTCAAAATGACTCAAAGAAAGAAAAATATAAAAATACAAAATATACACGTCATAACCCTAGAAAAGATATATCTAAACGGCACGACTAAAGTATGAGAAATCGACAAACACGCTCAGCCATAAGATCTAACATGGAGAGAACCGCATGAAATCAAACGAGAATCACCAAGTCTAATACCTAAAGCCTCAAGATCTAATTTCCTAACCCAAGTAGGTGTGTAACGACGTATAGGTGTTTTGAGAATTGAAATGACTTTATTCTTAGACTTTCTGGTAGCGTTCTTAAGATTGTAGAAATAACGTCTAAGATTGCCCTTCCTACCGTAATGAGTGCAAGTAAATATGAAGGGTAGTGTTACCCAAATGTTGACCTTTACAAACGTTCCTAAGCGGATATCTAATATGCATGGTTTTGGATTTTAGAAAGGGAGAAACATGATCATCAAAGCCACTTCCAAACCTATCATTCTTTATTTGGATGGTGCCTAACATGCTATCCAACTTTTCTGATCTAGCCTCCAAATCAAACTTAACTCTAATCGAATCTCTTAACTTTTCTTTAAGATTTACTATCCTAGTATCAAGTAGATGCCTAGATCCTCAAAATCTATAATCTCCTTCTCTATCGCCTCCATCAAACCACGAAGACCATATCTCTCACCCTCAACGTATTCTAGTTTCTCCCAAGAAATCTTCTGACATGACTTAAGATCCTTAATCAATGCATCATTATTTTCTACAACACGTTCTTTCAACTTAGCTTTTAACTTTAAGTTTGCTTTCTTCACCTTCAATGTTTTCACATATAATTCACGAAAAGAAACTTACAACTCACTATACTATATCTCCCCATCCTCACTTGCATCACCCTCACTCACTTGGGGTTCACTCACTATGGCCTCGAAAGTTTCATTCAAATATGTATATTCATGGGAAGATTTCTCACCATCGCTCACATGACAAACCATGAACGCGATGTAATTTCTCTCATTGTGGTAGTCTTCTCCCCCTTTCTGATCATTATCACTAAGTGTAATGACCCCACTTTTATATATAGTTTGTTTTTACACTCTTGTGTTACTTATTATCTTATAGATGTTGTATTACTGGCTATCAATATAACAAACCCCATTTTTAATTATGAAGAATCAACTGTAAATTCGATCAAATCGAAGTCTTATCACATATCATAAGGTAAATAATAAGTTTTGGAGTAGAAAATATGATTTTATGAAAATTTAAGGACTAAAATAAAAATATAAAATGGGCCATTTTGTAAATAAAATATTTTCAAGGACCTCTAAGAAATATTCAAAATATATAGTGTGAAATTACCAAAATATCCTTGATGTGTTAAATGACCCTTATACCCCAATCACCTTTCCACCACGTGCTGGTCACCTCCACCATACACGTGTCGTCATTAGAGGAGAAGCCAAAACACGTGTCGTCGTTAGAGGATAAGCTAAAACACGTGTCGCAGTCTAGTGAAATAAGACTGAAAGATACCTCCGTTAAGCGACACGTCAACGCTGACTCACATTGTAAAAGCTTGGTCATCATGGACACGTATCAATGTCGTGATATCTTTGGAAAACTATAAATATGGCCTTTGGGGATCATTTGAAACTCACACCAATTCCTTGAGAATTATAGTAAGAAAGAGTGATAGAAAGCTTGGAAAATATCTTAAGAAGGAGTTCTATAATTTCGAAGAAAGAATTCATTTCGTAGGTATGATTTTATTTAAATGTTATAATGTATTTTTATATTTTTAATTTTGTGTTTTATAGCTTTACTTAGTAGTTATGCTGGTAAAATACACTAAGGACTTCACTAATCAAAACTTAAAGTTTAGAAGAAATCCAAGTTGATTTTATTTTCATGTAAACTTGTTTGAAGTTGTATATACGCTTTTAAAAATGATTTTTTTAAAAGTAATTACTCGTTATTATGGAATCCCATTTAAGTAATTCCAAAGTCAGGCCCGGTGAAATTCTGTCTAGACGAGATGGTATTCAAGTGGTGCCCCTGTGACCCTCCATCTCTACTGGGAATGAATCCGGAAATGTTCTGTTTAGAGGAGATGGTATTTAAGCGGTGCCCCTGTGACCCTCCATCTCTACTGGGAACCGAATGATTAGGAAGAACTATGAATTGAATCCTTTAATTACGATCAATAAGTTTTAAAAGTTAAGAAAATAGTTTTTTAGTAATCCTTTGAAACAAGTTACTATTAAAATACAATATGTAGACTGAACCTTGTTTAGAACATATACTTAAACCTTTATCGTATTTGTTAGATTAACGTGCGATCAAATACTCGTTATCTATAATTTCAACCTCTATTTTAGGTGAGTACTCTATGAAATTTCTTGCGCATTTTTATTATATTATATTATGCAAACTATGTATATTTTGTGAAATGTTTTTATTCTCAAAATGCATCTGGTACCGATGATTCCGTCGTTTGTTATATGTTTATATCTCTCCATATAAACATCTGATTTGAATTCTAAAATTATTGATTCGGCCTATGGAAACTCTCTTACTATATTGGCCTTGACTACCGGGTGGAAATATTTGGGTGGTACCTTCCCAGCTGGTTTATCGCTGGTGTACCCTAAACAAGGCGTTGTTCCAAAAATCATGATTATCTGTCTGTGATGTTATCGGATGGAAACATTTGATAACACTATCTGTCTGGGTATTAGAGTGTACATGGCCACTAAAACTGAATAATTGACACATGCACAATTGTTTTATCTGTTCTGTTCTGAACTGTTTATTCTGAATATATATATTGTCATTTACTTTATATATATTACTTGAAATTCCTATCTATATGTATATACCTTCTGTTCTAAATTGAATAGGTATCTATTTTCTGAAAACCTTGGAATATTTGGAGATTGAATCTCATTCGGCTTTTAGCTGACGTTGTATAAATAACCATTTTTCAGGAAATAATTAAGTTCGTGGATGGAACAAAAAAAGACTATGTTGAAGATTTAGCTTTTAAAGCTCTTTTTGTTACCATAAGTAGAAGTTTGTTTAATTAGATAAAGCATGTTTAGCTCTTTGTGTCAAGTTGTAACTCATTGATATTTTAATACAAATGAAGTTCCCTTTAGAAAGCTCTAATGATGTAATTCCTTCACTTTCAGTATTTTACGATTCATAACCATGTGATTATACTTCCGCTACATATATTTTAAAACAAAAATTTTAAGGCCAGAATATTGGATGCCTTGGTGGCATGTCAAGACACCCGTTCCCTACTATTTTCGGATCGGGGTCGTGACAGAGGTGGTATCAGAGCATAGGTTATGAACCCGTAGACTACTGAGCATAGGTTTCGAATGTTATAGATTTTATGTTTCCATCCTTAGGAGATAGTATTAAAAATCTAATTTATGTGATAACCCTTCGTATGTGTTATATTATTTATAGTTGGTCTTTTAGTTTTCAATATTGATATAGTATAGTAGATCTTACGTTTGGCCATGACTGTAGAAAATGACCAAGAGAAGATCATTAATGGGAACTAGTGATTTGAGTATAGAAGGACTGGAAGGTGCATACAAGGCAATTGAAAGTCTGACAAAGATTGTGGAGCAGCAGGTAAATAATGGCGTACGAAAGAATCTTGAACTAAGTAGATGTACTATTGAACAGTTCAAGAAGTTGATTCCTCCATCTTTTAAAGGTATTCCTAACCCCACCGAGGCAGAAAGTTGGGTGATGCAGATGGAAAAGATACTCGATGTTCTTAAGTGTACCGACGAAGAAAGGGTGTCATTTGCAACATTTATGTTAGAAGGGGAGGCTGAACATTGGTGGAGAATGACTAAGAGAATACACGGGGAAAGGAATACTTACATAGGTTGGAATGATTTCTTAGTAATCTTTTATGAGAAATATTTTCCGAAAACGGTGAAAGACGAAATGGCAGCTTACTTTATGAGTCTGGTGCAAGGGAATATGACGGTTAGTCAATATGAGGCAAACTTTACTGAGTTATCCCGTTTTTCACGTCATGTTGTAGCAACTGATGTTTTAAAAGAAAAGAATTTTGAGCGTGGGTTAAGGTTGAATATTCGTAGTCGAATTTCCATCCTGAAATTAACATCATATATTGATGTCGTGACTAGGGCTACAATAGCTGAGAGGGATGGTGAGGAGTACAATCGAATTAGAGATGGCAAGAGGAAGTTTGGGGAACAAAAAGTAAAGAAATCGAATAATAGAAATTTCTTTAGGAACACATCCAATGTTGGGGTATCTAGTGATAACAAACAGTATAATAACCAGACATGTCAGCAATGTGGAAAGAATCATGGAGGACGACCCTGCTATAAGGATTCAGGAGCTTGTTTTAGATGTGGACAGAAAGGACATCAGATAAAAGACTACCCAAACCCAGCAAGGATTCCGATAAAACCTTCAAGTGCAAAGAAGGATCAAGACAGACAAGGTAGAGTTTTTAGACTTTCGGATACCCAAGCTTCTAATGCGGTAGTGTCAGGTACACTTTCTATATGTGAACAGCCTTTTAAAGCTTTGATAGATATTGGTTCTACCCATTCGTTCATATCTATACATGTACTAAATCGCTTTCATAAATTTCCTGAACCCTTGAATCATAACTTACACGTTTCTACTCCTTTGGGTGAGTTATTGATGGGTAAATTAGTATACAAGGCTTGCCCCATAGATATTGATAGTCATAAACTATATGTTGATTTGATAGTTTTAGACATTAAAGATTTTGAAGTCATTTTGGGGATGGATTGGTTAGCATCACATCATGCTAAGGTAGACTATTTTGAGAAGAGTGTTACTTTCCAAATTCCTCACCAACCAAAATTTAGTTTTGAAGGAACTGGCATTATATCTCCGATGTGTATTATTTCTGCAAGGCAAGCCTATAGTTTTCTTAAGAAGGGATGTCAAGGATTTCTTGCCACTGTTACTAGTTTGCAGACAATAGGGCCTAGATTAGAAGATATTCCTATCGCTAAGAAATTTACGGATGTTTTTCCAGATGATTTACCAGGCCTACCTCCTAATAGAGAAATAGAATTTACCATTGACCTTTTTCCTGAAACTATACCAATCTCAAAACCACCATATCGTATGGCACCTTTAGAATTAAGGGAGTTAAAGTGCAATTAGAAGACCTTTTAAACAAGGGTTTTATCAGACCAAGTATATCGTCTTGGGGTGCTCCAGTGTTATTTGTGAAAAAGATGGATGGGACAATGAGACTATGTATAGATTATGGTGAACTTAATAAGGTAACCATTAAGAATAAATACCCCTTACCTCGTATAGATGACTTGTTTTATCAATTAGAAGGTGCACAAGTATTCTCTAAGATTGACCTTAAGTCAGGTTATCATCAATTGAAGATTAAGGATGATGATATTTCAAAATCAGCTTTTCGTACTAGATATGGTCACTATGAATTTATTGTAATGCCATTTGGACTAACTAATGCACCAGTTGCTTTTATGGATATGATGAATAGAGTCTTTAGGAAATACTTGGATCAATGTGTTGTTATTTTTATCGATGACATTCTCATTTATTCTAAGAGTATTGAAGAACACGAGAAGCATTTAGAGACAATATTACAAATCCTTAGGAAAGAGAAATTATATGCAAAATTAAAGAAGTGTGAGTTTTGGATGCCTAGCGTTTCTTTTCTAGGACATGTCATATCCAAAGAGGGAGTGTCAGTTGACCCTCAAAAGATTGAGGCTATACTAGATTGGCCCAGACCAACTAATGTGAGTGAGATTTGTAGTTTCCTTGGATTAGCAGGTTATTACCAAAGATTTGTTGAAGGATTTTCTAGCATTGCCAAACCTCTATCTAGGTTAACACAAAAGAAGGTATAATATGAATGGTCTGAGGAAGCCGAGAAAAGTTTTCAAGAACTTAAGAATCGATTAGTAACTGCCCCAATTTTGACTATTCCTTTCGGGACAGGGGGATTTGTGATTTATAGTGATGCTTCAAAAAATGGTTTGGGATGTGTGCTAATGAAAAATGGAAAAGTAGTAGCTTACGCCTCAAGACAGTTGAAAACCCATGAGCAGAATTATCCAACCCATGACCTAGAATTAGCAGCTGTAATTTTTGCTCTTAAGATTTGGAGGCACTATTTGTATGGTGAGACTTGTGAGATTTATACCGATCATAAGAGTTTGAAGTATATATTTACTCAGAAAGAGTTGAATATGAGACAAAGGAGGTGGTTAGAATTTATGAAGGATTATGATGTAAATATTCACTATCACCCGGGGAAAGCTAATGTAGTAGCCGATGCTTTAAGTAGGAAGTCTACACCAAATTTAGCATGTCTTATTACAAGCCAGGAAGCACTGTTAAGGGATTTGAGAAGTATGGAAATAGATGTACGTATCTATAGAAAAGGAGGAATAATTGCAAACTTACAAGTACAACCCATGTTGATGGAGAGGATCAAAATTGCACAAGTAAATGACCCACAACTAAAGAAGATTAGAGAAGAAGTCATCGAGGGTAAGAGAATTGAATTTGCGATGCGAGATGATATATTGAGGTTTGAAAACAGAGTGTGTGTGCCATGTGATGCCCAACTAAAGAGGCAAATTTTGGAGGAAAGTCATTACTCAAGATTCACATTTCATCCCGGATGTACAAAAATGTATAGGGATCTTCGAGAAGTATTTTGGTGGAATAACATGAAGAGGGAGATAGCAGAATTTATATCTCAGTGTTTGGTTTGTCAATAAGTAAAGGCATAACATCAAAAACCATCAGGATTACTGCAACCCCTACCTATCCCTGAGTGGAAATGGGAACATATTACTATGGATTTTGTGACAGGTTTACCGTGGAGTTCAAATGGTAATGACTCTATTTGGGTAATTATTGATAGGTTAACTAAATCTACTCATTTTCTTGCCATTAAGATTACCCATTCTTTAGAGAAGTTAGCTAAGTTGTATGTGTGGGAAATTATTAGGCTTCATGGAACCCCAATTTCAATTGTTTCTGACCGTGACCCTAGATTTGTGTCTCGCTTATGGAAAAGCCTACAAGAAGCCATGGGAACAAAATTGAATTTTAGCACTGCTTTTCATCCTCAAACGGATGGACAATCAGAGAGAACTATTCAAACCTTAGAGGATATGCTTAGGGCATGTGCACTTGATTTAAAAGGAAATTGGGATGATCATTTACCGTTAGTGGAATTCGCATATAATAATAGCTATCAAGCAAGTATTCAAATGGATCCGTATGAGGCACTCTATGGTAGAAGGTGTCATTCCCCTACATGTTGGGTAGAAGTTAGGGAAAGAAAATTGTTGGGACCATAATTGATTCAGATCACAACAGAGAAGGTGAAATTAATACAAGACCGACTTCGAACCGCTCAAAGCCGTCAAAAGAGTTATGTTGACAATCGACACCGACAGTTAGAATTCCAAAGAGGAGATTATGTGTTCTTGCGAGTATCACCTACAAAGGGAGTAATACGATTTGGGAAGAAAGGGAAATTGAGCCTAAGATACATAGGACCTTTTAAAATCCTTGAAAGGATAGGAGCTGTTGCATATAAAATAGCCTTACCATCGAAAATCTCTAGTGTACATAATGTGTTTCACGTATCAATGATAAAGAAATATGTCCCAGATCCAAAACATATCTTAAGTCATGAGCCTCTTCAAGTTAGAGAAGATTTGTCGTACATTGAGCATCCAGTGGAAATTTTGGATCATAAAGATCAAATATTACGAACCAAGGTTATTTCACTAGTTAAAGTATTATGGCGGAATCATTCTGTTGAAGAAGAAACGTGGGAACGGGAAGATGAGATAAAGGAGCGATATCCATACCTTTTTGAAAATTAATGCAAGTAAAGTTTGGGGACCAAACTTTTTATAAGGAGGGTAGGATGTAATGACCCCACTTTTATATATAGTTTGTTTTTACACTCTTGTGTTACTTATTATCTTATAGATGTTGTATTATTAGATATGTGATATTATTGGCTATCAATATAACAAACCCCATTTTTAATTACGAAGAATCAACAGTAAATTGGATCAAATCGAAGTCTTATTACATATCTTAAGGTAAATAATAAGTTTTGGGGTAGAAAATACAATTTTATGAAAATTTAAGGACTAAAATAAAAATATAAAATGGGCCATTTTGTAAATAAAATATTTTCAAGGACCTCTAAGAAATATTCAAAATATATAGTGTGAAATCACCAAAATATCCTTGATGTGTTAAATGACCCTTATACCCCAATCACCTTTCCACCACGTGCTGGTCACCTCCACCATACACGTGTCGTCATTAGAGGAGAAGCCAAAACACGTGTCGTCGTTAGAGGATAAGCTAAAACACGTGTCGCAGTCTAGTGAAATAAGACTGAAAGATACCTCCGTTAAGCGACACGACAACGCTGACTCCCATTGTAAAAGCTTGGTCATCATGGACACGTGTCAATGCCTTGATATCTTTGGAAAACTATAAATAGGGCCTTTGGGGATCATTTGAAACTCACACCAATTCCTTGAGAATTATAGTAAGAAAGAGTGATATAAAGCTTGGGAAATATCTTAAGAAGGAGTTCTATAATTTCGAAGAAAGAATTCATTTCGTAGGTATGATTTTATTTAAATGTTATAATGTATTTTTATATTTTTAATTTTATGTTTTATAGCTTTACTTAGTAGTTATGCTGGTAAAATACACTAAGGACTTCACTAATCAAAACTTAAAGTTTAGAAGAAATCCAAGTTGATTTTATTTTCATGTAAACTTGTTTGAAGTTGTTTATACGCTTTAAAAATGTATTTTTTTAAAAGTAATTGCTCGTTATTATGGAATCCCATTTAAGTAATTCCAAAGTCAGGCCCGGTGAAATTCTGTCTAGACGAGATGGTATTTAAGTGGTGCCCCTGTGACCCTCCATCCCTACTGGGAATGAATCCGGAAATGTTCTGTCTAGAGGAGATGTTATTTAAACGGTGCCCCTGTGACCCTCCTTCTCTACTGGGAACCGACTGATTAGGAAGAACTATGAATTGAATCCTTTAATTACGATCAATAAATTTTAAAAGTTAAGAAAATGGTTTTTTAGTAATCCTTTGAAACAAGTTACTATTAAAATACAATATGTAGACTGGACCTTGTTTAGAACATATACTTAAACCATTATCGTATTTGTTAGATTAACGTGCGATCGAAGACTCGTTATATATAATTTTGACCTCTATTTTAGGTGAGTACTCTATGAAATTTCTTGCCCACTTTTATTATATTATATTATGCAAACTATGTATATTTTGTGAAATGCTTTTATTCTCAAAATGCATCTGGTACCGATGATTCCGTCGTTTGTTATATGTTTATATCTCTCCATATAAACATCTGATTTGAATTCTAAAATTATTGATTCAGCCTATGGAAACTCTCTTACTATATTGGCCTTGACTACCGGGTGGAAATATTTGGGTGGTACCTTCCCAACTGGTTTATCGCTGGTGTGCCCTAAACAAGGCGTTGTTCAAGAAATCATGATTATCTGTCTGTGATGTTATCGGATGGAAACATTTGATAACACTATCTGTCTGGGTATTAGAGTGTACATGGCCACTAAAACTGAATAATTGACACATGCTCAATTGTTTTATCTGTTCTGTTCTGAACTGTTTATTCTGAATATATATATTGTCATTTACTTTATATATATTACTTGAAATTCCTATCTCTATGTATATACCTTCTGTTCTAAATTGAATAGGTATCTATTTTCTGAAAACCTTGGAATATTTGGAGATTGAATCTCATTCGGCTTTTAGCTGACGTTGTATAAATAACCATTTTTCAGGAAATAATTAAGTTCGTGGATGGAACGAAAAAGGACTATGTTGAAGATTTAGCTTTTAAAGCTCTTTTTGTTACCTTAAGTAGAAGTTTGTTTAATTAGATAGAGCATGTTTAGCTCTTTGTGTCAAGTTGTAACTCGTTGATATTTTAATACAAATGAAGTTCCCTTTAGAAAGCTCTGATGATGTAATTCCTTCACTTTCAGTATTTTACGATTCATAACCACGTGATTATACTTCCGCTACATATATTTTAAAACAAAAAATTTAAGGCCAGAATATTAGATGCCTTGGTGGCATGTCAAGACACCCGTTCCCTACTATTTCCGGGTCGGGGTCGTGACACTAAGGGTGGTGTTAAATGTTATATGTTTCTTGCCCTCCTTCTTACGTCTAGTGGGGCACTCCGCTACCCAATGTCCATAACCCTCACAACCATAACACCAAACCAACACATCCTTCTTAATAATCTCACTTAGATTCTTAAGAAAGAGATCGACCTTGTTTTTATTGGATTTGTCAAGTCTTTTTGCATCTTTCTATTGCTTGCGTAACTTAAGAAATTTCTTTAACTTCTTTGTCAACATGGCAACATCTTCGGACTCGATGTCAGACTCATCATCCAAAAATTTAGTTTCCTCTTTCAAGGATTTCAAAGCAACACCTTTTTATTTCTTTGGCACTTGTTTAGAGATAAACATGTCAAGCTTATATGTTTGTAAGTCACCTACAAGCTCTTCGAGTTTCATCGATTCAAGCATACACAAAGAGTTAAAAACGGTAACCTTTGGAATAAATCTATCAGCTAACAACCTTAAGATGTCCTTTATGACTCAGTTATTGGGTATCTTCTCTCATAAGTTAAACGACGAGTTAACTATATCAACAATCTAACGTATAACTCATCAAACGTCTCACTCTCTAACATCTTAATCGTCTCAAACTGGGTGGTGAGGTTTTAGAGTCTGAAGGCCTTAACAACATTGGTTCCTTCACATGTAGTATATCCCAAGCCTCTTCAGACATCTCACACGTCATAATACGACAAAATTCCTATTGGGACACAGAACAAAAGAATGCATTCAAACCCTTAGAATTATATTGTGCAAGTTTGTGCTCCGCTCAACCCCTGACTCAAGAGTTTTTAACTGAATAGCTTCTCCATCTTTCATGACTGGTGGTGTCCACTACTTAACTACGGTTAACCATACTCGCTCATCTATATCTTTAAGAGATGACATCATATGCATTTTTTAGTAAGCGTAATTAGTCCCATCAAACATAGGTGTTATAATAACCTCAAATCCTCCTGGATTCATGCCAAAAGATTAAGGATAACAGACACATTAAATTAATATTCTAGCTCTGATACCAATTTTAAAAGACCCCTAAGTAGTTATCTTTAGGAAAATGTAATACTTTTGAATTTTCCAAATTATAATTTAGCAACCACAAACTTATCTTGTGAAAACCAATTTGATCTACCAATTTTATCTTGTTAACCCTATAGCATCCATCTACGTGATTAAGAAAAAAAGTAAATAAATCAAACATAAGACACGCCAATGTATAAGGAAACAACTAAGGGAAAAAACATCGGACGACCAGGCTAGATAATCACTATAATACGAAAAATTTAAAAGAGAGAATTCTCAATGACTCAATCACCCAAAAGCCTTAACGCCTCTTTTTCTCTTATATCACTCCTCCATAGTTCCACGTAGGAGTCCACCCAGGCAAGTGTCCACAATACATGAGCCCACGTGTACCTGAGTATCCACCGAAGTAACCTCAGTAACGTCTACGAATCTGAACACGAAATCCACTGCTTCTTCTTCGTAATCAACACGCACGAAATCCATCGCACGACAATGATTGTTCAAAGTGAAAGAACAAATTTTCAGTGCCAAACTCAAGTCACAGAACTTTGGAACTATCAGATTTGATCTTGACAACACGGGATGATGGGAAACATTTGGGAACTTTTATAAACTAGATGCATAAGCGTTTTTTGCAAAAAAAATTATTTTTTGAGTGAAAGAAGTCCTAAAATACAAAAACACAATTTTAGAGGCGGCATGTCGTTCCAATGATAAATAGCTGTCATTTCAATGAGAAAGAGATCTCGTTTGAACGAATCTCAATGCTATTTGAATGGCAGGGAAATTATTTTTATTTTAAAAGCATCTGCAATTTTTCTAAAACAAAATTAACTTGAAAAAAAAAATTAAAGTACGTTTCCAAAAATATTTTTCCAAATTACCAACAAAATTTAATTTTAAAAATCATCCTTAATTAAGATTCCAAATCTCATACTCCATAAGTATTCATACCTATGTGATCTAGAGCAAATCAATTGTGAAGAAATATGAAGGCACAAAACACGGCACTGATATCATCTTCAAAGCTTTGTCGTAAAATTTTCAACATTAAACGTCATACGCTTTGTAGGATCCCAACTCAAATACTATCCTATGACTCAAAAAATTTAGTCCAAAATTAAGCCAATTTCAAAATTTTGACTTGATTGGATTTTTCCCTTACAAAGGAGTCAAAACTAGTCGATAAATATAGGCATCACATGAAGAAGTAAGATATCATCACAAGTATAAAGTAAGAAAGCATAGGTGATAATAATCACATAAGGCAATATGCACCAACAATTTTTGAGATTTTTTTTATTTTTCAAAAGAATGTATAAGATGTTTAAATGCAACACATCATGAATTAACACTAGAATATCCTAATCATTAATGCAAAATGTTTGGGTGTGAACATTTTCCATAGGAAAATTAACACAAAGAAACATAAGAGGTGTGCACATGATTTTGAGATACTTCTAACAAAAGATCTCAAAGTCTACCTTAGGTGTAAAAAATTATGAACTCGTGTGAAATTGACTCAACTTAATCAACATGTCATGAACATAAATGATTCTCACACCAATCATGCTAAACTATGTAATATTTTTTTGAGACATTTTAGTTGTGCAAACTCATTGATCTTCTACTTTAAGCCCCTCAAAATCTCACATATATGATGATAAACTCTCAATGCTTTTTGAAGAAATTAATACTCATATGTAGCGAAGCATCAATGAATTGAAAATTGGCTTGTCACTTTTATTTTTATGTGCCTGTAATCTTTTTAGGCTCTTTTATGAAAATGGTGTCTTTTTATACAAAGATATTCGATCTTTCATAGCCCATTTACATTGCTTAACATTTAACAATATTTTTTAAAAATAGATGTAATCCGAGCAATGGTTCTTACATGAACAACTTTATCTCCTTTTACATTTGGTTCATTATAAATCAAAATTGAGATGAGAACATCATATTCGACAAGTGATGAGCAAGTTCAATGATCAAAAAAAGTTCGTGCACGTGTGCAATAAAGGTAACAAGGAGTCTAACAAGTAGATAGTAGTATGCAAAGATCAACGTAATGACTCCACACATTATTAAGAACACTATGGAAACGACGCCATGTCTCAAAACACTATGAAAATGTCACATGGAAAAATGGAACGAATGGGTGATTCAAACATCTTAAATGTTCATCCATATACAGTGACAAAAAAAATACAAAAGTTTTTTTGTCTATCAAAAATTTTATCAAAATAAAATATTTTTGTCTTTTTCAACTTTTTCTTAAACCCCAAAATCTTTTTGTATTTTTTTAAAAATATATTAAAAAACATATAAATATATAATGATAATACAATCTAGCAATAGGTATATCAGAAATGAGAATGATAAGCACCCTATTCCAGAGACAATTATCAACCTCAATCATTAGGCCTAGAGGAGTTCTCAAAAGGAGATGAAATCCTAAGAAATTCCTCCATCAAATTTTGAGAAGTCTTGACTAAATACTCTACTTGCGCTTAAAAACTCTCAAAATCTCCATAGTGATGGGCGGTTACATGCAGAGTAACACGTGTAGGAGTACGTGAGGGAACATGTGTAGGAACTCATATGGGATCATACCAAGGAACATGCATATGAGAAACTCTCCGTAGCTTAAAATAGAACTCTCTAAGGTGACCTATTTGTTTTCAATTGGTACAGACATAAATGGGCTTAGGTCCACCTTGCTCAAAACGTCTAGGATGAGCTCTCCTAGATAGGTTAGGTCTCTTAAGTGGGTTAGGATGAGGTCTATATAGATCCATCACAAACTTGGAAACCGTCTTAGGTGCGACTTTGAAAGTGGACGCACCGACATAACCTATTCCTTGCCTGTCAACGTTACCTAACGTGAGACTGAGGAGCATATTTTTAAACTTCTTAGATGTGTCCTCTAAAGTTATCTTGACCTCCCAAGCACATTCGAGATCAATCTCGATTTGGGATACACGTGCTTCACATTTCTTACAGTCTCTAATGAAGATTAAAGATATCTCATAAGACTATCCATGGTTTTGGTAAAATCGGACTTCTCCCTACCTACACCAATCAACTGCTCACATAAGAAATCTTTTCCTTCTCGAGTTGACTCACTAACACCTAACACTCTATCAAAAGTTTAACCTCTTTCTCCAAATCTAATAACCTAATAGGCAAATATTTATTAAGATTTTTCATTTTTAAAGTCTCGGTGTAATGATCCCTAAAAGCTTTTTTGGAGTTCACCTTCTCCCTTACTAGAATTCTAATTTTCCCTCTCACTCTCTCAATAACGAATCAAAACATCATTGAGTCATTCACGTGTTGAAATGTCCTCGCCAGTGTGGGACACACTAGAGTTACTAACGTGACTATCTTTGAACACAATTCAAGGTTCATTTGGTTATTCTCCCCTTGAATCAACTGACTCGACTTCACTATCGCTAATAATGGATTTATTTCGAACTTTCTTGCCCCGTATTTTAAGCCTAGTGGGACACATATATGCCTTGTGCCCTTTTCCTTTACGCTTGTAGCATTATATCTTATCGTTCTCACAAACTTTATCACCCTAATTGCTATTTTTATTTTTCTCTAAAAACTTTTCTTTGGAAAATTTGAGAAAATTTTGGAACTTTTTTGCAAAAAGGGCTAAGTCATCCACCTCAAAATCAAATTCAGACTCGAACTCACAAACTTTCACTTTTTTTTCGTAGTTTGAGTTTATAAGGAAATCCCTATTTAATTAGATTTAATTATTTTGGGAAACATATCTATCTCATACATTTGAAGGTCTCTTACAAGTTCTTTTAACCTAAGAGTATCTAGTATCCCTAATGGATTTACCACAGTAACTTTAGGAATAAAGCGGGATGGTAAGGATCTCAAAATTTTCTTAACAACTCTTGTTATAGGAATTTTCTCACCCATATCAAATCTAGAATTAACTATGTCCAATAAATGTGCATAAAACTCATCGAAAGACTCGAACTCTATCATGGTAATAGTCTCAAACTGTGTGGTGAGGTTTTGTAGCTTAGAAGTCTTAACATCATTGGTTCTCTCGTAAGTGATCTGGAGGGTATCCCAAACATCTTTAGACATTGTACACATTATGATATGGCAGAACTCGCCAGGTGTGACTGATTCGGTGTAAATATTTCATATTTAACCCCTTAATTTCGGTTGTTTTATGACCCCATGCATTGTAATTAACCCGTATTTATCTCATATTTATTCTACTAACTCTTTTTGGTGAGTATTTATTGTTTTGGTTATTTCTCATGTGTTTTACAGGTATTTCATGCAAGTAAATACGGGAGAGAAACCGAAACAATGAAAGAAATAAAGAAAAGGAAGTTGAAGGGTATTTTAAAAAAATTTCAACCATAGTCCGGAGGCAGAACCAACTAGAAAGTTGAATAATATGAAATCACAAGAACCCTAGAAGAAACAGTGCCTTAATTCAAGCTACGGTGAAGAAGTTACTTGAATTCGAAGTTGAGAAAAGATCCAGGGGCAAAATAGAAAATTCAAAAAAAATATACCTACGAACTGGTTCAGAGGTGCAAGTGAACCGGTTCGATCCACCGGAGTGAAAATTTTAATTATTTTGATTTTTCCCCTAGAGTTGTATGAGTTTAGGACTCTTTTAAAAATGACCTCATTGAGTTGTAAAATAACATTAGTCATATCTTAAATAGTTTTAAACCTAATTTTGAGAGTAGAGAAAGAGGCAAGAACAAAAGGGATTATTTTTGCATTAAGTTTATGCTGTGTGGTTCCTTTTCATACAATAACCAATATAAGTTGTATGTCTCTCCCTTGATCTTTGCTTTTAATTGTTTTTCTGGTTTTCTTGCATCGTTTATTCATTCTTGCCTATTTAGCTTCATATTAATGATGACTACTTTCACATGCAACATCAAAATCATGTCTTTAATCAACAACGTCATGTTCGATTCAGTTTTCAAAGGTTGGAATGCATTGACCCAACCCTAAGTGTTTCGCATGGACATAAAACCGTGTTCTTGAGTTAAATAATTAATTGAAAACATGTCATTTTATTAATGAAACCGTTGAAGGAGTTTTAACTCCGTCTGCCCTAGGTAACCGAAGTGTTTAAGCATGCGATGCGCATGTTAATAATCTCGTCATGTACTTTATTTTTATTCTTGATTACGTATTGTGTGAGTTAATTCCTTCACATACGTAATGATTGAAATAAATAAAATCTTCGTTTCAATTAAATGTTTAATTCTCGACTAGTTTTGTATCCGGTGAAATATCTAGGGGTTTGGGGATTGTATTTCGACCTTATATTTCTTTCATATTAATTGCTTAGTCAATTGTTAATCTTGCATGCATAGATCTTTTGGATTGGATTTCATGGCTTTCCTTAGTAGAAGTTGATAGTTATCATCACAATCATCTTTTCTTTTTCTTTTTCATGAGTCACTTGTCAGGGTTAGTCTTATTACTTAGTAGTCATCACGAGCAATCGTCGTAGTCCCTACGTTCGATACCCGGTTTATTGTATTATTACTTAAACATAAAGTTTACACTTGAACCATAGTAGACGCATTAGAGACACTTTTAGATCCGCGTTAAGCTTTTGGCATCATTGTCGGGTACTAGGTAGATGTGCTTGGTTAGGTCGAATTAATCCTATAACTTGACTCTAATTCTCAAAAAAATAAAAAAGGCCAAAAAGCCAAAAACATTCCTAAAATAAAAAAAAATAGAAATATACCAAATATATTCTCTCCATCCTTAAAATTAAAACACTTTTACTAATGCCATTATTCCTAGAGTAAACTAGAATCCTAAGATAGAGCTTAATTCTGATAACCCATATACGCCAAGCACTCCAAATTTCTAGGTTCCACCTCCTACACCACCCAACTCCATCATGAGTCACACTGCGAGTCACATGCCTAGGGCGTCGAGTGAGGATATTAAGTCATTAAGAGAGAGAACAATGTGAGACAATGCTAGTTATGGTATGGGTGAGGGTGAGTTACCGTATCGCCCATAAAGAGACCTCTTATATCCCGAGCGGACCATTACTCGGGGTGCATTATTCTCCCATATATTTAAGGGAAATTTCATTTCATAAATGCGATAATCCAAATTCTCTCAGCATTTCACGATATGGAGTCTGGAAAGCCCTACCTCCATATTCGAGAGTTCGAGGAGGCATGTGAGACTTTCATGGACCAATAATGTACTCAATATGTAGTGCGTCTCAAGATTTTCCCCTTATCCTTAAAGGATAAGGCTAAGACATGGCTTTGGTCGCTAGGACCGAACTCGATAGCCATTTAGAGGGATATGTAAGCTAAGTTTCTCCCAAAGTTCTTTTCAGCACACAGGTACAATGTGATTAGGGATCAAACTCGAACATTTAGAAAAAATAAGAATAAGCTCGTTGATTGATGTTGGGATTGTTTCAACGAGTTAGTCAATATGTTCCCATAGCATGGTTTTGATAAGTGAAAACTCATCTCTTACTTCCATCACTAGCTAAGATTAACTTCCAAACAACTTGTTGAGACCATGTGCGAGGGAGAGTTCTTAGGGATAGATGAAAATGATGCATAGGCCCATTTAAGTGCGTCGTTGAGACTACTCATGCGTGGGACACATCGAACCCAAGTACCCAACCCAAATCTAGACAAATGTTCACAACTCCTTCTACATCTGGACTATATCAATAAAATAAGAAAGATGAATTAAAACTCCAAATTAATCAAATAGCAAAGAGGCTAGAGGATGTAGTAGAGGCTAGGGGAGAGATGTATTCGGCTCCACTCGAACATTAAGAGAGAAGTTGTGTGCTATTTATGAGGCACGACGTTCAAGGAAGGAATGCCCTATGATACCCGCCTACAAAGTGATGCTCCAAGAGAAAGTGGAACCGGTAGGAGCTTTTAGGGGTAACTTTAATGTCCCACAAGGGAGTTAGGGGCAACCAAACGCTGCATTGAATCCAATGGTTACCCAAGACCCGCCATCGCATCCTCCTTTCCAATAATCTCCACCCATATAAGAACCACCTCCCGCGCCTTATATCACCCCACAACGAAGAAGTCTTAAGGACACTTTAAATCAATTAATGCAAACTTAGTCAGCGATAAACACTGAAAATGCCCAAAATTAGGTCGATTTAAAGGCGTCGTTGTCTAAGTTACAATCTTCCATAAGTATTCAAGAGAAGGGCTAGTCTCCCACCCAAGGTCAAAATTGTGTTAGCTCTAATACCATTGAAAACAAAAAGCAGAGTCAAACGGTTACCACTCTATGTTGTGGGAGATTTGTTGACTTATCACCTCCCCCACACGACGAGCATAACGAAAATGAAATTTTACGTGGCACGAAAGAGTCCGAAGATTTCCCCTTGCAGGAGAGTGATAAATATGACAGAATTAGGCCCTAGGTGGTAGTAAAACCCACTAATGTCGTCCCTTACCCTCAACGGTTGGTTCCTTCCCCTAAAGGGGATACGCATGACAATATCTTATAAGTACTCGAACAAGTAAAATTTAACGTACCTTTTCTTCAGGTAATAAAATAAATTCCTTCTTATGAGAAGTTCCTTAATGAGTTGATAACGGTGAAACGTAAACTAAAGGTAAAGTAGAAAGTATTTCTAGTGCAAAACGTGAGTTAGGTACTTTTGAGAGACCTCTTGCCAAAGTATAAAGATCCTGGAGAACCCACCATTTAATGCACCATTGTATAGAGAAAAATGGAGAGAGATCTATTAGATTTGAGGTACCTTAAGGCCATAAAAATTATTCTCTAACTCGTGGATCATTTCGTGAAGATACCTCGGGGGATTATTGAGAACGTAATTGCACTTTTTGTTTCCCGATAGATTTTGTCATTTGGGACACGGAGCCTTCCTCTCCTTCGAGCAATCATGTTCCCGTTATCCTTGGCTACCCATTCTTAGCTACGACTAATTCTTTGATTAACACGTGAAATGGGCAAATGCAACTCACATTCGAGAACATGACACTCGAGACTAATATCTTCAACATCACTAAGAAAATGGGTGATTATGACAAGTTATGTGAGATGGATCTTATTGAGGAGGTAGTACAAGAGCATTTTGAGGGTAACCGCATGAGGGATCCATTAAAGGAATGTATTATTACAATTAGTGAGGGCGATAGTGCATACATCGACTTCGACAGAGAGGTGACGGAGATAGGAGAGTTGTTAGATGGGAGTGAGAGCGATGAGAATGTGAGAGATGTTAGTTGGGTCCCTCTATTCGACGAATTACCATTGAGGGAGTCACACACTGTTCCCTTCGATGAGAAATTTCCTACCCTAAAATTGAAAAAGCTTCCTTCAAATGCTATATATGCTTCCTTGGGAGAGGATGAGACATTACCTATTGTTGTTTCCTCGATCCTAGGTAAAGAGCAAGAGGTAAAGCTTATGTACATTTTGAATAAGCACCGAAGTGGTTTTGGTTGGAGCATCGTTAATTTGAATGGTATAAGTCCCCTAATTTGTACCCATAAAATCCACCTCGAGGAGGACGTAAGGCCTTCGAGGAAGATGTAGAGGCATTTGAACCCAGTGATGAAAGATGTCATGAGAGGAATTATTATAAAATTATTGGATGCAGGTATCATATATCATATCTTGGATAGTAAATGGGCTAGTCCTATCCAAGTCGTCCCTAAAAAGTTGTGGATGATAGTGATCAAAAACGCGAAGGATGAACTTATCCCAAAATGTACTACCACTGGGTGGAGAATTCGCATTGACTACCGGAAGCTCAATATCGGCACTAAAAAAGATAATTTCACCTTACCATTTATTGATGAAATGCTAGAGAGAGTAGAGGCCCACCTATTTTATTTCTTTTTAGATGGTTATTTCGAATATAACCAAATCGAGGTGGACGTAGTGGATTAAGAAAAGACGACGTTCACATGTACTTTTAGGACGTTTGCTACAAACGTATGTCATTTGGATTACACGGGACCTATCAATAATACATGCTTAGTCTTTTAAGTGATATGGTCGAGAGTGGACTAGAGGTTTTTAGGGATGATTTCAGCATTTTTGACCCCTCTTCTGACCATTGTCTAGCTAATATTGAGAAGGTGTTAGCCCGATGTGTGGAACGAAACTTGGTAATGAATTGGGAGAAGTGTCATTTCATGGTTATTGAAGGCGTACTTCTTGGCCACATCGTTTCCTCCAACGGTATTGAGGTAGATATGGCAAACATTGACATCATTATCGATCTTCCCCCACCTAGGTCATTAAAGAATGTGCGCTCTTTCTTAGGCCACTCGAGTTTTTATTGCAGGTTTGTTAAGGATTTTAGTGCCATCGCTAGTCCCTTAATCAACCTACTAGTAAAGGATGCCCCCTTTGAGTGGAAAAATCATGTCAAAGTGCTTTTGAAAAATTAAAAATCATGGTAGTCTCCGCTCTCGTCATGCAAGCTCCGAATTGGTCCCTTCCATTCGAGTTTATGTGTGATGCAAGTGATTATGCGATAGGGGCTATTTTATGGAAAAGAAAGTATAATAAGGCACACGTCATCTAATATGCTAGCCATACCTTAACCTAACACCAACTTAACTACTCCACCACAGAGAAAGAGTTTCTAGCGGTAGTCTTCGCCCTATATAAATTTCTCTCCTAAGTCCTTGGTTTACCCATTACTTGATTCATCGACCACGCGACTGTCAAATATCTCCTTTCCAAAAAGGAAATGAAGTTGCGCCTCATTAGGTGGATCCTAGTCCTCCAAGAATTTGATATTTCCATTAAAGATAAAAATGAGTATAAAATGTTGTCCCGATCATTTATTGAGGCTTTTAATCGACGTACCTAGCGATCCCCTACCCATAGACAAATATTTTTCGAATGAGAAATTATTTTCCATTTCCTCTCTCCCCTAGTTTGCGAATATAGTGAACTATCTTGTCACGGGGTCAATTCCCCCGATTGAATAATACAAGAGAACTGGAAGTTCCTTGGTTACGTATGTTCTTCTACGAAGATCCATATTTATTCAAATATTGCATGGACCAAATCATCTGAAGAGGTGTGCCTAATGATGAGATTCCTAGTGTCATCCACTTTTGTTATATGAAATCATGTGAAGGCCAGTTTTCCATGAATATGACGACCGCTAAGATCCCTCGAAGTGGTACCTATTGGCCCATAATTTTTTGAGATATAAATGCTCATTACAAATCATGATAGAGATGCTAAATGATGGGATCCATCAACGAGGTATGATGTCGTCGATCCATATTCTCAATATTGAGATACTCGACTGTTGGGGCATGGACTTAATGGGAACCTTACCTCCCTCCTTCAGTTTCTTATACATACTCGTCATGGTAGATTATGTGTCGAAATGAGTTGAGGCCGGAGATACTAAAATAAGGTGGTGATAAAGTTCATTAAAGAACACATACTTTCTTGCTTTGGTGCTCCAAAGGTGATAATTAGTGACATTAACAAGCACTTTTGCAATAGGCCATTTGAGAAGTTGATAAATAAGTGTGGCGTATTCCAAAGGTTGGGCAACGTATCACCCACAAACAAATGAGCAAGCCATGTTAGGGAATCATCAGTTAAAAGAACATTCTCGAAAATACCGTTGATCTTAACCAAAAGAATTGACGCCTCCCCGTAGATCTTGAGCATAACGCGTATTGGGCAATCAAGAGGTTGAATTATAATTTAGATATATTCGATGAAGTGCGAATAATTCAATTTCATGAGTTATATGAAATACATTATAGACACTACATTCTAGGACCCCTCCTAAGCATCTCCTTAGGTCCATAGCACTACCCCATTCACCATAAACCTAAGGTCATAATCCGAGTACCAATATAGAGGCCATCGGGAGCTCCTGGGTCCCGCTTAACTCTAGTAAACTTTATTTTCATAGAGAAAACTCAATAAATCTTCTAAGGGCTTTAAATTCCCTTAAGAAATATTCATCGCGTGCACATATCTGACTTATGGTTTGAACAATCTGTTTTACTGTTAAAAATCGATCTAGAGGACACAGGGTGCTCTCGGGCCTCGTTTTAACCCCTAACCAACTTTCTTGCCTGAGAAAATCCCAATGAATACTCAAAGGGCTCTGAATCCCCTTTTTAATAGTTTGCCCTGTGCACGAATCGACATTATGGTTCGGACGAAGGAATCATTTTCGTTTAAAAACTAAACTAGAGGCCACTGGGAGCTCTCGGACTCCGTTTGACTCCCATCAACTCTTTATATCAAATGAGAATGAATGAATATTTAAAGGTATTTGAAAACCCTTTCCAACGTTCCACCTTGTGCACGAATCAGCCTTATGGTACGTAGGAATGACCCATTTTACTCTGACGGGTCACCAGGCACTTCCAGGTCCCATTTGACCAAGGTCAACTCTCTGAACTAAACAAAACTGAATGAATATTTGAAGGGCTCTGAATACCCTTTCAAATAGTCCATTCCGTGCATGAATCGAAGCATTTTACGACCATTTTTCTAGAAAATCTGCATGAGATTGTCGAATGGAAAACCCATTTCCTGTCCTATCGGCAACGTGTCTGGGTTGGCTATCGATATGAAGGTTGAGTACAATGCCGATCAACATCCCCTTGTTCCTATATAAGGATATCATGATCTCACATCGAAAGGAACCTCAAAATCACCCCTCCCAGTGATTTTAACAACATTCTCTCAAAGTCAACGTGGTTTCCTCATTTAAAGCCTCTCCCTACCTTCCATTTTTATCCCTCTCACACCGAATTTAGCAAAATCATTTCCTTCTCCTCCTACGACCTTCATGCATTAGCAAGGCTAGGCCTTCAATAATCAAGATCAACATTCAAGTCTCCAAAAAGTGTCCATATATTTTTTCTCTCTTTAAATTTCCTTATTTTCGCATTAGTCATTTAAAATCTTACTTTGGCTTTTCATCTGTATTAAATAATACACATTAATACCCAATCCTTTATTAGTAGTATTGCGCATACTATATTTTCTATATAAAATTCAAAAATAAGAAAAAGAGGGTTTTCTCATTAATTCCAAACGAGATTTCTCTCCACATTTTCATAAAGCAAAAACATCATTTTTCAACACACACGCATCTAATAAAACTCTTGATTGGATTTATGGGAAAAAATCTACCCTCGAGTTGCGTGAGAACTATGTGGAATTTGATGCCCTTTTAGGCTAAGTAGGCGTCTCGGGTCAAAACTCGAGACTTAGGCCCTCTTTTCCTATTTTTATTCATATAGTATTTTCACATATTATATTTGTGATCCATGCTCATGTTTTGTCCAATTTATAACATCGTATTTCTATAAACAATCGATAACCCGACAAATGCACACATTATATTTTTAATTACTATTTTGGGAACACTCCTATGAATGACATCACTCCACCTTTCTCCATGACGTTAGTCGATAAATTCCATTCTCCATTTATATATACACGTGCACACAATTTACGAAGTTATTAAGGAGAATAATAAAACATTCCCATGAGAGATCAAAAGGGCGGGATGGGTGACTAACACATTCTCATTCCTTAACTTAGCCCACTAATCCTTTAACTAATTGGTTTCACAAGCATCAATATGTATTTGATGCCATTCTCTCAAGGTGGCAACATTCTTTAGCCTGTTTTGTGCAAAATAGGCAGGCGACTCTATCTCTTTACATCATCCCAAATTGACGACGGTCAAAGTGCCTCGAGGAAGGGTGTGAGACCTTCTCTTCTCCCTCCAAATAGCGCGTGAGTTCCAACACCCAGAAGAGGAGTATCGGGATGGCCACAGTGGCAACTCCGATGGGGAAGCAATTGTCATAAGAGGACTAGACTCTATTTGTACGGGTGATTTCATTTTTTGCATGTGTGCTTATGCACCTACCTGTATGTTCCCTTTTTCCTCTATTACTTATTATATATATATACCCCGTGTTAATATCACTTCTCACTCATTTTTCACTTCACACACTTGAAAATACTCTCCATGTACAGCTCACATTACTTACACTTGTACGCATGATCACTTATATCCATACATTTCACACACCACTGTGACACCCTCCTAATTAAATACCGGGCGATCACTCCTTTATTAAATTAAAATCAAGGTGAACAGTTGGTTCATTCTTAGCATCACTGTCGTAAAAATAACTTTTCCAAATTTAACACCCTAGTTAATTAAGCTAAGTGTCAAAACCATTTTTTTTAACATTACTTTCCAAATTTTATTTTGAAAATAAAGATTTAATTATCTACAACAATTTAATATTTAAAGAATCACACCACAATAATCCTGGAACATATAATCCAATTAATTTAAACATTCAACAACTAAACCCCAGCATTTAAAACTTAAAGTAAAACATACATGCTGAATAAATCCAAAAGTAACAATACTAGAAATAACTGGAATACAAATGTCCCAAATAAAGCAGATAAATAGTGGAAAGGGCGACACATGCCCAATAAGGAGAATGATAGAAGTGGAATCAAGTGAATTAAATCGTCTAAGCAAGTGGCCTGCAACTCCCACCTAAGCTGCAGCACGTTCCTTCCAAGGGATCCTAAACAAGCCTGTAATATATACATATATATACAAGAGAGAAAGAGGAATAGAAACGGGTTAGAGCCCGATAGTGTATATGATTTAAAAATTCATTTAGCAAGTATTCAAATTGATACAGGCCAATGCAACAACATATTAGTGCGACACTCTCTTGAGAAATTCTCGCCTTTCTTCTAATGTGCACTCCTATCGCACTAACCATCCCAATGGTTTATCTCATCATATATCACACTATCCTTCCCCAAGGATTTAACTTATCTTAGGTGACTCTCAAAATTTAAGATTTAACAACATCATGGTTTAAAAAGGATAATTTCATTTAGTACAAAACGCTCATTTTAACTTTATTGATTCATAAAGTTTTTCAATATCATATTATACTTTTCAAAACAAGTATTTCCAATTTGAGTCTTTATACAAGTCTTACTTACCATAACACAGTAGGCAGTTTCCCATATTTCAGAAGTTCATATATATATTAAATACTCGTATAATATATATTTTCTAACAGCACCCCACATAAAATTTTATGGTGTGGGAATACTCTGCTATCCAATCCCTGTATCAATCGTACTAAAGGGAATACAAGTTCGGAATCACTCTCGAACTGTATAAATACATACACAAACAATATTGAGGCAAAGCATAGTTTCCAAGTCCAAGAGGTCAGTACATACCATCACGTCCCTTAGGACCGTGACTACCGATTCGATATCCTGTACCTAGGATTTCTATCTTCTAGGCTACGAGTCAATATCCCCCATAAGGCACACGAGATAAGATCGTCCCAGCGCGGAAACCTCAGGGATAGCAAGTAGCGCGGGCATGATTTTCACAAGTATATAATATATGCATACACAATCATATAAATATAGCAATTTTATTATATCAATTTAGGCTTATCCAATAACCCACATTCACAACATTTATCCTAATTTTCCCATTATTATTTATCAAGTATAATGGTTCGTTTCTAACTTTAATTTGAAGGGTTTTTCCAACTTACTACGTAACCCTCATGGACTCTATTCTTCCAAATGTACAATTCAGTAGATATCCATTTATGTTCCAACGTAACTCTCTCTTACGTTTCTCTCCCCTTTAATATATACTTACATTATCCCTTATGCAAAATATCCCAAAAATATAGATTTCGCCTTACATTAAAGGATTTTGAATTTTATTTTCAAAGATGAGAATTTCAAACGGTTTCGAAATCGGAATTAAAATGGAGTTTTAATTGAATTTTTTTTATTATCTCTAAGAGTCCTCAAAACATAAAACTGTCTAGCAAAAAAAAAATATTAAAAAATATTGAACGGTCCGACCGAGGTGAATTTTTTTCTGTAGCTTCCTCTCGTCTTCAGCTAATCTCTGTAAAATTTCGTCCAATTCCAACGGTCCGACCGTCCGAAATAAATTTTTTTTAGTGTTTGTATCTGATTAGAACTCTTTTCTTAATCAAACTCTTAATCCTTTACATGACAAAGGGTTTCCAGAATATCATATAAATCATCACTACATGAAAATTTCCCATCTCAAATTGGGTTTTTCTTCCATAAATCTCATCCTAATAACTCCTAAACTAATATGCATGATGCATCAACTAAATAAGCAAGATAAACACTTGCCTGGGATTTTCAGAAATCTAGTTTGGTGTTGAATTTGGTGTGGTTGCGTTCCCCGTCTCGCGATCTACGCGTTGGCGGTGGCGGCGGTGCAAACGTGTGAGTTTTGAGCATTGGAATGCCTTGAGAGCTCTCTCCTCTCCTCTCCAATGGATGTTCTAGTGTTTTGAGTTATCTAACCCTAGGAGATAACCTAAACATCTGATATAACCCCTTTAATTTTCGTGGGTTTAATTACCCAAAAATACAAAATGACTAAAATGCCCTCCCGGGGTACTAATTAGGCCTAAAAACGTCCCGAGACCCAAATCAAACTCCCGGGTATACTTTTCTGACTATCTCGACCCTTCCGGACGCGTTGGCGCACTCAAAACGACCATACGAACAACTTATAAAATATTTACTTTTATTTATCAATATTTAGTCCCGACGCGACACGAGCGCGTCCCGAC
Organism: Sambucus nigra; assembly: GCA_949130495.1. Classification (NCBI taxonomy): domain Eukaryota; kingdom Viridiplantae; phylum Streptophyta; class Magnoliopsida; order Dipsacales; family Adoxaceae; genus Sambucus; species Sambucus nigra. The sequence continues at coordinate 375,266,744 of OX422219.1, read as the reverse complement.
TCAAATTTCTAAAATTGTCATTTTATTCACTCGTGACATTTAATATGGCCACTATTATATATTACTTTTCTCATTAGTAATATTCAACAAATTTTCCCATAATTACTAACTCTCATCACGTTAATAATTATAACATAATTAATTTCCTGATTTTTATTAAATAATTAATTCACATTAAATTTAATAAATCCCCAAATTAATATAGCACAAAAATACGGGGTATTACATACTTCTCCCCTAATAACGGAATTTCGTCCCGAAATTCGGAAAATAAGGCATACCTGATAAGAACAAATCTGGATATCTCTCGCGCATATCGGCCTCGCGCTCCCAAGTGGATTCCTCCACGTTATGATGCTCCCACTGGACCCGTACAAGTGGAACTATCTTCGACCTCAATCTCCTCTCACTATAGTCTAGGATAGCCACCGGTCTCTCCTCGTAAGAGTTGTCAAGCTATAAGTCTATCTCATCTATTGCGATGTGAGTATGGGCCATATCATCCCGAAGATACCGTCTTAACGACGAGATGTGGAATACATCGTGAATGCGATGTAAATGCTCTGGTAGTCCCAATCTGTATGCTACCGGCCCAATCCTCTCGATAATGGGAAATGGTCCTACGTACCTCGGGGCCAATTTCCCTTTCTTCCCAAACCTCATCACTCCTTTCACAGGAGATACACGTAGTAACACTTGGTCCCCCACATTAAACTCCCGGAAGAACCGTTTCGCATCAGCGTAGCTCTTCTGCCTGTCCAGGGCTACTCGAATGCGAATCCTAATCATCTCAACCCTCGCAGAGGTTTACTGAATTACCTCTGGTCCTAGCAACTTGTTATCCTCCACCTCGAGCCAACAAGTTGGAGAACGACAAGGCTGGACATACAAAGCCTCAAATGGAGCCATACCAATCGTAAACTGATAAAAGTTATTATAAGCAAACTCTACCAGTGGAAGATGTGGTTCCCAACCTCCTCTAAAATCAAGAACACACATACGTAGCATATCCTCTAACATCTGATTAGTACGCTCTGTCTGTCCATCTGTCTGTGGGTGATAAGCTGAACTCAGCCTCAACTCAGTACCCATAGCCTCCTGAAAGCTTTCCCAGAAACGTGACACGAAAATCTTGTCTCTATCTGACACAATATTCAGGGGCACCCCATGTAATCTGACAATATCAGAAATGAACAACTGAGCATACTGACCCGTGGTATAATCTGTCTGCACCGGCAGAAAATAAGCCACCTTGGTCAAACGGTCTACAATCACCCAGATAGAGTCGTGGCCCCGGTGTGATGTAGACAACCCTGTAATAAAATCCATGGAAATACTCTCCCACTTCCACGCGGGTACTTCCAATGGCTGAAGCAATCTTGACGGTTTCTGATGGTACACCTTCACCAGCTGGCAGGTAAAACACTTGGACACGAACTCAGCAATGTCCTTCTTCATCCCACTGCACCAGTATTGCCTCCTCATATCCTGGTACATCTTATCTCCTCCAGGATGTACCGCAAATCGGGACCCGTGAGATTGGGGCATCACTGTATAACGCAATTCTGCCCCTTCTGGAACCACTAACCTCCCATTAAACCTCAAACCCCCATCAGAACTAACAGAATAGGACTCAACACCCTCAGCTAAAAGTCGTACAATCTGCTCCTGGAAAAACGGGTCTGTGGTTTGGGCCTGTATTACCCTCGTAACAATCTCGGGTGTGACTGTCATAACAGATATGAAGGAATGGGCTACTGCGTCCTGGTGACCCAACTCCTTCCACTTCGCTTTCCAGACGTCCACTAACTTATTTACCGGTCTTCGGCTCAACGCATCAGCAACTACGTTGGCTTTCCCCGGATGATACTGTATGTCGAACTGATAGTCCTTCACAAGCTCTAACCATCTGCGTTGACGCATATTCAGCTCTCGTTGAGTGAACAGGTACTGTAGTGATTTGTGATCTGTGAACAAATGAAACTTCTCCCCTAATAAATAGTGTCTCCATATCCTCAATGCAAAGACGATCGCTGCTAACTCCAGGTCGTGGGTGGGGTAATTCTTCTCATGCGGCTTAAGCTTGTGGGAGGCAAAAGCTATAGCCTTCTCTTCCTACTGAAGTACTCCCCCAAGTCCCCGTAAAGAGGCATCGGTGTAAACCAGGTAATCCACACTCGGATTCGGTAAAGCAAGGACTGGTGCCGAAGTAAGTTTGTCTTTCAACTCGTCGAAAGCCAATTGACAAGCATTATCCCAAACATATGGTACCCCTTTGCGAGTCAGGTTTGTCAATGGACCCGCTATTTTGGAGAATCCCCGAATGAATCTCCTGTAGTATCCGGCTAACCCCAAGAAACTACGCACTTCTGTCGGTGTCGTGGGTTATCCCCACTCCCTCACCGCTGATACTTTACTCGGGTCAACTGCTATCCCCTGCTCAGAAACAACATGTCCCAAGAATTGTACTTCTCGCAACCAGAATCCACACTTCTCGTACTTAGCATACAACTGATGCTCTCGTAAAGTCGGAAGAACCTGCCTCAAGTGCTCGGCATGCTCCTCCTCGGAGTGTGAATATATCAAAATGTCATCTATGAAGACGATGATAAACTGATCCAATAAATCTCTGAATACTCGATTCATTAAGTCCATGAACACGGCTGGAGCATTTGTGAGACCAAATGGCATCACTCTGAACTCGTAAGACCCATATCTCGTCAAGAAGGCAGTCTTTGAAACATCCTGCTCTCTAATACGTAGCTGATGGTACCCCGACCTCAGATCTATCTTCGAAAAGAAAGTTGCTCCCCTCAGCTGGTCGAACAGATCATCGATTCGAGGCAACGGATACTTATTCCGTATCGTGACCTTGTTAAACTCCCGGTAGTCCACACATAACCTCAGTGAACCATCTCTCTTCTTCACAAACAAGACTGGAGCGTCCCAAGGTGAGGTACTCCTGCGAATGAAGCCCTGACCTAATAGCTTCTCTATGTGATCTTGTAACTCTCGCATCTCCGTCGGAGCCATACGGTATGGAGCGGGTGCTATAGGTCTCGTATCTGGAAATAAATCTATGACAAAGTCTATCTCTCGACTGGGGGGTAGGCCTGGTATCTCCTGGAATACATCAGAATACTCACGAACGACTGGGATCGAGTCTAAAGGAATCACAACTTCCTTAGAGGCATCCTCCTCTATATAATACAAATGAGCGGTCGAACCTCCCTCTGGGCGAGGCATCGCCACTACAAACATCTCTTGCCCCGGAATGGAAAAAACAATGCTCCCACCGAAGCAATCAATCATGGCTCTATAAGTTGCGAGCCAATCCATACCGATAATAACATCATGTTCATGCATATCTAAGACTAACATGTCTGCAGGTAATACCAAACTACCAATCTCTACCCCCACTCCCCGGCATATAAAGAAGATAAGCGACCCACTCCCCAGTGGTGAGTCAACACACGTCACTGTGCTCTCTGCTCTGGCTAACAACCCTAAGGCCTTCGCAAAATGCATAGCTATAAAATAATGCGTCACCCCAGTATCAAACAAAACCCGACCCATAGTACCATGGATAGGAAACATACCCTCAATCGCGGATGGTGCCTGTGGAGCTGCTGCCTGGTGGACGTTATAGACATGTCCGTACTGTAACTGCCCCTGCTGCACTGGAGCTGCTGGAATGGCTGGTAGGGCTGGTACCTGGGCTGGAGCTGGGAGGGCAGCTGGAAAAAGTGGTCTCTGTGGCTCATTACGGGCACCCTGCTTCTGTGGGGCCCTATTACCCTCTGGGCAATCCTGGCACTTATGACCATGCTTGCCGCATACAAAACACCGGCCTCTGAAGTTACCTCCCCTCTGACCCTGCTGGCCGTTACCTCCCCGCCACTGGCCCTGTTGGCCCTGATTAGCATGCTGTTGGCCCTGTTGATTAGGCTGGCCCTGCCTATAACCCCCTAAATCCCTGTCTAGAATCACCTGAACGGAATCGCTTAGCAGGGTTCCCCTGATGGTAACTCTGCTCGTGTTGATGAGTCTTTCCATAAGATGGTGCCCCACTAGAACTACTACCCCCGGTCCTACCCTGCTGGCTAGACTCTCCTGCTCTCTTGATTCCCTGCATATGGAAGCGGTGATCCTGGCAATGTAGTAATGCAGCATTGAGTACATCAGTGAAAGTAATCATAGATAGATTCCCTATAAGATGCTGACGGATCCTCCAAGCTAACCCGTCCACAAACAACATTATCTTCTTACTATCAGTACGTGCCTCATCTGGCACTATGGTGAGAAGTCTCGTGAACTCCTCCTCATACTCAGCAACCGTAGAGTTCTCTTGTTTCAAATTCAGTATTTTCTGCCTCATCTCAGTCTGCACGACGGGTGGAAAGTACTTGCAGTCAAATCGCTCCCAGAACGACAGAATAGGGATCGTGTCCCTCTCCTCCAAGGTGGTAGTGGACTCCCACCACTGCAAAGCAGCCCCCACCAGTTTAAAGGAAGCCAATAACTGCCTTTGCACGTCGGTGCACTCATACATATGAAGATGCCGCTGGATGTCTTTCTTCCATTGGCTGATAGTGACGATATCTGAGCTACCTCAGAACTCAGGGGGATGCGCCTTCTGAAAAGAATCCCTAACCCTCTCCCATGGAGATGGAAGCTGTGCTGGTACTGGCGCCACTGCCTGAATCTGGGGTGGAGCCTGCTGAACCACCGCTAGCGCGGCATTCACCGCTTGAGCAACAATGGCGGCTACTTCATTAGCATTCATAGTGCCCAAGCCGAACCTGTGACACCCCGCTTAATTAAATACCGTGCGATCACTCCTTTATTAAATTAAAATCAAGGTGAACAATTGGTTCATTCTTAGCATCACTGTCGTAAAAATAACTTTTCGAAATTTAACACCCTAGTTAATTAAGCTAAGTGTCAAAACCATTTTTTTTAACATTACTTTCCAAATTTTATTTTGAAAATAAAGATTTAATTATTTTGAACGATAAAGTTTTATGTCACGGTCAATGACCGTGACAAGACCGTGACAATTAAATTTATCACGGACTTGTCACGGTCAATGACCGTGACAATTAGTTGTCACGGTCGTGTCAAGGTCAATGACCGTGACATAAAACACGTGTTTTTTTGTCACGGCCAATGACCTTGACAAGGCTGGCCGGCTGAAAGGTGACAATTTGCCCATTTTGGTGTAGTGATACCACTTTTATTATATCAATTTAGGCTTATCTAATAACCCACATTCACAACATTTATCCTTATTTTTCCATTATTATTTATCAAGTATAATGGTTCGTTTCTAACTTTAATTCGAAGGGTTTTTCCAACTTTCTACGTAACCCTCATGGACTTTATTCTTCCAAATGTACAATTAAGTAGATATCCATTTATGTTCCAACGTAACTCTCTCTTACGTGTCTCTCCCCTTTAATATATACTTACATTATCCCTTATGCAAAATATCCCAAAAATATAGATTTTGCCTTACATTAAAGGATTTTAAATTTTATTTTCAAAGATGAGAATTTCAAACGGTTTCGAAATCGGAATTAAAATGGAGTTTTAATTGAATTTTTTTATTATCTCTAAGAGTCCTCAAAACATAAAACTGTCTAGCAAAAAAAATATTAAAAAATATTGAACGGTCCGATCGAGCTAAATTTTTTTTTTAGCTTCCTCTCATCTTCAGCTAATTCTTTGTAAAATTTCATCCAATTCCAACGGTCCGATCGTCCGAAATAATTTTTTTTAGTGTTTGTATCTGATTAGAACTCTTTTCTTAATCAAACTCTTAATCCTTTACATGACAAAGGGTTTCCAGAATATCATATAAATCATCACTACATGAAAATTTTCCATCTCACATTGGGGTTTTCTTCCATAAATCTCATCCTAATAACTCCTAAACTAATATGGATGATGCATAAACAAAATAAGCAAGATAAACACTTGCCTGGGATTTTCAGAAACCTGGTTTGGTGTTGAATTTGGTGTGGTTGTGTTCCTCGTCTCGCGATCTACGCGTTGGCGGTGGCGGCGGTGCAAACGAGTGAGTTTTGAGCCTTGGAATGCCTTGAGAGCTCTCTCCTCTCCTCTCCAATGGTCGTTCTAGTGTTTTGAGTTATCTAACCCTAGGAGATAACCTAAACATCTGATATAACCCCTTTAATTTTCGTGGGTTTAATTACCCAAAAATACAAAATGACTAAAATGCCCTCCCGGGGTACTAATTAGGCCTAAAAACACCCCGAGACCCAAATCAAACTCCCGGGTATACTTTTCTGACTATCTCGACCCTTCCGGACGCGTTGTCGCACTCAAAACGACCATACGAACAACTTATAAAATATTTACTTTTATTTATCAATATTTAGTCCCGACGCGACACGGGCGCGTCCCGACTCAAATTTCTAAAATTGTCATTTTATTCACTCGTGACATTTAATATGGCCACTATTATATATTACTTTGCTCATTAGTAATATTCAACAAATTTTCCCATAATTACTAACTCTCATTACATTAATAATTATAACATAATTAATTTTCGAATTTTTATTAAATAATTAATTCACATTAAATTTAATAAATCCTGAAATTTATATAGCATAAAAATACGGGGTATTACAACCACTTAGTATATCCATGCTCACACACCTCCACTTATCACACTTGTATATAACATGCTCACTTACACATATCACACACCACTTGTGGTTTCTCCATGCTTTGGTCCACTGCCACACACTCACTTGTAAATATAATCACTCACTCATATGTATCCATGATTAGTGTAGTCTTCACACTCCATGATAGATTTACTTGTACTTGTACTTGTTCTCTATAGTATTTATCTTACTCATTCTTAAAAAGACTCTCTCCATAATATACTAATCAAGAATCATGCATTTTGCACAGTACTCAACCAACAGCATGGCTATGGGCTAGAATTTTATCCCATACTAGGAGGTCACTTTGTGATGGGCACTGGTCTGGCAGGTCAAAGTTAGCCTAAGCAATATGACTCTCACCTTCCATTGGCCTTGTACCTTCGACGTATATTGAACGGTTCCCCCGGGTTCGTACCTCTTGACCGAACTCACGACGGGATGTATATAGCAGGGAACTCATTCACATACGCCAAGTATATCTAATTTTCTCTCACACATACTATCCCCACGAGGTATATAATGAGAAAATTCACGTACACTCAGGTATATCAAATGGCGTGTCCACGTGTACCGATTGCCCACAAAAGTAAGAAGTATATCGTGGAAGTCATGCAAAAGGGGGGAACCTTTCCACTAACCCAACAACTGCATAAACCTTATATATGCGTCAGACCTAGAACACTCATGTATAGTTTTCCAGTTACCACACAAAACTCTGTTGAATTTTCAGGTCGACATGCTGCCTAAATTTTCGTACTATTTCATTTTTTTCCAAAACACGACCGTGTTAATGAGCCTATAAACAAGTCAAACCATATGTTACCTATTTTTTAAACCGAATTTTCTGAGTCTCGGGTCCTGTCCGACAGTTCTTTTGCATTCAGGTCAATTGAATACAAGTGAAAACATAATAATAATAATAATAATAATAATAATAATAATAATAATAATAATAATAATAATAATAATAATAATAATAATAATAATAATAATAATAATAATAATAATAATAATAATGATGTTGGGACTCTTCTCTCATTTTTCCTCCCTTTTACCAAAATACCAAAAATATTTTCCCTCCTCTTTCTTAAAATAATGAGATATGACAAAAAAAACTCCTTTTTACCAAAAGTGTCAAAAATATTGTTCCTCTTTTTCATATATACCAAAAAAATCAATCATTTCCTCCCTTGTTTCAAAAATAAAATTCGAATCATTTTCCTTCTCAGGTCGATCGCATACACGATTCTTGGCCTGGCTCCCTATTGGCTTCGATCTTCCGTCAAACCACCTCGAAGATCTTCCAATTCGCCTGCTACTTCATTCGAGCCCGAAATCAACGTTCACCAGTCCTTTATGGAAAATGACGATCAAGCACCAAACGTACAACCTGATCTGATGGAAATCTTGGTCCAACTCAATGCCAAGATTGAAAACCTCCAAACTGAGGTTCATGAGATGCAATAAAACCATGTCCATGTTCCCAAAGAACCCGAGGTTCTCTTTCCTCGTGTCATGGGTCCACCTCCTCCCTTGCCCTTGCCCTTGCCCAGCCAGGGGCTAACTTGCCCGTATCTATTCATCCCAAGGGGGAAGAACTAAATAAGGTCAAAGAAGACCTCAAGCTGTTGCCGAAGAAGTTTGACCAAGTTAAGATCTCCGAGAACTACATGGACTACACCCACATGTGTCCCAAACCTAAAGCGAGTTTGAAAAATAAATTCAAGATGTCAGCTATCGAGAAATTTAGGACAGTGGGCCCCCGATTTTTCACCTTCGAAGATATTACCGATCCATGACTCTCCTTGGTTCCCCTGAAGACATAATGACCCATATGTTCTAATAGACTTTAAAGGACATTTCCCTCCATTGGTTCTTATCCCTCGAAAAATATTGAATTCGTAGTTGTAAAGATATTTCTCGGGAATTCATTTCACAGTACAAGTATAACGAAAAGGTATAGGTTACACGACGTGATCAAGAGCTTCTCAAGCAGAATCCTGGATAAACTGTCAGCAACTTTATAGCAAGTTGGAGGGAGAAAGTTCCCACCAGGACCAACCGTCCCTTCAAAAAAGAAGAACTCATCATAGTGGAGAAGAATTTCCTACCCCATATCCGAGAAACTATTGGAGGTCACTATTACCCACACTTTTGAGCCCTTTGGGAAGTGGGTGTGGAGATTTAAGAAAGTGTTACTAAGACAGAAGTCGAGCCAAAGAAAGTGTCTGGAAAATTCACCCCGAGAAAGTATTAGAAGCCTTCCAGGGCTACAATCTCAACCATTAATAGAATCTCTTAACCCGCTACCTCTTGGGCACTAAAAAGTCATGCTAATCCCATTAGAAAAGAAAACATCGAGATCCATGCTCCCCTCTCTAAATTATATCAGGCCTTGTTTAGTCGAAACCTCATCAAACCTTTATATCCTCATCCATTACCAAGCCCACTTCTCAAAAACATCAAAATCGATGCCCATTGTGATCTCAACCAATATGTCGGGCATACTACTGATTAGTGCTTCGATCTCCAAAAGGTTTAATTGATTGGGGTATCATCACCCCACAAATCAATCATAAACCCAAAACCATTCACAACCCACTTCCAACCCATACAAAGGCCATATTCCCAGAGAATTACCTAAAATTCGTTCCATCTACCCAACTTGCGCCCAATAAAGCACCCAGTGTACCTTAATTTTCACCCAAACAACTCAAAGGTTGCCCTTATTTTCTCGTACACCCTACCTATTTCATCGAACAAGATATGTCACTCCTTATGAGGGCTTGTATTGTCATTTATACCTGGTACGTAGGGAAAGATAAGGATTTATTAGTAGTACTGAATTAGCTTCTGGATTTTGGGCATAAATTGCCCTCTGAGATGGCCATCGATTGTCTGGAATTCAATAATCTAATCATTTAATCCCGAAAGTGGGCTTGGGATTCAGATAATTGGGTGGTACCCATTGATAAATTAGTTCAGATGATGTAATACAAATTATGGTAGACATGTTCTAACAGACTAGAAAGATTTGTAACATTTCGGATATACTCATCATTTTGAAGTTGTTATGACAAAACTGTTGAGTGGTAGGATTTATATGAAGAAGCTTTTGAGGTCATGGAATGAATCAACTTCTCTTAGTAGGAAGAAGTCCTTGCCACTAGATGGGGGGATGAATTTGACAACTCTGATGATGAACCGAGTCAAGGAAAGATTAATCCAGTGATCAACATGTGCGGGATGATATCTTTCGAGAACCTGTTGGTGGAAATCAACAAAGTCGCTATTCAGCGAGAAATAGATGACGATGTGGGGTTCTTGTTCTTACCCTCCTCCATAAATCATGTGACATATTCAGAAAGTAACTACTAAGATTCGAATCCTCGATCATCAAGAATAAATAAGGGAAAGGGAGTTTTTGAAGAACTTTCCATGTAAAAAATAACCATCGAGGAAAGCAAGATCCTTGACCAGCTCAAGAAGACTCAAGCCAACATCACCTTGTGGGGACTCTTCATGTCTTCATAATTACGTTGAAATTCTCTAATGAAGCTTATCATTGGGCCCATAGTCCCTCCTTTAACCACTCCAGAAGAATTGGTAAACCTAGTTGAATCCTAGACCATGCATATACTCTTTTCATTCCCCAAAAAAGAAATTTCGAAGGTCGACCCTGACCACAAATATGTTCCCAGCATATCTGTTTGAGTAATGGGAAAGAAAGTGACTCTCTCACTCGTTGATAATGGATCCGCCCTTAATATTTACACATTAAGAACCTTCAGTTGCTTGGGGTTAAAAGTAAGTGAACTTACCTCTACTTCCTCTACATCACGTGCATGTGATAATACCCGTCGAGAGGTTATGGAATCCATAACACTCACAATAGGGGATGTCCCTATCAATCGTGTTACTGAGTTTTAAGTTATTAACATACCCGAATGCTTGAACCTACTACTTGGTCGACCATGGCTCTAAAGAATTTAAGAGGTATCCTCCTCCCTTTATCCGAAGTTGGCGAAAGTCATTACCATTTTGGGAGATGATGATAGTACTGAAAATATCAGCACCAACAATACGGTACTAGAAATACCACATGGGACGAATGATATGCTTCTCTATGGCTTCAGGGTTGATTCACTTCCCCTTATGGAGGCGGATAATTTTAAAAACCGAGTCTGTCCAGATCACAACCCTCAAGGAAATGTCAATGTGATATAATGTTCAAGAATATGCACTTCATGCCCGAACTGGTGCTGGGGCAATGTCAACAAGGGATACTGGAGCCCATCATCCTGAAAGAGGCCTTTCCCCTATATGGACTGGGTTATCAGCCTCAACCAGAAGAACTCATAATGCTCCGCCAACCACGACTAAATAGGAGCTTAGAAGATGTCAAGACTTTTTCAAGGGATTCCTTAAATGGGAGATTCATCAAAGAGGGTGAAGATTTTACCTTTTGTGGATTTATTGAACCATGGTATGATCATGTGGATAAGAAAATAAATTCAGGGATGGAAATCTTCTTTTAAGATAACTATTCCTGGGCTAAAGACGTAACCGTTGTTAAGGTCTTCGAGAAAAGTGATTTCGAAGACCCATTAAATTTTCAAATATTAGGGCCAAAACTCTGTACGATCCATTTAGACGCTACACTATTAGACCCGTCCACTATGATCAAGGCCGGTAATGAACCTCTTCTCAACTAGAATGATATACTGGTCCCACCTGCTAAGATGCAACCCAACCCGACTGTTTACCCCATCTCTTCATCTACTATTATTCTTATTTTTCTGATAATAATATAATCGAGACCTCTTTTAATGAGGTTCTCAAAGTTGTTTTTCGAAAAGTGAAATAAACGAGGAATTTGAGTGTCTTATTGTGCCTTATATTAATTGTATTGATTCTGATTAGACTCTTGATGATGATGACTTTGCAATTTAATAATTCCTAACTGGTCTTAATAAGGTTAGTAATAAACAATATAATCGCATTCAAATTAATGAGGATGAAACTATTGATATTAATCTCGATTTTAGTATCCAACATCACAAAATTAGGATAGGGTCTACCCTTAACGAGCATGAGTGTGCGCAATTCAAAGAGCTGCTAAAGGAATATATGGACGTCTTTCCATAGTCCTACGATGACATGCCCAACATCAATCCTAAAATATCTCAGCACGAGATCCAAACTCTCCCAGAATGAAAATAGATCGAACAAAAACTGCAAAAGCTCTACACTCAATGGTCGCTCAAAGTTAAGGAAGAGGTAATCAAGCAGTTGAACGTAGGCTTCATCAAGGTGATCGAATATCCCACATGGATCACCAATATTATACCCATTTCGAAATCAGGAGGAAAATTATGCCTGCACGTTGACTACTGGGATTTGAACAAAGAATCTCCGAAAGATGATAACCCATTGCACAATATCGCCATGATTATGGAAAACACAGCCAGTCACACTCTCAAGTCATTCCTTGATTAATTCGTTGGATATAATTGGATCAAGATACACCAAAACCATTAAGAAAAAGCGCATTTATCACCCCTTTGGGGAACCTTTTGTTACATGGTTATGCCATTTAGGCTCAGTAACTCTGGGGCTACCTACCAGAAGGATGCCCCAACCATTTTGCATGATTTGATACACAAGGAGGTCAAAGTCTACGTAACAACATGATTATTAAGTCTAAAAATCAGGAAGGTCACATTCCCTCCCTCCAAAAGTTCTTCGAAAGACTACAACATTACCAAATACGGCAAAATCTTTAGAAATATGTTTTTGGTGTCATCAAAGGAAAACTTTAGGGATTGACGGTTAGCGAGAAGGGAGTCGAAGGAGACCCTTCCAAACTGAAAGCCATACTCGAAATGCCACCACCCCAAATGGAGAAGGAAGTTTGGGGATTCTTGGGAAAATCAAAGTATATCAGCCGATTTATCAACCAACTGTCTTCTATTTTCCAGCCCATATTCAAACTCGTTCGGAAGCATTTTACCAAAGTCTAAAATGAGGCTTGTCAAGATTCCTTCGATAGAATCAAGCAATATCTTACCCAACCTCCGGTACTTATGCCTCCATAGCCTAGTCTCCCTCGACTCCTATATTTGACCATAATAGATACTGCAACAGGGGCTTTGTTAGCCCAATACATTCAAGAATCACACAAATAAAAGGTCATCTACTATACTAGTAAAAAATTGTTCGGATACAAAGTTAACTACACCGCCTTGGAGAAAGCATGTGTTGCCTTAGTCTGGGTCACACAAAAGTTGTAAACCCGAATAAAATGGTGCGTGATACCGATTTAAATTAATTCGCAAGTTTACAAGTAAGCCTTATTTAATTGGAGTCTATTTGTAAACCAAATTAATTCATCCCCTAAACATGCATCTAAGTGTGTTCATGTGTCAAACCGTATAAGTAAAGCATGCGACAAAAAATTTAAGGAAAAAAATCCCCGAAGGGAAAAACCTTTTATTTCTAGAACTTTGAAGAATTCACAAGACCATTTACTTACATACAACCTGACAATCTCCCACAAGTGTAACGCACGGTGTCTTTGTCAATCCTTCAAAGCAACGGCTAGAAATTTCATCGATTGGAATCTCCCACAAGAACTCTAGATGGTCAGCAATGAAGAAGAAAGCGGCTTCTCCACAAGTGTGAACTTTATAAGGAATCCCTCCACAATAGCACGTAGCTCTCCAATTGTTTACCTTTGTGGGGGAAACTCTACAACCAGAGAGCTACGTACTATTGTGGAGAGAGTCCTTATAAAGTTCACACTTGTGGAGAAGCCGTTTTCTTCTTTATTGCTGACCAACTGGAGTTCTTGTGGGATATTCCAGCCAATGATATTTCTAGCCGTTGCTTTGAAGGTTTAACGAATACACCGTGTGTTACACTTGTTGGCGATTATCAGGTTGTATGTAAGTCAATGGTCTTGTGAATTCTTCAAAGTTCTAGAAATAAAAGGTTTTTCCCTTCGAGGATTTTTTCCTTAAATTTGTGTCGCATGCTTTACTTATTTATGGTTTGACACACGAACACATTTAGATGCATGTTTAGGGGCTGAATTAATTTGGTTTAAAAATAAACTCCAATTAAATAAGGTTTACTTGGAAACTTGTGAATTAATTTAAATCGGTATCACACACCACATTTATTCGGGTTTACAAAAGTTATAACACTATATGCTCGCTTTTCCCATCAGACTTGTCTCTCGAATGGACGCCATAAAATATTTGGTTGAGAAACCCTTCCTGTCTAGACGAATGGTTTGATGGTTGATACTGCTATCTGAGTTCGATATCATGTATTTTACGTAAAAAGCCATAAAAGGGAGAGCCATTTTTTTTATCTTATTGACTACCCCATGGAAGAGGTTGATGTTTAGGTCTCTAAATTATCGGATAAAGATATTCTCTACACCTCTCAGGAGGACCACCAATGGCAAATATTCTTTGACAGTGCTGCCAACTAGAAATGATACGGTATTGGGATACTCCTGATCACCCTTGATGACTCTCATACTCCCATTGTTATCAAGAAGGATTTTCACTACATAACCAATATGACCAAATACGAGGCAGGCACTATAGACCTCAAAATCACCCTCAAAAATGGTATCAAACACTTAGATGTCTACGGGGACTCTGGTCTCATCATCGGCCAATTCCTTAGAAGATAGAAAGTCAAAGAAGAAAATCTCTTACCCTTCCATGCTCACCTAGAAGAGTTGGAATCCCAATACCAAGATATCACCTTCCACTACTTTCCCTTCACAAAGACCATCTTAGCTAATGCCCTTTTTACCTTGTCATCCATGGTCGACATCGACGAAGGAATAAAAATTGCCCTTTAATAGTGCAAAAATAAGTTATGCGAACCCAGTGCTACAATATTGAGCTCATCATAGAGGAAGATTTTGATATGGCCGAGTGCTAGTACTGCGACATTTGGCGCCTCCTCAAGCACGGTAGGTACCCCCAAAATTCTAAAAAGAAAGATCGAGCAACCCTCCACATATAGGTTGCCTAATACACTGTTTGTGATAAAGCACTATTTAAGAGAAACTTTGATGGAACCCACTTACAATACATCGCAGGGGGTGACATTGAAGAGATGATGCAGAAATTCAATAATGGGGAATCTGGAAGCCACATGAATGGCCATATGCTTGCCAACAAGATTCGACAGGGTCACTATTAGAGTAGTATGGTTCAATATTGCATTACCTATGTTCGAAGATGCCTTAAATGCCAACAGTTTTCCAATCTACGGCACTTGCCTCTGTGGGAATTATACAACATGACTTATCCCTGTCCATTCTCCACCTGAGACATTTACATCATATGAAAAGTCACACCCAAACTTTCCAATCGGTATGAGTTCATATTAGTCTCCATTGATTACTTCACCAAATGGGTCGAAGACAAGTCATACGCAGTGGTGTATGCCAATAAGGTGGCTAAGTTTATCCACAAGAACATCATTTGTCGACACGGGGCTGCCTATGAGCTAGTATCAAATAATGGGTTACATTTCAAAGTCAGAGTCACAAAATTGGTCGACGAGTATGGATTAAGAGACACAAACCTTCTCCTTATCTTCATCAAACCAATAATGTTGTCAAAGACGCCAATAAAAACCTAAAAGCCATCATCAGCAAAATGATCGAGAGTTATCGAGATTAGGCCAATCGAATCCCTTACATCCTCTGGGGCTATCGCACTTCAATCAGTCTATCTACTGGGGCTATCCCTTACTCTCTTGGATATGATATGGAAGAAGTCCTACTCATTCAGCTAAAAATATATTTCTTACGCATTACGCTCGAAAGTAGATTCGGTAAGGAAGATTGGTATCAAAGTCTCTTTGACAAACTATCATTCTTGGATGAAAAGAGGGGTAAGGCTCTATACCACATACAACGGTACCATTGATGGACAGCGTGATCATTCCACCAAAGAGTTAAGGATCGTGGTGTCCAAGAAGGATACTTGTCCCTCAAAGAGATCTTAGAACTTGTCTAAGACCCCAGAGGGAAGTTCAAGACAAATTGGAGCGGCCCCCACATAGTGAGGAAGATCATGTCAGGTGGTGCTGCTATGCTCATCGACCTTGACGGAGAAGAGATGGATTGTCCAGTTAACATTGACCGTCTAAAGAAATTCTACCCCTAGTCTAAAATCTCACCGCGCTGCAACTCTTCTCATCTCACTTCTATTCTAAAAAAAAATCTTCATTTCCCTCTATCTAGAACTACATGGGGCCTGATCATCTAAAAAAAAATTCACTTTCAAAATGTAACTCATAAATTTTCATAACCCCCAGAGATACGTAGGCAGCTCATATATTTTACATGGGTGCGATCCCTTTCGTTTTCACAAAATGTTTTTCTTTTCTAACTTTCGAGAACGACAGTTCATTTTGCCATTTACAAGAACAAAAGGATTATATATGCCTTAGGTATTGGTAGAGATAATTTAAATGTAAAAGTCATCAAGAGGCACAACAATATGATCAAAATATTTTTTATTTCAAATAGGGGAGTTCAGTACTATTACACGAAGTATCAACTAAGGGAGTCAAAACAACCACCCCTCTTCGCTAACCAAACTGTTCCTAAATAAACCCAAGCCTAACCAAACTTTATAAAATTATTCCCACAATCCCAAATACAAAAACATCCTAAAAAGTCACCAAAATATTCACATAAAATAATCCCACCTTTAAAAAACCTTATCCAGAGCGGCTGGAAGACACAACCCCGTCGTCATCATCCCCTAGAGGACCCCAAACATCCATTGCCTAGTTGGTATTCCGAACACGCTCCATGGAGAGATAAGCCATGAAAATCCTGGAGAGAACCACTACTCCACAATTAATGGTGTCAAATAAGATAAACGACCTCTGGCCCGTCTCCTCTACCAAGATCTTCACCACTACTCACTTCTACATCCATTTCGGATAGTCTTCAAGCACATGCCAGGCACTGCCTACGGATTTAGATGGGTAGTTTTATGGTCGAATATTTTCCCACGAAGAAACTATGTCATACACATGGATTCAGTCATGTACTCTACCAAAAAGAAGTTCAGTGTGCGAGGAGGCACTATTTTCTCCCATTTAACTTGGCATAGAAGCTACCAAAAGAACTAGAAAGAAGTCTGACACATGCCAACTGACCAAACATACTGATATTCTCCCAGTTCCAGAACAGGCGGAAGTTCTCCCCACCATGGTACCGATCAACGAAGGCACCGGGCTCCGTGCTCCATGAACTAATTAACCCAGCTCTCCATAGATAATTCAAAAATGAATACAAACGACCGTGTAGGTCCTGAATTCAACTTAAACATAAAAAAATTTCTTGAGAGTAATTAAGTTAAAGATGAATACAAACTGACTTTTTCTTTTTAAAAAACTGTTTTCAATTTTCTAAACAACACCAAGATGTGACACAAATTAACTTTAACCAAACTTTATATTGTTTAACCCTAAGGATGAAACTAGTGATTAAAGTAGGTAAAATAAAGTAACGCAATACTCACAATGTCGATGTACGAGGAAAACCATAAACGGGAAAAACCTTGGACAGTCAAGGCTAGACAATCACTATGACATTGGTTTTACAAAGTCAGACAGTAGTCTTATACAATGACTCGATCCACCCACGATACTTGATGCTCCTACGATCTTCTACCAACCTTGACAGTGCCCACGCGAAAAGTAACCTTCTTCCATGATGCTCGTCTATAGTAATCACCTCCACGAATGCCTCGGTATCCACCGATACGGCCTTCTGTCATCCACGATGTCGAACACGAAATTAACCTTCTTTGCTTCATCGCCGCAAAACCCGCAATGTTCAAGAGTTGAACAAAACCAACATAGTGCAACAAAGATCACATAAACGTATGGTAATGATAACTCAGATATTTGTAAACTCTAAGGATGTTTTATAATGAAAAGCCTTAGAAAACTTTGTGTAGAAAACTCTCTAGATTGTAAACTATTTTTTCGTACTGTAAACACTTCGAGAAAACTGGAACCCATTTATAATTATTTTAAGATGGTGGCTTCTCGTTCGAGCGAGATACTACGTCTCTCTAACGACAGTAGCTCTCATTCGAACGACATTGTATGTCATTTGAATAACAATGCTTAGATTAGATTCCAAACCAAATCAATCTCTAATCCGTCCCTATTAACTCTAAAAAAAGTGTAAACAAGTAAAACATTTAAAAACATTTTCTTTTAAAAATAACATCCTATTTATATAAAATAAAATTCTGAGTTTCATTAACATTATGCATTCATACCTGAGTGATCTCGGAATGCAATCAAACTTTGAAGACGAGAAATTTTCATCGATTAAACTTTGTCATAATTAATTTCCTTGCAGCTTTGTCGCTACGTATTCAAATAATATTCAACACGTCATAGCCTGTGTGGGATCGTAACACTAAAAATCTACCTATGACTCAGACATGTTTTGTTCCAAGAATAAGTCAAAACTAAAAATACCATTGACTATTCCAGGACAAAACCAACATTAAAATGCCTAAGCTGGGTCGTCAAGCCATATGACGCGTAAATCCCATTCCATAAAATCCGAAAATAAAATTACATCATTAGTACAAGATAATACTTATAAAAGATGGACTGGCAAGCATTAAACTGTCTCTGATTGTCTGAATGTGATATAGACTTGAAATCTCGAATCTCTTTAAGCATACCTACACACATGAAACAGACAAATACCCATTGAAGTGTGGAAGAAAAAATGATATAAATTAATATGTAAACTCAAATCAGAACCATTTGTTATGTGGGTAAATATGAAACCACTTTGTGTAAACATGATACCAATATGTGCAATTAAATAAATCAGGATATCAAGTTCAAAACGCCAAAAATTCATTAAAAAAATACCCCGCATCACAGACATCTCTCTCCCTTTTTGTCTCGAATAGACAATCTGGTAAAAAGATAAACAAATCTAGCTTAATATGATACCGATTTGATTAAATCAACTACGAAGAATAACAAGATAAACATGAAACTACCTACTAAATATGATCAATCAATGTCAAATCAGTAGCTAGCAAACAATATAAGTCACACAAATCAAATATCAAACTATCCAGTTGTGACTAAACGAATAAATTTAGCATAATATGTCATCAATCAAACTATTCTGTATAAACTGAATATCCATAAGCAACCCAGTACCAAAATATGAACAATATGTTATAGGGTACGAAAACGATAGAGGTTGAAGAAACACAGACGTCACTTAAACGAGCCATGGACATCATTTGAAAGAAACGAGACGTCTCTCGAACAATAAGCTATGTCATTAGAACGACATATTATCCCACGACAATGGATCGCGCTCGAACGAGCAAATCAAAATTTTTCCCGGGACTGTTAAATAGTGTTTCCTAGTGGAAAAAATTCCTAAAAATTCTAACTGGAAGGGCCTCAAAACTGCAAAATAGTAGCTAAACTATGAAAACTCAAAACAAACAAGTATGAGTAACATGCTAATATAGTATCGATGTGCTCAGACATGAACTATGGAATGTATGGTCGTGAACTACATCAAATGAATCACTATTCCAACACATCGTAGCGATCAATAATCTCTAATTGACAACAATCAATCATCAAACTTTATCATAGCCATATGTGACAATTAAAGTGTGAGCTTAATGAACTAAACAAATAAACATTCACACAAATCTAGAATTTTGACGATTCTAAAAACAATAGCGTCATGACAGGATTTTCAACGTTAGGATTCTTTGTGCATACCTGTTTAAATTTTTCATCTATCCAAACTCCCTCAAATATATATATATATATATATATATATATATATATATATATATATATATATCATATTTTCTTTTGAATGAACTAAACTAATTTGACCATATTTTGACGTATGATTCTTTTTATTACCATTTCATTTTTTTGGGCTCCTTTAAATGTTGGCTTTCACGACGAGTTAATTTTACACTCTCGCAGCCCTTTGTCGTGAACACTCATCATTTATTCAATTCAACCTCACGGTAAATGGTTAGTATATGCATACCTCCTCCTTAAGTATTCTTACACATAGATGACAAGATTGAGATAAGAACGTCTCACCAAACTCAATTATGCAAGAGTAGTCAAACATCCATATAAACTCGTGCATGTGTGTAAAGATGGCATATATACAAAGTCAAATCAAAACGCATATGAACATCAAAATAGACATATAATACAATGGTTAAGATCATTCTAAGCATCGATAATAATGACCAAATGTCCTAGCCACATGGATAATGGAAGGAAGGGGGTTCAATCACACCAATATGCCACATTAAACATGTTAACTCAGGACACGAAGAATAATACCGAAAATATTTTTAGCTTTTTCAAAATATTTTTGGATTTTTCTCAAAAATATTTAAAACCAAAAATCTATTTGTATTTTTCAAAAAAGATGCAATAAATGAAAAATATAATACAAAATGATAAGCATGGTAATACACTCAACCTTTAGATTTAGCATGGGAAGAACCAAGTGAAACCAAATGAGAACCATTAAGTTTTATTCCTAAAGCCTCTAAGTTCGATTTCCTAACCCAAGTAGGTGTAACATAATGCATATGGGTTTTAGGAATCGACACGAATTTATTACTAAACTTCCTAGGAGCAATCCTAAGGTCATACCAAAAATGTCTCAGGTGACCTTTCCTACCATAATGGGAACACGTGTAAATGCAGTGGGAATGATTACCAAAATGTCAAACTTTCCTCGCTTTCCTAGTAGGCTCTCTCACACAAACGGTATTAGCTTTGGGAATGGGAACAACTCTCTAATCATAGCCTATACCAAACCTATTTCTCTTGACTTGGATAGTGCCTAACATCCTATCCAATTTTTTTGACCTAGACTCCAAGTCAAACATAAATCTAGACGAGTCTCTCAAACTCTCCTCCAACTCCCTAATCCTAGACTTAAATATATTCCTAGACTCCTGAAACTCTAGAACCTCCCTTTTCAAAGCCTTCATAAAACCTCTAAGGGAGTCTCTCTCTTCCTCGACGTACTCTAGCTTATCCCTGAGCTTCTTCTCCCATGCCCTAAGATCCTCAATTAATGCATCATTATTTTCTACGGTACACTCATTCAACTTATCTTGCAATTTTGAGTTAATTTTTCACCTTCATCGTCTCCTCAAATAACTCTCGAAATGAAACTTATAAATATCTTGCGTCGATCTCCTCATCCTCTTTCTCATCACCCTCACACTCTCGAGAAACACTCTCAACAACCTCAGAAGTGTCATGCATATGAGTTTCCTCGGGGGAAGATATATTGTCATCGCTCACGTGACATGACATAAACGTAAAAAAGTTACGCCTAATGGGGGAACTCTCTCCCTCTTTACGTTCACTATCACTTAAGGCGGCGTTGTATGATATCGGTTTCTTACCATCTTTTTAAGTCTAGTGGGACACTCAGCTACTTTGTCACCAAAACCCTCACACCCGAAACACCTATTAGACTCATCTCTCTTAGGTTTATCACTCTTATCCTTAGGGATGGAGTCTCCCTTATTCTTGAATTTCTCAAACTTTTTAGTATCTTTTGATTGCTTTTGAAATTGAAAAAACTTTTTGAACTTCTTTGCCAACAAGACGACATCCTCAAAGTCAGAATCGGAATCGTCATTCCAAACTTTAGTCTCCTCCTTCAGGGATTTCAAAGCAATGCCCTTTTCTTTCTTTGGCACTTACTTGGAGGTAAACATATCGAGTTCATAGGTTTGAAGGTCTTCTATGATCTCTTCTAGTTTCGACGAGTTAAGCATACCAAGGGAATTCATAACGGTCACTTTCACATCAAACCTACTCAGCAACGATCTCAAAATTTTCTTAATCACTCGATTATCAAGAATCTTCTCACCTAGGTTAAATTCCGTATTAAGAATCGTGGACAACCTATTGTAAAACTCATTAAATGTCTCACTCTCTAACATCTTAATCATCTCAAACTGTGCAGTGAGATTTTGCAAATTAGAGGCCCTAACCGTGCTCGTGCCCTCGTGAGTGAGTGCAAGTGTATCCCAAGCTTCTGTTGACATTTCACAAGGCTTGATACTATTATACTCTTCAAGTGTGACATGTGAGGAAATAACGTACAGACCTTTAGAGTTATACAGTGCAAGCCTATGTTTAGTCTCAGTCCATGACTCAATGGGTTTCAAACTAGTGACCTCATCCTCTCGTGTGACAGGTAGTGACCAACCTTTATCAACAGCTAACCAGACACGCTCATCAATAGATTTTAAATCACTTCTCATTCACATCTTCCAACAAGCATAATTAGTGCCATAACAAACAGGAATGCGAAAACTATCGTAATTTCCAAAATTCATCCTTAGAAGCAAAAAGGGATCAACCACAATAAAATTATATTTCTAGCTCTGGTATCACTTTATAGGTCCCGAAATTAACTTAAACAAAAACCTTTTTCTTGAGAAGAATTAAGTTAAGGATGGATACAAACCAACTTTTTCTTTATTGCAAAACTCTTTTCAATTTTCTAAACCACGCCAAGATATGACACAAATTAACTTTAACCAATTTTTATCTTGTTTAACCCTAAGCATGCAACTAGTGATTAAAGCAAGTAAAATAAAGTAAAGCAATACTCAAAACGCCGATGTATGAGTAAAACCACAGATGGGAAAAACCTCGGATGTCCCAGGCCAGACAATCACTATGACAATGGTTTTACAAAGTCAGACGGTTGTCTTATACAATGATTCGATCCACCCATGATACTTGACGCTCCTCCGATCTTCTAATAATCTTCACAGTGCCCACGCAAAAAGTAACATTCTTCCCCGATGCTCGTCCATAACAGTCGCCTCCACGAATGCCTCGGTATCCACCGATACGGCCTTGTGTCGTCTACGATATCGAACACAAAATTAACCTTCTTTGTTTCTCCACCACAAAATCAGCAATATTCAAGATTTGAACAAACCCAACTTGGTGCAACAAATATGAAATAAACATATGGTAATGATAACTCAGATCTTTGTAAACTCTAAGGATGTTTTATAGTGAAAAGCCTTAGAAAACTTTGTGCAGAAAACTCTCTAGATTGTAAACTATTTTTAGTACTGCACATACTTCGAGAAAACTAGAACAAGATTATTTATAATTATTTTAAGGCGGTGGATTCTCATTCGAGCGAGATACTACGTCGTTCTAACAAGAATAGCATCCTTATCATCTCTAAACGAAGTGTAAACAAGTAAAACACTTTTAAAATATTTAAAAGCATTTTCTTTTAAAAATAACATCCTTATTTTTATAAAATAAAACCTTATTTTTATAAAATAAAATTTCGAGTTTCATTAATATTATGCATTCATACCTGAGTGATATCGGAATGCAATTAAACTTTGAAGATGAGAAATTTGCACCAATTAAACTTTGGCATAATTAATTTCCTTGAAGCTTTGCCACAATGTCTTCAATTAATCTTCGACATGTCATAGTCTGTGTGGGATCATAACACTAAAAATCTACCTATGAGTTTAACGTGTTTTGTTCCGAGAATAAATCAAAACTACATTAAGACTCAATTGGAAATTTGATCCTTACATACCGTGCAAAGAAATTTAGCACGACCACCAAGGGATACTCATAAGGAACTGCCAAACGAAATCTCTCAGCCATCTACATGAAAAGCATCATCAGGATCCCCCAGTTATAGAGCGAGACGTCTAAAATGATCCTCAAAAATGGCAAAAACCAAAGATAGATGACGTTACCACTCGTCGCCACCAAGAAACCACCCAAATAAAGAAGAATGAATAACTGGGCCATCTGTCTCACCTGTCACCCGTCATTTTTGCCAATTTTACTACTCAAGAGCACCTCTCTAAGAGTGGAAATACGGATAAAATCTCTAGAAAATATCCTACCCATATCCCCTAATGCCGTATGAATCACGTCCGACGTCAACCTCGTAGTACGAGCCACTTTCATCCGCATATCCTCATAATCCATCCCCAGCAGATGTTGAACACAACCATCTTCCCAAAGCCTGAGTGAACGATATGGCTAGTGACCCACCACCTCTCTCCCAACATGCATAAAACCACAGTAGAACGTCGTATCTCGTCCAAAGACTACGTCAGACGACCAAAGCCAACAGAGGTAACTTCCCAGCACACCACTGTCAGAAGACTCTCCCATACATCCTTCATCCCCATCGTCTCCTGGAACGCATGCTCTAAGGAGCGATGTCAGTCTACCAAAATCGAAAATAAAGAAAGACCTTTTCATCAACACAAGAAAACATGGAAAAAAAAGAAAAAGAAAAAAAGAGTGCCAAAAGTCACTATACTTACATAACTACTAGAGTTCCTCACCCTAGACGAACAGTGGTGTGAGGGATCACGCAGAAGAAAGTGATCCTCAGCTACTAGCTCAAACAAGTCAAAATCATTCTCATTACGCAAATAAAGGGGCACCCTAGATTGCCACTCTAGGCCCACCCAGTCATCAACACTCAATCACTCCACATTGTATTCCTCACTAGAAGAACCCAACATTTGATGATTTAAAGAAGGAAGGACTTAGAAATGAATTTTAGAGAGAAGAAACAGAAGATTCAGATGCAGAAAGATGTGAAAAAGAGTAGGGATCACCCCCTTTTTATAGTAGTCTAAACGGCATGTCGATCGGCAGAGACTAGCTCGTACCGATCGGCACCTGGAGATTCCTCTTACCAAGGAACTCAATGGTCCATGACATTGCCAAGCGACAACTCTTACAATATGCTGGTCGAAAGTCCTCTGAAATTTTGTACAAAAAAAGAAAAAAAATCCAATAATTATCCGAAAATTTCCTATTAGAACACTTCTCCACCAAAAAAATCATTTTGAGCTCCCAAAATCCCTAGACGGATTACACTCTAAACGTATTCCACAAAATGGTGAATCCCAAAATCCAAAATAATTCCCCAACAGAACCCAAACTGATAACTTTACTTTTTGTGTATGTCGTTGTTTGAACGTCAAGTTAGTCAAAATCCTCAAATACCTACAAGATAAAACAACTCAAGTGTAGCGGTAAGTAAGGGTATCAATCCACTTCCAAGGGGGTAAAGCAAAGGGAACACATTCAATTGTAATTCACTTTTTATTTTCTTTTTGGACTTTTTACTTTTTTCTATTTTTTTTAGCTTTTTCAAATATTAAAACAAATGGGTGAGGTGACGATTTAAACTAAACTAAATTAAATGTGAGATAAAAATAACTAACTAGAAAGTGACTAAAAGTGAAAAATAAAGTCAAAACTAAAAATAAGAGATAAATGAGGTAAATAATTGTGATAACAATCAAGGAGTGGGATTACACCACAAATTTTGGCTATTCTAATTAATTAATTTAATTAATTGAATTCTCCCAAATTAATATCAAAATTACAAATCAACTCTCGTTGCAAATGTAATTTTAATAGTAACCTTTTAGAAAATTAAGTTTAACACCCCACAACTCTAGAAAAATAGATCTACACTCCTTTTAATTAATCACCCGATAGGATCGATCAATTAAAATTTATATAAATCTTAGAAAATAAATTTAGAGTTGAAATTCAAGTTATAATACCCCACTTAAGAAACCCCTATCTCTAGTTCGAATCTAAAATGGGTATTATAACTAGAATTTCGATTCTCTCTCGAAAATCATTTTCCCTCTCTCGAGGCGTAAATTTAAGGGTGAGGGATCAAAACTAATCATTCAAAGGGAATTTTCAAGTAATCAAACTAATTAAACTAAAATAACATCAAATAAGGGTTTCCCCCCACCCCTCGAAAGGGGATTTACCCTAACATGGTATAAGATTTGACAAATTAAGAATCAAAGGCATAAAATAAATGAGAAGAGAAGAGAACAATCAAACCCAATATCTTAATGCTTAATTGAACTTCAATCCATGAGTTGCAATCAACATCCTTCAATTTAAATGATCCAAGCAAAATTACATCAAATATTTCACTCAAATTAATTATCAGAATAATTTATGATTCCCTCACTATCCAAAAATAATGAAATAAAAATTCTAATCTAAAACCTACACTAAAATATTATTTCTCTCTCTAACACCCTAAATGGGTTTTCTACAACTAAAAATTCTCTCAAATTGAGTCTTCTCTTCAATTTATAATAGGCATGGAGCTTAGGGGATATTTTTGGGAATTGGCTTGAGTGTGCATGGAAATGGTGAGTGTAAGGGCATGTGGGTTAAATGGGGTGACACAATTAGATTTGGTTTAGAGGGTATAATGGGTATTGGGGTTAAAGTTGGCAGTTGGGGGTATTTTAGGAATTTGGTGCTTAAAGGGGTTTAATGGCATTTGTGGGTTTATTTGGTCTTGCTTTTAGTTTGGCTTTGTTTGGCAGGTGGAAGTCGTGCCTTGAGGAAAATGGGTTTGGTTTTGAATGGGAAATGGTTTAAATGGGTTTTGTGGGTTGTGGGCTGATTTGGAGTGAGGCACAGGAGGTGAGGGGTTATGGGTTAACGACGTCGGCGCCACAGTGGAAGTGGGTGGACAGCGGCCTGCGCCGGAGGCAGGCGGCTTCGGAATCGCAGTCGGCAGTGGGAGAGAGAGGGGTGCGCCGGAGATGGAAGTTGGAGTGCGCCGGTAGGTTCGGAGCTGGGCGTCTTCGCCGGATGGAGGGGTTAGAAGGTAGGGGCGCTGTCGGAGCTCGTTGGTGACAGGTGGTTCGCGGGTAAGGGTGGGTCGGTAGGGTCTCGGGTGGTGTGGTCTGCAGGTGGGGATATGGATGGTGATGGTGTTGGGTTGAGGGTGGTGAGGTTGTTAATGGGGGAAAAGAGAGGAGAGAGAGTGTGAGGTTAGGAAGAAGATGATGTGGGTTAGATAGGGTGTATGGGGGTGTAGGGTAAGTGTTGGGTATGAGTGGGTTTAGGTGTAGGGGAGTTGGGTGTGAGTGAGTTTATGTGTGTGTGTTTAATTTGGATCTAAATAAAAATAACACTAAAAAACTAAAACTAATAAAACTAAAAATCTAAAATGAAAATCCTACTTCTAATAATAAAATAAAGACTCAAATTAAAAATAAAATTTAAAAAATAAAAAAAAAATCTAATAAAATTAAAACTAAAATTCTAATTAAATGTAAAATCAAATAAAACTAAGAAATGAAATCCGAAAAAAATCTAATCCTAATAAAAATAAAACTAATAACTAATAAAAATAAAGATGAAATAAAAATATACTAATAAAATATAAAAATAGTAAATAAAACCTAAAAATCCTAAATAAATCAAAAATAAATCCTAAAAATAAAATAACTCAAACTAAAAATCTAAAAAATATTAAAAAGGGACAAATTAGACACACACGGGGTTCGGGGTAGGTTTAGGCTAGGTCTAGAGTAGGTTAGGGTTAGGTTACGGGGGAGGGAATTAACTCCATTTTAATGCAAATTGCCTTGAAATATAGCTTTTGACACCGCAACTGCAAATAAACCTGCATATTGAACAATTAAGTGCATAAGACCCATATTGTCAAGAATTAACAACTAACGTACGTCTATTCGGAGTATAAAATGTACAGTTTTGGGTGCTTATCACACCACCCCCAAACAGAGCGTTGCTAGTCCTCGAGCAATAAGATAGAGAGAAAGAGAAAGATACGTAACCAAAAGTGTACCACTTTCGCGGGCACTTGCGATTGCACTTAGCATGTGCAACAAGCCTTTAAACCTATAGGTTGCCCTAAAGGACGAGTTTTGTCTCATGAGGGTTTGTAGGGAATATACCCACAAAATTCTTATTTGTAAAAATTTATTGAAAGGCAGTCAATCTCTTATCAGACGTAGAATAATCGCACAATCCATCATGAGAGAAATAATTTGAGAAATACAAGCTGGAAGCGTAAAAAGTTTAGATAAGTGAATACACAAGGCACATCCTTCCTAGAACTCAACATGTGTGATGTGAATCAGTCAAAACGGGTTGAGTATCACAAGAGTAATTCCTAGATTGCCATTTCGGAATCAAGCTTCAACTTCAAATCTCACTGGATATATCTCTCTTAATCGAACTCTCGAGATTAGGGTTAGTGTATCTCTCTTGTGTGTGAGGAGGTGAGTAAATGTAAGCAAGGTCAAACGTCTCACACACGTATAAGAAAGAACGAACAATTAGAAAGACAAATGATCTCATGAAAGAAATGATAATCACTATAGTGAGAACGTCGAGTTATTCACCACGTTGACTTTCATTTGCCCGAACACCTAGGGGAACATGTATGTATATGGGTGAGGGGCAAATGAAATGGGATGAGAAGGATATGATAGGTAGGATGGATGGGATGAGGTAGGTTGAATAGTGATATGATGAATAATGGATGAGTGATGGATGCGATAAGATTGAGAAGAGTGTATTATACATGAAGAACAAATGTCTTTATTTCAAAAGCAACTACTAACTACAAACTCTCTCTCTTTTCTTTTCTTTTTCTCTTCTTTTTTTTTCGATTTTTCTTTTCTTTTTCTCTATTTTTTTCTTTTATTCTTGCTATTTTTTTGTTTTTCTCTTTTTTTTTTGTTTTTCTCTCACTTTTCAACACTGAAGACATTTAACATTTAGAATCAACACTCTTTTTCTCAAAAATGATGATGGAAGACATATGAATGGAGGTGATAGGTGATGGTGTGGGGAATATATGATGTGGGGAATATGGAAAAGCATGTGAATGTAATGGGAATATGATATGGGGAAAAGTGGTAGGTGTATGGATGAAAATCTAGTATTCGGGACAAATTTCAAGATACACGTTTCTTATAACTCGAAAAATATGTCATTCTCAGTGATCGAGCCAAAATTTGAAGAAAAATGAGATCATCCAACAATTAAAGTGCGGACCCAAACGAAGTTGAATCAACTTGTGACTCGGAGATTGCGTAAAACTCTCTGAAAGGGTGAAAGGTACAAATCTCGCAAGCTAAAGTCTCTACTAGTGATCCTTAAGGTTCTCATTAGAATTGTAGTACTCCTCAACTCTAAATCGTATTGACGTGATAAGTGCGCAAATTTTGTTAAGTCTAGAAATTCGTGGTGCAAAATGCATTGATACGTATTACATAAGCTATTAGAAAAAATATTCTCTAGCTCGATTCCTAGACTTAAAATGATGGATGATTGAAAATTCACATCAATGAGTGAGATAAAAGAAACTGCACAAAATTTTAAAAATTAGGTTCAAAAATCAAAAAATTTCAAAAGAGGTACGATTTTGATAAAATTCCCCACCCCCAAACAAAAAGGAACATCGTCCTCGATGTTAGGTAAAATGATTTTCAAAATTGAGAGCATAAGGTAGGAAAGAGATTACCAGAATGAACCACTATTGAAGTGGACAGATGAAGTCAAGAATAAACCTGAATAAATGATAAGAGTAAAAAAGGGTGTACAAGTCTATAAAGCATGTAAAGCATAGGGTGATGTGAAACACCACCCCCAAATAGGATGAGACTAGTAGAAGAAACACGGGCTGCCTCTCGATAGCGCTAAGTTTAATGTCTTCAGCCAGACCGATGGGCTCTCACCCTACAGATAATAACGAGAAAAGTGCAGGGAGGCAGAAAAATCGGGTGATGAGAATCACCCCCAAACAAGACTGAAGCGTCAGTCTTGTTGGATAAGGCTATGAATGGTCAATGCACTTATATGGCAAAGTGCATCACGCGATGCAAAGCATCGGTGGACCACGGACGGGTGGGTACTAGGGTAAAGGTGAAGAGGTATCGGCCACGGTCCTTGTTGAGCTAAAAGTGAGGGAAACTGGGGCCCTATAGGGATGGTGCTCAAGTTGGTGAGGAAGGCGAACTGGTGTAGAAAGTGAAATGGGGTGGGGATCATAAAAATTACACGACCGTTCTATGAATGGGCGATGATAATGGTCGCGCCGTGACACACCAGGGAGCTATTGAGAAGAAAAATCAACACCATAAGGAAGTGGTGGTGTGCATAAAGTAACAAGATTGATGTCACGGAAGTGAAGAGTATCACCATAACTCTCATGGAAGGTGGAGGATGTTTCAGGTGAGCATCTAAAAATGTAGATGGAAACATAAAATGTGTAAAATCTAGTTCCAAACCAGGTATAAACGGTGGAGGAAGATGATCTAACTTAAGAGTGGGAGACACACACTCCTCATGATGCAAGGAGTGATCCTCAAGGGAACTCGCAAGAGGAAGTGTGGAAATAAACAAGTGAGTGATCAACTTATCCACCATTATGTCACCATCCGAGGTGGTGAAAGGGTCTAACGAGGCATTAAGATTAGAGATAGATGAATCAACGTCAATATTCGGCTCAAGGGGAGCAAAATATGATGGGTAGGATCCATATCAAGAGAGGTGGGAACCATCTCTGACGCTATCTCGGTACAATGGTGAGCACTCGTAGCCGGAGCGAACCTAAAAGATATGGTCATGTCAGAGCCATAGGCAATTGGGGCATAAGGTAATAGCCGGGCATATTTTTGGATTCTATGGGAGTGGGAATAGGAACCGCAATGTGGGTTTCATATGGACATGGTGGAATTTGATCAGGCTCACTATCGAAAGGTAAGTTAACACAACTGTCAACTTGGGGCCCGGACCATGGAATGGTCTCAACTTCGAGATTCTCGGGGTGGTATGGTTCATCACACTCAAAATCGGTGGCACAAGACGACACATCATCATTCCACATGGGGGAAATAATGGGTTGACTTGGGGGGAAATTCGACTCTCGCTCACACACAATTTCATTTAAGCGTTGTTCAAGCCGTTGGAGGGCTTCATTTTGGATTTGAGTGGCTTGCTCTTGCTCGAGTATGAACTTTTGCAAGAGGCTTTCGAGAGCGAATGTGGATGGTGGTGGTGGAGTGATGGGTGGTGGCGGTGGGTGAGGTGGACACAACTCGCTATGATCATATGGAGAATAATCAAAGGAAGTGGGTGGAGTGGGGCCAAGTTCATCATACACGAAAGGATAGCTTTCGTGATGGACAATTGGTTGATGCTCATGGGGTGCGTAGTGAGGAAACTGATCGTGAATGGGTGCACAAGGTTGCCATGACAACTGTTGGAATGTGTGAGGATCCACAACATCGGGTTGGGATTCGTATTGCGTGGAAGGGTGATCAGGCCTCCACGAATACCTTGGGTCCTCACACAACTAGGGGTTAGGTATATCGGGATAATAGGCCGAGGTGGGTTCCGGAACAGTGTCATATGATTACACATGTTCCACGGTGGGTTCGGATGGATATGGAATGTAAGGGCACTCATGGGACATGTGATCGGCATAATAACAGTGGGTGCAAAACAAAGGATGAGACATGTCGACACTTGAGACCGAGGGTGATGGAATAGGAGGTGCGTGCATGGATGGGTCAAGAGTATCTAAGGTACTTGTTGATGTAAAAAACTAGATTGCTCTAATTATTCAATCACAGATAAATAAATAAGACAAAGATTTTTAAAGTGGTTCGGCTAGGAATAAAGCCTACGTCCACTGTTATGTTATTGCTGAGTGTTTGCAGAATTCTTGATTACAAGTTCTCTCAAGAAATTCCGGTCCCCCTTGAATGAGGATGATACAAGGTATTTATAGCCTTGAGGCTGTACATGAAAGGTTCGATACATTAAATGGTATACATGTGAAAGGGTAATACATTTAATGCAGCGTGCGCGTCAAGAATATAAGCATTCAATGAATATTTGAGCTGTTGATTATCTGGCAATTAATGATACGACCGAGGTGCAGCTCGGACCGCCATAGTTGCTCGTTGATTAGGAGTTCCTCGGAGCATTAGAGTACCTCGGAGCGCTAGAGTTCCTCGGTGAGCTAGACTTCCTCGGTGCACTAGAGTTCCTCGGTGTATTCTCGTTGCTCGGAAAGAAGCATGGTTGGTTGGGAAATGAACTTCCTCGCTGCTATCGTGCCACGTAGATTGACACGTGTCTTCGTATTATTCGTCCACACCAGCATATTAATTTTGGTATCAACAGAAGCCCCCAATGTTTCATATTTCGAACTTTGAGGAGTATGGAACATTCTTTCTCGGTATGTGGCAATATTAAATGACTTTTCCTGGGTTTCAGGAACATTGTGTTCAAATTTCCTTCTCATTTCGCAGCTTCCGCCCTTTTTTTGAATTTTTTATAAGCGTTTCGATCTCCGTGCAGTTTTTGTCCTTTTCGCCGCCGGAAGTTCAGTAGTTTCTTTTTGGTAATCATTTCTTTCGCCGCTTCCCAATGCAAAGTATTTAAACTTAT
Source organism: Sambucus nigra (assembly GCA_949130495.1). NCBI lineage: Eukaryota > Viridiplantae > Streptophyta > Magnoliopsida > Dipsacales > Adoxaceae > Sambucus > Sambucus nigra. Next base: position 375,234,633 of record OX422219.1, on the reverse strand, counting down.
TGGGTAATCATACCGTCTTCTACGTTTTCCAATTTCCTGCATTCAAGCTTTCTATTCTCTCCTTCTTTCTTGTGCGTTCATCCTTGTTTTCGTTCGTCGTCAACATTCCTCCTTTCTTCCTGTAAGATCTTCTTCCTTTCTTCTGTATCTCTTTTATTCAATATGGTTTATATTGTAGAATCTGTTGAAAAATTTCGTTCCGATTTTTCCATTCCTTCGTGGGTAAATCTAGAGATTCTTTCTGAGCCTTTAGATTACTTCCGATTGCCTGAGGGACATTGGTTCCCCAGTCTTTTTATCGCTGAATGTGGTTTTTCCTTTCCACCAAATCCATTGTGTCTTGAGTTTTGTCAGTATTTCGATCTTGTCCCTGCAAAAATAGCCCCCAATTCATGGAGAATAATTAATGGGGTACACAAATTAAATCTAACTCATGGGACTCGTATTGGGATCCCTAAGATTATGTATTGCTATAAATGGGCCACTCTAGATAATATTTATTACTTAAAAACTAGGTTTTTAAATAGAGCCCTTGTAGTTAACGTCCCTGACTCAAATAGAGATTATTTTGAACATGGGTTGGTTATAAAAAATTGGCAATATGCCCCTTTAGCTGGAAATGAAGTATACAACGGTCCCAGATGTCCCCCATATGGAAATGGGATAGGTTTATTTTTCATTTTATTTTACTTATGAAATTATGCTTTCATCATGTTTGACAAAATGTATGACTGATATCTCATTATGTATTTATTTGCAGTTGATAGCAAAAGAAGAACTCCAAAAGAATCAGAGGTTAATATCAAACATCTGAAACTTATCTGGGGTTTGCACAAGAATATTGCAGACGAACACATCAGGTCTGCCTCATATCTGCTACAGTATAAGAGTTACACAACCTCTTATACTGCTCGCCCTGTTGAACCAGCTTCAATTCCAGAAGGTTCATCTTCAGATTCTCATCTTCCTTTAAATCAAAGGATGGGTAAGAAAAGAGCTCCTCCTGCTCTCTTTGATGATGTTACTTCTGCTGCTGGGGCCAAGAAAAACAAAGCCGATGTCCCAGAGGGGACTAAGAAAGTGGATGCTGGGTCTTCTAAGGCTACCGAGAAGCCTCCAGTGGTTCCGAGCAAGAAAAATGCTCCTGTAGATGTAATTACAATCTCTCCGACCAAGACCTCTTTGGTTGAAGGTTCTGATCGCCCGTTGAAGAGATTGAGGAAATCATCCTCAGTTACTCCGGCTGAAACTGCCTCCTCCCTACCTGCTGGTGGTACTGATGTTCCAAACATCCCTCTTCCAAGTTCTGCAATGAGCTCGGTCGTACCCGAGGTCCATGGTATTGATGAGAGAATTCCTAGGGATATGCTGACATCCTTAGCTGCTCGTCACCTTGCTTCAGTAAATTTCTTATACTTCTGATTTTTCTTTCTTTCTCTGAAAGCTTGCATTTTGTATTGACTTTGCTATTTTTCTCATCTTTCAGTTGGTGAACTGTTTTAATAATATTGTGAAGAAGGATGAAGCTATTAAAGCTTCAAGCTCCTCGTCAGGCGTAGAGGATGCTCTGTTGGGTTTGACCCAGTCTTTAAAGGAATCTCGTCAACAGTATGTTGACGAAAAAGCTGTTTGGGAGAAGAAATTAGCTGTGGCTGAAGCTGAGAAGGTGAAAATGGCTGAAACCTCCAAGAATTTGGAGGAGAAAGTAAAAAGTTTAGAGGTTAAACATCAGGAATATGATGGCAAGCTGAAAAAGGCAGAGGAAGAGTTATCTACCCTGCGAGATATCAAGGTCAAAAAAGAGGAATTGAAGATGAAGCTCTCCTCGGAGAAGTTGAGGAGAAAGGTCGCAATCAAGAAACATTTCAGTGCTGGTTGGGAGAAAGGATGGGAGAGAGGGATAGCTGCAATGACATCCCAAGTCCAATATGGGAAGTTGAAATACTTCCACGATGGCTGGGTAGCTGCTCTGCAAGAGCTGAAGGTCCAAGACGATTCTGAGCTATTCCAACAACATCTCCCTGGTCCTCCTCCAGCAATTGTGGAAGAAGAAGAAGATGAGCCTGCCTCAGATGAGTCTTCTATGGCTATGGGCGACCCAGTCTCTGCTTCTCAACCCTCTGTAGTCGAGGACGTTTCTTCTATGCCTCCTCCTGCCGAGAAGATTCCTGCTGATCAACCCGTTGATACCACCGAGCAACCGAGCTCCTCGTCCCAGCCTCCCGAGAAAGTCTTGGGGGACAAGGAAAAGGTGTGAAGTTGTTCGGTATCATTTCTTTTTTTTCAATTCTTGTAATCGAACAATGTAACCTTTTGATGATCTAATAAAATACATCTTCGTTCCTCTTCTTTATTGATACTCTGTCTGCTTTTATTTATTAACTCCTGCTTCCTCTTCTTTATTAGTTTTTGGCCAGAATGGAATTGATATCTGCTCCTGATACTGAGTTGATGCGACAATGCAATGGATATTATAAAGTTGGTCATACAGGCCTAAGTGTATTAGAGATTGTCGACATCCTTGGTCACGATGCCTCAGAACAAGCAGTTGAGGCTTACCGGTATCTGAAGGATTTGCTTGATAGATCTGTGGCCAATAATGTGGCGTATTACGAACTGATCGAGGAACTTCATGGTTCCATAGAGGTTCTTCAAAATCAACACAATGCAACAATGGCCTCGTTGCACGAGGATTATGAAAATAGATACCAGCAGCTCTCTTCTGAAACAGGCCATAAGAAGATCATTGCTGGATACGATATTAGGGAAAGGACCTTAAAAGGTGAAGTTGAAGCTTGCGGGCAGATTGTTGAGATCCTGGAACAAGAAAATAATAATTTACAGAAAAAGTTGGCTCAATATGAATCTGCAGCCTCATCTTCCACTGCTCTAGTGCCCGTTACTGATGAAGGTTTCTCTTTCTTAGAGGTCGAAAATGCCAAATTAAGGCAAGAACTGGATGATTTAAGAAGATCTGCATTTTCTGGGACTGCTCGTGGACGAGGAAGAGGTTCTCGGGGGCGAGGAAGAGCTGCTCAAAATGTTGCCGAGGAGCAAAACTCTCTAGTCGCTTCTCGGAGCCGATCAAGAGTTCTTAGTCGCAATGTTGAAGAGGCTCGTACCCAATCTACTTTGGAAACTCAAGCATTCCAATTAAGCGTCAAAGATCGGGCCCTATCAGAAATGTCCAAGAAGAATCTATCCTTGGAAGATCAACTTACAGCGACGAAATCTGCTCTGCATAATAAGGATCTTTTTGCCAAAAGCCTTCATGAACAATTGGATAGATTAACCTTCCAATTCCATAAACAGCCAAGGGAATTCTGGATGGCAGGATATAATGAAGCTCTTGTTCATCTGGATGCTCGTATTGAACATGCCAACAATGAAGGTTACAAGCAAGGATGGTTGAACGCACTGGGTGTGTTAAAATTGGAGCAAGGGCATTATTTATGGGATTATCATGCCCCATCATTATTAGACTTGCCTGTACCACCTTTCAAATTGGACATGGCATGGATCCCAGCTCGTTCCATTCCTCGTAGCTTGATTTCAAAGTACCTTGGTGATTATAGCCTTCATTCTCAGATTGAATTGTCTCGTCCTGAGCATCTGTTGGATACACCTTCTGTGATGAACGTCAGAATGCTTAGGGATGTTAATTTCATTAATTCTCCTCTTTGCCTAGAGGATCCTCCTGCTGGCGAGGATCCTGTTTCAAAAAATAAAGGAAAGAAACCAATAGAATAGGTTTTCAATGTAACAGTTAGTACATTCATGTAACTTGTAATTTATTTTGAATTTTTAATGAAAGACTTCATTTTTGTTTGTAAATCTGTATTGGTATTATCTCGTGTTTATCAAACACTTTACACTTATGCATATGTATCTGTTAAAAAGATAATAATATTGTTCATTGAGCAACTTAATAAAAAGTTACAAGTATTGGTAACGTTTCTCGATCACTTAGTAATAAAGTAATGAGTATAAATTGTTCCAACTGTTTCCAACCAACCATGATGGATGAATAATGTTTGTCGACCAACTACAGTTGATGGGTCTTTATCACCGACCAGTCATACTTGGTTCAATTTCAATTATTTTCATAAAATGTGTCCGACCAACTAAAGTCAATAATTTGTCCTCGTCGACCAACTATAGTTAGTGGGTCTTTATCCCCGACCAACTATACTTGGTGTATTTTGGAATATTTTGTTTTTCCTAACCAAAGGAGTATTTTTTGGCTCCTTAGAGCATTTTTTGTCTCCTTAGAGCACTTTTGGCTCCTTAGAGCACTTTTTAGCTCCTTAGAGCTTTTGGCTCCTTAGAGCACTTTTTGGCTCCTTAGAGCACTTTTGGCTCCTTAGAGCACTTTTTAGCTCCTTAGAGCTTTTGGCTCCTTAGAGCACTTTTTGGCTCCTTAGAGCACTTTTTGGCTCCTTAGAGCACTTTTTGTGCATAGTGTATTACACTAGTATTCCACGAAAAACTTTCAACCAGAAAGAAAATGGCGAAACATCCTCGCTTTATTCATAATGAAGGAAATGCTTTTACATTTTACATTACTGATAATACTTGCGTAGATGTTCAGCATTCCACACATTCTTAAATTCTTCTCCCTCTAGAGTCGCTATTCTGTAAGTTCCTGGACGAACAACCTCTGTAACTCGGTAAGGTCCATGCCAGTTTGCTTCCAACTTATTTTGCTTCTGAATGACTTTCTTCAGCACATAATCCCCTTCTTTTAAATCACATTTCTTCACCCTTTTGTTGTAAAATAGAGCTGTACGTTGTTGGTAAGAAGCATTTCTAATGGCTGCCTCTTCTCTAACCTCCTCGAGCATATCCAAATCCAGTCTTCTCATCAAATCGCTGATCGGGGAGTTGAAATTCAGCACTCTATGAGTTGGGAGACCCAACTCGGCAGGTATCACAGCTTCACTTCCAAATGCCAACATATATGGTGATTCTCCAGTTGTTGCTCGGGGAGTTGTTCGGTAAGCCCATAGTACGGATTGGAGCTCATTAATCCAATTTGCTTTAGCTTCACTTAACCTCTTCTTCAAACCATTTAGTAATGTTCTGTTCGTCACTTCAGTCTGTCCATTGCTCTGGGGATGGCCTGGTGCTGAATGATACTTCAAAATGTTTGACTGATGACAATAAGCAGCAAATTCTTCATTATCGAATTGTGTTCCATGGTCTGTAATGAAAGCATGGGGGAGACCATATCGACAAATGATGTTTTTTCAAATAAACTGATATACTTTCTCGTACGTCATATCAATTAGTGGTTCAGCTTCCACCCACTTAGTAAAATAATCTACTGCCACGATGAGATACTTGAACCTTCCTCGAGTCGTCGGCAATGGTCCAACCAGATCAACCCCCCACATGGCAAATGGCCAAGGTGAAGTTATGGGTGTCAACAATGCTTGTGGAGTTCTTCGAATGGAGGAAAAACGTTGGCACTTGTCACACTTCTTAGCATAGGCCATACAATCAGCCCTCATCGTCGGCCAGTAATATCCCTGTGTCATTACCCTTTGCAAAAGTGTCCGACCTGCTACATGAGCTCCACAAGATCCTTCATGAATTTCTTCAATCAATTCTTTGACTTCTGATGGATGCACACATCTCTGCAAACCTGCCATATTCCTCGTCTATACAAAACACCATTAGTTAACACATACCGAGCAACTTTATATTTCAATTTCTTGGCAGCTAGTTTGTCCTCCGGTAATTCTCCTTCTTCAATGTATGCCCTGATAGGATCCATCCAAGATGGTCCTAAATCAAGGGTTATTATATTTACCATCAGGTCTTCTTCTATGCTCCGACTTTCTAATACTTCTATTGGTATTGTTCTTCGTAGCTCGGTGCGCGTAGCTGACGCTAATCGGGCTAATGCGTCTGCTCTAGCATTCTCCATCCTCGGTATCCTCACCAATTGAATAGCATCAAATTCTGTCAATAATTCCATCACCTTCGCATGGTACTTCACCATTAACTCTCCCTTCACTGCATATATCCCCATCATTTGATTCACAATTAATTGAGAATCACTGAAAACAATTATTTGCCGTGCCTCCATAACTTTCGCCAAATGAAAACCTGCTATCATGGCCTCATACTCAGCTTCATTATTGGAAGCTTTGAATTGGAATCTCAAGGCATACTCCATGTCAATATCATCTGGGGTGTTTAAAACAATCCCTGCTCCACATCCAGCTGTGCATGATGATCCATCTACATATAATCTCCATGTAGGTACGTCGTCTTCAAATTTCTTATCTGTCAGAGTTCCTCGGTAAAATATCTGTTGTTTTCTTCCATCATCCCCTGGTATCTTTCGCTCCTCATCGGTCATCTGTTCGCACCCTTTTACCAACCTTAGTTGGTCTGGGTTTGAATATGATGATTTTTCTACATCCACAAGTCCTTTTACTAACCTTAGTTGGTCTGGATTTGTGTCTGTCGATACTATATCGTCCACAGGTAGGTCAGCAAGTACTTTTTGCTCCTCGGGGGTATCAGGGTATGTGAACTCTGCTATAAAATCTGCTACAGCTTGCCCCTTTAATGATGATCTGGGTTCGTACACAATATCATATTCACCGAGCTCTATTGCCCAGTACATCAATCTTCCTGATTTTTCTGGCTTGTGAAGGGCTTGTCTTAATGGCATGTCGGTATACACTATGATGGTATGGGCTTGGAAGTATGGCCTCATTCTTCTACTTGCTTCAATTAATGCCAGTGCCAATTTTTCTAACTTTGGGTATCTGATTTCTGCACCTCGGAAGGCCTTACTTGTGTAATAAATTGGCTTCTGGACTCCATTCTCCAATCTGATCAATGCCGAGCTAACTGCATTCTCTGATACTGCCAAATACAAGTACAGCTTCTCTCCAGTTATTGGCCTAGACAACAATGGTGGGGCTCCCAAATACTTCTTCAAATCTTGAAAGGCCGTCTCACATTCATCAGTCCACTCAAAACTTTTTCGCAGTGTTTTGAAGAACGGGAGGCATTTATCAGTTGCTCGGGATACAAATCTGTTGAGCGCTGCAACTCGTCCGGTAAGACTCTGTACTTCTTTCCTCGTCGTTGGGGATCGCAGCCCTAAAAGAGCTTTGATCTTTTCTGGATTTGCCTCAGTACCTCGTTGATTGACGATGTATCCGAGGAACATTCCTTCTCGTACTCCAAAGGTACACTTCGTCGGGTTGAGCTTCATTTGGTATTTGTCCAGTTGATCAAAGGTTTGGCCTAAGTCAACTAGATGATCAGTAGCTCTCTTGCTTTTGGTGAGCATGTCGTCGACATAGACTTCCATATTGCAACTGATTTGTTCGGCAAAAACCTTGTTCATCAGCCGCTGATATGTTGCACCTGCATTTTTTAAACCAAAAGGCATAACATTATAACAATAAGTTCCCCTTGGGGTAATAAAAGAAGTACTTTCCCTGTCTTCTGGCTTCATTTTGATCTGATTGTAGCCAGAATAAGCATCCATAAAGCTGAGTAGCTCATGTCCCGAGGTAGCATCCACTAGTTGATCAATTCTGGGCAATGGAAAATGATCTTTTGGGCATGCCTTGTTGAGATCAGTGAAATCAACACACATTCTCCATTTGTTGTTCTTCTTCTTTACCATCACCACATTTGCCAACCAATCTGGATATTTCACATCTTCAATGAATTGGGCTTTCTGTAGTTTCTCGACCTCCTCTTGTATGGCCTGGTTCTTCTCGGGACTAAACACTCTTCTTCTCTGTTTCACAGGTTTGATCTCCTTATTCACATTGAGCTCATGACATAAGAAGTTTGGATCTATACCTGGCATGTCTTCATGACTCCAAGCAAAAGTATTCTTCCTGTTTCTCAAGAAAGTTATCAACTCCTGTTTTATTGAAATATCCAACGACGATCCTATCTGAGTTACTCGTTCAGGATGCTCGTCGTCCAGGATAACAGTTTCTGTAGATTCCACCACCTGCCCTTTTACGAGTTGAGATTCATCCCTAGGGTCAAGAGTTTCAATTTCTGTACCTTCCTCCACTTGGTAAGTAGTAGTCTTTTTCCTTGACTCTTCAAGTTCCTCTTGCTCGGTAGACGAATAATAGCATTCCCGAGCTACTTTTTGATCACCTTTCATAATTCCAACTCCAAAATTCGTTGGGAATTTCAAACACTGATGTACTGTAGATGGAACTGCCTCGAACTTCTTCAATCCAACTCTTCCCATGATGATGTTGTAGGCTGACTGCACATTCTTATCCATCACAAAGAAGCGCATTCTTTCTGTTCGACAAGCAGGCCAAGTTCCAATGAGTATATCTAACTTGATCGTCCCAAGTGGAAAAACTTTCTCGCCAGCAAAACCCAGAAGGGGTCTGTGATAAGGTTCCAATTGGGATAATTTTAAATTCAAGCTATCAAACCATGAATAGTACATGATGTCTGCCGAACTACCATTGTCTACTAACACCCTTGAAATGACCACATCCTTCATCCTCATTTTGATCACCAAAGGATCATCATGAGGGTAAAGAACACCTGCCAGGTCATTTTTTGAAAAACCAATCACTAGCTTCTCTTTATTTACCTTCCTCGGACGATCATCCTCGGCCAGATTTATTCGTTGAATATATGAACAAGCTTGAGCCTCTCCGAGGTAAGCTTTTCTTTCTGCAGTAAGGTCTCCTCCCCCTGCATCTCCTCCTGTAATAACATTACAATCAAATGACCCAAAACGTATGGAGAATACCTCTCGTTCAGGCTGCCTTGCCTTCTTGGGAAGATCAGGGTCATCATCTGGATCATCTTCGTGGTCCCTCTTCTTTTTCTCCTCTGCACGACGAGGAGATCTAGATCTCTCTCTAGTTCTGTCATCATTCTTCCTTTCACCTCTACGATCTACATACTTTGACAACTTTCCTCTTCGTATGAGCGTTTCAATCTCGTTCTGAAGGGCTATGCAGTTTTTAGTCATATGGCCATGATCTTTGTGAAAATCGCAATATTTGGCCTTATTCCTTAGATCGGGATTTGTCTTCAGTTTCTCTGGCCACTTGATTTCCTCGTTGTTCTTGATTTCTTCCAAAACATGATTAATACCTATTTTCAATGGGGTATAATTATCGTACTTCTTTAGGACTTCCAACGTTGTCCTATTATTCCTGTAATGCTTGTCACCACCATTACCTTTCTGATCTTTCTTCTTGGACTTGTCGACCTCCACTTTTACTTCTTTATCCATATTCTTCTTCGCAGCCATAGCCTCCTCGGCATTCATAATTTTGGCTGCTTTTGCCATCAACTCGGACATAGTTTTAGGTGGATCTTTGGCCAAATAGGTGTAGTACAACTTATTAAGCAGCAAACCACTCATCAAAGGAGTGATTGCTGTCTTTTCTTCGTAATCTACGACTTCCAACTTTTCAATATTAAAACGAGCTATGTAATCTCTAGTACTTTCACCTGATTTTTGTCTAACACTTAACAAATGTGCTACTCGCTTTACTGGCTTCGCCCCAAAACAAAAATTGCCAATGAACAACTCGGCTAATTGAATAAAAGTTGAAATCTTACCCCGAGGAAGATTGTTATACCATATCTGTGCAGATCCGGTAAGGGTTCCCGAGAAAGCTCTGCACCTCATCTCGTCGGGGACGGCATATATGTCGGCGGCAGCTTGATATTGTTCTATATGAAGTACAGGATCTATTTTTCCATCGTACTTAGGAGTCACTACAGGTGCTTTGAATTTCGATGGTGTAGGAAAATCCACAATGGACTGCACGAAAGGTGTCCCTTGAACAAAAGTTCTCTGTAAGGGGTTCCTTGCCTTAGCCATTTCTCCTAATCTATCCTCCAACCGCTGAATAGAACCTTTCCATGCTTCATTTCCTTCCTCAGGCCGCTTAGTTTGAGCAATTGATCGCTCTGATGTAGCTTCCTGAGATTTATCTTGACGAGTAGATGGTCGTGATTGTGCTGATCCTTCTCTCAAACGTGATGGTGGTCGAACACTTCTCGATGGAGCTCTAAGTGGACTCATGTTTCTCCTTGGTCCTAATCGACTGAAATGAGACTCCCTGCTTAATCTTTCCAAAGCGATGGTTCTCTCCGGAGAGAGATATATAGGTTGATTTGTATCCGTAACCCATATCGATGAAGTTCGCCCAGGTTGATAAGAAGAATCATTAGACTCCCCATTGCGATATGACGCAGTACGTCTGGATCGTGATTGCCCATGATCACTCCGTTTTCCTGAATAGGTAGGTACACCGCCTTGAAGAGTTTGAATGAGTTGCCTCATAGATTCTTGCATGGCGGTTTGTCCTTGAGCCATATTTGTCATAATTCCAGCCAGATCTGGAGTTGCAGATGGATTTGGAGGATTTCGAGCATTTCCAGCATTTCGATTACTGGATTCTGGATTATCTGCCATTGATAACAAATGATTTTTGCGAAAAACGATAGTAATAGTCGTTTCCCACAGACGGCGCCAATCTGTTGATGTAAAAAACTATATTGCTCTAATTATTCAATCACAGATAAATAAATAAGACAAAGATTTTTAAAGTGGTTCGGCTAGGAATAAAGCCTACGTCCACTGTTATGTTATTGCTGAGTGTTTACAAAATTCTTGATTACAAGTTCTCTCAAGAAATTCCGGTCCCCCTTGAATGAGGATGATACAAGGTATTTATAGCCTTGAGGCTGTACATGAAAGGTTCGATACATTAAATGGTATACATGTGAAAGGGTAATACATTTAATGCAGCGTGCGCGTCAAGAATATAAGCATTCAATGAATATTTGAGCTGTTGATTATCTGGCAATTAATGATACGACCAAGGTGCAGCTCGGACCGCCATAGTTGCTCGTTGATCAGGAGTTCCTCGGAGCGCTAGAGTTCCTCGGTGAGCTAGACTTCCTCGGTGCACTAGAGTTCCTCGGTGTATTCTCGTTGCTCGGAAAGAAGCATGGTTGGTTGGGAAATGAACTTCCTCGCTGCTATCGTGCCACGTAGATTGACACGTGTCTTCGTATTATTCGTCCACACCAGCATATTAATTTTGGTATCAACAGTACTCGTGAGAGAGGTAAAACCACGAAAAATATCATAAAGAGACGGCTCGGCATCACTCTCACACGTGTCGCGTGACAATGGAAAATGACCAGAGTAGTCCCGTAAGGGACGTTCTTCTGCCATGTGGAGAGAAATATTTTTTTGGAGTTTTAAATTTTTTCAAAAGGAAAGAAAGAAAATATTTTTGGATTTTTCTAAGAAGGAAAGATAGAAAATATTTTTGGAGTTCTGTAAAAAATAAAGGAAGAACATATTTTTGGATTTTTTTTGGAAGAAAAGGTGGGGAAAAATATGGACTATTGATTTGGAAGAACCAAATAAAATCGACTACCGAAAATGGAATTGGACACAACCAATTTTTATCTTTAAATTTAGTGAAAGGGGTAGTCAAATTTTAATTAAGTCCGCGGGCGATAAAAAATCACGGAAATACTTTAGTGATCACCTTTGCAAAATTTTCTCCTAGTGAGCTACCTAGTTAATGGATTTTAAATTTAATGATGGCTAGGGTAGCACATAATGGAAAGCGAGTGAGTCGGGTGATGAAATCCCTTCTCGTGAGTGACCGGATCTAGGTCTTAGTCAATTAATTCATCACACCATTAAAAAAATAAAGGCGAGAATAAAATCACACAAGAGCACACAAGTACACACAATAATTGACTCGCTAACAGGAGAGGCGCGAGTGTTTAAGAAATGTACCTCCCACGATTTTTACGCCGTGGGGTGCTGAAAATTTTGAGTCGACCGGGGGGAGATCACGCCAATCTCAGTCATCCCCGGGATTCCTACCGACCCAAGGTAGAGAGGCTTCTAAATCCTCGCCTTTTGACGCCCTCTCTCTACCTTGTCCGGTTTTCCTATCACGCTTGGCTTCGATTATTATAATTTTAAAAAATGAAAAAAATAAATAAAATAAAGGTGTCTCTATGCACCGCAATACAAGCAATGATAAAAATCCTAATACAAGCCTTCTAAAATAAAGAAAAAAATGGTACGAAAAAAATAATAATAATGTGCAAAACCAATCAATGAACTACAAGTTGAAATCCGCTCTAAGTGCTTCACGCTCCCAAGAATGGCAACAACGCCATTTGATAACTATGACTTTTCTATATCCCCGGCAACGGTGCCATTTGATAACTTTACTTTTTGTGTATATCGTTGTTTGAAAGCCAAGTTAGTCAAAATCCTCAAATACCTACAAGATAAAACAACTCAAGTGTAGCGGTAAGTAAGGGTATCAATCCACTTCCAAGGGGGTAAAGCAAAGGGAACACATTCAATTGTAATTCACTTTTTATTTTCTTTTTGGGCTTTTTACCTTTTCTATTTTTTTTAGATTTTTCAAATATTAAAACAAATGGGTGAGGTGATGATTTAAAATAAACTAAATTAAATGTGAGATAAAAATAACTAACTAGAAAGTGACTAAAAGTGAAAAATAAAGTCTAAACTAAAAATAAGAGATAAATGAGGTAAATAATTGTGAGAACAATCAAGGAGTGGGATTACACCACAAATTTTAGCTATTCTAATTAATTAATTTAATTAATTGAATTCTCCCAAATTAATATCAAAATTACAAATCAACTCTCGTTGCAAATGTAATTTTAATAGTAACCTTTTAGAAAATTAAGTTTAACACCCCACAACTCTAGAAAAATAGATCTACACTCCTTTTAATTAATCACCCGCTAGGATCGATCAATTAAAATTTATATAAATCTTAGAAAATAAATTTAGAGTTGAAATTCAAGTTATAATACCCCACTTAAGAAACCCCTATCTCTAGTTCGAATCTAAAATGGGTATAATAACTAGAATTTCGATTTTCTCTCGAAAATCATTTACCCTCTCTCGAGGCGTAAATTTAAGTTGAGGGATCAAAACTAATCATTCAAAGGGAATTTTCAAGTAATCAAACTAATTAAACTAAAATAACATCAAATAAGGATTTCCCCCCACCCCTTGAAAGGGGATTTAGCCTAACATGGTATAAGATTTGACAAATTAATAATCAAAGGCATAAAATAAATGAGAAGAGAAGAGAACAATCAAACCCAATATCTTGATGGTTAATTGAACTTCAATCCATGAGTTGAAATTAACATCCCTCAATTTGAATGATCCAAATAAAATTACATCAAATATTTCACTCAAATTAATTCTCACAACAATTTATTTTTCCCTCTCTATCCAAAAATAATAAAATAAAAATTCTAATCTAAAACCTACACTAAAATATTATTTCTCTCTCTAACACCCTAAATGGGTTTTCTAGAACTAAAAACTTCTCTCAAATGGAGTCTTCTCTTCAATTTATAATAGGCGTGGAGTTTGGGGGTATTTTTGGGAATTGGCTTGAGTGTGCATGGAAATGGTGAGTGTGAGGGCATGTGGTTTAACTGGGGTGACACAATCAAATTTAGTTTAGAGGATATAATGGGTATTGGGGCTAAAGTTGGTAGTTGGGGGGCATTTTAGGAATTTGGTGCTTAAAGGGGTTTAATAGCCTGTGTGGGTTTATTTGGTCTTGCTTTTAGTTTGGCTTTGTTTGGAAGGTGGAAGTCGTGTCTTGAGGAAAATGGGTTTGGGTTTGAATGGGAAATGGGTTAAATGGGTTTTGTGGGTTGTGGGCTGATTTGGAGTGAGGCACATGAGGTGAGGGGTTATGGTTAATGACACCGGCGCCAGAGTGGAAGTGGGTGGACATCGGCCTGCGCCGGAGGCAGGCGGCTTCGGAATCGCGGTCGGCAGTGGGAGAGGGAGGGGTGCGCCGGAGATGGAAGTTGGAGTGCACCGGTAGGTTCAGAGGTGGACGGCTTCGCCGAACGGAAGGGTTAGAAGGTAGGGGCACTGCCGAAGCTCGTTGGCGATAGGTGGTTCTCGGGTAGGGGTGGGTCGGTAGGGTCTCGGGTGGTGTGGTCTGCAGGTGGGGATATGGATGGTGATGGTGTTAGGTTGAGGGAGGTGAGGTTGTTAATGGGGGAAAAGAGAGGAGAGAGAGTGTGAGGTTGGGAAGAAGATGATTTGGGTTAGATAGGGTGTATGAGGGTGTAAGGTAAGTGTTGGGTATGAGTGGGTTTAAGTGTAGGGGAGTTGGGTGTGAGTGAGTTTATGTGTGTGTGTGTGTCTTTAATTTGGACCTAAATAAAAATAACACTAAAAAACTTAAACTAATAAAACTAAAAATCTAAAATAAAAATCCTACTTCTATTAATAAAATAAAGACTCAAATTAAAAATAAAATTAAAAAAAGAAAAAAAATAAAAATCTAATAAAATTAAAACTAAAATTTTAATTAAATGTAAAATCAAATAAAACTAAGAAATGAAATCCTAAAAAAATCTAATCGTAATAAAAATAAAACTAATAACTAATAAAAATAAAGATGAAATAAAAATATACTAATAAAATATAAAAATAGTAAATAAAACCGAAAAATCCTAAATAAATCAAAAATAAATCCTAAAAATAAAATAACTCAAACTAAAAATCTAAAAAATATTAAAAAGGGACAAATTAGATACACACGGGATTCGGGGTAGGTTTAGGCTAGGTCAATAGTAGGTTAGGGTTAGGTTACGGGGGCGGGAATTAGCTCCATTTTTATGCAAATTGCCTTAAAATATAGGTTTTGACACCGCAATTGCAATTAAACCTGCATATTGAACAATTAAGCGCATAAGACCCCTATTGTCGAGAATTAGCAACTAAAGTACGTCTATTCGGGGTATAAAATGTGGAGTTTTGGGTGCTTATCACAAACCTCAAAATCAAATGCTTCCCCAGCAGGATTAGAAAAATCCCCAGCGAATTTTACAAAAATAACTTTCTCACAATCCATCCACTATAAGAATTTCAGCTTTAGCAAAGCTATCTCCTCTTTAAAGGACATAATCCCCAGCCAAATGTATTTTCCCTGTAGAGTCTCAAAACAACACAATCCTTAACAAAACTACAAGTACAAAGGTAATTTAAAAACTCCCCAGGAGAGCATCCCCCCCCCCCCCCCCCCCCCCCGGGAAAATTAGTGGTCACATCTATGAGTCCTCAGAAGTGACCTTGACCTGCAGAATCGATCGTCACAACTTTAGATCCTCATAATTTACATCGACCTGTAGAATTAGTCTCGACAAATCTAGCTCCACAGAATTGACCTCGACTAGCAGAATTATTCCCCACAACTTTAGGTCCACATAATTGACCTCGACCCACAGAATCGGTCCCTACAAACTTTAGGTCCTCAGAATTTTCCTCCACCCACAGAATTGGTCATCACAACTTTAGTTCCTCGGAATTAAACTCGACCCGCAGAATCTATCATCTCAACTTTAGGTCCTCAAAATTAACCTCGACTAGTAAAATCGATCCCTACAACCTTAAGTCCGCATAATTGACCTCGGCCCACATAATCGGTCCTTTCAAACTTTAGGTCCTTAGAAATTATCTCGACCCGCAGAATTTGTCCCTACAACCTTAGGTCCACAGAATTGACCTCGTCCATCTGGACCATTTGTCCTAATTTTAGGTCCTCAGAATTTACCTCGGCCATTAAAATTGGTCGCTATAACTTCAGGTCCTCTGAATTGACCTCGACCCTCAGAATCAGTCACCTCTTCAAAATTGACCTCGGCCCTCAGAATCGATCATCTCTTCAGAACCGACCTTAACCCGTAGAATCGGTCATCCCCTGAATTACCATTGGTCTTAAGAATCGACCTCAACCTTCTGAAGCGGTCATCCTTATCCCTTTTGTTCAAAGAATTAACCTACCTCCCAAAAAATCATGTGGTGTCTATTCTACGGCTATCACTTATTCTAAGCTCACCCACCGAGAGGCTCTGTAGACACCACATTCTAGGATCCCTACTAATCATCTCTTTAAGCCCCTAGCACATCACCATTCACCATAAATACTAGGTCATACTCTGAGTATCGATTTATAGGCCCCCGGGCCCCACTTGACTCCGATCAACTTTCTCGTCAGAGTAAACGCTCAATAAATCTTAGAATGGCTTTGAATACCCTTTCCAATCGTCTGACGCGTGCTAAAATTGGCCTTATGATTCGAACGAATAGTCCGTTTTATAGTTAAAAACTGATTTAGAGGCCACGGAGCGCTCTTGGGCCCCATTTTGACCACAATAAACTTGCTTTCCTGATAGAAACCTCAATGAATCATTGAAGTGATTTGAATTGTATTTCCAATGGTCCACCCCGTGCATGAATCGACATTACAATTTGAACGAATGAACCATTTTCCCCCTAAAACTTAATCGGAGTCCATAGGTATTCCCAAACTCCATTAGACTCCCTTAAACTCTTCAGCAGAAACCAGACTGAATTAATCTTTGAAGTTCTCTAAAAACCTTTCCAGCGGCCACCCCATTTTCAAATCAACCTTCCGTTATGGACGAAGAACCCATTTTATTTCGAAGGGTCACCGGGACTAGTGTAACCAATGTCAACTCTCTAAACTGAACAAAATTGAATAAATCTTTAAAGGGCTTTGGATACCCTTTCCAACAGTCCGTCCAGTGCACAAATTGTCCTTACGGTTCGGACAAACAATCCATTTTTCTCCTAGAATTTCTTATCTGAAAGATTATTGGGCGCTTTCGAGCCCCATTTGACCACAATCAACTTCGAACCCGGGATCGACCCAATGGATTCTAAATGGGTTCTAAATACCCTTTCGAACAATATGCCGCATGCGCAATTTGGACTTGCGAATTTCATTTTATGACCATTTTTTTGAAAAATCTACATGATATTGACAAATGAAAAACCCACTTCCCTGTCTATTGGCAGTGTGTCTAGGTTGCGTACCGATAGGAATGTCAAGGACAATGTCGATCGGCACCCCCATGACCCTATATAATGAAAGCATGAGCTTACTTCGAAACGCACTTCAGAAGTATCCCTTTCAGTGATCTTAACAATATTCTCTCGAAGTCAGCATGGTTTCCTCATTTGAAACCTCTCCCCACCTTTCATTTCCATCCTTTTCACACCCAATTTAGCAAAATCCCCTCCCTATCCTCCTACCACCTTCATCCACTTGCAAGGGCAGCCCCTCAACAATCAAGATCAACCTTCAAGTCACCAAAGAAGGTCCAAACATTCTTTTCTCTCTTTAATTTTCCTTATTTTTTCATTAGTCATTTAAATTCTTACTTTACCTTTCATCTTTATTAAATCATACATATAAATATCCAATCCTTTATTAGTAGTATTGCACATGCTATGAAATCTATAAAAAACAATAAGAAGAAGAGAGTTTGCTCATAAATCCCAAACGGGATTTCTCCCCACATTTTCTCAAACCAAAAACATTGTTTTTATACACACATGCATATAATAAAATACCCAGTTGGATTTATGGGATAAATCCCACCCTCGTCTTTCATGTGAACTACATAGACTTTGATGCCTTTTTAGGTTACGTTGGTGTCTCGGGTCAAAACCCAAGACTCGAGTCCCTTTTTCCTATTTTTATTCATATATTATTTTCCCATATTATATTTGTTATTCATGCTCGCATTTTGTCCAATTTATACCATTGTCTTTCTATAAACGATCGAAAACCCGACAAACACACACATTATATTTTTAATTACTATTTTGGGAACACTCATATGAATGACCTCACTCTGCCTTTCTCCATGACGTGATTCAAGAAATTCCATTCTCTATTAATATATACGCGTGCACACACTTCACGAAGTTATTAAGGAGAATAATAATACATGCCCATGAATAATAACATATGCCCTAGAATCCTTAAACTAATTGGTTTTTTAAGCATCAGTATGTCTTTGATGTCATTCTCTCGAGGTGGAAACATTTCTTTCGCCTCTTTTGTGAAAAATAGGTCGGCAAATCTATCTCTTTGCATCTCCCCAAATTGACGACAACCGAAGCTCCCCGAGGAAGGGTGCGAGAGCTTATCTTCTCCCTCCACTTCACGTGCGAGCGCCCACACCCTGATGTCGAGGAACTGAATGGATACATATGCAATGATGCATACGAGAGCGCCCACATATCCAAAGTAACGATGAAACTCACACATGAATGCACTATCCATCGAAAGGAGTTTCATCCTGGTCAAAAGGTGTTCCTCTACAACTCGTACTTACACTTGTTTCCCGGAAAGTTGGGTGGATTGGTACGTTTGTGATAAAAGAGGTAATTCCCCATGGTGATATAGAGTCAGAAAATTCGAAGGGTGGGGATACGTTTAAAGTGAATGGACAATGTTTAAAGCCATATTTTGAGGCCTTTATTGAGGAAGCGACACAATTTGGTTATCGGACCCCGTTTATGGGGATGCTTAAGTTTAAAAGAGTTCGTCGCACCCCTGACACGTATGGGGTAAATAGGTGTTGTATATTAGTGAGTAGAGTCCATTTTAGGATAGTTTAAAGGTCTGCAGATGTCGTGATTTAGGAAAGTTAGGAGCACCACATTGGGTTTCACACACGGGTGAGCAAACGCACATACGAGAGAGAAGTTGAGATTTCCTGGGGTATTAAGGTGTTTAGGGAGATTTGATATACCTTAGAGAGTATATCTAAGGGTGGACTTTAGCCAAACCGAAACATGAGGCAGTGAACTTTGGCCAAACCTCAAGCAAAACCGATTCGCAGGCGAACCAGTTTGCTTGCACAGTCCGAACCTGTTCAAACGACCTGGTGGCATATTCCTCCCACCTTTTCTTTTTCCACCAAATCCACCCTTATTTCCCCTTCTCTACATACTAATCCCCCCCCCCCCACCCATCCACCTCCCCCACCAAATCTTTCACCATTTTCCCTTCCCTTATGTGACACCCCGCTTAATTAAATATCGGTTGATATTATTACATCACTATCGAAAACCATATTAATTGATAATCACCCAATCAACTAATTAAACCGGTGTCAAATTTTATCTTTCATTAAACAGATAAATAATTGCAGAATCAAAGTAACGAATCCATGCACACAATCAATGAGTCCAAAAACAGCAGTGAATAAATAACTGAAAGACTTGCCGAACAAACCATCGACAGTAAATCCCAATCCAACAATAATAATCCAACAGATAAATAAATAATCCAAATAATGAGTCTGAAAGAAAATGGCCCACATGCCCTAAGTAAAACTGTAACTGAGAGAAGATCCTTAATCTAGGAATAAAGAAATGATGTGTCTAATCTAACTCCTGCATGCATCCACATATGCCATAGCTTTGTATCCTCGGAATAGAACCTCAAGTCGGTCGTCCTTGTGACTAGACACCTAAAAGATTTTTAAAAATATTTTCATCAAGGTTTAGAACCAAAAACATTTTCAAAATATTTAGCAAGTGATTAAGTTTGCAGTGATTAAAATGCATGAATGATTTTCATATTTAAACTAGTGTCGCACTCCGTTGAGATAATACTCACCCCTTAACTATTGTGCACACCAATTGCTTTCTCTTATAATTCTCAAGATATACTATTGCATCTAACTAGCCTTGTTATAAACGTTTTTTGACACCTTACTCTAGCCCGAGTAATTTTACTAATGATTTATAAGTTATTTCCCACATCAACTTAATTTATCATTCTTAAATAACTATATAACAATTTCACTAGTTATATAAACAATACCATTGCACTACAAGGATTTCACCTACATATAAATATCTGCACTATTATATACGTATAAATATACTGCATATTTACACACATGTCTTATATAATACCCATCCTCCCGAGTAATAAGTGATCGGATGTTTTCTCTAAAATGATATCACCCCAGGTATAATCAATCCAACCCGGATACCACGAGATGGTTCACTCAAACCGAATCAGAAAATAATTAGCATTGCGAAGGGAGTCATAGTTCCCCGAGTGTAAGACCGAATCATACCCAAAGCATCTCACCTCGAAAAGAATCACAACATAAATACTGGACGCTATATCTTGGGGATTATACTCGCCATGCATTCACTAGATAGGGGATTCACCCATCGCGCAACCTCCTATGATAGTATTAGAGGAGTATGTAGTTATAAAAATATCTTACACTGATATTTAAAGAGCACACAACAATATATATGTACTATCACATTATCCATATATATATATATAATAAATTAAACATGTGCCTAACTCCAATAGCACTAGACCGAAAATATTCGAGTCTATATCCACGACTCTCAATTTAATTAATTTCATATTAATTAAATTATTAAAGTGGTGCCACTCAAATATAATACCGGGACACATTCACTCGACCCATAATTTACACTTTAGAATTTATCACTCAAAATTTCGTAATTTAAATTTCATACTTTTACTTTCCCTCACAATTATGTGCATTTCCCTTAAGTCCTTAAGTATGGGAGAACAAAAATTTCATCACAGTTATCTCCATATTCCCTAAATAAACCTCAGATCGAATAAATAAAAAGAAATGAACTGGCTGGATTTTGTAGTGTCATTCGAACAATGCTTCGGGTCGTTCGAACGACCTTCTGGGTTTTTCTCCACTTCGTCTTCCTGCTACGGTTTTAGCCATGGGTGATTTTCCTTCTAGATTTAAACTTCCAACCCGAATTAAACCAACCATGTTTATCATTTATACTTCCTCTAATAGATTATTCACCAAGTAAATCCTTAAAACCATTATTAACCATCCACGATTTCCTACCTACTATAATAAAAAAATTTAACAGTTTGGGTTTTTCCCCAATTCAAACAATCATCTTAAATTCGATTCTACACATATCAATCAATGAATTCACTATTGGTTTTCAAATTAAAAATTTATTTCTAGCAATAGTAAATGATTTCTTGATATCTATTCAGTATTAAATCTACACATCACATATAAATCCTCAAAACCCATTTTCATGTAGTAACCCTCCCCAAAAATTGATTTTTATCACACCCACTAAGATATGAATCGAATATCTAGAAATTAAATGAAATCAAATTAACCACTTGCGTGTGCTAATTTATAGGGTCTGATTTCCTTTGAGGTAGATGATGGTTTGACGAAGAACATACTTAATCCCCTTTGATTTGGCTCTCAAAATCTCCTTACTTTCTCCCTCTTTTATTCTCTGCAGAACTAGGATTTTCTTTTTGAGTTGTATATGCCCCAAACTCTCAAATTTATGTCTTATTAAGTTAATCCTGAAATTAAACTTATGGTTCAACTTAAAATGTCCCAAACACCCCTTGTGTGGGCCTGGTTATGCCTAAAAACGCCTCGAGACCCATTTACTACCCTCGGGTACTCTTTTTCGACTATCTCGACCTATCCATAATCAACCGTGCACTTCGAATTGTCATCTGAATTACTCTACTAAAACTCTCTATCTCAACCTCAATATAGCCTATCCCCGACTCCCGGTTGATATAAAATAATACCACGTCACTATCACTCGTTATGACGAAATAAATTATTACCATTCACTTAATAATTATTTTCCATAAATATTAACCATTAACACTCCCAATTAATATTTAAATCAACTCATAATAATTAATTCAATTAAATTACGACACACTAGTAATTTATATTTGCCGAATTAATTAAATATATAATGCGTAAAAACACGGGGTGTTACATAGTTTCCCCCTTACAAAGGAATTTCTTCCCCAAAATTAGGTCATACCTGCGGTGAATAACTCCGGATATCGCTCTCACATGTCATCCTCCCGCTCCCATGTCGACTCGTCAACAATGTGATGTCCCCACTAAACTCTGACTAATGGTACCATCTTAAACCGCAGCTTATGCTTACTACGATTCAGAATAGCCATGGGTCTCTCCTCATACGAGATGTCTGGCTGCAAATCAATCTCCTCAAGTGGAATGTGCTAAAAATCTCTCGCTCCTTCGATATTTCTACGGCGAGGCCACATAAAAAAAGTCATGTATCCGCTGAAGATGCTCAGTAAACCCATTCTATATGCTACTGGACCCACTCTCTCAATAATAGGGAAGGGCCCCACGTATCTCAATGCTAGTTTCCCTTCTTATCGAACCTCGTGATCCCCTTCATGGGAGACACCCAAACCAATACCTGGTCTCTAATCTCTAACTCAACGTGTCTTCGGTCTGCATTGGCATAGCTCTTCTGCATGTCTTGACCTATACAAATACATCCTCGAATCAGTTCGATATTGGAAGTAGTTTCATGTATCATCTCTTGACCTAATAACTTATTGTCCCCCACCTCTAACTAGCAATCAGGAGAACGACAAGGCCTCCCATAAACTTCCTCAAATGGTGCCATGCCGATAGTAAATTGGTAAGAGTTATTGATATGGAAAATATAGCACCCTGTCGCAGATGTTACTCAGGCTTGCGCGGGGTGCGGCCCTACTCATCACGGTGCGGCACCCATAGTTTTGGTCATTCATATACGCTGTAGACTTATATTATACAAGGTGCGGCACCCACAACTTTAACCTCATGCAAGATGCAGCCTTCTGCTATGCTGACTGTAGCCTTATACTATGCAGGATGCGGCACTTAATATGCCTGCCTTACAGGCCACATCCCCCTCATTCAAAGAAACTCTAAACTTATATGTCACGTACTCACGGCACGTGATATGGCACACATACCTCCTATAAATAAAGGTCCACACCTCAAGATTGAAGGAGATTCTACAATACCTCGTGAAGCCTTGTCAAACTCTCTCTACACAACCTCAACATATAGCTTGGGGGCTACTCACCTACGTCATAGTCACACCTCCGACATTCCCTGAACCGCTATAGCCATGTACTCTCCTTTATTCTCATACGTGTATGCCTCTTTAGGCTCGATTATATTGTACAGTGCAATGCATATAATGAGAATGGAGCAACACTAACCACTCTATATCTTGTCTTCTCTCTCTTTTTACTAATTATATTTGTTTATTATAATTTACATTTGATTTGCTGGTATGAGAACGGCTAGTGGACGATTTCTCGTATCATTAATTTGGCGCCGTCTGTGGGAACGAGATATTTCAATCTTGTTCCTCTATATTTCGAGTTCTTAATCACCTTATTTTATTCATGGGGATCCTTTGGATCATCATCCCATGAGTAAATTTTGGTTATTGAGCTCTGTTTTATATTCACACCCTTAAATGGGTATTTTTTATGTTCAGATCTACTTTTGGGTCTCATTTTATAAGCTTAGATCTATTTTACATATCCCTCTGATATCGTTTCATCTAGATAATGCTGAAAAGCATGATGGGCTCTATCCCCAAAAACATGAATGATTAGGGAAGGATTGAACTCACCCTTTTTTTGTTGTTCTTGACCTATGATCTTGGGTTTATAATTGAAATTGTGTTATTTTGTGCACCATGAGAGTATTCTCTCATTAGTAGACCCTAGTAGGTACGCTCTTCATGTGTTGGGGAAGAAAAACTTAGTTTCTGGGTTTCTATTTTGGGATTTCTCCCTTCAGTGCCTAGACCGAGATGCGGCCTGTCAGTTCAAATGCCTCTCGTGTCACGGCCCCTACTAGTGCGGTTCTATTACAACAACTCCAAATAATCAGGGAAAGGACTCGGGTGGTCTTCATCTCAACCTTGGTTAATTCAAATCACCGTAGCCACTTGTGTGCCTTACTGGCCGCGACCTTGTTAGAATATCACGTAGCAGTTCAAACGCTACATCCCAATTTCGTACTTGGTTAATCCAATATTTTTGTGATTACTCACTTCTGCTGGTTTTGTCTCGGATTATATATTTTGTGAAGACTAACAAAAGCAGAAAATGGAAGGAATATCGAGAACACATAAGTCAAAGATGAGATTGTGCAGTTGTATAATCACCTCAATCATCTCTACGACAGTCATGCCTCACTCCAAACCCATGCCAACTACTTGACCCAGAGGGTGATCATGCTAGAGGTCACAGCCTCATCCAATATGGGTACGGCACCCAGGATTATTGCCTCAACAGCCTTCATGGCCGCAGCAGTACCAGAAGATCCATCTACGAAAGCAGCCAGCAGGAGCCCGAAAAGGAAACCAGAGAAGGCAGAAAGGAGCTCTAAGGCCTACACCCCATTGGCCTTCCCAATTGAAGACATCTTATAGTCCATTAGGGAGGACAAGCTGTTGAGGTGGCCAAAGAAGCTTAAATCTCCACCCCACAAGAGGAACAAAGCCAAGTGGTTCAAATTCCATCTCCACTACGGCCATGACACTAAGCAATGCTATGCACTGAAGGATGAAATTGAAAGGTTGATTGGGTAAGGGATGCTGCAGAGGTTCCTCAGGGATGTTTAAGGGATGCATCCTAGTCTGATAGGCCCATTTTTCATGCTTATATTTTATATTTCATCTGTTTCTATTTTGTAGTGAAAATCTTCTTACGCTGCTTTAAATTAAAATTTATATTACCATTACAAAGTAATGTATATATACATATATGAATAGATATATGAAATCAAGTTCACCTTATAGTGCCATATTTTTATTCTCATTTCCATGAAATGCTATCTTATAAAAGACCATTTTGTTTTAAACAAATCTCGAATGGAGAAAATATGTTATACTGAGAATGATAACATCTAAATGGGCCCACAACATCCATTATGACACCTGACTGTCCGAAATCAAATGATAATTAAAAATGGCAAAAGCAACTATTGAGAGCAGCTATCTAAATTGATCTGCAACATCACTCATAAGGGCTTACAATTCCCGTTCTTGGCTTTCGGGATTCATAGAAATCAGGGGCTTCAAATGCCAGTTCTTAGCTTTCGGGATGTGTCATTAGTCCGGGGAGGTTACTCCCCCGGAAAACATCATTAACTTGGTGAATAGAGACAAAACATCATTAGCTTGGTGATCTCATATTATCTTGGGAAAGCTTCATAATACCTAGACCGGGAAGGCCTGACAATAACCCATAGGGTCGGAGACTTAATTATCTACGGATAATCCTTTATTTGAAGGGCCCAAAGACTTAATTATCTGCGAATAATCCTGTTATAGCCTGGGAAGGCTTTATATATATCCACATAAGCTTGGGGAAGATTTATAATACCTAGCCCAGGGTGCCTAATAATAACCCATTAAAAGAGACTAAAGGAAATCGATGAAAGGCAATCGAAGCGACTAAAGGAAAGCCATGAAAGGCAATCGAAGCGACTAAAGGAGGATGTGTTAATGTCATTCAGAAGCATGCCAAAGCTATAAAGGGATAGAAAGATGTCGTAGCCTTATTAGTATGGCAAGTTCCATAAGTTAATTCATTAAGCAGACGCGACAGGCTAGAATCTGCCTCAGATGTGCGGCAGATGACGGTCAATGGTATCAAGACTTGGAAAATTGGAAAATTTAACTCAGATGCCAAAGAATCAAGCCACAACCCCAAAGCCATTTTTCTTTGGGACAAACCTAGTTGTCCGCAGCATTGCCCATTCCTAGGAGCCCATTATAGCTATTGAAGAAGTATGTAATTTATCATAAGGTATTGTCGTGGCCTTAAACATCCTATTGTCATCAAGACATGTAAATACGCAAGTATGCAATGAAAATTCACAAGGCAAAAATAGGTGGCCGCAGCCTGAGTCCCATACTAATTATTGAAGTGCATCTTTTGTTGAGCAGTTATGGTCAAGTAATTAAATATGTATTAAAGCAAGCAAGGCAGAGGAATAAAAGCATATAGACAAGGGAGAGAAATGTGGAAAGACATATAGATAAAGAGGCCACATCCTTAGTTAAGGAGTACAAATATATAAAAGGACGCAACCCTATATTGATAATCAGTTCAAAAATTACAAGGAAGATGATTACAAGTTCATAAAGCTGCATCATCATTCTCATCTACCTCATCACCCTCCGCAGATGACTTAATTTTATCATCTTCTACCACAACCTCCTCAGCTTGCTTCCTCACTCTCTCATCAGCTGCAACCCTTAGTTCAACCATGCATAAATGATGTTCTGCATCACCCAACTTCCAGGACGTAATTTGGTCCTTCAGCTCTGGAATTTTTTTGATAACTCTGTACCTCAGCTCTTGAAAGTTGCGGAGGTAGTCTTTGTTGATGATTAGAAAAAATTCCTTGGACTTCTTGAAGTTGGACACAGCAAGGTCCGCAGCTTGGTTTAAGGCCGTGATAGATTTTATTTTTTGAGTCTGTTGGCCTTAGCATGTTGGATCTCAAGACTTTTGAGGGCTACGGCATCATCAGCATCCATCTTCTTCAGTTGATTTTCAGTCGTAGTCAGCTTATTTCGAGCAATAGCGGCTTATTCTACGGCTTCAAGAATTTGAGCCTTGGCAACTAACAAAGTATCTGCGGCCTAAGAGAACTTCTGCTCAGCATCATCCTTCACCTTAATGGCAACCTCCAAATCTTGCTTAACTGCTATAAAGGCTGCGACAGATGAGCTTTTATCTACTTCAAAAGAAGATGCCTTGGTTGCGTTCAAGTCCTTCTTATGAGAAGCGTCCGTAGACCTATAAAGTTTGAAGAGACCTTCATACTTCATTTTTAGGTCATAACAATGTCTGCGGCCTATTGGAATTCAAATAGAATCAGTACAGGTAAAGAATTAATAACCAACAAAAAAGAACCAAGTGTTAGAAGTTATTACCCGTAGTAAACTACGAAGGGCATACTCCTCCAAGTCCTCATCCACCATACGTTTCAGGTCCACAGCCTCTAGAACCTTCCTCATTCTGCGGATGGGGCTGCTCTATCTGGCCACAAATGAAATATCTCCCCTGAAATCCTTCTATCCCTTTCCCTGTTGGCCTGACGGAGCTGCCCCTGATGCTGGCCCTAGTGGCCTCGACCCTGCTAGCCTCCCCCATTATTCGCTTGGCCCTGCGAAACCTGTTGCTACTGATTAGGACCCTGTTGGCCCTGCCAAAAACCCTGGCCATATGGTCGGTAGCCCCTGTAGCTAAATCATTTAGAAGAATCCCCATGTCGGGAGTCTTGCACCTCTTGTCTACCTACCTGCTGTTGTTGTTCCCCGCTAACAGTACCCCCACCTTCCTTACCCTACTGGATGGGCTCACCTCCTCTCTTACTTCCCTTCATGTGGAAGCGATGATCCTGGAAGTGTAATAATGTTGCATTGACGACATTTATATATATCACCAATGTTGGGTTGCTGATCAAGTGTTGCCTGATACTTCAGGACAATCTATCCATAAACCTCACTTTCTTCAACTTCTCATTGCTCACATTGTCTAACACAAAATTAACCAAATGACTAAACTCTTACTCATACTCTACCACGGGGTGATCATCTCGGGTCACCTCGTTGAACTTCTTCCCCATCTCGAGCTCCAATGCTGGCAAAAAATAATTTAGGTCAAATCTCACCCAGAATTCAGTAATTGTCATCATACCTCTCTCCTTGACGGTGTTAATTGACTCCCACCACTGTAATGATTCTCCGACAAGTCTGAAAGTAACAAACATCTTCTTTTGCATCTCACTAGATTCCACCATGCATAGGTGGCACTGTATATTCGTCTTCCACTGACACACCTCAACTACATCAGAGCTACCATGAAACTCGGGGGGGGGGGGGGGGGGGCATTTGAAATGTCTCTATGACTCTCTGCCAAGTAGATGGCTCTGGTCGATCCTGGATCGCTAGTGCCACTGGTGACTGCGGTTGGGGTTATGGGAGATGAATAGCCATAGATGTCATAGCTGCGTTGACGACCTGGGCCACTATCACAGCCACCTGTGCAGTCGAGATCATCTATGTTGGTGGTTGTGGCGGAGATACCTATGGCTCCTGATGAGCTTCCCTCACCTCATCCCTAGCCACTGCCCTGCCTACTTGCTCCCTCATTAGTGGTATCTGAAAACATATCGAATTCTATAAGTACACATTTTATATAAAATTTAATAGCAGAAGCACGATATCTCGAACAGGCAAAGATAAAAGCAACAGTCCTAATAATAGGGCTCTATATCAAAAATAATGATACGAAGAAATCATAATAAGTCGTAGAGATCCTAGGAAGACTATAACCTGATGCTCTGATACCATCTGTGACACCCCGCTTAAGTAAATACCGGTTGATCAGTCCTTAACTAAATTAAAACAAGATTTTCATTTGGTTCATTCTTAGCATCATTGTCAAAAATTATATTAATTGAAAATCACCCAATTAATTAATTAAACCGGTGTCAATTTTATCTTTGATTAAATAAATAAATAATTGCGAAATCAAATTAACTAATCCATGCACACAATCACTGAGTCTAAAAATAATACTGACTAAAAACTGAAAGACTTGTCGAATAAACCATCGGTTAGAATTCTCAATCCAATAATAATAATCCAATGGATAAATAAATAATCCAAATACTTAGTCTGAAAGTAAATGGGCAACATGCCCTAAATGAAACTGTAGTTGAGATAAAATCCCTAATCTAGGAATTAATAAATGATGCTTCTAAACTGCATGCATCCACATATGTCGCAGCTGCGTATCCTTGGAATAGAATCTCAAGCTTGGCGTCCCTGTAGCTAGACACCTAAAAGGTTTTTAAATATATTTGCAGCAAGGGTTAGAACCCAAAACATTATGAAAATATTTGGCAAGTGATTAAGTTTGCATTAATTAAAATGCATGAATGCTTTACGTATTAAAGCTGGTGTTGCACTCCCTTCAGATAATACTCACCCCCCAACTATTGTGCACACCTACCACTTTCTTTTATAACCCTCTAGCTATCCTACCCCATCTAACTAGCCTCGTTATCCTGCCCCGAGTAATTTTACTAATGATTTATAACTTATTTCTAACATTAACTTAATTTATCATCTTTAAATAACTATATAACAATTTAACTAGTTATATAAACAATACCATTGTACTCCAGGTATTTCACCCGTATATAAATATCTACACTATTATATACATATAAATATACTACACATTCACACACATGTCGTATATAATATCAATCCTCCTGAGTAATAACTCACCGGATGTATTCTCTAATATTCTATCACCCCAGATATAATCAATCCAACCCGGATACCACGAGATGGTTCACTCACACCGAATCAGGCAATAAATAATAAGCATAACAAAGGCGGTCATAGTTTCACGAGTGTAAGACCAAATCATACCCAAGGCGTCTTACCTCGAAAAGAATCACAACATAAAATATTGGACGCTATGACTTGGGGATTATACTCACCTTGCATTCATTAGCCAGGGGATTCACCCACATTGCGCAACCTCATATGATAGCATTACAGGGGAATGTAGTTATAAAAATATCTTACATTGATATTTAATGAGCACACAATAATATACAAGTATTATTACACTATCTGTATATATAGAATAAGTTAAACATGTGCCAAACTCCCATAGCACTAGCTCGAAAATATCTGAGTCCATATCCCTGACTCTAAATTTAATAAATTTCATATTAATTAATTTATTAAAGTGGTGCCACTCAATTATAATACCGGGACACATTCACTCGACCCGTAATTTATACTTTAGAATTTATCACCCCAAATTCCGTAATTTAAATTTCATACTTTTACTTTCCCTCACAATTATATGTTTATCCCTTAAGTCCCTAAGTATGGGAGAACAAAAATTTCATCACAGTTATCTCCGCATTCCCCAACAAGCCACAGACCGAATAAAAAAAGGAAAGAAATTGGCTGGATTGTTCAGCATTGTTCTCGTTCGAACAACCTGCTGGATCTTTCCCCACTTCGTCTTCCTGCTACGGTTTTAGCTATGGGTGAGTTTCATTCTAGCTTTAAAATTTTGTCCATAATTAAACCAACCATCTTTATCATTTATACTTCCTCCACAATATTAGTCATGATGTAAATCCTTAAAACCATTGTTAATCATCCACGATTTCCAACCTCCAATAATAAAAAAATTTAACAGTTTGGATTTTTCCTCAATTCAACCAATCATTTTAAATCTAATTCTGCACATATCAATCAACGAATTCAGTACTGGTTTTCGAATTAAAACTTTATTTCTAACAGTAGTACATGATTTCTCGACATCTATTTAGTATTAAATCTACTCATCACATATAAATCCTCAAAACCCATTTTCATGAAATAACCCTCCCCAAAAACCGATTTTCATCACACCAACTATGATATGAATCGAATATCTTCAAATTAAATGATAGCAGGTTAACCACTTGCATGTAATGATTTGTAGGGTTGATTTACTTTGAGGTAGACGATGGTTTGATGAAGAACACCCTTAATCCCCTTTGATTTGGCTCCCAAAATCTCCCCACTTTCTCCCACTTTTCGTCTCTACAAAACTAGGGTTTTCCTTTTGAGTTGTGTATGCCCCAAACTCTGTTATTTAACTTTTATCATGTTAATCCCTAAATTAAGATTATGGGCCAAATTAAAGTGGCCTAAACACTCCTGTTGGGCCCGATTATGCTTAAAAATACCCTGAGACCTATTTACTACCCTTGGGAACTCTTTTCTAACTATCTCAGCCTATCCGGAATCAACTGTGCACTTAGAATTTTCGTCCTAATTACTTTACAAAAACTCTCTATCTCAACCTCAATATAACCTATCCCCGACTCCCGGTTGATATAAAATAATACCACGTCACTATCACTCGTTATGACGAAATAAATTATTACCAGTCACTTAGTAATTATTTTCCATAAATATTAACCATTAACTCTCCCGATTAATATTTAAATGAACTCATAATAATTAGTTCAATTAAATTATGACACACTAGTAATTTAAATTAGCCAAATTAAGTAAATATATAATTCTTAAAAATACGGGGTGTCACACCACTACCCTTTCCCACCTCCACCTTATCCATTTCCCACTCATTCCTACCTATAAATACCCCCCCCCCTTTCCGACCTTTTCCTCCACACCAAAATTCCTACTCTCTTCCTCCCTCATTTGCTATCAAATTCCCCACTCCCATTCTCCATGGTTCCCCATTGCGCCCCTTGGTTCTTAAAATACGACTCCACCACAATCCTAGATGAGGGGTTGACCACATGTTTCGGTCCAACCAAGAATGAGAGTGGTATGAGGATTAATTCAAGCCAACATTCACAATTCATATCAAGCATTGTGTCAAGTGGGAGGATCTCCCTCCCAAAGTCATCGCCCTATTCCACCACCGAGTCCCGTGCAATTTCTTCAATCTTCGATCGATAGGGTATATGAAGACGAGGTGTGCATTTTCTATGCGACACTAGCGCAAAAATCGTCCACACTCCACGAGGCCTTCATGGAATACATTCGTATTCCCTTCTCCCTTGCAATTATCAAACGAAAAATGCATGAAAAAGGGGTGATTCTTCCCCACCCATTTGCCTACCCAAACAATGGATCCCCTTCACCAAATTCGAATGCATTGATCAAATGGCCCCGAATAAGGAATGTCTTCAAGAAACCTTCCTTATAGGAAAGCCTCCGTAGCCGGTCACATGTGGTATCATTCTTTAAATAACCAACGACTCGGTGGCACGTTTCTGACCCGATAACTTTTTATATCATTTTCTCCATGAGGCGAGTGCAATCAACCTTGCCAAGCTCTTATACACCAAAATTCTACATGCCGCCTATGACACTACCGACAAGGTTTCTCTTCCCTATGCGCGTCACATTTTTTATATCATGCATGACGCCAGGGTGCAGGTCCTGGCTCGCACATAAAATTTTCTAAACCAATTGGGCTATCATCCACCCATCGGAGCGTCTGTCAATTTTGAGTGGCCCACCCTTCACCACTGGTAGTAGAAGAAGAAGAGTTTATGGAGGAGGAGGTCCCTATGAACAAAGGGGGGTGAATTTGAAGAGGAAGAAGGAGAGGATGTTCAATAGGGAGAGGGGGAAGAAGAGGGTGACTTGGACTACGAGCCCAATTTCGATGAAGGTAATTTTCAAACGACGCTCATTAATCACCGAATTGATGAGTTGGAGCCACGCATTGATTAGTTAATCATAGAGTTCCGCACCGAGAGAGATTTGGATAGGCGTGACTATAGGTGGGACAGAAGTATGATGATGCGACTACAAGTAGACATGTACGGCTTGCAATTGGGGTCCAACGCACAATTTCCATCCTACTTCTCCGACCCCTACACTCATGATCTCGACACTCCCGGGCCATCTCATTAAATCTTTATGGGTTAATTGTGGTTCATATTTATATAGTTCTTGGGATTTAATGAAATTTCTTTTATAATAAATATGTAATTTCTCTATCCATTCTTTTGGTACTTATGTGGTGGTTCTAATGAAAAGTTGCATTTTAAATATTTGATTGTTCTATTTTTGCACTTATTATTTTTTTCTTATTTAAATTTTAGTCCTTTTAATTGAGGACAATGAAAAAGTCTATGTTAGGGGGGGTGACAAGTGCGTCTTTTAAAAAACTTCACAAATTTATAAAATGGCCTAAAAATTGAAATTTTTCGAAAAAGTAAAAAAAAATCTTCAAAATAAATAAAAATTGGAATTTGATTTTTTCAAAAATATCACTAAATTTTTTGAAAAAAAGTCTCAATTTGTAAAAAAAATAAATGCACAAAGCCGAAATTGACCAAAAATGGAAATTGAGAAAACGTTGATGACTTAACGAATAATTGTGGAGATTATTAACCCAGTGAGATTTCAAGCCTATCATTTTTGTGAGTAATTAAATCAGTCTGAGTTAAGGGTCAACTCAAAGTTCAATTTAGCGTTAAATAAGTCGTTGAAGATCTCAAATTTTTTGTTTTGATCGGTTACAGGAAACGAGTTAGATATTATCTTAAAAATGCGCTAAATATATATCTAAATTAAGTATAATCTCGTGACACATATGTTAAATAATTAGCAATTCAAACAAATTAAGCTAGACCATCGATTGTTACCCAAAAATATTAGCCTTAAAAAGTCATAAAAAAATTACCCGTTTTGCTAGCCATTTTGAGCCTTATAAATTTTCCAATTTTGTTTTATAACCCAAAAAACTCATTAAGCCTTGAGTTATGAAAATAAAAAAATCACCCATCAAATCCAAATGGTGAAATAAAAAGGGGCAAGAAAAAAAATAGCAAAATGCTCGACAAAAAGTGCCAACAGACATCATAAGCAAAGAAATTTTCCAACTCCAAATTTTCCAACCATCCCATTTTTTACCGAATATACCATAGCCCAAAAGAGTCCTAACCGAGTTCGAATAACGAAAAATATTTATTACGTGGAGAGCTAAGACACGAAAAGATAATAAGAGAGATTAATTGGTGCTGATATGAGTCGATGTTTCCCGTTTCCCAATGATCGTATTCCGATGATGAGTTCTATTCACCTCAAATATTTTATCTTTCAAATTATATGCATGAATTTGTGTCTATTGCATTTACTCTACACGTCACGCATACTGAGAGAAAATAACGACATTCCCAAGTGATTCGCTTATGAGTGCATCCATGAGAAATGGAATCAAAGCGAATTTTTTAAAAGTAACATAATGATCAATCGGTAGAAGTTCATCGTTTAATTTTCAGCCTTGCACACACACATTCAAGCACTATGAGTTGAGATTCTCGAATAAAAAATTTAAGTGGCAAATTTTAAGAAATTTGAATTTTTTTGGTTTTTAATTAGTTTGATATTTTTCTTAAGTCCAAAAACGAATTTTTGTCGGTAAATTCACTACAAACCCTCACGAGACACCACTCGCTACTAGGGCAACTTAGGAGTTTAATGGCTTTTTACATACCCTTAATGCAATCTCTCACCTGCGAAAGAGGTATTCTATCTCAATAAAGTTTTTGCAAGTTTCATTAACTCATACTATCATTCTTTTACATTTCTTGGGGCGCACAACATTTCTAAGTTAGTGAGATTTGATTAGGCATAAATATTTCGTATTTATCCCCTTAATTTCGGTTCTTTTATGACCCCGTGCATTGTAATTAACCCAAATTTATCTCATAATTATGCTACTAACTCTTTTTGGTGAGTATTTATCATTTAATATACTTTTCGTGTGTTTTACATGTATTTCATGCAAGTAAATGCGCACTACACCAAAATGACAAAATTGTCACCTTTCAGCCGGTCACCCTTGTCAAGGTCATTGACCGTGACAAAAAACACGCGTTTTGTGTCACGGTCAGTGACCGTGACAATTCTTTAAATAATTCTCATGGTCAATGACCTTGACACGACCGTGACATTGTTTGCAGCAAAAACCCTTTCCCCCTTTTTTTTCCTCCCGCCGTTCCCTCCCTCTCTCTCTCTCGACGCTGCTCTCTCTCTCTCTCTTCCATTTATATATATGTTTATGTGTATATATATGTGTGTATGTGTGTATATATGTGCGTGTGTGTGTGCGAGGGTAGGGGTGGGGCAGGGTGGGGGTAGGGTGGGGGCAGAGTGGGGGTAGGGGGTGGGGTAGGGTGGGGGTAGGGGGTTAAAAATGTAATATTATTTTGATACAACATTAATTTGTGTATGAGTTTCATAATTATAAATAATATCCAAAAATATTGGATAGCAATTTATTTTCATTCGAAATAAATAAGTAATTTTCTACAGATTTCATAAAAAAATGAAGGTCGGCTTATTATGTGATTTAAGTGTGAAATAATCTCTATATACTTATACTAATGGAGAAAAAAACCATATATGACGTTTATTGTTTTTATTAGATGAAAAATAACACATATAGGTATCACATGACTTTATATGCATCAAATAAAATTTTATCATAAAATATCATTTTGTGGAAGGCAAGATCTATTACAATATATTTACATACCTAAATGATTTTTTTTAAATGACATTACAACAAAAAACTACAATAAGGGTTAAAATGGCATCCGAAATTGCTAAAAGCATGAAAAATAAAATATCATTTAGTCTATGTTGTTGAAAAATTTGATCAAATTGGCGAGCCCTTCATATTTTAATAATGTTTTTTTATTCCTATTTAACTTTTCTTTCTATACAACCTTAATTATATTTAAAGTGTAATAAAATAGGAGTTATAGAAAGAAAAGTGGGGTTTAAATAAAAACACTTTTTTTTAAATTTTAGGTTCTGGTGCATAATCTTACTTTGTCACAATTAATTTATATGCCTCAAAGTTATTTTATCACTCTTAGTTTATATTTGTGATAATACTTTATGAACCACAACTTTAGGTTGATTATTTTAGAAGTTAAACTTCAAGATACAAAAAATAATTCTATATAACAACTTAGATATCTTAACAAAACACATATCTAACATTGAATATGATTTATAAAAAGCACAAAACAATAGTAGAAATTCAATACATGAAATTAACATTGAGATTATTTTAAATAGACAGTCACTACATGAAATTAACATTGAGATTATTTTAAATAGTGAGTGGGGGTGGTGGTGTGTGTGTATGTGGTGAGTGGGGTGTGTGGAGGGGGGTGGGGGTGTGTGTGTATGTGGTGAGTGGGGGGTGGGGGGTGTGGAGGGAGTTGGGTGTGTGTGTATGTGTATGTGTATGTGTGTGTGTGTGTATATATTTGAATTAACCCATGAATTTGTATTTTTGTATTTGAATTAACCCATGAATTTATTTTTGTATTTGAATTGACCCATGAATTTATTTTTGTATTTGAATTAACCCATTATATGAAACATATTTGAAATTAAATATAGTGCGCATAGATACTAGCCTTCTAGTTCTTATGCGTACGCATTCAATAGCCCTTAGACCCGTTCGAGAGTCATTACCCCTGTAATGAGATCTCTCGAATTGTCCCGTTTGGACAGTTTGAGACTGTATAATTTCTGTATAATATTCTTATTGGCTTAAAGTTGTTACTTTTGGAGGAAGTTCTGCAGTCGTATCTTAATGTTCTCTGGGTACATACTAGATTGACAAGTGTGACTGTTATTTCAATTGACCAATTGAAATAACACTCACACCTGCCAATCTACGTCGTGTACTGGGAGAACTAAGGGGATATGCTATCGAATTTTTTTCAAATCGTAACAATGTGCATGAGCTATTAAGTATATTACAGAAAAATGCAGTCTTGAATGGGATAGGACCACTTACCCTTTAATAGGATAATTAAATTATGGGATAATTAAATAAAACATACTATAAATCTAAGTTTTGTTTACCTTTAATAGGTGTTTAGTTGTGGTAGCTGTGATGGGATATCCGAAATACAAAGAGTGGATGGGTGAGACTAATAGAATGGGGGATGTGTTTCGCAGAGGTGCTAACGAATTTGTGAAATATGCAAAGAGATGTCGTAATGATGAAGAGTTTCCGTGTCCGTGTGCTAGGTGTAAGAATGGTAAAGTGTTTGAGTGGAAAACAGTTGAACTACATTTGTTAAGATCGGGTATGCAAGATAGTTATCGATTTTGGAGTTTTCACGATGAATTGAAAGTTCCTTTTGTCCCCGACCAACCTTCACAACAACCTTCAACAAGTAGAATAGATGTAGAAGGGGACGACGTAGATCATAATATGTTAGAGGATTTAGTTGATGATGCGTACGGAGTTTATGAAGCTGAGGAGAATGAGGTTACTGATGATGTAGAAGATTCAAGTGCTCGTGAAGATAACATGATAAAACTTGACGATGACTACCAAAGTTTAAAATTTAAGGCGACCCAACCGTTATACTCTGGCTATGGGAAAGATCAAACAACTTTACATGCCATGGTTGGTTTGCATAGTTTGAAGACGCAGTACGGTTTGTCTGGCAATAGCGTGACGGGAATTCTGAAATGGGTGAAGGGCTTATTACCCAAGGTGAATACACTTCCAAATAGCTATCCTGTTATGAAGAACAGTTTGAAAGGTTTGGGAATGAAGTATAAATCGATTCATGCTTGTGTGTATGACTGCATACTATACCGAAAGGAGTATGAAAATCTCGATCGTTGTCCGGTATGCGATGAACCTAGATATGTTCAATCTACTAGTAAGGAAGGCACAAGCTCAAAATTGCCTAAAAAAGTATTGAAATATTTTCCCGTTGGGCCTAGATTAAAGAGATTTTTCACAGTACCATGGATTGCAGAGGCAATGACTTGGAATGCTAGGGCAGAAGTAGGGGTAATATCATGCGTCATCCTATTGATTCTATTGCCTGGCGAATGATGAATTTTGAGTATCCCGATTTTGCTCGAGAACAACGCAACATTCGTTTATCTATATCAACAGATGGTTTCAATCCATTTGGAAATTTAAGCACCAATCAGAGTGTATGGCCAGTGATCCTAGCCCCACTCAACCTACCTCCTTCACAGTGTATGAGACCTGAATTTTCGATGATGGCTTTATTGATACCTGGGCCAAAGGCACCACGTGATGACATTGATATCTACTTGGATCCTTTGGTAGAAGAATCAAATGAGTTGTGGGAAGAGGGCGTGCAATCATTTGACTCTTTTAGAAAGGAAGAGTTTACGCTGAAAGCTATGTTGATGTGGGAAATTCATGATTTTCCAGCTTATGGGACATTATCCGGATGTGTAGTACATGGTTATTTGGGGTGTCCTATTTATGGAGAGGAGACTGAATTTCTTCGTCTATCCTCTAGCTTAAAAAATGTATACCATTGCCACAGGAGGTTTTTACCCCAGCTCATAGTTTCAGATTTGAGTAAAGGTTCCAATTTTTTATTGGGCGGAGTTGAACATAGGCTACCGCCGAGACAACTTTCGGGTTCACAAATTGAAAGTAAATCTTTTGAATGTGGCCCAAATATGACAGGTAAGAATCCTAAATTTAAGAATGTCAAGCATAAGAAGACCCCAACTAGGAATGAAACTGAGATAAGAAAGGCATGGTCTCGGAGGTCAATTTTATTTGACTTGCCTTATTAAAGAAAAACCCGGTGCGCCATGTATTGGATGTCATGCATGCAGAGAAGAACTTCGTTGAACATATTGTGGGTACTTGCCTTGGGGGGAGTCATTCGAAGGATGGAGAAAATGCACGAAAAGACCTTAAAACGTTAAAACTTAAGCCACAACTATGGTTGAAAGAAGATAGTAGGGGAAGGACAATAATTCCCCCTGGTGGGTTTACTTTGACGAGTGGGGAAAGGAAGGTTCTTCTAGACACAATATATAATTTGAAGGGCCCATCTACTTTTTCGTCCAACTTGCAAAGGATTGTGAATTATGCTACTCATGATTTACATAAGTGTAAGTCCCACGATTGGCATGTGATCATGCAATTGGTTCCTCTATTGTTTAAGCAATGTTTCTCCAAGCACAAGGATTTGCGTAGGGCTATTATGAAAATTAGTATTACCTTCTCCCTCTTGTGTGAGAAGGTAGTGAATCGAGAACACATAGTGGC
Source organism: Sambucus nigra (assembly GCA_949130495.1). Taxonomy (NCBI): domain Eukaryota; kingdom Viridiplantae; phylum Streptophyta; class Magnoliopsida; order Dipsacales; family Adoxaceae; genus Sambucus; species Sambucus nigra. The sequence continues at coordinate 375,196,174 of OX422219.1, read as the reverse complement.
CGCAAAATTGGCTGTGAACGAAGTGATTTGTGTATTGGAGAAGTACTTTCTCCCAGCATTCTTTGACATAAGTGTTCACTTGTTGGTACACCTATGCGACGAGGCACGTCTTTGTGGTCTAGTTAGATATCGGTGGATGTATCCGTTTGAAAGATTGATGAAAGTTTTTAAAGATTACGTCAAGAATACGCGATATATTGCAGGATCAATTGTAGAGGAATACATCACCATGGAGTCATCAATATATACTCGGGAATATATGCCTGACTCGACCAGCGTTGATGACACTGATGAATTCCTCGATGATGGTGGTAATGTGATGGGAAAACGAGTGAAATTAACGAGTTTGCAATATGAACAAGTAGCTCGTTATCTATTTGACACACATGAAGATGTCGAAGAATGGAAAAAGTAAGTTTCGAAGATTATAATGTTTAACATTATTTTATACATGATTAATTTTGTAATATGCAGTAAATATGAAGCCTGTGAGAACAATAAAAGACGAAAAACAATGGTACAATCAGACAACGAATTTAGGCTATGGTTGACACAAGAGGTAATTATAATTAAAACAGTCGTTATATAACGTTACATTACACTCAAATTTTACCACTAATATAATTAATTTATCTATATTCTCAGCTCCTAAAGATGGATGATGCGACATCAAGGCTTGCTCGTCTAGCCACTGGACCCTTATTCGTGGCACAAGAGTACAAAAAGAATCGATTGAACGGTTTCATTTTCGGCGCTAAAGTGTACGAGGAAAGTACAAATGTAAAGAACTCGAGAATTTCATACAAGGCTCTTAATTTCTTTCGAGCGAGCGCAAAAGATAAAAACCTCGTTAAAGCTGAAATGACTTACTATGGTGTAATCCAAAATATATTTGAATTGGATTATATAAGCTTCAAAGAGGTTGTATTTTACTGTGAATGGGTAAGAGTTGAGGATAAAAATGCTTGTAAAGTTGATCCTGTCACCAATTTGATCATGGTTGACTTGTCCAAGTTGAAGAGAAACGACCACGTGAGCGTTGAGTAGTTTGTTTGTGTATTTCAAAAGGTTAAGTAAGTGTTTTACTCGGAGTATATCGACAACGAGCCGTGGTCAATTGTCCAACACGCGCCAAGGAGTCAAAATAGTAGTGTGGATGACTTGGCTGCTCCTACCGAATATCAATCCATTTTTTATGATAACCCGAATTTGAAACAATTTTTCAATTTGTAATAAATATTTCAATTTGTACCGAAACATCCATTTTTAATTCTTTTAATTGATCTGCACTTTATCATTTTCACTCTTGTGTAGTGTGTGTGTGTGGAGAGGAGATTAATACATAAATATTCCAACTACATCTAAGTTTTGTTTATACTAATCCATGAATATACGCTTCTTACCTTTAATAGGTGATTAGTACATAGTTATTTGGGGTGTCCTATTTGTGGAGAGGAGACTGAATCTCTTCGTCTATCCGAACACTAAGAAATGCCATAATCCTATGGAGCGATGCTCTGCAAATTCCTCCCAACTGTTATGTAGCCAAACATCACCAGTTCAAGTTGTCAATTCCACTTTCCATACCCCACCACTTGGAACTTCTAGCAAAACATGGGAGACCATTGAAAGGTGGAATTGACAACTTCAACTGCTGATTTTTGGCTACACAACGGTTGGAAGGAATTTGCAACGCATAACTCCATAGGATTATGGTATTTCTTAGTGTTTAGATATGAAGAGAATTATATTTGACACGATTGCCCGGGGTACATTAGTTGGAAGGAGGTGCCATATGAGCTCCAGTTAGCTGTTTGAGTGACACTACAGGTAATGTATTTATATTTATATGTCAATTTTGATTTCAATTTCAATTACAATTTATATTTATCTATATTTGAGGGGCGGATACTAATTTTACTTTATTTCAATTTAGGGGACAGGGAGTGGCCCTAAGGGTAGTCCACATATGCTCTATACTTATGTGGCTATTCGGACGAGAAGGGAAGGATAAGGAGGTGTCCCCGAGCGTCGCGGTACAAAATCTCTTTTCCATGCAAATAGTTTGTAGATTTGAGATAATTGATGGTGATGTTGTTTCTTCTTAAATAGTTTCTATTTTGAATATATATTTGCATTATCTTTAGTTTGTTTGGATATATGATGTTTGGAACAGGTACAACGTTGCTATAACAGGTACAAATATACTGCTGGGCAGTGGCAGTGGCCATACTGCCCAACAGATTTTTTTAAATTCTGCCCAGAATTGTCGCGGTCAATGGCCGTGACAATTTTTTTAAAAAGGGTCACGGTTATAAACCGTGACAAACGTGTCACGGTCATTGACCGCGACACGACCGTGACACAAAACGCGAGTTTTGTGTCAAGGTCAATGACCGTGACACGACCGTGACAAAAAAAGTTGTCTCGCCTCAAAATGTCACGGTCATTGACCTTGACAAGTTGGATTTGTCAAGGTCAATGACCTTGACAATTCGGCAGATTTGGTGTAGTGGCGGGAGGGAAATCGAAATAGTAAAATAAACAATGGAAAGGAAGTTGAAGGGAATTTTTTATAATTTTACAGCCACAGTCCGGAGGCGGATCCAACGAGAAAGTTGAAGAATATGAGATCACAAGAACACTGGAAGAAACGTCACCCTAATCCGAGCTATGGTGAAGAATTTACGCGAATTCGATGTTGAGAAGAAAATCTAGGGACAAAAGAGGAATTTCAAAAAAATGCACCTGTCACCCGGTTCGGTCCACCTGAGCGAGAATTTTAATTATTCTTATTTTATCCCCTAGAGTTGTATGAGTTTAGGAATCTTGTAAAAACGGCCTCATTGAGTTATAAAACAACATTAGTCATATCTTAGATAGTTTTAAACTTAGTTTTGAGAGGGGAGTATTTTTTCACCAAGTTTATGCTTTGTGAATCCTTTTCATGAAATAATCAATATAAATTGTCTTTCTCTCCCTTGATCTTTTCTTTTAATTATTTTTCTTCTTTTCTTGCATCGTTTATTCATTCTTTCATGCTTAGCTTCATACTAGTGATGACTACTTTCACATGCAACGTCAAAATCATGTCTTTAATTAGTAAGGTCATGTCCGACTAGGTTTCCAAGGGTTAGAATGCATGAACCCAAACCTAAGTGTTTTACATGGATATTAAACCGTGTTCTTAATTTAAATAATTAATTGAAAACGTGTCATTTTGTTAATGTAACCGCCGTAGGACTTTTAACTCCAATTTCCCTAGGTAATCGAAGTGTTTAAGAATACGACGCGCATGTTAACAATCTAGTCACATACTTTATTTTTATTCTTGATTACGTATTGTGTGGGTTAATCCCTTCATATATGTAATGCTTGAAATAAATAAAGTCTCGTTTCAATTAAATGTTTAATTCTCGACTAGTTTTGTATCCGGTGAAATTTCTAGGGGTTTAAGGATTGTATTTCGACCTTATCTTTCTTTTATATTAATTAGTTCGTCAATCGTTAATCTTTCAAGCATAGTTCTTTTAGATAGGATTTTATTGCTTTCGTTAGTAGTATTACCTAGTTCTCATCATAATCATCTTTTCTTTTTCTTTTTCATGAGTAACTCGTTGGGGTTAGTCTTATTACTTAGTAGTCATCATGAGCAATTGTCCCAGTTCTTGATTTCAACACCCGGTTAATCAAATTATTACTTGAGCGATCGTTTTACACTTGAACCGTAGTACACGCGTCAGAGACACTTTTAGAGTCACGTCAGTGGCGGCTCCCGAGATAGCACTCAGATCGCGTAAATTAAAATTGCTCCATTTAAAATTTTCATCTATCCAAGAAGAGACAGGTTTAGGGATAACAACATTATCAATAGTCACAGTGGGTGGTGTACACCCTCTTTCACGAAGGAACCACACACGTTCATCAATAGATTTTAAGGTTGACCTCATCCAAGATTTCTAATATCATAGTTTGAACCATCAAAAATGGGCATTCGATTATACAAATTATCCATTAAATCTAAGGTTTTTAAAGATCAATAATTTTTCAAAAAAATGATATAAAACAATTTTGTGTAAAAAGATCATATGATAATTTGGAGTAACCATCTCCGATACCAATATGAGAGTGCACGTTATCTAATGGACCAATTTCGATAATTAAATGCCACACATAATTCAACTTTTATAAAAATTTAATCTTCAATTAATTTTGCTATGATTATGAGATGATTTCCAATTTTTATTTTCAAGCCAAGCATGCAAATAAACATAAGATGAGGAAAAATCCCTAAGAAGGGTAAGGCGTTTTATATTAGCACTATTAAGAGTTTTGAATACAATAGATTTACAAAACACTTAGATACACCAAGTTAGATGCGCAGAGTCTTTAAAATGCCAATAGATACCACTCAGTTCCAGAGCAGTCCACATGAACGATCTACCCTCAGTATTAATCGATCTGCCTCATCTTCTTCTTTAGTAGTGAAACCTTGTTCCACAATCTCAATTGTAATGAAAAGTCTCTATAAAGTGATTACATCAAGAATCCTTCCACGAATAGGTAATGTGATCTTTAATAATTCTTGAGGAATATGATATGAAGTATTTAATCACAAAAAGAGAACTCAAAAGATGTTTTTATTCTTCAAAAGGAGTTCTTAAAGTAAATGATCTCGTTCAGACTTTTAATAAGAAGGTTGGATAAAGAGGATAAACACAAATGATTTGGGATAGATATCATCAAAGAATAAAAAACCACTCGGTCAATTGAAGGAAATAGGATGTCATTCAAACGACACAATGCATCTCATTTGAATGACTTCGAATGAGGTCTTATAATGGAATTCGAGAGGAACGAGACAAACGCATCATTTGAATCTCATTCGTCTATCCTTATTCTTTTTTTGTGGTCAACCCAGTCACACTTAAATATTGGAATCTTAAATGCAAAATAATATAGCATCCATGTCTCTTTAATCATATCGAAAAAAATAGATATCTAATAACGGGGTTACTATCCTCCGTACTAGCTACTTGCATCGTTTTGGCCACTATGCTCACTCCAATATTCTTGTTGAGTCAAACATCATCAATATCCTTTATTTAATAACAACGTTTATTAATGACATAACCATATTATGTTAATACATCTTGAGTGGTATTTGAGATGACCAATTTAAAGTGTTTGAGACATTTGTATTTGGGAAATATTGCTTATCTTTGACCTGGTATTTTCAGAAGATTGGAAAGAAAAATCACGACAACAAAGATACACTTACCCCTTTAAAATACATAATTTTTCATATAACCATTGAATAAAGGTCCAGTTATGCTCCTCTTTGACCAACTTTTTTTTATTTTTCGCTTTACGAATGTGCATTTCCCGTTAATATTGTTTGTGTTCCCTACATCAAGTTATAAATGAATAATGTTTCATATAGAGGAAAGTAAAATCATATGGATAATGTTTTATTTCAACATAATTACTCGATATAAGTTTGAACGTTATTAATATTTTGAAACACATAGAGATGTGCTTGGTTCAAGACGAGTGGTCGACTTCAATGATATCAACAGCCCCCAAAGGTGTGTCATCTTCCACATCGTGATGAACTCCAATTTTATCTAGTCAAGATAAGAACTTTGAAAAAACTCGATTGGTTGTTTGGATATATAACATTTGTCAATGAACCCTTCTGGGCAATTTGCATTTCTCACGCAATCTTTCAAAACATTCACATACTTGAAAACTCACTAAGGATAAAACTATAATCGTAATGTGTATTTGATTATAATGGAATAAATTTAAAATACTAAACTCTTAATTGGTCACATCCATCGAAAACGACTAGACCACAAAGTTTGACCTCTCTCATGAGATGCACCATTGGATGTATCATGATGTCAAAAATGATGATAGGAAGTATTTCTCCAACAAGAACATTGTGACCACAATATCTTTCTAAATTTTCTTCAAATTCTCCACGTCCATGAATTTCAAAAAAAGAGCATTGCAAAAGAAGCATACTTTAATAATGACATATAACCCTTGTTTTTTCAACACACCTCGTATAGAAACAGAAATAAATTACTGCATTATGATGTGATGGTCATGGGATTTGAGATTTGCAAGGACATTTTCTAACATTGTCTTTAGAATCTAGGACTTGTCCATATCATTCTAGATTACATGAGATATGGTTTATCTCGCTACATTAATCATCTCTTCGCGATCATCCACGACATCCACAATCCGAATCTTAGGCAATATGCATCATCAATGTGCACCGCTCATCTTCAATGTGCCATACAAACATCTTCAGCCGTTCTTCTTAACTCCACGTACGTTATGGTATATTCCTTATTTGGAGTTCTTAGTTTTTCATAAATATCTCCGGGAGAATATTATTTATTTTACTTGGTTTTAATTTATCAAAACGAGGTTGGATTTTAAATAAAAATATTTTCTCCATAAGTCGTTAGAACGATGAGTATGCAAGAGTCCTTTTGAAGAAGTTTTGGTTAGACTCCGCTTAGTAATCACACACCCCTATGAGTACATTAACTAAGCTTAGCAAGGACGTATAGAAAACCTTGTATCCAAGCATTTTTTATAGTATTATCTACTTGACCATCAGTCGTCCCTACATAGGCTTTAGTGTTGGAGTCTCTGGGCGATATCAGGCATCCCTGAAAGATTCATACTTACTTTATCTTAAACGTATTATCAAATACATTAGTGAGACTTTCTCATACGATATTTTATTTTCCTTTGATACCGACGACTGTTTATCCACCTTTTTGGATGTCGATTGGGTCAGGGATGTAGATGGATGTAGGAGCACTTTAGGTGAGTGTTTTTATTTTGGGAGTGCTCTTGTTTCTTAGTTGAGAAAGAATAAGAACTCCATGTCTTTGTCCACTATGAAGGCTGAGTACATCGCCGCCGAGAGTTGTTGAACGTAAATCTTGTGGATGAAGCAAATATTATAGGATTATGGGATTTCACAGGGCACCATTACTATTTCATGTGATAACACAAGCGTGATTCATATATCCCTCAATTCAATCCAGCATTTGCGCATGAAGCACCTTAGGATATGCGAGAATTTTATCCAAGACCTAGTAGAGGAGAAGGTCGTGTTCTTGAGCTTTGTGACCACCGATCTCGCCTGTTAGCCGATATTTTCATAAAACCTTTAAATTCCCTTAGATTCGAGAGTCCTAGGTAGTCTTTAGGTATCTGCACAGTTGACTGAGGGTTGGGTACTTTATCTAATATAGGATGATTTTTCAGATTCATATTCTTGATTCCTATTGCTAGATTGTATCATTTGTATTGTTCTTGTATTATATTTTTTTTCTTATTCACATTTTCAAAAAATCCAGAAAAAAAATTTGGTCTTTAAGAAAAAATTAGAAAAGCACAAAAATATTTTTGGTTTTTAAGAAAAGAGAAAAATTCAAAAATATTTTCGATTTTTAAGAAAAATGAAAAAGGCAAAAATATTTTATTTTTACAATTTTTTTTAGAAACATAAAAATATTTTTATAGTTTGTTTACACCTTCTATGGATGAACATTTAGGATTGCCAAGTCATAAAAATATTCCATGGATGAACATTTTATAGTTTTCATCCATGTGTTTTATAATGTGTTGGAGTTATACAGATGTAATTAATGATTACTTTCTACATGTTTGGCTTGTTATCTCCTTTAATGAATATATGCGCGGATTTATTTGAGCATTGTACTTGTCTATCACATGTTGGTCAAAGTGTTTTCATCTCAATCATGCCTATAAAATGAAATAAATGCGATAAAATGAGATAATGAAAATAGTGCTTGTAAGAACCATTGCTCGGATAGAAAAAAATCATTATTATATCTCCAAGTAAATGTGTTAATTTAAAAGCAATGGCTCGAGCCTTGAAAGTAAAAAGATATTTGCGTGAATAGCCACCATGTGATAAAATAAAAGATCATAAAAGATTAAAAGCACTCAAAAGAAAACATATAAAGTGCTAGGCCAAATTCAAAGAACATTGATGCTTTGCTACATACGAGCATTGACTTCTTCAAAACAAAAGAGTTGAGAGAAATATTTAATATGTGAATTTTGAGGGAATTAAGTTGAAGATCGTTGGGCTTGCACGTCCAGAAAAAGTATCGTAAAAGCATAACATAGTTTTGGGCGTTTTTGGTGTGAAAATCATTTTTGACTTTGATTTGTTGATAAGATTAAGTCAATATCATATGAATTCAACATTTTTACCCCTAAGGATGATTTTGAGTTCATTCGTTCGAAGTATCCAAAATTCATCGTGCACATATGTTATGATTGATTAAGTTGATTTTCCTATCGAATTTGTTTAGACCCATTCATTTACCCTTTCATGACTTAGTTATCTTAGTGTGAGTTCATGGTGTGTATTATCTTTGTATTTTTAAAACCTGAGAAAAAATTTGAAATATTCAAAATTTTGTTTATTGTTTTGTGAGACACTCTGTTTTTATTGTGTATGTTTCTTTTCCTTGTTTATTTGGGACATCATAAAAGGGGGAGAATGAATAATGGTGGAGTGGTAAGCTTGATGATTTGCTTGTTATTATTTATGAATTATGCATTATTAATTTATCCTTATAATTTTATTTCAAAATCTTTGCACCTCACAGGTATTTGTTTCTTGTCTCGTGTGTGTAGGTTCATTTGAACATCATAATCATGATAAACTCGATGAAGACAAAGAAATTTGGAGATTTGAAGATTTTTGAAGTTTTGACGATTTCAAGACTTATATGTTTTGATATCATTCCATTTGTGGTTTTTGGGAGGGTATTAGAATATTATATGTCTTAGGATTTTTTTAGGCTGCTTAATTTAGTTTTTTTATATATATACCACCATATCCATGGCGGGAGATTTGTAAGGACATTTTCTGCCATGGTCTCTAGAATCTAGGACTTGTCCATAGCATTCTATATTACATGAGATATAACATATTCGCCTACATTGGTCACGTCTTCACGATCATCCACGATGTCTACAATCCAACTATTAGGCAATGTGCATTATGAATGTGCACTGCTCATCTTCAACATGCCATACGAACATCTTCAACCCTTCCCCATAACTCCACGTTCTATATGGTATATTACTTATTTGGAGTTCTTAGTTTTTCCTAAATATTTTTGTGAGAATTTTATTTTATTTTACTTGGTTTATTTTATCAAAATAAGGATCGATTTTAAGTAAAAATATTTTTCTCCATAAGTCATAGAATGACATGCACATATCTTTTGAACGATCTTAACGTGTCATTGGAAGGGTTGTGTGATGGTCCCCATCAAACGAGGGCATACTATTTTAGTTTTTTAAGGTTGTTCGAAGCTCGCTTCTAATGAGATTCACATCTCGTTCGAACGACACTTTATAACTCGTTCGAACGACATGATGATGCCTCGATTTTCGTGTTTGCCTATAAAAACCTGATTAGTGTAGGTATTTTGTAAGAATTTTCAACCTACATTTTTTGTAGATTTGTTGCATAAAAAGTCTTCTTTTAAAACTCCAAAAACACCTTTTGATTCACACATCGTCTCATTTATATTTTGTGAATCACTTTGAAACCTTCACACACACATATTTCGTATTGGAGTTTATCTTGTGGAGAAGGTGTCTCAACTGTTGTTCTTGTGGGAACTATTGATGAGGAAGAAAAAGGGTCAGTTGTGAGAACTTCGTCTTTCTCCATGTAAATGTAAGTTGCGATTTGCATATAATAGTGAAATAAGAAAAGGTTTTGCCCCTTGGGGAGATTTTCCTGAAATTCGTCTTCTTGTTTGTTTAGTTACATGCTTACATATTTTATTGCTTTCAATCACATAGTTACATGAACTAGGGTTTAACAAGAATTAAAATTGGGTTAAGTTGACATTTAATTAAATAAGTTTGCGCCATCAAATCGTAGCGTGCTCTTAAATTGGTATCGGAGCCATTTACAAAACTTTGTCGTGTAACTGGTTTTTTTACAAAAAAAATATTGATATCAATTTTCTGAAAAATTTATGTTTAAAAAAGCTAAGTTCAAATGGATAACTTATATAATAAAGTGCCAAATTTAGTTGGATCCAATTATGCTTATTGGAAATCAATAATGAGATCCACATTAAAATTTATTGATGACAAAGTTTGGATCACTTGTGAAAGAGGGTACACACCACGCACTATGGTTGTAGGTAATGATATTAACCCTAAACTTGTGAATTTATGGAGTGAAGAAGAATTTAAATGGAGAAACTTTTATTCATGTGGGCTCAATGCTATTTCTGGCGCCATCACACCTGATGAGTTCCGACATATTATGGCATGCACTACATCAAAATAGGAACAGGATATCCTATAGCTTCCATATGAGGACAAAAATTCTATTAAGGCATTTAAATTGTAAATTTTGACTACATAGTTTGAGACGATAACCATGCTTGAATCCAAGAGCTTTGATGAATTTTATGCTCACCTGTCGGATTATTGTTAATTCAAATTTTAATCTTAGTGAAAGAATTCCTGACACTAGAGTAGTTAAAAAGATTTTAAGATCGTTGCCTGCTCGTTTTATCTCAAAAGTCACTATGCTTAATTCTTTAGGAATTTTAGATTCACTTAGGCTAGAAGAACTCGTAGGAGACCTTCATACTTATGAAATTGACATGTTTCCTAAAACTGTTGAACCAAACGAGAAAGGGATTGGACTTAAGGTCCAGTCTAGAAAGAGTAGAAAGAGAGATGAGACGTCTAGAAAGAGAGATGCAGTGTCGTCCGATTCTGAGTACGATTTTGACTTAGATGATTTAGCCCTTTTTGCAAAGAATTTTAAAAAAATTCTTAAACTTAAAAATAATGGCACATCTAAAGATAAAAGGAGTTTTAAGAAAAATAAAAGTGGGAAGAAATGTGAAAAGGATAAAAAGTATGCCCCAGAGAGAAAGGAAGAGAGTTGTTACAAGTGTTATGGGAGAGGTCACAAAGCATATGAGTGACAAACTAGTTAAAGCTTCAAGGCAAAGGCAAAGCTACCTTAAATTCCACCCTGAGTGATGAGAGTGAAGTCGAGTCGATGGATTAAGAAGAAGAATCATTGGATGAATGTAACTTCACCACATTCATGTCAAGTCATCTGAGTACGTCTAGTGCACCTCAGGACGACTAGGAAGCTACTTCACAACCACACCTCGACAGTGAGTACACCATGAGTTAGGGTGAGGATGTAGCAAGTGAGAGTGAGAATGACCTGTAGTGAATGTACACCGAGTTATATGTTGAGTCCTTTAAAATAAAAAGGTAAAACAAAGGGTTAGCAACTGGGATCATTGCGCAAGAGAATGATTTAGGAGATATGAAAGAGAGAGAGTCCTCTATTAGAGAGTTTTTGAGAAAGAGAGGGGGGTAATAGAGAGAGAGAGAGAGAGAGAGAGAGAGAGAGAGAGAGAGGGAGAGAGAGATTTTGTTAGAAAGAGAGAGGGGAATTGATAAAAACAAGTGGCTAGTCTTACGAGTGATCTCCTTGCATCCATGAAGAATCAAAAGAAACTTAAAGCCCTTGTATCCCAACTCGGGAAAGATCTCGAGAGAGTCCGGGAGGTCAATCTAAAGATTGAGGAAACATCTAGGAAGATGGGAAATAAGTTCCTCGGCCCCACTTTAGGATTTAGTGAGAGTCAAGGAATAGGTTTCGACGATGCTTCCATGTCACATGTCACACCGTAATCAATTCCTGAATTCACCGTGAATCCTTATGGCCCTCAATAAAAATCCAAAAGAAAAGTTCGACCAAGAAAAGAAAACCAAGGTAGGACTAAGACTGTTTATTTCTACACTTATTGCAAATGAAAATTCCACCTTAGGGAGTTATGCTATAGTTTAGATCGAACTCGACGTACACTACTCCATCGCACAACTTTAGCAACTTTGCTAGCCTTAGAGAGCAGGTTGAGTGTCCAGTCACCACTTATCATAGTTTGATGAAAGAGTTCCAACAAATGTCTTTCTCGTTAGTGGACACTTCTAACATCTCGACTCGAACCAATAATGACAAGGATAAACAAAATGTCACCACTACTTGGGTGCCTAAGCATGAATAGAAACTTTTTTTGTCCATGTTGCTATTATTGATCATAATACCTCCCAGTGGTATTTTGACAGTGGTTTCTCGAGGCATATGGCCGGTGACGTCTCATTTTTTACCAACCTTGAGGATCGCAAGGAGAGTAAAGTCATCTTTGGAGATGGGAGTAAATCTTACATTATATGATATGGTACAATAGAGATACCTAGACATCCTATGCTAGATAATGTTTTGTATGTTAAAGGTTTTAAAGAAAACCTTATCACATTAGCCAGTTATGCAATGTAGACTTTACTGTAAGGTTTGACCAAAAAGACTGTAACATTTTATTAAAGATGGTAAACTTTTTCTGGAAGGGTTGAGGATAGAAGATAACTAATATGGGACTGTTCCCAAGTCCTCATTTGTGTGCAACAGTGCCACGATCTCTTCAATGGATTTCTGGTATCAATGACTAGGTCACGTTAATTTTAAAGAGTTGGAGCGCTTAATGAAGAAAGACCTAGTACATGGCTTTGTAGAGTGAGCTTGCGTTCAAATTAAGAAATTATTTAATTAAATCTCATTTTTTTAATTTAATCCTAAAACATGCATCTAGGTGTGATTGAAATCAATATGTTCATGCAAGAAAAACTAATCACACACAAATGAGGAAAAATCCCCCAAAAGGGCAAAACCTTTTATTTTCACTATAATTTTTAAAAACGGTTACACGAATTACAATGAAAATCAGTGTGACAAATAAATACACCTGGGTGTCAATTTTTATGTCGTCGACTGGAATCTCTCTCAGGAACTCCAAGTGGGTAGTAGTAGAGAAGAAGACGGCTCCTCCACAAAGTACTCCAGATGAGTTGTAAACGATCCTCTTGAATGTTTAAAGATTCACATAATACATGGGAGTGTTTATGTTAAAAAATAAGGTGTAAAATCTTAAAAAGTGAAGTCTATTTCTGGGCATTTTTTCACAGAAATCGTGTTGTGAAAAGACTTGGGAAAACGTGTAGAAGGAACACTGGTATTTATACAAAAATCGAGGCGACGGCATCGCTCGAACGAGATAGGAATCTCGCTCGAACGAAGGACACATGTCGTTCGAACGACTTCGCGTGAGATGCTGATCTCGCTCAAACGACAGTGCTGACTCGTTTGAACGAGCTCGTTGACCGAGGCACTCCGCTTTTACACTTAGAAAAAATTCTGCTTTTGATAAAAAAAAATATTTAGACTTCAAAAATTATTTTCTGAAAAATTTCTCAAATATTTATGCAAATAAAAACAACTCCAATAAATCATTTTACCAATAATGCGTAATGTATTAGAGGGAAACAGTTGAGCAGCACATCGCATGAAGCATGATGCACGTGTGAAGATGATGGATTCATAGATTCAGATAAAGGTCTTCGTGGATGATCGTGATGACGTGTCGAATGTAGCGGTATCACACATACAAACTGTGATCTAGGATAAATAGAAAATTCATAGATTCTACCTCGAACATTTATAAAATTATGTCCTTACAAATCTCCCCCTATGTCTATGCCGGTACACACATAAAAAATCCGAATTATGCAATCTCCCTAAAACAAATGACATATAAGATAATATCCCCATTAAACCCTCAAAATGAGAATACTAAATGACATGTCTTCAATCAAACTTCATTATCTTCAAATCTTCATCTCTTTAGAAACTCAAAAACTTTTCTCATCAGGGTGTGCAATCCAATAAATCAACTTTGTACCTACACACATGAGATAAAGCAGATACCCATGACAAGCATCCGTTTGAAATATAATGATATGATAAAATCAAAGATCAATTAAGCTTAAGAAAATCATTGATAAATCAAACAAGAAAATCTCCCCCATAATTCATTCTCGCCCTTTTTATGTTGTCCCCAAGTAGACAGACATGAGAAGAATAAATATGGAAAATGTCACATGGTAAAAAAAATCTATTTTTGAATTTTTCAAAATTTTTCATACAAAATGTACAATAGAGAATCACACAATGAAAGAACACAAAAACAACCAAGTCGATGATAGCGTAAATGAAGGGGTGTGATCAAATTCGATAGAAAAATCAATGCATACAAACATGACATATGTCCACGATGAATATCGAATACTCCTAACGAATGCACTCAACATCTTCCTTAGGTGTAAAAAGATGGAAATATGAGACATTGACTTAATATATTCAACAAATCAAAGCTCAAAATGATTTCCACACCAATAACGTCCAAAACGATTTAATGCTTTTTCAGCACTTTCAAGGAAGTGCAAATCCGTTTAAATTCTCCAACCAAACTCCCTCAGATATATATTTTGAATAGAGGTGATCTAAATTCTCAAACTTTGGATAATTGATGGTGAAACCTAATGGCCCATATTTGGCATGTATTTCTTTTTATTGCCTTTAAATTTTTTGGGCTCTTTTAACCTCTTGGACCCCGGATAATAAAATTCCTCAATTTTTTAGGTCCGATTTAACGGTGGCTTAATCGCAAAGGTTAGATAAGAACCTTTCGTATCCCTTCACCATTCTAAAAAAAAAATAATCTCACCAAACGATTTTTTTACATGCATTCCAATCTTGTCAAGTTTTATCGCATATGGTTCATTGTATAGACAGAATTGAGATGGAAACACTCAAGCCAATATGTGATAGACAAGTACAATAATTAAATAAAATCGTGCATGTGTTCAATAAAGGAGATAAGGAGCCATACATGTAAAAAGATATCACTAATCACATCTCAAAGACTCCAAACAATGTAAAGAACATGGATGCAATGATGTAGCATCTCAAATCACTATCAAACAGTCACGTGAATAAATGGAATGAAATTTGTGACTCGACTATCTTAAATGCTCATCCATAAAAGGTGCAAATAAAATACAAAAATCTTTTTGTGCTTTTTCAAAATTTTATAAAAAGAAAATCTTTTTGGATTTTTCAAAAAAATATAAAAATCAGAAAATAAAACAAACTAATGGTACATGCTAACAATAGGCAAAAGAGACATCATGTAAATCACCCAATGCTAGCAGGCATGTCAAGACCTCAACCGGGAAGAGCAGTGGAGTTTTCCAAAGATGGTGACATCTTTTGGACCAACTCCATAAGATCATGTGTGGTCTTGATAAAAAACTTCACTTGCTCGCGAATATGTGCAAACTCTCTATCATTATGTGCAAGCAAAGTATCATGAATTGGTGCATGTGCAGCGACGTGTGAAGTGGCATGATATGGCACAAAACCCACCTTAGAACAAAACTCCCTAACATGTCCTCGCTTCTTGCAGTGAGAGCAAACATAAACCGGTCTAGGAATTAATTTATCAAGAATTTCGGGATGAGCTTTCCTAGACGGGCACCCATGAGACTCACTCACCAAAGTGGATATAGGCTCGGGCGCATTAAAATTAGTGAATGAACCGTTATTACCTTTTCTAACCTCATTTAAAACGGGATAGGGAACCATCTTATCAGCCTTCTAAGATGCGTTCTTTAATGAGACTTGGACCTTCGGTGCTTATTTGAGATCATCCTCGAGATGGGATACACGTGTCGTCAGACTAGACACCGTGTTGGTCAAGACACATTTTTTTCATTTTTAGATCATCATTATCTTCCTTCAACTCACAAATCTAAAGGCCTAAGATCCTATTTGACCTTTTTGTTTCCATGGTCTCGATAAAGAAATTTCTAATAGCTTTTCAGATCACACTTTCATCTCCATCCTCATCCGCACTATCGCTTACGGTAGTGGGCATGGAAACTTTCTTTCCCTCTCTCCTATGTCTAGTGGGACACTCAAATTTCTTGTACCCTGTCCCATCGCACTCAAAACATCTTATCTTCTCAAGTTTGTCTTTTCTCACTTTTTTATTCTCAAACCAACTCTCTCTCTCTCTCTCTTCAAACAGTCTTAAATCTGTCTCTAAAGCAGTGATCCTAAGTATTAATGCTTTGTTACGCTCTTTGGTTTTAAATAACTCAGTATATAACTCAGTGTAGGCACGTTGAATATTGCTCTCGCTCTCACTTGCATCATCCTCCCCCTCACTCACATCACTTTCACTGTCGAGGTGTCCCTGTGAAGCAGCATCCTCATCGTCGTAAGGAGCACTAGAAGTACTCACGTAACTAGCCATGAATGCGGTGAAGTTACACTCATGCAGTGACTCATCTCCAGAGTCCACCGACTCGACCTCACTGTCGTCACTAAGGGTAGCATTAAGGACAACTTTGCCTTTTTCTTTTGTAAGTCTATTCAGCCTAGCAGCACACTCAAAAGTTCTATGACCCTTACTGTCGCACTCATAACATCTCTAACTGTCTTTCTTAGGAGGGTCTTTAAAATCTTTTTCATTTTTCTTTTCAAATTTATTTTTCTCAAAATTCTTTTTATCTTTGAAATTACCATTTTTCTTGAATTTGATAATCTTCTTGAAATTTTTAGCAAACAGGGCCAAATCATCTAAATCAAACTCACACTCAGAATCAGACGTTTCTATCTCCCTTTTTCTAGATGACTCTACCCTCTTTCTTGCCAACCCCTCACTCTTTCTTTCCTGGGTATTAAGTGAAATTCCCTTATCTTTAGGCTCGACAGATTTAGTTAACATACCAATTTCATACGTTTGTAAGTCTCCTACAAGTTCATCCAATTTAAGCGTGTTTAAATTACCCATAGAATTTAGCACAGTGACATTAGGGATAAAACGCTTAGGCAGTGATCTAAGAATCTATTTAACAACTCTAGCATTAGGAATGTATTCACCAAGATTAAAGCTAGTATTAACAATATCAAACAGTCTAGCATAAAATTCATCAAAACATTCAGTCTCAAGCATGGTGATGGTTTCAAATTGAGTTGTAAAATTTTGCAGTTTAGACTCTTTCACAGCATTAGTTCCTTCATGGGTAAGTTGTAAAACATCCCATGCCTCTTTTGACGTGGTGCACATCATTATGCGTCGAAACTCGTCAGGTGTGACGGATTCAGAAATAGCACTTAAACCCTTTAAATTAAAAGATGACCATTTAAATTCTTCTTCAGTCCAAGTAGTGACAGATTTTAAACTATTCGCGTTCTCAACCGTGATGGAGGGAGGTGTCCACCCTCTTTTAACCAAAATCCAGATGCTTTCATCAATGGCCTTTAATGCAGATTTATGAGGGCTTTCTAGTAAGCATAATTAGTCCCGCCAAAAACTGACATTTTATTATATAATTTCTCCATTGAACACACCCTTTTTCAAAAATCAATTTTTTTAGAAAATTGATATCTTAGAAAATTTTTGCCGAAAATTACACGGTATAATTGGTTTTGATACCAATTTGTAAAGTGTGCTTGCGTCCAAATTAAGAAATTATTTAATTAAATCTTAGCTTTTCAATTTAATCCTAAAACATGCATCTAGGTGTGATTGAAATCAATATGTTCATGCAAGAATAATTAATTACACACAAATGAGGAAAAATCCCCCAAAGGGGCAAAACCTTTTATTTTCACTATAATTTGTAAAAATGGTTACACGGATTACAATGAAAATAAGTGTGACAAAGAAATACCCTCGGGTGTCGATTTCTATGTCGTCGACTGGAATCTCCCTCATGAACTCCAGGTGGACAGCAGTAGAGAAGAATATGGCTCCTCCACAAAGTAGTCCAGATAAATAGTAGAAGATCCTCTTGAAGGTTTAAAGATTCATATAATATATGGGAGTGTTTATGTGAATAAACAAGGTGTAAAACCTTAAAAAGTGAAGTCTGTTTCTGGGAAGTTTTTTCAAGAAGTCGTGTTGTGAAAAGACTTGGTAAAATATGTAGAAGGTACACTGGTATTTATACGAAAATTGAGGCGAAGGCGGTGCTCGAACGAGATAGGCATCTCGCTCGAACGAAGGACACATGTTGTTCGAACGACTTCGCGTGAGATGCTGATCTCGCTCAAACGACAGTGCTGACTCGTTTGAATGAGCTCGTTGACCGAGGCACTCCGCTTTTACACTTAGAAAAAATTCTGCTTTTGATAAAAAAAATATTTCAGACTTCAAAAATTATTTTTTGAAAAATTTCCCAAATTTTTATGCAAATATAAACAACTCCAATAAATAATTTTACCAATAATGCGTAGTGGAGTAGTGCAAAACAGTTGAGCAGCACGTCTCATGAAGCATGATGCACGTGTGAAGATGATGGATGCATGGATTTGGATAAAGGTCGTCGTGGATGATCGTGATGATGTGTCGAATGTAGCGGTATCAGACATACAAATTGTGATCCAGGAAAAGTAGAAAATTCCTAGATTCTACCCCGGACATTTATAAAATTATGTGCTTACAGGCTTATCGTCTCTTGGAAAGCCAACTTCCACCTTTTGTGGTCCTTGTCAGCAGGGAAAACAAGTTTCTAGTCCACATTAGAAGTTGAATTCCATTACCATTACAAGTTGCTTGAGTTAATACATCAGAATCTTATGTGTCCTACTCGCACTGAGAGTTTGGGTGGTAAAAGGTATATCCCCGTGATGGTAGATGATTTCTCTCATTATTCTATAGTTGTTTTCCTGAGAGAGAAATACGATGCAGTAACGATTCTTACGACCAAGTGCAGTGTCCTACAAAATAAAGACAGCGTCACTATCAATAGAACGAGTAGTGACAACATAACAAAATTTAAATAAGAAAAAGTGTATATTTACTGTGATATCCTCGAAATCAAATATGTATTTTCCACCATGAAAACACCTCAGCATAATGGGATTACTGAGAGGACAAATCGGATGATTCAAGAGATGGATAGATCCATTCTTCTCGGTCGTAGAGTACTTACGCAATTTTAGGAAGAGGCGGTGTCTATTGCATGCCATATGGTGAATAGGGTTTATCTTTGTCCACACACACTTCTGCTGCCATATGAGTTGTGGACAGGGAATAAATCCAACCTTTCGTGTTTTCGTGTCTTTGGGAGAAAATGCTACATCCTGAGGGATAGATAGAAATTAGAAAAGTTTGACTCTCAGAGCGACTAGGGTATTCTTTTACGATATTCATCGACGAGTAGAGCTTATCGAGTTTTTAACCTAAGCATCTCTAAGGTTATGGAAGCAATAAACATCACTATTAAAGATGATGAGAAGTCGGTATTTATTAATCCTAATCCTTTATGGGAGGTTGATGCACCCCTCAGTGATGATCCCATTATTCCCCACACACCTAGGGTGGACCCTACTCCTGATTTAGTGGACACACCTGCTTGGGTTCGCAAGAGTCATGACCCTTCTACCATTTTAGGAGATCCTACTTTAGGAGTCAAGAATCGCGCTTAGATAGAGAACGTTGATATCTATCTGTGCTACACATCCAAATTTGATCGTAAGAATATCAAATAAGCTCCTAAAGATGAACACTGGATATCCACTATGTAGGATGAGTTATTTCAGTATAAAAAGAATGGCGTATGGGAACTTGTCCCCAAACCTAGTGAGACAAATGTGATTCATACTAAGTGGATCTTTAAGAATGAGATGAATGATAATGGTACCATTATTTGTAATAAGGTTAGGTTAGTTGCTCAGGGATACACGCAAATTGAGGGTTTAGACTTTGAGGAGACATTTGCTCCAGTTACGTGGCTTGAGTTTGTCCGCTTACTACTCACCATCGCATATCATCTGCACTTCAAATTATATCAGATGGATGTCCAGACTGCATTTTTGAATGGCATTCTACAGGAGGAGGTTTACATGGAACAACCAAAAGGGTTTGAAAGCCCTAAGCACCCTGGACACGTCTATTATCTGAGGAAAGCCTTGTGTGGTTTGAAGTAAGTACTCCGTGCTTGGTACAAGAGGCTTACTTCCTATCTCTTAGCATATGGCTTTAATAGAGGGGAGTAGATAAGATGTTGTTTTTTAGGATAGAGAAATATGTTGTTTTGGTTCCCCAAGTCTATGTGGACGACATAGTCTTTAGATCCACGTGCTCCTTCCATGCTCACGACTTTGAGGAGGAGATGAAAAGTGAGTTCGAGATGAGCATGGTTTGTGAGATTACATTCTTCCTTGGTCTCCAGGTTCGTCAGCTAGAGGATGAGATGTTCATCTCCCAATCCAAGTATGCAAGAGACCTTGTGAAGAAATTTGGGTTAGACTCCGCTACTCATGTGCCCTTTTGAGTACCTAGACTAAGCTTAGCAAGGATACTTCATTCATACTGTTTAAGTTTTTCAAGGACGTTAGATGGGTTATTCGAAGTTTGCTTCTAACGACACTTTGAACTCGTTCGAACAACTTAATGTCGCCTCGATTTTTTTGTTTGCCTATTAAAACCTGATTCATGTAGGTATTTGTAAGACTTTTTAACCTACATTTTCTACAGACCTGCTGCATAAAAGTCCTCTTTTAAAAGGACAAAAACACCTTTTGATTCACACATCCTCCCATTTATATTTTGTGAATCACACTGAAACCCTCACACACAAATATTTCGTACTGGAGTTTCTCTTGTGGAGAATGTGTCTCTACTGTTGTTCTTGTTGTTATCATGGGAACTATTGATGAGGAAAACGGAGGGTCACTTACATGAATTTTATCATAAACGTTGTCTGTATTTCTCTATGTACATGTAAGTTGCGATTTGCATATAATATTAAATTAAGAAATGGTTTTTCCCCTGGGGGGGGTTTACTTAAATTTGTCTTCTTGTTTGTTTACTTACATGCTTACATGTTTTATTGCTTTCAATCACATAGTTGCATGAACTAGGGTTTAACGAGAATTAAAACAGGGTTAAGTAGACATTTAATTAAATAAGTTTGGGCCATTGAACCGTAGCACACTCTCAAGATCGTATAATTTTAAATCTTCCATATAGAAATGAATTTTGGAATTTGGATAGTGTAGATCTTAGGCCTTAAGATCATGTAACATTTCACGTGCCATTAATTTTCCTCTTTGGATAATGTATAACATGTCGAGGATAGCTAAGTCCCTTTATCATTAACTTGTGGTGCTAACTCCTTCCTTAAACCTATCTTGACGAGTTCATTAACAGTCTTGACACCATCTTTTTTTCTCTAGAAATGTTGAGTAACATCTCAATTATACCCACACAAACATTCTTTCCAATTTGCATTACATCCAAGATATTTCGTACAAAAATATGTTCCTAATACTCAAGCTCAAACAATATTGACTTCTTCTTCCAATATGTAGCATCTTCATTGTGTACATTTTTTTATTCTTTCTCCTCTTCAATGTTTATTTCTTCCTCAGTCATGTCGATCGAACGACTTGCTCCGAAAAAAAATATTTTTAAAACTCCTCCTACAGATCTTAGGAAAAATTATTTCCAAAAAGTCAAAACCATGTTCGTCTTTTTGATAAAAAAAAATAAACATCCCAAATATAATTATATGAATTAATTCAAACTTTAAATCATTTAATACCTTTGGGGATGCCGGGAAATCTTCAAACTTGGAGATGATTGCTTTCGGTTCGTCTTGACATTGCGTGACAATGTGTAATGGTATACATCAAACTAGCCTAAAGCTATGCTTTGAACATTGTTGAAAAACATGTTCTTACATACTCCAAACACACGCCTTGTCGGATTCAGCTTCATATAATGCTTTTCCAACTGATCAAAAGTCTGACTAAGGTCGGCGATATGATCTGAAGCTTTTTTTTTCTTCGTAACCATATTATCCACATAAAGCTCAATGTTTTTGCCTATATGTTCTTTGAATACCTTGTTCGCCAACCTTTTATACATTTCAGCTGCATGTTTTAGACCAAACGACATTACATTATAGCAATAAGTTCCTCGGGGGTGATGAAGGTTGTACTTTCCCTGTCTTTAAGTTTCATTTTTATCTGGTTATAACCAGAATAGGCATCCACAAAGCTTAAAAGCTCATGTCCTGATGTAGCATCCACCACCTGATCAATTTTAGGCAACGAAAAATGATGTTTTGGGCACGCCTTATTCAAATCAGTGCAATCTATGCACATCCTCCATTTATCATTCTTCTTTTTTACCATTATAATGTTGGCCAACCAGTTCGGATACTTCACATCTTCAATAAATTCATATTTTTATAGCTTCTCTACTTCCTCGTGGATATATTGATTCTTTTCAGGACTGAAAACCCAATGTCTCTGCTTTATTGGCTTGGCATCCTTGCTGAAGCTGAGCTTGTGATAGAGAAAATTGGGATCAATCCCAGGATTATCCTCATGGATCCAAGCATATACATGTCTTTGTTACCTCGGAAACATAATCAACTCCTATTTAAGGATGGGATCCAATGTTGAACCGATATGTGTAGTCCTTTCTGGTTTATCATCGTCCAGAATGATGTTTTTGGTGGCTTCCATAACCTGTCCTTTGACCAACTTTATTTCATCTCGTGGATCTAGGGTTTTAACCTCAAATTCACCATTAGGCTCATAAGTATCCACTTGGTAAGTTGTAGTCTTGTTCTTCAATTCAATAAGATCTTCTTGCTCGACTGATGAGTAGTAACACTCCTTAGCCAACTTTTGGTCACCTTTCACAGCACCTACCCCAAAATGAGTTGGAAACTTAAAGCACTGATGAACTGTTGACCGTACGGTCTTCAAACTTCTTCAATCCTACCCTTACGAGGATCACATTATAGGTAGATTAAATATTCTTATCCATCACGAAGAAACTTATTTTCACTATACGACTTACTGGTCAAATGTCGATCAATACTTCTAGCTTAATTATTCCCAAAGGGTAAATTTTTTCACCAGAAAATCCTATTAATGGCCTATGATAGGGTTCCAGATGGCTGAGCTTCAAGTCCAAACTATGAAAGCAAGGATAAAACATAATATCGACTGAACTCCCATTATCAATCAAAACTCTAGCGATGATAATATCCTAGATTCTGAATTTGACAACCAATAGGTCATCATGGGGATAAATTACCCCAGAGAGATCATCTTTTCAAAACCTAATCACCAATTTATCTTTGTTGACTTTCCTTGGCAAATCATCCTCATTAAGATTAATCCTACGGATATAAGAACAAGCCTGGGATTCATTCAAGTAATCTTTATTTTCAGCAGAGAGATCAGTTCCTCCTGCATCGCCACCTGTAATCATATGACACTTAAAATAACTAAAATTGATCATAACTACCTTACGTTCTGGTTGCTTGGGCTTCTTTGGCAGGTCAGGGTACTCATCATAATCGTCTTTATAATTTCTCTTCTTATCATCTCTAGGCTTGCATGGAGAATCTGACATTCTTCTAGGTTATCTTCTATCTCATCGATCAACAAATTTATTGACTTTTCCTCAACGGATGAGGGATTCAATCAAAATTTTCAAATTGATGCACTTATTCGTTGGTTGTATGGTCATGATCCTTATAGAATTCAAAATATTTAGATCTATCCCTCTTGTTAGGAGGCGCCCTTAACATCTCAGGCCATCGTAAATCCTGATTATGCTTGATTTCTTCCAAGATATGGTGAATGTTAACACTCAATGGAGTGTGGTTTCCATACTTTTTGAGCTTGTCTTATTTCTTCATCCTCTCCTCATTAGGCTCCTTATTATCAGGATTCGTGTCAGGCTTCATGGCTTGGCTCCGTTTTGCCACCATAGCTTCCTCAGCATTCATTATTTTTATTACCTTTGTTATGAGATCATCCATAGTTTTGGGAGGATCTTTAGCCAAATTATAATATAGTTTCTCAAGAAGAAAGCCACTCATAAGCATAGTGATGGTTGTTTTCGCCTCATAATCAATCACCTCCAAATTTTCATTATTAAAGCATGTGATGTATTCCCTGGTGCTTTCCCCCACTTGCTGCCTTACACATAGAAGATGAGCTACTCTTTTTACTGGCTTAGATCCAAAATAAAAGTTGCTAATGAATAGCTCAGTAAGCTGATTAAAGGTGGAAATTTATCCTTGGGTCAGGTTATTATACCATATTTGGGATGAACTCGTAATGATACTTGAAAAAGCTCTGCACCTCATTTTATCAGGGACTGAATAAATATCAACTGCAGCCTAACATTGCTCGATATGGAAAACTGGATCAGTCTTAACGTCATATATGAGAGTGACCACAGGAGCTTTAAATTTTGATGGAGTAGGAAAATCCACAATTGCCTAAATAAAAGGGGATACTTTAACAAAACTCGATTGTAAAGGATTCTTGGCTTTCGCCATTTCACCCAACCGATATTCTAACCTTTGGATTGACCCTTTCCTGCACGAATTACCTACCTCAGATTTATGCGAAGCATCTCGGCTCTACCGACCACGTGTTTGTGCTAAACTCTCTACCTGAGAGGTCTACTCGACACGTTCAAATCATCGGACGTTTCTTCTTGATCTGACTGTGGCCTCACGTTAGTCGGCTGGATGTTGAGTGTTCCTGGATACCTCCCTAGGTGGAATTCTATTTATTCGTGGCCCTAAATGATCAAAGGGTGAATCTATACTTAGCATTTGCAAGACACTTAGCCTTTCAGGAGAGAAAGAATGGATATTGTAGGGTTCAGTGGATTTGAGCGATGAACTTATTCCTAGACGATAAGAGGTGTCTCGTGAAGACTTAGAATAACGATGTCTGATGGATCTTTGATGTGGACGCGACATTTTTCTTCTAGACGAGGGAGCCACTTGTAGTAACTGAGCGAATTGCCTCACTATTTCCTGCACGGCTTCTTGTCCTATGGAAATACTAGCCAGGAGTCTAGTTAGAGTTGTTGTCATAGGCGAATCTGATGAAACAGGCGGATTACCTTCATTTTTTAGACTGGACTCAGGGCCAGCCATCGTGCTTCGAACGAGAGTATGTAAGAGTGAGAACATCCATTAGTAAAATCTTCCCATAAATGGTGCTAATCTGTTGATGTGAAATACTAGACTTGATCTAATTTTCTAATCATAGAAAAATATTCAACAATAAGTAAAGAAAGATATTTTTAAAGTGGTTTAGCTATGGAATAAATCCTACAGCCATCGTTATTTTATTGATGTTTGTGGTTATAGAAAACTAGGTATTCTAGTAGATAAGAATATCCCAGATTCCGTATGACCCTGCCTTTGATGAAAGGGATACAATGTATTTATAGTGACCTCGAGGTCAAGGGTTGGAATATCAAGGGATGGAATGATTTTATATAATTAAGAATTTACATCTTTACATAATAACTGTGACAATTGGTTGTATAAACCACGTGTAGTATGACGCTTCGCTATTATGTTGGTCGACCTTCTTTATGTTGGCTTGCTGACTTGGACTTTGGCCACGTAAGTGGAGACATGTTCACTTCTTATTGGTCCACGTAGGTGGATAATTTTTGGTATAAAGTGAGAAAATACTTGACACGCGAGGGGTCAAGAAAATCTTGAGATCGCTTCCCGCCTGCTTTATTCCTATGGTTTTCGAAGTTAATTCATTAAGGATCCTAGACACTATTAGGTTAAAAGAACTTGTAGAAGATTTTCAAACATATGAGATAGATATGTTCCCTAAGACTATAAAACCTAAGAAAATAGAATTACACATAAAGCCCAATCTAAAAAGAGATAGGAAGTGTCTTAAAAAAAAGAGGAAGTGTCTTCCGATTTTGAGTAAGACTTTGATTTAGATGACTTGGGCCTTTTTTTCATTTCAAGAAATTTCTCAAACTCAAAAAACAAAAATACTTCCAAAGATAAGAAAATTTTTGAGAAAGGTACAAAATATAAATCACATAAGAAAAATTTTGAAAAAGAAAAGAATGATTTCCCAAAGAAAGATGAGGAAAGATGTTACGAGATTGAGGAAAAGGTTCATAAGGTCACGAGTGTCCGACTAGGATTAAAACATTAAAGGAAAGACAAAGTTACCTTAAATATCACTCTTAGCGATAGCTAGGTCGAGTCGATGAGTTCGGGGATGAATCACCGTATGGATGTAACTTAATCGCATTCATGGATACTCATGTTAGTACATTTAGTGCACCTAACAATGATAAGGAAGCTACTAAACATGAACACCTCGACAGTCTAGTCATTCTGTACGAAGGTACTTGCCTTTGGAAAAATTAGTTTATATATTGGTGATCACTTTACGAAAGCTGAAGCATTATTTTAAGGCCCACTCCAGACTGTAATTACTTTTTACTGCCTTAAAGTTATCCTTTGCAAAACTGACCTTTCAGGAAGGATGTCCAAGTGGTCGGTGGAGCTTAGGAGGTTTGACTTTCACTTTCCACTAAGGACAACAATTAAAGGGTAGCTTTTGGCCAATTTTATTACAGAGTTCACTAGAGATGGTCCTATTGACCAGCAGTTGACCGATCAATCAAAGAAACACATGTAGTTTTAGGCCAAAAGTTAGACGACATATCTTGATGGTGTCTTCAATTCTAAAGGAGAAGGCGTGGGAATTGTCCTCATAACTCCAAAGAATGCGATGATCGACTAAGGGATCAGATTGGGATTTGAAGCATCAAAAAATGAGCTCGAGTACGAGGCGCTTGCAAGGCCCACTTACTAGGGGAAAATAACTTAAAATTTATTATAACTCCAAACTAGTGTCATATCAAGTCAATGGCGATTTTAATGCTAAGGATGACAGGATGGTAACCTGCCTCGTAGTCTTGCGCGAGCTGGTTATGAAATTTGAGGAAGTTCACGTTCAAAAATTTCCCTAGGGACATAACAACCATGACGATGCTTTAGCAACACTAAGATCAGTGGTGGATTCATATCTCAAGAGAACCATCGAACTAAAATTTCTCGCCAAGTATGGTATTGACAAAATAATGAGCCCCAAGAAAATCCTTTTTATCGACAAGGGTCCTGTCTAGATGGACCAAATCATAGCATACTTGTAGAATAAACACTGTTGATCGAAAAGAAATTAGCCCACCAGGTCGGAATGAAAGTTGCCCATTTCTACTTGGATCCTGGGGGAAAAATTTACCGGAGATCCTTCATAGGCCCCTACCTCCAATGCGTACACCTAAGGGAGGTCAAGTAAGTTCTCTATGAACTTCACAATGGAATATATGAAAGCCTTGTAGGAGAAAGTTCCCCGTCATTACGAGTAATTAAAGAAGGCTATCGGTGATCGTATATGCAAAAGAATGCAAGTATTTATGTTCAAAAGTGCAAAAAGAGTCAGAAATTCTCTCCCATGATCCATCAATACACAAATGACTTAAGGGAATTGACCAGTCCATGGCCATTTGCATAGCATAGGTTGGATATAGTGGGACCACTACCTACTGTGCCAGGGCATCGTAAATACTTTCTAGTCGGCATACATTATGTCACCAAGTGGGTTAAGTCAGAAACACTGGCCGATATTAGAGATGCAGATATGATAAGGTTCATCTGGAGGAACATCATAAATTGCTTTGGTGTAATAAGGGCCATCATAATTGATAATGGCACACAATTTGAAAGTGTACCTTTTCAAAATTTATGCGACGAGCATGGAGTCAAGCACCACTTCAGTTCAGTTGCGTACCCCCAATGCAATGGCCAGGTAGAGGCCTCCAATAAAATAATGTTCGAAGGATTTTAAAAAAAGTTGGGGAAAGAAAAAGTTGCTTATGTGGACGAGCTACGTCATGTTCTCGGACATATTGAACTATGCCCATGAGACCAACTAGGGAAATGCCCATCACACTCACGTATGCAATGGAAGCTGTAATTCCACTCAAAGATGTTCTACCATCTATGAGAATAAAAATAGCCGAAAAAGGGATGAGTGACGATGCCCTTCACGTTGAACTTGACTTGGACGATGAATAAAGAGAGAAAGTTATGATAAAGCTGGCCCCATGCCAGCAGCAATTGGTGAGGCAGTGCAATAAGGAAGTTCTAGGTCGGGGATTACGTCCTTAAAAAAATTCTCGTATGTGTCGTAAGGACATCAGACGGAAAGCTAGGTCCCAACTAGAAGGGACCATTCAAAGTAATCAGAGATGACCTACACAGAGACTATCACTTAGAAGCAATGGCGGGTAGAGAGATACCAAGAGAATGGAATGCGACCAACCTTAACAAATTCTACTTTTAGTCTTACTTCTTAGCACTTATTCATTTCAAAACTTATGTTGCTCATAGTTGATTATTTCAATTATGATTAAAGTCCCTTCTTTCCCTATTTCATTCAATCTCTTAATTATCCAGTTTATTTACATTGTTTCCAAAGTAACAGGCTCATAATTGGAATTAGCATTTATATGTGGTGATCAGGATCTTTAATTACAATGATAATTTAGATTTTATAATTAAAATCAAGGTCCTCTAGTCCTTGTTACAATCAACACATGCAACCTCACGACTTGCCCAGGAAAGATGAAAGCCCTATGGGGGATCCCTTGGCAGTAAACCAACTTTATTTGATCGAATAAAATCGTAAATGGGTAGATAGCCCATAGACTAGGTGCATATATGCCATTGTTTCTTTTTGGCCTAAGGGAGTGTGACGACACGACCTAAAAGGCAAGAAAGACAAACAAAACACATGCAAGTCATAAAGGAATGGGAAAATGCATAAAAATTGGTATTGATTTAATTCTTTAACAAATGACAGAGTACAAAAGATGTCAATTACAAAATAATTATAAAAGGCAGAAAAATTGTTACAATAATTTATAGTCGACTGGTTAAAAACTTATCGATCTCCTTTCTCCGATGATCATTATAATCAAGTTGGTATTCTTCGTCCCTATCATGGCCTTCCAAGTAGCTCTCAACAAGCTGAAGAGGAATGGCATTCGGGGGGACCCATGTCTCATATCACCTAAAGGGAGGTCGCCGGTATGTTGAGCACTAAATGTGGTACATATACCAGAGCTTAGGTCTTTAAAACCTGAAGCGCAATCATCCAATCGTGCTTATAGGACATATCTTGAGTTTCTTATAGTCTCACAGGGGCATCTTGCCATCCCTCATCATAACCAGTCGCCCAGGCTTCTCGGGGACCCATTCTGAACAAATAACGGAACTTTTTCACATCACGATTAAGTTCTATAATCATGACATTTCTACCCTGGACCTTTCCCATAGCCTTAGCAAGCCTCTTATTCAAATCATCATTCTCTGACTAGAATAGCCTCCCCCACATCCTTGGCTTTTGCAAGCTGAGCCTTTAGGTGATTTATCTTCTTCTACAAAGAGGAACATGCATCTTCAAAGCCCTTTAGGTCGTCCTTTAATTTGGTGACCATGGTGGACTGGTCTTTGTAAGACTCAGTACTTTTCTTTAAAGATTTACAAGTAGTTACAATTGCCCGACGGGATTAGTAGCTCACACCCTGCTCGAGCACATTATCTTAGTTGTTAGAAAAGGAAGAAATCTCCTTGGCAACAGACTACAATGAAAAATAAAAGTAAAAGACACGCAACAAAGGCATTCAAAGTAATAGAAATGGACTTCACTCAAAGTGATGGAATACTATTTTCATTCTCAAATTAATGGGATAGGGAGAGCATTACGGTCCGACAATGAAAATATAAAATGAGTACAAAGTATAATAAAAAATAATAAAAAACCCTAGGAACTAAGGGCTTCACTTATTCACCTGCTCATCAGCCCCAGCTTCCTTTCCCTTGGTCTCCACCTCCTCAGCCTGATTGGAAGAGTTTTTTATGGATGGCCCCTCATAAACCTTCGAAAGAGAACCAAGGTGGGGTTCGCTGAATAACTCAGACTCAGCATGGACTCCAACTTTCACCGAGGCTTGATTCAGCCCTTTATAAAACTATCCTTATGAGCATAGGCTATTTGGATGTTGGCGCCGACGTAGGCTTCGCCCCAACCATGTCCAAAGTTGGCGTCCTTGGACAAGGGGATCTAGGAAACCTCCATAACCAACTAAGAAATTTTCGTCTTCAAGTGAGTGTTCTCAACCTTCAATAAACTGTTCTCAGTCTTCGGCCTTGATGGTGGTCTTCTACTCTCACTCATAGGATTGCATGGATTGACCCACGACCTCCCATGATTTTTAAAGCGCCTCGATAAATTCATCATTTAACTTGGTCCCATCTAAGAGGCTGGTAAATTCTTCCACAAATCGCAAAATAGAAGAATAAATAACAAATATTAGAGGTGTTTACAGATCATAATCGAGCATACCAATAGCATAAATAAGGAAAAAGAAGATCCTCCACAGTGAAAAAGTTTGGGAAACACAGATGGAAAGTCGATTTGGTCCCAACATCCTCAGTCGCTCGTGATCACCATCTAGCACTACCCCCCCCCCCCCTCCTCAGGAGGACAGGGACCAAGGAGGGATTATGGTCCACAGATTGGGCCTGAGGGACCTTGGAGAGAGGGTGAAGGGATTCATTATTTTTCAAGGAAGTAGGGTCAATGACAGACTTCCTTCAGAGGACTCATCCTCAGCATTCTTTTCTAACTTGACCCTGGGAGAAAGGGGGAGATCATTATCATCATCATCCAACAGCAGGATCCTCTTCCTGGATGGGAGACACAAAGTCCTCTTCCTCTGGCAAGATAGAACTGGCATCAAGGAATTTAAAAAATGAATAATATTCCTCATCGGGGAGTGGGAGCTCAGGAATATCGTCTATCGAATGAGAAGTAAAGTTACCAATAATATCAGTGTACTCCAAAATAAAGGGGATCGATCTTGGGTGCTCATCGTCAGGAAGGGAGTATTTCACCCTCCAAACCTTCAAAATGTCAGCATAGTTGATGTATTTCCGGGAAGTCTCCTTATTCTTATCGTGATCCACTCAAAGGCACAAATAAAAGGCGTTGTTAGAAATAATACGACAGCATGATAAAAAAAAATATAAGCTATTAAGGGAGCAAGTGTCAACCTATATCACCCCCCATTTTGTGCACAGAAACCTTGTGTATTCTTCTCCCTCAAGGAGGGGTGGATGTTTCCGATTCCTAAAATTAGAACCCTTATCCCAATATCCTCGGTTAGAATCAGGGAAATTTACGACCAACACTCAGTTGGCCTTCCTCGCCTTCAAGTAAAGAAGGTCATCTATAGTATGAAACCAGGTGTAACAAAACCTGATCTCTGGGATTCTCAGGTTTGGTCCAATAGAGTCATGTATACGATTCTACCCATTGACTATACACCAATTATTAGCGGAACATTGAGTTGGGACCACCTCTAAGAATTTAAAAAATTCTAAAAACAGAGGGTTTGGGGGGAAAGTCAATCCCTCTAGACCGCGGCAAGGGTGTGAATCCAGTGTCCCCCATTGATGGATCTGACATCTCTGGTCATAGAGGGGCACAGTCTATTATGAACCAAGGAGGAATGGATTGTGTTTTTCAAAATTCATCTAACTTTTACCATGGAGAGTGTTCTGTAATTTCAGAAGAATTGATCACTCCAATTAAAGATAATATAAGGTAAAAGAGGAAAGCTACGAAAATAATTGACGCAACTAAGAATTTGCCTCAGAAATGAATTCTCTCTAGGCTCAAGTGCAAACCTGTCACGTTAGTAATAATCCGACAAGTCGGGATCATCTCCACAGGGATCAGAAATTGGCAATAAGGAATTATGTAGGGAAAGTTATTTATCCTTGAAATGATTTCTCCAAAGAAAAGAAAAGATGATGGATGGGTTTAAGTTTCCAATTGGTGAGGAAATAAAATGTGCACAAAACACTAATAATTGTAAAGAACTTAAATTTGAAAATGAGAAAAACTAGGGTGGAGTACAATCCCTCAAACCTTAGTAAATTACCGTATATAATACTAGAATTGTAAATTGAAATTTTTGACTAAATCCAATCTATATAAATCCTAAGCATTGCATATATGAGGAAACTCGCCCGCATCATATGAAATCAAAGGTAAATACAAAGCGGTGAATAGGCAATTATACTTGCATAGTCCTCTTAAACATCCCAAGTACCTAGGGCAAGAGATATTAAAAGATCGGCTATGTTCGCATGATTTCCATAAACGATTCGGTCAATATTTCATTTACCCTCTATTTTCTACATGAATAATTTACCTCGGAATGAGTTCATGTACCCCAACCCTTGAAAATTTAGCTAGACATGGTTTTATGAGAAAACAAATTCATAACAATGCATGCAATTGTGGATCTAAGAAACATTGTAAAAACAAAAATTACAAAACAAGTGATAGTTGAATTGAAAACAGAATTTAGACTAACTAAGAGAATTGAATTTGATACTTGAAATCTGCACTAGAGAAAAGAGATGATTGAATCCAGAAATACTCTTTGTTCCTCAATCTTACAAATTAGGGCTTTTTTAAGAATATGAAATTTGTCTACTAAAAACTCTCTAAAATCTGACTCTCCCTCTAGAATTCGACTCTCTCTTGGAATGATGTAGGGCTTGTCCTTTTATAGCACCAACTAGCACGAATTTGATAGCTAAAATCGATGGGATGCGCAAGATATTCTAAGATTTGCACCTTTTGAGCTCCATAATTAATGTCAGGAATTCTAACAGCCGGACTGGTTCGAATCCTGTTGGATCGGTTTGATTTCCAATCACCGGATCGGTTCTTTTTTATTTCTTTCGGATCAGTCCGGACCCAATAGAATCAGTTCTTCTATCATCGGTTCGGATCGGTTTGAGGTTTACTGGAAAGATGCCATTTTGGATCGGTCCGAACTAGGCCGGATTGGTCCGATTATCTTCAAGTTTGACTTTTCCTTTCCATCTTTGATTGGTCATAACTTTTGATCTCGAGCTCCGATTTGACTGTTGTTTCTTCCGATTCTCTTGTGAAACAAGGATCTTCAACTTTCCTTAAGGCTTCGAATCCGAAATCTGGGCATAAATTTACGCTTTTTCCCTTCGACTTGTCTTCTTTTCTTTTCTTCCTTTCTTCTGGTTTCTTTTTTTCTTTTCTTGCAAATAAATTCCTGTAAAATCAATAATAAATACACGAAACTCGGGGTACTCATTATAAATAGTCAATGGTAATGGTATGAGATAAAAACAATTCAATTACATTGTTCGAGATATCAAAATCACTAACTTAAGGGGCTAAATTCAGAAGAATTTATGATTGGTCAAATCCCCCTAACTTAGAACTTTGCACGTTCCGGGCAATGTAAATGAAGCTACTCAAAGTTTTATTCTTGAGAATTCTTTTATTAAAATTAAATTCCACTTTCGCAGGCATGCGATTGCATTGAGCATATGCAACAAGCCTTTAAACCCCTAGGTTACCCTAATAGGACGAGTTTTGTCTCGTGAGGGTTTGCAGTGAATATACCCACAAAATTTTTTATTGACTCAAATAAATATCAAAATACTTAAAAATTGTACAATTTAAACTTTTTGGAAAATAGTCACCACAACTTCATATTCAAGTGTCTCAAATCATAGTGTGTGTGTGCAAAGCGAGAAATTAAACCTCAATTTTTTGTCGATTGAGCATTACGTTACTTTCTAAAAATTCGTTTTGATTCAAATTCTTACGGATGCACTCACAAACGAATCACTCAGATTGTGTCTATTTTCTCTCGGTATGCATGATATAAAGAGTAAATATAATTGACACAAATTCACGAATACAAAATTGAAAAGAAGGAAATATATGGTGAAAAGATCTCATCATCGGAATACAATTATTAGGAAACGGGAACATCACCTCTAGTTCACACCATTTTAATCTCTTTTATTATCTTTTCATGTCTTAGCTCTCCATGCAATAATTAATTTTTCCATTCGGACTCGGTTAGGACTTTTCAGGTAAAAAATTGTAAAGGGTGAAAATGGGAATGGTCGGAATGTTCGGAATTAGAAAATATCCTTATGACGTCCATTAGTGATTTTTCGGGCATTTGCTCATTTTTCTCTTTCTTTTTCTATTTTTTTTTTATTGAGCATTCTTCTATTTTTTCTTGCCTTTTTTTTTATTTACACACTTTGGACTTACTTGATGAATTTCTAATTTTTCACAATTCCGGGCTATTTGAGTTTTTAAGGTTATCAAACGAAAGGGAAATATTATTTTAGGCTCAAAGTGGGTTGCAAAGGGATAATTTTTCACAACGTTTTTATGGCTAATATTTTTTTGGTTAAACAAATGAGGGCCTACTTCATTGTCCAAATTGCTAATCACATTACCATATGCATCTCGAGATTAATTAAGTTTAGAGATATATTTAGCACAAATTTCGAGACAACATTTCACACATTTCCCATAACCGATCAAAACAAAGGATTGAGATCATCTACGACTTATTAAAACGCTGAAAAGAACTTTGAGTTAATCATAAACTCAGATTGAAAATGGTCATAGAAATAAGCAGGAAGGGGGGCATCAGGACCCAACTGGAGACGGTATAGATCAGCCTGCATACGCAATATCAGACTCATGTCCCGTTGGTAAGATGTCATAAACCCGTCAAAATGCATCTCTAGAGAAACAACGCGCTCGGTCAGACCCGTACCAACCGGAACATAATCCAGATCAGCAGTTTCATCATACTCCTCCTCCTCACCTTCTTCCATCTCGACATCTTCAGTAGGAACATCCTCTTCCTCAGCAGCAGCCTCATCACCTGAGGTATCACTGTCATCTCGACACGCACGGATCAGCAGGATTTGCTTGTCACTTCGGGTGCGGTATTCTTGCCCAAGTGGTTTGGGTAAGTTCATAAGATCTTGCGGGGGAATAATGCCAACATCCTTAAGAAAGGAAGTAATGAGACGGCCATAAGGGAGAGGGGCCCGACCCTTTTTATCCAGCGCCGTAAAAATGATATCATTGTAAAACCCGCGGGCCAAATTGACAACAGCAGCATGGTCAAACAGGTGATACACCATAGTAGCTTGACGCGGACACATAGCAGAATCATTGGAAGTTTGCAAGATATTGGCACAAACTATGTGAAAAGTGATACGGGTCTTGTCGGGTAACCGACCAACAGGATAAGTTTCGGTATTCCAAACCTAACCTGGCGCGATGCGAGACATGCAAACATCTTTGGAAACCGCTGGATCATGGCTGGGATATGTAAATTGGGATGGAGTGGTCACACCTTTAGACTCGAGTTTTCGGGCCAGAATTTCAAGCGAGAACGATATCGGGGTTGAGTCGACAAAAGCTTGAGATTCGAAATCGGCGGTACGGACGAGCGAACCATAAAACTGACGAACTTCATTCTCCCATATAGCCTCGTATGGTTCGTTGAAAATCTTCACCAGCCTCGGAACATGAACACCCCAGTGACAGAATTAGGAAGATGATCCCAAAGAACTTGGAGCTCAATGCGGATTTTACTTTGAGGTCTGAAAAAATGACGGCACCAATTAGCCTCACGACGGGAACGATATTCTCCATTACCATCGGGCAGGACTTCAACGGAACTATATTTCTGGGGATCAGCCATGGTAATGGAAGGATTATACAGAAAGTGAGAGAGGAGAGTGGAGATGGTGGTGTGAAGGAAATGGGAGGTGGTATATGGTTATTTATAGGTTAGATGGTGGGTAAGGGGGAAGAATTTGGGGGGGAATAAGGGGAAGGAATTTTTGGGGAGAGGAATGGATTGGGGGAATGAATGGGTTGAGGATTGATGAGATTTTAACCTCCGAAAGGTGCGCAGAATGCAGATGACCGGATTGATCCTAATTCAGACCTGACCGGTCCGGTTTCCTTTTTTATTTATTTCTTTTTGAGGCCGGATCGGTTCCTTTTTTATGGGGCCGGACCGATCCGATCTGCAAAATTGCCAGCTTTTTCTTGCTTGCAATTTCAACTTGATTTCTTAACTTTAACACTCCCACCAAAGCAATTGAACCTCGAAACTCTCAAAACTCGTCACGAACCCGAAACACTCCCGAGACATGTGTTATATTCCCACCTCTGGTTGTGACACACAACTATTAACTAGCCTACCATCCTATGACTACTATACACAACAGTCACCCCATACACGTCGGGGGTGCGACGACCTCTCCTTACTTGCTCAGTCAATACCCATAAATGGGGTCCGATAACCAGATTGTGTCGGCTTCCAGTACAACCGCTTCCAAATACGGCTTGAGATGGTGTCTGTTAACTTTGAATGTGTTTCCCCCTTTTTGATCCTCTAGTTCAACAGCTCCATGGGGGAATACTTCCTTCAAAATGAATGGACCTGACCATCGTGATCGTAATTTTCCGGGAAACAAGTGCAACCTCGAGTTGTAGAGAAGTACTTTTTGGCTCGAATGAAACTCCTTACGTCGGATGATTCGATCGTGAGCTCGTTTCATTCGTTCTTTTGAAATTTTAGCACTTTCATACGCATCATTGCGTATTTCTTCTAACTCATTCAACTGAAGTTTAGGTGTTTCATCGGCTTTTTCCATATTAAAATTCACCCTTTTGATAGCCCAATACGCTTTGTGTTCAATTTCAAAAAGAAGATGACAAGGTTTTCCATATACAAAATGAAATGGGAACATCCCAAGGGGATTTTTGTATGCAGTTCGATAAGCCTAGAGCGCATCACTCAATCGGATAGACCAATCTTTCCTATTAGGTTCGATTGTCTTTTCCAAGATATGCTTGATTTCCCAATTAGCTAACTCGGCTTGGCCATTCGATTGAGGATGATAAGTCGTTCCAACTTTATGGACGACTCCATACTTTCGCATTAGATTTTCCATGGGCCTATTGAA
This sequence comes from Sambucus nigra, assembly GCA_949130495.1. Taxonomy (NCBI): domain Eukaryota; kingdom Viridiplantae; phylum Streptophyta; class Magnoliopsida; order Dipsacales; family Adoxaceae; genus Sambucus; species Sambucus nigra. The sequence goes on along the minus strand of OX422219.1, from coordinate 375,159,373 downwards.
AAAATGAGTACCATTATCACTTATGATAGCCTAAGGAATTTTGAATCGAGAAAGTATGTGTTCATGAACTTTATCACCACTTTATTGTCATTCGTCCCTGTAGCTATAGCCTCCACCCACTTTGAGACGTAGTCTACTGTGACGAGGATGTACATAAAATCAAAAGAGGGTGGAAAAGTCCCCATCAAGTCAATAACCCAGCAATTAAACAACTCTAAGACAAGTATGGGGGTCAATGGCATCATGTCACGGCGAGTAATAGCTCCCATTCTTTGGCATCTATCACGTGATTTGCAAAAAGTATTCACATCCCGAAAGATTGTGGGCCAATAGAGACCGCTTTGCAGGATTTTCGCAGCAGTTTTATTTTTGGAAAAATGACCTCCACATGCTTCCGTATGACAAAATTGAAGTACTCCTTGAATTTCTTCATCAGGTACACATCTTTGAATGATTTGATCAGCACAATACTTAAACAAATATGGATCATCATAAAAGAACATGTGTGACCAGGTAATGAACTTCCTTCTCTCTTGCAGAGTCCAATTGGATGGAACGCCTCTAGTGACAAGGTAATTTACTATATCCACAAACCAAGGAAGGGAAGAAGTAGCGAAAAGATTTTCATCCGAAAAATACTCATCTATGGGGATGGGATCAACAGGTTTGTCGGACGAGAGACGTGACAAATGATCAGCTACGATGTTTTCTACTCCTTTCTTATCTTGTATCGAGAGATTAAACTCTTGTAGGAGTAGGATCCACCTGATTAGGCGCAGTTTGGAATCTTTCTTGGTTAGAAGATATTTGAGGGCCGAGTGATTAGTGAAGCAAATGATGGGCGACCCAATAATGTAGGAGTGGAATTTATCGAGAGCAAAAATGACTGCTAGTAATTCTTTATCCGTGGTGGAGTAGTTAAGCTGGGGGCCAGATAATGTCCTACTAGCATAGTAAATAACATGAGCTTTCTTGTCTTTTCTTTGTCCAAGAACAACCCCAATCGCGTAATCACTTGCATCACACATAAGCTCATATGGGAGTGACCAATTGGGAGCTTGCATGATAGGAGCAGAAATGAGCATGCTTTTGAGTTTATCAAAAACTTCTTGGCATGCATTATTCCATTCAAACGGAGTGTCCTTTATGAGAAGATTACTCAAGGGTCTAGCAATAGCGCTAAAGTCTTTGATAAATCTCCTATAAAATCCAGCATGGCCTAAAAAGGACCTCACGTCTTTAAGCGATTTTGGCGGGGGTAACTCATCTATTACTTTTATTTTTGCTCGATCAACCTCAATTCCCCTAGATGAGACTATGTGGCCCAGGATTACGCCCACAGTGACCATAAAATGGTATTTTTCCCAATTAAGGACTAAGTCTCTTTCCACACACCCGAATAAAACTTTTTCAAGATTAGCTAAACATTGTTCGAAAGATGGACCGAAAATATTGAAATCGCCCATGAACACTTCAAGACCTTTTTCTATCATGTCGCTAAAGAGACTCAACATACACCTTTGAAAAGTTGCTGGCGCATTACATAACCCAAAAGGCATACGTTTGTAGGTAAACGTACCAAATGGACATGTAAAAGTCATCTTTTCTTGATCAAGTACATCCACTTCAATCTGATTATATCCAGAATACCCATCTAGGAAACAATAGTAAGGATGGTCTGCTACTCGTTCAATCACTTGGTCGATAAACGACAAGGGAAAATGGTCTTTTCTTGTTCCGTCATTGAGTTTTCGATAATCAATACAAACACGCCACCCGGTGGTGGTGCGTTGAGGTATTAATTCTCCCTTAGTGTTTTCAACCACAGTCATACCCGACTTCTTTGGAACGACATGAATTAGACTCACCCATTTACTATCGGAAATGACATAGATAATCCCAGCATCTAGCGATTTGATGATTTTCACATCTTTCATGGTTGGGTTCAGTCGCCTTTGCATCTCTCGCGAGGGCTTTACTCCTCCTCGAGGTGGATTTTATGGGTACAAACCAAGGGACTTATACCTTTCAAATCTGCTATAGTCCAACCAAACGCACTTCTATGCTTCCTCAATACATTCAACAACATGCCCTCTTGCTCCTTTTTTAAACTAGAAGAAACAACAACAACAACAGGAAATGTATCATCTTCTCCCAGAAAAGCATGTTTTACATGAGAGGGTAGTTTCTTTAACTCGATACTAGGAAATCTATCTTCAGAGGGAATCATGAGTGACTCCCTCAGGGGTAATTCCTCAAATCTAGAAATCCAGTCAACTTCTCTCAACTTCTCAAAACTCACTTCTTCTTGTAACCAAGCTCCCAACTCCTCCACTTCACGCTCAAACTCAGTATAAGAACTCTTATTCTCAACACATTGCACAAAAAAAACTTCCAGTGCATCTCCACCTATGATCCTCTCGATATGCTCATCCACCACTTCTTCAATATGATCAACCTCATAAATTTCATCCTCATCACCCATTTGGTTAGCCATATTAAAAATATTGGTCTCGAGAGTCATGTTTTCAAAAGTGAGTTGCATTTGGCCATTACGTGTATTGATCAAAGCATTAGCAGTAGCTAAAAATGGATCCGTGTGGGAACATGATTACTTGAATGTGGGGAGGGATCCGTGTCCCAAATGACAAAATCAATCGGGAAGTAGAATGTGTCCACTTGAACTATCACATCCTCTATAACCCCACGAGGCACTTTCACTGTTCGATCTGCTAACTGTAGAGTGATTCAGGTAGGTTTAAGATCACCTAAATTAAGCTAATTATAGATAGAATATGGAAGGATGTTCACACTCGCACCTAGGTCAAGCAAAGATTTTTCAACTTTACTCTCTCCTATAACACACGAAATTGTAGGTGCACCAGGATCCTTGAATTTTGGTGAAAGAACATTAAGAAGGACCGAGCTCACATTTTGTACCAAAAAGACATTCTTCTTCACCTTAAGCCGTCGTTTGATAGTCAAAAGATCTTTGATGAATTTGGCATATGTTGGGATTTGTTGGATAGCATCCAGAAATGGAAAGTTCAACTTCACTTGTTTCAAAACATCTAACACTTCCGTACGCGAAGCCCCCTTTTTAGGTGGTGCCAAGCGTTGAGGAAATGGAGCTGCAGTGGGCAGTTTTACTTCAACTTCAGGTTCAACTCCTTCATCCTTATCTTCCATATGCAATGGGTTCTCCTCAAATTCCTAAGCTTCTTTAGCTTTAGATTCCTTGAGAGATGATGGCGCTAGATCAATTATGCGACCACTACGTAGAGTAGTGACAGCTTGACATTGTTCTAGCGAATCCGATGATGTGGAGCTCACCATAGTTTGCCCTTGAAGAGGGAGTATTTGGCCTTGAGCTGGGAATTTACCCTTCTACTGAGTATTTAATGCAGATTGCAACCTAGATATGCTAGTATGAATTTCTGTGAACATTCGATCATACTTAGCATTGTTCTCCTTTTGAGATTGGATGAATTGATTCAAATTATCCTCAAGAGATCTCCTAGGTGGATTAACATAAGGAGTAGGAGCGGGTGGCCGTATAGGGTTTGGCATTGGAGGAGCCATTAGCTGAAATTGAGGAGGTGGTGGCGGCAAAGTAACATGTGGATTGGGAGCCATCCCACCTTGTGGTTGTCCATAATTGAAACCAGGATGATTCCTCCAAGATTGATTGTATATATTCCCTTGTGGCACATTAAAATTTCCGCGAAACCCTCCTATCGCCTATACTTGCTCAGTATACATTGCCTTATATGAAAGGATGGTAGGACATCCTTTGGTAGAATGACCAGCAGCACAAATGGCACACACCTTCTCCTTTCCTGCTTGCACGGGTCCAACTACTTCTCTCAATCGAACTTCAAGCATGTCTCTGAAATTATTTTCCAACTCGTTAAATTTATGATCTAACAAAGTGTCCTTGTCCAGGTGATAAATGTCGGACGTAGCAGACGAGTTAGACACTTGTCGATTTCTGTTTTAACTATTGGGGTCAGAAACATCCCATGCTTGCGTAGTCTCCGCTACGTATTTCAGATGAGCCTCAATATCGCTCAAGTCTAACTCCTAAAAAGGTATTTCGCACATTGTCTGGACAAGTTGTTTAGATGCTAAAGTAAGCCCTTGATAAAAAAAATGAAATAAGGTTATGTTTTTCGAATCCATGATGGGGACAAGCACTAACTAACTCCTGAAACCTGTCCCAACACTTATCGAAAGCCTCATTCTCATTTTGCCGAAAATCTTGTATTTGAGCTTTGACAAAATTGGTTTTGTGTTATGGAAAGAACTTGGATAGGAACTTAGTTTGCATATCTCTCCAGGATAAAACAGAATTCGGAGGTAGTGACCATAACCAAGTCTTAGCTTTGTCCTTTAAGGAAAATGGGAAAAGCATTAACCGGATAACATCTTGTGGGCAAGTTTGGTCACCAAACGTCTCACATGATTCCTCGAACTCTCTAATATGGAGATATGGTTTTTCAGAATCCATCCCATGAAATGTAGGCAGAATTTGGATCATCCTATTCTGAAAGTGGAACTGACCGGCATTATACGGGAGTAAAATGCAACGAGGGGTAACAGTTCTCTCCGAAAATAAAAGATCTTTCATGGGAAGATAAGGTATTTCCTCCTCTCCAGCACCAACACCAACACTACCGTGCACAGGCATATTGCTACCAAACGATTCAGAATTCTCACTCGGTGTTCGACTCAAAGTGTGACTTATGATTGAATTATTCGGCGAAGGAGGTGGAACCCAAAAGTGTGGAGAATCGGTGGTGTGCAAATTTTCAGAACTAGCTTCGGCAATAGGATTTTCGTGGACTTGGGTCAGAAGTGGATTTTGCATGTAATATTACAAGATATGTAATGATTTTTTTTTTTTGAAATCACTTTAGGATTAAAATCACTTTCCTAAGCATTACCAATTGATGATCCCCGGCAACGACGCCAAAAACTTGACGTGACTAAAAATTTATCTCAGAAATGCGTTCTCTCTAGGCTCAAGTGCAAGCCTATCGCGTTAGTAATAATCCGACAAGTCGGGATCGTCTCCACAGGGATCAAAAATTGGCAATAAGGAATTATGTAGGAAAAGTTATTTATCCTTGAAATGATTTCTCCAAAGAAAAGAACAGATGATGGATGGGTTTAAGTTTCCGATTGGTGAGGAAATAAAATGTGGAAATAAAATGTGCACAAAACACTAAGAATTGTAAAGAACTTAGATTTGAAAATGAGAAAAACTAGGGTGGAGTACAATCCCTCAAACCTTAGTAAATTACCGTATAAAATACTAGAAATGTAAATTGAAATTTTTTACTAAATCCAATCTTTATAAATCCTAAGCATTACATATATGAGGGAACTTGCCCGCATCATATGAAATCAAAGGTAAATAGAAAGCGGTGAATAAGCAATTATACTTGCATAGTCCTCTTAAACATCCCAAGTACCTAGGGAAAGAGAGATTAAAAGATCGGCTATGTTCGCATGATTTCCATACACGATTCGGTCAATATTTAATTTACCCTCTATTTTCTACATGAGTAATTTACCTCGGAATAAGTTCATGTACCCCAACCCTTGAAAATTTAGCTAGACATGGTTTTATGAGAAAACAAATTCATAACAATGCATGTAATTGTGGATCTAAGAAACATTGTAAAAACAAAAATTACAAAACAAGTGATAGTTGAATTGAAAACATAATTGAGACTAACTAAGAGAATGGAATTTGATACTTGAAATCTGCACTAGAGAAAAGAGATGATTGAATCCAGAAATACTCTTTGTTCCTCAATCTTACAAATTAGGACTCTTAGAATTTGTCTACTAAAAACTCTCTAAAATCTGACTCTCTCTAGAATTCGACTCTCCCTTTAGAATTCGACTCTCCCTCTAGAATTCGACTCTCTCTTGGAATGATGTAGGGCTTGGCCTTTTATAGCACCAACTAGCACGAATTTGACAGCTAAAATCGATGGGATGCGCAAGATATTCCAAGATTTGCACCTCTTGAGCTCCATAATTAATGCCAGGAATTCTAACAGTCGGACCGGTTCGAATCCCGTCGGATCAGTTCGATTTTCAGTCACCGGATCGGTTCTTTTTTATTTCTTCTGGATTGGTCCGGACGCAATCGGATCGGTTCTTTTATCATCGGTTTGGCATCAATCCAGGGTTTACTGGAAAGGTGCCATTTCGGATCGGTCCGAACTAGGACGGATCGGTCCGATTATCTTCAAGTTTGACTTTTCCTTTCCATCTTTGACTGGTCATAACTTTTTGTGACATCCCGCCTAATTAAATACCGGGCAATCACTCCTTTATTAAATTAAAATCAAGATGAACAGTTAGTTCATTCTTAGCATCACTGTCGTTAAAATAACTTTTCTAAATTTAACACCCTATTTAATTAAGCTAAGTGTCAAAACCATTTTTAAACATTACTTTCCAAATTTTATTTTGAAAATAAAGATTTAATTATCTACAACAATTCAATATTTAAAGAATCACACCACAATAATCCTGGAACATATAATCCAATTAATTTAAACATTCAACAACTAAATCCCAGCATTTAAAACTTAAAGTAAAACATACATGTTGAATAAATCCCAAAGTAACAGTACTATAAATAACTGAAATACAAATGTCCCAATAAAACAGATAAATAGAGGAAAGGGCGACACATGTCCCAATAACTGAGAATGATAGAAGTGGAATCAAGTAAATGAAATCGTCTAATCAAGTGTCCTTCAACTCCCACCTAAACTGCAGCACGTTCCTTCCAAGGGATCTTAAGCAAGACGCCCCTGTGGCTGGGCACCTGTAATATATACATATATATACAAGAGAGAAAGAGGAATAGAAACGGGTCAGAGCCCGATAGTGTATATGATTTAAAAATTCATTTAGCAAGTATTTAAATTGATACAGGCCAATGCAACAACATATTAGTGCGACACTCTCTTGAGAAAGTCTCACCTCTCTTCTAATGTGCACTCCCATGACACTAACCTTCCCAATGGTCTATCTCATCATATATCACACTATCTTTCCCCAAGGATTTAACTTATCTTAGGTGACTCTCAAGATTTAAGATTTAACAACATCATGGTTTAAAAGGAAAATTTCATTTAGTACAAAACGCTCATTTTAACTTTATTGATTCATAAAGTTTTTCAATATCATACTATACTTTTCAAAACAAGTATTTCCAATTTGAGTCATTATACATGTTTCACTTACCATAACACAGTAGGCAGTTTCTCAAATTTCAGAAGTTCATATATATATTAAATACTCGTATAATATATATATTCTAACAGCACCCCACATAAAAATTATGGTGCAGGCATACTCTGCTATCTAATCCCCATATCAATCGTACTAAAGGGAATACAAGTTCGGAATCACTCTCGAACTGTATAAATACATACACAAACAATATTGAGGCGAAGCATAGTTTCCAAGTCTAAGAGGTCAGTACATACCCTCACGTCTCTTAGGACCGTGACTACCAATTCGATAGCCTGTACCTAGGATTTCTATCTTCTAGGGTACGAGTCAATATCCCCCATAAGGCACACGAGATAAGATCGTCCCAGCGCGGAAACCTCAGGGATAGCAAGTAGCGCGGGCATGATTTTCACAAGTATATAATATATGCATACACAATCATATAAATATACCACTTTTATTATATCAATTTAGGTTTATCCAATCACCCACATTCACAACATTTATCCTTATTTTCCCATTATTATTTATCAAGTATAATGGTTCGTTTCTAACTTTAATTTTAAGGTTTTTTTTCCAACTTACTACGTAACCCTCAAGGACTCTATTCTTCCAAATGTACAATTCAGTAGATATCCATTTATGTTCCAACGTAACTCTCTCTTACGTGTCTCTCCCCTTTAATATATACTTACATTATCCCTTATGCAAAATATCCCAAAAATATAGATTTCGCCTTACATTAAAGGATTTTGAATTTTATTTTCAAAGATGAGAATTTCAAACGGTTTCGAAATCGGAATTAAAATGGAGTTTTAATTGAATTTTTATTATCTCTAAGAGTCCTCAAAACATAAAACTGTCTAGCAAAAAAATTATTAAAAAATATTGAACCGTCCGATCGAGTTGAATTTTTTTCTGTAGCTTCCTCCCGTCTTCAGCTAATTATCTATAAAATTTCATCCAATTCCAACGGTCCGATCGTCCGGAATAAATTTTTTTTGTGTGTTTCTATCTGATTAGAACTCTTTTCTTAATCAAACTCTTAATCCTTTACATGACAAAGGGTTTCCAGAATATCATATAAATCATCACTATATGAAAATTTCCCATCTCAAATTGGGTTTTTCTTCCATAACTCTCATCCTAATAACTCCTAAACTAATATGGATGATGCATCAACGAAATAAGCAAGATAAATACTTGCCTGGGATTTTTCAGAAATCTGGTTTGGTGTTGAATTTGGTGTGGTTGCGTTCCCCGTCTCGCGATCTACGCGTTGGCGGTGGCGGCGATGCAAAAGGGTGAGGTTTGAGCCTTGGAATGCCTTGAGAGCTCTCTCCTATCCTCTCCAATGGTCGTTCTAGTGTTTTGAGTTATCTAACCCGAGGAGATAACCTAAACATCTGATATAACCCCTTTAATTTTCGTGGGTTTAATTACCCAAAAATACAAAATGACTAAAATGCCCTCTCGGGGTACTAATTAGGCCTAAAATTGCCCCGAGACCCAAATCAAACTCCCGGGCATACTTTTCTGACTATCTTGACCCTTCCGGACGCGTTGGCGCACTCAAAACGACCATACGAACAACTTATAAAATATTTACTTTTATTTATCAATATTTAGTCCCGGCGCGACACGGGCGTGTCCCGACTCAAATTTCTAAAATTGTCATTTTATTTACTCGTGACATTTAATATGGCCACTATTATATATTACTTTGCTCATTAGTAATATTCAACAAATTTTCCCATAATTACTAACTCTCATCACGTTAGTAATTATAACATAATTAATTTTCGGATTTTTATTAAATAATTAATTCACATTAATATTAATAAATCCCCAAATTAATATAGCATAAAAATACGGGGTATTACACTTTTGATCTCGAGCTCCGATTACACCGTCGTTTCTTTCGATGCTCTTGTGAAACAAGGATCTTCAACTTTCCTTAATGCTTCGAATCCGAACTACGGGCGTAAATTTACGCTTTTGCCCTTCGACTTGTCTTCATTTATTGTCTTCCTTTCTTCCGGTTTCTTTCTTTCCTTTCTTGCACTAAATTCCTATAAAATTAATAAGAAATACAAGAAACTCGGGGTACTCATTAGAAATAGTCAATGGCAATGGTATGGGATAAAAATGATTCAATTACATTGTTCGAGATATCAAAATCACTAACTTAAGGGGCTAAATTGAGAAGAATTTATGCTTGGTCAATAATAAATGAGGAAAGAGATTATAGATACTTACAAAAAAAACTCAAGAATGCAAATAAAGAACTCTGAAGTCTTTTGTTAGAAGAATATTAGGAGGAAAAGATGATAGTTTGGTATCAAGTGTGGAGGTAAAGCACCGTTTGAAATTGTAAGATGTGGGTTCTTCAAATACCGTTAGTATTAAGTGAGGCATAACCCCTCATCAATATTGAGATTAACTCCATTAGATATAGATTACATGTCAGAGCCACACGCGGATCAGAGATAGACATATTTAATATTAAAAGTTGCGTTAAAGAACATATTGACACAGGAAACATATATCAAACACAATAAACGAATGGGACCAGCAAGTAGCGTGGTCGGAAGGAGAAAGAACAAACACTCTAGACACAATAAAGATAAGGCAGAAAGTTCATGCTTAGTTAAAACCCAATGATGGGTGCATTAAATGTGTATGGGAGTTAATGCTCTCGCAGGAGTTTTATGGTATAAGGAAAATTGGGCAGTCTTTCTGGGCTCTGGATCCTTTCTTCTTGATTTGTTTATTTTGGTCTTATTTATATGAAGGGAGAGGTTGATCGAGTAAGCATTCCCTCGATCCCTTTGGTCTGGTGCATTAAATGCATGAGATACTACATTTAATGCATGGGATCTGGTAGTTTTGGCGGGAAAACATTCTATTAGTTGGGAGTATTAAAGTCATTAATAAAGGATACGACCTGTCAGCTTGAGGCTTACTTTAGGATGGCTATACGATCAGATTTGGTGAACTAGACCTACCATCCTAAGGATAAAGTCACTTGATTACTGTATTCTTTAGTTCCTAAATGTCAGACGCCGTGACGTCAAGAAGTGGTTCAAACAGTGACTATTGTTTGGTATTATGTCACATCTGTCAAGAAGGCTGGCGTCGAAGGTACCTCGAGGAGGTGATCTTGAGGGGACAAGTATTGAGGGAGATCGAATGACTCGAGGAGGTTCACTCGAGTAGGTAAGCAATGTGTAGGCTCGAGTGACATTCGTCCTGAGTGAAGTTTTTTCCAAGTGTGCCAAGAGGGTTGGTGATAATTCCTATTGTTGCCTTGTTCTCAATCCACCAAACCATGTCCCTGCGAAGTTCCCAGGAGGAGGTTGCTTGATAGGGCATGAAAGCCCTCCCATTCCTTGCCAGGCATAGTCCCTCGTGGGTACCAAATAACTTTGCTCAACGTGTACATTCATAAGATAAAGTACGTAATACAACATTCTATTTCTTATTACAAGTTATTGTCATCCGGGTGACTTCGGTTCTTCAAACTAGGTCCTTCGAGCCAGGTATGTTGGAGGCTCTTCGTAGTAGAGCGTTACGACCTAGTTGCTTGTGCAGAGTCTTCGAGGTGGGTCTTGCGAGCTGCTCGCATGGATAATCTTCGAAGTGAGTTTGTTCCATGTGTTTCTTTGTGAATAATTAATTCTCTTGGCTAAGTTAATCGTCCATGTGGAGGGGGACACCCCCTCCCCCCTCCCCCCACAGAAATAATGTGTGTAATCATGGGGTACGGGGATCAAAGAGATTTTTGGCAATTCATTCTCTTATTAGACCAGCATACCTTCATAACTTCCACTTATTTACAAGAATAACCTGTCGGTACAAATTCACTAACACTACACCAAATCCTGCAAATGGTCACGCCCAGTGGGTCACGGGCCAAGTCCGCGACCAGCTGGTCGCGGACTTGGGCCGTGACCCACTCAATATTTGGCATGACCATATTTATTATCACACTAAATTATCGAGGCTCTAAAAGTGGTCACGGACCAAGTCCGTGACCACAGTGGTCGCGGACTTGGGCCGTGACCAGGTCGTGACCATCTTAGCGCCAAACTCGCGCCAAAATTCCCTCCAAGCTTGGTCGCGGATTGGTCACGAACTTGGGCCATGACCATAGGCATGACGAAGCACAAAACACACACATTGGGGGTCACGGCTGGAGGCCGTGACCATTTCTTGGCGTGGGTCACGACTATGGGCCGTGACCATATGCAGTTTGATGGGTCTTTTGGTTTCGGTGGTGTTTCTTCTGGTGGGTCACGGCTGAGAGCCGTGACCAGGTTCAATCTTAAAAAAACAAAACGCTGCATTACTTTTCTCATTCAGTAGCCTTCGTTTCTTTCATTTCCCCCCAATGAAATAGCCCCGCTCAAAAACCCTTATCGATGGGACTGTGGCTTTTTCGGTGAACCAAAGGTCGAGACCGTCGGCGGTAATGACTAACGACGGCGGTGGTGGACTGTGGCTTGTTTCTCTGGTGAGATGTTTCATCGATTCTCATCTCTCCTTTCCCATTGGTTGGGAGTATTAAAGTCATTAATAAAGGATATGACCTATCAGCTTGAGTCTTACTCTAGGATGGCTATACAGTCATATTTGGTAAACTAGACCTACCATCCTAAGGATAAAGGCACTTGAGTGTTGTATTTTTGAGTTCCTAAATGTCAGACGTCGTGACGTCAGAAAGTGGTTCAAACAGTGACTATTGTTTGGTATTAAGTCACATCAGTCAGGTAAGTTGGCACCGGAGGTACCTCGAGGAGGTGATTTCGAGGGGGCAAGTATTGAGGGAGATCGAACGTTTCGAGGAGGTTCACTCGAGTAGGTAGGCAATGAGTAGGCTCAAGTGACATTCGTCCTGAGTGAAGCTTTGTCAAAGTGTGCCAAGAGGGATGGTAATAATTCCCAATGTTGCCTTGTTCTCAATCCACCAAACCATGTCCCTGCGAAGTTCCCAGGAGGAGGTTGCTTGATAGGGTATGAAATCCCTCCCATGCCCTGCCAGGCATAGTCCCTCGTGGGTACCAAATAACCTCGATCAACATGTACATTCATAAGATGAAGTACATAATACAACATTCTATTTCTTATTATAATCTATTGTCATCAGGGTGACTTCTATTTTTCAAACTAGGTCCTTCGATCCAGGTTCGTTGGAGGGTCTTTGTAGTAGAGCACTGCGAACTACTTGTTTATACAGAGTCTTCAAGGTGGCTCCTGCGAACCACCCGCATGGAAAATCTTTGAAGTGAGTTTGTTCGACGTGTTTCTTTCTGAACAATCAATTCTCTTAGCTAAGTTAATCATCCATGTGGAGGGGACCCCCCCCACCACCACCACACACACACACACATTTACCCCCTCATAGATATATTTGTTTATTCATGAAGAAATATCTGTACGAATCCTTCGTTCATCTATGATTTTTTTTCTTGGGAAAAATGAAGAGATTTATTCAAATTTCCCCCTAAACTCTTTGTTCCCCAAGGTAAACAAGACCTCTAGGCATGTATCATTAAATGCATCGATCGTTTACATTTCAGTGCATCACACATGACAGTGCCAGGGGGAGCGCATAAAGATGGCGCAACCATTCGACGCGTCATTCCTTGAATCATCATCATAGAAACTTTTAGTCTTCTGTGACCACGCACATTTGGCCAACACGCCAGCAATATAATTCTGAAGCGCCATCTTTACACTTTTCCAAACATCACTTTTCTTGTCGTCTTTTGGAATTCATGTTTCCCCTATAAAATGGGGCATACCTTTAGTTCAAACTCACCTTTGGTTTTAACTTTCTGAGTTCAAGCTTTTCTGTAAGAGTTTGGCAAAATAAATTCTCCCCTTCTTCAAACTTTTCAATTATAATCTATTATCTTTTCTCTCATCTTTTATGGCACTAGTAAAGAGAACTTTTTATGTCAGGGGTGCTTCCCCTGCTACCCAGGCTCAGTGGGCAAGATACCATCATGCCCTTACTTTGGAGAGAACGATCATTTTTATGCAACGGCCGAGCGGTTTCCTGGTGCTTTGGTGCTAATTGAGGAGCAAACCTTGTTGATGGACGAAGGTGAAGACGATGAAGACTTCGCTTATATCCCTACCGCTAATGTCACCCATTTTCTTATAGAGCACGGTAATTTCCCCTATTCCAAGGTGGAATTTTAGGCGTCCTCTGGTTCCAGTAAAGGGTTGGGTCCTTGGACAAAGTATATCCATGCAAATTACTCGATTCAACTGGCCATCATAGGTTTAGCTTATTCCATGTGGTTGGGTGGCCTTACTTTGGCCAAAAATAACACCGCTTTATAGCTATTAGTGTCCAGGTGGAGCCATAGGTCTCACACCTTCGTGGACCCCTGGGGGGAGTTTACTGTTACCCTGGAGGATGTGTACGATCTGTTAGGACTGAAAGCTACTGGATTTAACACCTTCTTCGAGGAGGCTATTTCTAGTGAAGAGAAAACTCTGAGGAACAAGTTAGAGGCCGTTGTGAAGGATTGCATGGTCATTTATAACAAGTGAACCTACTCTGAGGTTATCCATAACTTTTACTTCATTAAAGAGAAGGTTGTTATTAGACCCCGTGAGGCTACTAGGTAGAACCCTCGAGGGAAAGAAATTTTTGAGTAGCCGCCAAATGGGAAAGTCTATGAGTTCAAAATATATGGGTGATGTTGTCTAAGGTATACCTTTCGGGTAAGCCCTACGACTTTCCTCATAAGGACCTAATCAACATGGTCATTCGAATGGCTTATGGTGTAAAGATCCCTCTCGCTGCCATTGTTCTTGGGTCTCTATACACTTGGTAACACCGTGTGTCTGCAGACTCTGCTTGAAGTGTTGGTAGGTTCGATGTGTCTAACTATGCAATTAATATTCTTTTAATGGCATTCCTCTATGCTCATTTCAAGTATTATTCCCCCATTGGCCACATCCCTTTTTACAGGATGTGAGAGTCCCTCATATTTGTTATTGGAAGAATAAGAGTGTGAAGAAACCTATGATAGATCTAATTGATCGAGATGAGTGATTCAATCCTCGTCCTTATGTTAGGGTAAGCCAATTTTTTACAAACAATTTCTTTGGTGAAGAGGAGCGTCCCATTGCTTCTATCGAATAAGCCCTTGCCAGAAATTTCCCTGAGCAAAGTGTCCCCCTATTTTTGATCCCTTCCTATTTGCCTTCATATACCGAGTGGTTATCATTTTGCTTTATTTATATCCCCCATTGGGTAGCCAAGCATTTTGTCTATGATCAAGTCCCCCCCTATTAAGCCATTTCACTAGAGAGAAGCCCACTAATTTTTTATTTTCTTGTTCGAATTTCCTTACTTCCACCATTGCCAATCTGTGTGCCCATTATCCTGCTAGCCCTGTGATCCTGAGCAAGGGAGATCAAGGAGGGAGGTCAGTGATGTACATCAATGTGTTCTAGCAGAACCAATTGGTTCGCTTATAAACCAACCTTCTTAAGGAACCCCGCTATCCCGAAGTTGAGAGATTTCTGCACACTAAGATGGGTTTGAGAAACTACACCACCCAATCATCTATTTTTCCCCTCAGTATAGCTAATACCAATTCTCCCCCCGAGGTCCCTCCCATAGCGCTCGTAGATCAGGAGGTTGTGAAGAGAAAGAGGACCACTCATCCCTCCATTCTTCCGATCGATGTTACCCCTGGTCCTTCGAGGTCGATTAGAAGGACTGAGTCTCCTCGTGCTGCCTCAATGGGTTCATCAGTTAGGGACACTCTAAAGGCGCCCTTGAAGAAGCTTAAAACCATTTTATCGCCTCCATTAGCCTCTACTCCTGACCCAAAGATTTTCGAAGTGATAAGCCAGATGATGGATCGTCTTCGTCAGACTTGGGAACGTTTTAGTGAAGAGGACAGGGCTTTCATGTCAGCCGATATGTCTTCTCACGGGTTTTCTTATGGCCCCCAATCTTATGGGGGTAGCAGAAGAGGAAAATGATTTACCCCTCAAGCTTGTAATGGAGGAGTCAAGCGAGTTTAGTGAAGGGGAGATTATTGAGGAGTATTTGTCTAGTGGAGATATTGGTGAAGATGATGATGATTATGAGGAAGGAGAGGAGGAAGAGGAAGAAGAAGAAGAAGAAGAGAAAGAGGAAGAGACGACCTTAGTACGTAGGCGTAGGTTGAGGGTGATGGTTTCTTCCTCAAAACCTGCTTCGCCTCCCTAAGATTATAAAATCATTGAGGATGTGATGGAAGAATAAGTAAGTCTCTTAACATATATTACTCTAAATATCCTCCTTTTATTCACTCTTTTTCATGTTGATGGCCTCATTATGTTACAACTTGTTCTTTTCTTCTTTCAGGTTGGTGTACAAGGTGATGCGCACGATGATGCTGGAGAGAATCTCCCTCTCAAAGCAACTGCCGCTACTGTTTCTCAGGTAGTCACCCATTTCCCCTAGGGGAAGTTGTATCTGATACTTCATCTAGTGGCGACTATTCCCCTGGCCTTTCTTTTTTGTGCGACTAGGTTGGCCTTGAGAGGGGTGTGCCTTCGGTGAAAGTTATTGAAGTTGTGTGCTTGTACCTATTGTTGCTGTAACTTCAGTGCCTGTGGTAAGCCTTTATTTTCTGCACTTATCTCCCCCTTTTATTACTCCCTCAATCTAATGGTTCAATTTTTGACTTTCTTCCTTCTTTAGGCTCCCGCGACCGTTTTAACCGTCTCCGTGGCACCTCCACCTTCAAACGATCAAATGCTTTTTACTTTATTCGGGCCTTCAATTTCAAACCCAAAAGGTGTTGAGCCAGCTGAAGTTGCCCAGGGAGAGGGTGAACAAGAACATGTTGTTGAGATGATGAAGAATAGGCAAGATCAAGTTGTTAAGGTTGGGGAGAATAGGCAGGAGCAGGTTGCTGAGGTTGGGGAGAATGTGATTTCCCCCCAAAGTTATCCCCCATTGGTGGCTCCGTGGGTGATTGAAGAGGAGGACGTGGTTCAGATGGCCACTCGTGAATTTGTAGATGAACGACACCCTGAGGTATTTCCCCTCTTCTATTTGTCTTTAGCATGTAACTATGTTAGCTTTAAAATAAAAATATCCCATAACCAAGGGTCAGGCGGGTCTAGTCTTATAGGCATAAATCTCCCATAGTCGAGGGTCAGGAGAGCCTAGTCTTATAAGCATAAATCTCCCATAGTCGAGGGTCAGGAGGGCCTAGTCTTATAGGCATATATCTCCCATAGTCGAGGGTCAGACGGGCCTAGTCTTATAGGCATAAATCTCCCATAACCAAGGGTCAGGCAAGCCTAGTCTTATAGGAATAAATCTCTAAGTTAGCATAGTATTTTTTTTTCATGCTTTCCTTTGTCTTTATTGCTAACTTCAACTGTTTATTGTATTTCAGGTGGAGGTCAATTGACTAGCAACTCATAGGCTCTAAGTGGAGCCTATTGTTAAGGAGTTAGTTCAAGCACCAATAGTATCTTCAGCTTCTTCTTTGGGCGGGGCCCGTGTACTTAGTGATACTTCTGAACCACGCGTCCCTTAAGTGCAAGCAAGTGATAATGCTTCGCATACCCGACGACCATCTACCAGTGATAGCATTTTCAGTATCCATCATCCTGAGGCATCCCCCGAGGTGTTTGTGCGACAAAATTTGGCCAGTTTCCCTTCTGTTCTGACTGAGGGTCCCTGTTTGTTGATCGAGCGATTGCTAGCTCGCTTTTCTTCGACCTTTATTGTTTGTTGTCTGTATCCACTTCCTAGGATAATGGTTGGTCGATTGTTTCGGCTCGCGATGGTATTAGAGGACATCCCCAGAACCCCCCTTGTGTCCTTTAGCCCTGACACTGTCAAAACTTTATTGGGTAGGGTTAACGCGTTAACCAATGATGTTTTTCCATGACATGGATGGTGGAGTTGCTGCGAAGTTTTAAAAAGTGTGATCTTCCCGGCATCTATAATTGCCTCCAGAATTCCCATCGCAAGCAGGTGGCTGTCTCTGATGAACTTATGGGTTTGGAATCCCAGTTGCTGGTGACTAAGCAAGAAGTGCAAGAGGCTCACGAGGCGGCTGCTCGTGCGGAGGCACAATTGGTTGAAAAAGAGCGGGAGTTAGAAACCATCTATCAGGCCTAGAAAATTCACCGAAAGAATCTAACGGACGTTGTTGCAGAGAAGAGCCAACTTTAGCAGAATCTTCCCCCGCATCACCACCGGCTATTTAGCTCAGAGAATCTTCACTTTATCATGAACGAACCCTAGCCTCATTATTCAGCATTTCCTTTATTAGTCTTTCCTATTTCTGTGAACTTTTTTTGAATTTTTCTAACTTGGTTGTTACCACAATCCTATCGCTTATTTGAAATAAAGAAACATTGGCAACTTTGGTGTTTCCTTTCTTTTCTATTATTTTAATTGAATATTGTCTATGCTTATACATCAATGCTCAGTACATCATGTATAATAAAGGGCTCAATCAATGAACTTGTGAAAATAAAATATTGATCTAGCATGTGCCCCATGAAAAAAAAATTCTCACTATATTAAATGGGCGATCCCCATTGCTTTAAAGCATATATCTATAGTTTAAACAAAATAACAAAAACACAAGTCATTGGCCGGGAGCGGAAGAACATACATTCAGACGTAATAAATCTTCAACCACTTGTTGTTAAATTTGAAAGTTACATCATCTTCCAGCTTAGATATCTCGCAGTAGCCCGAATCGTGGGTTATTCGAACGATATAAGGCCCTTCCCAGTTTGCTTCGAACTTTGGTAGCGACAAGCCTCTTACGTGTCTCGTGCATGCTTTTAGAACCAAATATCCTTCCTTGAACTTCCTTGGACTCACCAATTAATTATAAGATCTGGATAACTACTTCTTATATATCTCGAAGTGCCTCGCGACATTATCCTTATGTTCTTCCAAGGCTTCGAGTTGTACATGGAAGCTGTGAGGGATCATAGCGCTTCGTAGGTTGTAACGAGTGGAAGGAACCTCCAGTTCAATTGGTAGCACAGCTTCTTCCCCAAATACTAAAGAGAATGGCATGTACCCGGTTGGCTTTCTCTTTGTCGTTCGATAGGCTCATAGAACTTCGGGGATCTTGTCATCCCACGTTCTAGGGAAGTCCTCTAACATCTTTGCCAAAATATTCACCAGCGTCATGTTGGTAGCTTCTGCTTGCCCATTGCACTTCGAGTAGGCCACTGTTAACTTATGATGGATGATGAAATACTTTTCCATGAGCAAGCGCACTTCACTGTTCGCGAAGGGGGTACTATTATCCAAGAGAAACACCTTCGAGATGCTAAAGAGGCAAATGATGTATTCCTTCATAAATCGAGCTATTACCCCGTAGTGGCCTTCTTGAGAGGTATGGCCTCCACCTACTTCGTGAAATATTATGTGTCTACTAAAATTCATATCTTTCCTCGTAACAAAGGGTTGATGTCTCCTACCAACTCAAAGGCCCAAATATGGAATGGGAATGGTGTGGATAGCAAGTGCAGATCCACTGAATGGGCACGGATCATATTCCCGTATAGCAGGCAGACTTTGCACTTTCTAACAAAGTCAGCTGAGTCTTTCTCCATCGAAGGCCAGTAATAGCCCGAGGTCATTAGTAGATCGTAAAGTTTGGCTCCCCCAATGTGACATGGCTCATGAGCTTGCTTCAACACTTCTTAGCCCTCTTCGCTTCTTATGAACCTTAGGGGACTATCATGATAGCCTCGTCGATACAGCCACCCATCTTGCACGAAGTACCTCAGTGCTCGCCTCCTTATCTTCGTGGCATCTTCTTTATCTCCTAACATTACTCCATCTATCAAGAAGTCCCTGTAGGGCTATCTCCAGTCTTACAGTTGGTCAATGAAGTTCCACTATGTCACTAAATGTAAGATATGGGTTCTTCAAATACCGTTAGTATTAAGTGAAGCGTAGCCCCTTATCAAGATCAGGATTAACACCGTTAGATATAGAGTACAAGTCAGAGCCACAAGCGGATCAGAGACAGACATATCTAATATTAAAAGTTGCGTTAAAGAACATATTGACACAGGCAACAATGGCAAACATAATAAATAAATGGGACCAACAAATAGCATGGTCGGAGGGAGAAAGAACGATCACTCTAGGCACAATAAAGATAAGGCAGGAACTTTATGCTCAGTTAATGCCCAATGATGGGTGCATTAAATGTGTATGGGAGTTAATGCTCTCGCGGGAGTTCTATGGTATAAGGAAAGTTGGGCAGCCGTTCTGGGATCTGGATCCTTTCTGCTTGATTTGTTTGTTTTGGTCTTATTTATATGGAGGGAGAGGTTTGCTCTTGTCAGCATGACCTCGATCCCTTAGTTCTGGTGCATTAAATGCATGAGATACTACATTTAATGCATGGGATCTGGTAGTTTTGGCGGGAAAACATTATATTAGTTGGGAGTATTAAAGTCATTAATAAAGGATACGACCTGTCAGCTTGAGGCTTACTCTAGGATGTCTATACGATCAGATTTGGTGAACTAGACCTTCCATCCTAAGGATAAAGTCATTTGATTACTGTATTCTTTAGTTCCTAAATGTCAGACGTTATGACGTCAAGAAGTGGTTCAAACAGTGACTATTGTTTGGTATTAAGTCACATCTGTCAAGCAGGCTGGCGCTGAAGGTACCTCGAGGAGGTGATCTCGAGGGGATAAGTATTGAGGGAGATCGAATGAATCGAGGAGGTTCACTCGAGTAGGTAAGCAATGAGTATGCTCGAGTGACATTCGTCCTAAGGGAAGTTTTTTCCAAGTGTGCCAAGAGGGTTGGTGATAATTCCTAACGTTGCCTTGTTCTCAATCCACCAAACCATGTCCCTGCGAAGTTCCCAGGAGGAGGTTTCTTGATAGGGCATGAAAGCCCTCCCATTCCTTGCCAGGCATAGTCCCTCGTGGGTACCAAATAACTTCGCTCAATGTGTACATTCATAAGATAAAGTACGTAATACAACATTATATTTCTTATTACAAGTTATTGTCATTCGGGTGACTTCTGTTCTTCAAACTAGGTCCTTCGAGCCAGGTATGTTGGAGGCTCTTCGTAGTAGAGCGCTACGACCTAGTTGCTTGTGCAGAGTCTTCGAGGTGGGTCTTGCGAACTGCTCGCATGGATAATCTTCGAAGTGAGTTTGTTCGACGTGTTTCTTTGTGAATAATTAATTCTCTTGACTAAGTTAATCATCCATGTGGAGGGGGACACCCCCCCTCCCCCCACAGAAATAATGTGTGTAATCATGGGGTACGGGGATCAAAGAGAATTTTGGCAATTCATTCTCTTATTAGACCAGCATACCTTCATAACTTCCACTTATTTACAAGAATAACCTATCGGTACAAATTCACTAACACTACACCAAATTCTGCGAATGGTCACGCCCAGTGGGTCAGGGCCCAAGTCCGCGACCAGCTGGTCGCGGACTTGGGCCGTGACCCACTCAATATTTGGCGTGACCATATTTATTACCACACTAAATTATCGAGGCTCTAGAAGTGGTCACGGACCAAGTCCGTGACCACAGTGGTCGCGGACTTGGGCCGTGACTAGGTCGTGACCATCTTAGCCCCAAACTCGCGCCAAAATTCCCTCCAAGCTTGGTCGCGGATTGGATACGTACTTGGGCCGTGACCATAGGCATGACTAAGCACAAAACACACACATTGGGGGTCACGACTGGAGGCCGTGACCATTTCTTGGCGTGGGTCACGACTATGGACCGTGACCATATGCAGTTTGATGGGTCTTTTGGTTTCGGTGGTGTTTCTTCTGGTGGGTCACGGCTGAGAGCCGTGACCAGGTTCAATCTTAAAAAAACAAAACGTTGCATTGCTTTTCTCATTCAGTAGCCTTCGTTTCTTTCATTTCCCCCCAATGAAATAGCCCCGCTAAAAAAAAAACCTTATCGATGGGACTGTGGCTTTTTCGGTGAACCAAAGGTCGAGACCGCCGGCGGTAATGACTAACGACGGCGGTGGTGGACTGTGGCTTGTTTCTCTGGTGAGATGTTTCATCGATTCTCATCTTTCCTTTCCCGTTTCTGTCTCACGATATGTTGTTTCACGACAAAGTAAACAAAGTTGTGTATATATATATATATGTTGTGATTTCTATGCTTTAATCTATTTTGATTTCTCTACTTCACTTTAAGATTTTGTGGTTAATTTGATGTTGTATACAAACTGACTATTGTGCCGAATTAATTTTTGAAGCAGAGTGGTGTATAACTCTTTTACTACTATGGGGATTAATTTTTTGGAAAAAGTCATAGGGTCCACAAATTGTTGGTTACACTTCTAAAGTAATGCTCCTATTAGGCTATCATAGATATTTTTTTGAATAGAAGAAACCACTTTTTTACTTCTATGGGGATTAAATTTTTTAGAAAATTATTCCACCTGACATCGAATTTGCGAGTTATTGAATTGAGGTTTCAAATTTATTGATAGAAATGGGTATTTCAAGTTTAAGTAAAAGGATTAATTTAGTGTTCTTTTTTTGTATTTTCGGGGGATTTTTGTTGAGTATTATCATGTTATACTTTTCCTTCTTCTACCTTAACTGTAATTTCAAAAGAGGGTACACAGATTGTTGGTTAAATGGCAAGCGGGGTTCAACTAACGACGGCGGTGGTGGACTGTAGGGTTTCTTTCATTTCAATTGTTGTAAACGGTCTCAGAAATAGAAAGAAGACGGTAGGGTTCTTTCACCCATACATTAACGACGGCGGTGGAGGATAGAGAGTTCTTTGGTGTGCAGTGAAATCCATACAAGAAGAAAGTCTGATTTGGTGCCATACAGGAAGAGTTCTTAAACAATAGGATCTCGATTGCGTTGTGTACACGGGTGATGGCTCGAGCACTCGATCGCTTTGCGATAAATTTACCCTCCTTAGGTACCCCCATCTCTCTAAACAAGCACCTATCAATTTCTTTTGTTTTTTTAATTTAATAGTTATATAAACTGGTAATATTACTGTTTAACACTATAATTTTAAAACAGGACACTCTCACACTTTAATATTAGGAGGGCTCCTGCTAAATAAATAATCTTTCTCAGTTTTTTAACTTTAAGTTGCGATTGATTATATACGTATAAAGTGCGGATGCAACCTCAAGTACGATAGCCTAAAGGTCAAGTGGAGGATCCAAGATTTTTGGTAGGGGGCCAAAGTTTTGAGTGTTGTTGGGTTAATTCGAGTTTTATACAAAGGATACCTTTTGTTTTTATGATTTATTACAATTAGTGCCCAAGTGTTTGAGTAAATACCTCAAAGTTTGAAGGTTTTCAAAATTGCTTACTTACATATTTCTTATCATTGAAGCATTATGCCTATTCGCAAAGATGACTGATGTTCTGTATTTTTGTAGAGTCAAATTTCACTAATTCATTTTGAAAGTGGGCATATATACGCATATATCCAATGTTCGGCATTTTTTTAATTCATGTCCTGCAATATCAAATGCGTATTTGCTCGGTTTAGATTTATTAAAGTGGGAGACTGACTAGCCACTCTCGCTTTGATGATATTACTTGGGTTTAATCGGGTATTGTTCGAGACTTATTTATTCTTGAAAGTATAACTATAAGTTTTTTAAAGCAAGCAAATGAGTTTTAATTTTATGTTGTATGTACTATATGAGTATTTAGGCTTTCGGTAGTTATATATTCTCATATTTTATATCTGATTTTGTCCCACTTTGTAGGTTATCAATTTGACTATGTATTTGATTGGACTATATTTAAGTATCCTCATATTGGTGCCAGTTCTAGAGGACGAGTTTGTGTTTGTATAATTTTCTTTCGTGTTTTTTTCTTCTTCCAAGAATGTTACTTATTTAATGCTTTTGTTTTCAAAATTCCAATGGAAATGCAGGCTTAAATGCAGGACCATCTGCGAAAAGGACCTTAGGTACTCTCTCTAAGCATATTCAGATTTGTTCGCGAAATGTCATGTCTTTATATAATTATTCTTCTAATTATTCGATTTAGTGTTGTGAGTCTAATTTGAATTTTGCGGAATGGCTATGTTCCTAATTCAACCAAGATTGTAGTTTTACTAGAATGGCTTTTTTGGATTCCGTTAGGAATATATTGTATATTTTGTTGGGACTCATTTTAGTAACAGTGTGCTATAGCTCCAATTTATATTTCTAAAAAATCTTGTGTTATGCATGCTAGACGGACAGTAAAAAACATTCCCAAGTATGCTCCAGCACAGTTCTACGTTGACAATGTGTTGTTTCGGATCAAGGAGAAGAACATTCCCTATTGCTATTGTTGCAGGTTAGATCTGTTATGCTTTACTTTAACAAAAGTAGTTATATAATTGATATGCATTATATATTAAATCTTTTAGATGATAGAAGGAGTACGGAATAATTATTGGTTTTGTTTGGTTTGGCTGTTGGATAATTATTGGTTGTTGCTTGTTGTTGGATGGTATGTTAGAAGGAGTATGGGATAATTAGAAGGAGTACGGGATAATTATTAGATAATATGTTGAAAATATTTTAGACTCCCGGTTTGAGATAATTTGAAAATGTGTAGACTTAAGCTTAAAAGCATGGCGTTAGAGGGGAGAAACCCGAAACATCCCCCAAACGGTCCCGTTAGATGCATCAGCACCTTGCACGGAACCAATGTAACTCGTACGAATAGGGCAGACGATCACGGGACTCCCGGTTTGAGAATACGAGGATAATTTTGCATATATCAGAACTTAAGTTTAAAAACATGGCGTTAGAGGGCGAAAACTCGAAACAACCCCCGTACTGTCCCGTGAGAGGCACCAACACCTCTAACCAGACCAATGTAACACGTTGAAACTGACCGCTCGATAACGGGACTCCCGGTTTGAGAATACGATGATAATTTCAGAATATGAGGACTTAAGCTTGAAAACAAGGCGTTAGAGGGTGAAACTTGAAACAACCCTCGTACGGTCCCGTGAGAGGCACCAACACCTCTCACGGGACCAATGTAACAAGTAAGAATTGGCCGTACGATAACGGGAATCCCGGTTTGAGAATACAACGATAATTTGAAAATAAGAGAACTTAAGCTTGAAAACAAGGCGTTAGAAGGGGAAAACACGAAATAACCCCCGTACGGACCCGTGAGAGGAAACAACACCTCTCACGGTACCAATGTAACACGTAGGAACTGACCACGCGATAACGGGACTCCCGGTTTGAGAATACGACGATAATTTGAAAATATAAGTACTTAAGCTTGAAAACAAGGCGTTAGAGGGGGAAAACACGAAACAGCCCCCGTACGGTCTTGCGAGAGGAACCAACACCTCTCACGGGACCAATATAACATGTAGGAAATAATCGCGCGATCATGGGACTCCCGGTTTGAGAGTACGACGGTAATTTGCATATTTCTAGAGTTAGGCTTAAAAAGATGGCGTTAGAGGGTGAGAACAAGAAACAGCCCCCGAACGTCCCAATGGGTGGCACCAACACCTCCCACGAAACCAATGTAATTCGTAGGAACTGATCCCGTAGCCACGAAACTCCCGGTTTGAGAATACGATGAGAATTTTCATATTTCTATACTTAGGCTTAAAAACATGGCGTTAGAGGGTGAGAACTATAAACAACCACTGAAAGTCCCCGTGGGTGGCACCAACACCCCCCACGGGACCAATGTAACTCGTAGGAACTGACCCTGCAGCCGCGGGACTCCCGGTTTGAGAATACGACGATAATTTGCATATTTCTAAACTTAGGCTTAAAAACATGGCGTTAGAGGGTGAGAACTAGTAACAGCCCCCGAACGTCCCCGTGGGTGGCACCAACACCTCCCACGGGACTAATGTAACTCGTAGGAACTTACCCCGCAGCCGCGGGACTCCCGGTTTGAGAATACGATGATAATTTGCATATTTCTAGACTTAGGCTTAAAAACAAGGCGTTAGAGGGTGAGAACTATAAACAACCCCCGAACGTCCCCGTGGGTGGCACCAACACCACCCACGGGACCAATGTAACTCGTAGGAACTGACCTCGCAGCCGCAGAACTTTCGGTTTGAGAATACGACGATAATTTGCATATTTCTAGACTTAGGCTTAAAAACATGGCGTTAGAGGGTGAGAACTAGAAACAACCCCCGAACGTCCCCGTGGGTGGCACCAACACCACCCACGGGACCAATGTAACTCGTAGGAACCGACCCCGCAGCCGCGAAACTCCCGGTTTGAGAATACGACGATAATTTGCATATTTCTAAACTTAGGCTTAAAAACATGGCGTTAAAGGGTGAGAACTAGTAACAGCCCCCGAACGTCGTCGTGGGTGGCACCAACACCTCTCACGGGACCAATGTAACTCGTAGGAACTGACCCCGCAGCGGCGGGACTCCTGGTTTGAGAATATGACGATAATTTGCATATTTCTAGACTTAAGCAAAACATGGCGTTAGAGGGTCAAAACTCGAAACTACCCCCGAACGTCCCCGTGGGTGGCACCAACACCTCCCACGGGACCAATGTAACTTGTAGGACTTGACCCCGCAGCCGCGGGTCTCCCGGTTTGAGAATACGATGGTAATTTGCATATTTCTAAACTTAAGCAAAACATGACGTTAGAGGGTGAAAACTCGAAACAGCCCCTGAACGGCCCCGTGGGTGGCACCAATACCTTCCACAGGACGAATGTAACTCGTAGGAACTGACCCCGCAGCCGCGGGACTCCCGATTTGAGAATACGGCAATAATTTGCATTTTTTTACTTGGTTACTGATAATTTTAACTCCTATATGCAATTTTTCAGCTTGATTAATTTTTTTGTAAAACTACTTGGTTACTGATATTTTTTTTATGTATCACATCATTTGTACGATTTTTGCACGCGGAACCAACGAAGGAGGCAATGGTCTACAGCATGAAGATGGTTTATATGTTGTGGACATTCAGGATTTTTTTTTTGTGTTACAACCGTGCGGGCTTTTATTGTTTCGTTTTATGGTCGTGCGAGCTTTTATAATTTGATTGTTGAATTTTATGGCCGTGCAGGCTTTATAATAAGCAGGTTTTATATTTACAGGTTTTGGAATGTCAAGAAAATAGAGGGAACTCTGCCCAATTTTTTTTTGTCTGTGAATTATTAAGACGTGTAATATTTATAAGTTTGTATAGATATTTGTTTATTAACAACATTCTCGATTCGCAATTTGTGATTTTTTTTTATTGTTTTGACAATAATAAATAATTTTAACACCTCATACGCGTCCAACGTTACACGTAGCAACCGACGGTGCACTCACAGGATCCCTAATTTTAGGATTGGACCCCAAAATATATATATATATATATATATATATATATATATATATATATATATATTAATTATAGTTAAATATGGTCATGGACTTTGTCCATGACCATTTTTATTTTTTTCGTTGCGCATAAAAATGGTCGCGGCCAAAGTCCGCGACCATTTTTTTTTTGTCACGATTGTGGGTCACGGATGAGGGACGCGACCATTTTATTTATTTATTTTTTTGTCACGGACGTGGGTCGCGGAGTTTGGCCGCGACCAATTTGTCACGGTTGTGGGTCACGGATGAGCGCCGCGACCAATTTTTTTTTAATTTTTTTTTCACGAACGTGGGTCGCGGACATTGGCCGCGACCAATTTGTCACTGTTGTGGGTCACAGATGAGGGCCGTGACCCGTCACGGTATGGGTCACGGCCCAAGTCCGCGACCATCTGCCGTGACCCCTCTCGGTCGTGACCATTTTTTGGTTACGGACTTGGGCCGTGACCCACGAAAATGATCACGGCCTAAGTCCGCGACCCACAGTTTTGGTCAGGGATTTTGACCGTGACCAATCGCCAGTTTTGGTGTAGTGTAAAAATGAATCAAAACTAGTGGGCCTTCGATAATAATAAAATCCTATGGCCCAACACTTTTGGTCATGAATTTTTGGGGCAATTGTGGGTACCAAAATATAATTGGTCCCAATTCAGGACTGGCCGACTAAGCCCAAAGACGCTAGGGGAACGCCCAACCCAACTTACCAGTAAAAAGAATTAAGGTTAATATTTATCGCGTGGATAATTACGAGGCAATAATGATCTACAATCAGCTCATATCGGATATCCAAAATCTCGAACGAGATATTCAGGGAATCGCTTCACGAGCTTATCTCAAGCCAAAGGAGCTCCTTAGCTTATTCAATCACTACAGTTTTAAACAACTATAAGTACGGTCCACACTCAAAGGCAGGGGGTGTAATTTTTGAAACTTTGAGAGAAACTAATAAGAATACAGTGACCTCTCTGTAGACATAGGTAGTTTGTAGAACCACGTGTATTTGTGTTTTGTGTGATTAGCATTTTTATATTATCTTTTGATTGCTTTCGAGAATCTCATAATTGTGATTGATTTGCACTTATAAACATTGTCAGTGTCGAGGTTCAAATTGTTAAGGATAATGTATTTCAGAATTGGGTCATTTACCGTTTGGGGTACAATAGTTCTCATTATTTTAGGTGTGCGACTATTAGTTTTCACATTAGTTGATTGGAGTTCAAAACTGATGAAAATCATCAATTGACCAGTTTGATCGTTAGTTGACCTAATTTTTCAACTAAAAATATCGTATTACCCTTGAGTACACTATTATACTTGTACATTATACATTTATACATTCAATATATATATATATCTAATATTAAAAATACATTAAAATCTAAATTTATTGTAATTCATATATACATATATATATACACACACACACACACATACAACACATACACACACAATATAGTACATTAATATTTAAACAACACTTTTTAGTTAAAAAAAACAATTTTATGAAATCAGTTTCGTTATTATAACATTTTTTTATTAAAAAATGGGTTTTAATGACTTTAATATATTATTAATCTTCAATCTTAGACTTTAATGTAACTTTATCAGTTTATTATACTTTAGTACATTTTTCGTCGCTAAATAGCTAAATTTTGTCACTAATAGTGATATTTTGTGACATTTAGCGAGGAAAATGTAGTAGAGCCTAATAAACTGATAAGGTTGTGTTAAAGTCTAAAATTGAAAATTAGTAATGTATTAAAGTAAAAATAAAAAACTTTTTCTTCTACATAAAACTATTATTTAACATTTTTATTTGTAGAAAAAATTATTTCGTAATAAACTATTTTTATTTATAAAAAAATATTTTCTACGACAAAAAATAATTTTTTTAAATAACAACTATATTAAAGTGAAATGATTTTTTTTTCAATATCGTTTTTAGTTTTTCAACAAGTTCCCTGATCTTTATCACCACAACCTTAGCGGATACCAAAATATTATCAACTCAGCTACTCGGACTTTTTCCTTCATTCTTTTACACTTTCATCCTTTATTCAAACTCCATTGATTACAGATTCAACATCAAGAATTAGGACTATGTGAATAAGTAAATAGTAATGCTACACTTACCGGTAGTTAGTATCGGACACGTTTTATATGGCTTGTACCATGGTGGGATCCAGACCATGGTATAAACCATATAAAACGTGGCCGGTACTAACTACCGATGTGCAAAGCATTATTCATAATTAAAACATCTCCATAACCGGGACTCATTTAGTAGAATAAATATGTCCATCTACAATAATAATAATAAAAAAGTTCCTAAACAACACAAAATTGAATTTAAAAGAAAGTGCACGTTATTTATTAGAAAAAATATGTTACTTAAAAAAACTTTTACAACTTTTTACTACATAGAATCGATAAAAAGTTGATTTTAATTGTTTTATTTTAAAAAAACAGCTTTTTGTAGAAAACAATTAAAAACTGTTACCTTAACAAAACAGTTTTTTTACAAATAAAAATATTTTTGTTAATGAAAATTATTTTATCTTTAAATAGAAATTCTATAAATAGCAAAAGATTTTCGACATAAATAAAAGCATCAAAAACTGTATGTTTTATTTAAATTGTTCTTTATATTAAAACAGTTTTTAATAATAAAAATTAATAAAATAGCAAAAAAGAGTTTTATAATAAAAAAATTAATTAAAAAGTGTTGTCTAAATATTAATGTATTTTAGTTTATATATATATATATATATATATTAAAATAAATATAGATTTAAATGTATTTTTATTATTAGATATATATATTGATTGTATAAATGTATAATATACATGTATAATAATATATATTAATGTATTAAAAAGTAATACAGTCTTCTAAGTTTAAAAAGTGGATCATCTAACAGCTAAATTGGTAAACTAACGATTTTCTTGAGTTGTGGATCACAACAAACAATGCGAAAACTAATGGACTCAAACTCAAAATAATGAGAACTATTGTATTCCAAACAATAATTGACCCTTCAGAATTTATCATGTCAAATTAAAATATTGAGGTAAGAATTTTAAAATATTTATAATTGTAAGGTTTACGGTGTCTTTTTTTCTTTTTTTTTTCTAGGATTTTTAAACCCATATCTTTCGGACCGAAGGAGGCTTTATACGGTATGTTGTTTGGTGTTTAAAAGTGTTTGGATGTTTAAGAGAAAGAAATACATGAAAGAGAAGGGAAAATATTAAAAAATGAAAATTTTAAACTTTTAAATAGGTGTTGTCCTTTGATGATAAAATAATAAAAATTATCAAGTGTATTATATATTTGAGTATCTAACTCAAAAGCAGTTCACAATGTGTGCTGGAGTCTTAGGATCGTATATACCGTGATGCAAGGTTTTAATTACTCGATATGGAACTTTATATCTCACAAAGTGTACTTTTAATACATTATTTTATTTTATTAATATTTTTTTTCAAAAAGAGAAGCTTTATTCAAAATAGTTGTACTTTACAAGTGATGTTGCTTGCTGCTGCCCTCAAGGGCGAACGCACGTTAGGACGAACTAGGGCGGCCGCCCCGGTTCAGATTTGAAAAAAAAAATTATGGGGTAAAAACTTAGGGCCGTTTGGTTCTCTATTCAGAAAATTCGATTTAAACACTGTTTTTAAATACAGTTTTAAAATTCAGTTTTTTATGTTTATAATTATTGGTGTGCGTTTGGTAAAGTTGTTTTTAAATACAGTTTTTTGAAAATTTGACAAAATTGACAAATATGTATATTTATATCATACATATGTGTGTGTGTGTGTGTGTGTGTACATATAAACATACATAAAACTTTCATACATACATGATACATTAATGTATACATACATACATACATCATAAATTATATACATGTACATTTAATAACATGTATTTTTAGGTATATTTAATGAGGTATGTTGTGGAGTTTAATTATATATATATATATATATAAAAAACTTTCATACATACATGATACATGAATGTATACATATACATACATACATACATCATAAATTATATACACGTACATTTAATATCATGTATTTTTAGGTATAATTAATGAGGTATGTTAGGGAGTTTAACTCTCTCTCTCTCTCTCTCTCTCTCTCTCTCTCTCTATATATATATATATATATATATATATATATATATATATATATATATATATATATATATATATATATATATTTATAATGATGTCGCATATATAATTCACTATAAAATTATATACATACATGAATTGATAATATTTTTTTAATACATATGTACTATATGTATATTTTATATTATTTCATACATTAATAATATACGTATAAAACTATATAGAAGTATCATGTATCTATTGATAATATTATTTAACTTTATATTATTACATACGTAATTTTGTGTATATGTACATATATATTTTTTATTTATAAGAATTACACACATTAATGTATTATGTATGTATATTATATATTAAGGTATAATTGCTTTAAAATATTAAGAATGAATAATTCTGAGTTGAAAAATAATATTATAATTCTGTGTTTAAAAACAGGTTGCCAAACGAAGATTTTTATCAGAATTGTATTTAAACACAGAAAACAGAATTATAGTTGCAAACCAAACAGGCGTTAATTGGAGAAAACTTAGGGTAAAAAACATAAATACCTTAAACTCTTAAAGGTTAAAGCCCTATTTTGACAACAGCGTTTTAAACATAGCAGCACACCGCTTCTTCATTTCAAGTTCCACTCCATTCTTCCAAAGTTACATTCCATTAAATGCCTGGAAGGCTTGAATTGAAGGGTTCTTTCTTCTCATACACGCTACAGCAGCAAGGGGACCTACACAAAACAAAGATAGCAGTTTCTTCATCCATTTTGATTTCGTAGGTAACTCTATTAACTGTTAAAATCAACTTTGTTAATTTAATTGTTGAAATTTGTTAACTCTATTAACTCTATTATTTACTTAACTTTATTAAATTAATTGCTGAAATTTATTATATGATTGGATTGCCGAAATTTTATGATAAAATTGCTGATACTTTATGGTTGAATTTTAGGGCTGAAATATTCTAGTTGAACTTTAGGGGTAAAATTATTGAAATTTTATGGTTGAGCTTTACGATATGTATATAAGAGTGGGCAATTCATGGAGCGTTTGATCGGTGTATAAAACTTGAAATAATCTAAAAAAATGCCTCGGGGCTCTCGTTCATGAACCCCCGACACCACTCAAAACTTTCGCCCCCTTGAATCTCCCATTGGTTGCGCTGACTATATTACTACGACTCTGATAACTAAATAGAAAAGAAGATAAAAAAATTGGGAACATGCGTAAAAGAGTAGAAAAAAAGGACTCGATACAGAGAATGCAGCAAGAGCATCGACGCATATGTTTGCTTCTCTACAGTTGCTGATCCAGGATTTTTCGTCAAAGGGGGCAAAGTTTCAAGTGGTGCTGTGGGTTCGGGGTAAGAACCCCCGAGGCTATTTTTTGGGGGTTATTTCGAGTTTTTTATATAATTCACCATAACTTCTTATTTAAAAATTTCTCCACATATAAAACCACACACATATATAAAAAAAAAATTACGAATGAGATATAAAAAAATTCCATGACCTCCTATTATAGGTGGAATTTCAAATGAGATATCAAAAAATTCCTTCAATATTAAAAAAATAGAGAATTAAGGTAAATGTCATGTTCCTTCCTATTTTTGGATTTTTAGGACAATGCTTTTCAAGTTTATAAATCTAGTCCCTATGGTACAATAACATTTATAAATCTAGGTCCCGTGGTACAATACCTTTATTTTTTTGGTCCGCGCTAGCGGCACTATTTTTCATGATATTTTTAATACAGGGACTAAATTTATAAAATTATATGGAGTGTCCTATTTTTATACACTTTAAACACTATAAGGATCTTTTCTCAAAACCCCCTAAAAAAAACATCCCATTAAACTAATTAATACCCCTAACAATTATATACAAAAAGCATTCCATTATACATATAACTTAACTAAAAACATTCCATTAATCTAATACCTAAAAATTAATTTAATTTCAAAAACAAAAAAAAAAAGAACTCACCCAAAACGAAACAAGGTGGAGAAGTCACTGCCAGCCGGAGCCGGAGATGGTGGTGATGTGTTAACAGCAGCACAAATGACCGACGAGATGGTGGTGCTGTGTAAACACAAATCGTTTAAGGTTTGAAACAAAGAAAGAAGGAAAGAGTAGAGAAATGTGGAAATGTAGTCGTCCAAGGAAAAACAAATAATGAAAGATGCGGACGATTCTAGATTTGAATGAAAATATGGTTTTATTACATTTTAACCTTCAAGTTTCAAAAACCTTTGTAAATAATAAAAGGTAACCTTGAAGTATGAATTTTTACCAAAAACCCCTATATTTTATTTTATTTTAAATACTGAACCGGGGCAGCCACCCTCTTGGGCTCTATGTGCGTCCGTCCCTGCTTCTCTAAAACTACTTTATTAATAATATGTAATAATTTTTTAGTGGCAATAGTAACTTATCTATCTCTATCTCTATATACTATCAAATGCTAAACAAGCATTTAATGACAACTTCTTCTAAGACTATCCACGTGGCATCTCTATCTCTTTTCTCTATCTCTATCTCTATCTCTATAATACTCTAAATTGTACAATCACTTAGAGTGCAAACCATCCAGACTATCCACGTAAGCTGCAAATTGATATCCACGTACGCTGTTATTGAACCTTTCTTCTTTCCCTCTCCCCATTTATTTTCACCTTTTTATCTTCCGTCTGTTCCTCTTGCAATTCTATTACATTCAGTTCTCTCAACCGCTCACCTCAGATGAGAGTAAAAGGAAATGAAAACATTTGTGGGCATCACCAACAAATTAATCAAAGATTAGGTAAAATGAAAAATTTTACTCAAGAAACATCAACTGAAACCAAGGTTTGGGTTATTGAGCGTTTCTTTCTCTCTCTTTTGAAGACGCATGATTATCTATATGTATGTATGTATGTATCTATTTTTATATATGGGTTGACTAATCTCATTGTTTGTTTGTGTTTTGTAGGACACATTAAAAAGTTTGGTTTGGTTGGGTATTTGTGGTGAGAGAGGGTTGGAAAAATGGCGGAGGACAAATACAATATGAAGAATCCAGCGATAAAGGGGATGAGAAGATTTTTTCGAGACGAGGAGAATGGCAGAGGATTTTCTGGGAGGAGGAGATTTTTTGGTGTAGAAGAGAAGAGAGACACAAGTATGGGGGTCATGGTTTGATAATGTGATTTTTTTACCGGTTTGACCAAATAGACAAAACCCCTCTCAAATTACCTCCCCTTCCTCTTTTTCATTTGTGAGAGCCCTGTCTTCTTCTAAGACTATCTCCAATCCCCATTTCGATATATTAGAAACTGAAAAAGGAAAAAAAAACTTCTCCAATGCCACTTTCTATGGGTTTCCCATTATGACTTGGTTTCTAACACCATTTCCATCTGACCCGGACTCCATATTTGGAGCCACTGTTAATTTTTTGGCCACATTTGTACGCCAAATTTCACCAAATATATGCCCCCTCTTTTGGTTGGTGATTCTTTTTACTATCGTCTCTCTCTACCCCCCCCCCCCCCCCCCCCCCAACCCAACCTGCTGATATATGACTTTTGACTCAAAAAAATTGGATGCTGAATAATTTTTCTGTTTTAACATTTGGGTATACAAACCAACCTCAACCTTTTTTTTACCTTTCTCAAACCCAACACAAACAGTAGTGCTTCAATTTACGGGGGAAAAAAATGCTATTGGTCAATTAGAAAAAATAACGGCATGACTCACTATCATATTTAATGTGTTGAGAGGAGGAGGATGCCATAGTGTGGATAACTCGAGAATATATTCCAATTTCAGGGGTTAAATTTGTATTTTTTTTGCCTTAACTGATATTTTCTATTGTGCATTCAATTTTATTATTACTTTATTAGAATTGTGATTTTTTTTATGTTGTCACTTCCTAGCTGATTTCATCTTCTTTTTTATCTATTTTTTTTATTTGTTGAGAAAACATTGGGTAGAATTTTTGGGACTGTGTTTCTACAACTCAGTCACCTAGAAACAATCAGATAGAGTTGTTACACCATAAGTGGACTAATGATTATATGAAGAAAATATGCCCGAAATACTCATGAAGGTGAGTAATTACTCATTCAAATTTGTGTAGATCGTTCATCTGGATGTTAAGTAAGGTGACTAATTTATGTATACATGTAGATTTGACTGCCACTTTTCTTTGCCCAGTGCTAAAAAAGTTCTTTATAATTCCATCCATCACATACTCTCTAATAGGATTTTGTTAATAGTTCCAGCATACCTATAATTGCTTCTAGCTAACCAACCATGACATTTTTTGTAATGACTTTAGATAAGTTGTCGGAATGCTCTGTGTATGATATGTTTTGCTAAGTTTGGTTAATTTCTATTACAATAGATGGGTCATGGAGTTGTCAAACTCATAAATCACAACATAATCTGTTAAACTTCTTTTACTCTAATTGACAGTTTTAAAATTGTTCTGCCATGGCATGGGCGACACAGCAATTAAAAATTTCTTTACAAAATATAGTGTGGGTTTATCACAAAACTCTTCGTTTTGTCGTGTAGGTGTGAAAACTGCAATGTTATATGAACTGCCCTTCTACAAAAACATAAATTAAAAACACTAATTTAATGAGTAAGGAACAATAAATGATAGTCAGACAACTTTGATGCCCAAACTAGCATAATATCAAATCATAACACCCCTAATTGTAGCAAAAAATTACAAATCTAAAAACATATGTTGCATTGAATTATGATATGAGATAATTATTTAGGAAAAAAAGTGACGTGGTACAAACACTCCACGTCATCTACATGATAGACTCGAGTTATACCACAAGTGAAAATGGAGGTCTTGCAAAACAATATATAAGATTTTGAGTCCCCTTTGTCCATTACCATTTAGTTTTGGATTGGGTGTTCCAAGATCTTATATATTGTTTTACAAGACTTTTATTTTCACGAACTATTATGACCGTGGGATGGTACCGGGTCCCAAAGTGACTTTTGTACACTAATGTATAACTCGCGCATCGCGCGGATTTTCAACTAATTTTTATACTATAATGCTAAGAGCACACAAACGTGAAGTGTTCCCTAAATAAGGAGTAAACCCCTTTACCGATACCCGAGTCCAAGGCCAAAGTGGGTATAAATAAAGGAGGTTACCAAGAATTGTAAACCAGGGGCGCTAAAAGAGGCCTTGTTTCGAGAAAAAAAATATATAAAAGTGGAAATATGTGGTTCATTTCCCATGTGGTAGCTTCTGCAAAGGCAGATATTCAACAACAGATTTTCATGTAACATGGATCGATTGTTATTTTAAGTGATATGGCGGTGACTTCACGTGAGTTCTATTTCTATACGTTGATAGAGAAAAACTTCATAAATCTAAAACTCTATGATGACAAAAGTCTCGTGCATCAGATTAAAAAATGGTAGAAGAAAAAAAAAGGTAACAAAACAACAACCTTGTTTTCAAATAAGATAATTAATAGGTGAAATAGTAGAAGGATGATCATAAGATCGATTAATTTGGATAAAGGAGAATATAAGGTATGGATAAGGGATTAGATTGCCCATCACTTTACTATCAATCCATATAATAAAGGAGCATGGATTTTAGCAAAATATCTCCATTTTTATGTATGACATTTCATGCAGGAAAATGATAGGATGACTCTTGCTTGTGACTCAAAATTGGAACTCTTGTTGACATGTCGTTCCATCATTGATTGATTCCTTATGAACGTGGGTCCACACCAGCGGCAATAACGAATCACGATACGCCATGTCAGCGAGTCCCAATTTCGAGTCGCTGTAGAAGGACCCTTTCATGCATGATATTTTCTTCATTTCATGCCCATACATGAAATGTTATGCTAAAGTGTTTTTTTTTAAAATAAAAAGGGTTTTGTTTTTGTTTTTTAAAAGGAAAATAATTATTTTTAAAAAGGGAAATAATTTAATTTATATTTTTTAAAAATATTTATATATTTTATATTTTTTTAATTTATATTTTTAATTTTTTTTTAATTTATATTTTTATTTGTTCTTTAATAAATAAATAAAATATAAATTTGTCTCCGTGATAAAATCCAACCCATAATAACCCGTCTTTTTAAATAAAAAAAACACCTTTACAAAAAATTAAAAGAAATTTAAAATATATATATATATATATATATATATATATATATATATATATATATATAAAACAAATATTTAAAAAATATATAAATATTTAATAATATATATATAGGGATGATATGATATTTTTGCATGATATTTTATGCATGACATTTTATGGTGCATGGGCATCCATAAAATGTCATGCTAAAAGCAACTTTTTTTTTTTTTTTTTTTTTTTTTTTAATAAAAGGGAGTTATGGGCTTGGGCTATGGATTCCGCCCCCCCCTCGTGCCCGTGCCAATGGCACAAAATAAAAACAAAAGAAAATTAAAAAAAAGCCCAAGCCCACCAACCCAATACCCATGCCCAACCCATTTGTTAAACCCATAGCCCAAGCCCATATCTCTCTTTTATTAAAAAAAAAAAGTTGCTTTTAGCATGACATTTTATGGATGCCCATGCACCATAAAATGTCATGCATAAAATATCATCAAAATATCATGCAAAAATATCATGGGCTTGGACTTTTTTTTTTTGCTAAAATAGATATGGGCATGTTTTTTTTTTTGTGCCATCGGCACGGGCACGAGGGGGGGGGGGGGGGATTGTCATGCCATCGGCACGGGCACGCCCACTAGTGTATATATATATATATATATATATATATATATATATATATATATATATATATATATATATATATATTATAGGCACACCCTCATATTATACCTATATAAAATAGACCCAATTGAGTTGTCAAAAATATTTTAAATGAGCTCCATATAAATTTCAAATACCAACTTATGCATTTTTCACAATCACGAACTTATATCGTGTGCAGCGGCGGACATAGTATTTTCAAAAAAAAAAAGTTAAATATAACCCACGAAACAGACCTAAACAACAAAACCCAAAACTATCCAAATCTCTCAAAACCCTTCCCTCCTTCAAAACCCAAAAAATAAAACGCCACTGCCTTTGCCGTCGGTTTGCTCTCCGTCCTCTCCTCTTCAGCCTCCACAGGCCAGATTTCGTCCTCCACTGTTCCGGCGTCCGTCCCCTACTTGTGAGATGAAAGTATTTTGTGTGATTTCTGATTTCTTTAATTTTTGTGTTGTTGAAGTTGTTGTTTTATTCATTTATTTGAAATTGTTGTGTGATTTTTTATGTGATTTCTTCAATGCTTGTGATGTGATGAAGGTATCCTTTGTGACTTTTTGAAGATGGGTTTCATCCATTTTTTTGAAAATGGGTTCCTCTTCCTCAGAATAATTTTAAAACATGGTGAGTTATTTTTTGAAGATGGGTTGAAATTATTTTTTTATATTTCTAAGAAATTATTGATTGCTAGTCTAATTTTCTAATATTAATGTGTGAATTATGGGTTGGAAGTATTATGATTTGCTTTGTTCTATTTTATTATTATTAAAGTGTGAATATTTATCTTTATTTAGATATTTTAATAGCTCTAAAAAAAATTCGGGGGCTCCCGCCCCCGAACCCCCATCTGATCGTGTGACTCCAAACTGAATTACGAAGTGCAATCACGTATAATTAAAACTTCCAGTAATTGAAAAGTTTATTTTTGGCTCATATATTCCCAAAACTGAGTTTTTCAGATTTCCATCTCTCCACTTGGGGTTTTGAGGTGGTGGAAATGTGTGTGGCAATCACAAACACTATCAAAAGACCTAGCCAAAGTTTTGGTTTTAAACTTTGTAGGCTTTTTGATAAGTTTGACGTCTTGGTATCCTAATTGGATACAAACTAGGAAAAAGGAGTTTTACTATCAATCTGATTATATTATCTACCAATGCGTTTTGTTCGTGCGTGAGATTTTAGTTAGCTGAACTAATGTAGGTATATTTTAGTTGGCTGAACTACTGTGGTTAATAATACCAATTATTGCGTGCTTGCGCGAGTGTTTATCGATTATAGGGATGTCTGAATTTCGATCCTCAAAATTTATATTCAATCCGATTTAGCCCTTCAACTTTTTCTTAATTGAACCTAACATTTATTTCGTCATGTTTATTGCATAATTTTACATAAAAATATAATTATGATAAAAGTGGAAGATAAAATATAACTATTTTCGTTATTTATAACTGTCGCCAAGCAGAATTGTTAAAATATAATTCCGGTGTTGTGTAACGTTTTGTTTTAAGTAAAATTTACAGAATGCGTAAAATAAAATGATTCAAACAATTCCGTAAATTCACTATTGCGTAAAATGATTGTGTATTATTTTAGACAACCACATCACCAATTCTATATCTTCTCCTTAAATCTCGGCTGAGCATTTGCAAATGTTACCCTCCCCACATTTAGTTGTTGTGATGTCGTCACTGGTAATCAAATTATTAAAATCAGTTATACACAATAGATTTGAAATAAATGACTGGAAAAATTAAAATTTATTATTTTTCTGTAAACCATGTTGACAACTAGAATTAACACAACATATTTACAAGTCTAGATGCTCTAAGTTAGGGGATTGAAATTTACTTCAGCTTCAATTTGGAAGGTCGAATTACCTCTCTTTTGTATACCTTGAAATTTAAAAAAAAAAATAATAGAAATACTAATAGAAAAATTCTTATAGTATTAAATAAACAAGTAACAACAAATAACAATTTAAGCTCTCGACTAAATCAGAGTTTAACAATGTCTCTCCGTAATTAAAAGTAGGTCTTACAGTATTTTTCAGTAACAGACAGAAATACAAAATAATGTTCTTTCTTTTGAATCAAAAATGAATTCTAAGTTAAATTATAATGGTTTGGATTTCATTATTATTGAAATAATGCCAAAGGCTGCACCATTA
Source organism: Sambucus nigra (assembly GCA_949130495.1). Classification (NCBI taxonomy): domain Eukaryota; kingdom Viridiplantae; phylum Streptophyta; class Magnoliopsida; order Dipsacales; family Adoxaceae; genus Sambucus; species Sambucus nigra. The sequence goes on along the minus strand of OX422219.1, from coordinate 375,119,619 downwards.
TTGAACCCATAAAACATCACTAAAAAAAGAATCACAAGAAACAAAATTTTAATATTCAGATGGATGATCTACTTCCAGTTATCATTTAGAAAATCGAATACACAAAAATAGTTGAGAAATCAATTACACCAAGAAACAATAACAACAAAAGTAGGGTTGGGTATCAATCGGTTTGGTCGATAATAGGAATATACCAAAACCAAAACCGATTTAAATTCACTAAATCGAAATTATCAAGTTTACCGGTCGGTATTCCTCCACCTAAATCGAAATCGAACCGTGCGGTTCATCGGTAAAATTGATTTTTTTTGATAAATACCGAAATCTTTGAAATAAAAATAAATAAATAAAAATATTTCATTAAAAAATAAACCAAAAAAATTAGGCTTAACATCGTTTTATATTTAGTCAATTTTTTAAAACTAAATTAACAATTCCCACCAAATCTTTGAACTTAGAGCCGATCCACTTTTTACAACTGACCAACTGATTTTAAGATGTGCACAGTACACTCAAAGTCTATTTAAAGAAAAACAATAGAAAGAAACTTCCAGAACCCCCGACCAATGTGGGACTTTAAAGAAAAGCACTAGACAAACATTTTCGTCCTTTTCATTCTCGTGTTTGGGTTGCTATCTCCTTACGCTTCCCTTTCATTTAACAAATCATTTCTTAAGAATTTGCTACCCCAACCAGACTACCAGTATAGGCTGGAGAATTTTGCTTCACTAATACCTTTTGGTTTAGCTATGCTTAATTTTCTTAGCTTTTTCCTCTCAATGGTTTGGCTCTTTTAATCATGATAGTTTCCAAGAAAAATTATATAACACTACATGTCTAATAAGTTAGGTATATTACATAAAAAAAATAGGGACATATATCAAATAGTCCCTCGGACATTTTTTAATACCCATTTAGTCCAAACTTTTTTATTTTGCCTCAAAAAGTCCTTTGCCACATATTTTGGAGAGGGATTGCCGCTGGCGCGGACCTCTAAAAATAAGAGGATATTGAGTGTTTGAGGGACTAAATGGGTTAAACTAAAAATATGTGTCATTTTAAAAAAATATATATTTATAGTAGGGACTATTTAATAATTGACCCAAAAAAATATTTGGTATATCTAGTTTATAATTTAGGTATATTACTACAGTAAATTTGAAAACTTATGTTTTAGTAATTTAAAAGCGATAATTTCGGTAAATCGAATTTATAAATGTTTAATTTAAACCAACCACAAAAAAAATTGGTAATTTCAATTTCGATAGTTTCGATTTTCGGTAAGTAAAAAATGTAAACCATTACCACTTTTGTTGGATACAAAATGGTACGATGCGAGTTTTTACTGTACTGCAAACACCCCTAATCTGAATATTAAAAATTTATTTATTGTGAATCCCTTTTTAGTGATGTTTTATGGGTTCAATAATGGTGCAGTCTTGGGCATTATCTCAATAATAATGAAATCCAAACCACTATAATTTAACTCAGAATTTATTTATTTTTAAATTGGGATATTACACATCTAATAAGTTGTTGAAGTGGTTAGGGATGTTACACGGTAGAGAGGAGAATGTGAGATGATGGGGGCCCGACGGAAATTGTGGATACAGAGGGGAACACTGTGATATTAGGAATGGGTCGTGATAAACACACCCCAAAAATGTCTTTTTGCTATCACACAATGAATAAAAATAGGGACATATACCAAATAGTCCCTCGGACATTTTTTAATACCCATTTAGTCCAAACTTTTTTATTTTGCCTCAAAAAGTCCTTTGTCACATATTTTGGAGAGGGAGTGCCGCTGGCGCGGACCTCTAAAAATAAGAGGATATTGAGTGCTTGAGGGACTAAATGGGTTAAACTAAAAATATGTGTCCTTTTTAAAAAATATATATTTATAGTAGGGACTATTTAATAATTGACCCATAAAAATATTGTACACTACTTTTTAAAATTAATATTTTGAAGATAGAACGACATTTTTGGAATCTCTTTATCAACATCCATTAGGAATGATGGTCAAATTGAACAATTTAAAGTTTGAGTGAGTTGTTGGTCCGAGTTTGTGGCTAAGTTAAAATAGGAGTGGAGTATTAAATTTAGGCCAAAACAAAAGTAGATTGATCACATTTGTTAATGATTTATGATTAGGCATAAATATTGTATATTTATCCCCTTAATTTCGGTACATTTGTGAACCCGAGTGATGCAATCGATATGGATTTAACTTGTAATTATGCTACTAACCTTCGTTGGCAAGTATATCGTATTTTGTGTTTCTCTTATGTATTTTACAGGTTAATTATGCAAGCGGTGCGAAAGAGAAATCGAAACATTGAAAGAAAGGCTAGGAAGGCAAGTTCAAGGACATTTTTGTAATTCTGTAGCCTGATCTCGGAGGTGGGGCCAACTATAAAGTCAAAGAGCTCGGAACAACGAGAACACTGGAAGAAACGAACCCCAAATCCGAGCTACGGTGAATGAGTTATGATCATTTGAAGTTGAGGAAAAATCCAAGAAAGAAGAGAAGAAAAAAGAAAAAAATTCTAAGTATTGAATTGAAGAAATGAGACCCCAGAACCAGCAGGAATTCTCGAACCACACTGTGAACCGGTTCGGTGTACCTGCGAACCGGTTCGGGGGTCCTGATGTGCGAATTTTCTCCTTAATTCTGATTGGTCCAAAGAGTCCTAGATTGTAACAACTCCTTCTAAAACGGATTTCTAACATTGTATAGCATTAGAAAACAAAGTTTTTCAGAGTTTTTATCAGTTTTTGATAGAGAGAAAAGTAGAAGAACATCCTAGGAAGATAACTTTAATTTTTTTATTCAAGAGTGATTAATTCTGGGTTTGATTTCAAGTTTTAATGCATAGTTTCATTCTCTCTATTTTTATTCTTGCATGTTACTCTTCTTGCATGATTTAAACAATTTCTAGGTTTATAATTGTTCCTTGCATATTTCAAGATAGTTTCATTATGAATCCTCTCGCATGCAACATAGTTACTTCATGCATAGTTAAGTTTAACACGTACGGCTAGATTCAAAAGGTCGGGATGCATGAACTCAATCCGATGTGATAGTTGCATGTGTATAAAATTAATCCTCTAAACTTAAGGATTTATTATGACCGTATTGCGTAGCGACACAACCATTGTAGATCTTTCGATCTCGTTTGCTTCAGGGTAACCGGGATGCTTCTGAATGCAATTCGAGTGTAACTATCGCAATACCGATTTACTCGTCCTCTGATTATGTACGGTGCGGGCTTGAACCTCATATATGTAATGCTTGGGAGTACTAAATTCTGGGTCTAATTAATCACTTAAATTTACGATTAATTTTGTACTAGTAACACACTAGGGTTGAGGGATTGTATTCTCATCCTATTTTTCTCATCATACAGTTCAAGTCTAGTTCAATCATCGTCAATATTTTAGATAATTTAGAGTAATTGCATTTCTTTCATCCTTGATTTCTCTAGTTAATCATTTTCAAAATTGCATATAGTTGTAGCTATTTCACCATTCAAATCATCTTTCCCTTTTCCTTAGAGTCAAAGTTAGGTTTCCTTCATCTGTCCAACGTCGTTACAACTCTCGTGTCCTATTTCCCTGAGGATCGATACCCGACTTATCGGATTATTACTTGAGCAACAGGCTTGCACTTGAGCCTAGAGAATACGCACTTCTGAGACACATTCTGAGTCGCGTCAAGTTTTTGGCGCCATTGCCGGGGAATTAGATAGACTTAGGATTAGATCAAGTCAATCTCAAACTTTGACGTAGAATTTCAAAAAATCCAAAAACATAAAAAAATTTGAAAATCACAGAAATATTCCTCATCATCTCTCATAAGCTTGTTAATACAAAATTCTGAACTCACTCCAACTCCCCATAATACTCCAACCCACATTCACGAAAACCCAATAGTTGAGTACGACCCTGATAGCCCTCATACTCCTAACGTTCCACAATTCTGGGTTCCATCTCTCACGCCTACACACACCCCGACATCCCTTTTAGGACACACTTCAGAGCACACTCCGAGCATACCAAGTGAGGACACAAAATCTTTGAGTGAGAGAGACATGTCACAACACGATAGTGCAGCCGCCGGTGAGGAAGATTACTTGAGCACCCCGTACCACCCTTTGAGAGAACTCTTATATCCCGAGCGCACTGTCACTCCGGGATGCATTTTACTCCCTTATAATGCAGGGCAATTTCGCTTTAGGAATGGGATAATCCAGATACTTCCCACCTACCAGGGAATGGATGCAGAAAAGCCATATCTCCACATCATGCAATTTGAGGAGGCATGCGAGACCCATAGCGATCAAACTTGCACAAAAGATGTGATCCGCCTCAAACTCTTCCCATTCTCGCTAAAGGACAAGGCTAAGACCTGGCTATGGTCTTTACCTCCAATTCGATTTCATCATGTAATGAGTTACAATCTAAATTTCTCAAGAAATTCTTTCTTACACATCGAACGAACTCTATCAAGGCTCAAATTCAAACTTTTTGACAACTAGAAAATGAGTCGTTCGATCAATGCTACGGCCATTTTAATGAGTTAGTCACTTCGTGCCCTCATCATGGACTTGATAACCTGCAAATCATTTCCTTCTTCCATAATGTCCTGAATATGAATTCCAAACAACTCGTTGAAACTATGTGTGATTGTCCCTTTGTCGACTTAGACGCCAACGATGTTGAGCTTCACCTGAGGTATGTCGCCGGGACTACCCAATCCTGGGATACATCTGCTCAAAATCGAACTCGTCAAGTGACCACCACTCCATCGGCGTTCGGCCTATTTCACGTGGGAAAGAATACTATGATGGATAGCCGACTCGATCTACTTGAGAAAGGAATGCGAGAAATACTTGAGATGTGTGGAAGAGGACCAACTGGATCCATCCCAAACCTCGTCGAGAAGGTGTGTGCGATTTGTGAGGCGAGTCATTCAACAGACGAATGCCCAACAATACCCGCCTACAAAGTGATGCGTCAAGAGAAAGTAAGTGGTATAGGAGGATTCAAGGGTAATTTCGGTGCACCGCACGGGAATTCTTATAACCCTTCATGGAAAAACCATCCTGGTTTTAGCTATGGGCAACAACATACTGCGATGAATCCTAATTCACATATTGCCCCTCCTCCACCATCTCACTTTCAACAAGCTCCACACATGCAAGGACATGTGCAAGTACCACCACCCCAAGGGGCATATATTACTCCACCGCGGAGAAATCTCGAGGATATGTGTGATAGCCCGCTCCAAATAATAACGGGTGGCCAGCCCTATACTATAATAAATCAGGTATCTCAGATGGCACAGTCTCAACATCAACTACTAAGCACTATAATATAAGGCTAACTACCCTAAATCATTAAGTGCGAATTGCCAAAAATTTAAAACTTTTATAATAACAACAACAACAAAACCAATATCGCACATAACCAACAATATACATCTAACTATGATGTGTGAAAAGTGCATGCTCCAATAATATGAAAGAGTACAATACATTGTACCACAAAATCTCAACAATGAAATACCCGAATATGCTGTCGGGTAACAGACAATACAATAATCTGTGAAAATGAAATATGAAAGTGTTAATCTACAACACTTGAATACTAACTCAATATACAATCTGAATCCTAATCTAGATGTACAAATATAGGAATCGACTAAAGCAAAGTGCCGCAACAGTCCGCTACTGCCACAGCTCCACAAATATCCTGGATGGATAACATCAAAGGCGTCCTTGCGGAGGAACACCTGAAGTAATACAATATATACAAGGAGGAGGAAAATATAAACGGGTCAGAGCCCGAGTTTGGAAAACATTTTATAGCAAGTGTATTAAAATGCATAATAATTATAAATGCATTATTACATGATTTAGTTGGAATCGAACTCTCCATAATAATTCAACTCACCTCTCATCTAAAGTGCGCACTAAACGTATGCATGTGATCTCCAAAAGGATGCCCGATTCTACTTAGGTAAGAGGATCCTAACTTAAACCCCAAAAAGAGTATTTAAGCAAAATCATCTAACCTATCCCCCAATACATTCGTTCCCATAATTTATAAGTCATATACATTAACTTTAATGTAATAGTTATAGTTATCTTTATAATGTTCATTTGTTGAACATATAAAGTTACATGATCCAATCATGTCCACATCATCACAAAATATCAACAATCTCATTTACAAGAATTTATATTCTAGTGATGCCCATATAAGGCATGAAACCATATATATAATTATTATAGACGAGTTATTAGCATCAAGAGTTAAGGACTAAACTCCTCCCGATTCTCAACACGGTACTGCGTTTCATGCGTGGGGCGTCTCGCCGAAGCGAAATCCAAACAAGGAACCCCCCCGTTACACTACTCCTGACCGTATCGATCCTCGGGGCTCATTATGCCCTCAATGCAAGATGCAAGTAACCCAAATAATTATTGTCCAATTTTAATTAATTAATATTCCCAATTCTCAACAGTACACGGCGTTTCATGCGTGGGACGTCTCGCCGAAGCGAAATCCAAACAAGGAACCCCCCCCCCCCCCCCCCCGTTACACTACTCCTGGCACTGTCGATTGTCGGGATATGTGATATATATGTATATATATAATGATGAGCATTAAGGACTAAACTTATCCCCAAGTTCCAACATTACACTGCGGTTCGTGCGTGGGACGTCTCGTCGAAGCGAAATCTAAACAAGGAACCCCCCCAATACACTAATCCTGGTAATGTAGATCCTTGAGGTCCATTATGCCCTTGACACCCAAATACATCCACAAGCAATAATAACCATCCAACCGAGCTATAACTCGAAGGACGCATGCTCACATGCTATCATCTTCCAGCAGCCCATATACGTAGCAAACTGGGGCCACCTGGTGGGGTTCAACGACACCCACCTTGTGATCAACTCACGCACACAACGTCCCGGGAAGCGGTCATAGTTCCTAACCAGCAAGTGAGAGCGACACATACCCACGACCTCTCACCCCCAAAATAAATAAATGTATATATAAATGTCATTTGCTCACCACAAAGGACGACTATGACCTGGGGAATATTCACATCCTGCTTTTCTAGTCAGAATGCTCACCCTCTACGCACGAAACTTCCCAATGATAGCAAGGAGGGGGTATTCTTAACATTTATATACACCATCATATAAGGTATACATCCATCCCACATAATAAAGATATACCATTTTATAAGGTATACCTGCAACAACATATTTATTATCATTATACGCTCTTAGGCGTAATGATTAACATCATTGTTTAGTATATCCCTCTCTTGATACACTGACCGTCAATAATCACACATTTACCCCACTTAGTATACACTATACTAATTCTCGCTTGAAGCTCTCGTGTCACTTCTAGTATGAATTGTCTTTCAATTCTATTTAAGTTAAGGATATTCTATATCTTATTGCACCTCAATTAACATTTCTCATTGTATGAGATATCTCCCAAATCAATCATCAATAAGGATATTTCTATATCCATATGCACATCAAATAGAATTTATTATTTTCCATTCATAATAGGGTTCAATTCATTTTATGAACCTTTTTTAAGTTATCCCGTTTGGGATTTGGATCCTAAGATCCGGCATATCTAAATTATTCTCATTCTCAAATCGTGAAATTTATTTATTATCACCAAATAAAATCCCAAATAAAAGTGGGCTTCCCCACTTAGAGAAATCCCAAAATCTCCAATCGGTATTCTATATTCTTCAAATACTAACATCGATACTTAGAGGATTTTCCCCCCAAATTGATATACTCTTTTAGATTCTCACTTCTCAACATCAATCACTAAAACTCTCCGACATTTATATTTAGTCTTTCAATTATCAATTAGCCTCATATATCATCTTTTGACTCTAAGGTCTATAATCCCATTATATAATCACTTAATCCTTTATGATACTCTGATTATGGAAGTCCATATATACAAACCCAAAGAAGAAGGGGACAACTTAAATTCTCAACTTGAACCCAAAACAGGTGACCGGTCGACCGGTGCCCAAACCGCGGTCGACCGCGTTTCTAAATTTTGCCTATTCTCGAAGACAGTATGCCCAATTCTGGAGGCGTTGTTGACCGGTCCTCTATACGCGGTCGACCGACCCTAACAGGTACTACGGACGAACTCCATTTTTTACACAAATCCTACTTCTCAAAACCCCCAATATAATTCCATTCAACCACAAATCTTCATCCCAAACATATTCATAACATTAATATTCATTCTATAATACTTATAAACTAATTTTTATCACTAAATCAAAGATCTACATATTAAATCTAAGATTATACCCAAAAGTTAGGTTTTGTTAAAATAAACCTAAAACCTAAAATATCAATCCACAAATCATGCAATAATTGGTACACAACAATTATTTAGCAAGTTTAATCACTTGCCTCGGGTTCGTAGGGTCTGAATCCGCCTTCCAATCGCGCATTGGCCCGAAAATCCTCTTTTTTCTTTCCTTTTCTCCTTCTTTCTCTTCTTCTTTCTTCTTGTCTCTTTATTTCTAGGGTTTTCCTCTTTATCTTAAGTGAGAAAGACTTCTCACGTGGATTTTAAGCCTAGTTTCCCAATGTACACATCTTTAAATGATAATACACACTTTAAATGACCCGATAACTTTAATTCGAGTCAAACAATCCTAAATTATTTCGGAACCTAAATAGACCCCAAGTACAGTCATTTCGACTTTCTCGACCCTTCTGGAAACGAAGGTACCCTCAGAATCGACATTCGACACTCTTTCTAACGACTCTAAATTTTGACCTCAATTGACAATTTAATTATTTCTCCAATAAAATATTATTTATTTCTCCCAAATAAATAAATTGTCGACTCTAAAACCTCGGGTTGTTACAATATGATGAACTAATTTATCAATATCCAGAATGCCACCAATGCTAGATATTATCGCATGATCAACGACATAAATGAAAATATTTCAAAAATGCAATCATCGTTGAGTATCCAAGAGAAGGGCAAGTTTCCTGCTCAGGGCCAATGACCACCCCAAGGTCAAACTCGTGTTAGCTCCACCTCTAAAGAACATCAGGAGAAATGTCAAGCTGTGACCACTCTTCGTAGTGGGAGAGTCATTGATTTATCACCTCCCCCACATGACACAACCAAAGACATGGAGATTTCGCCCTGCACGAAAGAGGCCGAAGATATCCCCTTGAAATAGAGTGATAAAGAAGACACTAGTGAGCCCGAGGTAGTAGTGAAACCACCCACTATGGCACCGTTTCCTCAAAGGTTGGTTCCTTCCCACAAAGGGAACCCCCGTGATGAAATGCTAGACGTGCTAAAGCATGTAAAGTTAAATTTACCGTTCCTCGATGACATTGAGCAAATTCCCGCTTATGCAAAAGTCATCAAAGACTTGTTAAAAGTGAAGAGGAAGATGAAGGTAAAGAAAAACGTATTTCTAGCATAGAACGTGAGCTCCATTCTACTTAATGATCTCCCACCAAAATTCAAAGATCCCGGTGCACCCACCATTTCCTGCATCATTGGAGAAAATAAAATAAAAAAATCCTTACTTGACTTGGGAGCAAGTGTCAATATCCTCCCTTACGCCATCTATAGGAAACTTGATATGGGAGACCTTAAGCCCAGAAAGATCACTCTCCAGTTAGCGGATCGAACCATGAAGATCCCAAGAGGCATAGTTGAGGACGTGATCGTTCAAGTTGACACTTTTTACTTTCCGGTAGATTTTGTCATTTGGGACACGGAACCCTCCTTCGCCTCGAGCAATCATGTTCCCATCATTCTTGAGCGCCCATTATTAGCTACGGCTAACGCAATTATCAATACTCGAAATGGGCAGATGCAACTCACCTTTGGGAACATGACCTTAGAGACTAACATCTTCCATATAGCCCAACATACGGGGGAGGAAGATGATCTTCACGCGGTGAGCTTCATCGACGAGATCGTGGAAGAGTACTTTGAGGAAAATTATTGTGGAGATGCCCTAGGGTCCTGTTTAGTGTTGAGCCACGAGAGTGAGGGTATGTATACTGAATTCGAGAGGGAAGTTGAGGAGTTGAGAGAGTTACTTGATGAGAGAGCGTCGTACGAGGACGCGAGAGATGTAAGTTGGGTTTCTTGATTCGAGGAGTTACCACCAAGGGAGGCATGTATGGTTCCCTCTAGCGACAAATTTTCGACCCTAGAATTGAAGAAACTACCCTCCCATATTAAATATGCATACCTAGGATAGGACGAGACATTTCCTATTGTTGTCTCATCTAGCCTAGACGAAGAGCATGAGGGTAAACTGTTAAAGATTCTGAGGAAACACCAAGGTGCTTTTGGTTGGTGTATTGCTGACTTAAAGGGGGATAAGTCCTTCGATTTGCACCCACAATATCCACCTCGAGGAGGATGTCAAGCCCTCGAGAGAAATACAAAGAAGGCTAAACCCCAATATGAAAGAAGTGGTGAGAATCGAAATCATTAAGTTATTGAATGCCAGGATTATCTACCCAATATCGGATAGCAAGTGGGAGAGCCCTATTCAAGTTGTCCTGAAGAAGTCGGGCATGACAGTGATTGAAAATGCTAAGGGAGAGCTAGTTCCCCAACGTACCACCACCGGGTGGCGCGTTTGCATCGATTACCGAAAACTCATTGTGGGAACTAGGAAATATCATTTCCCCTTGCCATTTATTAATCAGATGCTTGAGAGAGTAGCGGGCCACCCTTACTATTGCTTCCTTGATGGTTATTGTGGATATAATCAAATTGAGATAGATGTACTTGACCAGGAGAAAACGACCTTCACTTGCCCTTTTGGTGCGTTTGCTTACAAAAGTATGCCATTCGGCTTGTGTAATGCACTCGTGACCTTTCAAAGGTGCATGTTGAGTTTATTTAGTGACATGGTTGAGAGAGGACTTGAAGTGTTCATGGACGACTTTAGCGTTTTTAGCACCTCTTTTGATCTTTGTCTGGAAAAGCTGGAAAAAGTACTTGCCTGGTGTGTGGAGAAGAACTTAGTGCTAAATTGGGAGAAATGCCATTTTATGGTCACTGAGGGAATAGTTCTTGGCCACATAGTTTCATCCAAGGGTATTGAAGTTGATAGAGCTAAGATAGATGTCATAGCCGATCTACCCCCACCAAAATCGCTCAAAGACGTGTGCTCATTCTTGGGCCACGCGGGGTTTTATCGATGGTTCATTAAGGACTTTAGCGCCATCGCTAGACACTTAAGCAACCTTATTATGAAGGACACCCCATTTGAGTGGACAGAAGCATGCCATAGCGCTTTTGAAAAACTAAAAACCACGCTTGTGTCCACTCCCATCATGCAAGTTCTGGATTGGTCCTTACTATTCGAGCTTATGTGTGATGCTAGTGATTATGCGATAGGGCCTGTTTTGGGCCAAAGAAAAGACAAACAGGCTCATGTCATCTACTATGCTAGGCGGACTCTTACCGGACCACAACTCAATTACTCCACCATAGAATAGGAGTTGCTAGCGGTAGTTTTTGCTCTTGAAAAATTTTGGTCCTACCTCATCGGTTCTCCCATCACGTACTTCACTGATCACGAGGCATTGAAGTACCTACTTTCGAAGAAAGATGCAAAGTCGCGCCTCATAAGGTGGATCCTTCTCCTACAAGAGTTTAATCTCTCCATTAAAGATAAAAAAGGAGTAGAAAACGTCATTGCCGACCACTTATCACGACCTTCGTCCGACGTACCTAGTGATCCGATACCCATAGATGAATATTTTTCGGATGTGTAACTCTTTGCCACCTCTTCTTTGCCCTGGTTTGCGGATATAGTGAACTATCCTATCACAGGAGCCGTCCCTCCCGATTGGACACCACAAGATAAGAAGAGGTTCATCACTTGGTCGCACATGTTTTTCTATGACGATCCTTTCCTTTTTAAAAATTGCGCTGACCAAATCATCCGACGATGCGTACCGGATGACGAGATCCCGAAAGTCATCCAATTCTGTCATTCGGAAGCTTGTGGAGGTCACTTTTCGATGAAAAAGACAGCCGCTAAGATTCTTCAATGCGGCCTTTATTGGACCACAATTTTCCAGGATGTGAACAATTATTGAAAATCTTGTGATAGGTGTCAAAGGATGGGGGCGATTACCCGATGAGACATGATGCCATTCACCCCGATACTCATTATTGAGATCTTTGACTGCTGGGATATTGACTTCATGGGCCCTTTCCCCCCATCTTTTGGTTTCCTATACATCCTTGTCGCGGTAGATTACGTTTCTAAATGGGTGGAAGCTATAGATACCAAGACAAATGACCACAAGGTGGTGATTAAGTTCCTACAGGAACACATACTTTCCCGCTTCGGAGCTCCGAAAGCGATAATTAGTGATAATGGCACGCACTTTTGCAACAGGCCATTCGCGAAGCTCATAAGAAAGTATGGCGTCGTTCACAAGGTTGGAACGACCTATCACCCACAAACAAATGGGTAGGCCGAGTTAGCGAATCAGTAAATCAATAACATTTTCGAGAAGACCGTCAATCCCACTCGAAAATATTGGTCACTTCGATTGAACGATTCACTATGGGCCTATCGTACCGCATATAAAAATTCACTCGGAATGTCCCATTTCTGCTTTGTTTATGGCAAACCTTGCCATCTTCCTGTTGAATTAGAACACAAGGCGTATTGGGCGATTAATAAGTTGAATTATGACATGGATAAATCCGGTGAAGCTCGCAAGCTTCAATTAAATGAGTTAGAATAGATACGCAATGATGCGTATGAGAACGCAAACAATTCCAAAGAAATAATGAAACTCGCTCACGATAACATTATTAGACGCAAAGAGTTTCTACCCGGACAAAAAGTGCTTCTCTATAACTCTCGACTTCATCTATTTCTGGGCAAGTTACGGTCACGATGGTCTGGCCCGTTCGTTGTGAAGAATGTATTCCCTCACGCAGCTGTGGAATTAGACGATTTAAAAGGGCGAAATACATTCAAGGTTAATGGACAATGCCTAAAGCTATATCTAGAGGAGTGTGTGGAAGAAGTCGACACCGTTTGGTTATCGGGACCCGTTTACGGGGTCAAGTGAGCTGAAAATGAGAGGTCGTCGCACTCCCGACACGTATGGGGTGAATTCTTGTTTACAGTAGTAGTGTGTTAGTTAGGTTATTTAGGAGTTCGGAGCACGGTTCACGAGAGGGAGTGAGTTAGCACACTTTTTGAGAGAGCTTGCATGTATTTTGAGGGCGTGGTAGAGGAGTTTTTAGGGAAGCCGAGGGTCTAGGACATCTTTAGGGGCCATACGCATGAGAGGAGGCATGAGCAAGCACTTAGTTTTTGAGAGAAGAGGGAAATTCATCTTCCAAGCCAGCAGCCTCCCCCGAACCCCAGGGTGAACCGATTCGGGGGGAGAACTGGTTCGGGGTACCAGTCGAACCGGTTCGGGGTACCTGGCATATTCATCTCCCCCCCTTTTCCAAATTCAACCCCTTTTCCCCCCTTCCCTCCATACATCCCGCTACGAAAATTTACCCTCTCAAACTACCCTCCATTCATCTCCTTTTCCAAATTACTTCCGCCCTTCCATTCCCTCCAATCCCATTCCCATTTCCCACCAAAAACCAACTCCCCGCACCTATAAATCAACACTCACCCCTCTCCATTTCACTCTTCCTCTCTTCTACACCATAACATCTCTCTCTCTCTCTCTCACCATGCCGCGTCCCCGCTAAGCCAATTTCCACCCTCGCAAATATGACGACACCACCGTCCTTAATGACAAGGGTAAGGGGGTGTTTCTGTGCGTCCAAGAACACCATTGGGCCGAGCGCTATTTCTCTGCCACGCGCCCGATCCACATCGAGCGCTTTATCAATTGGGAGCAACATCCCGACGACATCACCGCCCTTTTCAATCGTCGCGGGTGGTGCTCATTCCTCTCTACTACGATCAATGACGTGTTTGAACCTGCAATTCGCCAATTTTATGCGACACTCGTTCACAAATCATCCACGCTTCATGAGGCCTATCTTGACGGTATCAAAATTCTGTTCTCCGCCGCTGTCATCGCGCACAAAATGCGTGCCAAAGGGGTTGTCCTCCTCATGCCATTTCGATATCCCACAAATGGTGCCCTTCGCACCAAAGAAGAATGTATTGCCCGAATGGCACCCGGTGAGGAATGGGTGCGCGATTCTTTTCCCATAGTAAGTCTATCGGATACCGTGCGCTTCATGCACCTAATTGCATGCGGAGCAATCCACCAAACCACCAATGACTCGGTGGTCCATCTACGTCACGCCAACTTCCTTTACCATTTCCTCGACCCCGAGAGCGCAATAAATATGGCCCAACTCTTCTACGCAGACATCATCAATGCCTCCTACGACGAGTGGGGAAAATCCGCGCTCCCCTACGCCTGCCTCATTATGGAGCTTTTGATTGATGATGGGGTGGTAGACTCGGGGCAGTAAGTCCCACTCCCCCACCCCATTGAAAGCACCTCCACCACTCGAAGTGAACGCCAAATGCGGGTGGCTCATCCCGACCGTCCAATTCTCGATGAGGGTGGGGGGGAGGAAGCACATGATGACCCAATAATGGATGTGGGGAGGAAGAAGAAGAGTATGACTAAGAAGAGGAAGACGGTTCCGACTTTGAGCCTCTTGGTGCGAATTTTGATAGGCGCCTTTCGGTGGTGGAATCCCGCCTTGACGAGTTCATCACCCTATATAATCAAGATCAAGCGGCCTATCAAAGGGATCAAGAATCCTACTGAAGGAACACGAGCAAGATGCATCGTCTCCAAACCCATCTATACGGGCTCAACTTCGGTGGACCCCCTCCGACTTTATTTTATGATCCTTATGATCTAAGCGTATCCGACCCCTCTCATCCACCTCCCCAATGAATCCCTTGCTCTTTGTTTGATGTTTGTGTGTAATGGTGGTTGTTTACATTGTTTAGTTGCATGCTCTACCCTCTCCATTGTAATACATGATTCTCCGTTTCTATAATAAAATTTTGCATTTCTGTTTTAATTTGTTTGTTTTATTTTTCCGCACTTTTAATTTGCTTTGAGTTAAATTTTATTCCTTTTTGCTTGAGGACAATGCAAAAGTCTAAGTTAGGGGGGTCACAAGTGCATTTTTCTAAAACTTCACAAATTTTCAAAAATGCCCAAAAATCCCAAAACAACCATAAAATTTTGAAAAATCCAAAAATATTTTCCTTCAAAATAAATAAAAATTGGAATTCAAAATTTTCAAAAATATCATTACAAGTCGGTTTAAAGTCTCAAATTGTAAAAACACAATACACAAAGACGGAATTGACCAAAGATGGAAATCGTGTGAAAATTAACGACTTAACGAATAAGTGTGGACATTAACAACCCCGCTGATATTCGAGCCTTTCATTTTTGTGAGTTTTTAAATCAATACGAGTTAATTGTTAACCCAAAGTTCTTTTCAGCAGTCTAATAAGTCATCGAGGATCTCAAGTCTTTCACTTTGATCGGTTTTGAGAAATAAGTGTGACATTGACTTGAAATGCGTGTCAAAGAAATCTCTAAATTAAATCCATCTCGAAACGCATATGCTAACGCAATTATTAGTTTGGACAATGAAGTAGGCCATCGTTTGTCACCCAAAAATATTTTCCATAAAAAGTTGTGAAAAATCATCCCTTTTGTAACACAAAATTGAGCCGAATAAGTTTTCCTTTCGTTTGACAACCCGAAAAACCCAAAAAGCTCGAAATTGTGAAAAATGAAAAAAAAGTCAGAATTTAAGTCCAAAAAGTGCAACAAAAAGGGGCAAGAAAAGAATAACTATGCTCAACAAGAATAGCAAGAAAAGAAAAGCACGAGAATAGAAAAATAAGAAGAAAATGAGAAAGAGCCCGAAAAAGCACTAACGGACATCATAAGCAAAAAATTTCAATTCCGAAGTTCTTAACCTTTTCCAATATGACCCAATACACCTTCAACCCATAAAATTCCTAAACGAGTCCAAAAATTGCGAAATTGGTTACCGCGTGGAGAGCTAAAACACCAAAAGATAATAAAAGAGAGCAAAAACGTGAATTAGAGGCAATGGTCCCGTCTTCTTATAAAAGTACTCCAATGATGGGATCTTTTCACCATAAAATTTTCGTATTTCTATTTGTGTGCATGAGCTTGGTTCCAATATATTTACTCTTGTAAATCATGCACAACGAGAGAATAGACACATTTCGAGTGATTCGTTTATGAGTGAATCCGTGAGAAATTGAATCAAAACGAATTTTCGAATAAGTAACGAAATGGTCAATCGGTGTAAATTCGCGGTTAAATTTCCAGCTTCGCACACAAGCACTATGATTTGAGACTCTTTAACATGATTTGATGATGACTATTTTCGGGAAAAGTTTAAATTATACAATTTTTGCATATTTTAAATTTTCTTTGAGTTGAATTTTGTGGTTATATTCACTGCAAACCCTCACGAGAAAACACTCATCCTACTAGGTTAACCTAGGGGTTTAACGACTTGTTGCATACGCTAAATGAAATCACTTGCCCGCAAAAAAGGTATTCTATCCCAATAATATGTTTAGAAGAGTTGTGATTGTATTCCTTTTTCTTTTACATTGCTCGGGACGCACAAAGTTCTAAGTTAGGGGGGTTTGATTAGGCATAAATATTGTATATTTATCCCCCTTAATTTCAGTACCTTTGTGAACCCGAGTGATGCAATCGATATGGATTTAACTCATAATTATTCTACTAACCTTAGTTTTCAATTATTTCGTGTTTTGTGCTTCTCTTATGTCTTTTACAGGTTCATTATGCAAGCGGTACGAGAGAGAAATCGAAACAATGAAAGAAAGTCTAGGAAGGCAAGTTCAAGGGAATTTTCATAATTCTACAACCTGATCCCAGTGGTGGGGACAACGAGAAAGTCAAATAACTCAAAACATCGAGAACACTGGAAGAAACGTCACCCAAATCTGAGCTACGGTGAATGAGCTATGATCATTTGAAGTTGAGGAAAAATCCAAGAAAGAAGAAAAAAAATTCTAAGTGGTTGTATTGAAGAAATTAGACCCCAGAAACAGCGAGAATTCTCGAACCACACTGTGAACCGGTTCGGGGTCGAATCGGTTCGGTGTACCTACGAACCAGTTCGGGGGTCCTGATGCGCGAATTTTCTCCTTAATTATGATTGGTCCAAAGAGACCCAGATTGTAACAAGTCCTTCTAAATTGGATTTCTATAATTGTATAGCATTAGAAAACAAAGTTTTTTCAGAGTTTTTATCAGTTTTTGATAGAGAGAAGAGTAGAAGAACATTATAGGAAGATAACTTTAATTTGTTGATTCAAGAGTGATTAATGTTGGGTTTGATTTCAAGTTTTAATGCATATTTCATTCTCTCTATTTTTATTCTTGCATGTTATTCTTCTTGCATGATTTGAATAATTTTGTTGATACCAAATTTAGTCTGCTGACATTGCTCAATTGAATGATGACACGTGGAAATCTACATGGCAACAATAAATACTTCCGAGGAACTCACACGCTCTGAGGAACGGGAATACAACGAGGAACACTACTTCCCCGAGGAACTCAGACGCTCCGAGGAACTCATACGCTCCGAGGAACAAGAATTCCCCGAGGAACTCATATACTCTGAGGAACAAGAACTCTCCTAGGAACTCCTAAACACCGAGAAGCTTAGGTGGTCCGAGATGCATCTCGAACAAAGCTTTAATAGCAAGATAACCAACAGTTTGACTATTCATTAAATGCTTATCATTCAGACACACACGCTTAAAGGGCATTGAATGTATCACCCTTTCATATGTACATCATTTAATGTATTACCCTTTCACTTTACAGCCTCAGGGCTATAAATACATTGTACAATCCTCATTGTAAAGGGGACCCCAGACGGTAATTTCTTGAGAGAACTTGTAATCGAGAATTCCCAAACACTCAATAATAAAACAATAGTGGACGTAGGCCATTCATATAAGGCTGAGCCATTTTAAAATTATTTGTCTCATTTATTTATCTGTGATTGAATAATTAGAGTGATCTAATTTTTTACATCAACAGATTGGCGCCGTCTGTGGGAACGACTGGTAATATCGTTTTCCATCCAAAAATAATTCATCATCAATGGCTGATATTCCAGAATCCAGCAATCGAAACGCTGGAAGCCCTCCAAATCCATCTGCTCCACCAAATATTCCAAATCTGGCTGGAATAATGACAAATCTGGCTCAGGGCCAGACCGTCATGCAAGAAACTATACGTCAACTCATACAAACCCTCCATGGCGGTGCACCAACCCATTCAAGACCACGAAGTATGCAAAGAAATACCCGTGCATCATCCTCACGTACTAGGCGTACTAATTCATATCGCAATGAGGAATCTGATGATTTCTCTTATCAACCTGGGCGAACTTCGTCAGTGCGAGCCACAGATACTGAACAACGTGTCACTCTCTCCCTAGAAAGGACCAGCGCATTGGAAAGATTAAGTAGGTTTTCTCCTTTCGACCGATTAGGCCCTAGGAGGAACAAAAGTCCTCTTAATGCAGCGTCGAGGAGCTTTCGACGATCAACAGCCTTAAGGGAAGGATCTGCCCAGTCGCGACCAGCTGCTCGTCAGGATAGATCCGAGGAAGCCACTTCAACGCGATCAGTTGCTCGAACCAATAGGCCCGAAGAAGGAAATGATGCATGGAAAGGCTCTATTTAAAGGCTGGAGGGTAGATTAGGAAATATGGTTAAAACCAAGAACCCTTTACAACGAACCTTTGTTCGAGGAACACCTTTTGTCCAGGCCATTGTAGATTTTCCAACACCATCAAAGTTTAAAGCACCTGTTGTGACCCCCAAATATGATGGAAAGACTAACCCTATTCTTCATATAGAACAATATCAAGCTGCTGCCGACATCTATGCTGTCCCAGACGAGATGAGATGCAGGGCATTCTCGGAAACTCTTATCGGATCTGCTCAAATATGGTATAATAATCTTCCTCGGGGTAAGATCTCAACTTTCTTTTAACTGGCCGAGTTATTCATTGGAAATTTCTTCTTTGGGGAAAAACCAGTTAAACGAGTAGCACATTTGTTAAGTGTTAGACAAAAAGCTGGTGAAAGTACCAGAGATTATATAACTCGTTTTAATAACGAGAAACTTGAAGTCATTGATTATGAGGAGAAGACAACGATCACTGCCTTGATGAGTGGGTTGTTGCCTAATAAGTTGTATTCACTTTGGCCAAAGATCCACCCATAACTATGTCAGAATTGATGGCAAAAGCGGCCAAAATCATGAATGCCGAGGAGGCTATAGCTGCGAAGAAGAATATGGATAAAGAAATCAAGGTGGAAGTCGACAAAGCCAAGGAGAATTAGCATAAGAACAATGGTGGTGACAAACAATCCAAAAATAAGTTGTCATGGGAGGTCTTGAGGAAATTTGATAATTACACTCCTTTGAAGTTAGATATCAACCACGTCCTGGAAGAAATTAAGAACAGCGAGGAGTTAAACTGGCCAAAGAAAATGAAGGCAGATCCTGACACGAGGAATAGGGAAACCTATTGCGAGTTTCACAAAGATCATGGCCATATGACCAAAAATTGCATAGCTCTTCAGAATGATATTGAAACACTCATTAGACGAGGAAAACTGGCAAAGTACGTTGATCATAGAAATGAAAGAAGAAACAGCGACCGAACAAGAGAGAGGTCTAGATCTCCTCGTCGAGCAGAGGAGAACAAGAAAAGAAACCATGAAGATGATCCGAAGATGACCCCGATCTTCCCAAGAGACCAAAGCAGCCAGAACGTGAGGTATTTTCAATACGCTTTGGATCATTTGATTGTAATGTTATTACAGGTGGAGATGCAGGAGGAGGAGACCTTACTGCAGAAAGAAAAGCTTACCTCAGTGAGGCTCAAGCTTGCTCGTACATTCAATGAATAAATTTAGCTGAGGAGGATCGCCCGAGAACGGTTAACAAAGAGAAATTAGTAATTGGTTTCTCGAATAATGACATGGCAGGTGTTCTATATCCTCATGATGACCCACTGGTGATCAAGATGAGAATGAAGGAGGTAATGATTTTAAGAGTACTGGTAGATAATGGTAGCTCGACAGACATCATGTTCTACTCGTGCTTCGACAGTTTGAATCTAAAGCTATCTAAACTGGAACCTTATCATAGACCCCTCCTAGGTTTTGCTGGCGAGAAAGTTTTTCCACTTGGGATGATCAAGTTGGATATATTCATTGGTACGTGGCCTGCTTGTCGAACAGAAAGAATACGCTTCTTTGTGATGGATAAGAATGTTCAATCATCATACAATATCCTCATGGGAAGAGTAGGATTGAAGAAGTTCGAGGCTATACCATCTACAGTGCATCAGTGCCTAAAATTTCCTACAAAATTTGGAGTAGGAGTTGTGAAAGGTGATCAGAAAGTAGCTCGGGAATGATATTATTCATCCACCGAGCAAGAAGAACTGGAAGAATAAAAAAGAAAGACTACTACCTATTAAGTGGATGAAGGTGCAGAAATTGAAACCTTGGATCCTAGAGATGAGTCTCAACTCGTAAAGGGTCAAGTGGTGGAAGCTACTGAAAACATCATTCTGGATGATGAGCACCCTGAGCGAACTACTCAAATAGGTTCATCGTTGGAAGCCTCATTAAAACAGGAATTAATAACTTTCCTTAGAAGCAGAAAACAAACTTTTGCATGGAGTCATAAAGATATGCCTGGGATAGATCCAAATTTCTTATGTCACGAGCTCAATGTGAATAAGAAGATCAAGCCTGTGAAGCAGAGAAGAAGAGTGTTCAGCCCCGAGAACAATCAAGCTATACAGGAGGAAGTCGAGAAGCTCCAGAAAGCTTGTTTCATTGTAGATGTTAAATATCCAGACTAGTTAGCCAATGTGGTGATGGTAAAGAAGAAGAAAAAATGGAGGATGTGTGTAGACTTCACCGACCTCAACAAAGCATGCCCAAATGATCACTTTCCATTGCCCCGAATTGATCAACTAGTGGATGCTACCTCGGGACACGAGCTGCTGAGCTTCATGGATGCTTATTCTGGCTATAATTAGATTAAAATGAAACCTGAAGACAGGAAGAGTACTTCTTTCATTACCCCTAGGGGAACTTATTGTTATAATGTTATGCCTTTTGGTTTGAAAAATGCAGGTGCGACATATCAGCGGCTGATGAACAAAGTCTTTGCTGAACAAATCAGTTGCAATATGGAAGTCTATGTTGACGATATGTTGACGAAAAGCAAGAAAGCTGCCGATCATCTAGTTGACTTAAGTCAGACTTTTGATCAACTGGATAAATATCAAATGAAGCTGAACCCGACGAAGTGCATCTTTGGAGTACGAGAAGGCATGTTTCTCGGGTATATTGTCAATCAATGAGGCATTGAAGCAAATCCTGAAAAGATCAAAGCTCTATTAGGGCTGCGATCTCCAACGACGAAGAAGGAAGTAGAGAGTCTCATAGGACGAGTAGCAGCACTCAACAGATTTGTATCACGAGCAACTGATCGATGTCTCCCATTCTTTAAGACACTCAGAAAGACTTTTGAGTGGAATGATGAATGTGAGAAGGCTTTTCAAGACTTGAAAAAATACTTGGGAGCACCTCCACTGTTGTCCAGGCCAGTGGTGGGAGAAATATTATACTTATATCTTGCAGTGTCAAAAAATGCAGTTAGCTCGGCGTTGATCAGAGTGGAGAATGGAGTGCAAAAGCCAGTTTATTACACAAGTAAGGCCTTCCGAGGAGAAGAGATCAGATATCCAAGGCTGGAAAAATTGGCACTGGCGTTGATTGAAGCGAGTAGAAGAATGAGGCCATACTTTCAGGCTCATACCATAGTAGTATATACTGATATGCCATTGAGGCAAGCCCTTCATAAACCAGGAAAATTAGGGAGATTGATGTATTGGGCAATAGATCTCGGTGAATATAATATAGTCTATGAACCCAGATCATCGCTAAAAGGGCAGGCTGTAGCAGATTTTATAGTAGAGTTCACCTATCCTGATACCCTCGAGGAGCAAAAGTTGCTCGCTGATCAACTTGTGGATGTTACGGGATTAACAGACACAAGCTCAGACCAACTCCGATTGGTAAAAGGGCGAGTGGATGTTACAGGATCATCAATTTCGAGCTCAGACCAACTCCGGTTGGTAAAAGGGCAAGAAAAAATGATCGACGAAGAGTGAGAAATATCCGGGGAAGATGAAAGGAAGCAACAAATATTTCACCGAGGAACTCTGACTGATCAGAAATTTGAAAACGAGTTACCTATATGGAGGCTATATGTAGATGGCTCATCTTGCACTACAGGATGTGGCACGGGGATAGTTTTGAGCACTCCAGACGAGGTCGACATGGAATACGCCCTGCGTTTCCAATTCAAAGCTTCCAATAATGAGGCTGAGTATGAGGCCATGATTGCAGGTCTTAGTTTGGCAAAAATTATGGAGGCGCAACAGATTATTGTCTTCAGTGACTCTCAATTGATCGTAAACCAAATGATGGGAGCATATGCAGTCAAAGGAGAGTTAATGATCAGATATCATGCAAAGGCAAAGGAGCTGGTGTCAGAATTTTCCGCTATTAAGCTGGTCAGAATACCAAGAATGGAGAATGCGAGAGCAGACGCCCTAGTTTGACTAGCATCAGCTACTCGTACCGAGCTACGATGAACAATCCCAATTGAAGTGTTGGCTGGTCAGAGTATAGAGGAAGATCTGATGATAAACTTTATTACCCTTGATTTAGGACCACCTTAGATGGATCCCATCAGGGCATATATTGAGGAGGGAGAATTACCAATTGACAAGCTCGCAGCAAAGAAATTGAAGTTTAAAGATGCTCGGTATGTATTAACTAATGGTGTTTTATATAGACGAGGAATTATGGCAGGTTTGCAGAGATGTGTACATCCCTTCGAGGTGAAAGATTTGATTGAAGAGATCCATAAAGGGTCCTGTGGAGCCCATGTAGCAGGTCGGACGCTTTTACAAAGGGTGATGACGCAGGGCTGCTTGTATAGCCTATGCTAAGAAATGTGACAAGTGCCAACGTTTTTCCTCCATCCGAAGAACTCCACAAGCATTGTTAACACTTATAACTTCCCATTGGCCGTTCTCCATATGGGGAATTGATTTGGTTAGGCCACTGCCAATGACTCGAGGAAGGTTCAAATACCTCGTCGTCGCAGTGGATTATTTTACTAAGTGGGTAGAAGCCAAGCCACTCATTGATATGACGTAAGAGAAGGTGCACCAATTTGTTTGGAAGAACATCATTTGTCGATATGGTCTTCCTCATGCCTTCATCATAGACCATGGAACACAATTTGATAACGAGGAGTTCGCTGCCTATTGTCATCAGTCAAATATTTTGAAGGTCAACTCAGCACCAGGCCATCCTCAAAGAAATGGACAAACTGAAGTGACAAACATAACGCTGCTAAATGGCTTAAAGAAAATACTGGATGATGCAAAATCGAATTGGATCAACGAGCTACAATCAGTACTCTGGGCTTACCGAACTACTCCCCAAGTAGCAACTAGAGAATCACCATATATGCTGGCGTTTGGAAGTGAAGCCGTTATACCTGTCGAGTTGGGTCTCCCAACACACAGGGTACTGAATTTCAATTCCCCTGTCAGTGACTTAATGAGAAGACTGGATTTAGACATGCTCGAGGAAGTTAGAGAAGAAGCAACCATTAGAAATGCGGCTTACTAGCAACGAACAACTTTGTTTTACAACAAGAGGGTGAAGAAATACGACCTAAAAGAAGGAGACTATGTGCTGAAGAAAGTAATTCAAAAGCACAACAAACTGGAGGCAAATTGGCATGGACCATACCGAGTTACAGAAGTTGTTCGACCAGGAACTTACCGAATAACAACTCTAGAGGGGGAGTAGTTTAGGAATGCATGGAACGCAGAGCACCTGCACAAGTATTATCAGTGATGTATATGTAACACAGTTCCATCAGTATGAATAAAATGAAGATATTCTCCCAAAGTTTCTCCTTTTATTGAGAATTTTTCGGGGAATACTAGTGCTACACACTACTCGGCAAAGCTCAGACTACTCAGCAAAAATATTCCTAAAAATGCCAACTTCGGTTGGTTAGGAAACAAAATATTCCTAAAAATGCCAACCTGTTTGGCTAGGAAACAAAATATTCCTAAAAATGCCAACCTGTTTGGCTAGGAAACAAAATATTCCAAAAAATGCCAATTTCGGTTGGTTAGGAAACAAAATATTCCTAAAAATGCCAACTTCGGTTGGTTAGGAAACAAAGTATTCCTAAAAATGCCAACCTGTTTGGCTAGGAAACAAAATATTCCTAAAAATGCCAACCTGTTTGGCGAGGAAACAAAATATTCCGAAAAATGCCAACCTGTTTGGCTAGGAAACAAAATATTCCTAAAAATGCCAACTTATGTTGGTTAGGAAGTACATATATTCTCGAAAATGCCAACTTATGTTGGTCGGGAGGTAAATATATTCTCGAGCCAACTTATGTTGGTCGGGAAGTAAATATATTCTCGAAAATGCCAACTTATGTTGGTCGGGAGGTAAGATTATTCCAGAAAGCGCCAAAGTTGCTCGTAGAGGTAAAATCTACTAACTATGGCTGGTCGGGGATAAAAACCCACCAACTGTAGTTAGTCGACAAGGAAAATTTACCGACCTTGGTTGGTCGAAAACATTTTATGGGTAAAATTATTTCAAAAAGACTAACTATGGCTGGTCGGGGATGAAAACCAACCAACTGTAGTTGGTCGACAAGGAAAATTTACCGACCTTGGTTGGTCGAAAACATTTAAGAGAAAAATTTACTAACTATGGCTGGTCGGGGATAAAAACCCACTAACTGCATTTGGTCGACATGGAGAATTTAACGACCTTGGTTGGTTGGAAACATTTTAAACATCTTTTATACTCGTTACTTTATTACTAAGTTGGTTGACAAACAACACAATATTGTTATCTTTTTAACAGATATGCACGAATATAAAGTGTTTGATAATTACAAGACAATAGCAATTAAGATTTGCAAACAAAAATGAAAGTTTTTCATTGAATTCAAAATAAATTACATGTTACATTGATAATGAAATGAAAGCTACATTGACATGTATACTAACTACTACATCAAAATTCCTATTCTACTGGTCTTTTCCCCTCTGCTTTTGACACAGGTTCCTCGCCAGTAGGCGGATCATTTAAAGCCAGAGGAGAATTTATAAAGTTGAGATCCTTCAACATCCTGACATTCATCACGGGTGGTCGATCTAAGAGATGCTCGGGACGAGATATATCGGCTTTTGAATGAAGATTGTAGTCACCGAGGTACTTTTAAATCAAGCTCCGAGGAATGGCCCGTGCAGGGATCCAACTCATATCCAATTTATACAGAGGCACAGGTAAATCGAGAAACCCGGGATCATGGTAGTACCACAAGTAATGACCCTGTTTGAGTTATAGCAGATCTAGGGCATTTAACCAGCCCTGCTTGTATCCCTCATTATTGGCATTCTGGATACGATCGTCCAAGTGGTCTAGTGCTTCGTTGTATCCAACCATCCAGAACTCCCTAGGCTGTTTGTGGAACTGATATGTTAGTCTGTCGAGCTGCTCGTGGAGATTTTTGACGAAAAGATCTTTGTTCTCCAAGGTGGATTTCTGCTAAGAGAGCTGCTCTTCCAAGTCCCCGATTTTTTTTTGACATTTCAGCCAACGCCTGGTTCTTCGCCATTAATTGGAAGTCCTGGTTCTCCAAGGCAGACTGAGTCCTTTGTTCCTCGATAGGAATCTGAGCTGCTCTAGCTTGTCCCCGAGGTGCTCTTGCTCGTCCCCGAGAAGATGTGGAAGGGCCAGACCTCTTCAAAGTTTCCAACTCGTCCCTCAAGTTGGCGTTCTCAACTTCCAGGAATGAAAATCCCTCATCGATCACTGGGATTAAGGCTTTTGAAGAAGAGGCTGCAGACTTCAACTATGATAGCTCTTTCTGCAAGTTGTTATTCTCTTGCTCCAGCAACTCGAAAATCTGTCTGCATTCCTCGACCTCACCTTTCAGGGTTCTCTCCCTCACATCGTACCCAGCAAAAAGCTTCTCATAGCCCTTGTCGGCAATGATCGGCTTGTACTTCTTCTCGTACCCCTCATGCAACAGGGCAGTGGATTCTTTGTATTGAAGCTGAAGGTCTTCGAGGGTGCCTTGGCGATTCTCGATCATATCATAATAGGACACATTATTGGCCACCGCTCGATCAAGTAGACACTTCAGATATTGATATGCTTCAACTGCCTGTTCTGAAGCATCCTAATCGAGGATGTCGACAACTTGTACTGCACTCAGGTCTGTGTGACCAGCTTTAAAATATTCATTACAATGTCGCAGCAACTTAGTATCATGGGCAGATTGTAATTCCATCCTGGCCAGAAACTATCAGAGAAAGAAAGAGCAATCATCATTAAGAAATATAAGCAGAGTATGAATAGAAGATAAACAACAGTATGCAAAAAAGTCCAAGTTTTATTAGATCATAAAGTTCAGAGTTACATATGTGGGTTACATTTGAAAAAGAAAAAGATGAAGAGAAACCCGAACAACTCTACACCTTTTCCTTGTCTCCCAAAACCTTCTCGGGAGGCTGGGACGAGGAAGTAGGTTGATCGGAGGGAATGGATAGTTGCTCAGGGAGCACTGGCAGTTACTCGGAGGAAGTAACAATCTGCTGAAGTTCCTCGGCAGCAGACTAAATGGCTAGGGGATTATCTCCCATCACCATAGAAGACTCTTCTGAGGCAGCTTCGTCCTCTTCAAGATCTTTTGAGGTTGGAGGGGGACCAGGAATGTGTTGCTGGAAAAGCTCAGAAGATTCATCAACTTTCATTTCCTGGAGAGCAGCAACCCATCCATCCCTAAAGTATTTGAGGCTGCTATAGTCCACTTGTGACACCATGGCAGCCAACCCCTTGTTCCACCCTTTGTCCCAGCCAGCGCTGAAGGACTTCTTCACAGCCATATTCCTCTTCAATTTCTCTGAGGAGAGATTCTCGGACAGAAGGTTATCAGCAGCTTTCAATTTGTTTTCAATCTCCTCCTTCTGCCGACCTACTTACCTAAGTTGAGCCAGTTCCTCCTCGACAGCCTTAAGCTTATCTTCAATCTCCCAATAGTTTTGAGCTTCTCTTTGAGCTCCTTATTTGCCTTCTCCAGGGAATTTATTATCTTCTCTAACTCCTTGGAGGCATCAACAGCTCGAGCTTTCTCTCGCTCGGTGGAGGCAAGCTTTTTCTCCCAGACAGCCTTGTCAATAGCATATGTCTGGCGAGAATCGTCCAAAGACTTGATAGCTTCTTCTAGAGCTCCCTCCACACTGGACGAGGAGCATGAAGCTTTAATTTCTTCATCCTTCTTCAGGATTATATTAAAGCAGCTCGTCAACTGTGAAAGAAAAAAGAAAGCAAGTCAGAAACAGAAATAACAAAGGAAATATGATAAGTTCAAAGTAAGAAGACTTACAGAAGCAAGGTGACGAGAAGCTAATGAAGTGACCATGTCCCGAGTAAGGTTTTCTTCAGTACCTTGGACCTCGAGAATGATCCAGGACTTTATCGAGCTCATGGCAGAGCTCGAAGGAACAAAAGTGGGAACCCCTGTCCCAGCAGTTGTGGGCTGAGTGATGGTGTCAGCCAAATTGACCGAGGAACTCTTCTTCAGCCTCCTCGGGGGAACAGGAACAGATTCAACCAAGGAAGAACCCTTGGTCGGTGATATTACAATCACCTCTTCAGGAGCAGCAGACCTTCTCGGAGCCACTGCGGGTTTCTCTACAACCTTCACGACAGCAGCCGAGGAAGGTGCATCATTCTTCTTTGTCCCCTCCCGTGGGACATCAACTTTATTTCTTTTTGACTCTCCAAAACCAGAGGCAGGTTTCTCGAACAAAGTGGGAGTCTTCTTATCTTCATCCTTTCGCTTAAAAGGACATGAGAGTCAGGCGAGGAGCTGGTGAAAGCTGGTACTGGCTCTGATTCACTTATCACTGGACGAGCAGTGAAAGAAGTGGTGTAGCTCTTGTATTGCAGCAGATATGAAGCCGACCTGATATGCTCGTCGACAACAGATTGATTCAGACTCCAGATAAGTTTCAGATGTCTTATATTCACGTCTTCTTCCTTTCGACACTTTCTTTTACTGTCAGCTGCAATTAAATAAATATTGCCATCAGTGACACATTTTATCAAACACAAAAGAAGAATGATTTAAAAATGTAAAATGAAATAAAAGTAACCTATCCCATTGCCATAAGGAGGGCATCTGGGACCCTGGTAAACCTCATCTCCAGTTAATGGAGGGTGTTACCAATTTTTTATGACAACCCCGTGTTCAAAATAATCCCTATTGTCATCAGGGAGATTAACTACTAAAGCCCTATTTAACATTTTAGTTTTCAAATAAAAAATGTTATCATTAACTGCCCATCTATAACAAAACATAATCTCAGGAATTCCTATGTGAGTTCCATGGACTTGATTTAATCTATGCACCCCATTAACTATTCTCCATGTGTTAGGGGCTATTCTTGCAGGAACAACGTCAAAGTACTGATAGAATTCCAGACACAAGGAGTTTGGTGGAAAAGAAAATCCACACTCAACAATAAAGAGACTGGGGAACCAATGTCCCTCAGCCAAATGGAAATAATCATAAGGCTCAGAAAGCTCTTCCAAAACAACCCAGTAGGGAATGGAAAAATCATAGCAAAATTTATCAAGAGATTCAATAGGGTAAACCATGGTGAATAAAGGAAATGAAGAAGAAGGAAGAAGATCTTACAGAAAAAGAGTGGAGCTGTTGACAACAAACGATGGAAGAAGATGAATACACAGGAGAGAAAGAGACTATGGAAAACTCGAAAAAACAAATTTGGAAAAGTAGAAGACGATGGGATTTTCTGCAGCGTTTAAATACTCTACCTTGGAAAATGGTAAAGTAATGATTACAAAAAGAAACGATTACGCTACCGGCGGCTAAAAGGACAAAAAGGGCGCGACAATCGAAGCGGGCATAAAAATTCAAAAAGCCCGATTCTACGAATTTGGAAGGATAAATAAATACAGGGGAAACACTCCTAAAAATCAGGAAGATCATTTAAAGCTACCATATTCCGAGAAAGAATGTTCCATATTCCTCAAATTTCGAACTATGAAATATTGGGGGCTTCTGTTGATACCAAATTTAGTCTGCTGACATGGGTCAATTGAATGATGACACGTGGCAATCTACATGGCAACAATAAATACTTCCGAGGAACTCACACGCTCCAAGGAACAGGAATACAACGAGGAACACTACTTCCCCGAGGAACTCAGACGCTCCGAGGAACTCATACGCTCCGAGGAACAAGAATTCTCCGAGGAACTCATATACTCCGAGGAACAAGAACTCTCTGAGGAACTCCTAAACACCGAGAAGCTTAGGTGGTCGGAGTAACTCAGGCGATCCGAGCTGCATCTCGAATAAAGCTTTAATAGCAGGATAACCAACAGTTTGACTATTCATTAAATGCTTATCATTCAGACGCACATGCTTAAAGGGTATTGAATGTATCACCCTTTCATATGTACATCATTTAATGTCTTACCCTTTCACTTTACAGCCTCAGGGCTATAAATACATTGTACAATCCTCATTGTAAAGGGGACCCCCGGACGGGAATTTCTTTAGAGAACTTGTAATCGAGAATTCCCAAACACTCAGCAATAAAATAACAGTGGACGTAGACCATTCATATAAGGGTGAACCACTTTAAAATTCTTTGTCTCATTTATTTATCTGTGATTGAATAATTAGAGTGATCTAATTTTTTACAGCAACAAATTTCTAGGTTAATAATTGTTCCTTGCATATGTCAAGATAGTTTCATTATGAATCCTCTCTCATGCAATGTAGTTACGTCATGCATAGTTAAGTTTAACATGTTCGACTAGATTCAAAAGGTCGGGATGCATGAACTCAATCCGATGTGATAGTTGCATGTGTATAAAATTAATCCTCTAAACTTAAGGATTTATTATGACCGTATTGCGTAGCGACACAACCATTGTATATCTTTGGACCTCGTTTGCTTCAGGGTAATCGGGATGCTTCAGAATGCAATTCGAGTGTAACTATCGCAATACCGATTTACTCGTCCTCTGATTATGCATGGTGCGGTCTTGAACCTCATATATGTAATGCTTGGGAGTACTAAATTCTGGGTCTAATTAATGACTTAAATTTACGATTAATTTTGTACTAGTAACACATTAGGGTTGAGGGGTTGTATTCCCGTCCTGTTTTTCTTATCATACAGTTCAAGTCTAGTTCAATCATCGTCAATATTTTAGATAATTTAGAGTAATTGCATTTCATTCATCCTTGATTTATCTAGATAATCATTTTCAAAATTGCATATAGTTGTAGCTATTTGACCATTCAAATCATCTTTTACTTTTCCTTAGAGTTAAAGTTAGGTTCCCTTCGTTTGTCCAACGTCGTTTCAACTCTGTTGTCCTATTTCCCTGAGGATCAATACCCTACTTATCGGATTATTACTTGAGCGACAGGCTTGCACTTGAGCCTAGAGAGTACGCACTTCTGAGACACATTCTGAGTCGCGTCAATTTAATTATAAGATCAAGTATGATCTTTTACCTACTTCCTTCATCCGAAATTTAGAGTTTATATTCTCGTTTTGTATGGATTAGGGATACTTTTAATCAATGGCCAAATTGACCCATATTCCTTTTCGAGAAATTTGGGTCGTTGGTTATATCAAAATAACTAAAGTGGACTCTTATGTTGGGTAGTTTTTTTTCTTTACTCTTAATTGCAAAATTTTGTTAGGCTCTGATTACATGTAATTTTTAAATTATAGTAAGTCTCATAGTCACTCAAAATCAATTGAACCGTTCTCTTTCTTTTCTCAAATAATGGCACTTGTCTTAAAGTTGTTTCAAAACTAAAAAACAAATACATTACACTTAAAATCTATAATTTGCGACGCCCCCCCAAAAATAATGAAATCTTATTTTTGGGGGGAGAGAGAGAGTATTACATTACAAAATTCATAAAATTCATAATACCATCAGGAGATAACTTTGATCAACTCTACATAAGAAATTATATATATATATATATATATATATATATATATATATATGGACCAGCTATTCCCACTGCACCATATTCTTTCTCCACTCCCCTTTCAAATATTTTAACATCAAATGGCTAAAGTGCCCTTATATGCATATATGATTTGGGCAAACATAATTTTTTGGGGGGCACACTGAGCAGGGAAGACATTGATCCTATGAACACCATTCACAATTCTCCAAGTTTTTAGGTCACACTCGGCAGGGACAATAATGAAAATATGGCAAAATTTTAAAAATAACTGATGGGGGAAAGTTATACCTCCATGAGGTGCCGATATGGTGTGAATCTAGTGGCCACCCTCAATATTATAGCAATCCATTGTAATATCGGTGCATTTTATGATTACCCATAGGGAAATAGAATATTTCTCCCTAAACTCCCCTGCGGTTCCCTCATTCACAAAGTAAACCATGTTTTTCTCAAAGAAATGAAGATTTGTCAAGCAATTTTCACGAAAAAATCGAAAATGTGAAGGTAGATGAATAAGAGAAGAAACTTATAATTGAAGTGCAAATTAAAAACTCCCAAATGCTTTGAATATGTGAAGTGATGGAATGAAACGACAGTGGAAAACTTTTGTTAGCTCAGTTTAAATTTCAAAACGTCTATCATTTGGGAACTGAGCCTAAGATTCATTAATTGCAAGAGTCTCTTCATTTTTTAAAGGGGAATTGAGAGAGGGAGAGAGACAGAGAGAGAGAGAGATGTGTGAGACTTCTTTTTTCTTTTCATAAGATCATTACTTGATTGTGCTTGTCGGTGTCAAAAAATAGATTTGATCCAATTTTATAATCACAGATAAAATATAGAATTGTAATGAGATAATTAAAAGAAAGACACAAGGTTTTTAAGTGGTTCGGGTATGTAAGAAATCCTTCGTCCATTGTTATGGTATTGATTTCAGATATTACATAAAGTCAAGTATTCTTATCAATAAGAATATCCCAGGATTCGTTCTATCTTGCCTTTGATGAAAGGAATACAATGCAATTATAGTGACCCGAAGATCAAGAGTTGTAATGCCTTTATACATTTAAGCATTTACTCCCGTATATAATGAATGTGATGGTTGGTTATATGAACCACATGCTATACGTCCTTTGGTTATACTTCCTATGTGGTGGCTTTTCATTTATATTGATGGCGTGCATTCTCCACGTTGGTCATCATGTATGCCGAGCAACTATCTGCTGACTAGGATTTATGCCACATAGGGCGACAATTGTCAAGTTCTTATTGGTCCACGTAAGTGGATAATTTTTTGTATCAATAGTGCTAAAGGATGTGCTCTTAATTTTCAAATTTGGTTAGGGTACGTTGGTAAAGTTTCCCTTTTTGCAAATGAAGCGCCTGTTGCAATTAATGAATCTGGTCTCAGTCCCCAAATGATGAGACGTTTCAAACATTGAGCCAAGCTAACAAAAGTTTTACACTGCCATTTCATTTCATCACTTTACCTTTTCAAAGAATTTGGGAGTTTCTATTTTAGACACCGCTTTTAAGTTTATTCTCTTCTTCATCTACCTTTACATTTTCCTTTTTTCTTTGACTATTCCTTTGAACATTTGTGTTTCTATTATTTTCTCTAAGAAAAACATGGTTTACTTTGTGAATGAGAGAACTATGGGAGATTTTAAGGAGAAATATTATATTCCGCCCCCTTCACATAATGCACCGATATTCCGGTGGATTTCTATAATGTTAAGGGTGGCCATTTGATTCATACCCTATCGTTGTCTCAAGGGGGTATAAATTTTTCCCCAATTTGTTATTTTTATAATTCTGCTAATTTTTCAAAGTCCTCCCTGCCAAGTGTGCTTGGAGAATCGTTATAAGTGTTCATAGGATCAACGAACTGTATGGGAACCAGATAGGAATTTTAGAACTTAGGTTATTCGTGATCTAAAACGATCGATAAAGTCTTTTATCTGATGTCTTGGAAGTCGGATAGGGTTTCAGTTGTCAATCTCTTCTAATAAGGGATACTGGAACCATAATTTTATTTCCAAAAAATTGCAACATCCACCCATTATTGAGGGTGAAGAATGTAGAGGATTTTTGTGCCTTGACACAGGGAGGAGAATAGGTTAATTTTTCCTTTTCCCTTTACACTGTTGTTTTATCAATTGAAGTAGGTATTGATGATGATTTATTTTTTGTGTTTTTCTTTAGCTTACTCAAAGAAGATAGAGCCTTCCCACTTTAGTCAAGAGGAACTGATCAACATATGGAACTTGAGGAGACCACTTGTTCCAGGTGGATAGCATCACAGGTCGGCATTTTCTCTAATTAGGTATACAAACTACATATCCATCTTCACAAGTACGTATGTCGACTCAATTCCTAACTTATCAATCCATTTTGCGAGTGAGGGATCTTCTAGGTCCTCCATTTCATCTTCCTTTAATCATTTAAATGTAAATGTCATCCCTACCATTGAAGAGGGGGTAATGGCACCCAAAAAGAGGAACATCAATCTTGTTGATGAGTCTGAACCTCTTTCTTTCCCAAAAGCCAAAAATCCAAGAAGAAAAGAGGCCGTAGGTCCTTCCAAGCTCGTCACTTTGACAGACTCCCCTAACCAAGATAGAAGTAACAAGGACAAATCTTCCTCCTTTTCCTCTACTGTTGTTACCTCCAAGAATGGGGATTCCCATAACTTTGGCAAGGGCCGCCAAATCATATATATTGCCAAGAATCTGTCTCCGAGCCTTGGTCTACTGAGGGGGGTCGTGCTCGCCCTTGATCTGGAGCTTCTTGATAGGTTGACATCTAATCATCTTTCTTCTCACACTGCTAAGCCGTTGTCTATGGTGATCTCAATTGTTAATGAGTTGATTCATTCTTTCTTGCTTTGTTTACTGAATTGATATGGTTATGTTCTTACAGTTTGTGAAAGATTTTATTGCCATACTCGATAGAAGTTACAACTAGTCCAAGGTCAATGATTGCATGCCAAATGCCTTAAAAATTCCAAGGATGCTTTGGTTGTTGACAAGAGGGCATATAAATACCAGAAGAAGTCCATCAACTTGGAACTTGACAAGTTAAAGAATGATCATGACCAGTTGATAATCAAGCGCGATGAGTTAAAAAAG
The DNA here is from genome assembly GCA_949130495.1 of Sambucus nigra. Lineage (NCBI taxonomy): Eukaryota > Viridiplantae > Streptophyta > Magnoliopsida > Dipsacales > Adoxaceae > Sambucus > Sambucus nigra. The sequence continues at coordinate 375,085,136 of OX422219.1, read as the reverse complement.
ACCATACTCGTGTTCTTGCAGCGAACAAATATGAGGTCGTAGGCCATAGATACGTAAAGGATTTTTCCTGGGACAAAAAATAATTATCTTTGATTCAAAAGTCAAGCTTTAAGAAAGGCTTTGTTGCAGCCTTGGTTAATACCAATGTCCCCTCGAACTTTGAATTATCAGGGAGCATGATCCAGGATCCCCAGCAAGGAAGGAAGAGAGTGGTCAAGCACAGGCTGCTGCCAACCAAGAAGCATATGTCGCTAACCAGGGAAAAGTACAAGAATCTCAAGAGCATGTGAATGGAAAAAATTGCCAAAGCTAGTTGGGATTAGCTTAGCTTGAAACCTTTATACTTTCATTCTTTTAAACGTTGGAAAGGGCTTTGCCCCCATTTTTGGTATAGTAACTTTCTCAGTGATCAAATTTATATCTTCGTCTTGCTCAGTTGTTTTTATTCTTGTAGATTGGAAATGTAACTGTAAAGATCCCACATTTTTTTGTTGACTTGTATGTGATACTTGGTCCATAAGTCAGTCGTTAAGATCGCCATGCTTTCACTTCTATTTGGAAAGGTTTGGAAAAAAAATGACTTTAACGAGAAATATCGTTTGATTGTCAAGTTGAAGGATGATGATAAAGCTGTTGGCCATGTCACGGAGCTTCGGTGGAGTGAACGCCTTTCTCTAAGAGAGAAACTTGGAAAGTTTAAAAAAAAGTTAAGGAGAGATGGGGTGATCAAGTTGGGCCTTGGTCACAATATAATAAAGTTGAAATATCTTTTCAGGACAGGTCTTCACGAAGTTTGGACCTCTGGTTATGATGAGGGTTGGATGGACGCACTTTTGAGGCTAAACGAAGCCAAGTGAGTGGCGTATAAGCATGGTTGGTTGAAAGCCTTTGCAGTTATAATGATTCTAAATGGCTTCGAGCCTTAGTATTAGTACCAAGTGGAGTGCCCTACCTATGGTCACACCCTATTTGGAAGCGATGAGATTTGGATCCTCCTTGATGTTTTCCTCTTGAGTTGGTAATAGATTGTTTGTTAACCCATTATAGTGATGATGAATTTAGTCCAAACCCTGATGATAGCTGAAAGATTATTGTGTTCGGGGTGATATGACAACGAGGATGACAGTTGTTTAGTTTTTTTTAACTTTGTTGATGTATATTTTTTTACTGATATATACTTATTTTGTGTAATTCCATATTTTGTAAGATGACTTTTAAGTAATTCCACATTTTGTAAGATAAATTTTGTGTAATTACACATTTTTCATTTTCTCATTTCTTATATCGGGCATGTTTTTATTGTTTGTATTACCTTTTAGATTGTGTCGTCACACCACCTTAGGCCTAGTAAAAACTTTGGCAAAAGTGCACCTAGTTATGGCCATCCACCCATTCAAGATTTTTATCGATAAAAATCGGGATAACTTATACCTGGGGATCTCCTGTAGGTCTTTTCCTTGCCTCGGAAATTTTTGATGATTTCGTATTTTTCATAACAAAAGTCATTTAACCTTTGATAATCTGATTAAGTGTAATCGTACTAAGATGTTCATGTTAATGACAAATATTTGACCAGATGTGATGATCAGATATAATGATGGTCTAAAAGGAAATAAAAATGTAGGTTTGATATTTAGAACAATGTTAAAATAATAATGATGTTAATTATACCAATTGTACTTGTACTTTAATAAAGTTTAATAATTCTGAGCAAAATAATGAAAATTATGAGAAATTAACTTACGAGAAACAAACTTTGCTAGATATAAAATTTTCTAATAGTGGCTGCATTCCAAGCCCTTGGGATCTCCAAACCCTCTATTGTTTCCAAATGGCAGGCTCATTACAGATCATTTTTAATAATTTAAAATGGTCCTTCCCAATTTGGTCCTAATATATCATCTGAAGGATTTTTAGCACTATCGATCCCTTTTTTGAGGATGTAATCTCCGACCTAAAATCATCTCAGGTTAATGACTTTATTGTACTACGTGGCCAACTTGTGTTGGAAGGAATCTAACTTGATAAAGGCATGTTCCCTTCATTCACCGGCTAGGTCGATTTCAGTCCTTATGATTTCTTCATTTAATCTTGATCGACAATGGTGGTCTTCATGATTGGTATGATAGGTTCTAGAAAAAAAATGGATTCCATCCCATAGGCCGAAGCGACGATCATTTTCCCAAATGATCTTCTGGGCATAGTGTAATATGACCATAGGATGTAAAGAAGTTCATCCACCCAATATCCTTTTGCCTTTTCTAGTCTTTTCTTCATACCATCGAGCGTCATCTTTTTGGAGGCCTTATCTTGTCCATTTCTCTGAGGGTAGGCCACCGAGCTAAAGTGATTCTTAATGTTATGGTTGTTATAGAAGCTTTGGAACGGCTCACTTTCAAATTGTGCGCCATTATCTATGGTTATTGTTATTGGAATACCAAAGAGAGTCACGATTTTTCTCCAAATAATTATGATCATACCAGTATCTCTGATGTTTGCTAACGTAAAAGATTGCATTTTTTCTACATGTACGGTCACCAATATCCTTCCTTGATCACTCTGAAAGCCAAAGATTTTCCTCCATCATAGCTTCTGCAAATTCCTTCATGGAGTTAATATATAACTTGATCGATGTTACTTGAATTCATTCATTAGATGTAGGGACCCTTAAAAAATCTCCTATGGAGTTTCCACTCAGGTGATAGGTAAACTTGTCCATCTTTTATCCTAATCTGATGGGTTTTCTTCCTATCGAACGGTAGAATGTCTTATTGTAGATAAGTAATTATTTTATCCGTACATCTAGGAATTCTTTAAACGATGAGTATTTGTTCGGTGATCATTGGATTCGCAATGCTAGGCTTGTTGAGGAACTTCACTTCAATGACTATCATAAGATCAGAATCCACCACTAACTCCAAAGCTTCTAAGGCATCAGTATGGGTATTATTCCCCCGAGGGACTTGTCGAATGCGGACTTTCTTAAAGTTGGTAATTTGGACTACCTGCAAATACATTGACATTCATTCCTATATGGAATTTAAGTATTTTATTACTTGATTAGAAACTAGCTTTGAATCACAATGTATATCAAGGTGGCTTACCCAAAGAGGCCCAGCAATGACGGATTCATAATCGGCCTCCTTCTTGATCATGGTCTTCTCTTGGGAAATACGTAGAAAACCTAATCCTGCCCCTTTTAAGTTAGATGCACCGTTTACATAAAGAGTCCACTTTTTAGACTGGTCAACCTCCCGGCTCATTCACTGGTCAACTATATCCTCGTCTCCAAGTTATCCTACTCTTGTGAACTCAGCAATGAATTTTGCCGATACTTGCCCCTTGATCGCATTCCTTGGTTGATAGTGTATATCAAATCTTCCAAGATCAACTAACCACTTGGACATCCGTCTAGACATGTCGGATTTTTAAAGGAATCTTTAAGAAAGAAGAAAGTGATGACTATGACTGAGTGAGATTCAAACTAGTGTTTTAATTTGCTTGACATGACGACCAAGGAGTAGGAAAAATTCTCAAGTGAAAAGTAAAGTTTCTTGGCATCGATGTGCATTTTTCTGACATAACACTACACCAAATCTGCCTAATTGTCACGGTCATTGACCTTGATAAGTTCAACTTGTCAAGGTCAATGACCGTGATAATTCGGGGAGAGACAAATTTTTTATCACGGACTTGTCACGGTCAATAACCGTGAAAAGTTCGTTAGAATTGTCACGGTCGTGTCACAGTGACCGCGACAAGTTTAGTCACGGTTAATAACCGTGACAAAGTCTTGACCATTTTTAAAAAAAATTATCACGGTCAATGACCGTGACAATTCTGGGCAGAATTGAAAAAAAATCTGCTGGGCAGTATGGCCACTGCCACTTCCCAGCAGTATATTTGTACCTGTTATAGCAACGTTGTACCTGTTCAAACATCATATATCCAAATAAACTAAAGATAATGCAAATATACATTCAAAATAGAAACTGTTTAAGAAGAAACAACATCACCATCAATTATCTCAAATCTACAAACTATTTAGCTGGAAAAGAGATTTTGTACCGCGACGCTCAGGGACACCTCCTTATCCTTTCCTTCTCGTCTGAAGAGCCACATAAGTATCGAGCCTATGTGGCCTACCCCCAGGGCCACTACCTGTACCCTGAAATAAAATAAAGTAAAATTAGTATTCGCCCCGCAAATATAGATAAATATAAATATAAATCGAAATTGAAATTGAAATATTCATATAAATATAAATACATTACCTGTAGTGCCACCCAAACAGCTAACTTGAGCTCACATGTCACCTCCTTCCAACTAATGTACCTTGGGCAATCGTGTCAAATATAATTCGCTTCATATCTGAACACTAAGAAATTCCATAATCCTATGGAGTTATGCTCTGCAAATTCCTTCCAACCGTTGTGTAGCCAAAAATCACCAGTTGAAGTTGTCAATTCCACCTTCCATATTTTCCCATGTTTTTCTAGAGGTTCCAAGTGGTGGGGTATGGAAAGTGGACTTGACAACTTCAACTGGTGATGTTTGTCTACACAACGGTTGGGAGGAATTTGCAGAGCATCACTCCATAGGATTATGGCATTTCTTAGTGTTCGGCTAGACGAAAAGATTCAGTCTCCTCTCGACAAATAGGACACCCGAAATAACTATATACTAATCACCTATTAAAGGTAAGAAGCATATATTCATGGATTAGTATAAACAAAACTTAGAGGTAGTTGGAATATTTATGTGTTAATCTCCTCTCCACACATGCACACTACACAAGAGTGAAAATGATAAAGTTCAAATCAATTAAAAGCATTAAAAATGGATGTTTCGGTACAAATTGGAATATTTATTACAAATTGAAAAATTGTTTCAAATTCGGGTTACCATAAAAAATGGATTGATATTCGGTAGGAGCAGCCAAGTCATTCACACTACTATTTAGACGCTTTGGCGCGTGTTGGGCAATTGACCACGGCTCGTTGTTGATATACTCCAAATATTTCTTTTGCACTCGCTCGAAAGAAAGTAAGAGCCTTGTATGAAATTCCCAAGTTCTGTACATTTGTACTTTCCTCGTACACTTTAGCGCCGAAAATGTAACCGTTCAATCCATACTTTTTGTACTCTTGTGCCACGAACAAGGGTCCAGTGGCTAGACGAGCAATCCTTGATGTCGCATCACCCGTCTTTAGGAGCTGAGAATATAGATAAATTAATTATATTAGTGGTAAAATTTGAGTGTAATGTAATGTTATATAACGACTATTATCATTATAATTACCTCTTGTGTCAACCACAACTTAAATTCACTGCCAGATTGTACCATTGTTTTTCGTCTTTTATTGTTCTCACAGGCTTCATATTTTCTGCATATTACAAAATTAATCATGTATAAAATAATCTAAAATACTGTTAAACATTATAATAATCGAAACTTACATTTTCCATTCTTCGACATCTTCATGTGTGTCAAATAGATAACGAGCTACTTGTTCATATTGCAAACTCGTTAATTTCACTCGTTTTCCCATCACATGGCCACCATCATCGACGAACTCATCAGTGTCATCAATGCTAGTCGAGTCAGGCATATATTCCCGAGTATATATTGATGACTCCACGGTGATGTATTTCTCTGCAATTGATCCTGCAATGTATCACGTATTCTTGACGTAATCTTTAAAAACTTTCATCAATCTTTCAAACGGATACATCCACTGATATCTAAATGGACCACAAAGAAGTGCCTCATCACATAGGTGTACCAACAAGTGAACACTTATGTCAAACAATGCTGGGGGAAAGTACTTCTACAATACACAATTCGCTTCGGTCACCGCTAATTTTGAGGCCACTATGTGTTCTCGATTGACTACCTTCTCACACAAGAGGGAGAAGGTAATACTAATTTGCATAATATCCCTACGAAATCCTTGTTCTTGGAGTAACAGTGCTTAAACAATAGAGTAACCAATTGCATGATCACATGAAAATCGTGGGACTTACACTTATGTAAATAATGAGTAGTACAATTCACAATCCTTTGCAAGTTGGATGAAAAAGTATATGGGACCTTCAAATTATATATTGTGTCTAGAAGAATCTTTCTTTCCCCACTCGTCAAAGTAAACGTACCAGGGGAATTATTGTCCTTTCCCTACTATCTTCTTTCAACCATAGTTGTGGCTTATGTTTTAAAAATTTAAGGTCTTTTCGTGCATTTTCTCCATCCTTAGAATGACTCTCCCCAATGAAAGTTCCCACAATATGTTCAGCGAAGTTCTTCTCTGCATGCATCACATCCAATACATGGCGCTCCGAGTTATTCTTCCAATAAGGCTAGTCAAATAAAATTGACCTCCGAGACCATGCCTTTCTTGTCTCAGTTTCATTTCCGGTTGGGGTCTTCTTATGCTTGACGTTATTAAATTTGGGATTATTACTTGGCATATTACGGCCATATTCAGAAGATTTACTTTTAATTTCTGAACCCGAAAGTTATCTCGGCGGTAGCCTATGTTCAACCCCGCCCAATAAAAAATTGGAACCTTTCTCAGATATGAAACTATGAGCTGGGGGTAAAAAGCTCATGTGGCAATGGTATACATTTTTTAAGCTAGAGGATAGACGAAGAGATTCAGTCTCCTCTCCACAAATAGGACACCCCAAATAACCATGTACTACACAACCGGATAATGTTCCATAAGCTGGAAAATCATGAATTGCCCACATCAACATGTGACACCCCGACTAATTAAATACCGGGTAGCTACTCCTTTATTAAATTAAATCAAAATGCCAAGTTGGCTCAGTTAATAGCATCACTGTCGAAAACATTTTTATTATTACTAACCACCTAGTATTTCAAAAGTAAGTTGCCAAATTTTAATTAAAGCCTGGTTAACATGCAGTAAAAAGTTTAAAGCAAGAATAATATCACCATTCACCATAACGAAATAATAGAATAACCAACACATGATGTAAATAAATCTGGAGGAAAAACTCCTCACAACAAAATCCCGCACTGAAGTAAGTAACGAAATACTGAATACTGAATCAATACAAGCCAAATTCTGAAAAACTGAAATGGAAAAGTCTCTAATAGAAATTGGGCAACATGCCCTACAACTGAGGAATACTGAGTATGGAATCCAAATGATATAAGCGTCTAAAAGAAAATCCATGTAGCTTCCACAAGCAGCTACAGCTCGTCATCTGAGTGAGAATCCTATGCATGGTGTCCTTGTGGCTGGGCACCTAAAAATGGTTTTACAAAAATAGATTTGAAAGCAAACGGGTCAGAGATCGAATGTGGAGATATTTTAAAAACCTGCAAGTGCTTTAAAAACATTTAAAATAGTATATGCAAAATACATGTTAGGACGTGCTCTCACATGAGATACTCACTTCTCGTCTAACTGTGCACTCCTAACGTTTCTGTACCCATTCATGTGTTATCTCATAACTATCTAATTCTGAAGAGTTTCTAACACTACTACTCGGTTCACATTTAATTTCCAACCTTAACAATTAAATAGAGAGTTCTACTTTAATTCTCGGATTCCCAATTATTAACAAAACCATTTATAGATATAAGTTCCTTTTTTATCTACATAACATTACCATAACTATACTCACAATTTAACATAGTAAATTCCTTCTCGTTTAACCGTATATTTTCACATCATAAATATACAATACAAGCACCCAAAGGCTAAGCTGCGGTGCACACATACTTTGCTATCCATCCCGGTACATCACGTACATAAGGATCACGCATTCCGAATCTCTCAGGAATCGTTCAGATAACAACATCACAAATAGTGGAGGCGAACACAGTCACATCACATGGGTCACGCACATACCTATGCTCCCACGATCAGCAAACTTATTAATATCCCAATAATTCCTTCTATGACCTATGTTCATCGAGGTAACCAATCTAAATCCGGGCAACACAAGGATAAGAAGGCCCTAAGCGAACGTAAACCTCCCGTGATAGCAAGTATGGTAGGTATGTCATACACATACAATTATATACTAAGCATTCACACATCTTAGATATCTCGATATTAATAAAGGTATACTCTACATCTTTATACCATTATTCCAAATTCATATATTTCAATTATCCCGATAATATAGAAATTAAATTGTCGACACGTCTCACGTCGTAGTTTCTGAAACTTAAAACCTATCTCGAATAGACTATTAAGTTCCTCTTATTCCCCCATATAACATATTTACACCTAAGGTCTTTACTTCTGCCCCAAACCTTATTTCATCAACTTATTCAAATTTACACTATTAACCCAAATATCATCTCAATTATTGAATTTCATTAATTTAGAATAATTCCTCAAATTGAATTCCAATTAAGGTCCAATCTCATAATCATGCCTACTGGTCTTCCTTAAGGTTAAGGGTATTCATAAGGTCTCCAATAATATCATTCAAGGATTAACACTTAAAATTTAATTAGGGAAAAAAAACTTTACTCATTCTGGGAATGTCGATCGATCGATGGTGGTCGATCGATCGACTGAAGAACATCGATCGATCGAACGCACCAGGTATGGTTACGGACTGCTTCGTTTTGCAGTTACCAATTCGTCCCAAAACACCATTTTCAAGCATGAAACTCTAAGACAAGGTTACAATATCATCATACTAACATTCTACAACAGTATTAACATTCTAAAACCCATAATTCATCGTTCAAAGGCTTTGTTTAGATCAAAACTACATCAAAATTTTCCAGATTTTTTCCCCATTCAAGAACATCAATAAACTACTTCTAAACTCCATTTTTAGATCATCAATGGTTCTGTTTAGAACATATAATTCGTCCAGAATATTACTACATGCAATCCCTAACATAATTCATAACTTTTAACTTCCAATATATGGGTCTAAATCATCTTCCAAGATCAATTTCGAAAATTCCTAAACATGGAAAAGCATAGCTTGAATCAAATGAATTTAAACCACTTGCCTTAATCTTTCTCTCGATTTGATGTTGAATTTGAAGGTTGAATCTGTCCTCTATCTCTCTTTCTGCAGAATTCTTTCCTTTCTCTCTCTCTCTACAAGTTCTTCCCAAGGATGATGACAATGGAGGTGTGTTTGGTTTTTGGTAAGTTGGGACTATATTTCAACTTCTCCCGTAGTCCATTAAGTCTCTTAGTGTAGTTAGTGGGTTAAAGAAGAAGTCAGATTTCTATTTCTAATTTTCGTCACTTTTAATTCCCAAAAATACAAAATTACCAAAATACCCTTTATGATGCCGGTATGGCCTAAAAATACCCCGGGACCCAAACTAAACTCCCGGCTAGTGTTTTCTGACTATCTCGACCCTTCCGGACGCGTTGGCGCACTCAAAATGAACATACGGGAGATAAAAATAAAATTCACTTTTTAATTCAAATAATTATATTCCTGACGCGACTGTCACGCGCGTCCCAACAAAGTTTCCCAAATTACCGTATTTAAATCTCGTGACAATTCCAATATTTTCCAATATTCATATAATGCCAAGTATACACATTATAATAAAATACTAACTCACATCTCGTTAATATTATTATCCGGATTAATTTCCAATTAATAAACATTTAATTCAATTAATCCCCAAAAATAAATATCATAGAAAATACGGGGTATTACACAACATAGCTTTCAGTGTAAACTCTTCTTTTCTAAAAGAGTCAAATGATTGTACACCCTATTCCCACAACTCATTTAATTCTTCTACCAAAGGAACCAGGTAGACGTCGATGTCATCACTTGGTGCCTTTGGCCCAGGTATCAACAAAGCCATTATCGAAAATTCAGGTCTCATACACTGTGAAAGAGGGAGGTTGAGTGGGGCTAGGATCACTGGCCATACACTCTGATTGGTGCTTATATTTCCAAATGGATTGAAACCATCTGTTGATATAGCCAAACGAATGTTGCGTTGTTCTCGAGCAAAATCGGGATACTCAAAATTCATCCTCCTCCAGGCAGTAGAATCAATAGGATGACGCGTGATATTACCCACTACTTCTTCCCTAGCATGACAAGTCATTGCCTCTGCAATCCATGGTACTGTGAAAAATCTCTTTAATCTAGGCCCAACGGGAAAATATTTCAATACTTTTTAAGGCACTTTTGAGCTTGTGCCTTCCTTACTAGTAGATTGGACATATCTAGGTTCATCGCATACCGGACAATGATCGAGACATTCATACTCCTTTTGGTATAGTATGCAGTCATACACACAAGCATGAATCGATTTATACTTCATTCCCAAACCTTTCAAACTGTTCTTCATAACAGAATAGCTATTTGGAAGTTTATTCGCCTTGGGTAATAAGCCCTTCACCCATTTCATAATTCACGTCACGCTATTGCCAGACAAACCGTACTGCGTCTTGAAACTGTGCAAACCAACCATGGCATGTAAAGTTGTTTCATCTTTCTCACAGCCAGAGTATAACGGTTGGGTCGCCTTAAATTTTAAACTTTGGTAGTCATCGTCAAGTTTTATCGTGTTATCTTCACGAGCACTTAAATCTTCTACATCATCAGTAACCTCATTCTCCTCTGCTTCATAAACTCTGTACGCATCATCAACTAAATCCTCTAACATATTATGATCTACGTCGTCCCCTTCTACATCTATTCTACTTGTTGAAGGTTGTTGTGAAGGTTGGTCGGGGACAAAAGGAACTTTCAATTCACCGTGAAAACTCCAAAATCGATAACTATCTTGCATACCCGATCTTAACAAATGTAGTTCAACTGTTTTCCACTTAAACACCTTACCATTCTTACACCTAGCACACGAACACGAAAACTATTCATCATTATGACATCTCTTTGCATATTTCACAAATTCGTTAGCACCTATGCGAAACACATCCCCCATTCTATTTGCCTCACCCATCCACTCTTTGTATTTCAGATATCCCATCACAGCTACCACAACTAATCACCTATTAAAGATAAACAAAACTTAGATTTATAGTATCTCTCATTTAATTATGTCTTATTTATATTCAAATTCAATTTATAATAGAAATTTCTATTTCCTCCATCTCCTCTAAAGGGTGACTGGTCTTATCCCATTCAAGACCGCATTTTTCTGTAATATACTTAACTGCTCATGCACATTGTTACGATTTGAAAAAAATTCGACAGCACATCCCCGTAGTTCTCCAAGTACACGACGTAGATTGGCAAGTGTGAGTGTTATTTCAATTGATCAATTGAAATAACAGTCACACTTGTTAATCTAGTATGTACCCAGAGAACATTAAGATACGACTGCAGAACTTCCTCCAAAAGTAATAACTTTAAGCCACTAAGAATATTATACAGAAATTATACAGTCTCAAACTATCCAAACGGGACAATTTGAGAGATCTCATTATAGAGATAATGACTCTCGAACGGGTCTAAGGGCTATTGAATGCGTATGCATAAGAACTATAAGGCTAGTATCTATCCGCACTATATTTAATTTCAAGTATGTTTTATTTAATTATCATACTATATATATACTGTTCGATATACAAAGTAATTTTCAAACAAAGTTAAAAAATCCCACCCCCATATGGACAATAATCCAGTGGTCATGCCACTTTTAAAACAAACCAACCCAACATTTGCTAAACAAAATAATCCAACAGCAATGTCAACAACAAATGTGTATCCCGTACTCCTTCTAATTCATCTACTCAATTAATTCATTTCATCAATTAAACTAACAATTAAAGTATACAATTATTAATTTACTAATTTACAATGAGGGGCAATCCTACTTTCATATGAAATGGGCACTAATTATTAATTTACTTTCATCTAAAACTATACAATTAAAATTATAATTAAAGCTATAGAATTTATTAATTAAAGCTATGCAATTGTTAATATTGCCCCACCACACACACACACACCCCCACCACCACCCCCTCCCCCCACCACACACACATGCACACACCTGCATACACACACACACACACCCCACCCCCACCACCCCACACCCTGCCCCCTCCCCCCACCACACCCCCTACCCCCTCCCCCACCCCCTTTCCCCTCCCCCCACCCCACCCCCTAGCCCCTCACCCCACCCCCACCACCCCTGCACACACACACACACACAGCCCACCCCACCCCCACCACCCCCTGCCCCCTCCCCCACCACACACCACACACACATATATACACACAGATACACACACATACGCATATACACATACAGACATATATACACACACATATAGAAATGAAAGAGCAAGAGAGGAAAAAACATACCTTAGAGAGAGAGAGAGAGAGAGAGAGACCTCGAAATCTCTTAGAGAGAGAAAGAGAGGGAAAAACAAAAAACGGTGGGAAAAAAGAAAGTCTAGGGCTTTTTTTGCTGAAGACATTGTCATGGTCGTGTCAAGGTCCTTGACCGTGACAATTATTTTAAGTATTGTCACGGTCATGGACCAGGATAAGTCTGTGACAAGAACATTTGTCACGGAATTGTCACCGTCCATAACCGTGATAATACTTTGTCACAGTCTTATCACGGACAATGAACGTGACACAAAATGCGTGTTCGTTGTCACGGTCAATGACCATGACAAGGGTGGACGGCTAAAAGGTGATAATTTGGCCATTTTGGTGTTGTGTAATAAATGGAGTCTTGATGTCCTCCCTTCACACACATCAAGGACGAACTGAATACATGATCACCTACTGCCAGATAGAGGCAAAAAGGATGTCCTGGATTTGGAATCAACAGCAGGGGATATTTACTCAGATAGGACTTTAAGCATTTTTTGCTCTAGGTGAGGCCTTTTTTCTTCTTCAACACCTGGAAGAATGGTCGGCACCTTTCGAATGGCTTGGAGATGAACCGGTTGATAGTTGTTAGCATTCACGTTAACTTTGAATCTCACTAAGCACTTCTTGAGGTAGAACATTATTAACTGACACTATCTGGTCGGGATTTGCCTCAATCCACCTTTTGTTGACTAAGTATCCAAGGAATTTTTTGGATTTGACCACGAAGGAGCATTTGGCCACATTGCTCTTCATCCAGTAGTATCTAAGGATCTCAAAAGTCTTTTCCACATCGTTCAGGCAGTCGGCTTTGTATTTTCTTTTGATGAGAATGTCATCAATGTATACCTCTATCTTGTCCCCCCGACTGTTGTTTAAACATTTTGGTGACCAATCATTGGTACATAACTCATGTGTTCTTGAGACCGAAAGGAATGACCTTGATATAGCTCGAGAGTGGTAATGCATGAGTTTCTATCTTGATCGAGACCAAATAAGGGTATTTTGTGGTTTCCTGAATACGCATCTAGGAAGCTCATTCGCTCATGACAAGCTATTGTATCCACCAAAAAGTCATTCTTTGGTAGAGGGAAGTTTCTTTGGGACAAGCTTTATTGAGGTTGGTAAAGTCTACATAGACTCTCCAGCTCCCATTACTCTTATTTACTACTATCGAGTTTGAGAGCCATCTTGGGAATTAAACTTCTCTAATGTACCTCACCTCCATAAGTTTATCTACATTCATCTCTACTGCCATTACTTTTTTGGGAGCAGTTCGGTGATCATTTTGCGCGATCTGAGGATAAGTGGGATCCATGTGAAGTCGGTGACACATGACTTTGGGGTTAACCCTAGTCATATCGTATGGTTTCTAACTAAATATATCCTGATTCTTCTTTAACAAAGAGATCAGTTCTTCCCTTTCTTGTTCAGAGAGTATGGTGTCGATCAAAAATTTACTCTCCGACTGAGACTTTTCAAAAGCTACCTCTTCTAATGGTTCCATGACCTGTCTATAGGGTCCACCCTTGTTTCCTTCACCCTTATCGTATGGTACTTTAGTTACTATTTGGATGGTGTGTGTTGTATCCTAAAAATATTAGGCCACCTGGACCAATAAAACAGTGACACCTATTAATATCATCTCTAAGCTTTCCATAGTGGATAAAACCTAGTCGGCTTAGGGGCCCTCTAGTCGGTCGTCTAGCCGAACAGAGCCAGGAAGTTGAACCATAAAACACATGTGGGATATTCAACAATCACTATGCACATGCACGTGAAAGACATACATCTACATCTTATTGTGTAAAGGTGTAATTTCTTGGAGCTATAAAACCATTCCACCTCTTGAGTTTCCACTTACTATAAATGCACCATTTCCCCCAGCATAGGGGGACACGCATGGGCATACAATATTTACGTTAAACCATTGGATTATAACCAGGATATTGTAACTAAACTCTAAATACTATTGCTCTGTGGATGTAGGCTTCATTCTTGAGCTGAATCACATAACAATATCTAGTGTCTTTCTTTATATTTTCATTTTCTGTTTTATCAATGATGATAAATTTGGTGGATAAAGTCTAGATAAATAATCCAAATTTAGACATCAACAGATTGGCGCCATCTATGGGAAGGACATGTCAGTGTTATTTCTTACCCGATTCTTTCACAACCCATTTTTCATGACATTGAAGTATGACAGACATCCCAAAAAGTAGTCTTTCTAGAGGTAATACTTTTAGTCCTGTCGCTCCTCCTGGTATGGGATACTTACAGGGAATTCTACTCAATATTCCCAGGAAATTATGAGGAAACTTAATCAAATGCTTCAAGCTAGATCCACTACTGCCCCATCATATAGGAAGGAAAATTCCGCCTTGACCTTATAAAGATGATAGAAGTGGGTTCAAATATTCTAGATTTTTAGAAGATAGATCCTACTATCCGAGGGTAACCTCTTCACTCATATTTACTGATTACTATGAGGGTCGTCTCTCATCTATACGGGTCGAGAATCTTGGAAATGTTAAAAAAAAGCCTCTGCTATCGATCTCTTGGGTCCATGAGTAAGTAGAGGCTACCAAAGGGAACCTTCCAGATCGAAAGATTGGCTACATTGGTCTACCAGATCCAGGGGTAGTATACCTGGTTTCACGCGTGTCGAATGGACTTCCCAAGAAGAGATCTTAGCACAAATGTATGATAGAAATGCCAGAGTTGCCTTAGCCAAAACTAATTCGAAAGATCACCCTTGGAAAGGATCAATACAATTATTAGAAGATCTCTTGGAAAAATATCCAAGTCCAAAAATCCCTTAAAAAGCATCTTTGTAAAGGGATATCCTTTTTTTCAAGCCATTGTGGATTTCATCACGCCATCCAAATTCAAGCCAGCTATGGTCACTCCTAAATATAACAGTAAAATTGACGCTGTCCTCCATATTGAATAATACTAAGAAGCAACTGATATTTATTCAGTTCCAGATAAGATGCGTTGATGAGAATTCTCAAGTAACATCACTGGATCTACATAGATTTGGTATAATGATCTTCCTCGAGGATAGGTAGCTTACTTACTGAGCATCCTTCAGCAACCTGGGAAAACTACTCGCGAGTATATAACTCGTTTTAACATTGAAAAGTTAAAGTAGAGGATTATGAAGAGAAGACTGTTATTACTGATCTAAAATCATGACAGGGTGGATGGCGAAATCTGGTAAAATCATGAATGTCGAGGAAGCCATGGCCTCCAAATAAGCTTCGGGTGCTAAAGCCGACAAGAGTTATAACTAGAAGGAATAAAAAGATAAAAAGATCAATAAATTTAAAAGGTACGAGGAATATATTCCTCTCACTGTTGGCATGCACCACATCTTGGAGGATATTAGAGGAAGTAGGTACCTCAAATGGCCGAGAAAGCTGAAGTAATAGGAGAGACAAGTCCAAGTATTATAAATTCTACAAGGACTACAGGCACACAATTGACAACTATATTATTTTGAAAAATGAGATTGAGAACT
Source organism: Sambucus nigra (assembly GCA_949130495.1). Classification (NCBI taxonomy): domain Eukaryota; kingdom Viridiplantae; phylum Streptophyta; class Magnoliopsida; order Dipsacales; family Adoxaceae; genus Sambucus; species Sambucus nigra. The sequence continues at coordinate 375,069,271 of OX422219.1, read as the reverse complement.
TTGTCCGACATGGCAATCTGTCTAAATTTATTGATAGGTCAGAGGAACGAGACTCCAGGAGGCGACTAGAATCTCCTTACAAAGGGAGAGATGAAAAGAAAAGAGGTTGAGATAATGATTTAAACGATGACCCAGATCTGCAAAAGAAACCCTATGAGCCTGAAATTAAGGTAAAAATGGATCTTAAAATTGGTGTTACATAATAGAAAATTAGAACCTTATCATAAGCCCCTAATAGGCTTATCAGGAGAAAAATTATACCACTTGGGAATTATCAAATTGGGGGTTCTTACCGCTACTTGGCTTGCTAGAAGGACCGAAAGGATTCGTTTCTTCATCCAAGACAAGAAAGTCCAATCAACTTACAATATGATCCTCAATAGAATTGATTTGAAAAAGTTCGAAGCGGTACCATCTACTGTCAACTAATTTCTAAGGTTCTCCACTCATTTTGGGGTCAGCGTTGTTACAGAAAATCAACTTAAAGTTATGGAATGCTATTATACTTTAACCAATAAAGAAGAAGGAAAGAAATTGACTGCCACCTACCAAATTGAGACCTTAAACACCTGGAAGGATGCTGATTTGTTGAGGACACAAAAATAATTGTCCTGGATGACGAATGACCAGAAAGAACCATGCGAATTAGATCAACTCTGGAACCATCCCTCAAATAAGAATTGATCAATTTTCTTAAAGAAAAAAAGAGCTTGTTCGCATGGAGCCATGAAGAATAAAAGGAATTGATCTGGAATTTATATGCCATGAGCTAAATATCACTAAAGATGCTAATCCAATCAAGTAAAAGCGACATGTATTCAGTCGTGAGAAGAACATGATTATCCAATAAGAGGTGGACAAACTGTAAATGGCAAGTTTTATTGAAGATGTCAAGTACCCGAATTGGTTGGCCAACATAGTAATGATGAGGAAGAATAATAATAAATGGTCCATGTGTTTTGACTTCACGAATCTAAATAAGGCCTATCCTAAGGATCATTTTCCTTTACCCAGAGTTGATTAATTAGTTGATGCCACAACAGGACATGAGTTAATCAGCTTCATGGATGCTTATTTGGGTTACATCTAAATTAAAATGATGCCGAAAGATAAGGGGAACACATCATTTATCACTAGCCGAGGTACTTATTATTACAATGTTATGCTCTTTGGGAATAAAAACACTAGAGCAACGTATCAAAGGCTGGTGAACAAAGTTTTTGAAGAATGGATTGGTAAGAATATGGAAGTTTATATAGATGATATTCTTACTAAAAGCAAAAAATTTATCGGCCACATTAAAGACTTAAGTCGATGTCTGATCAGCTTGAGAAGCATCAGATGAAACTTTATCTGACCAAATATGTGTTCGGCATGCCGAAAGGGATGTTCTTGGGATTCATCATAAATCTAAGAGTAATTAAAGCCAATTCAGAAAAAATAAAGGCATTAATTGAAATGCAATATCCCTCGTGCAAAAAAGAGATGAAGAATTTAATAGGAAGAGTAGTTGCACTCAATCGATTTGTCTCCAGAGCAACTGATAAATGCATAATGTTCTTTAAGTACCCAGGAAAACCATATGAAAATGCATTCCTGGATTTGAAGAAATATTTGGGATCTCCACCATTGCTCTCCCGGCTAATCGTGGGCGAAAAATTATACTTGTACCTTACTGTATCTGAGTTAGCTATCAGCTCGGCCCTCGTCTAAAAATTCAGAAACCAGTGTATTGTACCAATAAGACTTTTAAGGGGGTTGAAATTCAATATCCTCACTTGGAAAAATTGGCATTGAAACTCATTAAAGTAACCAGAAGAATGAAACCCTACTTCCAAGTACATACCATTGTGGTTTACACCGATTTATCCTTATGCCAAGCTATCCATAAACCAGAAAATTAGGGATATTGATGGCTTAAGTAGTGGAATTAGGAGGGTATAATGTACTATATGATCCCCAAACAACATTGAAAGTCCAAGTTATGGCAAATTTCATAGTCAAGTTTACTTACGAAGAAATAATAGTTGATTATGAGAGAGCTAAGGAGAAAAAGGCTGAACAAACTTCCTTGAAAGGGAGCTCCAAGTCGAGCAAACTTCTCCGAAAGATAGTGTTAACGACTTGGATAAACCAGAATCATTTGTTCCCCGAGAGGTCACTTGACAGTATGAGGAGCATAGCAAGAAGGTGCTTAAACAAGGATCCTTCATGCAAGGAAGCTTTAATGAAGAAATGCCTATCTGGAAATTGTATGTGGATGGATCTTCTTATGCAAGCTGGTGGTAGAGATGAACTGATTATCAATACCCTTGATGACACAGACGTGGAATATGCACTCACTTTTCATTTCCAAGCTTCCAATAATGAGGCATAATATGATGCATTGATTACAAGTCAGGAACTAGCATTGTCACTAGGTGTTGAGTAAATCATTACACACAGTGACTCCTAATTTATCGTCAATCAGGTGCTCAGAATATATGGGGTTAAAGGAGGACTTATGGTGAAATATTTGGCAAATACTCAAAGCACCATCTCTAAATTTCTAGCAGTCAGGATGATCATAATTCTAGGGATTGAGAATTCCCGAGCAGATGCACTTACTCCGCTGGCCTTAGCAACTAAAACAAAATTAAGAAGGACTATTCTGGTAGAAGTCCAAACGAGAAGGAGCATAGACGTAGAAGAGGTGAACTTAATAGCAGTTGATTTGGGGACTTCCTATATGGATCCAATAAAGGAATATATTGACAATGGATTACTGCCCGAAGATCCTAAGGAGGCAAGGAAGTTGAGATACAAAGTGGCTAGCAACGTAATATAAGGAGGTGTCTTGTATAAAAGGGGATTTACTATTAATTGACTTAAATGCGTTCATCATATTAAAGTGAATGACCTGATCAAAGAAGTTCATGATGGATCATGTAAATCCCACTCAATTGGATAATCATCAATGCGTTCATCATATTAAATTTACGGTTATACATAGGAAATCAGGGGCTGCCTTGATTTCGATCACATCCCCTTAGCCCCTTGCCCTGTGGGGAATCAATTTGGTCAAACCATTACCAAGGATAAAGGGGAGATATAAATACTTAGTTGTTTTCATAGACTACTTAACAAAACGGGTGGAAGCTGAGCCACTAGTCAAAATTCCTTATGAAAGAGTATAGCAGTTTATATGGAAGAATATCACATGCCGATATGGCATGCCGTATGCTTTCATCATGGACCATGGAACCCATTTTGATAACCATGAGTTTAAAAATTATTTCATGTAGTATAAAACCCAAAAGCTGCATTCTGCCCTAGGTCATCCTCATTGAATGGTCAGACAAAAGTGACCAGTAAAAGACTGCAGGATGGATTAAAAAAGAGACTTGATGATGCAAAAAGAAACTGGATCAATGAGTTGCACAGTGTCATATGGGCCTATAGAACCACACCAAGGATACCTAATGAGAAAACTCCACACATGTTATCGTTTGGAATGGAATCAGTGGTTCCAGTAGAGATAGGTATGCCAAGTCACAGAGTGATTAACTTTGACTCTTCTATAAGTGATTTAATGAGTATGCTTGACTTGGACTTAGTAGAAGAAGTACGGAAGAATGCTACACTTTGGATAGCCACTTATCACAAGCGTACTATCAGGTTTTACAAAAGAAAAGTGAATTCGAGCAATTTTAAGGAAGGAAGATAGGAAATAAGTTGGAAGCCTATTGGAATGATCCATATCGCATTTTTATATTCATCCGACCTGGTACAAGTCACCTAGAGACACTTGAAGGGGAGCAGTTCCAGAACCTGTGGAATGCCGAGCATCTTAAGAAATACTATCAATATGTTTGAAATAAACGTTTACAATGCATATGCGGTAATTATGATCAGTTTAATGAGAATTTATTGGTTTATCAGTAGTGTACTTCCTTTTATGTTTTTTACAGGAGTGAGAGATGTAAAAATCTCAAAATAAAATGATATATATAGTCAAGTTTTAGCAAAACTTTATATACTTCCTGTATGACTTCATCCTTGACAAGCAACAAACAAGAAGTTCTAATCTCAAAAGATTCTTTTATGGCTTATAGTCAAGAATAGAAAATTTTAACAGACCAAGTCAAGGAAATATTTGGTCGTCAATGGTAACTAATTCGAACATTTAGTTTAAGAATGACAAAGATTCGTCTGGATGGATAAAAGGGTATTAGTAGAACCTAAGGCTGGACAACTAAGGTTCATCCAATTTGGTAATCATTTAAGCAGAGCAAACCACAGAGTCCCAATGCTAAGTTACTGGTAAGCCGTTAGGAAAAAAATAGATAACACGTGGTAATCATATACCGTCTTTTATTAAAAATGTAATTCATTACAAAACACTTCTCATGAAATTTACAGAAGTGAAAAATGGCAAACAACTTCATTTCGCTAGACATTTTCCTAAGGCTTTTTCCATTCCTGCTGGAGGAACATCAAGAATATAAGGCCGTAATGTGTAACTTCAATCCCTAAGTCTCTCACGGCTACTAGGGTTGGACCTATCCATCAAATGCTAAGGTCATACAAGGGTATCTTTATCATGTAGACCATTATCTCCCAAGTATTTTCTAATAATGCCTATTGGTATAGCATCAATGAGAATCCAGTTTACATCTAAACTGAAAGGAGTATTAGGGTACTCTAAGCAACCTGGATCGTTCCAATGCCATAGGGAATCTTCCTTGGGTACCTTTAAAATTGTCAAAGCATTCAACCAGCCCCATTTGCAACTTGCTCTCCTGGATTTCTCTAAGTTCTCCCCCATATGAGCCAAGGCTTCATTATATCCATTCATCCAAATCATATGGGATTGCTTATGAAAGTGAAAGGTCAGTCGATCAACCTTAAAATTGTCAAAGCATTCAACCAGCCCCATTTACAACTTGCTCTCCTGGCTTGCTCTAAGTTCTCCCCCATATGAGCCAAGGCTTCATTATATCCATTCATCCAGATCATCTGGGATTGCTTATGAAAGTGAAAGGTCAGTCGATCAACCTTATCAGTTAACCTCTTAATAGTGTCCATTTGGCTCTTGATTAAAAATGCCTGTTCGACTAGAGTTTTCTTTGTTCTCTCTTCTTTAACAGTAGGTCGAGTAACCACAATTTGCTTAGATGACTGGCCAGTCTTTATTTTATTAAAAAAACTATCTCTTCCTTCATCTTGGCGTTCTCCTGCTCTACGATAAATGAACTTTTATCCTATTCAGCACCTAAGTATTTCTTTAAGATTTTTAACTCCTTCCTTGATGAATTGTTATCGCACTCCAGTAATCTTGCTACATCTCTGGCACTAGTCATCTCACTATTCATAACAAATTCTCTCTTCTTATGTGCAAAACAAATGACTTCCAATTTCTTCTCAAAACTTGCATCACTACTGAGTGGAATATACTTTACTTCGTAGTTATAATGCAAACCAACTTGCATCTTAAGAACCATCTCGTAATAAGTAGTGTTGGTCACAACAGCTTGGTCAAATAACTTGTACAGGTGAATATACATTTCTTTAACTTGATTAAAGGATTCTAGGCTGAGCCATTGTTCTAGTTCATCTTCATCCAGGTCCTCATGACCTACCTCAAAGAGCCGAACACTCCTCCTATAAAGGTCACTCTCTGCTGCTATAACAAATCTCATGGATTTAAACTGAAGAATAATATATAAGTATAAAATTCAAGAAACTAGTTCATTAACATCAACACTGTGAAACAAAAATAAAGAATAATGTTATTAAAACTGTGAAGGAGTAAATCAAAAGGATAGTTGTTCAAGGTTACAAAGAAACCACGCATTACAAAGAAAAAAACTGGAAATACAAAACCATCGTAAGGAGTCTACACCTTCTCCTTGTCTTGGGCTATTTCTTCTGCCGACTAAGCAACTACCACTAAAGCCTCGAGCACCATTGAAGATTCAACATTACCCTCCTCATCCTCCATTTCTTAATGAATAACAGGAAGGGTACCAGGGTTGAACTACTAGAGGAGATATGAGTCTATATCAGTGACAACCTTTTTGAGTGCAGAATCCCAGCCTTCCTTAAAGGAGGTCTTCCTCAGATAGTCAATTTTTAGGGCGGTAATGGTAAAACCCTTATCCCAACCACAGGTATAGGCATTATATTTCCCTTTTTTCATGGTGGCCTTTAAGTTATGGTATTTTTTCTCTACCTCAGTGGTGGCCTTAGCAACGTCAAAACTAACTTTCTCGATATTAGTCCTCGTCTTCTCGATAGTGTCTAATTGGCCCTACCACTTTTCCTAGTCTTTCTTATAGGCTACTTTACTAGCATCCAAGGATTCATTTACGACTTTGAAATCCTCCTCTGTAATCACAAATATTTTAGCGTATGTTGTTTATTTGTTTTATTTGAATTATGGTATATTTGGTGTATCTCGTTACAAACCAACATGCACTGACACGTTGAACTGAACTCCAACATCTCCAAGCTCAAGACTTCCCTATATATCCAAAAAGGAATAAATCTTTTAGGAGTTTAAAATTATTCATAATTTTTATTTGGGATGTTATTTTTTATAAAAATCTAGGATGGATTTTTTTAATTAAAAAATAACTTTTTTTAACCTCGTTCAAACAAAATTGACTTTTCGTTTGAAGTCTCGCTAGATCTTTTATCGTATGAACAACTAACGAAGGTGTTCTATTTGAATTCATTTGAAACTCGTTAGAAGATGGTTTAAAAGAGATTGGAGTCTTATTCGAACGACTCTTATTTTCATTCGAACTAATTTGCCGCCTCAAATTTTGGGTCGGGTCTATAATACTTGTTTTGACTCCAAATTTTTTAAGACTTTTGACATAACATTTCTTGCATATCTGTTTCAAAAAATATCAAAGTGTTACGAAAACTCTTTTTTATTCATAACTTTACATCCCCAAATAGTTTTGTGAATCTTTTTGAAACACTAGAAAGTTTAGTATCTTCTATACACATTTGTGGAGAGGATTATCAACGGTTGATTTTGTGACCCGAGTGATCACAAAGGAAAGAAGGAAGAAGGATGATCTGTAGATATTAAAGGGGGACTGCCCCCTTTGGATGACTTTGGACTGATCTGTATTCTTTAGAAGTTTTAACTACATTGCGCGTTAAGTCGTTTGTAAGTCGATAGCCTTGTAAAACTCTGTAAAGTGTTGATTAAAAGGTTTCGCCCTGAAAAGGAATTTTTGTTCAATATGTGTAGTTTAAATCATTATATTTAGAACACATATTTTCCTTCACACCTAACTTAATCATAGATCAAAATTTATTAAAAACTAGATTTGTGTGTTTGGGGATTAAATTAATAAAAATACAAAAATAGAATTTTTGTTTGTGACCATCCTTGTCGAGCATTTTCAGTACTCGCTTTCATAATGGTATTATCTAATTCCATCATTATAATTGTTATTATAGCATTCCACCTTTACAAGTGGTATAAGAGTATTCCACCTTTATAAGTGGTATCAGAGAGGGTTGTACTAATTTGTCGGGTAAATCCTTGTTTAGTGTTGTTTAGGTTGGTTATTTTTTTCATTTTTCTCGTGTTGGTTTATTTATCATTCTATCGATGGATAGCCATATTGAAAATATATCTCACTTAAATTTGAAGTTTTCTAAAAGAATTAAAATTCTTAAAAAAGAAAATTCCCATTTTAAAGATGTTATGGAACTTTTGCAAACTTTTCAAACTCAAAGAGATTTCTTTCGTGAGAAGCTTGTGGACATGGACCGTGATCTTAAATTTTTTTGAATTGTCCAAGAAAGAGATTGATGAAAAAGCTCGGTTATTAGAGAAAGAAAGAGGACTCAAATAATTTCTATCATTAGTTTACGGGCCATTGTGGATAATGATCAATTGATTTTAGATTTAAGGGAATACGAGAAGACTTGATAGAAAGAACTTTTCGGTGTATATTTTTCGTCGTTTCTTGAAAAGCTCCTCTAATTAAAATCCTCAAATACCAACAAAATAATACAATCTAAAGTGTAGAGGTAAGTAAGGGTATCAATCCACATCAAGGGGGTAAGGTAGACACAAACTCAATTATAATTCAATTTTATTTTCTTTTTGGGCTTTTGCTTTTACTATTTTTTTTAGATTTTTCAACTATTAAAACAATTTTTGGTGAGAAGAAGTGAAATAACACTAAACTAAAATGAAAGATCAAATTACAAATTAAAAAGTGACTAAAATGGAAAATAAAGTCTAACACTAAAATATGAGATAAATGACGTAAATGACGTAAATAAATGTGAGAACAATCTAGGAGTGAGATTACACCACAAATTTTAGTTATTCTAACTAATTAATTTAATTAATTGAATTCTCCCAAATTAATATCAAAATTACAAATCAAATCTCGTTGAAAATGTAATTTTAATAGTAACCTTTTAGAAAATTAAGTTTAAACCCCCACAACTCTAGAAAATAGATCTACACTCCTTTTAATTAATCACCCGCTAAGATGGATCGATTAAAATTTATGTAAATCTTAGAAAATAAAAATAGAGTTGAAATTCAAGTAATAATACCCCACTTAAGAAACCCCTATCTCTAGTTTGAATCTAAAATGGGTATTATAACTTGGAATTTCGATTTTCTCTCGAAAATCATTTACCCTCTCTCGAGGCATAAATTTAAGGGTGAGGGATCAAAATTAACATTCAAAGGGAATTTTCAAGTAATCAAACTAATTAAACTAAAATAGCATCAAATAAGGGTTCACCCCATCCATTGAAAGGGGATTTAGCCTAACATGGTATGGAATTTGGCAAATTAATAATCAAAGGCATAAAACAAATAAGAAGAGAAGAGAACAATCAAACCCAATCTCTTGAAGTGAAATTGAACTCTTATTTCCTTGAAATCAAGGACAATCCATCCAATATGAGCATCCAACAATAATCAACTCAATATAATACTCAATTGAATTACTCACAATTTATCACTCAATAATCTCTAAAAGGAAAAAGAAAAATAATTTACAAAAATAATTTCCTAATTTATTTTCTAATCTAACCTATCTCTCTCTAGAATTCTCTCTACCAAATTCCTTATTCTAAAGCTTCATTTCAAAATGGTCTTCTTCTCCTTAAATAGTAGGGATGGAGCATGGGGGTATTTTGGGAGTATAAAGGTGAAAGAGGTTGTATAAGGTGTGAGTGAGGGTTAATTTAGGTAAATGCACAAATGTGCATGAGTTGTGTGAGGTCGTGTGGGAAGTGAGGTGAGGGAATAAAAAGGGGTTTTAGGGTAGAATGTAAAAAAGGTTTAGTTGGGGGTAGTTTGGGAAAGTGGGATAAAAAAGGGGTTTTAATGCATGTAGGTTAAATGACTTGGTTTCTTTTTGGTTTTGGCTTTTGGTAGGTCACGTTTTTGGATTTAAGAGAAATGAAGTGGGTCTTTGGAAAATGGGACAAGGCTTTGGGGATAAATGGGTTTGGTGGAGATTTAGGGTAGGTTGGCTTTGGGTTTAGATTGAATGGAGAGATGGGTTCAGATGGGTGGTTTGAGGGTTGGAGGATGGAGGTCGGGGGGGTTGAATCGGGCTCATGGCTGGAGGGTTTGCAACGATTGGGGAGTCATTGGGTTTGAGGCCGACCAGTCGCCAGGGCAGACCGGGATTCTCATCGACGGGAATGGCTACGTAGATAAGGGTTTCCAACGGAAGGGTACGGCGCAGTTGGGTGATGTCTTGTTGCGGTTCGTGCCAACACCGGTTTGAGAGGTCGAGTTGCCACGTGTTAGGTTCAGGGAAATGTGTTGTGCAAGTGGTTTGGGTCTAGGTTAGCTGCTGGGTTGAGAGCTGGTAGGATTTGGGGCTTAACAGGGGCTTAGGTCGAACTCACCGGCGCTGGTGGTTGGGTTGAGGGCTCCGGCGATTGGGGTTTGGTAGGTAGGTGATAGAGACAGGAGTGGTCCGGGTTGGTGTTCGTTAGGGCCTTGTTCCGGGTTGAGGTTGCTGTTGGCGGGGATTTGTTTGGGGGTAAGTAGGTGGGTTTATGGGATTGGTTTAAGGTGAGTAATGGAGGTCTGTGGTGAGGAGAGAGGAGAGAGAAGATGAGGGTAGATGATGATGAATAGTTGAAGGAGGTGGGTTTGTGTGTGTGTGAGGGTGTATGGGGAAAAGGTGTGGGTGAGGGTGTATTTGGATGTGAGGGGTTTTGTGTGTGTTTAACTTATGACCTTTAAAAAAATAAACTCAAACTAAAATAAAACAAAATAAAAATTTAACTAAACTAAAAAAAATAAAAATAAAAATTAACTTAAATAAAAATGGCACAACATGACACACTAAACAAACTCTAAAAAAAACTAAACACAACTAAAATAAAAACTATAAAAATAAAAACTAATAAAACAAAAAATAAAAATAAAATCAAATAAAAAATCAAATAATAATAAACTAACTAAAAGCTATGAAAATAAAAGAAAATATAAAAACTAATACACGAAGCGCTAAAAAATATAAAAATCCTAAAAATATATACATGACTCAATAAATAATAAAATAAACACTAAAAATAAAATGACACAAATAAAATAAAATGGGACAACCTAAACACACACGGTTCGGGATAGGTTTAGGTAGGTTTTGGGTAGGCTAGGATACAGGACAAGGGTAATTATCTCCATATTGCACACAATTTCCTTAAAATACGCGTTTGAACACCGCAACGTGAATTCGACCCATAAAATAGATAATAAAGCGCATAAGAACCTAATTGCCGAGAGTTAGCAACTAAAGTATGTCTATTCGGGGTATAAAATGTACAGTTTTGGGTGCTTATCAAGACTCTTAGGGATAAGTTCACTTTCATTGAGGGGGAGCGAGATAACCTTCTAGGAATGATTGAAAATATAAAGAAGGAGTCCCTAAAGTAATAAGAGTCTAATTCTTTGCTTGAGTTTGCAATTTTGAAGTTCAAAGATGATTTAAAAGACTCGAGTAGTGTTGGTATTGATGGTACTGGCTTCCTTGATACTAAAGCTTCTGTCACTAAATCCAAGATCATTATTTATTTTCAAGGGTCAACCGCATCCAAGGAGGTTAGAAAAGGTTAACCCATAGGTAACATTCCTCTCATTTACACATGTTCGCATTGTGGTAGGAAAGGTCACCTTAGGGCGTTTTGTTATGATCTTAGAAGAGGTACAAGTAAGTTTAAGTCTAGTGTCCCCTTGATTCCCAAAAATCGATAAGGTAAGTATAAATCTAATTGGGTTAAGAAATCCATTTTGGAGGCACTAGATGTTAGACTAGTTGATTCTTCCATGCTTGCATATTACTCTTCACATGCTATATCTTATGGGTGATTGCTTGCATGGTATTATTTAGCATACTCTAGTTGTGCTTCATGATATATGTTTTCTAGTGTTATGACAAGTGTATTTTTTGTATTATATTTTTCTTTCATTGAGTCATATTGAAAAAATATAAAAAGATTTTATTTTGATAAATTTTTTGAAAAATACAAAAGATTTTCACTTTTATGTATTTTTGATTTACACTTTGGGTGTGGCATATAGATGTGTTTGCATCCAATTCACTCTTTACTTTTCATGTGGGTAGGACATTTGGTTATGATTGTAAATACTTAGGTGTTGTTTGTTTTTACCTCTTAAGTCTGAATCTGAACCATTCAGACTTAAGAGGTATCAAAAAGTGTTTGTTTTTTTAAATGATTAAGAGGCTAACGGTCATATTTGGCTCTTAATGATTAAGAGGTGGAGTTACGTCTGAAGTATGAATCTGAAGTGTGAATCAGTCTAAATACATTCATTCAGAAGTATATTCAGACGCAAAAACAAACATATTTTTCAGATTTAGATTTCAGACTTCAGATTCAGTCTTCAGATTTCAGATTCAGACTTCAGATTCAGATAAAAAAACAAACGCAACCTTAGATTTTTCTTAACCATGCTATCATGGAGTTGTTTCGAACTTTATTTGCTTAATGGATTCGACTTTGTAGATGCCTCCGCACACACATCCACGAGCTTCGTGAATGTTAATGTAACACCCCATCCAAAACACGAGGCACTACTACGATTAAAACTATACTAAATCCTCAACAATTAGTATAGAGCATCTATATTCCACAAAAATAAAAATAATGAATCCAAAAATTTATAGTTACAAAATAATTACAATAAAATTCCTAAACTCTCCAAATTACACTGCCAAGCTACACAAAAATAACAAAAATCATCCAATCTTCATGCTCTAAACTCCTCCAAACAATCCGTAGGGTCCAAAACCATGCTAACCTGTCACTAAAAGAAAAAATTGGGTAAGTACACAATATGATAAGAATAGATGCTAAAAAATAATAACGATGAATAAAGCGCAACAATACGAATCCGCATATATGAATCAAATGAAATACTCAAGCATTGTACCAATTTCAATTTTTCAATAACACATCAATGGGTCACCAGGCCTCGCCTCACCTCACCCAAGCTTCGTAAAGCATCATCGTGGCTATTCAACTTTTGGACTATTGGCGGGTGCCCATTCTTCACGCCATATAAAAATCTCAGGACACCATGCCCATCAACAAATACAATATCTCGGCGAATCAATATTTTATTTTTTAGATTAAAAAATAACTCATATGATTCCAATGAATACCACAAATCAACACGAGTGAAAATCAAAAATGAAATAAAAGGAATACTCTCGAGAGAATTTAGGAGCATATTGTGTAAGTCTCGTACCTTAAAACATCACATGAAAGCCATAACGATTCTGCCCAAACTTTTGATCAAACTACTACGTTACTCTCATGAAAATAATCAAAACTCGCTCTTAAACAATCTTGAGAAAACTTAATTAATCTTGACAAATCATGAGTTGAAAGTTATGAAGAATGGTGCTAGGGTTTAGAGGTTGAAAGGAAATAATTTTGGAGAAGCCTTTTGGAGGAAGAGTTGTAAAAAATGATTTGAAGAACCCAACCACGGATTAGTTTTAATTTATAATGATTAGGAGTTCTTATGCTAATAGAATTCTATTTAAACTAAAAAAAAGGTTTACCCGTTAGTATTGGCCCAAAACCGTGACAAATATTTTTTTTTAAAACTCCCATTTTAATTTCGATTAAAATACTACTTTTCAATAGTAAAACTCAACATTTTCAAATTACTAAAAATTAATAAATTCCAAAATTTTAATTTACACAAAAATTTCGAATTAATTTAAAAATACAACATTTAAAAATTACGGTTGTTACAGTTAACTTCGCATGTATATTTGAGCTTTGTGAGATGTTCTCCCATCAATTTTGTCATCTACATATTTTGTGACTATGGGGGATTTGTGCATGTAAGAATCGTTGCCCTTGAGAATATTTATTTAGTACTGAAAATATAAGAGGGTGCATGGGAAAGGGCTACGAAAGGAGCAAATCTCCTTTGTAAGAAAGCCGCCATTGAAAAGATCCCAATAAAAAGATTAAAGGCATTAAAAAACAAAAAATGCTAAAATGGTCCTATATAGTTTAGTTTGTTTGATCTTTCAAAAAGAAAAAACATCAAAAGATAAAAGAAAAGAAAATATGATATATGTTTATCTTTTGAGGGTATTTAGTTAAAGGTCAATGGTTTTTCACAATGATTCCTAGTATGCTTAGTTCCCCACGACGCTATTGATTTATAAAATCATTAGTATTCTTAGCTTGTGGGCATTGTGTTTATTTGTTCATTAAGTTCACTTTATCTTGTCACTTGAGGCTAAATCTTAGTTTGATAAAGTTTTACAGTCAATTGCAACTTCTTAAACATATTTGAGTGTTTGGATTTAATTCATTTGTATCTAGTTCATGCCCATTCATTCCATTCCACATGTTTAAATATATCAATAATATGTGATAAGCACCCAAAACTGTACAATTTATATCCCGAATAGATGTATTTTAGTTGCTAATTCTCGACAATATGGGTCTTATGTGCTTAAATATTTATCATGCAGGCTTAACTGCAGTTGCAGTGTCACAAGCTACATTTCGAAGCCAATTGCAGTTAGAATGGAGCTAATTCCCTCTCCCGTATCCTAATCCGAGCCTAAACCTAGCCCAAACTTACCCCGAAACCTGTGTTTGTTTTATTTGTGTCATTTTATTATTTTTTTAGATTTTTAGTTTGAGTCTTTTCTATTTTTAGGATTTATTTTACATTTATTTAGTATTTTATAGGTTTTATTTTCTATTTTTCTATTTTCTATTTTATTTAGTATAATTTTACTTTATTTTGATTTTTATTCGTTTTTAGTTTTAGTTTTATTTTATTTTATCTTATTAGGATTATAATTTTTAAGATTTTATGTATTTTTAGTTTTATTAGATTTCACATTTTCTTTTTAGGATTTTAATTTTAAGTTTTGTTAGGTTTTATTTTTATTTCTTTTTAGTTTCAATTTTTACTTGATTCTTTTTTTTATTTTAAATAGAATTTTATTTTTTAGGTTTTTAGTTTATTTTATTTATTTTATTTTAGTTAGTGTTATTTTAAGGGTCCAAATTAAACACACCTACACTTATCCTAAACACACCCAACCAACACTCACCCTCACCCTAACATTCTACACCCTCACCACACACAAACACCACCTCTCCACTATTCACCTTCTTCCTCACCATCTCATTCTCTCTCCTCTCTCATCTAAACCCATTAACACACCATAGCCAAAAACTCATAACCATCTCCTCCCTTATACCTCCAACCTCCCTCCGGCCGAAAAACCGAAACCCCAAACCTCCCTCCGGATTTTCGTCAACCTCCTTACCCCCTGTGCCCCGGTGACATGCGTCCATCCAGTGGCGGCGATACCACACCCAGCAGCCCTTAAACCACTCGGACACCTCTCTCCCTCTCGGCCCGCCCCTCCGGCGATTCCAACGCACTTGCGACCTGACACGCCCCACTGCCTCCGGCCAACCTTGACCCCCTCCGGCGGTGACCATCGCCGGCGATCCCACGACCGAGACCTCCTCTTCCGATCCCCTCTCTCTCTCTCCTCAACCCATTTCCAAAACCGATCCATCAACCCCTTCCAATCCAAAACCCATTTCATTCCCACTTCCCCCTTCCCAAACCAAAAACGTGAGCTGCCAAAGACCAAGCCAACTAAAACATAACCCAAATGCCACATGTGCCTTATACCACCTTTTACCCATTTTACCCTTAAAAATCCCCAACTAACCTCTTCTAACCAAAACACCCAAAATACCCCTCAAGCCAAATCTGAATTTATTCACACCTCACACCCCCATGCACATGTGCTCTCACCTTTCCAACATGTTCACCATAGCCAATTCCCATTTTTACTCCCATGCTCCATGCCTACTATAAATTGAAGAAGAAGACCCCAAATCAAAGATCTAGAACTTTTATATAGGAATTTTAGAGAGAGAATTGTAGAGAAAATTATCCTTTGTAAATAGTTTTTCCTTTTTTATTTTAGATATTTGTGAGATTAAATATTGTATGAGAATTAATTGAGTGGATATTTTAATTTCATATCACTTGTATGCTCAATTAAGAGGTGTATGCTTCAAATTTGAAGAGTAGAGTTCAACTTTCTCAAAGAGATTTGGTTTTCTTGTTCTATTCTCTTCTCTTTTATTTTAGTAGCCTTGATTATTAATTTGTCATGTTTAATATCATGTTAGGATAAATCACCTTTCAAGGGGTGGGGTAAAACCCTTATTTGATGTTATTTTATTTTAATTAGTTTAATTACTTGAAAAATCCCTTTGAATGTTAATTTTGATCCCCCCACCCTTAGATTTACGCCTCGAGAGACGGTAAATGATTTTCGAGAGAAAATCGAAATTCTAGTGAAAATACCCATTTTAGATTCAAACTAGAGATAGGAGTTTCTTAAGTGGGGTATTATCACTTGAATTTCAACTATAAATTTATTTTATATGATTGACATAAATTCGAATTGATCGATCCTAGCTGGTGATTAATTAAAAGGAGTGTAGATCTATTTTTCTAGAGTTGTGGGGTGTAAAACTTAACTTTCTAAAAGATTACTATTCTAATTACACTTGCAACGAGACTTGGTTTGTAATTTTGATATTAATTAGGGAGAATTCAAATAATTAAATTAATTAATTAGAATAACTAAAATTTGGGGTGTAATCCCATTCCTTGATTATTCTCACAATTATTTACCTCACTTTATCTCTTATTTTTAGTTTAGACTTTAATTTTCATTTTCGTGAATTTCTAGTTAGTTGTTCTCATATTACATTTAGTTTAGACCTCACCTCACCCTATTGTTTTAATATTGAAAAAGCTAAAAAAAAAATTTAGAAAAGTGAAAAAGCACAAAAAGAAAATAAAAAGTGAATTACAATTGAATTTGCCTCTAGCTTACTCCCTCGGAAGTGGATTGATACCCTTACTTACCGCTACGCTTGAGTTTATTATATTTTGTAGGTATGTGAGGTTTTGATTAGAAGGAGCTTTTCAAGCAACGACAAAATTCACGAAAAAGTCATTTCTATCAAATGGCGTCGTTGCCATTCTTGGGATTGTGAAGCGCTCGGAGCGGATTTCATATTGTAATTCATTCATTTTTTGTACCATTTTTTATATTTTTAGAAGGCTTGTATTAGGATTTTTATCATTGCTTGTATTGCTGTGCTTAGAGACACCATTTATTTTTCATTTAAATTTGTAATAATTGAAGACAAGCGTGATAGGGAAACCGGACAAGGTAGAGAGAGGGCGTCCAAAGGCGAGGATTTAGAAGCCTCTCTATCTTGGGTCGGTAGGACTCCCAGGGACTACTGAGATAGGCGTGATCTCCCCCTGGTCGACTCAAATTTTTCGGCACCCCACGGCCTAAAAATCGTGGGAGATATATTTCTCAAACCCTCGCATGTATTTTGTGTGAAGCTAACGTATTTTGTGTCGAGTTTTGTGGTCGTTTATTCCTATATATGTTTTTCGAATTTTCTTTGATATATTTTGCATATATTATAAATGGTATTGTGATTTTGACTCTTTGTAGTTTACATTTAGGCCATGGTTGTCACATACTTGATCATAGTTTGGATTATTTATGATTGAGTTTTCATGTTGTATTTGTAAAATATACACTTTTTGAAAAATTTCAAAAATAGTTGGTTTTGATGGCCTTTGAGATTATCATTACATGTACGTTATTTAAATCTTTTTTGATAAGATCTTATTTTATACGTGATGCTTTGAAATTCATCATTATGTATCTAGTCTGAAAGAGCCGCTACAACGGGATAAATGCAACTTCTCAAATAAATCAACTTTAATTGAGTGCCAATCAAACCAGTTTTAATGAAACCCGAAATTTAATTCAGTCCTAACACATTCATCTAAGTGATATGAAATTATAAAACAATAAGCATGCAAAGGAAACAAAATAACAGAAAAAATACCCCTGAGGGGAAAAGCCTTTTATTTCCAAAACTTTAAAAAATTTATAAGACCATTGACTTACATACAACTTTCCTCAAGTGTAATGCACGGTGCCTTCGTCAAACCTTCAAAGCGTCGGCTAGAAATCTGCTGTGGTTCACGCACAGTTATACCACAAGGACACGCAGTCTGATCAACCCAGGAATACCTGCAAGCACTCCCTATGACACGCAGTCAAAAAGCTTTATAGAGACTCCCTCCACAATAGCACGCAGCCCTCCGATTATAGAGCTCTCCCCACAAAGTATGAACAATAGCAAAGTTCTCTTCTTGGGTTCCAAAACAATTCACACAAAAGATATTGGGATTTTTTGAATTATAAAATAAGAGATTGAACTCTTTTAATATTGGAGAATAAAGTAAAACACTCAAAATCGTATTCTGTTTAAAACCAGTGTTTCTCCACATGGAATCTAGTAGTTTGACACCCTTTAAATACTAAAAATCAAGGCAGTGACGTGTCAGAAAATAACTCTTCTTGTTCGAACGACATACGATGTCGTTTGAACGAGATCCTATCTCGTTTGAACGACCTATCAAAAGAGGCCATGATTGTAGATAATTTCGATAGGAACGCGTGGCCACCAGTTTCGTATTTTTTTGATATTTTATGAATTAGGTATGATTTTTCTACGAAAAGGTGTCGGAGAACAAAATCTTTAGATAGTATGAATTCAAAAAAAAAATTAATAAAAACTTTTAAAGCTCCACTCCAACACTTAGAAAATATTTTATGAAAAATAATCCCGATACTCTAAGTGCATTATTAAGGTACTCTAAAACGTAACCTTACCAAAGTTAACCTTGCGGAGATTGTTTGTTGAAGAGCCTTGATTATTCGGATCCGTCTTGATGTGAATTTGATCTTGATCTTCTTCGATGGTGTAGCAGTATACGACATATAAATTGATAACGGACAAAAAATTCCTTACAAATCTCCCCTATGTCTATGCCGGTACAAAATAAAAATATCTGAATTATCAATCAAAATATGACCTATACAAAACTACCCTCCCATGAACCCAAAACTAAAAAGGTAGATGACAAGTCTTCAAACTTTTTAATCTTCAACAAACTTCAAACCTCAAAGATTTTCTCATCAGGGTGTGCAATCTACTTATTTCCAACTTTGTACCTACACACATGAGATAAAGAAAATAACTTCCTAACATATCGAGTTTCAAATGAGATAAACATAAAGTCAAATCAAAACATATATAAAATCGCAAAACTCCCCCCCATAAAGTCATAATTTGTGGCCCACCCTTTTTATTTGTCCGAAACAGACAATGAAAGAATAAACATAAAGTCAAATCAAAACATATATAAAATCGCCAAACTCCCCCCATAAAGTCATAATTTGTGGCCCACCCATTTTATTTGTCCGAAACAGATAAGGAAAGAATAAACACAATAAAGCAAATTGGGGTGTCATGAGAAACAAAGCAAACAAATTATTTTCGAAGTTTTCAATAATTTCATACAAAAAAGTAAAAATAATTTTACAAAAATCACACACCATGACTTCTTAAAATTGGGACACTCATCTATCGTGTGACCTACACCCCCACAATTCGAACACCTCTCAGAATTGTTTTCAACGGAAGATTTAAAATAAGAGTTCGTGTGGATTTTCCAATTAGATTTTTCAAAAAGTTGACATCGAATATCATCAAAACCTCCAAAAGCCATTTTTAAGAAAAATAGGATCAAACATAATAACTTAGTGCAACAGGCTTTGACAAAAAAGTGCGTACCAAAATCACGCGATAAATTAGCGTAACCCGCTCTGATACCAATTTGAAAGAGTCGCTACAGTGGAATAAATACGACTTCTCAAATAAATTAATTTTAATTGAGTGCCAATCAAACCAGTTTTAATGAAACCCAAGTTTTAATTCAGTCCTAACACATGCATCTAAGTGATATGAAATCATAAAGCAATAAGCATGCAAAGGAAACCAAATAATAGGAAAAATCCCCCAGAAGGGCAAAACCTTTTATTTCTAGAACTTTGAAAAATTTACAAGACCATTGAAAAATCCCTCAAGTGTAATGCATGGTGCCTTCGTCAAACCTTCAAAGCATCGGCTAGAAATCAACAGTGGTTCACGCACAGCTATACCACAAGGACACGCAGTCTGATCAACCCATGAATACCCGCAAGCACTCCCTATGACATGCAGTCAAAAAGATTTATAGAGACTCCCTCCACAATAGCACGCAACCCTTCGATTGTAGAGATCTCCCTACAAAGTATGAACAATAGAAAAATTCTATTTTTGGGTTCCAAAACAATTAACATAAAAAGATATTGGGATTTTGGGAATTGTAAAACAAGAGATTGAACTCTTTTAATATTGGAGAATAAAGTAAATCACTGAAAATCGTATTCTGTTTAAAACCAGTGGTTCTCCACACGAAATCCAGTAGTCTAACACCCTTTAAATACTAAAAATCAAGGCGATGACGTGTCAGAAAAAGAACTCTTCTTGTTCGAACGACATACGATGTCGTTTGAACGGGATTTATCTCATTCGAACGAGATCTTATCTCATTGGAACGACATATCAAACTAGACCTCGATTGTAGATAATTTCGATACGAACGCGTGGCCGCCAGTTTCGTATTTTTTTAATTTTTATGAATTATTTATGATTTTTCTACGAAAAGGTGTCCGAGAACAAAATCTTTAGATAGTATGAATTCAAAAAAAAATTAATAAAACTTTTAAATCTCCGCTCCAACACTTAGAAAATATTTTATGAAAAATAATCCCGATACTCTAAGTGCATTATTAAGGTACTCTAAAATGTAACCTTACTAAAGTTAACCTTGCGGAGACTGTTTGTTGAAGAACCTTGATTATTCGGATCCGTCTTGATGTGAATGTGATCTTCTTCGACGGTGTAGCGGTATACGACATATAAATTGATAATGGACAAAAATATCCTTACATAGTCCTTTGTCTATTTCGGATGAAAAGGGGGAAAACATTAAGGGAAGATTTGATGATGAATTTTATTTGTAAGGGAGAAGCATTATGAGTTGTATTTATTTTTCGTCTCAAACTCTATGCATCAGGGGTATATTTTTTAATTTCATGTCTGTAGGTATCCAGACGAAGAACATATTGCACCGCATGAAGACAAAGTTGCCCATGTGAAGAATAAGATGAGATTTTAGACTAAGTTTCTTGATGCCATTCCATTTCTAGGATTTGAGAAGGGTATTAGGATATTTTTTTATCATAAAGGGGTAATTTTTGCAATTTGGGTTTCGGTTAGTTTTGCATCGGGATAGACGAGGGGGGGGGGGGGGGGTATTTGTGAGTTTAAATATTTTAGTTAGGTTTTTATTTGTTTTATTTGCACTTTGGTATATTTGGCGTATCTCGTTTGCACTGACACGTCAAACCAAACTCCAACATTTCCAAGTTCAAGAATTCCCTACATCTCAAAAAAGGTATAAAGCTTTTAGGAGTTTAAAATTATTCATAATTTTTATTTGGGAAGTTATTTTTTACAAAAATTGAGGATGAATTTTTTAATTTAAAAATACATTTTTTAACCTCGCTCAAATGAGATTGTTATCTCGTTCGAACCAAATTGGCATTTCGTTTGAAGTCTCGTTAGATCTTTCATCGAACGGACAACTAATGATGGCGTTCTGTTTGAATTGGATTGAAGCTCGTTAGAAGCTGGTTTAAAGGATATTGGAGTCTCTTCGAATGAATTATTTTTTTGTTCTAGAGAATTCCTTTCTCGTTGGAATGAATTCACTGCCTCGAATTTTGTGTCAGATTTATAAATACCTGTTTTGACTCCAAATTTCGTAAGACTTATGACAAAATGTATCCTGCATATTTGTTTTGAAAATTTTCAAAGTTTTTTGTTGACAAAATACTTTTTGATTTACAACTTTACATCCCCAAATAGTTTTGTGAATCTTTTTAAAACCCTAAAAGTTTCAAATCTTGTATATGCACTTGCCGATAGGATTCTCTACGACTAATTTTGACCAGAGTGGTTACGGTTGAAAGAAGGAAGAAGGATAATCGGTGGATACTGACGGGGGATTGCCTCCTGTGGAAAACTCTAGACTGAGATGTATTCCTTAAAAGTTTTAAAGACACTACATGTTATACTTGTGGGTGTATCAAGTAGCCTGTAAGTTGATAGTCTTGTAAAACTCTCTAAAATGTTAATTAAAATGTTTTTTTTTAAATGGAATTTCCCTCAATATTTGTGTTCTTTGCATGCGTAGTTTAAATCATTATATTTAGAACACATATTTTCCCTCACACCTAATTTAATAAAAGATCAAAATTTGTTTAAAACTGGATTTATGTTTGATAATTAAATTGATGAAAATACAAAAATAGATATTTTTGTGGCCATCCTTACTGAGTGTGTTCACTATTTCTTTCAAAGTGGTATCATCTAATTCGACCATTACATCCTTAACATCAGAATATGACTCCGTAAGCTAATAGTCCCTCATCAAGAGTTGGTCATAGTCTTCCAAGAACTCTAAATTTTGAATGTCAAAAGAAATTAGTAAATAATAAGTATAAAGATTGTCAAACAGGGAATAAAAGTATCTCAAGACAGTTACCAAAGCCAGATTCTGGTTAGCTCGCTCTAACAACCTTGCCCTGAACAAAGGAGCCACTTTTGACCTGTCAGTAAGTATAACCCGGAAATCAATCAAACCCCTAGCCAAACCAGGGTTCATTGCCACAGAGGCAGCTTCTGCAGAGGCCTTGGCCGCCCGAGTCTTTTGAAATAACTCCTAATGCGTGGCAAGAACTTTACTCAATCTTTTGAATTGAGGCTCTGTGCTCTTAATTTCCTCATTAGTCACAGTCACTAGTCGTTTCGAATCTTCCCCTACAACCGTCTACTTCTCAACAAGAGGGGAGACATGGCTCCAACAAGGAGGTTGGGGATCTTTCTTTTTAAAAAAAATTATTTGAGAAGAGAGATAATAGTAGACAAATCCAAAGAATCAAATGAGGATAAAGTTCCTCCAAAGTCAGAGACACTTTCTTCTAGCAAAGGGACAAAACCCTTAAAGCAGTAAGATGGAGAAGCAACAGTGAATGAAAGAGAATTCGAGATTGTGGAAGTGAGGAAAATAAAAGGGAAATCAACCTTTTATAGGAACAATGATGACTCTTGATATTTGGGATTTTAAATGATTAAGTGTACCAACTCTTGGACTATCAAAGGCGTCCCAAATCCCAAAAAGATAAAAAGACCAGTGTACCCTTCGGCGGTTCACTATTTTTCAAGTCATTTACAAAAATGCCACCACTTTAATACAACCAAAGGGAAAATTTACAAGTCTTTGAGGTCAGCTGCCAACCATGACCTTTAAGAGGCACCGATAAATTCTATAAATGAATACTCCATTCTTCCATTCAACATCCAAGTATGCAAAATTGGGGGTATTTGTTGTAGCTTAAAAATATTAGGCTACCTGGACCAATAAAATAGTGACACCCGTCAATATCACCTTTAAGCTTTCCACAATGGATAAGACTTAGTCAGCTAAAGTACCCTTTGTTTGGTCGTCCTTCCGACAGATCCAGGAAGTTGAACTATCAGACATGTAGACACCCCATTCTATTAACTCCTAAACTCTCCTTAGGTCCCTAGGTCCTCCCTTAATCACTACAAACCCAGGTCATATCCCGAGTACTGACCTAAAAGCCATCGGGCAATGCCCGACTTCATTTGAAAAAATGTTAAACTCTTCATCTCGATCAAGACTAAATGAATATTCTAAGTTCACTGAAATCCCTTTCCAACGGTCCGCTCCGTGCGCGATTCTCACTTACCATGCGGACGAACGATCCGTTTTACTCTGACAGGTCACCGAATGCTTCCAGGGGCTGGTTGACCAAATTCAACTCTCCAAGCTGGATCAAAATCTTTGTAATGTCTAAGTACATCTCCTAAACTTTCCAACGGTCCGCCCCTGTGAGATTAGGACTTACCATGCGGACAAACGATCCGTTTGCGTCCGACGATTCCCCATCCAATGGACTGACGAATGCTTCTGAGCCATATTTGACCCAAAGTCATCTCCCGAACCCGGGAGAAGTCTAAAGTAATTTCTAAGGTCTCGAAATTACCTTTCCAATGGTCTAACCCGTGCATGATTCTGACCAACGATTTGCATTATGCGACTGATATTCCAAAAAGGCCTAAAAGACACTACCAAACGGCAGGTCCCAGACCCTGCCTATCGGCAGTGTGCCTAAACGCACCTATCGATTGGCAGGAACAGGGCTATGACGATTGGAAATTCCTTGGGCCTGTAAAAAGGAGTCCTGACCTCACTTGCAAAGAGATCCCGAATCTGATAGAAATCACTCCCAGCAAATCCAGAAAACCTCACTCAAAGTCAGCGCGATTTCCACACCCAAATGCCTTTCCAACCTTCACTTTTCATCATCCTTTTCATCAAACTTGGTGAATTCACTACCCTCCATCATCATCCAAGTCTAAAGGCTGCCCTCCAACATTCAAGATCAAGCTTAAGATCTTCAAGAAGGTCAATTTTTCTCAACTCTCTCCTTAAATTCTCATAAATTTGCAATATCTTGTTTTATTACTTAACACTTTTATTATCTCATCTCACACATCCTAATATACTTTTTATTTAGTAGTATTGCACATCTCTTATTTTCATATAAATAAAAACCCAAAAAATAAGAAAAAGAGGGTTTACTCATAAATTCCAAACAAGAATTTACATACTTTTCTTACACTTTTCTCACAACTAAAACACTTTTTCTACACACACACACACACACACACACACAAATAAGAGAATCTCTCGGTTGTATGTATGGGATAAACCTCACCCCTCATTTTGCATGCAAACTACGTGGACTTTGATGCCTCTATAGGCTACGTAGGCGTCTCGGGGTAAAACCTGAGACTCGAGTCCTATTTTTACTTTTTCTCTCATTTTCTAATTTTTTTTCTCTAAACTCTACTCTCTTATATTATATATATACATATATTTGTTCTTAGTGGCACATTATTCCACATGCGTTATTGTTCCATCATAACGATCAACGAAAGGATAATCGCGTAAATCCTATTTTCTAATATTATTTTTATACCTTCCTACGGATGACTCGCTTTACCTCTTCCATAGTACAAGCCGAGGATTCCTATCTCCACTATATATACACATGCACACATATCACAGGGAAAATAAAGGTAAATAACAAAAATCCATGAGAGACCGAAAGGGCGGAATGGGTGCCTAACACCTTCCCATTTCGTAACTTAGCCTCCGGACCCCTTTCGAATCATTTTGGTTTCGTATGCACCAGTATATCTTTGGATGCTGTCCGTCGGGATAACTTCCCCTTTTTTTGTCTATTTTGAGTAAAATATACTGGCGACTCTAATCTCTCTACATTTACCACCTCACCCAAATGACGACGGCCGAAGCGCTCCTGAGAGGGATGCACGAGACCCGAGATCCTCCCTTACGTTCGTTCACCCCGCGGCGAGGATCGGGGATGGCCACAAGACATATGTAGGATATTCCATAGTGACCATGTGTATTCACGTGAAAGAAGTCCAGCTGCATCTTATTATGTAAAGGTGAAAATGCTTGGAGCTATAAAAGCATTCCACCTCTTAAGTTTCCACTTACTATAAATACACCATTCCCCTAGTTGAGGGGGACATGCATGAACATACCATCTTTATGCTAAACCCTTAGATTTTAACTATGATATTGGATGTAAACCCAAAATAATATTACCCTATGGATGTAGGCTCCATTCCTTAGCTGAACCATGTTAAAGTCTCTCGTGTCTTTCGTTATATTTCCATTTTCTCTTTTATCTGTGATGATAAATTTGGTGACTAAAAGCTAAAATATATAATCCAAATTTAGACCTTAACAGTATGGTTCCATCTTTGAATGCTTCGGGAGCCGTTTGTTTCTCCTTTTTCTTTTCTTGCTTGGTACAGATGGTGGCAATAAACAACGATCGAGCAATGACTATATTTCCCTTGATCTTTAATATCTCACGGTCCGTCTAACAATTGAGTTTCTGGAAGTAATTGAAGGGGACAACTTGCATAGCATGAAACCATCCTCTTCCAAGGATAGCGTTAGAAGGAGAATCAATATCTACTCTAAAGAACTAAGTCAAGTTTAAGATATTTCCAGCCCGAACATGTAGGACCACCTTTTCCAATGGAATAATCATTTTCTTGACAAAGCCGACCATAGTTATGGTCGCTTCTTTCAAGTCTTCCATCTTAAGATTAAGTTTGTTGAACAACTCCAAGTACATAACTTTAGGGGATCTTTCTTAATCGACTAACAGTTTATCCACATCCTAATTTGCAATAATTATCAAATTCTAAAATTATCACAAGTGCACGTGTTATTATAAAAAAACTTTAGCAAGTATGGGTTGAACCCACATACGTTTGTCAATTTCAACCATTAAAATAATTGCAAATGTCAGACTAGACTAAATGTGGTAGAGAATAATTATGTCATAAACTAAATTAAAGCAACTATGAATAATGAGAGAAACACACGAGAGTTCTAAGCAATATGAAAATAATTAGGATTCGGGGTCTATATATTACATAACTAATATTTCAAACTAATTTAATGTTTTCATTCCCTTTTTATAACTCAAATTAAACCAACTCTCACCATGTTTAATTCGAAAAATATACCGATTATGTTCGAAATATTTATAACGTCTCTAGAAGATGGCTAAACCCTATATTCCCTGATAAAATAAAAGTGATAAAGTTCACAAATGTATTTAAGCATGGACTATCAAAACAAATAAAGTGGAAGCAAAATCCTTAAACAATTACTATTTTTAAGTATCAAAACTTGATTTCACGAAATAATTTTGAAGCTTAAAACGCACTCTCTTAACGTTTTAAAATGAACACCAGATTTTTATAACAACTAAAATGAGTAGGGTATAAAAAATAATTCAATTAAAGTGAAAAGATTATCTAACTATGATAAAGTTTACCCTAATCCTAATAGAAGAATTAAGCTACCATAATAAAGGACAAAAATAAATTGCAAGAATGAGTATAAATTTTCATTAATAATTAAAAGTACAATAAGGTCTCTCACAATAATCTTAAATACTCTTAAATTAATAAAAAAATTAGCCCTCAAATTGAATAGCTCCCCAAAACGGTGTGTGAAATTTCAATCCTAAGGGTCTTTTAATAGGCCATGAGGTGAGGTGTTTGCGTTGGGGTTAAACTCTCTTTAATTGGTCGAATAGTGTTGGAACCAAACATTCCACCTCTTTAGTATTTAGATCGGAATAAGATACTCAATTTCCCTCACTAAGGAACTCTTATTTTTGCTTGACGAACAAACACACGGATTTCATTCGGCTTTTTTTGAATGACTATAAAAATCATCTTCTTTATGATTTTCTCGAGTTGATCATCAATTTGCACCACATTCCATCAATACCTACAATATTTTCACTACGCAAATTTTTCACAAATTACCACAAGAATATTATAAAATTATCGAAGTGTCTATTTTTTACTTAAAATTACCGTTTTGAATCTGAATTAAAAAATTCTTACATTTTTACTTTATACCAAAAGGCTCTTAAGAAATTATTTAATAAAATAAAATGGGATTAACAAACTTTAAATTTGGGAATAAACATACAAAATAAATACTCATTAGCAATCCTGAGGGTGACTACTAGTGCATCATTATGTGGGTCCCAACCCCAATTAAGTCATCCTATGTGAACACTATGTGTTTGTTGTAGTCTATATCTTCTGGGCACCGACATTTGCTTATTAGATTCTTGGCAGGATCAATCTGGAAAGCCTCCATTACTAAAGTGATTTTCTTGCACTCCATTTTGATGGTGTTACCTAGAATTTATTTAGAACTTGAGAATGACAGTGAACTCATGTTCAAATTCTTCTATTAAGACGTTATCTGGATTTTGGTCGACCATAGTAGTGACCTCATCCTCTTTCTTCTTCACCTAGTCATTCAGATACCCACCTTGGGCCAGTTCTTCCATATGATATTTGAGGGCTTTTTAATTTTTTGTTTTACGTATGTTCTCCTTTTGATAAACACACCTGAATGCATTATTCCTCTTGCTCGAATAGTCTCCCATCTTCTTTGGCCATTGGAGGAATTATTGGTCTTTGATTTTTCTTAGAATATTTTAAATTAGTTCCTTAAACACGGTATTGATCGCTTGAAATGATTTCGTTGGGTCCTCCTTATCCCCATTCCTAGGACCTCCACTCTGTTTCTTTCCCCCTTCCTGGGGGTGCTTTCTTTATCATTTCCTATGGACTCCTTTATGATCCTATCATCTCGCTAGTTGAAGGTGACCACGTCTTCTACCTTGGCATGCTTTTTTATGTGAGACAAGAGGATGTCCATGGTTTATGTCTCCTTCTTGGTTAAGGACTGATGCAACATAGGATTATAGTGTAGCTCTATCTTAATTGAGGCCACAATGACTTGCTCTGAGCAGTATTCGAATTTGTTGTACGTTTTTTAGTATCACCTGGCATACTTTCGCAAGGTTTTCCTAGGAATTCTACCTCATTTTAAATAAAGAATCCATTCACTTAGGATGATGGATGCTTGTGATGAAATGAGAAGTGAAGATTCAGTGAGTTTCTTGAAATTGTTGACCTACCTACTTGGCAATATTTCAAATCACTTTTATGCGATATCACCCAGGCTTGAAAGCAATATGCAGCACATAGGGGCGTCGTTGTAATTCCACATGGTCATGGTCTACCTGTAGTAGAACGCGTGGTCTATGGGGTTGGTATTTCCACCATAAATGTTGAACCTTAAACTTACAAATGTCTTCGAGGGATCTTTCTTCTTGATCTCCTTTGAAAAAGAGGAGTGCATTTTAGTGACGAAGGCCTTCCTGACAAGTTCCATGGTGGATCTAAACCCACGGTGGAGAGGGTTTCGATCCATATCTTTCCATACAAGACTGCAGATATCTTGTCTATTATGTCCTTTATTATTTCGCCTTATCGAATGACTTTCATGCTTGGAGCATTCTTAATTGGAATGTAAACTCCTTCTTTGGCTGTGAGTTTTTCTCACCAGAGTCCTAGGTGTACGACCATAATGCTTGTGCTTGTCTCTTCAGAGCTCTCTATTGTGAAATTATAAAATTATCGCAAGTGCAGGGGTATTATAAAATAGCTTCAGTAAGTACGGGTCAAACCCATAAAGATTTTTCAATTTTAACCTTTAAGATAATTACAACTGCTCAACTAGACTATTTGGCATAGAGGATAATGATTCACTAACTAAATTAAAGCAACTATGAATAATGAGACCAACACGAGAGTTGTAAACAATAAGAAAATAATTAGGATTCAGAGTCCATTTATTATGTAACTGATATCGCACACTAATTTAATGTTGTTATTCCCTTTTTATAACTCAAATTAAACAAACTCTCGTCACGTTTAATGCAGAAAATATAGCAATTATGCTTGAAATATTTTTAACGTCTCTAATAGACGGCTAAAATCCCGTTCCCTTTGAAAATATAAGTGTGAAAGTTTGCAAATGTATTTAAGTATGGAGTATCAAAACAATCAAAGTGCAATCATAGTCCATAAAAAAATTACTATTTTCAAATCTCAAAACTTGATCACACAAAATAATTTTGAATGTTTTAAGAGGCACTCTCGTGTCGTTCTAAAATGAGTACCCACATTTTTTATAATAATTAAAATGAGTAGGGAATAAATAATAATTAAATTAACACGACAATATTAGCTAACTATGATAAACTTCACCATAATCCTAACAGAAGAATTTAGCTACTATAATGAAAGACAAAAATAAATTGCAAGAATGAGTAGAAATTTTTACTAATAAATAAATCTAATAATCTTTTATCCTCTCAAAATGAAAAAAAAAAACCAGTCCTTAAATTGAGTAAAATCACTCAAAAATGGTTCCACGAAATTCTATGTGAAATTGTGAGCCCAGTGGTCTTTTTTATTGGCCACGAGGTGAGGTGTCTGGATTGGGATGAAACTCTCTTTACTTGGCCAAACAGTATTGGAATTGAACTCTTCACCACTTTAGTCTTTGGATCGGAATAAGGTACTCAATTTCTCCCCTTTGGGGGACTTTTAGTGTTGCTTGTCAAACACGCAGGCTGATTTTCGTTCAGTTTTTGCGAACGGTCTTGAAAATCATCTTTTTGACGCTTTTCTCGTGTTGATCGTCAATTTGAACCAAATTCCATCAATACCTGCAAAATTTTCACTAGGATATATTTTTCACAAATTATCATAAGAAAATTATAAAATTATCTATGTGCCCATTTTTTACTTAAAATTACCATTTTGAATATTAATCCAATCATGCATGCATTTTTTTCCTTTTTAACAAAATGGTCCTAAGAACATAAAATAAGATAGGATTAACAAAGTATAAATTTGGGTATAAAATAGACAAAATAATGAACTATTCAACAATTTGGCGGTTGATTACTAGTGCATCAGGATGTGGGATCCTAACCCCGGCCAGCTGGACTCTCGGTATGGTACTCATCGCTTGAAATGCTTTGGCTAGGCCAGTATTGACCCCATTATTAGTCACTCTGTTTTGTTTCTTGCCTTGTTTCTTGGGGATGCTTTCTTTTTCATTTCCTTTGGTCGCATTTGCACGCCCGGTGTCTCCTGGTTGAAGGCAACCATGTCTTCTACTGTGGCATACTTTTCTATGCGATACATGAGGTTGTCAATAGTGACTTCCTCCATATTTGTTAAGGACAGATGAAACATAGAGTTATAGGTTAGCTCTATCGTAAATGAGACCATAATAACCTGCTATGATAAATCTTGTACTTCATTGTAGGTTTCCTAGTACTGCCTGGCATACTCTTGCAATTTTTCCTTGGATTTCTTCCTCATCGTTAGGAGATAATCCATTCCCTTCTGCTGAGGGATTTTTGGGATGAAGTCAGTAGTGAAGTATTTAGCGAGCATCTTGAAATTGATGACCGACCTATGTGGAAATCTATCAAACCAATTTTGAATGATATACCCAAGGCTTGAGGGGAATATGTGGCACATAAGGGAGTTATTTTGATTCGACGTGGTCATGTTCATCCTATACTAGTGTGGCCATCCCGATTTTGTGTGACTATCCCTCTCTTCTCTCCGCTCTCCTTTTTCCTATGAGTGGGGGTCGAGGAAAGAAAAAGAGGGGTGAAAAGGACTCGGGCTCCATTTCGATCTAGGATCACTTCGGCCATCATCGATGTGGAGTAAATGTAAAGAGATAGAGTCGCCAACCTATTTTTCCCAAAACAGGCAAAAGAACAAGTTGTTATCTAAAGAGAGCAGCATCAAAGACAATTTCATGCTTACGAAATAAAAAATTCGAAGGGTTCGGGGGCTAAGTTACGAAATGGGAAGGTGTTAGGCACCCATCCCTCGTTTTCGGTCTCTCATGGAGTTGTGTTATTATTTTCCTTTATTTTTACATGAAGCGTGTGTGCGTGTATATATAATGGAGACCATAATCGCCCAACTCAAACCATAGAAGAGATAGAGTGAGGTCATCCATAGGAATGTTCCCAAAATAATATATAGAAAATACAATCGATCGTTATGGTGAAATGATAATATGTGTTGGATAAAATGATAATGAAGATTATAAGCATAATACGTATGAATTAATGTAAAAATATGGAAAATGTATAAATGGGGGATTTTAAGAAAAATTGGAAAATGGGGAAATTGGAAATTTGGAAAATTTGACTCGAGTCTCTAGTTTTAATTTGAAATGACAACGTAGCCTATAATGGAATCAAAGTACAAGTAATTTTCATGCGTCATAGGGGTGGGTTTTATCCCATAAATTCGAACGGAATTTTATTATATGTGCATGAGTGGAAAAATGTGTTTTAGTTTTGAAAAAGATTGATGGATAATTACGTTCGAAATTTATGGGTGTAACCCTCTTTTTGCTTGTTTTAGGTTTTTTTTATAGAAAATAAAGTATGTGCAATATACTAATAAAAATATAAGATATTAATGTGTATGAACTAAAGTAAAACTAAATTATGAATCTAATGAAAAATAAGAAATATAAAGAGATATGGAAGGATTTAGAACTTTGAAGCTTGATCTATGATATTGGATGAACTCCCTTGAACGTGAGATAAATTTTGGATGAAAGATAATGAGATTTTACTAAATTGGGTATGAAATGATGGGAATGTACGCTTGAATGGAATTTCACAGGAAGAAACTTCATTGTTTTTGAGAGAATATTGTTGAGATCGCTGATGCTGATGGATCTGAGGTGTGCCTTGGGAATGAGGTCATGTGCTCTATTTATAGATTAAGGGGGTGCCAAGAAGCATAGACATAACCCTGCCAATCGGCAGGTAACCCTTGGCACACCGTCGATAGTTAGAGAAATTGACCTGCTAATTGGTAGTCTCGTGTACATTTTTTCGTAAAAATGGTCGTAGAACGCAATCTGTTGATCCAAATCGTGCACGGGGCATACCACTAGAAAGGTAATTCATATAACTTCAAGAGTCCTTTGGACCGCTCCTGGGTGATGGAGTTGAATTCAGGTTATATGTCTCTTAGAAGCGCACATTAGTCCTTTGGACAGGAGATCGTCGAACAGAAATGGATCATTTGTCCGCACAGTAAGTCAGAACTGAGCATGGGGCAAATTATTGGAAAGGTTAGGCAATATACTTTGACATTCAAAAGAGTTTCTCTCAGTTCAGAAAGTTAACCTTGGCCTACCGGGGCCCGGAAGCGCCCGGTGACCTCTCGGAGTAAAACGGATCGTTCATCCGTATCGTAAGTCAACATTATGAATGGGGTGGATCATTGGAAAGGGTATTCAATGCCATTAAGATATTAATTCAGTCTTGTTCGATCTAAAGATTTGACCTTGGTCAAGCGAATCCCGGGAGCGCCCGGTGACCTCCAAATCAGTTTTTGGGGGAAAATAGATCATTCGTTTGAGCGGTTATTTCATTTTTCACATAGTTTAGACCGTTAGGAAGGGGGTTTAGATCCCTTTTATGATTCAAAGAGATTTCTCTCTGACAATAGAGTTGATCGGAGTCAAACGGGGCCTGAGAGCGCTCGATGGCCTCTAGATCGATACTCGGAGTATGACCTAGGGTTTCTAGTGAAATGAGGAGGTGATAGGGACCTATGAAGAGACTTAAGGGGTCTTAGAATGTGGTGTCTCCAGATACCCTCGATGGGTGAGCTTGGAACAAGTGAAAAACGTCAAAGAGACACCACATGATGTTTTGGAAAGAGGTCGATCTACGGTCCTAAAGGGACAGGGATGACCGATTCAGCGGGTCTAGGCCAATTCTGAGGACCTAAGTAAATGTTGGGGATGGAAAATTCTGTAAGACGATGTCAATTATAAGGATCTAAAGTAGAGAGTGACCAATTCTGCGGGTCTAAGCCAATTTTGAGGGCTTGAGTAGGAGCGACCAATTCTGCCGGGCGAAGCTAATTTTGAATGTTTAAGTAGAGATGACCAATTCTGAGGCTCGAAGACAATTCTAAGGGATTAAGTAGAGATGACCAATTCTAAGGGTCAAAGATAATTCTGAGGTCTTAAGTAGAGATGACCAAGTATGAGGGCTTAAGTAGAGATAACCAAATACTGAGAGTCAAAGCTAATTCTGAGAATCGATGTCAACTCTGAGGGCTTAAGTAGAGATGACTAATTCTGAGGGTCGAACCCGATTCTGAGGGCTTAAGTAAAGATGACCAATTCTGAGGTTCGAAGGACATTTTAAGGACTTAAGTATGAATGACCAATTCTGAGGGTCGAAACCAATTCCGAGGGCTTAAGTAAAGATGACCAATTCCCAGGGTTGAAGTCAATTCTAACAGCTTAAGTTGTCATTTTCTTGAAGAAATATAGAGATTCCATTGAGAAAATTATCTTGTGGTTTCGCTGGCGATTTTGGAGAAGCATTTGATTTTTTAGATTTCGCTGGGGATGGGGAATTAATTCTAGGATTGGATGTTTCTTAGCTGGGGAATTTTTTATTTTTGCGATGTCCTTTGGAGACGTTACTGGGAGTATATCCAATTGAATTCGGGAATTCCTCTGGGGAGGGGAGAGATCCACTGAGGAAATGAGTGCAGTAAAAATGCTTTTCTTAGTGAAAAAGGTTCTAAATTCATTTGTTAATTTTAGGAAATTTTCGGGGATTTTTTGCCATTTTAGGGCATTTTTATACGAAATTTTAGGGAGGGCGCCGACTGGCATGGTGTGAGAGGTTCCATCGGCAGTGGCATGATCTTTTGGGGTACTTTGAGCAGGTGAAGGGACAGTGTCAATTGGTGGGTGGAAGGGGCATGCCAATCAGTATCCCCCTTAGCCTCCTATAAAAAGGGGACGAGTTCTCCTCATTTTTCACAACTTTCAGACTTGCCTTCTTTTATAATTACCTTTAGTGAATCTTTTTAGCATCCCAAAACTAAGAAATGGATGATTTCTCAAGCAGCGCAACACATATGGTGTGGTTAAACGTCGACGACTGGATAAAATTAGAATGGAGGCCTAGGGTGCCTCTTGCACTGGGCAGTGAAAATTCCTTCAACTCATTCGAGCCGTCATGTAAGTATGGATGACTTTTGGTATTCTTTCTTCTCTCTTGGTGATATTTCCTTATTTCTTGAATTTTAACAAGTTTTTTTCTTTTTGTCTTTAATAGTCTGACGTCTCTATGTCGACTTTGCGTGCCCGATGGGCTTAAGGCGATTTTGGACGACTGGCATCTGCATTTTGGGATATGATGGTAACTCCTATAGACGTGCCGTAGCTGCTGCAGTTGGAATACAATGGGGTGAAGATAGAGGTGGACAGTGACTTTAAGGTGACACCGATGGTAGCGAAAACGGCATTAGGTGATGTGGGGAGGATAGTTTCTGGGGACACCATCCGTTTGTCCCTTTTGAGGGGGTTGTTACTGAGTTGCAGGATTGAAGAGGAGAATCGGGAGAAGGTGTGGCAGATGGCCCATTTGTTTATTGTTCTTATGTTGGTAGGTTTCTTAGTGGTGATGAGTGGCGATGTCATCCACTTGTGGTTTTTTCCATTTGTGAGGGTGTTTTCAAACGCCCCTCTTAATGACTGGGGGAGCTTATTTGGTGACCCTTTATTCTTTTCTTGATGTGTTCAGTTGGTGCTACCGGTAAACTTTTATCGGAGCCACTTATCTTCTTGAGGTATTCTTTATTTTGTTCATTTTCCTTTATACATTCACATTTTCCTTTATGCATCTTATTTTTTATTTATTGATTGCTGACCCATGTCCTTTGTAGATGTGGTTCTATGAGGTTATTGGGTTTAACACCCAATTGATAGCTTTGAAGGACGAGTCCTTTGGGGACTTCTTTCGTATGTACCGGGGGCAAAAGTCTAATTGGCAGTCAAGGAAGTCTCTCTCTTTGGAGACGGTGCGTCAGGTCTTGAACGGCCTGACGAGCGAGAGGTTAAATTCATCTTTCTTTTCAAAGACCATTTTTCCTTTATGATCTTTTTTTATATTAATCTTTCTCTTTCGGGGAATTTTACAGGTCACCTTTTATCCCTGAGGGACGGCCATCCAATATACATGGTTGACTGGGAGGAAGGCGTAGATACTGCATCTGCTGGCGCATGAGTTCGACGACTCCTGGTACCTCAGGGAGAGAATAGTTTGGCAGGTTGTGCAGGAGGAGTAGGTGATTATGACACCTTAGAGGCACCCGATGTACATGAGGCGAGTGCGGGAGATATCGATTAATGCGTGGGTAGCAGCGATGATGGGCGAGCCTTACTCATCCTATATCAACGCGATGGCAGCATATGATTATATGGACTTTGTATCGAGCAGGTTAATGCCTCCCAACATATATAACGTGATGCCTCTCCCCCGGGCGAGTTTGAGTCGGCCAGTGGGATCTTCCCACAGCGCAGGTGGTGCGTTAACATCGACAGTGGTGATGACCTCGGGGGTTCCCTTTATGCAGTTGGATCCTCCTTCTTATAACATCTGATAGGATGACGGAGGGTTGGTGCATATGATGCACCGTTCTAATGCGATGGATTTGAAGGAAATAGGATTGACAGAGGGGGTTCTCAAGCTAGTGGTATACTTCTTATCTCTTTGTCTTTAATTTCTTGATTTCTTTCTTTGCCTCAGACTGACTGATTTTCTCTTTTCTATTTTTCTTGCATCATATCCAAGTGTCAACCACCTGGATGAAGGATGTTTGGGAAGGGATAGCTTCGAAGATCGCCCACATTTGGGATGCGAACCCGTTTCCTTTTATCTGGTGTCATCTACCTCGATTGAGGAAGGGTTTGGCCCGAGGAGTGTAGGTACATCATCTCGTTGTCAGAGGAATAGAGCACATCGCAGGGAAGGAGGATCCTAGAGAGAGAGAGAGAAAGATAAAGAGAGAGAGTTTGTAGGTGAGAGAGAGAGAGAGAGATAGAGAGAAAGATAAAGATAGAGAGTTTGTAGGTGTGTGTGTGTGTGTGAGAGAGAGAGAGAGAGAGAGAGAGAGAGAGAGAGAGAGAAAGATAAAGAGAGAGAGTTTGTAGGTGAGAGAGAGAGAGAGAGATAGAGAGAAAGATAAATATAGAGAGTTTGTAGGTGAGAGAGAGAGAGAGAGAGAGAGAGAGAGAGAGAGAGAGAGAACGTTTCGAGGTGAGTCCCGTTGTATTTTTATTCCTGCAAAATTAGTGTAACATAACAACATCTATGCAAATAAAATTAAGTTTTTGTTAATTTTTGTTTTAGTGACTTAACGCACATGCTCTTCTTAATTTGTTGTTGAGACCATAAAAATAATTAAAAATGATTTGAGAGAATTTATTTTAGAAAACGATAAGTAAAGGCATAGAGACAAGGAAATTCATAATTCTTTAAGAATAAAAATTATTTTTATTGAGTTTTTTTTTACAAAAAAGGAAAAGGGGAAATTTTTAAAAATAGGGGGTTGCCGATCGACATACCCTGCATATCGACATGTCAGTCCAGTCTAATAAACCTAAGGCTTTGATTGCACTTACTTGGTACTTGATGGGGTAAGTTTTCCTCTGATTTCTGTAGGGTTTTTGTCTTTGGTTGAGGTTTTCCAAGTATAAATAAGGGGTGTGGGTGGAGAATTTTTCTCACACCTCCACATTCCTTCTCTTTTGCTTCTTTCATGTTTATTTTACGATATGTCTCTCCCTAGAAGTGTTGAATTTGTTAACTACCTCGAAACCTTAAAGGTGATGTTCACGTATAATGTCGACTATGACACTTTCACCATGCATCGAGTCTCTTTATAGCGCAACTGGACCATAGAGTGGAACATGTTGATGGCGGTGGTAGAGTTCTGGTATCCTAAAGACCTGTCTTTCACTTCAGGTTTGGACAAGGTCTGTTTGACCTATAAAGAGTTCTCTTCCATGTTGGAGATATATCCCAGTGTTGCGGCCGCTATGCTTGAATTTTCTCAATCCCCTAGGGATCTGTTAGCGGGACTTCTCTATATCTCGCCTTCGGCGTCTAGGTCACTAGTTGTGGGAGGAATGATCTTTCTTCATGTTGTGCTTCATTCCGCTCATTTGCAAGATGTTGGTGATGCTGCTATGCTAGAGTCGTTATACTGGGCCAAATTTCAAAACTTCTATTGGTGACTGGGGAACTGCTGGTAGACCCACAACTTATAGACATTACTTCTTGGATGTCATATCATCGCAATCATGTGGCGTTCATTCATGCGGAGACTTTGGATGGTCTGGATGCTTGAAGGGAAGTCCATTCTGACTTTTTGAGAGGTTTCCCCGTAATGTTGTTCGTATGGCTTTCGAACATAATTCGTATGGTGGTCCCTCCTGAATATCCTTTGTCGGTGGTGCAAAACTTCTCTCGCTACTTTATCAGTGTAGACCTAGACATCGAAAGTTGGGAGAGCTGGGAGAACTGGTTAGTGGAGCACAGGGCTCGAGACCTTCATTGATCATTGCCTTGGTGGGGGGAACTATTTCCCATTCTGGAACTTGGGGAATACCAATATGTTCGGTTGGTTAGCCTCCGGCAGAGTTATTTCTACTTTTCCAAGAAACCCTTATGCCAATTTAGCTGGGAGCATATTGTGCCACCTCGGACACTTAATATTTTTTCTGTGGAGGATTTGATAGAGCGTCTGCCTATGCGACTGGTCTCTCTGTAGGAGAATCATCGAGCATCAACCCATACCTCCCAGTCTATTGGTAGAGTTTGGTATATTTCCGAGGACTACATGAAGTGGCTGTGGAGAACAGTAATTTCCAAAATGTTAGCTGTGGAGATGAGTGAAAGGTGATTTTCCATGCCTGACACCATGAAGGGAGGTGTTACTTTTTTCCCTAGAGTAGTTGGGGCTTACCGTTATATGGAGCGTCTGTTTCACTCCATTCAGGCAGGGGGTTTATGAATCCCAAGATGTTGATAATGATGGGGTAGGTTCCTCTGGTAGCTGTGAGTAATATCCTTAAAGAGTTTTATTTGTGAATCTTTTTTATGGTGTATCTAGTTGTTCTTGTTTGGTTTTAGGAAAGTAGGGTTAGGTTAGCTAGGGAATTTATTTGACTCCCTATGCCAATGTAATCGAAACGAAATTTTATTAATGAATAAAGAAAATTTCAATTATATTGTTATGTCCCTTGATGAATTTTGCATTTGAATTATCTATACCAATCGCTAAGGCATACATAATCCTTTTGTTCGTTTATATGTTAAAATGAGTTGTCGTTATAGGGGATAAAAAATAATAGTATTTGTGAAAAAGAAGGGGGTCTTGCTCATGTGAAGCTTATGATCTGCCTATGTACCTTAGGGGGTTTGAAAAAATTTCTAAGTTTCATTTTTGAAGGTTTTTTAGAGGACCAGGCCCCACGTAGTTCTGAGTAGAGAGAAATGAAGAAATTTTTTTTAGAATAGAAGGGAGATGAGAAGAGTCATAATGCGTCGAGATTTTAGACTAGGGGTAGAACTTCTTGATACGGTTCAGATTGACTGGATGGGCCATCACTTCTCCATTAAGATCAGTGAGCACAACGACGTCGCCTGATAAGATCTTCTTCATAATTTAGGGGCTGCTCCAATTGGGCTTGAATTTCCCTCTGGGGTCCTAGATGGGCTTTACTATTTATTTAAGGTCTAACTCCTCTTCTCGAACACCGTGGTCCTTAACTCTCTTGTTAAATGATCGTGGTATTCAATGATGGTATCCTTGTATGTGATATAAATAATTTTGCCTCCTTTCGTCCAAGAGTGACAGTTCATCAAGGCATTCATGCCCATCTTCCTAATTGAATTTTCTTTCAAGCCTGATACATAATGAACGAATTTCTAGCTCCACGGGTAGGATTGATTATATGTCGTAAACTAAAGGGTAAGGGGTATACCCAGTAGAGGTTCGAACTAAAGTGCAGTTGCCCTAGAGGGCGTAAGGGATTTCATCGGACCAATCTCGATAGTTATCGATCATCTTGCTGATGATAGCTTTGAGGTTTTTATTGACAGCTTCAATGGCTCCGTTGGTTTGAGGTCGGTAGAGAGAAGATTTGTTTCTATTAATCCTATACTCGTCGACCACCTCTGTGACTTCTGCCACGAAATTCAATATCTAACACCATCTCATGAGGAACCCGATATGGGAAGATGATATTTCTCTTGATGAATTTGGCCACCTTTTTGGCATTCAGAACTGGGTAGGACTCGACTTCGACCCATTTGGCGAAGTAATCAATGGCAACCAGGATGAATTCTTTCCCATTAGAGTCTTTCGATGTAACCTTCCCTATGATATCGATACCCCATGTGGAGAATAGCTAGGGATATGAAATATTATACAATTCCCTCAGAGGCAAGTGCTGCAGGTTGGAAAACTACTAGCATTTAAGGCATCTTTTAACATAGGCAGTGCAATATTAAACCATGGTAATCCAATAGTAACCATGTCGGATGATTTTCTTGGCGAGAACATGGCCATTTATGTGGGATACACACTCCTTGTTGTGGATTTTTTGCATCATTTCTTCAATGTCAGCCCCTGCGATGCAATGTAAATGGGTTCCATCGAAGTTTCTTTTAAATCGTGTTTTATCACATATGATGTATTGGGCAGTTAGTTTACGAAGGGCTACTCGATCTTTCTTGTTAGAACCTTGGGGATACCTACCATGATTAAGGAGGCACTAAACATCATTGTACCAGTAATCGTCTATATCAGGATCTTCTTCTGTGATGAGATCAATATGGTAGAAGTGGGTTAGTTTATGTTGATTTTGGACTAGGAAGGGGGCCATCATTATTCGTCCAGGCATGTCTACCATAGAGGATAAGGAAGCAAGAGATTTCCTTTGGTAACACCAAAGATACATTTTTGTGGGTTAAGTCGAATATGATATTGTCGTAGTCGCTCGAAGAAATTTTGGAGAGCAGGGACATGACCTTATCTAGTATTTGATTTGATAATCATATCATCCACATAGACCTCGACTTCTCTTTGTATAAGATCATGCAAGATGGTTGTGGAAGCCCATTTGTAGGTGACCCTGCATTTTTTTGACCAAATGGCATAACGATGTAACAGAAGGTTCCTCGAGGGGTGATGAATGCGGTATTCTCTTGATAATTTGGGTGCATCTTAATTTTATTATATCTGACAAAACCATCAACAAATGACTTGAGAACGTGACTAGCTATATTATCCATAATCGTATCGATATTGGGTAGTGGATAATCATCCTTTGGAGAGGCCTTGTTTAAATCTTGGTAGTCGACACACTTGCGAACCCTCTCTCCTGATTTTTGATCGGGTACGATATTAGTTATCCATGTGGGATATTCGAACACACGAATGAAACCCACGTTCAACAGTTTGACAACTTTTTCCTTAACCTTAAGAGACCATTCAGTATGGAGATTTCGCAGTTTCTGTTTTACCGATTTACATTCTAAAAGAGTTGGAATCTCAAGCTGAACTATCTCGGGATCAATGACAGGCATATCTTCATAGGACCATGAAAAGACGTACGCAAATTCCTTTAGTAATTCTTTGAGTTGTGCATGCTCATGCTCATGATCATGATCATGCTCATCAAGGGTGTCCCCTATCCTAATCTCGCACAGTTGGCTACTAGAACCGAGATTAATAACAATAGTTTCATCTTAATTAACTTGAACGCGATTATGTTGTTTATTATTAACCTTATTTAGATCAGTTAAG
Source organism: Sambucus nigra (assembly GCA_949130495.1). Classification (NCBI taxonomy): domain Eukaryota; kingdom Viridiplantae; phylum Streptophyta; class Magnoliopsida; order Dipsacales; family Adoxaceae; genus Sambucus; species Sambucus nigra. The sequence continues at coordinate 375,028,414 of OX422219.1, read as the reverse complement.
ATTTGTTCATTTGAAAATTCATCATCATCAAGAGCTTGATTATAATCAAGACAATCAATATAAGGCACAGCAAGGTACTCAAAATCTATGTTTATTTCATTATTAGGAAAGATAGCATTGAGAACCTCATTGAAGGAGGTCTCGATTACATCAGAATAAGGAGGACCAACAAAAGACAAGGAAATGGGATAAACATTTGGGTTGGGTTGGGTTGAATTTGAGTAGGCGGAACAGGAACATTATGCCTGTTGACGAGAGGTGCATTAACAACTTTGATCAGGCAGGATGAATTCGATGATGTAACCCACGAGTGTCATGCAGAGTATTATCCCCAGTGTCTGTAAGTTAAAATAATCCTCAGAGTCACTTCCCTCAAAATCTCTGGTATCGACTATGGTCTTCTCAATGAGTGGTTACACATGATGCTAGGAATTTTTGGCCCATGAGTAGCTGTCTTGGAAAAATATCTCCATTCCTGATTTCATCTTCTTGTCTATATGATCATACCATGATTCAGGAAAGTCACAAAATGGGAAATCTTCACCAATCTTTTGAGACAGTCTTGTCACTTTCTATCCTTCTCTTCAATCGAGGTTGGCAAAGCATTTTGTGTTCTTCTGCTGATGGCTAATAACCCAAGCCATAAAGAGGAAAATCTTTGTTCAACATAATGGGTTTAAGTATCCCCTATTATCATCGTTCCAACCCAGTCCGGGCATGAAGTACACGTTCTTGAACATTTGGATCAAAATGACATTACCATGAGGGTTATACTCCGGAAAAACCCTATCTTTGAAATCGTCCCCTGATGGAAGTAAAAGTGGTCCAAGTTGGAAACCTAATAGAAGCTTATCATTCGCCCCATATTATATCTGAAGTAGTGGATTACTGGTGCTTGCATTCTCGTCATTGTCGCCGTCGCCCATGATGGTGATCATTTACCCATATGCAAAGAATTTCAGTTTTTGATGAAGGGAACAAGACACACCCTTAATGTTAGAGCCATGGTCATTCCAGCAATAGATTGAAATAAGCTGGCATATCGATGACTTAGAATTCAATAACGGGATTTATATGGCCAACCCCTATTGTAAGCTTTATGGATCCCATCACTTCTCGACGGGTATTACCGTAGGCATGGACCGCGGAGGAAGTTGGAGCAAGGTCTCCCACTTTCTGTCAGAAATAATTGAGGGTCCTCAAAGGGAAAACATTAAGAGTTGATCCATTATCGACAAGAGAGAGCGGGACAGTATTTCCCATGACTTCGACAAATATATTGAGAGCATAATTGTGGTTTGGCCCAATCTTAGGGATTTCTTCTTCAGAGAAGGAGAGCATTCTAGTAGAGGTCAGGGTTTCGACCAGCCTCACTTCTTCTTCTGCGGGTCCAGTGACTAGCTTGATCAAGGCATTTTGATGTAGATGGAAAGACATAAAGGGTCCGCACAGAGTGATGTTAGCTTAGGTCTTCTTCAATTGATCGAGGATCTTGCTCTCCTCGAGGGTCATTTATTCCATAAGGAGATTTTCAACACCTTTTCCCTTATCGATCGGAGATGATGGAAGGTTTAGAACTTGGTAATGCTTGCTTGATCAAGTCATATGGTTCGCAGAAAAGGGGAAAAATATAAACCCTATTTTCTCATCAATCTCAAGTTATTCAACCACCTTGTTGATTTCTTCCAGCAGCTCCTCAAACGATATCATTTCGCATATACTGACTATGAAGCTAGTTTTTTTTAATTTCCTTTTTATCTGAATCACTGAACTCGTCCCCCCATCCGATGGAAATGACATCATTATTCCATGAAAAGTTAATATACTCCACAACCTCAATGGCCTCTTCGTATATATCCTCCCATTCGGCGGGAAGATGTAGAAATTAAGGGACCAGATGCCTTTGTAGTTTTAAAGCATCAAGTAGCTCGGACATATTACAAATATTATCAGTCTATCGAAACAAGTTCTCCATGATCTGAATGACATCATCTAGACTGACTTCATCAGTTAGTACTACCCAATTATCGGACTCTCGGGCCCATTTCAGAGCTTCTAAGAATACTTTATTAAAGCTCTCGAAGTCAGTGGTCATCTATGAGGGCAATTTTAGCCTAAACTGTAGGAGTTGATTCAATACTTCTAATAATTCCATATTTTAACCTCTAGAATAAGTACGAACAGCTATGCATGCTCAGATAAGGAGTGACAGGTCCTGATCGGTGAAGATGGTAGGGTGTAGGAGAAAATATGGGCAAGTTTGGAAAGGTTTAGGAGAGTATATGGGTACGATGGGCGATTTACTTGGCACGATTTGGCACTACACCAAATCCTGCGAATGGTCAAGCCCAGCAGGTCACATCCCAAGTCTGTGACCATCTAGTTACGAACTTGGGTCATGACCATCTCAATTTTTGGCATGACCATACTCATTACCACACTGATCCATGGATGCTCTGAAAGTGGTCACGGCCCAAATCCCTGACCACTGTGGGTCACGACCCAAGTCGGTGACCAGGGCGTGACCATTTTAGCGCCAAATTTGTGCCAAAATTCCCTCCAAGATTGGTCACAGATGGGTCACGAACTTGGACCGTGACCATAAGCATGATGAAGCACAAAACACACCCATTTGGGATTATGGTTGCGGGTCATGATCGTTTCATGGCATGGGTCATAGCTATGGGTTGTGACCATTCCCAAATTAATGGGTTGGTTTGTTTCACTAATTGGTTTTGCTGACGGGTCACAGCTCTGTCCGTGACCATGTTCCTTCTAGAAAAATAAAATCGCTTCTTCATTTCTCCCATACGCGACCAATTTCATTCATTTCCCACCTCCGTACACGTCTATGCTCTTCTCCTCCACACACGTCTCCCCTCCCTCTCCCTTACGGTGGCCCGTCTATTCTCTCCTCCTCCTCTTCGTGTAGAAGGTACAAGCACATGCAGCAGGTACAACCTCCTCCGCACGCAGCAGGTACAACAGATCTGATTGGAAATTTCGGAATTTTTTTGTTTTTTTTATTTCTTAATTGATGTCGAAGTTGAATCAGTTACAGTTGAACAGACACTGTGAGATTTGTTTTGAGTGAGGTTGGGTACATATTTGTTTTGAGTAAGGTTGGGTACAGATTATGTATTAATTTTACATCTTAAATTAGGGTGTTAGTTCTTTAATAGTTGTAGTTTTGCTTAGAATGATAGTTTAATAATTCTATTTACAATTTCGTTAATCAGAACTAACGTAATTCTTGATTTCTATGGACATTTCGATACCATTTGAGGTTGTTAATTCTATGTTTTTTTAATGTATTTATGAACTTTCGTTTGTTCGGTTAAACAAATTATGTTTTGAGCAAAATTATGAGTTTGTCTTGTTGAGTTCGGTTTGAATTTGGTTCGAGGTATAATCATTTACCTATTTATGAACTTTTTTTTGCATTTTCCAGGTATAATCATTTATCTAACTTTTTCGGATCTAATATTTGTTCTCTTCTCTAATTTTTCCATATTTTTTTTGTTTAACATAGGGGTGTAAGCTTGATTTTAGGGTTTTTACTTTTTTTTGCTACCTAAATCTGTTTTAATACCTGCTTAAATGGGTTTCTATATAATTTTTCATTATGTTTTTAAGTATCAAACATTACTTATTTTGAGGCCCTTAATTCATTGTTGATGATGCTTTATTTTCTTTTAAGTTTTACATGGCTATTGGGGACATTAGCTTTTGGGGATTCCAAACATGGACATGTTGCTCGATGATCTTGTCCAATGACAATAAGGGGGAGAATATCAAGGAAATGGACATGGGCATGTTGTCCAATGATCTTTACCTGTTTTATAAGGTATATTTTGTGTTTTGGTCTTAGCTTTAGATCCTTTTTCTTAGTTTCCTAATTTTCTCAGATTTGGATCATTATTAACTTCTTAATTTTATTCAAGATTCGTTTGATTTTTTTCTAGGCACATCGAAAGGCACCGATCTCTAATGTTTTTAATTTCTTCAAGTTTGACACGGGTAATCTTTTAATGGAGCAAGAGAACGTACCCAAGAAGCTTAACAGTACTAATTGTTTAAGCCCATGAAGCCTATGTGATGATGCTAAGGTTCAGCACCACCAGATAAGAGGTGTTGAGCTCAAACAGTAACAACAATGGCAGCAATAGAGTTATATATGTGTATGTTCATTGAAGGGGGTGAGTATAAGAGGAATGAAGACAATGATGTATAGTGGTTCAGCTAATCAGGCTTACATCCACTGTGAGTGTGTGATCCACTAAATATGGGCACTAATGGCCTTGGATACAATGCTCATAAGCTAACTCTCTCTCTACTATGTATAGGCAGAGTTGTTGCTAGGGTTATAATTATCGATCCCTTTACAAGGTTTAAGATGACCAGAATATATAGGGCTTGGGGGTGTAGTGTACCCCCCAAGCAAGAATGGTGTATGTAAATGATGATCTAGCCAATCTCCTACTGACACCTAGATATGCCACTTGCAATTAATGATGACATAATATTCCATCACGTGAAGGGATTATATTGTTATAACAGTTTAGTCCAGGTGTTATATGAGTCCCATGCACACTATCCCACGCGTCTCACGGATCACGCGCTATGATGATGTCACCCTCAGCTTACGATGTTAGCGGAGGATAAAGTTCCTACTGTTGTGAGCCTAGCTAGATGTGGGCCTCGTACAGTCGTTCCCTCATAGGGTCGTCCGGCCCATGATAAGGGGTCGACCTCTTATAGGGTCATCCAGACTATACTGGAGGGGGTCGGTCCCTTATAAGGTCGTCTGGTCCATGATGAGGGTGCAACCTTGAAGGGTCATCTAATCTTGTCCCCTTAAAGGGTCAGCCCCTTGAAGGGTCGTCTGATCTTGGCCGAGGGATTATCCTGGTCGACCCTTCCTGTAACGGAACTGTGGTCATTGAACTCGTCCTGGTCTTGAGCCCTCGTTTGAGATGGGGACACCCTCGGGATAGTCGAGGGTATATATGGGTATATCAATCACCCCCAGCCCTTAGTCATCGATGTTGTTGAGATGGATGAGGACTAATGTTTGATCAGTTTGATGAGTGACATTTGTCAAGTTTCTCAACACCTTGTCAGATATCCATCATTATTTACGTTTCCCAGTATGATGGTTGCACACCATTCTTGGGCTTCGTGACCTAATGATGTCTCTCCTCAAGGGCTGTGTCCTGCATTTATTATTGGGCACACAAATAACAAGGTATTTAAAGGATTTTTGAACAATTATTTCTTTTTCTTCTTCGCGCTTAAGATTCCTCTCTTTAACTCCTTTAGCATCTCCAATCGACGTTTCTGCCATTCCCTGCCTTTCTTCGTGTTCCAAGCTTGGTTGTGTCATCGTTCTTTCTCAGGTAGTCCTTCTTCCCTAATTCCCTCTTTATCTTCCATTTCTGTTTGCTTTCTTGCTTTAGGTTTGTTTTCATATTTTTCTTGCTTATTGTATACCCTTCCGGCGTGTGAACCTGCCCTCTTGTGGCGGTTGTAGGGTTGAACCTTAGGTTTTAGACTTCTTAGGATTACTCCTCCACCAATTCGTGGTGGTATAGTGCCTCTTTGTGGTACTTCTTATGTTTTTCGATTATTCTCCGGCGTTCTTCTTCGGTGGACCTGTTTCCATTTGTTCTTGGGTATTCGTGATCAAAACCCTTTATTTCTTTTGCTTTAATCCGAAAGTCAACTTGGTCAAACTGTAAAATTATTTGTAGTTAGTTGGAACAAATTTCTTAAGTGTAGGGTCTTACCCTTAATGCTTAGAAGACTTTATGATTTAGCAGAGGAATTTCCAACCTTGAGGGACAAATTCTTCGCTGAGAGCAGACGTATAGAGGAGGAGCATGAACGAAGACGAGGGTCCAACCCTAATTGGGTACAACCCATCTTCCCCATTCCTTTGGTGCTAATAATTCCATTTGAGTCCTGTGGATCTTCTTGTCGTCCAGCTGATAGTCAGACATACGAGGGAGAGATGAATAAGAGAGCATCATCACCAACAGGTGCTGGGCCTTCTGGGAGGAGAGAGCCGTCCAATCTTATCCAAAGCCGACAGGTCGAGGGTACGGTATATTCTGAGGATGTCCCTGTAACAGCCCTGTCCCCTCTTGACTTCTAGGTGGCCTTTACAGATGGACCACCAACAGGCATTGAGGCTGAGAGATCTGAGGACGAGGGTCATGAGGATGATAGTGAGGATTTGGATGCTGATCAAGTTGACACTTTTAGTGCCTCGGCTTATGTCTCATCCATTAGGGATTGTGGCCTCTTGCTATAGAGGCACACATTTGGTGTACATCCCAATATAACTATGAGGGTCCCAAATAAGACGAGAGAGTCTTCCAGGGGAATGAGAGGGAGGTTGTTGTTTATGAGCAGATGCTCAGGGTAGGTGTTAGGTTCCCTCTGTACCCTGCAATAGTTGACATACTATCAGCCCTTGGGGTTGCTCCCTCTCAACTTCCTCCCAACTCTTGGAGAATCATCCTCGGTTATATCTCCCTCTAGAAGAATACTTTCATTAACGAGCCCTCGACTGATCTTTTTATAGCTTGCTACAATATCACTTCCTCATCCAAGCAACCTGGGTATTTTCATCTAGGGGTGAGAAAGTCTGACAAAAGACTCTTTCACGTGGCCCAATCTTCAAGCCATGATTGGAAGAAGAGATTTTTCTTCATCTTTGGGGATTGGGAATTCGCCGCCGAGGTAGAGCCTTTAAAAGACAGCCCGAGGGTTCCAAGGTCATGGTCCAACCCTTCAATGAGAGCACGGTCAGACCCCTAACTCAGCTTGGATGAGAGGGACATTGTTGACTACCGGAGGGATTAAGGTAAATAGGGTAAACTTCACAAATTTGAAGTTTTGATGACCCCTCGCTGCCATAAAGAAGCTGGTCTGAGGGTCGGCCCCCTGATAGAATTATGTGAGTAGGTTTTTGCTCGATTTTTACTTTTCTTCAAGTGTTTCCTCTTTGCCATTGTATATTTCTAATGTATCGTCTCCTTTCAAGGTCGTCCTGCAAATATATTTGATCAACTCTGGGAGATGATTGCCTCAAGTTTACTGTCTGGCTTGGGAAAGAAAAAGGCAAAGAGACCCAGCAGACTCAGAAGAAGACAAAGGTCGTGGGGCCGACATATGTTGAGCCGACTACCTACAGTCGCAAAAGGAAGGAGCCGGAAGTCCATGGGGGTTCTCGACGTGACTCACAGACGAGGGCGAGGGTAGAGGTGTCTCTGGCACACACTGAGGGGACCAGCTCCTCTTCCATCATAGGCGCCTATTGGTTTCAAAACCTGACTTTCCTCAAAGCTGAACCCTCCTCCCTCATAGCCAACCTGAGGGCGACCAAAGCCTCAATGTTCTCTTCACCCTCAGCTGCAGACTATGATTTCTTATCAAAGATGCCCCTGGCCAAGGTTTATGACTATGGCATGCACACTCTGGCTCAGGTATCTCCTTCATCTTCATATTTTTTTATTCATGAACTGTTCCCTCGTCCCCTCTAAGATGTGCTTGTCTGTGTAGTCTGTCTGTGCCTTCACCTAAGCTAGTAAATCGATGGCATCCAATCAACAAAAATTTTATGATGCTGAGAACGCTATTCAGTATGAGGCTGATCTGAAGATCGATCTGGAGACTGCGAGGGAAGAACTATAGAGTGCAAGGACCGAGCATGCCAGGGTCCTGGATGAGCTGGTGAAGCAGCACGAGGCCGACTTGAAGGTGATGGACTCCCTCATCAGAGAAATAAAGGATGCATTAACCAACCAGGGGGCCCAATTCATGGTTGAACTTGAAGAGGCAGTGAAGAAGGCCGAGGTCGGTGTTGTGGAAGCTTACAAGCTCTCGGATGATTTCCAAGGCTTTGGCCTTGAGTACCTGGAAAGAGGGATTAAGACGGCCTTTCGGTGGGTCGTCTTAAAATTTGTTGATGCCATGTCCTCCATCCGTCCCTCTCTTGAAGTAGTGGAGATGGAAGACCCACTTATTGCTGAGGCTCTGGCCCATGTGGATTCTCAAGTGAACGTTGAAGGCACCGGCACTTCCGAGGATCGGCCTGTTTTGGTCATTGAAGAGACTCCTCTAGTGGACGTTGAAGCCTTACCTGCTGATATTTCCCAATAGGGTGGTTGTCTGTAGCCCATACCCTCTTTATGTAAAAAATATTTTTGTACTCTATTTTTGTTGGACAAGCATTTGTAACACTTGATTTATAATAAAATGTCTATTCTTGTCTTCTATGCTTGCCTCTTGCGTGATTTGTCTTAGCTTATGATATTTGAATTAACCATCCTATGAACTCCCCCTCCGTCTTTCTTGAGAGTGACTGGGGGGTCGTCCCCACCATTCACCCTCATCATAGCTGAGGGTGGTTACGACCAAAAAAAATGATGTTTTCAATTATTTCAAGTCCCCCCTCATCTTTCTTGAGAGTGAATGGGGGGTCATCCCCACCATTCACCCTCATCATAGCCGAGGGTGGTTACCACCAAACAAATGATGTTTTCAATTATTTCAAGTCCCCCCTCGTCTTTCTTGAGAGTGAATGGGGGGTCGTCCCCACCATTCACCCTCATCATAATCGAGGATGGTTACCACCAAACAAATGATGTTTTCGATTATTTCTAGTCCCCCTCATCTTTCTTGAGAGTGAATGGGGGGTCGTCCCCACCATTAACACTCATCATAGCCGAGGGTGGTTACCACCAAACAATTGATGTTTTCAATTATTTCAAGTTCCCCCTCATCTTTCTTGAGAGTAACTGGGGGGTCGTCCCCACCATTCACCCTCATCATACCCGAGGGTGGTTACCACCAAACAAATGATGTTTTGAATTATTTCAAGTTCCCCCTCGTCTTTCTTGAGAGTGACTGGGGGGTCATCCCCACCATTCACCCTCATCATATCCTAGGGTGGTTACCACCAAACAAATTATGTTTTCAATTATTTCAAGTCCCCCCTCATCTTTCTTGTGAGTGAATGGGAGGTTGTCCCCACCATTCACCCTCATCATAGCCGAGGGTGGTTACCACCAAATTAATGATGTTTTCAATTATTTCAAGTCCCCCCTCGTCTTTACAGAGACTGAACGGTGGGTCATCCCTACCATTCTCCCTCCTTATAGCCGGGGGTGGTTACCACCAAACAAATGATGTTTTTTTTAATTTTAAGTCCCCTCTCGTCTTTCATGAGAGTGAATAGGGGGTCGTCCCCACCATTCACCCTCATCATAGCTGAGGGTGGTTTCCACCAACTTAATGATGTTTTCAATTATTTCAAGTCCCCGTATTTCTTGAGAGTGAATGGGGGGTCGTCCCCACCATTCACCCTCATCATAGCCGAGGGTGGTTACCACCAAAACAATGATGTTTTCAATTATTTCAAGTCCCCCCTCGACTATGACGAGAGTGAATGGGGGGTCGTCCCCACCATTCACCCTCATCATAGCCGCGGGTAGTTTAACGAGGATAACCCCAATCATACTAGAATTAATAAACACAAGATGAGGGGCCAATATGAAATTCTCATTAACATTCCAAGTGTTCTGTTGGAGCAACACATTTATTACAACCGTGGTCCGATAAGACACTACATTATTGATAGTATTTCTTAAAATGATCTGCATTCTAGGGGATGGAAAAGGGTTCCCCCTCAAGGTTCTCTAGTCTATAGGTTACAGGGACAACTTCATCAATGACCCTATATGGGTCATGTCAATTTGGGTGGAGCTTGTTAGGCTTTTGCCAAGTATTTTTTAGGACTAGGTCCCCCACAGCAATTGACCTTTGCTGCACCCTCTGGTTGTAAAACCTGGCATTCCTTTGCGGGTAGGCATCTTGCCTTATCTCAGCGTCTTCCTTCCTTTCCTTGATCAAGTCTAAGTTAAGTATCCTTTCTTCCATATTTCTCTGGGGGGTCATACATTTGAACTCTGTGAGTAGGAAACCCAATCTTGGTAGGGATGACAGCTTCTGAGCCATACGCCAGCTTGAACGGGGTTTCTCTGGTAAGAGTCTTTGTCGTCGTCCTGTAGGCCCACAGTACAGTGTACAACTCCTCAACCCATCTTCCTTTTGCCTTCTTGAGTTTCTTTTTGATCCCATCTAGGATTTTTCTATTTGTAACTTCAGTTTGCCCATTAGCCTGAGGTCGTCTAGGGGTAGAGAAGAACTATTTTACCCCCGTTCTTTCACAGTATTTCTCCAGGGATAAATTCTTGAATTGAGTCCCATTATCTGAGATGAGGGTGTTAGGTAGACCATATCTTCATATAATGTTTTTTCAGATGAACTGGAAGGTTTTCTGCTCGGTAATCGTGACCATTGGCTCCGTTTCCACCTATTTCGAGAAATAGTCAATTGATACGATCAGGTATCGATAGTTATTGATGGCCCTAGGCAAGGGTCCTACTAGATCGATTCCCCATAATACGAATGGCCGTGGAGGTGTGATGGAGGTAAGAGGCTGATGAGGTTGGTGAGGGATGGTGGCGAACCTTTGACATTTATCACACTTTTTTACGTACGTCGTGGCATCTTTCCCCAAGGTCGGCCACCAGTATCCCTAGGTTACTATCCTCTTTGCTAAAGTCCTGCCCCCGATAAGGCTTGAACATGACCCCTCGTGCACATCTTTAAAGATGTGTAGGACCTTAGACGGGTGTACACATCTGAGCAAGGGGAGCAAAAACCCATTTTTGTACAAGGTGTCTCCGATGATGGTGAACTTCGTAGCTCTGTATCTCAACTTCTTCCTTTCTTGTTTTGCTTCTGGCATCTCCCCCTCTTCAATGTATCTGATTATAGGGTCCATCCATGAAGCTTCCATGTCAATATTTAAGTAAGAGCCAAATGTTCCCTCTGCCTCTTCAATCATTAGTTGAAGCAAAATTTCCACTGGGACTATCCTCTTGATATATGTCCTAGTTGCTGAGGCCAGCCTAGCAAGCGCATCATCTCAACCATTATCAAGCCTAGGTATCCTCTTCAATTTCACTTCTCTGAAGCTTGTAAATAGTGACTTAACTCTTTCAAGATATTTGGCCATTCTCTCGTCCTTAGCCTCGTATGCTCCTACTATTTGATTCACCACAAGTCTTGAATCACTATGTACCAAGATCTGGCTAATATTAAGAGACCTAGATAAGGAGAGGCCTCCTATCACGGCTTCATATTCAGACTCGTTATTAGAGGCTTTGAAGTTGAACCTCGGGGCGTACTCAATGTTTGTGCCGTCGGGTGCTAATACTATTAATCCAGCCCCACTTCCGCTCTCGCAAGAGGACCCATCAACAAAGAGGTTCCATACAGCCTGTTCCTCTAAGAAATTTCCCTCAGTGAGGGATCCCTGTCTAAAGAGATATCTTCCCTCCTTGTTTTTGGCAACTTTTTCTCTAGCGGTGCTTATCTCAGCCTTATCTGTGGATGGGTCAACAATTCTACCTTATTGGGTATCTGTCTTCTTGAGGCTTTCATCTTCTGCCTCATCATCTTCCCAAGTAAATTCATCCACGAAATCTTCTAATGCTTACCCCTTAATGGCCACCATAGGTTAATATACAATGTCAAACTCTCCCAGCTCTATGGCCCAGGCCATTAGCCTCCCCAATTTTTCTGGCTTATGCAAGACCTGCCTAAGAGGAAAGTCAGTGAGGATGACTATTGTATGGGACTGGAAGTACGGCTTCATCTTTCTTGATGCATGGATCAAGGCATAGGATAACTTCTCCATCCTCGGGTATCTTTGCTCTACCCCCTGGAGTGCCTTACTGTTAAAATACACAGGCTTTTATACCCCATCTTATTCTCTTACAATGGCTATGCTGATGGCTGATTTCGAGACGGCTAGGTACACATGCAGTCGTTCGCCCTGTAATGGTCGTGACAACAGCAAGGGAGACTGTAGGTATGACTTTAGTTCTTTGAAAGCCTGGTCACACTCTTCGTTCCATTAAAAGGCCTTTCTGAGAATTCTGAAGAACGATAAACACTTATCTATGGCTTTGGATACGAACCTATTTAAAGCTGCCACTCGCCCTGTGAGCCTCTGAACGTCTTTAATGGTCCTGGGGGTCTTTATTTCTTGGAGGGCCTTTATCTTCTCAGGATTGGCCTCAATGCCTCTTTGGTTAACAATAAACCCCAAGAACTTCCTTGCTTCGACCCCGAAGACACATTTGGTCGGGTTGAGCGTCATCATGTACTTCTCCATCGTGTTAAAGGTCCTCTCGAGGTCGGCCACATGATCCTCAGCCATCAAAATCTTGGTCAACACGTCATCTACATATACCTCCATGGACTTCCCGATTTGGTCTTTGAACATTTTATTCATAAGGCGCTGATATGTTGCCCTCGCATTCTTTAGGCGAAAGGGCATGACCCTATAACAGTATGTCCCTTTGTCAGTAATGAAAGCCATTTTTTCTGAATCCTCAGGGTTCATGAAGATCTGGTTGTAGCCTGAATAGGCATCAATGAAGCTCATTAGCTCATGGCCTATGGTAGTATCTACCATCTGATCAATGCGGGGGAAAGGGAAGCTGTCCTTGGGACAATGTTTATTGAGGTCGGTGAAGTCTACGCACATACTCCATTGTATTTGGGGACTATGATTGCATTGGATAGCCATTCTCGATAGATGACCTCCCTGATAAACTCAGCATCTTCCATCTTCTTGACCTCGTCCTTTATGACCTCATATTTTTCTCGAGAATAAACTTTCCTCTTCTGCTTTACCGGCTTTGTAGCCTCTACCACGTTGAGCTTGTGGCACATGATTTCAGGGTCGATCCCCGGCATATCTGCATGACTCCATACAAAGACGTTTTGTCTTCTTCTTAATAGCTTGATGAAGTCTTTTTTTATATCTGTCTTTAGAGCTTTGCCTGTTTGGACAGTTTTTTCGGCTCATCCTCATTTAGGATGATGGATTCTACCTCTTTCGCGGCTTCCCCTTTCTTCAGCCTTATCTCATCCCTGGGGTCGAGGGTATTAATATTGTAAGTAGTTGTTGCCTTCTTGTGCGCCTCTCTTTCTTCGGCGGAATTAAAGTAACATTCCCCTGTCGTCGTCTGGTCTCCCTGAACTTCCCCTACCCCGTAAGGGGTCGAGAATTTTATCATCTGATGAACCATGGACAGCACGACCTCGAATTCCTTGAGGGCCACTCGCCCCAGTATAATGTTGTAGGCTGAGAAGACATGTTGATCCATCACGAAAAAGTTAACCTTCTTAGTAAGACATCTCGGCCACTCGTCCCCCATTCTAACATTGGTCTCATACACTCCTAGAGGATGAACTTTTTCCCCACAGAAACCAATCAAGGGGTGATGGTACGAGACGAGCCTAGCACGGCTGAGTCCTAAGGCTTTAAAGCACGGACAGAACATCACATCTGTATAACTTCCCCCATCCACTAAGATCCTCAGCACCTCACATCAGTGTACCCTGGTGGTGATGACAAGAGGGTCATCATGCGGGGCTAAGAGGCCCTTTAATTCCATTCTTGAGAAACCCACTATGAGAGTATCCATATCAACTTTTTTCCTCTTTTCTGACTTTGCTTCAATAGAGGTCGAGTGTACGGCTTTTGCTACTGCTCTGGCTTCAGCTACATGGGCCTTCCTGTCAACAACCTCTGATCCTCCTCCTGCTAGTCCCTCAAAGATCATCCCAACACCGAGTGAGATCATATTAAGTATTTTTACAGGGTCATGGTCATCTCTCGGTGGGAGGTCAGGGTCGTCCTCCTCATTCGAAGGGTCGTCCCTTCTGTTTGGAAGATCTTCTCTGCACGTATCACCTCTCTTCTTCTTAGGGTCATCCCCTCGGCCCCTCTTGAAGGCACCCTTGTCAATGTATTTCCTTAATTTCCCTTCTTTTAACATTTTTCCAATTTCATCTTTCAGAGCAAAACACTTGTCGGTCACATGGTCATGGTCTTGGTGAAATTCACACCACAGGTTTTTGTTCCTCTTGTGAGGGGCTGCCCTCAACTTCTCAGGCCACTTCAAGAACCGATCGCTCTTTATCTCATTCAGAATGTGTTCACAGCTGACCATCAGAGGGTTGTAATCAACGAATTTGTCATCTACTAGCCTCTTCTTCCCCTTTTTGTTCTTTTTCTAGTACTTACACCCACTAGTACCTCCTTTTTCATCTTCGTATTATGCGTCCATCGCCTCTTCAGCATTCATCACCTTCCCTGCTGTGGCCAGTAACTCTGCCATCGTCTTCGGGGGGTCTTCAGCAAGCTTCCATAATAACTTTCCCTTTTGGAGTCCTCCAATGAGGGATGTCATGGCTATGCTTTACTCATAGTCTTCGACCTCTAACTTTTATTTATTAAATCTGGCTGTGTAATCTCTTAGACTCTCGTTCTTCCCCTACTTAACATAGAGCAGGTGTGTGGTTTTCTTTTGTGGCCTCACTCCAAAGAAAAAGTTATGGATAAACCGGTCTGCTAACTGCTTAAAGCTTTCAATGCAGTTCTTTGGAAGAGACATATACCAGACATGTGCAGCTCCAGACAGAGTGCCTGAAAAGGCACGACACCTCATCTCATTTGAGATGGACTATATGTCTGTCGCTAATTGGTACATCTGAATATGATGGACAGGGTTGGTACTCCCGTCATACCTTGGGGTGACCACAGGTGGATTAAAATTGGATGGCGTTAGGAAGTTGACTATCTTCGCTACAAAGGGTGAGCCTATGGAGTATCCTCTTTGAAGGGGGTCTCGACTTTTCAGGATATCGCCAATTTTATCCTCCAGCCTTTGTATCGAGTCATTCCATGGCCTTGTAGGGACGGCTAGACCGTTGTTATCCCCTACCACCTCTTTGAGATGAACAGAGGGTTCTGCTGCGGCAGGTATGTGTCGGCTATTTATTTCCCCCTGAATGTCATCCCGTCCATGGGGTCGGCCATCTGTTGGCTCCCTTATGGACCTCGCAATACTTCTTGATCGGGACAATTTTCTCGCATGTCATTTACTGGGCCCAGCCTCTCAAAAATCAGAGTCTCTCGAGCAATTGTCAGGATTATTGGAGACCTCATACGGCTCCCAATACTCTATGGGGGCCTCTTCCCCCTCCAGATCATTATATCTTCCTTCTGGGCAAGGGTTTCCTTGCGTCCCCAGGCATAGATGCTGGGGGTCAGCAACATCCCTCCACCGTTGTGGAGGTGGCAAGTCTTTGTGTGGTGCCTGGGGTGGTCCCCTGGCCTCATGCTGCCCTGGAGCTACTGTCGGAGTAATCATATCCGATGAGACTCCTGTGGTCTTAGCATGTTTTGGCTAAGAGCTGCATATTGCTCATGCATAATCCGCTGGCTCACTGTTAAAGACTTAAGGATGGACACCACGTCATCTATCTCAGACAGAGGTGGTGCATAACTGGAGCTAGGTCCTACTCCACTATCCGGTGGAGGAGGTGGTGGTGGCATCTCCGATGCCATATGTTTGAGCTACACTACACCAAAATGACAAAATTATCACCTTTCATCTGCCACCCTTGTCAAGGTCATTGACCGTGACAAAAAACACGCATTTTTGTGTCACGGTCATTGACCTTGACACGACCGTGACAAAGAATTGTCACGGTCAATGACCGTGACAAATGTAGTTATCACGGTCGTGTCATGGTCAATGACCTTGACATGACCGTGACAACTTCTGCAGTAAAAAAAGACCTAGGCTTCTTTTTTCCCACCCTTTTTTGGTTTTCCCCCCTCTCTCTCTCTCTCTCTCTCTAAGCCATTTATGCTCTCTCTCTCTAAGGTATGTTTTTCTCCCTCTCTCTCTTTCATTTCTATATGTGTGTATGTGTATGTGTGTATATATATGTGTGTATATGTATGTGTATATGTGTGTGTACGTGTGTTTATATATGTGTGTGGTGGTGTGTGGTGGGGGAGGAGGGAAGGGGGAAGTGGGGGTGGGGTGGGGTGGTGCAGGTGTGGTGGGAGTGGGGTGGGGTGGGTGGGGGGGTGGGGGGGTGGGGTGTGTGTGTGTGTGTGAATAGGTGTGTGCATGTGTGTGTGGCGGGCGGAGGGGGAAAGGGGTGTGGGGGGGGTGTGGGGGGGGGGGGGGGGGGGCGGGGTGGGGGGGCAATTTTAATAATTGTATAGCTTTAATTAATAAATTGTATAGCTTTAATTGTAATTCTAATTGTATAGTTTTAGATGAAAGTAAATTAACAATTAGTGCCAATTTCATATGAAAGTAGGATTGCCCCTCATTGTAAATTAGTAAATTAATAATTGTATACTTTAATTGTTAGTTTAATTGATGAAATGAATTAATTGAGTAGATGAATTAGAAGGAGTACGGGTTACACATTTGTTGTTGAAATTGTTGTTGGATTATTTTGTTTAGTAAATGTTGGGTTGGTTATTTTTAAAAGTGGCATGACCACTGGATTATATTCCATATAGGGGTGGGATTTTTCAATTTTTTTTGAAAATTACTCTGTATATCGAACAATATATACAAAGTATGATAATTAAATGAAACATACTTGAAATTAAATATGTGTATATGTGTGTGGTGGTGTGTGGTGGGGGAGGGGGGCAGGGGGTGTGGTGGGGGGAGGGGGTGGGGGGGTTAACAATTGTATAGCTTTAATTAATAAATTGTATAGCTTTAATTGTAATTTTAATTGTATAGTTTTATATGAAAGTAAATTAATAATTAGTGCCAATTTCATATGAAAGTACGATTGCCCCTCATTGTAAATTAGTGAATTAATAATTGTATACTTTATTTGTTAGTTTAATTGATGAAATGAATTAATTGAGTAGATGAATTACAAGGAGTATGGGTTACACATTTGTTGTCGTACGTGTACGTGTGCGTGTGCATGTGTGTGGTGGGGGTGGGGTAGGGGTGTGTGTCTATGTGTACTAATTACATTTTTTTTATCTGTACTAATAACATCGAGAAAAAATCAGAGCTATTAGCGAGATCCCTCGATCTGCTAAAGACGGTCATCGGCCCGGGGTTTATGAGTTGGAAGGAGGTGCCATATGAGCTCAAGTTAGTTGTTTGGGGGGAACTACAGGTAATATATTTATATTTATATGAATAATTCAACTTCAATTTCAATTTCAATTTCAATTTCGATTTCAATTTCAATTTCGATTTCGATTTCGATTTCGATTTCATTTTCAATTTCAATTTCAGTTGAGGGAGCAACACAAGACGTGGAAGAAAAATATGCGAACACGGTACTTTGGGAAAACACGAGAGTCCATTATACAATGGCGTGGATCCGTCCCGCCCAAGGAGCCGATCTCATTGGCACAATGGCAAAAGTTCATTGACAATGAGATCGATGATCGACAATTGGCATCTCACCAATCGGGGAGGACAAATCAGGCAAAAAAGACGGACGTGCACTACTCCGGCCGGACCTCTTATGCCGAGGTGGAGCATAGGATGAAGGTAAGATTTAATTTTTCTATAACTACAAAAATATATTATTCTTAATTATTTTACTTTGCGGGGCCAATACTAATTTTACTTTATTTTATTTCAGGGGGTAGGGAGTGGGCCAAGGGGTAAGCCACATAGGCTAGATACTTATGTGGCTCTTCGGACGAAGAAGGGGAAGGACAATGAGGTGACCCCGAGTGTCGCGGCCACGATTGTAAGTAATCCAACAGTTTAATTTTTGTTAATTACGTTATAATTTTTTAGTTTACTTATTTTACTAATCATGTGCTTTTTGTCATTTCAGGCAAAGCTTAAGGAAGTGCATGAGTCGCAGTCTGATGCCGACAAGGCGTCTTTGTCCACAGACGCACTCAGCCAAGTGCTTGGCTCTGATCGCAAGGGGAGGACAAGGGGGTGAGCTCGCGGGTGGCCAAATGTAGGATCATCGGATTGGAGACGAGCGACACCGGGTTGGCTCGAACGGTAGATTCACACGATGCGAAGGTGTCCCGTTTGGAGGCGATGGTCCAAGATATGTATGCATTAATGAAGCGTACGTTGGGCGAAGACCGTAAGGGGAAGGGGAAAGGGAAGGAGAAGGAGGTGCAGGAGGAGGAGGAGGTGCGAGAGAACGAGGCGCAGGAGGACGAGGATGTGGACCTCGCTGCTTCTTCAACATCACGTGCGTATTTCGATGATCCACTTCCTTATTTGGCTCCCTTCCCCAGACCATTGTTGACACTTGGTTGGTTGAGTGTGTTCTTATTGGATGTATTTGATGGCCAACGGATAGGGCGGGGGTTGAGGGACCCGAATATCGTCGAGGGTGGAGTAGTTCATGGACGTGCGCTTCAAGGGATCGAGTCCAAAGTGCTCGCCACGCATGTGATACCCGGGAAGGAGAACTCCCTATTATGGTTACGCGAACAATACGGCACGATGTATATTAGTGGGTGTGTCAATTCCTATATCGTGTGTCCAACTCACCTCCTTACATTTACCCAAGACATGTAGTAACATTATTTTTAAGTTTGTCCATTTTAATTATATTTTGATTATATCGTCATGTATATTATTTCATTTTGAATATTTGGATTATATCGTCATGAATATATATTTGCACTATCTTTAGTTTATTTGGATATATGATGTTTGAATAGGTACAACCAACGTTGTTATAATAGGTACAAATATACTGCTGTGCAGTGGCAGTGGCCATACTGCCGAACAAAATTTTTTTAAATTCTGCCCAGAATTGTCATGGTCATTGTCCGTGATAATTTTTTAAAAATATTGTCACGGGTTTGTCACGGTTATTAACCGTGACTAAACTTGTCACGGTCAGGGACCGTGACACGACCGTGACAATTCTAACGAACTTGTCAAGGTCAATGATCGTGACACGTCCGTGACAAAAAAAATTATCTCGCCTCGAATTGTCAAGGATAATGACCATGACAATAGTGCAGATTTGGTGTAGTGCTATGAAGAGATGAATGATCAAAAGACTGATGAGCTTGAGTACCATAATGGACCTCTTTCAATGGTGGAACAACACCACCCGAAGGAGGACAACAGTTCACCACCAGATTTTTCGGTAAGGTCAAGCTGTATAAAGGAAGAGATAGCTTCTCGTTCCCACAGATGGTGCCAAACTGATCATGCTAAGATTCAGCACCACCAGATAAGAGGTGATGAGCTCAAACAGTAACAGCAATGGCAGCAATAGAGTTATATATGTGTATGCGCATTGAAGGGGATGAGTATAAGAGGAATGAGGACAATGATGTATAGTGGTTCATTCAGGCCTACATTCACTGTGAGTGTGTGATCCACTAAATATGGGCACTAATGGCCTTGGATACAATGCTCATAAGCTCAATCTCTCTCTACTATGTATAGGTAGAGTTTTTGCTAGGGTTATAATTATTGATCCCTTTACAAGGTTGAAGATGACCAGAATATACTGGGCTTAGGGGGTGTAGTGTACCCCCCAAGCAAGCATGGTGCATGTGAATGATGATCTAGCCAATCTTCTGCTGACACCTGGATATGCCACTTGCAATTAATGATGACATAATATTCCCTTACGTGAGGGGATGATATTGTTATAACGATTTAGTCCACATGCTATATAAGTCCCACGCGCATTATCCCACGTGTTTCCTAGATTACGCGCTATGATGATGTCACCCTAGGCTTACGATGTTAGGCCGAGGGTAAAGTTCCTACTGGTAGTGAGCCTAGCTGGATGTGAGTCTCGTACTGTCGTCCCCTCATAGGGTCGTCCTGCCCTTGATGAGGGGTCGACCTCTTATAGGGTCGTCTGGAGTATGCTGGAGGGGGTCAGCCCCTTGTAGGGTCGTCTGGTCCATGATTAGGGCGCGACCTTAATGGGTCATCTGATCTTGGCCCTTTGAAGGGTCGTCTGATCTTGGCTAAGGGATTATCCTGGCCGACCCTTCCTGTAACAGAACTGTGGTCATTGGACTCGTCCTGGTCTTGATCCCTCGTTTGAGATGGGGACACCCTTGTCTTGGACGAGGGTATATATAGGTATATCAATATGCAACTCACAACTGTGAAATACTACCCTACTATCTAAAGGTGAAAATGGTTATCATGGTGACTCTATTAAGTATTGACGAAGGCTAATTTCCTACAATACCGTGTGGATCAACGAAAATCAAGTGAAACTTTAAGAACCTCAATGGTATGTCACCCTAATTATCCCTTTATGTCATGGATTTTATTTTTACCAAATAGATTTCGTTAGCCTTTTTTTGGTTTGTACAATCTGGAAATCTACAATATCTAAATGTTTACTGATCAACGCAAACTTCTATTGACATAAGCAACGCAGTGGTCTAGGAAGTAAGTAGTGGTGGGGATGTGAGAATTGAGTTAGAGGTGGTGTTGGGTTTGGTGGGAAGAAAATAATTTCTCACGGTAGGGTGGAATTAGTAGTCATTTTGTTAACCTATATATTTTAGTACTCACATAAAATGAGCATTCAATTAGTAATCATTAACCTCATGTTAAATCTTAAATATAAGGAACTTGTTAAAGTTCATTTTTAGTAGTCATTTAGTTGAATTTTGTATTCTGTTATTTCTTTTCAAGACACAGTTAGATACCTACATGGGTGGCTCACATACATGAGTAGTCATTTAAGTAATCACATACATGAGAAGTCTTTTAGTAGTCATTTTTAGTAATCACATACATGAGAAGTCTTTTATTAGTCGTTTTAATGTGAGTATACGGTTAAAAACTTTTTTATGTCATTTATTTTTTTACTACTCACATACCATAGTCATTTAGTAGTTAAGATGATCGAGCAAGTCTATAGTCCATCCACTCATAAACATGACAGTTTCAGGTACAGTGGAGGTTACTAGAGCAAAGCTACGGTCATGAGGATCAATGGCATTAGTGGACAAGTGTTGAGGATGAATTGCAGTACTCAGGTAAAAATATTCCATCCCTCTTCTCTTAGTATATGGACAAAGGTCATATGTATGATTATTGCATCTTCAAAGCCCAACCCAAGAAAGCCCAAGAATTCAACTCAAACATTCCTCTACCTACGCAAAAGCCAACCCCAACTCCTATTTTGTTTGAAGGAATTTTTGTAGCAGCCCCTATATTTTTTGTAGCAGCCCCCGTACGGTCCCGTACTTTCTTTAATTTTCAGAAAAAATTCAGTGGTTTTGTGAGGTACTTTCTTTTGTTTTACATGCTCGTTCGTCATAACACATTGTTTACGTATTGCAGATCTAACCAATTGGATACCAGTTCTTCATTACATACCAGTTCTTCATTACACACTAGGTACTCTATACTTTAACTAAAGTAGTTATATAACTGATATGCATTATCTATTAAATCTTTTAGATGATAGAAGGAGTACGGGATAATTATTGGTTTTGTTTGGTTTGGCTGTTGGATAATTATTGGTTGTTGGCTTGTTGTTGGATAGTATGTTAGAAGGAGTATGGAATAATTAGAAAGAGTACAAAATCATTATTGGTTTCATTGTTGGATAATATGTTGAAAATATTTTAGACTCCCGATTTCAGAATACGATGATAACTTACTAATGTCTAGACTTAAACTAAAAGCATGGCACCAACACCTCTCATGGGACCAAAGTAAGATATAGGAACCGAGCGCACCATCACGGGACTCCCGGTTCGAGAATACGACGATAATTTAAAAATATTAGTACTTAAGCTTAAAAACAAGGCGTTAGATAGCAATAACATGAAACAACCCTCGTACGGACCCGTGAGAGGAACCAACACCTCTCGCGGGACCAATGTAACATATACGAATAGACTGCGCAATCACGGGACTCCTGATTTGAGAATACGATGATAATTTTAAAATATGAGGACTTAAGCTTAAAAATAAGGCGTTAGAGGGTGAAAACCCGAAACAGCCCCGTGAGAGGCACCAACACCTCATACTGGAGCAATGTAACTCGTAGGAATGGACCGCGCAACCACGTGACTCCGGATTTTAGAATACGACAATAATTTAAAATTATGAGGACTTAAACTTAAAAAATAAGGCGTTAGAGAACATCCACCGAACATCCCCGTGAGTGACACCAACACCTCGCACGGGACTAATGTAACACATAGGAACTGACCGCCCAATCATGGGACTCCCGGTTTGATAATACGACGATAATTTTAAACTATGAGGACTTAATCTTAAAAACAAGGCGTTAGACGATGAAAACCCGAAACAGCCCCTCAACGGCCCCGTGAGAGGCACCAACACCTCGCAGGGACCAATGTAACTCGTTGGAGCTGACTGTGCAGCCATGGGACTCCCGATTTTAGAATATGACGATAATTTGAAACTACGAGGACGTAAAATAAAAACAAGGCGTTAGCGGATGAAAACACGAAAAGACCCCCGTACGGCCCCGTGAGAGGTGCCACTACCTCCCACGAGACCAATATAACACGTAGGAACTGACCGCGCAATCACGGGACTCCCGATTTGAGAATATGACAATAATTTATAAATATGAGGACGTAAACTTAAAAATAAGGCGTTAGAGGGGGAAAACATAAAACAACCCCCGAACGGCCCCTTAAGTGGCACCAACACCTCGCACGGGACCAATGTAACTCGTAGGAACTGTCCGCACGATCACGAGACTCCCGATTTTAGAATATGATGATAATTTGGATATTTCTATACTTCGGCTTAAAAACATGGCGTTAGTGGGTGAAAACCAGAAATAACCCCTGAACGGCCCCGTGAGTGGCACCAACACCTCGTACGGGACCAATGTAACTCGTAGAAACTGTTCTTGCGATTACAAGACTCCCGGTTTGATAATACGATGATAATTTGCATATTTTCGAACTTAGTCTTAAAAATATGGCGTTAGTGGCTGAAAACTCGAAACAGCCCCTGAACGGACCCGTGAGTGGCACTCACACCTCGCACGGGACTAATGTAACTCGTAGGAACTGTCCCCGTGATCACGGGCTCCCAGTTTGAGAATATGATGATAATTTGTACCTTTCTAGACTTAGGCTTAAAAACATGGCGTTAGTGGGGGAAAACCCAAAATAGCCCCTACCGACCCCGTGTGTGGGACCAACACCTCGCTCGGGACCAATGTAACTCGTAGAAACTGTTCGTGTGATCACGATACTCTCGATTTGAGAATACGATAATAATTTTCATATTTCTAGACTTAGACTTAAAAACATGGCGTTAGTGGGTGAAAACCCGAAATAGCCCCCGAACGGCCCCGTGAGTGGCACCAACACCTCGTACAGGACCAATGTTAGTCGTACAAATTGATCGCGGAATCACGAGTCCCCCGGTTTAAAAATACGATGACAATTTGCAAAATTTTAAACTTAGGCTTAAAAACATGGCGTTACCCCGAATGGCCCCGTGAGTGGCACCAACACCTCTCATGGGACCAATGTAACTCGTAGGAACTGTCCGCACGATCACGGGACTCTCGGTTTGAGAATACGATGCTAATTTTCATATTTTTAGACTTAGGCTTAAAACATGGCGTTAGTGGGTGAAAAGCCAAAACAGCTCCCGAACGGCCCGTGAGTGGTACCAGCACCTCGTACGGGACCAATATAACTCGTACGAACTGATCGCACAATCACGGGACCCCTGGTTTAAGAATATGACGATAATTTGCACATTTCTAGACTTAGGCTTAAAAGCATGGCATTAGTGGGGGAAAACCCGAAACAGCCCCTACCGGCCCCGTGTGTCGGACTAACACCTTGCTTGGGATCAATGTAACTCGTAGGAACTCTCCGTGTGATCACGATACTCCCGGTTTGAGAATACGATGATAGTTTGCATATTTTTAGACTTAGGCTTAAAAACATGATGTTAGTGGGTGAAAACCAGAAATAGCCCCCGAACGGCCCCGTGAGTGGCACCAACACCTCGTACGGGACCAATGTAAGTCGTACGAATTGACCATGGAATCACGGGACCCCCGATTTAAAAATACGACGATAATTTGCATATTTTTAAACTTAGGCTTAAAAACATGGCGTTAGTGGGTGAAAACCCGAAACAGCCCCCAAACGGCCCCGTGAGTGGCACCAACACCTCGCACAGGACCAAAGTAACTTATAGGAACTGTCCGCTTGATCACAGGACTCTCGGTTTGAGAATACAATGATAATTTCCATATTTCTACACTTAGGCTTAAAAACAGGGCGTTAGTGGGAGAAAACCCAAAACAGCCCCTGAATGGCTCCGTGAGTGGCACCAACACCTCGCACGGGACCAATGTAACTCGTAGGAACTGTCCGTGTGATCACGGGACTCTCGGTTTGAGAATACGACAATAATTTACATATTTTTAGACTTAGGCTTAAAAAGATGGCGTTAGAGGTAGAAAACACGAAACAACCCCGAACGGCCCCGTGAGTGGCACCAACACCTCGCACGGGACCAATGTAACTCGTAGCAACTGTCCGCGCGATCGTGGGACTCTCGGTTTGAGAATATGATGATAATTTGTATATTTCTAGACTTAGGCTTCAAAACATGGCGTTAGTGAGGGAAAACCCGAAACAGCCCCCAAATGGCCCCGTGAGTGGCACTAACACCTCACACGGGACCAATGGAACTCTTAGGAACTGTCCGCATGACCACGGGACTCCCGATTTGATAATATGATGATAATTTTCATATTTTTAGACTTATGCATAAAAACGTGGCGTTAGTGGGTAAAACCCAAAATAGCCCCCGAACGGCCCCGTGAAGGGCACCAACACCTCGTACGGGACTAATGTAAGTCGTACGAATTTACCGCAGAATCACGAAACCCCTAGTTTAAAAATACGATGATAATTTTCATATTTGTAGACTTAGGCTTAAAAACATGGCGTTAGTGGGTGAAAACCCGAACGGCCCATGAGTGGCACCAACACCTCGCATGGGACCAATGTAACTCATAGGAACTGTCCGCGTGATCACGGGACTCTCAGTTTGAGAATACGACGATAGTTTCCATATTTCTACACATAGGCTTAAAAACAGGGCGTTAGTGGTTGAAAACCCGAAACAATCCCCGAATGGCACCGTGAGTGGAACCAACACCTCGCACGGGAGTAATGTAACTCGTACGAACTGTCCGTGTGATCACGGGACTCCCGGTTTGAGAATACGACAATAATTTGCATATCTCTAGACTTAGGCTTAAAAGGATGGCATTAGAGGCTAAAAATACGAAACAACCCCCGAACGGCCCCGTGAGTGGCACCAACACCTCGCACGGGACCAATGTAACTCGTAGCAACTGTCTGCGCGATCATGGGACTCTCGGTTTGAGAATAGGATGATAATTTGTATATTTCTAGACTTAGGCTTCAAAACATGGCGTTAGTGGGGGAAAACCCGAAACAACCCCCAAAGGGCCCCGTGAGTGGCACTAACACCTCGCACGGGACCAATGGAACTCGTAGGAACTGTCCGCGCGATCACGGGACTCCTGGTTTGATAATACGATGATAATTTTCATATTTCTAGACTTATGAATAAAAACGTGGCGTTAGTGGGGGAAGCCCAAAACAGTCCATGAACGGCCCCGTGAGTGGAAAACACTTCGCACTAGACCAATGTAACTCGTGCGAACTGATCGCGCGATCAAGGGACCCCTGGTTTGAGAATACGACGATAATTTAAAAATATCAAGACTTAGGTAAAACATGGCGTTAGTGGGTGAAAATCCGAAACAGTCCCCGAACGGCCCCGTGAGTGGCCCTAATACCTCGCATGGGACCAATGTAACTCACACGAACTTACCCCGCGATCACGGGACCCCCCGTTTAGGGATACGAACATAATTTAAAAGTATCAGGACTTAGGCAAAACATGGCGTTAGTGAGTGAAAAGACGAAACAACCCCCAAATGGCTCCGTGAGTGGTACCAACACCTTGCACAGGACCCATATAACTCGTACAAACTGATCGCACGATCACGAGACCCCTAGTTTGAGAATACGATGATAATTTGCATATTTCTAGACTAAGGCTTAAAAACATGGCGTTAGGGGGGGAACTCGAAATAGCCCCCGAACGGCCCCATGAGTGGCGCCAATACCTTGCATTAGACCAATGTAACACGTAGGAATTGTTCACGCGATGAAGAGACTCCCGGTTTGAGAATACAATGATAATTTGCATATTTCCATACTTAGGGTTAAAAACATGGTGTTCGTGGATGAAAACCCGAAACAGCCCCCAAACGGCCCCGAAAACTGCACTAACACCTCGTACGGGACCAATGTAACTCGTAGGAACTGTCTGCGTGATCACGGGACTCCCGATTTTAGAATACTACGATAATTTGCATTTTTCTAGACTTAGGCTTAAAAACATAGCGTTAGGGGGTGCAAACCCCAAACAGCCCTCGAACGACTCCGTGAGTGGCACCAACACCTAGTCGGGACCAATGTAACTCGTAGGAACTGTCCGCGTGATCACGGGACTCTCGGTTTGAGAATACAATGATAATTTGCATATTTCTAGACATAGGCGTAAAAATATGGCGTTAGAGGTGAAAAACATGAAACAACCTCCGAAAGGCCCCGTGAGTGCCACCAACACCTCGCACGGGACCAATGTAACTCGTAGGAACTGTTGGCCCGATCATGGGACTCCCGATTTGAGAATACAACGATAATTTTTATATTTCTAGACTTAGGCTTAAAAACATGGTATTAGTGTTTGAAAACCCGAAACAGCCCCCGAACGGCCCCGTGAGTGGCACCAACACCTCGCACGGGACCAATACCAACCGTAGGAACTGTCCGCACGATCACGGGATTCCCGATTTGACAATATGATGATAATTTGCATATTTCTAGACTTAGAGTTAAAAACATGGCGTTAGTGGGTGAAAACACGAAACAGCCCCCGAACGGCCCCGTGAGGGGCACAAACACCTCACGCGGGATCAATGTAACTCGTAGTAACTGTCCGCGTGATCATGGGACTCCTAGTTTGAGAATACGATGATAATTTAAAAATATCTGGACTTAGGCAGAACATGGTGTTAGTGGGTGAAAAGCCGAAACATCCCCCGAACGGCCTCGTGAGTGGCACCAACACCTCGCACGGGACCAATATAACTCGTATGAACTGACCACGCGATCACAAGACCCCGGTTTGATAATACAATGATAATTTGTATATTTCTAGACTTCGGCTTAAAAACATGGCGTTAGGGGGTGAAAACTCGAAATAGCCCCCGAACGGCCCCGTAAGTGGCACCAACACCTCGCACAGGAGACATGTAAGTCGTAGGAACTGTCAGCACGATCACGAGACTCGCGATTTTAGAATACACTGATAATTTGCACATTTCTAGACTTAGGGTTAAAAACATGGCGTTAGTGGGTGAAAATACGAAACAACCCCCGAACGGCCCCGTGAGTGGCACCAACACCTCGCACGGGATCAATGTAACTCTTAGTAACTGTCCGCGTGATCATGGGACTCCCAGTTTGATAATACTACGATAATTTGCATATTTCTATACTTAGACTTAAAAATATGACGTTAGTGGGTGAAAACTCGAAACAGCCCCAGAACGGCCCCGTGAGTGGCCCCAACACCTCGCACGGGACCAATGTAACTCGTAGGAACTGTCCGCTCGATCACCGGACTCCCGGTTTGAGAATACGATGATAATTTGCATATTTCTATAGTTAGGCTTAAAAATATGGCGTTAGTGGGTGAAAACCAAAAATAGCTCCCGAACGGCCCGTGAGTGGCACTAACACCTCGCACGGGACCAATGTAACTCATACGAACTGATCACGCGATCACAGGACCCCGGTTTGAGAATACGACGATAATTTAAAAATATCAGGACTAAGGCAAAACATGGCGTTAGTGGGTGAAAACCCTAAACAGCTCCCGAACGACCCCGTGAGTGGCCCCAACACCTCGCACGGGACCAATATAACTCATACGAACTGATCGTGCGATCACGGTGCCCCCGATTTGAGAATACAACGATAATTTTTATATTTCTAGACTTAGTCTTAAAAACATGGCGTTAGGGAGTGAAAACTCGAAACAGCCCCCGAACGGCCCCGTGAGTGGCACCAACACCTTGCACGGAAATAATGTAAATTGTAGGAACTGTCCGTGCGATTATGAGACTCTCGATTTCAGAACACCACGATAAGTGACATATTTCCAGACTCAGGGTTAAAAACATGGCGTTAGTGGGGGAAAACCCAAAACAGCCCCCGAATGTCCCCATGAGTGGCACCAACACCTCGCACGGTACCAATGTAACTCGTAGGAACTTTTCGCGCGATCACGGGACTCTCAATTTGTGAATACTACGATAATTTTTATATTTCTAGACTTCGTCTTAAGAACATGGTGTTAGTGAGTAAAAACCCGAAACAGCCCCCGAACGGCCCCATGAGTGGAACCAACTCCTCGCACGGGACTAATGTAACTCGTACGAACTGGACGCGCGGTCATGGGACCCCCAGTTTGAGAATATGATGATAATTTAAAAATATCTGGACTTAAACAAAACATGACGTTAGTGGATGAAAATCCGAAACAGCCCTCGAACGGCCCCGTGAGTGGCACCAACACCACGCACAAGACCAATATAACTCGTACGAACTGATCGTGCAAACACGGGACCCCCGATTTGAGAATATAATGATAATTTGTATATTTCTTGACTTAGGCTTAAAAACATGGCATTATGGGGTGAAAACCCGAAATAGCCCCTGAACGACCCCGTGAGTGGTACTAACACCTCGCACGGGACCAATGTAACTCATAGGAACTTTCAGCGTGATCACGAGACTCTCCACTTCAGAATACAACGATAATTTTCACATTTCCAGACTTAGGGTTAAAAGCTTGGCATTAGTGGGTGAAAACTCGAAACAGCTCCTGAACGGCCACGTGAGTGGCACCAACACCTCGCACGGGACCAGTGTAACTCGTAGTAATTGTCCACATGATCACGGGACTCCCAGTTTGAGAATACAACAATAATTTATAAATATGAGGACGTAAACTTGAAAATAAGGCGTTAGAGGGGGGAAACATAAAACAACCCCCGAACAGCCCCTTGAGTGGCACCAACACCTCGCACGGGACCAATGTAACTCGTAGGAACTGTCCACACGATCACGAGACTCCCGGTTTGAGAATATGACGATAATTCGCATATTTCTATACTTAGGCTTAAAAACATGGCGTTAGTGGGTGAAAATCAGAAACAACCCCTGAACGGCCCCGTGAGTGGCACCAACACCTCGCACATGACCAATGTAACTCGTACGAACTGATCGCGCGATCACGGGACCCCCGATTTAAGAATACAATGATAATTTGCACATTCTTGGACTTAGGCTTAAAAGCATGGCGTTAGTGGGGGGAAACTCAAAACAGCCCCTACCGGCCCCGTGTATGAGACCAACACCTCGCTCTGGACCAATGTAACTCATAGGAACTGTCCGCGCGATCACAATACTACCGGTTTGAGAATACGATGATAATTTACATATTTCTAGACTTAGGCTTAAAAACATGGCGTTAGTGGGTGAAAACTCGAAATAACCCCCGAACGGCCCCGTGAAGGGCACCAACACCTCGTACGGGACTAATGTAAGTCATACGAATTGACCACGGAATCACGAGACCCCTGGTTTAAAAATACGACGATAATTTACATATTTTTAGACTTAGGCTTAAAAACATGGCGTTAGTGGGTGAAAACCCGAAACAACCCCCGAACGACCCATGAGTGGCACCAACACCTCGCATGGGACCAATGTAACTCATAGTAACTGTCCGTGTGATCACGGGACTCTCGGTTTGAGAATACGACGATAATTTATATGTTTCTACACATATGCTTAAAAATAGGGCGTTAGTGGGTGAAAACCTGAAACAACCCCCGAATGGCTCCGTGAGTGGCACTAACACCTTGCACGGGACCAATGTAACTCGTACGAACTGTCCGTGTGATCACGGGACTCTCGGTTTGAGAATACGATGATAATTTGCATATTTCTAGACTTAGGCTTAAAAAGATGGTGTTAGAGGCAGAAAATACGAAACAACCACCGAACGGCCCCGTGAGTGGCACCAACACCTTGCACGGGACCAATGTAACTCGTAGGAACTGTCCGCACGATCACGAGACTCCCGATTTGAGAATACGATGAGAATTTTCATATTTATATACTTAGGCTTAAAAACTTGGCGTTAGTGGGTGAAAAGCCAAAACAGCTCCCGAACGGCCTGTGAATGGCACCAACACCTCGCACGGGACCAATATAACTGATAGGAACTGTTCGTGCGATCATGGGACTCCCGGTTTTAGAAAATGATGATAATTTTCATATTTCTAGACTTTGGCTTAGAAACATGGCGTTTGTAGGGGAAAACCCTAAAGAGCCCCCAAACGGCCCCATGAGTGGCACCAACACCTCGAACAGGACCAATGTAACTCGTAGGAACTGTCAGTGCGATCACGAGACTCTCGGTTTCTGAATACAATGATAATTTGCACATTTTCAGACTTAGGGAAAAAAATGGCGTTAGTGGGTGAAAACTCGAAATAGCCCTAGAACAGCCCTGTGAGTGGCACCAACACCTCGCACGGGACAATGTAACTCATAGGAACTGTCCGCTCGATCATGGGACTCCCGGTTTGTGAATACGATGATAATTTGCATATATCTATACTTAGGCTTAAAAACATGGGGTTAGTGGGTGAAAACTCAAAACAGCCCCCGAACGGCCTCATGAGTGGCGCCAACACCTCGCATGGGACTAATGTAACTCGTAAGAACTGTCCGAGCAATCACGGGACTGCCGATTAGAAAATACAATGACAATTTGTATATTTTTAGACTTAGGATTAAAAACATGGCATTTGTTGGTGAAAACCTGAAACAACCTCCGAACGGCCCCGTGAGTGGCACCAACACCTCCTACGGGACCAATACAATTCGTACGACTTGACCGCGAGATCACGGGACCCCCGATTTGAGAATACAACAATAATTTGTATACTCCTAGACTTAGGCTTAAAAACATGGCGTTAGTGGGTGAAAACTCGAAACAACCCCCGAATGGCCCTGTGAGTGGCACCAACACCTCGCACGGGACCAATGTAACTTGTAGGAACTGTTCGTAGGATCACGAGACTCCTGATTTTATATTACGACGATAATTTGAATATTTCTAGACTTAGGCTTAAAAACATGACAGTAGTGGATGAAAACTCGAAACAATCTCCAAACGGCCCCGTGAGTGGCACCAACACCTCGCTTGGGACCAATATAACTCGTAGCAACTGTCTGCGCGATCACGAGACCCCCGATTTTAGAATATAATGATAATTTGCATATTTCCAGACTTAGGGTTAAAACATGGCATTAGTGGGTGAAAACCCGAAATAGCCCCCGAACATCCCCATGAGTGGCACCAACACCTCGCACGGGACCAATGTAACTCGTAGGAACTTCTCGCGTGATCACGGGACCCCCGATTTGAGAATACTACGATAATTTTCATATTTCGAGATTTAAGCTTAAAAATATAGTATTAGTGGGTAAAAATCAGAAACAATCCCCAAACGGCCTCGTGAGTGGCACCAACACCTCGCCCGGGACTAATGTAACTCGTACGAACTGGTCGTGCGATCAAGAGACCCCCGATTTGAGAACACGATGATAATTTAAAAATATTTGGACTTAGGCAAAACATGTCGTTAGTGGGTGAAAAGTCGAAACAGCCCACGAATGGCCCCGTGAGTGGCACCAACACCTCGCACGGGACCAATATAACTTGTATGAACTGACCGCATGATCATGGGTCCCCCGGTTTGATAATACAATGATAATTTATATATTTCTATACTTAGGCTTAAAAACATGACGTTAGGGGGTGAAAACTCGAAATAGCCCCCGAACGTCCCCGTGAGTGGTACCAACACCTCGCACGGGACCAATTTAACTCATAGGAACTGTCAGTGCGATCACGAGACTCTCAGTTTTAGAATACAATGATAATTTGCACATTTCCAGACTTAGGGTTAAAAACATGGCGTTAGTGGGTGAAAACCCAAAACATCCCCCGAACGGCCCCATGAGTGGCACCAACACCTCGCACGAGACCAATGTAACTCGTAGGAACTGTCAGCATGATCACGATACTCTCAGTTTTAGAATAGAATGATAATTTGTACATTTCCATAATTAGGCTTAAAAACATGGCGTTAGTGGGTGAAAACCCAAAACATCCCCCGAACGGCCCCGTGAGTGGCACCAACACCTCGCACGGGACCAATGTAACTCGTAGTAACTGTCCGCATGATCACGGGACTCCCAGTTTGAGAATACTACGATAATTTTCTTATTTATATAATTAGGCTTAAAAACATGGGGTTATTGGGTGAAATCCCGAAACAGCCCTCGAACGGCCCCGTGAGTGGCGCCAACACCTCGTACGGGACCAATGTAACTCATAAGAACTGTCCATGCGACCAAGGGACTCCCGGTTTGAGAATAAGATGATAATTTGAATATTTCTAGACTTAGGCTTTGAAACATGGCGTTAGTGGGGGAAAACCCGAAACAGCCCCCAAACTGCCCCGTGAGTGGCACCAATACCTCGCTCGGGACAAATGTTACTCATAGGAACTGTCCGCACAATTACGGGACTCCTGATTAGTTAATACGACCATAATTTGTATATTTCTAGACTTAGGATTAAAAACATGGCATTAGTGGGTGAAAACCCGAAACAACCACCAAACGGCCCCGTAAGTTGCACCAACACACCCACGGGACCAATGAACTCGTACGACTTGACCGCGGGATCACGGGACCCCCGGTTTGAGAATACGACAATAATTTATATACTCCTAGACTTAGGCTTCAAAACATGGTGTTAGTGGGTGAAAACCCAAAACAACCCCCGAACGACCTCATGAGTTGTACCAACACCTCGCACGGGAACAATGTAACTCGTAGTAACTGTCTGCACGATCACTGTAACTCGTAGTAACCTCACGATCACGGTTTTAGAATACTACGAATATTTGCATATTTTTAGACTTAGGCTTAAAAACATGGCGTTAGTGGGTGAAAACTCAAAATAGCCCTAGAACGGCCCCGTGAGTGGCACCAACACCTCGCACGGGACCAATGTAACTCGTAGGAACTATCCACGCGATCACGGGACTCCCGATTTGAGAATACGATGATAATTTCCATATTTCTTTAATTAGGATTAAAAACATCGCGTTAGTGGGTGAAAACCCCAAACAACCCCCGAATGGCCCCGTGAGTGACACCAACACCTCGTACGGGACCAATGTAACTCGTACGAATTCACCGCGGGATGACGGTACCCCTGGTTTGAGAATACAATTATAATTTGTATATTTCTAGACTTTGGATTAAAAACAAGGCGTTAGTGGGTGAAAACCCAAAACAATCCCCGAATGGCCCCGTGAGTGGCACCAACACCTCGCAAGGGACCAATGTAACTCATAGGAACTGTCCGCGGAATCACGGCACTCCCGGTTTGAGAATACGACGATAATTTGCATATTTCTAGACTTAGGCTTAACAACATGGTGTTAGTGGGTGAAAACCCGAAACAGCCCCCGAACGGCCCCGTGAGTGGCACTAACGCCTCGCACGGGATCAATGTATCTCGTAGGAATTATCCGTGTGATCACCTGACTCCCGGTTTGAGAATACGACGATAATTTGCATATTTCTAGACTTAGGCTTAAAAACATGGCATTAGTGGGGGGAAAATGAAACAACTATCGAACGGCCCCATGAGTGGCACGAATACGTCGCACAGGACCAATGTAACTCGTACGAACTGAGCTCGGGATCACGGGACTCCCAGTTTGAGAATACGATGATAATTTGTATATTTATGTAGTTAGGCATAACAACATGGCGTTAGTGGGTGAAAACCCAAAATAGCTCCCGAACGACCCCTTGAGTGGCACCAACACCTCGAACGGGATCAATATAACTCGTGGGAACTGTCCGCGCGATCACGGGACTTTCGGTTTGAGAATACGATGATAATTTTCATATTTCTAGACTTAGGCTTAAAAACATGTCGTTAGTGGGTGAAAACCCGAAACAGCCCCCGAATGGCCCCGTGTGGGGCACCAACACCTCGCACTGGATGAATGTAATATGTACGAACTGACCGCGCGATCATGGGACCCCCGATTTGAGAATATGATTATAATTTACATATTTCTAAACTTAGGCTTAAAATCATGACGTTAGTGGTGGAAAATCGAAATAACCCCGAACGGCCCCGTGAGTGGCACCAACACCTCACACGGGACCAATGTAACTCGTACGAATTTTCCATGCGATCACGGGACTCCCGATTTGAGAATACAACGATATTTTGCATATTTCTAGGCTTAGGCTTAAAAACATTACGTTAGTGGGTGAAAAGTCGAAACAACCCCTGAACGGCCCCGTGAGTAGCACCAACACCTCACACGAGACTAATGTGACTCGTAAAAACTAACTACGGGATCATAGGACCCCCAAATTGAGAATACGATGATAATTTGTATATTTCTAGACTTAGGCTTAAAAACTAGGAGTTAGTGGGTGAAAACTCGAAATAGACCTCGAACGGCCCCATGAGTGGCACCAAGACCTCATACGGGACCAATATAACTCGTAGGAACTGTTCGCGCGATCACGGGACTCCCGTTTTGAGAATGCAATGATAATTTGCTTATTTCTAGACTTAGGCTTAAAAACATGGCGTTAGTGGGTGAAAACCCCAAACAGCCCCCAAACTGCCACGTGACGGGCACCAACACCTCGCACAGGACGAATGTAACTCTTACGAACTGATCGCGCGATCACGGGACCACCATTTTGAGAATACCCTGGTAATTTGCATATTTATATAGTTACGCATAAAAATATGGCATTAGTGGGTGAAAACCCGAAATAGCTCCCGAACGGCCCCGTGAGTGGCACCAACACCTCGAACGGGATCAATATAACTCGTGGGAACTGTCCGCGCGATCACGGGACTTTCGATTTGAGAATACGACGATAATTTTCATATTTCTAGACTTAGGCTCAAAAACATGACGTTAGTGGATGAAAACTCGAAACATCCCCCGAACGGCCCCGTGAGGGGCACCAACACCTCGCACTGGATGAATGTAACATGTATGAACTGACCGCGCGATCATGGGACCCCCGATTTGAGAATATGATGATAATTTACATATTTCTAGACTTAGGCTTAAAATCATGACGTTAGTGGTGGAAAACTCGAAATAACCCCGAACGGCCCCGTGAGTGGCACCAACACCTCACATGGGACCAATGTAACTCGTACGAATTGTCCATGCGATCACGGGACTCCCGATTTGAGAATACAACGATATTTTGCATATTTCTAGGCTTAGGCTTAAAAACATTGCATTAGTGGGTGAAAAGCCGGACCAACCCCTGAACGGCCCTGTGAGTGGCACCAACACCTCATACGAGACTAATGTGACTCGTACAAACTAACTGTGGGATCACAGGACCCCCAATTTGAGACGACGATGATAATTTGTATATTTCTAGACGTAGGCTTAAAAACTTGGCGTTAGTGGGTGAAAACCCGAAACAGCCCCGTGAGTGGAACGAAACCTCGTACGGGACAAATGTAACTCGTAGGAACTGTTCGCACGATCACGGGACTCCCGATTTGAGAATACGATGATAATTTACAAATTTTTAGATTTAGGCTTAAAACATGGCATTAGTGAGTGAAAATCCGAAACAGCCCCTGAACGGCTCCGTGAGTGGCACCAAAACCTCGCACGGGACCAATGTAACTCGTAGGAATTGTCCGCGCGAGCACGGGACTCCCAATTTTAGAATACGGTGACAATTTGCATATTTCTAGACTTAGGCTTAAAAACATAGCGTTAGCGGGTGAAAACTCGAAATAGCCTCCGAACGGCTCCGTGAGTGGCATCAACAGCTCGAACGGGACCAATATAACTCGTAGGAACTGTCTGCGCGATCAAGAGAATCCTGGTTTAAGAATACGATGATAATTTGCATATTTTTAGACTTAGTCTTAAAAAAATGGCATTAGTGGGTGAAAACTCGAAACAGCCCCCGAACGGCCCCGTGAGTGGCTCTAACACCTCGCGCACGGGACGAATATCACTCGTACGAACTGACCGCGCGATCACGAGACCCTCAGTTTAAGAATACTATTATAATTTTCATATTTCCATACTTAGGCTTAAAAACATGGCGTTAGTGGGTGAAAACTCAAAATAGCCCTCGAACGGCCCCGTGAGTGGCACCAAGACCTCATACGAGACCAATATAACTCGTAGGAATTGTTCACGCGATCACGGGACTCCCGTTTTGAGAATAAATTGATAATTTGCATATTTCTAGTATTAGGCTTAAAAACATGGCGTTAGTGGGTGAAAACCCCCAAACAGCCCCCGAACTGTCCCGTATGGGGCACCAACACCTCGCACGGGACGAATGTAACTCGTACGAACTGATCGCGTGATCACGGGACCCCCATTTTGAGAATACCCTGGTAATTTGCATATTTATATAGTTAGGCATAAAAATATGGCGTTAGTGGGTGAAAACCCGAAACAGCTCCCGAACGGCCCCGTGAGTGGCACCAACACCTCGAACGGGATCAATATAACTCGTGGGAACTGTCCGCGCAATCATGGGACTTTCGGTTTGAGAATACGATGATAATTTTCATATTTCTAGACTTAGGCTTAAAAACATGTCGTTAGTAGGTGAAAACCCGAAACAGCCCCCAAACGGCCCCGTGAGGGGCACCAACATCTCGCACTGGATGAATGTAACTCGTACGAACCGACCGCGCGATCAGGGGACCCCCGATTTGAGAATATGATGATAATTTGCATATATCTAGACTTAGGCTTAAAATCATGGCGTTAGTGGTGGAAAACTCGAAACAGCCCCAGAACGGCCCCGTGAGTGGCACCAACACCTCGCACGGGACCAATGTAACTCGTAAGAACTGTTATCTCGATCACGGGACTCCCGGTTTGATAATACGATGATAATTTGCATATTTCTATACTTAGGCTTAAAAACATGGCGTGAGTGGGGGAAAACTCAAAACAACCCTTGAACGGCCCCCCGTGAGTGGCACCAACACATCACACGGGACCAATGTAACTCGTACGAACTGCCCGTGCCATCATGGGACTCCCGGTTTGAGAGTACGATGATATTTTGTATATTTCTAGACTTAGGCTTAAAAACATAGCATCAGTGGGTGAAAAGACGAAACAACCCCCGAGCGGCCCCGTGTGTGGCACCAACACCTTACACGGGAGTAATGTAACTCGTACGAACTGATCGCGAGATCACAGGACCCCCGATTTTAGAATAAGACGATAATTTTCATATTTCTAGGCTTAGGCTTAAAAACATGGTGTTAGTGGGTGAAAACTCAAAACAGCCCCCGAACGACCCCGTAAGTGGCACCAACAGCTCACACGGGACCAATGTTACTCGTAGGAACTGTTCGCCCGATCAAGGGACTCTCGGTTTGAGAATACGATGATAATTTGCATATTTCTAGACTTGGGCTTAAAAGCATTGCGTTAGTGGGTGAAAACCTGAAACAGCCCGTGAACGGCCCCTTGAGTGGTACCAACACCTCGCACGGGACAAATGTAACTCGTAGGAACTGTCCACGTGATCACGGGTCTCCCGATTTGAGAATTCGACGATAATTTGCATATTTCTATACTTAGGCTTCAAAACATGGCGTTAGAGGGGAATACACGAAACAACCCCCGAACGGCCCCGTGAGTGGCACCAACACCTCGCACGGGACCAATGCAACTCGTTGGAACTGTTCGCGCGATCACGGGACCCCCGATTTCAGAATACGATGATTATTTGCATATATATAGACTTAGGCATAAAAACATTGATATGATGATAATTACCACACATATATGCAATTTTCAGATTGAATAATTTTTTTGTAAAACTACTTGGTTACTGATATCATTTTTTTTTGTATCCTATCATTTTTAGGATTTTTTCACGTGGAACAAATGAGGAAGACAATGGTTTACGACATGAAGATTGTTTATATAGTGATTTGGGCATTCAGGATTATGTTTTTTATGTGTTACAGTCGTGCGGGCTTTTATTGTTTAGTTTTATGGTTGTGCGGGCTTTTATAATTTGATTGTTATTTTTTTATGGCCGTGCGGGCTATATAATAAGCAGGTTTTATATTTATAGGGTTTGGAATGTCCAAAAAATAGAGAAAACTCTGCCCAATTTTTTTTGGTCTCTGAATTATTAAGACGTATAATATTTTTAAATTTGTATATATATTTGTTTATTAACAACGTTCTCAATTCGCAATTTGTGATTTTTTTACTGTTTTGCCGATAATAAATATTTGTAACACCTCGTAAGCGTCCAATGTTACACATAGCAACCGACAGTGCACTCACAGGACCCCCAATTTTTTGATTGGACCACAAAAAGATATTTTTTTAAATTATAGTTTCATATGGTGATGGACTTTGTCCATGACCATTTTTATTTTTTCTGTCACGCATAAAAAGGGTTGCGGCCAAAGTCCATGACCCCCAACCGTGACCAAAAATGGTCGCGGCCAAAGTTCGTGACCATTTTTTTCCTTTTTTTTTCGTCGCGATGTGGGTCACAGACTTTTACCGCGACCAATTTTTATCACAGTTGTGGGTCACGAACTTGGGCCTCGACCATTTTTTTCCTTTTTTTTTGTCAAGGTTGTGGGTCGTGGCCAAAGTCCGCGACCAACTTGTCACGTTTTTGGGTCACGAACTTGGGTCGCGGCCAAAGTTCGCGACCAATTTGTCACGGTTTTGGTCACGGACGAGGGTCACGACCATTTTTTTCCCGTCACGGCATGGGTCACGGCCAAAGTCCATGACCATCTGCCGTGTCCATTTTTCGGTCACGGACTTAGGCCGCGACCCACGAAACTGGTCACGCTCGAAATGGTCATGCCCCAAGTTCGCGACCCACAGTCTTGGTCATGAATTTTGGCCGTGACCAATCGCCAATTTTGGTGTAATGTGGGTAGATCGATCAAATTTTGGGTCTTCTTCTAGGAAGATGGCATTTTTATAATTTGGTAGTGGAATGTGGGTAGTGTTTGGTTTAGGATTGGGGTGTGGTGCGATCACACCCCGGTCGATCAGACCTTGGATAAAATTTTGGAGGTGGTAACACTCAGTTGTATGGATGGTGGTTTAGTGAAAGTCACAGTGGGCATCTGGTTTAAATTTTTTGGGAAGTGGCTATAGTAATGGATGAGGATCTAATCGTTTGATAAGGTTTCTTCTTAAAAGGTCCTGGTAGACTTTAGAGATTTGAGCATGAATCTCGGTGTATTCCTTCTTGACTGGGCTACGATGGTTTTCTGGTGCTCATGAAGTGGCAGGCTGAGAGATGTTATTGATGGTTGTTTCATACTTTCTGAGAGTGAACTGTCCAGATGCTTTCTTCGGTTAAACTTCTGTCTTGGCAAGAATTTCTTCAATCTCCACCCCTGCTTCTAGGAGGGATCGGAAATGAGGGTAGTATTGTCCTCCCATCGTCGCTTGGACATGGGGTTAAAAGTTAGTCTTCACAATACTGACTTGCTCCTCTTCGGGTGACTGCTTTCTCTCTCCACCTTGCTATGAAGTTATTGAACTGATTCCCCAGGATTCTTCTTGAGAGACTCTAAATCACGGTGGGTGACTTTCAACTCTTCCTTGTACTTTTATTGTGACATGAACTCACGGGCAATAACCTCCCAATTACGAATTATGGATTCCTCTGGAGATAAAAGACCAGCGAAGAGCACTGTCTTTCAAAGTTTGTTGGAACATTTGGCCCATTATTTCCTCAAAGTCACCTAGGAGAGTCATGGTTCGGTGATATCTTCAAAGATGAACAATTGGGGGTCCACTACCACCGAACTTAGCGATGTTGGGCATCTTGAATTTTTTTGGCAACCTTGCTTTAGGATAGGGATACATGTGGGTGTAGTCCATGTAGTACCTAGAGAATCTGACTTAGTCGAACTTCTTGGTCAACATCTTGAGGTCATCCTTGACCTTGTTCAACTCTTCCTCCTTCAGATCAATGGTCACGAGTAAGTTAGCCTCTGTTGGGTAAGATTCGGCATAGGGAGATGGGCTGGCGACAACCCATTAACAGGAGGAGCACATGGAGCATGTTGATATTCCTCAAGGACCCAAATAGTCTAGGGTGCAGGCATACTCGTAGCATGAGTGAAGAGGACCTTGGGATCTTCGGGAACAGGGACCCAATTTATTTGTATCTCATGAACCTTAGTTTGAAAATTATCAATCTTAGCAGTGAGTTGGGCTAGGACTATCAGCAAATCTCGTTGCACATTTAGTACTTGGTATATGTTCTCCATGGGAAGAAGATGAATTCTAGACTCAAAGGAAGTATCGAGAGAACTAACAGAGCTTCGAGGCGATTCGACTGAAAATCGAAGCCAATAGGGAGCCAGGCCAAAAGTCGGGTATACAATCATCCTAAGAAGGAGAAAAATTCGAATTTATTTTTGGAAAAAAGGAAAGAAAACTGTTATATTTGAAAAGAGGAGGAAAATATTTTTGGAAAAGAGGGGGATAAAATATTTTTTGGGTAAAAAGGAGGAAAAATATTTTTGGTATAAGGAAAGGAAAATATTTTTTAGCATTTTAATAAAAGAGGGGAAAAATATTTTTGACACTTTTAGTAAAAAAAAGGAAAAATGAGAGACGAGTCTCAGCATGACAATTAATATTTCTATTACGTTCTCATTTGTATTAGGTTTACCTAAATGTAAAAAAGAAATGTCGGACAGGACCCGAGCCTAAGAAAATTGGGTTTGAAAGATATGTAAAAAAAATATGGTTGGACTTGTTACCAGGCTCATGGACAGGGTCCCGTTTTAAAAATTGTGCAAAAATTTTGGCGGCTTGCTGACCCATCATTTCAACAGAGTTTCGAGTAGAAATGAAAATAGGAGTGACCTAGGTTTGACACCTATATGAGGGTATGCAGTTGTTGAGTTAATTGGAAGGGTTCCCCCCTTGGCATGACTTCCACGATATACGTCTTCCTTTTGAGGGCAATCGGTATGTGTGGATAAGTCATTTGATATACCAGAGTGTACATGAATTGCCTCACTATATACTTCGTGGGGATAGTGCGTGTGAGAGAGAATTCAATATACTCGACATACATGAATGAGTTCCCTGCGATATACCTCCCTTCATGACTTCGGTCAAATGGTATGATGAGGGGGGAACCATTTGATATAAGTCGAAGGTACTTTGCCAATAAAAGATGAGAGTCATATCGCTTAGTCTAACTATGACCTGCCGGACCAGTTCCCATCACGAAGTGACCCCCCCCCCCCCCCAGTTATGGGACAAAATTTGGTCAATAGCCATGCTATTTGGTGATGTAGTGTGCAAATGCATGATTCTTCATTAGTATATTATGAAGAGAGTATCTTTATTGATGGGCATCATGATAAGAAGGGGATAATGTACAAGTATAAAATGTAAATCTAACATGGAGCATGAAGACTATACTACGCATGGATATATATTAATATCTACAAGTGAGTGTATGGTAGTGAATCTAAGCATAGATCAACTACAAGTGGTGTGTGATAAGTGTGA
Source organism: Sambucus nigra (assembly GCA_949130495.1). Classification (NCBI taxonomy): domain Eukaryota; kingdom Viridiplantae; phylum Streptophyta; class Magnoliopsida; order Dipsacales; family Adoxaceae; genus Sambucus; species Sambucus nigra. The sequence goes on along the minus strand of OX422219.1, from coordinate 374,986,621 downwards.
GTAAGCCTGGATATATACAAGTGTGATAAGTGGAGGTGTGTATTAGTGACACCTAAGCATGTATATTCTTAGTGGTGTATGCAACATGTGGATATAAGTGACATAGGTGCACGTGGTGCGAAGTGTATATGTTGAAAGGACGTGTGTGCTCGCGTTCAAATGATCAAGTTATATATTAAATACCTTTTAAACCAAACAAACCCTAAACATGCAGCAGTATGTGATTGAATAAATTGATAATCTACGCAAGAACATTCAAACACATGCAATTAAGGAAAAATCCCCCTCAGGGGCAAAACCATTTATTTTCACTATAATTTGTAAGAGAACGGCTTACAATCGGATTACAATGAAAATACAAGTTGACTAAGAATTACCCTCGGGTATCGGATTCTGTAGTCGTGGCTGGAATTATCCCTTTCCAGTAGGGCTGCAATGAAGAAGAAGAACGGTCTCCTCCACAAGGGTTGAACAAACCAAAGTTGTGTTCTTGGGTTGCTAAAAGGATTCACAAAGGTTTGGTAATGATATGTGAATCAAAACATGAGTCTTGGGACTCAAGAATATGAAGACTAGGTGTATTTGGACTCTCAAATTCGTCTCCTAAAGTCTTGCAAAACAACTCTCCCGAATTTGGTATTTATAGGGAAATACATGAAGAGACCCACGATTTTTAAATGCTGAAATTCTATCCAGCGTACAGGTACCCCGAACCGGTTCAGGTACCCCTGCGAACCGGTTCGCCCCTCCGAACCGGTTTGGGTCAGGGTTCGGGAAAGTGTGCTGGAAAAAGTCTTTAAACACTTAGAAAAATTTCCAGACTTTTCAATGAACATATCTCCATTTTCAACAGGCCATAACTTGTTCACCGTAGCTCGGATTGAGGTGTCGTTTCTTCCAGTATCTTTGTTGCGGCAAGATCTTCAACTTTCTAGTTGATCGGTCCTCCGGACGGTAGCTGTAAAATTACCAATTTTCCCTTGAACATCCCTATCATGCCTTGTTTCACTGATTTGACTTCTCTTGCGTTCCACTTGCATTACGAGCCTACAATCAAGGAACGTGAAGTCGTTGATGCAGATGAGGGACATATTAGTGGAGATAATGCATGCTTGATTCCCGGAATTCGGATAGAGGCCGTCATGTGAGATCATGAGGTGACGTGCCAAATGTAGCGGCGTACGACATAAATAAATGAAACATTTCGGACATGTGAAAAATATCCTTACAAATCTCCCCCTATGTCTATGCCGGTACATACATAAAAAATCCGAATTATCAAATATGAAATTGCCTATACAAATCTACCCTCCCATGAACCCAAAACTGGAAAAGGTACAAATGAATAGTCTTCATCGCTTGTGCTTCAATTTTTCAGGAATCACAGATCTTTTCTCATCAGGGTGTGAAATTCAAAGGTCATCAATGTAGTACCTACACACATGAGATAAAGCAAAATACCAAGTGATATATCGAGTTTGAAATGATGAGATAAACAAATATATATATCAATATATCATTTTATGAGCAAACTCAAATTTCAAAAACTCCCCCATAATAAGATAATTCATTCACCCTCTTTTTATGATGTCCCCAAATAGACAAATGAGAGAAATAAATCAAGTAAGCAAGAATGGGGTGTCACACGGATAAAATCACACCATGAATGAACACAAAGCAACCAAGTCAATGATAGCGTAAATGAAGTGGTGTGATCAAATTCGATAGGAAAATCAATGCATACAAACATGACATATGTGCACGATGAATATTGGATATTCCTAGCGAATGAACTCAAATGCTTCCTTTGGTGTAAAAGAGTGACAGTATAAGATATTGACTCAGTCAAATCAACAAATCAAAGCTCAAAATGATTTTCACACCAATAACGTCCAAAATGATTTTATGCTTTTTCAGGACTTTCAAGGAAGTGCAAACCCGTTTAAAAATTCTCCAACCAAACTCCCTCAGATATTATTTTGAATAGAGGCATTCTAAATTCTCAAACTTTGGAGAATTGATGGTGAAACCTAAGTGGCCCATATTTGGCATGTATAGCTTTTTATTGCCTTTAAATTTTTTCGGGCTCTTTTAACCTCTTAGGACCTCGGATATTAAAATTCCTCCATTTTTTAGGTCCTTTTTAACGGTGGCTTTTGTGCAAAGGATAGATGATTACCTTTCGCAGCCCCTCCCCGTTATACAAAAACGCACAGTCTCACCAAAACGGTTTTTACATGCATTCCAATCTTGTCAAGTTTTATCGCATATTGTACATTGTATAGACAGGATTGAGTTGAAAACACGCAAGCCAACATGAGATAGACAAGTGCAATAATCAAATATAGCCGTGCATGTGTGCAATAAAGGATATAGGAGTCAAACATGTAGGAAGATATCACTAATTACATCTCAAAGACTCCAGTCAATGTAAAGCACATGGATGAAATGATGTAGCCTCTCAAATCTCTGTCAAACAGTCACATGGATATATGGAATGAAGTTGTGACTTGGCTAACTTAAATGCTCATCCATAAAAGGTACTTAAAAGTACAAAAATCTTTTTGGTCTTTTTTTTTTTTTCAAAAATTTTATCAAAATAAAATCTTTTTGTGCTTTTTCTCAAAATTTTTCTTAAAGGAAAATCTTTTTGCATTTTTTTTTTAAAAAATGAAAAATTAACTAATGATACATGCTAGCAATAGGTAAAAAAATATGATAAACAACCTATGCTAGCAATCAAGACTAGATCTCAACCGGGAGTAACGGTGGAGTTTTCTAAAGATGGTGACATCTTTTGAACCAACTCCACAAGATCATGTGTAGTCTTGATCAAAAACTTCACTTGCTCGCGAATATGTGCAAACTCTCTATCAAAATGAGCAGGCAAAGTATCATGAGTGGGTGCATGTGCATGAATGTGTGAAGTGGCATGATATGGCACAAAACCCAAGTTAGAACAAAATTCCCTAAGATGTCCTAGCTTCTTGCAGTGGGTGCAAACATAAACCGGTCTAGGAAGTAATTTATCAACAATTTTGGGATGAACAATCCTAGACGGACACCCATGGGACTCACTCACAATGGTAGATATAGGCTCGGGTGAATTCTCTAATGTGACTTGAACCTCCCGTGCTTGTTTGAGGTCATCCTCGAGATGGGATACACGTGTCGTCAGACTAGACACCGTGTTGGTCAAGTCACCTTTTTCCCTTTTAAGCTCATCATTCTCTCCATTCAACACACCAATCCGAAGACCTAGGATCCTATTAGTCCTTTTTATTTCCATGGTTTCGATAAACAACTTTCTAAAGGCATTTTGGATCAAACTATCATCACCATTATCATCCTCACTATCACTTAGAGAAGTGGGCATATCAACTTTCTTACCCTCTCTCTTAAGTCTAGTGGGACACTCAAATTTCTTGTGCCCTGACCCATCGCACTCAAAACATCTTATCTTCTTAAGTTTTTTATTTCTCTCATTCTCACCACAACTCTCTCTTTCTCCAAGAAATCTTAAATCATTCTCTAAAGCGGTGATCCTAAGGGCTAAAGCATTATTACGCTTCTTGGTTTCAAAAAACTCAGAATATAACTCGGCGTAGGCGCGTGGGAGATCACACTCGCTCTCACTTGCCTCATCATCCCCTTCACTCTCATCGCTCTTACTGTCGAGGTGTCCTTGTGACGTAGCATCCTCATCGTCGTGAGAAGCATTGGGGGTACTCACATGACTATCCATGAACGCGGTGAAGTTACGCTCATGCGGTGAATCATCTCCCGAGTCCACCGACTCGACCTCACTTTCTCCCTCACTTGAAGCGCTCAAACCATCACTATCACTTTCGTGTGCACTATTGTGGGACAAGGTGGGAGTGCTCACACGACTAGAAAAAGCTACAAACTTCTCACCACTAGTATCATCACCCTCACCTTCACTACTATCACTAAGTGTGGCGGGCATAGCTACTTTCTTTCCTTTCTTTCTAAGCCACGTAGGACATTCAAACGACTTATGTCCCTTACCCCCACATTCAAAACAAGTGACGTTCTCAAAATCTTCCTCACACTCCTCATCGGATTTATTCTCTTTTTCCCTCTCACCACTTTCTTTGGCCTTTCCTTTCTTTTTATTTTTCTTTTCAAAAATATTTTTCTCAACATTCCTTTTATCATTGAAATTTCCACTTTTCTTGAATTTGAGAATTCTTTTGAAATTTTTTGCAAACAGGGCCAAGTCATCTAAGTCAAAATCACATTCAGACTTGGACTCAAAAACTTTTTCTTTCTTTTTCTGAAAATGAGTCTTTAAAGCAATCCCATTATCCTTAGCCTTAATGGTTTTGGGAAACATGTCAATCTCATAGGTTTGAAGATCTCCTACAAGTTCTTCCAACTTAAGTGATTTCAAATTTCCCAAAGAGTTCAAAACAGTGACTTTAGGAATAAAGCGTTTTGGGAGAGATCTCAAAATCTTTTTAACGACACGCGTGTTATCAATTACCTCACCCAAATTAAAACTAGTGTTAACAATGTCCGACAAGCGTGCAAAAAACTCATCAAAGCATTCGGACTCAGACATGGAGATAGTCTCAAATTGGGTGGCCAAATTTTGTAATTTAGACTCTTTAACAGCGTTCGTACCCTCATGGGTAAGTTGCAAAACATCCCTTGCCTCCTTTGACGTGGTGCACGTCATTATGCGTTTGAACTCATCAGGTGTGACAGACCCAGAAAGAGCACTTAGACCCTTAGAATTAAAAGATGACCATTTAATTTCTTCATCAGACCAAGAAATGTCAGGTTTCAAGTTGGTCACATTATCAACAGTCACAGTGGGAGGAGTCCACCCTCGTTCAACCAAAATCCAGACACGTTCATCAATGGCTATTAAAGCCGACCTCATACGGGCTTTCCAATAAGCATAATTTGTCCCGTCAAAAATAGGCATTTTATAATATGACTTCTCCATTTGAACACGCACTTTTTCAAAAATCAATTTTTTCAGAAAATTGATATCTTAGAAAAATTTTGCGGAAAAAGGAATACGCGATAGATTAGCGTAACCTGCTCTGATACCAATTTGAAAGGACGTGTGTGCTCGCGTTCAAATGATCAAGTTATATATTAAATACCTTTTAACCCAAACAAACCCTAAACATGCAGCAGTATGTGATTGAATAAATTGATAATCTACGCAAGAACATTCAAACACATGCAATTAAGGAAAAATCCCCCTCAGGGGCAAAACCATTTATTTTCACTATAATTTGTAAGAGAACGGCTTACAATCGGATTACAATGAAAATACAAGTTGACTAAGAATTACCCTCGGGTATCGGATTCTGTAGTCGCGGCTGGAATTATCCCTTTCCAATAGGGTTGCAATGAAGAAGAAGAACGGTCTCCTCCACAAGGGTTGAACAAACCAAAGTTGTGTTCTTGGGTTGCTAAAAGGATTCACAAAGGTTTGGCAATGATATGTGAATCAAAACATGAGTCTTAGGACTCAAGAATATGAAGACTAGGTGTATTTGGACTCTCAAATTCATCTCCTAAAGTCTTGCAAAACAACTCTCCCGAAGTTGGTATTTATAGGGAAATACATGAAGAGACCCATGATTTTTAAATGCTGAAATTCTATCCAGCGTACAGGTACCCCGAACCGGTTTGGTTACCCCTGCAAACCGGTTCTCCCCTCCGAACCGGTTTGGGTCAGGGTTTGGGAAAGTGTGCTGGAAAAAGTCTTTAAACACTTAGAAAAATTTCCAGACTTTTCAATGAACATATCTCCATTTTCAACAGGCCATAACTTGTTCACCGTAGCTCGGATTGAGGTGTCGTTTCTTCCAGTATCTTTGTTGCGGAAAGCTCTTCAATTTTCTAGTTGACCAGTCTTCCAGACGGTGGCTGTAAAATTACCAATTTGCCCTTGAACATCCCTATCATGCCTTGTTTCACTGATTTGACTTCTCTTGCGTTCCACTTGCATTATGAGCCTACAATCAAGGAACATGAAGTCATTGATGTAGATGAGGGACATATTAGTGGAGATAATGCATGCTTGATTCCCGGAATTCGGATAGAGGCCGTCATGTGAGATCGTGAGGTGACGTGCCAAATGTAGCGGCGTACGACATAAATAAATGAAACATTTCGGACATGTGAAAAATGTCCTTACATATGTAGAGTATGTAAGAGGGTAGTTTAAATAAGATGGAGGCGTAACCCCTTTTGGAGTACAGTAATGATAAGTTAATTAAGAAACACCTTTGGCTAAGTAAAAGCACACATTCACGATTTGGAAAAAACGAACTCAGTTTGGTCTTATAAATATTTCGTGTATAACTCAAAAGATAACAATGAACTCAGAAGTAAATCATTTAGAGGGATAGAGAAGTAAGCATCCTAGATACACCTTAGTAGGCAGCCAAACAACTCAACCACCCTCAAGATCTCTATCAAGTATTAAAAGCTTCGTAATAAATGACAATGGTGGGTGAGTGAGCTCTAGTTTGTAATAAATCTCTTTCGCTGATGTATTTTTCTCTCTAGCAATAACTTCTGAACTCTCAAAAAATAACCTTTTTTCCTCAGAGGTGGTTGAGGCCCTTAATATCCCCCACGCCACTCCAGAGATAACTCAGTTATTAATAACTGTGAAAAGACATCCTTCATACTTTATGTCACAAACATTAAATGCCTGATGCACTGTTAATTCCATGCCATAAACATTAAATGCCAAGACATGCCTTTTGCCTAACCATTGTTTGTCAGGGGGTTGTCTTTACAGAGGTGGCTCACCAACTGTCTAACAGCCCCAAATACCATGGTGGTTTACTCAAGTGCGGATTTAACATTGCCTAGCTAGATAGTGACATCACATAAAGTAGACATGATATTTAAGTAGAGGGTTGTTTGGTTCACAACTCAATACCCGATGGAACTCAAGGCTGCTCCGCCTAAGCTTCCACGATAAAAGGTCTTTCAATGTTTTACCAGGTGTATCTAATAGGGTTAGTAAAAGCCCCAACGGTGCCACACTTCTCAATCCTCCAAACCAATTCTCTCTAAAGTTCCCACGGAGAGGTCATTCGATAGAGCATGAAAGCTCTCCCATGCCCTGCCAAGCCTGGCCTCTCGCGAGTACCATTTTGACCTCTCACTGAATGCCATTATAATCGTTACATCATTAAAATCGTTATAGCTCATGGCCAATATAAACAAAATATACAACATGACTAAATAATGCAACAAAGCTAAAGTATGAGCTGCCACGCTGAACCATCGTGCTAAACTGCCTCACTTGAGCTGCCACGCTGGGCTGCCTCGCTTGAGTTTTCTCGCCTGAGCTGCCTCACTGGAGCTACCTCGTCGTATTAATCCCAAACACTGTTGTTAATGAGGGGATTATCTCTAATCTCAATATTACCTTCAAGCCCCCTATATTTTTACCCCTTCGTGTAGAGATTTGTTGTGGGAACAAGAAATGTCTGTATGAAAACTTCGCAATCCGATGAACCTTCTCTGCATGAAAAAAAGTTCTGGCATCTTTTCCTTCATTACAACCACTGCGGTTAATATTTCCAGGAAAAAGTAAAATTCTCCTTGATCTACCTGAGCCGAAGCGCTGCGAATTATTGGCGCTTTGGCGAAGGGACATCGCAATTTTTTCCTATCACTGAGCTTCAACCGTTCTGGCTTGACTATTTGAAATTCTCTCGAGACACCTGATGGCTTTATTAATTTTCCATTCAGACTCTTGGGTTGTAAATTTTTTCCCATGTAAACTTCTCCCGAGGAAATTCTCCCATTTCTGAGGGTACTTCTCCATTTGGACTGTGATGGGCCATCGTTTCTTCATTTTCAAAAAGCATAAAAAACTTCCCCAATGTAGTTGAGTCACTCTTAAACATTTTTGGGGCTTGTGGCGAGGGGACATCGTATATTTTTGAAACCGTTGGAATATATTCTCCATTGTGAGCCATATGTCTGACAATAATTCTGGCGCCAAAACTCAAACTTTTTTGGAAGAAAACCCTTTACCTTCCCCATGCATCACTTCAATAATGACGTAGTGTTATATTTTCAACTGCCAGGACGCTCCCCAAAATTCCACGTGTCCACTTGGAATGATTATTAGTGGCCTTGCACGTGTGTTGGTGAGAAACTCAAAAGACGGGTTGAAAGAATTCAAACGTCTATTTTTCAAAACACTTAACTATTTTCTTCATCTTCTTCAAAATCCAGGCATACTTTAGAGAGAGAAAGTCTGCAAAACCTCCATTGTTATCCAGCTTTTCTTCATCTCTTTCCTCTGTAATCATCTTCAACCTTTAGTTACTCCATTGTTACTCATCTAGTAGTTCTTTCAGGCTTTCTATACCTCGGTTTCGTCTCTAATGGCTTCTTCAAGCAACCTTGGTGCGTTTGCCACCAACACTCCACCTGCCACCCCTGCTGCCACCACTTCTTCCGTTGTTGTTACTGTGGGCACCACCTCTTTGACTGTCACTCGTCAAGAGCAACTGTGTTTTCACCTCCGATCCCTCATTTTGGCCAGGGTGATGATTGTTCTGGGTTTTGTGAGACTTGCGTTTTTAATGCCAAGCATGATGCAATAGTACTTGGTGATGAGGATTAAAATGTTACTGATTGGGGCTTTCTCCCCCCATAGGGGACTCTTCAATTCCGACTTAAGCGATGGGACTTCTCATGGTCCCATATTGACTTAGAAGGGCCTGGGGGTTCTCCTGCTCACTTTGCTACCTGGAACGCTCACATGCTGAGTTCCCACGCTGCCATCCTCACAAAAATTAGGCTTCTAAGGTCCAAGTGGCTCGGTGAATTTACTCTATCAAAGAACAATGCTGCCCTCCCCATCCTGGTGTCTCGCTGGAACGTTACCACCCACACTTTCATTATTGCATGGGGTGAGTTCACAGTAACGTTGGAAGACGTTTGTGAACTTATGGGCCTTGAGTCCATGGGACATGAGCCCTAATATGATGAATCTTTGGATGCCCAAGAGGCTACTGACCATTCACGGTATATGCCGAAGGTCCATAAGTTCTTCAAATAAAGTCAACTCCACTCCCCTCATCAACTAATTCTTTTGAGATCCTTCTAAGTATAGCTCTTCTGAGGCTGCCCCTGGTCAAGGTACATCATTAGAACTACCTTATTACATCCTTATCATTCTCTCTCGCTTCCTTTTACCAGGGAAACCTAACGACCAACCCCGAAGGGACCTCATCAACATATCCCTTCATTTGGCCTGGGGTATCAAGCTTCATCTAGCTGCAATTGCCCTGGGATCATTCTATACATGGCTTGATAGAACCCACCTTGATATGAAACGGTCTCTTAGACATTATAATCTGGCCAACTTTACCAACTGCGTACTTCTGACGAGCTTCCTCTATGTCCGTTTCCCCGATGTAGCAGCTAAAACCAACTATCTTCCTTTGGGAGAAACAATTTTGCCTTCTCATTCTTATGTTTATCACAAGAGGCAAAGTTGGAAGGAGTTAGTCTATGTTATTAACAAAGGGGACCATTTTGTGATGCGGCCCTATGGAGAGGAAGTTTTCCTTCATACTTGGGACTTTTTCAAAAGTGAGCCAAGGGTGGTCCAACCAATAACTGTGGACCTTATGGAAGAAGACCATTTGCTTGTTGGGGTTCTTCTGTTCTCTCCAAGATAGTTAACATCCTACAACAAGTGGGGGTACACATGAGAACATTATAACCCCCATCGGTGTGGCCGTCAATTTGGTTTTGACCAAGGGGATCCTCGCCCTATTTTCTAGCTAAACCACCCCAAGGTCATGTTCAGAGAGGCTTGTTCTTTCTTCACTTACACTGTTGTGTGGGGGGTGAGCTCCATAATGTCTGATAGAGTCACCATCCCAAGTATGTCTAGGCAAGGATATGTGACTTATTTATTTACCACCAAGTATTAGCCAAATCAATTGGCCCAAATCTTTGAATTTATTGAGGGGACTTCTACATATCCCCCAGTGCTCTCATTTTCTTCATAGGAACTGGGATTGAAAGGCAATTCTGTTCTAGGAATGGAGTTCCCTTTGAGCAAAACTCCCAAGTAACCTCCCACAGATATTCCTCCATACTTCTCCATGATTCATGTTGCTACTCCAAAGCCTAAGAAAGCCCCATAACCTAAACAGTCTGCTCCTTCTGAAGGTGTTTCTAGTGAAGGGGTTCCAATCAAATCAGCTTCTGGAAAAGGACCTTCCCATCCATCAGCCCAAAAAATAGGAGGTCCAAGAGTGGGGCTTCCTCAAAGTCTAAGTCCCAACCTCAGTCTCAAGCTCCCTTGGAGGCATTCCCCATTTCCTCTGTTCCTTCTCATATATCTGCCGAAATGAGTGAGGAATTGAAGAAAAAAATTCAAACTGAGGTGAAGATCATAAATTCTGAGTTTTGACGACACGCTCCTGTTGTTCCTCCTGTTGATGCCTTGCCCACTACCTTAGTAGATCCATCTGAAGGAGGGTCAAAGCGAAAGAAGAGATCAAGGGTTCCTCCAAGTATGGGTGCTTCTGGAGCGAGGAAAAAAAACTCTGGGTACTAAGTCCTAGAAAAAATGGTCTACTGGTGTACATCTCTCCCCAAATCCTTCTGTTGCATCCCATCCTTCCTTGCCAATGGTGATATCATTCCATTCTCCCTCTGGATCAGAGGTATACATGTGTGTTTTCATTTTTCTATAACAAACTGCATATGTCTAACTCTTAGAAACTTTGGTGCAGGAAGCTGAAGAAGAAAGACCCATCCCCCCTTTGAGTCCTTTCGTGGGGGGACATTTTGGTTCCTCTAAGACCACTGCAACTCCTCCCCATTCCCCCGTGATCGGTCTTACTTACACTCATCATTTGTCATCCAAGCGTGCAAAGGATGCTGCCGCAGGGGGTGATTCCATTGAATCTGTGGGAATTTCCTCTAAGCCAGATAAAGCTCCCTCAGCTTCTTCTGAATTATCACCCCAGCCCGAGATTCCTCTGCCCATTGTTCCAGTTGTGAAAAGTTCTCCTGAGGTAGCACATTCTGAACACTGTTAGGTCTGACGTCTTTTCTCTCTTTTTTATGTTGAACTTTAACCTCCTGGGATGCCTCAGGTCGAAGAGGCTTCTATATATGATAACATTATTCTTACATCTATATTGAAAAGACCCATCACTGCAGTTCCCCTCTTTAGCAACACTACTGAGGTGAGTTAAATGTGAAGTATGTCTCTTTTCTTATATATTTATTCCCCACTTCTAACACTTAGTTTCATTCTGCAGTTCTCTCCAGGTCTAATCCCATCAACGTCTTTCGGGACTCTTCCTATCCCTAAATCCATCATTGACCCTTCTGCATAGCATGGTGCTTCTTCTGGCACCAAAAGTGTGGGTGCATCCATGGAAGGTCAAACGTCTTCGTCCAACGCCAACCCAATATTGGCCTTAGTACCCTTCGTTGGCACAGGAGCTTTACCGAACATTGAGGTTCATATAGTTGAGGGTGTTGTTGAGGCATCTGAGGAGATGAACCTGACCCTAGTAATTCCCACCATTTTAGCCTCCTTGGTGACTCCCGTTCTTGCTCTAACCATTGTTGAGGTATTTCGCTAGTTTCTCTTCGTTTCTTATTTTTTATCCTCTATTCTTGACAATGTACATTCTATAAAATTATCATTTTTCAAACATTCAAGCTCCACTGGTAACGGTGACTTAACAATGAAAACACTTGTTAATATTTTTGATTAACCTCCACCAGTAACGGTGACTTGACAATGAAAATACTTGTTAAGATTTTTGTCAAACTCCACCAATAACGGTGACTTAACAATGATAAACATTTGTTAAGATTTTTGTAAAACTCCACCAGAAACGGTGACTTAACAATGATAAACACTTGTTAAGATTTTTTGCCAAACTCCACCAGTAACGGTGACTCAACAATGAAAACACTTGATAAGATTTTTGATCAAACTTCACCAGTAACGGTGACTTAACAATGAAAACACTTGTTAAGATTTTTTTTGCTTGCACTCATTACTTCTTCTACCTATTCTCAGATTTCTAGTACATTCCTTCCAGTTGGGGAGAGACCTCCATCATTTCATTTCTCCCATCGCGTCGCCCCATCATGAACAGGCTGTTTCAGAAGAATCTAGTCACAACGACCAAGGTTCCACGACTGGTGTTGTAGTCGATAGCGAATCTGGTTGTGAGCTTCCTCTGTCTAACCTGGATCCTCATGAATTCTGTCTCATGGTCCTTCAACGATCTTCCCAAATGCTTGTTAGCCATCGTTTGTTAATTGAGCAGATTGCAAACCATCACCCTAAGACTTTCACTATCGATTATCTTCATACAAACATTCTGGTGATGAGCTACAGGCTTTAAGGCATGGCCATTATTATCAGTGATCTCATCAGTACTCTAACTGCAAATGTTACTAGGCCCTTTATTAATCAATTTCTGGGTTATCTAAAGGAGTTAGGCAGATACGGCTTTCAATTTAACTGGCTAATTGAACACTTAAAGACTTTAAAGAGCTAATAATTGGTAAGCCGGAGGGAATTGCTACAGAAGCACCGGGAGGCTCAACGAGCTGAGGAAGCTAGGTTGGCCGAGCTAGTACCTCTTCTTGAAGCTTCCAACAAGGAGGTAGAGTATATCAAAGATGCTCTGCGTCTAGGGAAGCTAAAACGGAAGAAACTCCTTATTGAGGATGTACAAGTTCAAACAAGTATGCCTAGCAGCTTCTTCGGACCTGCCTGGAGATTTTTTCTCTGCTCCAGACTTTTGGTTACTCTTAGGCTAATAATATTTTTTCACACTTGTATACATTTTCTTTTTTTCTCTTATGTAATTCTCGGGCAATATTTCCCAATTTTGTAATGCCTCGAAATTTATGAATAAAAGAAAGGTTATATGTTTTTTCGTGCCACTTTTTCGTACTATAACTACTTGCATAAAATACAAACTCTATAATCTTTCATTTCACTCAAGTTGCAACAAAAGAAATCTCTTCAGAAAGAAAATATTTATATACTCATAACAAAACAACTAGATACAATGATGATCTAAAGTTAATTACTTATACATGATAGACTTTAAACCATTTATTGTTAATTTTAAATGGTTTGTCTTCTTCCATATTAGAAATTAAGCAATAACCTGAATCATGAACCTCCTTAACAATGAAAGGTCCCTCCCAATTTGATTCAAACTTAGGCAGAGGACGCCCCCTAATGTGCTTCACTGCTACCTTCAAAATGAGGTCTCCCTCCACAAACTTCCTTGGTCTCATCAAGTTATCATATGCCCTGGAGAGCTAATTCATGTACATTTAAAAGTGATGCATCGCATTATCTATGCGTTCGTCCAATGATTCCAACTTCACAAGTCTGTTTTGAGGGAGCATGCTACTTCACAAGGCATATCGGGCAGAGGGAACTTCCATCTCCATCAGGAGAATCGCTTCAGCCCCATACACAAAGAAGAACCGAGTATATCATGTGGGCTTCCTTTCAGTTGTTCGATAGTCCCACAACACAGCTGGTATCTTGTCATCCCATGATCCTGGGAAATCCTCCATTATCTTGGCCAAAATGTTAACCAATGTTTTGTTAGTTGCTTCAACTTAATCGTTTCCCTTTGTGTATGCCACCATTGAAGTGTGATGAACAATGGAGTACATGTCTGTGAGCATTGTTACCTCTAAATTGATGAAGGGGGGTCCGTTATCAGAGAGAATAACATTTGGAATCCTAAAATAGCAAATGATGCATTCCCTAATGAAGTTTCTCACCACCCCTGTTGTTTCCCTTCTTAGTGGTATTGCTTCACCCCACTTCGTAAAGAACTCCGTTGCCACTAGTATCCAGATCTTACCCCTTGAAGACGAATGTATAGCCCCTACTAGGTCAAAAGCCCAAGTGTGAAAAGGATAAGGTTTTGTTAGAGAGTGTAGATCCACGGATGGAGCATGGATCATATTTCCATACAGTTGGCAAGATTTACATTTTCGAACGAACTCAGCAGAGTCTTTCTCCATCTTTGTCCAATAATACCCCTAGTGACATCAGTTGGTCATACAACTTTTTCCCTCCTATGTGAGTTGGATCATGATCTTGTTTGAGGACTTCGATTGCTTCCTCCTTTGTGATATAACATAATGGCCTGCTAAAGTACCCTCTTCGATAAAGTTTCCTTTCTTGAACGTAAAACCTTAGGGCCCTTCATTTGAGTCCCATCGCATCCATCTTCTCTATTGGGATAACTCCATCTTTGTTGAAGCCAATATAGGGCTGCCTCCAATCTAGTTAAGCTTTAAGAAAATAGCACTCAGCTACTTCGAAGAACAGTTGGCACTTGTCACACTTTCGTTGTAGTTATGCTACATCTTGCTTCATTTTAGGCCAGAAGTATCCCTCCCTCTGAATTCTTCTATAAAGAGGGATCTCAGTTGTCTCACAGTACTCTTCGTGTGCTTTCTTTAGTCTCCCCTCTGCTTCTTCTGGGATAATACATCTTGACATCCATCCTCCTGCTTTTCTGAAGTAGAGGTTTCCCTGATTTGTAAAGTATTGGGCTATCCTCTCAGTTCCATCGCTCCTTCCCCGAACTCTAATTATTTTCTAATCTCTCCCCTCCAGTCAGAGTCACCCTCCATCGGTAAAATTAACTGTACCATCGAGGGAGTTATTATTCGTTGAATCACGACTGTAGTTGTATTGTCTCTCATGATCATCTTCTGAGCGATGGTGGTATAGGCATCTGGATGGCGGTTCATTGTTCGGGGATGCCTATTGATCTTGGTCCTATGGAACTAGTTGAGGATCCTCTGGATGAGTGTTCTGTAAGGTGCCACACTGAGGTGTTTCAACGCATATCCTCCATTTACTTGTTGAATCACCCTTAATGCAGAGTGAATGAATTCCCCTTCGAAGGGCCTCCAATAACCCCAGTACTAACACCTCATACTCTGCTTTATTATTGGAACAAGGGAAGTCTAACTTATAGGAAATATAAATTTCTTCCGCACCTCTTGAAAGAATAACTCCTGCTCCTCCTTTCTTTTCTGTTGAAGATCCATTGAACTGCATCATCCGTTCCTCTTCCCTTGCATCTAAGTTATTAATGTCTAAGCTCTTGTGCTATAAAGACTAAGGATAAACAATTCGTTCTAAACTATTGTACCTAACCTCTGGCCCATTTATGATTCTACTAAGGTAGTAGACTGGTCGTTCCTCCCCGTTAATCTCCTGTGCAAACAGAGCTCCAACGAACCTCGTGGTTGATGTGAGGTATAATTGTAGCGGTATTCCTGCCCTTGGAGGAATCATGGTCTGTGGTGAAACGAGCACCTGCTTCAGCCTGGTGAGAGACTCTTGGTGAACTTCCTCCCACTTGAAATTTGTGTTCTTTTGCAAAAGCTGCATCAACGGGTGTGTTATTTCGGCCAATCCAGGCACAAATCTCCTAAGGTATGAGACTTTGTCGAGGAAACACTTGAGCTCCTTCGTCTTTCTTGGACGTGGCATCTCCAAGATCGCTCGATGTTTGTCTTGGCCCATTTGTACTCCCTGTCGATATACCACAAAGCCTAGAAACTTTCCACTGGTTACTCTGAAAATTCACTTCGACGGGTTCATCTTCAGTTTATACTTCCTACAACTGGAAAATATTTTCCTCAAATCACTCAGATGGGACCCCTCCTTCTTCTATTTGATGGCCAAGTCATCTACATAAAACTCCATAAATTAGTGAAAGAAGTCATGGTAAATGGCCATCATTATTCTTTGATAAGTAGCCCCAGTATTTTTTAGTCCAAACGGCATTACCTTGTACATGAAGTTACCCAACGGGATTCTAAATGTTGTTTTCTCCGCATCTGTGGGGTCCATCTTCATCTGGTTGTACCCTACATACCCATCCGTGAAGCTATATATCTCATGTCCATCTGTTACATCTATCAAGCTATCGATGAAGGGCAGAGGGAACTCATCTTTGGGACAAGCACTATTCAAGTCTCTGAAATCCACGCAGATCCTTATCTGATTTTTGTGTTTCACTACCACTAGGACAATGCTAGAAAGCCAAAGTGGGTGTTCTATCAGTTTGATGAATTTTGTTTCCAATCGGCATTGGACCTCTTCTTTTATCTTTAAGTCCAATTCAGGCTTATAGGTCCTCGTTGCTTGGTTGATCGGAATGGCTGAAGGCATCAAGTTTAATTTGTGGAAGCTTACTTCTTTATCTAGCCCCTCCATCTCCGTATATTTCCATACAAAAACCTCAATAAACTCCTGGATGACCTCAATCAAAGCCTCCCATTTCTCCGTGCTAAGATCCTTCGAGAGGAAAATGGGCCTTAGCTCCTCCCCTTCTTTTATCAGATTTAGCTACTCCAATTCTTGTGCTTGTGGATTTGGTTGGTCCATTACGTAGTCTGGTTCTTCGGTGACATCCTCCATAAACTCATGTATGTTAGAATTATCTATCATCATATATTTTCCCTGTTGATCCACCAGAAAACATTCATATGTCGGGTCAGCCTCCTCGTCATTGTCTACTATAGCTCCTTCGGCTGCCCGTTCACACCATCATAAGTGATGAATCACATTTCCTTCCTCATTAACAATCTTCTTGCATTGTCTGTTGTCCGTTGCAACTGCCTTTCTTTTCCTCTCCCTTAAAGACTCTACCTTTCTTCCTTCAGAGAACCGACTCAGCAAACTTTGTCATATGACCTCATGTTCCATCGGGTCCATTTTGGGTTGCATCATGTCTTTTAGCTGCTTCGATATTTTCTCACGTCTAGGTACCACTTGGTGGGCTTCTTCTGTTACTCTAATCCTCTGTCGCTTGTCATTCTGTTATTTTAGTCATTCACAGGTCCCATCCTTTCTCTGATCGAGGGAACCCAGACTCCCTTCATTCTTATCATTAGGACTCTAACGTCATCCTCCAATTATGTATAAAATGTTGAATCTACTAGGTGAGCTTCTTCTACAGCGAAAGGCCTCTTCGTAGCTCGTATAGTGATCTCAGATCCTTTAATATTTCCCTTAGCACATTGGTGATATGTCGAGGGAACTACTCCTTGGTTGTGCATCCACACTCTTCTGATCAACAGATGGTAGGAAGTTGTACTCTCTATCATATGTAACTTCATGTGGGAACTCAGATTTCCCATTACAATCCCAACATTCACATAACCAATGGATTTGGAAGACTGGTTGTCATAACCTTAATTCTCCAAAGGCATGGGGACCAATCTTTCTTCTGAGATGTTAACTGCGTGGAGAGATCTAATTGGCATGATGTTAATGGATGGTCCCCATCCATAAGAGCCCTTGCGAAGCTAACCCCGTTGATGCTGGCGGTCATATATAACGGTCGATTGTGGGGAAATCTCATGACCATGTCTGCATCACTGAACGTTATTTCTAACAGAAATTTCTCCACCACCCTAGCCATGGGTCCCTTCAATCTCAGCGAAAGGATTGCTTTCTTCCTCACAATATCCAAGATTGCTTGAGTTATCTCTAGCCTAATTTATTTTGGCATTCCCACCTGATCGAAGAACTAGGCAAACATTGGGGAGTGTAAAACTGCGCAGTACTCCAAGCTTTGGTCCATTTCCTCACCTTCAACATTGTATATGTGCTCCATATCCCTGACACTTGCTTCGTCATAGGCTAACACCACGTTAGCCATTCCCCTGGTACACACCTTCAGATCCTCTGTGAACTCCCCTTGCTCTGTTGTCATCTCCCTCGCTTCTCTTTCTGCCTCACCATCATAAGCCACCACCAAATTGGACCCATGTGCTGGAACTGGGTTTTCATTAATATTTTATGGAGGGATTTGCAGTGTCCCTGCCTTTACATTTTTATTGATGATTCTCCTTAATGTAAAATAACTTCCCGTTGGATGTTGAATCTTTTTATGGATCTAGCAGTACTTAGGATTCGCTCTGCTTGCCGCATCTGGTTCCACGACGGGGATACCCTTAGGTTCATACATTGTTCCTCCTTAAAACATGGTGTTGTAATAGCTAATAGCCTCCTCTACTATACAGGGTAACGGTGGTGGGTCCTCATTGTCTCTCCCAAACTTTCTCTTGTTATCTTTCCTCAGTTGTTTGCTTCCTTCATTTCCATCAACGTATCCCACCCGTGGGGACTTACCGCGAGATGCAACGGGTGCCCCGAGCTGCCTGAACATCATTGTTACCATAATGGGGTTCAGCCAAACTACCAATGATATATTCCTTGCTGCTTTTAGGAATGTCGCAAAAGTCCCTTCATGAGTTTCATTAATCAGGTGATAGATGTACTCTGGGAGCAAACCCTCAGCACATAGTTGTAATAGCTTGGACTCTTTAGCTTCTTCCCTCACATCGAGGGAACTCTCCCTAAACCTTCGAACATAAGCCACCACATCCTCTCCCGGACGATGCTTCTCCCTGCCCAACTGTGTTAATGTAAACTCATCTTCTGCCAGAAAGAACTTCTGGACAAATAAAATTTGCATCTCCTCCCACGTTAGGACACTCTTTGGCGCTAAATGAGAGTACCACGTATAATCTTTATCGGTTAATGATTTTGAGAACTCCCTCAGTCGGAGCCTCTTGTTGTTGCAGTGAGCCCCTAGATGTTCGATGAAACATTTTATGTGATCCTTCAAGTTTCCCCCCTTTCTTGTGTACTTTTTGAAGATAGGAGGAATATAATATTTTGGGTAAGGCTCATTGTTATATTCCTAAGGGTAAGGCGTTCGAAAATCATCATAAACTGAAGCTACCTCGGCATCGGATTGCGAGGAAGCTTGCATGAACTTCAGTATCTCCTTCTGCATCTCTTTTCTCATTTCCTCCATAGCTGATATCGTTGAAGGAGCGGCCATAGGAACCACAGGTGGGATGCTCGTTTCACCCAGAGTAATCACCATAGTTGGAACGCTTGTTAATCCTGGAGTTCCCACTGTTGGAATCGCAACAGGGGGTATGCTTGTTTGGGCAGTTCCTGTTAGAACTACACTTGGTGGGGTCGTTAGGACTACCCCTCGTGTTGAGAATGAGTTGGCCTCAAATACCCCCAACACCGTTGAAGCTATAGGAGTTTGTAAAAACTCATAGAATTTATTCATTAGGAGTTGAACTTGAGTCGATCCCAACTCGATGCTCATGGAAGATTGTGTTACCCCTGGAACGCCTGTCACCATTTGAACTGGAGGTACCTCCACTCGAGAAGCTCCATGTCTTGAAGCCTCCATCTCCCTCGTCGCTTGTTCTTCATTGTGTTTAATATCATCAAAGTTAAGTCTTCGATTAACATTACCCTGTGCCATACTCTTTTTTTAAAAGAATACCTCCCCAGCAGAGTCGCCAAATGTAAGAGGGTAGTTTAGATAATACGGTGGCATGACCCCTTTTGGAGTACAGTAATGATAAGTTAATCAAGAAACACCTTTGGATAAGTAAAAGCACACACTCACTATTTGGCAAAAATGAACTCAGTTTGGTTTGACAAATCTCTCATGTTTAACTCAAAAGATAACAATGAACTCAGAAGTAACTCATTTAGAGGGAGAGAGAAGTAAATATCCTAGATACACCTTGGTAGGCAACCAAACACCTCAACCACCCTCAAAGATCTCTATCAAGTAATAAAATCTTCATAATAAATGAAAATGGTGGGTGAGTGAGCTCTGGTTCGTAATAAATCTTTTTCTCTGATGTATTTTTCTCTTTCGCAATAAATTCTGAACTCTCAAAAAAGAACCACTTTTCCTCAGAGGTGGTTAAGGACCTTAAATAGACCCCACACCACTCCCGAGATAAATCAATTATTAATAACTATGAAAATACATCCCCCATACTTTATGTAACAAACATTAAATACCTGAAGCACTAGTTAGTTCCACGCCATAAACATTAAATGCCAAGACATACCTTTTGCCTAACCACTGTGTGTCAGGGGGTTGTCGTCACAGAGGTGGCTCACCAACTGTCAGACAATCCCAAATACCATGGTGGTTTACTCAAGTGCGGATTTGACATTACCTAGATGTCTAGTGACATCATATAAAGTAGACGTGACATTTAAGTAGAGGGTTGTTTGGTTCACAACTCAACGCCCGATTGAACTCAAGGTTGTTCCGCCTAAGCTTCCACGATAAAAGGTATTTTGGTGTTTTACCAGGTGTATCTAAGATGGTCAGGACAAGCCCCAATGGTGCCTCACTTCTAAATCCTCCAAACCAAGTCCCTCTGAAGTTCCCACGGTGAGGTCATTCGATAGATCATGAAAGCTCTCCCAGGCCCTAGCAAACCTGGTCTCTCGCGAGTACCATTTTGACCTCTCACTGAATGCCATTATAATCGTTACCTCATTACAATCGTTATAGATCGTGGTCAATATAAACAAAAGATACAACATTACTAAGTAATGCAACAAAGCTAAAGTATGAGCTCCCACGCTGAGCCATCACGCTAAGCAGCCTCACTTGAGCTGCCACGCTGGGCTGCCTCGCTATCTTAATCCTAAATACTATTGTTAATGGGGTGGGGTTATCTCTAATATCAAGATTACCTTCAATCCCCCCTACAGAGTATCTACAAGTGTGTGAGTGAGTAGTGATATAATCATGAGGTGTATACGTGGAAAAAATGATAGAGGAGAAAAAATGGAACATACAGGTAGGTGCATACGCACACAAGAAATCAAATACCCATGCAAACAGAGTCTATCCCTCTTATGAAAAAATTTCCCAGCGAAATCTCCACTGTGTCCATCCCAATTTTGTGTGTCCCCCCTCTCTTCTCTCCTCTCCCCTTCTTCCCATGAACAGGGGTCGAGGAAAGAAAAAGGGGGGATGAAAAGGTCTTATGCCCTCTTTCGATCTAGGTACGCTTTAACCGTCGTCGGCGTGGGGTAAATGTAAAGAGATGGAGTCGCCATCCTATTTTGCACAAAACAGGCAAAAGAACACGTCGCCGCCTCGAGAAAGAGGCTTTAAAGACAAACTGATGCTCACAAAATCAATAGTTCGAAGGGTTGGGGGCTAAGTTATGGAATGGGAAGGTGTTAGGCACCCCTCCCGCCCTTTCGGTCTCTTATGGGCTTGTGTTATTGCTTTCCTTTATTTCTCCATAAACTGTGTGTGCGTGTATATATAATGTAGATCAGAATCGTCCAACTCATACCATAGAAGAGATAAAGTGAGGTCATCCATAGAAATGTTTCCAGAATAATATATAGAAAATACAATTTATGCGTTTTCACAATATTGATCGCTATAGTGAAACGATAATATGTTT
This sequence comes from Sambucus nigra, assembly GCA_949130495.1. NCBI lineage: Eukaryota > Viridiplantae > Streptophyta > Magnoliopsida > Dipsacales > Adoxaceae > Sambucus > Sambucus nigra. Next base: position 374,965,270 of record OX422219.1, on the reverse strand, counting down.
TGGACAAAACGCTAACGGATATTACAAATATAATATGTATTAACTAATGCAAAAATATGGCAAATGTGGAAATGGGGTATTTTAGGAAAATTTGGAAAATGAGGAAATTGGAAATTTGGAAAATTGGACTCGAGTCTCGGGTTATAATCCAAAATGCCTAAGTAGCCTATAAAGGCAAAAAAGTCCACGTAGTTTTCATGTGGCATAAGGGTGGGGTTTTTTCCATATATTCGAACGAGATTTTATTATATGTGCGTGTGCAGAAAAATGTGTTTTAGTTTTGAAAAGTGTGATGGATAATCCCGTTTGGAATTTATGGGCGTAACCCTATTTTTACTTGTTTTGGGTTTTTTTTATAGAAAATAAACTATGTGAAATATACTAATAAAAATGTAAGATATTAATGTGTATAAACTAAAGTAAAACTAGATTATGAATGTAATGAAAAATAAGAAATTTAAAGAGATAGGGAAGGATTTGAACCTTCTTTGAAGCTTGATCTTTAATCTTGGATGAACTCCCATCAATGTGATATGAAGATTGGATGAGAGATAATGAGATTTTGCTAAATTGGGTGTGACAAGGAAGGGAATGTAATCTTGAATGGAATTTCACATGAAGAAACTTTGCTGATTTCGAGAGAATTTTGCTGAGATCACTATTTCTGATGGATCTGAGGTGTGCTTTGGGAGTGAGGTCATGCCCTATATTTATAGGGTAAGGGGGTGCCGATCGTCATAGCCCTATCCCTGCCAATCGGCAAGTAACCCTTAGCACACTGCCGATAGGTAGGGAAATGGACCTGTCAATTGGTAGTCTCGTACATATTTTTCAGGAAAAATGATCACAGAACGCAATTCATTGATCCAAATCGTGCACGAGGTATATGGTTAGAAATTTAATTCAGACACCTTCAAGATTCCTTTGGACCGCTCCCGGGTCCGGGAGTTGACTTCGGGTCAAATGAGGCTTGGAAGCGCACGTTAGTCCTTTGGATAGGAGATCGTCGGACAAAAACGGATTGTTCGTCTGAATGGTAAGTCAGAATCGTGCATGGGGAAGACCGTTGGAAAGGTTAGTTGATGTGCTTCTACATTACAAAGACTTTCTCTCAGTTCAAAAAGTTAACCTCGGTCAACCGAGGCCCAAAAGCGCTCGATGACCTCTAGGAGTAAAACGAATCGTTCATCCGTATCGTAGGTCAGAATCGCACACGAGGCAGACCATTGGAAAGGGTATTCAGTGCCCTTAGGATATTCATTCAGTATCATTTGATCTAAAGAGTTTATGTTGGTCAAACGGAGATCGGGAGCGCCCGATAACCTCCGGATAAGTTTTTGGGGGGATCGTTTGTTCGAACGATTATGTCGTTTCATGCATGGGATGCACTTTTAGAAGGGGGTTTCAGAGCCATTAGAAGATTCAAAGAGATTTCTCTCTAACGATAGAGTTGACAGGAGTCAAATGGGGCCTGGGAGTGCCCGATGGCATCTAGATCGGTACTCAGAGTATGACCTAGGGTTTGTAGTGAAATGGGGAGGTTCTAGGGGTCTAAGGAGAGACTTAGGGGGTCCTATAATGTGGTGTCTATAACAGGCACACGTGGTTGATGGTGTCGGTCTTTCCATCATAAATTTTGAACCTTATTGTTGTAAATTTCTTCAGAGACTCTTTTCCTCTATCACCCTTGAAAAAGGGAATTGCATTTGAGTGATGAGGTCCTTTTAATATTATTCCTTTATGGACCTAACTTCACGATTGGAATGGTGTTTATCCATATTTTTCCTTACCAGACTACAGATATCATATATACGATGTCCTTCTTCTTGATTTTTTCCTATATAATGGCTTTTGTTCTCAGAATGTTCCTGGTCGCGACGCGAACTCCCTCCTCCACTACGAGTTTTTCTCCTGAGGGCTACGTGTCTGACCAAGACTCTTATGGTTGTCTTCTCGAAACTCACTGTTGTCAAATTATAAAATTATCACAAGTGCACGGGCTATTATAGAATAGCTTCGATAGGCATGGTTCGAGCCCACGGATATTTGTTAATTTTAACCTTTGAAATAATTACAGCTATCTAAGTAGACTACATGGGATAGAGAATAATTATGCACTAAACTAAATTTAGGCAACTACGAATAATGAGATCAACACACGAGAGTTATAAATAATATGAAAATAATTAGGATTTGGGTCCATTTATCCCGTGAATAATATTACACACTAATTTAATGTTGCCATTTCATTTTATAACTCCAATTAAATTGATTCTTATCACGTTTAATTTGGAAAATATAACGGTTATGTTTGAAATATATTTGGCTTCTCTAATAGATGGTTAAAATCCCTATTCCCTTAGAAAATACAAGTGTTAAAGTTCGCAAATGTATTTAAGCCTTAACTATCAATACAATCAAAGTGCAAGCACAATCCATCAAAGATTACTATTTTTTAAATCTCAAAACTTGATTTGAAAAAATAATTTTAAAGGTTTTAAGAGGCACTCTCGTGTCATTTTAAAATGAGTACCGAATCTTTGATAATAATTAAAATGATTAGGGAATAAATAATAAGTAAATTAAGATGACAATATTAGCTAACTATGATAAAGTTCACCCTACTGTTAACAGAAGAATTTTGCTACCATAATGAAAGACAAAAATAAATTGTAAGAATGAGTAAAAAATTCATTAATGAATTGAACTTACAAAAAATTCTCTCATAATAATCTTTAATCCTCTCAAAATGATAAAAAAATTAGCCTATAAATTGAATATAATTAGTAAAAAAATTCTTCTCAAAATTGTGTGTGAAATTGTGATCCCACTGGTCTTTTTATTGGCACTGAGTTAAGGTGTTTTTGTTGGGATGAAACTCTCTCTAACTGGCTGAACAGTGTTAAAACTAAACATTCCACCTCTTTAGTCTTTGGATCAGAATTAGGTACTTAATTCCCCCCACCTAGGATTCTTGCTTGCTGAACATGCATGTTGGTTTTCGTCCATCTTTTTAAGAACGGTCGTAAAAGTCAATTTTTTATTCTTTTCTCGAGTTGATCGCTAATTTACACCAAATTCCATCATTAGCTTTAAAATCTTCACTACTCAACTTTTTTTACAAATTATATCAAGAGAATTAAAAAATTATCAAAGTGCCCATTTTTTACTTAAATTTACCTTTTTGAATCCAAGTCAATTATTCTTGCAATTGTTTCCATTTTAAGAAAATGGTCCTAAGAACTTATTAAATAACATAAAATGGGATTAACAAAGTATAAATTTGGATATAAAATAAACAAAATAATGCACTCAATAGCAACCGTGAGGGTGATTACTAGTGCATCATGATGTGGGGTCCTAACCTCAATTAGATCATCCTTTGTGAAGATTGTGTTTATTATAGTATATATTTTCTGGGTGCCGACATCTGCCTGATGGACTCTTGCAGGGTCAATTTCAAAAGCCTCTATTGTTGTAGTGACTTTCTTGAGCTCCATTTTGACGACATTACATTTGACTTGTTTGGAACCTAAGTTACCATGGATGATAGTGAAATCATATCCAAATTCGTCATCTAATACCTTATTTGGCTTCTGATCGACATATGTGATGACTTTATCATCCTTTTTATCCATGTAGTTATTCAAATGCCCAGTTTGGGCCTGGTTCCTCCAGATGATATTTGAGGTCCTTATAATTTTCTATTTAATGCCCATTCACCTTGTAATAAGGGCACCTAAGTGTGGTATACCTCTTTCTTAGATTGCCACTTATCATCTTCGACCACTTGAGGAATTGATACTCTTTGGTTTTCCTTAGAAATTAATAAATCGGTTCCTTGACCACAGTATTAATCTCTTGAAACTCCTTGGGTGGGCCATAATTTTCCCTATTCATAGGCCCTCCATTATGTTTATTACCCCATTTTTGGGGGGGGGCTTTATTTTTCATTTCCTTTGGTCTCCTTTGAGCTCTTATTATCTCCTTAGTTTAAGGAGACCATGTCTTCAACCTTGGCATACTTTTCTATGCGATACATGAGGTCGTCAATGGTGTCTACCCCATTCTGGGTTAAGGACTAATGTATAATAGAGTTTTGGGGTAACTCTATCTTAAATGAGGCCGTAGAGACCTGCTCCGAGCAGTCTTCAACTTCGTTGTAGATTTCCCAGTACCGCCTAGCATACTCCCATAAGGCTTCGTGGTCTTTATTCCTCATCGTTAGGAAAGAGTCCATTGTTTTCGAATGAGAGTTTCTTCCAATGAAGCGAGCAGTGAGGGATTCGACGAACTCCTAGAAATTGTTATTCGACATATGTGGTAATCTTTCAAACTACTGTTGCACGATGTCCCCAGGTCTTGAGAGGAATATGCGACATATAAGGGCATCTTTGTAATTCCACGGGGTTATGGCATGACTGTATTAGCACCCGTGGTCAATGGGATTGGTATTTCCATCATAAATTTAGATCCTTAGAGTTGAAAATTTCTTCAGGGGCTCTTGATCCTCAATCACACTTGAAAAAAGGGACTAAATTTAAGTGAGGTGGGTCTTCCTGTCCAACTCTTTCGTGGATCCCATCCCAAGAATAATTGGGTGTTAATCCATCTATTTTCTTACCAAACTACGAATATCGTGTCTACGATGTCCTTCTTCTTGATTTCTCCTTATCGGACGACTTTTGTAATCTAAGTATTCTTAAATGCGATGTGAACTCCTTACTCGGCCGCGAGTTTTTCTTGTTTAGGGACTAGGTGTTCGACCACGACGCTTGCTCTTGTCTTCGCAGAGCTCTCTATCGTCAAATTATAAAATTACGGCAAGTGCACGGGATATTATAGAAGAGCTTTGGTAAGTACGAGTCGAATTCACAGAGATTTGTCAATTTTAATCGTTAAAATAATTGCAACTGTTTAATTAGATTGAATGTGATAGAGAATAATTATGAACTAAACTAAATTAAAGAAACTACGAATAATGCGAGCAATACCTGAGAGTTGTAAATAATATGACATAGGATTCAGGGTCCATATATCACATAACAAATATTGCACACTAGTTAATGTTGTCATTCCTTTTTTATAACTCAAATTCAACCGACTCTTATCGCATTTAATTCGAAAAATATAACGATTAATAGACGGCTAAAATTCCTATTCATGTAGAAAATAAAAAGTTTAAAGTTCGCAAATGTGTTTAAGCATGGACTATCAAAACAATCAAAATGAAAGCATAATCCATCAAAAGTAATATTTTTAAATCTTAAAACTTTATTTCACAAAATAATTTAATATCTATTTTTAATAAAAATTAAAACGAGTAGGGGATAAAAATAATTATATTAATGTGACAATATTAACTAACTATGATAAACTTCACCCTAATCCTAATAGAATAATTAATCTACCATAATGAAACACATAAATAAATTGCAAGAATGAGTCAAAATTTTCATTAATAAATCAAACTTACAACAAGTTCTCTCACAATAATATTTAAACATCTCAAAATGATAAAAACTTAGCCCTCAAATGGTATATAATCACTCAAAAAGTTCTCCCCAAAATTGTATGTGAAATTGTGAGCCCAATGGTCTTTTTTATAGGCCATGAGGTGAGGCGTTTGGGTTGAGTTAAAAATTTCTTTAATTGGCCGAACGGTGTTAGAGTTGAACACTCGACCTCATTAGTATTTGAATCGGTATAAGGAACTCAATTTCCCCCCACCAGGTGCTCTTATTTTTTTCTTGGTAAACACACGCACGTTAATTTTTTTCTAGCTTTTTTTTAACGATCGAAAAAATCAGCCTTTTTCATGCTTTTCTCAAATTGATCATCAAATAGCACCAAATTCTATCATTACCTGCAAAATTTTAAGTAGGCGACTTTTTCACAAATTAGTACAAGAGTATAAAATTATCGAAGTGCCAATTTTTTACTTAAATATACCGTTTTGAATTCGAATTCAATAATTCTTGCATTTTTTTCTTTTTTAACAAAATGTTCCTAATAACTTATTAAATATAATAAAATAAGATTAATAAAATATAAATTTGGATATAAAATATACAAAATAATGCACTCATTAACAATCTTGAGGATGGATACTAGTCCATCATGATATGGGTCCTAACCCTGATCAGGTTATCCTCTATTAAGACTATGTGTTTGTTGTGGTCCATATCTTCTGGGTATCGGCGTCTGCCTGTTGGACTCTTGGCAAAGTCATCTGGAAAGCCTCCATTACTGCAGTGAATTTATTGGGCTCTATTTAGACGGTGTTGCCTTGGATTTGTTTTGAACTTGAGGCACAATGGATGACAGTGAACTTATGTTCCAATTTGTCTACTAAGACGTTATCTGGGTTTCGTTCAGTGTTTGTGGAGACCTTATCCCCTTTCTTCTCCATGTAGTCATTCAGATGCCCAACTTAGGCCAGTTTTTCCAAATGACTTTTGAGGGCCTTACATTTTCTAATTTATGCATGCGCTCCTTGTGATAAGAACACGTGAGTGTGTTATTCCTCTTGATCGGATCGTCTACCATCTTCTTCGACCACTTGAGTAATTATTGATCTTTGATTTTTCTTAGAATATTATAAATTGGTTCCTTGAACATGATATTAGTCGCTTAAAAATCTTTGGGTGGGTTTGCCTTGTCCTCATTCCTGAGCCCTCCTTCTATTTCTTGCCACTTACTTGGGGGTTATTTCTTTGTCATTGCCTTTGGTCGCATTTCAGCACCCATTGTCTCCCTGGTTAAAGGCGGCCATATCTTCTACCTTGGCATGCTTTCCTATGCGAGGCATAAGGTCGTCAATGGTGTATGTCCCCTTATTTGTTAAGGACTAATGCAACATAGAGTTGTGGGGTATCACTAACTTAAATAAGGCCACAACGAACTTCTCTAAGCAGTCTTTGAATTCGTTGTAGATTTTCCAATACTGCGTGGTACACTGCCGCATATTTTCTTGGGATTTTTTCCTTATCATGATGAGAGAATCCATTCTCTTTGGATTGTGATGAATAAAGCAGTGCAAGATTCGGCAAGCTGCTTGAAATTATTGATCGACTTGGGTGATAATCTTTTAAACCATTATTGCGCGATATCACCCTTGAGGGGAATATGTGGCACATAAGGGCATCATTTTGATTCCACGGGATCATGGCCAGCATATACTGGTGAATTTGGCAAATGGGATCGATCTTTCCATCATAACCTTTTAACCTTGGAGATGTAAATTCTTTCGGGGGGATCTTTCTCATGAATCTCCTTTGAAAAAAGGGATTGCATTTGAGTGATGAAAGCCCTCCATGCCAGTTCCTTGGTGGATCTAGCTCCACGATTGGTAGGGTGTTGATCCATATATTTCCTTACCAGAGAGAGGATATCGTGTCTACCATTTCCATCTTCTCTATTTCCCCTTATTAGAAAACTTTCATGCTCGGAGTGTTCCTAGTTTCGATGTGAACTCCTTCCTCGATTACGAGTTTGGCTCGTCTGAGGGCTTGGCGTCCGACCACGACGCTTGAAATTATAAAATTAATGCAAGTACATGGTCTATTATAGAATAGTTTCGCAAAGTACAGGTTGAACCCACGGAGATTTATTAATTTTAACCTTTAAAATAATTGTAATTCTTCTATTAGACTAAATGGGATAGCGAATAATTATGCACTAAACTAAATTAAAGCAACTAAGAATAATGAGAGACACACACAAGAGTTGTTAACAATATGAAAATAATTAGGATTCGGGGTCTATTAATCACGTAACAAATACTGCATACTAATTTAATATTGTTATTCCCTTTTTATAACTCAAATTAAATCGACTGTCGTCGCTTTTAATTCAGAAAATATAACAGTTATGTTTAAAAGATTTTTAACGTCTCTAATAGACGGATAAAATCCCTATTTACATTAAAAATACAAGTGTTAAAGTTCGCAAATGTATTTAAGCATGTACTATCAAAACAATCAAATTGCAAGCATAATTCATCACAAATTATTAAATCTCAAAACTTGATTTGCAAAACAATTTTGAAGGTTTTAAAACGCACTCTCGTGCCGTTTTAAAATGAATACCGATTTTTTTATAATAATTAAAATAAGTAGGGAAGAAATAACAATTAAATTAATGTGATAATATTAGCTAACTATAATAAACTTCACCCTAATACTAATAAAAGAATTATCTACCATAATGAAAGACAATAACAAATTGAAAAAATGAGTGGAAATTTTCATTAATAAAAATTAAACATACAAAAATTTCACTCACAACAATCTTCAATCCTCTAAAAATTATAAAAACTTGGCCTTAAAATTAAATACAATCACTCAAAAATTGCTCCTTGGAATTAGTGTGAAATTGTGAGCTCAGAAGTCTTTTTTTATAGGCCATGAGGTGAGGTGTTTAGTTTGGGGTGAAATTCTCTCTAATTTGCTAAACTGTATTGGAACCGAAAACTCCACCTCTTTAGTCTTTGGATCAAAATAAGATACTCAATTTTCCCTACCTGGGGACTCTTATTTTTTCTTGTCGAACACACACGCTGATTTTCATCCAGTTTTTGTAAAACAATCATAAAAATAAGTGTTTTAGCATTTTTCTCTAGTTGATCGTCAATTTGCATCAAATTCCATCATTAACGTTATTCAAAAATTAGCACAATAAAATTATCAAATTATCGAAGCGCTCAGTTTTTACTTAAAACTACCGTTTTGAATCTGAATTCAATCATTCTTGCACTTTTCCTTTTTAGCAAATTGGTCCTAAGAACTTATCAAATCAAAAAATGGAATTAACAAGTATAAATTTAGGTATAAAAATATAAAAAAATAATGCTCATCACTCTCGCTCCATCGATTCCAGGCGTTGCTGGAAATGCGTGTTTTCCTCCATATGGAGGCGTATGGCCTCCTCTTGCAGATGGAGTTGTAGGTCATTTGCATCAACCATCCATAAGATCTAGATGGATCTAAGTTATTCGTTGCTTTTCTTAAAGTGCCACTCTTGGGGTGGTAAAGCGGGTGAGGGGCGCCTTGACTCCTGTTGAGGTGGATATCAAACCTGACTCTGTGTGCCGACAGTCCACCTTACTGATTGCCTGAGAGAGGTGCATTGTGGGGGTGAGACATGGATGTTTGTTGGTTTTAACTGATTTAGGGGTATTAAACTCGTTTCCCACAAACAGCACCAATTGTGAATGCAATTTGTTAACAAACAATTATCCTAAACAGTTAATGCCGAGCTGAATACAAATGAGTGCAATTGTTTCACAAAAAATGTTCCCAAACAGTTAATGCCGAGCAGAAAATGAATAATCTCACAAAAGATATATTTACGTGGTTCAGCAAAACCCTACACGTCCAATGGGTGTTTCACTTTCCTTATTACGCTTTTCTAACTAGATAACAAGAATGTCCCTTTTTTTCCTGGGGTGAGGGTTACATTTATAGAGACGAAAGAGATGGAACCATGTGGGACTTCTTCCTCTTATCGATAAGGTCCCTATTTGATTGTGCTCATCTCTTTCGAGATCCATATAGGTGAAACTTATTTTGATGACTATCTCGTGTAACGATCTTTACTCAATAGCGGTGGAGGGCCTCTATTTGAATCCGAATTATGTAGGTTGCTCGGTTTATCCCCCATAATACATATATAATGGATTGAATTCATCATGGTCTATTTTATTTGTCTATTAATTTGACAATTGAGTAACATAAATTCAAATTTCAGTCCAAAGATAAAAAACTATCAAAAATAATATTAAAAATAATGATGATAATAATAATAATAATAATAATAATAATAATAATAATAATAATAATAATAATAATAATAATAATAATAATAATAATAATAATAATAATAATAATAATAATAATAATAATAATAATAAATAAACTAATATGACAGAGTAAATTGGATTTAATGATAATTAGCCAATCTCTCAACCAGGTTATTGCCACGAAAGTTCATTGGGTAAATGTATATTCTAATGTATTATTCAATAAATAAAGATAGGTCAGTTTCCTCGTGATCTCTACGCACTATGTTGAATTTGAAATAATAATTGAAGTGAATTTTTTTGGTCTTTTATCCATTAGTTCCATTAATTAAACATATAGTGAAATAAATTTAATAGAATGTTTTTATTTTATTAAATCATATCTTTATAAATAATATAAAATGCATTACAAATATTTATGACTCCCTCCTATTAAGGTATCCACGTGGCCAACTCAATTACAGCGCCAATGCAAATCCAGTCTTCCACCTTTTTTATCCCGGTCTTCTTATTTCCCTGGGTGTTAAAGATATTGCTGTGACGCCTCACCTATTTCAATAATGGGTGGCCAATCCTCTACTAAAATAAAACGGTAATCTCATACTAGCTTATTCTTAGTGTCATTGTCGAAAATTAAATTAATTATTACTAACCTATTAAGCCCTGTGTAAAATTTTAAAACTTATTAACTTGCCAAAATAAAACTCCCATTCACACCATAATCCATTCTAATAAATTAAACATCCATACACCATGATAATAAACTGAATGCTGAATAAATGTAATAATCAAAATAACCGAATCACACTCGGTAAAAATCCCAATACAATAATCCATCTGAAACGAAATGAATTAAAGTCAAAATAAAATAAACACTATTTAATAACGGGTGACATGCCTGAATAAACAACTGAACTGAAGTCCTATCTCGAAATCAAAATTAGGTACGTTCAGGCAATCCCTGCAAACATCCACAGTTGTTTTCGCATTGCCTTATTGAAAGGAACGATCATGACTGGCGTCCCTTTGGTTGGGCACCTAAAAGGTTTTGGAAAAGATGTTGATACAAGTCAGAGCCTAAAACCCATTTGAAAATATTTTGCAGGTGTTTAAATTACAATAAAAAATATGCAATCGTTCGTATTTAAATCGGTGTCGCACTCCCATGAATAATCCTCTCCTCTCATCAATTGTACACACCTAATGCATGTATTTTAAACACCCAATTTATGCTATCCTACCTAACTAGTACCAATATTTATCTTAATTCCATACGCTACACTTCTAGCCCCAAAAAGTGTCGCATGTATTTATAGTTTGCTTTAATTCTCATTTAGCTAAGACATACACTAAATCATTATAATTCTCATCATTAAACGATTCACGTAACTTCACACCAGTTATTCATTCAATGTTCACACATTCATTTTATTCAAACAAATAAATTTATCACGCTTACACACGTATATACACATCACATCTCGTACGCATACACATATCACTCGCTATATACATATAATCGTATCCCCAGAGATGAGACCTTGTGGATGCGATCTCTAGCATTCTATCATTTCCAGGTACGTCACGTACCACTCTTGGGACAATAAGTCGAGTTGTCATCAACGAACCCAAATCATAAACAGATAATCGGAGGTGGTCATAGTGTTACATCCGTGGGTCATAACCATAACACATTGCCACCACTAGACTCTAAACTCATATACAGTGGTCATACAATAGACTTAGGACTTAAGCAACCGATCCAACACCTTGTGGACAATGCTAGGGTGGACCGCCCACTACATGTAACCTCCAACGATAGAATACGTAGAGTAGGTATGTTTCACATATATCAATCACACGCGCACACACACTCATATATATATATAACTGGCTAAACGTGCATATGTCACTCATAGTACTAGCCCATAATTCCCGAGTCTGGCCCTGACTCCCGAATACATAAGTAGTCACTTACTTATAATTAATTCACAAATATTATTATTATTCTATACACTAAGGGATTCTACTCCAACCCATATCCCAATTTTATGCGAAATCCCAAACTGATTCCTTAATTAATTTTCGAGTGTCGTTCACCCTAGACACCCATATTTCCATACTCCGAATTTATTCCTAACCAACCCGAACAGTAATATAATGTCCTACATATTTTCCAGAAATCCTAAATCTCATTCACAAACCCCTTACATCAACACGAATCCCAATCGATTCATGAAGGAAACAAAATAACAAGCATGGGTTGAACAGGTAGTCCAAACTGGTTCGCCCCTGCATTTGGCCTGGGTGGGTCTGTTACGAGTTTAACAAAATATCACAATTTTCTATACACTATATGGACACCAATCTTCATTCAAACCCAACATAACATCATCTCATCCAATCTAAATGTAAAGATGTAGATTTTTATGTCACAATTCATCAAATAACATGTTAATCCATTAGATTCAACATAATCAACAAGGAATCAATTAGTTTCTTAATTATATTTCAAGATTCTTTCAATTCCCCCAACAACCATTCAATATCACATATTTTCTATAAATCAATCTCTGATTTTATTCAAATTCACATATTTAATATTTGAATCAATCTTGGATTTCATATGGGATTACGATTAAATCAACTTCTATAATATCATTCCTGAAAATTCTATTTTTATCATGTGACTCCCACCCAGAAATCCATATTATTACACAAACTATAATATGAATTATTGACATAGCATAAAATATCAAAGAAAGTTTAAACACTTGCTTATGATTTGTAGAGAATTATGATCTTCCTCATATAATCCTCTTTACGTGTTGATTCATGCCCAAAAATTGATCCAATTCCCTCCCGAATTGATTTTCTTGGTTTCCTCTTAGAATTCTACCTTCTCCTTTATCTTCTCTCTCAAGTTTAGATGTGTTGGGATGGCGGAATGACTTCCCACTCCATCCATCTTCCACCCTTATAGCATATATCCCGAAATTAGTTTATAGGCTAAGTGTGAAATGAGCCGAATGCCCCTATACGAGTCCTAATTAGTCTAAAAAACCCTTTGAACTCAATTACCACCCTCGTGTACCTACTTTTGACTATTTCTACCCATACTAAATTATCTTTGCACTCGAAATCACCATTTGAGTAACATAACATAAATTTCCCATCTCATTCTTAACACGATCCCACATGCGCGTCTCGAATGAGATACTATAAAAACGCATCGATTTTTACTCACTGGCAACATAATATCATTTGACATAATTTTATTTACTTATCACACTAATAAATATATTTTCACATAAATATTAATCATTTTTCTCACTAATTAATATTTATTAAATTCTCATTATTTCTAATTTTATTTAAATTACGAGCACAGATGTGATTTAAAATGCTCAAAATAAATGCTCAAAAATACGAGGTGTTTCATACTTCCACCCATATAAAGGAATTTCCTCCCCAAAATTCGGACATACCTGGCATAAAGAGCTCGGGATATTTATCTCACAAATCATCCTCCCGCTCCCATGTCGAATCGTCGACATTATGGTGCCCCCATTTAACACGAACCAAGGGCACCACATTTGATCGCGGATTATGCTCACTACGATCCAAAATAACAACCGGCCTCTCCTCATATGAGATGTCGGGCTACAAATCAATCTCCTCCAATGGAATTTTTTAATATTACCTCTCACTCCTCTAGTACTTTTTTAATTACGACACATGAAACACGTCGTGAATCCAATACAGATGCTCTGGCAGGGCAAACCTATACATGACTATCCATATCCTCTCAATGATTGGGAAAGGCCCCACATACCTCGGTGCTAGCTTCTCCTTCTAATCAAATTGCATAACTCCTTTCATAGGAGACACCCGCAATAATACATAGTCACCCACATCCAGCTCTATGTGCCTTTTATCAGCATCTGCGTAACTCTTATACATGTCCTGAGCTATCCATATATAACCCTAAATTATCTCGATCTTGGAAGAATTTTACTGAATCATCTCAGGTCCAAGAATCTTGTTATACCTCACCTCTAACCAACAAGAGGGTGAACGACAAGGTCGGCCCTACATTGCCTAAAAAGGCACCATATCGATCGTGAACTGGTAAGAATGATTGATTATACACAAACTCTACCAATGGAAGGTACTTCTCCCAATCTCCCCAGAAATCATATCCTTCGGCATCTGATTAACCCTCTCAGTCTACCCATGAGTTTACAAATGGTAAGTCGTACCCAATTGCAACTCAGTCCCCGTAGCCTCTCGAAAACTTTGCCAAAAATAGGACATGAAGATCTTGTCCTGATCGAATACAATATTAATCGGTACCCCATTTAACCTCACTATTTCGACTATAAAAAAATGGGGCGTACTTTAACATTGTATCATCCGTTCAAACTAGCAAAAAGTGGACCACCTTGGTCAGATGATGCAAAATGACCCATATGGAATTGTGACCCCTCTATGAAGTCGGTATTCCCGTAATGAAGTCCATCAATATACTCTCCCATTGTTAAACTGGAATCTCTAATGGCTACAACATCCTAGTTGGTCTTTGATAGTTTACCTTAACTAACTGACCAGTGGAACACTTCGAGACAAACTCATTAATGTCCCACTTCATTCCAGCTCACCAATACTGCCTGCGCATATCTTGGTACATCTTATCCCCATAGAGATGTACCACAAATTACGATCCATGAGACTCTGTCATAAAAGCATGTCGTAAGTCCCCATCCCCTTGGACTATAAGCCACCCATTGAAGCGTAAGCCTCCCTCTGGACTGATTAAGTAAGACTTTGCCCCCTCTGCCAAACTGACGTACCCTATCCTGACAAAACTGATCTGTCACCTATGCCTTCATAACCCATAAAATGATCTTGGGTATGATAGTCAACATTGACATACATGCCTTGGAAAATGCGTCATCCTATCGAAGCTCACTCCACTTCGCTTTCCATCCCGTCGCTAACTCCCAGTAGGTCGTTGGCTCAACATGTCTGCCACCACGTTAGCCTTCCCAGGGTAATACTAAATGTCAAATTGATAGTCCTTCACGAATTCTAACCATCTACACTATCGAATATTGAGATCCTTCTGAGCCAATAACTTATGATCTGTGAACAGACTAAATTTCTCCCCCAAGACATAGTTCCTCTAAATCCTCAAGGAAAATACAATCGCAGCTAGCTCCAGATCGTGCGAGGGGTAATTCTTCTCATGGGGCTTAATCATGTGAGAAGTATAAACTATAGGTCGGTCCTCCTACTGTTACACACCCCCAAAATCCCTATAAGGATGCATCAATAAATACAAAGTACTATACTCCTCCCATAGGCAGTGTGAGCACTAGTGCTTCATCGCAAGCTAATTGGAAGTGATCATCCCACAGAAACGGCACCCCCTTGCGAGTTTGATTCGTCAATGGACCTGCATTATTCGAAAACTCCTTAATAAAATGGCAATAATACCTTCTCGATACCAAGAAGCTACAGATCTCTGTCGGCGTCATGGGCTAACCCACTCCCTCACCGCGCAACCTTGCGTGGATCTACTGAAATGCATCTATCAGACACAATATGGACCAAGAACTGCAACTCTCGCAGCCAGAACCAACACTTCACAAACTTGGCGTACAATTTATGGTCTCATAATATTTGCAAAACCATACGCAAATGCTCTACGTGCTCGCCTTCAGTCTGAGAATAGACCAGATCGTCTATGAACACAATCACGAACTAGTTTAGGAAGTCTTTGAATACCCTTTTCATGACATCCATGAATGTTGTTGGTGCATTAGTTATCCCAAACATCATAACCCTAAATTCATATGACCCATACCTCATCAGGAATGCAGTTTGAGGGACATTCTGCTTCCTAAAATGTAACTAGTGATAGCCAAATCTCAATTCTATCTTTGAGAACTAAGTCGTTCCTCTCAATTGGTCAAAAGGTCATCGATGTGGGGAAAAGGATATTTATTTGGGATCATAACCTTGTTCAACTCTCTGTAGTCAACACACAATCACAGCGATCCATCCTATTTATTTACAAAAAATACCAGAGCACCACTGTAACAACCCCCCTTTTCTCATGTAAAGGTTGATCAGACACGATACGCCGAAGATGGGGCTTTTGTCAATTAATACCATTCTCGGCATCAATATCATATAAATCATATATTAATAGACCGTAATTGAGTTTAAATCAATACTACAATAATTATAAAATTCACCATCATCACTCACAAGCGATTAACATCTCACCCCTCATCTAGGTGTGATATTATCCACATCCAAACAAGTCCTGAAATAATATATAACAACCTTGATAATTTAATATCAAATGCATTAATTATAGCCAATTTCTAAACAAAGCCGTTTACATTCAATTACCGATGCTCAAGGTATCCAAGTCTTATGTATCTCGTAAAGGTGACATAAATATCCATTATGCACAACATAGTATGGGTCTATAATTTACTGTCTATGTTCTTAAATAAATTAATCAATCTCCTTTATATCAGGTAATCTATATATATGGCTTTCATATATGAGAAACTCAAAACATCAACCAGTGGTGTCTCGTCCGTGCTATATCGGCAAGTTCGAAGGAAATCTCTATCCAAGTCAAAAATCACAAAACACACATAAGTGGGGCAGTCCTTACGCAGTACACTAGTTCACAGCCCATACCCAGTGGTGACAAAGGATCTCGGCATCTACACCTACCTCTCGTAGATGGCGTTGCTACTTAGTACCTACAAATATGAACTACACAACGTCTAGCCAATCTTTTTCGATGTGTGCTACGATCCCAAAAGTGCGAAACCCCAAGCCGATAGGACTGTCCACAAACATTGGTATGTCCACACAAATAAATATAAATATATATTATTCTCATATAATATGTGTGGGTAATTACTCTATAATTACCTAAAATATCCTACGTGATATTAAATTTTTTTTACCCATTAATAATTTTCTATCCAGCTAATTATTAATTCCTTCTTCCTTAAAAGATTATTTAACCATCTAGTTAAATGTGACTTCCTGATTAATATACTTGTCACATTAGAATTTTTAATAAAATCATCGTTGACCAAAACACCATCCCACAGACTCGTATGGTTTTGTAAAAATAACTCGGGTCCATCCCCGGTCCCAACTCAACCTGCCCCATGGGCCAAATCGATTCACTTTCTAGGCTGAATCGATTCGCCCAGCCGAATCGATTCGAATTCATAGACAAATCAATTCGTACCTGGATCTGCTACGTTTTTCTGTTATGGGAGTTCTTAATTTCTTCCAAAGATCCATTCTAATTGTTAATTTCATTATATAATCATATGGACAGGTCCTTACTACTTTGTTACTCATCATAGGGCCATTAATTTGGTATATTAACATCAATTTCTTCCCCCAAATCCCAAAATTTATATGAATAAATCAAAACCCTTAGCCCAAATTTTCTACCATAATTTCAAGTATGTACATATCATATTTGGGGCATATAACATGGGTTCAAAGTCACTAATTTCCAAGTTATAGACATGAATCAAAAACATCTACATGTGAATCCAATTTTCCAAAATTATCCCAAGAAACCCTGAGGCATCTATCATCCAATTCAAGATTTCGATTATCCTAGATTTCTGGGTTAACTACCAATATTCCAATTAGTCATCTACATGAATAAGATTCATCTCTATAGTTAAATCATCAAATTTCAAACTAAAACCTAGAAATCACGTGGTGTTTACTACGATGAATTAAGAAGCACAATGAACGTCAAATTAAGCAAGAAAATTCTTGCCTAGATATGCAGTTGATGAATTTCCCTTTGAATTCCTTATTCCCTCTCCTTTTTGGCCTCTGTTCTCTTCTCTCTTGAGGTGGGGCTACTAGGGTTATGTATTTGATTAAGTGTGGGGAGTGTTAATCTTTTTCCTAATCTTATATTAGTCCCAAATCCCGAGTTGGGCTTATTTCCCAAAATTTGGACCCCCAAATAAGCTCGAACCGGCTAGCCCAAACATCTCCCAACTTATATACCTATACACCGGGACCATTTTTAAAGGTTTAAAATGCCTAAACGAGCCCATATGACTTCCCGGAATGCATTCCAATTATTTTTATCAACAATTATTTTTATAATCGCATCACACACCATTTATAAATTTTCTACTACACATGCAATTATTACCCATTATAATTATTAACATAAAAAATCAATCACACATAATTATGACACAATACCAAATTACTTGTTCGCAATTAATAAATTAAATTCACCTATTTAATTTAATTTCCATGAATTTTATTTTATTCCAAAAAAGTATAGTTTTATTTATTGTCGAAAAAGACGGGGTATTACAACCCCATAGCGATGTACTCCAGCGGATGAAGCCCAACGCCAAAAGCTGTTGGGTGTGGTTTCTTAACTCTCACATCTCCAATGTATCCATGGAATAGGGGGCACGTGCTATCGGTCTAGCCCCGATGATGCCAAATCAATGACAAACTCAGTCTCTTTGCTCGGCGGCTGACTCGGTATCTCCTGAAAGACATCCACAAACCCCCTAACCATTGAGATCGATTCCAATGAGATAACCACCTCCATGAGGTCTCCTCCTCTATATAGTAAAGGTGCGTGCTCGACCCTTCCTCGGGAAGAGTCATCGTTGCAAAAAACATATCCTTTCTCGGAACGGAGAACATGACGGTCCTACTAAAACAATCCATGACCTCCCTATACTATGCCAACGAGTCCATGCCGAGAATTACATCATACCCAGTCATTTATAATACTGGTAAGTTGTACTATAATCATAATCTCCCGACATTTATCCCCACTCCTCTACAAATGGAGTGGTTAAGTGCACCCACTACCCAAAGGTGAATCAACACACATAATAATATTGTCGGTTGTCTCAAATAAACCAGTCGCATGTGCTAATCTAGTAGAAATGAAAGAATACGATGCCCCTGTATCAAATAATACTTGACCCATATGCCTATGGATAGGAAACGTACTCTCTACAGCTGGTGGCACTTGCGGTGACTATGGAATCATCGCATTCTGGACGTCGTAGACACGCCCATACTATAATTGTCCCTGCTAAGGTAGGACTGCTAGAGCTGGTGGTGGTACAGGTGGTAGCTGGGCCTGCTTCCCCTGATGGGCACCATATTGCTTCCCCCTAACCCGCTACGATAAAGCTCTCCTCATATAACTCGTCTCCCATAAATAAAGCATCGACTTGTGAAATCCCCCTTCCTCTGGCCCTGCTGGGTATGTTGGGGTTTTACTGGTCTTTGGCCCTGGTGGCCTCTACCCTTATGTCTACCCTTGTTGTTCCCTTAGCCTATTTAGCCCTGAGGAAAATGCTACTACTACTGTCCCTATCGAAATTCACTATCACCTGGTCTCAATCCCCCTGATCGTAATCTCTTAGCCAAATCCCCATACTGGGTATCCTTCTTATGTTGTCTTCATGATTGTTGTTGTAATGCCCACTAGCACTACTACCTTCCGTCCTTCTCGGTTGGCTAGACTTTTCAACCTTTCTATCTCCCTTCACATGGAAGCGGTGATCCTGACAATGAAGAAAAGTGGCATTGACGACCTCAGAGTAAGTCTTTAATTTCGGATTACCCAGCGAATGTTGTCGGATCCTCTAATTAAGTCCATTCATAAACTTCAGCATTTTTTTCTCTTCAGTGTTCACCTTGTCAAGAAAAATTTTCACTACAGGAGTGAGCTCCTCCTCGTACTCGTCCACAATCCGACCCTCCTGTGCTATATAAAAAAACCTCATTTGCATCTCGGTCTAAATCGCAAATGGGAAGAACTTGCAGTCAATCCACATCCATAAATCTTCTATCGTCATCATTTCCCTCTCCTCAGACGTGGTGACTAATTCCCACCACTTTAATGTTTCTCCCACTAACTTGAAAGTAGCCAAGACCTATTTTTAAGTGTCTCTACACGCAACCATGCGGAGATGACGTTGTATATCTTCCTTCCATTGATTGGTAGCTACCACGTCTATACAACCCTAGAACTATAGTGTATGCCCTTTCTAAAAGGCCTCCCAAACTCTCTTCCAAACTGATGGTCCTAGGTGGGCCTGGACGATCGATGCAACCTGCTGTTGTGGTTAAGTCCGTGGGAACTGTTGTGCCACTGCGG